>OY728133.1:1226365348-1231365348 GCA_963277665.1 Viscum album | reverse complement strand
AAAATGTAAATAGTAAAATATGAATCCATGTTATAATAAAAATAAGAAGAGACAATTACACTATGTAGATTAAATTTCTCTTCCCCTCCTTAGATAAAATTTTCCCTTTATATCCATAAATCTTATTAGCCACCCACTCCTTCAACAAGTGAAAAGATTCCACATGTGACCAACATATAATAAGTTGAAAGCCCGTATATTTTTCATGACAAACATGAAAAAAAAATCGACACAGAAAACAAATATGCATATTGTAAGGCACTAATATTAATGCGCTTATTATCTATATAAGTGCATACTAGTACTCCATAGTGGAAAATCACTTCATACAGTAGCTATGTCACACTTATTTTCTATGTGAGTAAAAACTGGTAATGAAAACCAAAAATAAGCGCATACCTAAATATGTATACTGGAATATAAATACAAATATGTAGCTATATAGATAATATTTTCATACTGATCAATGTAGTTACTAGTTATCAATTTCTTAGTCTTTGTCAATATAATGCTGGTGTAGAAATATTTTTCACCAAAATAGGTATGAACACCCATTTAAATTCATGTTATTATAACATTGTTTTTTAGAAAGGATGTGGTTTTTAGACTATTATAGAGCTAAAAAGAATGTATTATGAACAGGTGGAAAAAAATCAAGTTCCAATCAAGGATGTGTTCATCCTATTTAAAGGAAGATATCCCAGACTTATAAGAGATTGTGGAACAATAGGATGTCATGGAAGAATTTTAAATGTGATGATTGAAGATGATGATGTGGAGAGAAAGAAATGGAATCGAGAAGATACCTTAAATTTCGGAATAAATAAAATGGGAACAATGATGAATTAATAAATTTATAGGATTGAATCGATTTCCAAAGAATGTTTTTAAGTAAATTTCCATGGATATGGAATTGAAGGAAAGAATCATTCCATTATGAGGTTATTAAAGACAATGTTTTTTATTCAATGGATAGTGTTCACTATTCTGGTTGAATAAAAATGAAATATTGGAGCCTCCAATTTCATTATTATTTTGGTTTCATAAATTTAGAATATTTAACGAATGAAATTACTATGTTTTTCTGAGGATGAGTAGAGTGGTGTTGAATCAAGGTAGTGGTATGTAAATTCAAATGTCGCTATCAGAGATGTATTCACCAAAAAAATATGATTGGTTTTGAGTTAAAATGGTTGATGGATATTAATAAAGTGGGTTTTTTGGGTGTTTTTTCTTTAGAAAGAATGGATATTGAAATGTGGAGAAGCTTGAATCCATGTATGATGCTGACATAGGTTGGAGATAAGGTTTTGGATGATTAAGATGACTTTCATAAGTGAGATATGTCACTTTAATCATGGTAACCCATGTTCCAAGGGCGCTATAAAATGGTACAAAAAATGATTTGAAAAAATCCCTAATTTTTAATTGAAAATTTAATTTTGAGGCAACGCTGTTGATCTTGAGCTAGTGAGTGAAGATGTTTAATGTTTATAGAGATTTCTTGAGTTCCTTGGAGAATGTTTCGGCCAAGGTAAGTCACGATTGAGATCTGGTTGGATGAATTATTTTGGACTTGGTTATGTGCTTAATGAATTTGTCTATGGTTGAAAGTATATGACATGTTTATTGTTTAATGATACATAGAATTTTGATCATTTATAGTAGGAGAAGTTTCTGGAATTTTTTGTAGAAGTAAAATAAGTGTGAATTAAGACAAAATTTTATCCAGGTATACCAGACAAAATGCCTCAGCCAGAAAAAAATGGGTTTTTTTTCATTTAGTTAGTAGGGATGAGTTCTTATCACATGATAGTAAGAGTGCCCAACTAAGACTTCCATGGAGAGGATGTTGAGGATGTGTAGTGTTAAGCTGGTTTACAAGGTTATGAGATTGATAAAAATATTTTAAAGTGGAGAACATTAAAATAATGAGGGATAAGAAGGAATCATTAGATAACACATTAGAACTCAAGAAAGTATACCTATCAATATTTCCAAATTTTTCCAGACTTCCTAATTAGAAACTTTTTTATTCATTAGATAATTTTACATTGTGGTTCAACAGTTTCCTCTTCAATGATTGAGTGAGAATAAGCTTAGAATGACAGCCTTTCTATTCTTCTTCAACAGATGTGCTACGTCCTTGATTAATCTATTAGATGAAAAAATCAATTTCCATTTTAGTTTAAAAAAATTATATTTTATTGGTTTTAGATGTGATATGATATGAAACTATAATAGGTTGATAATTGTGAAATAAAAACACAAAAAACAGTCATCCTAGTCTTTTTTATGTTGACCGGATAATATAATCTTCCAATCAAATCACAGAACAACAGAGTACAATATAAATCTATGGTGAATAAAACTATTAATATAGTTCATAAAATAGAATGTCAACAATATAAATTATAAATACAGTGATATATAAAAAATTATTTATTGAGTAACAACTCAAATATCCCGAAATCATATCAATTAACAAAAAAAATACAACTATGAAACCCTTAACTTTTAGAACTATTTGACATGCACTTTGTAACCTAAGCCAAGGCATCTCAATTCTGTCCCCAAGATGTTCCTCGATTGAAAACCCATTGTTATGTATCAACAACCATTCCTTGTACACTCTATTCTCCAAGAAAAAAAAATCCCTTCACCAATCTAAGAAATGAAAAATTTAATACTAACCATGGAATATGTTACTCTCAATGGATCAGAAGTAGCCCTTTATCATATGTTATCATAAAAATTGGGTTCTATACCATATCTATTTGATCTCAATAATTAGAAAAAATAATAATTACAAGAAAAAATAATTATATATTTTACAATGGAAACAACACAAGTGGATTATCTATGAAAATCTCCCTAATGAAAATAAAATCAAAATCACTCTTGGAAACAGGCCAGTCAAAACATGAAAACAGGATATTAGATATCAATCATCATGAAAGTACAAAATTAAAAAAGGAAAAAAAAAAAAAAATTTACAATGAATATCTCAACATTTGTTTAATTTGGCCAGAAATAAATGAATGGAAGATGAGGATTCATATCATTCAAAGAGATGTAAGAATTATGATTACCTATAGGAAGGGGTGAATCACGATAGGAGGGAGCCAGAAGGTTCGTTCCCTTGGTAGGAAGGGTTCATCCGTGAGAGCATGGAGCAGGTAGGGTTCCATTGACATATTTGGAGAGGGTAGGGTTCCTTTGCCTGAGCCGATGTCACAAGAGCAGGGAGCGGGTAGGGTTCTTTTGTGTGAGCCAATGTCATGAGATTAGGGAGCCGATCGAATCCCTCACAAGAGTAGGAGGTAGGGAAGGGCAGTTTGATCAGGCAGAGGACAGGGAGCTCAATCTTAGAGTGGGGAAGCATCGGCTGATCCACCAGATAGAGGAGGTACTCCCAAAGAAGGGTATGTGGGAGGAGAGGAATGCATGAGGGGTGGAGGAACCGTGAATGGAGATGTCGCAAATGGAAGAGATGTGAATGGAGAAGCTGGTGAGGGTGAAGGAGAATCTGGTGAGGATCGGATGATGGTGAAATCAGTCGGGAGATGATCGAAGGAGAAGGGTTCCGAGGGAGAGATTGGGGGAGTGGGTGAGTGGAGAAGAAAGCCTCGATGAAGGATAACAAATGAAGAAGCCTATTCCCACAGGGAACGAACTGCTCATGGCTATATCTAATCTATATCCACAGAACATTTATACTGTGGCTATAAATGTGTGGCTATATGTCATTTTTCTTTTTGTGATGTAGTGTAAAAATACATGAGGACATGGTAAGAGTAAACTTTACAAAGTGTTAAATCTAAAAGTTAAAGTTAATTTTATGAACTAAAAATTTCTAAAACCTATTGGTTGAGAATATTTTGAAATATTATTATCTTATAATCAAAATAAATCAATTTGGATCTATTATATACTAAAAATAGTTTAATTGTAAATTAATATTTTAAGGTTTTTCCTAAAGTGCCCCTCACCTCGCTTATAAAAGGGAACCTCTATTTCTCTTTACTCACACCTCTAAATACATTTGGTTTAGCCAAACCCTAGCCATTTCATCTCCCAACATCCCTCATATAATCCTAGAAGAATAACGTTGGGAAGATAGACATCTTAAGGAGCCTGTTTGTTCAAATACAAAGGAAACACCTAAAGAAGAGGTAATTGTTTTATCCCTTCTTTCAAAGTTTTTTTCTTATTATATTTATTGTTTCTATATTGTTTCTATAAAAAAGTAATAAAAACACCATAATCCATATACATAGATGTTAATATAATCATGTGGCAATTATATTCATCATTTTATTCATCCTACGAATAATATTATCACCATGGGTGCGTACATACTGCTTACCGTCTCCACGCAGTGGTGTAATTTTTTATTTCACATTAATTTATTTGGATGAGTATAATAGAAATAAATAATGATTATTAAATGATTATTATTATTTATAATTAATATAACACCCAATTTCATATCATTTAAACATTAAATAAATGATATTGTGGCTCGTGCATACGTACGACCTACCGTCTCCACGACGCGATGAGATTCATTTTCCACTTTAACCATCATTTAATGATTATAAAAAGAATATATATATATATATATTAATAATTATTAATTATATGACATAATAATTCTACTAAAATGATATATATATATATATATATATATATATATATTTACATATATGTCATTCACTTCCCTTCAATACAACAAGAAAACGAAAACAATGTTCTTGTGTACGTATAACATACCATCTCCATGAACATTGTATTCCATTTATATATATATATCTATTATATATATTTATATTATAAATATATATGATCATAAATTCTTTAATTAAGTAAAATCATGATCTAAGTAATATGATAAAAAAGAACAATTCAAAAAACGTAAGATAAACAAAGCGATATTACCTAAAATGTTGCATTAAATTGGAATTGTTAATAAATAGGTAATATAATGTCATAAAAGAAACATATATTATATCATAAATATTATTATGATTCTTATATAAGTTAATAATATGTTTTAAAACATTATAGAAGAGTTTTGGACTCATAGGGAGAGTATCAGATCTAATGTAAGGGATAATTTTTCAATATCATTCTTATCTGTGATTGTTTATACGTAATTATTTACATGTGGTATATTTGACATCATTTTATATGTTTTATAAGAATATTATCATTAAAATTTTATGATTCTTCTATGTATGTTTAAAGTAATTTTTACCCATTTTTACTTTTACTACAAGGTTTAGAAGGAGTCTTTCTTTCATTTAACATACATGTTACTTTTTGACTTCTCTGACAAATGTATGAGGGGGATGTTTTTTTAAATTATACGGAATGAAAATATTTTTACATATTCATAAAAACTTATTTCCATATAGCTTCCTCTACAATTTTTCAAGTTTATTTTCAACTAAATTCTTTTCGTTTAAAGTTATGAGACATTTTGAGAGAATAAAGTGTTTTTGATGAAGAAAGGATATTTTTCTTAGGAATTATGTTCAAGTGTTTTATCAAATTAATTTTCCATAAAAGATGACATGGGGTTTTGTTTCTATCGATATAATTACTTTAATTTTATTGTTTTTATGATGGGATTATTTTTATGAAGTCCATTTATTTTATATGGATTATGTTATGATGAAATGATGTTTAAGAAAATCATTTTATTTCTTGGGTTATGTTATGATGAATGATTTATGTTTTTTATGGAACGTGTAATAATTATTTCATTAGAAGACGGGTGGGGCCTATATCTTCCTTTAATTTATTGGGTAAATATTTATATCTCATGAGATAGACATGACTAGAATGACTAGTAAATCTGGTTCAGTAATACATGGCTGGAACAACATGTAAACGTGGTTCAGTAATAGAATTTGTCCACTATATTGGTCTTGGAAGCAATTCCTTGGATACTATGGAAATAGTATTATATGTATATTATTTTTCCACAATTACATTTTTATTCTAATGATACTCTATCATGGTTAATGTATCTTTATGATCAATGCCTTACGTACTGCCATGATTTATTTCATCTCTCTAGATTTTTATATTTGAACTTTATGTTCATGTTTTTATGTTCATATGTTTATAGTTTGTTTTATGTTCTTGATGATAACCCTTACTAAGTATTTGAGCTCACTCTTTTTATGTTTTACTTTCCCCAGGATATAAATAATATTTTTATTTAGGAAAACAAAAGGGGAAGATCTTTATGGGAGATGTTGAAGACATTTCACTAAGTTGGAGGATTATGTTCCGCGTTTCCAAAGACACTAAACAAATACGGCCTTTGGTCATATATTTTCTGTAATTTATTGTTTATTCTAAAAAATAAATATATTGTCCTTGCATAGAAATCCTGGGTCATTAGAGTTGGTATTAGAGTGAAGGTTTAGTTATGTTTTGGAAACTAGGATGCGAAAAATTTAGTGAGATCCCTACAGATATTTCCAAGTTATGTTTTGGGATGTCCCTAAGGGTAAGTATAACTATAGTTTAAAATCCAATTATCATGGAAATGATCATTAATAACCTATTATTAAACCTAAGATGATAGATATTGAAAGTACTCACCCTTGATTATGTTGTTTTCTTAGTATGATATTTTCCTCTCATACTATTATTTTTGGGTTTTAGATGATGGTTGGAACCCGAAGGAACTGTGTTAACAATCAATGTGTTGGGAAATACAATGATTATACTCATGAACAACCAAATTTTATGGGAGATGTAATGAAAAATCTTATTTCTATACATACACAAGATATGAATCATTCTAGACTTCCAAATGAGAAAAGAAGGGAACAACATTCTATTGATTCTTTTATGAGGCTATATCTACCTTCTTTCAGTGGGTCTTCTGGTCCACTTTTTGAGGAACAATGGATCTGTACCATTGAAAATATATTTTCCATCCTTCGCTATTCAGTACATGAAAAAGTTATTTTTTATTTTTATCATTTAGAAGGTGAACCAGGCCAGTGGTGGACTGTAATTAAGAATAAAAGGGAGAAAGATGAAATTGAATCCCTGAAATGAGATGAGTTCAAGAATATATTTTTCAATAAGTAATTCCATTGTATTCTTAAAAAAATACAGAAAAGGAGTTCCTTGAGCTTATGAAAAAGTATAATGAGACTATTGGTACATATGAGGTGAATTTTACAAGACTTTCAAGGTATGATTCTGGATTTATCATCCAACATGAATGTAAAGTTGATTGATTCCTTAGTGGATTAAAACCAATTATTTGAAGGAAATTTTCTATAAGAGAATTCAATAGCTATAAATAGATTGTGCTATGTGCTATAAGGGTAGAACTCGAAGTTGGTGTTACATATCCATCTCATGGTTTTGACAAGAAATGAAAGATGGAGTTCAAGGGAAAATCTCAAAACAATGGTGAAGAGAAGATGAATATTTCCTTATGATCAAAGTGTAGAATAAAGTATGGTGGAGATTGTCATAAAGGGACTAGAAAATGTTTCAAGGGTGGAAAATAAGATCATCGAGTAGTTAAGTGAAGAAGTAATGGGAAAAAGATTGTTAATGATGTGAATTGAGAAAAGACTAAAAAGAACACACCCCCATCACGTCAATGCTAAAAGTGATAGGAAATTGGACATTATGATAACCAATGCCCTAATCCAAGGGTTAATGATGATCGATGTGAGAAACCTCTTAAGAAAAAAGATAAAGGAAAGTCACGTGTGATCACTATTGGTGATGTCGAGAATGACAATGAAGTGGTGGAATGATTAACTGTTTATGTAATGGGATTCCAAAATAGTGTTTTGGAATCTCATTTATAGTATTATGGAATATTGGAATATCTATGTATTGGTTTATTCTGGTTTTCAATAATTATATGGTACCAATAACCATGAAAAGTGATTGAAATATTTTTTTAAAGCACATGACATGCACATAATGAAGGGATAAGGAGATAATTAGAAGTTTGATATTATTAATGAGACTATGACTGATATAAGGACAAAGTGATATCAGGGTTTGAATTTTTGGTATTTTTTGGTGTGTGGAAAGAGTTAATTTTTATATAATGCAAGTTTTCATTAAGTTTCTATGGTAATTAATGTTATTATCATGTTTCAAGAGAATACATGATTAAGGAATGTGACATCAAAAAACTACCAAATGAGATATGGGAGACAAATGTTAAGTATATTTAGTTCACCTCTTTCTAAATTTTTATATTTTCAGTTTTTGGAAGGATTGTAACGTTATCCATTTATGGATAATATAATTTATATTCTTGTTGAAGTTTGTTATATTACCATATTATCTCATTATAAGTGACCTTATACATATTTTATAACCTGTTTTATCCTTTTGTTGAGACAGATGGTATGACCTATCATTCTATCACATGATCTGCTAACACATCATGAATGAAAAATTAAACTTCATTTCTTTAAATAAGATATGGAGTGAAAATTGTTCAGGGAGGAACCAACGTTGAGATCATACTGAAATCAAGTAATTATTTATCCTCATGATAAAATTCATCAATATTATGAAATGGATCTTGAAATCAAATATTTTATCCTAGTACCCTCTTATCTGATGAATTATATGGTCCCTTAAATCATCAGAGATTTATGTTTTTCTAGTAGTTGACTTTCTTCAAAACTTATTCTCTATCACTATCCATAAGAACTTTATGATTATATTTTGATTCCATATCCCTGTTTTCAATTCCCAACTATGTTCTCGTATATGAAAACCCAAGGATGAGTTACTTTGGATAACTGTTATTTTTTTTAATTTCCTTTTTTAATTGAAGGTTTATAATTCCTCTTTATGATGTGGGTTTCTATGAAATAAACTTTCAAGTAGTAAACCATTTATAACCATGATGAATTTTTTGGGATAAATTCATTTTAAGGGGGGTAAAACGTAATTCCCCAAGATTTTATAAGATATATTATTTTAATTTCTTTTATTTCTTGTGTTTTATTATACACTAATACTAGCTTGAATTACATAAAACATTGTATTAGCTTACAGTATATTGAACAATATTCTTGACTTGTGTTACACACAATTTTTTACCCTTTTGATAGAATTTATTTCACACAACAATGATTATAGATTTTTTTCAATGTATAAATGAACTACATTTTTATTATTTTATACACAATGACAGAGGAAGCATGAACTACATAGAACACTGACTTGTCTTGCATTACACACAAGATAGACCTTCCTTGAGAGCTTGCATTTTACGCGATACTGAGTTTCACTAAACAATGATATATTATTAAAATATTATTTTTAATGGGATATAAACTAGCCATTATGAATAATATTAACCACATTTTTATGTTTATATAACATTAGCATTCAACACACACATTTTCTAGAACATGATATGAGAATAAAATCAATTTTACGGATAACAGAAGCATTTTAAAAAAAATGTAGTTTTACTTCCTTTTGATGGATAACCCTTTATAAATCTAGTTTTGGAACCTTTATATGTTCTATTTGACAAAATAAACATTTTATTTATAATAATAACATCAAAATTTACTTGGGATAAATTTTTGGGTAATTTTCTGATAAAATTCAAATTTTAATGAATAGTGAAAATACTGCATTTTAATTCAAAACTGTCTTTCAATGTAATTTTTTATATAGTTAGATTATATTTTTAAATTTTTTTTAAGTGTAATTCTATTATATTTTTTTTCATTTAATCCAATTTTGTTCATTTTATGTAATTTAACTTTTAAATTGGACATAAACAAATGTCAATCTTCTGATAGTTATTACTTCTTAAAAAACACACATTTTGGTTTTGACAACGAGAATTAATTTTAAATTAATTACAATTTTTTTTTGAATTTAGAAATACAGAGTCCATATTTTGAATCATTATTGGAAATTTTGAAAAGTAACTTCATTAATTATTTTATTTACCAGGGTTAAAGGTTAAATATGGTAAATAAGGCTAAAAAATTAATATCATAATAATATTAAACTATCCTAACACATGTTATAATCCTATTGGATGATATATTTCCAACCATGGGAATCATTGGGTCGATTTGGGGACCCCATGGATCCACTTGGATGTGAAAATGAAATTTTATAAGAATTAATTTAAAGTAAAGATAATTATAACATCATCATATATCATTTACTAAATAGATTTTAATATAGGGTTATATAATTGATATCTATGTATATAATAGTAATTTTAAATCTAAAAATATTTCCTAAATTATGGTATTTTATTTATAATTTCTAGACATTAAATTAATATATGTATTTATGACCCAATTATGATGTAGGGATTACCTCATTAATGAAATATTCAAATAAATAAATTTATAAATTTTAAAATAAACTGAATTTGAACATTTTGATTCCATTCATGAATTTTATGGATGGCATTGACACATTATAGACGATTTAATTCCTTTTTTGAAGTAATCAAGTATTTATGATTTTAACAAAAATAAATTACTAAATACTATCAAAATTGACATAAATGTGTTTTTAAAACAAATACTATTTTATAAAATGATATAAAAATCCTAAAATTATAATGTTTAGACAAATAACTTTTATAGTGACACAATTTTCATAAATTATCCACTTTAGGTTCTCTTGGAATTTTATAGTAAAGATATATACCATGTAGTGTAAAAATACAAGAGGACATCGTAAGATTTAACTTATTTTACAAAGGGTTAAATCTAAAAGATAAGGTTAATTTTTTTACCTTAACATGTCTAAAACATATTGTTTAAGTTGATATTGAAACATACTCATCTTATACTTAGAATAAATTAATTTTTATATATTAGAAACCGAAAATATTCTTATAATAAATTAATATTTCAATCTTTTTCCTAAAGTTCCCCTGACCTCTCTTATAAAAGGGAACATCCCTTTCTCTTTAATTCACACCTCTAAAGCCATTTGGTTGGGACAAACCCAGCCCATTTCGTCTCCAAACATACCCCTTATCATCCTAGAGGAATAAATTTGTCAATAGAGACATCTTAAGGATCCCTTTTGTTCAAATCAAAAGGAAACACCCAATGAAGTGGTAATCGTTTTATCCCTTCTTTCAAAGATCTTTTCCTCTTATACTACTTATTTCAATATTGTTTCCATACCAAAGTAATAAATACAGTATAATCCATATAATTAGTTGTTAATATAATAATTTTACAATTATATTCATCATTTTATTTACACTATGAATAATAATATCACTATGCGTGCGTATTTACGGCTTACCGTCTCCACACCGTGGTGTAATTTGTTATTCCACATTACTTTATTTGGATGAGTATAATAATGAGTATAATAGACATAAATAATGAATATTAAATGATTATTATTATTATTTATAATTAATATACCATCCATTTCAATATCATTTAATCATTAAAGGAATGATATCATCACTCATGCGTACGTACAACCGACTGTCTCCACGATGCAATGAGATTCATTCCCCACTTTAACCATCCAAGAATAATTATAAAAATAATATATATATATATATATTATTCAAAATTATTAAATATATGATATAATAAGTCTACTTTAATGATATATAAATATATATGTATGTATGTACATATATTTCATTCGCTTACTTCCATTCAATAAGACAAGAAAACAGAAACATATTCCATGCGTATGTACGACCTACCATCTCCATGAATGGTGTATTAAATTATATATATATGTATATATATATTATTAATATTATGAATATATATTATCATACATTCTTTAAGTAATTAAATCATGATCTAAGTAATATGATCAAGAATAACAAGTCAAAACACAGACTATAAACAAAGTGATATTACCTGAAATGTTGCGTTGACATGGAATTGTTATTAAATAAGTAAATATAAATTTATAAATGAATAATATATGATATCATAAATATTATTAATACTATAATATAAGTTAATAATATGTTTAAAAACATTATACAAGAGTTTTGGACTCGTGCGGAGAGTATCAGATCTATGGTAAGGGTTAATTTTTCAAAATCATTATTTATCCAATATTGTTTATACGTAACTATTTACTGGGTGTATATTTAACATTGATTTCCATGTTTTATAAGAATATTGTCATTAAATTTTTACTATTCTTTTATTTATTTTTATAGTCATTTTTACCCATTTTTACTTATACTACATGGTTTAGAATGAATCTTTCTTTTGTTTACCATATGAGTTACTTGTTGAATTCTCTGAAAAATGTAACAGGGGAATGTTTTTTAATTTATATGGCATTAAACGATTTTTAAATATTTATAAAGCCTTATTTATATGAAGCTTCCTCTACATGTTTTCAATTTTATTTTCAAATAAATTCTTTTCGTTTAAAATTACGTGGCATTTTGAGAAAAGAAAACGTTTTTGAAAAAGAAAGGATATTTTCCTTAGGAATTATTTTCAAGTGTTTTGTCAAAATAATTTTCCATGTAATATGGCATAAGATTACGTTTATATCCCTATTATTATTTTAAATTTATCGTGTTTATGATGGAATTATTTTTATGAAGTCCATTTATTTTATATGGATTATGTTATGATGGAATGATATTTATGAAACCCATTTTATTTCTTGGGTAATGCCATGATGAAGGATTTATGTTTTTTTGTGGAAAATTTAGGAATGATTTCATTTAGAGATGGGTGAGACCTATAACTCCCTCCATTGGATTGGGTAAAGATTTATATCTCATGAGACAGACATGAGTAGAACGACATGTAAATCTAGTTTAATATTACATGGATGTAATGATATGTAAACCCAGTTCAGTAATGGAACTTGACAACTATAATGGTCTTGGAAGAAATACCATGGATAATATGGAAATAATATTATGTGTTTATTATTTTTCCACAATTACATGTTTTATTCCTATGATATTCTATCATGGTTAATGTTCCTTTATAATATATGCCTTATATACTACCAATATTTATTTCAACTCTCAAGATTTTGATGATTAAACATTATATTCATGTTTTTACATTCAAATATTTATGGTTTGTTTTATGTTCTCTTATTTACCATTACTGAGAATTTGAGCTCACCCTTTTTATGTTTTCTTTTTTCAATTATATAAAGAATGGTTTTTTGGTTGGAAAACAAAAGGGGAATATCTTTATAGGAGATGTTGAAGATATTTCATAGGTTGGAATATTGGGTTCCAATTTTCCATAGACACTAAACTAATATGGTGTTTGGGAATATATTTTGTTTAATGTATTATGTATTCCACATAAGAAATGTAATGTCCATGTACATAAAAATTAGGTCATTATAAATGAAATTAAATCTTATTTCCTTCATCACCATTTCATAATAATTAATTTGAGATTCCATCCTTCTTCTCCTTATTATGTATGGGATTTAATCTATTTTTACAATTTTAATCATGATTCTTGATAGATAGTTGGAAATAATCATAATATTTCTCACTCTAGACCTCATTCTATTAGGTTTTTTATCAGGGAAGTTTCATCATTGTAAATGGAATTCATTGTTAACTAGGTTCCTTCAAGTTTCAAGCATTACTAAAACAAAAAGGGTTAACATGAGTGATGAAAATTATAAGATAATTATCATTACCAATATAAAATATCACCTCAACTTGTATAACTTTACAAAACTATCATAATAGACTATTGTTCTTAAAAATCAACTTATACTAGTATTGGTTCAACTTACAACACCTGTAGTTTAACCTATATCATTATTAGTTGAACTAATGTTACATTTCATTGTGATCTCTAATAATTCTTAACCTAATCCTAAAAATAGATATTTTAATTTACCATGAACTCTCATAACATATTCTTAACCCAAAACTCAATAAAATCTATTCTATAAAAAATACAACAAACCTCTTATCCAGAAAAGAACATTTCAATTAACAAGCACTATAACTTATTAATGACCAAGTTTCAATTTGTGTTACCCATAGTCACATTCATATTAGTTTATCTAACCTAAAATTTTTCAAATGCCTCATAGTAGTTCTTAAATAGAATGTGAATGTCCAAATCATATCCTCTGGAAGTGTCTATCCTGGTGTGTAGTCTTATGTGCACTCCTCATGCATCATAGTGATGATTGAGTTAATTCTAAACCAACCATTTCAAGGTGATTACCCCTTGGAGCATTAGTTAGATAGAGGCATCAACATTCCAGTTTCTAGAAATATATTTAATTTCTAGGAAATGCATATAGTGAAGAATTTTCCTATACTTTAGGGTGCATAGTATACTTATACTTATAACTAGGATTTTCACTAGTGTTCTCTAATCTTAATCCCTAAATAAATGTACACTATTATCTTAAAATTATATTATATACTATCCCAAAGGGTTATCTATAAATTTGGAATTATGGTCAACCCTACCATAACAACCATTAAATCATCCTCAATAAACACCCTAATTTCTAAAATTTTCTAGAATATTCATTTGATACAATGTATAATTTCCCATACCCACACTCTTATATCTGGTTTCATAAAACTATACTTTATATACTCACTTTTATACTAGTTTTAGAATCCTTGATATAGATATCCTTAGTTAAAAAATGAATAATGATTATCTCATTTATTATATCCCAAGGATCTTTTTAGGTTTAGATCATCAGGGAATTTGAAAAAAATAATTAACAGTCCCATGTTCTTCATATCAAATGGATTCTTTTTTCATTATATACACAACTAATTAATCCATTATGGGTATTTAATTTAACTCATAAATTATTTCACACATGTTATACTTATAAAAAAGTCATGTGTACTACTTTACTTCATAACATGGAGAATGGAAACATAAGAAGTGAGTGAGTTAAAATGATTAGTAAGGGAATCATATAAATGAATATGTAAAAAACATATGCATGGTTATATAATATGGAAGGAATAAATAATATGAAAATTACCATAATAAACTAAAATAGAGAGAATACTATATCAACGATAATAAATGAAAACATGGATATCAATAATACTGATCTTATATTAACAGAATGTATAATGCTAGATATTAAAAATACACTATTAATCACTTGTTAGAATAAAATATCCTATTATGAGAAGAGATATACGCAAAAAATAAATATGATCTATCTAATAAAACTTTTTGATACATCGAGGGGCTATATAATTCTTGGCCCCACCCATGACCAGATTAAGCCCAATGCATTCACCATAAGAGTCAACAATACTTTAATACCATTCACTATGGAACCTTTTACTAAAAAAAATACATGGATATCCATATAAGTTAATATATTTACTGTAAATACATAATCAACATGTGTTAGTAGTCAATAACAATCAAGTATATCAATACTTTTCACAAATTCAATAAAAGGGGTAACATGATCATAACCATCTAGATAAAGAATGTATATGGTCAAACAATACATAGTCAACTTTCTATCTATATTGGAATAAAAACATAAAAACATCGATACTTTTACCATTTCAATAATAGGGATAACATGATCATAAACCATCCAGAGAAAAAGGTGGATGCTCAAACAATACATAGTCCACTTTAAAATAATCATCCATAATGGTTTAAAAAATATATAGAAAACCAATACCATATCCCATGTTAATAAAATAGGTAACATGATAATAACCCATCTGGAGGAACAATGTATGATTGAAAAATAAAATAACCATAGTGTAATGAAGGCGACATAGAATGGTATTGACATCAATGAAATACACCCTCACAAAAAGAATTGTTTTTTCAGTATCACAAAAAGAATGGATCAAGAATCTAATTTTTTGATATCGTGAGTTCAATACCACAAATGACAATATATATATATATATATATATATATATATATTAGGGTAAATCATTAAGTAAAAACTACATTAGGTAAAATCATTTTTTATTTTATATGGGAAATAAAAGAGAAAACTTAAAAGATCATTTAGAAAAAAAATTTAACATTGAAATAAAATAAACATTTACCTATCATTTTCAAAGCTAAATTTTGAAAATATTATGTGAATTTTTTTAAAACATTAATTTTAAACAGAATCTTGAATATTAAAGCCTTCAAAATCCACAAATTTTATTTTGGAGAAATGATGAGATGAAGAAAAAACAAGTGAATGTAAAAAGAAAACACATTTTATTTCTTTCAAAATACCTTTGTTTAAAACTCACATTATAAGAAGAGTAAAAAGCATTCATTTTTTTCAAAATTTTATTTTCCATGTGAAAATTATAAAATATCATGTAATAACATATTTAGGTTGGTGAACCCAAGCATGGAATAACAAATATCTATATGAAGAATCATTACTCAAAGAAAGAATATTTGAGTTATCAATATCCGTTTTAGGAAACACAATCTATGAGTAATGAAATGATTAAAAAGGGGTTTACGTCCAAAAAATGTAAAAAATGAGTGAATAAAACATAACAAAATAATATGGTAGAATATACCCAACTTATTTTAAATAAGTTCAAGTGAACGATCATAACTTAATGAGAGAAATTAAGTTACAAAAAACTATTATGACAGGGATGACACTTGAGTCAAAAGAAATTTGAATGAATGAAATTTATTTTGATTTATATATCCCATTAATTATACTTAAATAAAGTAAATAAAAATCATTGTGTAGTAAATAAATATATCATGATTCCAAGGATACATGGTTCATAACATGTAACATATCTTAAAGAATAAAAATTGAGGCCAAGAAAATCCTTATAGGTAGATTATCATTTTAATTAAAACACTTTTAAAGAGATGGTTAGTAATTAAACTTAAAATAAATTAATTAAAATATATTTCATGAGGTGATATATAATATTATAAATATATACACCACATGAATGAAATTCGGTTTATCATAACAAACATATCTCAAAGATATGAATTTGAGATGTAATCCTTTACCTCAGTTCAGATTCATTCTGAACATGAAGTGAAAATAATAAATAAGTAAATCAAGTTAGGTAAATATATAACCAAAAAAATTATTCATAAATATAATCATTTATACAACCCATTTACAATAATTCTTTATAAATTAATTTTTTTTAGTATTTACCTATTTCCAGTGCAAGGGGTATGTAATCTTTATCTCTTTGAAATAGTTTCATAAAAGATACATTAGTATAATTTATTTTTCTAAAATTGCATCACTATTATATAATCTTATATGTTGGAATATATGTTTCATTATATTTTATAAATATATAA
The DNA here is from genome assembly GCA_963277665.1 of Viscum album. Classification (NCBI taxonomy): domain Eukaryota; kingdom Viridiplantae; phylum Streptophyta; class Magnoliopsida; order Santalales; family Viscaceae; genus Viscum; species Viscum album. The sequence continues at coordinate 1,231,348,027 of OY728133.1, read as the reverse complement.
TTTCATTATATTTTATTTTTTTGTTACCAACCATGAAGTTAAAATCTACAATAATCATGTTTTGGTGATCCTTAAAGAATGAAAGGTATTTTTAAATAAATTAGATAAATTGTAATGTTACAATTACAATACCAAAAACAAATAATTATTTACATATTTATATTATATTAAATAAGTAATTAATTTTCATTATTCATCCATGATATAAAGTAAAATAATTTTTCAAGTAAGTAGGTAAACTAACACAAATATAAACAGACAATGATTAATGGATGATTATGTGGTTTTTTAGTTTTAATATCATTATACAAAAAAGAATAAATAAATTATTTAGTGTTTATTATTATTATATATTATAATTGGATGAAATTATAAGAATAATTAATGGATTTTAAAATATTTTATAACATGAATATGAATATTTTCTTCTCAATACACTTGTTTTAAATGATTGAATAAATGACGATTGTTTGTTGATCATATCATTAATAGGTTGTCATATTTATCATAACTAAAAAATTATGACATCATAAACATAATATTTATCCATTTAACCTATTATTAGTAATATTCATTAATATAGGTATTGAAAAGAAAAACTAAAATCAATCATTCTATGAAGGTGGTAGTTCACACTTAGTTATGGGTGATAATTTAGTTTTACATAGACTGAGAGAAATGCATAATAAGTTTTTTCATTTAAAAAACTATAAAATATTATAAATATAATAATTTTTTATTAAATGATATATTAGTAACATCTTTTTATGTTAGTGAATGAAAACAAAACATGTTGTGTCGTGGTGGTCGTAGTCCCCACAAATCATGATTCACATATTCGCTTTTCCTAATAGAAAAGGGGAGGGAGGTTAATTCTTGTACCATAATTATAATCATGTAAAATTATAATAATTATAATTATGTTATCCTTTTATTATGGTGAAATGAAATTTTAGGACATAAAATATGCATATAAGATAATAGAAAAGAGGGTGGAGTGGTGATACATCTATTCCTTACTACTTGGATCATCTCCTTTATGAATGGGGTTAAACCTTTTGTGATGACCATTTGAGAAAAACCCATATTATTGTGGATAGGAGTGTTTAAGGGAGTTTTATTTATATTTTTGGATAAAAATATTGGGTTTTGGTGTGAGGGTTTCTATGGAGATGAGTGTCCCTTTTATATGTGAAAAGTGATGACATTTTTGTAAATACTAATTTTTTCAATAATTGGAAGAAAATATTAAGGAAAGTGGATAATTTTTTTTGAAATAATTTATAAAAGATGATATAATGTCTATCCACACCTCAAACAAAAAATTAATCACATTTACGTCCCTTTACCTCTTAGGTCACTCATTTTTAGTATTTTGGTTTTCACAATAGTAACTAATTTTTACTGAGGAAATTTATATTTTGTATCAAAAATGTAAATAGTAACTATTATATAATTTGTTCAAACTAATTAAATTTTTTAAATCCACTAAATTTTATTTAATTATATAAAATAAAAAAAATTAATTTAAAATTTAAAATTTATAATGTATTAATATTTTTAGAAAATATTAATTATGTTCTAAAATATCAAATATGGGTTTGTAAATTTAAAAAATATTTTCTAAAATTTCAAATTCACATTTAAAATATATATTTGGTCTTAGAAAAATGGTTCATGAATTTCAAATTCATACTTATATATACTAATAAATCAATTCATTTCATTTTATTAGCAAAAATGTTATTTTCACTACTCACTTAAAAATCATTCTTTTTAGAAAAATAAAACAAAATTTATCTTAAGAAAATATTACTATGAAAAATGCAAAAAATGTTCATTTTATCAAATTAAAAATCTAAATTTTACTTGTAAATAAAAATGTGAGGTATAATGAAAAAACTAATTTTATGGGAAAATGAATTTTTCAAAATATGAACCATTCTCATTCATTTTTTCTTTTATTTAATAATTAAATCAGTATCAACTAATTATTCATATAAAATATATTTTATGATCATTAATAACATGTTTTTTTGAATAGTTAGGCATATATCATAAGAAGAACATATTTATAAAAATACATTTTTATGAATAAAATGATTTTATTAGTCATTGTAGATATACCAATTAAATTTTATTGAAATTTAAAGTAGAATTTATTTTGATTGTATAAATATTTGATAATGTAGATAATCCTATCCTTTCCCAAAATTCAATGACTATTTTTTTATAATCATTCTTAATATTTATATTTTTATTAAAATATATCTCAGTTTTTTTTGGTTTGATTAATATTGTAAAGAAAGGAATCAAACAAATTAGGATTATTTAACAAAATTTATATGGTAAAATCATGTGGTGTTACATCCAAGACAATGGAAAAATATCAATATAAATAGAGAATCCAAAATTCTATATTTTAGGAGTCTGATGGTGTGGTGGAATGGTAAAAATAATGTTCATATAAATTGAAGATGGGTGGACCCGAAGAAAACTAGAAAGGTATCACCAGAAGTCAAAAAATAATAAATTTATATATGGATGATGTTTAATCCCTTTTATACATGATTATTAGTGGGAGACACATATTTTATACTAGTCACATCATGTAATGAATAATAATAGAGGTGGTTAGTGAGGTGTAAGACTAGTGACACAACATGAAGTAGGATACACATTTAGGGGAACCTGTGTTTTTAGACTTTGGCCTACTTGGCCTTCGAGCCACCCATGTTTTAATAACTCTATGACTTTGGGGCTCTGGGACATGTACTATAAAAAAATATTTTTATGGGTTATTTCCTTTCATTGTGGGTAGGGATGAGTCTTAACCCACTGGGTTTCCTAGGTATGTCTGTTGTTTTGTTTCTTATATTCCCCTATTCTTATAATAGTAATAATAATTATTATAAATATATTTATATATTAAAATATGTCATTTTGTAGTATATAAATTGGTTTTAGAAAGTATAACTTTTATCAGTAAGCATTTTAGCACTGATAAAGAAAACACCTTTATCAATGATAAGAAAAGCACAGATAGAGGGATGCCTTTAGCAAAACTAAAAATTCACTTATAAAGGGTAGCCTTTTACTAAGGATTTTTCATCAATAATAAATGAAAACCTTATTAGTTCTTTTAGTTTGTGTTGATTAAATTTAATCACTTATTAGTTCCATTTTTGTTGCAGATAAAATGAAGCACTTAATAATTACCAATTTGTAGTAGTCTTTTTTTCTTAATTACTAAATTATGCCATGGTTTTACATTTTATTTGCCTAACAAATTTTGATGAAGGTGCATATTTTATTATTTTTCCTACTTTCTCTTTTATTGACTATTTTTTTTATTTTTTAGAATTATTTGGGTTAAGATTTTAGTGTTTATTTATTTATATATATTTTTAAATTTTCTTTATAACATATTCTTCTTTATGAATAATGTTCATTTTACAAAATAAATAGTGTAAATGATAGAAAAAACTTTTTTATTTTTTATTAACTAGTGAGATAAATCATATATTGTGTTCTGTCTTAATTTCTTGATGAACTAATTCAAATTATGTATGAAATCATTTATTTTTTCTTGATTAATCATTTTTTTGATATTTTCACTTTTCAATAGTGCTAGACCACTTATATTAAAACACCATGTAATTTTGAAATGGAATAAAATTAGTTATCAACCAAGTATGTCACACCCCGACCTGGTTTATATGTGACTTGCGTGCAAGTCTTAAAACTGCATGGAAAACACACAGATTAACCCTGTAGGCAGTCACTATCGAGTGGCACGGTTCGAGCGCGGTTCACTCAACTGCGTAATTGAAGTCTCATGACCCGTGCAATTATCTGAAATTTAAAATAAATACAGTTTTATGAAAATGAGATAAGTGAGATGTTTAAAATGCAATAATAATAAAATTACTATATAGATAGTCATAGTAATAATATTATTAAACGGTTGCAATTTTTTTTCTAATTTTATATAAATAGTATCACATTAAAATTTCATTGTTAATGTTTTTATTGTTAAATAATTTAAATAAATGGTGTTAAAGAGATATTTTTTTTATTTTTTTTATTATTGTTCTATTATTGACATTATTATTATTCTTAAATTTATTATTATGTTAAATTATTATTAAGTTTGTTATTATTCTCTATATTATTATTATTATTATGATATTATTATTATTATTATTCTTTATATTATCATTATTATAATAAAATGGGAAAAAAAACTCTAACCTAATCCCACATCACCCAACCCCCTGTGTGATGTGCCTAGGCCCCTCTGTGGTCGTCCTCACGTCGCCCTCACAACCCTCCCTCACCGCTCGATGCCTTTTCCTCATTCCAACCTCGCCCTCTCCTAGAATCTACTCCCCAACCTCATATTACCCTTCAGGACCCCACCTCCCTTGCCCTTATAGTCCCTGGCCTCCCCCCTGATTCATCTCAGCCTTCCCCAGCACGTGCCTCCCACGCTACGACCCTCACCCAACCTCTCAAGCTGACTGCCCACCCAGGCACTCTACCCGGCGCTGTATGCCCCAACCCTCTATGGTCTTGCCTCCTACTGATCCGGACTCCCCTGTTCTCACTAGGCCACCTCGGACCTCGCTTCACCTTGCACCAGTTTAGAATCTCGTGTTTTGAATCAGACTAAAATACAGAAGTTTTTGAAATTTTTCATTTTCTAAACCAGTCGCTTTTAAAAAAGAGCTTAAAAAATTAATTCCGAGAGTTTGATCACTCCTAAGTGACGTTTTTGGGCATGGGATATGTGTTGAGAAGATTTTTGAGTGTCTTGAAAAGTTTCATGAGTGTCAGACCCAAAAAACGGGAAGTGTTTTAAAAAGCAGCAGAGGCCACATGGTTTGTGCACGGTCTTCCAAACTATACAGACCACTGTAGGTAACCGTGTGACCCCTTTTTAAGAGGGGTAGTGAACTTGCACATGGGATGCACATAGATTCCAAAACTGTGTGTCTAGCCAGTGTTAGGTGTGTCTTGGAGGTAGTAGTCTCCACACATTTTGCACAGGGTTAGGAAAATCGTGCGGATCAAACCATGCGGTCAGATTCTTTAAAAGAATTAAATTAAATTAAAAAAATTTAAATTAAAACACTTAAACCTCACACCCATCTTCACTCATACATGACCTAGCCCATAGTTCTCTCTCCCTTCATCGTGCGCATGAGCCCCCTCGCTCGACCTCCTCTCAGATCGGCTTTCATCCTTCGTTTCTTCTGATTTCTTCTCTGATTCTCCAACGTAAGATTCTCTCTCCCTTCTCCTCCCTTTTCCCAGCTTTGAATTGGCCTAACCATCTTCCTATAGGATTTGTATGAACCCTATCATTTTAGGGTTATTATTGATTTCGATTTTCCCTTATTCTAGGGTCATGAAAAAGGTCTCTTGGGACCCTATGGTTCATGTTTTGGCCACTATTGTTGAAGGCGAGGTGGTTTTCATGGTTTTGGTCCAACAGATTGGTTTCAGGGTAAGTTTTTCACCTTTTGTTTTTTTTAGAATGTGTAAAATTTGGGTATTTTAGTGTTTAAGAGTCCATGACTATTTTCTTATAGTGCATTGAGCTTCTCCATGTGGTTGGGCTACATTTTGGTTTGTCGTTGGCACTCAAGGTAAGGGTTTACCTATGTTTCTTGGTCATGCATCATTTAAATTATTCTCTTTAATTATTTTAAGGTTCATAATGTTAAATGTGTAGTGCTTTGGTCCTTGCTAGTTGGTTTTGAGTTGCCAAGTCAAGGACGACTCGCTTTTGTATGCATAGAAAAGTAAGTATATGTATGTGGGTTCCCCTGATACATGTGTAAATATTCATGGATTTGATTACACACATATGGGTCTCAGTGTACCCATATATATATATATATAATTCATGTTTAGGTGAGTGGCGACTAGTATATTCATATAAGAATATATGTGTGGATCCTCTTAAACATTCCCATGGCCATACAGGAGTGTGTATAGGGGCTAGGTGTCCTCACATGTATGTGCAAGTGTGTATTATTAGTGGGGGAGCAGCTGGTACTATTTATAAAGCTCTAAGATACAAGTGTACGGCTTGGTTCCATATTAAGGTAGGGTCCCTTTCAAAGTCCTCTAATTCTATAAGTGAATTAATTAATTACTTACTGTACTTTAGTTGGCATTTAAGTTCATGCAGTTAAGTATCTAAATTGAATTCCCTTAAATGTGGTTTAACATGTGTCATATTTAAAATGATAAAGATGATAAATGATTTTTTGATAAACAATATCATGTTTTTATAATAAAACCACTCTAACAAAGGTTTACTTCCTTCAAGATAAAAATTAGTGGTTAGACCTTTCTTGCTTGACTTGTCATGTTTATAATTCTTATCCCTTTATGTTGTGTTGAAATATGGCATGTTTAGGACATAGCCCTTCTAGTATTGAAAAAACAAAGTTACCTTTTAAAATAACTAAATGGGGAAAGGCATCAACTGTGTTCTTGGCCCAGTTTTGAAATGGATTAAACCTTGTTTAATGTTTTCCATAATTGTCGTTTAGTGTTTTGACACATTCAGGCCACTGTTTAGGTGTACCGTGGCATGACTTTTATAAATTCAAGACCTATTTTAAATGGTAAACATATCTTATTAGTCCAATAATGTCAAGTACCATGAATTCTCATCACATTACCCACCTAAGGTATATTCATTGAATTTAAAATTAAATCTGAAATGTGAATTGGAAAGTCTAATGTGTATATCACATAGCCTTATTTAGAGTAATTGAATAATGGTTTCATATCCATAGCACCCCTTCCATGTTGATGGAAGGTAGTGGAGTGAGCCTTAAATAATGAATTTTATTTAATGGATTTCACTAAATGGTTTCAATGCTACTTGACCTTTCCATACTAATGGAAGGCAAGGCTTTAACTAATAAATAAATTATTGCAATGATACTTGACATTTCCAAACTAATGGAAGGCCATGCTTGAACTGATAAATAAATGGTTTCAACTCTACTTAACCTATCCACACTAATAGAAGGCATGACTTGAACCAAATGAATCATTACGTGCCTTATTTATTAAATAAGAATGTTTAGACTCAAGATTTTCATGGTTTCTGATCTGAGAATACCATGAGTACTCATGTACCCCATTCTAAATTCAAGGACAATTTTATAAGGTTCAGACCTTCTTAGATCCCATTGATTTTATTGTCTTTTGATCTCCGATATACTATTGTTGGGTCCCCCATGTTGTACTACAAGATGCCTTGGATACCTACCTGAATGGCCCGAAGGCCTTCATTTTTTATTGATTTTTGATAACCCCCCTTTCAAGGGATGAGAGGGAACCCTTACAAGGTCCGTAGGCTCAGAGATTACATGGCATGTAGGCTTAAGAGATTACATGACCCGAAGGTCTTAGGGAATTCAACCAGACTATCTACAAGGAACTGCCCCTCCCCAGCATCTGTATCTTGATAATAGCTCTCCACCTTTGCATGACCGTCTGGATAGGCTTCTCGTGCAAGCACAGGCTGGGACCGATGGAATAGCCATACCCTCTCATTCTGACAATCCATTTGGCTCTTCTCAGGTGAGTGCACCTGCTCTGAATCCTCTTCTGGGGCTGCTCCTTTTTTGTAGTGTGTCTGGGGCCTGCATTCATGTGGCCCGAAGGCCTTGGGGTGGCCCTAAGGCCTTAAGGTGGCCCGAAGGCCTTGAGAATCAACTGGCCTGAAGGCCTTGGGTGGATCGAAAGCCTTGCAGGACCCGAGAACCAAACCAGTGGCCCGAAGGCCCAGATGGATGAATAGTCTCGGCTGCTAGAGTACAGAACAGTGCCTACTACAGTACTTCTACATTTCCTGCTACAGTACTGCTACAGTACCCTGGAAATATGCCTCCACCCGGATTTGATCTTGGGTCTCTTGGATGCACCTAGTCCTTACATAGCCCCATTTTACCATGGAGAAAACTCATTGGACTCAGTATTCACCTCGTTGTATAATACCTAGGATTACGCTCCTTGGATTACACTCTTACCCCTTATCTATACTCAGATACTACTAGGTTAGCTTTCCATGAAATCTATGTTACCTTGTTTATTACCCTGGAACTCTCTCACTAGATATCTTTGAAATGATTCCTTGTTATGTCTTGGTACTTTAATACTAAATACCACCACAAGATACCTTGTATAAAATCCTTGGGTCCATCATTGATAAGTAGGTTCCATGGTTAAAGCCTATCGGGTTCAGTCATTTCTTAGCCTCGTTTTACCTTGGAGGAAACTCCATGGACTCAGTAAGAGAATTTCTCACATGTGACATATGAATAAACTAGTAATATTCAATTAATGAACTGATTAAATGTCCAAACACCAACCTAGGGATGAAGCATGTAATTGGGTATTTAGTTACATTGTACTGCTAACATTATTTATCCATTCTTGCACCCTATTTAATGTAAAATACACTATTGGAATTGGGATAGACACTAGTGGTTCCATCCTATTGATATTTATATCTCACACCCTACTCGGGCCACCATTGTACTGGGGTACCTGATTAGACTTTTTTTGTAGGGATTTGGACCTTTCTTGTTGTTGTTTTCTTGTAACTGGGAGTTAGGGGCAAAGGACTGAGCTAGAGCTCAGGTTTCTCATGGAGATTTCATTTGGGTTTCTTGTTCTTTTTTTACTTGAGTCCTACATTGAATGGTATTTAAAATCAAGTTTTACTATTTACTTCTTTCCATAATGTATCATTACCAGGTCATAAATTCATCTATTGTATAAAATGGCATTGGAATCTTCTGTTCATTTATATGAAATATGACTCCTGCTACTTCATTATTGTTATTTACTGCTTCAGTTATTGATTGTTATTTATTCTGTTATACCGCTAACTCTAATAAAGAGATATAGTCTCCACACTGGCTATCTTTACACCCTCACTGCTAGTCGCCTGCCTCTGTCGTATGGGGAGCACGCTTGAGGTTATGCGGCGAGCGTTTCGGCCACCATCTTAGTAGTGAGCCGGGTTGGGACCTTAAAAAGTGGTATCAGAGTTGGTTTTTCCTTTTTTATTACAATTTTTTATTGGTAGATAGGGGACTATGAATGTGTCTGTGCTTGGCTAATAGTCATTCTTGGGACCGATCACCCCATGTATGGGAAATAACCAAGTGGCCAGGGCTGGGATTATTTTTTATGATGTTCGCTGTTACAATTAATTTGATCTCACCTAGATTGATTGGTGTACATTTCACTACTTATGATTTATGGAATTATGAATATTACCCTTTTCTTATTATGGAAAGGATTAAACATACATGCATCACATTAGGCACTTATAAATTCACATGTCATGCATATATGTCATTCCTTGTAGTTGCATTAGCAGGTTTCCTACTAAGTATGATTCAGAGCCTTATTTATTTTTCATGCTTAGATTTATACATGTTTAGGTAATAAATTAGCATTCCTTATGTGCTTACTAATTTTTAGAGCATGCTCTTGTGATTAAATTTCCATGCTTCTGTGATTTCATCTTGTTGCTCTGTGTTAGATGCATATAGTGACATTACTTTCTAGCTTACATTGAATTATGTAAATTATTTCTTGGAATAATTTATTGGTTGTAGTTATGAATGGAGACAATTTTCATTTGTAAGGTGTATGGTAGCCTTATAGATGAGAAAAGGTAACCCGTGTAATTGAACCATTGTAAAAGGCTGCTAAATTCAATTGATAAGTAAGTTGGTTTTGACTTAATGGAGCCAAATGCCAAACTATAAAGTGTATGGGCACTTTGTAGATTGGTATATGGTCAGCCATATAATTCGGACTATTATTTTTACCATGTTAATTTCTAAATTGACAATGGTTTTGATTAATGGGATCCAATTTTCAATCAATAGAGTGTGAGTGTGCTTCATGAATTGGGAAATGACAACCCATATTAAAGGAAATGGCTTGATGCTTTGTGAAATGATTATAAGTGATAAAGATGTTTAATGTTGATCTGAAATCAAATGGATAGCTTTCAAAATGCAACTAGACCCAAGTAGGTCAGCCGGAGAAGGTTTTATGAGATGACCCATTTGGGTGTTTGAAATTTTAATATTTGTGCATTTACTACTGGGTTTCTTTATAGAGAGCCCAGGTTGGTTAAAATGGGACCCACATAGGTTTCCTTATTTGCTTAAAAGAATTTATTTTGATAATTTTTCTAAAAATTACAGGATGTCAACTAACGTAAAATATTTTAAAAAGGTGTTTTATAAAACTTGCATGTTTTTCCCTTGAGGTGTTTGTTAAAATCAAGTTCCATGTTTTTTTTTGAAAATGGTACTTTGATGTTTTGATTAAATCTGTTGAAGATTAAAGATGAAATGTGATTAAATATAAGAGTCTTGTAAATATAACCTATAATGGTGTCCAATGTTTAAAACCCTATTGTAAAGGGTAGTTTGGAATTCTCTTGAGTTTCCATGGAATGGAATCATGAGTACATTCTGTAGTTGTTATTTTCCTTAACAATGGATTTATGATTGGATTTTAAGACTAGTGACATTTTTTTGATGTTACCCAGTGTTAGGGTTGACACTTGTTCTTCATAAGGGGATGACTCGTGGTAGGTAGTACCCTTAGAACTTAATTTCCTTTCTAGTGATGTGACTTTTCTTACTTTCAGTTTCATTTGGGTGTCATTGTCCCAATTAGGACATTCAGTTTTAAAGTGAAACCATCATTCATATGGGTGGTCATGTGTTTCATGATTTTGTTATGGGATTAGGCATTGAGTAATGCTCTTTTTCAGAAGGTTAGACTTACCTCAAGCATGGTAGGATGCTTTTTAGGTCATTTTACCTTTCTTATTCTCAGTAATGGACAATTGGTTATGGCATCATCCATGATGATAGTATTATGAGGCAATACCACTCTGAAATAAATCTTCTTGTACTTTGGATTATGGTATCAGGATATCTCCAAGTAGAATGAATTTAGAGTTAAATAATCAATTTCATTCTAATACTCAGGATGGTTTTCAAAAGACTTGAGTGTTTTAACACACTGATCTTGTTGTTATAATCTATCACACTTATGAGTGGTTATTTTCCATTCCTTTTCATCTAAGACAATCCTAAGGTTGGTAGTGTTGTGCTGAAACTGGTAAATGTGTCCATCCATGTGGAAAGAACACAACCTATGGGGACCATTGTGAAATCGTCAGGAAACATGAATGCTATTGAGGCTTTAAAGTCTTAAAAATAGTTTCAGTTCTTTCTCGACTTCACGATTTTGTTCGGGATTGACTATTTTATCTTCCAGTTTCTTGGTGTGTGTAACTGGAAACCCCATCTTAAATCCTATTAGTGTAATCTTATTAAGATACGAGCATGTCCCCTATCTTGATGTCATCCTTGATACACTAAGAGAGCATCAGTCTTACACCACGCTATATCTTTAAAAAGGTGTTGAGCTTGTTGGATGATCATGTTCAATGTTACACACTTAAGCATGGTTGTCATCAAGGATTGGTATGTCTTGAGTGATTCTTGGGTTCCCATGTAAGAATTCCTTATTCGAACTCATGGACTTAAGATGTTTCTTTTTATTGGCTCTGGCCTCCTAAGCCAGACTTATACGAGATATGTCGGCCACGTGGATGGACTCATTTCCTCTTCCTTTAGTTAAATTTTTACAATTGTAAGGATCCATTTTAAATCACATTTCCAGGTGAAGATAAGTGGGTTTTTAAGGTCGGTAGAGTCTTTTAAGAAATTTTGTGCGATCTATTTTGGTTGGGTCAATTGGGATTCAACCATTTCTTCTTAACAAAATCATGCCCTGAGTGTCTTAAAAACACTCAAGTACATGCCTTTTATGACATATCTAATAGTATAGGTACTATGGCTTGTATTGGACCCTTTCTTAAGTTAAGACCTGTGGTGGGAAGCACCACCGGTTGAGTGTTTATTGAGACTTTGACATGATCGTGTCTCATTTTAAATGGGCTCATATAAGCTCTTTCTCTATGTTTAAGTTGAAACTTGAGCATTGGCTCAGGTTGTAAAGGCTGAAGCGCAGACTATGTTGGGAATGCTTAAGGTTCAGTGGGCGTTGGTAACACAATGAAACCATTTGAATGAAACATCACAACCCTTGTAGGTTGGGTGATATTTAAGTTGTTCTTAAAGGCTTCTTGGGGACGATAAGTTTTTAAGGTGGGTAGATAGTAGAATCCCTTATTTTGAACCAAACTAAAATACAAAAGTTTTTAAACTTTTTCATTTACTAAACTGATCATTTTTAAAACTGGGCTTAAGAACTTAATTATGATTGTTGGATTACTCCTAAGTGACATTTTTGGGATTGGGAGAAGGCCCAAGAAGTTTCTAGAGTTGCTCGAGAAGTTTCAAGAGTGTCATACCTAAAAAACTACAAGTGTTTTAAGAAACAGAAGAGGGTGCACAGTTTGCATACGATTTTCCAAACTGTGCGGCCCACTACAGGTACCCGTGTGACGCCTTTTTAAGAGGGGCAGTAGCATTGCGCACAGATTCCTAAACCATGCATCTAGCCCATGTGAGATGTGTCTTGGAAGTAGTAGACTCCGTACAGTTTTCTCACGATTTGGTAAACCGTGTGGTCGGATTATTTTAAAGAATAAAATTAAATTAAAACACATAAAACACACACCCCGTTTCCCTCATATGTGACCTAGCCCGTAGGGATCTCCCCCTTCGTCGCACGTAGGATCCCCCTCCCTCATCCACATCTCGGATCGGCTTTAGTCTGCCATTTGTTCTTTATTTATTCTCTGATTATCAAGGTTATGATTCTCTCTCCCATCTCCTCCCTTTTCGTAGCATCGAATCGTCCTAACTATTTTTCCATAGGGTTCTCCGAAACCTATCATTTTAGGGTTAATATTTATTTCTATTTCCCCTTAGTTTAGGGTCATGAGAAAGGTCTCTCAGAACTCTAGGGTTCATGATTCGGCAACTGCAGCTGAAGGCAAGGCAATTCAGATGGTTTCGGTTCGTCGTATTGTTTGGGGCAATGTTTTCACCTCCTATTTTGTTTCACACATGTCAAATTTAGATCAACTGGTGTTTACGATTCCCTAGTTTGTTCCTTGTAGTGCGTTGAGATTCTCCATGTGGTTTATCTTCATTTTTGTTCTTCATCATAACCTGAGGTAAGGATTTACCTATGTTTCTTGGTCCCACATCATTTAAATTATTCTCTTTAATTATTTTAAGGTTCATAGTGTTAAATGTGTAGTGTGTTGGTCCTTCCAGGTTGGTTTTGAGTCACCAATTCAATGGAGACTCTCCTACAAATTCATAGGAAAGTAAGTATATGTATGTGGGTTCCCCCATTATGTCTGTAAATATCCATGCTAGTGATTACACATGTATTGGACTAGGTGTTCTCATGTATATATATAAAAAATACTTGTGTAGGTGAGTGGGGACTAATATATGCATATAAAAATATTTTTAGGGATCCCCTTTCACATGCCCATAGCCATGAGGGTGTGTGAATAGAGGATATGTGTCCTTGCATGTATGTGAAGGTGTGTGTGCTCAGTTGGGTAACATTTGCATTTAGTTAGAAATATCCAAGATCCATGTCGATGGCTTGGTTACACCATGAGGTAGGGTGCCTTTCCAAGTCCTCTAATTCAATAAATGTATTAATTAATTACTTACTTCACTTTAGTTAGCATTTAAATTCATGAAGTGGAGTATCTAAATTGAATGACCATAAATGTGGTTTATCATGTGTCATATTTAAAATGCTAAAGATGATAAATGATTTGTTGATAAACGATATCATTATTTTATAATAAAACCCACCCAATGGAGATGCACTTCCATCAAGATAAAAAGTAGGGATTAGACCTTTCTTACTTGAATTGTCATGTTTATAATTATTATTCCTTAATGTTATGTTGAAATGTGGCATGTTTTGGACATGACCCTAATAGAATTGGAAAAAGTTGTTACCTTTTTAAATAATTAAAATGGGAAAGAAACCACCTAAGTTCTTTGCCCAGTTTTGAATTGGATTTAACCATGTTTGATGTTTCCATATTTGTCATTTAGTGTTTAGACACCTTCGGGCCGCCATTCAGGTGTACCTTAGCATGACCTTTTTAAAGGTAAGACCTATTTTGAATGGTAAACATATCTTATGAATCCCCTAATGTCAAGTGCCATGTATTCTCATCACTTTACCCGCCTAAGGTAAGTTCTTTAAATTGACATTTTAATGTGAAATGTGAATTGGAAAGTAAAATGAGTATATCACTTAGCCTTATTGAGAGTAATTGAATAATGCCTTCATATCTATAGCACCCCTTTCCATGTTTATGGAAGGTAGCATAGTGAACATTAATTAATGAATATTCCTTAAAGAATTTAAATAAGTGGTTCTAATGATACTTAACCTTTCCACACTAATGGAAGGAAAGGATTTAACTAATAATAATTGGTTGCAATGCTACTTGACCTTACCACACTAATGGAAGGAAAGTTCTGAACCAATAAATAAATGGTTTCAACTCTACTTGACATATCCACACTAATGGAAGTCAATACTTGAACCAAATGAACCATTACATGACTTCTTTATTAAATAGGAATGGTTAAACTCGAGATTTTTATGGTTTATGATCTAAGAATAAAATGAGAACTATTGTACTCCATTCTGAATTCAAGGAAGAGCTTCTAGGGTTCAGACCCACCAAGATCGTGTTCCTTGTCTTATCTTTGGATGCCTAGTATACTGATGTTGGGTCCCCCATATAGTACTATAGGTTGCCTTGGAAACACTCCTTGGATCCAATATTGACAAGTTGGTTCCTTCAACACACTCCTTCGACCCAGTCCTTGCTTAGCCCCATTTTACCTTAGAGGAAACTATTTGGACTCGGTAGGCACCTCATTGTGGAATACCTTGGATTACACTCTTACCCCTTAGCTAGACTCACATAATACGGGGTTAACTTTTTGTGAGATCTACGTTACCTTGGTTATTACCCTAGAACTCCCTTAGTGGATATATTTGATAGGTTTCCTTGTTACGCCTTGGGACTTTAATAATAAATACTATCACAGGATTCATTATATATACTCATTGGGTCCATCATTGACAAGTAGGTTCCATGGTTAAAGCCCCTTGGGGCCGGTCATTGCTTATCCCAGTTTTACCTTGGAGGAAACTCCATGGACTCAGTATGAAACTTACTCACATGTGACTTATAAATAAAATATTAATATTTAATTAATGAACAGATTACATGTCCAGACACCAGGAGAGGGATGAAGAAGGTACTTGGGTATTTAGTTACATTGTACTTCTTACTTTATTTGTTCACGTCTGAACCATGTTTAATTTAAAATACATGGTCATTATTGGGTTAGAAACTGGTGGTGCAAGCCAAATGAGATTTATATCTCACACCCTACTCTCGCTGCCATTGTACTAGGGTACCGATGTAGACCTTTCTTGTTCGTAGGGCTTTGGACCTTTATTGTTGTTGTTTTCTTGTAACTGATAGTTAGGAGCAAAGGACTGACTTGGAGCCAGAATGCTCATGCAGATCACCTTTGGGCTTTTTGTTCTTTTCATTACTTGATTCCTAAATTGTATGGTATTGAATATAATGGTGTACAGTTTACTACTTTCCTTAATTTATCATTACCAAGTCATGCATTCATCTATTGTATAAACTGGTGTTGGCCTTTTTTGTTCATTTATATGAAATCTGACTCCCACTGCTTTATTATTTATATTTATTACTTCTATAATTGATTGTAATTTATTCTGTTATACTATTGCTCAACTATGATAAGAGGGTATATTCTACCCACTAGCTATCCTTACATCCCCACTGTTAGTTAGTAGCCTCTCGCATATGGGGAGGCCCACATGAGGTCATGTGGTGACTGGTCCGACCACCGTCTTAGTGGTGAGTCAGGTTTGGAAATTACAACCAGCCTCACCGCACAAGTAGACCATGTCACTCCCTTTTTTTCTGTACAATAGTGCAACTTACCCCCCGGTGACCTCCCTCTTCCACTCCTATTGTCCGCGGGTTCCCTCAAGCGAATCCACCTTTCCTAAAAACTCCTCTAGTATTTTTCTCCCATGGTTTTATGGATTTTTCTTCAATCTAACCACACCCTAATGGAACATATTGTATTTTTCACTTTTTTATTATTTTTTTAGGTGTGTGATTGGTCTGTAGGGAATCATTTCCACCCTATAGAGGGTTTTATAATTTCTGCTCTTGGTTTGAGGTAGGGGAATCCTGGTTTTTTCCTTTATGATGCTTTCCTTTGAAATTTTTATTCTTCTAATTATTTATTCTATCTGAATTTCATCATTATTTTTCTCTTAAATGGCCCATTATGATGTTTTTTTAATTTTAAGAAGTTATTAAAATAACAGTTTTAGTGTGTTTCTTTAAGTATTATTATCCGCACCAATACAAAAGGAGTCTGATTAATTCCCATTGTTGTTTTAATAAAATTTTTGTATGAGGATTCCAATTTTGATAACTCTTGTTTCAAAAAACCTTTTATGTTTTTATGAACCCATATTAGTGGATAAAATTAATTTTCACTTTTAAGGTAAAATTAGGGGACTTTATGAAAAGTATAGTTGTTATTATATTATAATGGAATTTGTTTCTTGAAAAATTGGTTTGGTGTGTATGGGTTGGTAAGGTAATATCTTGTAATGTGGTTCAAAATGTTTTAGAAAGGGTTTAATGATTTTAAAGGTGGTGTACGTGTCTTTCTATATGAGGTGGAAAGTCGGTTTTGGTTTTAAAGTGGGTTGTGTTTGGTGGAAATAGATCTAAAATATATCCTTGGATGTTTATTATGACAATGGATGTTTCCACATCCTTGGGTGCAGTTTGTGCACAGATGGATGTGCTCAAAAATGATAATGGAACCTTTGAAATGGTGTTTCTTTAAATTCTTGTTTTTTCAAATAATTCTTGTTTTCCTAAATGAGGTTCTTGTCATTTGTGTGGTTCCCTTAAATGACGTCAAATGTACTTCTCAAAGATTTGGCTCATTTGTCCATGAAAAATGATTTGGTGTGTTTATAGAAAGGACAAGTTCTCGTTTGGAAAATATGAAACATTTGGGTGTGGTTAGTATCCAATGGGATGTTTGGAACTTTGAACTTAAAAGTTGATGTTGACTAAAATTTTACGAAAGGACGTGGTTTGGAAAATTGTGTGTGTCTGGTCGGAGTTTTAAATGTTTTTTGAAAAATTATTTAGACTTGTATGTGATGTGACAACCCATTTGGCACTTTCTGCTTTAGTGTAATGTTTGGGTTGATTCTTTGAAAGGATGGAGTTTTGATCCCAATATGCCCATTTAACAACATTAATATTTTGTAAAAGGTATCAAATGGTTTTTAATGACTTCATGGAATAACGTACTGGTTGGAACCTTTGATGATATGATGTATATATATTTTTGGGAAGCGTCTATAGGGGGGATATCCTATATGGGTTATCATAAATAGTGTCTGTGTTTGGGGTAGGAAAGTGTGGTGAGATGAGTCACGCATGCGAGGGCCTCCTACTTACACAGTATTATTATAACCACCTTGGTTTCATGGGAGTCTTTTATATGGTCGAGTGATGGTTGATGATAAACCCTAATTAGATGGGTTGGTACCCCCTGGATTGGTTGTTAGGTTAGGTGGGCTTTTCAACTAGATTGTTCAGTTATAGGGCGTCCAGTTGGTTATAGACTTAGGAGCTTCACCATATGCCAGTAGGTGGTTCTAAAATCGAGTACATCCAGGGGTCTTCTAGGGATTTTTATGATCACATTTGGTTACTCATTTATTTACATTGCTTGTTTACTCTTTGTCGTACTACGTTATTTCCTGTTATCCTTGTTTACCTATATTATTTTAGCCCATATTTGATATCTTTTTTTGGTTTTTTTTATAAAATGAATATTGGTTTTATTGAAATAGTATGTAGCATCTTCTGGATTTCTGAAAAAGAAAATCATGTTTCTTATTTTAAAATGTGAAAAACCTACTTTTATAATTGTATAAAAAACTTGTGTCATTTGATTGTTTTGGGAAGGTATATTCTTGGATTCTGTGGCTTTTCTTGGAAACCCTACTGAGAATTTTTAATACTCATGCCTATTTTATCATTTCAATTGTAGGATTCTTTTTCTCAGGTTCTCTTGACTGAGTTTCTCATTATTTGAGAAAGGTTGGTTTTTGATTGGGTGGTGGGGTGGAAGGTCACATAGAGGTATGTGTGGTTTTTCTTTCTTTCCTTTACTAGTTTTATTTTTATCGTTAGTTTTTATTTATCTATTTATCTTTTTTTTCATGGGCCAAATCATTCCCAACAGTTAATTTATGATGCTCGACACTAGTTTCCAGTCCATGGGGATCAGGAATGCCCCACGGGACATGCTACTGACCAAGTCGGGTGACCGGTTCATGGTCGACTTGGGATGATTCATGAAAAAATTGTATAAGAGGGGGACCTTGTTATTTGGGATTCCCGATAGATGGATATTAGGACTGTGAGGACTCAGGAGATAGGTACGAGAAGGGTGTCATGAACCCTCACTCATTTCGAACTTTGAGTTTCTAGGGGTAGTCTGAGAATTGAGTCCTTGTCTCATTCTAGTATGTTTTATATTGAGAGATAAAAATGGAGTCAAGCCGATGTTACATCATGATTTCACATGGAGTAGTGACCCATGTAGAGTACGTATACACAGTTTAAGTTCCTTCTAGTTGTTGACACTAACTTGGGGCATGACCCACTACCATGTTGCCAGGTTAAGCCTAACTACTAGTCCTTTTCTCGGGTAGTTTGATGCAAGTTATGGGTTTTCATGGTTCTGGTTTGTGTAAGTTCAATTTTGAAAATGAAAAAGTGTTTTTGAAATGAGAATGATTTCTTTTAAATGGATTTAAATTTGTGAAATGGGTTTTAAAACTTAAATCTCATGGTCTAAAAATCTGGAGTGCGATAGGAATTAGTAGAGAAATGGTTTGGGTGAATCCTTGGGTACTATTTATGTATTTTTTCACATATGAGGGGATGCATGGAAATTGAGTTTTGGTGTGTATGGATGAAAGTAGATAAATAAATGTGCAATGTTTCATGGGACTACCGGGGTGCATAATTTTAATTAAAGGCATAACCTTGTTTTTCTAAAGTGAATTTAAAAAGGAAAATGATTTTGAAAATTGAATTTGGTATGAAAAGTGGGTTTCGTATTTGGAAAGTGGCCTTGAAAGAAGGATGTTTTGAAATCTAAAATGAAAGGGGAATTTTGAAAAGGTAATTTTGCGTTGTGTTTGTATTTGTTAGGTTTTTGAGCTAGTCATTTTGGCTCAGGATGTTACTTTTAATTATACCTTGATTTGATATTGGTTTTGGTTTTGTGTTTTATATGTTGTTTAGGAATTGCCGCCCAGAAAGGTCCCCATGGTTTTTGATAAGTCATGCCCAGTTTTTTGTCCTTCTTGAACATTGCCTATACTTCACGGTGATCGGGGTCTATTAGAGGAAGTAGTGTGTCTTGAAGAGGTCAAGCACATCTTCAGGATATTGGGAACTCCCGAAGCTGTCAGAGTGTATACTATTTCGGGTCTATTCTAAGTTCCAACTCGAAACGAATGGGAGTTTTCCACACCTTTGATGAAAGTTGGGATGATGTGGGATGTCATTAAATCATTTTTTGTTTGAGGGTTTATACCTGAAGAGGTGAGGATGAAGAAAATGGATGAGATAATGTGTATCCAACAAGGCCCATGGTCGGTGAAAGCATATGTTGACCATTTCAAGGAACGTTTTTCCTTTTCTTTAGAGGTATCATCATAGGGTTTGATGAAGACTTCTCTATTTATATGGGTTCTTTAACCGGAGATCAAGGAGTGAGTCCTCCCTTTTAGGGAACATCATTTTGAGAAGTTGGTGGACGAGGCATTTTTAGATGAATTGGTCTCTGTAGCACATGTTCTTGGAAATCCAGTGTATCTAGTTACTCATGAAGGATCCCAATCTAGTGAGAATGATGTATTAGAGGAGCCTATTCTTAAAGAGTCTCCTACAGTGGTTATGGATTCCAGTTTGTCAGACCATTCGGTGGTGTACCATCAATGTGGCCAGTTCGGGCACGTAAAGTAGTCATGTCATATCCCTCTGAAGATGTGTCATCATTGCAATTGTCTGGGTCATTTGGGGATGTTTTTCAGAAAGCATCACCTAAAGAAGATGCTATGACTGGAGAAATTCTAGTGCCTGACTGTGAGGCTGGAGATGCTTTGACCATCATATCCCTAGCCATAGGTCTTGGTGGTGGATCATTTGAAGTCATTTTGTTCTTGTTTTTTTGTTGTTAATGTTTTTATGTTCATGTAAGTTCATTGTTTCATTGTAAAGTTATGACGAACATAATATATTGTAATCCAGATAATTCTATTTTTTATTATGGTTTTCTAAATTGTGCATTTTTCTTAACAATCATCATGCTAATCTCTAGTGGAATTGTAACCCGACTTCTGAGTGGGAATCGACCTCTACGTAGGAAGAACCTTATGGAGGATGTGGTGATGTGTATGGATAATATGATATGTAATGGTTCGTGCACTCTTGGTTTCTCACATTCTCCTCAAATTGTTTTGGAAATAATAAAAATTTAATTACTACTGCTTGTTTGGACCTTGTATGGGTTGATCTCAGTTTAGTTGTGTTTGTTTAGAGTTAGAAGTTCCTGTGGTAGAATAAATTATTTTTTTTATGCTTAGATACAATTTTTGGGTTATGTTTTTCTCAAAGGTTTTTCTCTATTTTTGGGTTTTTTTTGTTCTGGGTCGAGAGTTCCAAGTTTCAGCGGAGGTGTTGGTTCACTCGTGATATGAAAGTTAGTTTGTATTGGTTGGGAGTTCCCACGCCGGCCCCCCATTTATGGGGTGATAACTTGAGTGTTAAATTTACACAGTAATTGAGTTCTTATAGTGGGTAGAACCCTCTTGTGTTCTCTCATTCTCTTATGTTGTGGTTTCTTTTGGTTTCATTCAGGCATGGATTCTTGTTCGGTCTATTGTTCGACTGGGTGAATTTCTGGTGGAAGAAAGTGTCTATAGTGGGGAGAATTTTCACGCCCCGACCTGGTTGACGTGTGACATGCATGCGAGTCTTAAAACTATACGTTAAGAACATAGCTTAACCGTGTATGTAGTCTGTATCGGGTCACACAATTTGAGTGCGGTTCGCTCAACCGTGATCTAGACATCACACAACCCATGAAATTATCTGACATTTAAAATAAATACAGTTTTATGTAAATGAGATAAGTGATATGTTTAAAACGCAATAATAGTAAAATTAATGTGTAGATAATCATAATAATAATAATATTAAATGGTTTCAATTATTTTTTTTCTAAATTAATATAAATAGTATCGCTTTGAAATTTTAATTTTAATGTTTTTATTATTAAATAAATGAAATAAATGGTGTTAAACGGATACTATTATTATTATGATTAATATTGTTCTATTATGGACATTATTGTTATTCTTAAATTTATTATTATGTAATATTATTATTAAGTTTGTTATTATTATCTATATTTTTATTATTGTAATTATTATTATTATTACTATTTCTATTATTATTGTTATAATAAAATGTAAAAAAAGAAAACTCTAACCCAATCCCGCATCACCCCCTATCCCATGCGCATCATGCTCAGGCCCCTCAGTGCTCTCCCTCACGGCTCCTTCGCTACTCTCCCTCACCGCTTCAGCCCTTTGCCTCACGCCGACTTAGCCTTCACCCAACATCCACTCCCTAGCCTTGTATACCCCTGCAGGACCCCAACTCCCTCACCCTCACAGTCCTCAGACTCTCCCCCTGGTTCCTCCCTGCCTTCCCTAGTGCTGGCCTCCCATGCTATGCCCTTCAGCAAGTCGCTCTAGCTAACCACCCGCCCAACCGCTCTAGTCGGCCCTCCACGCCCTGACCATCCATGGTCCAGCCTCCTGCGGATCCGGCCTCCCCGATTATCACCAGGACACCTCCTCCCTTTCCTCTCCTTAAGTCAGCCTCATCACACCAGTAGACCCCCCTCACTCCCTTTTTCTCTGGCCAGCAGTGTCACTGACCCCCCGACGACCTCCCTATTCCACTCCAGCTGGCCGCGATTTCCCTCTTGTGAATCTGCCTTGCCCGAAAACTCCTCCGGTATTTTTCTCCCTTGATTTTAAGGTTTTTCCTTCAATTTGACCACACCCTAATGGAACACATTGTATTTTTCATGTTTTTCTCATTGTTTTATGTGCGTGATTGGTCCTCAGGGCACCGTTTCCTCCATAGTGAGGGTTTCTTCACTTCTGCTCTTATTTTGAGGTAGGTAAATCCTAGTTTTTCCCTTTATGATTATTTCCTTTTACATTTTCATTCTTCCAATTATTTATTTTATCTGAATAGTAGCTTTATTTTTCTCTTAAATGGTATGTTATGATGTTTTTCTTAATTGTTAGAAGTTATTAAAATAACGGTTTTAGTGTGTTTATTTAAATATTATTATCCACACCAATGCGAAAGTAGTCTGATTAATGCCTATTGTTGTTTTAATTAATTTTTTGTATGTGGATTTTAATTCTAATAATTCTTGTTTCAAAAAATCTTTTATGTGTTTATGAACAAAAATTAGTGGATAAAATGTTTTTTCACTTTTAAGGTGAAATTGGGGGATTTTATGAAATGTATAGCCGTTATTATGTTACAATGTAATTTGTTTGTTGAAAAATTGGTTTGGTGAGTATGGGTTGGCAAGGTCATATCCTGGATTGTGTGTAAAAATCTTTTCGAAATGGTTTAATTACAATAAATGGGGAGTTCATCTCTTTCTTAAATGAGGTGGACATTTGGTTTTGGTTTAAAGACAATTGGTGTTTTGTGGAAATGGATATAAAATATCTACTTGGTTGTTGATTGTGCCATTGGATGTTGGAACATCCATGGGTGCACTAGGTTTACACATGGATGTTCTCACAAATGATAATGGAACCTTTTAAATAGTGTTTCTTTATATCCTTGGTTTTCCAAATAATTCTTTTTTTCTAAATGAGGTTTGGTCTTTGTTGTGGTACCCTTAAATGAATTAAAATGTACTTCTCAAGGATTTGGACCATTTGAACTTAAAAAATGCTTTGGTGTGTGTTTAGAAAGGATAAGGGATCATTTGGATAATATGAAACATTTTGTTGTGGTTGGTATCCAAGGGAATGTATGGTAATTCGAACATAAAAGGTGAATTTGGCTAATATTTTATTAAATGATGTGGTTTGTAAAATTATGTGTGTCTGGTCGGAGTTTTAAATGGTTTTAGAAAAATGGTTTCGACATGAATGTGGCGTGACCACCCATTTTTCATTTTCATCTTTTGTTTAATGTTTGTGTTTATTCATTGAAAGGATGTTGTTTTGATCATTGTATGCCCATTTAGCAACTTTAATATTTTTTAGAAGGTATCAAGTGGTTTTAATGATTTCATGGCATGACGACTTGATTGACAACTTTGATGATATGATGTATATATATTTTTAGGGAATCTCTATTGGGGGATATCCTTTATGGGTTATTGTATTAAGTGTCTGTGTTTAGGTTAGGAAAGTGTGGTGAGATGAGTCACACATGTGAGGAACTCCTACTTACACAATATTATTATAACCACCATGGGATCTTGGGCATCTTTTAGATGATCGAGTGGCAGTTGCTGATCAACCCCAAATAGATGGGTTGATACCCCCTCTATTGGTTTTTAGGACAGGTGAGATTTTCCATTGGATTGGTCAGTTATTGGTCAGCCAGTTGGTTATAGACTTCGGAGCTTCACTATACACTGACTGGTGGTTCTAAAACATAGTACGTCCAAGGGTCTTCTAGGGATGTTTAGGATCACCCATGGTTACTCATTTATTTATATTTCTTGTTTAATTTATGGAATTATAGTTTATTTTCAACATACCTTTTTACCTGTATTATTTTATACGAGATTTGGAATATTTTGTTTTGGGTTTTTTTATTAAATGAAAAATGTTTTTATTGAAATATCATGTAGCATCTTCTGGATTTCTGAATGGGAAAATCAAGTTTATTATTTTAAAATTTGAAAACCATACTTTTATAATTTTATTTCAGTATTGTGTCATTGGATTGTTTTGGGAATAGAGATTCTTGAATTATGTGGCTTATCTTGGCAACCTTAGTGAGCATTTTTAATGCACACACCTATTTTATAATTTCAGTTGTATGTTTCCTTTACTCAGGTTCTCTTGGCTGAGTTTATCATTATAGGATCTTGGTTGGTCTTTGTTTGGGTGGTGACCTGGATGGTCATGCGGAGGTATTTTTGATTTTTCATTATTTATACTGCTAGTTTTATTTTTTTCATCATTTTTTATTTATCTTTTTATCTTTTTTTCATGGGGAAAATAATTTCCAATGATTAATGTTTTACGCTCGAAACTTGTTGACATCCCATGGGGATCGAGAACACCCCTCAATCCATGCCATGGACTGAGTCGAGTGATCATTTTAGGGTTGACCCGAGTTCGTTCATGAAAAAGTAGACAAAAATAAAAAATTGTAAAATTTAATACATTAATGAAGTATGTGACCCTAATGCATGATTAAAAAAAGAAGAAAAGGCATATTTAATTTCTAGGAAACACACAATCAAGACCAATGTGCTATAAATTATAGGCAAAAGGATAATAAATTTTTTAATATCTTTTGTAATTTACACAATTGATCTATATTAAATAATTCCATAAATTAGTGTCATAGATTAAACTATTCATTAAGAAACCTAATCACTATAAAAAGTTAAAAAAATTATTTTGATCTAACCACAGAAAATCATATCACACAATCCAATCAATAATTTCCATGAACCAAAAAATTTAGGAATGTTTGTTAATAAAATAGATCATGGACCACCAATAAATTTAGTAATTTGGTGAAACAAATTACAGTTATAAACTCTCAGTCAAAAAGAAAAAATCAAACATTTTCTGCAGTCCTATACAAAATAAATTCTACTGTAATCCCCAAACTATAATATAGTATAGTTGGAAACTTATTTCTATTTCTCAAGGAATCTCTTAAGTCATTTAATTCACCAAATTCTAATGAAAAAAAGAGGGTGGATGAATATGAAATAAGTTAAATTAATAAAAAATAAGCCATAAATTAAATTAAATTAATGTTTTTTTTGTTTTTTATTTTTTAAAAATAAGAGAATCATGCCTTTGAAATTGATAATATGTCATATTTATAAAACATACTTTTTTCCAATTTTTTAAATTTATGTTTTTCTTTTATTTTTTAAATCATATTAAAAATTATCACTTTTAAAAATAATTTAAATCTCCTCTATTTATCGTGATAAGTATTCTTTTATTATAAATCAATAAATTTATCATAGATTGAAACAAGTTAATTTATGTTAGACCCTATGTAATAGCCACTTATAAAATTATAATGGAAGATAAAAACAAGTAATTTGAAAATTGATTTTAAACAAAAAAATTATGTGCTATAAATTTATTTTAATATACTCTTAAATACATTTCTTGATTATTGAGTGACAACATGAAGCAGACTTACATGGATTTATTTAATATATTTCAGTAAATATTTTTATTTGGTGGTAATATAAGGAATTCCAAAAACTCATCATTCATGCTTGTACTTGTGTATGTTAATAAGGAATAATTTCATGAGATATGGAATAACAAAATATGGGAGAATTTTGATCCATTTTTTATAGAAATTTTTATAAAAAATCAATATTTTAAAATTAAATCTTTTTTAATGTATTGAAAATTAGTTAATTATAATAATTTTTTTCAAGAAATATTACCAAAAAGATAACTTATTCTATCTAACCATCATCAAATACTCTATAAAAATTCAATAGGATTTTATTTCATTTCTGTAAAAAAAATCCATTTTTCTTTACTAAAGAATCATTAAAATTTTAAACCTTGATAAAATATGATATCTTTTAACAATTCTAAGATTAAAACTGATTAAATTACCTTTCATCATCATTAAAAAATCTCACATGAAGGGAAAAAACTGTGAATCCATTTTTGAACTAATAAAACACACTTTAATCAATTATTCTTTGCATTAATAAAGGTTGAATTTATTAGTTATAATTCTATCTCTAATAAAAAACCCTTAAATCTACTTCAAATAATCTATATATGTTGCACTATAAATCCACCATGTAAATAAACATTAAATAATTTATATTAAAATAATATAAATTTACATTAAACCATCATTTAAATTATAATGGAATTATAATTTTGTTTCATATATTTGAAAACCATTTCTCCATTATTTCCTTATGATAATATGGGTTGAGCCATGCTTCGGTGAATCTTAGTGATCCTTGATTCCCTGTTGGAAGATTAAATTGGGTTTTTTTGATTTTATTTTCTCAATAACCTACACCACACCTTAGTGAAAGACATTTTGGACCTAGTGTATTTTTTTGTAATACATGTAATAGAAAATGTATTGTCAATCATTTTGGATGTTATGGTAAGGGAAAATGATCTGGGATGTAAAAGAATAACATAACCACATCCCAGCCACAAAGTTAGTCACAACAATAGTTGAGATGGATTTAAAATGGTCAAAACAGCTATATTCCTTCTTATATCTTGGATAAATAAAATGGTAAACACATGTATAATGAATGTGGGGTTTTTAATGTGATTTTAATCAATTTACTACCCCTATTAATCGATCTAACACCCTTCCCGTGATGGTTCCATCAATTTAATTAATTATATATGCTCTTTTGGAATGTCTAGTAAAGCCATTATTACATTGAGTTGTATCCTTAGATAACCTCGATTCATATTGACCTATTTTCTTGACATTTTCAGAAGAAAAAAATCTGAAGCTCGTAGTTTTTTTTCCTTTATTTGGACTCATATGAGCTTAAAATATCTTCTCTTTTAATTTTATAAGAGTAAAAAATGTTCTCTTTTATTCAAACAAACATCAATCCTACCCTTTAATGTAATTGAAATTTGGTATGTTTTTTTCTACCCCCTTGGATTTTTATTTACTAGGTCTTTCTCTAGAACCCATGTTATTTTATATTGAATTGCTATTAAGATATCTTAGTGGGATATCTTGATATGGTTGGTCTAATAATGTGGTTTGGGTAATTAATCTCTTGATGTACCTTCATATTGATGTTAAAAATAATTATTTAGTAATTTACATACCCTATAGGGCCTTTAATATGATGTTTTCATGATTTATTATTACTCTTAAGACCCATGATTGATATGTTATCATATGATTTTTTTGTGTCTCCTCTTGAGAACTATTTTTGATCTTCCTTATTATTCCTTCCTATGAGACGTATTGTTTTTTATATTACATATCATGTGGAACACATATTTAGGTATATGTATGACCCAATTGATGAGTTTCAGTTAGACAACCCCTTAAAGTGGGGGGCATGTTGACATGACAATGTCTACATACCATGGATCATTTGATTGTATGAGTCAAATAAAGAAAATTTATACTGATGTGGTAGTAGGTCATGCATGGTCATTGAGAATAATTTGACTATAATATCATGTGGTATAATTCCATGTATGGGTAATGTGTTTATCCAAATACCTCAAGAATTTAAGGGGGGACATACCATTATCCCAGGATAATGACCCCCAACGGGTGGGGCATGCAGTGTTATTGATAATGATAATCATGAGGGTGGGGCATAAGACATCTCATTAAATGTGGAATATAGAATGAAAAGTATATGGTTCCAACCAATGTTGGGACTTGTGGAATGAGTTATGATGTGAAGTTTCAAAAATTTACTTCTTTAACAGAATCTTATCAAAGTAGGTGGGTCTGGGGTTTCTGGTAGTTTGGTTAAAACATGGCGGATTAGTATATATGTGGCTATATATTTACCTATATTGTGTATTTACTTTATCATGATTTAAAATTTCAAATATTTATTTTAACTTAGTGTTTCGCGCGGAATCCGGGGATGACCTCCTGGACGGGAGATTCAAACGTTCCGATCGGTTTCTAACGGGTTTGTTCGTAGAACCGGAAACATCCAATGATTCCACATCCGTTTGGACCTACTTTCCAAAGGCAGGCGCTCATTAGCTTGTGGGCTAATGAGGCTTAGGAATTTGCATTGGTCGAGAGGATGGGAGGTCGGACTCATCACACCTTTTTGAGGGGAATTATTGTCTACTCCGGGACTCTCTTTATAGATTTAAGTTAAGTTCGTGAATCCTTATTACATTACCAAGTATAAAATGAGCTTTCCTTTAGTTTTAACAATCAATGATTAAATATGCAAGAAATTTAGAGAATCTTTTATATGTATTCGAGGTTCTTCATCAATATAGAATCATCTATATTTGTTTAGAGATTCTTGGTCAATGGTATCCTTCAAAACATTTATATAAAAGTCTCTTGGTCATTTTGATGACCAGGCTGGTTTTAAAGCCACTCAGTGGGGCACTTGAAGTTTATCGTCATTCAGAAGGACAGAGATTATTTCAATGTTGGGATCGAACCCATAAATGGGCTACCTACGTATCCTTTGTTTTAAAAAAGGAATCAGAACCCACGTAGTTCGAGGAATGGGATATGATGTTTTATGATTGATGGCTCAAAGATGAATGTCATAATTACTTTTACACTCTATGCTCACGTGAGTCATGCTCGGTGTGAGAAACAAGAGGTATTGGTAAAATTTAGACAATTGTGCCATAAAAGATGCAATCATAAGAATTTGTTTTGGGGCTTATGTATAGATGACTGCCCAGATAGGTGAAGGTTTAGGATTTACTTTTAGGAAGAAAAATCCATGAACAGGGTCCACAAAGTTATATGTGCTTCATGGAGATTTGAATACTCTAATCTTGGGGCTTACTCCTAAGGAGGATGCCCAAATTAGGAGAGGACTTATGATTGGGTTTTATTCCTAAAAAGGAAACCAAAATCAAAGGGAAGTTTATGACTGGTTAAGAGAAATTTTAAGAGACTTGGGGCTTACTCTTAAGAAGGATGCCCAAGGTTATGACTGAGTCTTATTCCTGAAAAGGAGACCCAGGTTAGGGGACTTGGGGCTTACTCCTGAAGAGGAAGCCCAAGGTTATGACTGAGTCTTTATTCCTGAAAAGGAGACCCAGGTTAGGGATTAAGGTTTGGGGCTTACTCCTGAGGAGGATGCCCAAGATTGAAGGATTTGATTGGGGCTTATTCTTAAGAAAGATGCCCAAGATTTATGACTGAGTCTTTATTCCTGAAAAGGAGACCCAGGTTAGGATTCTCTCATTTTAAAGGATGAGGTTGAATGAATGAACTCTCAATCTTTGGTGATATAAAGATGTTTAAATCATTAGGTTTTGAGAGATATTTCACATAATTCCTTTCAGATAAGGATGTCAAATCAAGAAATCATGCCATAAATGGCTTTGAAAAGTATCTTGAAGACTGAATCTTGAATAGGAAGGGTGAAAATGGCTTAAGAGGGGTGAAAAAGGGCAAGATGGGCACCCAAAAAGATAGGGGCGCGCAAGTATTGAAGGTCGCGCAAGTCCTACGGCGGCGCGCAAGTATTGGTCGCGCAAGTATACTTGCGCGACATAAGGGATACTTGCGCGATTTTCAACCAGGGTTGAATTACTTGAGCGACTCTTTATTAAACCCTTTCCCATCCTCTTGAGGTTTTTCCAGAAGAGGGACGCGCAAGTTATATTGAAGGAATTAAGTCGGCGCGCAAGTGTTTGATAAGTTTCAACACTTAGGCCTTCCTTCTTCCCTTTAGATCTTCCATTCTAGGTAAGAAATTACCTTAGAAGTGTTCTGGAAGCTTTGAGAAGAGACTTGGGCGTCGGGAGCTTTGATCCGAGTTTCTGGGAAGAGATCCCCTCGAATGGGGGGCCCACAGGGTCTATTTATAGGAAAAAGAAGACCCCGGGCGGTTACTGGGCGGTTACCAGATATGTCGCGCAAGTCCCTTGCACGATCATGAGGGGTCGCGCAAGTGTTGAGGCGGCGCGCAAGTGTACTTGCGCGACCAAGAGGGAACTTGCGCGACCTATGGGCAATGTTCTCCTTTTCCATCCCTTTGTCGATTTTTGATGTTTCTTCAAAGGATTAATCACTTTGAGCTCAGATATTCCCTTTTCCGATCTTTAGATTCTGTGACGAAAGGAGCGTCAACAAAAGTCCCCCCTCAGAGTTGGATCCGGAGAAAAAATGAGGATTTGACTCTGAGGAAATCGAATCCCTCTAAAGGAAAAGGGCGGCGCGCAAGTCTCCAGTCGGTGCAGAGGGAGGCGCGCAAGTCTGCGTCGCGCAGGCCTTAAACCCTATGGTATGGCGCGCAGGTAGGCCTCCTGGCCTATAAATATGCTGCTTCCGGCCGTAAATGGTATCCGACCCCGAATTCTCTCGAGCTCTCGCCGCGCAAGTCTTTGTCGCCGCGCAAGTCTCTTATTTTGGCTGTTTCCTCGCTGCCGCGCTACTCTCAAGGTAATAAGGCTTGCGCGGCAAACACTTGCGCGACAAATACTTGCGCGACATATGTACCACTTGCGCGACATCTCCATACTTGCGCGCCTTAATGCCTTAGCCATTTTTTTTCAGATTTTCTCACAAATTTTATGAAAAATTAAAACCCATTTAAGAGTTTAATTTATTCAACTCCTGTGCAGATTCAATGGCTCTTAGACCTGGATTCCTTGATGAACTGGCTAGCAAGCGGATAGATGATATGATGAATATCATTGGCCCTGATTACTATACTGTCAAAAACAGCACTCTTCCAGATTTGGCTAAGTATCTGAAGAAATATCATCACGACTTTCCTCACTGCACTTATCTACCTTTGTATGGTCATGGTCATCTGCAAGAAGTCATTATTCCAGAAGTAAAGAATTATCTTCCATTTTCTTGGTTTCAGAATTATACCAATTTTGCTTCAGCAAATATCTCAGGCGGAGGAGTATTTCAAACTGCTGGAACAGTAGAGAAGGCGTATGTGATGCATCATAGCCCTTGCACACCAGATCTGAAAAAACATACACCTGAGCTTCAACCACATTGCCATCCTTCAATCTTCCGAGATGCTCAGATGGATCAGTCCAAA
Organism: Viscum album; assembly: GCA_963277665.1. Classification (NCBI taxonomy): domain Eukaryota; kingdom Viridiplantae; phylum Streptophyta; class Magnoliopsida; order Santalales; family Viscaceae; genus Viscum; species Viscum album. The sequence goes on along the minus strand of OY728133.1, from coordinate 1,231,316,735 downwards.
GGCTGGAAGAAAAGTTGGGATTTCCGCCCTGGGGGAGGTGTGAAGCCAACTTGGATGTGGGCATACTGGGTGCGACAGACTTGCGCAGAGTTTATTGAGGATCTGAAGAGAGCTGCAATATATGAAGCTGTTTGGGTTGGGCAGACATATATTTACAGACATGATATCTTCGTGCCAGAGATACTCAGTCACTGGAGTCCAGCGACTAATTCTTTCCACTTGACTCATGGAGAAGTAGGTATCAGTTTGTGGGATGTCCACAAGATTTCAGGAGCTCCAATCTTGGGCGATATGTATGATGAATTCATTCCTCCCAAGGTGACTTGGAATGATCCAGAGAAGACTCCTGTTTTGGCTCGAGAATTATTCAAAATCTTTCATAAGCTCAAGAGTTCAGAGACCTCATTAACTCATTTCAGAAAAGATATCCATCCGGAAGAATGGATGAAGGTGTTTCTTACTGAGAAGAAAGGGATGGAGCCAAAGGAAAAAGGATCCAAGAAAAAGAAATCCAAGGATACCCGGCCCAGACGTCCTACCACTTGCCCAAAACCTGAGAAGAGAGGAGCTCCTGGCACATTCTGGCCAACTCTAGAAGCAGGAGAGTTTGAAAAATGGGGCTATGAAGTGAATCAAAGAATTCCAAAGAAAACTCGTCTGGCGGGTTTCTTGGCAATGTGGCTCAGTATTTACCTCTTGCCGGTCAGAGATTCGAAGGGAGGCGTTAGGCCAGGGACCTTCGTCATTGCGGCTAAGTTAGCTGAGGGAAAAATGGTTGGGTTAGCTACCCCCATTTTAGCAAAGATTCACAGGAGTTTACTTCATGTCTTCCAGGGTAAATCTCCTTTAAGAATAGTGGGACCATTCCAGGTTTTGTGGGGATGGATTGCCACTCACTTCAGGACTTACAATGTACAGAATGGGTTACAAATTCCTGGAAGCTCCTTCAGACCGTCAGTGCAAGCATTCTCTGGAATTGCTCCATTAGATGTCAATGGTTATGACATAAAAGTAAGACTAAGCATGTATAAGGAATTCAACTTCTTTCCTTATGGAAGTCCGCCATCTGGGCGGTTTGTTGATGATGGGAAAGCCCCTTTGGATTTGAGGGCATACATGCTAGCTTGCAGGGATGGCGTATTAGTAGCCAGGGTTGATGGAGAAATCATATGCGAGGCCTATGCTCCATATAGATTTGCACGCCAATTCAAATGTTTACAACAGATTGTTGTATCCCCTCCAGTACACGTCAGGTTAGAGCAACATCCGATGGTTGCTCGACAACTATGGTTGCTGACGTCAAGAGAGAAGACTGGAGCAGTATTTGATCTACCAGTTGAAAAAGCGGCACATTATCTGACTACTTTTTATGCCGAACACTGGATAGCATCATACCCTAAAGGGATATTGAATCACCCTGTATATCAAGTGGGAAAGAGGAAGAGGACTGTAGAGAAAGAAACTCTTCCTCATGAAGGTGCTGCTTCTCCTCCTGAAATAGGTTCAACAGACTCCTCCTCTAGAACTGATTCCTCGGATTATCATGATGGGGATGATGAGGCACAACCGGCAACAAAGCGGTTTCGTGCCCGATATAATCCTCCGGCCAGAGTCAAAAGACCCACTCCATCAGCTCCTGGTGAGTTATTTGATTGTAATAACTTCAATCACTGATACTTTATAAAGTAATAAGTCTCACTTTCTTATTCTCTATCTGTAGTTGCAGGAGTTGGGAAGAAATTAAAATCAAAAATTGTAGGACCTTCCTCACAGCCTTTATATCTAAGACCAGAGGCTGTTCAACTATGGCAGAGCTTATACTGTGATACTGAAACCGCCTGGCTGGATATGTCTGAGGGTCTACAACTTCCTGGGATAGGATATCTTCTAGCCTCAAAAGACCTTCAATACGGAGATAACCCCAATGAAGTGCGGGCTTACATCAGAGAGCTGGAAATGCTCATATATGCCACCGATAATTCAACTCCTATCACCAGGCGGGTGAAGGAAATGATTGATCGTGGCACCACTAAGGGGGCTGGTGGTTCTGGAGATGAGGAGTGGCAAGAGTACGTGGCTCCTGAAGATGTAAGTTTTCTTTCCTTATTTGCAACTTGATTTCAGTTGAAGCTTTGTTTCTTAAGAAAGTTATTTTCTTCATCTTGCAGCTTGCAAAGAAAGGGACCGGGGTTCCTTCGCCACAATATAGCCCTGGTGGTACCGCTGTTGGGGCTGCTGCTGATTCTCCTCGCGAACCAGGCGAGATATCTCCAGGCCAGCAGGCCATGAATGAGGCACTGGACATAGCCTTTCATTCGCCAATCCAAGTGCCAATAAAGGAGACAGCTGAAACTCCAAAAAAGCAAAAGAAGCCAAGGCAACGAAGGAGGAAATCCTTAGCTAAACGTTTCATTAGCAGTGGTAAGTCCTTCGAACAATCATGAGTTTATACCCATAATCATATGGTTACTCATATTTCTGAGGATTGCAGGGGCTTCTTCAATTTCCCCCTTGAGGGAAGGGACTGATCCTTCTTCAAAGGCCGTGGAGGGTGCTGTAGAACAACCACAAACTCAAGCTGACTTGGTAGCTCCTGGAGAAGAGCTGCCATCCATTCCCAGTATCCCTCCTACTACTGAAGATGATGTCCAGGGTCAGGGGTTGCAGGACATAAGTCAGCAAGAAGACATAGCAAATGCTCCCACTGGTGAGACTAACCAAGATTCTGAAGTATCATTGGATGAAATGATGAATCAAGGAATGACCTTTGAAGAATTTTATGATCATGCTAGATTGTCATGTGATTTAGAAGACCTTGGGCGTGAGTGTTACCCTTCGCCCAAATTTTTCTTTTAAAAGAAAAATATTTCTAATCATGATGTAAAATAATATGCAGTTTCTTCCGTAGAAGCTGCTGAACTGCCAATGCCTGAAGAGGGTGTGGACACTGATGTCAACCCTATCATTGCAGAAACATTAGCTCAAGTGGAGCTAAATCCAATAAACTCTCCTGAGACCCATTTTGAAAATCCTGTTGAAACCCGGAAAGATGGGGAGAAGTCTTCTCATGTTGCTGAACCACCATTGGGTAAGGGATAACAATATTTGTGATTGTACTTTATTTGCAAGACAATCCATTCTTTTGTTATTCTTTAAGATTCAACTAAAATCTTTCAATTGATCATGTAGGGTCATCAACTGTAATGGCTAGATCCGGAGATGAGGCTTCAGCCTCTGCCCCAATGGGAATTGAAAGTGAAGAAGCCCAAGTCAGAGGGGAAAGAGCAGAACGAGGCACTTCTTTAAGCATGTTAATTCCAGATTACATACCCCCTTCTGACGAAGATGTTGAATCAGATCCAGAGATGCTCAAAGCGTTCAGCTTTTCACGACGTAAGGCGTGGAACAATATATGGAACATCATATCGGGGGTGCCCTTAGAAGAGCTACCATCAAAAATTTCCCGATTGTCATCCCAATTTGTTATAATGGGACTTGGTGGTTTTGGGTATGAAAAGATCCATGCTACAGTGAAACAGATTATCTTCAGGAGGGAGCAAATGCAGACAAGTCGCGAAGATTTGACCAGAGTGAAATCGTCAGTCAACTTAGGCGAATTTGAGGCTGCGATATCCCAGGCTGAAGCTGATTATGTTGTCAAGATGAAGGATCTGAAACAAAAAATCAAAGAAAAGGTCGTCCAGCAGGTGCAACTCCAGCAACAGTTAGATGCTGTTACTGGGGAACTTGATCAGCTTAATGAATCATTGGATGAAACTCATGTAAATTGCATGAAAGCCATTGCAGATGCTAAGAAGGCACTTCAGCAAGCTGAAAAGAGTGAAGCTGGTCAAGTGCACGAGCTTCAAGCAACTGTTGATAAGGCTCAGGATGCTATACACCAAATGAAGACTTTTGTTGACAATCTCCTGTAATTTCTTAAAAAAGAGAAGAGATTCCAATCTGTGGATGTCCTTCTAACTCTTGTGTATCAATGAAAAACACTTTCGTCTTCAATCATTTGTGCTTGCATTCTTCTATTACCTGCTTCAAATTTACTTAAGCCAATGGGCTTAGTAAGCATAGTTTGATTTTTACTAGGATTATTACAAATAACCCTACAAACTTTGAATCTTTTAACTGCTCAATATTACCTAAATCATACAAAAAAAAATGTATATTTAGTGAGCTGGAACTTGATTTTTATTCAGAGTTCCTCTGTCTTTTGTGCGGGCAGTTTAAAGTCATGCAAGCCGGACATAAAGGGGCTAATGTTTAAGGTCGAAATAGCTTTGACCGAAAAATGGATTAAAATGGATTCAATTCCTTGATAATTTATCTGAAAACAAATTACCATACTCAAGTATGAGAGAAAATATGTAAACTATGACTTAAGAATATTTTGAATCTGAGGAATGATATGAAAAAGAGCTAAATAGCATTAGAAGAAGTAGTTTCCAAGAATGAAGTTACTATTATTTAACAAAACCCGTTAGGGGGTTGAAATATGCAGGGCCACCTATGGGCATTGGCTGCATAGTCAAATAAAATAGCATCTTTTGGCTGACAAGTCTGTTATGTGGACTGTTTATGCAAGGCCACCTATGGGCACGTGCTGCATAGTTAGGCAAAAGAACTCTCAGAAATTTACTTTCCTAGTGCTAAAAGCCAGTGAAAGTTTATGGAGATTCAAATTTTCTAAAGCATAGAGTTTGTTATATGGAAAGAGGTACTTGAATATGGAGAAGATATTTTCAAACAAGAATATCGAAGAACTGGATGAATATCACTCCTACGAAGGTCTGACCCAAACGTAGGGAAGAAGAATAATCCATAGACTTGAATACTTTCAGATCATGAAAAAGGATATGGGACAAATACGTTAAGGATGGCTATTTTTTGCGGATCCCTACATACTGTCGTTTAAGACAAATAAGGACAAAAGAGGCATTCTTCCCAAGAATGAAGTTACTATTATTTAACAAACCCGTTAGGGGGTTGAAAACATGCAGGGCCACCTATGGGCATTGGCTGCATGGTCAAATAAATAGCATCTCTTGGATGACAAGTCTGTTATGTGGACTGTTTATGCAAGGCCACCTATGGGCACGTGCTGCATAGTCAGGCAAAAGAATTCTCAGAAGTTTGACATTTTTGTGATCATAAGTCATGAAAAGGGTTATGAAGATCTGAAAATATTTAAGGTTAGGATTATAATACATAAAGATGGGTATTTTCCAATGTATATAGAGATACATAGGTCAATGAAAACCATAATCATGTTGTGGCTGGGTCCTGAATTGAAACTTGGACTTCACTACGTATCTCATAAGAATGAGAATCAAGCCATACGTAGTTCTTGAAATGCAGTTTAACGTCGTGCAGGACGAAAGGATGAGTGATCTTAGTTTTTGGGGTCATAGAATTCGGACCATAATAATGAATGCACAGTGTGTGTTTTCATGAGGACTTTTCAGCCAAGGGACTGAAAGTGAAATTTGGGGTTAGGCCCAAAAGACTTGGGACTGGATTCGAGGGACACTCGAATGTTCCTACGTATCCCATAAAGATGGGAATCAAGTCCACGTAGTTCTAGAAACTACCCTTTGTACAAATTTGGTTCGTACATGTGAAGGGTGAAAAGGGACTTTAGTGCAATGATGGTTTTAACCTAAGATAAAAAGTTTAGGCATTACCATGTATGTACGTAGTCTTTTTGAAAATGAAAACCATGATTGAAAAAGAATCAATGTTTAATAATGGTTCCTTCTCAAATGAGGAAATCAAAGAATATTGTAGTTTATTGTCGTACTGGACAAAAGTGTTGTATAGTTTAACGTCATATAACAAGGACGAGAGTGAATCAATGTAAAGATATTGATTCCAAGGGTGGTTTCACAAATCATCATCATATGAGATTGTGGTGAACCAATGTGAAGAGATTGTTTTTTGGGCTTGAACCTTTGGGAGGTTGCCTACATACCCAGCCTGGAGGGCAAGGATCAAAGTCTGTGTAGTTCAATTAAAGAATGAATTAATGATCAAATTGTTCTTGTGGATAATGATCTAAAAAAAAATGTTGTTGGGACTTACACATGGTTAGTGGCCCAAAGGGAGTGTTATGGTTGATGTTTGCTCTAAGCTCACGTGAGTCATACTCGGTGTGAGAAACAAGAGGTAATAACAACCTTAACGATGCACAGTTTAATGTCATGTAGGACATATCAAGGATTTTCTGTACAGTTTAGCGTCATGTAGTTAGGACGATGGGGACAATACAGTTTAACGTCATATTGGACGAAAGGGGGATTGTGCAGTTTTAATGTCATGCTGGACTTTTGATGATTATATAGTTTAACGTCTTTCCGGACGTGAGGGACTTTTATACAGTTTAGCGTCATGTAGTTAGGACGTCACAGTTTAACGTCTTGCTGGACATATTTGCAAATAGTTTATGGTCGTATACATGGACCAGGAATGATGCAGTTTTAAGGTCATGCTGGACTGTTTATGGAACTTTTTCACAGTTTAATGTCGTGTGGGACGAAGTTGCAGTTTAAAGTCATACTGGACCATTGCTGTATAAACCAAATGTAAGAGTCTTGGTTTTGGGAACAATATTTTGTGTTTATACAAAATACTTCTTCAGAAATCTGGCATTAGTTGGAGTCGTGATGTGTTCTCCATCCATTGAAATCAGAGAATACGCTCCATTGGAGTAGACCTTATGTACTGAATAAGGTCCTTCCCATTTTGGTTCAAGCTTGGGAGGTTTCTTTCCTGGTATCATTGGTGTTCTGAGAACCAATACCAATTCTCCCTGAATGAATGAACGAAGACGAACCTTTTTGTTAAAAGCTCGTGCTATTCGATTCTGATAGATTTCCAAGTGGTGCAAAGTGCACAATCTTTTCTCATCTAACTGTTCCAATTCATTCATCCGCTTTTGGGATTGCTCATCTGTTGATAACTGATCACAAATGGCTATTCTGAGTGAGGGCAATTGGACTTCAATTGGCAAGACTGCTTCTGTTCCATATACCAATGAATATGGAGTAGACCGCGTTGCATTGCGAGTGGTAGTCCGATAAGCCCATAAAGCATGGTAGAGTTTATCAGGCCATGACCTCTTATCTTTATCCACCATCTTTTGCAGTATATTTGAAAGAGTCTTGTTGAAGGCCTCTATCTGGCCATTAGCCGCTGCATGATATCGAGATGAATGGTTGGACTTAATGTTGTATTCTTGATACAATCTCTTTACCTCAGAAGAGCAGAAGTTGGTGCCGTTGTCTGTCAATATGGTATGAGGGACACCAAATCTAGTAATGATGTTAGACTTGATGAAGCTAACAATGCATTTAGAACTGACTTCTTTGAGAGGTACTGCCTCTGCCCATTTGGAAAAGAAATCAGTAGCAGTAAGAATGTACTTAAACTGCTTGGCCGTAGCTGAAGGGTAAGGTCCCACCACATCCATTCCCCATGTGGAAAATGGCCATGAGTATTTAGCTGTATGAAGCAACTCTGGAGGTTGATGAATGAAATTGGCATATACTTGGCATGAATGACACTTCTTTGTGAAATTAACACAATCTTGTATCATTGAAGGCCAGAAGTATCCAAGTCTTCGAATTTGATCAGACAATCTATGTCCAGACTGGTGGGCACCACAGACTCCTGCATGCACTTCTTTTATGACAGCCATTGTCTCTTCACCATCAATACATCTGAAGAGAACTCCATCAAAACCACGTTTGTAGAGAATTTTCTCGAGGTGGTTTGGACCATCATAAAGAGTAAAATTGACCACACGTCGCCGAATTTGTTCTCTCTTGGCTCTATCAGGTGGAAGTGTTCCATTTTGAAGGTATTCCCTGATAGGTGACATCCATCCTGTAGTATGACCATATGGTTCAGGAATGGGACTAATTTCATTAATTTCCTCTGTTCTGACTTGAACATAAGGTGAAATTGCACGACGGTGGGCAATACCGATGGTTGTCTCGTCCCGATTTGGATCTGCTAAAGCTGTGGCTATATTAGCCAGTGCATCAGCTTGAGCATTTTGTGATCTTGGGACATAAGAAAATGTCGGTTCTGAAGGGAATTCCGACATTAACTCTCTGACGTAATCATACAAAGGGATTAATTCTTCTTTTCTGATGGCATAATCCCCATTGATTTGTTTGATTACCAGGTCTGAATCACCTTTTACCTTTAAGTGATTCACTTGTGCTTGAAGCGCTAACTCCAAGCCTGCAATGAGAGCTTGGTATTCAGCTTCATTATTGGTACCACCTTCCCACAACAAAAAGGAATAAGGTAACACTGCCTTATCTGGAGAAATGAGCACAATTCCTAAACCAACTTTGTTGAATTTAGGATTTTCCATTTTCTTCCCTGTTGGACTTCTAGAAGCACCATCAAAATACATTTCCCATGTTTGAGGATTCTCTTGAATAGAAAAAACTTCCTCATCAGGGAGTTCGATATCTGAATATGTGTCTTCCACTGAAGGGTGTTCAGCCAGGAAATCAGCCAGAGCTTGGCCCTTAATTGCCTTTTGAGACACATATTGAATGTCGAACTGCTGTAGAATAACCGCCCACCTTGCCAGACGTCCTGTAAGCATTGGACGACTAAGGATGAATTTGAGTGGATTATTACGAGATACCAATTGGACCTCGTGATGTTGCAGGTAGTGTCTCAGTTTCTGAACTGCAAAGATTAATGCTAGGCAGCATTTTTCAATACTTGAATACCGGGTTTCTGCTTCAAGCATAGTTCTACTGAGATAGTAGAGACTATTTTCATTCCCAGCATCATTCTTTTGAGCGAGAAAGGCACCCAATGATCGCTCTAAAGCTGTCACATAGAGGATAAGAGGTCTACCCTCAACAGGTGGCATGAGTACTGGTGGACTTAAGAGGTATTTCTTGAGAATATCAAATGCTTCTTGACATTCTTTAGTCCACTGGTAAGTGACTCCTTTCTTCAATAATTTGGTAAAAGGTAAACTTTTGCCTGCCAAATTGGCGATGAAACGCCGAATATAGGCTAAGTGTCCTTGAAGTCCTCTTAATTCTTTCAAATTCTGAGGAGGTGACATACCAAGGATTGATTTGGTCTTCTCAGGATCGACTTCAATACCACGATGGCGTACAACAAAGCCGAGGAATTTTCCTGAGGTTACCCCAAAAGCACATTTTAAGGGGTTCATCTTCAAATTATGTTGTCGAAGCTTGTGGAATATGATTTTCAAATCAGCCAAGTGATCAAAACGTTGTTTGGATTTAACCACCAAATCATCTACATAGCATTCAACAAATTTCCCTAGAAAAGGTTTGAAGATACGATGCATGGCGCGTTGATATGTTGCACCTGCATTCTTTAAACCAAAGGGCATCACCCGGTAACAAAACACACCTTGAGGAGCTCTGAAGGCTGTATATTCCTCATCTTCTGGGGCCATTCGGATCTGATTATATCCAGAATATCCATCCATGAAAGAAAGTACTTCATAGCCAGCCGTCGCATCAATTAAGAGTTCTGTAATCGGAACTGGAAAATCATCTTTGGGACAATACCGATTAAGATCTCTGAAATCGATGCAAACCCTAATTTGTCCGTTCTTTTTCTTTACTGGGACAATATTAGCCAACCACTTGGGATATTGAACTTCTCTGACGAAGTTAGCTTTGATAAGCTTATCCACTTCAGCCTCGATTTTGGAAGCATAGGTTGGGTGTGTTCTTCTCGCGGCTTGCTTGAATCCTCGATGTTCTTTTGGCAAACCCAAATGATGGGTGGCAACATCAGGATCAAGGCCAGGCATCTCTGTATAATTCCAAGCAAAGATATCTTTATTTTGCTTTAGAAAAGAAATATACATCTCTTGTTCTTCAAGGGTCATGGCCGCACTAATTAAAGTGGGGCGTGGATCTTTCTCTGTACCCAGATTTACTTCTCTGAGTTCATCCACAGTGGTAGAGATACCCTCTTCAAATGCTGGAGGAGCATCTCTAAGATCTTCCTCTTCCTCTTCATCATGTGTTATATCTTCCGTTTCTACTTGCAAAGTAGATGAAAAAACGAAATTCTCATGATCATAAGAGATGTCAAAATTTTCACATTTTGAAGAAGAAGCTTCCATTTCCGTCCCTATTGATGAACAAGGGTCTTCTTTGGGAAATAAAGAGGAGATGATGGATTGAGAATCGACATCAACATTCACCTCTGGTGTTGCTATAACTTCTTCTGGCCTGATTAGCGAAGTATAGACTTGTTGGATTTCAGCAGACGAAATGAAAACGTCACCACTTATGCTTTCATCATTGCTTGGTAAGTTACCAATTTCTCCCATGTTGTCTGGCTCGATTGCCGTAATTGACATTATGGATCTTTCCATAAGAGTATTTTGATTTGGGCCTATTTTGTCAATTTGACTGATAGGTAACACATAATCTGTACTCACATGTGAAAATGGATTTATTGGAATTTTTTCCAAACCATATGGAGCATTAACTTTGGTAATTTCCTTCATTGTAGATTTTTCTCTTCCCTTCATGTGATAAAATTCCGCCTCAATGTATTGAGACTCACATGTTTTGAACGGGGTCTTATCACCATATAATGTTCCAACTTGACCATCGAAACAGTATTTGAGACATTGATGGTATGATGACGGAATAGCTGCATGCTGATGTAACCAGGGTCTTCCAAGCAAGATATTGAAAGCTGAATCTTGATCAACAATCATGAAATCTGAATTGGAAACAAGATCTCCAAACTGAGTTCTGAGCGTAACTTCTCCCAGTGGTTCTTGTTCATTTTTATCATATCCTTGCAACATCATGGTAGAAGGAGATAAATCAGATTCTGTGAGGCCCAATCGACGAAGTGTGCGAATGGGCATGAGGTTGACTCCTGAACCATTGTCAATGAAAGCTCTTCGAACATCTATACCATTGACTTTGCCAGATAAGTACAAAGGTTTTATGTGCCCATGCACAACATCATCCTCATCTTTATCAGTAAAAGATATCACTGCATGGCATTCTGCAGGATTATTCTCTATGTGATAAATTTCAGCTGCAGCAATCTCAGCTTCAAACTCTTGAGGACTTGACAAAGCTTCGATGAGTGCTTCCCGAAGATCTCTTGATAGATTCAAAGCATCCAAAATTGATAATTTGGCTGGTACTTGGGCCAAGTGTTTCAATATATCATACTTTTGATCTAGAGGCCTGCGTTTCCCAATAGGAATATGTGGTTTAGCAGGTATCTTGGAAGAAGATGCTTTGGAAGCTGATGCATCTTGTATTGAAGTTGGCAACATCTTTGGTTTTGGAAATTTAGACTGATTAGATCCATTTGCTTGCTGAGATAAAGAAGATGGAACCTTTAATCGGTCTTCCAAAATAATTGTGCCGAAGCTGAGTTGGCCATTAGCAGAAGAACTTGCTTGTTCATTTTGAGCTCGATGAAGGGCTCTACCACGAGTTTCTGCTGCATATACAGTGCTAGCAGGGGTAGAATTAGAGTAGTGGCTTCGGAAAGATCCACGTCTTCCCCTATATCCTGAACCTCTAAAACTTCCTCGGGTTCCTTTATTTGATACAGGGAATTCAGGCTCATCAAGACTGGAATATGAATCTGTTAATTGAATCATATTAACAGAACCAAAGATCAATTCTTCGTCTGATAAAGACTCTGCCTGGTTGGCCTGTTTAGGCTGTGCCGTTTGGTGGGACGGTGCCCGTGACTTTGAAGTAGATGGCATGAAATCTGCCAGAGTCAAAGACAATTTAGGCTTTGATGCATACTCATCTTCTTCTGATTCCTCTTTCTTCTTTGAATTACGCTGCCCTTTTGAGGATTTGTCCTTTGATGGAGGCTTTACTGCAGCTTTTGTAGGAGACACAATTGGCTTCTTCAATTGTGTTCGCAAAATGGAATGGGTCCGATTGATTGTCTTTCTGACCATCCAATCATCATATTTTTTCGCAGTTTTGCTTTTGACTTCCTGCCACTCGCCTCCTTCCTCTGGATCTGTAGCGGTAATACACGCTACATGAGCTGAAGAACCCTTCAATTTGACTTGTCCCAAGTCAACCATCTTTTGTAGGAGGTCTTTAAAGACAAAACACTCCTGGATGGGATGTCCCAACATTTGATGAAAGGGACAATAATTGGGACAGTCTTCATCTCCTTCCTTGTTTGGTCTCTTCGGCACTGGTAATTGAACCAAATTATTTTCCAGAGCTGAAATGAAGTAACCAGGAACTTGCTCACTTCGGAAAGAGTATGTTTTACTCTTCATATCCTCAAATTGTTTTCGTCGTTGATCTTTTTGATCATTTGGACGAAACAGCCTTTGTTGTTGGCGTTCAGGAGGTGGAGCCCTTCGAGAAGATGAAGGTTTTGAAGTAGAAATAGGTACAGGTGCCTGTTTAAGCATAACTGTAGCAGTTTCTGCTTTACCCATTCTTCTTCCTGGAGCTGATGGAATTACACGAGATTTAACCTTAGCCTGTATAAGGGAATCTTCAATCTGTTGAGCGATTGAAGTAAGGTCTCGAAACCCTCCTGTGTATTTCACAGGGATCAATGGCGTGCGTAATTCGTCACGCAAATTTGCCACACAGATTGGCAATAATTCCTCCTGAGGGAGTGATAAACTCAAGGAATACGTTAATCCCTTCCAACGAGCAATGAAATCAGAGACTCTTTCATTCTCCCTTTGCTTGCAGTTTGTAAGATCGAAAACTGTCGTTTTTGGCAAAGTTGAGCTGAACTGAAGAAGGAATTTTTGACGAAGATCCTCCCATCCGATGACTGACCGGGATTTCAAGCTTGTATACCAGACAAAAGCTGGTCCTTGCAAGGTTCGCACGAAGCATCTGAGTTTCACTGCTTCTTGTTGTTCTGGAGTTCCCATCATAGGATCACAACAAGACACGTAATGCGTCAAATGTTGTTCAGGGTCGCCTGATCCATTGAAAGTAGGGAAAATAGGGTTTCCAAAACTGGATGGAGGAGAAATTGAATCTACCCATTCAGGGTAAACTTTCTTTTCAGGTTGAACTTGCGCCCGTTTCCCTTCCATAGTTTCTAACCGAGCTGTTAATGACTCAATAGTAGTTATTAACTTTTGAGAAACGTCAGGTTGAACTTGGTTTTGGGTAGGTGCAATGAATGGAGCTTGGACAGCCGTGGAGGTTGGTGCTGCAACTAATGGTAGTGCTGCCAACCGTTGTTGCGTTTGACCCGTAGGATTAGACCTCTGTGGGTGTACTGATAAAGGAGGATATTCCTGATCCATCTCAGTAGTTACAACAAATTCCTTCGGCTGTCGGACTTCAGCATTCTTAAGAAGAAGACTACTCTGAAGTAGTTCTGCATTCAACCTTCTTAACTCTTTCATTTCTTCCTCCTGTTGTGCAAGCCTTTGCTCTAATGAGAGCGATTGACCTCCTTCAGAGGAAGGGTGAGAAGTAACCTGATTCTTTCCTTTCCCCTTATTGGATCCTTTTCGGAGAGGGGGAAGTGGGTTACTTGAAGGAATACCCAAATTTTGGGTAAGCCTTTGATTACGTGTGCGCACACCTTCTTCATTTAGGTCTGTGTGCGCAACTTCTTGAGCAGGAACCTCTTCATCTGATCCCTCTGATTGAGCCTCATCTGGTGAATCAGCAGCAACGGCAGTGATGACATTAATGGATGCATATTTCATGAAATCCTTTCTATCAGCATTTCTATGATATTGTCTCCTTTTATGTCCATGATAAGACATGGCATTCCGTTGACTTGACCCCTCAGGAATTTCTTTGTGAACCGTCACTTGGAGAGAATCTCCTGACATCTTGGCTCTTCGTTCCTCTTGAGGCTTATTCCCTAATCGAGAGAATACTGACTTTCTCTGAGAGAGGGATTGAAGATTTGAAAAAGTCCCCAGTCCGGTGGACTGGGGGTGTTCCTGTTGCTTCTGCTCAACTCCTCGAATCCCATTCGTTGATTCTGAGGGTTGGGTTAGAGAAGTCCCCAGTCTGGCAAGCTGGGGTGTCTCTTGACATGCTATGTCTGAGATCTTCTTGAAATCTCTCTTGATCTTGCGGATCTTAGTTCGGAAATTAGCTGGATGCATTAACCTGTATCCACTTTTATCACCTGGTTCAACAGACCGTTGGATGATTTCCGAAACTTCTGTCATTTGATGACGTGTTTGCTCCAGACGAGAGGCTTGCGCAATATTCTCGCCTGCTTGATGTAGGAGCAATTCAACAACCTGTTCTCTATATACTTGATTTTGAGAGGAACTAGTTGAAGCTTGATCTCGAGCAAGATTTTGATTATGAACAAAGCCCATTGACTGTGGCCGGCCATGGGCAATAACATTGCATGAGACCATTTTCGGCGGGTTTTGCTGACCGGAAAGCACTGTGAAATGTAGTGCTCCGTGAATACCCCATCCTCTGATATGAACATTAGATGGAGCATTGGAAATTAACTGACGCAATTTTCTCAGCGCGCCAAGGCATGAACGTTGAAGGGTTCTCTGTTGCTTTTCGGCCTTCGGATACCGAGAGACTGATAGAGATGCCAAATCAATCTGGCGTTGTAACCCTTCTATTATCTTAAGATGATTTTCATATTCATCGTAAGATAATACCTTCTTCTTTAATTGACAAAGAGTTTTCCATATGTTAAGACGAATATCATGGATTCCATCATCCGTCAACATCTTTGGAATGTCATACTGTGAATCAGCCAAAGGCCAAAACATGACTGGTACTTCACCTTTTGCCAGTTTTTTCCTCATGTTCAGCATTTCCTCTTTATCATTAAATGAAGATTCTTCTACCTGTTTGGACCAGAGTTGGTGTTTCCTTGTTGCTTCATCGGATTCAACAAGATTGGTAGAGGAATCACTATTCATGCTGGAAGATGAATGACCTAGGGAAGGTTCGGAGAATAACCTGAACCCCAAGCTATCTTCTGATGGAGAAAGAGTTTCACCTGCCGATAGTAAAACTTCAGACATGACTGGTTTTACGTTTGCAAGTGCCTCGAGATAGGAGGGCTTTCTCGTCACTACATTGCCTTCTGAAGAATTTTCGAGACAATGTGAATCACTACTGCGGAGAGGACTTTCGCAGCGAAGTTCATCACCATGAGGAGGACCTTCATGATGGGTTACAGCAAAAGATGATATCTCTTGCTCCTTGGTCTTCTGACCACACAGAGGGTTCCTGTGGTTCTCATCTGAAGAAGAAACTTCAAGATTGACCGAATTTTCATGAAGCAAGTCTTCATGAGGAAGTGTCTGTTGAAGACCTTCGGGATTAATGTTCCTGTTATTGGGAACTGAGGGAGTAGAATCTTGAATTCCGACAGATAAATGTCTGAGGGCTTCAAGAACTCCAGCATCGAGCAAGGCCTTGTTACAGATTGGCCTTTGATCTCCTGACTGTGCTGGGCGGATCTTTTTCTTAGATGCCTTCTTACTCGCTTTAGAAATCACTTGATGACGAAAGTGATTGCTCTGAGCAGGTGTATGTGCCTGATCAGGAAAGATGGTCAGGTTAGGCTGACGATCATCGCTCAAATCAGATGTATGTGCCTGACTTGGTTGTCCATATGATATGGGGGAGTAGGCCCCACAACCCTCTTGGACTGGAACAGATGTGTGTGTCTGTTCCGGAGTGAATTGTTGATGTGTCACTCCACTGCTAGGGATAGATTTATGTGTCTGTCCCTGAGATGAAGCTGAAGCTGTTATGATATCTTGGCAAGCATCCAGAATATGAGCAGGAATTTGCTTCTGCTCTTTCACCATTGACAAAATATGTTTGGTGACTTCAGCCGCCGGAACAGGGATATACGTCCATTCCGGGCTTGGAGTAGGTGTATGTGCCTGCTCCTGTCCTCCTTTTCCTGTCAGTGAATCCTGACAGTACTCAAGTGTGGAGGTAGAGAGTTTAGTCTGCCTCCTGTTTGTCGTCGGGACTTTCCGACTGACTTCTCCGGGTGCTACCAAGCGAGACTGTTGGTAGACTTGATTAGTATCAGCAGGTGTATGTGCCTGCTGATTACACTTCGCCAAACGCGGTTGACGAGATCCATCATATGTAGTCAGACGAGCCTGCTGACTAATTGCTGATGTATAAGCAGGTGTATGTTCCTGCCTATGGTACTCCGCCGGAATTGCCTGGCGGGATCGGCTTGATGCTGCCAGACGAGTCTGCTGGACAGCGGGATTAAAACGAACAGGTGTGTATGCCTGCTCGTTATTTGCCACCAAGTTAGGTTGGTGGACTTCTCCGGAGATGGCAGGGATGACAACCTGCCTATTATTAACCGGATTCCGTCTCTGGTGATTCATCTTGCCTGCTCGGGTTCGAGGAACCTGAGCTGAATGCCTGGAGCCGGTACCCTCATCATGTTGAGGGTGCACTACCGCACGAGTCTGGCGGCGATTGTTGATGGGAGCCCTTGAGAAGGACTCCTGTCTCTTTGAATTAAGGTCCCGCGGGACCTGCTCATTCACTTCCTCAGAATAAGGGAGTGAATGGAAATTGCGTTCCGGGGATAACGACCCGAAACGGTTGGAGACGGTAGTCAGCACCGCCTGCTTCTTGATTGCTGGTCGCCGTTGTCCGGACGACCAGGTAGAATTGTTAACTTGGAGGGCTTGACGAGCGGCCTCCAGAGTTGGGATAGTACCGTTACGACGGTACTCCTTAACCAGTGCATTTGAAACACAGCGTTGAAGACGCCGAGTTGGTGATGTCATCCTCAGAGCGGATGACGTTCCAGCAGGAGTAGCAGCATTGGTTTTCATGGCAGCAGACCTCACAGTAGAGGTGTTCTCAGCAGCAGTATTCACAGGGGTGAATTTAAGGAAAGCCATTTTTTGTAGAAGATCTTGAAAAAAGAGTGCCTGTTCCATATAACAGACATAATCAAGATGAATCTGGCTACTGCATCTTTTGGATGATCATATGTCAATGATTGCCTTGTTGGCCCAAGGGGCCTAACATCTAAGAAGAACATCACTTTAACTTGGTTAAGGATTCACGTCGGGTTCACCATTTTTTGTTTCGCGCGGAATCCGGGGATGACCTCCTGGACGGGAGATTCAAACGTTCCGATCGGTTTCTAACGGGTTTGTTCGTAGAACCGGAAACATCCAATGATTCCACATCCGTTTGGACCTACTTTCCAAAGGCAGGCGCTCATTAGCTTGTGGGCTAATGAGGCTTAGGAATTTGCATTGGTCGAGAGGATGGGAGGTCGGACTCATCACACCTTTTTGAGGGGAATTATTGTCTACTCCGGGACTCTCTTTATAGATTTAAGTTAAGTTCGTGAATCCTTATTACATTACCAAGTATAAAATGAGCTTTCCTTTAGTTTTAACAATCAATGATTAAATATGCAAGAAATTTAGAGAATCTTTTATATGTATTCGAGGTTCTTCATCAATATAGAATCATCTATATTTGTTTAGAGATTCTTGGTCAATGGTATCCTTCAAAACATTTATATAAAAGTCTCTTGGTCATTTTGATGACCAGGCTGGTTTTAAAGCCACTCAGTGGGGCACTTGAAGTTTATCGTCATTCAGAAGGACAGAGATTATTTCAATGTTGGGATCGAACCCATAAATGGGCTACCTACGTATCCTTTGTTTTAAAAAAGGAATCAGAACCCACGTAGTTCGAGGAATGGGATATGATGTTTTATGATTGATGGCTCAAAGATGAATGTCATAATTACTTTTACACTCTATGCTCACGTGAGTCATGCTCGGTGTGAGAAACAAGAGGTATTGGTAAAATTTAGACAATTGTGCCATAAAAGATGCAATCATAAGAATTTGTTTTGGGGCTTATGTATAGATGACTGCCCAGATAGGTGAAGGTTTAGGATTTACTTTTAGGAAGAAAAATCCATGAACAGGGTCCACAAAGTTATATGTGCTTCATGGAGATTTGAATACTCTAATCTTGGGGCTTACTCCTAAGGAGGATGCCCAAATTAGGAGAGGACTTATGATTGGGTTTTATTCCTAAAAAGGAAACCAAAATCAAAGGGAAGTTTATGACTGGTTAAGAGAAATTTTAAGAGACTTGGGGCTTACTCTTAAGAAGGATGCCCAAGGTTATGACTGAGTCTTATTCCTGAAAAGGAGACCCAGGTTAGGGGACTTGGGGCTTACTCCTGAAGAGGAAGCCCAAGGTTATGACTGAGTCTTTATTCCTGAAAAGGAGACCCAGGTTAGGGATTAAGGTTTGGGGCTTACTCCTGAGGAGGATGCCCAAGATTGAAGGATTTGATTGGGGCTTATTCTTAAGAAAGATGCCCAAGATTTATGACTGAGTCTTTATTCCTGAAAAGGAGACCCAGGTTAGGATTCTCTCATTTTAAAGGATGAGGTTGAATGAATGAACTCTCAATCTTTGGTGATATAAAGATGTTTAAATCATTAGGTTTTGAGAGATATTTCACATAATTCCTTTCAGATAAGGATGTCAAATCAAGAAATCATGCCATAAATGGCTTTGAAAAGTATCTTGAAGACTGAATCTTGAATAGGAAGGGTGAAAATGGCTTAAGAGGGGTGAAAAAGGGCAAGATGGGCACCCAAAAAGATAGGGGCGCGCAAGTATTGAAGGTCGCGCAAGTCCTACGGCGGCGCGCAAGTATTGGTCGCGCAAGTATACTTGCGCGACATAAGGGATACTTGCGCGATTTTCAACCAGGGTTGAATTACTTGAGCGACTCTTTATTAAACCCTTTCCCATCCTCTTGAGGTTTTTCCAGAAGAGGGACGCGCAAGTTATATTGAAGGAATTAAGTCGGCGCGCAAGTGTTTGATAAGTTTCAACACTTAGGCCTTCCTTCTTCCCTTTAGATCTTCCATTCTAGGTAAGAAATTACCTTAGAAGTGTTCTGGAAGCTTTGAGAAGAGACTTGGGCGTCGGGAGCTTTGATCCGAGTTTCTGGGAAGAGATCCCCTCGAATGGGGGGCCCACAGGGTCTATTTATAGGAAAAAGAAGACCCCGGGCGGTTACTGGGCGGTTACCAGATATGTCGCGCAAGTCCCTTGCACGATCATGAGGGGTCGCGCAAGTGTTGAGGCGGCGCGCAAGTGTACTTGCGCGACCAAGAGGGAACTTGCGCGACCTATGGGCAATGTTCTCCTTTTCCATCCCTTTGTCGATTTTTGATGTTTCTTCAAAGGATTAATCACTTTGAGCTCAGATATTCCCTTTTCCGATCTTTAGATTCTGTGACGAAAGGAGCGTCAACACTTAGGTTAACAAAAAATTGATGGTGTCTTACCAGGTTTATACTCACAACTTGCATGAGTATCTCGATGAGAAAACTGACTTCATGATCTAAGATAAAGGAAATGGAATGGCCTCAACCCAAGGTATATAAGAGAAATAACATGGTATTCAGAGGAGGTACTAGGATAGACTCTATAGAGATGTCACAACATTTTTATTATATATTTTCTTACACCATTATACTCTAGTCTTTATTGGCATGCCTGGAACCTAATTATTTATTTTTATAACAAACGTTCCATCTATTATTACATAATGATGATTTATCTTTCACCCTGATACTCTATTTTGTGTAATATTTTTTATTTTTATGTTGTATATATGTAATTATAATTGGTATAGTATCTCCATGAATTACATTCAAACCCTCACTGCTAGTTAGCAGCCTCTTACATATGGGGTTGTGTGCACGAGGTATTGTGGCTGTCCAGCTCCTTGCCTGTGGTTTGGGTTGAGAAATTACAAAATGGTATTAGAGGTAATCTTTCTTATTTACTTCCTCATTATTATATGTCGTTATAGAAAATATATAGTATGTATGAGTTTTAGGAAGTGTTACTACAATGTTCCTATCCAACTCAAGTGTAACAAACCTATAATTTATCATTGATGAGATTGATGTTTTAGTTTTATGGGGTTTGGGTGTGTTTATGAAACAAGATTCAACATGTAGGATCACATACCAGATATATACATGTTTTTCTTTCTTCATATCATTTCTTAAATTTAATTCTTTGATTGAACCATCTATGTCGGATCGACTTATATTCGGTGTTATGTGATGCATATGTATTTCCTACAACTATGATATATCTATGTTGGTATTAATTTGTCTAACTTGAGAATATTATTATGTTATATATATATAAATGTCATTAATATGAATGTTTAAAGAGCCTTTAGAAGTACTAAGAGGGTTGTGCCTTCTTATTGTGGTAACCATCCAAGGATAGACTTCCATATAAATTCCTTATGTAAGCCTTATAACGCCTTAAGAAAGTTGTTATCGGTGTTCCAAATTTTTGTTTAGAGTTTTATAAAATTCCTCCATATACCTGATTTATTGGACCACTTGGTGGAGTTGGAAATAATTCTCCCTTAAGGATATATGTTATGGTTCTACCACCGGTCATACAGAATAATGATTATGAACCTACTTTAGTGGTTTAGGAATAAGGGCCACTTTATCTAGTAGTTTTCTGTATAATTCCAATTCAAGGTAGAATAGTTTCTTAGACTATGGTGGACTATTTTTGAAACTTATAGCTTTATCATCTCCTAATACTTCTAGGTAAACTAAATCCATTGGGATATTGAGAACCAGTTATGAACAATCGAGAGTATCTTAAACCTATTATAGTCCCCAGATAATTAATGGGTATGGTTAGATTATTTTATAATACAAAAATCTTCCAAGAGTTTTAGGGGTGTTGTGAAATAGGAAGGAGGTAAAGAAAATATGAATAATATGACCTACAAGGTATTCTTATTTGAGGAGTTCCTTCCATTTATGTTAAATTCAAACCATACTCATGATATCATGGAGCTTTGGTAGGGATTGATGACTATGTATCATTATAGAATACATCTCATGAAGTATCTTTATAAGGCCTATAAAATCATGAAAAGCCCGAAATAGGATAGGGGTATAGATATTTTTTCATCCTTCAATTTAATTCCTTGTGATACTTCTAGTAATAGGAAGATAAAGGAAGAGGACTCACAATTGAGAGGAAGAATATAGATAAAGAAGATAACATGTTCTTCAACTCACTATATGGTATGGGAATCTACCAGGTGATTTATCTATTGGTATTAAGGACATTATCATAAGTAATTTCCTCTTTCTCTCAATAATTATCACTTGTGTGGAAAGAATGACCATTATAATGTGTTCTGTGCCAATGGTTTTTGGTTGAGGTATCAAGGGGTTCAAGTAAGATGTTGTATGTGATTTATGGGATTGAATCTGGTCTTCAGTAGATGGATTGGATGATTATGACATTGGTGATCCATTAATCTTAGATTAATGGTTTGGGATATGAGGAAAGTATAGTTTATTTAGTGTATTAGGCTTTATTTGATAGTTGTGAGGGACTATCTATAGTTTAAGGTACGATATAGTTCACTTATATATAATCTATTACTTTGTTTGAAGCAAGTTCTTCCCATTCATTTATATATGGAAATGTTTTTCTAGAGATTAATTACAATTTTATTTATTTTTTGAATTTTTCCCTTGATACACAATTGAGAGATAATCCATACCATTTTTAGTGGTTCCTAGAGTTTCTAATAGTTATTTCTCACTATATAAATTTGTGGGACTCCATGATTATAGGGATAAAGATATTAAATTTGAATCTGGCATGGGATGACTAACATGTTATAGGTACTAAATTTACTACAATCAGAGATGATTATCATTAACATCGACTAAGGGAGATAAGTTTATGATAAATAGTGATTGGGGTTGGGGAGAAGGTATAATAGGACTTGATGTCAGCCAGATTGGATGAATTGTAACACAAGTGGATATATTAGCTCTTTAAGAAGAACCCATTATGGAATATTCAATTTTTTCATCCAATCATGGATCTCTATAAAAATTTCTTCCCTAATAACATCACAAATATTCCCCCTAAGAGAGGATTTGAGTTTGATATAGAAATCATTCTTGTTTCAAAACTCAATTTGATACCCCCTTATCATGTAACGTTGACTGAGTTTAGGTAAGTTAAAGTATAGCCTCAAAACATAAAACATATGGGGTTTTTAGTCCAAGTACATTACTATGTGGTGAACCAATTTTTTTCACCAATAATTAGGATAATATTCTTTGAAAGTATATAGATTACATAAGTTGAATTAGTTGACTGAAAAGAATAATTTCTATTTTCTAGAATTTATGATATATTTGATCATTTGTGGGGAACCCAGTGGTTATCCAATATTAATATCTGATTAGGTTATCATCAATTTTGGGTTAAAGAGGAGGAAATTATGAATACATAATTTAGGCATGTTATAGGCAACAAAAGTACTTTTTTGATGTTTTTTAGACTGATGGATTCTATGTAAGTTATCATGGATCTAATGAACAAGATATTAAAACCATTCCGTGACTCATTTTTCCTGGTATTTATTGAAGATATCCTCATTTACTCACCTACCCAAATGTAGCATTCTAGACACCTCAAGTTAGTTTGGAGTATGATTTAACCACATTGAATTGATTATGAAATGTT
Organism: Viscum album; assembly: GCA_963277665.1. Classification (NCBI taxonomy): domain Eukaryota; kingdom Viridiplantae; phylum Streptophyta; class Magnoliopsida; order Santalales; family Viscaceae; genus Viscum; species Viscum album. Next base: position 1,231,294,125 of record OY728133.1, on the reverse strand, counting down.
GACGTATTAATTTTGGATTCATATGGGGAAATTTTTGGGGCATGTGGTTTCTTAGATAGGTATATCAGTGGACCCCAATAAAGTAGAGGTAATTTTTTCCTGGACATGTTCGTTGAAGTTTTCTGATATTAAGATCTTTCTTAGATAATTGGGGTACTAATTAAATTTTATCAAATTATTATCCTATTTATTTGTACCCATAACTACACTAAAGAAGAAAAAAGTGAAGTTTTGGTGGTCAGACTAGTGTGTGGAGCCTTTTTTGACTTGAAGAGGAGGTTGAATAAAACTCTAGTGTTGTTTCTTCTTTATCATGGGATTGGATACACTATGTATTGTGATGAATTAGGCATTATTTTGGGAGGAAGTAATGATGAAAATGGATAAAGTGTGAACTTATGGGACACATCTTCTATGAACCCATGAGAAGAAATATCCTACCATGGACATGGAGATGAAGACTGTTATTTCTGATTTAAAGTATTATAGGAACTATCACTTTGGTATGTGGTTTATTTTCTCCACCTTCCACAAAATATTCTACTTTGTATTATCACGTTAATATTTTAATTTGACGTAGAAATGATGGGTAGAGTACCTATAGACATTTGAATTTGAGATAGATGATGCACTATTAAATGTAAATTCATTTAGGATTCACTTTTTTATAAGATTCAGGAATCCCAAGATCTTGGTGAATTAATCCTAGAGGAACGATTGTGACTAATTTGTTTATTATCCATTTAGAGGATGGATGCATTTGAGGACCAGATATCAATGATATTTTTACCATTAGTAATCATATATTTTTTAGTATATCAGGTGAAGGATAGTAATGAATCTAAACTAGAATCTCTTGTGATACAATAATGGTTATAAGGTTTTGATATAATATCTGGGTGTTTATTGGATGACATTTATGTAATCCTAGAACATGGGAGTGTTGTAGCCCCTAATCCTATAAAGAAATAGTTGAGGAGATATTTACATACCTTAAAGTGGGTGGTTTATCTAGGAGAAATAGTAATGTACCATGACATTAGGCAGTAGTTCTAGTGGCTATGGATAAAGGGAGACAATGTAAGATTTTTTCCTCAATGCCTTACCAACTAGAGGAAAATGGAAGAACACATGCATCATGATGGATTTCTCCAACCACTTCCTTTTATGATGTGGAATTGGATTCTATTTGGTTTATTATTGATCGAATAATTAATGTTTCTCACTTATTATCAATATGGGAGACTCAATAAGTAGATAGATATAAAATTTGTATATCTATGGGATTATGTGCTTGCATAGAGTTCCCATTATTATTTTATCTAATAGCGATGTCTATTTTGCATTGAGTTTTTTGTAGGGTTTATAGAAGAATTTGGGTACTAAACTAAGATTGAAAAACTTTTAATATCCTTATATATAAGGATGTTCAAAGTGTATGATTCAAATATTGGATTAAAATTTGGAGTTGGTGGGAGATGTTTAGGTTCAACAGCCTCAGTTGTTTGAGAATAATCCTATGATATTTTTATCTAAGACAATAAGTATTTATAGGAGAGAATGTGAAGAAATTGGTATTTTGTTTAATTATTTTTAAAAAATTATATACATACTTTCATTATTATTTTTTTTATTCATGTTTGAGATAATATTAGTGGGATTTGAAAAGATTATGGAAGCTTAAAGTGGGTTTTAGGTACGTTTTTTCAAAATAGCCAACACTAAAACTAGGGGCAAGCTGTTTTTACCCTAGTGTACAACTGTGTAAAAAATGAAATAGAAAATGGATTTTTAAGTAATTTTAAAGATTTTAGTGAAATAAAAACACCCTAGGTGTTGGAAACATTCCACGATGGAAGATGTTTTGTAATAGTGTGTTTAAGAATGTAATAAACCAAACATTTATGAATAAGCATCCAATTTTTGATTTAATTAAATATCTTATCGATAAAGTAAAAAAAAATAAATTATTTTATTATTATATCCAATGGTATTTTAATGACCGTTAATTATCTTTTATGTTGATAATATAGTCAGTGAACAGTGATCAGATGACTAGTATAAAAATAGGGTTTAAAAAATCCTTTTCGCATAGACAAAGAATGTGATGACCAAAACTAGTAGGATCATACCCTACAGAGAAAATTTGACATATATTCTAATGGATATTGAATTTCTGGGCTTTTCCCTAGACCAAGACCAAGATGAGATCTAACAACATAATCATGAGTAAAACTGTTTACGGAAGAAGTTAAAGCTCATCGAGATCACAGCCCAAAACATGTTCACCGAACAACCCCATGAAAGCCCCACATTTGAACACCTCACTCTTAGGGAATATGCTGGTGTAATAATGGGATATATATCAAGACCCTATCATTAAAAATATGTACATTATTTTTTTATAAAATAAATATTATATTTTCTTCCTATTATTGTTACTTTGTAAGTGATTTTTAAACTAGAAATAATATTTTTTCCTTAATATTCACATTCAATTTAGAAACCTATTTTTATGAATTAATGGATATTGTAAATATAAAATATTTCAATAAAATATTATTATTAAATTATTTTTTTTAATTTAAATGATCATATAAATTTTATGATGCCAAATGTAATTTTTATTAGGGTTCTAAAACTGTTATTGTCAAAAACCCGTCATTTTCATTAAATGTCAGTTTTATTTTTAAAGTGAAAATTTAAATATTTAGAAAATTATTTAGATAAAACGAATATTATTTTTGGAATTAGGACATAAAAATTATCTAATGGTTAATCTTTCGTAATTTTTTGAGACAATCCAATATTTGGGGAAACATTAAATACCGTATAAACATACGGTGTGTTTTATGACATCATAATGGCCAAATAGTTATGTAATTAATATTATAAAAGGTATACTCGGCCAAATATTTTTTTTAATTTGAAATAATGTTATTTTATTATTTATTTTATTTATTTTATAATTCCTTAATGAATCCTAGAAGACTTATAGTATATTTTATTATTTTAAAATCATTTCTTTAAAAGTGTGACTCACTCCACATAATAAAGGAAAATAATTTTTTATCTTAATACCTTAGACATATAGAATAATTTAAGACACTCCCCTTCTCCAGAACCATGGAAAAAAATCATGGGATGGTTTTTGGTTTTGAATATTTTATTATGTAGTGTCCAAAACCAAAACAATAATGAAATCCCCCTCCTTTCCTATATAAACCCACCCAATCTCCCAGTTTGCTTTACTAATTTTTTTAAACACATATTAACTCTTATTTATGCTCTATAGAGTCCTCCCAAGGCACCCTATTCTCCCAATAAGCCTCTCCAATTCCTTTTGAGTCACACATCCAAGTAAGGGATTCTCCCTCTCCTCTTTTTATCAAGCAATTCATTTATGATATTCCCTTTTAATTTCTATTTGATTAAGATGGGAAACATTCCTAAATATCCCCATTATTTTATATTTCATTTTTAAATTATGGGATACCATTTCAATCTCATTTATCCCTCTAATGAACCCTTATACACTCATGTTAATATGTAGAAATTCTGTAAGGGATCTTCCACCCTTCTCTTTTATCAAGAATCTCTTTTATGTTATGTACTCTAATTTTTTATCCATATGTTAGGATATGTTCTTAAATATCCCTAATACTATCCCTTCCATGTCCAAATTATGAGAGACCTCTCTCACTCTCATCAACTTATTTTTTGAATTTCTATATGATGTTGTTATACTGCCGAAGTTGCACCACAATTTTCCATGCTAAGATAATTGTGTAGTGAATACCATTCACATTTATCTATCAATGGTATTAAACTATATTAACATATAATTATTTTTTTGGAAATTACATGTTTTTATTCCACATTATTTTATCATGGAATTTAATTATGATGTTGAATGAATACATGTTATATGATCTATGTGGCACACTTAAGCATGAAAATGAAATGATTATGAAGGGTGTGTCCTGATAGCATTCCAATGAATTGGATAATGATTAATATAATGAAACTTCATGTTGGTATAGGGGGTTTACTTGATTCTATTATGAGACTTTTTTCTATGATTATGTCTTGGTGGATTTATCCATGGCCTATTTTTATGATGCAGTGTTTTAAGTTGTTGCCACATTTTCCAAGTTATGATTATCATGCTATATCATGACTTATTTTTTCATGATCCTTTACACCTCATTAATATGAATTGTCTAAAATTTATTATTATGATCATTTTATTCCATGTTTTTTACTTACTAGGATTTATATCTCACCCCTTTCTTATATATGTCCTCAGGTTATCCCATACAGTGTTAAGTATGCAAGAATTTTTTGGTCATGTTAAAGAAGTTTTCAATAAGGATGTTGTTTTTCATGTTTTATATTATTATTTAATGTACCTAATTTCACAAATACACTATACCTATTGATGTTATAATTTTTATTAAGTGAAAATATATATAATACATAATGTTTAAATATGAAATAAAGAGCATGGTTATTATAGTTGGTATCAAAGGACATGTTTAGTTATTTTCAGGATTAGGATTAGAAAACCCTGGTGAAAACCCTTAGAGATAATAATAAGTGTAAGAAAACATTTCTAAATTTTGGTAAGTATAGGGTAAGTGGTTTATCAAGAAAATGCATCCCTTTCTAGGTACTAAAAGTGGACGTGGTTTTGGAATAGATATAACTAAGAGTAATAACTCTAACAAAGTGTTCCAGGCTTGACTCTGGGTAACCTGGTACAAAACCACAAGCCTTACTTTTCACCTGGTTTGACACTCTTTATAGATATGATTTTATAAATTCATAAGCTCAGTATGAACAATTATTAAGGAAAAATTACCATAAGAATATATGTTAGGAATTAGATCATGGATAACATAAACTGAAGACTAGAAACTCATTAGTTAAAGAGAAAAATGTAATTTAGAAGTTATATTAATAATTTCATTGGATTATTAATTATTTGTTTAAATTTTTAAGATACTAATCCCAAATTTACCTTTTATTCTAGCCAATGGAACAAATATGAAGAATTATGCTAACAACTGATGTGAAGGGTAATGTGACGATTTCCCCGATGAGATTCCAAACCTGATGGGAGTGGGAATCACAAACTATATCATGATAATCTCTCGGTTAAATAATGTTTTGAATAGAAACCTAGACCAAGAGTATAACCCAAACAATCTTGGTAAGAGAAACCCACAATCAATAGATTAATGCTTAAAAGGCCTCCTACTTTGAATGGATCATCTTATCCCTTAATCATGGAGAAATGGACCAATTCCATTGAAAATATCGTCTCCATCCTTCAAAGTTCCAAATAAGAGAAGGTTATTCTGGATGTTTATCATATATATGATGAAACTGATCAATGGTGGAAATTGATAAAAAAATATGAAGCCATAGAAATATATCAAAGAAATGGAGTGAAAGGAATTACAAAAAATGTTTTTGATAAATATTTTTTCTTCCACTATTAATCTTAAGATTGAAGAGATTTCATTACAGTTAAGAAAAAGGATGATGAATCTATTAGGGAACATGAGGAAAACATGACAAGAATAAAATGATAGGCCTACAGTTTTTCATTACCCCTAAATACAAGGTTCACCGCTTTTTTGGAGGTAAAAATTCTAGTGTAAAAAAGGCTTAAATATCCCTAAATTTTATAGATAAGAGGAAATTTTCTTATGTGATCTCAATGTTGAGATAGAGATTGGTGAATATTAGTAGTATCATAGGGATAAGAATCAAAAAGAGGATTTTAATTTTGGTTTTTTATGGGTAAATCCAATGGGTCTAGCAAATTCCATCACCCCACATGCCAAAGGTGTGTAAAGAAGCACCCAAAAAATTACCTATGGGAACAAGGAAATGATTTAGGAATGGAAGAGAAGGGAATCTGGCCAATGATTATCAGTAAGAGAAACCCACCAATGGGATGGAATAAGGTAATGCTTTGATAAACCATCAACATGATGTTCAGTGCTTCAAGTGTAAGGAACTAAGGAACTTTTCGAACTAGTGCACTAAGCCAATGGATTTTTGAGGAAACCAAAAACCATCAATGTAGAAAGGGAGAGATTTTTCCGTCATTACCGTCGAAGTGAATAATGAAAACAAAGTGGTGAAAGATATTTTAGTTATTCATTAAATAATAATGAAAGTAGTTTTTTGATTTTGGTTCTACACATTCCTTTATATCATGAAAGTTTATTAGAAATTTTCAAACACCACCATAAATCATGGAAGTAGAGACGTTGGTGAAAATTGAAAATGGTGAAATTATTGCATCCCATGCATATAACTCCTCCCTGATCACAAATTTTTGACTGAAATTACAAGAAAACCTTTTCATACTTCCCTTCGTGAAATATGATGCAATTCTGGGAATGGATTGGCTTTCCCTATATAGAGTGAACATGAATTTACACAAGAAGTAAATCACTCTTCATATAGAAAATCAACCCCCGATTATATAAAATTGAAATGAGGAGGAGGAATCTTCTTTATCACCATCATCTCAAGAATGGATATTATTTCCCTACAAGTAAGAGTATTTAGATCAAATGATTGATTCTAAGGAACAAACCATCCTTGAAGACTTTCCTACTGTGAGGGAATTAACTGATGTGTTTCCAAACAAATTTCATGGTCTTCCTCTATGTAGGGAGGTTGAATTTTTGATTGAGAATATACTTAGGGAATTTCCAACATCCAAGAGTCCATATAGAATAGTTGTTGTGGAACCTGAGGAGATAAAGAAAAAACTAGAGTAGAATCTGGATAAAGGGTTTATATACCCAAGTGATTCACCATGGGGTAAACTATTCCTCGTCATCAAGAATATGGATGGGTTAATTTGGATTTCCATATATTATCACGAGATTATAAAATCACGATAGAGAACAAGTATCATTTTCGACGGATTGATGACTTATTTGATAAACTACTTAGAGAAAACACTTCTCCAAGGTGGATATATAGTTGGGATATTACCAAGTAAGGGTGAAGAAGGAGGATATCCCCAAGACTACTTTTATTATAAAGTAAGGTCACTATGATTTTATAGTGATGCCATTTGAAATCACTAATTCCCAAGAAATATTCATGGATGTAATGAATAGAGTATTTAGAGATTACCTAGACAAATTTTTGGTCATATTTATAGATGATATTCAAATATACTTCAAAACCAAGGATGAGCATGTGGAGAATCTGAGCACTATGCTATAGACCTTATGAAACGATAATATTTATGAAAAGTACAACAAGTGTGAGTTTTGGTTGAAATAAGTATCATTATTATGTCATATCATCACAAGAAATGAGATATATATAGATACTTAAAAGAAAAAAGTAACTTAGGGATGGTCAAGGCCAACATCTATGATAGATACCCATAGCTTCATTAGGTTAGTTGGATATTATCACTGATTTGTGAGAAATTTATCACATTGTTTCAAAACCTCTTACCAAGCTAACTCAAAAAGGTGTAAAATATTCTTGGAATGATGAATGTGAAGAAATATTCACATATTTGAAAAGGAGGCTTATCACTACCCCTATGCTCACACTACCCACAAGTGGGGAGATTTTATTTATTTTTTAGTGATGCTTCGAAGAAGGTGTTTGGATGTGTTTTGATGGTAAAGGACAAATTCATTACCTAAGCCTCAAAGAAGTTGAAAATTCATGAGAAAAACTATCCCATGCATGATCCAGAGTAAGAAGATGTGATCTTTGAAATGAAAATATTGTGGAATTGTCTATTTAGGGAGAGGTGTGAAATATATACGGATCAAAAAAGTCTGAAATATATATTCATACATAATGAGATGAATATGTGCCAACAAATATGGCTATAGCTCATCAAGGATTACAACTTTTCAATCCACTACAATCCTGGGAAAGTGAAAAGGTGGTAGATACTCTATGAAGAAAGGAACCAAAAATTCTATCATTGATTAGAATTAAGAAGGATCTGATCCACTTATATTTGAAGAAGATAAGAACATGAATCATAAATAAAGGAACATTGTCAATCCTTTCACTAATTCTTTCTGAACCTTATCTATAAGAATGGTTAAAGGATGATCAAAAATATGATGTGGGAATTTAGTAGAAAGTGGAAACTATAAGAAAAGTGAAATCCTCAGAGTTCAATGTTAATGAAGAATTAATTGTGAGATTTGGGTCAAGATTATGTGTTCCATAAAATCCTGAGTTATATAAATAAATTTTGGATGATGTACAATGTTTCAATTTCTTCATTTAACCAGGAAACACAAAGATGTATCAAGATCTCTAAGAGAACTATCAGTGGAATAACATGAAGAATGGGATCACAAAATATACATCAAAGTGCCTAGTATGTCATAAAGTGAATGATGGAAGGCATAAGTCTAATGGGATGATGCAACCATTACCCATACCAACATGGAAAGAAGAAAACACCACCACATAATTTTCCACCAAACTTCCAAATACATCCAATGGAAACAATGTTATCAAGGTTTGAGTGAATTATTTTACAAAGACTGCACACATCATTGTGATTTTAGAGGATTTGTCCCTCAATGAACTGGCACATATATACACCAAATAAGTGGTACAACTACATGGAATACCACTATCGATTGTGCCCGATCTAGATCCAATATTCACTTCTATGTTTTGGAAAATTCTATAGTATGCTCAAAACAATGAGCTAAACTTCAGAATAGATTATCACCCCCAAAACGATGGCCAATATGGATGAAATTTTCATTTTTTATTAAATATTTAGAGACAGTTTAGAAAACTAGAAGGAAATAATAAATGAAAAGGGGATTTAAGGGGTTCTAAAAAATGAAAACCAAGAGAATCACTGACAATAATGTCCATACTCTCAAATGGGATGGAACGAATGCTGGAGAATTAGATTAATCAATCATGTCAAGTAAATGGTGGACAATCTAATCGGAATGTCCTAACACTTGAGGACATGTTAAGAGATTTCTCAATGGACTTGAAAGGCATATGAGACCAACATCTTCCTTTACTGGAGTTATTGTACAAAAAAGGTTTCCACTGAAGCATCCAAATGGATCCCTATGAAGCCCTTATGGGAAGAGATTAAGAACACCGACATGTTGGGATGATTTTGGGGAATTCAAACTTATAGGTCCTAAAATGGTCAATGAAATGATAGAGAAGGTTTAGACCATCCAACAACATATCAAAGCTACACAGATTTGAAAAAAAAGTAATGATAAAAATCATCTACAAGACCTAGATTTTGATGTTGGTGAAATGGTATTCCTCCACATATCTCTATGGAATAGAGTGATGAGATTTGGGAAGAAGGTAAAGCTTAGTGCAAGGTACATCGACCCATTTGACATCCTTGATCTCAACAGAGTAGTGACTTATCGACTATCACTCGCACAGAACCTATCTCAAGTAAATAATGTATTCCATGTATCCCTCTTAAGAAAGTACATACCATACCCATGCCAAGTACTAAATTCAGAATTGGTACCATCATAGTATGACCTTTTCTATGAAGAGTAGTCGGTGAATATCTTAGATCATAGAGAAAAAGTTATACGAAATAACACAATTCACCTCTCTTAAGGGTTGTGGAGAAACAACAAGTTTAAAGAAGAAATGTGGGAACTAGATGAGGTGAGGAATTAGAGTTACCCTCATCTATTTTAGTGCTAGAAAAGGAAATTCAAAGACAAAATTCCATAAGGCAGGAAGACTATGATGACCTGAACTTTTATGAATAAAATTTCACTTTTCAATTTAATTAAATTTATTATGGATATAGAAAAAACATGAAATTATTTAGTTTTATTATATACAATTGGATTTAAATTAGTGATAAGTACATTTACTATTGATAATATGGTTGTTGAATAGTGATCACATGACTAGTATAAATATAGGGTTTTAACACATCCTTTTGGAATAAACAAAGGAAGTGATGGACACAACAATTATAATTGTACCCTATGATTGTAATTTATCAAAGCTTCTAAGGGAGATAGAATTTCTTGGATTTTCCCTATACCAATCACACTCTAGTATCCAACAACTTTATCTAGAGCGAAACCATTTATGGGATAAGTTCAAGCTCATCGAGATCACAACCCAAACCGTGTTCACCGAACGACCCCATGAAATCAACATCATCACACACCATACTCTTAGGATGTATGATGTTGTAATAAAGGGATATGTGTCAAGAACCTAGCATAACAAATATGTACATTATTGTTGTATATAATAATGAATATATTTTATTCTTATTATTTTTACTTTATAAATGATTTTTAAATCAAAGTATTTTTGGTTAATATTCAAATTAAATTAATAAATATATTTCGATGAATTATTGGATATTTAAAATAAATAATATTTTAATGAAATATTATTATTTTATTACATTTTTTAAATATAAATTATCATATAATTCTTATGAAGTCAAATATAATTTTTATTAGGGTTCAAAAACTATAATATTTAAAAAACCGTCATTTTCATTAAATGTAAATTTTATTTTAAAAGGGATAAATCAAATATTTAGAAAATTATTTATATAAAATCAATTTTATTTTTTGAATCAAGATGTTGAAATTATCCAATGATTATATTTTCAATATTTTATGAGAAAGTCAAATTTTTGGGTAAAAATTAAATACTGTATAAATATACAGTGTGTTTTATAACATCATAATTGCCCAATAGTGATTTAATTAATACAATAAAAGTTATCCTCAGCTAAATATATATTTTTCCTTTAAAATAATTTTATTTTTTGTTTATTAAAATTATTTTATAATTCCTTAGTGAATCCTCTAAGTCTTATAATATATTTTATGTTTTTAAAATCATTTCCTTGAAAGTGTGACTCACATCCACATAAGTAAAAAAAATATTTTACTATATTCACCCCTTACAATTATAAAATAATTTAAGACGCTCCAATTTTTCCAGAAACCATGGGATGGTTTGTTGTTTTGAATATTTTATTATGTAGTTTCCAAAACCAAAATAATAAGGAAACCCCCCTCCTTTCCTACATAAACCCACCCAAGATCCAATTTATATCCATTAAAACTTCTTGAATCATGTCCAAAATCTTCCCTATATTCCCTATAGTCCTTCCAAGGTACCCCCAATTTCCCAAGAATCCTATTCTAAGCCTTTGGAGTCACACATCCAAGTAAGAGATTATCTCACTCATATTTGTTTCAGGAACTTCCTTTATGATATGACCTTTTGATTTCAATTTTATTAGGTTGAAAAACATTCTTACCTACCCCTTACAGTACATTTGATTTTTAAATAATGGGATCCCATTTCACTCTCATTTATCCCTCATATGAACTCTTACCTACACCCGTTACTATGATGAATTTTCATAAGGGATCATCCATCATCCTCCTTTACCAAGAATCCATTTTATGTTATATACTAATTTTATTTTTCTTGTGTTGGGATATGTTCTTAATTATCCCTCATATTGTCCATTTCATCTCTAAATTATGAGATAACTCTTTCTCTCTCATTAACCCATTTTATGAATTTCTATATGATTTTGTTATGCTACTGAAATTGCACCATGATTTTCCATGCAAAGTAAATTGTGTAGTGAATACCATACTCATTTCTCTATAATAGGTGTTCACCTTCATGAACATATACATATTGATCGGGGACATACATACATGTATTGAACATTTTTTGATCACAGAATGAAATTATGATATTGAATGAATCCATGCTATATAATCTATGTGACACACTTAAGCATGATAATAAAATAATTATGAATGGTGCACCCAGATAGTGCTCTAATGCATTGGGTATTGTTTAGTATCATGATACATCATGTTGGGATATTGGGTTTACCTAATTACTTTATGGGTCTTTTTTCCACCATGATGTCTTAGAGGATTTGTCATTGACCTATGTTTATGATGTAGTGTTTTAATTTTTTGAGACATTTTCCATGTTATGATTATCATGGTATAGAATTTCTTATTATTCATGTTCCTTTATACCTCATTGATAAGCCTCATCTAACATATATAATTATCCTCATTTTATTCCCTTACTGGTCTCTATATCTGACCTTTTTGTTATGTATGTCCTCAAGTTATTCTATGTTGTGTTAAGTATGAAATAATTTTTGGGTCATGTCAAAGAAGTTTTCAACAAGGATGTTGATTTTAATGTTTTAAGTTATTATGCAACGTACCTAATTTCCCAAATAAACTAGACCTATAAATCTTCTGAGTTGTATTATATGAAAATATATGTAATAAATCATATTTAAATATGAAATAAAGAGAAATGTTTTTATAAATAACACCATGACTATGTCCGTGCCATGGTGGAGGGAATGGGGATGGTCAATATGGTTTTGAAATGGTTAAAAAACTAGATTTCTACTCATATATTTTCCATTTAAATGGGGAAACACATAGATCTTGATAACAACTATAATCAGGGTGGGCATGCATCATTTCTTTACATGTGTAGCATGGACTGATAGACATAGGGTGAAAAATGATGTTGGGACTTGTGGTGTGTCTTATGATGTGTGGTGTTAGTTATTCACATCCTTACTAATAACATTCCAAATAATGTGGGGCTAGGTTTCATGGGGGATTGGTTTTCACAAGATGACTCAACACATTTTTGGATGAATTTTTACTTTTCTTGTGAATTTACGTTATCATGATACACACTGTCATATATTCATGTGCACTTATATTAAGGACACACTGGTGGGGTCCTACTGGGTTGATACTCACACCCTACATTGGAATATTGATACACATACAAGCTTCATGAATAAGGATACAATGAAGTGAAAGGCCCCAACCACATGAAGCAAAGAGACCAAACATAGTGTTCATAGGTATTATCAAGACATAATCTAGAGAGATTCTGAAACATTTCTCATAAACATTTACTTTCAAATTTACATTCTAGATCATATTTCCATAATGGGAGACAATTTATATAGTTTTATAACATATGTTATTTCTATTATTATATTATGATACTTTATCTTCCACCCTAATACTTTGAGTTGTTTTAATTTTTTTTTCTTATGGTATATATCTATGATAACAATTGGCATAGTCTCCCCATTGATAGCGTTCAGAACATCAATGTAGGTTGGAAACCACTTACATATGGGGTGGCATGGATTTGATCTTATTGCTCTATGGCTGGAAAAGATGTTTAGGTTCAGGAATTATATAATTTCAAATATTACATTAAATAAATTATATACATTATAATTTCATTGATATAATATTTAATTATAAACAAATATATTTACAACTAATAAAAAACTCTCATAGTAGTCCAACTAAAATGATCAACCGATTCCCATAAAAAATTATGCTTTTTGAAATTTTTTTTATTACGAGTATATAAGAAATAAAAAATGAAAATAGTAATGTTATATAATCGATGATAAATTTCAAATAAAAGTTTTTATCAAAGGACACATTCTATCATACAACTAAATTAAGGTATCATATTGACATGTTAAACATAAAAAAAAGAATATATTTTTCCAATTTTTTCAGGAAAATATATGGTTTTTTTCTTATTTATTACCCCTATATATATGATTTTTCATTTATTAATATGTGTTATCAATATAAAATCATAATTTCTATCATGCAAAGAAATTTGAGCATCATATTGATGATGGATAGATTCGTACAAATAAAAAATGACTAAAGGATCATTTTCCTATGTTTAAATATTAATTGGAACTCATCACCATGTATTTGACCTGTTGATCAGTGATATGTCATTTTAATAAAAATATTAAGCTAAAATGACATGTTGGATAATACCTAGAACTTCAGGCATCATATTAATTCCTGGTTGATTTGTACTTATGATTAACTATTTTAAGATAGTTCTCTTATGTTTTCTTGGAAAAATGAACTTGTTTTCTTGGTTTACCACCTTTTAGGTGACTTGTCACTATAATAATAATGTGAAAATTAAAGTACAATTTATATAATAATGAGCAATTTTGGTATTAGATTGTGGTGTTTTTTATTTTCAATGATTAGAAATGGAACAAAGATAGTTTTCCCTATGTTATCACACAAATATGAGCATATTAATTCAGTTATGACCCATACATAGGTTTTTCATTTAATATTAAGTATTAACAGTGTGAAAACATACTTTCTATCATACCGTATAATACATGAATAAAATTAATGTGTAGTTTATTTCTATAGATAAAAAATTACTTCAGGATCATTTTACTAAGTTAAATGTCAAAAAACCCTTATTCATGGGTTTTAACATTTTATGAGTGGTTTTTCATTTTCATAAAAATATAATGATGAAATGGTACTTTGGATCTAGTGGAGACATCCAAGAATAAGGTTAAAACATGGATGATTTATATAAATCCAAAACTATTTTTGTATTGTTATCCTATGTTTTCATGGAAACACGATATTTTTTTCTTAGTTTTTATGCCTTTGAGGTAATTCATTCAATAAAAATGGGAATATCAAAAGACACTTCCAATAATATAGAGAAATTTGGGTATCAAATCAATGTTTGATTGATTCCTAAAAGATTAGAAACGACTCAATGATCATTTTTAAAATATTCATACCAATATGAGCTTGAATTCTCATTTATGAGTCCAACATAAGTGATTTTACATTTTATAATAAGTGTTAACATTATGAATCATACTTCCAATAAAACTAGGTCGTATAATCATCAAATTGAGGATCCTTTGATTCCTACATATCCAAAATTATTGAAGGATATCATTCCTACCATTGCATATCAACTGAAACTCATCTTATAAAGTCTAACCCCTTGATGGGTAATATTACATTTTAATGAAAATACAATGTTTAAATATTAAATTGAATCATAACATGAAATATAGACATTATATTGATATATGGTTGATTCTTATATATTAAAAATGATTTAAGGATCATTATACCATATATTTATGGAGTTACAAAATCATTTTTTCAGTTTTTACCCATTTTAGATGAATCATAAATTTAGTAACAATGTGGAGGTCAAACGACACTTTGGATCACACCGAGAAATCTTTGTATCAAATGAGAATTTGTTTGATTCTTATAGATCAAAAGTGACATAAAAATCATTTTACTTTGTTTTCATGCCAATCCATTCTTGTTTCCTTAGCTATGACCTAGACATAGATGATTTTTCATTTATTAAAAAGTCTTATCAATATTAAATCGTACTTTCCATCATACTAGTCATTCCAAAAATTATATTCATGTAGGATTGATTCCAACAGAATAAAAGTTACTCAAGGATCATTTTATATGTTTCAATGTTAATACAAACTTTTTTACCAAGGTTTGGATCATTGATGAGTGATAATTCATTCTAGTAAAAGTATAAATATGAAATGGTTCATCGAATACTATAGAAAAATCCATGAATTGAATTATTTTTGGGTTAATTTGTATAGATAGAAAAGGCTTTATGGATTATTCACCTATGTTTTAATGGAAATACTAACTTTTTAGCTTGGTTTGGACCTATTTTAGGGGACTAATCATTAAAATATAATTTTTTTTTATCATTTATGACCCTTACATAGATGATTTTCCATTAATTACTAAGTGTTAACAATATTAAATCATACTTTCCATCATATCAAGAAATGCATGAAACAGACTGATGCACAATTGTTTTTTATAGAGAAAAACTAACTGAATGATTATTTTAATAAATTACAAATAAAATCCAAACCCATATTATTAGCATTGAACCATTGATTAGTGATATGCCATTTTAATGAAAATATAAATAATAAAGATAATTTTAATTATACTGAGCTATCTGGGCATCAAATTGATGTGAATTTGAATTATATAGATCATAAATTATTTATGGATTATCATACAATGTTTTCATTGAAATATTAACATTTTTTCTAATTATTGAACCTTTTTCGTGACTCATCACTTAACTAATGATGTAAATCTCAAAAAACAAATTTGATCATGGTGAAAAATTCCAGAATTATATTGACATGTATTTGATTCTCACAGATCATAAATGACTAAAAGATCAGTTTCATATGTTTTTACACAAAACTAAGATTTTTTTTGGCTATGGAACTAACATATTTGATTTTTCCTTTATTAATACATGTTTTGAATATAAAATAAAACCTTATATCATGTAAATTAATATAGGAATATTCTTGAGGTGCAGTTGATTCCTATAGACAAAAATAACTGATTATCAATTTCCTATGTTTTCACATCAATCCATACTCATCTAGTCAGTTTTCCCCTTGATTGGTGATATTCCAGTTTTAATAAAAATATGAATTTGAAATGTAAATTGGATCATACCAAGAAATTTAGGAACAATATTTTTATATTGTTGATTTATAAAGATGGAAAATTATTTGATGATATTTTCTCCATGATTTCCTTGAAATTTGATCTTTTTTTCTCAATTTAGATAGATTTTAGGTAACCCATAACATCAATTACAATATGAAGTTCAAAAGGAATTGTTAATACTATTGAGAAATTTAGGTATTAGAATTGTGAATTTTTTATTGATATAAAAATAAAAATGATAGAAATATCATTTTCCTATGATTTCTTACCAATTTGAGCTTATTATCTAGATTATGACCTATACAAAGGTGATTTTTAATTTATTAATAAGTGTTAACAATTTTGAATAATACATTCCATCATACTTGGAAATTAAATAATCATATTTAAAAAAATATGATTTTTGAGATAAAAATATGTTAAGGATCATTTCCTTATGTTTTTATGTCAATATGAACTCATTTTCTAAGATTTGACCACTTGACGAGTGATATGTCATTTCAAAAGAAATAAAAAGATGAAATGGTTCTTAAGACATACCTAGAAATATTGAAATTTGATTGGTGTACTCTTGATTCAATAGAGATAAAATTATTTGAGGATCATTTTCTAATTTTTTCATAGAAATATAATATAATTTTATTAGTTTAAACCCATTTAGCATGGTTGATCACATTAATAACAATGTGATGCTAAAACATCACTTTTGATCATACCAAGAAATTAACATATCAGATTTTTGTATGCTTGATCCATATAGATCATAAATGGATCAAAGATCATTATAGTATGTTTCCATTAAAATCTATGTTTTTCTCATATATGACCCATAAATTGTTTATTTGTAATATATTAATAAGTTATAACATTTTAAAGCCATAAATTCCATTATACCATGCAACATGTGGATGAGATTTTTATGTAGTTGATTCTAATAGATCAATATTAATAAAAAATCATATTCTAATGTTTGAACTGTTGAAAAGTGATATGTCATTTTAATAAAAAAAATATCAATGAAGTTGTAATTTGGATAATATGGAGTTATCATGGTATCAAATTGAAACAAAATTGATTAATATCAATATAAAACAATTTGTTGATCATTATCTGGTGTTTTTAGGGAAATTTAAACTTTTCTTATAACTTTTGACCCCATTAAGGTGAATCATCAATTTAATAACATTATGACACCCAAGTTATGATATTAATCATACTAACCTATTTGAGAATCAGGTTTACATGTGTTTGATTCCAATGTATCACAAATGGATTGACAATTTTCCACTATTTTTGTTCTGATCTATGTTTTTTTCTCAATTATAAAACCTACATAGGTGATTTTACATTTATTAATAGGTGTTAAAAATATGAAATCATAATTTACATCATACCAAGAAATCATAGCATCGAATTGATGTGTGTTTGATTCCAATAGTTCATAAATGATTCAGGGATCCTTTTATAATGTTTCCACATCAACAAAAAATCATTTTATCGTGTTTGACACATTGATGTGTGATATTAAATTAATCATATGAATAAAGTTAAAATGGTACATTGGATCATACCAAGAAATTCAAGCATTTGAGTAATGCCCATTTGATTTGTATAGAGGAAAAATGATTTCAGGATCATTGACCTATATTTTTATAGAAATCCAAACTCGTCTGATTGGTTTTTGACCCATTTAGTTGACACATCTTTTTAATGATAATTTTATGTTCAAATATAAATATTTTTCATAAAAAGTAATTTATCTATAATATTGATGTGAATTTTACTACAAAAGATTTGAAATGTCTCAAATACCATTTTCCTATGTTTTCATTCCAATATGAGCTTATTTTCCAGGTTATGAAGCCTACATTGGTGATTTTACTTTTATTAACAAGTGTTAACAATACGAAATCAAACTTACCATTATACTAGAACAATGATTCATTATATTGATTCATGTTTGATTACTAAAGATATTTTTTTTCCAAATATCATTTTCTTAAATATCCACTTCAACATGAACATATTTTCTTGGGTTTGACCCTTTTATGGTTGATGTATAATTTTAATAAAAATATAATTGTGAAATGGTAATTTGTATCATATCAATTTATATAGGAATTAGATTGATTCTTAGTTGACTTTCATAGATGAAAAATGACTTAACGCTCATTCTACTGTGTTTTCATATCAATCAAAACAAGATTTCGTGGTTTGAACCCTTTGAGGTGACTCGCCACATTAATAACAATGTAAATCTGAAATGGAACATCCAATAATACTAACCAATTTGGGTTATGTATTGATCTGTGTTTTATTCTTAGAGATCCGAAAATAAATCCAAGATTATTTTCTTATGTTATCATGAATCATATCTTTTTTTATTAGTTGTGACCCTAAAATGTCTGATTCATCATTTATTAATAAGTGTTAACAACATGAAATCATAATCTTCATCATACATAGAAATATAGGCATTATATAGTTTTTTTTTTGATTTTTACATATCATAAATGACCCACGGATCATTTTCATAAATTTACATGTCACGACCTGACCCAAAGGGGCTCGATCCATGACTCCGTAATCCTGCCTCCAATAAGCAAGAGGCGGGAGACTAGAACTGGGTAGGTTATCAAAAACAAGGGAGGACTTATCCTATAATACCTATAAACATGCACCCACATACATCTCCGGGATATAGTGCATAGATATATAAAAACGGAAAATAAATGCTTTCATATATCTATCCCAACCAGAGTAAAAAAAAGGAAAATACAAGGCCCGATAAACTAAAACTACAAAGGCATACATCCTACTCTGAAGGAGGGTATTGTTTCCAAATGAACCTACCAATAAGATCCTTAGACCAACTCTAGTAAACATCCTGATCTGTCTAGATCCTTGAGCTCCACCACCCCTAAGTTCTCCAAGTACTCTGTCAAAAATCCTGTGGAATGCACAAGACACAAGACATGAGTAGGAAAATCTAGTGTGGGGTGAGTATAAAGATACTCAGTAGGAATTAAAAAAACAATATAAAAATGGTGTAATTGATAGGTATCAGTTAGTTTGACCCATCTAGAGGGAACCCAAACGAGAGAGAAACTCCATCTCAAGACCATCATTGGTTATACATTACTTGTAATCTCAAACCATAGGGTTTGTGTTTCATGAATTGACAACACTAAAAGGAAACATAGAAATCACACTAGATATACTCATCTCGGGCACCACGTCTCAGTAGGTTCTTACCTCATTACTAGTCACAGGTTCCTACTCAAGGCTCTATATCAATATAAAACCTAGAGAACACACTCCATGAGCTTTGTCATCTCAGATGACACTCTTCCAATAGATACATTCCATCAGGTCTCACATAGTAATCCTATATGGTCCATCTGAGAGAACACAATCATTAGATATCATTTCTATGAACTTCACACTAAATCTCAGCAGAAACACAAAACTCCTCAGATATGGGATCACTCTTAGGGACTGGTAGGGGATACTAAAACCAAATCTGGTAACATGAAGATCACTTAGATGGGGGATCACTCTTAGAATCTACTAGGAGATACTACAACCTGATATAATGTTCTACATATAACACCACTCATATAGAGGATCATTGCTCATGTATCTGTGGTCACAACATTACCAGAAACCCCACAGGATGAAAATCATGATATAGGAGATTTCATGAATGATACCACAAACCCTATCGAAACCACACGCCAAGTAGAGGATTGTATAACAAATGATACCAAAAACCTGATATAATTTCCTTCTGTGTAGGGGATCATATAATCAAATTTTCCACAAAACACTATAGGGCTATCCTAGTAGATATGGGATCACTGAATGTGTAATCTTGGTCCTAGTAATACTAATAATATGATATAGGGAAACGTTAAGCTAGATGATCCCACCTCGGACTCACTGGAGGCATGATACATCTCTATCTGAGCTCATCCGATTGGGGGGATCTTAATCCTTTATCGAGGGCATAATAACAAAAACCATCATAGTAGTCAAAGAGGGGTCATTGTCTGGTGTAGGGGATGTGATACTGAAAAACTTCATAATTAAGGAACTAGGGGAAGTCACTCAACTCAGCTAATTGAAACATCACAAACAGGAACCAGGGGGACCCACTCATCCCTACTTGTAAAGGCATCATTGACCCAAGTGTCCCAGTTAACATTTCCTTCACGCATCATCTTCTTGGTCCAAATCGTGGCCACTATCACGTTCTATGGGACAAAACACACATAATAGGGTACACATTCATACAAAACGAACACCCGAAGAAAAGGTCACATTTCACCACAAACACAAAAAATGGGCATCATGGGGCCCACACCTCAATTTTGTTTTCAGCACCCAAAAATGGTCTTGAAACGTCTGCATTAAATTCAGGGTCTCAAAGCCACTAATGGCATGTCAATCGAACATCGGATGTAGGAGATATTTCCGACACAAGAAACTACAAATATTAATAATAATTATATTATTATTATTATTATTAAAATTGGACGTTTCATGCCACTAAGCCTTGATACTAGGATTAAAAGTTCTCAAATTGTCCTCAAAAGGTCTTCCTCAAAGAAGGGGTCACGTCATCATTGATGACACATGAATTGGATGTTATTTTTGAGAGTTACGGTGGTTTAAAACACCCCGACCCATTTTGGTTGGACCAGCCCACTACGGCCGGGCCAACTCACTCCACCGACCCATGGCTCAGCTGATAGACTAAACCGACACTCCACATCCTGCGATCCTAGTGCACCACTGGCTGCTGCAGGCCTCCCCACACTGGTAGACCTTCCG
This sequence comes from Viscum album, assembly GCA_963277665.1. Classification (NCBI taxonomy): domain Eukaryota; kingdom Viridiplantae; phylum Streptophyta; class Magnoliopsida; order Santalales; family Viscaceae; genus Viscum; species Viscum album. The sequence goes on along the minus strand of OY728133.1, from coordinate 1,231,272,856 downwards.
CAGACAACCAGGCTCACCCCGGTGATCCACAAATTAATCCGAGACCTATTTCGGAAACCTCAGGAACCGATCTACAAATACATAGTGAAAATTCAAAAAAATAAGAAGAATAAATGGGATCCTAATTTTAACTCAACTTTTCCTACCTTGTGAAAAAATGATGATGCATCTCGGTCGATTCGGTGCTTCAAAACCGCTGATGCATGATCAAGGAGCATCTTCCGTCAAGTTACAAGACTGACAGTGCTTTGTTTTCTCAATTCCATCTAGTTTTTCTTTAGTGAAGAGGAGGTCGGGAGTATCTTCTTGCATGTTTACATGGGGGGAGGGTGTAGAAAGGAGGATATTTATTTTAGTTTTATTTAAAAAATATTATCTTAACACCCAATCGCCAACACCCGCCCAGACCTGACTCCCAGTGCCGAAAATGATTATACAACTACTAGGGTAAAAAAAGCCTTTCAAACACAACCACATTCTCAAAAATATGATGCAAGACCCCATTTAAGAGTTATTCGAGATCTGACATTAAAATAAATATGTTAATTTTTTTTATAAAAATTCCCTCAATAATGTTTTCTAAAGAAGGCCTACTCCCACAAAAGTTATACCCCACATTGGGTAAACAAAATGATCGAGACTCAAAAATGGATTCAGTTTTTTATCTAACCTACCATTTAAGAGATAACTCATTTATTCCATGTTCATAGTATAAAAATACGTCATATTTTTATAAAATAAATTCTCGGAACACCGGTCCACGAAATCGCACATCATCTCAGCACCTAGCTCTAGAAATTTAGGTAGAAATATTTCTAAGGTATTACAAGGAAAAGCCTGAGTCACTAAATCCTCTCCACCCTAATATTTTTCTTCCACAAAAATCCAAAGGATAAGCATTAGGGAAAGAAAATAAACTCTCAAATAGGTCACCCAAGCCATAGAGTTCCCTGAAACAACAAAAAAACCACCAAGGGTTCTCATGCTGGCAATGAGAACACACTATGGGGAACCCAAGGCCACAACTAAGTCCTTCTCATCTCAGGTAGACAACGTGAAATTGAGCACATTTATCCTCAATTGCGACAGGTGGGAAAACATCAAGCGTCTGGTCTCCTGTAGTCATAGGGTCTAGTGGTACGGTACCTTGCTAACCAGATTCAGGGACTAACAAACCCACTCTGAACACACAAGTCAAAGGAAATTATCAACCATACCTAGATACTATATGCATTGGGTGACACTGACTCACCAGAAAATTTTTGGATAGTATCTCAAGAACTTGTCTTTGTGGGAAAAGTTTCCCTCGTTCTTATGAGTTCGAATCCACATCAAAATACACCATGACCTCCTCAAGTGACTCGTGTACCAAGATGACTCCGAACAAGTGAGGGTAAAAAAAACAAAAAAAGTTTCCCAATATACATTAGGGATTATTATACCTCATCAAAAACTCCAACACACAACCCCACCCTAAAAAAACAAGTCAGAGGGACTGGTCCACCACACCTTTACATTGTCTTCTTTGGGAAGCACAGACACATCTGCATAATTTTAGTCACATCATAAAAATGTGTATCATTGGGGGAGGGATCCATCTTCCTTGTGCATTAGAAGCTATGATAAACAACACCAACACATGGTCTTACTGACTCCCCATGTCACTTTGAATAAACCTCAAGCAAACAACAGAAAGAAATAGTTCCTCTTAATAGTGTCTTAAGAAACTTCTACAGAAAGTAGAAAGGACACAGTTCGTACCTCTATCCATCTATAGAGCCACTTGTTCAATGACCTCTATAGCCTACAGTTGTCCCTTCCCTCATAATCTATCTCCCTGATCATAGCATGGACCACCGGAGGGTGTCGGTGGTGGAAATGCGTACCGTCCCTACTACTACACTCACTCCTCTACCACATCTGCTGCCCCATGGACCTTCATGATTGAAACACTACCTTTTATAAGGTGTTCCATTGACTATATTCCTCTCAGCAGCACAACGGTTTAGACACTCTCTATCAATATGTCCCTGGACATCACAAGCATAACACTGTCTCTACTGAGTTTGACCAGAACTTGCAAGAGAGCCCTGAGCCTGAGATCCTATATCCTAGGGTCACCTCCTAAAGCATCATGCATGCCCGGACCCCTAAGTACACCATTGGATACTAGCTCCAAAACCAGCTGTTGAGGTCTCAGCTCCCGCATGCCCAATAATGATGGTCAGAATATGCTCATATAGAGATCTATCCACCACCAAGTCCTACTCCAGAACTCCAACATAAGTGGGTATGAACAACAACACCATTGACACCCTGATCTCTTGACACCAGCCCTTCTCGAAAGTATATTATTTGAAGAACGAATCCTGATACATATCTAGGCAGGAACACAATAGGTCTGTAAACCATGAACAATACTACACCACTATCCTTCTCTCCTGCTGAAGCTATAGAAGTTCCTGGATCAACACCAACCACAACGTGGCTAGATAAAACTCCTCATTGAAGAGCTGCTCAAACTCAATCTAGGTGAGTGTATCCTCGTCGTGGGTCTGAGTCACAAGAGTACACCAACACCCAAATGAACCATGAAAAAGGATCACCGCTTGGACTACCATCAGATATTGATGTGTCCTAAATAGGTAGAAAACTAAGGTGATTACCACAAGATAGTTATCAGTAGCACATGGGTCTTGGTCACCCCAAAAACTCAGAGTTTGCTTCCTCTATAACTCATGAAGTGCACTCCGCCTGTGTGCATACTCATACTATACTACCAGCACAACATGTTGCTCGACAGGTGGTCGCTCAAATGGAGAACCACCTAGAGGTCCAGCCTCAAAACTCGTGCCCTTCTCTAAATCCTCTACTTGGGTAATATATTAACCACAATCCCACTATGGAACCCTAGATGGTTGTATTCATGGAGGCCTCATGAAATAAAATCATTATGTATAATGGTCAAAGAGTATATATGGGGAGATGACTCAAGAAGAAAAGGAAAAACCCAAAACCTAGGCCTCTATGATGCATGTACCATTGACTACCCCTATATCTAGGTTCCTAATGTATGGAGTCCAAATCCAGGTTATCAATGTCCTAGTGAATTGATACATCAGTCACCGCACCAACACCGGAGTCCCTGGTATGAAAACTGAACTTGAAACTTCTGAACCCGTTCTCTATGAACCCGAAACCCAGATCACGTCTACAAAAAATACACTCTGAGATCCCAAAGTCAGAACCTCCCATGATACCACTCTTTTATGACCTGAACCAACATGGATTGAGCCGTGACTCCCCAATCCCACCTCCAATAGGCCAGGAACTGGAGACTAGCATCGAGTATCCTATCACACACATGGGAGGCCTTAGCCTATCATAAATATACACATGAACCCACATAAAACTCAATGAAATAGTGTAGAGATATATAAAAATTGAAATGAAAGACATGCATACATCCATCCTGACCATAGTACAACAAATGCAAAAAAAAAGAAAATATAGGGCCCACAAAACTAAAACTAAAAAAGCATCCAACCTAATCTGAAGGAGGGAATAATTTCCAAATGCACCTTCTGGAAAGATCATAGTTCTAACTCTATTAAACACCCCAACCGGTCTAGCTTACTAAGATCCGCCTACTCTGAGTCCTCCTAGAACTTTGTCAAAGGCCCATGGTCTGCACAAGAAAAAAGACATGTGTGGTCAAAGATTATGTAGGGATGACTATAATGATACTCATTCTGCACCCCAAAAACAAAATAAAAAAGGGAGTAACTGATAGGCATCATTTAGCTCGACCAAGCTAGAGGGAACCCAAATCAGAGAGAAAATCCATCTCAAGAACATCATCAGCTATACATGGGCAGTCAAATCAAACCATAGGGTGAGTGATATAATAATTCAAAACACCTCAAGGAAACCCATATATCACACCAGATATACACGTCTCAGGAATGAATTCCCGAGAGGTTAAGACCTCATTATCAGTGAAATGTTCGTACATGAGGCTCTAAGGAAACACATAAGTAGGAGAACACGATCCATGAGATATGTCATCCCAGATGACATTTAGCCGAGATATACACTCCATCAGGTCTCACACCTCCATCCAAGATGGTCCATCTAAGAGAACACGCTTGTCAGATATCACCACTAAGAACTTCATGTTGAAACTCAACGATAACACAAAACTCCTCAAATAGGGGATCCCTCCTATGGACCGTTAGGGGATACTAGAACCCAATCCGGTAACTCAAAGATCTCTTATATGGGGGTTACAACCAAGATCCATTGGGCGACACTACAACCTGCCCTAACATTCTACAGCTCACATATCTCATATTTAGTATCATTTCCCATGTATATGTGGTAATGACAATGCCGAAAACCCCCTATAGTACAACTCATGATGTAGGGGATCTTACCATGGATACCAAAAACCAAAATTAAACCAAAAACAAATTAGGGGATCATATAACCGATGGTAACAAAACCCTACTATAATAACTCATTGTATAGAGGATCATATACCCAAATATTCCACAAAACCTTAAAGGGATGTCCTGGTAGATAGGGAATCATCACTATAGAGACCCAAATCTTAAAGTACATAGACATTACATTACTTTTGAGGAATACTTAGTACATAACAAAAACACACAAACAAGGACCGTAATAGTTTTGTAACACCCGAGATTTTTATGAGTAATATTTTGTTTTTATATATCATCAAAGGAATCATTCACTACACACTTTCTTGGCTTACTTTACACGCAATCGCGACCTTCCTCGATATCTTGTGTTGTACGCAATACCGAGTTTTACTAAACAACGATATATTATTATAATATTGTTATGAACTAGCCATTATGAATAGTGTTAACTAAATTTTGAATTTTATAACATTACTATTCATCTTACAAATTTCTAGAACATGTTATAAGAACAAAATAATTTTTTCGGGTAAAATAAGTATTTTTCAAAAAATGCAGTTTTGCCGCCTTTTGATGGCACACCCACATTAAATCTAGTTTTTGACATGTTTATATGTTCAATTTGACAAAATAAAATTCTTCATTTGAATCAGGATATAAAAATTTACATTAGATAAAGTTTTGATATTTTTCCTATAACTTTCATATTTGAATGAATAGTAAAAACACGCTATATTTTAATTAAAAACAACTTTTTTCATCGTAATATATTATGTGGTTAAATTATAATATTGAATGGTTTTAAAGTATAAATAGAATATATTTTTACCATTTAATATAATGTATGTCATTATCATTGATTTTACCTTGAATTCGTAGGTTAAATCAATTCAATCTTTTGCAATGTTTTAAAGAAAAACACGTTTTCTTTCGACAACGGGATTAATTTTAATTTAATTTCTGCATCTTCTGTGTATTGAATTTGGAAAAATGGATTAAATATTTGGAATCAGTGGGTCCAAATTATGTTAATAAGCTACTTTTTATTTTTGGAAATTATGAATAGTAATAATGGTAAATTTTATTTACCATAGTTAAAGGTAAATCGGGTAATTAAGGGTAGATATAATATTTTAAAATTACCCTAACAAATGTCAAAATCCTATTGGATGACTAAAAGTCGACCCATATCACCTAAGGGTCGGATTAGATTCATTTAATTAAATTTTTTCAATGAAAATAATTTAATTATTATTAAAACCAAAGAATGTGACAACATGTCACTTTCTTAAATTATATAAGTATAATAATTTTAATCTAGTGATAAACTTCATGAAACATCGAACATGAATAGTCTCCAGAAATCTAATACAATTATCTAAATCATAGGAATTTATTTATAATTTTTAGGGATTAAATAATTATCATTTTTTATGATACAAATATGATGCAGTAATTATCTTATTAATGAAATATTGACATAATTGATGTTATAAATACCCAAATAAATTTAATTTTAGACTTTTTATGAATTACACTAATTTTCTAGGTTACTATTATATATTAGTGTTTATTTAATCAACTTTGTTCGAATATATAATTCTGTTATATCTTTCACAAAAATCATATACCAAATAGTGTCAAAATTTACACAAAATAGTTTTTAAATCAAATATTATATTACTAATTGTTATTTTATTCCTAAAAATCTAAGGTTCGGCAAAATGGATTATATAAGGATATATATATTAATAATAAACAATTTGGGGTTCGTTTGGCATGTTATAGTAAGTTTATTAACCATATAGTGAAAGAAAACAAAAAGACACGGTAAAAGTTAAATTATTTAACTTAGAGTTAAATCTAATTGATAAGGTTAAAATAGTACCCTAAACTTGTCTAAATCTTATTGGTTGATAGGATTTAGACCCATCCCCACTTTACCTTCGAAATAAGACCCTTTGTAACCATTATAAACCGATTTGGACTTTAATATAAAATAATATTTTGAGATATTCCTAAGGTGCCCCTCTCCTCCCTTATAAAAGGGCACCTCCTCCCCCTCCTCCTCACACCAATTTGAGCACTCAAGCTCGGCCAACCCCTGAAATTTTCTCCTCTAAACTTACCTAGAATAATCCTAGAGGTATTGGTCTTCTTCAAAGACCAATCTTAGTTCCCTAAGTGGAGGATTCAAAGAGGCGTTCCAAAGAAGAGGTAATATCCGTTACCGATCTTTTCAATTTCTTTCTTCTTCAACTTCTTCTCCTTTAGTTGTTTCATGATTAAGTAATAACATCAGTATTACTTACATACTGATATGTAATTATAAATATGAAACAACCCTAATTCACCTTCTATCCATCCTACGGAAAAATGAAATCACCGTGCATGCGTACGTACGGAATACCGTCTCCACGCCGTGGTGTAATCTATTTTCCACCACCACCTTACAAGGATGGGTATAATGGTGTAATGAGTAACTATTTATGATTATTATAAAGTAATATTGATACTGAAATAATATATACATATACTCCAATACAATTCCACGATCATAGGAATGATATCATCACTCGTGCGTACGTACGGAATACTGTCTCCATGATGTGATGCGACTCGTTCTACATGATCATCATTGCATAGTAATTATATAAATACATTGAATGAATAAATATGATATATGTTAGACTAATACCATTCTGGATATAAGGTATCTATATCCTTAAAAGAATAATAAGAATTTATTCGGCAAAACACGCATAAGAACAAAAGGCAATAAAGACCCGAGTAACAAGTAACAATGAAATATTACTAACAAGAAGCTAAGAATATGACCATATATGATATCATATCAATATGTATGATTGTTGAATAAGTCAATAACATTATTTAAACCATTATACAGGAGCTTCAGACACGTAAAAAACAAATCGGACCTAAGGTAAGGGAAATATCACAATCTCATTTTTATCCGAGATTGTTTATTTGTAAGTATTTACTGGGGTGTATTTTATCATCCACATCCATGTTTCATCAATATGTAATATTATTTCCATCCACCTACAATTTTTTAAATCCATTTTTACTCTTTGGTGAGTTTTTAGTAATATGTATGAAAGGAATCTTTTGTCGTTTTTCTTACGAGGTACTTTTTGACTTTTCCGACAAAAGTACGAAGAATGTTTTTTTTAACTTATACGGCATGAATGGATTTTTAAAACATTATTTCCAAGAAGCTTCCTTTACAAGTATTCATGTTTATTTTTAATCAACTTCTTTTAGTTTAAAATTGTATGACATGTTAAGAAAGGAAAAGTGTTTTTGAAGTAGAAAGGATATTTTCCTCAAGAATGGAGTTCAAGTATTTTATCAAAATTATTTTCCATCTAAGATAATAAAAGGGTTCTGTTTTTATCCCTATTATTACATTGATTTGATTACATTTTGAGGGAATTATTTTTATGAAGTCATTTACCTTATATGATTTGTTTTATGATGTAATTATGTTTCAAGAATCACATTTTTGTTATATGTGTTATGCGATGATGTATGATTTATGATTATGTGGCACACATAAGAAATGATTCACTATAAGATGGGTGGGACCTATATCTCCCTCCAATGCATTGGGTAAAGATTTTATATCTCATGAGATAGACATGGCTGGAACGGTAGGTTATACCGGTTTAGTGAAATAGGACTGGAACGAGGGTGACTCAGTTCAGAAAGGGACTCTGTCCACTAAGATAGTCTTGGCAATGAGTCATGACGAACAAGAAATGATTTTCCATGATTATGTGTGCATGCCACAAAGTTTCAAGTTTCATGTTATGATTATGGGGATCTCATTTTCACTTCTATGATTTGTTCCATGTTAATATTTTATGATCTCTTTTGCAGGTTATGATTTTCAAAAAGATATGATATGATTTTTATTTCCTTTATTTTCCCTTACTGATCATTTGAGCTCACCCTTTTATGTTTTCTTTTCCCCAGGTCCGGAAGATGGATATTAAGTAGAATATGCTAAAAGGGACCCTAGATATCATGAAATAAATGGGAGACACTGTAGAAGATTTATGAACCAGTTGTTTATGTTTCCCAGTTTCTAAAGACACTATACCTATACGGTCCTTTGTGGTTTTGTCATATGTTGTAATAAGTGTGCTTCAATTTTTAAGTATTAACAATGTATGTAAAGTATGGGTCGTTATAGTTGGTATCAGAGGAAAGGTATAGTCAACCATTGGAAACTAGGATGTGAAAGCCTTAGTAAGAACCCTAAGGATAAGTCTAAGCATAGAACACAATCTTAGTGTTTTAGAAATGGCCATGAATACCCTAGGATAAGACCTTAAGTTTGAAATTTTATCCTTGATTATGTGGTATTCCTATTATAATTAGTGTTGCTCACACTATTCTTATTGGTTTTAGTCAATGGCTGGAAGCCGAAGGAACCGTGTTAATGCGGAATGTGATGGGCAATGCAATGATTGTCCCCCTGAGCAACCAAACGATATGGGAGATGGAATGAAAAATCTTGTAGCCATGCTCACACAACTTTCTCAAGCTATGAATCATGCAGGACTTCCAAACGAGCAAAGGAAGGAGCAACATTCTGTTGAATCCTTCATGAGGCAGCATCCACCTTCTTTCAGTGGGTCTACTGATCCATTAGTTGTTGAATAATGGATTAGTACTACTAAAAAGATATTTTCAGTTCTTCAATGTTCTGAACATGATAAATTCATCCTAGCAGTGTATCGTTTGGAAGGAGATGCTGATCAATGGTGGAATCTTATTAAGAATACGAGGCAAAGGGATGAAATTGAGTCTATGGAATGGGACGAGTTCAAGAACTTATTTTTCAATAAGTACTTCCCTCGTATTCTCCGAACAAAGATGGAGAAAGAGTTTCTTGAACTGAAGCAAAGGGATGATGAATCTTTTGGTACCTATGAAGCAAATTTTACAAGACTTGCAAGGTACGCTTCTTGTATTATTATCCAACCTGAGAGTAAGATCGATCGATTCTTTAGTGGCTTAAAACCAAGTCTTCGAATGGCGTTAGCCATAAGGGACTTCAATAGCTACGAGGAAATCGTTCGATGTGCTCTCAAAGTTGAGATGGAGATTGGAGTAACCCATCAGTCACATGGGTTTGATAAGAAGAGGAAGATGGAATTCAAAGGAAAATCTAAAGAGCACACTGAAAAGAATATGAACATTCCCTTATGCTCAAAGTGTGGAAAGAAACATGGAGGGAGTTGTCTTAAAGGGACAAGTAAATGTTTTAAATGTGGAAAGGAAGGTCATCGGGCATTTTAATGTCGCGATAATGGGAAGAAGATGTCTAATGATTCAAACAAAGGAAGGGATACACAGAATGAACCTACTACACTTCAATGTTTCAAGTGCAAGGAGATGGGGCATTATGCCAATCAATGCCCAAATCCAAGGGTTGATGATGATGGTCGACGTCAACAAAATCTTAAGGCTAAAGACAAAGGAAAGTCACATGCAATTTCTATCAGCGATGTGGAGTACGATAACAGAGTGGTGAAAGGTACACTTACCATCCACTCTAAAGTATCAAATGTTTTATTTGATTCTGGATCCACCCACTCTTTTATTTCTGAAAAATTTTCTAAGGGTATCATCATACTACCTCAACAATTAGATGTTGAGTTAGCTGTGACAACACCTAATGGCACAACAGTCGCATCAAAAGTTTATAATTCTTCTCCGATCAAAGTTTGTGGGAAAGTGCTTCCTGCAAATCTTGTGATCCTTCCTTTAGTGGAATTTGATGTGATTCTTGGCATGGATTGGCTTTCTCTACATGGAGCTCATATCAATTTCCAAAGAAGGGAAGTCACATTTCATATTCCAGATCAATCTACGATCGTCTATCAATGCAAGGATGAACATAACCTTCTAGTGGAAATTTCTTCCATCTTATGGGTCTTGATTCCACTAAATGAAGGTTATTTATCTCAAATGGTTGGTGAGAAACTCAAGATTAAGAATATGCCCATTGTACGGGAGTTTGATGATGTCTTTCCGGAGGAATTACCGGGTCTTCCACCAAATCGTGAAGTTGAGTTTTCAATAGAACTCGTACCGGGTACTTTGCCTATTTCAAAGACACCTTATAGAATGGCACCAATTGAGTTGCAGGAATTGAAGAAGCAACTCCAAGATAATCTTGATAAGGGATTCATACGCCCTAGTGCGTCACCTTGGGGAGCACCTGTTCTATTTTTTAAGAAGAATGATGGATCAATGAGACTCTGCATTGATTATCGAGAACTTAACAAGATCACTATCAAGAATAAATATCCTCTCCCACACATTGATGACTTATTTGACCAACTACGTGGAGCTCAATACTTTTCCAAGATTGATCTTCGTTCAGGGTATCATCAATTAAGGGTCAAAAGGGAGGATATACCAAAGACGGCTTTCCGTACAAGGTATGGACACTATGAATTTATAGTGATGCCATTTGGTCTTACTAATGCCCCTGCTATCTTCATGGATCTAATGAATAGAGTCTTTAGAGACTATCTTTATCAATTTGTGGTAGTCTTTATAGACGATATTCTTGTCTATTCAAAGAGCAAGGAAGAGCATGAAGATCACTTGAGAATTATATTGAAGACCCTGAGAAAGGAGAAGCTTTATGCCAAATTTACCAAGTGTGAATTTTGGCTTCAAAAAGTTGCATTTTTGGGTCACAAAATCTCAAAAGAGGGCATATCTGTGGATCCAGCAAAAACATAGGTTATCGAAATATGGTCGAGACCAACAACAGTAACTGAGATCTGAGGTTTTCTTGGTTTGGCTGGATATTATCGATGTTTTGTAAAAGATTTTTCACGATTATCTAATCCACTCACCAAGTTGACTCGGAAAGGAGTTAAGTTTGTTTGGACAGAGGAATGTGAAGAGAATTTCAAGGAGTTGAAAAGAAGGTTATCCAGTGCACCTGTGCTCACACTGCCTTGTAGTGGAGAAAGGTTTGTGATCTACAGTGATGCATCCAAGAAGGGATTGGGGTGTGTTCTTATGCAAAATGATATGGTGATAGCTTTTGCCTCACGACAGTTGAAAATCCATGAGCAAAATTACCCAACTCATGATTTGGAGTTGGCTGCGGTAATCTTTGCATTAAAGATTTGGAGGCATTACCTTTATGGTGAAAGGTGTGATATTTATACTGATCATAAAAGTTTAAAGTATATTTTCACACAAAAGGACTTGAATATGCGTCAAAGAAGATGGTTGGAGCTGATTAAGGATTACGACTGCTCAATCCATTACCACCCTGGGAAAGCAAACAAGGTGGCAGATGCATTAAGTCGACAAGACCATGCTAGTTTATCCATGATGAGGATCACAAAAGATCCAATATTTATGGATTTATAAAGGATGGATCTTGGAATAATAATGGAAGGGGAAAAATCTTATCTTTCTCAAATGAATGTTCAACCATCTATACATGCAAAGATTAAAGAGGCACAGAAGGAAGATGTCGAGTTACAAAAGAAGGTGAGAAATGTTCCTGAATTCAACCTTGATTGTGATGGGATAATAAAGTTCAGGAATCGGGTTTGTGTTCCTCCCATCCCCGAATTAAAGAAGGATCTGCTGGATGAGGCTCATAGTTCTTCATTCTCTATTCATCCTGGAAGCATAAAGATGTATAAGGACCTGAAAGAGAACTTCTGGTGGGATGGCATGAATAGAGATGTTGCTGAATATGTCTCTCGATGCTTGGTTTGTCAACAAGTTAAAGCTGAGAGACAGAAGTCTAAGGGGATGTTACAACCATTACCCATACCCGAATGGAAATGGGAAAACATCACTATGGACTTTGTCACAGGACTTCCTAAAACATCCAAAGGCAATAATGCTATCTGGGTCATAGTTGATCGTCTTACAATGTCTGCACACTTCATTGCTATTAGAGAGAATTTCTCTCTAGATCAGCTTGCCAGGATATATGTAAAGGAAGTGGTAAGATTGCATGGAGTACCACTTTCTATTATATCTGATCGGGATCCGAGATTTACCTCGAAGTTCTGGCGAAGTCTTCAGCATACTCTGGATACAGAGTTGAGTTTCAGCACTGCTTATCATCCTCAGACAGATGGTCAGTCTGAGAGAACAATTCAAACCCTAGAAGATATGTTGAGAGCTTGCTCTATGGATTTCAAAGGAGGTTGGGATCAACACCTACCTTTGGTGGAATTTTCTTATAATAATATCTTTCACTCCAGTATTCAGATGGCTCCTTATGAAGCTCTCTATGGAATGAAATGCAGGACTCCAACTTGTTGGGATGAATTTGGGGAAAGAAAGCTATTAGGACCTGATCTCGTTGATGAAATTGCAGAAAAGGTCAGATCTATTCAACAACACATAAGAGCAGCTCAGAGTCGACAAAAAAGTTATGCCGACAACTGGAGAAAAGACCTAGAGTTTGAAGTGGGCGATAAAGTGTTCTTACGAATATCTCCCTGGAAGAGGGTTATGAGATTTGGAAAGAAGGGGAAGTTGAGCCCTAGATATATCGGTCCTTTCGAAATACTGGATCGTGTTGGGAAGGTAGCTTACCGATTGGCGCTTCCACCGAATCTCTCTCAAGTTCACAATGTGTTCCATGTATCTCTCCTGAGAAAGTACATACCTGATCCTTCACATGTACTCAGCTCAGAAGTTGTACCACTGGAGAAAAATCTTTCTTATGAAGAACAGCCGATAGAGATTCTGGATCATAGCGAAAAAGTTCTACGAAACAAGACCACTCGCTTGGTGAAAGTTTTATGGAGGAACCACCAACTTGAAGAAGCTACATGGGAGCTTGAGGATATGATGAGGGAGAAGTATCCTCATCTGTTTGTTACAAAGTGACGAATTTCGAGGGCGAAATTCTTTTTAAGGGGGGTAGAATGTAACAGTCGAGATTTTTATGAGTAATATTTTGTTTTTATATATCATCAAAGGAATCTTTCACTACACACTTGCTTGGCTTACTTTACACGCAATCGCGACCTTCCTCGATAGCTTGTGTTGTACGCAATACCGAGTTTTACTAAACAACGATATATTATTATAATATTGTTATGAACTAGCCGTTATGAATAGTGTTAACTAAATTTTGAATTTTATAACATTACTATTCATCTTACACATTTCTAGAACATGTTATAAGAACAAAATAATTTTTTCGGGTAAAATAAGTATTTTTCAAAAAATGCAGTTTTGCCGCCTTTTGATGGCGCACCAACATTAAATCTAGTTTTTGACATGTTTATATGTTCAATTTGACAAAATAAAATTCTTCATTTTAATCAGGATATAAAAATTTAAATTAGATAAAGTTTTGATATTTTTCCGATAACTTTCATATTTGAATGAATAGTAAAAACACGCTATATTTTAATTAAAAACAACTTTTTTCATCATAATATCTTATGTGGTTAAATTATAATATTGAATGGTTTTAAAGTATAAATAGAATATATTTTTACCGTTTAATATAATTTATGTCATTAGCATTGATTTTACCTTGAATTCGTAGGTTAAATCAATTCAATCTTTTGCAATGTTTTAAAGAAAAACCCGTTTTCTTTCAACAACGGGATTAATTTTAATTTAATTTCTGCATCTTTTTTGTATTGAATTTGGAAAAATTGATTACATATTTGGAATCAGTGGGTCCAAATTATGTTAATAAGCTACTTTTTAATTTTTGGAATTATGACTAGTAATTATGGTAAATTTTATTTACCATAGTTAAAGGTAAATCGGGTAATTAAGGGTAAATATAATATTTTAAAATTACCCTAACAAATGTCAAAATCCTATTTTATGACTAAAAGTCGACCCATATCACCTAAGGGTCAGATTATATTCATTTAATTAAATTTTTTCAATGAAAATAATTTAATTATTATTAAAACCAAAGAATGTGACAACATGTCACTTTCTTAAATTATATAAGTATAATAATTTTAATCTAGTGATAAACTTCATGAAACTTCGAAACTGAAAAGTATCCAGAAAGCTAATACAATTATCTAAATCATAGGAATTTATTTAGAATTTTTAGGGATTAAATAATTATCATTTTTTATGATACAAAGATGATGCAGTAATTATCTTATTAATGAAATATTGACATAATTGATGTTATAAATACCCAAATAAATGTAATTTGAGACTTTTTATGAATTACACTAATTTTATAGGTTACTATGATATATTATTGTTGATTTAATCAACTTGGTTAGAACATATAATTCTGTTATGACTTTCACAAAAATCATATACCAAATAGTGTCAAAATTGACACAAAATAGTTTTTAAATCAAATATTATATTACTAATTGTTATTTTATTCCTAAAAATCTAAGGTTCGGCCAAATGACTTATATAAGGATATATATATTAATAATAAACAATTTGGGGTTCTTTTGGCATGTTATAGTAAGTGTATTAACCATATAGTGAAAGAAAACAAAAAGACACGGTAAAAGTTAAATTATTTAACTTAGAGTTAAATCTAATTGATAAGGTTAAAATAGTACCCTAAACTTGTCTAAATCTTATTTGTTGATAGGATTTCGACCCATCCCCACTTTACCTTCGAAATAAGATCCTTTGGAACCATTATAAACCGATTTTGACTTTAATATAAAATAATATTTTGAGATATTCCTAAGGTGCCCCTCTCCTCCCTTATAAAAGGGCACCTCCTCCCCCTCCTCCTCACACCAATTTGAGCACTCAAGCACGGCCAACCCCTGCCATTTTCTCCTCTCCACTTCCCTAGAATAATCCTAGAGGTCCTGGTCTTCTTCAAAGACCAATCTTAGTTCCCTAAGTGGAGGATTCAAAGAGGCGTTCCAAAGAAGAGGTAATATCCGTTACCGATCTTTTCAATTTCTTTCTTCTTCAACTTCTTATCCTTTAGTTGTTTCCTGATAAAGTAATAACATCAGTATTACTTACATACTGATATGTTATTAAGAATATGAAACAACCCTAATTCACCTTCTATCCATCCTACGGAAAAATGAAATCACCGCGCGTGCGTACGTACGGAATACCGTCTCCACGTCGTGGTTTAATCTATTTTCCACCACCACCTTACAAGGATGGATATAATGGTGTAATGAGTAACTATTTATGATTATTATAAAGTAATATTGATACTGAAATAATATATATATATACTCCAATACAATTCCATGATCATAGGAACGATATCATCACTCGTGCGTACGTACAGAATACCGTCTCCACGATGTGATGCGACTCATTCTACATGATCATTATTGCATAGTAATTATATAAATAAATTGAATGAATAAATATGATATATGTTACACTAATACCATTCTGGATATAAGGTATCTATATCCTTAAAAGAAGAATAAGAATTTATTCGGCAAAACACGCATAAGAACAAAAGGAAATAAAGACCCGAGTGACAAGTAACAAAGAAATATTACTAACAAGAGGCTAAGAATATGACCATATATGATATCATATCAATATGTATGATTCTTGAATAAGTCAATAACATTATTTAAACCATTATACAGGAGCTTCGGACACGTACAAAGCAAATCGGACCTAAGGTAAGGGAAATATCACAATCTCATTTTTATCCAAGATTGTTTATTCGTAAGTATTTATTAGGGTGTATTTTATCATCCACATCCATGTTTCGTCAATATATAATATTATTTCCATCCACCTAAAATTGTTTAAATCCATTTTTACTCTTCGGTGAGTTTTTAGTAATATGTATGAAAGGAATCTTTTGTCGTTTTTCGTACGAGGTACTTTTTGACTTTTCCGACAAAAGTACGAAGAATGTTTTTTTAACCTATACGGCATGAATGGATTTTTAAAAAATTATTTCCAAGAATCTTCCTTTACAAGTATTCAAGTTTATTTTTAAGCAACTTCTTTTAGTTTAAAATTGTATGACATGTTAAGAAAGGAAAAGTGTTTTTGAAGTAGAAAGGATATTTTCCTCAAGAATGGAGTTCAAGTATTTTATCAAAATTATTTTCAATCTAAGATAATAAAATGGTTCTGTTTTTATCCCTATTATTACATTGATTTGATTACGTTTTGAGGGAATTATTTTTATGAAGTCATTTACCTTATATGATTTGTTTTATGATTTAATGATGTTTCAAGAATCACATTTTTGTTATATGTGTTATGCGATGATGTATGATTTATGATTATGTGGCACACATAAGAAAGGATTCACTATCAGATTGGTGGGACCTATAACTCCCTCCAATGCATTGGGTAAAGATTTTATATCTCATGAGAACGACATGGCTGGAATGGTAGGTTATACCGGTTCAGTGAAATAGGACTGGAACGAGGGTGACTCGGTTCAGAAAGGGACTCTGTCCACTAAGATAGTCTTGTAAATGAGTCATGACTAACAAGAAATGATTTTCCCTGATTATGTGTGCATGCCACAAAGTTTCAAGTTTCATGTTATGATTATGGGGATCTCATTTTCACTTCTATGATTTGTTCCATGTTAAGATATTATGATCTCTTTTGTAGGTTATGATTTTCAAAAAGATATGATATGTTTTTTATTTCCTTTATTTTCCCTTACTGAGCATTTGAGCTCACCCTTTTATGTTTTCTTTTCCCCAGGTCAGGAAGATGGATATTAAGTAGAATATGCTAAAAGGGACCCTAGATATCATGAAATAAATGGGAGACACTGTAGAAGATTTATGAACCAGTTGTTTATGTTTCCCAGTTTCTAAAGACACTATACCTATACGGTCCTTTCTGGTTTTGTCATATGTTGTAATAAGTGTGCTTCAATTTTTAAGTATTAACAATGTATGTAAAGTATGGGTCGTTATAAGTTTAGTGTCTTTGGAAACTCAGAATATAATCTTCTAATCGTGGTGAAAGATCTTCAACATCTCCCATAAAGATCTTCTTTTTTTAAACCTAAATCATTTTTTTATATCCTGGGGAAAAGAAAACATAAAAGGGTGAGCTCAAATTCTCAGTAAGGTTAAACAAAATAAATATCAATCACGTCATATTCATAAGAACATATCTTTTGGAAATCGTAACCTGCAAAAGAGATCATAATTTCATAACATGGGATAAATCATAGTAGTGAAATTTAATCCCAATAATCATAACTTAAAACATGAAACTTTGTGGCATACACACATAATCATTGAGAATAATTTCTTATTAGTCAAGACTCATTCCCAAGACTATCTTAGTGGAAAAAGTCCCTTTTTGAACCGAGTTCACTCCTCGTTTCAGTCCTGTTTCACTGAACCGGTATAACCTACCATTCCAGCCATGTCTATCTCATGAGATATAAAATCTTTAACCAATGAATTGGAGGGAGATATAGTTCCCACCAATCTCTTAATGATACCATTCTTATGTGTTCCACAAAATCATAAATCATACATCATTGCATAACCCATGTTATAAAAATGGGATTCTTAAACAACATGACATCATAAAACAATTCATATAAGATAAAGGAATTCATAAAAATAATTCCATCACAACATAATCAAATCAATGTAATAATAGGGATAGAAACATAACCCTATATTATCTTAGATGGAAAATAATTTTGATAAAACACTTGAACTCCATTCTTGAGGAAAATATCCTTTCTACTAGAAAAACATTTTCCTTTCTTAACATGTCATACAATTTTAAAATAAAAGAAGTTGATTGAAAATAAACTTGAAAACTTGTAAAGGAAGCTTCTTGGAAATAATTTTTTAATAATACATTCATGCTGTATAAGTTAAAAAACAATCTTCTCGTACTTTTGTTGGAAAAGTCAAAAGTACCTTGTACGAAAAATGACAAAAGATTCCTTTAATATATTTTACTATAAGCTCACCAAAGGGTAAAAATGGATTTAAACAATTGCAGGTGGATTGAAATAATATTACATATTGAGGAAACATGGATATGGATGATAAAATACACTCCAGTAAATACCAAAGTATAAACAATCTCGGATAAAAATGAGATTGTGATATTTCCCTTACCTTAGGTCCAATTTGCTTCATAAGTGTCCAAACCTCATGTATAATGATTTAAATAATGTTATTTACTTATTACAGAATCATACTTATTGTTATGATATCATATATGGTCATATTCTTAGCTTATTATTAGTAATATTTCGGTGTTTATTACTTTTTTGTTCTTATGTGTGTTTGTCGAATAAATTATTATTCTTCTCTTTAGGTTATAGATATCTCATTTATAGAATGGTATTATTGTAATATAAATCATATTCATTCATTCAATTCATTTATATAATCATTATTCAATGAAGATCATGTAGAACGAATCGCATCACATCGTGGAGACGGTATTCCGTACGTACGCACGAGCGATGATATCGTTCCCATGATCTTGGAATTGTATTGGATTGTATGTATACTATTTCGGAATCAATATCACTTTTTACTAGTCATATATAGTCATTATTTACACCATTATACACATCCAAGTAAGGTGGTGGTGGAAAATAGATTACACCACGGCGTGGAGACGGTATTCCGTATGTACGCACGCGTGGTGATTTCTTTTTCCATAGGATGGATAGATGGTGAAATAGGGTTGTTTAATACTTATAATAACATATCAGTATATGAGTGATACTTTTGTTATTACTTCATAATGAAACAACTAAAGAAGAAGAAGTGGAAGAAGAAATAAAGATGAAAGAATCGGTAACAGACATTACCTCTTCTTTGAAGTGCTTCTTTGAGACCTCCTTTTAGGGTACTAAAATAGGTCTTTGAAGAAGACCAGAACCTCTAGGATGTTTCTAGGGATGTGGAGAGGAGAAATTGGTAGGTGTTGGCCGAGCTTTAAAGCTCAAAGTGGTGTGAGGAAGAGGGAGGAGGAGGTGCCCTTTTATAAGGGAGGAGAGGGGTACCTTTGGAATAACTAAAACTATTATTTTATTATAAAGTAAAATTCGGTTTTAAATAGCTCCAAATTGATTTATTTTGGAGATAAGGTGGGTATGGGTCGAAATTATCTCATCCAATATAATTTAGACAGGTTTAGGTACCTATTTTAACCTTATCATTTAGATTTAACATTAAGTTAAATAATTTTACTCTTACCGTGTCTTCTTGTGTTCTTATACTATAAGGTTAATAAACATACTATAAGAAGCCAAAAGAACACCAAGTTGTTTATTATTAATATATATAACCTTATATAAGTAATTTGGCCAAGCCTTATATTTTTAGGAATAACATAACAATTAATAATATAATATTTGTTTTAAAAACTATTTTTTGTCAATTTTGACACTATTTAGTAATTGATTTTTGTGAAACTCATAACAGAATGATTAGTTCAAAAAAAGTTAATTAAATAAATACTAACATGTCATATTAACCTATAAAATTAGTTTAATTCTTAAAAAGTCTTAAATTGCATTTATTTGGGTATTTATAACATCAATTATGTCAATATTTCATTAATAAGACAATTACTGCATCATCTTTGTGTCATAATAAATGATAATTATTTAATCCCTAAAAATTCTAAATAAATTCCTATGATGTAAATAATTGTATTATATTTCTTGAGACTATTAATGTTATAAGTTTCATGAATTTTATCACTAAATTAAAACTATTATACTTATAATATTTAAGAAAGTGACATGTTGTCACTTTCTCTGGTTTTAATAATAATTAAATTATTTTCATGGACAAAAGTCCATTAAATGAATATAATCCGACCCTTAGGTGATATGAGTCGACTTTTAGTCATCCAATATGATTTTTACATGTGTTAGGGTAATTTTATAATATTATATTTACCCTTAATTAGTCGATTTACCTTTAACTATGGTAAATAAAATTTACAGTAGTTACTATTCATAATTCCCAAAAATAAAAAGTAGCTTATTAACATAATTTGGATCCACTGATTCTAAATATGGAATCCATTTTTCCAAATTTAATACAGAAAAGGTGCATAAATTAAATTAAAATTAATCCCGTTGTCGAAAGAAAATGAGTTTTTCTTTAAAACATTGCAAAAGATTGAACTGATTTATCCTACGAATTCAAGGTAGAATCAATGCTCATGACATAAATTATATTAAATGGTAAAAATATATTCTATTTATACTTTAAAACCATTAAATATTATAATTTAACCATATAAATTATTGCGATGATAAAAGTTATTTTTAATTAAAATATAGCGTGTTTTTACTATTCATCAAAATATGAAAGTTACCAGAATAATATGAAAAATATATCCAAAGTAAATTTTTATTTCATGATTCCAAATAAGAATTTTATTTTGTCAAATTGGAATTATAAACATGTCAAAAACTAGATTTAAAGTGGGTGCGCCATCAAAAGGCGGCAAAACTACATTTTTTGAAAAATACTTATTTTACCCGAAAAAATTATTTTGTTCTGATACCATGTTTTAGAATATGTGTAATATGAATAATAATGTTATAAGATTTAAAATTTAGTTAATACTATTCATAACGGCTTGTTCATAATAATATTATAATAATATATCGTTGTTTAGTAAAACCCAGTATTGCGTACAACACACGCTATCGAGGAAGGTTGTGATTGCGTGTAATGCAAGCCAAGTCAGGGTTGCGTGCTGTGAAAGAATACTTCGTTGTTTCGTATAACATAATCCAACCATATTTCATTCATACATTGAATATATATATATATATATATATACTCAGTGTTGCATAGAATAACTATTATCAAAATTGTGTGTAACACGATCCAAGAATAGTGTTGCGTATACTGCAAGATAATACAGTGTTTCGTATAGCGCAAGGTAATCTTGGTGTATCATACAACACAAGATATTAATGAAATTAAAAGAATATTTTTCATAAAATCTCGGGGTGTTACATTCTACCCCCCTTAAAATGAATTTCGCCCTCGAAATTCGTCGGGGTTATAAAGGGTTTACTATTCGAAAGATTCTTTAATAGAAACCCACATCGTAAAAAGGAATACCAAAACCAATATTTAAAATCATAAGTATGATATGTAACAGTTAACCAAATAAACTAATCACTGGGTTTCCACATAGGTGAAAATATGGATATGGAAGAAAAATCTAACCATCATGTTCTCATGGAGAGTGGTAGAGAACATGGCTATGGAAAAGATAGCAATCACAAAGCCATAAATTTGTGATGATCTAAGGTACCATCTAATTCATCAGATATAAGAGCACTAAGACAACATTTTTGGTTTTCAAGATCATTTCCCTAAAGTTGATGAAATTGGAATTAGAAGAAATACTTTCGTGATTTTGGTATAGTCTCACCATTTGTCGTTCTTTGGACAATTTCCACTTCATCTTTTAAAGAAATGAAGTTGAATTTGTCATTCATGATGTGTTAGCAGATCATGTGATAGAATGATGGGTCATTCCATCAGTCTCAAACAAAAGGTTAGAAAAGTTATCAAAAAAATACATAAGTCCATCTATAGTGAGATTAATCATACATGGTTCCTAAAATGGACTTATACTTCATATATCATATTTCTTAATATAATAAAACTAGTTTCTACTAAACAGGAACTTCTTGTAGGCCAGTGGTAGGTGATAAAGGCCAGTCGCACTTTGGTTGTGGGTTCGATTCCCACAGCATTGTCTGACGCAATGGGTTGTCGCCCGTCCTGCTGGTTGTCCTTTTTCTAAAGCTATATTACTATAACATCCCATCAACAATATAAAAAAAAAGTTTTATCCTTAAACAATACTAACTTATGTCCAACATAATCAATTCCAATATTTAGGCTTATCTAAAATACTTCAGTCCAAGCTCATAGTATAAAGAAAATGATCACGTGAATGCCATCATTTATCCCCCATATATCATAAGATATATCTTGTTGGTCAAATTACAAACATGTGAATACCTTAATCATGTATTCTCTTGAAGAATGAATATCCATTGAACCTAAGTTAAAACATGAATGTAGTTAAAATTTAACACTTTCCACATACCAAAATCCTCAAAATTCTATATCCTCAAACCATGATATCACTTAGTCCTTATATCAATCATGAGCTCATGAATACTATCAAACATATTAGATTCTATTTATCCCTTCATTATGTGCATATCATCTACTTTCCAAAAATATTTCAATCACTTTTCATGGTTACTGATTCCATAAAATTATTGAAAACCACAATAGACCAAAACATAAATATTCCAATATTCCACGATACTATATACAACATTATTCTGGAATCCCATTACATAAACACTTAATCATTCCACCACATCGTTGTCATATTCAACATCACCAATGGTGATCGCATGTGACTTCCCTTTGTCCTTTTCCTTAAGTGGTTGCTCATGTCGATCATCACTAACCCTTGGATTAGGGCATTTATTAGCATAATGCCCCATTTCCTTGCACTTGAAGCATTGAAGTGTAGTAGGTTCATTCTATGTATCCCTTCCTTTTTTTTTCATCATTAGTCATCTTCTTCCCATCATTGCAGCATTCAAATGCCCGATGACCTTCCTTTCCACATTTGAAATATTTACTTGTTCCTTTAAGAAAATATCCACCATGCTTCTTTCCACACTTTGAGCATAAGGAACCGTTATTCTGAGATTTCTCCTTGAACTCCATCTTTCGTTTCTTTTCAAAACTATGAGATGGATAAGTAACACCAACTTCCATTTCTACCTTGATAGCACAATGCACAATTTCTTCATAGCTACTGAAGTCTCTTATAGCTAATGCCCTTCGAAGATTTGGTTTTAAGACACTGAAGAATCGATCAACTTTACTTTCAGGTTGGATGACAAATCCAGATGCATACCTTGCAAGCCTTGTAAAATTTGCTTCGTATATACTAACAGATTCATCATCATTTTGCTTTAGTTCAAGAAAATCCTTCTCCATCTTTGTTTGAAGAATACGAGGGAAGTACTTATTGAAAAATAAGTTCTTGAACTCGTCCCATTCCATGGACTCAATTTCATCTCTTTGCCTCGTATTCTTGATAAAATTCAACCATTGATCAGCTTCACCTTCAAAACGATATACTGCTAAGATGACTTTATCATGTTCAGAACATTGAAGAACTGAAAATATCTTTTCAGTGGTACTGATCCATTGTTCAGCAACAAGTGGATCAGAAGACCCACTACAAGAAGGTGGACGTTGCCTCATGAAGGACTCAATAGAATGTTGTTCCCTTCTCTGCTCATTTGGAAGTCCAGAATGATTCATAGGTTGTGTAAGTATAGCAATAAGATTTTTCACTCCATCTCCCATAACATTTGTTTGTTCAAGAGTACAATCATTGCATTGTCCATTACATTGATCAACACGGTTCCTTCGGGTTCCAGCCATCGTCTAAAACCCAAAAAGAATAGAGTGAGAGGCAAAAATAATGCTAGGGAAAACAACATAATAAAGGGGGTGTGCCTTTAATATCTAACATATTTGGTTTAATTCTATGATCGTTTGCGTAATTCTAGTACTATAACCTATACGTATACTTAACCTTAGGGACATCCCTAGACATACCTTAGAAATATCTCTAGGGATCTCACTAAAGTTCTCTCATCCTAGTTTCCAAAGGTTAACTAAACCTTTCCTCTGATACCAGCTGTAGATACCTGAAGCTTAACATACATAGACATTACATTACTTTTGTGGAATACTTAGTATGTAACAAAAACACACACACAAGGATCGTAATAGTTTAGTGTCTTCGGAAACTCGGAATATAATCTTCTAATCGTGGTGAAAGATCTTCAACATCTCCCATAAAGATATTCTTTTTTTAAACCTAAATCCTTTCTTTATATCCTGTGGAAAAGAAAACATAAAAGGGTGAGCTAAAATGCTCAGTAAGGGTAATCAAAAGAATTATCAATCACATCATATTCATAAGAACATATCTTTTGGAAATCGTAACCTGCAAAAGAGATCATAATTTCATAACATGGGATAAATCATAGTAGTGAAATGTAATCCCAATAATCATAACATAAAACATGAAACATTGTGGCATACATACATAATCATAGAGAATCATTTCTTATTAGTCAAGACTCATTGCCAAGACTATCTTAGTGGAAAAAGTCCCTTTCTGAACCGAGTTCACTCCTTGTTTCAGTCCTGTTTCACTGAACCGGTATAACCTACCGTTCCAGTCATGTCTATCTCATGAGATATAAAATCTTTACCCAATTCATTTGAGGGAGATATACGTCCCACCCATCTCTTAATGATACCATTATTATGTGTTCCACAAAATAATAAATCATACATCATTGCATAACCCATGTAATAAAAATGGGATTCTTAAACAACATGACATCATAAAACAATTCATATAAGATAAAGGAATTCATAAAAATAATTCCATCACAACATAATCAAATCAATGTAATAATAGTGATAGAAACATAACCCTATATTATCTTAGATGGAAAATAATTTTGATAAAACACTTGAACTCCATTCTTGAGGAAAATATCATTTCTACTCCAAAAACATTTTCCTTTCTTAACATGTCATACAATTTTAAACTAAAAGAAGTTGATTGAAAATAAACTTGAAAACTTGTAAAGGAAGCTTCTTGGAAATAATGTTTTAAAAATCCATTCATGCCGTATAAGTTAAAAAAAGCATTCTTCTCGTACTTTTGTTGGAAAAGTCAAAAGTACCTCGTACGAAAAACGACAAAAGATTCCTTTCATATATTTTACTATAAACTCACCAATGGGTAAAAATGGATTTAAACAATTTTAGGTGGATGGAAATAATATTACATATTGAGGAAACAAGGATGTGGATGATAAAATACACCCCAGTAAATACCAAAGTATAAACAATCTCAGATAAAAATGAGATTGTGATATTTCCCTTACCTTAGGTCCGATTTGCTTCGTAAGTGTCCAAACCTCCTGTATAATGATTTAAATAATGTTATTGACTTATTACAGAATCATAATTATTGTTATGATATCATATATGGTCATATTCTTATCTTATTATTAGTAATATTTCATTACTACTTGTTATTCGGGTGTTTATTACTTTTTTGTTCTTATGCGTGTTTGTCGAATAAATTCTTATTCTTATCTTTAGGTTATAGAGTCCTCATTTACAGAATGGTATTACTGTAATATATATCATATTCATTCATTCAATTCATTTATATAATCATTTTTCAATGAAGATCATGTAGAACGAATCGCATCACATCGTGGAGACGGTATTCCGTACGTACGCACGAGCGATGATATCGTTCCCATGATCATGGAATTGTATTGGAGTGTATGTGTACTATTTCAGAATCAATATCACTTTTTAATAGTCATATATAGTCATTATTGACACCATTATATTCATCCAAGTAAGGTGGTGGTGGAAAATAGATTACACCACGGCGTGGAGACGTTATTCCGTACGTACGCACGCACGGTGATTTATTTTTCCGTAGGATGGATAGATAGTGAAATAAGGTTTTTTAATACTTATAATAACATATCAGTATATGAGTGATACTGATGTTATTACTTCATAATGAAACACCTAAAGAAGAAGAAGTGGAAGAAGAAATAAATATGAAAGAATCGGTAACAGACATTACCTCTTCTTTGAAGTGATTCTTTGAGACCTCTTTTTAGGGTACTAAAATAGGTCTTTGAAGAAGACCAGAACCTATAGGATGTTTCTAGGGAAGTGTAGAGGAGAAATTGGCAGGGGTTGGCCGAGATTGAAAGCTCAAAGTGGTGTGAGGAAGAGGGAGGAGGAGGTGCCCTTTTATAAGGGATGATAGGGGTACCTTTGGAATAACTAAAACTATTATTTTATTATAAAGTCAAATTCGGGTTTAAATAGCTCCAAATTGATTTATTTAGAATCTAAGGTGGGGATGGGTAGGAATTCTCTAATTAAATAGAATTTAGACAAGTTTAGGTTCCTATTTTAACCTTATCATTTAGATTTAACATTAAGTTAATTAATTTTACTTTTACCATGTCTTCTTGTGTTCTTATACTATATGGTTAATAAACTTACTATAAGAAGCCAAAAGAACCCCAAGTTGTTTATTATCAATATATATAACATTATCTAAGTCATTTGGCCGAACATTAGATTTTTAGGAATAACATAACAATTAATAATATAATATTTGTTTTAAAAACTATTTTATGTCAATTTTGACACTATTTATTAATTGATTTTTGTGAAACTCATAACATAATTATTAGTTAGAAAAAGGTTAATTAAATCAATACTAACATGTCATATTAACCTATAAAATTAGTTTAATTCATAAAAAGTCTTAAATTAAATTTATTTGGGTATTTATAACATCAATTATGTCAATATTTCATTAATAAGACAATTACTGCATCATCTTTGTGTCATAATAAATGATAATTATTTAATCCCTAAAAATTCTAAATAAATTCCTATGATGCAGATAATTGTATTATATTTTTTGAGACTATTCATGTTCCAAGTTTCATGAAGTGTATCACTAAATTAAAATTATTATACTTATAAGATTTAAGAAAGTGACATGTTGTCACATTCTTTGGTTTTAATAATAATTAAATTATTTTCATGGAAAAAAAGTCCATTAAATGAATCTAATCCAACCCTTATGTGATATGGGTCTACGTTTAGTCATCCAATAGGATTTTGACATGTGTTAGGGTAATTTTATAATATTATATTTACCCTTAATTAGCCGATTTACCTTTAACTATGGTAAATAAAATTTACCGTAGTTACTATTCATAATTCCCAAAAATAAAAAGTAGCTTATTAACATAATTTGGATCCACTGATTCCAAATATGGAATCCATTTTTCCAAATTTAATACACAAAAGTTTCAGAAATTAAATTAAAATTAATCTCGTTGTCGAAAGAAAACGGGTTTTTCTTTAAAACATTGCAAAAGATTGAATTGATTTATCCTACGAATTTAAGGTAGAATCAATGCTAATGACATACATTATATTATATGGTAAAAATATATTCTATTTATACTTTAAAACCATTCAATATTATAATTTAACCATATAATGTATTGCGATGAAAAAAGTTGTTTTTAATTAAAATATAGCGTGTTTTTACTATTCATCAAAATATGAAAGTTACCAGAATAATATGAAAAATTTATCCAAAGTAAATTTTTATTTCATGATTCCAAAGAAGAATTTTATTTTGTCAAATTGGACTTATAAACATGTCAAAAACTATATTTAAAGTGGGTGCGCCAGCAAAAGGCGGCAAAACTGCATTTTTTGAAAAATACTTATTTTACCCGAAAAATTTATTTTGTTCTTATACCATGTTTTAGAAAATTTTTAAAACGAATAATAATGTTATAAGATTAAAAATTTAGTTAACAATATTCATAAAGGCTAGTTCATAATAATATTATAATAATATATCATTGTTTAGTAAAACCCGGTATTGCGTACAACACACGCTATCGAGGAAGGTCGCGATTGTGTGTAATGCAAGCCAAGTCAGGGTTGCGTGCTGTGCAATAATCCTTCGTTGTTTCATATAACATAATCCAACCATATTTCATTTATACATTGAATATATATATATATATATATATGTATATATATATATACTCAATGTTTCGTATAATAACTATTATCAAAATTGTGTGTAACACGATTCAAGAATAGTGTTGCGTATACTGCAAGCTAATACGGTGTTGCCTATAGAGCAAGGTAATCTTGGTGTAGCATACAACACAAGACATTAATGAAATTAAAAGAATATGTTTCATAAAATCTTGGGGTGTTACAATCACCCATATAGTTTTGGTCCCAAAAATACCAAGAACCTGATCTAGATAAACGCTAAGCTAGATAATCTCACCCCAGCCTCACCGGAGGGATGTTATAACTCTATATGAGATCATCCTATCAAGGGAATCTCAATCTTGTACTAAGGACATAATACCGAAAACCCTCATAGTAGCTGAAGAGGGGTCATCGTCTGATGTAGGGGAGATGATACTAAAAACCATCATAGCTAAAGGACTCATGGGAAGAAACTTAACTCAGCTGATAGAAACATCACAAAAAGGAACCAAGGGGACCCACTCAACCCTAACTATAAAGGCATCAGTGACCCAGGAAATCCATACAAAATCTTGTACACACCACATCTATTAGGCCTAAACTATGGAAACCATTACATTCTGTGTGAAAAAAAACACAGTATAGGCTACCCATTCGTCCAAAACAGTCACCCGGTGAAAATGTCACATTTCACCACAAAATACCATACCGGTATTTTTGGGAACCTCACCATAATTTCTGTTTGAGCACAAAAAAATGGTCTTGAAACTTCTGCATTAAATTCTAGATTATAACACCACTGACAGTGTATCAATCGGACATCAGACGCAAGAGATATGTCTAACACAAGAAAATCCAAATAATAGTAATAATTATATTATTATTATTATTATTAAAATTGGACCTTTTGTGCCACCAAGTCTCTAGCATAAGAAAAAAGTTCTCAAATTGGACTCAAAAGGTCCACAAAAAACAAGGTCATTTCACTGCAGATGACACATGAATAGGATTTCCAGTTTGAGAGTTACTTGGGTTTAAAACACCCTATACACATTTTGGTTGGACTGGCCCAGTCCAGTCGGCTAGGCTCACCCCGTCGTCCCACAGCTCAGCCACTGGCCTGGACCGACATTGCATAGCCAGTGCTCCCAGCACACTGCCAGCCTATGGCCTCCGACCCTCCGCACTACCACTGCCTAGCGGCTTCCGCCGCCACCATGCCAAGCGGCCTCCATCACCATACTACCCAGCATCACCGCTGCCGGCCACCATTAACCACTGTAGACCTCCACATGCCGGTGGACCTTCCACCGACCACTAGAAGCACCCCGATGCTACAAAAATTAATCTGAGACCTATTTCAAAAACATTGGGGGTCGATTGACATAGACACTATGACATTTCAAAAAAAGGGAAGTATAAACGAGATCAAGATTAAAACTCAAATATGAATACCTCGTGGTGAAAATCCAAATCTTCTGAGTCAATTCGGCATTCTGAAGCTACTGTTTCATGATATGGGACCATCCTCCATAAAGAACTGAGACTGACGAGGATTCTTTTACTCAATTTTGGCTGGCTGTTCATTGGAAAATAGGTGGAGGGGAGCGTCTTCCTACGTGCGCACAAGGATGGATGGAGAGAGGGTAGGACATTTGTTTTAGTTTTCTTAAAAAGATACCCTCTTAACACCCAATCTTCAATTCTCACCCTGACCTAAATCCTAGTGCCGAAAAATATTTTTCCATACCTAGGGTAAAAAAGCCCTTTTGAACACAATCGTGGTCTCAGAAATCCGATTTGAGACCCCCTTTAAAAGTTATACAAGATCCAACTTCAAAATAAATTAATTTATTTGTTTATGAAATTTCCCAAGATAAATGTTTCACCGAAGCCCTATGCTTACAAAGGTTATACCTCACCTAGGTTAAACATCATGCCCCAGACTCAACAATGGCTCCAGTTTTCTGATCCAAGCTACCTATTAAAAGATAACTCATTTCTTCAATGTTCATAGTATAAAAATAATTTATAATTTTATAAAATTTATCGAGAACACACTGGGAAACATAATCGCACAACATCTTAGAGCGTAGCTCTAAAAATTAATGTAGAAATATTCCAATGTTTTATAAGGAAAATATCAAGTCACTACCTTACACATCAATCTGTACTTGTCTTCTTGGGTTTGACACCTTGAGGGGTAATGTGTCATTTTAATAAAAATATAATGGCGAATGATACATTGGATCATGAAATAGAAATATGGGAATCATATTAATGAATGATTGACTTGTACAAATGAAAAAAGACTTGAGGATTTTCTTTTGAGGTGAATCATCACTTTGGTAAAAATATATATCTCAAACAACACTTTGGATCATACCAAGAAATTTATGTTTTTATATTGATGTGTGTTAGATTCCAAAAGATTAAAAATGACATAAATGTCATTTTTTAAGGTTTTTACACCAATTTGAGGTTTATTTTTCTATTATGACGACATAAAAGAGTGATTTATCAATTATCAATAACTATTAGAAACATGAAATCAATCATTAGATCATGATGATAAATCTAGGATTCATATTGATGTTCATTTTATTCCTAAAAAACAAAAATGATAGGAGAATATTTTTTCCTTTTTTACCAAGTAAATCTACACTTTTCTTCTTGAGATTGACTCTTTTATGGTTAAAGTGACATTTTAATAAATATATAAAGGTGTAATGGTTCTTTGGATAATACCAACAAATCAAGTAATCAAATTGATAAGAGGTTAATTTTTATAGATGAAAAATGATATGAGTATAATTCCCATATGTGTTCAAGGTAATTTGAACTCATTTTCATATTTTCACCCCTTTGAGGTGGCTCATCACTATAATAAAAATATGAAGCATATTCCATAATACCTAGAAATTCAGAGATCATATTGACATGTGTTTGATTCTTATAGATAAAAAATGTCTCAAAGATTGTTTTCCTATGTTTTCATTCCAATTTGATCTCATTTTCACAATTATGATCCATACACATGTGATTTATCGTTTATTAATAATTTCTAATAATATGAAACCATATATTCCATCATACATGGAAAATAATACATCAGATTGATGTGTGGTATATTTTCATAAATCACAAATGAATAAAATAAAATTTTTACTAAGTTTATACATTAATATAAACTCATATGTTTGGGTTTGTCACCTTCAAAGGTGATGTTTAATTTTAATAAAAATATAAATCTAAAATGACATGTTTGATCATATCAACTAATTCAAGAAAATTATTTACATGTGGTTGAACCATACATATCAAAAATTATTAAAGGATTGTTATATTATGTTTTCATGGAAATCAGATCTTGTTTTCTCAGTTTTGAATCTTTTGAGGTAATTCGTCACATTAACAACAATGTAAATATCATTTTTCACTTTCGTTCAAACTGAAAAATATGGGATTCTAATTAACCTATCTTTTATTCTTAATGATCAAAAATTAATCAAAGATCCTTGTACTAGGATTTTGGGATACTACGACCTTGTTTTCTTCTACGCACAGGTGATTTTTCATATAAAATCATACATTCCATCATATTGGGAAATACATGCATTGGTTTTTTTTACTTATTTGATTCATATAGATCAAAATATTATTCATTTATTATTATCATAACTGAACAAATTAATCTGAAATTGTCTTCTTGGGTCTGACCCCTTGGCTAGTGACATAAAAATTTAACAATAATATAATGTTGAAATAGTTTTTGGGTTCATACCATGAAATCTGGGAATCAAATTGACACATAGTTGATTTATATAGATTAAAAATGATTTCGGGTTTAGTCTCATATATTTTCATGGAAATACGAAGTTTTTTTATCAGTTTTGAATCCTTTTATATGACTAATTTCTGTATTAACAATGTTAAGTTAAACAACACTTTCCATCATACCAAGGAATTCTAGTATCATATTGATGTGTTTTTTATTCCTACAGATCAGAAATAATAATAATATTATAGTTATATGTTTTATACCAATACAAGATTTTTACCCAGTTATCAAACATACCAATGATTTTTTTGGTATTAAAAACATTTTAAAATATTAAATTATACCATTATACTGGGAAATACAAGTATCAAGTAAATATTTGATTGACTGATACAGATCAAAAACTACTTAAGGGTATTTTTCATATTTTTTTAATTTCAATCAAAACTCTACTTATTGGTATTTAACCCTTGATTTCTGATATATCATTATAAAAAATATATAATGGTGAAATGGTAACTTGGACCACATTGAGAAATATGGGCACTATATTGCCATGTGGTTGATTTATAGAGAATAAAAATTATTTTATGATTATTCTTCTTTGTTTTCATATCAACCCAAAATCATTTTCTTACTTTTGACCCCTATTATGTGAGTTATAACTCTGATAACAATATGAATTTTAAAAAAAAATGATATTGTTAAGAAATTAGGGTATCATATTTACTTGTGTTTGAATTATAAAGGCTATATATGTATCGAAGATTTTTATAATTTTTTTTGAAAATATTATCTTTTTTCTAGGTTATGTCCCCAACACTAGTGATTTGTAATTTATTAGCAAGTGTTAACAATTTAAAATCATAATTTCCATTATACTGACCAATTTTTGCATCATATTGATGTACTGTTGATTTATATATATAAAAAATTACTCAATGATCATTTTACTAAATTTCAATTTCAATACAGACTCTTTTATTGAGGTTTGACCCCGTGATGGGTGATATGAATTTTTTGTATAAATATAAGGGAAAAATAGTAATTTATATTATAATAAGAAATTAGGGAATTATATTTAAATGTATGATTCCGATAGATCAAAAATGATATTAGGATCATTCTTCAATGTTTACATGTAAATCAATTCTAGTTTTCTTGGGTTTGACTCTATTGAGGTGACTCTCCAATTTAATAACAATATGAATCTCAAATTTCACATTGAATCATTTCAAGAAATTCCTGTGTTAGATTGAAACATATTTGATACATATATATAATAATTTTACAGATGAACGTTATTGTATGTTTTCATTCCAATATGATTTAGATTTCTTGATTATAACCCCTAGATAGTTTATTTTTCATTTATTAATAAGTTTTACCCATATGAAATTATTATTTTCACCATATTGGGAAATAAGTTCTTCTTATTGATTCCTAATTGGTTCCTATGGATCAAAAATGATCGAAGGTTATTTTTTATAAGTTTTCATGTTAATTTGAACTCATATTCTTGGGCATGACCCCTTGACCCAAGATATTTCATTTAAAAAATATAAAGGTGAAATGGTACATTGTATTATATAGAGAAATTACACCATTTAGATGGCATGTTGTTGATTTGTATAGATGAAAATTAATTTGATGATATATAACAAATATAATCATGGTAATCCAAACTCATTTTCTAAATTTTTACCCCTTTGGGGTGTCTCGTTATTCAAATCACAATATGAAACTCAAGCATCACTATAGATCAAAATAAGTAGTTTTTAAATATAAAAGATTTTTTTTCATTTATATATATTATAAATGAATAAATGTTTATTTTGATATGTTCTTGTACAAAACTATGATTTTAAACTCAATTTTGACCCATACATAGGTGATTTTTCCTTTATTTATAAGTGTTAAAAATATGAAATCATAGTTTATATCATACTAAGAAATTTGAGCATTATATTAATTCACATTTTGATTCTTACATTTATAAAAAGACTCCAGGATCCTTACACTATGTTCATATGTTAATATAAAATCATATATGAGATGCGCCCGTAAGGGGCTATTCCGCGGCGCTAGGGTTCCCCATTGCCCCCATCGTCTCGGTTGGCTGCGGCTTTTCTCTATGGTTCTCGATGAGTTTGTGGATTTCTATTCTTGTTGTGGCAATGTCATAGATCGAGATCTAGGGTTCAATGTCCTCGAAGGTGTGGGTTCCTTGGAATTGATGGTTCTCGGGTTCTATGGTGGCGTCATGGGTAGTAGCTAATAACGGTCTTCTACAGCATTGAAGGCTTTCAATATTCAGTGGGCTCAGCTTCTCTTTGACGACGCGTTGAAGGTCTATGGTTGATATCTGATTTTTTGTAGTATGAGTTCGAAGCTTTGTGTCTTCCCTGGGTTCTTAGGGTGAATCTTCGGTCTTCACGAGCGGTGGTGGCGATGGGTTTTGGCTTGGGAACTTTGTGTTGGTGCTTCTTTCGGTATCGCTCTATTTTGGTGTTAAAGGCTTCATTTCTTTGATTTTGCAATAGGATGTGGGTATTTCTTCTTATCACTGTCCAGTGGGATTTGTTCAGTTCATCTTTCCATGAATCTATCTCTGGCCCGTGTAGACTAAAGTTGGTTTTTTTTGTCAGCTATTGTTCTGGATGGTCTGTTTTTTTTATGTTAAGAATGAGATGCAGTTTCCTGCGGAGCTACAATCTGTGTAGTTCTTTGGCTTGGTGATGGAGGTTCCAGACATTATTCATAGAATTCATTCTGTTGTGTGGGGTTGATGAGGCATTTTTGGCTTGAATTTTTTATGTTTTCTTTTTCATTGCATCCTTGGTCCACGGGACATTGCATCCAATTCGCTTTCATGGGATTGCTCGAGAAGAGGTCAGAGCAAGGAGCATTCTCTTTATCATCGCTATCCGGAATTGGATGTTTTGAGATGGTATAACATTTTCCATCGGTACCGGGCCCGTGCATCCTTGAATGAGACAACTAGCCGAGAAACGATGGAAAAATGGATGCTGATCATATTGTTTTTTTGCTGGTTGGGGCCTTTCTTTGATCCTGAATTGGACTATTTTGGTCTTATGATCCTGGACTGTGGAGGCATGGTAGTGTTTTATGTCTTTGATGTCATTTTGGTTTCCCACTTTTTCCTTAAAAGTGATT
The DNA here is from genome assembly GCA_963277665.1 of Viscum album. Taxonomy (NCBI): domain Eukaryota; kingdom Viridiplantae; phylum Streptophyta; class Magnoliopsida; order Santalales; family Viscaceae; genus Viscum; species Viscum album. The sequence continues at coordinate 1,231,237,760 of OY728133.1, read as the reverse complement.
TTTTAAAAAAAATTTAATTTTCAGCCATATAAAGTCATATTCATATTTTTGAACCCTTCATTGGTTATATGTAATTGTAATAACAATATAATGTTGAAACGGTACTTTGTATCATACCAAGAAATCTATGCATTCAATTAAACCACTGTTTATTCATACAAATCTCAAATGATTTTAGGATTGTCACCATTTATTTTCTTGTAAATCACAACTCATTTTCTTAGTTTGGACCCGTTTTAGGTGACTCATCACTTTAATAATAATGTGGTGTTCAAATGGAAAATTTAATCATACTAAGGAATTCAGTTATGGTATTGTTGATTATTTAATTTATACAATCAAAAATGACTTAATAACCACAGTCCAATGTTTTTACACTAACAAGATCTTATTTTATAGGTTATAAACCATGAAAATGTTTTTTTACATTATTAATAAGTGTTAATGATTTGAACTGTAGTGAAATGAATTTTTTATATATTTACGTTGTGTGGATTCTATAGATAGACGTGTTAAGGGGGTTAGGGGGAGTTTTTAAACTTAGAAGTGAAATATCAGTTGGGGGTACTTGTAGTGTAGTAATGTGAGCTATGGTTGTTGGTGTCCATTTTTGTATGGTGTGTGTCTATTGGTGTAGAGGACTAAGACGTTGAGTTTTGGTTGATCTTCCGATTAAAGAATGGTTGTGATCTGGATGAAAGATATGATATGTAGACTTGATGTCCTGGGTATCCTTCAACCATTTATCATGAGATGTGGCTACAAAATGGAGTAAGACTATAATGTGGATCCTTGGAAGGGCCAATTTTATATCTCTATTAGTCTAGGGGTAGCTTCAGCATGGTGTGTATATTTGACAATAGCCTTATCTCAATAGAATAAGATCTCATTGGGATTTACATCATTGATCTCGAATGATAGTAAGTTCTGGGAGATTGTGATATGGATACCTATAATGATCAATAATTTTAGGTGAAAACCTAATAATTATGAAATAGATTGTACAACTAGAAAATCAAGCTAAGACCATAATTTTTTTCCATAGTTTGGAAAATCGTGGCTATATCCCAACATATAGACATGGTTATATGAAATTGGGGTGATAGTTTTTGTGGGAAAACCATAAAAAAGTGTGAAATTGGTAGGAAATGGATACTATGATAGTTTGAAAAACCATTTCCATAGACATCTATTTCTATACTTTAAACCATGTCCATAGCTACCTATTCCCATAGTTTAAATTATGGACATGGTCTCTTATTTCCATAGTTTAAACCATGTCCATTTATACCTATTTTTATAGTTTAAACCATTTCCATAAATTTCTATTATCATAGTTTAAATCGTGGTAATAGCCACATATCGCAATGGTTTGAAATTTTGGTGATTACCATATATTTCCATGCATTAAACCATAGAAATATGTTTTTTATATTTTTTAAATTATTAATAATTATAATTATATATAATTATTTATATATTTATAACTATATAAATATATATATATATGTACATGAAATGGTGATCAACATAGTAGTAAATTCATGAAGGAAATATAGAAGAGGTCGGAGGATCAATCCTCACTGGAATATTTTTTTTTCATGGATAATTCCATAATTTAAGGCCACGACAATAGACACCTAAGGGCATGGTTTTAAATAGTGGAAATAGCCACCTGTTTCCATGGTTTAAACTGTGTATATAGCCTCATATTTCAATGGTTAAACCATGGTTATAACTAGATATTGGTATGGTTTAAACTGTTGAAATAGGTCAGACCCTTTTGCAACAACCATAACAGCCACAGTTTAGAAAAACTATGGTTGTAGGCGATAACAAAAGTTTTAGACCCTATTACCATAGTTTTAGACCATGGAAATACGATGATTTTTAGCTTTGTAGGGTGTTGCATTGTGGTATTTAAATTTAGTTGCTAGGTATACATTCTCAAACCCCCTTTGAACTGTTATTTCTTACAAATTCACTCTCCACTCTTGGGTGACCTATTTGTAGTTTTGAATGGGGTTTCACCCCCTTTTTAGTGGACTTGAACTCCATCCTTAGGAGATAGATTCTTGGAATATCTTAGGTGAGTCCACTCTTTCCTTCTTTGTTTCTTCCATTTCTCATCCCAACAAAGGATGCATTTTAGGGAGTTATTAGATTGGGTGAGCTAAGTCTAGAGTATGATGGGTAGAATTATAATCTTGGTTCTTAACTCCTTCTTGGTTTTATTCTTATCTTGTAGATTATCATTCTTCGGATTTTCCCTTTTGAGAGAATCAAAAAACTTTTTCAATACTAGGGTATCCTTGTTTTATCCTAGTTCTTGGTGCATCTTTGATAAGACCATGCTTTTGGTTTCCCTTGGGTGGATAATAAGTTCTAAGTAAAGAATATAATGAATTGTATAAATAAAATTGAAGGTTAAGGGGTGAACTCATATGTGATTACTTTTGTATTATTTATTTTGAAATTATGCCTCCTATAAATAATATTGAAAATCACTATTATTTTTAAGCCCTATATGAGATGTGGATACTGTGAAATGATAACCCTTACTATAATTATTTTTTAATAAACCTTCATACAATATTATGTAATTATATAGGTTTAAATAATTTGATGCATGTGTAAATCTATAATTTTGTAAAATCTCCCATAAAAAGATATAATGAAATGTATTAAAAGACCCCTTGAAAGGTAAATAGTGGAAAGTATGGAAGATGTTTGTATTATTATGAGTGTTGATGTATTTTATTGTTCTTTAACTTATTATTATGTTGTTTATTTGTGGATTTTATGGTTATTTTGGTGATCGGTTCAGGTATAGAGTATGTTGATGTAATGAGGTTGTGGTTTTTTGGCATAGTATCTGAGGAGGCTAATTGTGTGTTTAGATGATGTGTGATGATTGAGTTGTGGTGATGACCCTAGAGTGAGGTGTCATGTTGTTTTTATGAGACAGATGATTTGTTATGTTTTGGGATGTTTTGTAATTTCCCAAAAACTATAGGTTGTCATTAGTAATAATGAAACAATAATGACATGTATGACACCCCATATGTAAAAAAACCCATAATTAGAGGATTTTAAAAAAGGGTTTCACTTTATTCCATTTTAGGATCTTTTAAATTTAGATTTTTAGAGAATTAGGTAAAAAAATTATATAAAAAAGTGGAAATTTCCACACTTTATCCATTTTCCCTACAAAAAAATTTATTTATAAAGACAAACATACTTTGATCATGGTAACTACCATATCTTTATATTTTATGTATTTAATTTTTTACCAATCCACATGCCTTGTGAAAAGTCATTTTAAAATGTGGGATGTGTAAAAAAATCTCTTTAAGGGATAAAAAATAAAATTAACCTATTTATTCATTATCAAACATTAAAATCCATAAGATAGAATTCCATTTTTCTGAATAAACATTTAACCTAAAATATCCAATTATTTTTTCATGAGATAAACTTAATTTCTTAATGGATTTCCTAAAATATTTAATAATAAATCAAAAAGAAAAAATAATATTCATAATGGTTTCTTTTAAAACATGAAAATTCATGAGTACCTTTCCATGAATACAACTCTTTCATCTATATAACATTTTTTTAAACATTCCATAAAAACATAAGTTGATTTGAATACCTTTCTACATTAAAATATTTCCTTTATAAACCATTGCACGAATATCATATAGGTTACTTTGGAAATTATCCTTACATTAATCTTTATAAGAAACCTTATAATGTAATTTCCAAACTAGATAATTATAATATCTCATAAGAGTAACCAATTACCTATAAACTCTATCAATTTACACAATTCACTGAAGATATATATCAGGCTCACCCATCATCAGTGCTATATCATGATCAACCATAATTCATATAATATTTACAAGAACTAGAGCATGAATTAAACACATATTGATTCCATGAATGTACAACTTTCATCTTTATTCATTAATTACCTCCTCGTTATCTTCCTTATATGGTGGAAATAAAATTTGAGACTCATTGATTTATAGAGGTGGTATCCCACATGTATGCACGAGTGACGTTATCAATTTCCAACAAATGGAATGAGTAAGAAGGTAAGTAAAATACTGTCTTTATAGAATCATAATTATGTAATAAATATCACATTTATTCAATCATTTTAACAATCTGTATGATTTAGTGATGAAAATTAAAACACATTTCTTCATGGAAGGGGAAGTCCACATGTCTGTACTGGTGATGATTGCATTTCTTATTAGATGGAAAAGGAGAGGGAAACGTTTTTAACCATGTTAATAAAAAAATTAGCATAAGGAATATACTGATGTTTTTATTTTTATCATAAATAAATATTTTTATATGTAGGTAGAAGAATAAATAAAATTTAATTTTTTTGGTAATGAATTATACCTTCTCTTTAGATATCTCCCATTAGCATGCATGTTATGCTTTCTAGGATTGGTCTTTTTAGAATATGAGGACCTATAGTACATAGAGAGGGAAATTTTGGTGAGTATTTTTTAGGTATTTTAAAAATTATATTTCTTAAAATTTCTAAGTAATAGAGAAGAATGGGAACCCTTCTATAAGTAAGGGGAGGGCACCCTATGATATAATTAAAGTATTTAATTAATATAATTTTTTTTCTTGTTAAATTGATAAAAATGTCAAATCTATAATATAGGATGAGTATGAGTAAACATAATCTCATAGAATATAATATGGAAATTTTTAGGTGATTTATTTCCCCATTGCTTTGTTTTAACCATGTTAACTCTTTTTACGATTATTGTGATATCAATGTTATTTTACACTATAGGAGTCATGAAAGTTACAATAGAAGATAATTGACCAATACATAGGCCATTTCTGATATTATAGATTATATAACATTAAATTTTCTAATGAAAAAATTTATATGAATTTTAAATCATTAAATAAATTATTATTTAACAAAATATACAATTAAAGTCAATTTCGAGAGTATTCACAAAATTTGACATTAATGGTTTTACGATAGTATTGAAATTCGAATATAAACAATTTAAATATCACTAATATGTTATATTCACCAAAAAAATACATGTAACACAATACTTAATACATATTTAATTACATATATAGTTTTTAAAAAATATTAAATTTTATTTTTCTATTATTTGAATGAGCACTGTTTTGGCGTTGTGTATGCACTTGAACTAATTATTCCATTACTTAAAATTAAAAAAATTACTATTATTAAAAAATTCACTCATTTTTAAAATTACCATTTAGAACTGAACATAATATATTTCTATACATATGAAAACATATTATAGATATTAAAATAAAGAGAGTGCCATTTTGTTTTTATTCATTACTTAAAATCATATTAAGGTCATTTTCAATAGAAAGTGGAAATAAATTGCCAAATTTTCAATAAACATTGGTTATGGTCAAAATAAATTTATCCAATAAAAAAATTATATTGATTTATAGGCCTTATCTCATAGTTTTAACACTTCTTTACACTTTTTATCCTTATAGTGGTGATAAATATTTACTACGATTACAATTTATAATGATAAAATATAGGGGAAATATTTACCAAATTTGATAATCCTAATTAAACAATGTAATAAAAATTTCAATATTCAATATCTATAAGTGGATGGAATCAATTTTAATATGAATTCATAAAATGAAAAGATAAATTCTGTTTAGAAAATTGCATTTTCAAGAATTAAAATGAACTAATATTAAAATAAAATATATTACTGATTCTAATGTATTTTTTATATTATTTTAAATTGAATGTATCGTATGATACTTTAAAATATAAATAGAAAATACAATGGTCCTTTTAAATTACTTTATTTAATGAAATAAAAATTCAGTTTTCTGAAAAACCCTCACTTTTCACAATTCCCAAAATAATCAATATTTTCAGAAAAATAAAAAACATTCTATCTATGATATAATTAATATGTTTATTTGAGAAATTATTTAATTCTTAAAAATTAAAATTTTTTAAATAAAGAAATGTATCATTTAAATCAAACCATGTAATTCATTAAAAAATAATTTATTTATGTAATGTTATTTAATTTTTAAATGAAACTTTTTATTAATTTATTTATAAAACTATTATGAATATGAATCCATTAAATGAATACTTATAAATCATAAGATTGGTTTATTTATAATATTACCTGGGTTTTTACATCCCACCCCCTCAGTAAATTGTGTCCCCACAATTTTATTCATTACATAAACAAGTGAGGGTAAATTTCCCTCATACCATTTTCTCATTAGCATGTTGCATCCTCAATCAAGTGACTATTCTAAAAAACCATTACCAGGTGAAGAAACTTATTTTACATTTAGTGATATCTATGATCCCAAATGTGAACCAACTTTTATTCAAAGGATATATTTTCTTCTTACAATACTACTTCAGGGCTGAAAAAAATAAGATGACTCTGACACATTTTTTCCTAATAATAAAACAAGAAACACACTACGTACCTATGAAAAACTGAAATGAAAGGAGACATAATAAGAATATAATCTAAATTTATCAAAAATTTTCTATTTTGCAATGAACTATAGACTTAACATTTTATTTTACCAAAATTTATTACACTTCTCCTTAGAGATACTTTAATAAAAACACAACCACATACCTTAAACAATATATCTTTCCATTATTTAAAAACATTACCCTTATTTCCACCATAATTTTACCTTATATATCATTTAATTATATTTAACTTTTTATCTATATCATCTACAAATTCTGATCTCATCTATTTCCTCTCACTATCTTTATCCCAACATATTGGAGTCTCACAATGTTTTCCATATGATTCCTCAAAATGTGACATCTGTATACTTGAATGAAAACTATTATAATAATGAAATTAAACTAAATATAGATGTTGATCCCTAATTCCATGATAATACCATGATAAATCATGACTAATATCCTCTAATTTATGAATTTTATGCTCTGATTATTGATCATATTATGGATGAAATCTTGTACTAAATTTTAATTCAGTTATTATTGTCTTCTGATGTTTTTTAAAATTTTGATGTAAAATGGGATCATGATTAGATAGAATAGAGAGAGGGACCCCAATTAATTTAAATATATATTTATGATAAATCATTTCAAGTTTACCTGATTTTATAGTATCTCGAATTGGAATAAAATGCACAGATCTAGTTAAATGATTAAAAATAACACAAATGAAATCATTTCCTTGATATGTATTTGGTAATACAACCACAAAGTACATGGATATGTTTCCCCTTTTTCATTTTTCCACTAAAAAAGAATGAAAAGTAAACTTTGGTTGTTATCATTTAGCTTTAACCATATGATATTTCATACATTTCATGGTAAAATTAGTTATATCTTTCTTCAAACAATCTCATCAAAAAAACCATGAAGGTATCTGTACATATTATTACTACCCAAATTAATAGAAAATAGAGAGTCACAAGATTAAATTAAAAATTACTTCTTCATATGGGAATTACTTAGTACACAAAACCTCTTTCCCAATATTATAACACCTTCTCTATTAGTATCAAACTGAGGAAACTTACTCCTTGAACAATTATTCTCTTTTCTGTAAAACAAGATATTAATTTTGAGCCTCCATAATTATTTTTGCAAAAGATAACTGAACCAATACATAAGAGTAAATAGAATAAGTTTCTACATATATAATGTCACTACCCCCTCCCACAAAAGATTCCCCTCCTGAGCTAGCAATGGTGAAAGGGAGATAATGACCCCCGAGTCCTGCCTCCAGTAGGCCCCGGAGTGGCGACTAGCACAAAGGGTATGAGTTTTCACAAATATGGGAGGCATTATCCTTTTTATTAATTAATATTGGGAGGATGAGTCAAACACCCAAGGAAAAATAACAAGTAAATGAAAATAAACCAAAAACCAACGCATATGCATGTTTTATACAAAACTGAAACAAAAGTACTAGCACAGGAAAAGCTCCAAAGTACGGTACCAAAAGAAAGTGAAAACTGCAAAGAGAAAAACTCCAACACCCTACTAGAAAGGTCCCGAACGGTCCTTGAAATCTTCCTGAAGACTTAAAAGTAAACATAGGGTGAGCATAAAGTATACTCATTAGGAAAACCTAAAGATCTCATGCACAGGTGGGGAGACATCCTAATTCCCCATGAGAAAACAGAAGGAACCGAATCATAGCTAGGAATCTATCCACCCAAGCCTCACCAAGGCACACTCCCCAAATAACAAAAGTCGTGTAATATATAGTAATAACACATCGATATTTGGGTACCCCACGCCACTTTCCCACTGGTTATTTAAGACATCCTACGCATCGAACCAGTCCTGTTATTCTCACTGCAGTCCTACTGCCACACCCTGCCCGCACACACGAGGCGAAAAACCACACATCCTGCCCGCAAACACCTGGGCCACAACCACTATCCTGCCAGCAAACACCTGGGCCATAACCACTATGTGTAACCACGCCCGCAAACACCTGGTCCATAATAACTACTGTCATGCCCGAAGACACCTGGGCCTCATCTCGAAAATTCTTGGGAATCAACCATCCCGCACACACCTGGTCCAACCACCACAACTACCCTACCCAAATAATCTTGGGCTATAATGGACCTCAGGCCGTCACAGCCTGCCTGAAGAGTCTTGGGATATTCAGGAAAGGGAGCAGAAAAGGAGCTAATAACCATCCACTCATAGGAGTGTTTGAAAAAACACCTTCCCCAATGAAATGAGGGTTTTTGGCACTAAGTGATCAAATTGGTTGGGGAATGAATAAGAAACATAAGAACTACAAATTTATATAATTATATAAACCACTCAACCCATCCTAAGGCTTCTACAAAAAAGATCTGAGCACATGCCTCGACACTGCTACCATGAAAGTATGCACACACACAAAAACAGCCCCACACCCCATTAATCTTTTCATGTTTAAACAGTTTTAGTTTATCAGTTCCTTAACTATTGAGAAACTAACAACAACCAAACCAGATCAATCGTTCGTAAAACATATCCCAACCAACCACAAATATAGTTATGGAAAACACAAGCAACACTATAACATTTAATTTTATTATCCAATCAATTCCATTTATTTTTTTTATTAAACCAACTACTGTGCCCCACAATTCATTAGTTAAATCTTCCACTTTTATTCATATGAACAACCCATCCCTACAGCCATGCTTCCAACCACCATAACCACAAACACCACGGAAACAATACTCATACTACATCATCATCCATTCGATACCATTTCCACCAGCTCCGCTTCCCATCACAACCATATCATACACGCCAACCTACAACCAAGACAATCGTAGTCCCACTGATCACTCGTTCCACAAAAACCCATGAAAGACCCCCTTCATATAATTAAACCCCAATCAGCACCCACAAATTCATTCTTTCATTTAGTTTTACCGGGGTGATCATACAAGGGTTCCAAATATTCATTTAGTTAGCAAACTTTACATGATTAACAAATTTCAACATTATTATGAAATTCTATCAACAAAACAATCTAAAAAATAGGACAACATTTAATTGCGCAAGAAAAGGCCCCCAACGACCATGATTTTCAGAAGGAATAAGCCTATTCAATTCATAACATAATCAAAGGATAAACATTGATGGAAATAAAAAAAATCAATAAAGATTTTCCCAAACCCATTCTTTAACAAGTTATTATCTTTATTAACCAGTTCAATTGTATCTCATGAACACAAGAGGATACCCACCCCACATGATGCACAAAAGAGAGAGAGAGACGAATGTAGGATCCCTACCTCAAAGGTTTTTGATGAAAACCCCAATAAAAGAAGAACGCACAAGAAAGCCAGGTTGATCCTCCAAGACTCATCCTTAGATCTCTTATCCTATCAAAAACAACACCAAATATCATAATATTTGGCATCCATACACTTAGATCTACTTATAACGGGTGTAGATCTAAGAAACTGAGAGAGGATGAGTATTAAATCTAAGTAGATCAAACAACCAAACAAGAACGATCACATACCTCAAGAAACCGACTTCGATTCAGCAAGGGAATCCATCAAATCGCCTCCAAAATTATTGGGAGAGGTTCTCCTACCTTTGAGGAAGGGTAATATCGAATTATTGCTGCTTAGGGGCTTAAATGAACCATTTAGAGGAAAAAAAAGTTAGATCCACAATTTTAGGATCTAGTTTAAGTGGTTGCACGGTTAGTTTTCATGGTTTGGCAAACTGTGCGCTAACCGTGCATTAGCTTATGCCTCATCAAACACTCCTGGCATAGTTATTCTGCACGGTTAGATAAACGGTGTGCTAACCGTGCATTATACACTTCCTCCAACACCAAACTCGTATGGTTTGGCCCCACGGTTTAGTCAAACCATGCACCTCCCGTGCGAAAGCTATCACCATTTAGTTCTCCTTAAAAGTCCACTAAAACACACCCCCAAGTCACCCTGACCTCCCAGAACACCTCTAGCACTACATTTTCACAATGTATTGGACCGGAGAGGTCTGCGCCATTACATCAGACACCTCTCAAACTATTCTCGCCCTCGAGAATTAAAACCATACCTGAAGAAAGGAGAGGGGTCCAAACAACTCCCCCTCGAAAGATACCTCTCAGGAGAAAACCTCCTCATTACCAAGGAGAGACCCCCTTCCTCACCTATCTCCTGAACAAACAAAATCATACCGCTCCTCTACCCTGTGCAACCACACAAAACAAAAGATTAAACCGTCTGGTCATGCGGGTGAGGGGTTTTCCTTCCTCTATGTTAAGATATTATCCGCTTTGGGCGACACTGACTCGCCCCCATGATTTTAGGTGAATCCAATTTAATGCGTCTTAACTAGGGATCATTTCCTCCCCTCTCCACATTTCAGGACACTTCATACACACTTGAAACACATTTCATAGATAACCAGGTCAAGCATTACATCGTAAACAGGTATGAAACAAAATAGGATAAAACTTAAAACAACTCTGGGTACTGGGAACACATCTGTGCTTCCCATTCCCAGGTACTCTCCTCAAGCCCACCATGCCTCCATAGCACACAAACCAAAGTAATGGTTCATCCATGAAGCTCCTTCTCTTCACGACCTTCTATCATCACGGGTCGCTCCACGAACGTTGCATCGTCCCCGATATCTAGTTCTCCCCAGTCGAGGATTTGTGAATCTTCATGCAGGTACCATTGGAGTTGTGACACATGGAAGACATCATGTATTCTCAGTAGCGGCGGTGGTAATTATAGCTAATAAGCCACTTCTATAATCATCCTCATCACCTCGAATGGTCCGATGAACCTGGGAGAAAGCTTGCTTCCCTTTCTGAATCATCACTGCTCACGCTGAGGAGAGACCTTCAAGAACATGTGGTCCCCAACCTCGAACTCCAAGGGTATCATCCTATTATTGGCGTATGACTTCTACCGGTCCTGAGCTGCCTTCATCCTCTCTCATATTAGCTGAACCTTCTTCTTCATGATCTGCACCACTTCCGGGTCAAGAACACTTGTTTCCCCAACCTCGGTCCAGCACACAGGTGAGTGACATGGCCTTCCGTACAAGGCTTTGAATGGAGACATTCCAATGGTAGTGTGATATCTATTATTGTAGGAAAACTATACCAGAGTCAAGTGTCACACCCATGATCCCCGAAAGTCCAGGATACATGCCTGTAGCATGTACTCCATTGTCTGGATGGTGCGCTATGTCTGTCCATCTGTCTGGGGGTGGAAAGCAGTGCTAAGACGTTTCTAGGTGCCAAAAGCATGCTGCAATCCTCTCCAGACTCACAAGGTAAAACGTTCATCCCTATCCAAGACTATGGACCTTATAACTCCATGCAACCACACCACCTCATCCACGTACCTCTGAGCTAGGGCGTCAACCCTACTTGACTCCTTGATTCCTAGGAAGTGGGCTGATTTCATCAGCCGATCTACCACTACCCAGATGGCGTTGCAACCCCCTTGAGCTCTGGGCACCCCCGTGATGAAATCCATCGATATTTCATCCCACTTCCACTCAGGGACATCTAAAGGTTGTAACAGACCTCCTAGAACGCAGTGTTCAGACATCACTTACTGACACACGAGGCACTTTTCCACGAACTCTGCTACTGCCCGTTTCACCTCGGGCCACCAGAACTGCCCTCTCAACCCTTGGTACATCTTGTAAGCTCCCAGGTGTACCTCTAGGAGTGATTTGTAGAACTCACCAAGAACCCTCTCATGCATCGCCTCTGGGACAAACATCTTCCCTCAGAAAAACATCTGATTCTGACCATACTCCATCCATCCTTCTGGAGCATTGCCTTGGTTAGTCTGATCGCACATTAATTCAATCTCTAAGTCTCCCCCTGAGACTCCTCCACCTACTATAGGAGAGAGAATTGACCTGTCATCTGAAATAGAAAACCTTTACCACTATACTCCCTTACCTCTAGGTGCAGGGCAGCCAACTCCTCCATCGCCTTCCAAGCATCTGCCGACTCTCGAACTGCATCCTTCTGCGATTTTCTACTCATGGAATCGACCACCATATTCCCTTTTCCCGAGGTGTAGGAAATCTCAAATTCGTAGTCCTGGAGTAACTCCATCCACCTTAGCTATCACAAATTCAGGCCCCACTGGGAGAAGATATACTTCAAACTCTTGTGATTCGTGAAGGCCACGAAGCACTCCCTGATAAGGTAATGCCGCCACAACTTCAGTGAGAACACTACTGCCACAAGCTCTAGATCATGGGTGGCATAGTTACATTCATGAGGACGTAACTGCCTAGACCCATAAGAGATCACCCCTTGTTGTTGCATCAACACGCACCCCAAGCCTTGGCCTGAGGCATCATAGAATACATCAAATTTTACTCCCTCCTCTGGTAATCTCAGCACTAGGGCACTAACCAACTTTACCTTTAGATAACTGAAGGTTGCCTCACACTGCTCATCCCACACAAAATCTTGATCCTTCTTCGTCAAGGCGGTCAAATGTGCTACAACTCGGGAGATGTTGGGCACGAACCTCTAGTAGTAGTATTCTAGTCCAAGGAAACTACGAACTTCGGCCACATTCTTGGGAGCTGCCCAAGAAACAACCGCCTTGACATTTTATGGGTCCACCTCTATTCCCTATTCGGACACCACGTGTCCATTGAGGCGTACTTCTCGAGTCCAAAACATGCATTTGGACAACTTCCCATAAAGTTGGTACTGTCGGAGGACCTCTAAAACTGTTCTCAGGTGCCCAGCATGATCCTCCTCTGATCTTGAGTAGATCATGATGTCGTCGATGAAGATGACTACGAACTGGTCTAGGTATTCCAGAAAGAAGGAGTTCATGAGTCCCTTGAACATGGCTAGTGCATTTGTAACGATGAATGACATGACCACAAACTCAAAGTGCCCATATCTGCACTTGAAGGCAGTCTTCGAGATTTCACCCTCCTTCAACCTCAACTGGTGATATCCAGACTGTTGATCGATCTTAGAAAACCAAACCTGCTCCCCGAAGCTGTTTAAAGAGACTATCTATCCTCGGGAAAGGGTAGTGATTCTTGACCGTCACCTGATTCAGTCTCCTGTAGTCTATGCACGACATGAGACCACTATCTTCTTTACTTGTGAATAAGACTGGAGCAACCCATGGTGATGCACTCAGTCGAACAAAACCCTTCTTCATTAGATCGTCAATCTGAATTCGAAACTCCCATAACTCGTAAGATGCCATCCGATAGGGAGCCATCGAAATCGGACGGGCACCAGGTTGCAAGTCTATCTGGAACAAAACATCACGTCGAGGGGGTAGATTCACAACCTCCTTAGAGAAGACGTCCACAAACTCACTGACGATCCCTAGGACTTCCACCATCTCTGCATCCACCGACTCCACTAATAGTTTAGCTAATAATGAAAGGAGGGGTTCCTATCACCTGCTGATTTTCTAGAAACCCCGGTTGCCGATGAAAGTTACATGTCGGCCACCCAAATATGAAAACATGACCCTTTCTTAGAAGTAGTCAATGATGGAACATACAGAGAACAACCAGTCAATTCCTAGGATGACATCGTAAGGTTTTATCTACAATTGTAGAAGATCCCTGATAGATTGATGTGGCCCTATCATCAGTCAACACCCTCGGTAAACATAGAACAAGTAGGTCTAACCTCCAACTGGTGTGCTTAACACTAGGGGCACTGGAAGTCTCTCAGTTTCTAAACCCAGAGCACGGGATAGACTAGGTGAAACAAAGGAGTGCGAAGGTCCTGTATCGAACAAGGCATAGGCAAGAGTACTAAACTAACTGATCATACCTCGAACGACTTCTGGCCCTGCTGGAACTGCTGCCTCCGTGGCGTGCAACTGTCCACGCCGAGATCACCAACCTCTAGGCTGTCGGCCGCCTCCCTGACCACGCCCTGGTCAAGGTCCTTGAGGAGCACCCTGAGGTCGACCTCCTCCTGCAACGTCTGCCCTTAGAGGAGCAGGAGCTTGCTGCCCCTGCTACTGCTGCTGGAGGGGCCTGGCTAGAAACTGTTGTGGCTGAGGCAGGTGTTGTACTGGTCCACCTCCATTGTACTGTACTCAGTCTGGGAGCTGGTTCCGAAGGTTCCCACAACTACCATAGATGAAACACCTCAGTACCGGGGCCAAAGGAAAAGGGAAAGTACTGGGAGATCGGAACTGAAACTGTTGAGTCCTGCTCCCTACTGGTCAGAACCTAGAGGGCCATGATGCTGGTGGCCTGCTGCTGATGAATTTTCCCTTTGATGAGCCCAACTGGATTCCCTCTCACGATACACCTCCCAGCATGTGCATCCTTTCCACCACTTTAGCCCTCTTCTGGACCTCCATGTATATCGGTAGGGTGAAGGGAGTAACAACATATTGGAGAGGAGGTCAAAGTGACTCCTCCAAACGTCTCGCCCGAGACTCCTCATCTGCAAAAAGGTCCGGAGCAAAACGGAAGAGATCCTTGAATTTGATCCCCAACTCTCTCACCGACATGCTCCCCTACTGGAGGGAGAGTAGCTCATACCTCTTCTCAGCCTTCATTGTGGAAGAGAGGAATTCCGCCCGGAACTCCCTCTCGAAATCAGCCCACGTAACCTTAGTCTCCCTCTTCTCCCCAAGATAAAGCGTCCACCACTAATTTCTTGATCTGTGCATCTGGCTCACATCCAGAGGAACCCAGAACTCCGTCGGAGCCTGGATTAAGCTGAAAGCTATCACCGGCTCCTCTAACCAGCTCTCTGTCTCCATGTCTGAGATGCTTCCCTCGTACTTACCGAGGGTCTGCCACTGAAAGGCACGAAGCGTCCTCTTCCACTGATCGTATTCCTCTTCCTGGTCAGCCCTCTGTCGATCATCCAAGTCAACCTCATGGGCCTCAATCGCCCTCACTACTCGTGGTCATCTCCATGGTGCCATAACTGCATGGTAAATAAATAATGCCTAAGACCGAGTAGTTTAGAATATTGTTCTTAAATATTATTAGAATTATAATTCATTTTAAATCCCCAAAACACCCAAAAAACACAATAACACAAGTCATTATGATGCATGTACCTTTCTTACTGTTTCTACCCAGAAATTAGTGCAGCCTCACTTGGTTGTTTGGTAGGCCCAGATTCCTTGAATTGGATCACGGGGGGGGGGGGGGGGGGGCTAAAATCCCGTGTCCTAGCCGATATTCCCAGGCCTATTTCAGGATCCAAGATCATGCGACACTGCTACCCTACTATCCCATGCAATCCTCAGTGTGTCTAACTCCAGACTCCATCCTATCTCTCAACCTGCCTCTGATACCATTCTTTCATGACCCCCTCCCACCAAAGATGCCCCTCTAGAGCTCAAAATGATGAAAGAGAGATAATGACCCCATGTCCCTCCTCCAGTGGGCCTCATAGTGGTGAATAGCACCAAGGGTATGAGTTTTCACAAATATGGGAGGCATTACCCTTTTTATTAATTAAGATCAAGAAACAAGATGAGTCAAACACCCAAGGAAAAGGAATAGGTAAATGAAAATAAACCCAAAACCAACCCATATGCATCTTTTTTACAAAAACTAAAACAAAAGTACAAGCACATGAAAAGCTCAAAAGTATGGTACCAAAATAAAGTGAAAACTACAACCAATAAAACTCCAACACCCAACTAGCAAGGTCCTGCACGTTCCCTGAAGTCCTCCTGAAGACCTGAAAGTAAATGTAGGG
The DNA here is from genome assembly GCA_963277665.1 of Viscum album. Taxonomy (NCBI): domain Eukaryota; kingdom Viridiplantae; phylum Streptophyta; class Magnoliopsida; order Santalales; family Viscaceae; genus Viscum; species Viscum album. The sequence goes on along the minus strand of OY728133.1, from coordinate 1,231,221,480 downwards.
TGAGCATACAAGTATACTCAGTAGGAAAACCAAAAGATAATGTGAACAAGTGGGGATACATCCAAATTCCTTGTGAGAAAACAGAAGGAACTAAAGCCTAGCAAGGAATCTATCCACCCAAGCCTCACCAAGGCACACTCCCCAAATAACGAAAGTTATGTAATATATAGTAATAGCACATCGATGTTTGAGTACCCCACGCCAATTTCCTAGTGGTTATTTAAGACATCCTACACATCGAACCAATCCCGCCATTCTCACCGTATTCCCACTACCACACCCCACCCGCACACACCTGGGACACAACCACACATACCACCCACAAACACCTGGGCCACAACCACTATCCCGCCCACAAAAACCTGGGCCACAGTCACTACACATAACCATGCCTTTAAACACCTGGTCCAGAACAACTAATGCAACGCCTGAAGACACCTAGGCCTCATCCTGAGGATTCTTGGGAAACAACCTGACCACACACACCTAGGCCAACCACCAAAACTACCCTGCTTGAAGAATCTTGGGCTATAATGGACCTCAGGCCATCACAACCTGTCCAAAGAGTCTTGGGAAATTCAGGAAAGGGAGCAGAAAAGGAGCTAATAACCATCCACTCATAGGAGTGTTGGGGAAAACACCCTCCCCCATGAAATGGGGGTGTTCGGTACTAAGTTCCCAAATTGGGTGGGGCGTGAATAAGAAACATAAGAACTAAAAATTTATATAATTATATCAAACACTCAACCTATCCTAAGGCTTATACACAAAAGATTTTATCACATGACTCGACACTGCTACCACGAAAGTATGCACACACAAAAAACAGCCCCAAACTCCATTAAGCTTTTCATGTTTCAACAGTTTTAGTTTATCAGTTCATTAACTACCGAGAAAATAACAACAACCAAACCAGATCAATCGTTCGTAAAACATATGCCTTCCAACCACAAATATAGTTAGGGAAAACACAAGCAATACCCTATCATTTTCTTTTATCAGCTAGTCAATTCCATTGATTTCCCGTATTAAACCAACTACCATGCCCCAGAATTCATTGGTTAACTCTTCAACTTTTATTCATATGCACAACCCATCCCTGCAGCCCTACTGCCCACCACCATAACCACAAACACGTCGAAAAAAATACTAGTACCGCATCATCATCTATTCGATACCATTTCCCACAGCTCTGATGCCCATCACAACCATATCATACACTCTAACCCACAACCAATCCAATCGTAGCCCCGCTGCCCACCCGATCCACAATAACCCACGAAACACCCTTTCATATAATTAAACCCCAATCAGCACCCACAAATTCATTCTTTCATTTAGTTTAACCGGGGTGATCATACAAGGGTTCCAAGTATTCATTTAATCACCCAACATTACATGATTAACCTATTTCCACATTCTTATGAAATTCCATCCACAAAACAATCCAGAAAAATAGGGAGTTATTTAATTGTGCAAGAAAAGGCCCTCAATGACTATGATTTTCAGTAGGCATGAGCCTATTCAATTCATAACATAATCAAAGGATAAGCATTGATGGAAATAAAACAACAATATCAACAAAGATTTTCCCAAACCCATACTTTAGACAGATATTATCTTTATTTACTGGTTCAACTGTATCTCACGAATAAAAGAGGATACCCACCCCAAATAATGCACAAAAGAGAGAGAGAGACAAAGGTAGGATCCCTACCTCAAAGGTTTTTGACAAAAACCTCAACAAAAGAATAACCCAAAAGAAATCCTAGTTGATCCTCCAATAATCCCCCTTAGATCTCTTCTCCTAACACAACCAAGACCAAATCTCATCATATTTGGCATCCACAAACTTAGATCTACCCATAACGGGCGTAGATCTAAGAAATAGAGAGAATAAGAGGAGCAGATCTATGTAGATCTAATAACCAAACAAGATCAATCACATACCTCAAGAAACCAGCTTCAATTCACCAAGGGAAACCTTCAGATTTCATCCAAAACACTTGGGAGAGGTTCTACTACCTTCGAGGAAGGTTAATCCGGAATTATGGCCACTTAGGGGCTTAAACGAACCATTTAGAGGAAAAACGAGTTAGATCCACAATTTTAGGATCTAGTTTAAGTGGCCGCACAGTTAGTTCGCACAGTTTGGAAAACCGTGCGCTAACCTTGAATTAGATTCTGCCTCATCAAACACTCCTTGCATAGTTAGTCCGCACGGTTAGACAAACGTGCGCTAACAGTGCGTTAGCCACTACCTCCAACACCAACCTCGCATGGTTTGGCCACACAGTTTAGACAAACCATGCGCCTCACGTATGAAAGCAATCACCATTTAGTTCTCCTTAAAAGTCCTCCCAAACACACCCCCAAGTCACCCTGAACTCCCGAAACACCTCTAGCACCACATTTTCACAAATTAGTGAACCAAAGAGGTCCAGGCCATTACATATAATATCTTGGTCAATGTTCATTTAATATTAAACTAAAGGATCATTTTTCAGTAATAACATTTTTAATGATGTATTATCATTTTGAATCAATGAATAAACTAATTTTTTGGATTTATTAGGTAGGCAGTGAATTGAAAAATCAAAATCCATAATCAGTTATACTGATCTTCACTGACTTATGTTTAACTATTTTTTACTTAATATAATTTCCAAACTTTTATGATAAATATATATTTCACATTTCTCCCGGTATAAATGATGTATACATATTTTTAAATTAAAAAAAATGTAACTGGAACATGGTCATGTAAAGGATGATCTTTTTCATGTGGTTTCAATTGACGGTATTAATACATGATTTCCCAATTATTATGCATCAAAACATAAACACTTCCTTACAAGGAAGCATCTTAACAAGTAAACGATTATATATTTCTTATTTTTAGGTATAAAACTAAAAAAATAATAAACCTCCATTTCAATTACCAAATGAAATCATCACATTCTTTTTTCCATATGAATTTAAATCTTTATTTAGTTAATATTATTAGTAGGATATATGACCACGTGAAGTTATAAACAAACTTTTGGTAGTAACTCACTAATCCAAGAAATCTATGATTCTCATTGATATTTGTAGGCCTTGTACATTCTTCCAACACCTTGGATTTATCATGATCAATAGTTAGACAATATTTAGAAACAATATTCCCATGAAAAGAAATCTATTAGTGACAAAATTCACATTTATTGAATTCTCCATACAACTTATTTTATATTAATTTCTATAAAATAATCCTTAGGTGTTTCTCATAATCATTATAAATTATAGAGTATACCAAAATAAAATTGATAAAAATAACTGAAAATTTATATGAATACTCATGGAACACTCTATTCATTAGATCCATAAATAGTGATTGTGAATTTGCTAACTAAAAAGTCATAACCATATACTCTTAATCACTAAACCCAGTACATAAATTCATCCACATAATTTATTCCTCCTTCACCTTAAATTGGTGAAACTTGGACCTGAGATCAATCTTTGAAAAATACTATGCACACAAGATATAAGAAAATAAGACCATGGTATGGGGACATATATTCTTATTCCTAAGGGTGATGTCATTGGGATCTATATAATCAATAAATTGTCTCATGAAACTATCATTATTTTTTACAAATAAAATAGGATCAATCCAAGGGTAAGTACTAGGGTGAATGAAACACTTAACACAAACCTCATTTAATTTCTTTTTAAATTAAAAAAACTCAACTGAATTCATTTGATATGTAGATTTTGAATTCAGACTAGAATTAGGGAATACTTCAACATTAAACTCAATATCTCGATCATGAATAACCCTATAAAATCATTAGTAAATACACAATGATATTCATTTTCCACTATAATAACCCAATTTTGAAATATTTCATCCTTCACAACAGTTTTTGAAAGATAACATTTACTTCCATATTTTAATATTTTATTATATTCATGATATGTTATTAAATATACGAATTCATTCTTATATATTAAAAATAACTCATTTTTAATAATAAATCATTTATCTATACAATCACTATTATCTTGATAAACTAAAATCTAATCCATACCCAAAATAACATCAAACCAAAAAAGGATAAAGTAAACAAGGTTTATGGGAAAACCATTCCACATATGGAAATAGAAATATTTTCATAAATTCTATTTTCTATATACCACCTAATGAGTTTTGCCCAGATTTTTAATATTATTTCATGATATGGTATTTCTATTTTACATGAAAATTTCATACATATAAAAGAATTCATAGATACTAAATGAAACAAGGTAATGGAGTAGTCTTAATAAAAATGTAATGTACCTGTCACTACTAAATTTAGGGTCATGTATCATCTATAGTACTAGAAAAGGTATTTTCTATACCTTCCTATTTTTTATCATGATAATTTTCATATTTTTCTACTAACTTTGGACATAAATTATCTTAATGATCCAAATCATTGCAATAAAAACATTTCACTAGCAACATTTCACTACCATTATGACCATTTCTATTACCCTTTTCTTTACAGTCATGTGCCATGTGTACAATCTTCCCATATTGGACACACATCCCATATCTTATCAGTTATTCTACTGAATTATTCTTTCCAAACATATCACATGAGTTTAATTGAATTTTATAACCTTTTTCTGTTTAATGAATGATTCTCCATCTCTTACCACGTGGATAACTTCTTACACTTATTTCTATAAAATTCCACAAAATCTATCTCAACCTTCTTCTCACACCAACAAATTTATTCATAACTTATAAACTCATGAGTTAACCATAAAAATCATAATCATTTTAATAATATTAAGTAAAATTGATCAATTTTACTATCATGTTCTAGAATACATTTTGGTGTATGCTAGAGAAATATATTAAAATTAGCTTCATAAATGGTAGTAAATTCATTCTTTTGCATCAAATAAATGAATTTCTATTCCATTCTATGTATATTACCATTAGTAAAATACTTTTCAAGGAAGATATATTTAAATACCATATGTCTGATGACATAAATTTCTTCATTTTATATTGCGTTATTAATAAATGACCGAAATTAATTAACATCACCTTTAAAATGATAAATAACAAGGGTTACCTTTTGATGATCTAAACATAATACAACATAAAATATATTCACCATAGAGTTAATCCATTATAAAAATTTAAATGGTTCTTAGGATCCACTAAAATATAAAGAGTTCCATTTCATGAAATTCTATACTATAGACATGTTCCTCTATAGAGAATTCAATAACTCTCTTACATTATTCTATCGATTGATATATTATATCAACTAAGTAAACGTAGATATAAACAACTCTATTATAATTCTGTCTATTTCAAGTTGATTTTTTTATGGTTATTTTCCTTCAGATGAATTTTTAACTTATATTTCCTATTTACTATATGAAACAAATTCTGAATAGATAGGTATTTTATGAAGCAACATATAAATCCTTAAAATCTATATTATAATAGAATATCTATAAATTATAATCTCTCTAAATTTTCCTTTAATAACTCCTTAACCTCTAAAGTTTTTTAAGAATTTCCTCAGATACCAATTATAACACCTCGTACATTAAATGGTTCATAATTAAATGATTTATATCAAGGGTTTCAATTTATTTAATGTCTGTGATATTTTAAATTTAGATTTTATGATGATTAGTTAAAACATTATATAAAAAAGTAGAAACATAGAAATTTTATATATTTTTCTAATAATAAAATTTATTTATAAGAAGACACATTCTTAGTTCTTAGTAACTCGTATATCTTGAACTCAAAGATTATTCAATTTTTAACCATCCTTAATCCTAATGAAAAATAATTTGAAAAAATGAGATGATTAAAAATATATTAACAAGGCATGTAGAAAAAGAAACTTGTTATTATGTTTTTTATTCTAAAAAATTTATAATAAATTCTTCCTTTTTAACAATGAACACTTTACCTCCAATGTTCATTTACATTTTGATAAAAAGAACTTAATTTCATAATGACTTTCATAATAAATTTCATGAGAAATCATAAAATAAATATCATAAAATAAGGGTTTCATGGAAAAATATTAATACATATAGATACCTTTCAAAAAAAATAATCCTCCCACCTTTATAAAAAATTTCAATTTTTTTTTTCAAAACATAATCTCATAATATTTCCTTTATAAGTAAAATTATTTCCTTTATAAACCATTGTAATAATTTCATGTAGGGAGATTATTAAAATATTATTACATTAACCATGATAAGAACCCTTATAATTGAATAAAAAAATTATCTAATTTTCATATATCTTAGTAGTATCCTATAACTAGTAAGCTTAATCACTCCACCTAATACATTGGATAACTATACTGGGATCACCCTTTATTATATCTATTTTAGGCTCACCCATCATTCATGTAAATTTTCAAGAACCATATCATGAATAAAACATATTTGGACTTCAATTTAACTATAAAACCTATTTAAATTAGAATTCAATCCCACAATTTACAACATATTTAGTTATCTCACAGTAATTAGAAAAAGTTTCCACTTCCCCAGAAAAAAATTCCAAAACTAAAAATTCCCAAAAAAATAAAGAAAATATTGTCTTTTTAATCAACCATGGAATATAATAATGTATACCTAATAATTAATAACTAATATGATTTTGGAAAAAATAATTCAATCTATATATTTTAAAAAATATTCTTTTTTCACTTTGGTAAAAAAAAATTATTCATTTGGTAAATCTTTAAACGATTACCTTTTAATTGATTAAAAATAACTAAAAATTAGTTGAAAATAAAATTTAATAAAATTTTATTTATAAATATTATCATTATTAAAACATGTAAAGAACACAGTCATGGGACAAAATTATTTTAAAGGAAACCATTAAAATAGGGGTTTAAATAAAAGTCACTTACCTTAATTATCGTCTTGCTATGCACGTTATATATCTTATAATTAATAAAAAAAAATTACTTTATTAGTAAATATTAACATTTTTACTTAATTAATATTATTCATTTTATCTCATTTATTACCATGTTTGAATTATTTACTAAAATGGTTATGTTCACATTGGACGTTTTGGGTTCGTTTAGTTTATAACGAAAAAGCACAATGGTGTGTTGACTGTGGTCAATGGGGTTGTGGTTATATTACCTATATAATATTATCTATTTTATAATTATAATATTTATATATTATATAAAATTTTAAAATATTTTATGTTGTAAATTAAAATTGAACCATGACTTTTTTGTGGAGACGATAGTCTGTACTTATGAAAAAATTCCATTTTCATTTCTATTAACTTTTTTAAAAGAATAAAATATATAATGTTTTAATTTCCCACAAATTAAATATGTTATAATTTTCATATTTATACATTATTTATTACCCTGTGATCACCCTTATAAGGATAAAATGAAAAATGAACCATATCGCTTTATGGGGTTAGTATTCCACACGTACACATGAGCGACATCAAAAATTTCAAACATATGGAAAGAGTAAGAAGGTATGTGATATATTTTTTCATATAATCATAATTATATCATAAATATCATATATATTAATTTTTTAATCATTTTAACTAGCCATAATATCCAATTATGAAAAACAAAAAACATCACTTCATAGAGGTGGTGGTCCACATGTACGCACAAGCGATAAATCCATTTCTCATAAGATGGAAAAATGGATATAGAAAAGTATTTTAAAATATTCATAATAAAATTTTAGTATATTTAATATACTGATGTTACCATTTTATTGTGGTTAAATAATATATTGTGGAAAAAGAGTAGTAATTAAACTTTAAATATTTTGATTATGAATTATACCTTCTCCTTAGATGTTACCCTTTGTCTTAAACCTTAATAATAATGGTATTTTTATTTTTCATAGGAAAATACCTGAAGAACGTGGGTAGGTATGTTTTTAAGAAACTTGGGTTGTTATATTTCAATTTATAGTTCTAAAAAGACATGATGAAGATATTTAATGAGGTATCCTTTGATAAGTGAGGAGAGGGGCACCCATATAATTACTTGTGTTTTAAATTCACATAAATTATTTTTCTTGTTTTATTAGAAGAAAATTTACATATTTTATATATAATTTGTGGATGAGTGTATTTAATCTCATCCAATAAAATTTTTTAGTTTATTTTATTTTTTAACCCTTATCTATTAGTTTTAATCCTTGTTAATCCTTTTTATAATTACTATGATATCATAGATTTTTTAATCTTTTAGTGTTATGAATGTTAATATAAAAATAAAATTTACCAATAAGTGAACCATGGTTAATATTATATATAATATAACATTCATTTATTTAAATATATATTTTTTTATAAATTTTAAATCATAAAATAAAATATTAGTTATCCTAATATACAATTAATGTCATTTTCGAGACTATTCACACAGTTAGACATTAATGACAAAAATATTGTAATTTAATTAAAAAATAAACATTTAAAACAACAATAATATGTTATATATATTTATATAATTCATTTAAAACAATAATTAATCCAAATTGAATTACATTTAATGTTTATAAAAATCAATTACTTTTTTTCTATTGCATGAATGAGAACTATGTCGGCATTGCGTATGAACATAAGGTTATCATTAAATTACTAAAAAATGAAAGTAAATTACAATGATAAAAAAAGTCATTGATATTTCAAATAACCATTTTAACCTAAAATTATCCCTTTTTATACCAAAGAAAATAAAAATATTAGAGATATTAAAACCAATAGAGTGATTTTTTATAATATTTACATAAAATCATATTAAGATCATTATCAAAGGAAAGTAGAAATAAATAGAAATATTTTATAAACCTTTGGGGTTATGGCATAAAACACAATATCAAGTAACATAATGAAAAGTGTTTGGGAGATTATTTGGGCTTATCTTATAGTTTCAAGCTTGGTTTCCCTGTTTTACCCTTACTGAGGTGACATATGTTTACATCAACTACTGTCCATAATGATGAAAATAAAAATAACTATTTAAAAAATTTGAATCCAAAAATTCCAAATATTAAATCAATTTAGGTTTATTCAATATCTATAAGTGAAATATATCAATTGTAAAATAAATTTATTAAATGAATAAATAATTTCTATAATATTATGTTTTTAAGAAAAAAAATGAACTTATACCAAAATAAAATATACCATTTATTCCTATCAAATTAATTGGATTATATTTAATTAAATTGAAATTATGTTACTTTAAACCCAAATAAAAAAAATTAACGAGGACTTTAAAATATTTTATTTGATAAATAGAAATGATTATTTTATAAAAAATCATTTTTCACTTTTCTATAAAAAACAACACATTTTCAGAAAAAATACAAAACAATAATCATAAGATTTATTTGATATGTTTATTTCAAAAAATATTTCATTTATATGAAATTGAATTTCAAAAATCACGAATTTTATCTTTTAAGAAAGACGATGTTATTCATGGAAAAGAATTTAGTTAAATAAAACTATTCCATATTTGACTAGAATCTTTTATAAAATTATTTATAAAAATATGATGAATGTAAATAAAAAATTTATAGTGATAAATCAAAATATTTATTCATATCGAGTTTTAATAGTGTTGTCATAGCTTGGGCTGGGAATTGAATAAGTGGGGGTTGAAATTAGCAGTGTATAAATTGATTAATATATTGAATAAAAGATAAACATTTAGGATGAAACTTGTAATGGAACAATTGAAAATTTTAACACCATGAAATTTTAATATATTAATTCTTTTAAATGAGGAAAATTTGGTCCGGAGATTTATCCATATGGAACACCAAACATAGATAAAACCGTGATATATTTAGATAAAATATCAATATTTAATCAAGATTATTAAACTATTTGACTGAATAATTGAGAATGAAGAGGAGTAACAAATTTGTTTGATATATGTATATATAAAATAAATTATACTTTTAATTTGAATAAAATTCAATTAGTTTATCTATAATGATAAATAAGATCACTTATTATTTAGAAAATTATTTTTATAAAAATTTCATTTTCTTGCGATATGGATTTACATTTCTAGAAACTTGTGATTAATGATACTAAAATATATATTATATGAATAATTGGATAATAATATTTTAATTATTAAATAATAGTAAATATGAAAGAGAATAGTTGTTATTCATATATAGTCATTTCCCTATAAAAATGGGTTTTTTTATATCTCATATTTTTATTTAAAAGGAAAAATTTATAAAATTTATAATTTGAATGTGAGAAAATGAAAATTATTTTTTGGATTCATCATAGTAAAATTGCATAATGTATATTTTTTTATTTTTTTCTACAATATCTGTTTTTTATTTGAAGAAAGAAAAATATATTTTTTATAATTAATATGGATTTTATGACATTATTAGTATATGGGTATAAATTGGAAATTCACTAAACATTTTTATATAACCAAATATGTATCTTATAAGGGTATTTTTAAATTTAAAAACTCATGATTTAATTAACAAACCCATATTTGATATTTCATAAAATAAGTAATATTTTCTCAATAATTTATTTTGTTACATTATAGATTTTTATTTATAAAAGAATTTTTATTGATTTTATTAATTTAATAAAATGAATTTGATTAAAAATTTAGAATCAATTGTTCAAAAAATATCTAAAAAATGATTTATTGTTATGAATAAAGGTTAATTTACCTTAGGTATAAACTAGTTAAATTGTTTAAATCTAGGTTTGTAAAAGTAATAATCTATAGGGTAAAGGGATTAAAACATGAAAAAAAATTGATGAAGAGGATGAGGTTTTGATCAGGATAATATCCCCCTCTCACTCAATTATTTCTCAATTTTGGTTCCACATGACATTTATAATAGGTTCCCCCTTTATATTAAGTTGAAATGTTTACCAAAATTCCATTATCACCACTTATAAAAGGTGCCCCTCACCACCCCTTCAAGTAACTCCTTAAAATTAAATTACATGTTGAAACCATATCATTCTTATTTTACCTATAAAAATATTTCACTTGATTTATATTCCTTTCATAATATATTATCACACGTCATCAACTATAACATATCTTCTATGGAAATCTAAAACTGCTCTACATGTGTAATTATTTTTACTTAACTTATTTATTTTCTATTTTTTATTGGAAATAATAATTTTCAAATACCTATGTATCTACATATTTATTGGTAATGTAATTAAATTTATTATACATTGGGAATAATCATTAATCATATTTTCTATTTTATGTTATGAAAAATCAAAACCGTCATTCTTGTGTTGTATGGACTACCTCCTCCATAACACAACATGTTTTATTTTCCTTCACCACCACAAAAGGAGAGTATAAAATGGTTATTTAACCTATAGTTATAATATTTCTATTATTTTTAATCAATAAATAATTTTACTCATTTCTGCCATTCTATGGGAAATAAAATCATTAACCTTGCGGGTGTGTGGACTACCACCTTGGTGGAATGATTGATTTTAATTTTCATTTTCATAACCACATAACATGTATGGCCACAAGGATTACATTAAAGGATTAATATAATTTTTATGACATAATTACAGTTTTGGTATGGAAAATTATAATTATTTTAATGATATGATTAGAAAATTAATATTGTTAATTCAATTATTTAAAACGAGAAAAGTAAGAGGATAATGATATATTGTTTCTAAGTAAAGAATATAAAAATATTACTATCTTTATACTCCCTTTAAATTTTGATAGAAAACCCTATATTATCTCTAAATATTATAACAATTATTTAGTTTATTTATATGACAAATAAACTAATTCAAAATCATTCATTAATCATGGAATGTTCATGTTTGGTCGGTTTAGGAAACTACATGAACAATACAATGAATTCATATCATGGATGAATATGTAAAATTATTTTTTAGTATAATATTATATTAATTTATAAATATATTTTTTTGTATGGTTACATTAATATTAAAATAATTAATTAATAAATCACCCTTCATTCATTAAGAATCACTAAAACACTTCCTTCATTGATTTTATACCCATGGATCATAAAAAATCTATGGTGAAATGAAATTATAGCTTTATAAAATATCATGGAACATATATTAGAGTAAATTATATTATCTAAGAATGACCAAATTTGTAAAAATAATAGACACCAACACCTATTCTACAAAACAAGTTTAAAGAAATTATTATTATAACACTCAGGGTTTCGAATAGGTGTTAATTAATTAATATTTTTATGTAAAGAATGATTGTAATTGAAGATTATAAATTTTAATATTTCTGAATAAGGTTATTTGGTATGTATTTATTTAAAATAATTTAATTATTCAGGATATTTTTTGTAAGAGAATATTGAATTAGGAATGAGGTAAGGGGTTTTATCCCAAATTCCTCGATTTGAGACATGTTTTGTATTATTCACAAAATATATTTTATGTGGTGTATATACAACCTATTATAAATATCATATCATGATTTATATTTTAATAATTTTATTTTATGTTCAATTAAATGATCACCCTTTCATGATTTTTTTGATTAATATGTTTCTCAAGCCTCAAGGGTTCATTTTCGCAAACATTAATACCTTGAGACATGTTTATGTTATGAAACATGTTTTCCTTTTAATTTTATAATCAATTAAAATGTATGTATATTTATCATATATATGTTTTATTCATGGTAAATAATAATCCAAATCAGTATGTTCTCATCAAATGGATTTTTACTCAACCATTTCCCCACTTTTCATGGTTTTTAGTAACTCAGTTGTCATTCTTGATGTTATGATTCTCCTCTTAGACTTAAAATATGGTAAATTCTACTAATTGATTTTATTATGTGGTATTACATTTGATTTAGTTTAATTCACATTATGACAACATAAAACACCTTTTTAAAATATTTCTTACTTCATGGAGTATGTTTCCCACAAGGGATATTGATAACACATGTATCCTTTCCTTGAGTTATATTATTTCTTCCATGCTTGGGTTATTCCACCAAAATATTTTATTTTATGGTATTATATAATCCTATTTGGAAAAAATTAGGTTTTAATGTATGTTTTTGTTTTTTACTCTTCTTATAATGTGGGTTTTGAAACAATGTTACTTTGTAAAAAATAAAAAGGGGTTTTTTCCTTTCACTTTAATAAGTTTTGTCTTTATATACTTTTTTTTAAAAGATAAACATAATTTAATTTCAAGTCTCTATTATTTGTGATTATTTTTAAAAGAAAAGGTTTTCAAAATATGTCTTGTCCCATTATGTAAAGTTAAATTTTAAAGTGACATGGAAATTTTTATTTTACATTAATGTTACAATTATTTTTTAAAATCCCTTTTGAGTTTTAATTCTACCACCCTTATTATTTTGAAAATGATTTACCCTAACAGGATTTATATTTCATTATTTCATAAATAATATATATTAATCATTTAGGGGATTGAAATCATGGTATTAAGTAATTATATTCTTGATCCCTTATTATAATACTATTTTAATAATTCCTATTGTGAGGGTGTTTTTCATTTATGTGAACATAGTGCTATGTTTCCATTATTTCACTATGAATATAATCTTTTACAAACATCAATATTATTTCTATGTATGGATTAAGATAAATTTATTATAATATTAAGTTATCTATAAACTCATTTCTCTATATGATGTGACAAACACATTTTATATTATTCACATTGGATGATGTTCACATAGATATAGACTATGTTCTTTCAGTCCCTTTTCCATGAAATTTTCTAGATTTTGGGATTTAGGTATTATGGGGTCTGAAATGGGGTCACTATACTAGTTTCAAAATGGGATTCAATTTCAACTTTTATCAAAGGATATTTTCCCCAAAACCACTTTAATAAACCTATAATGATTGTAATTTTATTGATATGGAAAAATGTTTTGGAAATTCATATATTATTATTCCTTTAATAACGATTGTTATAAAGATGACTATGTATTGTTTGACCATCTAACTTATTTCTATGTATGATTTATGATCATTTTATCCATTTTATTTACATATGGATAAGTATTGACATTATTTATGATTATTGACTACTAACAAATGTTTATTATGAAATAAAATTATGTATCTTTCATTATGTGGATATACATGTTCTAATTCAGTAAGAGGTTCCTTAGGGAATGGTATCAAAAGTATTTTTGAATCTTATGGTGAATAGTGTTAATGTTATTAGGTTATGGGTGGCGCCCAAAAATTATTTATTTCCTTAATGCATGAACTTGTTGCATGAGACAATACAAGTTGGGTTTTTGTGTGTACCTATTCCCCTAACAAGCTAGTATCTTGGAACAAGGCCTTAAAAACTTGTTTTTTTTTCTAAAATTATGTATTCCATCTGTATGGGAATAGTATTATTGATATCTATGTTTTAATTTATTATAATGTATATATAATTCTCTCAGTTTTAGTTGATTATTGATTTATATTATTTGCTTATTCTTACCATAATATTTATTTCATGTTAATTCCATAATTACATCAATTATATGTTTCCCTTAGTTTTGGATTTTATCTCACTCTTTGTTATGTTTCCATTCCCCAAGTTATGAATAAAATTATCACACATTACATGTTTATAAGGATATAATGTGTGAAATAATTTACATGAGATGTCAAAGACTCAATACAGATTATGTAGTTTTGTATATAATGAAACAATTTATGTTTAATACAAAGAACATGGGATTTGTTAGTTATTATATAATCCTAAATATTAAAATCTATAAATATTAAAACATCTTTGGGATATTTTAGATACAATGATCATTATTTATTTTTTAATTAAGGATAGTTATATCTAGAATTTTATAGCTGGTATTGAAGTGAGTTAGTAAAGTGCGTATTTATGGAACAAGATCCTAGAGTGCATGTTAGTGGAAATATATTTGATATTAAAAGAGCGTTTGGATTACTTCAGATATTAATATGTTTGTAGAGGATATTTTAAGGGTTTATAAGTTATGATTGATCATAATTTCAAGGGTATAGATAACCCTTCGGGATAGTATATGATTTAATACTAAGGAAATAATACACTTTTTATTTTTGGACTAGGATAAGAGAACATTAGTAAAAACCCTAAGGATAAGTATAAGAGACAATTCTATGTATAGTATAACATCTTGATGTTTTGGTAAAGTATAGATTGTGTGATTCTCCTAGACATTAAATCCATGTATGGATATTACATGTGGACATAGGATCTAAAAAAGATGTACCTAGCGGTAATGACACTAAAAATAGAGGATTAGATATTAAATCAATCATCACCTGGTTCATGATAAATAGTCTTAACATCACACCTAGTTCAACACTATTGGGGGATATTATTTAGTTGAATCTCATTCTTTTTATGAACCATAATGGTCAATTTGAAAATTATTAGGTCATATAACCAAATAAAAAATTGAAATGGATAAAATAGGTTGAAACATAGTTGTTCATATATTAATTTACATATTAATGATTTGTTCCTTCATAGATTAAGGATAATGTGTATACTGAAATCATATATTTCAATGATATTCTGTTTTAGAATATTTTAAGAAAGTTGATGGTTATTTGGGATCTCTATTTTTAAAGATTTGGTTAAAAAATGTTAGTACACCCAAATAAAAGTAAACTAGGGTGAACTAGGAATGATATAGGTTAACCCAAGGGTGATATAGGTTGAATTGAGAATGATACAAGTTGATTTATAATGACTATAAACTAAAATTGTTGTATTAAAAAGTTCGACATCAAGGGGTTAAATTTTCCTATGTCTAATTGTAATAAACAAACCCTGGTCAAATAAACATGCCACACAAATCATAATTCCATTTAATATAGGTAAAAAAGAAAATAGAAACGAGTCTTGAATAAAAGACAAAAAGATAAAAAACTTAGTACAAATGAAAAAAATGAGATTCATCAATAGACATACAATCCAAGCCAAATAAGATAAAACAGTAATACATGTCCCCATGTGACCTACATTCACCTCTAAACAAACCTAATCTAAAAGTAGTAGTGACAAGAGAAGCCAATGTACTTCAATATTCTCCTCAATTTACCAGAATACTGTAATAATGCATCTACAAACTCACAAAGGCACAAGTTGGGTGTGATCCAATGCCTAGTAAGATACCACTATAGTTTCTATATAAGGTCTAATATCAATAATTAAACAATTATATCTTTTAAAATATAATAGTTTTTAAATTTTTCTTTTAAAATCCAAACCATTTATAAATCATTTTCCAATTTTCTCAATTGTTTTCATAAAAGTCTTTCATATTCTAGAACCAAAAATATGACATGTATATGTGATAAAATATGAATGAATATCCTTACATCAAGAGGTAAATAAGTAAAAACAAATCCATGTACCAACGCATCACAAGAAGCTATGTGATATAACCACATATAATAACATTTGTGAAATAATCCATAATAAAAAAACGATGCGATGAATAAACATAAATGAAAAAGAACCTAATATATTAGGCTCTAGTCTGTGGGAAACTGTGTAATTTACCTTAAAAAGACTAATTAAGAGTAAATTATATCCAACTGATATCAATCCCTTCTAGTTGATATTGAAAAAGGTTACCTCTAAGTGATATATAACACACTAAGTCTACCCATATCACTTTCCCAACACACCCAAGGTTCCCAATGTGGAATTGTCCAAATCCATTTCAAAACCATTTTCACAATTTTTTAAAACGTTTTCGAAACCATTATAATCCACTACGGTGATTGAAAACCCATTTCAAAATAAATAAAATCTATTTTCAAGTCAAACCACCCTTTAAAAAACATTTACCTTTCAAAGAAATCATCTGAAACCATTAATCACTTCAAATCAATGAAAAAACTAAAGGTATTTATCAATAATGACATGAAATTCATCAAATTGACCCATTTTAAAGAACACCTACCTCAACACCATATAAACCTAACTTCTATCATCAACAGTGACTATAAACCAAGAAAATATCCTTTAGAAGATATGTCATGCTATGAAAATGGAAATGGTTGATAGAAAACTCTATCCTATCTCAAATATGAATCCAAACCATAACAAAAACTCAAACCAAAGAATATCCATAAGGATTAAATAACCAAAGAAAATAAATACAACCACGACTATGATCATTCCCTGAATGAAGTGAATCGGATGGAAAGGATTCACCAAAAAATGACTAGGAGGAGCCTCTATGTTGAGAGAAAGGAAGTCTATATAAAAGAAATATGAAATTTTAGCTGAACTTCCTACATAAAACCAAGAATTGGGAAATTACACAGTGTGAAATTCTATTACACATCATGTAACTATGAAGTCACATATATACCAAAACACAAGTCTCTTTTTATTAAAACCCCATTTTTTCGATTATATGACGTATGATTGTGAAAAATGGCACGTCTCTCAACTGCTTCAGAGAACACGCCCAACACGCCCATTGATTTTCGAAAAAAATCAACCCCTAACCCTCAGAGAGATCATCCTCTATTGGAATTCCCAAATACATATACCTTCAATCCTGGATTGGCTCCTTCAGTTGATGGTGTTTGGTCTTTGCAACTCTCTCTAGTCTCTCCCCCTAAGCTTTGGTGCCCAGATCTATCCTTCAAGGAGGCCCTTTGCGGCTCATCCTGCGATGCTCATATCCCCAGCTTCTTGGATGTCTGACCGTTTTCTCCTCAAGATTCATGGGTTGTCTTGCAGATCTTGATGAAGGTCACCGCAGCGACATATGGTGACACAGTTTCTTGCCTGCAATGGACCCTTGTGGTGTGATTTTTCTTAGAGAATTCGTCTGTTTAGACCTTTCAGTGCTTCGTGGCTTCCTCAGGATTGCTCACTCTGGCTCGAATCTCATCCATCAACATAATCTTTTTCTATCTAGTCTTGTCTCCATAATTATATTTCCTTAAATCTTGGTGTAATCCTCCTTGGCACTAGATCAACTGGAACTTCAATCTGGCTCGGTGGTTGTTGGATGTTCATAGAGGTAAAGAGATCCCCTGCACAGCTATGTGGATCAGTTTTCCTAGTCTACTGATAGCCTTCTAGAATGGAACCATTCTGAAGGACATTGGTGACTTGCTTGTAGGTTTCCTCAGTTCTGATGTTTTTACTTGTAGTGGCGAGGAAAACCTAGTGGCTCGACATTATGTTGAGATAGACTTGTCGCTTCCAGTTCCGGAGAAGATCATAGTGAAGGTGCAGGATTTTCTTGGTTGGTCTCAGGACATCATCTACCCTATTTTCCCCAGGTTTTGTGCTTCTTGTCTCCTCTAGGGACACTCCTTGCAGGAGTGTAGGATGTGATGTCCAAGGGGCCACTGAAAATCTCCCATATGTTCCTAGCATAGCACCGCCTCCCTCCGTCCAATGGAAGGCCCTGGATTTGAGGTGCCTTAGGCTGGTCCTCGGTCTTCTGAAGTAGTTGTTCTGGCTACCCCTCCTCAAGATTTATCCTCTTCAATGGCCTCTTCTGATCTTTTTACATAGTATCCTACCCAGGATCTCATCCCTTATGCAGGTTTCCCTCCCCTGCAGGGGCACATGGTATGTTTCCCTTGGCTCCCTAGTCCTAGACATCCATTCTTCGAAGATCGCACTTCGGATAATTTTCTCAAGGACCTATATCAGATCATTGGGACTCTCCTATCTTCACCACCTATTCTTACCTTGCATCCTACCTCATGTTTTGTGGTGCATCCCCCACTGGTCGACCTTCAAGAGGCTCCCCTCTCTGGCTCTCGAAAGTGTGTAGAACCTAGGGAATCTCAGGCCTTTGGCCCAGTTTCTACCCAGCTCCATGTGAGGAAATCTTTACAAATCTTCCTATAGTATTCACATTCAAGCATAATAGGCTCCTGAAAATATCCCAAGTATGTGTACAAGGTATCGTTTCAAACTAATGAAATCTCAGAAGTGCTCTTCCCTCCTTTAGAATGATACCGATATTTCTTGGGCCAAAGCCATGCCTTCTTTTTTCCAAAAATATTCATCCTTATAGCGATCTCTTGTTGGTTAGGTGCATGGGTAAAAACCAATTTCATAGTCTTGGAATCCAGGAAACACAAATCTTAGATTGTGGTAGTCATTGATCACAAACAGTCTCCCACAAGGAATAGTGAGTTCATGTGCAAACATAGGATGAATATAGACCCAATCGATAGGCATATATGGATCTTATAAACCAAGACCATCTCAGTTGACTTGTTATAGGATGTTGATCAGTATATTAGGACTAATATCTCCCATGTTATGTGTTCTATTTACACGACCTTTGTGTATGGTAGCTGTGACTCACAAATAATGGAATTTCTATGGAACAACCTTAGTGGATTCAACCTAGAGGATATGATGTGGATTATATAGGGTGAATTCAACAATATAATAGAGCCCACATAGAAGAAAGGAATAGGGGTGTACCAACATAAGTCTAGCATGAAGTTTGTCAAATTCATAGTGGGGAAGGGTCTCTTGGACATGGGTTATACAGGGGATCCCATTACATGGTGCAACAACCATAAGGGGAGAAGATGTTTTTGGAGATATTTAGATCGATACCTAGCAAACATCCATGACATTTCGATGTTTTCTAATTCCAAGTTGACTCATTTTTTTTTGGAATCTCGAATCATTCTCCACTTCTTCTCTACTTGACTCCAGGATAGGAAATGAATGATAATTTCCAATTTTTTGGTCGGTGGACAAGTTATCAATGATATCAGCAGTTGATTAGGGAGTGTTGGGGTGAACCATCCCAAGGACACTCATGGGTTCACCTTCATAATAAGCATTGACTCCTCAAGAAACACATTCAGTATTTGTCTAGGTATCTCCCTCTAGATGACCAGGACCTAGTCTATCTCCAACGTGATATTAAGAGGATGGAAACTAGCCAAGAGACCGTGTGCGATGAACTGGTTTTCAGTGATCTATCCAACAAAAATAACACACTGGAGAAATTGATTCTTTATCAGGAACAGAAGTTAGGGGAGGCCTGAAGGATAAAATGGCTTCGTGAATGGAAAAAAGACCCCACATTTTTCCAGTCTTGTATCAAG
This sequence comes from Viscum album, assembly GCA_963277665.1. NCBI lineage: Eukaryota > Viridiplantae > Streptophyta > Magnoliopsida > Santalales > Viscaceae > Viscum > Viscum album. Next base: position 1,231,201,281 of record OY728133.1, on the reverse strand, counting down.
GAGAAACGTCAACCCATAAAGCCAAACATTGTGTTGGAGGATGGATCATTCAATGATGAAAGAGAAGTGGTTGGGGAATGGCTCATACCCTATTTAAGGACTTACTAGCTAGGATGAGTCTGAACTTACCAAATGGTTACTTGAAGGGGGAAGATAACCTCTGGGATGTGATCCCTTATTCTGTTACTACCCACGGTAATACTCTCTTTGAAGTGATACCAGAGGAGGGTGAGATTCATGCAGCCATGATGAGCTTAATCCTTGAGAGTGTTTTGGGCCAAGATAGTTTCCCTGGAACATTTTACTGGGGATCCTGGAAGGTGGTTAAGGGATACACTACTATCCAGTACTTCTTCCATGGGGGAAACCTATTGCAGGTTGCATGTGCAACGAATCTAGTTCTCATCACAAAGATTATGGAACCCTCCTCCCTCCTCCACTATAGACCGGTGAGTTTGTACAATTCCCACTACATGATCTCAAAATGTATCCTCAATAATCGCCCATCCCAATATCTCCCCCGCTGGCTATACCTTCAGCAGCATGGTTTTTTCAAGGGCCACTCAATACAAGGACCAATTGTGTTGTCTATGGAGATGCTGAGATATTTAAACACCAAGTCCCATAGATCTATTGTGGCTATAAAATTGGGTATTAACATGGAATTTTAAAGGGTTTAATTGGGTTTTATCATTATAGTTCTTAACATAAAGGACTTCTCTTCATGGGTATGCGACCTCATCTTCTGGTGTTTTAGTTCTTCTTGGCTGGAAGTCTCCTTCACCGGTCACTCTCATGGGTTTTTAAAATTAGTAAGGGGGATATGACAAGGGGACCCTTTATCGCCTAGATTCATCCTTTTAATATAGGACACTCTCATATGCATTATTAACATGGGCAGGTCGAATGGTGATATTATCCCATACCGAAGGAAATGGAACCGACCCTCCATCTCCCATTTGATGTTTGCGGATTCCACATTCATCTTCATGAATGCTTGAAGGAGGTCTCTATGCACCTCAATAGTATTATCGACAACTATGGTCACTAGAGTGGCAAACAATCAACAAGGATAAGATAAACTTATTCATTTCAATGTGATGTCCTTCAAATATAGTCGTGAATATTAGTCTCTGACTGGTCATGTAGTTTGTTTCCTTCCCCATGGAGTATCTTGTTGCTCCTATATCCTCAAGAATACTCTTTATTCGTGACTTAGATCATGCGGTGAGCAAGATCTTGGGATGCATTCCCAATTGGAAAAACCACTTTTTATCCATTGGGGGCTGAATCACTCTAGTGAAAAGTGTCCTTGCATCCATGCTAGTTCAAGATTTAACCTCCACCTTGGTCCCAAAATCTATTATCAAATCCATTAACATAGTGCTAGCAGGCATTATACGAGATGCGCTCTCGAATGGGAAGCACCACTAGGTAGCCTAGGGAAAAATTGAAAGGCCCATTATCAAGGAGGGATAGATGTCAAGAGTCTTTCTAAGACCATCCATGACTTGCATGAGAAAATTACATGGGAAATTATAGAGGGTTGAACTTTGTGGGGGGGAAACCATGTCCGGTGTATCAAGTGGTAATTTGGATTACACTTCTCGTCCCAGATCTCACCTCTCATCCAAGCTTGGTTCCCTCCTTCTGCCTCTAAATTATAACTCTCACCAGATTATAAAGGAGGGAAATATTGTTTTTTGGTAGCATAAATAGGCAGGTAATGTTGTTGGTTACCCAAGATGCCTAGCTCCCACTATCTCTTTTAAGGAGGAATGCCTTCATCCAACATTTTTAAAGACAATCTAGAACTAAAATCAAAAGGTGGTATCTGATATCATTTCCATAAACTCGGATCCTGAAATACGTGTCTTTACCCCTTCTAAATTAGGGTGGTTCAATTCAAATAAATTTTTAAGGTCATCCTATACTCTGCTTCAACATAATCAATGGAACTATTGGGTTTGGTGAAATAAAATTACAAAAAAGTATAATTTTCTCACTTTGAGGATTAGGAACCAAGCCTTACCTTTGGATGAAAGTGTTAAGAGGATGTGAATCATCCTTTCTTCAAGATACAACTATTGTTAGAATAGTTAGGAAGAGACGATGAACCACATATTTCTTGAAGGGGATCGGGCAAAGGATGTATATAGGGCCTCTGGTGAGCTTACTGTTTACTCCTCAAGTGAGCTGAGGAATATCCCCTTCTTGGAACACTAGTACAAAGGTACATGGGAAGTGGGATTGAAGATAATGGTGAGAACTATGATACTCAATTATAGGTGCTAGTGTTTATAGTAGGGAAGCAATAGGGCTTAGTATGATGGGTGTCCTAGTTTAGGGAGGTCCATCATTATAAGGGTGAGGAGTCTTATAGTTAACATGGTATCGTTGATTACTAACTTGTAGGAATATCCCTTACTTCAGGTGGTGTGGGCCTCTTATCCATCAGCTCATTCTCTTGTCCCTAGGCTTTAGAGTCTTTGGGTGTGGTGGTCTCCCCCAGAATCTATCCTTAAGATGAGCATAGATGGATCTTGCAGCTTTGGGATCATGCATGGTAGATGAGTTGTGTGGGATTGCATGGATAGTGTGTGGATGACCTTTATAGCATATTATGAAAATGGTACCTCCATACTGGCAGAGGCAAAATGTGTTCTTACCAGTCTCATTCTTTTCAATCAGGAGTACATCAACCTATCCTAGGTAGAAACAGACTCCACGGTCATTTATGACTCCTTACAGGATAAAGGTCCCTTACCTTGGTCTATTTCATACATCATCAAGTAATGCAAGCTGGTTCTAAATAGTAATTTAAGGGTCTCCCACACTTAGTGCGAGGTGAACAAAGTAGAAGATCACATGGCCTCTCTAGTAAATCAAGGCTCCAATGTAACGCGCTTGTATAACATTTCTTCCTTCAAACCAGAGGGGGTGAATCTGATTTGAGGGGAAGCCCTTGGTCTCTACTACTTTAGGCTGCCCTAGGCCTTGTTCTCCCATGTTTTCCTTATTCCTTTACTTTTAAATAAAAAATTTAACATTTATTATGATTATATAACATGTAAAATTTACATATCTTGCATATTTTTAGTTTGTTAATTCATTTCATAGGTTTTATTGAGTTTCCATTACACATTGGGTAATTCCATCACACGTTATGAAACTACCTAATGAAAAACCAAAATTGCTGGTTTTTTGAAAAAAAAAATACAAAAAATCCAGGACTTCACCATTATAGGTATCCTTCCAAATCATTTTCAGCATTACTAAACTAATGAAAAAGGAAATAAAAAACAAAAACTAAATCATACCTGACAAAAAGTTAATGGGTAATTACAGTCTCCCCACCATAAATACTTTCTTCCCCCAAAATTCACACAAGATCATGGATCTGAAAAAAGTGAATCCATTTTCGACTCCCCAATGGCTCACACTCCCACATCTCATGGATATCTTATCCATATTACTGTAGTAACCAGACTTGGGGGATCAATTTAAGATGTAGTGCCCTATCCTGGTGATCCATTATCTGAACTCTTTACTCAACCAAAGTGGTATCCGGCTCAAGATAAACATCCTTACATCTATTCACAAGGGAATGATCTAGTATATTCCATCTCAACTTGGAAACATGAAAAAAATCATGGATATATTCCAAACTAGAAAAAAAGTTCAATTAATAGGACACCCTCCCTAGTTGTTCTATGATCTCAAAGAGGCCCCCAAACCTCAGTGCTAACTTACCCTGCTAACCAAACTGACGATGTCTCATGTGAGTTGAAACTCTAATAAAGACCTGATCACTAACCTAAAACTCTAGCTATGGATAATGATGTTTACCATAAGATTTAGGATGACTATGGGCCATGATCAGTCTCCTTTGGGTAAGTTATATAGTCTCCTTCATCTCTTGAATAACACTTAACCCAACTAAGGACCGATCTCCCAACTCTTCCTAACACAAGGGAGATCTAAATGGTTTCTCGTACAAATCCTAAAAGGTTACCATATTTATCGAATCCTGATAGCATATGTTATCGGAAAATTCAACTGAAGGAAAATGATTTTCCCAAGTTCGTTTGAAATAAATCACATAAGCCTGAATCAAATCCTCTAAAACCTAGATAACCCCCTCTGTCCAGGAATGATAAGCCATGAATAATTTAATAAAGAAACCTATCACCTCATGAAAACATTTCCAAAACCTAGATGTGATCCTCTAATCCCTATCAAACACTACTACAGAGGGAACCTCGTGAAGTCTAAAAACTCACATATATACAAGTCCCAAAGATGTTATGATTTTATCTTCTCCTTGATAGGTTGTAAATATTTTGATTTATTGAGTCAGTCAATGATCACCCAAATCACATCCTTCCCACTAGTCATATGTGGAAAACTGATCTCAAAATCCATGGAAATCTCATCCAAATTCCTTACTGGAATGGTTAATGGCTGAAACAACCACACACGTCTTCAGTGATCCTCCTTAATTCTCAACGGGAAAGAAACTGTGATATAAAATATCCAATCAATCACCTCATCCCCTACCACTAAAACTGACATCTCAATTCATGATACATATTGGTATTCCATTGGTGCATGAACCAACAAGAACAATGTACACTTTTAGAAACTCCCACCTAAAGCAAAACGAGACAACAAACTTACTATGGATGAACAAAGCTCTACTAGGAGACCAAGACCACTCAACCAAGGTCTCCCCACCATAAAGAATTTCACTAAAGTTTTATCTCTCAGTTTCTACAATATGATCAATCATAACTCACTCATCAGAAGATCATATAGCATTCATCTAAGACAATAACACTTGTCCACCATCCTATTCCTCTTCCAATATCATCTCTGAAAACAAACTCATTAGAGGCTACTACTCAATTGATTCATTCATGGCTTATGTCAATATTTTTCTTCTCAACACATTGGTAACCATATTTTCTTTCCCAGGGGTATAAGAAATATCAAATTGAATACCCTAACAAACTCTACCCGATAACTCTACCACAAATTCAGATCCCTCTGGAAAAAAATATATTTCGGTCCCTTATGATCAGAATAAATCATAACGCACTCCCCAAAGAGAAAGTGAAACCATGTTTTGAGGACATTCTTAACAACTACCAAATCAAGATAATATGTAGAGTAGTTATTCTCATGAGTTCATAAATGGACAGATCCATAAGCTACAACCCATTTCTCCTGCATCAAGACTCATCCTAAAACCATACCAGAAGCATCATAGAAAACATCATAACCAAAACCCAACTCCATAATAATAAAAAACCTCATTTTAATTCAAAATCATCTTTATGTCCTCAAAATATCTATAACACTTACCATTCCATTCAATTTTTACACCCTTATAGGTTAAATATGTTATAGAATAAGTTATCTTAGGGTAGTCCAGAAAAAACTGTATATAATAACCAGCCAAACCCATTAATATTTGGACCACAAACAAATTTTTGGGTTTCTCCAAGGACAAAATTTCATGAAGATTTTCAAGATGTATTGAGATGCCCCTTTCAAAGATCACATGCCCCATAATCTTCACCTATCAAATCCAAAACTCACACTTGGAACTGTGACCATACATGAAATTTTCTCTCAAGGTGTGAGGAATTATATCAAAAGGTCCATGTACTTATCCAACATGGATTACAGAAAAATATGGTCCACAAAAACAATAATAAAAGAGTCCAAGAATCGATGAAAGATATGATTCATTAAATCAATATACAGTATAGGTGAATTAGTAAAACCAAATGTCATAACCCAAAACTCAAAATTTACATATAGAATCCTATACATCTTCATAGTTATATTGTCTTATCAAACTCTCAACTGGTGATACCCTGACCGCCGGTCAATATTTGAAAACTAGCGTTCCCCATAATGATTAATAAAGATATAATTAATCCTCAAACGAATATATTTGTTCTTAATGGCCACCAAATTCAATTTTAAATAATCAATATAATGTCTAAGGTTCCCATATTCATTATAAGAAAAGAGGAAAGGAGAATCCCACAGTGAAAAACTAGGAAGAATAAGTCATTTAGGCTATTGGTTCTCAAGATGGACCTTAAGTTCCCCCAACTCAGTGGGTTCCATATGGTAAGATAGAATAGAATCAGGCATTGTACTAGGGAGTAGGAGAATAGTAAATTCAACCGCTCTCTATGGTGAAAAACTATAAAAATTATCTAGAAATCCCTTAGGGTACTAACACACAAATTACTAAAGTCAAACACCCAAGAAAGGGTCAACTGCATCAAAAAAATCTCTAACAATTGGCATGATATTACACCATCATAAGGGACAATAGGTCATACCCTTATTGATATTGAGTCCTAATCACCATGGAAAACATGAGGGACCCCATCAGAAGAAAATAGCTGAACTCGATAACCATAATAGTCAATATTATCCTTAACACTGGACATACAATTCGCGATGATAATCAAGTCGATGATGTCAATATCAAGAACTATAAAGTCTCATTCCAACTCAATGTCCCCTTTCATTACCCAACATGCAGGACATCTAAAACCTTGTTTGGACCTATTTCACAAATGTATGTAAAGATCAAACAATAATGAAATAATTTATGAATGAAGATCCAACACGTTAACTAACTCTGACTATTTTAAAGAATGAGTAGATCATATATCAAACAAATCTAACACCATGAAATATTGGATAAAAAACGAACATATAAAAATATCAACCCTTGATTCAAAATCCTCTAGCACATAATCCACTGCATAAAGTTATATGGTCTTATCCACATGAAAATCTCCCTTAGCCTAAGTATTAGACCCACCACCCATGGATGAATTTTCAAAAACTGTCGAACCCTTTGTGAGAGTGGATCCTTTCATACTTCTATGTGATATCTTTTCATAAAAATGATGTAGATGGAAAAATTGTCCACAATGATGAAAAGTCTTAAGAAACTCTGCATAGTTAGTCTTGGTATGAACCCACCTTCCACACTGGTAATAGATTACCTACTAATACCCTATTGATTCTCCAAAAACTGGTCTTGAAGAATCTCAATCACTCTTACGATTTTTTTTACTATCCAACAGATACCCACCAGCTAACCACTAAACTAGCTGAAGATCCACCCAAACCTATCTTCCTAGCTATATCTACCTCAGTAAAAGCTACCTTATTAACTACCTCCACAAAGTTTGGAAGGCACAACAGTATCAAAAATATAAAAAATACCATGCCTCAAACCTAACTCAAACCTATGTGCCTTTAGTTACTCATTATTGAAATGATTTAGTGCCAGAAACATCAACTCAAAAAAAACATGTAGAATACTTTAGAATGGTATGATCCCCCTACTATAAGGTTAAAGACGTTAAGGTCTTTGATGCATGAAATGTCTCAGGATAAAACTAATGGTTAAATATTTTATTGAAGTAACCCTAAGTAATATTCTCATGCAACTTAACTTCCACAATAAAGTACCATCATCCCCTTCTTATTGGATCGAATAAGTAGATGTATATGTATATTAGATAGAACAATACAAGAGGGGGTGAATTTTAGGTTTAAAAACCTTTAAGTTTTGAAACATAAGAGATTAGTTTAAAAGGTCTTAAACTAATACAAATACAAACACACACAATTGTATTGAATATAAAAGGTATGATGTAATGTAATACTAATGAAATGTAAAACAATTGTATTCAAGATGAACACAATAATCAGAGTAATATAAAGATAAATGATTCTACCTTAAATTGTATAGAGTCAATCAATACAATATGTAATAGAATGATTGTAATTGAAATAATAACAATTGAATATTTAAAGAAGAAAAAAGGAAATAATACAAATTCCTTTCTAATACAAGCAGCAGCGGAAAAGTAAAAGTATTACAATTATTTTGACCCAAAGATAAGGGTTAGCCTTTCACCTAGGATAAAAGTTCTGTCTCACCAACACCTTGATAATCCCTCGATACGATGATCGAACTGTCTGTCTGCCTATCCCTGGCAGCCCTCGATACGATGATCATAACGACTTTCTGCCTATCCCTGGCAGCCCTCAATACGATGATCGGAACGTCTGTCTGCCTATCCCTGGTATCCCTCGATACAATGATCGGACCGTCCATCTGCCTATCCCCGACAACCCTCGATTTTGTAGGTAATCAGCACCTCTGTCTTTCAATTACTTGAAAGCCCTCGATACAATGATCGGACGCACAAAGCACACAACATGAGAGAAGTCACAACATCTCTCTCTAGAATCTTGAATGAAGTAGAGTATCATAGTTGTTCCAAAGTTCTCTTTGTTGTCTGTAGTGCTCTCAGCTTCAAATGACCTCCTATTTATAGGCCTCGGGTTCCAACGGTTACATCTCCTCCAACGGTCATATTTCTCCGAAAAACTCGGAGGGACTTGGACACCTGGCATCATAACGGTCATATTGAAACAGAAATCACGACATCGTTTTGATTAGTTTGTAACTAAATCAACGACATCGTATTGGTTAGAACAAGATATACGAATAAGATAATCATGAGTATGATTTAAATGAATCATGTGTTTTTGAAAAAGTACCCAAACAATTATGTAATGAAAGATATGAGTAGCAGAGTCAATTCAATCTCCATATTCAGTACGATCAACATTGTACGATTGGTATGATCAGTACAATCAGCATTGTATGATTGACATGGTCAGTACGATCAGCAAGATCAGTACGATCAGCATGTTCAGTACGATCAGCATGGTCAGTACGATCAGTATGGTTAGTACGATCACCATGTTCAGTACAATCAGCATGGTCAGTACGATCAACATGGTCAGTACGATCATCATGTTCAGTACGATCAGCATGGTCAGTACGATCAGCATGTTCAGTATGATCAGCATGGTCCGTACAATCGGCATGGTCAGTACGATACGATTGACAAGGTTAGCACGATACGATTAAAAAGACATTTTTGATTTCCAAAACAAAATATAGAAGACAAAAGAGAACTTTTGACTCAACAATATCCCCCTTTTTGGAAAGCACAAATCACAAAATAAAAAATTAAAGAAATACTTATCTCCCCTTGAGTTATTGGAAACTCTTCTGAATAAGAAATTGGAATACAAATCACTCCCCCTTAGGTGTATACTTTCCTAAGGATTGTATTCATATAATTTTCTTTAAGTGTTGTAAAGCATTCTCCCCCTTGATAAAAAATTCTCCCCCTTTATAAACTTTCTCCCCCTTGATAAAAAATTCTCCCCCTTTGTGATTTACAAAAAGAAAGGGGTAAACTTGAATTGTCTGACAGAGTTAGAAAGAAGGATTGTAGGACAAAAAGAAAATAATTATAAAAGTTAAAACAAAGACATATTCCAAAGGAAAAACAAATACAATAGTAATTTGTTTTCTCTTTCTTTTTCATTCTTGATTAACTTATGAAGAACCGCATTCATCTTTTTGATCTCCTTCTTGTCTTCAGAAATAGCATTACCCTGAGATCTGAGAAGGTCTTGTTGATCGGCAAAGAGTTGATCTTGATTTCTAATTGTCTCTTCCTGAACTCTGATTACTTCCTCAAGAGTATCAATTATGTCTTGCAGATTCTTGTTATCTTTGGATAACCCAGAGTTCTGTTTCTTCAAAAGAACTATTTCATCTTTGAAAGATGAATCCCTTGAGAACTCATCCTGAAAGGCATTCATTATCTCCTGCAAGTCTTTTACTGAAGGAACATCAGCTCGTTGGGAAGACAAAAGATTCAACCTTTCAACCGTTTATCTGTCAAGATTATTGAAAGCAATTGCAAGCTCATTTGACAAACTTCTTATATCTTCAATTGCTATCTCATGGTCATTTAATGAGATCTTTGTTTTGTATGACCACTTGGTCATCTTGTTGCATGCCTTCTTATGAGCAACTGAACTTTCTAAAAGAACTTTCAAATCGGCTTCAACTGATAAAACATTCTTTCTTAATTCTTTTACAGAGCCAAACTTCTTCTTTTGATTGTCAGTAATAAAATCAATATTACCTTCTATCCTAGGGAAATATTGAATGGTCTTCTTAAACCTTCTCAAAACATGGAAAATGTAATCACTCTTCTTGAGAGAGATTGTGTGTTCTGAATTAGTATCCTCATCATACGAAGGCAATTCATTTGATCTGCTTCAGTCAACAACTGGTTGTTTTCCTTTTTCATTTTCTTTCTCTTTTCTTTCTTCTTCCACTTTTTCACTAATGACAACAACTTTATCAGTGTGATAGGATTGAGCACCTTGATTTTCTTGAGACAAAATTCTATCCGAAGTTCATGCTTGATCGGCATGAGGAACTTGTTGAAAATATTCACTCAGCTTTTGAACCGATTCCTCCCTACTCTTCTTCGAACTCTGAAGGAATTCTAAAAGAAAATCTCCTTCCTCCTCTTCCACTTCTTCTATCTCTTCCATCATTTGTTTTCCTTTTTTTCAGGAAGGCTCAGTATGATAGGCTCTTGATGCACTTCTGTGGTAAGTTGAGCACTAGCTTCCTCAACTGCTTTCAAGACTTCAGAGACATAAAATTTCTATGCTTTTCTTTTCAAAAGAACCTTCTTCTTATTTTCTTCATGAAGGGTATCCTCAACCCTTAATCTCTCAGGAAAGGCTTTGGTTGGATCAATTCCAAACTTTGGATCACCTTCCTTTCGTTGTTCCTTATCCTTTATCCACTTGGCTACAACTTCCTTACTGTACATAGGCTTCTTCTTTGGCTTTGAGCTGGATTGAGGATCAGACTTTTGAGGAACAACAAGAGAAGGAATGTCTTTGGCTGGCATAGGTGCCAATTGATTTTGATCCGATTTAGCTTCTACATCTCTTATAAAAAAATTTGAATTTGGATCAAAACAAACATTCAGCTTTTTGAAAGTACTCTTACTAATCCAAGATGACTTCAGATCTATCGGGTTTCCTTTCAAAGGAATGTTGTAAAACTTCATGTTCTCAAGAATAAACTTTGTAAGGATGGCTGGATACATAATCATTTGGGACTTAATCCCTCCTGTCTTGACATTCTTAATGGTTTCAAAAACATACCCCATGAGATTTACTTTTCTCATATTTACAAGATAGTCAAGCATAAAAATATCGGAAACTTTCAAAGTTTCTCTATCCCCTTTCCTTGGGATAAGAAAACCTTGCATCCATAAAGCCACAAACCTATTGTCTGGTGAAAGACGAGCCACTTTCCTTTTCTCTTCATTCACAAAAAATAGATACTTCTCGGCACTTTCTCTGTTAAACGTACCAACTTGCTCTGGTAGTTTATGAGATGGACATAAATAATCCCCTTCTATTGGGACATTCAGAAAAAGAGTCGCTTGTTTCACAGACATAGAAAACTTTCTATCATAAACAGCAAAATTTATATTCATGTCTTTGTCGAAATATACGGTTTTATAAAACTGACAAACTTCATCAAAGTGAACCGGATCTTGAGAAATAGGCCTTTCAACACACAAATGCTCCCATCCTTGAAACAAGATAATATTCTTGATAGTAGAATCATATGAATCATAGAAGTCATGGGATACTAACCTTTCTCTTAAAAGCTCTTTTTCCGAGAAAGCCTTTGAAGACATATCGGCAGGAGTGTTGGCAGAAGATTGAGACATAGGGATGATGCCGATGAATGATCATACGATGACTTAAAATAGTGGATCAGAGTTTCGCCTCAAAACCTGAAAAACCAATGTGGGTTTGGGAAGGGGGGGCTATTTATAGGCGATATAGGGGTGACTGTTGATCTTCTATGGTCAGGATTAGAGGAAAATAGATCAATGGTTAGGATTAAAACAAAAGAAAAAAAATGAAAAGTACCTGCCAGAGAACGTAAGGTTATTGTTGGTTTTAGTAGAGTTCAAAAGAAAACACAAATATACAATGTAAAAGAATACTATCAATCATCATACCGATAGAAAACAAAGTCGTTACCATTAACTAAAAATATAATGGAAAACAATCTCGTTACCATGAACTGACAATACGATGGAAAACAATCTCATTACCATGAACTGGCAATACGATGGAAAACAATCTCGTTACCATGAATTGACAATACGATGGAAAACAATCTCGTTACCATGAACTAACAATACGATACAAAAAAATCTCGTTACCATGAATTGACAATATGATGGAAAACAATCTCGTTACCATGAACTGACAATACGATGAAAAACAATATCGTTACCATGATTGGTCAGTACGATGGAAAAAAATTATTACCATCATCGGTCAATACGATGGAAAAGAAATTCATTACCATCATCAGTCGATACGATGGAAAATAAATTCATTACCATCATCGGTCGATATGATGGAAAAGAAATTCATTACCATCATCGGTTGATAAGATGGTAAATAAATTCATTACCATCATCGGTCGATACGATGGAAAAGAAATTCATTACCATCATCGGTCGATACGATGAAGTAAATAATACAATAAAACTATCAATACGATAAAAAATAGGTATATATTACGATAAAACTATCAATACGATAAACAGGGAAACAAAAACACATACCAGGAGAGTAAATGATTAAATATAAAAGAAACATAGTAAAAAAACATAGAAAGAAATGTCCTCCCCCTTTCAAAGGGAGTTTTTTACTGTAGGGAGAAAAGTAAAACATGAAGTGGATATGAATTATTATTTTAATGTAATCATTCCTAGATTCTGTTTTATAAACTCAAACCTATCAGAAGGTAATGGTTTTTTAAAAATGTCAACAAGTTGTTCTTGTGTTCCGATAGATTGTAAAACAATATCTCCTTTTTGTGTGTGATCCCTAAGAAATTGATGCCTAATGTCTATGTGTTTTGCACAAGAGTGGTGTGCTAGGTTCTTACTAAGAGCTATGGCACTAGTATTATCACATAGAATTTGAGTTTTGGAGAAACTTAATCCATAGTCAGTGAGAGTGTGTTGCATCCACAATACTTCAGCACAATAACTTCCAGCTGCTACATATTCAGCTTCAGCAGTGGATAGTGCTACTGAGTATTGTTTCTTGCAGGACCAGGAAACCAGAGAATCTCCTAAGAAATGACATGTTCCCGATGTACTTTTCTATCCATTCTACAACCACCAAAGTCATCATCTGAAAAACATTGTAAAACGAAATCATTCCCAAAAGAATAAAAGAGACCTAAATCCATAGTGCTTCTTAAATACCAAAAGATTCTATTTATGCCTTTTAAATGAGACTCCTTTGGATGATATTGGTATCTTGCACATAAGCATACAGAAAACATTACGTCTGGTCGACTAGCTGTCAAGTATAACAAACTCCCTATCATACCTCTAAAGATTGTTTGATCTATTGGTTTCCCAGTTTCGTTAGGATCAAGTGTATTTGAGGTATTGATTGAAGTGCTAATACTTTTAGTCTTGTCATAACCATACTTTTTGAGTAAATATTTTATATACTTGTGTTGAGATATATATGTTCCTTCTGGTTTTTGAGAAATTTGAAAGCCTAAAAAGATTGTTAACTCACCCATCATACTCATTTCAAACTCAGATTTCATTAAATTTTCAAAAGAATCGGTTAAGGATTTCTAAGTTGATCTGAATATGATGTCATCAACATAGATTTGAACAATCAAAACATTTTTATTTTCCATTTTTATAAAAAGGGTTGGATCTTCTGTACCTTTTGTATAATTGTTTTGTAAAAGAAATCTTGTAAGTCTATCATACCATGCTCTAGGGGCTTGTTTAAGACCATATAGATCCTTGGTAAGTTTGAAAACATGATCAGGATGTTTTGGGTCTTGAAAACCAGGAGGTTGTTCGAAAAAAACTTCTTCTTGAACAAAACCATTTAGAAAAGAACATTTTACATCCATTTGAAATAGTTTGAAATTGAAATATCCTGTAAAGGCTAATAGAATACGAATAGATTCAAGTCTAGCTATAGGAGCATATGTTTCTTCATAGTCTATTCCCTCTTGTTGATTATAGCCTTTAGCAACAAGTCTTGCTTTATTTCTTACAATGATTCCATTTTCATCACATTTGTTTCTGAAAACCAATTTTACACCAATTACAGTTGTTTCTTTAGGTCTATCAACTAAAGTCCATACTTGATTCCTCTCAAATTCATTTAGTTCATCTTGCATTGCTTTGATCCAATCATCATCACCTAAGGCCTCACTTGGACTTTTAGGTTCAAATTGGGAAAGAAAAGCAAGATGTTCTACTTCATTTCTTAAGGAATTTATGGTCTTTACAGGTTGATTTTTTTCACCAATGATGTTATCACTGGGATGATTCCTAAGAAACAATTGATTTGGGATTTGTAAAACCTATTCATCAGCATATGGTAGAAAATATTCCATGGTAAATGTTTCAGAAGTATCTTCTTGAATATTTTCCTTATCAGAAGGATCTTCTATCAAAGATTGATAATCAGTTTTTGAAAACACATCTGAGGATGTCAGTTTGGTTTGGTTGAAAACAAAAGGATCAATTTCATCAAATTTTACATGTACTGTTTCCTCAACAGTACAAGTGTTTTTATTAAAAACTCTATAAGCCTTAGAAGTTGTGGAGTAACCTAGAAATATTCCTTCTTTAGATTTTGGTGAAAATTTGTGTAGATTATATTTTTTTTCAGAATGAATACTTTGCACCCAAAAACTTTGAAGTATGAAACCTTAGGTTTTCGGCCAGTCCATAACTCATAAGGGGTTTTATTAAGAAATGGTCTAGTTAAAACACGATTTATAGTATAATAGGAAGTACTAACAGCTTCAGCCCAGAAGTGCTTAGCAATTGAGTATTCACTCAACATGGTTTGATTCATTTCCTGAAGAATACGATTTATTCTTTCAACAACAACATTTTGCTTGTGAGTAATACCATTCTTACTACAAAAAGTTTCAAAATATGAATTTTGAAATTCTCCACCATGATCACTATGAATAGTTATCAATGGTAGGTTTTTCTCATTTTTAACTTGGGCTCTAAAATTTTTGAAATAGGAAAATGCTTCAGATTTCATTGTCAGAAAATAGACTCATGTAAATCTAGTAAAGTCATCAACTAAAACAAATACATAGTATTTGCCTCCAATTCTTCCAGTTTGTATAGGACCAAAAAGATCCATATGCACTAGCTGTAATGCATTAGAAGTTGAAACTTCATTAATTGATTTAAAGCTAGTTTTATGTTGCTTGCCAAATTGACAAGGATCACAGACTTTTGAAGAATCATATCTAAGGTCCGGTAGTCCATTCATAAGTCTTTTCTTTGAATGTTTACTAAGGTTTCTCAGATTACAATGTCCTAGTCTCCTATGCCATAGCCATGATTGGTCTTCTATTTCACTTAAGTAGGGTATGTTTTGGCTCATAAGGTCTTCTAAGTTGATAGTGTAAACATTCTCTTGCCTATCAGTAGATAGAATGAACTCATCCTTTGAATTGTGAACTAGACACTTATCATTTCTAAAATTTACAAGGTAACCTTCATCACATAATTAAATTATACTTATGAGGTTTTGCCTAAGACCTTTAACAAACAAAACATTTGAAATAAGAACTTTTCCAAGAAAAACGATATTATATATACCAACAATCTTTCATTGAGCATTATCTCCGAAGGTAACTTTTCTACCTTTTGTTTTGATAACCTTTTCAAAGATATCTTTGTTTCTGGTCATGTGTCGAGAACAACCACTATCCATGTACCAAATATTCTTATTGGTACACTTCTCATTTTCCTGAAAAAGAAACAATTAGTTTTTCGGGATCCAAACTTGTTTGGATCCAGAAGGGTTAGATAAAAGAATTTTAGGAATCCACATTTGTTTTAAAAAATGAGTTTTATGAAACATAAGTATTGAGTTCTGTTGAGAGAACACTCTCTTCTCCAGTGTCCACCACATTGGCACTTAGAACAAAAAGAGGTTTTTTGTAGAAGAAAATAGTTATTACTAAAAATAGGTTTGGAATGAGTATAACCAAGACCAGAACGATTTCTCAAAGGTCTAATTTGAGAATACATCTTATCAAAGTTTTCCTTTCCATGAGTAAAGTTTGACAAACATTTTTTCAAGGAAAAAATTTCTGACTTTAATTTTAAAACCAAATTCTTATTTTCAAAAACATTTGAATTTGAACTAGAGTTAGGCTATAAAATATTTTTATTTGAAAACACATTTTCAAGATCCTTAGAAAGTTTATCCTTATCATATTTGACGTTCTCAAGGGTTTTTAAAATACTTTCAAAATCATAATTTTTCACATCAATATCTTTAGAAAGATCTGATACTTCTTTAGTTATGATTTAAATTCTAGAATTTTCTTTCTCAAGAATCTTCTTGAGTTTAGAATTTTCATTTTCAAGTAATTTAGAAAATCTAGATACTTCTTTAAAAGAAGGTAATGTATCATCTTCTGATGATGAAGATTCATCATCTGAAGATTCATAATATCTATTATTAGTATAATTTGCATTCAAAGAGACATTTGTAATAGCTTTATCATTATGTACCTTATCCATGAGACAATGATCTTCAATTGGTAATATGGCTATAAGTCCAATATTTTCTTGTCCTGATGACTCATATTCTGAAGAATCATTTGAAGAATCACTACCACTTTCACTCCACGTATCATTTTCCTTCAAGACATTCTTTGTCTTATAAAACCTTTTCTTGTTTCTTTCAGAGTGTTTCTCCTTTCTATCTTTCCTCTTCAGTAAAGGACAATCAGGCCTTATATGTCCTTCTTTCTGACATTCATAAAAAGTTACCTCTGAATCTTTCTTATCTTTCCTATCTTTATTTTTGAATCTATATTGGAAGTCTTTCTTTCCCACAATCTTGTTCATCCTTTGAGCAAGATTGGATAACTCATTATCCGAAAGATTACAATCACTTGAATCAGATATAACAACTTTCTTGGCTTTGGATATTGTAAGCCTTTCAGGTGTTTTAGCTTTAGATGCAAAGGCTACACTTCCATTTCCATTCTTTTTCTTGTTGAAATTAGAATCTCTCTTCATTCTTGTCTCGTGCTGTAAAAGAGTTCCAAAGAGTTCATCCAGAGAAATCTGGGAAACTTTTCCGTTTTCATCAATAGCTATCCTTTTTTACTCCCATTCATTTGGCATTATATCTATAATCTTATAAACTAGAGCTTCATCATCAAGACATTTTTCAACCATGGATTGTAAGATGTTTACTATTGTTATAAACATTTGTTGTACTTTACAAACTGGCTCTCCATAAGGGAAAACAAATCCATGATACTCTGCTCAAAGCATTGCTCTTCTTGTTTCTATAACCTTGGATGTTCCAAAGTGAGTGACTTCTAATTTCTTCCAAATACAGTTGGATGCTTCACATGAAGATATCTGACTCTATATATTCCTGGTCATAGAGCGTAAAAAAGTATTGCGTACCTTGTAATTCAGTTGATATTCTTGCTTCTCTTGGTTAGTGAAAGTACTGACTTCTTTGTCAGGAATTTTGTAACCTCCAGTAAGCATAATAAAATTTTCTACACTAGTATTGATAACGAACGTCTTCATACGATCTCTCCAATAATCATAATCATTCCCATCAAATATAGGTGGTCTAGAAGGATTCAGAATGTCTATTGACCCAATATTCATTCCTGCCATCTAACAAAAATCTTTTCCACTCCACACGTTAGTGTAGTAAGTATTTAAAATAGTAATATGAAATAAATAGAACAAGAAATACAAATCAGTGGAAAACCACATCTGATACCAATTGTTAGATCGAATAAGTAGATGTATATGTATATTAGATGGAACAATACAAGAGGGGGGTGAATTTTAGGTTTAAAAACCTTTGAGTTTTAGCACTTAAGAGATTAGTTTAAAAGGTCTTAAACTAATACAAATACAAACACCCACAATTGTATTGAATATAAAAGGTATGATCTAATGTAATACTAATGAAATGTAAAACAATTGTATTCAAGATGAACACAATAATCAGAGTAATATAAAAGATAAATGATTCTACCTTAAAGTCTATAGAATCAATCAATACAATATGTAATAGAATGATTGTAATTGAAACAATTACAATTGAATATGTAAAGAAGAAAAAAGGAAATAATACAAATTCCTTTCTAATACAAGCAGCAGCGGAAAAGTAAAAGTATTACAATTCTTCTGACCCAAAGATAAGGGTTATCCTTTCACCTAGGATAAAAGGTATGTCTCACCAACACCTTTGTAAGCCCTTGGTACGATGATCGGACTGTCTGTCTGCCTATCCCTGGCAGCCCTCGATACGATGATCGGAACGTCTGTCTGCCTATCCCTGGCAGCCCTTGATATGATGATCGGAACATCTGTCTGCCTATCCCTGGCATCCCTCGCTACGATGATCGGACCGTCTGTCTGCCTATCCCCGGTAGCCCTCGATTTTGTAGGTAATCGGCACCTCTGTCTTTCAATTACTTGAAAGCCCTCGATACAATGATCGGAAGCACAAATCACACAGCATGAGAAAAGTCACAACATCTCTCTCTAGAATCATGAATGAAGTAGAGTATCGCGGTTGTTCCAAAGTTCTCTCAGTTGTCTGTAGTGCTCTCAGCTTCAAATGACCTCCTATTTATAGGCCTCGGGTTCCAACGGTCACATCTCCTCCAATGGTAATATTTCTCTAAAAAACTCAGAGGGACTTGGACACCTGGCATCATAATGGTCATATTGAAACAGAAAGAACGACATTATTTTGATTAGTTTGTAACTAACTCAACAAAAACATATTGGTTAGAACAAGATATATGAATAAGATAATCATGAGTACAATTTAAATGAAGCATGTGTTTTTGAAAAAGTACCAAAACAAGTATGTAATGAAAGATATGAGTAGCAGAGTCAATTGAATCTCCATATTTAGTACGATCAGCATTGTATGATATGTATTATTAGTACGATCAGCATTGTATGATTGACATGGTCAGTACGATCAGCATGATCAGTACGATCAGCATGTTCAGTACGATCAGCATGGTCAGTACGATCAGCATGGTTAGTACGATCATCATGTTTAGTACGATCAGCATGATCAGTACGATCAGCATGGTCAGTATGATCAACATGTTTAGTACGATCAGCATGGTTAGTACGATCACCATGTTCAGTACGATCAACATGGTTAGTACGATCAACATGGTCAGTACGATACGATTGAAAAGGTTAGCACGATACGATTAAAAAGACATTTGTGATTTCCAAAACAAAATATAGAAGACAAAATATAACTTTTGACTCAACACTTCCCGGTCCCTCGAGCATATCTGTTAAAAAATACACCTTATATTCTTCAAGAGTCTTAATGAATTTGAAGATCCTATATATCCTATAAAGAAACTCCTTGGATTACAAGGTTCATTTTTTACCTTGAAAATGGGTGGATTCCGCTTAGTAATCTCTAAGACATGATCCTCTACAAACCCCATGTTCCCGACACTAACTTGAACCAGATTTTAAATAGTTCTAAAAAACTTCTCCCAAAGTAGGTTCCATTCGAGGATTCACCTATGAAACATTTCCCACAGCTTCCTCTCCTTGATTTAGAAGATATATTTTCAAAGGAATTGTCTAAAAATACCAAAACAATCTTTCACGGGGAAATTCCAAAATCATAAGACCAACTTTATGTGTTGATAAAAAAATATTTAAGACATTAAGAATCTAAATCATCCACAAAAACCATACTCAAAAATTATAAAACATAATTTAAAAAAACTTCCCATACAGTTCATTCAAATTAAATAAAACTTCATGTCTCAAATTTTGTAAAGGTTCTTGAACACCCATAGTAACTAGGTCTCAGTCACAGAAGTGAGCTGGCCAGGCCCTTATCTGGTCCTATTATTCGAATTCAGATGGTACCAAATCTAATCTACCTAAGAAACCAAACCAAACTCATGAAGTTACAACGTGCTTCAGGCTGATCATTCAAATTGATACCAAATTGTAAATAACCATCCTAGGTCAACAAATAAGTCTTCCAAACTAGCCCACCATAGAATATAGTTAAACTAGAAGAAAACATTAAATCCTTATATATATGAAAAATAAGGGAAAAAAATTGGGTATTAAGAAGAAACAAACTAGGTACCAATAAATACATACAATCCAAGCCAAAAAAAGATAAACCGGAAAGTATTTGATGCCCCCATGTGACCAATAGTCACCTCCGTACAAAAAAAATGAAATTAGCAGCAATAAGAGAAGACACCATACTAAAGGATATGCATCACATTACATGAATCCTGAAAATACAATATCTAAAAATTCCCAAAGTCATAAGTAGCTTTTGATTCAAACATCAATAACATACCACCATAGTTTCAATACAATGTCTGATATCAAAAAATGAAACAAATTTGGATGATTAAACAAAACATTTTTACAAATTATTTTTATAAATCCAAACCACTTGTAAAACATTTCCCCTTTTCTCCTTTGGTTTTCATAAAATTATTTCATATTCTAAAACTAGAAATATGAAAATTATAAGTGATAAAATATAAAATAATATCCATGTATCAAGTGGTAAATAGGTAAACACATATCCATGGGAAAACCTATAATTTTAAGTAAAGTGATATAACCACATATAAAAACCTATGAGATACAATCCATGATAAAAATAATCATTCAATAAATAACCATAAATAACAAAACACCTCATATATTGAGCTCTATACTATGGGAACTACATACTAGACCCTAAAAATATTAAACATTCATATATTTGATCCAACTGATATCATGCCCTTCTAGTCGATATTGTAGAAGGATACCTCTTAGTGGTGAAACACACACTATGGCCACTTGTGTATCTTTACAGACACACCCAAGGTTTCCAATGTGCAATTTTCCAAATAAATTTCAAAAATATGATCACAATTTGATAAACTATTTTCAAAACCAACCCATCCACTTCTGATTTTGAACTATTTATAAATCATGAAAATCCATTTTCAAAGGAAAACGCGCTTTTGAAAACATCTTCCATTCCATGAAATCATTCAATACCATTTATCAGTTCAAATCAATGAATGAACCAAAGGTATTTATCAATAAAAAATGGAATTCATGAAATTAACTCATTGTATAGAATCAACTACCTCAACATGGTGGAAACCTAACTTAATTCATTAACGTTGACCAGAAACTAAGAGAACACCCCTTAGAAGAAAAGGAACACAAAGAAACTAAAAACATTTGATAGAAAACACTATCAGATCATAAATCCACAGCCAAACCACATCTATAATCCACACTAAAGAAGATATAGAACGATTTCATACTCGAAGAGAAGTAATCCCAACTCAATAGTGATCAATTACTGAAAAAAGTGATCTATATGAGAAGGATTCACCCTAAATCACCTAAGAAGAGCCTCTAGGTCAAGAGAATGAAATCTAGTATGAAGAAAATAATACATTTTAGCTGAACCGCCAGCTTAAAACCAATCCTTGGGAAATTACATTGTGTTTAATTCCATTACAAGTCGTGTAACCCTTGAAACACAAATAAGCTGAAAAACTCAATGAATTTTATTAAAAACTATATTTTTCCCATTACATGATGTGTATCCTTTACATATCATGTAAAATTTAATGGTATGTATTTGGTCCATGGGTTGTATCCAGTAGTCATTAAACGTCATGTACATACCCAACAAACATAAACAATTCATGGTTTATGCTAAAAATTACAACAAATCACTTCCTTCACCGTTATAGGTATCCTCCCAATTCCTTTTTATAATTACTTAACCTAAAAAAACTAAAACTAAAACAAATGATAAACCATACTTGATGAAAATGTAATGGGATGTTACAATCTCCCCACCATAGACACTTTCTGCCCCAGAATGCCATCATGATCATGGATCCACAAAAAGATAAGGCCATTTCTTCCATGTCAATGACTCTCTCTCCCACGTCTCATGGATATCCTATCCTCATTACCATAGTACATTCACCAGGGGGACTGTTTTACCTCACAATAACTTATCTTGGGGATCCAAAATCTGAAATGGCAGCTCAACCATTGTGGTACCAATCTTAAGATCAAAATCCTCTCATCTAATCACAAGGAAAGGATATAGTATATACCTTCTAAACTAGGAAAAATGGAAAACATCATTCATATCTATCAGACCATAAATCAAGTGAAACTGTTAGGACACCCTCCTTAGTCATACAATAATCTTAAAGGGAACCACAAACCCTAGTTCAAACATACCCTACATACCCATCCAATGATGTCCCAAGTGAGGTGAAACTCTGAGAAAGACCATATAAATAACCTCAAACTCCATTAGATGATGATGGGGGTCCACATAGGATTTATGAAAACTATTTAATGTGATTTGTCTCCTCCAAATCAATTATACCATCATTATCTCCTTCTGAAACACAATCAACTTAACCGAGGATTTCTCTACAAACTCTACCCAACACAATGGATATTTACATGGCCACATATAAAAATCCTTGAAGGGTTACATCTTTATCAAAGCATGATAACTATTAACATTGGAAAATTCAACCAAAGGAGAATTATTTTCCTAAGATCCTCCGAAATAATGTTCACAAGCCCGGATCATGTACTTCAAATTCAGGAAATCCCCATCTGGCTGTCGATCCAATTTTGTATGATAATCCATGCTTAATTTAATATAGTTACCCATAACCTCTTAAAATCCTTTTATAAAACCTATATGCGAACCATAGATTCTTATCAGAAATATTTATAGAAGAAACCCCATGAAGTCTCACAATTTCTGAGACATATAACTTCCCAAGCTGTTTCATTTTTTTCATCTCTTTGGTAGGTAAGAAATGTGTCGATTTAGTGATCCAGTCAATGATCACAAAAATCACACCATTTCCACAAGTATTATATGGTAAAAAATGATAAATCCCTGAAATATCATCCAACATCCATGTTGTAATGGGTAATGGAAGTAACAAACCCATAGGTCTTTGGCACTCCACCTTAATTATCTTACAAATAAGGAACCATGATACAAAATCCATAATCGATCACGTCATACACAACCACCAATACCAACACCTCAAGTACTGATACATATTGGTAGCTCTAGAGTAAATGGACCAAAAATAATGATGCCCACTATCTAGAAACTCATTAATCAAGGTAAATAGAACAACTAATATATTGTAGAAGCATAATTTTCCATTGGGAGACTGAGACTACTCACCTGAGATGACCCCAACATAAAGGATTTCACTAAATATTTCCAACTCGGTGTCTATCACCTTCTCAATATGAAATAACTCATATAAATATGATTAAAATTTTATTGATGAAAGGAACACAAATCCACTAACCTCTTCTGCTTCCCATTTTATCTCTAAAAGAAACATTCATCAGATACCAATATTTAACTAATTCTTTCATGGATTGTGTTGCAATTTTCTGCTAAAATCATAGGCATCCACATTACTTTTCCTATGGGTATAAGAAATATCAAAATCAAAAATCTGAAGACAGTCTACCCAATGTATCTATTTGTAATTTAGATCCCTTGAAGTAAAAAATATATTTCAGGATTTTATGATCAAAATACACCATAAACTAGTCCCTAAAAAGATAGCAACACCTCATTTTGAGTTCATGAAAAACCACTATAAACTTGAGATCACGGTTATGATAGTTCTTATCAGGAGGGCGTAATTGGTGAGAGCCATATGCCACATACTATTTCCCTTACATCAAGACACATTACAAAACTATACTAGATGTATATCAGAAAACATAATAACCCATCCCTGACTCTATAAGAATCAAAATTGGTGATGAATTCAACATCATATTCAGCTACTCAAAAGATATATACAAGTTTTCATTCCATTAAATCTTTACACCCTTACCAGTTAAAGTTGTCATCAAATAAGTGAGCTTGGAGAAGTCCTAAACGAACCATCTATAGTAACCACCCAAACCCAAGAATATACATATCTCAAAAACAATATTGGATTCTACAAGGATATAACTTTAGATACCTTTTTAGTATATACTGAGACACCCCTTTCAAATATCACATTCCCCAGAAACATGACATATCTATTCCAAAACTCACACTTGGAAAGCATACCATATAAAAAATGTTCTCTAAACTTTAGAATAATGATATATAAATAGTTCATGCCCTCATCCTCAGACTTGGAGTACACCAAAATATCATCCCCAAACACAACAACAAATTATTGCAATAAATGATGAAGGATATAGTTCATTAAGTACATAAACTCCACAAGAGAATTTCTGAGACCGAATGGAATAACCATATACTTAAAACTCCCATATCGACTTATAAATGGTATCTTAAATTTATAATATTCTCATACTCTCAAATGGTGATACACCAATTGTAGGTCAAAGATACCCTCTAAGATGATCAAAGATATCATCAATACTTGGAAATGGGTATTTGTTCTAAATGGTCACTTGACTCAATTTTTGATAATTAATACAATCTCTGAGGCTCTCGTATGCCTTCTTAGAAAAAGGACATCTGAAGCCCATGGTGAAACATTGGGATAAATAAATGAATTATCCTCTACATCCTCTGGTTAGAATTCAAGTTCCACTGACTCAGTAGGTTCCATGTTGTATGATTACATAGAAATAGCCATCGTACCAGGGAGCAGGTCAATTGTAAACTCGACCTCTATCTATGACAGAAAACCATAAAAATCATATGGAAATTCCTTAGGGTACTTACACAAAACTACATGAAGTATACCACCCATGTAAGGTTCAACTAAATAAAGAAATATCTCTAAAAACATACATGATAGTACCCCCATCATAATGGAGAACATGCCATACCCTTCCTAATCTAGAGCCTCAATCACCCTAGAAAACATGAGTGACCCCATCAGTTGATAATAAAGGATATTGATGAAGGCAATAGTCTATATAGGACTTAACACTGATCATCCAATCCAGGATGATAATCAAGTTAAAGATGTCAAGATTAAGAACTAGAAAATACCATTCCACCTCAAAGTCAGCTATTATTGACTAATATGTAAGACATCTAATCCTTTGTTCGGACCTTTTTTCTAAAGGTGTGAAAATATCCAAAAATAATAGAATAATTTCTAAATGTAAACTCAACATGTCAACTATATTTAATGATATAAAATAATTTCTATCACCTATATCCAAAACATATAACACTATAGAAGATGATATAAACATTATTCCTCTAACTGTAGCTAGTTCTACATCTGATTCCTTTGACACATACTATGATTCATAAATCCATTTGGTATTATCCACCTAAAAATATCCCTTGTCTTGAGGATTAGACCCACTACCCTTAGAAGCATCCATAAAAACATGTGAACCCTTGGTGAGAGTGGATCCATCCCAATTGGCATGATACTTCTTTAAAAAAACACTATAGATGGATAAATAGTCCACAAAGATGAAAATTTCAAGGAGCCCTTTCATTATTAGGATTGGTGTGACCACAATTTACTCACTAATAGTAGAAAACATACGGTTTCCCTGTTAATCACCCTATAACTAATCCTAAAAAAACTTACCACTCTTACACATTATTTTCTATTTAGGTGATATACCTTAGCTACCCTCTAAACCAATTGAATCTCCATCAAAACATGTAATCCTAAATTTGTATTTGTCACACATAGAATACTTGTAAACTACCTCCACAATGGTTGTAAGGAACAAGTGTATCAACATTGACAAAATATCGGTGCTCAATCCAAACTCAAACCTCTAAGCCTTCAAGTAATAATTAGTGAGATGCTCTGGACATAGTTGCACTAACTAAGTATAATGGGTAGAGTACTTCAGAACGTTACTCTCCCCAAACTCTAAGATAAAAAAATATTGATTCTTCATTTCACATAGTAAATCTGGTAGAACATCTGGTTAAATATTTCATAAAGGAATCCCACATAAGATCCTCATGCAACTTAACTTGAAAAGTAGAGTCCCACCATCTCTGTCTTAGTCCCTTAAGTATAAATGTGGAAAACCCACCTTAGA
The DNA here is from genome assembly GCA_963277665.1 of Viscum album. Lineage (NCBI taxonomy): Eukaryota > Viridiplantae > Streptophyta > Magnoliopsida > Santalales > Viscaceae > Viscum > Viscum album. The sequence continues at coordinate 1,231,175,125 of OY728133.1, read as the reverse complement.
TTCATTATAAGTATTCATGAAGATGAATATCCTCTCTATCAACTCAATCCATTCCTTGGATTCTTGGGGTATTTTGTTACCATGAATGATGAGTGGATGATTCTTAGTAAACTCTAAGCCATGATCCACTATGCATCTTGGGTTCCCGACACCTACTTGACTGAGATTCTGAACAATGTAGATAATATATTTACCAAATTTGGGTATAGTGGAGTATTCAACTACGAAACCACTCTCACAGATTCCTCTCTTAGAATTGGAAGAGGTCTTCCCTAAGGCATTATTTAACAAAAGACAAAAACCAATCAGTTATGTCCAAATTCCGAAATCATAGGACCAATATATGGTATTGGTAAAAAAGATATAAAATATTAATAATTAAAAGAAACCAAGAAAAACCTTTTGTAATATTGAACATGTCAATTTAAATAAAATTCCTATACATTTAAATAAAATAACCTCAAACACTAAGTCTTAGAACTCATAAAATCCCCTATCCACCCATGGAAATTCAGTATCAATCACAAAAGTGATCAGTCTAGACACCTTTGTTGACATACTATCTAAATTATAATGGTCCTAACTCCAGTCTACCCAAGAGACCAAAACAAACCCATACAGTACTAACACCCTTTCAGATGAGTATTCACTTTGATTCCAAATTTTAATGAACCATCCTGGGTTAACTAAACAAGAAACCCAAACATTCCCACCATGTAATATAGGTTAACAGGAAAAAGAAAAACTAGTCATGAATATAAGAAAAATTAAAACTAGAGCAATAAAGAATTAACAGATAATATACTACAAAATACATACATCCCTAGCCAAAATAGTCTAAACTAAAAAGTTATTTATGTCCCCACATGATCAATAATAACCTCCAGACCAACCTATACAGAATTAAACAACAACTAGATAAGAAAACATTATACATGTTACCCTCCACATTACCTAAATCCTACAAAAAAACATCTAAAAATTCCCAAAGGCATAAGTACGGTGAAATCCAAAGCCCAGTAGGATACCACCGGTGTTTCTATACAAGTTCTAGTATCATGAATAAAACAATACTATCATAAAAATAGTTTTTAAATAATTGTTAATAAACCTAACCATTTATAAACCATTTCCCCTTTTTATATATTGGTTTTCATAAATGTCTTTCATTTTCAAAAATAAGAAATATGACAATTATTAGTGATAAAATAGGAAATAATCTCCATGAATCAAGAGGTAAATGGGTAAACACATATCCATGAAACAACCTATCATGAAAATCAATGTGTAATAACCACAAATAAAAACCTATGAGAAAAAATCCATGATAAAAACCATCATGTAATAAATAACCACAAATGAAAAATCACCTCATATATTGTGTAATGCCCTGACCCCAGAAGCCCAAAGTAAGTGCATTATTTTAATACATTGGCAAGATTACAGGGAATCTAGTCCAAAATGACTGATCAGTTTAGCAGTCTTTGAAAATATATTACATACATGAACGTTACATTACATTATAAAATGAAAAACAACCACAAAATTGTCTCCATTGACCAAATTCATATCCCTAAGACTATCCCTACAAGTCAGTCATAATATACTTCTTCACATCCTAGAAAAAATAAAAAATTGAATGGGGTGATCTTAGAAGCTCAGTAAGAATAAAAATATAGCGAAAACATTCATAAATAAGAATAAATATTTAAGGAAATGTATAAAACTAAAATAAAATCCTTTTAAACTTAAACTTTCGAATAATATGGAAAAGGTAAATCAAATAATACAATTTACTTATTTACATGGATATTCTACTAGTCAAATAATCACATGTAATTTCCATAGCTAAATTCATAATGATGGAATGCATAATACCAGTCTTCATAACCACATAGTCAGGGCCATGTGTTAAGAGTACAAATAAGATTTAGTAAAGGCCTTGTGACAAGACAGAAGTTTTTATCATTAGACCAACTGATTCATTGAGGAACTGTAGCGGGCTTCACTCGTCACTTACTAAGTCCAATGAATTCCTCAAATGAAAAGGTTTAAACGTAACATAAACATTCGTTTTAAAACTAGCATATTAAATGTCAATAATTTATCCATAAACCATGAATGGTATTAAAATAACACATACACAGTCAAACATATCACAAAACCTTAAATACAATATAGAATATTTGTAACATAGTAAACCAACTTCGGTCAAGAATAATATCACATAATGGATGTTGACATAGTTAAAAATGATCAGTAAAAATATGTGATAGAAATATCCCTTTTTCATTAAATAATTTAAAATTCATATAAAGGAATTCATTTAAAATATAGTTTTGAATCAAATTGTCTCATACCACTTTTAAACTTTTGAATGGAATTAACATTTTAAAACATTCATGTCTATATAAATAAATCTTTAAAATCATTTTGAAAACATAGACACTAATGAGAAAGGTTTAGAAGAAAAAATCTTTAAAAAATTTAAAATTATGTTTTATTAAAACTTACCTTAAAAATAATCCCTTTTAAAAATATTTTATGAAACATGTTCATGGATAATAAATATGTCCCAATATATACTTATGTAAAAACAACCTTGGATAATAAAGAGATCGTAAAATTAACCCTTACCTTACACTTTCCTTTGGTTGAGGGTACGTTTAACCTTCTATATAATGACCATAGTATGTTATTAAATTATTCCAGAACCATATTCATATTTATTATATAGTACATGATTCATTTATGACTTTATACTACCCATTTAATAATGATTTCCATGTTAAATTAACATTTTAGGTAATAATTGCTTTCTTTATAGTACATGTTTTAACTTGTCATTCTTGATCAAATCATTTAGACCATGATTTAAATACATCAAGAATATAACAAATGATTTATATATAATATATATTTATAATATAAATATGTATAATATATATATATATGAAATGGAAAACACCGTTTATGAAGACGGTAGGCCGTACGTACGCAAAAATGTTGTTTTCATTTTCATATCGCATTGAATGGAAGTAAGTGAATAAGATATATGTAAGAATATATATATTAAGTAGCATTATTATGTCATATATTAAATACTTATTAATAATATATATTTTTATAATCATCTTTTAATGGTGAATGTGGAAATGAATCTCATTGTGTCATGGAGACGATAATCCGTACGTACAAATGAGTGACAATATCATTATATTGATCGTGAAATCATATGTAATTGGATGGTATATCATATATACAGAATCATTAACATGTTATATTTTTTACTTACATCAGTTATACTCATTATTATACCCATACAAATAATGTAGTGTTTGAATAACAAACTACACCACGATGTGGAGAAGGTAAGTTGTACGTACGCACATATGGTGACTTTATCATTTATATGATGGTTAGAATAATGAATATGGTTTTACCATATTTATAATAACATAAAATTATGTAGAAGGTACTAGATTTAGTATTTTTTTATGGAAACAACTATGAAATAGGAAGTGGAAGAAGAAAAGAACTTGAAAGTGGGTGGTGAAATTATTACATCTTCTTTGGGTGTTTCCTTGTGAGTTGATCAAAATAGCTCCTTAGGTTGGATTTATGATCAAAGTAAAGAATATATATTGATTTGAGGGATTTTGGGAGGATATTTGGGCAGGTTTTTGCCGATCCAAATGGCCTTGGAGGTGTGAAATTAAGAAAAGGGGAAGTACCCTTTTATAAGAGAGGTGAGGGTCACTTTAGGAAAAGCTTGAAATATTATTCTATAATAAAATCATTTTCTGTTTATAATGGATAAAAAATGATTTATTTGTAGGATAAGGTAGAGATTGGTCGAAAAAATCTCAACCAATAGGATTTAGACAAGTTTAGGTCACCATCTTAACCTTTATCTTTTAGATTTAACTCTTAGTTAAATAGTTTGACATTTACCATGTCTCTTTGTATTTTTATATTATATAGTTAATAAACGTACTATAACAAGACAATAGAACACAAAGTGGTTAATTAATGATATAACTATAATTATATAAGTTCTTTGGTATAAAAGTATATTTTTAGGACTGTTATATGATTTGATAATATAATATTTTATTTAAAAACTCATTTAAGTCAATTTTGACACTATTTAGTTTTTGGTTTTTGTGAAAGTCATAACAACATGATTATATAAAAAAAATACATTGAATCAATAATAATATTTAATATTCCCCTATAAAATTCTTTTATGGAATAAAAACTTTCACATTATATTTCGTTTAATGTTTATAAAATCATTTATTTGATTCTTTCATTAATAAAGAAAATACTTCTTCATTATTGTGCCATATATAAATATATTTATTTTATGTATAAAAATTTTAAATAAAATATCATGATTTAGGGAATATTTTTATCTTTTTAATGAATATTTATAATCTATTATATCAATTATATAACCTTGTATAAAATTATTTTACTAAAAGATATATGCTTTTATTATTTGTGTCTTTACATTAGATTATTTAATATAAAATGTCATTGTCACTCTCAAGTGGCTCTATGGGGTCCCAAAATTGACCCAAGGATTACCATGGTCTGAAATGTATCATTCAATAGGAATAAGACACATGTTAAGGTAATTTAATATCATTATAATAATATTTTTTTACCCTTATTTTCTAGATTTACCCTTCAACCATGGTAAATAAAATATTTATTGAAGTAGATATTCATAATGTATAAAAATAAAAGTTACCTAATTAAAAAATTTATACCTTCATATTCCAAATATGGAATCAATTTTTTCAAATTCAAAACACAGAAGTGTTATAAATTAATTTATAATTAATTACCGTTGTCAAAACAAAAGGCGTGTTTTTAAGAAATAATAACTATAAAAAGATTGACACTTGTTTATGTCCAGTTTAAATGTAAAATTACATCCAATGAACTAAATTATATTAAATTATAAAAACATAATATAATGATACTTTAAAACCACTAAAATTTATAATTTAACACTATAAATTATTTCAATTAAAAAAGTTATTTAAATTAAAATTTAGTATTTTCACTATTCTTAAAAATATGAAAGTTATCAGAAAAGTACCAAAAATTTATCCAAACTAAATTTTTATGTCCTGATTCTAAATAATAATTTAATTTCGTTAAATTGAATATTTAAAATTGTCAAATATTGGTTTTAAAAAAGGTTCTCCATTAAAGGGAATTAAAATTTCATTTTTTGAAAAATACTTCTTTTACAGGAAAAAATGAATTTGTTCTTATATTATGTCTAAGAAACACATAATATGGATTCTAAAATTATATGGAGTATATAAAATTCAAAATTCAGTTAATACTACTCATAACAGCTTTTTGAATGGCTAGTTTGGTAAGTCGTGGTGTGCTCGAACTCGGTGTTGTGTGTAACGCAAGTTATTGAATTACTTTGAAGAGATAACGTACTATGAAATCTTGGGGTGTTACACATTGGGATCTAGCCTATAGAACACAGTGTACTGGACCCTAAAAAACCCATATATGCATATGTTGGATACAACTAACATTGAGTCCTATTATTTGATATCAAAAATGTTTACCTTCGGGTGGTGACACACGCACGAAGGCCACCCATGTCTCTTTCCTGATTCACCCAAGGTTCCTAATGTGAAATTTTCCAAATATATTTCAAAACCATTCTAAAAAAATTATAAATTTTTTCTAAGAAAATCCAATCCACTTCAGAGTTTGAAAACTCATTTCCAAATTAAGAAAATCTTTTTTCCAATAAAAACTCCCATGTAAAAAAATTCCTTTCCAAGAAATAATTTTAAACAATTTATCACTTCAAATAAATGAACAACCCAAATTTATTTATCAAAAATGAAATGAAATTTTCAAAGTTTACCCATTTTATAAAAACACTAGCCTCATCATGATAGAAACCTAGAATATTTTGTTAATAGTGTCTGGAATCGAAGAGAACATCATTTAGAAGACAACATATGCTAGGAAACTAAAAAGGATCGACAAAAACACTCTACCATCATAAGTATGCATCCAAACCACAATCTCCAAAAAAAGATCCAAAAAAATTACATACTCATAGAGAAGCAATCCAACCACAACTATTATCAATCACTGAATGAAGTGATCAAAATGGGAATGAGTCAACCAAAATTTCCTCTATGGATATTCTAGGTCGAGTGCAAGGAATCATGTATAAAGGACATAATAAATGTTATTAGAACCACTTAATTAAAACTAACCATTTGGAAATTACATGGTGTGTAATTCTATTACCCATTACATAATACTCTAAGAAAAAATATGCCTAAAACCAATATATTTTTATTAAAAATGTTATTTTCCCATTACACGATGTGTAAACTTCACAGAACATTTAAATTGTCATGTTGTGCATTAGGTTCATGTGTTCTTTCCGATGTAAATTACATGTTGTGTAATCCCATTACATATCATGTAACTAAATATAAAATAGTAAAAACTACTAGTTTTATGCTGACAATTCTTACAAATTCCAAACTTATCCATTGCAAGTATCCTCCCAATTACATTTCAAAATTACTAAACCAATGGAAAATAAAAAATAAAACAAAGGTTAAATCATATCTGACTGATAGATAACAAGGATTTACTCTATTTATGTTAATTATATTATTATTATCATTACTCGTGACAACTTATTTGGTTTTTATAATGGATGAATTCTAAAAGAACCATGTTATACAGGGTTTCCTTGGGAAATGGGGAAAACATCCCAATGAATAACCTAATGTAATAATGGATTGATTGAGAAATATTTTGATTATTCCAAAAATTTCTTTTAACAATTATTATTTAAAATAATATTATAGTTAAAATAAAAAACATAAAAAATAAGAGAAGTATGAAATCTCGAAGAAATTTTGGAGACCAAGATAATGAACGAATGATGATTAAATTTAATTGATGCCAAAAATTTGGGAGGAATCATGGGAAAAATTTCCATAAAAGGGAAAGTGAATTATGTAAGATTGGACATGAAGTTTACTAGGCTCACAAGTGTATGAAAAAGAGAGAATCCTTGAAAATCAATTTCTTCAATAAGAAGGGAGTTTGGTATTATGTGACTTAATGCCTCAATCCATGCTACAACGACGAACAAAGTTACCAATATCCATGAGAACAAGTAAAATCATATTAATATAGTACTAATGTAGTGGATAATGATTTTTTAGTGTCAATTTATCATTGTCTTGGGTCCTAAAGTTTTCTCCAACAACTGAATATTTGTTATAAAGAAAAACCCCTTGTTATATAATAAAAATAGAAATCATTTTCATGGATTGTGGGAAGTTATTCCCTATGGGACTAGATCTTTCTCTAATAGTAAAATATAATTTTAGTTTACTAATTAGTTATCTCACTTTATAAATAACTTATAATAATTTTTCTTATCTATTAATCTCATTGTACATCCAAAATAAACACATGATCATCTACTGGTGTATAGTTAATTATGAGTTCCCTATAGAAATTACTTTAATAATAGGAGTAAAATTGGGATTATGTAATTTATTTAATGTGTGTGTCGTGGAGGATGTAACACCTCAATATTTTATAATATTACTCCCTTTAAATTATTCAAATGTGTTCTATACCTTGCTCTACATGCAATAATGAACTTAAATTAAATCATGATATCTTTAGATAAAATATAAATATTTTAGTCTAACCTTGAAAACCTATAGATTTAATTAAGAGGAATGAATATGAGTAACCAACTCATTAAATATATGTATAAATAAAATAAAAAATACTTTTTATATGATTGAAATTACATTACCTTATCTAAAAAGACAATTAATATCATTAATTGTTTATAAATACAATTTTATAAAAAAATCATTTTTATGTGATATGAATTTCAATTTAAAGAAAATTATTATTAATTATGATAAAATATATTTGATATAAATGATTTTTTAATACCAATTTTATTATTAAATAATAGGAATTATGAATGGGAGTGGTTAATATTCATAAAAGCTATTTCAAAATAAAATAGTTTTTCATTATATATTAACTTTTAATTTAAAAGTTTAATATATAAAATTTATAATTTTAATTTAAAAAAATGAAAACTATTTTTTGATTAATGATATTTATATTTTTTTAAGATAAATTTTTTAGATTTTTCCCAAAATAAGGATTTTTAGGTGAATAGTGGGGTGTATCATTTTTATAAATAACATTGATTTTATGACATTATTCATATATAAGTATGAATTTAAATTTCATGAAACTCTTTTATTAGCCCAAATATTTATTTTACATATGAAATTACTATTAAATTTTTTTTATTTATAAATCAATATTTGATCTTTTATAACATAAGTAATGTTTTCTCAAATTTTTTTTAATTAAATATACTATTTTTATTTTAAAAATAATATTTATCAATTTTATTCTTTGAATAAAAATAAATTCAATTGAAATTTAGAAACATTGGGTCAAAATTATCTAATAGTTAATTCATTATTTTTAGAAATATTTATTATATTACATTTGGTTAAAGCTAGTTGTAGTGAAAAAGCTTAATTGGAAAAAGTTATAAGTTAAGGAGTGAAGGACTTGAAAAATTATAAAAAAATTCTTATAATTTAGTTTATGATGTTTTTATTATCCTTTTATCTTCCCCAATCAATTATTACTAACCATTGGAACCAATTGACTTGTTTAACATATACTATGTTTATATTAAGTTGAAATATATAAAAAAAATGACATTATCACAACTTATAAAAGGGACCTCTCAACAAACCTTCAAGTAACTACTAAGAAAATTACCTACCGAAACTGTGAAAATATGTAATTGATATAGAATATTTTTTCAATATATTTATATTTGGGTCACAATATATCTGTCTTTATCATTCATTTCCATTAAATATTCAATGGAAATATCAATGTGCTAAACATGAGTATCATTTTTACTTAAATTCCTTTTTTATATTTTTCATTTACAATTATAATTACTTAATACCTACATAATATCATAATTATTGATTACATAATTAATTTTATTATGCTATGTGAATATTCATTTATCACATTTCCCCTTTTCTTTTATTAGAAACAAAACAGTGATTCGTGCATTGTGAAGACTACAACCTCCAAGACCCAACATGTTCATTTTATTTCACCCTATTACAAGGATGGTATAAAAGGTTAATTTATTAAATAATTATAAAAATTATATATTTATTATTATTTTGAAATAATAATTCATATTACTCATTTCTCCCATTCTTTGGAAAATGAAAATTGAAACCATGTGTACATGTGGACTACCACCCCTAAGGAATGACTATTTATCATTTTTATTTTCAACATCGCCTTATATGGATTTTAATGAGGATGTTAATTAATTATATATATGATTTATGTGATATCATTAAGTTTATTTTTTTATAAAATTTCACAACTTATTAATGATATCATTGATAAATGTCTATTGTTAATTCTATCATTTAAGACAAGTGAACTGAGAGGAAAATGATTTTTTAATTATAAGTAATGACATATTATAAATTATATTCTATTTATATTCCATTTAATCTCTATTATATCATAATAATAAACACTAAATAATATCATTATGCTTTAGGGATAATGATATTATAACTAAAGCACCTCATAATCATCAATTAATCATGGTAGGTTCTTATTTTTGTTATTTTATCGACCTACTAGAAAAATAATATGAATTTTTATCATGGACAAATATAAGAAATTATTAATGTTTTTTTTTGTTTTGTGATAAGTTTATATCAAAAGTTTACTATTTAATTAGGATATCACCCTTCGTTCATTAATAATCACTAAAACATGCCCATTATTGATTTTATCCTTATGGATTGCAACCAAAATTACCATGAAATGAAATTACAGATTTATAAAAAAAATTGAACATAAATTCTAGTACCTTATATGATCTATGAATTAAGTAAATTAGAAAAAATAGATACAAAAACTTATTTTATGAAACTATTTCAAAGAGATGGATTTTATCTACACTCGGTGTTGAAAATATATATATACTAACTAATATTAATATGTCTAGAATTTATGGTAAATAAAGAGTATAAATGGTTACAGTAATTAATAATGTTATTGGGTTTTTGTTTAATGAACTTAATTTAATTATTCTCGATGTTCGGTGAATGTGCAGAATGAATCAGGACTGAAGTAAGGGATTTCACCTAAAATTCATCTCTTTGAGTCATGCTTGGTATTACACACAAAATTTCATTTATGTGGTGCATATACTACATATTTTAAACACCATATCATAAATTATGTTTTAATAGTGGTTTTTTAAGTTCAATTATAATATCTCCATTTCAATGGGTTTTGATTAAAATGTTTCTCAAGCCATAGGGTTTCTTTATCTCAAGCATTAATTACTTAAGGATTGTTTATGCTATGAACCATTTTTTAATTAGAAAAGTATATTTACTAAACATGAATTTACATTAATCATATATGTTTTTAATCTTGGTAAATACTAATCAAAATTTGATTCATTACATGAAATTTATTTTTACTCAATTGTTACCCTAGTTGAAAAGCTTTTTGGTAATAAAATTTCAATTTATTGAGTTACGATCATCCTATTGGAATTAAAATTTGGGTAAATTATACCAATTGGTTATATTATATGGTAATTTAATTTTTTATTTTATTTTAAATTTTTTCTATATAAAATAAAATTTGAAATATTTCATATTTAAAGGAGTATTTTTTCCATAAGCAATATTGATAACTCATGTATCCTTTATTTGAGTTATACTATTTCATCATGAACTTCATTCTTCCATGCTTGGGTTATCCCAAAATAATATTTTATTATATATTATTATATAATCCTATTTTGTAAAATGACTTTTTATTACAAATGAATGCCTTTCTACTCTTCTTACAATGTGTTTTTTTTTTGAAAAATTGGTATTTGAAAAATAAAAAAAGTGTTTTTACTTTCAATTTCATATGTTTTATCTTCCTCTATGAATTTATTCATGATAACATTTATTTATTTTCAGGGATATATTATTATAGATTATTTTTAAAAATAATATTTTTCAATTGATTTCATGTCACAAATTCAAAAATTTCCTTTTAATCAATGTGTCTATTTTATATTTTACATCAATGTTAAAAATGTTTTCTAAAATATTTTAATTTTTTAATTTAAGCTTCCTCTTTTGTCATCAAAATTATTTAACATTTTTTTGTTTATTTTTTATGATTTATCCTCTAATAGATATATTTATCATTTGGGGCATCAAACTTTTGGTATCAAGCTATTCGATTCTTGATCCCTTCTTTTGTGATATTTTTTGGAGTATTATTTTTTGAAATGATTTTTTAATTTATATCTAAACCCTTCTTTGTTTTCTTTTTTCAAAGGTGTATGGTCTTTTAAAACTATCCACCTTCTTTATTTAGATTACTAATGATCATGTTATTCCATTGTTGACATAGTGGTATACTCATTACTCTATATGGTGTGAACATCATATTTTATATAAGTTTGATAGGATGATGTTCACCTAGAAAGAATGTTATTATATTAACATGGGGAAAGTTATTAGTTTACAGAATTATTGTAGTGTAATATGGATGATTATTATAAATTTTAATATGTATTATTTTCCTATACAACTTCATTTTATGAATGCTTTATTATCATGTTATCTCATTTATTTACATGGGGAGATTTATTGACATTCATGATGAATATTGAGTTCTAACACATGTTTATTATGTGTTTCAATTTTGAATCATTTATTATATGGATAAAAATGTTTTATTTACTAAGTGGTTCCATTTGGAATGGTAGGAATAGTCTTTTTGAAACTTATAGTGAATTTGTATCACTGAATTGGGTGAAAAGTGGGGCCTAAAATAATATATCACATTGATGCATAGAAAGGTATATTGATATAATAAAGGTTTGGTTTTGGTGTATGCCTCTTCCCATAATAGGAAAATGTCTCGGCATAAGGCCTTGCCAACTTGTTTTTTATGTTTGATGTTATTAATTTCTTCAGTATGAGATCAATTCTATTGATATTCAAGTTTTATCTATTATCATGGATATACCATGATCTCATTTATAGTATATTCTAGCTTCATACTGTACACTTATTCCTTTGATGCTATTTATTCTATGTTTATGTCCCAATTTCCTCAGTTGTTTGTTTTCCCTTACTAGAAATTTGAGCTCACCCTATATTATGTTTCAATTCCCTATGTTGTGTAGAAAAGTATCATACACGATATGTTTAGAAGAATATCATGTGTGAATGTGTGATAGAATGTATAGTAGATGTTGAAGACTCATTATGTATTAAGTAGTTTCATATATAATGAAACATTATCCATTATATACAAAAATGTGATTTTTTAGTAATTATAATGTCATAATTCGGTAAATATATAATACTAAAAATATTCTTGAGATGCTAGAGATTCAATAATTGTTATTGATTTTTTATTTAAGGATGGTTTTATCTAGTATTTTATAGTTGGTATCAAAGTGAGTATGTATTTTTTTATGGAACCAAATACGAGAGTGTGGGTCTGGGGAGTCACAAGAGTGGGTTTTCATTACATATGAAATTAAAAGGTCATAAAATAAAACATGGTTAGTAATCTTGGACAATATATATTTTTTTTTGAATTTGAGATTATTAAAGTGGATTATGTGATGTGTTGTGGCTATTTTTCATGGTGAGTATCATTTAGAGTTGGAAGTAGTTTGTGGTGGATGTAGTGCGGTATTTTGGTAGTGTTATGGGAAATGTTAGGATTGATGATGTGAACCCATCATTTGGGGTTATTTCAGACTATATAATCTTTTTATTGATTTTATTTACATACACACCAACCTGACATTGAGTACTATGTGCAAACACCTAAATTATTGGGGGGTGTTTCCCCAAATATCTTGGTTGGTGAGAAACATATGGACGACTACACCCCTTCCCTCTCTTTCTTCAGTAGTAGTGATACCTACCAAGTTAGTTGTGATGTCGATTATAAAATCTCTTTTATTGTTTATTCTTGTAAAAATTTATTAAATGGTGTAGATTCATATGATGATGACTTAGCTGGTGGTGATGACTAGTGGTGTTGGTTTTTGTTAGGGTTGTTTTTGATAAGATTTTTGGTGGGGGTCAGGCATGGTAGGAGGATGATATGAGGTTAATTCACCCTTTTTTTATACCCAACACCATCAATATGAGTATGATTTGTCATGATGCGATGTATAGATATATGTGATTATGTGTTGTGGTGATGGAATAGCGATGTGATGAGATGAATATGATGATGTAATGAATATGTGGTGAAATAATTTGATGATACCACAAGGATGAGAGCACAAGTTGTTTAACATTAGGGAATGAGAGAGGATGATTAGTGGGGAAGTTCTTTCTAAAAATATTTTATTATTATTTTCTTCAAATATTATTTTTTACAAGGGTGTTATTTTTAGAGAGCGATCCTTGGAGAGTTTGGGGTGGAATAGTTGACCTATATTAGTGTTGTTGGTTCTATTATTTGTTCACTGTAGCATTAGCATACTTTTCTTATATTTTCATGAGATTCCTTGGGTATGATCATACATAGTATACTTTTTATGCTCAATATATATATATAAACTATTTTATGAGTCCTGGAGGATTTTAGAGAGTGTAGGGATATTTATTTCTTAGAGGTTGGGATTTCTAGGGATTCAAAACATTTTTAATTTCCATTGTTGTAGTTTTATTTCAGTTTTTCATTTGTCTTTCCTGAGATACATTATGGAATTCATTGTTCCTTTATAATTATTCTATGTAGTTATTTGGTGTGTTTTCATATTATCGCTTATATATATCTTGTAATATGAGTGAAATGCTTCAATTTTTATATTTTATATCCTCAGTGATATTTGCAAACCCATGGACTATTGGGGGGAAATATTTAGGGGTCACTCTTTCTCTTCATTTTTGGACTAGGAGGTTTACTAATGGAGTGGTTCATGAAAAGTTTTTATCAAAGGTGTTGGTTGAGATATAGTAAGAAGGTTGGGGTTATGAATCTATGAGGGTTTCATGGGATGGTAGTATAGAAACATGAGTTGATCATAAATCATGATGTAGGAAAGGGAGATCAAATATTGAAAATATTTTAGGTCCCCTTATGATCTAATGTAACAACCTCAAACTATTTGAACCTACTAAATGAAGTGAGGATTATGATAGGGTATTGACCTATGAATGGTATATTCATCATGTTTGACTATGATTGTGATTTAATGAGGTTATTTTTCTAACTTAAAATGAATTATAATGAAGTAATATTAAAAAATTATTGTTATTGATATCAGGGTTTCCCTTATGATTTAATTTCAATAATAGTTCATGGAAATCATCTATGTATAGATCAGGAAGGATTGGTTTATAAGGTTTATCCTACAAATAATTGAATCATCAATTTGACTATAGAGGATGAGTTATGTCATAGTACATTCTTTCCACCATCAAGATATGGAAATACATTAAGGGGAAAATTGGATTTAGAGGATTTAATTTTAGTATTATGAATGCATTAGCTATGTTCCTGTGACTCATGAACTCCATGTTCCATGTGTTTTGGGGCCAATTTTTAGTCCTTTCCATTAAGTAAACCCTCATATACATGAAGTTGGATAGTGATGTTCTTGATCATCATTGAGATATCCTGTAGGTTTATTGACACCATAAACTCTATGGGAATATATCAATGTTCAATATTTCGATGTGATAGGTTCACTTCATAACACATGTTTTATCCTAGGAGGGTGTAGTCATAGAATTGTCAAAGAATGAGGAATATTTTTCTTAGGAATCACCCAAGAACATGTTATAGGTTTATAACTTCCTTACACTTTTAGTCTATTATAAAAGGTATTTTATCAAGCATTTCTCAAATCACAACCCCATTGATGATTATGTTCAAAATTGACTAGTATTTCATCTAGAAAGATCAATGGCATGAGTTTTTTGACTTCCTAAGGGAGTGGCTGATCAATGTCCAGGTTATTCTGTTTCTTATGTAAGGTGTGATGTTTGAGTATTTTTTGAGTAGTTTAACTTGGGTTTGGGATAATTATTGATATTGAAAAGGGAAATGATATTTTATGGGTCTATCTAGTTATATCACCATGAACATAATCATACCATCCATGAATTGAGTTAGTGGAAATGTTGTTTTCCCTGAGTCTTTGGAAATATAACCTATTTTCAAAGAATTTTGAATTATACATAAAAAAAATAATATAAGGTATGTTTTCACCCAATGGGATCTAAATCCACACCAATGGAGGTGTAATAATTTTCTCCAGGATTATTATTTTTATACTTCCTCTTCCATAGGGAATGGTAATTTTGTTTTTAAATTTTGACAAGAAATTCATGGGAAAAAATCATTCAAGAGTCCGAGGATTCTTTGATGGAAACAAGAAAGTTATCAGTATTGAATTTTAGAGAAGATTTGTTTTATGGAAGATAGTGATTTTATCAGATGGTGGCAGTGTTTTCCTTGTTGTAGCTGGTGTAGGAGTCTCAATGTGGATACCATAATGTGTTGGAGTTATGAGACCATGTCAATCAAGATGATTCTATAGGAGGTGGGAAAAATAATAAAAATTTTATATTTTATTTTAGGGGAGGTCATATGTTTAGTTAGAAATGCATGAGGGAGTTCTTATTTATTTTCACAGATAACCCATAATGAAACGCCCATGTGTGTCAAATATTTACCCCTAATTGGGGAGACAGTTTTGGTGGTCTTGGATAAAAAGGTATGTGGTTGGGTTTTTGTCACAATATTTGGTTTTCCAGTAGGTGGGATTTGGGCATCATGTTCTTACAGAGTTGTTGCAGCCTTCGGATTTCCCTAATTGGATGTGAGTAGACATAAAATGTATTTCATCATTGGGTTACTTTTTTCCCAGGGAGGGTATGATTAAATTTGATTAATTTTTGATCGACTAATGATGTTGGACTATATTTTGGTAATTCAATTGCAAGTATGATTTTTTTCCTAGATATATTGTACATGGATGAGGTGATTAGACTCCATGGGTACCCAAGACCATTATCTTTGATCAAGATCCTTGATTTACCTTGTGACTCTAGATATTATTTCTAGATTCATTAGGATCCCATATACTCCTTATCACTGCTTTCCATCCCTATATAGATGGGTATAGAGAGTACACAGGAAAGACATTTGAGGTAATGTTGACTATTTTTGTCTTGGATTTTGGATGACCATGGATAAAACAATTACCCTTTGTTGAGTTTTAATATAATAATAGGCATCAATGATCCATCGGTATGGATCCATTCAATGAATTTTGTGGGTAAAAGTGATGATATCTATTACACTGGATAGAGGTTAGTGAGTTAGTATTTTCTGGTCTAGAGGATATAAATAAAAAAATAGAGAAGATCCAAATAGTTCAAGACTGGTTGAATGCATTATAGGTCTTACATAGGACCTATTCTAATCATAGTTAGATACCCCGAGAGTTTTATGTTGGAGACCATGTGATCTTTTGGGTTTCCCATATCTAGGAGTAGATGTGTTTTTTTATGGGTAGTAAAAATTACCACTAGTTTGTGGGACCCTTTGAGGTGTTGGAGTACATTAGTGAGGTGGTGTATTGGTAGGTACTTCCACCATAGATGGACATGATACACATTATCATCCACTTGTCCCTAATTAATTAATATATTCATAATGAATCACACATCATCGATTAAGGAGAGTTGGATATCATGTTTGTTGTGATATACGTGGAGATATTGGATAAGATATAGGATCACCCAAAAAAGTAATTCAAGGATGATATATTCCCCATGTTTGTGTGCTATAGAGGTATGATCTTCTAAAATAGAGTAATCAAGATAGTGAAATAAAAAATGTGTGATCATTATCGTAAGTTTTTCTAAACATTTTTAAAAAAATATTCTACCTAATTATTTAATACATAAATTGCTTTTGGTTTACAAAATATGATGGATTCTTATTGTTGGTTTCACTTGAATAGTGGTTGCATTTATTTTTTCATAATATTTCTGAGTGGTATAACATGGTTTGGTTATTCAATAATCCATTTTATATTATTTTTGTGTTATTTTTTATTATAGACAAGTGAATTGTTTTATTGGTTTATAATTTGATGTTTTTTTTGTTTTTTTTTTGTGTAGTTTTTGGTGACATAGGTGATGTGAAGAGGTTCATGGAGAGTTTGTGGAGTTTGATTTAAAATATCTGATGGTGATGGTCATGTGGAGTAAAAATGATATTTTCTTCATGGTGGTGTACTTTTAATACCAATTTTTTTATTTCATCCAAGAGGTATGATATATTTATTTTTTGTGGATCTTTTAATCTAGGAATGATTGTGGTGTGGATGCAACCTATGGAGTGGAGGGTTTAGGGGTTATCTCTCCTTTATTACAACCTATAGATAGGTGAATGTAGTTTGGAGGAATGTTACCACATGGATCCCATGAGGGGATAGTTTTGGGCTTCTATCTGTATAGGGGAATCTATAACATAGTGTGTCAGTTCCACCATAAACTTACCCCGATTTTATAGGATCTTAGTGGGATTTACAACATGGATCCCAGAGGCCAGTTAGAATATGAAAGATTGTAGTATGGACTACTCTATAACAACATAGTATTAGTTGAAAAGATAACAATTATAGAATATACAAGATATTTTGTCATGGTATTTTATTTAATTTCTCTGTATAAATTATAGGACCACCCTTCAAGCTATTAATTCTTACAACTTATCTATTAACTTTTTGGGAGACTTGAGTGCAATTTTTAGGGGTCCATCACCTTATTTTTAGTTTCTTTGAACCCTGAACATAGAATACTGACTCTTCAAAAATCTAAAGTGGTTTACCCTTTTTCTCCACTTTTTCTTCTCATTCTCATCTCAGATAAAGTTGTGATTGTGAGAGATTTTTGTTTGGGTGATGCTATGGCTAGTGATTTATGGGGAATGTTGTGTTTTATTTTGATAATAACTTTTTTGTGATTCCAATCCTTTGGATGTACTTTTTTCATCTTTTAATTCATAGTGAATCTAAAAGATATATCAAATCTAGGGTATCCTCATTATCTTCTTGTTCCTCATGCATATGTGACACTAGAATGCTTTTGTTTCCCTTTGGGTGGATAATTATGGCTAACTAATGAAGATAATGAATAAAATAAATTAAATTGAAGGGGTAGTGGTGAAGCCTTATTTTATTACATTATTTATTATATTTTTTTATGAAATAATAATTAATTTTACTAATATAGTAAATTATTGTTATTATTGATCCCTATGTGTGATGTGGTCTAGGAGAATATAGAACCCTTGTCATGATTATTGTTGAAATTACTTTAATGAAATGATATGTACTTTTATATGGATAAATAATAGTTTGTGTGTGTAAATATATAATTGTGTGATATAACCCATGAAAAAAGATGTTGGAATGTATTGAATTAATACTTGATAAAAAACTAGTGGAAACCATGGAATATAGATGTTATATTTTGAGTGTTGGTGTTCTTATTGTGTTTTTCCTCTAGTTGTGTAGTTATGTTGTAATGGTATTATTATGGAGGGAACTAATTCATAAATGATATATATTGGGGAAGTAGATATACATTCATTTAATAAGGGATATATCATGTCTATTTTTATTTTTTATTGGAGGTTGAAGTGTGATGGTTGAGATATGGTGATCATAAGGGAGTGAGTTTTGGTGGTGGTGTTGTGAGATAGATGGGTTGTTATGTCATGGGATGTGTTTTAGTTTCCCAATAACTATGGTATTTTTTAGTAAACAAGAAACTATAATAACATGAAATTGAAATTGAATATGTGTGGACTAAAATTAATAGTTTAGAAGTTGATTAATGAAATGAATGTTAGATAATGGGTTGGAATTAAATTGGTAATGGATTAATTGACTATAGAGTGTGCTTGAGAGTTTTTTCATTAAATACAGAATTAAATGTCTTTTAAAAGTCACATGGTTCGAAATCTTATAAATTTTTTAAAATTTTTTAATGTGAGAATAATTAAGCGTATTATGTTATGTGTTGTGGTTTTCTTATAGGGAGTTTCATTTAGTGATGTAAATAGGTGTTGGAGAATATGGGGACTTGTTGTCAAAGTGTTGTGGGCGATGTTATAATTATTGATGTGAACCCATAGTTTGGTGTTCTTTGAGACTATCATATCTTTTATAGGAGGTTACATACATATACACCCAATCCTTATTGTGTATTATGTACAAAAAAAACCAAATTCTTGGGGTGGGGAGGGGTTGTTTCCCCTAAAATTTTGGTTTGTGGGAAATAAATGGTTGGCTACCCCCTCTCCCTCAATCATCATTCAAGAGTGTTAATACATGATTATTTGGAGGAAATTCATATGATACCATATTTTTAATTATTTATTATACTGATGAAGGATTAGTTGGTAGTGATGGTTAATGGTGGTGGTTTTTTAGCAACGGATTTTGATGAAAATCACGGTGTGGGTCATATATTGGAGGAGGAGGCCATAAGGTTATTATCCTTCATGTTCATGATACCCTACTATGTTGTAAATGAAATTGAGATGTTATAATGTAATGTATATATTGATGTGATAATGTGATTAGCACAAATCATTTTTATGTGATGAGGTGGATATGATTATGTGATCTAGTTAAGATGTGATGACATGATGATATAGAAGGGGTGAGAGAACAAGATGTTGGATGTAGGTGTGTGAGACTGGTAAATCCAATTGGATGTGGTTTTAGTGCTCCATTCCTTATTATTTATATTAAATATTATTTTACTACATGGGTGAGCTATCAATAGAGTGATCCTTATTGATGCATGGGTGATTTAGATGGCTAGTTTGGTGCTTTTGGTTATGTTATATGTAACACCCGAGACTTTTATGTTATATAAATAATCAAAGGAATCTTTTTCTACACACAACACTTGCTTGGCTTGTTTTACACGAAATCGCGACCTTCCTCGAAAGCTTGCGTCGTACGCAATACCGAGTTTCACTAAACAATGATATGCTAATAAAGTATTATTAAAACTAGCCGTTATGAATAGTAATAACCAATTTTGGAAATTTTATAAATTTTATTTTTCAAAATGGACTTAATTTCTGGATTCGGAATATCGAAATTATCCTAGGGTGAAATTTTGGTATTTTTCTGAAAACCTTCAATTTTTGATGAATAGTGAAACCACTAAGTGGTAATTAAAAAACTGAATTTTTCATAAAACATAATTTTACCACTTCTGTGAGTGGAATTTCAAAAATCAGAGAGACACAGTTGATGTCAGTAAGTAAAATGTTGTTCAATGAGATGAAAATAATTTTTGGTGAATAGTAACTTTTTACTTTTATTTACCACGGTTAAAAGTAAATAGGGTAATTAAGGGTAAAAATGATATTATTATTACCACAACACATTTCCTAATTCTATTGGATAAGTGTAATTCGACCAAAAACAAACTTAGGAATAAAATATGACCATTTAGGCCCACTTGGATTAGATTAGGACATTTATTATTAATTTATTTAAAGAAGGGTTAAAATAGTTAAAATCAATGTTTAATAAGTAAATAATTTTTAATATAAGGTTATATATAATATAAATTCGATTATAAATATTTATTAGAAAGATAAAAAAAATTTAATACATAATGGTATTTTATTTGTAATTTTTAGACATTAAATAATTTAATTTATTTATGACACAAAGATGATGCAGTAATTATCTTATTAATGAAATATTGACATAATTGATGTTATAAATACCAAAATAAATTTAATTTGAGACTTTTTATGAATTACACTAATTTTACAGGTTAATATGACATGTTATTATTGATTTAATTAACTTTTTTTGAACTAATCATTCTTTTATGATTTTCACAAAAATAAATTACTAAATAGTGTCAAAATTGACATAAAATAGTTTTTAAAACAAATATTATATTATTAATTGTTATTTTATTTTTAAAAATCTAAGGTTCGGCCAAATGACTTATATAAAGTTATATTTATTAATAATAAACAACTTGGGGTTCGTTTGGATTGTTATAGTAAGTTTATTAACCTTATAGTGTAAGAACACAAGAAGACACGGTAAAAGTAAAATTATTTAACTTAATGTTAAATCTAAATGATAAGGTCAAAATAGGAACATAAACTTGTCTAAATTCTATTTTATGAGATTATTTCGACCCATACCCACCTTAGCTTCTAAATAAATCAATTTGGAGCTATTTAAAACCGAATTTGGCTTTATAATAAAATAATATTTTTAGTTATTCCAAAGGTGCCCCTCTCCTCCCTTATAAAAGGGAACCTCCTCCCTCTCTTCCTCACACCACTTTGAGCCTTCAAGCTCGGCCAACCCCTGCCACTTTCTCCTATAAACTTCTATAGAGACATCCTAGAGGTCCTGATCTTCTTCAAATACCAATTTTAGTGCCCTAAAAGGAGGTCTCAAAGAAGCACTTCAAAGAAGAGGTAATGTCTGTTACCGATTCTTTCATCTTTATTTCTTCTTCCACTTATTCTTCTTTAGTTGTTTCATTATGATGTAATAACATCAGTTTCACTCATATACTTATATGTTATTATAAGTATGAAACAACCCTATTTCACCATCTATCCATCCTACAGAAAATGAAATCACCACGCGTGCGTATGTACAGAATACCGTCTCCACGTCGTGGTGTAATCTATTTTCCACCACCACCTTACTTGGATGGGTATAATGGTGTAAATAATGACTATATATGATTATTGTAAAGTGATATTGATTCTTAAATAGTATACATACACTCCAATACAATTCCATGATCATGGGAATGATATCATCGCTCGTGCGTACGTACGGAATACCGTCTCTACGATGTGATGCGACTCGTTCTACATGATCTTCATTGCATAATGATTATATAAATGAATTGAATGAATGAATATGATATATATTACACTAATAAAATTCTGTAAATGAGGTATCTATAACCTAAAGATAAGAATAATAATTTATTCGACAAAACACACATAAGAACAAAAAGTAATAAACACCCGAATAACAAGTTGTAATGAAATATTACTAATAAGAAGCTAAGAATATGACCATATGTGATATAATAACAATGAGTATGATTATTTAATAAGTCAATAACATTATTTAAATCATTATATAGGAGTTTCGGATACGTACAAATCATATCGGACCTAAGGTAAGGGAAATATCACAATCTCATTTTTATCCGAGATTGTTTATACTTTGGCATTTACTGGGGTGTATTTTATCATCCACATATATGTTTCCTCAATATGTAATATAATTTCCATTCACCTAAAATTTTTTAAATCCGATTTTACCCTTCGGTGAGTTTTTAGTAAAAGATATGAAAGGAATCTTTTGTCATTTTTCGTACGAGGTACTTTTTTGACTTTTCCGACAAAAGTACCAGAAGAATGTTTTTTTTAACTTATACGGAATGAATGGATTTTTAAAACATTATTTCCAAGAACCTTCCTTTACAAGTTTTCAAGTTTATTTTTAATCAGCTTCTTTTAGTTTAAAATTTTATGACATATTAAGAAAGGAAAAATATTTTTGAAGTAGAAAAGATATTTTCCTCAAGAATGGAGTTCAAGTGTTTAATCAAAATTATTTTCAATCTAAGATAATATAGGGTTATGATTATATCCCTATCATTACATTGATTTGATTGTGTTGTTATGATCACGATGTTTAAGAATTCCATTTTTATTACATGGGTTATGCAATGATGTATGATTTATGATTTTTGTGGCAAACATAAGAATGGTTTCATTATGAGATGGGTGGGACCTATATCTCCCTCAATGAATTGGGTAAAGATTTTATATCTCATGAGATAGACATGGCTGGAACGGCAGGTTAAACCGGTTCAGTGAAACAAGACTGAAACGAGGAGTGGACTCGGTTCATAAATGGACTTTGTCCACTAATATAGTCTTTTCAATGAGTCTTGACTAATAAGAAATGATTCTCTATGATTATGTGTGTATACCACAAAGTTTCATGTTTTAAGTTATGATTATTGGGATTACATTTCACTACTATGATTTATCCCATGTTATGAAATTATGATTTCTTTTGTAGGTTAAGATTTCCAAAAGTTATTCTCTTATGTATATTATGTGATTGATATTTCTTTTGTTTACCCTTATTGAGCATTTGAGCTCACCATTTTGTATGTTTCATTTCCCCAGGTCAGGAAGAAGGTTATTAAGTAGAATATGCCAAAAAGGGACTCTAGATATGATGAAATAAATGGGAGGCAAAGTAGATGCTTTATGAACAAGTTGTTTATGCTTTCCAGTTTCTAAAGACACTATACCTATACGGTCCTTTCATGGTTTTTTTATATGTTGTAATAAGTGTTCTTCAATTTTGAAATGTATGTAAAGTATTGGTCGTTATAGTTGGTATCAGAGGAAAGGTATAGTCAACCTTTGGAAACTAGGATGTGAAATCCATAGTAAGAACCCTAAGGACAATTCTAAGCATAGAACACAATCTTAGTGTTTTAGAAATGACCATGAATAACCTAGGATAAGACCTTAAGTGTGAAATTTATTCTTGATTATGTGGTTTTCCTATTATAATTAGTGTTCCTCACACTATTCTTCTTGGTTTTAGTCAATGGATGGAACCCGAAGGAACCGTGTTAAGGCGGAATGTGACGGGCAATGCAATGATTGTCCCCCGGAGCAACCAAACGTTGTGGGAGCTGGAATGAAAAATCTTGTAGCCATGCTCACACAACTTTCTCAAGCTATGAATCATGCAGGACTTCCAAACGAGCAATGGAATGAGCAAAATTATGTTGAATACTTCATGAGGCAGCGTCCACCTTCTTTTAGCGGGTCTACTGATCCATTAGTTGCTGAACAATGGATTAGTACTACTGAAAAGATATTTTCAGTTCTTCAATGTTCTGAACATGATAAAGTCATCCTAGTAGTGTATTTTTTGGAAGGAGATGCTGATCAATGGTGGAATCTTATTAAGAATACGAGGGAAAGGGATGAAATTGAGTCCATGGAATGGGATGAGTTCAAGAACTTATTTTTCAATAAGTACTTCCTTCGTATTCTCCGAACAAAGATGGAGAAATAGTTTCTTGAACTGAAGCAAAAGGATGATGAGTCTGTTGATACTTATGAAGAAAATTTTAAAAGACTTGCAAGGTACGCTTCTGGTATTATTATCCAACATGAGAGTAAGATCGATTGATTCTTTAGTGGCTTAAAACCAAGTCTTCAAAGGGCGTTATTCATAAGGGACTTCAATAGCTACAAGGAAATTGTTCGATGTGCTCTCAAAGTCGAGATGGAGATTGAAGTAACCCATCAGTCATATGGGTTTGATAAGAAGAGGAAAATGGAATTCAAAGGAAAATCTAAAGAGCACACTGAAAAGAAGATGAGCTTTCACTTATGCTCAAAGTGTGGAAAGAAACATGGAGGGAGTTGTCTTAAAGGGACAAGTAAATGTTTCAAATGTGGAATGGAAGGTCATCGGGCATTTGAATGCCACAATGATGGGAAGAAGATGTCTAATGATGAAAACAAAGGAAGGGATACACAGAATGACCCTACTACACTTCAATGTTTTAAGTGCAAGGAGATGGGGCATTATGCCAATCAATGCCCAAATCCAAGGGTTGATGATGATGGTTGACGTCAACAAACTCTTAAGGCTAAAGACAAAGGAAAGTCACATGCAATTTCTATCCGCGATGTAGAGTACGATAACGATGTGGTGAAATGTACACTTATCATCCACTCTAAAGTAGCAAATTTTTTATTTGATTCTGGATCCACCCACTCCTTTATTTCTGAAGAATTTTCTAAGGATATCACTGTATTACCTCAACAGTTAGATGTTGAGTTAGCTGTGACAACCCCTAATGTCATAACAGTTGCATCAAAAGTTTATAATTCTTCTCCGATTGATGTTTGTGGGAAAGTGCTTCCTGAAAATCTTGTGATCCTTCCTACAGTGGAATTTGATGTGATTCTTGGCATGGATTGGCTTTCTCTACATGGAGCTCATATCAATTGCCAAAGAAGGGAAGTCACATTTCATATTCCAAATCAATCTATGATCGTCTATCGATGCAAGGATGAACATAACCTTCCAGTGGAAATTTCTTCCATTTTATGGGTATTGATTCCACTAAATGAAGGTTATTTATCTCAAATGGTTGGTGAGAAACTCACGATTAAGAATATTCCCATTGTACGGGAGTTTGATGATGTCTTTCTAGAGGAATTACCGGGTCTTCCACCGAATCGTGAAGTTGAGTTTTCAATAGAACTCGTACCAGATGCTTTTCCAATTTCAAATACACCTTATAGAATGGAACCAATTGAGTTGCAGGAATTGAAGAAGCAACTCCAAGAGAATCTTGATAAGGGGTTCATACGCCCTAGTGCGTCACCTTGGGGATCACCTATTCTGTTTGTTAAGAAGAAAGATGGATCAATGAGACTCTGCATTGATTATTGAGAACATAACAAGATCACTATCAAGAACAAATATCCTCTTCCACACATTGATGACCTATTTGACCAACTATGCGGAGCTCAATACTTTTCCAAGATTGATCTTTATTCAGGGTATCATCAATTAAGGGTCAAAAGGAAGGATATACCAAAGACGGCTTTCCGTACAAGTTATGGACACTATGAATTTATAGTGATGCCATTTGGTCTTACTAATGCCCCTTCTATCTTCATGGATCTAATGAATAGAATCTTTAGAGACTATCTTGATCAGTTTGTGGTAGTCTTTATAGACGATATTCTTGTCTATTCAAAGAGCAAGGAATAACATGAAGATCACTTGAGAATTATATTGATGACCCTGAGAAAGGAGAATATTTATGAAAAATTTACCAAGTGTGAATTTTGGCTTCAAAAAGTTTCATTTTTGGGTCACATAATCTCAAAAGAGGGGATATCTGTGGATCCAGCAAAAACAGAGGTTATCGAAAGATGGTCGAGACCAACAATGGTAACTGAGATCCGAAGTTTTCTTGGTTTGGCTGGATATTATCGACGTTTTGTGAAAGATTTTTCACGATTATCTAATCCACTCACCAAGTTGACTCGGAAAGGAGTTAAGTTTGTTTGGATGGAGGAATGTGAAGAGAATTTAAAGGAGCTGAAAAGAAGGTTATCCGGTGCACCTGTGCTCACACTGCCTTGTAGTGGAGAAAAGTTTGTGATCTACAGTGATGCATCCAAGAATGGATTGGGGTGTGTTCTTATGCAAAATGATATGGTGATAGCTTATGCCTCACGACAGTTGAAAATACATGAGAAAAATTACCCAACTCATGATTTGGAGTTAGCTGCTGTAATCTTTGCATTAAATATTTGGAGGCATTACCTTTATGCTGAAAGGTGTGATATTTATACTGATCATAAAAGTTTAAAGTATATTTTCACACAAAAGGAGCTGAATATGCACCAAAGAAGATGGTTGGAGTTGATTAAGGATTACGACTGCTAAATTCATTACCACCCTAGGAAAGGAAACAAGGTGGCAGATGCATTAAGTCGACAAGACCATGCTAGTTTATCCATGATGAGGATCACAAAAGATCCAATATTTATGGATTTACAAAGGATGGATCTGGGAATTATAATGAAAGGGGATAAATTGTATCTTTCTCAAATGAATGTTCAACCATATATACATGTGAGGATTAAAGAGGCACAGAAAGAAGATGTCGAGTTACAAAAGAAGGTGAGAAATGTTCCTAAATTCAACCTTGATTGTGATGGGATAATAAAGTTCAGGAATCGGGTTTGTGTTCCTCCAATCCCCAAATTAAAGAAGGAGCTGCTGGATGAGGCTCATAGTTCTTCATTCTCTATTCATCCTGGAAGCACGAAGATATATAGGGACCTGAAAGAGTACTTCTGGTGGGATGGAATGAAAAGAGATGTTGCTAAATATGTCTCTCGATGCTTGGTTTGTCAACAAGTTAAAGCTGAGAGACAGAAGTCTAAGGGGATGTTACAACCATTACCCATACCCGAATGGAAATGGGAAAACATCACTATGGACTTTTTCACAGGACTTCCTAAAACATCCAAAGGCAATAATGCTATCTGGGTCATAGTTGATCGTCTTACAAAGTCTGCACACTTCATTGCTATTAGAGAGGATTTCTCTCTGGATCAGGTTGCCAGGATATATGTAAAGGAAGTGGTAAGATTGCATGGAGTACCACTTTCTATTATATCTGATCAGGATCTGAGATTTACATCGAAGTTCTGGAAAATTCTTCATCATACTCTGGATACAGAGTTGAGTTTCAGCACTGCTTATCATCCTTAGACAGACGGTCAGTCTGAGAGAACAATTCAAACTCTAGAAGATATGTTGAGAGCTTTCTCTATGGATTTAAAAGGTGGTTGGGACCAACACCTACCTTTGGTGGAATTTTCTTATAATAATAGCTTTTACTCCAGTATTCAGATGGCTCCTTATGAAGCTCTCTATGGAAAGAAATGCAGGACTCCAACTTGCTGGGATGAAGTTGGGGAAAGAAAGCTATTAGGACCTGATCTCGTTGATGAAATGTCAGAAAAGGTCAAATCTTTTCAACAACACATAAGAGCAGCTCAAAGTCGATAGAAAAGTTATGCCAACAACTGAAGAAAAGACCTAGAGTTTGAAGTGGGTGATAAAGTGTTCTTACGAATATCTCCCTGGAAGAGGGTCATGAGATTTGGAAAGAAGGGGAAGTTGAAGCCTAGATATATTGGTCCTTTCGAAATACCAGATCGTGTTGGGAAGGTAGCTTACCGATTGGCGCTTCCACCGAATCTCTCTCAAGTTCACGATGTGTTCCATGTATCTCTCCTGAGAAAATACATACCTGATCCTTCACATGTACTCAGCTCAGAAGTTGTACCACTGGAGCAGGATCTTTCTTATGAAGAACAACCGATATAGATTATAGATCATAGCGAAAAAGTCCTACAAAACAAGACCACTCGATTGGTGAAAGTTTTATGGAGGAACCACCAATTAGAAGAAGCTACATGGGAGCTTGAGGATATAATGAGGGAGAGGTATCCTCATCTGTTTGTTACAAAGTGACGAATTCCGAGGGCGAAATTCATTTTAAGGGGGGTAGAATGTAACACCCGAGACTTTTATGTTATATAAATCATCAAAGGAATCTTTTTATACACACAACACTTTCTTGGCTTGCTTTACACAAAATCGCGACCTTCCTCGATAGCTTGTGTCGTACGCAATACCGAGTTTCACTAAACAATGATATGCTAATAAAATATTATTAAAACTAGTTATTATGAATAGTAATAACCACTTTTTGAAATTTTATAAATTTTATTTTTCAAAATGGACTTCATTTTTGGATTCGGAATGTCGAAATTATCCTAGGGTGAAATTTTGGTATTTTTCTAAAAACTTTAAATTTTTTATGAATAGTGAAACCACTAAGTGGTAGTTAAAAAACTGAATTTTTCATAAAACATAATTTTTACCGCTTCTGTGAGTGGAATTTCAAAACTCCGAGAGACACGGTTGATGTCAGTAAGTAAAATGTGGTTCAATGAGATGAAAATAATTTTTGGTGAATAGAAACTTTTTACTTTTATTTACCACGGTTAAAAGTAAATAGGGTAATTAAGGGTAAAAATGATATTATTATTACCGTAACACATGTCCTAATTCTATTGGATAAGTGTAATTCGACCAAAAACAAACTTAGGTATAACATATGACCATTTAGGCCCACTTGGATTAGATTAGGACATTTATTATTAATTTAATTAAAGAAGGGTTAAAATAGTTAAAATCAATGTTTAATAAGTAGATAATTTTTAATATAAGGTTATATATAAGATACATTCAACTATAAATATTCATTAGAAAGATAAAAATATTTCCTACATAATGGTATTTTATTTGTAATTTTTAGACATTAAATAATTTAATTTATTTATGACACAAAGATGATGCAGTAATTATCTTATTAATGAAATATTGACATAATTGATGTTATAAATACCCAAATAAATGTAATTTGAGACTTTTTATGAATTACACTAATTTTATAGGTTAATATGAAATGTTATTATTGATTTAATTAACTTTTTGAGAACTAATCATTCTGTTATGATTTTCACAAAAATCAATTACTAAATAGTGTCAAAATGGACATTAAATAGTTTTTAAAAAAAATATTATATTATTAATTGTTATTTTATTACTAAAAATATAAGGTTCGGTCAACTGACTTAGATAAGGTTATATATATTATTAATAAACAACTTGGGGTTCGTTTGGATTGTTATAGTAAGTTTATTAACCTTATAGTGTAAGAACACAAGAAGACACGATAAAAGTAAAATTATTTAACTTAATGTTAAATCTAAATGATAAGGTCAAAATAGGAACATACACTTGTCTAAATTCTATTGTATGAGAATATGTCGACCCATCCCCACCTTAGCTTCTAAATAAATCAATTTGGAGCTATTTAAAACCAAATTTGGCTTTATAATAAAATAATATTTTTAGTTATTCCAAAGGTGCCCCTCTCCTCCCTTATAAAAGGGCACTTCCTCCCTCTCTTCCTCACACCACTTTGAGCCTTCAATCTCGGCCAAACCCTGCCAAATTCTCTTCTCCACTTCCCTAGAGATATTCTAGAGGTCTTGGTCTTCTTTAAAGACCAATTTTAGTGCCCTAAAAGGAGGTATCAAAGAAGCACTTCAAAGAAGAGGTATTGTCTGTTACCGATTCTTTCATCTTTATTTCTTCTTCCAGTTCTTATTAATTAGTTATTTCATTATTAAATAATAACATAAGTATCTCTCATATACTGATATGTTATTATAAGTATGAAACAACACTATTTCACCATTTATCAATCCTACGGAAAATGAAATCACCGCGCGTGCGTACGTACGGAATACCGTCTCCACGTCGTGGTGTAATCTATTTTCCACCACCACCTTACTTGGATGGGTATAATGGTATAAATAATTACTATATATGATTATTGTAAAGTTATATTGATTCTGAAATAGTATACATACACTCCAATACAATTCCATGATCATGGGAATGATATCATCGCTCGTGCGTACGTACGGAATACCGTCTCCACGATGTGATGCGACTCGTTCTACATGATCTTCATTGCATAATGATTATATTAATGAATTGAATGAATTAATATGATATATATTACACTAATAACATTCTGTAAATGAGGTATCTATAACCTAAATAGAATAATAAGAATTTATTCGACAAAACATGCATAAGAACAAAAAGTAATAAACACCCGAATAACAAGTTGTAATGAAATATTACTAATAAGAAGCTAAGAATATTACCATATGTGATATCATAACAATTAGTATGATTATGGAATAAGTAAATAACATTATTTAAATCATTATACAGGAGTTTCGGATATGTACAAAGCATATCTGACCTAAGGTAAGGGAAATATCACAATCTCATTTTTATCCGAGATTGTTTATACTTTCACATTTACCGGGGTGTATTTTATCATCCACATCCATGTTTCCTCAATATGTAAAATTATTTCCATTCACCTACAATTGTTTAAATACTATTTTACCCTTAGGTGAGTTTTTAGTAAAAGATATGAAAGGAATCTTTTGTCATTTTTCGTACGAGGTACTTTTTTGACTTTTTCGACAAAAGTACAAGAAGAATTTTTTTTAACTTATATGACATGAATGGATTTTTAAAACATTATTTCCAAGAAGCTTCCTTTACAAGTTTTCAATTTTATTTTTAATCAACTTCTTTTAGTTTAAAATTGTATGACATGTTAAGAAAGGAATAATGTTTTTGAAGTAGAAAGGATATTTTCCTCAAGAATGGAGTTCAAGTGTTTTATCAAAATTATTTTCCATCTAAGATAATATAGGGTTCTGATTCTATCCCTATCATTACATTGATTTGATTTTGTTGTGATGATCATGATGTTTAAGAATTCCATTTTTATTACATGGGTTATGCAATGATGTATGATTTATGATTTTTGTGGCACACATAATAATGGTTTCATTATGAGATGCGTGCGACCTATGTCTCCCTCCAATGCATTGGGTAAAGATTTTATATCTCATGAGATAGACATGGCTGGAACGGTAGGTTAAATCGGTTTAGTGAAACAGTACTGAAATGAGGGGTGAACTCGGTTCAGAAATGGACTTTGTCCACTAAGATAGTCTTGGCAATGAGTCGTGACTAATAAGAAATGATTCCTTATGATTATGTGTGTATGCCACAAATTTTCATGTTTTAAGTTATGATTATTGGGATTACATTTCACTACTATGATTTATCCCATTTTATTAAATAATGATTTCTTTTGCAGGTTAAGATTTCCAAAAGTTATGCTCTTATGTATATTATGTGATTGATATTTCTTTTGTTTACCCTTACTGAGCATTTGAGCTCACCCTTTTGTATGTTTTATTTCCCCAGGTTAGGAAGAAGGTTATTAAGTAGAATATGCCAAAAAGGGACTCTAGATATGATGAAATAAATGGGAGGAAAAGTAGATGCTTTATGAACCATTTGTTTATGCTTTCCAGTTTCTAAAGACACTATACTTATATGGTCCTTTCATGGTTTTGTTATATGTTGTAATAAGTGTGATTCAATTTTGAAATGTATGTAAAGTATGGGTCGTTATATTATATTTTCACTAATTTATTAACATGCTCATATCTCATTTTCATAAAAGAACTTGAATATGATACTATTTTGTATACATATTATGATCAAACTACAAATATATTAGTAGATTTTCAAGTTTATAGGATGGTTTTAGAAAATTTTATAGAAATTTCTAGCATAAGGTTAGAGATACAGTTGGGTTACTACTTTTGGATTAACCGAGGTACTATTTCATTTTGTAGTTTTATTTGTTTTTTCCTTATATGAATTGTGGTACTTTGGGTTTTATTTTATATTTATGATATTTTTTGATTTTTAATTTGATCTCTGATCCTTGTCTTATAATATGAGGGTAACACCTATAAATATAAGTTTTATATCCTTGATGTTGGTTTATACCATAATTCCTGTTATGGGTGAGCTTTAGGCATCACTCATTCACATCATTGTAAGCCCAGGAGGGGTACCAGTGGAGGGGTTCATGACATAAAATCATTATTTACATCGTATTGGGTAATTTGGGAATTATATTGGCGTTCCATTGATTCCTATTGACCATAAATTATTTTAGGATCTTAGTTATAATTTTCCACTTTAATCCAAACTCATGTGATCAGGATTGTCCCCATTATGGTTGATATATTAGATGGATATGTGTTCAATTTCTACAAATAAATAATTACTCAAAGATCACTATCCTATGTATTCAAATAAATATAATATTAATTTTTCATTTATGACACTATATAGGTGATTTTTTTTATTTATTAATAAGTGTTATAAATTTTAAATCATGATTTCTATCATATTAGGAAATCCAGACGTCAGATTGATATACTATTGGTTCTTAATGATAAGAAATTATTCATGTGTAATTTCTCGAATTTTACACCTCAATAGTAACTCATATTTTCATGTTTCACTCCTTTATGGGTGATTTTTCACTTTAATAAAAATATAAGGGTGAAATTTTACATCAAATCCAATCAAGTAATGTTGGCATCAGATTAATATGAGGTTGATTTATATTAATGAAAAATGATTTTTGGATCATTCACTTATGTTTTTGTGTAAATATGAACTTTTTTTTCTTAGTTTTGAACCATTTTAGGTGACCCATCACAAAATAAAAATTTTGAGATCACAAAACACTTTTCACCATATTTAGAAATTCAGATATCATATTGATGCATGTTCAATTTATATTGATTAGAAATGACTTCAAGATCATTATCTAAATTTTTCATCCAAATAAAAGATTTTTTACTTAGTTATGACCTGTACACATGTGATTTATCATTTATTAATAAGTTTTAATAATGTAAAATCATATGTTTTATCATACTGAAAAATCCATGATGCATAATAACACACAATTGATTCCTCTAGGTCTAAAAAAACTCATGGGTTATTGCAACAAATTTCAATGACTGAACTCATATCCTTGGTTTTAACCCATTGATGGGTGATATTTTATTTTAATGAAAATATATAGGCCAAATTATCATATAGAGAAATATAGGAATCAAATTTACAAAATTTTGATTCATACAGAGTAAAGTTATTTGAGGATTATTCTCTTATGTTTCAGTGTAAAACCAAACTTGTTTTCATGGTTTTGATCCCTTTTAAGTGTATCATCAAATTTATAACAATGTGAAGCTCAAATAAATTTTTTGATCTTGTAGATCCATTCATGGATTAGATTTACATGTTTTTTATTCTTATAGTTTAGAAATGAATCAATGATCCTTTTTATACATTTTCATTCCCATTGGATCATTTTTCATAATTATTACCCCCGCATAAGGAATTTATTATTTACTAATAAGTGTTAACAATATAAAAGGAAAAATTATATCATACTAGTTAATTTTGGAATATTATTAATGTGTATATTATTATTAAATATCATAAATTATATAATTATTTTTGTCCTATGTTTCCAAGTTAATCCAAACTAAAATTTTGGATTCTGACCCATTGATGTTTGATTTTTCAATTTAATAAAAATAAAAAATTATTGATGTAGAATGGGTGATACCAAACCGTGAAAAAATATGAATTAAGTGAAGATGAATTATATATATGAGAAGTTTTTTGAGGATCATTATTTTATTTTTTTCAATGAAATTTAATCTTTTTTTAGTTTTAACCTATTTGAGGAAACACATCACTTTGAAAACAATTTAAAGGTTAAATGATGCTTTAGATCATATTAATAAATTCACAAAAAAAATTGATGTTTGTTTGATTTATACATATCATAAATGACTAAATTATTTGTGTCATATGTATTCAATCCAATAAAATATTTATTACTTTTTTATGGCCTCTAAATAGTTGATTTTTCATCTATTAGTTAGTGTTAAAAACATAAAGTTATAAATTTTATCATACAATGAATTCTTTCACAAATATGGATGTGAAGTTGATTCATATAGATCAAAAATGTATTAAAGATTATATTATTATTATTCCACAACAATCACAAATTTTTTTCATTAGTTTAACCCATTAACTATTGATATTTCATTTTATTAAAAATATAATGGGGAATGGTACTCTTGAACAAACTAAGAAATATGGGAATCATATTGAACATCGACTACTTCATAAAAATAAAAAATGATTTGAGGGTCATTATCTTATGTTTACTTTGAAATATAAACTAGTTTTCTTCATATTGAGCCCTTTCAAGGGACTTATCACTTTAAAAAAATGTGTAGGTCAAATGGAACTTTCAATCATAATGAGAAATTTGGTTATCATATTACATGTTATTGATTAGTAAAGAAAACAAATGACACAAAGATCATTGTTTTATGTTTTTAGCCCAATATGAGGTATCTTGATCAGTTATAACACCCACAAAAGCAATGCTTCATTTATCAAAAAGAGTTATCATTATGAAATTTTTCGTTACATAATATTGGGTAATCAAGTTATTATATTTACATGAAATTGAATCCTTTAATTTAGAGAATACTCAAGGATAATTGTGTAAATTTTAAATTTAAATTTGAACTCACCTTCTTGGTTTTATTTCTTGATGGTTTATATGTCATTTAAAAAAAATAATGGTGGAATGGTACTTTGAATTATACCAATAAATACAACCCTCTAATTAATGCATGATTGGTTCATATAGATCAAAAATTATTTGAGGATCATTCTATTATGTTTTCAATAAAATAAGAACTTCTTTTATGAGGACACCCAAACATTATCCACAAAAATATTAAAACATTTTATAAGAATATTCAAAATATATCATTCCCATACACACCCTAGAACTCTAATGGTTTAGTGACTTTAGAGACAATATATATAATTATTTTATTTAATAAATGATCTTCAACATATACTAAAATGTTATTCTTATTTATTAGACATACCCTACTTAGAACCTTTATCCACAACATTAGAAAAGGAAACCTAAGAATGGGTGATCTTGGATTCTCAATAAAGGTAAACATAGGATATATAAATCAATGATTGAATGTTTTTATACGACAAGAATCATAAAGTGATTAAATTCTCATAATTTAATAAAGACATACCAAATCAGTCTAAGATAATCAATCATGAATCCTAGAATAATAAATTTTTTAGATAAAAATAAATTAGTCACAAGAGTGTAGAATCATAGGTAATAATACTCGAGACATGATAACATATCATAAGTATAAGACATAATTTTTTATAATACACCAAAGTATAAAAAACCATTTACTTAGTCAAGTAATAGTTCCATGAATATCATTGTGGATTGGGATCACTCTTCATTCCATCATTTCCATTTTCAATGTTAAATCCCTATACTATCATAATGTATAGATTCCCTTACTTAACTGGGTTCGATCCCCATTCTAATCTATATTATCTCATGATATATAATTTTTATCCCAACGAATTGGAATGATATATAATTCTAATCACATCTTTCATATAATTAAAACCATATATATGTTTTCCAAAAGATCAAAAAACATTAATCAATTATTTATGTCATAAAACATGGAAAAAATAGGTTTTATAAACATTAAATCATTTCAAGAAATAAAATACCATGGAAAAGAAAAAAATTATAAACATTTCATAAATTTACCATAGCATAACCTAGGGAAATGAAATAGGTCTAATCATGATTTTATCAAAACACAATCAACAGATCATAGAGAAACTACTTTTAGAGAACTATCCTTAAATAATCAGTATCCAAAGGTATCCAAATAAATAAAGTGTATGGTATCATAATAATATATCTACATGTAATAAAAAATCCTTAAAGGATGTTGGAATATATAAAAATACATTTAAATGATTATTTTTACATTTCATTGATAACAGAGAAAAAAACTATTTTCTTTTGGTATCCTTAAATACTAAAATATCCCTGAATTTTGAATAAAATATTTTCTTTTAAAATAAACATTATAACTTGTAAATGATTCATCAATGAAAATAACATTAATTATTGTAGGAAAATATTTTAATTCCATATACGTTAAATGTGAAAAATATTTTATTACTTTTGTAAAAAGTCATAAATAATTTATTGGAAAACTTTTTAGAAATATTAATTTTAAAAAATTGTAAATAAATTTTATAGTAGAAAAAATTATATTCTTATAGAATTTATAGTATAGATAAAATCATATATAAATCAATTTTAAGAGCATGGGCATGGAAGAAAATGTTCATTGATGAATGAGAAAATAATGTTGGTTTTCTTAAAAATATTTTCTCAATCATTCACAGTACCAATGAGGGTAAAATGGTACTATTATATGAAAATTACATGAATAAATAGAGGATAATAAAATATTTAGGTTTTAAAGTATATGGATTGTATAATTTCCTTTAATTTAAATTTAACATATAAAATATCTAAAAGAAGTAATATTCTAACATAAACCCTTTCCTCAGCTCTCGTTTTTCATCATACATGTTCAATAATATATTACAATTAGTATATATTTATTATAAATCTATTACATAACCAAATTAATATAATTTTTACTACATATAAATCCATTATAATTTCTAAATACTCATTTATTAATAATTATTCATTAAAATGATCATTTGAGTGAAAAATGGTGTGTTTTCCATCCATTGTTTTTATATAATGGTTCAAGACCTTTCACATTATTCATGGTTTAATCATATATGTAATCTTAGTCATGTAATATGTATTATATTTATTCATTATATACACTTTTATAACCATTAATTTAAATAAATGATAAAAAAATAATTACATTACTTTATGTAGACGGTAGTCTGTATGTACACTTGAGTGATACTTCTACATTCTGATGGGTGGTACGAGAGAAAGGTAAATAATAATTCACATTTTAAGAATTATAATAATATTATAAATGTAATTACTTGACTTAGATCACTCTATAAATAGTTTCTAAACTGGTTGGTCACCTGTACTTAAGTGTTCCTCCCAATATGCAAGAGACTGCTGACTATAAGCATGGATCAAAAAGGGGTGCAGTGGGGGGAATGTGACCTATAGATTAATAATAAATAATGGGGGAATAAATTACTAATAATTAATAATGTATGAAAAATTAACTAATAAATAGATAATTTTAATAAATAACCATCCAATCATAAATTTTCTAAGTAATATGTACAAGGAAGACATCATACAATAAAAATACATATAAAAGAACTAGACTGTAATAAGAATAAATAAATAAAAGGATTAAAATTTTGAAAGTATACTGAGTGAATGCATACCCACTAATAACATTTCTACTCTTGTCCTATAATAATCAACATCAAAGCATAGTCCAAGTCCTAACCTGTAATCAGCAGGTTTATCTGAGAACAAATTAGCTGCCCAAACTAGGCATGAGATAAATTCAGTTGGCCACCACCAATGAAATATAATGATATCCAATCCATGAATATAAATTGATTAGTGTGAAGGTATATCAAAATTAATGAAATTTATCAAATGTAAACCCATGTCACACTCATGTTACTTAGGGGATACCGGAACGAAAATATGTACTTTTTCTTAAGATGGAATATCTATGGACAAGACATCATGCATTTATATATATAGATGTATATACAGATATAAAATCACGAGCATGGAATCGAGGCTTAAGCCCCATTATTCCACATAATAATTTCATAAAGGTCTCCTAACAATAAATTATGGATGGCATGCCTATTATTTTTAGATGATTAATAATAATAGACTGTATTCCGAATAATATCAAGCGAAATATAAGGAATTCCATGTATTTTTAATAATTTTGTAACGAAAATTATATTTTTTGACTTGCATACATACAAATTAATGGAAATGGCATCTTGGTCTCATCCAATGTGTTCAATGTAGGGAACCTAGGTGTTGTTCCGAGTGTACTATTAACACATCATCCTATAATCTCATTCACAGAATTCCAAATAGGAACATAAGAATCACTCTATGTGTGGTATAAAGGCATTTATCCTTGAGTCCATCCTTGGAATTTCATATATGGGACCTAAGTTGTACTCATTGGATAATATAATACACTACCTTTGAGCCTATACTTGGAATTCTGTATCAATAATCCATGTATCATTCATGGTGTATAATAATTCATATAACCTTTGATCTCATCTGAGGCATTCCATATTAGGAATCAAGTTATCACTCCAGGAGTACTATAATTATTTTATCCTCTGAGCCCATATGAGGCATTTCATATCAGAAATCATGGTATCTCTCAAGGTGTATCATAACTCATGTAACCTATGATACTATACAAGTAATTATGTATTAGGAATACATGTATCCCTCAAGACATTATATCATAGATAATCTCATTACATTTAACAAATTAACAAAATGCATTGGCTTCATCCATGCCAATTTACACCTAAAGAATTAATTTAATAATATTATTTATAACTACCAATAAACAATTCCATGAGACATTTTCATACCATTCAAATATCATTTAGTGTAGTAAAACACCCTATCTAGTCGAGGGCACACATCTTATTTTAACATGGACAAGTGAAATTTCTTTCCATTCACTTTCCCTTTAGTATATTTAACCATTTCTTATTATCCATCCATTCACATATCATTTATAATTAAATCCAATGCACCTAATAAGTTGGTATACCCATAAATCCTAGGATTAGGATTTCTATCTTGATATCATCCTATTCTCTTAATTCAACTCAGTAATCCCACTTATAAAATACATTCCATTTAATTTATTTCTTTTTTAGGAATTAATCTAAACACACCTAATAAGTTTTTTTATTCAAATAAAAGAATTTTAAAATGAGGGAAACTAATATGATACACCCAAGGGGGCTTTTTAAATGAGGTTTACACTTCCCCAACCACACCAATGGGTTTAAATAAGATTAAAGATAAAGTCTAGGTATTCAATTTTTGGAAATTTGAAGTTCTATGGGTGACACATAGAGATTATATTGTGTAGCTCCATGAAACATAATATTAAAAAACATGGTATTAAGGGTTAAAACATATAACACATACCTTATTCATAAGATTATTAACTCATTCAGTATCATGAAGTGATTCAAGCAAGAATGATTGAAATTGAAGAAATAGGAAAACAACATGAAAATAGGGAAAATTATCAAATATTGAAATATACTCTAATATAGAATGATAAATTATAAAAAAATATATATGACTTGTAGAATTACCTAAAGTGATCCATGAAAACCTAAAAAGATCTATTTTGAACCAGAATAAGGGAGAACTATGGAAGCCTATGAGTGGAAGAGAGGGGGGATCATGTGTACTATCATAATAGAAATGGGGGAGGAAGGAGGAGGAAAAAAATATACATAAGAAGGGAATTGTTTTTTAAATCACCCCTTTTTAATGAGATACATGGTTTGGTTACATGTTTCAACTAACTATATGCCAACCATGTGGTGCTATTGTCCAAAGTAGAACCCCCTCACACATTTGATGTGCATGGTTAGTTAAACTATGCCACAACTATGAAACTTCATCTACACCTACGAGACTCCTCGCATAGTTAACATTTACTCCATGAATAGATAAATAAATATGGGTGCCTATATAATTGGGTTCATGGTTTGGGTAGCCTGGTTAATACTAACCATGTTCCAAGTGTGTGCCCTAAGATGCCTATCCTAAAATTGAGTTCACAAATCTCTATGATTTCAAAACTTTTCTGGACATTTCATACACTTATTGGTCCTTAAAAAATTTTAAATAACTTTATCAAGTGTTTAAATTCTCAGTATTTCATCTCGAATCTCGATTCTCAATTTGGCTCATATAGAAAAGAAAAATTCATATTCCCTTGGAATCTTCAACCTATCCAAAACACATGATTTTAAAATGTACCTATCATAGAATTTCTCACCCCTGATAAGTATTGTGGAAAAAATAAAACCTCGCAAAACATACATGGGTTTTTAATTCCTTCTAAAAACTTCATATTTCATTTATGATTAAACTACATAAATTTAAATGTCACTTCAAGCATATAGTACATAAACTGATCAAACTCATACCAATGCTCAAACTCATACCAATGCTCATAACCACCAAAAGAATCATTAATGTGTAGCTTACATGATCCTATAAAAACAAAGACATGATCACATCATAATATATTTCATTGTATAGACTATAATTCTTCCTACCATGGGTTTTATATTTCAACAGCCAATTTCATGACACAGTACCTCAACCATTGTAATTTCCTACAAAAGAAAATCCTCAACATTATAATATTTCCCTAGGAATGATTATTAATTTGTTACATTTAATAATAAAAAATTAAACTATATAGAGTCTTTTATTTTTCCAAAATGGGTTAATTCCAACTGAACATTATCAACCTAGTTGAATCGTCCTTTACATGAGAATCTCTCACCAACCTTGATACGACACCTTTCTCATCCCAATGACATTCCGAAAAAAGATCCAGAATGACTACATACTACTATTTGAAAGGACTCAAGTCAAACTGACTCTAGTCAACCATTCTCAAAAACACTATTCTTATATGGGAAATGTGTCTTTCAGATCATATACTAATTCCTTTTCTTATAGAGCCTTGAGATCACATCGACCACATTAATAAATATTTATAACCAAATTCTGATGATGACTCATGATTAGACCATTACTAGTTCCTTTTACCCAATTGTTTGTAAAGATCCAAATGACCACCCAATGATTTGTCCTATATTGACATGACCCTTATCCTATGAGGGTTTCCATTCAACAACCTATAATGGTCATCCACACCAAAGGAATTTATTTTCACCACTTTTGGAGTGTATTTCCAAATGATTCCATTTGCCTAATTGAAAGTGAAACTTTCATTAATACTTTACCTCAACATATAACTGATGCTCCCTCAGTGAACTCAAGATTATTTCGAGATATTGAGCATGTTCATCATTAAATAGGGAGTATACCAATATATTGTTGATAGGATTTATTCCTCACTTTGATCCACCATCCATTTAAGATAGGTTGTAATATCATTTACTAACCCCTAACACCATGCCTCCCAATGGTAAATGTCCATGTTCAACTATGGATCAACCGTCCTACAGTACCCAATTTATTTCTAGGATATCCTAAATCATGAATACTACATTTTTATTTACTAAAATCTATAGTTTTCAATGATAATAAGCATCAAATCTAGAAAAACATTTCCTCTACTTGCACATGACTACTCACTAATTAGTAATTTAATTGGTAACACATGAAACCTAATTGTCCCATTTATATCTTAATTATTATAATAAGCATACAGTATCATACCACCCATTTCGGGACTCAACTCATGCTTCCATGATTCATTCATCATTAAATACAAGGTGACCATGCTATATGGAATGTTAGTTTAATTAATTTAGAAGCTCTATTTTAACTCATATACAAAATGAAGTCTATTCATGCCATAAATTGTCAAATGACTTCCTTACTCATGATGTAATTTCATGATTCTAAGAATCAACCCCAAAAACAATAGATTTGAATATTGACTCTCGGTGTTCATCAATGGTTGGATACTCAGACAACCCCTTGGAAACCATGCTTCCATTAAGGTAATGACGTATTACTAGATTTCAAAATTCATTCTGACCATTAATGAATGGTCCACCACAATCACATTCCTTCTACTTGGAAGGACACACTTCACAATATTAATGCTGACATTCCCCTAAAGAGTTTCCTTGTAACGTCATTACAGAAAATGACAAACTTATCCCATTACATCATATTCATTCCCATCGAATGTGGTCCCTATATATGGCCAATATGCTCATGCCAAGTGATAACATGAGAAGAGAGGAAACCAAATGCTTACCAATAGACTATAATTAGTTTACCATTAGACATAAATGTGATTCTTCTTTTTATTCATGTTCACACGCATCATCAAAAATGGTCACATAAGCCAAACATAACTGGATTGACTGTACCACAACACTCAATCCTTTTTATAATTTTTTCTACAATCCCTTGGCCATTTTTTTGTCCTGATTATAGTCTCAAATATACACTATTCATGATGAGCTATCAACGCTAAGGTCACTCAACTATAAAGATGGACTATTATTGAATCCTTCACATACTCATGAATCATTCCAAGTAATCATGTAATCACATGGTTTAAGGTATTAAATGACAATGTCACTCAACTACATATGATTTAGTGAACCACTTATTAACTCGATGGGAACCATATGTAACATCATGTACTACAATGATTGTGATATAGTGTACATGTATGACCATATATTTTAATTTATAGGACCAATATAAATACCTACTTAAGATTAATATTATTTTACAATAATATAAATAATATGATGCCCATTCGAGTCATCTGTTAGAGAGAATAGAAGGTCACTTGATTTTCAAGGTGGATGATCATTCCCTTAGCATGTCCAACCCACCGAACTGGAGAATTTAAGGATTATAATGCCTTTAACAAGGATCAATATATGAAATGAACTCCCAACTACCAGGGGTTATATCATTATAGAGAGTCTTACTAAGGTAAAAAAGTACCAGAATGGAACCTCACATCTGAAATGTCATCACAACATTTGGCAATGATTTATGTTCTAAGGGAAATACATCTATCTATCTTCCCCCAAACTTATCTTAAAGCCTAGAACATAAAACATTAGTCAAATATAAAAGAAAATATCACTAGTAATTACCA
Organism: Viscum album; assembly: GCA_963277665.1. Lineage (NCBI taxonomy): Eukaryota > Viridiplantae > Streptophyta > Magnoliopsida > Santalales > Viscaceae > Viscum > Viscum album. Next base: position 1,231,131,943 of record OY728133.1, on the reverse strand, counting down.
CCTAACCTATAGGTTCAACACATCCTAGAAAGAAAAAAAACAAAGACCAGTGAGAAACACTCACATTACCATACAAGGTACACTAAAAGAAACATTTAAAATTAACCCTTAAATGACATCCCAAGCCATGAAAACCACTTAAAGGATTCATTTTTGATGAATTTAAACAATGATAATTTAATAAAAAATTTAAAGAATATCATATATATGCAATATCAAACACCAGTTTTAAAGACAAAATTTACTAAGAACTTTACTTAGTTGGCCCCTTTAAACATTATGAAAATTATTTCATAATTCCATTTTAACCATTTATTTATCCATATGTTCTCTTAAATGGGCCTTGTTAATGAAAAGTTCAATAAAAATCTATTGAGTAAACACCCATTTAGGTTGTGATGGGAATTTTAATTAACTGAATCATGATATTAATAAGGTCTAAAAATAGACAAAAATGGTCATTTAACATTTAGGTGGGGTCTGTTTAGTAATATTCTACCATAAATATATATGTAACATCATTTAAGTGTCTGTAGACACTTCATGTAATAATACTTTTTTAGTATGAATATATCCCCACGGTGTTATGTAATATAACATATCAAAATAAGGGTAACCTATAAGGGTCTTGTCCTTTAAAGAATAGAGGAAACCTATGAGGTAACCATTTAACCATCTAGGGTCCAGTAATACAGTTATCCATTCCTAATTGATGGAGTAAATGAACTATATATTACAATTGGAATCCTGTTTAAGTTCAGCCCATAACATTAAATTGATTAATAACTTTTTAATACCCTTAATGGGTTTATCTAATAGGAATAATTGCTAATATTGATCTATGTAGGCCAATTCAAGAATAAGGAAATAGTTATATGGGTCACCATTCTCAATCTATGAAGGCACATTCTTTATTTAAAGTAAAATTTAATTCCTTTCAATTTTATTAATAAATTCTCATGTTTTTAAGATATAATTTCAATATAAATCTATGAAGTAAATCTTCATTTAGGTTGATATAAATAATTTTTTAACCAGACCTACATGATAACAGTTACCACGAAAGCTATCACATCAGTAGTGAATATAGGAAATCATGGAAATATATCACTCAAGCCTGTTATACAGGTAATATTTCTAAATAATCATAGTAAAATTTCATATAAATGACCAAGCTAATTATTATACAAATAAGGTATACAGATTATCATTCTAAATAATTACCTAAACATGGTTTCTAATTAAATATGGCACATAATCACATAACAAGATGTGTATGAAAGGATGCTAATAAATCACAAATCAAATTATATAGATAAGTGTGCTAAAAATTACCTAAACATGTTATACATATTAGATTTCCAATGACATGTGAATCCTTTGTTCCAGAATTGATGCAAGAATATACCCCTTCCCTTTCTATACCAGATTATGATATAAATACCATAAATCATTAAATAAATAACAAGAGTAATTGCATCAATTAATCAAGGTTAAATAATAATCAACCATAATAAAAAAAATATGAAAAATAGTCTTATCCCTAATAACTTGATCTTCCCCCGTGAATGGGTTCATATTTCATAGAAACGCACTATCTACCAAGTATCAACACATTCCTAGTCTCATGTATACCATCCCAAAATAGTAAGATAATGAAAAAAATAATGATCTGATACCACTTGTTACACCTCGACCAAACTCTCACTATAAACAATAGTAAAACTATTTAGTCCTCGGGACTCAATAATTCCTCCCCATATACCTTAGGCTTACAAATAGCAGTGAGGATATAAATATTGTATGATGTAAAGAATATATCTTTTATATCCATGATAAAAAAAGATTAATAAAAGAATAATAATAAACAATGGAATAAAAAACAACTGATAAATTTCAAATGATAATAAATTACTTTCCATTCATGAACATGTTGAGATATATATACTATGAAGAAATAATAGAATAGTAATATATAAAATTTTGATATACTATCAAATGAATAAATAAATAAAAGATTATAACTTTTTAAATAAGCACAGGTACATGCTTATCCACTAATCCTCTGATTAGTATTAGTTGTGAAGAATCAACAAAAAAGCATGAGTCCATTCCTATCCTGAAAGAATGAGGTGTATTTAGGTACCAATAGGTGGCCCGAGTAGGGTGTGAGTACAAATCCCAAGCCTTAATCAATACATAATATTTAGTTTTATTCATTAATTTACATTATTTCACTTTGATTATCTTTTCTGGATTATAGTTTTTGAGAATTAAGTCATAACTCAAACATTACAAAACCACATAACAAAAAGTGGACACTTCCCATCAGTATCCATTTATCCACCATATAAAACTCTTTAAAACAGGTATTTATTTATTTCATGAAAACTCTTCAAAAAATTCAAAATTTCATCATCTGTTCCCTTAACCATCCTATGAAGAAAATTACAAATATGGGATGTGCACAAAAAGATCATTAAGTGATATAAAATAAAGAAACCATTAGTCTAGTGGAAAACATTAAAACTCCTATAATTTTTATATTTATCTTAAAAGTTCTTTGAAAATATGAAATAAAACTTTTTCAAAAGAAAAATACACAATGATTTCTCTTAAAGATAATAATTAAAACCCATAGCAAGAAATTAAAACAAATCATTGGTGACTTAGATCATCATACTCATAAAATCCCTTCAAACCCTTTTTAATTAGAAACCCTATGATACTAAATTTCAATATTATAATTACTTAATGAAATAGGGAAGTATATAGTCTTTCAAATAATTTAAGCTATAAAAAACTCACTCAGTTCTCTCTAGGGTGTCCCATCTTATAAGAATTTAAAAGTTCACCTAATGCTATCTGGTATATCCCATCATATAAGCTTTAATGGGCACACTTGGTGCTATCTAGACCACCCCATAATATAAGATATAATGGGCTCACCCAATGCTATCTGGACCTCCCATAATATAATTATCAATTACCATATTAATAAAAAAACCATTTTATGATTTAAATTTTTCCTCATAAAACCTTTGTAAAACTCTTCTATAATCCTAAAAAAATCACTTTTAGATATCTAAATACCATTTTTTTAAACCTTTTTTCAATGTGAAAATAAATGTTTCTTTTGTAAAAGTATTTTCAATACCAAATGCACCGAGATAGAAAAATGGATATATTTTAATTAAACGTGAAGTATTTAAAAGGAATAATGAAATAAAATTAGGATTATGGCAGTGAAAAAGTCATTGTTTCCATGTACATTAAGAATAGAACATTACTTTTATTTTTTTTCAAAACATTCTGTATAAAACATGTAAATAGATTCTGTTTGACAACCATTTAAATAAAGTAAAATAGAGAAAAAATTAATTTAAAAATAGTTTATGTCCATATAAAAACATTTATAAAAATTATTCTAAATACATGGACATAGAAAAGGATTATTTAGTAGGAACACATTAAATATGCTTTTTCATTTTATTTAAAAGTCTCTTATCACCTTGGAAATATTTGAATCATAATCCCCATGAAAGAATAAAATTATAAAAAAATTATTATTATAGATAAATTCAAGATATATAATGTCAAAGGGGAAGTATATACACCTTGAAAATAATATAGTTTTATAAAATCTTGATACGCCTTAATGATATGAGATTTCAATGAAGTCCATTTCCTTGAATCTGACATTCCACGTGCATATTTATCTATCTCAATAATAAACATATGCTAGTTATTTAATTTCTAGAGAAATTTTTTCAATTTTATTTTTTACTTATCTTTATCTTATTAACAAGTTATATAAAATTACTTAATCAATTTAGATTATGTCGGATGTTTGGACCATATTCAGTTTATGTGTCAAGAATGACTTTGGTAGGTCAACTATAGTCAAAGTGGTCATTATTTAAACATATACAGAATAATAATCATGAAATAATAATCATATTTATACATAAATTATAATTTTCACTTAAATTATGAAATATGGTTATGAGAAATGAAACGATGATATTATCATAAAGACGGTAGGCCATACGTACACATGCGTAACATTTTCATTTTTCAATGATCATTATGGAAAGAAGGTATAAAATATTTTACCTTCATTAAATTACCATTATATCATAAATACCATTAAATTTAATTATGTATACTTATATATGTCATTCTAGTGATTTGGGGATGAAAAAAAATAATCACATCTCTTTGAGTAAGCATTAGTCATCACGTCCACGAAGGACGTTACCAAATTTTTAGAGTGTGAAAAGGCAAGAAAAAAATAATTTATAATATTTATAGAAGTTTAATTATGTCATGAATATCATAATAATTTAATTTTTATTATTTATTGTTATTATGTTACCCTAATTACCATCCATGTAATGCATTAGTGAAAAATGATTTACATCGCTTTGTGAGGCGGTCGTATTCCATACACATGAGCAACGTTATTGTATCTCTTACAGAATAGAATATAAAAAGTATATATAGTATATAATTACAACATATGTATAATTATGTTATAAATATCATATTTAAACTTTACATTCATCATTATTCCCGTCCTTGAGTGGTGGAAATTGGAAAACGAATGACATCGGTTCACTTGGCAGTAGTCCACCGTACACACGAAAGATGACTTTGTAACCCATTTGAAGGAAGTGTGTATGGGTGTTGGTCATAAACATGACATAAAAACATATAATTATATTTATGATACTAATTTTACTATATAGGCATCATATAAATATAATTTAAGCTGGTGGATAAATAAACAAATAAATTCATGTTGATGAACGCTAACTCTTCTTTGGGTAAATCATTTTGGTTTGCACCAAAATACTTCCTTGGTTAGATTTCAGCCTGATATAAGACATAAAAAATGTGGATATGTAATTTTAGAGGTAATTTTTTATTTATTGGTCTATCAAAAAGTATTTATAATTTTCAATAGAGGAGGATAGGATGAGGCCTCTTATAAGTGGAGTGAGTGGTAAGCATGTAAATTTTCTAAAGAGTGAATTCCACCCATGTTTTTGTAATGTAAATAGGACCCAATAATACACTAAAAGCAACCCTACAATGAATAAATTATAAAAACGTCCATCCAATTGGTTTTTGAAAAACATTTAGGTCATTTTAACCCTTAATATTAAACATTAACAACTATGTAATCTCATTTTGACCTTAATCATTGTAATTAATTATATTTGTTTCACTAACCACTTTGGTAAAAAATTAGTTTTATCATATTATAAATTTTAAATTATTAAGAATCAAAATATGGAATCCATTTTTTTCAAATTAAAATCATAAAAGTGGATAAATTTAGATTAATATTAGTCCTACATATGTGGCGAGACAACAAGTTTTTAGAAAGAGTATTTTTTTAGAAAAATATGATTCTGTAATAACACTATCAATAATAATAATCATTGTATGAAATGAAATTAATATTTAATGATATATATTACATAAATTTAATTTGAAATATTGCCAATTAAGGATTATTTTAATAAATAAAAATATAAAACATTACAAATTTTAAAACATTCTATAAAAAAACAACTCTTTAAACCCCAAAAAAAAACATAGTAGAAAAACCAAAATAAATTTCATCAAAAACTTATTAAGTTTATTAAATATGACTAATTAATAATTTGGTTAATTTAAAACACATTCAAAAAATATTGGTTGCCTTAAATTACTAATTTAATAAAAATAAAATACTTTTTAAAAAATCGGTATTCTTCGCTATTCGTTGATAAATCAATATTTTCTACAAAATAAAAAACATCACCCAATAAAAAATTTGTCATGATGATTATAAAAATTATATTAATTTTATCCAATTCAATTTATAACATTTATAAATTTATACTTTAAATAGAACCTTATAAGAAACGTGTTTAATTAAAAAAATCATTTTTGATTAAAAATTTATTATTATTTTTATAAGTAATGTAACTATAAAAATTATATTAATAAATTTGGAAATTGTTTATTAATTCATTTCCCAAATTGTAAAATCATCCCCCCTTTAAAAATTTCATATTTACAATTTTATTAACTCATTAAATAATTTGGGATATCATTCCCTCATATCATTTTTAGATTCCCATGTTGTCTCTTCTAATATATAAATTTTCCATAAAACCATAACCAGGAGAATCAACTAATTCCACAAAAAAAACTATCTTTGGCCAAGAATATGAACTAGTTATTCCTCATAAGAAATAATCTATTCCATCTGAACTATTTTATGGTTCATAACATGAGATGTATTTAGAACATATTTTCTTAACATTGAAACATGAAATACATTGTGTACCTGAGATAAAATCAGGGGAAAATCCAATCGGTAGAAAAATGATCCAACATTCTCTAAGATTTCATACATTTTGATGAACTATTGACATATATTTCCCTTTTTACAAAAACAAAAAACACTTTTCCATGGATAAAATTAGAGAAATATATGATCGCCTATGTAGAAATAAAGGTCTTTCCTCTAGTGATCTATATAACTTTCCTGTAATCTCTAAGCTATTATCATGTATTTCTGAATCAATTGAAATCTATATGACATTTACCATACCAAATTTGATCCCATAAACATTATTTCAAAAATATCACCCCAAAATTCTGGTGTTCGACCCAGCTTCCCTGATAATTTCTAAAATGGTTCCATATATAAAATCGAATGAAAACTATTATTTTCAAAAAATCAACTAAATAATGATGTTAATCCCAACTTCCCTACTAGTCCATTGAACAATAATTAAATATATCTTCCATTGTCTTAATCACCTGGTCAGACATTCCATAAAATTGAGGATTAAAATCATTACTGAAATTTATTTCATTACCAAATTAATTCTTTAGTCCTTTATATAAATTGTATATAAACCTGGGATCATGGTATGATACAATATAGAGAGGCACTTCATGCAACCTAAAAATATTTATTAGATACAATTTAGAAATCTAATCTAAAGAAATTAAATCAAGAATGGGAAGGAAATATGAATAGTTATTTAATCAATCAATAATAACCAAATTCACATTGTTATCTCTTGATGCCATTATAAATCCCTCCGTGGAATCTATGGATATTTTTTCCCATTTCCACTCCAGCACTGCAAAATGATGAAGCATTCCATTCGGTAATTTTCATTTTTCTTTAACCTGATAACAAGTCAAACACTTCAAGGTAAAGTCACCAATACATGTTTTAATCACATACCACTAGTAATTCTCATGAAGGCCTCTATATGTCAAAGTGCTACCAGGATGAATAGAAAATAGAGAACAATGACGTACAGTCAAAAAATATTTCCTCAAATGGGAATAACAAGGAATATATAATATTTTTCCAAATCATAAAACAAATTCTTAATAAATATTAAAATTAGGAAACATTCACTTATTAATGGATTATACCATTTTCCTAAAAAGATTTTCCTCCCTTATAACTCTATTAATTCTTTCTAAAAAATTACCTAACACTGAAACCTAAAACAAAACAGATGATGCCCCTATATCCACATCTTCTAGGATATAATTTATCTAATCATTAAAAAATGGGTCACATTGTAAATTTATCATGGTTAATATAACATTATTCTTTCACCTATGAGTATCATTCACTTTTTTATTTTACAGGATGACAATGAATCATGAAATCATAATCCTTGACAAGTTTAAGTCATATTCTCTGTATCATGTTCAATTCCTTATGAGTGAATATATAATTCATTTTTTTGCAATTTTTATATATTTCCAACTTTAATTCATAAAACTTATGCCCCCAAATTATTAAATAAAAAAACTTAGTAGAGAATTCTAAATCATGTGTAGTGTAACTTGACTCATTAGGTTTCAACTATCGTGAAGTATAAGCAATTACCTAGTCATTCAGCATTAGGTTGCAACCAAGTATATTTAAAGAAGCATCACTATAGATGAAAAATTTAACATTTATAGAAGGAAGACCCAAAACTAGATAATTCACCAATCTTATTTTTGATTCCCAAAAATAATCATCACATTATTTTTTCCAAATGTAATTTACTAATTTTCGGCTTAACTTAAATAGTGGGCTAGAAAACTAAGAAATTTTTTCAAAAAACCTACAGTTGTAACCCAATACTCTATGAAAATTTTGAATATATGTGATATTCTGGGTTATTTTCCATTCATTAATGACTTATTTTAGTTGGGTCCATAATTATTCCATATTTATAAACAATATTCCGAATGAAATAAATTTTTTTCTACCAAAATTCACACTTGAAAAATTTCCCATAAAATTTCTTTCTCATTAAGGTTTGAAAAAAACACTAAGGTTTCTTTTATATTCCACTTGACATTTAGGATATATCAAATTTTCATCAATAAACACAACCGAAATCTTATCTAAAAACACAAGAAAATTTATATTCATAAGGTCCATAAATATAGCAGGTGCATTGGATAACCGAAATTACATAACTACAAACTCATAGTTCCCATATCTACTCCAAACAAAAGTCTTCAGAATATATTCTTCAATCACTTTCAAATGATGGTATCCCAACCTCTGGTTATCCTTCGAAAAATATAGAGTTCTTTGGAGATAATAAAGAAATAATTGATATGAGGGAAAGGATTATTATTCTTAACATTTATGTTATTCAAGGTTTTATAATCAATGAAGATTATCATTGATCTATCTTACTTTTTACTAAACTGTAACACACCAAACATTTAATGGTATGCTCTCTTAAATACATTCATTTCATATCCTATATTTAATAAACCACTAAGACTCTATGGAATAAAACTTGTTTATTTATATTATATATTCATAACCTGTACATTAAACTTAAATTTTTTAGTTCTGTTATTTGAATTTTGAATATATGACATACACGGTTGTGTTCAGGGTGATATTTAATGTCTCATAGAATTAAATTAATTTTTAGTGAATAGTAACCTAACCTTATGAATAGTAACCTACCCTTATGAATATTAACTTACCCTTATAAAGATTAATATGACTCTTATGAATGGTATCCATACCTAAGAATGTATAAATAAATTTAGGCACCTTAAAAATGAAGACGAATATTTTAAGTTTTCATATTTTTCGATTAAATAATGATTTAAACTAAAAATTTAATTTATCCTTTTAAGAAAATTATTTTTGAAAATAGAGTTCATTATTTTATTATACATGTCCAAAAATGGTTAGGGTGAATTTTTGGGATTTTTCTAAAATACTTGAATTTTTATGAATTGTAAAATACATTAAATTACGATAAATGTTATATACTTGATTTATTGCATCATAGGTGATTCAAGGATGATGTAAGCCCACTTGGTTTAAACTCAAATTCCATTATTACTATTTGGGATCACATGAATCAATACTATTCATAGTCTTGAGCAAGAATATTAAACTAATAATTAAAATAATGTCAAATACCTCCTCCCCTCCATTATATAAACCACCCCTCACCCCCTCTTCCTCCCACACCACTAAAGCTTCAATAATTGCCTAAATTATTCCAAATAATCTTCTTTAAGCCATATACCCACATCCAAGGCATTCGTTTCTCACCAAAATTCCAAAAACAAATGACTTAAGGGGATTCTCAAGGAAGAGTACTCAAGAGGTGAACCTCTCTTCTCTTTTCTTTCAATTTCTTTTACAAGTTCAATTCTTTTGATGCTCTGACCTCACCTACCCTCATCAAAATGACATGATAATTCCATTACCTTACATGTACTGTATTTTCATTATTCTAATGGAATATTTATTCATAATCTTAAGTTTTCCCTTTCTTTTATACTATAAATGCACGCACCGTCCGAGATGTGTCAATTTATCACACTCAAGGAACACGGGTTTTCAATTTTCATTACTATCATAAATAATGGTCATGAAACATTTTTAATGATTGAAACAGATCATAATATATTTATTTTATATTTTTTTATGTTATGGAATCCTTATACACTCATAATATGGAATAATAATAAAAAACAAGTTCATTATGCACAAAACCGCCAAGCCAAATCAAAGCGTTTATCATTAACTCATCGAATGTGTCATCCTCGTGGTATATAACCATAATAATTATAAGATAACTTATATATATTAAATTTATCTAATATTATATATTAACAATTCTTGATGTCTAACCACATTTAAAACAATATTCCATTCTTGGATACAAGTAAACAGATCATGAAAACCAAGGAAGAAATTACTTCCAAAACAATAAAATTGAACCTCTTAAACCCATCAAAAAAGCCATTAATTAACCTAATAAGAATATAAAATATCAATTACATGTTTATGAGGTTATATAATTATTAATTAATAAATCTTAATTTGATTATTCAGGTCGTTAATAATAATCAAGAACATCATCGAGCATAACATAAGTGATATCTTAACACAATTTCCATTCATTGAGTTAAACATCAATGTCATTGGTTTTGTATTTTCCTAGAATATGGGTGAATAAAATTTGATTTTTTTATTCTATATATCCATTTTTATTGTTTGGGATTATGTTTTTCACACATAATTATGTCATTGATTTGTCCTTAATCTAATGATATGTTCTAGGCAAGGGATCTTCTCTCTCACTTTTATTTAAGAATTTCCCTATGTTGTATCCTTTTATTTTTAATTCCAAAATGATGGGTTATGTTTTAAAACCTCCCCCATACTGCCCCTATGATATATAAATAATTTTTTACCTCTTTACCTCTCATTAAGTGCTCACAAGAACACTCGTTACCATGATGAAATGTTTGTAAGGGGTTTTCTCGTCTCACTTTCAATACTATGATATTTCTATTGTTCACATATTATTTCTTGTATGTGGTGTATGTGTACATACATTTTTCATATAATATCATGATACTATTTATATTCATGTTATCTAATGATTAAATTTATTATTATTAATTTTTGGTCACACAAATCGATTGACTATAATGTGGAAAGGAACATTGTCTCATTTTCCATTTCGTTGTGACTTACTTTGTATTGTGCACCTAATAATCCTTATGTGGTGTACCTACTTATCATTTGATATCAAATTTCATTTTAAATCATATTTATATCCATCTTCTCATATCATTGATATGTTTATTATCTAAACTATATACCATTTTTTATACAGTGTTTATTTGTAATGTTGTTTTAACTGTGAAAATATTGATGAATTGGTATCCTCTAATCTATACGGATATTGAAAAAGAATATTACACATGCTTTAAATCAATGTATAAAGAATTATTTGGACATAAACTGGAATTTGGGGCCCGCTATATCCCCTAGATGTATCGATAGGTCTCATGAGGCAATCAGTTTGGCAACAAACCCAATGAGTTTGTTTCTAAAAATCAGACGGGTTTCTACCCACCGAACTATACCATTTTAGTGGTATTATGGTATCATGTTCCTGATATATGACGTCCAATTAATAATATTTATCTTTATTCATTATCAGTTATTACTATCCATGAGGCTTTCACTATGAAAAAATCTATGGATACAGGTTCATTCCCAACTTATTAATGGCATGTGGTTTTCATTTATTCACCAAGCCATATAGACTATGCCATGTTTTTTATGATTCAGTTAATATTTATTCATGATTATTTTATTTGTAACCCTTACTGATCATTTGAGCCCACCCCTTCCATTTTTTACCTTAAGTAGGAAATCACTTATTAAGTTTCTCTGGATGCATTTTTTAGTTTTTGTTATGTATTGTATTTTATATCCTTTCCCAATGTAATTTAAGTTATATCTATATATCTTGTTTCTTAAAGACTACTAAACTGATTGTTCCATCAGGCATTCATTCCTTCTACCCATGCTAATGTACATAGTATTGCACTATCTCTTGTTTAGAGGTGTTGGGGTGTTACATAAACCATATAAAAGCACGCCATGGAGAAGTTCTATGTTGAATGAAACCATTATCTAATAACTCATGGAACTGTATTTTTATTCTTAAAGTAACACTTGATACATTTGATAAAGTGGTATAGAAATTGTCTTAGAATTAGGTACTAATTCAAAAATAAACTCAACCTCCAAATAATTAATAACACTAGGAAAATCATCTAAAAAACATCCAAGTTTTCATTTATAACTGAACATAACAAATTTGAATAGTTTTTTTATTTTCAAAAATATGAGCCAGGTAACCTTTACTACCATATCTAATAAAATTTTCATGTTTTAATAAATAAATCAAAGGCATGAAATCATTGAAAATAGCATTCATACCTCTGAAATCTATCTTACCATGACAAAATGAAAAAAAAAATCCATATCAAGAATGATATAAAACTCTACTATGGCCAGTTCAAAAATAATTGATGGAAATACCATCCCATTTATAATAATAGGAAGATTCCTATAAATCTTGGTTTCTTCAATACATGTACACAAATTTTTCACCCAAATTTATATATTACTTTTATGAGGTGATATTCCCACATTGCTTGAAAATTTATCAGAAATGAAAGAATGTAAAGATCCAAAGTTAAAAATGGTACTTTTATAGTGAGAAACAATAAGTAGCATACCTTTCACCACTTCATATGATGGCCCAACATCAATTGTAATAGTAGATTATGATTTTTATAAAAAATTCAATTCCTGATCAGTATGATTTTCATCTTATGAAAATAACATTGGATATGCATTATCATAATGACCCAAATTATTGAAACTAAAACACCTCACCATGACATGGTTATCAGTTACCCCATTGTTTGGTTGTTCTAGACTCTTTTCTTGAAAATTACAACCCTGTGACCAAACTGGACACACTAGAAACACTTCCTATACCCCACAACAAAATTCATTAAAATTTCATTTGACACACTTGGGATATTTTTGGGGCTTATCTTCAGACATCTTAGCTGGTTGATTCTTCGTTTCCTACCACCATGACCTTTTCTCGCTATTGTCATCTCTAGGAACATACCTATCTAGAAACTCCACCTCAACATTATCATGCAAAAAACCTATTTTTTCATAAATTTAAAAATATTTTTTATAAAATTATCTTTATAAACATGGTTTAAACCATTAGTAAAATTTATTAATTTTACTATTAGTGTTTCAAATAAAATCTGACACATACCTCACCAATCTTGTAAATTTTACCTCTTATTCAGCTACATAATATTCGTCTTTATACCTTAATTACATGATTTTTTCCATCCAAAGATTAACAAAATTAGGGAAATATTTCTCAATGAAAACATACCTAAATGTTTCTCATAGCATGGAATCAGTATTATCTTTTTCATTGATATTCTAAAACAAATTCCATTATCGATCATCTTTTACTTCAAAATGATAAACAACAAGAGTATGCTTTTGACATTATGAACATCCCATGAGTTCAAATATATTTTCTAGATAATTGATACATCCCTTAGTTTCCACATGTTCAAATGATCCACTGTATGATGGGGGATGTTTCCTCATGAAATTATCTACCAAAGTCATGTAGATCGTCTTCCTCTCTAGAATGGATACCACCACCATTTATATAATATTTTTACTAAGACATCACTATAAAAAACTATTATGTTATTATTCTAACTATCTATAAATAATGATTTAAATGGATATTTTCCTCTATGTGAATTCCTACTACTTCTTCCCCACTTCTTCTATAGAAAACTATTATAGGCAAAAATAGTTTAGAAGAAGAAACATGGTAATAAAAAAATGGATATATAATTTTAACTTAACCCAAAGATAAAATATTTCAATTTCATGTTATTGACATTATCAAAACATATGAAGTAATATAAAATTACCTTTGATAAAAATTATGAGTCCCAATCCTTAAACATTACATAATCATGAGCTTTAGTCATAAATTTAATTTCATTCAATTCGAGTAACTTTTCAGGTTTACAGTTTTAGATAATTCTTCCATGACACATAAATTACAAATCATATAATAAAAAGTGGATACTTTTGATCATTATCCATGTTTTTAACCATATAAAACTCTTTAAAACAAAATGTTATTTATTTTACAAAAACTCGTCAAAAAATTTCACCATGCCTTCCACCTTTCTCATACCCACCCTATAAAAGTTAATAAAAAACTTGTTATGAGCACAAAAAAATCTCATAAATAGATATAAAATAATTGAAAACATTATTCCGAATAAAAAAATGAAAACTCATATAACATTTACCATTATCTTCAATATTCTTTGAGCATATTAAAAAAATATATTTTCACTTGAAAAACAGACAAATATTTTTCTCAAAGAGAATCATTAAAACCTATAGAATGAAATTATAAATTTTTTTTGGGTGACTTAGATCATCATATTCATAAAAAAAATTCATAGTACTTTTTATTAGAATAATCATAAACACAACTTCCAACATTATAATTACCCAATAAATTAGAGGGTTATCTGGGTGCACTAATTATTTAAGCTATAATAGGCTCACCCAACACTATCTACATTGCCCCATTATATAGGATATAATGGGATCACCTAAAATAATCTAGGCCTCCCAATTTTATAAGTTGTTATGGTCTCACCTGGTGCTATTTGGGCCATCACATCTTATAAGTTGTAATGGGCTCATCCGATTCCATCTGGGACACCCCATCATATAATGCTCACGTACTATATTATGACTAAAACATTTTTATTCTTTTGATTTTTCTCCAATTTTTTTTAAACTCTTTTAAACTCATAAGAATATTTTTTGGGTACCAAAATACCCTTTTCATTTAAAACCCCATTTTCAATACCATAATACCCTTTTCATTTGAAAACCCATTTTAAATACCAAAATGCCTAGAGAAAGGAAAATCGTTATCTTTTTATAAAACATGAATTCATTTAAATTAGGCTTGAAATAAAATAATATTCACAATGTAAGAAAAGTCATTGTTTTTGTGTATGTTAAGAATAGAACATTTATTTTGTTGTTTATCAAAATGTTCTGTATAAAAAATATAAAAAAAAATTTTAAACCATTTAAATAATGTAAAAGGGACACAAATTTACTTTATAAATCCTTTATAAGGGTACAAGTACTTTCATGAAATTAATTTTAAATAGATGGACATTGAAAAGGAATATTTGGAAGGATCACTTTGATGATGATTTTTTCCTTTTAATAAAAAAGTCTCTTATCACCTTGGAAATATTTGAATCATAATCCCTAAAAAATAATAACATTTTAAAAATATTAAACACCAATATAATAGATAAATTATTGATATATAGTGTCAAATGGGTGATATATACACCTTATAAAATAATATTTGTGTATAAAACTAAGATATCCCTTAATGAAAGGATATTGAGATGAAGTCCCTTACCTTGAGTCTTACTTGTTATGTGTGCCTTTATATTCCTGAATAATAAACCTATGTTAATTATTTAATTTATTGATACCATTTTTCAATTTAATAATTAATTTTATTTCACTTAATAACGATTTATATAAAATTACTTAATCAATTAATATTAAGTTAGATGTTTTGACCATATTCGGTTTATGTGTCAGAAATGGATTTGGTAGGTTGACTATGGTCAAAAGGTTCATTATTTAAACTAATAAAGAATAATAATCATGAAATATTTATGAAATTTATACATTAATAGCACTTTTAAAATCAATCAAGAGTAATGGTTATGAAAAAATAACCAACAATATGATTGTGGAGATGGTACGTTGTATGTACATATGAGAAATGTGTCTATTTTTTCAATGATTATTATTGAAAGAAGGTATGTATTATTATATATATATATATAATTATATCATAAATACCATTTTATTTAATTATAATTATTTATATATAAACCATTTTTTTGATGTGTTGATGGAAAAAATGAATCCAATCGCATCAAGGAGATGGTAGTCCACACATTCACGAATGGTGTTATCACTTTTCCAGTTTGTGAAAAGGTAAGAAATAAAATGACATTTTATATTTAAAAAAACGTAATTATGTAATTAATTTAATAATTATTTTTTCATATATCATATAATTTGATCATATATACCCTTATTACCATCCATGTAACTTGTTAGTGAAAAATGCTTCACATTGCTTTGTGAGGCGGTAGTCCTCCGTACACATGAGTGACCTTATTGTATCCCATATGGAAAGGTATATAAAATGTAATGTATGATAAAATGAGTCCATAGGTATAATTATTTTATAAATATCATATAAAAACATTATATCCATCATTATTACCAACCTTTAGTTGTTTTAATGGAAAAAAAGGACATCAGTTTGTGAGGCGGTAGTCTGCCGTACACACAAATGATGATTTCACAATCCATTTGATGGAAGTGTGTGTGAGTTCAGGTCCTAAACTTAACATAAAAATATATATCTGTATTTAGGATAAATATTTTATTGTATAACCCTATTATAATAATAATTTAATGGGTTGGAGAAAGAAATAAAACCAAAATGCACGTTGATTAACGTTACCTCTTCTTCATATGACCCTTTCGGTTTTCAATAAATGAAATCCTTGGTTGAATTTATGAACCAATTAAGGATTATAGGATGATATTATGTATTTTTATAAGTTTTTTTGTATTTTATAAGATAAATTACTTGATATGTTTGAAGAGAGGAGGATAGGGGGAGGCCTTTTATAAGTTGGGTGAGTGGAAAACTTGTAAAATTTTAAAATAGTGATCTCCATTCACATTTTTTTATGTAAACAGGCCCAAATAAGGACCCAAAGACCATAATATAATTTAAAATCTATAAATATAGCCATAACATGGGTTTTTGTAAATAATCTAGTTCATTTTCTTCCTTAAGATTAAAGATTAACAACAAAGTAAAGTTATTTTTTCCTTAATCTCTGTAACTAATTTTAATTGTTTCCACTACTATATGTTTCCATAAATTTAGTTGACCCTATTATACATTATAAATTATTATTATCAAAATTTCTTATCCATATTTAAAAATTAAAACCATAGATGTTAAAAAATTTAATTTAATATTAATTTCGAAGATGTAGCGAGACAATATGTTTTTAAGAAGTGTTTTTTAGAAAAAAAGATTCTATAAAAACTCTATGTCTAAGAATAATAAATATATGAAACTAAATTAATATTTAATAATATATGTTTTATTATTTTAATTCAAAACATTCCCCTTTAAATATTATTTTAATTATTCAAAAATGGTAAACATTATGCATTTTAAAACATTTTTTAGAAAAACGCGTCTTTAAACCCAAAAATAAACTTTTTCTAAAAATTAAAATAATATTGATTAAAAAGAAATTAATCTGATTAGATATAAAAAATTAATACTTAGGATTCTTAAATTGATTAATTTTTTAAAAGTATTTTAAAAACAAAAGAATATTTTTCACAATTCACTGAAAAATCAATATTTTCCAATAAATATAAAAAATATAAAAAAAATGTTTATAAGATTATGTAAAAAATTATATTTATTTTATCAAATTAAATTTATAAAATTGGTAAATTAATTTATTAAATAAAACCATATGAAAAAATTATTTAATTAAAACAATTTCTTTTTTGATTAAAAATTTATTATTGTTATTATAACTACTGTAACCATCTAATTACTATAAATAATTATGAGAATTATTTATTATATCATTAATTGGGTTATTATAGTGAGATAACCTCAGTGTTACACCACCAATTGTGTCTAAAAAATTGATTATGTGAGTATGAAATGAGCAGTATACAAGATTGTGAAAAGTAAAGGAGTTCAGTAAATGTAAAACCATATCATGATTAGTTTATTTAGAGGATACCTTGTCAATTATATAAGATTCATTATAAACTATGATATCATTTGAAATTACATCATGTATATATTTATACACACATACATACATATTGATGTGTATACAGATATACATGCACTAGTGTAAACCAAGGGTTTAAGACCAAGGTGTATATATAATGATATCATATAGGGCCCATGATAATAAATAAGGGACATCATGACCATAATATTTAGACGAATAATATTAAGGGACTCCATTCCCTTTAATAATATGTGAAATATGAGGAATATCATGTATTTTTATGTATTTTTAAATTCCATTTATGTTTTTGACTTTGAGATGAAAATTTTAACTGAGTTGGAATCTTGATCCTATAAAATTCATTCCACATGGGGAACCCTGGTGTCACTCTATGTGTACTAAAAACCCATCACCCTATGATCCCCTAGATGGGATTTATCAATGGAATATAGGTATCTCTCTAGGAATTGTATAAAATAATTTTCCCTTTATGTCCATTTATGGCATCCCACAAAGGCATCCCAAGTGTCACTCATGCGATAATATAAGGAAACTCCCTCTAAGACCTAATTTAAAATTCCATATTAGGAATAAAATTATCACTCATGGTGTATCAAAATTCATTTAGCTTTTAATCCCATTTTTGGAATTCTGTATCTCAAATCCATGTATCACTCAAGAAATATCATAATTCATTTTGCATCAAATCCATCTAAGGAATTCCATATTAGGAATATGGGTAATGAAAAAGGTGTATCATAATTAATTAATACTCTGATTCCATCCAAGGAATTATGTATCATAAATCTGTGTTTAACTCCAGGAATAATATCATAGATATGATCGTTACTTCTAACAAATTAACATATGTCAAGAAATTCATCCATGCCAATTTTTATCTTAAGAATGAATTTTATAATTTTGTTTTTTTGGTTCCCAAAAAAGTACAAGTAACATGTCCATACCATTAACATATCATTTTGATCAATTAAACACCCTATTTAGTCATGGGAACATTTATCGGTTTAACAGAGTTAAGTTACATGGAATTTCACTTACTTTTCATTAAGTATATTAAACTATTTCCTATAATTCATTGATTCACATATCATTTACAAGAAACCCCAATATAACTCAAAATGTGGTTTAACAATAAATACATGGCTTAAGAGGCCTCTATTAGGAGGCCTACCTTGGTATTATCCCATTAAATTAATTAAAATAATCCATCATACTTAAAAAATCCATTCAATTTAATTTATTCCCTTTTTAGGAATCAATACAAACAATCCTAATAAGGGTTTTCCTTCAAATTCAATAATTGTAAAATGATGAAAACTAATAGGATACAATTAAGGGGGTGTTCTAAGTGAGGTTCACACTTCCCCAATGATGCCAAAAAGTTTAAATAACATCATAGTAAAAGTTAAGGAATTTAATTTTTAGTCATTTTCATATTTTAATATCGATGAATAGAGAATCCAGCATGCAAAACTATGAATCATAATATAAAACAATGGAAAATTAAGAGATAATCCATAAACCACCTACTTTATTATTAGGATGCTTAAGTGAAAAATTATCGGGTTTTGATTTGATCTGAAATTAGATAAATCAAAAAAATAGGAAAACACTATAATAATATATATAATATTATATCATATGGAAACAAAATCTTATAAGAAAAATAATTGAGTAAAAAATGCTAAAGGATTCTTAGACGTATCCAAAGAGATCCAGCACAACCAACGTTTATTAACTATGAGATCGAATGAAGGAGAAAAATGGAATCCTAGGAGAGGAAGAGAGGGGAGATCAGGAATCCTGTTGCAGAATAAAATGATAAAATTACCCAAATTTAATGAGCCAAAGATTTTGGTATCATTGTTTGGTTAACCATTCACCAACCATTCAGTGCTACAATTCAATGTGACACCTACTCACATGGTTTCAATACATGGTTAGACAAAAATGTTTCAACCATGTGACTTTATATACAACTATACAACACCTCTCATGGTTCATTAAGCTACCTCGCATGGTTATATAAAACTGTGTACCAATATAATTGAGGCACAAATTTTGGTTCATACAGTTAATACTGAGTGTGTACCAACCATATACCCTAATATTCCTCTACCAAAATTGATTTTTTGTATTTGGACACTTCTAAAACTCATTAATATTTCTAGGACACTGCTCGATACTTAAAAATCATCCAAAAAAATGTTCAGTAATTTAAATTCTTGAGATCACATATCAAAGTTCGGTTTTCAATATGGCTCATGCACCCAAAAAAATTAAAATTTCCTTTTTAATTTTCAGCAAGTCCAAAACACGTGATGTAATAATAAATATCATAAATATTTATTTATTATGTCTTTATGAATATCTGAAAAAATTGTAAATTAGAAATTAATCACATCTCTTTATGGAGGTGGTATTCTACATGTACCCTACATCGAAGCTATCATTTTACAATATATGGGAACAAGATTGAAAATAAATATACAATTAAAATGAAAATAAGTAATTATTTTAAAAATACATATTCTATCTTATTAAGAGTGTTATGTAACATTTGGAGAAGGTTTAAGAATAATAAAACATGAAAAAGATCAGTAGAAACAAATGCTTCTTATTTGACTATCTTTCATTAAAAATCTCATTAAGGGTTCTTGGTTGGGGTTTTTTGGAAGACCCAAAACTCAAGGTAATGGATTATGATTTTGGGAGAGTATTTTTTTATATTTTTTTGTGATCAAGTGAACAACTTATGAGTATAAGAGTGGATAATTGGTTACCTTTTATAAGTTATGGGAGTGGTGTACTTGAAATTATTGACAATATTTCATTTTAATAAAGTCTATATCATGGGAATGTGGCTCGAAATTGGATTAGTTTTGATAATTATATGACATAAGACCAAAATCCACCTAAAACATATGATTTAGAAATTTTTTTAGTCTATTTAGCCATTATCTCATTAGTTTTACCTCTCTTTAACCGCCTTTAAGATTTATTGTAGTACTAAATGTTTACCTCGATAACTATTCATGATGACCAAAAATGAAATTGAACTATTCACCAAATTTGTTTATAGTGATTCTAGAAATGAACTTTTTTATCATATTAAATTTCTATAAGTATAGAAATTAATTTTCAATTGACTACCTAAAAAAATAAACTCATTTTTAGAAATATTCATTTAAAAGAAAAAATTAATTTAATCAAATTAATTTCCAAGTAAAAACCATTAGATGAATGTCAAAATATTTTATTGACTTTATTATTCACTAATTTCATTAAAATAAATCATCAACGACAATTAATTGAATATATCAATACAAAAATACATTGTTCACATAAAATACTTTTTTCATAAAAACATTTCTCTATTATTTTAAAATTATTTCATTTTCATTTATTACCAATTGATAACCAGTGAATAAATTTTTTGTATGTGTAAAAAAAACATTTTCATACATTAATTATTTATTTTCATACCCATATATATAATTAACAGGTTATAAAAATAAAATTTAATAATAATATTTCAATTTTATATCATGGTTCGTTTAAACATCTTATGGTGTGTAAGGAAAGATATCAAGGAAATAAAACTCATTTAAAGAGAAATAAATCATAAAATATTTGGTTGTTACATTCCACTCACTTATAAGATTTTTTCAATGAAATTAAATCTCTATGATTTAAAAAACTAAGGATACTTATACCTTATCACATCCTTGTGTTCCCACATTTCTTCCACAAATTCATGGTTTCATCCCAAAACACAGATTGGGTAATTGGCCTTTAAAAAAACACTCTATCTCTTTAACATATAATTTATATAATTTTATCTTTATAAGAGAGGTTATTCTCTAGTGGTATGGTCTTTGATTTTAGTATATGTTAAGTATCATCTATTTACTTCCTCAAGAGAGATATGTGGAACACATCGTGAAATTGAGAGAGATTAGGTGAAAGTTCTAATAGACTGTCAAACATCTCAATATAATCAATAATTTTGAATTGAATGATACATATAAGGAAAAGATTTACCTTTTTCCAAATATCATAACATTTTTTCAAGGATATATTCATAGGAATACCTTATCACAACATCATACCCTATATTTCTTAGATGATTAACAATATAATGTTTATATTGACTCTGAGCATCCCTAATATATTTTTGAATAACTTTAACCATATCAACAATTTTATCATCTTTCCATGGTCCCAATATATTTTTTATCCATCTACATCTAAGAATAATAGAATTATACAATTATTTCCATAGAGTTATTTATAAGGATCCATCTGAATGATTGAGTGAAAGCTATTTTTGTATGGAAACTCCACCAGATAAACATATTGATCCCAACCACATTTTCAATTTTAATAAATTTATCTCAACATATAATTTAGAATTTAAATGGACCTACTAAACTACCTATCCATCTAAGGATGATACATAGTGTTGAAGTTCAACTCAATATTCAATGCTCATAGAAAACTTATCTAGAACATTGATGTAAATCATAGATCTCGATCAAATACAATAGATTATGTTACTCCATGAAACCTTAAAACATACTTAATGTATATCCTATAATGGTGGTCAAGACTTTTCATATTTAAATGAACTATATAGAATTCATAAGGTGATTAACTATAACCCAAATAACATTATAGAATTTAAATTTTTTGGGGAGTATGATAATGAAATCCCTAGTGGTGTTTTACCAATTCCGTTTTTGTTAGTAAAATGGTTGTAACATAGCATAAGACTTCTATTTATAATTTTTATATTATCGACATATTAGACCTCATGATTCATAGTCTGCAATATACATCTTCATGTTATCCCACCAAAAATAATCTTTCAAAATAGTATACATATTCATACATCTATGATGAACAGATAATGATGAACTAAGAGCTTCATAAAATAAAAAATTCTTAAAATATAGTATTCATATGAAACATAATCATTTCATAAACCTTTTCATTTCATCAGAATCATTGTTTAACTCAAGAAACTTCATCAGTTTCTTCATTACTTCTATATATTCCTTTTATTCCTCATTATTATATACATAGATAGATTGATAAACATTCATATGAGAAATATATAATCTTTCTCCTTTATCTATGATTACATAATCCATATTCTATAAACCCAGAAGTATTTTATCTTTTTAAATCCTCACTATGGAGTAAATAATGTCATTTCCAA
This sequence comes from Viscum album, assembly GCA_963277665.1. Taxonomy (NCBI): domain Eukaryota; kingdom Viridiplantae; phylum Streptophyta; class Magnoliopsida; order Santalales; family Viscaceae; genus Viscum; species Viscum album. The sequence continues at coordinate 1,231,108,836 of OY728133.1, read as the reverse complement.
CTTATTGAATTATGAACCCTGTTCACCTTCCAAGGGTGGTAATGTTTTGAGTATTCATAATATTTAATCAACTCAAACCATCTCCTATAGCACATTTTTTACTATATATTTGTGAATATTTATAATTAAAGAGTTTATAATCTATATAAATATCAAACCTTTCACCAAAAAGATAATGTCATAATACTTTCAATGAAAAAATTAATACTACCAACTATAAATTATGATTTGGGAAATTTTACTCAATATTTTTTAATTGGTTTGAGTGATAAAATATCACCATATAATTATCACTCATGAACATCACAATTAATTCTTTAAATAATCTCAATATATTAGTAACCTATCTCTTTTGTATTATAGTGTTAACACAATTTCAAGGACTCGTATTCCCTTTTTTTCCTTGAAATTTTCATCACATTCCTCAGTACAATGGAACATGAATCCCTACTATGTCAACATGGTAATTGGATTTGATAATGTGTTGGTAGCATCCGACCAACCTATGAAAATTTTAGATCCCAGTCACCATAGTAGGTCTGATCCATTATTGATCTTGTTTAAGAAATGTTTTTGTATTACATTACTTCAGACCCTCTGATCCTGTTGGACCCTTCGTTTGATTAATAAAAATTCTTAAGTTGGAATGGAAGGATAAATATATATACTTTCATTTGAGATTATATGACCCAATAATGAAATATTATGCATAAAAATTTATAATTAATAAATTTGGCATACAACCTTCTTACCGCATGGTCAACATAATACTTATATAATATTCATGTTATTCCATTTTATTGTAATATATAATTATATCATCTATAAAGACTACCAAAAACTGATCAAGGTAATCTATAAAGATTATATTAATTAGATCTATAAAGATAACAGGGTCATTGGTTAGTACAAATGGAATCACTATAAATTCATATTGAAGAAACCACATAAAAATGCTATATTGGTTATATCGTTCTTCTTGAACCACAATTGATGATATCCCGATTGAATATAATTCTTGTAAAAGTATTGATATACTCATAAGTGATCAAAAATATCCTCAATATTAGGTAAATGATACCTATTTTTAATATTGTTCATGTTAAGTTTTGAATAATCAATAAAAAAATTTATTGACCCATATCTATTCTGAAGAAATAGAATAGGGACACCTCATAGAAACAAACTAGGTCATATGAATCCATAATAAATATTCCTGAGGAGTTTTTTCTTAAATTTTGGAAACTTAATCAGGTAAATTCTATATATATCATTGAAAACGGCTATAAAAAAAGGTATCTGCTCTATTAAAAACATAATTTCATAAATCTTGGGAATACTAGGAATGTATTCCAAAAATACAGCAGTATAATCCTAAAGAATTGGGATATATTAAATATTTATATTCTCCCCAACCATTTTAGATAATTATCTATCATGAATATGTTGTAAAAAATACAATATAAGTAATTTTTAGTCGATGTTTATATTAATCCTCACACCAAAATATGATCATTTTTTGATTTAGAATATCAAATGTGACTTCCCTTACTTGAAAATTGATATGGTATCTATATAATGAGTTATATTATATTATATGTTGGGGGTATAATTAAAACCAAAAAATACACACACGCAACCCCATACTTATGTTTAGTGTCTCATAAACCCCCACCCCACCCCCAGGGATGATAACCCATCATGTGAATTCTATTAATATATATTATATAGGTTTATATGCCCCCATATAGAATGAGCCATTTTTAAGCTACCTGTAGGGCCAGGACAGTCAAGACCATCGTATAGAGGCCGAATTTCCCATACATATTCCATATTTTCCCAACTCTCAATATCCACACCTCTTGGAATCACCTCGTAGTAATCATTGCTCTGTTACTCCAATGGCCAGTTCAAAGCCCCTCCTAGTGTGCATTCCATCATGTTGTCCTACCATTGTATAACCATCCTTCATCCAAGGATGCACCATTATATCATGCATATCCCCCATCAAACCACCTCTCATCTAGTCATTTTTCAGGGTTGTCATAACACCATTATACCCCAACTGTCAATAGAGCTTATTACCACTTGCCTCACACATCCTGTCTCTAGCAATGAAGAATGTTGACCAAGCCACCACCCATGGTCATTGCACTTTCTTCCTTACATTAAATTACACTCAATGAAGAAAAATAAATTTTTTATAGGGAATATTCTTATAAAAATTAACATGGCATCCCCAAATCTAGATTAGAGGATAATTATTCTTTAAACATCATGACCTATGTCAGTGATTGAAAAAACATATTCCCTTTCTTGGTCTTGGAGTTATCACTTGGATTAGGAAATTGACGTATATAATTCCCACGTTCCCCATATATATGACATTGAACTATTAGTGGTACCTTAAGGTAAAATGTATTTCCCTCCATCAAACTCTTCATTTTCCTTTATAATTATTTTTTTATTCCCTTATTTTCCAGAAAAAAAACATACTCCCATTCCATAGAGATATTTCATTGGTTTATTCTTACATTATTGACATGTATAATGCTGAATCTTCTTCTATTCATGGTCTTTATCACCTGAAAATTCATAAAATTCTATTTTTCACTAATTTTTTACATTATAAAATTAACTGTGGTTTTGGTTGTTAATCATAATTTGAGATATCCAATTAAAAATAATCATATGTTTTTTTATCCCATCACCCATTTAATTTGGTTTCTCATGATGGAATTCATTAAATTGGTAGTCACATTCTTTTTTCACATGATTCCTCCATGTTCAATCTAATAACTAAAATCAAAAATATTTCCATAAGTATCAAACTTCAATAATCATTGTAATCAATCATATGAGTATGAAATTCATTATAATGATTTCCTAAAGTATGACTCTTTTAAACCCAAATAAGTTTATATTTATATCTTATTAATATGGATTATCATGTGTCTCCATATATTTAATCATTTCTTTCATCATAATTGTTCATAAATAGAATGTGAATTAACCAACACATATATCATGGGAGTGTCTAAAAGGTGTTTAGTTTTAGAGACATTCATTATTCGCTAAGTGAAGATTGAATTGATACTCAACCAACCATTTTAAGTGTATTTAAAATAGGTGCATCTATTCCAAAACTGCATCCAATGTACTGTATACAATAAAGGATTCAGTTGCTAGAAAACAATATAATCTCTACCTTAACAGGACTTCAAGATTTTATCCTATAGGTAAACTTATCCCCAAGGATTTCACCAATGTCTTCTAATCCTAATCTCTAAAAATAACTGAACCCTTATTTGATAAAAACTTTGGTGATCAAAACATCACATACATAAATATTATGTCATTTTAAATTAATATTCAATACATATCATAACCATACATTCCATTGAGTAATTAAAGAAAAATATTATCTGAATACTAGACACATAATCATATTATTTCATCAAATATCGTCAACATATCCCACAAATTTCTTCATAGTTCTCATTAATTTCTTAACTAAAACTTTTCTTCATAACTCATAGAAATGAGACACAAGAAAGGGAGATATTATATTCCCATAAAGGGTGAACTTAGTGCATATTAATAAATGGTCATATGTGAGAATAAAAATATAATAAGGGTATGATAAGATGATCATAACTTATGAAAGTGATACCCAGTCAATAAAATATCTTTAATCCTAAATCATATCATAAAACATTTCTATTAAAAAAATATAATTCATAAAATTTTAGGATTATAAATAATCAATCATAAACCATGATAACCTTTCATAATAATAATTCTTGAGTTTATTGAATACACATATTCATAGAAAATCATTTCCTTAGTCAAGGACCACTTAAGACTATTATAGTGTATTGGGTTCACTCCCCATTCCATCATCTCCATTATCAAGGTTCACTCCCAAGACTAATATAATGGACATCGTCCCTTAATGAAATAGTTTATCTCCCTATTTCATTACATATTATCTCAGGATATAGAATTATTTACCAAATTCATTAGAAGAAAATATAATTCTAATCCAACAAGCCATATTATGTAAATCATTCATATGGAATAAAAAAGAACTCAAATAATTCATAAATTAATTATTTCAATAACTATAGAAATTAATTGGGTTTCATAAATACTCGATCATTTCAACATATCATAACTCAAGGAAGTGAAACATGTTTCATCAATATTTCATCATAACTTAATCAACCCATGGAAAAAATGGGTTTCATAGAATAATCCATAAATTATTATCATCATAATCAATATAGAGAAATAAATTTTATGGTATCATAATAACATATCCGAAGATAATAATAAAAAACCATAATTAACATTGAGATAGATGAAAAATACCTTTAGAAGTTCATTTTATCATCTCCTTAATAATAATGAAAATAACCACTTTAGTTTGGTATATTTAAAAAATCCCATAATATTGAGAAAAAAATTAAATTTAAAAATAACAATGGGAACATATAAGGGAATCTTCAATGATAATAATAGTCGTTATTATGGGAAAATTCATTCACAGTGTACACATTAAAAGAAAACATTATTTTCACACTTTTGTAAAAACTTAAATGGATGCTTCATTTTTTTATAATAAAACTAATTTTAATACATTTTAAACATAGTTAAATATATTGAAAATTATATTTTTATGAAATTACATGTATAGATTAAAACTTCCATTAAACAATTTTAAGAGCATGTACATGATAAAAAATATTGTCTACCTTAGAGGAAATAATGTAGGTTTATCATAAAAACAATTATCATCCATTTTAAGTATCAAAAAGAGAAAAATGGAATGGATAATTGAATATTATAGGAATAAACATATTATTAGAAAATATACGATATTTAAATTATAAGGTTCATATAATTACCCTCAATAAACATTTTATATTTAAAACCCTGAAAAGAAATAATATTATAACATAAACCCTTCTCTTTGGTCTTTCATTAATTCATATAGGTTAAAAACTCATGTATCATTAATGAATATATATATATATATATATGTGATAAATATATAACAAAACTATATTTAAATACATATTACTATATATCATTCCCTTATAACTTTCAATTACCCTTTTATAATTAATTCTTCATTAAAATGGGCATTAAAGAGAAAAATGGTCCATTTTCCATGCATGTTTCCGTTTAATGATTCCATTACATGCACTATTTTAATGGTTTCATATTATCTATAATATTATTCATCTAATATGTATCATATTTATACATTATATAATATTTTATGACCATTTTTATAAATTAGTGATGAAAAATGAATTACATTACTTTATGGAGATGGTAGTCTGTACATACACACAAATGATGATTCCACTTTTTGATGGATGGGATGAGATAAATTTTAATAACAATTAAACTTTTAGAATTATAAATAAATCATAAATATTATTTATAATCATTAAATATATCCTTATGACCATCTAATAGAAATGAAAATGAAAAATGAATCATATCGCTTCGTGGAGGTGACAATCCATAGGTATGCACAAGTAGTATTGTCTTTTTCAAACGAATGAGAAGGAGATAGAAAATTAATATACCATTAACATTAAAACATATAATTATATAAATATAAATATTACATTATGTTACTATGGTTATAGAACATTTGGATAATTTTTAAGAAGAATGAAACATAGAAAAGAATTGTAAGAACATATACCACTTCTATGAGTATCTTCATTTGAAAAGTAAGTTAAGTCATATTGGATGGGTATTTTGGGAAGACCAAAACCATTATTTCATTAATAAGGATATTTATATAGTATATTTTATTATTATGGTCAAGTTATATGGCTCATTTAGTTTTTATAATAGATGAGGGTAGGTTCCCTTTTATAAGTGAGGGGAGTGGAACACTTGTAATTATTAAGAATATTAAAATATAACAATGCCACTATCAAGAGAACATGGATAAAAAGTAACTCAATTTCAAATATAATTTGATATAGGATGAAAATAAACTTAAAAATAGTATTTATATAGGTATTTAGGTTATTTTAACCTTTATCTATTTATTTTATCCCCTTACTAAAAATTATTAACCATTATTGAAGTAATGATTTTTTTACCTCGAATACTATTGGTAATGAAAAAATTAAATTAAACTTTTATTTTTTTAGAAAACAATGATTCCAAATATTGAAACGAATTTATAAAATTCAATTTTTCTATGTAGTGGATATTTATTTTAAAATAAGTACGTAAAGCGCAACAAAAAAAGTTTATAGATAAATACATTTTTAAGTAAAAAGAGAATTTGTTCCAATCCATTTCCCAAGAAAAATATTTTAATGAATGTTAAAATATTTTTTGGAATATATTATCAACACATTTCATTAAAATAATTCATAAATAATGAATAATTTTATTTTTTAATATAAAAACACATTACACATATGAAAATAGTTTTTTCAAAAAGCTTATATTTTATAATTTCAAAATGATTTTATTTTCATTTATAAACAATTTAAAAACAATATTTTATTTTCATAAATGTGTAAATAATTATTTTTTGTTAATTTAGTAATTATGATTCATACTCACTATTTATACAATAAGGAGCTAAAAATCACATTGAATAATATTATTTCAATAGTATATTACAATTCTTTTATACTCACTATTGCATGTAAAAAAAGAGATATCATTTACATTATAATCCTTAAAATATAAATATATCATAAATAATTGGGGTGTTAAAATTTCTCAGTTTTGAAACCTTCAACTCAAGTAATCCCATTAATAATAATGTGAGTCTCAAGAAACAATTTTGGTTATACAGACAAATTATGGTATCAGATTGATGCATGTTTGATTTCTATATATTATAAATGATTCAATGACCAGAGTCCTATGATTTTTATATAATATGAACTTTTTTACTCTATTATGACCTTGACATGGGATATTTTTCATATATTAATAAAAATTTCCAATATAAATACCTATATTACATTATAATAATAAATATATCCATTATATTGATGCATGATTGATTCCTAGAAGACAAAAAAGATTCTAGGAAAGTTTCCTTAAGTTTCCATGTAAATGAAAACTCATCTACTTAGTTTTGACCCATTTATGGGTGACATTTCATTATAATAAGAACATAAAGTAAAAATTTTACTTTGGATCATACATACCTATCTGAGAAATAGATTTACATAGAGTTATTTTTTAAAGTGTAAAAACGATTTGAGGATGATTCTACTATGTTTAAAAAAACCAAACTTGTTTTCTATATTTTTATCTTTTAGGTTACTCGTCACTTTCATAATAACAAGGAGGTAAAATGATACATTTAATAATAGCTGAAATTTGGGTATCAAGTTGACATTCGATTCAGTCCTATATATCAAAAATGAGTCTCTGATCACTTTCCTTTGTTTTCATGCTAATCTTAACATGTTTTCTCAATTATGACCCTTACCCATGTGACTTATCATTTATTAATTAGAGTTAATAATATGAAATCATAATTTCTATCATATTAGGATATTTTTTCATTAGACTAATGAAATGTTGATTCTTATAGATCAAAAATAAGTCAATCATATTTTTTTGGAATTTACATACAATTTTGAACACATCATCTAGGGTTTGACCTCTTGATGGTTGTTGTGTCATTATAATAAATAATATAAAGTTGAAATTGTGATTTAGAACAGATAGATATATCAATGAATTAGATTAATTCATGGTTTATTCATTTATATGAAAAATATTTTAGGGTATTTATCTTATGTTTTCAGGGAAAATCAAAGTTATCTGCTTTATTTTTACCCATTTGAGGTGACTCATCACATTAATTTGAATCTCAAACTACACATTTGATCATACCAAGTAGTCCAAGAATTATATTTATGGGTGATTGATTATAATAGATCATATTTTAATCAAGAATAATTTTTGTAGTTATTTATTTCAATTCAATCTTGTGTGCTCAGTTATGAACATTATAAATTTGATTCATTATTTATTAATTAATATAAACAATTTCAATTGATAATTTATTCATTACATGAAATTTTATCATAAAATTGATGAGATGGGTACTGATAGGTGATGTTTCATTTTTAAAATAAATATACATGGGAAATGAACCTTTAAATTATGCTGTGAAATAAAATAACTATATTATTTTGTGGTTTATTTTTATCAATAAAAAATGGTTTTAGGATAATTATACTATTTTTTAAGGAAATATGAACTCATTTTCATTCTTTTGACCCTGTTGAGGTGAATCTCCACCTTACTGATTATGTGAAGCTGAAATAGTACATTCAATCATACTATGAAATTTGGGTATAGATTGATGTTTGTTTCATTATTACATATCATAAATAATTTTATGTTAACTTTCCTCTATTTTTACACTAATTTAATCTTGTATTAATGGTTATTAACCCTACATAGGTGATTTTATTTTATTAAAAATTTTTAGCAATATGGAATCAATATTCCCATCAGACCTAAAAATATTGTCAACAATTTAATTGGAGATTGATTCCAATAGATCAAAAATTACTGAAGGACCATTTCACTAGTTTACTACATCAATATGAACTTATATTATTGGGTTTAACACCATGATGAGTGATGTTTCATTTTTGAAAAAGGTGAAAGAATAATTTGGATCATACCAAGAATTTTAGGTACCAGATTGATTTTTTGTTGCTTATTAAAGATAAACATTTATCTAGGGATTGTTATCCTGTGTCTTCATGGATAAAAAATTCTATTTTCCTAGGTATTAAAAATTTTTGGTGACTCGTCACTTTAATAACAATTTGAATCTCAAAAGAAATATTCAATCATACCAGGAAATTTAGATATCATATTGATTTTTGTTTGACACCTATAGATAAAAAATTACTTGAAGATCATTTTCCTTAGTTTTCATTCCAATTCAAGCATCATTTATTGGTTATTCCCCATAACCGGGTGAGTTTTAATTTATTAATTATTGTTAATGATATGAAATTTTATATTACATCATATAGAATAATCTGAGCATCATATTGATACACTATTTATTTATATAGATCTAAAATGTTTCAAGGGACATTTTCCTATGTTTACACATCAATATAAACTTATCTTATAAAGAATTATACCTTTATGGGTGATCTGAAAATTTTATGAAAATATAAAGATGAAGCGGTAATTTGGATCATACCATGAAATACAAATTATATATTGATGTGAAATTGGTTAATGGAAATCTAAAATTATTTGAGGAATGTTATCCTATGTTTCCATGATAATACAAACTCATTTTCTCAGTTTTGACCCATTTGAGGTGACCTTTTTTACTTTAGTATAAATAAAAATATCAAAATAAAATTCTATTATACTGAGAAAATTTTGTATTGTTTTTACATTTCTTTGATTATTATAGATAAAAAATGATCCAAAGATCATTATACTATATTATTAAACTAGTATGAACTCCTCATTTTTTACCCCAAATCACCTACTATGGTGAATTTAATAACAATATTTTTTATTAGTAAATCACAAATATATATGCTCATCATGTAAATAAAAGGTATTTCACCCAAAATTGAATTTTTTTTCATCACAACTAAACATAATTATATCTAATAAATAACAAAAAAGTCAATAGAGATAACATCAAACAGTACCTGAGTACACAATCATTATTAAATCCTTTATTGATATTTAAATTTTATCCAAGATTTTTTTCATATGAAGATAAAAAAAGTTATATATATAGAGTTCAAGTTCATTTTCAATTATTTTATTAATAAATAATTTTTCTACAATATTCGTATGTTCTTTTCATAGACACAAAATTCTTTGATAAATATCAATTCATAGTAAAGGATTCAACAAGGACACTATGGAAAATTTTGATTCATAAAAAAAATCAATTATTATATTTCATCAGTATATCTATAAAAAATAACTAAATATTCATTAGAAAACCAACCCACCATGTTTTTTATATAAATATATAATTACAAATTTTATAGGAAATAACCTCTTCGTTATATACATGGATGTCGAAAATCATCATACTATAGTAAAAATATATAAACATAATGATTTATTTTTCTAAATACAATTTCAATGACGTTTATAAATAATTATTCAATTATTCTTTCTTATTTATGTAATATGATTTCATTCATAAATTTAAAAACATAATAACCATAATAATTTTCATTATTTTCTTAGACACTTTTGGAACGTTGAAAAATAAGTAATCAAGTTTTATATATTATTTGATAGTGAAATAATATTATAAAAACCCTAATACTTTTCTAGTTGAAGTAATATTGATTCCCATTGTATCCAGCAACCATCATCATAAAATATTTTTGATGATAAGTAATTATATCCCTATAAACAAATTCCCAATAATACATAATATAAAATTGACAATTTGATATTTATTTGTAAAAGTTTTGAATGTAAGGTATTAAATATTCATAAAGGACGTGATATGTAGTCTAGTAGTGGAAATCCATAATTTTCAACCAAAAAATTATTCATTAGAGTATGTAAAATGATTGAAATAATTATCTTGTGCTTCCTAAAATAAAAAAAATGATTAAAAATGAAAAGATAAAAATTTGTTATGTATTATTTTATTGTATAATTTTACCTTTTAATTTTACATATTACTAATAGTTATTTTTCTGTTATTTTATGTCCAAATGATATTTCTAATAAAACTATAGTATTTTAAATTACTTTTTCTTCCATTTAATCTTTTTTATAAAAGGGGTATGGGTAATAATGACCCAAAAAGTTTCATTATAGGGGTTTACCTTTTAGATAATATAAATATACATACATTTATAAAATATTAATAGTATTTAAAAAAAAATATTGAAAAATTATTGGGGAAACAAATTATGAAAATTTACCAGTTGTATATATTCATTATCGAGGGGCCCATCCATTCATGATTCAAAACACCATTTTCACTCTCATGAATAATGAAATCTAAATATGCCTCAACATAAATTTTTTCATAAGATTTAAAATATAATATATTTCTATATTTGAATTTTGTATCCACAAGAACATGAAATATTAATAAAAGTGGAAGTTGAACTATTGGGATGAAGGTACTGTCTAAACGTAATTTTTATTTCAAGGATAATAAACTAGATTTTTTTTCATTTGACCATTCATTTCCCCATATTTTTCTATTTTTTGTAATATCATACCTTATTTTGAAAGCTTTTTATATACTGTTAATGGTTTTTTCATTTCAATAAAATTATAATGGATATACATAATTATCATTATGTACCTTTTTTATATTAAACGACCATGATAAAAAAGTTCCAATGAAATTTTTTACTGTGTTAACTCCAGATCTTCAAGTGGAATAGGTAGCTCGACAACTAAATCATGATCTAATTGAATCCATACTATCATGTGATCTTTTGGAAGTCATTTACTATATATAATATCCCCCTAAATATTAAATTGTATACCTGTTACAATAAGGTTATGGGTGGGAGATGATATATATAAATCATATTTAATTCAAAACTATAAAAATTAGTATAATAATGTTATTTGTAGTTGTTTTATTCACATTTAGTAGAAAATTATGTGATAAAATTGGTTACCTCAGGTAATGAATGTGGTTTAGGAGAATGGGTAGCCTCAAAGAGAGTGGGGCATGGCTCTTTATGCTTTGGATTTGGTTTTATTATTGGCAATTTTTGACACCTTCTCATATATTGTAATATGATACCATGTTGAAAAATAACTTCTTTTAGAGAATCTATTTCTTCCTATATTTCATTCATTTTATCATCTTCATGCCACTATGTCTTTTCTTTCTCAAAATATACTCATAGTGAAACTCAATAACCAACACCTCTAATGCGAACATATTTTTATAGCCACTTTAATGAAACTAAAAGTTGTCATTATTTAGGTACAAACAATAGTGATTCATGTCTCTATCCATATAAGAAATATAGTAAAATAAGTAAGTATTTTTTATGTAATACTGTTATAATCTATAATTTTTTTAAAGTCTTAATTACACTTAATTACTATATAATCTATGCCATTTCATCAACTATTTTTCTTTTTTATTTATAAAAGCCCCATTTAATATCACGTGATGTGGGATATAAGTTGATTTAGAGTCTTATTCATTAATCTTCATATAAAAATGAAAATAATTATTTTGACATTTCATATCACAAAAAAATTAATATATATTCCAAATTAATATCTTTTATATGTGAAGAACACCCCATAATATAATAAATTTATGGGTATGTTTGTTTTAATAAATTTTTATTATTGATATCACTTCTTTTATATTTCATAATTTAATAACTTTTCATCAAAGTTGTTAATAAAGATATTGTTAAAAAATTTACCATTAAAATATACATCAAATGATTCCTCATCACAATGTCCAATGAAAAAATTTCATTTTTATTGGTTTATCATACATTCATATATAGGTGGTGTGTGGGTATTTACTTCTATATCAACATCTATGAGATGATATTTTTTCAAAAGTGTCTGAAAGGATCTATAATACTGTCCAAAAACCATTAATTTGAATTTAATATGGAAATAAACTAAAATATATGTAATATTAAAGTAGTAATGAAGGGAAAATCAATGTTTCACTATTTTATTTTTAGTAAAATTGAAACATTATACCATAAAATTTCCTTCATTTCTTCCAAAATCATTATTCTCAATGTTGGGAAAACAATATACCAAATATATGTATCAATAATCACATGTGTTTGAGTTGTGACAATAATGTAACTAGTAAAAAATGACTTATTATGGTGAAAAGGTTGTATGCAATGATTCTATCCAATATTCAATTTTAAACTTTTGTTTCTTTACTTAAAAAATTCTGTTAAGATGTTGGAGTTACATTTACCCTGTCTTTTTTCATCCATATGTTATTGACCTACTAAAATATTCCCAATTTCGACATATTTTATGTGATGTTCCTCAAAATTTGTAGCATAATCATATCAAGAAGACAATATCATCATGAGTTTTTTAAAATTTATTCTATATTACATAAATATAATAGTGAACACATAATATTATGGGAAAAACCAATGTATTTTTTTTAAAAAAAATTACTTATTTCTTAAAAAGTATCTTTTAAAACAATTTTTAGGGATTTGAATCATCTATTGAGTATCATAATCTAATCTTTATGATCCCCTGTAAATACATTACAATGACTATATTAAAACCACTAAAAATATTATTACATCATAATTAGATGTTCATTCTCAATTTATTTTTCATATGACCCTATATTTTTCATGTCACTAATAAAAAAAATTAAATTTTTTAGTATCTAAAATAGAAAATTCTTGTAATTTTAGTGATTCAATTATAAATAGGTTTTCCTTTTAACATTCCATAATTAAATTAATCTTCTTGAACCCCATTTCATAGATATTAACTAAAATCTTATTTTGAACCATTTTCCATCAATGAATTAGTATATTGAATATTATATAATCCAACTCATATATTTTTGGATGATACCATTGTAAATAATATTCACATAAATTTTATTTCTATGTATTGTACCAGATACCCACATCACTTCCATGATAAGAGTGACTCCAATATTTTTCATTGTACTAAATTCATCTTATTTATTCTTATACAGTATTTATACATTAATTAAATAACAATTATAAATTAATACACATACACTTAGTCCTCTGGCCAGCCGCCAAATTTGTTCTGAATTTTAATTTAGATTTATAGATTACGGCTTAAAAATATTATTTCGAAACCATCATATAAACTACTTATTATGTGTATTTGATATCTAATTTTTTTTTACTATTATGTATTAAAACTCATTTGAATTATTATTTTTGTTTAAAAATATAGATAAACCCCTATACTATTATGAAAATATATAGGTGATATTTCACTCTCTCGTAATTTGTAATTTTGATAACATATATTCTTAAAATTAATTTACCCACATGTAATATCATCTAATGAGATTATAAGAGGCCAATTATGTCCACATCTAATAGTTTTTTGATATATAATTCAAATGATTCATCAATAATTTACCACACTCTAATATAAACTTATGATATACAACTATTTTTATGAAACCTTTCAAAATAGTCATATACAGTTAAATAGGGGAGATCCATCTTTAATGTATAAGACCACATAGTTGAATCTATATAAAAAAGTGAAATATAAAGTGAATAATTATATTAATGAATGAAGTTGGTAATAATATCTCTTATTCACATAATATGACTATAATCCCCTTTTCCATCATTTCTAACTTCACTGAGTCTATAGATTTATGATATATAACATTGAAAAACAATCAAATACTGGTTAATGTGTGTCATTAATTTTTTGGAAGAAAGAAATTTAAATCCACTAACATTAAATATTGCATCCGAACATGAAAATCATATGATTTTAGACACTTAAACGTAAAATTATCCATCGACCCGACATTCTTAATATTTTTTGAATTTACCTCTTGAATATTTCTACAATTAAGGATGTTTCACAGTGAAATTTTTATTTTTAGATAGAATATAAGATATTGGAGGATGAAAATTCAATTTTCCAAAATATACTAGTTCCAAAACATTCCTTATCCCCATGTCAATCATATTCAACCTAGCCTTAACTCTATCATTTATCTTATCAGTTCAATTTCGTTATGTTCCAATTACACTATCACATAAATATTTTTTCTACCAACATGAAAATATGAAAATGTACGACATTCAAAAAATCCAAGTATTATAATTCCAAGATAATTATCTATTTTTCCATCCAATTTTGGTAATGTTTTTTTGAAAAATGTTTACCAAAAATAGTTTCAATATCATTTCATTTCTTAAATCATGGGCCACTTTTTAAAGTAAATATTATTGTTCCTTGTTCTTTATTTCCATTTAATGATATCATCCCTGGTCATTATTTATGTCTAATTGGAAAAAATATTGATTTCTTGAAAGAAAAGTCTTCAAAGAATGTTACAACTAAACTAATCCTGTGAATTCTCCACCAATGGGAAACCCATAATTCTTTTAATTCTATAACTGGAAAAATTTCTATAAACAAGAATGTTATTTACAATCTCATATAATTTTTCATCAATGTAAAATAATCAATTATATGGGAATAAAAATATATAATACCGATATCCCATGTCATTTTCAAATAATTGATCAATGGATCAAAATAAACATCAATATCAATATCAGTTTTTTTACTCAATAAATAAGTAGGCACAATAATATGTATTTAGGATTCATATATTATTATGGTGGGAATATATAATTTACCATAATATTTGTTCATGTACTATGAGTACTCATTTGTACACCAAAATGATTCATTCCATATATAAGTGACATAAGATGGAGGTTTCTTAGCTTGTCTCAAAATTTAGTAAAATCTTGATCAATTTTCATCCAATAAAGAGAGTCTATTGGGTGTCATAATTTCTTATATTGAATTATTGTATATGTATTCTATGTAAATTATCTTATAGTATCATAGAATATATATAGCCTTCTCAACCTTATGATGATTGGAAGTTACTATAAAATTTTCTATGGAAATCATTTAGTATAGTCTATATATGAATCATAAAATTAATTTTCATAAACCACCAATACTAGAACCCTTCATAAAAATGTATTAATTAGTAGGAGTGGAACCTCTAGCACACCTCCAATAGGCCTTAGGTCAATTAAAAGCACTATGGGTTTAAAATTATTTATTGGAGGCATTAAGTATTCAAGGAGACACATGAAAGACTAAATATAATGCTTTAAGACATCTAATAACACCATCCAAGATACCCAAATGACATATCTAAGCTCTTGTGGTCTATCTTGTATGATCTTCACAAACTATGGTCAGTAAATAACATTGGGAGTACTATTTAAGATCATACCTCCAAATTAATCGACATCCATGTAAAATCAATATGCAAGAGTAAACATTAGTGATAACCGAAAAATAAAAATAGTCAAATGAAAGAAATAGGGGAAAAATACAAATAAATTCATAATACATAATTCCATTCCCCTATCCACAATATCCACATTCATACATCAGTATAATAACATAAGTATGAAGGAAATCGAAGTTGTGTCTTGCACCTTCCATGTAAATCTGCCACCTATAGCCACCACTACCAGTACCACCACCAACCGTGTATCATTAAATCTAGGTTTCACTACCAATAGTGCCATCATTACTAGTTATCACCACTAAAAGACCTAATCAAAAGGCTTCACCCTTTACAACCATAATACCTAACCATAAAAAAAATACCCAACCACTTTTCATCTCTTCTAGCAACAAACATCATTAGGCATCGCCAGTAAGCTCCATCATCATTATTCCTCTCCACCAATAATCATCCCTACCATACATCACCACCAATAACCATACTTACTTGGGATCACCATCAACAACCATCATAGCTATATCATATCCATTCCACATCATCTTCTCATATGCACATCCACATTCAATAAGAGTGTAAAAATAATATTTAGAAAACATATTTCAATGTAAGGTTATAATAATAATATCACAACTAAAATCCATAATAGTTAAAATACACAAAAAAACCATTTCAAATATATTTATTAAATCCATCTCTGTCATAAAAAATTATATTTCCATTTAATTCATTATTCCATCTATTAATCCATCATAATATTCATTTCATATGTTTTAATCCATATTCATTACAAATAATTCATCCATAATTCATCAAAAACTCATTAGAAATGTATCATCAATCACATACCCCTAATAATTTTTCATACCATCATCATATTAATAAATTTTATGATCCCTTTTTCATTCATAGACTTATAATCATCTCATCAATAATAAAAAAGGGGAAAAACAAAACACCACACATTAATTGTCTCTTCCCCTTCATTATTATATTCAAGATTTATTTCATGTATCACATATTTTTCATTCAATCCAGATCACCACAATCACAACACATAAATCATAATTAATCAATAATAATTACTTCACCTAAGGTTTCAAAATTTCAACTATCCTCTTTTACCATACTATTTTTATATAATTTTTAAATTATAGAGGTGTGAAAGTACAAGAAAAATAATGGAAAAAGTATCACAATAGTATGCATCTATTAACAGAACCACAAAAAATATATATATCATGAAATCCTCAAAGAATATGAAATATTCAATTTCATAATTATTTCCACAATCTAATTCATTATATATATTTATATTAATTCTCCCCTAAAAGGTATTTCATATACTCATTCCCTTACTATTGAACCAAGATCAATGATAAAGAAACATAAAAAAAATATAGGGAGAGTGACTATGTGCATATAAAAAATCATAATAGGTCAAATCAAGCATATTATTATAGAATATGGAATATAATTCTGGAAATACGCTATGTTAATTAGAATTTTAGTTTTGTCAACATAAGAATATATGATAGTGGTTTACTCTCCACCAAAGGAAACACCACAAAACTGAAGTAATAATCACTAAAACATATCCACATCAAGGTATC
Organism: Viscum album; assembly: GCA_963277665.1. Classification (NCBI taxonomy): domain Eukaryota; kingdom Viridiplantae; phylum Streptophyta; class Magnoliopsida; order Santalales; family Viscaceae; genus Viscum; species Viscum album. Next base: position 1,231,091,184 of record OY728133.1, on the reverse strand, counting down.
ATTTTGCGTTGGTCAATTTTTAACCCACAATAGATTAAACGTTCCTATATGAACTACATAAAGGAAAAAAGAATAAGGTGAGAAAATAATAGAAGATTGGGGAGAGAACCTTAATTCATAAGAATTTTATCTTGGTGAACCAAAAAGTTTAAAACCTCAAGAGAAATTCTAGAGAGTGATGAGAGGATTAGAAGTCATATAGGGTTTGGGATATGTAGGAATAATATTAAACAAACATTACCAGATTACCTATTTATAGAGGAGGAATTAAAAGACACCACCATAATGTTGTGACATTAACTAAACCCTTAGTGGTTTTTGATAAAAGTAAGAGAAGTTTATTCAAACATTTTAATCGATTTATCTCCCCACTATATTTATATTTTAAAACACACATTTTAATCTTTTAATATCCCCCAATCCCTAATCCATAATGTGGTGGATTTTTTTTATCATTTTTATTACACCACACTAAGGCCCATAGTGTAGGGAAAACTCACTCCCATCATTTCTCAAACTCAACTCTCTACTAAACTCTACCACATCACAAGATATGCCTAACCTTCTAAAGGTTTTGGCCGATGTCCTAGCCATTTCACTTCACCACTCTATAGAATATGAAATGGTTATACCCTACTCCTTATTTAAAAACCAACTTTAACAACTTGTCTCTCACTCAACCCAAAAAATCATGTACTCCCTCCTCAATTATTCACATTCCCTAGTTTACATAGGTAAAACTATAATGCACCATACCCATGAGAACAACCATAACTAAAAATAGATTTCATTTATAAAACTCCACTGATAAACTATAGATACCACACTCAACACCATAAAATAGAGAACATCCCTATTATATATAGGTCATCTCGCTAAAGGAATCAACCTCCACCATGGGTGTTTCAAATCCCATAGTGAACCATCCACTAATGAAAACAAATGAACAACTCAAAAAAATACTATAATCTCCAAAATAGCCACCCCACTCCAACCACCATGGAATGTGGACCTCAAAATTCTCATAGATTATTATTTATCCCTCAAAATTTCACCAAACTCCCTATTCAATCATCCAAATTCCAGAATAAAAAAAATAATGGGTTGTAATGGTTCATGCCATTACATTAGATAACTCTCAAATAATTATCATCCTCAAGAATTTATTGAAGACCCTGAGAAGAAAACATCTATTATTGTAAAATCAAGCACATCCATATAATATACCTCCCATATAAGGTGTATATAAATACCTCCTACTGTAAGATTCAAAATACCACTCCATGAATATAAAATACCTTGAGTCTCCCAAATAGGGAATATACCACATCATTAACACATCACTTCATGAAATCCTCCAACAACTACTTCCAGAACTAAAAGTAACTCACCACAGGATCTGACAACACAAATATACCAAAACTTCATATTATTAAAAATATTTAACCAATTTCAATGTATACTAATTTCCCAGCACAATTCATTTGTTAAGTCATTTAATTCTATATTAAATGACAAACCACTCTCGTCATCAGCTACTTTTATTAAAATTTCTTAATCAATGTTAAATTCATAAATCAATTACCATAAATCATATTTCATTTACTCTTGTATTTAATTCCATCATATTCTTATTTCATATTCACAAATAGGATCCAATAGATACTGGGAAAATACCACACACATATCAAAAAAACTATACATCCACATTGTAATGAAAAATCCAAAGTTCATTCCAATGTCATCACATCAACCTAAAAAATTCACATTAATATCCATATACCTTCCATGAAAAACAAAACCTCAACACATACTATGCCAACCATCCATTACCCTATTAAACATCACATTACTCATTAGAAACATTCACCACCATCACTAGAATAACCCATAAGATTCAAAAAATAACTATAATATCAATAAACACGCTATCAAGTAACAAAAATAGATTTCCCAGTCATGAAAATCATCACCAAATTATTATGATTTTAAAGGAGGATTTTATAACACTTCATTGACTCTTTTATTGGAATTTTCAAAGAAATTAATGGTTTAAAAACACTTTTTAAATTATCCATATTATGTTATTAACATTAAATGAATGATTACTTCAAGAAAAAACATGAAAGGGATACATAAATCCTAGAGAAAAAACATTTCATGTTTTAAATAATTGATAATCTCATTGGAATCATGTTTAAAGGGAGATTAAGTGGAAATAACCTAGAAACTCACTAAAAAAATGAAAACACAACACATTTCCATTTAATATCAATTTTTTATCCTTCATTATATTCTTTTATTCAATATGTACTATCCACACTAAGGAAAAAATATCATTCTGAAATTAAAGATTCATAAGAATAATGGGAGGATAAGGATCCCTTTTCTTATTTTTTTTACTCAATACAAACATTCCACAATAACCCATATGAAAACATAAATCATGTTGTAACAACTAGAATAGATCATGTTTAACATGGTTTAAAGAAAAAATATTACAGAACAAACATTATGATTGTTTTCATAACATATTTCTAAAGGAATTCTTAAATAATGTTATCATATCATATATAACAACTATTTGATGCATCACAATACATCACAATGTTATACAAGTAAAAAAAATTTAAAATTAGAAATTTAATTCCCATAAATATATTTTTCTATTTATTAGGTTATAACCCATAGAATTATATTTCATATATATGGTTTTATGGAATAAAATATTTCCATTGAATCCCATTCCAAAATTATTTCAATAAAATCACTTGTTTTCTAAAGAATCCTCTATTTTCCACTAAAACCAATTGAATTTTAAGAAGAACCCAAAACAATAATTAAAACATGAAAAACCCCTTTAGTGAAAAAATTATTCAATTTAATATGAAAAAATAGATTCTAAATAAATCACTCAAACGTTACATAGAAAAACATTTCACAGAAAAACACATCACCCCATAAAATACTCTTTCTAAATCGATGACTCACACAACATCCCATTAAAACATAAAACCTTCCCCCATCAAGAATAACGTCACAAAATCTCTTATAATATCTTCCTCATATACTCATGGAAATTAATATTACAAGCATAATGACCAAAACACATCACTACTCAAACTTCCCCACAATAGCAACAAAAATCCATCTCGTCCCTCAAAACAAAAAAAAAACCATCATTATCACATAGAAATAATAAATTTCAATGACTAACAAGGAAAATACCTTTAAAATATAGAAAGAGGAAACCCATTCATCACACCAAGATATTATCTGAATTGGGTTTCCTTAACTAAAAATATTGTCTTAAAAAATTCCATGAAAATAATGCGTCTTGGTGAGGAAGGAGTTTCCCCTCTTATACACTTTAATACATAATATGAATTACTAGAAAAATATTGTTCTCAATAACCCCAACACATATGAAAATATGTTGACACATAAAATCCCAAAAAATCCATCCAACAAAACAAAACCATAATAACCTTTTTCCTCACTATTTTCAAAGGTATTAAGTGTGGGGGGAAATAACATCATCACATGACTTTGGGTTTTCCAAAAAATTTCTTTTTTATTACCACATTTAAATAATTGACCTTTTATAGGGGTGAATTCAATAATCTAATCATACTCATAATATAATAAAATGATATGAAAAACTATGACTTCAAACTTTATTTTCATTAAACATTCCTGAATATTTATGCTTATATCCTATTTGGGAAATACTATATGCTATCTAGACATTAACATTAAAATTTACAGTTTAGAAAATATATTTCTAGAATACATTTATCAGAATATTAATGAAATTAATCATCAAATGAAACATAATCTACAACACTTAACTTCATCATTCCCGATTTAAAGGATTCACCAATCCTTGAAATTTGATAATAAGACATAGTATTTCTTTCAATGTTTATGATTAAAATCATCTAATGATATGTACCTATGAACTACATTTTAAATTATTAAGATATAACTCATTAAAAAATTTACAACATAGGTAACATGAATTTATATCACCAAATAAAATATAACATGATATTATTTTCATAATTATTACTGATTATGCTCAAATTAAACCCTCTTTGAACATACTACTATGAACAAAACATGATTATATATTAATCCATGAAAACATACCTCAATTATAGAAATTGTTAACACAATAAACATTTAAAATTTTATTCTTACACATGATTACATGTATTTTAATGACCACATATAGAATAAAAATAATTTTTCATATAATATTTCTACATCACAAGACATTAACCATTCTTAAAAAGAATAAACACCTTAATTTAGAAAAAATTATCAAATAACAAATGTTTCATTACCATTCATTCTTTCCTTATTAAAAAATTATTGAATAAACAATAGTAATTCATCCATTAAATAGATAATTAACATATGCCAATTATATATCATGTATGGGAGGAAACACATGGAATAAAAAATCATGTATATATTAAATAACTCCATAGAATGAAACCAAATAAAATATACTTCAGCATATCAAATTGGGAATTTACTATGGGAACATGCTTACCAGGTAACTAAAAAATTAATAATTTAAAAAAACCATGAATATCTCAAGAATGATTTATATTAAAATTATAAATGTTATGGAAGAATTTCAATATGCTATATATTTCAACAAAAAAAGTTTAATAATTAAAAAGGAAAATGACTCATCATTTTAGAAAATAAATATTTTCATATCACAATATTTATTCCTTTCTCAAAAGGGGTGGTTAGGTTTATTAGTGGTAGAGCCCTCAAATAGTTTAACAAGCAAGCTTTCTTCGATTGACGAATTTCATAAATTAATGAACAATATTCATCCTTAAAAAAATTACTACATTTGTGTGAAGAATGTAAAACATAACATTTTTACATTTAAATAAATAATTATTGTATGGATCAAAATCATTTTAGATTAATTTATAAATATGGGATCTTTTAAGGACATATAAGTTTGGAATGGTTTCCAAAATTCAATAACTACACATAAGAATAACCACATAAGAATTATTTGTTAATTAATTTAGGTATCATGGGAACATTCGGACAAGTTATGAATTTTAACAATGAAATAAATTCTAGAGGAAATTAGGTTATAATAAGCATTGGAAAAAACATCAACGTTTTAACTAACTATATGTTTGGTATTATATTCTAATTAATATCTCCATTTTATTATTTATTTTAATTTTAAATAATTTTTTTAGAATAATAAATAGTCATTAATTATAAAATAATATAAATTTTTTATTTTAACAACCTAGGTGCTAATAAAATAATTTTTTTCTTTCTAGAATTAAATAGTCAAGTTTATTATAAATATATAATTAAATTAGGGGAAAATAAAGCATTTAAGGAATCCATACTAATAGAATAGTAACCTCACCTATGAAAGTATTAATAACATTTATGTATCTTATATGTGAAATATGATATATTTATATCCTGAAATTCGTAAATAATGTTTTTTTAAAAAGATAAATTAAGTGTTTTTATTTTTATGATATATAAATATTTATTTACTATTTAATAATAAATATAGTTATTTAAAAGAAAATTTATTTTCATAAAATTGGATAATAAATTAATATCTTGTTGTATTATGATTATAATATAATTTTATGAGACCTTAATTAATTTTTCAATGCATCAAAAAATCTATTATAATTTTAAAATTTGTATTTTTTAAATAAATAATGATTTTAAATGAAAAATAAATTTATAAAAATATTTTAAAAAATATTTTTCTAAAATTGAGGGAATTTTTTATTTCTACATGTTGAAAAATGGTTAATGTTATTTTTTGGTATTTTTCTACAATTGTTGAGTTTTTGTTGAATTGTAAAATACAATAATTTTTGATATTTAACAAATACATGATTTATTGTATTATAGATGATATAAGAATAATTTAAACCCATAATCTAGAAATATCATTCATTATTTTAATATATCAAGTGATAATGCTCAAAATATTCATATTCTTGATCGAAAATAATAAACTAATGTACAAAATAATTAAAAAACACCCATCTCCTCCACTATAAATACAATTTATCACCACATCTTCTCCTCAAACCTCAAAGACTTGTATCTTGTTTAATTTCTAACCAAAACCGTTCATATAACTCTTCCCCATATCAAAGACCTACTAGTCTCACCAAAATAGAAAAACAAGGTGCCTTAAGGCAGTTCTCATGGTGGAGAATTCAAGATGTAAAATCATATTTCTTGTCCTTTTATTTTCTTTTCAATTTCTTTTATTTTATTATTGTCTCCTCACATCCCCTATACAAATTGAAATGAAAACTATAGTATATTATTGATACTATAATTTTATTTTGCTAATGAAATATCCATTATATATCCTAACCTCTTCTCCTCTTATTCTGAAAAATGAAAACATTTTCCGCGATGAGTCGACTTACCATCATCATGGATGATGTGATTTTATTTTCTTTTACCACCATCAAGTAGGGTCAAAAAACCATTATAATGTTTAAATAATATTATTATATACATTTTATAATTTATATAATGTTATGATTAAATATATGAAAATGATATTAAATAACATTATATGAGTTCGTTATGGTTGTAAAAACCTCCAAAATAAATAAATATTTTTTATTAACATTTTATCTAATGAATCATACTCAAAATGATATATGGTATCATTTAAAATTATGGAAACCTATTAACAACATTTAATTTAACATCTAGAAATTTTCTTCCCTTTTATAAGAAAATCCATAATGAACCAACCATGGAAACCATGAAATAAATGCACTGAAACAATGAAAAAAACAAAATATTATTGATAAATGGGTAGAAAGATATTATAAAAAGATCGTATAAGGTATTATAAATATGGATATAGTTATATAGTATATTAAGACAACTCAATAAAACATTATACATGAATTTTGAACTTGTTTTAGGTAAGATGAACTTGAGGTAAGGGACTTTCCTTTAAAAATCTTCTTTAATGTCGCTTTTTACCAAAATCAAACGGAAAGATTTTATAATGAAAGTATTACTATTTTTTATTATTTTTTGGTTCTTGAGAATTTTTTATGATGATGGGTGGGACCTATTTATCCCTCCAAATAATTGGGTATATTTATTTTGGAATTTTACTATAATGGTTATTTAAAATGTAACTATGATGGTTACACAATAAGGTAGTCATAAGGGTTACATTGTAAGGTAGACGTGAGGGTTACATTGTAAGGTAGACATGAGTGTTCCAAATAATATGTTAGTTTTTATGGTAAAAATATTAATTAATTAATTCCCCTAGTTACCTATGAAGTTTTATATATGTTTTCTATTTACTATCTAAATATCATGTTTTCACAAGTTATATAAATGATACTTTATGGGTGTGAAGTATGTATTTGTGAAAATGATCATATATGTTTATAAATATTCAAGGAAAAACACATTATTTTATTTTATATCCCATACTGACATATTTTTTCATATACCATGTTTTAAAATGTTTTTAAAAGAGTTTAAGGATGGGTGAGAGTGAAAAAGAAGCCAAGATTAATTTTCAGAATATTTTTCATGAAAATATTTTATATTTTATAAAAATACATTTGTATTATGGGAAAAATGGAAACTATTTTTGTAGTACATACTATATAAACTTATGGGTTGATATTTATGAATTTTTTCCTAATTCACTGAACCTATATACCAGAAATATCTTTTGGACTCTGATAAAGTGAATTCTAAAATAATTTACTAGATAATGTAATGTTTAAGGATAGGTCCTTATAGTTGTTGTCAGAACATGATTTAGATTTAATTAGGGGTTATTATTATGCTAATATAATTCCATAAATTTTTTTTACCTTATGGTTAAGTTGAAATGATATGAAATTTTAAAATTATCATGTTGCTTCATCTAAGATATGTCTGATAAGAATGGTTTTTCATAGAAGATATAGGTAAGATGAAGTTAGAAGGAACCAAGAGGATGATATTATTTCGAATTTTAATCCTAAAATGGTGGAAATTGGAACAAAGAAGTTTTTTAGAGTAATGTATCAGTAGACATAGGCTATAAATAGAGTTAGAATCCATGATAGAGAACATATTGAGCTACCACAAAGGAACCTGGAAATAGCGGAACATTTTATGGGGTAACAACCTCCTTATTTCAATGGATATCTTGACCCAGTGGTGGATGAAGTTTGGATTAAATCCCTTGGAAAGATATTTTATATCATAGGATATTCAAATAGTCAAAATATTAGACTAGATATTTATCGTTTTGAAGGTGAATCCAACTAGTGGTGGACAATAGTCCATAATATCTGGGATAATAAGGAGATTGATGCCTTGGAAGGGGATAAATTTAAGAATATTTTCCTTGAAAAATATTTTCCTATGGTGTTTTGACTTAGGATAAAAAATAAATTCCTAAAATTGAAACAAATGGAGGAAGATTTAGTGGCCATGTATAAACCAAACTTCACATGTTTGGAAAGGAATACTGTAAATGTTATTCAGGATCATGATATTAAAATAAATCATTTCTAATCAGGATTAAATACAATATATATAATGGATTTAGCCTCCCATTAATTAAAATGTTATGAGAAAATTGTTTGATGTAATGAGAGGTTAGAAATGGAGTTTTCTAATAAACACGTGTACATTGAAAACAACAATAAGAAAAGTTGCATATGGAAACCAATTGGTAAGAATCAATCAAATAAATAATGAGGTAAGAAAGTCCAGTTTCTAGTTTGTGGAATGTGTGGTAAAAAGAACCCTAGGGAATTCCGTAATAAAACTAAGATGTGTTTTCCACATGGTAAGTGTGGACATATGTCCGAAGATTACAATGAAAAATATTATAGTGTTGGTGAGATTAATCTAGATAAGGAAATTGTAAAGTGTTTCAAATGTGGTGAGATTAGGGATTATGAAAATACCTACCTAAAGAAATATTTAAAAGATGGAATATAGACACACTATAAGAATAAAGGTGCAGAAAAATCCTTTATGACCACTTCTGTAGATGTTGGGATATCCAATAAAGTGGTATGAAGTAGCTTATTTGTTTACTCTAGTTTTTATAATTTTTTATTTGATAAATGGTCTACAGATTCTTTTTTTCTAAATTAATTTCTAGTAAATTGGAAATTTCACCTCAGGAAATGAAATTAGAACTTATGGTAACAACACTAGGGGGAAATATTAAAGAAAAACGCTTTATAAAAATATTCATATTTTTTATGGAAATAAATTACATAAAAACCTTTTTGTTTTTTCCTTAGTATATCTTAATGTAATTATTGGTATGTATTGGATTTCATTTTATCAGGATAGGATTGATTATAGAGATAAATAAGTTTTTTTTAGAAATAGTTTTTGTTTCTATACAAATATGAATCCATACCATTAAAACATATCATGAAGATGACAAATTGTTAAAAGATGGAAATGAGAGTTATATTTCAAATATTGTTGAAAATAAGAGAATTTTTCATATTAATGAAGATCCAGTTATAAATTATTTCCTAGATTTTTTTCTTGATGATTTTCCTAGTGCTATACCTAATTGGAAATTTGAATTTACCATTGAATTACTTCATAATTATAATCTAATTTCAAAACCCAGTTATTGAATGGATCACGTGGAACTTCTTGAATTGAAAATACAGTACCACAATTTTATTCATAAATGATTAATTCATATTAATACATCACCATGGGGTTCTCCTATTTTTTATTAAATAAAAATATGGTTCCATGAGACTTTTCATTGATTATAGATCTATGAATAACATTACTATTATGGATAAGTATCCATTTCTTCATATTGATGACTTGTTTGATCAGCTCCAGGGAGCTTAGTATTTTTACAAGATTGACATGACCTTTGGGTACCATCAGCTAAATGTGAATGAAGATGGGAATCCAAAAACAATGTTTTGAACTTGATATGGTAATTGTGAGTTTGTTGTTATGAACTTTTGTTTAAAAAATTCCCCTATTGTATTTATGAATCTTATAAATTGAATATTTTGTGAATACTTTCATAGGTTTTTTTGTTTTTATTAATAATATTTTGGTATTTTTAAAAATTTATATAGATCATGAAAAATACTTAAGTATTTTCTTGAAAACTCTCAAATAATATAAGTTATATGGAATATTTAGAAAGTGTGATTTCTGGTTGCGAAAGATTTATTTTCATGGGAACATTGTCAATAAGGATGGAATAATCATTGATATCCTGAAAAAAAGTGGTTGATGAATATATAATACCAACAAATGATACATAGATTCAACATTTTCATCGATTAGCAGGATATTACCGATAGTTTGAAAATGTATTTCAAGGTTATCTCGTCCGCTAACTAAGTTCACAAGAAAAGGGGTTAAATTTATTTAGATAGAAGAATGCGATTTTTGTTTTTATGAACTGAATAGGATATTGGATATTTCTACATTTCTCACCCTAACTTATAGAAATAGAGAGTTTTTCATCTATAATGATTCTTCTTTGAATGGACTTCGTTGTTTTTTTATACATAATGATCAGTTAATTTCTTATTATTCAAGACAATCGAAACATCATGAGTTAAATTATCCCACAAATTATATGGAATTATATCCTTTGGTTTATCTTTAAAAAAATTGAGACATAATTTATATGGAGCCATATGTCAAACATATAATAACCATAAAGGTTTTAACTATATATTTACTCATATTAAATTGAACATGAGTATAGAATATTGTTGGAATTTATAAAGGATTACGATTTCACAATCAATTACCATCCAAGAAAATAAAATATTATGGTGGAGGATTTGAGTAAAAAAATCATGCTATATCAACCATGATATGTTTAGAACATGAATTCTTGGTTAATGATTTGATGATTTTTTTTTCTTGGATGTTCTGGTGCAAGAAATTCCTCAATTTTGTTTCAGGTGTTAGTGCAATCATCTCTCTAAGAAAAAATAATAAAAGTGTAGAAGGATGACCATTATTTACAAAAATATGTATAATTGGTTACAAAATGTAAGATGACTGAATTTCATGTTGATAAAGATTGTGTCTTAAGATTTATAAAGATATTATATGTTCTTTGTGATTCCCAATAAAAGAAATAATTATTAAGTGAGGCTCATAGTTCTCCATTTTGAATTCATCCTGCCAGTACTAAGTAGTAAAGAGACCTTTGGGAGTATTACTGATGTGATGGAATAAAAAGAGATATTACTGAATTTAAAATGAAATTTTTGACTTGTAAATAGGTTAAATAAGAGAAACAACTACCAAATGGGGTGCTTCAGCATTTTCTAGTTACAAAGTGTAAATGGGAAAATATATCCACAGAATTCTAGATAGAACTACCAAATACTTCTTGAGGTAATAATGTGATTTGGGTTATTGTTGATTGGATGACTAAATATAATCATTTCCTTTATATCATAGACACTCTTTCTCTAGATCAATTTTCTCGATTATACCTCAAATAGATTTTCAGGTTGCGTGGAGTTCCTCTATCCATTGTATCTGACCATAATCCCAGGTTCACATCTATCTTTTGGAAAGTCCTTCAAAAGTCATTAGGAACTGAATTAAATATTAGAACAACCTTTCATATTCAATCTGAGGGATATAACAAGAGAACAATTCATACATTGAAAGACATGTTATGTGATTGTTCAATAGATTACTAGGGAAGTTGTTATCAATATCTTTCTTTTGTTGAATTTTCGTATAATTATAGTTTTCATTCCAGTATAAAAATAAAACATTTTGAGAATATATATGTAAAGAATTGTTAAACTTCAGCATATTGGGATGAATTTGGGTAAATGAAGTTGATGGGACAAGATTTAGTAGAGGATTTGGTCGAGAAAGTGAGGATGATATAGCAACATAGGAGGACAGATCAGAGAAGAAAGAAAAGTTTTGTAGATAATAGGGTGAAAGTCTCTTCTTTTGAGGTAGGTGATGGTATTTTACTTAAAATATATCCATAAAAAAGAGTTATGAATTTTAGTAAGAAATGAAAGCTATGTCCACAGTTCATTGGGACTTATAAAATATGATAGAAAGTTGGACTAGATACTATTGGGTAGCCTTGGCTCCATGTTTATCTCAAGTACATAATGTTTTTCATGTTTTGATTTAAGAATATATGTTCGAGATTCATCTCATTTTTTGAGGCTAGAAGTAAGAGAAAATTTCTTATAAGGAAAATCATGTTCTTATTATTGATTGTTGAGAGAAATAATTGCAAAATAATGTAATTCTCCAGGTTAAGGTTATGTAGAGAAACCATATTTTTGAAAACACAACTTGTGAATATGAAAATTATATGAAGGAATGGTATCCTCACTTGTTTAGTAAGTAAATGAAAATTGAGAGGAAAAAATTTCTAGAATATTGGTATAATGTTACAACCCTTGTAATTATAAAAAAAATTCTTTCATTCAGGAATTAAATAGTTAAATTCATTATAAATGTATAATTAAATAAGCGGCATTTATAGAAATTAAATCATCAGTACTAGTATAATAGTAACCTCACATATGAGAGTATAAATAAAATTTATGTATCTTATAAGTGAAAATACAATATTTGTATATCAAGGATTAAGTAAATAAATGTTTTGAAAATGATTAATTATGTGTTGGTATATTTGTGACACATTAATTTTTATTCAAAATTTTATAATTAAAAAAATGACTTAAAATAAAATCTATTTTCATAAAATGTAATCATAAATTAATATTTTTTTGTCTTGTGATTATAATATAATTTTATGAGACCTTAATTAATTTTTTTAATGTGTTATAAAATCTGTTATAATTTTAAAATTGGTATTTTTGGAATAAATAATGATTTTAGCAAAAAATTAAATTCCTCATATTTATAAAATTATTTTCTTAAAATGGATTTCATTTTTTAGTTATATAGGTTGAAAAATAGTAAGGTTAAAACTTTTATATTTTTATAAAATAGTTGAATTATCTATGAATATTAAAATATTTTAATTTAAGGTATTTACTAAATACATGATTTATTAAGTCATAGATTGTGACACCCTGAAAAACTAAAGTAAGAACCTTTTATTTGATAGCATGTATGACACATGACATCAAGAACATAAGGTAATATATATATATATTAATATATTTAAAATATATTCTATATAGTTCAATGTGTGCAACACCGAGTTAGAATGCATTATACTCAAGAGTGACCTTCCTCAAAAGCATGTGTTAAACACAAGACTGAGTTTTACCAAACAACAATATATTATTATAATATTATTATAATAAGATATAAAGAAGTTATTATTAATAGTACAAACAAAATTATGAATATATATGGTTTATAATAATAAAATATAAATTCATATGTTTAAAATTAATTGGAAATGAATATAGGAACAAATTGAATATAAACGGGATGTTTTCATATAAAACCATTTTTATGCTCCTAAAACTATTTTAAATTAATGTATTTATAATTAGTTAATTATTTTTCATGAAATATATAATTTAAATATTCAATAAAATATTTTTTATATTTATCCATTAGGTTTGATCAATATAAGATAAGAACAAACCCTATTTCAAAAATAAAAACCAATATTTTTATAAAGGCATTTTTACCACCTTTTAAAGGAGAACACATTTTAAATTAATATTTTTAAAATTTAATTTATTTAATATGTCAAAATAAACTTATTATTTGAAATAGGACCATAATAATTAGGTTAGAGTGAAATTCTGATATTTTTCTGAGACATTTCATTTTCTTATTAAATAGTTAAAAATACTGAATTTTAGATCAAAACTACGTTTTAATCTAATTTATTTGTAATTTTAAATTGCAATTTTATATGGTTTTAAAGTTTAATTAGATAATATTTTTATCAATTAATCCAATATAGTTAATTTTAATCTATTTAACATTGATATTTACTATAAAAACATAGCCAACTTTGAGTAGTTTTTACTTTAAAAACCTCTATTGTCGTCATGTCTGTGGGATTAATTTTAATTTAATCTCTACCACCTATATTATTGGAATATAAAATAATGAATTCCAAATTTATAATAATAATAATTTCTAATTTCTAATAATACAATCTTTTTTTACCAAATAAATTAGTGAAATTGATTAAAATTAATTACAATTATTGAGGCAAAATTAAGATTAACATGGACTAAGCCTTTAATTTAAATGCCCAAATGAACTATAAACTTATGAAACACACATTATATGGAAATATATCTACCATTAACCTTACATTAATGAGTATTGTTTTATTTGTATGAATTTTTTAGGTAAGAACATGTGTACACCATACATGTTTCCAAAAATTCCAGGTGAGTCCTTTTCCTTCCCTATAAGAGGCCACTGCCTCTCCCCATTAATCATATCTCTAAAACCACTTAAGTTAGGTGAATAACTTCCCAAATATATTACTATATGTCCTAAAATCTACCTTAATTCTTCCCTTATTATATAAATCCTTTCAAGTAATCCTTTTTGTATAAACCAGAAGAAGTTACCTGATTAAGAGGTAGCACATAATCTCATGCTTTTTAGTTTCATTTCCATTCTCCACTTTATATGATCTTATTATTCTTTGATTAAAAAAATACCAGGATAAAAAATATACTAGGATTTTTTTATAATAAGTGTTCTACCTACATTTACACACACCTCCACCTAATAGGAAATAAACATTTTGTTTCTGTGTACAGTGAAATACTGCCTCACAAAATGATGATTGTTCAATTTTCCCCTACCACCTCTCATGGTGTCTATTATGATGGGAAAAATATTTATATATGTTATATATGATATTTAATCTTTATTTATTATTATTTACTTATATAATTCATATATTTAATACTTTTAATTTTACGATATCATCGTTTGTGGATGTGTGGACTATTGCCCCATCAAAGTGATGTGATTCCTTCACATGATAAATAGAATATATAAATGAATGGTTATAATTTAACATAAGTGAAAAAAACAATAATATATTTACAACATAATTATCTTTTTGTAAATATAATATATATATATATATATCATCTCTTTTATTACCCTTTGACACACTTTAAAAGAGATAACGTTGTTTGTAGACGTGTGGACTACCACCTCATAGACATGATGTGATTCCTTTTACATAAAATAATTATATATATAAGTATATATGATTAAATAATATGGTATTTATTATATAATCATAATTTTATAAATATTTTAGAAACTTAACTTCTTTTCACAATGATCATTTCAAATTGGGAATATTATTGATGTGTACGTACGCCCTACCGTCTCTGTGATTGTAACGTTAGTTCATTTTCCAAATCATATTTAATTATTAATTTTAAAACTATAATTTATGTAAAAATATAAACTTATGTCATTTTTATTGTTATTTAAATGTTATTTAATGATCCCTTTGATAACAATTGACCAACAATAGTTTTTTTGACACATAAACCGAATTTGGACAAAAACACCACACGTAAACTTAATAATTAAGTAGTGTAAAAAATGGTTATAATTGAAATAAAAGTAATTATATATATGAATAATGTTCTGAATAAATTATAAAATCAACATAAATTTATTATATTGGAAGATAAAGGATGTTCGCCCAAAATGAAACACATTGTGAGGGGATTTCATCTCACTTTTAATTTCCATGTGATACAAGTTATGTTCTATACTCTTTCCTTTTATGTGGAATATGTAAATACATGATTGTACTATATGTATCATAAATTTAAATTTAAGTTTATTTAAATATCCATTTTATGATTCTTCTTTTATGGTGTATTAGATTCAAAAGTTACCTAATCGGAAAAATGTTTTGTCTCAATTTACCTTCTTTGAACTCATGTTTTATTATTCATCTAAACTATTTTTCAAGGTGCATATATTACCATTTTAAATGATATATCATGAATATAAATATTTCCATAATATTCTATGCTTCATTTATTTTCCCTTTCTAACATGGATATTATGATCCCAATTACCGAGTTATAAGAGTTTATTGAGACAATCTCATCGTTTTTTTGAGATTGTATATGTTTATGCTTCCTTTGATGAAATATTATGATCTATCACTCAATAAAAATCATGAGTTTCCTTCTCCTTATTTATTTCATGATATAATCCTATATTGGTACCATTTTCTACTCTTTGGTACATAATATAGTCAAGAAAGTATTTCTAAGAAAGATCGAAATTACCCTTTCATCGGTCAGAAATATATTCAAAACCATGCTTCCTAGAAGGTATTTAAAAGAATATTATTCTATTACACTATAATATTTAAAATAAAGTTTTACCCCTTTTTTCTTTAACCAATCTTTTATAACTAATATTGTTATTTCTTTCAAAATGAGGCATTTTCTACAATTTTACCGTACAAAAGGAATAATATTTTTAGCTCGTACGTCATGTATGAATTTATCTATTTTCATTTAATTGAAGCCTCCTTCTCAAGTTCAAAAGTTTTACATTTCAAATATATTGAAAAGGTATTTTAAATGAAAATTATTTTCAAAATTATATTCAAAACAAAGTATATTTTCCTCAAGAATATTTTTAAAATATATTATTTTATTTTATCAATAACAAAAACACTCTATTTTACCCCACTTGGGATTATTTTTTTAATATAATACTTATTCTTACTCTAGATATTTTATGATTGATTTAGACTAAGATAGTATTCACATTCACTTCATTGATTCATTCATTAAGTACCCTTAAATATTTCAATTTCATATAATCATTTTGCATTGAATTTCTCCCAATTATCCCTATAATTTATCATTGATATTACTATTTCCTAAACCATATACAATTTTACATATAGTTTTTAATTTTACATTTATTTGATTATATGAGTTATTTTTGAAAAATCCAGATTCTTTATTAAATTTGGATATTCTATATATATTATTATTTATTTTATTACTCAATATGAGGAATTATATAGACATGAAATATATGTATTGGGGACTATTTTATGAAAGCCCTAAGGTTTAGGAACCGCTGAATAAAATCCCCTCGATGAATTGGTAGTCTCATAAAATGAAATAGTTTTCTAGCCCCCTTATATGGGGTTTTACTTAATAACTAAACCACCTTAGTGAAAGCTCTTGATGGTACTAGTTCCATGTACCTAAGAAATATGGAATCTAATAATTAAGAATTTAATTCATATTAGATTTAGTTATTATTCATCAATTAGATTTTTTTAATTGACATATCTATGGATAAATTTCATTTTAGTTCATTTACTAATGGAATGCTTTTTAGTTTCATACACTGCCATATTTATTTTTCCTTATTTAGTTATTTGAATGGCACATATTTCTAGTTATTTACCTTTGCATATAGCATATTCTCACTGATTCATTATTGCTTCTCTTATATTTTTAACTTACTTGGTATTTGAGCACACCCTTATTAGGTTTCATTCCCCCAGAATCAATGAAGTGTACTATGAAAGATATAAAGGAATATGCTATATGTATTAGAGTTATAATTTAATTTGTTTATTTTTTAAATAAAAAAAATATTGTAATTAGTGTATCCATTTATAATAAAATTCACAATTATGTATCTGGGTTTTCAAGGATATTAAAATGATCAGCCCTTTAGGGATTGATTCCTTGTAATCAGGCCAATAAAATTGATAACAGACAAAAGCTCTGGGATATCTAGGGTTGTGTCAGTACATTTGGTATCAAAGGATTTCTAGTAGAAACCATAAGAACTAGATTTATGAAAATGTAAGTTTGATAACATAACCCTATAATAGAATTTTAATATAAGTAGTGATGAAAACACTAGAATTTTGTAAAAGTATAGATTGTGTGGGTCTTCCTATAAATTCATCCTTGTGTTGATACTACAAGTAAATTTGGTTCAAGAACATATCAACCTAGGAGTATCAAATCTGAAAAATTGTTCCAGGCATGAATTGGGGTAACCAGGTACATGAAAACGGGCCTTACTATGCACCTAGTTTGACACTCCTGGGGGATATGCATAGGATAATCCCCTTTTTCATTACAAATAATTAAAATGGATTTAAAAAGATAATTAAAATGAATATCACGGGTAAAACCAAAGTAGTTTTAGATCAATGATATGGTGTCACAATTTATAAATCCAACTAATGATATTATAAACAATCTCTAGACTATAGAAGGATCTATGTGGAAATATGTGGATTCATTATAAATGTATTGAGGTTGTATTGAAAACCTTAGTTAATGTTCTATTAAGTGGTCAACATAATTTCATGTATGTCCATAAAATATATTTTTTAAATTATATTTATATTGTTTTAGAAAAGTACAACCTATAAGATGGGTGAAAACCAATAAAATCTTTAAAGGTCATGGGTCTTGAACCCATGACTAAAAGACGGTAATGGTTTCATAACAACCACTTACCTATGCAATATCCTTGTTAGTTTTCATTATTTTTAGTTAACCAATTTAAATAATAAATATTTATAAAGAACCTGTAGTATCAATTTTTAGGATTAAGGATTAATCTATTGTCCATATTGACTTTGGAAGATAGTTAAAGACAAATAGTTATATTTCTCACTCTTTTATAGGATTTATGATCCTTTAAAAGTTTCTTCTAGAGTTTCAGGATTAAAAAATTCATTATTAGTAATTAAATTTTAGGATTAAAGGGGTGAATTATAATTCTATCAAAGAAAAACCAAACTTTAGGATTTTTCATATGATATTGAAACCTATCATGTAATAATATTTCATTATATTATTTAATTACCCAACATTAGTAAAATGACTTAGAAATAAAATGTTTTCATAATACCTATATTTCTATTAAACCGATGGCCTTCTAAATCATCAATGATTTATGGATTTGAGTCCCTCAAATTTTCATTTATCATTAAATTGTTTGTGATTCATGACCTCATTCAATCCCTATAAATATTTGTGTTTTTCCTCTAATAACATACCTCCACTTTCCACTGATGTTCTCCTACTTTGAGACCTAGTTACAAGGTATACTATGTGACCTTTGTACTTTGAATTCTCTATTTTATAGAGGATTACTTATGAAACCTTCTCATGATTTGGTATTTCAAAAATATTATGTATCAAACAATCTATCACCATGATCAAGTTTAAATTGTGAGGACACAATTTAAATAAGGTGGGAAGAATGCAACCCCATAAAAAACTAAAGAACCTTGTATTCGATAGCATGTATGACACGCAATATCAAGTGTGTAATGTAATTTATTATCCAAATACTCTATATTATGTTATGTATATATTATATATAGTAAAATGCATGTAAAATTGAGTAATAAGGCATTAAACGCAAGAGATACCTTCCTCAAATTTTTACATTATACGCAAGACCAATTTTCACCAAATAATGATATATTATAAAAATATTGTTATAATAAGATATAAACTAGTCGTTAAGAACAATATTAACTAAATTATAAAAATATATGTTCTATAATAATAAAATATTAATTCATAGGTTATAAATTAATTATAAATGAATACAGGAACTAATTGAATATAAACAGAATGTTTTTATATAAAACCATTTTTATTCAAAAGAAGCAATTTTACCCTAATAAATTAATGTAATTAAAATTATTTAGTTATTTTATTTAATATATATGTTATATATTCAATAAAATATTTTTTATATTCATACATTAGGTTTGATGTGCATGAGATATGAACAAACCTTATTTCACACATAAAAACCAAATTTTTTATAGAGACAATTTTATAGCCTTTTAATATTAAACCCATTTTAAATTTTAATATTAACACATTAATTGATTTAATATGTCAAAAAAACATCATATTTTAATTAAAAACATAATAACTAGTTTAGTTTTAAATTTTGGTTTTTTCTGAGACATTTTATTTTTTTAAGAATAGGTAAAAATAGTAAATTTTAGTTCAAAACATCTTTTTAATATAATTTTTTAATAAGGTTAAATTATAATTTTAATCAGTTTTAAAGTTTAATTAGATAATATTTCTATCAATTAATCTAATATATTTCATTTTAATAAATTTGATATTGATATTGACTATAAAAACATAGTCAACTTTCTAATGTTTTTACTTTAAAAACCTGGAATGTCGTCCCATCTGCAGCTTTAATTTTAATTTAATTTATATCACTTACATGATTGGAATTGGGAGAAATTGAATTCATATTTTGAATCTGAATAATTTATAATGTATAATAATACCAATTTTTTTGGACCAAAAATATTAGTAAATGTGGTTAAAATTAATTTGAATTATTAAGGCAAAATTAAGCTTAACAAATGACTAAGCCTTTAATTTAAGTGCCCAAATCACCTAGACACTTGTAAAACCAAATTTTTGAAAATATATCATCCATGAACCTTCCATAATTGATTTTTGTTTGTTTTTATGATTTTTTATATAATAACATGTGTACACCTAACTTGTTTACAAAAATTCCAATTGATTCCTTTTCCTTCCCTATAAAAGACCACCACCACTCCCCATTCCTCACACCTCTAAAACCACATATGCTCAGAAAGTATCTTCCCAAATAACTTCCCAGAAATCCTACCCTCAACATTGAATCATCCCTTATGGAACAAATCAACCCATGTAATCCTTTTTGTATAAACAAAAAGAAGTTTCCCGATTAATAGGTAACGCCTTCTGTCAAGCTTTTTAGTTTCATTTCCATTCTCCATTAACTATGTTTTTATTATTCCACTATTACATAACAAAAACAATATCCTAAATATAATAAAATGATTTTATACTAATTATTATACCTAAAATTACACACACCTCCATCTAATGGGAAATCAACATATTGTTTTTGTGTACGGAGAAATAAAACCTCACGAAACGTTGATTGTTCAATTTTACACTACCACCTATCATGGTGGCCGTTATGATGGAAACCATATTTATATATGTTATGTATGATATTTAACATTTTTTTATTCCTCTTTTCTTTTATAATACATACAATTAATAATTTCCATTTTATGATAACATCATTTTAAGAAGTGTGGACTACCGCCCCTTTTGGTAAAGACCATGATTTTATATGTAATTTTTTTAATTATATAAAGTTACCATGAGTCTGTGAAAATTGAAGTTGCATGATTCCATGGCCGGTGTGCCCGAAAAAAATTTCTGAACTTTTTTAAGGTACGTTCAGTAAACACACAGATGACATTTTCTATCTTTTTAACCAGTCCTCAGATTAAAAATCTGAGGGCACCGTGGAATCCGCAGTGCTATGATTCACGTAAGGGAGGCTTCACTTCAACCATAGTAAGTCTAGAGAAAAAGTTAGATTTTGGAGTTTTTGAAAAGAATAATAAAATAACTTTGTTATTTTATTTCTTTCTCTCTTTTCCTCCAATAGACAAGCAGTAGTGGCGGGACTAATGACATGTCAAGAAATTAAATGGATT
This sequence comes from Viscum album, assembly GCA_963277665.1. Lineage (NCBI taxonomy): Eukaryota > Viridiplantae > Streptophyta > Magnoliopsida > Santalales > Viscaceae > Viscum > Viscum album. The sequence goes on along the minus strand of OY728133.1, from coordinate 1,231,069,610 downwards.
GACTTCTCAAATCCTTTGTAATAGCACCATTGGAATTAAGAAGTATCCTATTAAATGAACCCCCATTAATTCCACAAGAGTTACTCACCCTCCCCCTCTACTATTTAAATGGTGCTTGGCGAGATGTATTATCATAGATTCACCAAGCAATTAAGTTCTGATAAAGTGTCACAATGACAATCACTTGGAGGATGGATTCGATTCCAACGAGCGGTGACAAGTGCCACTGAACGACAAACACTAACTATTCCTCAAGCACAGAGGCTCTCCAACGAACATGAGGTCGTGATTTTATGTTGTTAAAATTTCAAATGATTGTTGAATCATTTTCCTGCATCATGTTTTCAAGCTAACGTAGAGGGCGCGAGATAAATGAACATGGTTTGGACCCTCCACTACCTTGTTTACCCCTACTTTCTTCATGAAAGACTGTCAGCGCAACGGCACTGGCCGACCACGATGGAGGCAGAGCACTGTCACGTGTTGTAGGAGGAGGTCACGACACTATTATGTGAAGATTAGTAGAGCATTCGGCACTGGCCTACTGCGGAGGTCGTGTGGTGTGCCATCATGCGCTGCTAGTGGGCATGGACCACGGTCAAAGCCGCGATAGGTGAAGAAGGCGGCGGCTTGAGCTGGCCATGGAAGGTGGAGGTGGAGCAGCGTGCCGTTACTCACTGCTAGGGGAGGCTGCTTCTCAAAGCCATGATAGGTGGAGAGCAGTGCGGCCCTGTGCTGCACTGTGTTGGCAGACCCCCAGTCAACCAAAACCATTGACCGTTTCACGGTGGGGCAGTGCCCCATAGACTGGATAAAATGGCCATGCACCCGTGGCGCCATCTAGGAAGACTTGTCCACCTTATGGCAGACCCAGCTGGACATGGGCCGGCTGAGTGGGCCAGACCTGCCCAACAGACCAGACCAGCCCAGCGGGCAGGGCCAGACCCACGGCCCAGCGGGCTGGGCCGAACCCGGGGCCCAGTGGGCCGCGGGGGTGAGCCCCAACCAATGGACCGATCCAACCGTGGACCTGGCTTGCGAACCGAACAGGGCCACCCCGACGGGCCGGTCCTCATAACCGGGTCATCCCTCAGGGGGCCAGACCTGAGTATGGTCAGGTATACCCCAGGACCCGTTGCGTCAGGTCGGCCTGACCGAGTCAGACTGGGCCCAAACCAAACCAGTCCCCGAATAAAGAAACGACTATAACTGATGAACCGAGTGTTTGTTCGACACGCCGTTAGTGGTGTTGGGATCCCTTTTGGGAAGCAGTCCCTTTGGCATATTCCAACAGGCCTGACCGAGCCAGGCCGAACCAAGGTGCGATCACCCCCGTTTCACAGAAAGGGATGTAACTAACAGGCCGGGTGTCCATTTGACGAATCGTCTATGGTGCCAGTACCCTTAGCACGAGCCAGTCCTTTTGGAATATTCCACTTATGTTTTGTAGAAATTTGGAGTTCAGATGGGTAGATCGAACCTGAATCCAATGAGTTCCTCGAAACTAAAATGCTTATAAGTCACAGATCGGGTGTCGGATTGATGCACCGTCTGTCACGTTAGAACCCTTATGACATGGTAATAATTTGGGATAAATCTTAGTGGAACTTAATGGAAGTTGAGGTATGACCTATGGCTTGTGGATCGGTTCTCCAAAATGTGCTATGAGCAGGAATCTAGTTGTTGGTAGTGAGATATTGGTTGGAGACAGATCATATAAAGGTTAGTACCAAGCGATCTTATGTAGGTCAGCACTGATCCTGTGTGGGTTAGATACTCTGTGGGTCAGCGCTCAAGGATCCTATGTGGGTCACTGCATACCGATCTTGTGTGTGTCAGATACTATATTGCTCAGCACTCAGCGATCCTATGTGGGAATGTACATAAGTAGAGTTGTTGACTGCTAAGTACTTTTTGGTTGATGTATTGATATGTGGTTTTTACTTTGTGGAACTCTAGGAGACCATCTGGGGTCTCGGGGTCCCTACTCATTGTCTTCATACTCTCCCCTTCACGGGCTACACCCACACCATGTTGTGTCTTGTGTAGATGATAGACAGCGTTGATGGAGGCTGAGGGAGCCAGGATTGGATCGTGCTTAGAGGTTGACCTTTGACGTGACATACTGTAGTGACTACTAACTGGGAGCTATACCTACCCTTCTGGTAGGATCCTCGAAGGATGATCTAGTAGCTGTTTTTCTCTTTTCAGTTGTACTTTTACTTTTTAGTTGGTCCTGTATTCCTTCCCCTTTACTTTTAGTACACTTTTTACTACAGTAGTTTACTTTGATGTTTCTTCTTGTTGTGTTCTCAGTTTTTGTGTTTTTAAAGGTTTAAATTTAATGTCTTCCCGTTATAGGGATATGAATTTTCGGAGCTAGTCTCTAGCCCCTGGCCTATGGATGGCGAGAATGGGGTAGTCGTGGAACAGGCCCTAGGGGACATGTCGTGACAAAGTGGTATTAGAGGAGTCGGTTCTATCGAAGAACTAAGACTCTGATCTTTTCTATGTGAAAATAGTGTTAAGTGTTATGAGTGTGGTTTTAAGTATGGGGAATCTAGTTTAGATGTGGAAGATGATGTAACAGGACCCTAAATTCTGATTTCCAACTCAGTGCACAAAAACACTAATTACTTGTGTTTTGAAAAGTTTTCTTAGGTTTTAATTGAGTCAGATCGCCATGTATAACTTATTGACCATGTATCACCTATTTTCTTTTAGGATTCCACCATGTAGATAGACATCCCAGATTCTCAAGAGAGTACATGATGACATCCCACTGAGCGATTATGCTTTGGTGTAGGGCCCTCTTACGACGATAGTACGATCAGGTGGTGCAGCAGTAGCACCACCAGCCCCACTAGCAGAGGGTGCATGCCAACTGAGCGCATTGCATGAGTTTCTTCTATAGAGAGATCTGAGGTTGTGAGGAGATATGGATCCACAGGAAGCTGAGGACTGGATGGAGGCTGTGGCAAGAGTTTTTTGCTTATTTGGGACACCAGCTGATCAAATGGTGATCCTAGCTGCCAGTATCTTACATAGAGCTGCTTGAAGATAGTGGAGTTTGAAACTCTAGTTACATGATGTGGTGACCCTCACCTGGGCAGACTTCGAGGGCCTTTTAAGGGCAGAGTTCTTTCCATCGACTCTACGCTTAGTGCATATACAAGAGCTGATGCACTTATAGCAGGGTAGCATGATCACAACACAATACTCAATGAGGTTAACTGATCTCTCCCGCTACTCCACCGACATGGTAAAAGACCCTTTCTTTAGGGAAAAAACCTTTGAGCATGGTCTACGATGGGAGATCAGAGAATTGATGATATTTCTCAGCATTCCGATGCAGGCCGGGGTGTTAGAACGAGCACTTTTGCTGGAGAGATTCTTAGTTGAGAAGGCACCTACAACAAGAGCCACCACCAGACGTCTAATAGTGGATTCATCCACAGAGGGTAGTAGACAGATGACGCAAGAACCCAAGAAGGTCAGATCTTCTGGTTGATAACCTCAGGATATAGGGTCAGTGGTGAGGGGCTCACGGGATAGAGGAGGACAGTTGAGGATCAGGCAGTGCTACTCGTGCGGAGGGTAGGTTCACATGGCTCGCAACAGCCCGACCCATCATATGGATGACTAGATGATGGTCGAAGGAACACCATGGCAGAGGCAGAGGTTTGAGCAAGGAGGTCTGCAGGGTGGCAGACGTGGCAGAGGAGCTGGTCATGCAGAAGGTGATGGGTAGATATTTTAGTTTCTACCACCACCACCTCTAGGTGGTCCGCCCCAACCACATGGAGCAGGAGGACATGGACGAGCTCAGCTCTGGGATGCTAAGTCCTATTACCATGGGGCTCTGGAGATGATTAGAGGTATGATCTGTGTCTATTCCACCCTAGCTTTAGTACTTATAGGCACAGGTTCCAATCACTCTTTTATTGCCACAACCCTAGTTCGAATCTAAAATATTCTTATAGATTCGTTGGATTAATCCTTACGGCTAAAGACTCCTATGGTAGAAAATTCAACGATTACACACTGGTGCGTGTAGTGTGATATTACTCTAGGAGGCGAGATCATCAGCTAGGATCTTCTAATAGCGGCGTCCAGGCCTTATGATGTCATCTTGGATATGGATTGGTTATTCAAAATCCAAGCTCAGATTAACTGTATTAAGCATTAAGTGTGGTGTTTCTTGTATGGATGAGACCAGGTTTCCCTTCACCGGTGAGAAGGGAACCTTTGCAGCACATGATGGACTTACCTATAGGAGTGTGCATCTTATCACACATTGGTTGGCGAGCCTTACTCTCAGAGCAGTTGATGTTGAGAGTCTGATTTATCCTATAGTGGTGGACCAGTATACTAATGTCATTCCTTATGATGTTTCGGGACTACCTCTACACAGAGAGGTAGACTTTTACATCAACATGTACCCCAGTATAGAACCAATATCTACACCAGCATATTGGATGCCTCCCTTAGAGCTTCGTGAGTTACCGGTATAGTTGGTGGACTTGAAGAGGAAGGGGTTCATAAGGCCCAGTGTTTCTCTATGGACAACCCCGATTTTGTTCACCAAGAAGGCAGATGGGTATTTGAGACTTTGTGTACATAATCAGCACCTGAACCCGGTGACTATAAAGATAAAGTATCCACTCTGAAGGATTGATGATATCTTTGATCGTTTGAAGGGAGATCAATGGTTTTCGAAGATAGACCTCAGATCAGGCTATCATTAGCTCAGGTTACGATATGTGGATGTGAAGAAGACGACCTTTAGATGTTGGTATGGCCACTATGAGTTCTTATTTATTCCTTTAGGCGTAACCAACGCTTTTATAGTGTTCATGGGACTCGTGAAAAGGATCTTCCAAACAAACCTCAATCGCTATGTGGTGGTCTTCATTGATGACATCTTGGTGTACTCAGTGAGGAAGAGGAGCACACCTATCATCTGAAGATAGTTCTGGATACACTCTGAGAGAACCAACTTTATGGTTAGCTCTCTAAGTGCCAATTCTAGATACAAGAGATCCAATTTCTTGGATACATTATCATGGAGGATGGATTTACAGTGGATCAAGTAAAGTTAGAGGTTTTGCAATCTTGGGAGCCCCCAAAAGTGTGACCGAGGTGTGAAGTTTCATGGGGTTGGTTGGGAACTACTAGAGATTCATACCCAACTATTACAGAGTTGTGGAACCATTGTTAGTGTTTATGAAGTAGGGATATCCATTCATGTGGACGGAGAGATTCCAACAGAGTTTTCAGGATCTAAGGCAGATACTGACGAGTGCCCCCATCTTCAGGCTACAAGAATAGGGTGTTGGGTATGTTATCTATTGTTACGCATTAAGGACCCGACTTGGATGTGTCCTGAAATAGTAGTGATCATTTATCACATATGGTTCTCGAAAATGGAGAAAGCATGAGAAGAACTACGCCACCCATGACCAGCAGTTAGTAGTAGTGGTGTTTTCCATGAAGATGTGGCGACATTACTTGATGCGTAAATGTTTTACAGTCCACACTGATCACAAGAGTCTTAGGTATATATTCTCACATAAGGACCTAAACCTGATATAGCGACGATGGCTAGAGATCCTCCAGGACTATGACTTTGAGATAGTCTATACTCCTGGGAAGGGGAACGTAGTGGTAGACGCACTCAACAGGAGGTCTGGTTTATATTTACTGAGTGAGGTGATAGAGCAGCTAGCCACATTACAGATATCCTTTGTGGATAGATATGGAGAAACTTACCTACAGTCTATGACTATAACTCCCCCACTTTGTCAGTGAGTTCAAGAGGCTCTACTTGGAGACATTGACTGTGAGTCACGACGTGCCCAGATATCAACATGATAGGAACCTGATGGTTTTTCTGAAGGTGGGGAGCACATCATCCTCTTTAGAGGACACACTAGGGTACCAGTGGCGCTACAGGAGGAGCTGTTGAGGGACTTCCATACATCCCCTCAGAAGGTTCATCCTGGTGTGGTGAAGATGTATCAATACCTCCGGTGTCAGAACGGGTGTCCATGGATAAATAAGGCATTGGAAGAGTATGTTTCACGATGCCTTACTTGTCAGCAAGTGAAGGCCGAGTGTCATGTTCCAGCAGGCTTAGCGCAGCCACTAGAGGTACCAGAGTGGAAGTGGGAAGGTATCTCCAGGGACTTTGTGATAGGGATTCCATGTACGTCCAAGGTACATGATTACATCTGGGTGATCATTGACCGAATCACCAAGTCGGCCAACTTCTTACGTATCTGAGAGCAGAGATTAGTAGAGGGATTGGGATTCCTCCACGTATAGGATATTGTACGACTTCATGGGGTTCCATCGATGATCGTCTTCGACCGTGATGCACGTTTTACATCCCAGTTGCTGGAGGGATTAGAGGAGGCCTTCAGGAGTTAGCTAAATTTGAGAATCGCCTTTATTCCACAGATGAATGGTCAAATGGAGCAGACCATTCAGACACTGCAAGACATGCTACGTTCTTGTGTCTAATATTTTGGACGTAGTTGGGAGGATCACTTTCCATTGGGGGAGTTTTCATGAAACAACATCTATCACTCCACCATTTGTATGGAACTATTTGAGGCCTTATACGGTCAACATTGCAGATCACATCTTTGTTAGACAGACCCAGGGGAGTCAGCGCTTATGGGTCCAGAGTTGGTATGGGCTACCACTGGTAAGGTGCAAATCATCCAGGAGCAGATGAAGACTGCCCCGATCAGACAAAATTCAGAAGCTAACAGGAGACAGAGGACCTTGGAGTTCTAGGAGGGAGACCATGTATTCCTACAGGTCTCACCTCAACGAGGTTTACAGAGATTTTTCCAAGGCGACAAACTTTCACCGAGGATTATCATACCTTTTCTGATACATCGGATTATTGGCGAGGAAGCGTACCACTTGGCACTACCACTATATATGGACAGGGTGCACAACATCTTCCACGTATCCCAGCTGATGAGATACATGCATGACCTATCTCACATCATCGAAAATGGCATGCAAGATTTTGATGATGGGGAGATGTTTATGGAGGTTCTAGTGGAGATTGATGATAGACAGGAGAAGGTCCATCATGAATGATTGATACCTCTAGTATGTATTCGCTGGTAGCATGGGAACCTCCAGGAGAGCACATTAGAGCAGGAGGCTCTAATTCATGCTCAGTAACCCCATTTTTTTCCTTAGTCAATGTTGTGGATTTCGGGGATGAAAATCCCTAAGGTGGGGATAATGTAAAGCCCTGGATTTTCCATGTACTTTTTTTTATTTATATGGAATTATTAAGAGTATTCAAAAATTGACAATGCGTGATTCCAATTCATGGTGTACCTAGAATGACTTTATGAACATTTTTTAAGGTAGGTTCAGTAAACACTCAAGCAGCATTTTCTATTTTTGAACTAGTGCTCAGATTAAAAATCTGAGGACACCATTGAATCTGCAGCGCCGAGATTCACTTAATGGATGCTTCACTTCGACCATAGTAAGTCTAGATAAAAAGTTAGATTTTGGACATTTTAAAATAATAATAAAATAAATGTGTTATTTTATTTATTTCTTTATTTTCCTACAATGGACAAGCAGCAGTGGTGGGACCAATGAAGTGTGAAGAAATTAAATGGATTGACTCCTCAAGTCCTTTGTAACAACGACATCAGAATTATGAAGGTTCCAAATAAATGAACCCCCATTGATTCCATGGGTGTTACTCACCCTCCGCCCTATCCTATTTATTTGGAGTTTGGGGAGAGGTATTGGCCCGAATTCACCATGTAATGAAGTTCTGATAAAGTGTTGTGATGCCAATCACTTAGAGGACAAAGCTGGTTTCAATGGGCGGTGATGAGCACCACCGAATGACGAACAGTGACTCTTCCTCAAGCGCAGAGGCTCTCTAACGAACTTGAGGTAGGGATTTTATTTTATTATAATTTCAAGTATTTGTTAAATCCTTTTTCCAACCTCATGTTTCCAAGATAATGCGAATGGAACGGGCCAAATGAACATGGCTCGGACCCTCCGCTACCTTGTTTACCCTTACTTTTCCCATGATAGACCACTGGCGCGGTGGCACCGGCCGACCCCAATGGAGGTGGCACGATGTCGCTTGCTGAAGGAGGAGGTCGTGACACTATGTCGCTGTGGTTAGCAGAGTGGCTTAACCCAGCCGACCACTGAGGTGGTGCAGCGTGTCGTTGTGTGCCACAGGTAGGCAAGGGTTGGGGCCGAAGCAGCGGTGGGTGAAGAAGGCAGCCGGCTCAAGCCGGCTGTGGAAGCCAGAGGAAGAGTGGCACACCGTCGCACGTCACTGAAGGAGACTGTGCCTCGACACCGTGGCAGGTGGAGAACGGCGTGACCCTATGCCACACCGGGTTGGTGGACCCCCATTCAGCCAAAATGGCTGACCCTTAAGGGGTGGGGCAGATCCCCACCGACTGGCCAAAACAGCCCCGCACCCGCGCGGGTAGACCGAGTAGGTCAGGCCAAACCTACGGCCCCTTGGGCCAACGAGGGTGGGTCGAGCCCCACCCGACGGGTCAGGGCAACCACAGCCCGTGCCCGTGAACTGAACCAGGCCAACCCCAGTGGGTCAGACCCCGTAAACCAGGCTGAACCTTGTAGGGCCGGACTAAGTAAACCGAGCTGGCCCTTAGTAGTCCGGACCCGAGCGGTGTTAGGTAGACCCCAGGACCCATTGTGTATGGCCGGCCAGACCGAGTCACACCCGACCCAGACCCAACCGGTCTCTGAATAATGAAACGCTCATAACTGAAGAACCGAGTGTACATTTGACTCGCCATTAGTGGCGTTGGGATACCTTTTGGGAAACAGCCCCTTTAGAATATTCGGGAAGGCCCAACCGAGCTACGTCGTACCATGGTTTGAACACTCCTGTTTCATGGAAATGAGTGTAACTAACAGAATGGGTTTCTGTATAATGAACTATCTATGGAACCAGAACCCTTAGGATGAGAACTTCCTTTTAGTATACTCCACTTGAGTTTTGGATAAATTTTATGTGCATCTGGGATGGATCGAACCTGAATCCAACCGGGCCCTCGGAACTAAAATGCTTATAAGTCACAAACCGAGCATCCGATTGTCGCACCGTCTGTCGCGTTGGAACCCTTACGACGTGGCTCTCCTTTAAGAAACATCTTCGTGGAACATAATTGTTGTTGATTTAATACTGATGGATTGAGGAGAATTTCTCCCAAATGTGCTATGAGCGGGAATCTAATGTTTTGTAGTGAGGAAGAGGTTGGAGACAAATCATACCAAGGTTTGTACCGATCGATCCTGTGTGGGTCAGCACAGATCTTGGGTAGCTCAAATACTCTGTGGATTAGCACTCAGTGATCCTATTTTGGTCAGCGCATACCCATCCTATGTGGGTAAGATCCTGTGTGGGTCATCCCTCAGCAATACTTTGTGTGTCAGCATATACTGATCCTATGTGGGTCAGATCCTGTGTGGGTCATCGGGGGTTAGTACATATCGATCATGTGTGGGTCAGAATCTGTATAATCAACAGTAGTGCCTCTCGATGGAATAAGATGATCTAGCTTCTTGACTAATCATATGTACATATGAACCTTACTTATATACTTGGTGTGAGCAAAGTCTTTTACCTTTATGGTGTTACCTTTGTGGTACCTTCATCTTCATGGTCTTATCTTCGTGGTGATACCTGTGTGGTACTTTTACCTTTGTTGTGTTATCTTCATGGTGTTACCTTTATGGTACATTTATCTTCGTGGTGTTATCTTCCTGGTGTTACCTGTTTGATAATTTTACCTTCGTGGTGATAACTTCATGGTGTTAACTTTGTGGTATTCTTCCCCCATATATGAGATGATTATATCTTGATAACATAGGTATATGTATGGTCATATACCTAAGTAGATTTTTTGACTGCTCTGTACTTTGTGGTTGAGGTCTTGCTATGTGGTTTTTCCTTTTTGAAACTCTGGGAGACCTTTGGGGGTCTCAGTGTCCCTACTGAGTATAGTTATACTCATCCCTGCATGGGCTATACTCACACCATTTTGTGTTTTGTGCAGACGATGGATAGCATTGATGGAGGCTGAGGGATCCAGGACTAGATGGTGCTCATAGGTGGACCTTTGAGGTGACATGCAGTAGTGAATACTGATCATGAGTTGTACCTACCCTTCAGGTAGGATCCTATAAGAATGATCTAGGATGTTTTTTTTCTCTTTTAAGTTGTACCTGTACTTTTTAGTTGGGCTTGTATTCCGACCCCTTTACTTTCAGTACACTTTTTACTACAATAGTTTACTTTGTGGTTGCTTCTTGTTGTGTTCTTGGATTGTGTGTTTGTATAGGTTTAAATGAAATGCCTTTCTGTTATAGGCATACACCTTTTCAGTGCTAGTCGCTAGCCACTGGCCTATGGAAAGCGGGCTTGGGGTAGTCACGGCATGTGCCCTAGGGTACAGGTCATGACACTTAACATAATTTGATTCGTTCACACGATACACTGAATGTATAAATGAATGGTTATAATTAAACATAAGTGACATACAGAAAATCAATAATCTATTCATGACATAATTATATTTCTGAAAATATAATATATATATATATATATATATATCTTCTCTTTTATTACCCATTCACACACTTTAAAAGAGATAAAGGTGTTCGTGGACGTGTAGACTATCGACTCCTCGACATGATGTGATTACTTTTACATCATAAAATTATATATATATATATATATATATATATCATTAAATAATATGGTATTTATTATATAATTATAATTATAGAAAGATTTTATTAACTTCACTTCTTTCTAAAATGGTCATTTTAAATTGGGAATGTTACTCATGAGTGCGTAGGACCAACCATCTCCATGTTTGTAACATTGGTTCATTTTCATAACCATGTTTAATGATTGATTTTAAAATTGTAATTTATGAAAATATATGATCATTATGTCATTTTTATTATTCTATAGATGTTATATAATGACCCATTTGACCATAACTGACCAACAATAGTTATTTTGACACACAAACTAAATTTGGAAAAAAAACACCTGACATAAACTTAATTGGTTAGGTATTACACACAAAATGGTTATAAGTGAAATAAAAGTAATTATAAATATGAAAAAAAAATTATAAATCAAGTATAAAATTTAAATAAATTTATTATATAGTAAGCTAAATGACGTTCACCCGAAATGAAACCCAAGGTAAGGGGGTTTCATCTCACTTTTAATTTCCATGTGATACATGTTATGTTCAATACTCTTTCAATTTGTGTGGTGTATATACTAAAATGATTGTATTATATGTATATTATATTTATATTTAAAGGTTATTAACATATCAATTTTATGAATCTTCTTTCATGGGTTTTAATATTTAATAGTTACCAAATCGGTAAAATGTTTTGTCTCAATTTTCCTTTTTTTAACTGATGTTTTATTATGCACCTAAACTCTTTTTCAATGTTTATATATTTCCATTTTACCTGATATATCACAAATCTGAATATTTTCCTAATATTCTATGCTTTATTTAATTTTCCTTTCTTACATGGAAATTATGATCCTAATTACTAAGTTATAAGATTTTATTGAGACAATCTCATCTCTATTTTGAGATTGTTTATGTTAATTCTTCCATTGATTAAACATTATGATAAATATCTCAAGAACAATAATGAGTTTCCTTATCCTATTTTTTCATAATATAATCATGTATTCTTACCATTTTCAACTCTTTGGTACATAAGATAGTTAAGAAAGTATTTCTAAGGAAGCATGAGTTTACCCTCTCTTCGGTCAGAAATATATTCAAAACCATGATTCATAGAAAGGGTGTCAAAGAATATTATTCCATTACACTATAAACTTTAAAATAAATTTTTAACTATTTTTTATTTTAAAAATTTCTTAGATGTAATATTTTTATCCCTTTCCAAACAAGGCATTTTTTACACTTTTACTGTACTAATGGAATATTATTTATAGCTCACACGTCATGTACCGATTTATCGACCATCATTTAGTTGAATCCTTCTTCTCAAGTTAAAAAGGATTATATTTAAAATAACTTCAAAATTTATTTTCAGTGAAATTTATTTTCAAATGTTTTTTCAAAATCAATAGATATTTTTCTAAAAGAATATTTTTAAAAGTTATTCTTTTAATTCATCAATGACAACAACCCACCATTTTACTTCACTTGGGATTTTTTGTTTTCATATAATCTGTATTCTTCCTCTGGATAGTTTATGATTGATGTATCCAAGGATAGTATTCACATTTTTTTATTCATTCTTAAAGTCCCATTGAAAATTCAAATTTCTTATAATCATTGAGCATTGAATTTCTTGTGATTATCCCTATCATTTATCATGGATATTACTATTGCCCAAACCATATACCCTTTTACATATGGTGTTCACTTGGATAGTTATTTGATTATATAAGTTATTATTGATAAATCCATATTCCTTATTTAATATGGATATTTTATTTGGATTATTATTTATTTGATTATTAAATATGAGGAATGATTTGGACATGAAATATAGAGGTTGAGGACTATTTAAGGAAATCCCTACAGGTTAGGGATTGGTGAATGAAATCCCCTCAATGAATCAGTTGTCTCATGAGAGGAAATACTTAGATAACCACCTTAGATGGGTTTTTACCCAATTTCTATACCGTCTTGTGAAGGGTCTTGACTGTAATAATTTCATGTACCTAAGAAATATGGCATCCAATAAATAACGATTACTTTAATATTAGTTTTAGTTATTATTCATTAATGAGATTTCCTGTTAATATATTATTGGATAAATTTCATTTTAGTTCATTGACTAATGAAATGTGTTTTAGCTTCATACCTTTCTATATTTATTTTTCCTTATTTAGTTATGTGAATTTCATGTATTTCCTATTATTTACCTTTCCATATTGATTATTCTCATTGATTCATTATTCCTTCTGCTATATTTTTACCTTACTGTCCATTTGATCTCACCATTGTTATGTTTCTTTACTTAAAAATCCATGAAGTGTACTATGAAATATATTCAGAAATATACTAGATGGATTAGAGTAATCCTCGAAGTTATTTATTTGTTTAGAATAAAAAAATGTGGTAATTAGTGTATCCATTTATAATAAAATTCTCATTTATGTATCTATTTTTCAAATTATACTAAACTGATCGATCCTTCAAGACATGATTCCTTATAATCATGATAATGAAATTGACAGCAGACACCAGCTCTAGGATATCTGGGGCTGGGTCGCTACATTTGGTATCAAATGATGTTTAATATAAACCTTGGGAACTAGATTTAGGGAAACATAGGTTATAAAACATAACCTTGAGATAGAGTTTTATGATAATTATAAATGAAAACCCTAGATTTTTGTTAATGTATAGATTATGTGGGTCTTCTTAGAAATTCATCCTTGTCTGGATACTACAAGTGGATTTGGTTCTGGCACAGATGTACCTAGTAGTAACAACTCTAATATGGTGTTCTGGGCCTGACTTGGGATAACAGGGGAACATGACAACAAGCCTTACTATGAACCTAGTTTGACACTACCAGGGGATATGCTTAGGATAATCCACTTTTTATTTAAAAATATTTAATAGGAATTTTAATACATAACAATAATGAATATCATTTGTTAATCCTAATGAGTGTTAGATATAAGATATGGTTTCATGGTTTATAAATCCAACTAATGATGGTATAGATAAACTCTAGACCATATAAGGATATATGTGGAAATTAATGGATGAATTACTTATGTATTGAGGTTGTATTGGAAACCATAGTTAAAATTATATTTAGTGGTTAACCTAATTTCAAGGATGTCCATCATATATATTTTAGAAATTATATTAATATGGTTTTAAAAAAGATAATCCTATAAGCTGGCTAACAACCAATAAAATCTGAAAATTTCGTGCCTCTTGAACCCATGGTCGAAGGATGATAAGGGTTTTATGCCAACCATTGACCTATGCAATGTCCTTGTTAATTGTTATAATTTTTAATTAAATTTTTTTACAAATAAATATTAATAATGAACCTGTAGTATCAATTTTTATGATTAGGGATTAATCTATTGATCATATTAGTTTTGGAAGATAGTTAATGAAAAATAGTCATACTTTTCACTCTCTTATATGACTTATGATCCTTTAAAATTTTCTTTTAGAGTTTCAGGAATAAAAACAAATCATTGTTGGTTATTAATTTTTACGAGTAAAGAGACGAATTAGAATTTTATAGAAGAACAACCAAAAATTAGGATTCTTTATATAAGATTTCAACCTATCATGAAATAATATTTCATTATATTCTTTAATTACCCAACATTTGTAAAATCACTTATAAATAAAATGATTTCATAATACCTAAATTTCTATTGAACCAATGGCCTTATAAATCATCAAAGATTTATATATTTGGGTCCCTCAAATTTACATTGATAATTAACTTCATTATGATTGATGAACTCATTCAATCCCGATAAATATTTATGTTTTCCCTCTAATAACATATCTCTACTTTCCACTGATGTTCACTTACTTGGAGACATAGTTACATGGTATTCCATGTGAACTTTGTACTTTCAATTCTCTCTTTTATAGAGGGTTACTTATGAACCCTCCTCAAGATGTGGTATTTTAAACATATGAAGTATCTAACAATCTATCACTATGATGATGTTTGAATTGTGAGGATACAATTTAAATAAGGTGGGAAGAATGTGATGCCCCGAAAAACTAAAGTACGAACATTGTATTCAATAGTGTGTATGACACGCAACATCAAGTGTGTAATGTAATATAATATACATATAATTTATAATATATTTAAAATATATTATATATAAATAAATGCATGAAGCACCATGTTATAGTGCATTACACGCACGATCAACCTTCCTTGAATGCTTGTGTTATACGCAAGATTGAATTTCACCAAACAACAATGTATTATTAAAATATTATTATAATAAGATATAAACTATTATTTATGAATATTATAAATATATTATGAAAATATATGTTTTATAATAATAAAATATTAATTCATAGTTAAAATTTAATTATAAATTAATACATGATCTAATTAAATATAAATAGAATGTTTTTATATGAAAAAATTTTTATGCTCACAAAGCTATTTTACCATAATAAATTAAAGTAATTACAATTAGATAATTATTTTAATGGAACATATATGTTACATATTCAATAATTTTTTTTTATATTCATCCATTAGGTTTTATTTCATAAGATAAGAGCAATCCCTATTTCACATATAAAAACATATATTTTTATAAAATCAATTTTACCAGCTTTTAATGGAGAACCCATTTTTAATTTTAGTTTTAATTGTTTAATTGATTTAATGTATAAAAAACATTATATTTTAATTATAATCTTAATAATTTTTTTAGAGTGAAATTTTTATATTTATCTGAGACATTTCATTTTTTAATGAATTGCAAAAAATAACAAATTTTAGTTCAAAATCATTTTAAATATAAATTAGTAATATGAATATATTATAATTTTAATTGGTTTTAAAGTTTAATTAGATAATAATTTTATTTATTATTCCAATTTAGGTCATTGTAATCAATTTAACCATGAAATTGACTATAAAAACATAGCCAAATTTCAGACGTTTCTACTTTAGAAACCTGCATTGTTGTCCCATCTCCATGAATAATTTTAATTTAATTTCTGCCAGTAATGTGATTAGAATTTATAAAAATGGATTAATTATTTATAATAATAATTTCTAAATTCTAATAATATCAAAAAAAATTACAAAAAATATTAGTGAAAGTGATTAGAATTAATTACAATTATTTAGTTAAAATTAAGCTTAATAAAGGACTAACTCTTTAATTTAAGTGACCAAATGACCTATCCACTTTTCCAACACCCATTTTATGGAAATATATTGGAAATAAACCTTAAATTATTTATTTTTATTGGTTTGGTATTAAATGTTTTAGTTAATAACATGTTCACACCTAACTTGTTTCCAAAAATTCAAAGTGAGTCTTTTTCCTTCCCTATAAAAGGCCACCACCTCTCCCCATTCCTCACACCTCTCAAAGAACTTATTTTCATACAATATATTCCCAAAAATATTTCCAAAAATCCTAAAATATATATTTAATCATCTATTATGGAATAAATACTTCCAATAAATCCTTTTGGTATAAACGAAAAGAAGTTACCCGATTAAGAGGTAACACATTCTCTCATGCTTTTTAGTTTCATTTCTATTTACCACTCTGTATACAATTATTATTATATTATTAAATAAAAAACAATAAAATAAATATAATTCTATGTTTTTATGCTAAGGGTTTTAACTAAACTTACACTCACCTCTATCTAATTGGAAACGAATATACTATTTATGTGTACGATGAAATACTGCCCAATGAAACGATGATTGTTGAATTTTCCCCTACCACCTTTCATAGTGGCCATTATGATGGGAAATGAATTTATATATATTATATATGATATTTAATATGTATTTATTGTTATTTAATTTTATAATATGTAAATTTAATACTTTCCATTTTATGATAACGTCGTTTGAGGGAGTGCGGACTACCGCCCCCTCATAATGATGTGATTCATTCACATAATACATGGAATGTATAAACGAAGGGTCATAATTAAACATAATTGAGATAAAAAACATCAATACTATATTAATTACCTAATTATATTTCTTGAAATATAATATATATATATATATCATCTTCTTTATTACCCTTTCATGCACTTTAAAAGAGATAACGTCATTCGTGGACATGTAGACTACCACCTCCTTGATATGATCTGACTCCTTTAAAATCATATAATTATATACATATAATTATATATTATTAAATAATATGGTATATATTATATAATTATCATTCTTTAAAGATTTTAATTATGTACATTCTTTCAACAATGATCATTTAATAATGGGAATGTTACTCGTGTGGAAGTACGACCTATTGTCTCCATGATTGTAACATTGGATCATTTTAAAAAAATATTTAATAAATGGTTTTTAAAGTATAATTTAAATACTAATTTGATTATAATGTCAGGGATATTATTCTGGATATTTTATATAATGACCCCTTTGACCACAGTTGACCAATAATAGTTGTTTTGACACATAAACTGATTTTTTTCAAAAACATCTGACGTAAACTTAATTGTTTAAGTAGTGTACACAACATGGTTATAAGTAAAATAAAAGTAAATAAAAATAAAAAATGTTCTGAATAATGTATATAATTTACATAAATTTATTATACATGAATTTAAATGATGTTCACCCAAAATAAATACAATATAAGGGGATTTCATCTCACATTACATTTTCATGAGATACATGTTATGTTCGCCACTCATTCCTTTTGTGTGGTGTATTTACTACCAGGATTTTATTATATGTATATTATAATTATATTTAAGGGTATTCATATATCCATTTTATGATTCTTCTTTCATAGGGATTAATATTCAAAAGTTACAAAATCGGTAAAATGTTTTGCCTCAATTTTCCTTCTTTGAACTCATGTTTTATTATGCACCTGAACTCCTTTTCAAGGTGCATATATAACCATTTCACATGATGTATCGTGAATCTCAATTTTTTTATGATATTATATGATTCATTTAATTTCCATTTATTTCATGGAGAGGATGATCCTATTTACTGAGTATTATGAGTTTATTGAGACAATTTCATCGCCTTTTCAAGATTGTTTATGTTTATGCTTCTATTGAGGAAATATTATAATACATATCTCAAAAAACTCATGGTTTTCCTTCAAATATTTTATTTTATGATATAATCATGTATTGGTACAATTTTATATCTTTGTTATATAACATAGTTAATAAAGTTTTTCTAAGAAATCCTGA
This sequence comes from Viscum album, assembly GCA_963277665.1. Taxonomy (NCBI): domain Eukaryota; kingdom Viridiplantae; phylum Streptophyta; class Magnoliopsida; order Santalales; family Viscaceae; genus Viscum; species Viscum album. Next base: position 1,231,051,590 of record OY728133.1, on the reverse strand, counting down.
CTTTACCCCCTCTTCGTTCCGAAATATATTCAGAACCGTGTTTCTCAGAAAGAATTTGTAAGAATATTATCCCATTCCCATATAATCTTTAAAATAAATTTTTTCCATTTTAGTATTTTTACCAATAAATTATAAGGAATCTTCTTATTGGTTTTAAAACGAAGAATTTTCTACCCTTTTACTGTATAAAAGGAATATTCTTTTTAACTCATGAAACATGTATAGATTTATCCACCATCATTTCTTTTAAGCCGACTTGAATAGTTTAAAAATATTATTTTTAAAAAATCATTAAGAGTTATTTTTAATAAAAAGTATTTTCAAAATATTTTTCAAAAGACAATGATATTTTTTTGGAGAATATTTTTAACAGTTACTCTTTTATTTAATCAACTACAAGAACCCTCTATTTTACTCCACATAGGATTTATTGAGTTGATATAATCCTTATTCATAATATGGATAGTTTATGATTTATTTTTCCAAATATAGTATTCATATTCACTTCTTTGATTCATTCTTGAAGTCCCATTGAAATGTTCAATTTCATATAGTCATTGAGCATTTAATTTCTTTTAATTATCCATATCATTTATCATGGATATTAATATTGGATAACCATATAAAATTTAACATACAGTGTTTACTTTGATAGTTATTCGATTAAATGAGGTATTAATGATAAATCCATACACTTTATTCAATATGTATATTCGATAGGGATTATTATTTAATTGATCATTAAATATTAGTAATTCTTTGTACATGCAATATATGGGTTGGGGACCATTTAGATAAAATCCTACGGGTTGAGGACTAGTGAATGAAATCCACTTGATGCATCAGTAGTCTAATGAGATGAAATGGTTGTCTAGCCACCTTTGATGTGGTTTTACCTAATAGCTAAACAGTCTTGTGAAAGACCTTGATGGTACTGGTTCCATGTACCAAGGAAACATGGAATATAATAATTAATAATTTCTTTCATATTAGTTTTAATTATTTTTCATCCATGATATTTTTCATTGACATATCTATGGATACATATCATTTCATTTCATTGATTAATGGGATGTGTTTTAGTTTGATACTTTGCCACATTTATTTTTCCTTGTCTAGTTATTTGAATGGAATGTATTTCCACTTATTTACCTTGACATATGTACTATAATCCTTTATTTTTTATTTACTATGCTATATTTTTTCCTTAATGAGCATTTGAGCTCATCGTTATTATTTTGCTTTCCCCAAAAATCTATAAAACATAATATGAAAGATATGCAAGAATATAGTAGATAGATTAGAGTTATCCTTGATGTTGTATATTTTTATAGAATAAAAAATATGGTTTAATTAGTGTATCCATTTTTAATACAAATCTCATTTATGTATCTAGTTTTCCAAGACTATTAAATTGATTTTTACTTTGAGGCTTTATTCCTTCTAATCATTCCAATGAAATTAATAGCAGACACTGGCTCAAGGCTATCTAGTTTTGGGTCACTACATAGATGAAACATTACCAATATAATCCCATAATCTAGAAATCATCTTAATTATTTTAATATATTTAGTGATAATTATCAACTTAATCATAGTTTTGAGTCAAAATAATAAACTAATGAATAAAATAATTAGAAAACACCCCTCTCCACCACTATAAATACCACCCCTCACAACCTCTTCACCTCACACATCAAAGCCTTTCATCTTGTCTAATTTATACCCTATACTCCGAATACTCTTCCCCAAATCCAAAAGCTATTGGTTCTCCCTAAAAGTCTAAAACCATGTTTCTTAAGGAGGTTCTCAAGGAGGAGAATTCAAGAGGTAATATCCACTTTCCTTTTCTTTTATTTTCTTTTCAATTTTTTTATTTATTATTCTATCTTCACATACCATGGCCAAAGTGACATTATAAATATATTATCTTATATATACTATATTTTTATTTTGTTAATGTAATATCTATAATCAAACCACTCATCTTATCCTCTGATTCTACAGAATGAAAACATTGTCTCTGATGTGTCGATTTACCATCATCTTGGATGATGTGTTTTTATTATATTTTACTACCGTCAATCATGGCCATAAAACCATTATTATGGTTAAATCAGATTTTATTATACATATTATACGTTATATAATGTTATGGATCAAATATAAATACATGATATTAAATAAAATGACATGAGTTTATGATGGTCGTAAAAACCACACAAATAAATTAAATCATTTTCATTAACATTTTTGATAATGAATTATCCCCAAAATGATATATGGTATCATTTAAACTTCTAGAAATATATTAAAACCATTTCATTCTATTTTAGGATTTTTTTTATTCCAATTTAAATGAAAATCCATAGCCTACCAACCATAGAAACCGTGAAATAAATGCACCGAAACAATTAAAAAACAAAATATTATTGATAAACGGGTAAAAAGATGTTATAAAAAGATTATATAATGTTTTATAAATATTAATATAGTTTTGTAATATATTATTAACACTATTTAAAACATTTTATACGAATTTTGAACATGTTTTCGTTAAGACTAACCCAAGGTAAGTTATTTTCCTTTTAAAATATTATTTAATATCTCTTTCTAGAAAATTCAAATGGAATGTTTTTATGATTCAAGTACTCATATTGTAGTATTATTTTTTCATTAATTGTAAATTATTATAATGAATTGTGGGAACATTGTTTCTCTCTAATTAATTGTGCATATTTATGTTGGATGTTGAACGTAATAGTTATTCCAAGTGTTGTTGCAATGGTTACACTATAAGGTTGATGTGAGAGTTACATTTTAAGGTATCCATGAGGGTTATAGATAATATGGTATCCACAAGGGTTTTAATATTGGGTAATTAATTACCCAAGTAACCAATATGGTTTTAATTAAATTTTTTATGTTCTATGGAAATTTATTGTTTTCACAAGTTAAGTATATGATACTTTGTGGGTGTAAAGTGTGTCTTTGTGAAAATGATTTCACATATTTATAAGTATTCTTAGACTAACACATTCATTTTTTTATGTCCCTTACTAATATATTTTTTCTCATCCCAATTTTTTAAATGTTTTTCGAATTGTTTAAGTATGGGTAAAAGAAAAGGATAAGCGAAGATAATGTTTGCAAATATTTTTCCTAAAAATATTTCTTGTTTTATGAAAACAATTTGTATTATGGAAGAAATGGATACTATTTAGTAGTACCCACTTTTTATTCTTGTAGGTTGATATGTCTGAATTGTTTACTAATTAACTAAAACTATAAAATGAACTATTCATTGGGAATATGAGAAATTCAATTATAAAATAATTTACTATATTTTTTATTATGTGAGGTCGATTCCTTATAAATATAAAAACAATTATAATATGAATTATGAAAATTACAATATAGAAAATAACATGATACATGAACCACCCTAATATATCCACCCAATAATAATTATAATTTCACCAAAATGTTTCAGTACATTTGCATTGTCCTTACATTAGATCACAGGGGGCCCAAATATTTGTTTCCTAGCCACTCTCTTTGGTCTACATTAAATATTAGGATCAGGTTTCATTACTTCCATAACAATCCCAGATAATCCTTACCTATTCATATCTCCAATATCCATCATATCTATTAACCATTGGCTATGATACCATACTATACAAAAACCATCTACAGTGGTTCCCCTCTTGGTACAATATAGAAGAGATGTAGTGACCCCAAGTGCCTACCTAAAATCAGCCTCAGGTTCATGACTAACACTAATGGGATAAAAATTCACATAATAGAGTAATTACCCTCATAAAATAATTTATAGTCAATAGATAATGGGGGATCCAAACACCAAAACTAAGAGATTATATTCATCCATAATGAAATTTTAAATAACCTAGATCATACTAACATTTAAAAGGTATAATATTAAATAGATGCATGAAATACTAGACCTAATGCTCTAATATATCTACTAATAATTCCCAAGATACTCAAAAAATATCTCCACTCTCTAGTGGTCTATCTTATAGGCACTAAAATACTGTTGTAGGGTGATCACCTTAGGATTACTAATTAGGATTATCCCTCTAAAAAAAATAATATCTCTATGTCATATACATACCAGAATTAACATGAGTTGTAATAAACCCATAATAATAGTCAAACATAAAAAAACAAGGGAAATAATAATTAGCATAAAAATAAAATCTAAAAACATGATTCTCTTCCCCTTTACAAAACATCCTCATTTATACACTGATATGGTAACATAATAATGAAGGAAAACAACCTCATTCCCTCCTCCGTTAATGTATATCCTATTACTATAGTCATTACTACTTAATATCACCACAAACTATGTATCTTAACTTCCATTAATCACCCACAATTGTTCCATCATTACTAGGAATTTCCACCAACAAACAAAATCACTTGGAATTTCCACAAATATTTATCATAACTAGTTGTATCCACCAACATCCATCATCACTAGGCATCACCCCCAACATTAATTATCACTATACAATCTCTATTCCACATCAACTTATCATAACCACTTCTATAGTAAAATAATAAATAAATTCCATATATAGAAATAATTTTTCATTACAAGTGAAAAAATAATAATAGAACCAAAATACTTAGGAGTGAAAAAAAAATAACAGTTTCCTATTTCAGTGCTACATACATCTATATCATCGTCATTTATAACCCATTTTTTATTCAATATTATATTTATTGATCTTTGATCATATTCATTTAATACATTATCATCTATCATTTTTATCAACAATTCAGCTACAATTCATCAATCATTCATCGATAACTCATTTGAAATTTATCTACAACCTTACACACCTCAACATGTTCATAAATTTTTCCTATAAAATTTTCATTATTAAAAATATAATATTCTCATCAATATTCAAAATGGGACAAAAATAATATAACACATGAAATTACACTTCTCCTTTATTATTTCATTCATCATTCATTTTACTTATCCAATCATTTTTATTCAATATAGATCACCACAATAATCACACATCATGTATAATTAATCAAAAATAATTCTAGACTTCAACTAGCCTATTTTATATTAATATTTATAAGAAACTATTAAATTTTAGTGCTTTATAGGTACACCATCAATGTTAAAAAAAGAAAATAATCACACAAGAATGTATCTCTTAATAAAACCAACACACAACATCAAATCATGAATACTAGAGATAACACACAACTCCCCTTTCACCTTTTATTTCTACTATCCATTTCATCATATTAATTTAATTTCATTATTACTTAAATTTTATTTCATAGATTCATTCCCTCTCTAATTAAATTAAGAACACCCATAATGTAACAAAAAACAATAAATGTTGGAGAGTTATTTTATGTAGGAAGGAATTGTAGAAGGAAAAATCACACATATACTGAAAAAGATAGAAGATATGTATGTAAATACCCTACCTCGATTAGAAGTTAATAATTCTCTATTAAAAACTGATAATCAAGGATAAACAACCATTGATGGAAACAATAATAAATCGAAATAAAAACTCATGAGAATGTATCAAAAGTGAGGAATAATTATGTCTTGATAAACTTTCATCCTAAAAAGAATAATATATACAAAACATTTTTAAAGAATAAATAATAACAAGGATAATGAAGAGGAGAGGAGGTGATACCTTTATTGATGATACTTTTAATTGGATGATCTAAAGTGTTCATAACATCAATATTTCAGACAGAAAGTGATGAGAGGATTAAGAGTCTTATAGAGTTCAAGAGAATAATTGAAAATCCGAATCATGGATGATGGGAGATCTTATATATAAGTGGCTAAAAAATCCACCACCGTAGCCTAGTGAATTTAATTACACCTTTAGAGATCACTGGTCAAAGACTTATCCACTTATTCAACATTTGAATTACATTATCCCCCAAATTCTCACACATTTTAAAAAATTTCTTCAAAACATTTAACCACCAATAAAAACTAATCTATGATAAAGATTAATTTATATAGTAATTTTAGCCTTATATACTAAATACCATGGTGTAGGGACACCATAAACACACTATTTTCATATATTCTAACTCCCATAAACTCTGCCACATAACACACCACTCCTAGCCACCCATGGTATTCAGCAGAAATCTTAACCATTTCACTTAACCATGACCTGTACTATGATGTGGTGAGACATAGCTCACCATTTCACAACCTACCTACATAGATTTCATCACAAAAAGATAACTCACCATGGATTTCCTCCTCACTATTTTATTATCCCTATATTACACACATAAAACTACAAAGTATTATATGCTTGAAAAAAACTACCACTAATGTGTTGTACTCTCTATGGAACAACATCAAAGAACTTAATAAGCTATTCTTGAAACAATGACACAAGCAATTTTTCAGTTTCACATAGGTGAGATATCTAAAGGAAAAACCCTTCACAATAATGATTTCATATCCCATAGAGAACCTTACACTAATTAAAATGTTTGACCAGCTCCTAAAAACACACATTAGATCCAAAATAGCCACCACTATGCCCAATATCAAGTTGTAGTGAGCCTACGAATAGATATAGCTCTTCATTACTCCAATGAAAAAACCATTAAACTCCATCATGAATCTTCCTTATCTAAAAATAGAAAAAATAGTGGGTTATAATGGTCCACGACATTACATTATTGAAGAATAAAAAAAGTTTCCTCAACTAATGAAAAATAAAATCCTATATTTCATGGAACAAAATTTCTAATCAATGAGGAGATTTTGATCTGAAGAGAGATACTGATCTTATAGCATGCATATTCATAAGTAATAAATTTCTTGTATATTTTTTTACTTAAATCAAATAGAGGTCATGTTTTGAGAGGGATACATTCTAAAAACAATATCAGTAAACTAACACAACATCCCAACCCAAATATAAATGTTTAAAATAATATTGTTGTTTTTAATGAAATTTATGATTTTTACCAAAAAATAAAAAATCCAAATACAACCATGGTGGATTGAGAAAACATTAAAGTAGAAATAATAAATAAATTTCCAATTCTAAAAAATATTTTTCCACTAAAATATAGACTTAGATATTATCAATTTTGGAATGTCTGAAAATATTTTTAAAAAACATTATAAAGAAAAAAACATTAATAAAACAAGGGGATTTTTGAAAAATATCATCATACATAAAAAATTAATTATTATAATCTTTAAATTTCTTAAAAAATATATTCCATGACAAAATTAGGAGATATAAATAGAGAATAGTATCATCAAAGAATCCTAACATTTAAAATAAAATGTACATCCCTAGAATTGAATAACATATAATAAAGAACAAACCCTCCACTCCCTTTAAATAAATATTCATTTAATATTTTGGAATATCGTGCATTATGTAATTATAAAAAATTAATTTTTCATGTTTTAGTTTAATTACTCTTTCCTTAATAAATTTTTTTCATCTTTTCAACTGGATTTGTAGAAAGAATCTACAATGTACTAAAAATATATTACTAGAGCGTATTATGTAATCTTTTTAACAAAACATTAAATACTAAAGAACATAAGCATATACCGAATTAACATATATAGATAATCATAAAACCACACACAAAAATAAAAAATATTATAATTAAAATAGTTATATATATTAATATTCCTGAAAATAGATATAAATAATGACACACAAGAAATTTAAAAATACATACTAAAATAAAATAAATATTTTTCTATAAATACATTATATATTTAGCTACTAAAATAGTTAAAATTATATATTTTAATATATTAACAAGAAATATTATTATTATTATTATTATTATTATTATTAAGGATAATATAATCATATATACATAAGCACGCACAGAAATATATATAAAATTAAACAAAATATATTTTTAAAAAAAATAAAAATAAAAATAATTTTTTTTCATTTTTTTTCATTTCGTTTTTGGTAATACATGATGTCAAAGGATCAATGTAAAGCACTGATTCAGGTCCAAATGAGGATTTTTTACAAAATTAAAAAAAGTAACTAGAAGTATGTACATCAACTACTGAATAACATCCATTCCTGGTACTATTGTTAGTATCTTCAAGTAGCAAGAACTTTAATGTGTTATTAGATTCAAAAATTGTGAAAAACCCCAATTCATCATTAAATTAAACCATTTTAGTGGGTGTTATAACTTAAACTATGAGAAACCATATGGTGGAATCCTATACATCTAAGTATCAGAATGGTTAACTTAGAAATCAAAGCATTGATAAGTGAAAAACATTGGATATTTCACAATTGTTTCTCAATACATATTTTAATAAAATTAGGGATTCGAATAAAACATTTAAAAAATTTAATAATATGGAAGAATATCATGAAAAAATTAAACTATGAATTATTGATCAATACATGTAAAGGACAATATACCTAATTTTCTCTTGAGAGTATATTTTTCTAAAACATTTTAAGGAGGAGGAAGTATCTGATTTTGGATTCCTCAAGAGCCTGAATGGTATAAGTTAGGGTGATCTCTATAAGTGTTTATTTAAAAGTGGTAAAAGGTTTTTACCATATCTTGTAAAAATTCACTGATAAAATACCCCTTTTCCTTTGAAAAAAAAACACTCATAATGATCAGTTTTATTAGTTCTTATTGGTTAGAACTGATAAAAAACATTTTAATCAACTTTTGGAAGTCATGGTTGAATATATGTATACTATAGGTTAGTTTTTTAGTGGTGGAAATTATTTTTATAGTATGACTTGGTTTTATTTTTCATATAATGTTTTTAACCCCCTTGATTGGTTATAATGTTTTTGGCCTCTATCACTTTGAATACGTAAGAGAATATATTATGAGGATAAATTCAACTATAATTTAAATGAAAAAGGTTATTACATTTGTTATTATTAGAATTTATAAATAATTTATATTTAACAAATACATAGACAATATCATTGTGAATATGAATTTCCATGAAGTACAAACTAAATTATATAAATAACCAACAATTTATACCCATCTTTGACCATTCATATATATTTTAACAAAACATTAAACCAAAATTATTTTGTTTTATTGAATTTAACATATATTTCAATCATTTTTAGGGGAAGAAACTAAAGAAAATTATATTTATAAAAAGTTCAATAATTCCTTTATCTCTTTAATAATTATATTTCTCATGTGATCCCAAAAATCATTCCTAATTTGTGATAAAGTTATTTGATATTATCAAACAATCATTTATCTAATACAATCCCATTTAGATCCCATAATTGAGAGTTTTTATGATTTAATCTATATTTAAAATCTCAAACATTATAAATATTCACTCATATGGAATTATAAAAAAAATAGAACACTAATTTGAGAATAGTATTATGAGTCTAGAGTATATTCATGGTTTAATCTAGGGATGAGTGCTTCATTTACAATGAGACTTTTGGGACATTGTGGTTTAAGTATTCTCAAAAATACATTCAAACATGCATACTTTCAATTTTAGGAATACAAGTACAATAAGAAGCCTAAAATTATCAAATTTATGCATAAATGTGACTAAAATATTTATCAAGGAATATCTTTTTCTGATATGTAGTGAATATTGAAAAATTCTATTTCAGTAAAATTAATATCCAAATATTTTTGGATGTTTTGATGATTGATATTTAAATATTAGTTTGGATTTAAAATAGATATTTTTCAGATCCAACTATATTTATAATCAAAATAAATGAAAATTTATGAAAATTTAAGATTATAAATTTGAATGGGAATATAAAAAAGTACTTGTATAGTATGGGTGAATGGAACATCAATATGATTTAATAATTTTGGACAAGAGTGTTTTCAATAATTTATCCATTTTTATGTGAACCTCTACTACCTTTATCCATACATTTTTTATCCCCTTTATCCTTTAGATTCATATTCCTCTTTAATAATTCAAGTAATTCCTCCTTATAAACCATTTAAAGAAATATATAATAATTCCACAACCAATAACTTAAAAAATCTCACAACCATACCCCAGTGGTACGACCCCTGGGCCAATAGTGGTTTCATGAAGTGATCAAACAAATCCCACATCTAATAGGTCATGTGTTGGAGATTAGCACCAAGAAAATCATAAAAAATGGAAGGCATTACTCTTAATAATACAAGGAAATAATAAAGAACCACTACATAAATCAATATAATAAATAACCACATGTTTAGTCCTTGTACATCGGATTTCAGGCGATAGAGAATTAAAACTCAAAAAACATGAAACCCTCTTACAATAGTGTCCATAATCACCTACAACTCAAAATAAATCCCTAAGCTAGTGTCACGTATCCTGGTCAATACCTTCCTATGGTGGACCTAAAATAAATTTACATATATAGGGGTGGGCATAAAAGTATAACAAAAATGATACTCCTCAAAATGTATCAAGGAAATTTGAAACAAATTTACTGAAGACCCAGTGAAAGATAGACAAATACACATATAACTTATTCAGGTAAAATATGTACCCATCCTCAATGAGGTCTACTCATCATGTAGCACATAGAATTTAGTAACCTTATATTAATAATATATATAAACTAGGGTACCTTAATAATACATTTTTATTAATCTAGTCACCCAAAACCCTTATATCCTAATGTCCTAGTAATCCAATTTCATCCTAAGTCATTCTGTCAATCCATAAAACAAGTCCATCAAAACATTGTTTCACACTAGGAATCTTGTCATCATATCTCATAACCAAGTGGTAAGTTTTAAAGTCACAATAGAATCCATACCATTCACTACACCTCAATATGTTATATCCCATGCAACTGTATTCCTGTAATAACCAAAACCACTATAACCAAAAAACAAGTAGATTTTATAAACTCAATCATCCAAAACCCGAATATATATGTGCTGTGAAATTGAGATACACCACATCCTATAAGATCACATACTGAATATTTTTAAGCCTCCAGTACCCAGGTCGGTCTACATACATTTTCTTCCCTTAGGAGAGAGTTTTTTAGGTGGAGTAATCATCCATATATTCCATCAATAACATTGATGTTGGGAAACACCCAGAACCCAAATATACATTGAGTTTTGGCTTCCCCAACTGACCTGAGTGGTGGATCATAATAAATAATATAACATAATGATATAGATATCACATAACAACACTAAGGAAAACTATGTAAACTATAATTGATTTATAGCTACCTCCCACATGAAATCCATACTTTTATATCTAGGACTAAACTAATAAAACTATAATAACACAATCATCAAAGGATAATCATTATATTCATTATAGAATTTAACAATTACAATTCCTTTTTTAACCCACCATTAATTATAATTTAATAATTTTATAATTGACCTAAAGAAAGTTCTTTAATAATTAATATAACATTTCCAAATTTTACTACTGTAATATTAAAAAAAATCTAAACAATTTCATGGATTTAATTTATTAATGTTCTTTACCATCATAATCCCCCATTACCATCAATTTTCATATTATTTATTAATCATTACATAATATTGGGTGTTCTAGGACTCAAAAAAACATATTGAAAAGATATATAACTTATGGAAATAAGAAAATCCATAAAAATTGGGAAGAAATAATATCAATCATGAATAAGTGAAAGGAGAAGGATCAGATATCATCCCATGCTAAGAAACCCACAATAAAATCATCCTCTTTCCAATAATATACAGAATACATCAACTACCGCAACATTCTTCCAAATCATGTTAAAGTCCAAAAATCACAATTATTTCTATATTGAAACCAAAAAGGGTTTAATATTTTAATTATTGTTTGGGTAAGAAGAAAAAAAATCAACAACAATTAATATACTATAATTAGACATGAAAAATAACATATTCCATTTGAATTGTTCCTTTTTATATAACATATAGTCATTAATAACATATCTATTATAAGATAATACATTTTTAGTTAGTTCTCTAGATAACTCTAGATGTTATTCTGAAATTTAATTTGGGTTTGAAGATAACTCCTTAAATATACGGTATCAAATGAATCCAATAAATTTTTTATTGTGTGTATTTAATATATATATTCATCCCTTGATATATTTGGATGCCTAAGAATTACTTTGAGCTATTAAATAAATGGTATTAAATATATTTTTTCATATAAAATGTAATAGCGAACCTTATCCTTCTATTTAATTGTAATTGTGATAGTAACACTTTTGGAAATTCCTTCACCCATATGGAACCTGATGTTATGAGATTTTATGAGACCAATACGATCCACATTGGATAGGTAGTTAGTACATAATTCAATGAATTATCCAATAATATATCTTTTTCTAATACAACATTATGGTCAACTGTTAATTTTTACATACCCATTCAAATTCATTATATATTGTTCAATGGGGTAAATATATTTGTGATATACATGACCTCACAGTCGTATCCCTCTAACTATGTGACCCATAAAGTAATCCATCATATTAAAGTATTATGGGGAAATAACATCTCCAATTTACTTAATATTATATTAATTTCCATTGTATTGGTTTTTAAATTTGTAGGTTTGTTACTTTACTGCATATTACATTGGAATAGAATCAATGGTTTGTTAATGTATGTAAAATATTTTTAGTAAGAAAACAACATAAAGATGAATGCATTAAATATGAAATTATGATATGATAATCTTGTATTTTAATCTCACTGACTTCAAATTAGACATCTTCATGATATTCTTTATATTTTAGGAATACCCATATATAAATGTCACAAGTGAATTTGTCATCCTAAAATACATGACTAGGAATACTTAATACCTATAAGAGGTTTTTAATGTTTTCTGGTTTATCCTTCAATTGAATATTCAATTTATGGTTCCATAAACAATGAAATAATTTTTAAAAAAATCCTTTATTTCAATCAAATAGATATATAATTTTTGATAATGGATAATTATTTTTATTTTCAACTTATTAAATTTTCTATAACCTGTGCATAATCTTATTGATTCATATTTCTTATTAACCAAAAAACTATAATACCCCATGATTAGGTTATTTATTGAATATAAACTTGATCAAATAAGTCCTATTATTATGTATTCAACTATTTTAAATTGAAGGATTTATAATATAAAAAGTTTAAAGATTGGTTCAGTTCTGGATAATAATTTAATATTAATAGCTATCTCTTTTTTTATAACCTTAATAGTTCTTATCAAAATACATCTAGATATCCAAATACTATTGGAATAGTTTATAGATTTAGTGTAATATTATCCATATTCATTATAACGTAAAAAATGATTCACATTCTTTTATTATCATCTACACATTATCCTTAGCTAAAATTAACCTAACCTTCACATTATTTAAATTTTCTTGAAACATTAAAGTAAGTTCATCTTGTAAAGAGAATTGATCAAATTTTCATGAAAATATATATGGACATTATGATTTACTAACCTTCCCAAACCCAAATCACACAATAATTTTTTATATAAAATAACTATATATGTTGCTCTATAGTTTTCCTTAATATATATACCCACAATCCCTTACTACATAATTATATGGATTGAAATATCCCATTAATGTTTCCAAAAAAAATTCACATAAAAGAATTTAATTACACTTAAATTCATCGAAAACATATTAATGATAAAGAAATGGTATAAATCAAAATTTAACAGAAATACTATAGGATATTGGATATTAATAATCACCATACATATGATTATTATTTTAGATACTTAAATGTCATACTTTTTTCATTTAAACTATTTCCTTTCCTTATTATTATAAAGTGTGAGCCCTACTAGCCACTCCACTTCCTATCCCAAAAAATTTTCTTTAGGTATCCATAATCCTACTAACATTGTGACAAATAATACTCTAAGAAATTCCTTAAAAAAATCACAAATTTTCTCTATATTATAATTTTCTACACAAGAATACATAGAAACTCTATATACATGCACCAAGGTTATGTATTCATCTCCTAATATATATCAAAAAATCATATGAATGTTCTTTAATTAATGAGATATAAAAACTTTTTATAACTTAACCTTTTCATGTATTAATTCTAATTTTTTGGATTCCATTAACATAAAAAACCCCAATCCTCAGCATTGTACATCCCTTATAAGGGTACTGTTATTTCCACTAGAGTATTGTGAGGAGCAATATATTTTATAAATATTATTTATTCATTTATTTCAACTCATAATTTCATGAATTTATTTATATTCCTTTCTCTAAATCAGCAGAATTATGGCTGTAATTATTATGCTAACTAGCACAACATGATTATCCGTTATAATGGCTGAGAAGAAAGAGTTTATTAACCATATTAAATAATGATCTACCTTTTTTGAGATTTTCATTACAGTTCATTGATGATTAAACATAATGTTAAATTATTTCATGTAATTATATATTATTATCCTTAAAATCATCCTCAATTTTAATAAATTTTGGACACTCTTATCTCTAACACCTGTAAATAAGAAATGTTGTTGAAATTATTTTTCATAAATATACCTAGATTTAGGATTGTCTTTTCATCCATGGATTTTATAATTTTTCTCATTAAAGTATAATCACATTGATTATAATACAAAAATTATACTCATAATGTTTGGGGAAATTTAATACTCTATCTCACTTAAAATATTCTCATCTTATCATAGAAACTTTTAAAAATATTACATTAATAATCATCAAGGAAATCATTAATCATGAAGGGGAGGTATTCCCTAATATAAATTATTATATGTTTATTGGAGGTAGTGGATGAGTTATTATCACATATTCTTAATTATTATAATCATTATATTATTTTCTCTATATAATATTTTGAACTACCATCCCAATTAACTCATGCATCTAATAAATTTTCAAAAAAAAAAATAAGTAAATATATGTCATCCTGTCATTCTACTAGTTTTTATTCTATCTATTTAGTTTTTAATTTATAGGTATATTATATATTTCCCCCTTGATTTTACTTAGGATCATTATGTTTCCTAAATAACGAATTAAAGGAAATTTTCCTAGGGTTTAAAAGAAAATAATCATTAAAATCAAGGGAAAAGTGTTTTTAAGACATTAATATATAAATTAAATAAGTATGGATAGGTTAAATAAAAAAATTGGAACCCTTGTTTTTAAGTAATCAATTGAAACCATTTTTAGAAAAATGTATTTTTATGCATAAAATTGAATTTAATATAATTAATTACACATTAAAAAAATTTAGAATAATGTTAAAATATTTGATTGAATATATTATCTACACATTTAATTAAAATCATTCATTAATACTAATTAATTTAGTTTCTAAATATGAAAACACATAACAAACATAAAAATAGTTTTTTAAAAATAACTCTTTTTTACTTTTAAATGATTTTATTTTCATTTATATCCAATTGATAAAAAAATATTTCTTCTTCTACATGTGTAATAAATAATTTTTTATAATTTAACAAGTCTTATTAATTCTCTCCAATCTGATTACTAGGAGATAACAGTCACATTTAATAATAATATTTTAATATTATATCATAGTTCATTTAAACTCATTATTAAATAAAAATTAATCTATCAATGACATAAAACTAATTTAAATATGAATATATCATAAAATCATGTGGTGTTACATTTTCCCAATTTTGACCCATTTGATGTGAATCATCACTTTAATAATAATGTGAGGCTCAAACAACACTTTTCATCATACTAGAAAATTTCTATATTAGGTTGATGTGTGTTTGATTTCTACACATTATAAGTGATTCAAAGATAATTTTCCAATATTTTTGCACCAATCTGAATTGGTTTTAGTTATGAACCATACATATGTCGTTTTTCATTTATTCATAAGTGTTAACAATATGAGAAAATACCTTCCATTATAGCGGCAAATATGGGAATCATATTCATCTATAGTGGATTATTATAAGTCAAAATGGTTATAGGATATTTTCCATAGGTTTCACTGACAATATAAACTCTTTTTCTTGAGTTTTCCCTTTTACGAGTGATATTTTATTTTAGTGAAAATATAATACTGAAATTGAACTTTCGGTTATAAAAATAAATCCACACATTGGATTGAAATGCTAATATTTTTAAATAGGAAAAACGATTTGAGGATCATTCTCTAATGGTTTCATGGAAATAGAAACCCATTTTAAATATTTTGATCCCTATTGGGGGACTAGTAACTTTTAAAATAATGTAACTATAAAATGAAGAATTCAATTAAAGTAAGAAAATAGGGTGTTATATTGAAATTTAGTTTAATTTATACAAATCAAAAATATATCTAATATCATTTTCCAATTTTTTTATTAAAATATGAACTTATTTTCTTAGTAATGACTCCAATTCAGATGATTTTTCTATTATTAATCAATGTTAGAAATAATAAGTCATATTTTCCATAATATAAGGAAATATGGTTGTATAATTTATGTTAGGTTGATTCCTATAGATGAAAAATGAATCAATAATAATTTTTCTTATGTTCATATAACAATTCAAACTTGTCATCTTTGGTTTGACCCCTTGATGGGTGCTGGGTAATTTTAATAAAATTATAATTGTCAAATGGTACATTGGATCATATTGAGCCATCCATGAATAAAATTGATTAATGGATTATACTTAAGGATGAATTTTTTTTAGGATCATTCTCATATGTTTCCATGGAAACCCAATATTTTTTTCATGGTTTTTTATCCCTTCAATGTGACTCATCACTTTAATAACATTATGAAACTCAAAAGAAAATTTTGATCATAATGAGAAATTTTCGTATCAGATTGATGGGTCTTTGATTCTTATAGATCAGAAATTACTCGGTTCATTTAATTAAATTATAATGTCAATAAAAGCTTGTTTTCACATGACCCTGACACATTTTATTTTTCATTTATTAATAATAGTTGATAATTTGATATATTAATATCCATATTATAGTGAATACAAGAATCATATTGATGAAAATGGTTCTCCTATAAATCAAAAATGTCTCATTGATCATTTTACTAAGTTTAAATGTCAATCTAAACTCATAAACTATGGTTTTACTCCTTGATAGTTTATGTTATGTATTTAAAAAATAAATTTGAAATGTATATTTAAATCAAACTAAGTAATAGAGAAAGTTTATTAACATATTATTGATTCACATAAAAAATTAATTATTGGAGAATCTTTATAATTTGTTTTCATGGATATTTGAACTCATTATCTCAATTTTGAACACTTTGAGGTGACTCTCCACTTTAACAAGGATGGGAATCTCAAATGGTAAATTCAATAATTTTTGGAAATTATCATTTTAGATTGATATGTGTTTTATTCGTACAATTCATAAATGACATGAAGTTATTTTTCCTATTTCTTTTCCCTATTTTGAGCTTGTTTTCTTGTTTATGACCCCAATATATGAAATTTTAACTTTATTAATAAGTTTTAATAGTATGAAATAATTATTTCCATCATACATTAAAATGTTTTGATAAAATTAATGAATGGTTTATTCCAACAGATCAAAAAAAAACTCAAGGATCATTTTCCTAAGTTCCCTTATCATTCAAAAAAATTCATCTTGGGTTTAACTCCTTGATGAGTAATGTTTAATTTTAATAAAAATATAAAGGTTAAATGGTACTTGGGATCATACTAGGAAATCCAGGTATTAGATTTATTTGTGGTTGATTATTGTATATGGAAAATTATTTAGAGATCATTATCCTACATTTTATTGGATAGAACAAAATAATTTTCTAATTTCCCCCCTCCTTTGATATGACTCATTACATTAATAACAATAAGAATCTAACATTAAACTTTCAACTATACCACAAAGTTTTTGTATAATATTGACTTATGTATGATTCATATTGATTAGAAATGACTTTAAGATCATTTACCTGGTTTTTGTGCTAATAAGAGCATCGATTCTTAGTTATTTCCCCTATATGGATGAATTATAATTTAATAATAATTGTTAAAAATTGTAAATACTATATTTCATCATAATCGTTAATATGATCATTAGATTCATAGGTAGTTAATTTTTGTAGATACAAAAGTTTCTTGGATCATTTTCACATATTTCCATATAAAACTGAACTTGTATTCTCTATATTTAACCCTTAATGGGTTATATGTCACCTTAAAAAATATAAATTTGAAATTGAACTTTGGATCATAAAAAGAAATCCATATATTATATTGATATACAATTGACTAAAACTTATATGAAATGATTCAAATATCATTCTCTTATGTTTTCATGGATATATGAACTTATTTGCTTGGTTTTGATCC
The DNA here is from genome assembly GCA_963277665.1 of Viscum album. Taxonomy (NCBI): domain Eukaryota; kingdom Viridiplantae; phylum Streptophyta; class Magnoliopsida; order Santalales; family Viscaceae; genus Viscum; species Viscum album. Next base: position 1,231,033,171 of record OY728133.1, on the reverse strand, counting down.
ATTTGAGGTGACCCGACAATTTCATATAAATTTGAAGGTCAAATTAAACATTCAATTATACTGATAAATTGGGGTATTATATTGACTTTTTTCTAATCTTATAGATTATAAATGACTAAAATATCATTGTATTTTGTTTCTGAACCAATATGAACTTGTCTACTCAGTTTTGACCCAATATCACATATTATAGTAAATTTAGTAACACTATTTTAAATATTTAAATCAAAAATATATCCCATATCTTGTTAGTAAAAATTTTTAAACATGAAAGTAAATGAATTACATCATTTTTTAAAAATAGAAATCAAATAAATAATAAACAACTCCATAGAGAGAACATTAAACAGAACCTGATTGCACCATCCTTATTGAAACCTTCATCATTAATTGATTTTTTCCCATGTATTTTGTGACAATTAAGAGAAAAATATTTCTCTATAATGTTTTTATGGTTCATGTTGAATCATATTATGCTTCAATAATATTGTTATTCTTTTGGGATATCAATGTTTATAAATATATAAAAATATGAATACAATAATTACTAATAAATAGAATTGTGACGAGATAGGGTAGATTCTAAGATGAAAAGGTATATAAATATTCAATAATGTTGATTTTGTTTCCCGCTATTTATATAAAATAAATAAATTATGTAAACTACCTGAGAGTTTTTGTTTGGACTGACTCAAAAATATTAAAATAAGGATGAAGGAAGTGAGTTTGATATTAAGGATGTGTTTTGATAAATTTATTAATCATTATATTTATTGGGGTATCTAAAAAAGACTCTCAGTATTACGCAAAAATACCTAAATTAGTAAAATCCTATCTTAAGGTTTGTCTATAACCATCTTTGGTGCATTTATTTTAATCTCAAAACCAAAGGGAAAGTTAATATTGGCTCTCACTCTCCCACTTCCCCTTTATCACATTGAGTTTCTTCCTCTAAATGTCGTTACTTTTTCTATTAAATTGGCGTATTTTATTTGGTTATCTTCAAAGTGATATTAATTTAAATTATATACACATCTTGTTTTATCACACTCACCTTTCTATTAAATTCATAGTTATTCATGTATAATATCTCAATTAGCTTGATAAATATAAATTCAAGGGGAAATAGTAGAGTATTACTTCTTAAATAAACATACAGTGTAAGGTGGATACAAGTGGATTTTTACTCTCACAAACTACACATGATATCATAATTACACTTTAGAAAAGATAAATAGAAAAAAAAATCCAAATTTAAGAAGCCTTTTAGTTGATTAGAACCATCTTCATCCACTCTCACATTGGATGTCGAGTTGATATCTCCTACTTCGCCTACTAAATTATCAATGGAACCTTACTTTAGGAATTTGGAATAATGATCTGGGTTCCCCCAATCTAGTATTATACTTCATCTTCTTCACAATAATGAATTTACTTATAGACATCATTACCTCTTTCTTTGAAACTTGAATTCTAATTCCCCCACTAGAATATTTATTTCCATTTAACCTTATATTCCTCTAATTTTAATGCTAAAATATTAATAAATTTTTTAATATGTTAATCTATATCATTTATTCCCCATTAACTCCTTGATTTTTTATGGTGTTTTAAATAAAATTTAGAACGTGACTCCCCAATATATGTATTTCATTTAAAAATACTAGGAGATCATCCCATGGTGCATTAAATCTAGAAATTATCCTAAGAACATTAGGTATTTAAAAATGAAGATTCCTCACACACTAGGTTTTGGGTATTCTTTTTGAGGCACTACCATTTCATTTATGTGTAATTCCATAGTGAAACCTAGGAGTCTAAAGAATATAATTATTCTCCCCAAACATGGATTCTACTATTTGAGCACACTCCACAGTGAAATTATTTCTCCACGGTGTATAACATGGATAAAAAATTCATATTCTTCATATCCATGACATAGATTTATTACCACATCAAAAAATTTGTCTTCAATCAAAACCGATATACTTCCATTTGAGGGTCACCTACAACATGAAACTTTTTTCATGGTGCACCCTTTCCATTATTTTTTTCTTCAAACTAGATATAGTGCATTGTTTGGGACCATAATGAAACCATAATCTTTAGTTTAGGATATTCTATTAACTATTACACAAGGGAAAATCTTATGGAATAGTAGTCTCAAAATTACAGCAGCCTTAAAGCTCTTCTTTATCAGCCATGAATAGATCTTATTCATCTATTTAGGCCTTCGTATTGATCTCACCAAGATTTTTAGGTGATGCTTGATGCTTTTAGCCCATGTAATTGGATAATTTATTAGGAATATGCTCCCCAAGAAGCTTCCATGGTGTTATCTAGTGATTTAAATGGTGTTCCGATAATGTCAATGGTGGTAGAGGCGTGTTGCGGTGCAGATGAAATGTCTAAGGATGAGGGAGGCACAAGCAAAGTGGGATGACATCATTTTTTCAAGTACATAGTACTTTTTCCAAATTATTCATCCCACATAAAAAATATAATGGATACATTCTACTTAATAATTACATCATTTCCCCAACCACTTCAACAAGTCGGATGGGGACCAAAGGACCCCCTGCACCATTGTTGACCACCATGTCCCAATAAATCTTTCCTCCCATGTCCATAATGATATGTTCCCCACTCACTATTCTCCTGTGTGTTGTGATGATAATAATTTTCATTTATGTCTTGTTGTTGGCTCTCCCTATGGGGGTTCTTGTCTTTCAGGCCCTCCAAGGGCCTACTATGTGGCTAATAGCCCAATGGGTTGAGGGACGACACTATCGGCCCATTTTTACACAAAGACCGTCCTCCATTATCCACTAACATTAATTAGAAAAAATATAAATTAAACATTTTTCAATAAAAATAGTAATATTTTAATTATTTTAATTTTTTTTAAATGTCATTTAAAACTCAAAATAACAACAAATGGATAATTAAAATTTAATAATGGGTATTAAGAAATTTAAAAACAATGACTTAATTGAATTAAAATTAAAAATTTATTTTCAAAATATACACCCATCAAAACTTCAAAAATTAAATCATTTTTTTCATCAAGTATGCATCTAAACTATTAATTTACAAATAATCCTTCATTCTTCTAATATTTAAAATTCAAAATTAATGTAACCAAAATATTATCAGTGGGGGAAAGTAATTTCAAGTGTCACAAAAAAAATGATTCCAAATCCTCACTAGACATAATGTGTTTTAAATTCTAAAGAATAATTCATGGAGTTTCTAATCTCTTATATTCAGGTATCTTAATTCATCATTATTAACATTCCATTTGTCAACTAAATCACCATTTTTTTCCTCTGATTTGTCATGGAAAAATATAAATTTACGTTTTTTCATACCATTATTTTATGTATAAAACATTTGAATTTTATAATGATTTACTTTCTCAAATTCTTATATATAAGTATCACTTAAAATAAAGAGTACATGGAAACTAAGATCAAATGATTTTGTGTCTTAGGGATGATAGGAAATTAGTGAATAAAAATTAAGCTTAAAATTAGTTTTATGAATAAGGTATAATCTAGATAAAAAATGTAAATCCATTAGAATTATCCTATTCAATAGTGGCATTTTTCATATACTTCCTAAGCTCATATAAGTCCATGAACAATATAAACACAACGAATGAGTTACGCCACTATTATTATATGGATTTTTTAAATTTTTATTTGTTTTTTGAAAATTGAACTAGGAAACCTCTCACATTTAATACCCAACCCTAAATCATAAAAATCGTTGGTCAAGTGATGGTGATTTTGGAACCTCCATAACTAAACCCATATTTTTCTTTTTTTTAATTCTTTTTCAAGATGGATGAATAATAAAAATTGTGAAAAAAACCTTCTTCCCAAAATCCAATGATATATCCAAGGAATTTTCTCAATAATGCATATCCCTTTTTTAATGAAATCCATGTTCCCCCAAAATTTTATATTGAACATCAATCAAAAAAATAGAGCATGGGTAAAAATATATGCATTGGCTTGAAAAGTTTCTAATTCCTAAAAAAATTGATTCATTTTGTCTAAGGTATTAATGTATGATAAATGTTAGGTTGGTCTCAAGGATAAGGGATATGTCAAATAAAATTCCACAATACTTTTTCTAGTGAAATTTTACCATCATTACATTAACAAGATAAAAATCAATTCCTATTAGATCACATGTCATAAGATCTCAAAAAATTTAATAATAAAGAATTAGAAAATTTTATCTTATAAAGTTCAAGAGAATAATATCATGTAATTTGAAATAAATAAATCATTTAATGTTTTATAACCATAAATGGTTAAATGATAAATTTTAAAATTAGGAGAATAAAAAAATGAATAGAAATTTAAACAATACAAGACTATAAAGAAAAATCATGATTTTTTATTCAATTTAATATATTTCATTGTAATAATTCAATTTCCTCATTTTACATTTTCAGTTATTATAAATTTAAAATAAAACATGGCATCTTAGGGTTTCTAAGAACTCTAATCCTCAAAATTAATAAAAATTAAATCATTAATCTAAGCATGGGCATGCATGTTTCCTTAGTAAAGCTTAAAATAGATTATGAAAAATAGGTGAGTTTATATAATACTAAAAATTAAATCTCAATCATATGATATTTTGAATTTCATACTCCTGTTGCAGCTTACTAAATTTTTCATTGTTCCTCAGAGATCCATGGACCTAAAAAACAAAATACTTAAGATGTTGGCCCCTTGAAATTGAAGATCAAGAATGATGGGGGAGGGATGTTTCACTACAACCTAAAATTAAATCTTAGATTAATAAAGGTAATTAATGAAAACATAGGCTTCCTCATATAAAATGATTTTATTATGGTCATTAAGCTTGAACTTACCTCTTTGATCATGCAATATGGGTTGGGTGTTGAGCCAACCTTCTCATATTGAACTATTTTATCATTTTATATATATCTAGTGTAACTTTTATAATTCCTCATATTGGAAATATCCTCTTATTATTTTTTAGGATAGTTCTGTGTAGTCTAAGAACCTAATGATTGGATTAACAACTCATAGGTTATTAAAAAAGGTTACCGCTCTTCAATTTCCTTATTTTGTGGTTATTGGGAATAATATTATGCACTTAACCATGAAATTTCAATACCTTCTCTTACTCTTTCTTCTTCATGGGACTGCTCTACTATAAGTAATAAGGTAAAATTAAAAATTTCAGTATCCCTATATTCTTCCTCCTCTTTTTGATCATCTATTTTAGAATTGGATGGCTCTTCCTCTTGGTTTTCTTCTTCCTTCTCATTACTAAAGTAGTTTTCCTCCATTGAAAATTCAAGAAATACATCATAAAATTTACATACCTATGATTCAACTTCATATTCAGTTGTGTCTATAAATTTATATTCATATTGGGTTCCCATATTGGTTATATACTCAAATTCATTAGATTTTTTAGCAATAGTTTCTATGAGTGAAACTCCATCTTCAACATGAATTCTATAACGAGGAGTTCCTTATCCAAATTTGGGTACATTTGTGATTCTATTGGGTTACCTTGGAAATTCCATCCTTATATGTGGATTACCCTTCTCAATTTCTAAATTCATTGTGAATGGGTTAATAATTGGATGTGTTCCTTCATTCTTATTCACGAGATCATAGAACAAAAACACATTGTGCGTAAAATTGAAAAAAATAGCTTATTCTAAAATCAAGAAATATAAAATTTGTGGAGAAAATACCTATCTATAAATTTAATTTATAAATTGCTATTCTTGTGAAATGGAACCAAAAAGATGATTCTCTCTGATGGAATCGTTATTCTGATGGTTTGTAAAATTTAATAAATTTATAAAAAACATGAAAATTCAACTGATAAAGTGTACAATAGTGATGAGATAGGGTCGATCCATCACAGAAAAGGGTTATAAAAATTCATTAGTTTTGAATTTTTTTTCATAATTTGTTTAATATTACTAAATTATATAAACCACCTAAGAGATTTGTTTGGTATTGACTTAATATGATGAAAATAAGGACAAAGGGAAGCGAGTTTGATATTGAATTTGTTTTTTCTTAAATTTATTAGCTATGAGAATTGTTGGGGTATAGAACTTATCCTCTAATAATTTTCTAGAACTACCTATGTTTTTAGACTCCTCTATCATGTTTTTTATATAAATGGATTATATGAATTAAAAAATCAGGAAATTAAAGGAAACGTTATGGTTGGATCCCACTCTCCCACTTCCCCTTATTACATTGATGTTCATACTCTAAAAGTAGTTTCATTCACAGTGCATTTACGGGATGTGATTTTATTAAGTTAAATGTGATAATTATATATATATATTAACTTTTATAAATCTCACTTTTCCATGAATTATTAGTTTTTCATGAATAATATCTCAATTAACATGATTATTATGACCTTATGGGGAAAAAGTATTGTATTAGTTCTAAAGGGAAAGTGAAGTGTAAGACGGAGAAATGTGCATTTTTACTCTCATAAACTTTTCATGAAATTACAATTACAATTTAAAAATATAAACATAAAAAAAATTCGTAATTTATTAAGCCTCAATGTTGATGTCTACCATCTTTCTCCACTATTGCTTTGGATATTGGGTTGAGATCTCTAACATGGCCTACTACATTAGGAGTGGAACCTCCCTCTAGGTATATTGAATTTTGATCGTGTTTCCCTCTCTCAAGGATTTTTCTAGACCATTTTCATAGTAATGCATTTATTTATTGGTAGTATAATCTCTCTCTTTGAACTTTTAATTCCTTTTATACAGGTAGTATCTTTATTTTCATTTGACATCATCTTCTTCTACATTTAATGTAAAAATATCTCCAATTTTTTGAATCTATTAATCCCTCTTATATTTTATTTATTTACACCTTGATTTGTGGGGTTGTTTTAAATAAACTTCTCAATGTGAGGATCAAGTGTATTTCCTTTATTTAAAAATATCTAAATCTTTACCATTTGTGGTTGAAATATTGATGATAGATAGAGAAAATAAAATATTTATGAATGCAGATGCCTCACCCACTATAGTGTTTGTATTTTATGTGAGACATATCAATTCCAAGGATTTTCAAGGCCCCAATAAAATCTGGTATTCCATAACATAAAATTATTCTCTACGAACAAGGATTCTTCCATTTTAGCACCATACATATTGAAATCTTTCCTCTAGATTTCAGAAACTAGCTCAAAATTTATTATTCTTTATAGAAATTAAACATTCTTATTACCATTACACAACACTTATCTTCTATGAAACAAAGTAGACTTCTATTTTAGGGTCACCCATAGTGAAGCTTGTCTTCTGAAGTGTAGCCTTTATATTCTTATTTTTAGGCTACACTATTGACTAATTTAAAATGGAGAATCCTACGACATAGGATTATTAAAATTAGAGTGGGTTATGAGCTCTTATTTTCCATCCTTGATTGTATCTTCTTCATTTGTTTAGGTATTTTTGGTGTTTTCCCCAAGATCTTAAGGGGATCCAGGGTGGTTTTAGGCATTTTAATTGGATAATTTATCAAGACTAATAATCCCCAACAAATACCATGGTGTTATCTAGTGACTAGACGGGAGGTTTGACAAAGTTGAGGGTGGTAGAGGTGGGTTGTGGAATATATGAAAGTCTGAGGATGGGGGAGGCACAAATAAAGAAGGATATAGCCATTTATTCAAGAGAAAATTACCCATACAAAATTTTATTTCCCACATAAAAAAGGAAACCATATCCACTTCTCTTAATAAGTAAATAATTTCCCCCAACTACATTGACATGTTTTATGAGTTTTGGAGGACCCCCTACACCACTGTTGACCACCCCATCCTGATTAATCCTTCTTCCCGCAATTTTGTAGACATGTTATGCACAAGTTGGTTCCCCCACAGGTTGTGACCATAATATTATTCCCCTTTATCATGTGTATGTATCTTCTTATAGGTTTTATTATATTTTGGGAACTCCATGGGCCTACAATGTGGCTTTCGGCCTAGTGTGTTGAGGTTTGGCCCCATTGGACCATTTTTTATAGAAATTAGTTCCTCTATTAAACTTTTCTATTTACAACATACTAAATATTAATAAATATTATTAAATAAAATAAAATTATTTTAGTTACTTTTTTATACAATTTCATTTAAAAATCAATATACCCAAAACTGAATGAGAAAAATTTTAACATGATTATTAATACATTTAAAAACCTAACATTAATGAAATAAAAATAAAATTTTTCATGAAAAATATGAACTCATTAAATAAATTATTGATAATTTATTTTTATTTATGAATCTATTGTTGTTTTCATAGACACAAAATAATTATAGAAAAATCAATTCTCAAACATGGATTAAATAAGAACCCTGGAATCAATATGAATAACTTATAAGCTCAAAAAAAATTTAAAGTAAAATATTATTCATGATATCCCTAAAAAGTAACTAAATAAGAAGTTTTCAAACCAACACATTAGGATTTATATTGTATCAAATCAACCCCAAAAACCCAGAGCTAGTGTCTATAACCATTACAATGACATGATTAAAAATAACCAAATACTAAAGGATTAAAGAGTTTAGCAGTCTTGGTAAACCAGATACTTACTAGAGTCTTATATTAAAATTTAACACAGTTATTAAAATATAATTTCTTCCATTTATGTATAATAAAATTATTCCATATATAATATCCTTTAATATCTTTCATTGTACACTTCTTTGATTCTTGGGTAAAGGAAAAAATAAAGTTGAGTTTAAATGCTCTATAAGGTAAAGTATAGCAGAAGAAATAATTAAACAACGATAATAGTCAATATGGAAAGGTGATAACTAAATACACAATACATGTAATAAAAAAATTGATAAGGAAGTTCATTAAAAATATGAAAAGGTAAATAACTGAATACATGTTCCATGCAATCAATAAATTTAGAATTAAAGTGAATCAATAGATAATTTCAGTGAAATAATCTCATGGATAATAATATTAAATGAATTCCCATAAAGAAAATTCTTAATTATTATACATAACGTTTCATAGGCATATGATACCTTTAACATCAAGACATTTCACAATAAAGTTTCTTACTATGTGTAGAAACTCATCTATTCTACTTGTAAAAAACCTGAAGGGTTTTTCTCAAACTAATTTTATCTCATGAGACTACCGAATCATTGTGGAGAATAATTTAAAAGGTCTCAAACCCTTAGGGATTTCATTAACTGGTCCCCAACCCATAGGGGTTTCATGAAGCAGTCCCCAACCTGTATAATGCTTATTTAAATCATTTAAATAATCAAATTTCCTTATCAGATATACATATTTATTAAAGGATATTGATTTATCAATATTTCCCCAGTCAATCAAATAACTATCGAAGTAAACACCACATGTAAAAATGATATACGGTATAGGAAAAAAATATCCATAATAAATGATATGGATAATTTAGGAAAATTAAAAGTTAAATAATCATAGGAAATTTAATATTTCAAAGGGACTAAAAGTGATCAAGGTAGTGAATGTAAATAACATCATTGGTAAAATAAATCATCAACCAACCAAAGGAAAAATAAATATGCTATCAATATAATATATTCCAAGTGGAGTAAAAATAAAGGGTTTTTGTTATTGATTAATGTAAATACTATAAAAATGACTCTTAAAACATTCTTGGGGAAAATAACTTTTTATTTTGAAAAAATTTCAAAAAACAGTTTATTTGAAAATTACTTTTGAAAAAAATATTATTTAAAAAGTAACCTTTTAAACTTGAAAATTAATATTTTAAGAAATGAAGGTAGGTAAATCTATACACGTTATACAAGGTAAAAATAACATTCCTTTTAATGGTAGAAGTATAGAAAAGAGACATGTTCAGAAAGAGACAAAAATATTCCTTTGAAAACGTTTATAATAGAAGAAAGGGTAAAAGTTTATTCAATAAAACGTTTTTGAAAGTGAATTTTTTTTTGAAAACATTTTTCTAAAAAATAAAATTTATAAAAAAATAGGTTCTCCGACTAAAGAGAGAAATAAATTCAGGTTTTCTTTAAAACATTTTATAAAACAACCAAAGAGTGGTATAATGGTAATAATACATTAAAAACATTCATTAATAACTATATGAGGATAAAATTAAAGGGTTTGTTAAAAAATCCTTACATAATTTCTTAGAATAGAAATTCATATGTAAATAATCTTGAATAAAATGAGATTATGATTTAAACCCTTGAAAAGACCATAACATTAAAGTGATACTCAACCAATGAATATATTATGTGTGTCATATTTAAATCAATATCAAACAAGTTAAAATAAAAAAAATATGTAGTAAAAATTGATTGAACACATAATATTTGAATATAAACGAAAATGAGGAAGTAATATAGCCCAAAAAATAAATTGGGTTATGAAATTCCTTTCCACTTGGTAACATTTAGTTAAAATCCCATTAAATGATTTAATTAAAAATAAAACTCAAAATACCATGAAGATAAAATAATTCATGATATAATATATCATAATGGTTAGTAGATACACCACACAAAAGATATAAATGGTGTATTTGACATTTATCTCACAAATGTAAAAAGTGAGATGAAAATATCATACCTTGAATTTCCTTTTCAGGTGAGCATCCTATAACATCATATATAATGGTTCTAAACATGTTAATAACTTATTCCAAAACATAACACTAGTGGAAATACATCATTTCTCAACACTTGTATTCCAAAGCTTTGAAAAAACTGTTGGTATACTATTTCAAAATCAACCTTTCCCAATAGTTTGAACAAACTGTTGGTATATTGTTTTTAGAATCAACCTTTCCAAAATTTTTGAGTAAAACATTGGGAAATATTTCATTTTTCTAATGTATACCAATGGTTTTCTAAAACCATTGGTAAAGATTATATATCCCAATAGTTTGTTAAAACCATTGGGAAAAATTTCCACCAAATACACAGTAGATCATGTTCCCCCATCCACGCGATTGCAGCCCTAAACCGAAGCTCTCCCAATGATCTCTCATTAACCTAGGATTCAAAAATCATTCCACCCAATAGGTCTATCTTCAATCAAGTAATTTTTTAGTTATACATATCAAATTAGTTTGTGATACCTTATTTTTAATGTTTTGCATCTATATTTTTGTTTTTTGTTTTGATTTGGCCTAAAATAGAGGTTTGTGGCACCTTGATTTGTTTTCATTAAGTGAAGTTTGTGGGATGTTATACCAAATAAGTGGACTTTGATTTGTTTTCTATTTTTTTCTACACCTCAAGTGTCATGATTGTGTGAATCACCTTTGTATGAAGTCTTCATATCCACTCCTTCTATGTAGAGTTAGTGAACCACATGAACTAATGGAGGTACTGGTGAGATGTATCCCCACTCAAAGATGGTAAAAAGTTTGTTTATTAATATTACCTTGAGGTGGGTAATAGATATAAGGATGGTCCATGTGAAGGGATTGGGGATGGTTAGGTTAGTGGTGTATGTGGTTTTCCATTTTTTTAGTGGGGGTGATGTGGCAGTTTCTAGGGACTTTATTTTAGTTGAAAATTGGATTTGGATTTTGTATTTATAGTTTTTGTTCAAGGAATAATGGGAAGGGTAGTGATATTTAGGGTGAATTGGTTGTTGTTTGGGTGATGGATTGGAGTTGTGATGTTGTTTGGATTGTGTGTACGTAATTTTCACGGTATTATATGGGTATTTCCTCCCATGAACACCCCACCACCCCCGTGGACCCCCACCCATAGACACCCACCCAACCCCCTGGACAACCCCCCCCCCCCCACCACCACCTTGCACACCCATTGAACCCCACCCCACCCCCCCATTAGACAACCCTCTAACCCCTGCACAACCCCCCTTGGACACCACCTCTCCCAGGATAGCCCCCCCCCCACCCACCCCCCTGAACACCCCTCACCCCTGGACACCCCTCACCACCCTGGACACCCCCATTCCCCCTAGACACCCATCACCCCCATAGACAGCCCCCATGGACACCCCAACCACCCATGGACCCCCCACCACTTGGACACCCCCTCCCACCCCCTAGACACACCCCACACCCACCCCCACACATTCCCCCCACCCCACCCCCACCCCACCCCATCCCCCCCACCCACCCACCCCACACCCTAAACACCCCACCCCCTTGGGAAGCCCCCCTGGACACCACCCCACTACCTGGACACCATCGCCCACAGCCCTGGATACCCCCCACTCCCTGGACACCCCCTGGACACCACCCCACCCTAGGACACCTCTCACCCCCTTGACACCCACAACCCCTTGGACAACCCCCACCCCCTGGACACCCCCCTGGACACCACCCCACCCCTAGAAACCCACCCCCTAGACACACCCACACCCTTAGACGACATCCCCACCCCCTGTACACCACCCCCACCCCCACCCCCATGGACTCCCCCACCCCTAGACACCACCACCCCCTTGGATCCCCCCTCGGACACCACCCCACCCCATGGATACCCCACCCCCTCCTCCCTGGACACCCCACCACCCCTAGACTACCTCCCAAACAATCCCCCTGGAACCCACCCTAACCCCTAACCCCTAACCCCCCCCCCCATAGCCCCTAGACACCCCCACTCCCTTAGAATCCCCCTCGGACACCACCCCACCCCCTGGACTGTAACATCCCATGTAAGTAATGAATAATATATATTATTATCTATGTCTATTTATGAATTATATAGTGTTCTAGAGGCTTAAAATGAGAATAAATCCAATCTTAAGCATGGAATATACTAATATTTTTAAAAGATTGTTTTACTGCCTTTTGATAGAAAACCATTTTTAAATCAACCATTTGAAAATTTTATAAGCTCTATTTGTCAAAATAAACTTATTATTTATGATTGGTACATTAAAATTTACATTGGATAATTTTTTGGTATTTTTCTGACAATGTTCATTTTATAATGAATAGTGAAAAATACTGCATTTTACATCAAAACGGATTTTTCATCTAATTTAATTATATGGTTAGATTATATTTTTAATTGGTCTTAAATTTTAATTAGAATATATTTTTACCATTTAATCCAATGGTGGTCATTATAATTAATTTCACTTTGGAATTGGGCATAAACAAGTGACAAACTTTTCATAGATATTGTTTCAAAAACCCACTATTTATTTTGACAACGAGAATTATTTTTATATTAATTATTGAAATTTATATGTTTGGAATTTGGTAAAATTGATTACATATTTGGAATCATAATTTCCAAATTATGTAATTAAGACTCTTGTTTTTTGACATTATGAATAGTAACGACGGTAATTATCTTGATTAATTAGTAATCGGGTAGTTAAGGATAATAAAATAATATCATAATAATAACAAATGACCCCAACATGTATCCTAATGATACTTTTTGTGTCAAGGCCGACCATGTGATTCCTTGTTCCAAACTTAGGGACCCCATGGAATCACTTTTGGGTGAAAGTGACACTTTATCATTTTATTTTTAAAGAAAGGAGAATATCACAAAAGAATGTATCACCTGAGTAAAAAATTTTTAATTTTTTCTGTGTAAATGATCTCTTAAACTATAAATATTAATTTAAAATATAAAAATATTTCCTACATCATAGTATTTTTTATAATTTTTATACATTAAATAAATTAATTTATTTATGACATCATGATGATGCAGCGATTATCTCATTAAAAAATGATTTAAATAAAATGAAAAGATAATGTAAAATCTAAGACTTACACTTGTAAAATACCTATTGGATGAGTATATTTCGAACCCTTATCACCTTATCCTATAAATATATCAATTTGGGACCTTTAAAATCCGAAACTCATTTTAAAATAAAGTAACATTTCTTGGCTTTCCAAGAGTGCCCCTCCTCCCTCTTATAAAAGGCCCCCACCTCTACCTCCTTACCCACACTTCTCAAGAAATTGGCTCGGCCAAGATCTAATCATTTTATCTCTCCACATCACTCTCTTCATCCTAGAAGCCTTACCTTAGGCATAAAGCTCTTTAAGAAACCCTTTTGTTTCAAACCAAGAGAAGTTACCTGATTTAAAGGTAATGTCTTCACTTCTGTTCTTTTGTTTTATTTTGCTTCTCCAACCCCCTAGACTATTTTTTTCTTTTATTTTGTTAAAAAACCATTATCTTCAACATAAGATGATGTTGTTATGAAAAGGATTCTAGCTACACTTACACACACCTTCGTTTAATGGTTAAAGAACATACTGTTTCTCTGGATGGCGAATTTCTGCCTCACGAAACGATGATTGTTCAATATTCTTTTAACACCTTTCAGGGTGGCCATTAAGATGTCACTCTATTTATATATGGTATATATTATGTTTATGTTTTCCTTATTCTTCTGTATTTTTCATTTATGGCATACCTTTATGGTTTCCATTATGGGTAAACGTGATATCTTCATTTTAGGAAGTGCGGACTACCGCCCCCTCAAAGTAATTTGATTCGTTAATGCCATATGTGGGACATATAAAGAATGGAGTTATGATGTTATATATGATATTATACTAGAATTATAATATACCTATTTATCATTATGATTTCATTCCATTAATTATGAAATATAAATGAATGTAGTGTTCATGCGTACGTACGGCTTACCATCTCCATGAATGGTGCATTTCATTTATTACCTCTAGATGTTATGTAATATTATAAATGAATGTATATACTGGATATATATGATATATATGATATCTACATCATGTATATAGTTCTGGATATAATGGATATTTTACCCCATGAACAACATGTAATTATAAGAAGTCCATTTTTGACTCAAGTACCAATGATCGACAAAACGACCGTTATTAACTTAAATAATTACATAGTGTTCCTAACATGGTAATAAGTGATATAAAAGGAATGATGAACTTTAAAAAGGTTCTTAAGAAATTATAAATTAACTCAAGTTTATTATTCATGAGATTAAAGAGCGATCGAGTCAAGTCGGACCCGATGTATGGGACTTCATCTCAATCTCCTTTCATTGAGGTATATTTTGTTTTATACACAACCTTCTTTTATATGGTGTATAAAACCCTTTGACTTTTATGTTTATTCAAAATGAATCTTTTTTATACAAAGCGTTTTACTAAACGAAAAAAGGGAATGTTTTTGTCGTATGTATGCGGAGACAACGACTTCTCTGCCGCCATGACCATTATTTGAGTTTCGGCTTCCTCTACAAGCCATGAATTTTTTAAAAAAATGCAAAAAATAAATACCATGTTTTAATTTTCTTTTATTTTGGTATTGAAAATGGTTTTCACAATGTTTTTATTATATCAATGTGTTGTATTGATATCTTGTGATTGAAATGTGGAAATGTTATGTTTTATTTATGCATGTTTTATTTGATAAAATTATGTTATGGTTCTAGGAAATTGTTATAAAGACGGTTGGTTCCATGATAAACTAAGGGCGGGTGAGCCCGATATAGCTCTCCAATGCATTGGGTAATTCTAAGGAGTTAAACGTTAAGGTTTCTCTGAAGAGATTTAAGGAATATACTGTGATGGGTATTCCAAAAGTAAGCATGAGGGTTAGTCCCAACATAAGAATGTTATGAATGTCTTAAGTTACCTTTATGTCTTATTATTTCTATGATTTATTCATGATTTGATGAGGTATACTAAAATTCTTATGTTTTATGAGTAAAGTATGATTTCATACATGGACTAATGTTTTTATTTCGTACTTTTATATCCCTTACTGAGATTTTTATGCTCATCCCAAGTTTTTGAAATGTTTTTCACAGGTCAATGGAAAGGTACATGATATGATGATAGTGTCAAGGAAGTGTCAAGAAAGAATCCAGGTTTTATTTTAAATATGTTTCCGTTGATGTGAAAAATGAATACTATCTTTTATGTAACCACTATTGTTTAAATGTGGAATGTAATGCATTATTTATGATATAATTCTCTAACACTCTAAACCTGAAAATATCCTCAAAGTTTATTATTGAAAAAACTCAAGATTAAGTAATGTTTAAGGCTGGGGCCTTATAGTTGGTATCAGAGGTCGGTTTAGATAACTTTAGGAGTTATAATTCTATTAAATGATTATCCAAAAATATTTTTTTATGGTCAAATTGAAATGATATAGCATTTTAAGATTACCATGTTGATTCATCTAAGACATGTTTGTTCGAATGGTTTTCTACAGAGGAAACAGGGAAGCAGTGATAGGAAGGCATACAGAAGGAAATGACCTTCCGAATCAGCATCCTGAGATGGTCAGAATTGGAACTGAACAGTTTGTTGCAGTAATGGCGCAGTTGACTCAAGCGATAAATGGTGGTGGTATCCATGCACGAGATCAGCCAGATCAACCACAGAGGAACATGTCAGTGGTGGAACATTTCATGAGGCAAAATCCCCCATAATTTAGAGGATCATCTGACCTAGTTCTAGCTAAAGGGTGGATTAAAGCACTGGAGAAGATTTTAGAAGTCATGGGGTGTTCATAAAATCAAAAGGTTAGTCTTGAAATTTACTGTTTGGAGGGTGAAGTAGATCGGTGGTGGTCGATGGTTAAAAATATCAGGGATGCTAATGAGATTGATGCTCTTGACTGGGATGAATTCAAAGGTATATTCCTTGAGAAGTATTTTCCTAAGGCTGTTCAACTTAGGATGGAAAAACAATTCTTGGAATTGAGGAAAGAGGACGACTCAGTGGCTGCTTATGAAGAAAGGTTCACTCGACTGGAAAGGTATGCTTCAAATTTTATCCGAGGCCTTAATAGTAAAATCAATCATTTTTACTCAGGATTAAAGCCAAAATATCGAAGGGATTTAGCTTCTTACGAGTTCAAGAGTTATGAAAAGCTTTTTTGATGTGCTGAGAAGGTAGAAATGGAGTTTTCTGATGATCAAGTGTTCTATAACAACCAACAGATGAAGAGAACAAGGTGGCGGGAGAAAGGGATGAATTCTTCAAAAAGGTATGATGGTAAGAAAACTAAGTTTCCAGTTTTTGATAAATGTGGTAAAAGGCATGCTGGGGAATGTCTTCTAAATTCTAGAAAGTGCTACCGATGTGGTAAGATGAGACATAAGGTTTGTGATTGCACTAAAACAATCAAGGTGATGGTAAGACCAAATTTGATTTACAGTTAGTGAAATGTTTCAAGTGCAATTAGATGGGTCACTATGAAAACAAGTGTTCGACAAAGAGCTTGAGTGATGGGAAGCAGTCAGACTACAAGAAAAAAGGAGTGGTGAAATCCTTTGCAACTACTTCAGCAGATGTTGGGCCATCAAATTAAGTGGTATCAGGTACTTTGTTTGTTTTTTCAGATTATGCCAGTGTGTTGTTTGATTCAGGGTCTACACATTCTTTCATCTCTGAAAACTTTTCCAGTAAATTGGGAATTCCATCCCAATAAATGACTCATGAACTTCTGGTAAAAACACCTGGGGGAAATGTTGAGGCAAAAAGAATTTATAAGAGTCTTCTTATCCTTATCTGCAGAAAGAACCTACTTGCAAACCTTATTGTTTTACCTATATTAGAGTTTGATTTTATCCTGGGTATGGATTGGCTCTCTGTTTACCATGCTAAGATTGATTGTAGAGATAAAGAAGTTTCTTTTCAGAAAGACTTTCAGTTCGTGTACAAGAATGAACCCTTAATGTTGATAACATATCAAGAGGCTTAGAAACTTGTAAAAGATGGAAATGAATGTTACCTTGCACATATTGTTGAAAATAAAGGAACCATTCAGATTAATGATGTGCCAATAGTAAATGAGTATCCTGATGTTTTTTCTAATGAGTTGCCTGGAATAATACCAGTTCAGGAAGTTGAATTTACTGTTGACTTAGTTCCTGATGCTAATACAATTTCAAAACCCCCTTATCGAATTGTTCAAATTGAACTTTTATAGTTGAAGGAGCAATTGAAAGATTTTTTAGAGAAAGGTTTCATTCAACCTAGCACACCACCATGGGGTGATCCTATCTTATTTGTTAAAAATAAATATGGTTATATGAGACTTTTCATTGATTACAGAGCCTTGAATAACATCACTGTTAAGAACAAATATCCGTTTCCTCATTTCGATGATTTGTTTGATCAACTCCCGGGAGCTTAGTATTTTTCAAAGATTGACATGAGATCAGGGTACCATCAGTTGAAGGTAAAGGAAGAAGACATTCCGAAGTCTGTGTTTCTTACAAGATTTGGCCATTGTGAATTTGTAGTAATGGCTTTTGGGTTAACCAATGCACCTGCTATATTCATGGACCTTATGAATATAATTTTCCATGAGTTCTTGGATAAGTTTGTGGTTGTTTTCATTGATGATATTTTGGTGTTTTCTAAATGTAAAGAGGAGCATGAAATACATTTAAGGGTTATTTTTTAAACCGTAAAAGAAAATAAATTGTATGGGAAATTCAGTAAGTGTGAGTTTTGGTTGAAAAAAAATTCTTTCCTTGGTCACATTGTTTCTAAAGATGGGATAAC
The DNA here is from genome assembly GCA_963277665.1 of Viscum album. NCBI lineage: Eukaryota > Viridiplantae > Streptophyta > Magnoliopsida > Santalales > Viscaceae > Viscum > Viscum album. The sequence goes on along the minus strand of OY728133.1, from coordinate 1,231,014,590 downwards.
TGTTGATCCTGCAAAAACAACGGTTGTTGAAGAATGGCCAAGACCCACAAATGTAACTAAGATTCGTAGTTTTCTTGATTTGGCAGGATATTACTGAAGGTTTTTTATAAATTTTTCTCAGTTATCTAGTCCAATGACTAAGCTAAGGGTGTTAAGTTTATCTGGACAAAATAATGTGATGATTGTTTTCAGGAATTGAAAAGAAGATTGATGAATGCTCTAGTTTTGGAAATACCTTCTAGGAATGGTGATTTTATTATCTACAGTGATGATTCATTGAAAGGACTTGGTTTTTTCCTAATGCATAATGATCAGGTAATTTCTTATACTTCATGTCAGTTGAAAAATCATGAGGTAAATTACCCTACACATGATTTGGAATTAGCTGTTGTTGTTTTTGCCTTAAAAATTTAGAGGCATCATTTGTATGGAGTAAAGTGTTAAATATATACCGATCAAAAAAGTTTAAAGTATATATTCACTCAGAAATAATTGAACATGAGATATATAAGATGTCTATAATTAATCAAGGATTATGATTTTACAATTCATTACCATCTGGGAAAAGCAAATAAAGTGGCTGATGCCTTGAGTCGAAAAAGTAATGCTTCATTAACAATTTTGCATTTGTAATTTGATCCTTTGTTTAAGGATTTGATGAACTTTGTCATAGAAGTTGTTGGTGCAGGATGTTCTTCTATTTTGTTTTAGGTATCAGTGAAATCTTCTCTATCAGACAGAATTAAGCAAGCACAAAAGTAAGATAGTGAGTTGCACAAAAAGGTAGAGCTGGTTCAGAAAGGTAAGTTGCCTGAATTAAACATTGATAATGATTGTGTTCTGAGATTTGGGAAGAGATTATTTTTTCCTTGTGATTCATAGTTGAAAAGAGATTTATTATGTGAAGCTCATAGTTCTTCGTTTTCAGTTCATCCAGGTAGTACTAATATGTATAGAGATCTTTGGGAGTATTACTGGTGGGATGGAATGAAAAGAGATATTACTGATTTTACTGTGAACTGTTTGACTTGTCAACAAGTTAAAGTAGAGAGTCAGTTAACGAAAGGGATGCTTCATCCTTTAACAGTACCAGAGTGGAAATGGGAGAATATATCCATGGACTTCATTGTGGGATTTCCGAAGACACCTCGAAGTAATAATGCAATTTGTGTTATTATTGATCGCTTGACTAAATATTCTCATTTCCTTAATATACGAGATAACTTTTCCCTAGATCAAATTTCTCGTTTGTATCTTAAAGATATAGTTAGGTTACATGGAGTTACCCTCTCCATTGTATCTGACTGGGATCCCTGGTTCACATATAACTTTTGGAAAGGCCTTCAGAATTCGTTGCGTACTGAATTAAATTTCAGTACAGCTTTTCATCCTCAATCAGATGGGCAGTCAGAATGAACGATTCAGACATTGGATGATATGCTACATTCTTGTTCAATAGATTATTAGGTAATTTGGGACAAACATCTTTCTTTTGTTGAGTTTTCTTATAATAACAGTTTTCATTCTAGTATACAGATGGTACCATTTGAGGCATTATATGGGAAGCGGTGTCGAACTCCAGCTTTTTGGGATGAATTAGGGGAAAGGAATTTGATGGGACCGTAATTGGTAGAAGAGTTGTTAGAAAAAGTTCTGCTGATACAGAGACACATGACAACATCTCAGAGCAGGCAGAAGAGTTATGCGGACAACAGGAGGAAGGATCTCTCTTTTGAGGTAGGTGATCATGTTTTTATCAAAGTATCATCATGGAAAAGTGTGATGCGATTTGGTAAGAAAGGAAAGATGAGTACAAGGTTCATTGGACTGTATGAAATTATGGAGAGAGTTGGATCAGTTGCATACTGAGTGGATTTACCTCCGAGTTTATCTCAGGTACACAATGTTTTTCATGTTTCAATGTTAAGGAAGTACATGCCAGATGCATCTCATGTTTTGAGTCTAGAGGTAGTTTAGCTAGAAGAGAATTTATCCTATGAGGAAAAACCGGTCCAGATTCTTGAACACAGGGATCAAGTGTTACAGAATAAGGTGATTCATCAAGTAAAGTTTTTGTGGAAAAACCACATGAGTGAAGAGGCAACATGGGAATCTGAAAATGCAATGAGGGATAAATACCCCCACTTATTCGATAAGTAAATAAATTGCGGGGATGCAATTTTCTAAAGGGGGGAAGGATGTAACATACCAAGTAAGTAATGAATAATATATATTATTATCTATGTATATTTATGAATTATATAGTGTTTGAGAGGCTTAAAATGAGAATAAATCTAATCTTAAGCATGGAATACACTAATATTTTTAAAAGATTATTTTACTGCCTTTTGATGGAAAACCATTTTTAAATAAAACTTTTGACAATTTTATAAGCTCTATTTGTAAAAATAAACTTATTCTTTATGATTGGGACATTTATATTTTCATTGGATAATTTTTTGGTATTTTTCTGACAATGTTCATTTTTAATGAATATTGAAAAATACTGCATTTTAAATCAAAACTTCTTTTTCATCTAATTTAATTATATTTATAGATTATCTTTTTAATTTGTATTAAAGTTTAATTAGAATATATTTTTACCATTTAATCCAATGGTGGTCATTATGATTAATTTCACTTTGGAATTGGGCATAGAGAAGTGCCAAACTTTTCATAGATATTGTTTCAAAAACCCTCTATTTGTTTTGACAACAAGAATTATTTTTATATTAATTATTGCAATTTATATGTTTGTAATTTGGTAAAATGGATTCCATATTTGTAATTATAAGTTCCAAATTATGTAATTAATACTCTTTTGTTTTTGGACATTGTGAATAGTAATGATGATAATTATCTTTAATTATCTTGATTAATTAGTAATCGGGTAGTTAAGGATAATAAAATAATATCATAATAATAAAAAATGACCCCAACATGTGTCCTAATGCTACTGTTTTTGTCAAGGTCAACCATGGGATTCCTTGTGCCAAACATAGGGACCCCATGGAATCACTTTTGGGTGAAAGTGACACTTTATCATTTTATTTTTAAAGGAAGGAGAATATCACTAAAGAATGTATCACCCGAGTAAAGTTTTTTTAATTTTTTCTGTGTAAATTATCTCTTAGACTATAAATGTTCATTGGAAATCTAAACAGATTTCCTACATCATATTATTTTATTTTATAATTTTTAGACATTAAATAAATTAATTTATTTATGACATCATGATGATGCAGTGATTATCTTATTAAAAAATGATTTAAATAAAATGAAAATATAATGTAAAATCTAAGAATTACACTTGTCAAAGACCTATTGGATGAGTATATTTAGAACCCTTATCACCTTATCCTCTAAATATATCTACGTTGGACCTTTAAAATCCGAAACTCATTTTAAAATAAAGTAACATTTCTTTGCTTTCCAAGAGTGCCCCTCTTCCCTTTTATAAAAGGCCCCCACCTCTACCTCCTTACCCACACCTCTCAAGCCATTTTATCGGCCAAGATCTACTCATATTATCTCTCCACATCCCTATCTTCATCCTAGAAGCCTTACCTTAGGCTGAAAACTCTTCAAGAAACCCTTTTGTTTCAAACGAAGAGGAGTTACCTGATTTAAAGGTAATGTCTTCACTTGTGTTCTTTTGTTTTATTTTGCTTCTCCAACCCCTTAGACTCTTTTTATTCCTTTCATTTGTAACCAAACCAGTATCTTCAACATACGAGGATTTTTTTTATGAAAATTATTCGAGCTACACTTGCACACACCTTTTTTTAATGGTTAAAGAACATACTGTTTCTGTGGATGTCGAATTTCTGCCTCACGAAATGATGATTGTTCAATCTTATTTTAACACCTTTCATGGTGGACATTAAGATGTCACTCTATTTATATATGATATATATTATTTTTATGTTTTCCTTATGCTTCTTTATTTTTCATTTATGGAATACCTTTATGGTTTCTATTATGGGTAAACGCGATATCTTCATTTTAGGAAGTGCGGACTACCGCCCCCTCAAAGTGATTTGATTCTTTAATGCCATATATGGGACGTATAAAGGATGGAGTTATGATGTTATATATGATATTATACTGGAATTATAATATACCTCTATATCATTATGATTTAATTCCATTAAGTATGAAATAGAAATAAAAGTAGTGTTTATGCGTACGTACGGCATACCATCTCCATGAACGGGGCATTTCATTTCTTACCTCTAGATGTTATGTAATATTATAAATTCATGTATATACTGGATATATATGATATATATTATATCTATGTCATGAATATAGTTCTGGATATAATGTATATTTTACCCCATGAACAACATGTAATTATAAGAAGTCCATTTTTGACTCAAGTACCAATGATCGACAAAATGGTCGTTATTAACTTAAATAATTACATAGTGTTCATAACATGGTAATAAGTGATATAAAATGAATTATGAACTTGAAAAAGGTTCTTAAGAAAGTATAAATTAACTCACGTTTATTATTCAGGAGAATAAAGAGCGATCGAGTCAAGCCGGACCTGAGGTATGGGAATACGTCTGAATCTCCTTTCATTGAGGCATATTTTGTTTTATACACAACCTTCTTTTATACGGTGTATAAACCCCTTTGATTTTTACATTTATTTAAAAGGAATATTTTTTATACAAATCATTTTACTAAACAAAAAAGGGAATGTTTTTGTCATACGTATGCGGCGACAATGAATTCTCCGCTGCTGTGACCATTATTTGAGTTTCGGCTTCCTCTACAAGCCATAACTTTTTTAAAATAATGAAAAAAAATAAATACCATGTTTTACTTTTCTTTTATATTGGTATTTAAAATGGTTGTCATAATGTTTTTATTATATCAATGTGTTGTATTGATATCTTCTGATTGAAATGTGGAAATGTTATGTTTCCTTTATGCATGTTTTATGTGATACGATTATGTTATGGTTCTTGGGCATTGTTATGAAGACGGGTGGTTCCGTGATAAACTAAGGGCGGGTGAGCTCGATATAGCTCTCCAATGCATTGGGTAATTCGAAGGAGTTAAACGTTAAGGTTTCTCTGAATAGATTTAGGGAATATACTATGATGGGTATTCCGAACGTAACCATGAGGGTTACTCCCTACGTAAGAATGTTATGAATGCCTCAAGTTACCTTTATGTATTATGATTTCTATGATTTATTCATGATTTGATGAGGTATGCTAAAATGCTTATTTTTTATGAGTAAAATATGATTTCATACATGGACTAATGTTTTCATTTCGTACTTTTATATCCCTTACTGTGCTTTTTATGCTCATCCCATGTTTTTGAAATGTTTTTCATAGGTCAAGGGAAAGGTACATGATATGATGATAGTGTCAAGGAAGTGTCAAGAAAGAATCCATGTTTTATTTTAAATATGTTTCTGTTGATGGGAAAAATGAATAATATCTTTTATGTAACCACTATTGTTTAAATGTGAAATGTAATGCATGATTTATGATCTAATTATCTAAAACTCTAAACCTAAAAAGATCCTCAATGTGTATTCTTGAAATAACTCAGGATTAAGTAATGTTTAAGGCTGGGGCCTTATATGGACACCCCCCTGGACACCACCCCACCCCCTAGACACCTCTCAGGACACCCCCACCCCTTGGACATCCCCCTCACCCCATGGACACCCCCACACACACACTCCCTTGGACACCCCCAAACAATGAACACTTTGACTTTGGGTATTGTGTGTTATGAAATCTCTTAAATTTTCAATATATTTCCATTTTTTAGAATCAATGACTTATTCAAAAAAAACTCTCCTTACACATTCTGCATCTTTAATGAAAATAATTCACTTTTTAATATTATGAACAATGTTCTATCAGGTTTATGTTGTCCTCTTGTAAATGATAAATGAAAAAATCCCATAACACATTTCACCTCAAATTAAGGCATGCATGACTGAATTAGTATATCTTCAAAATGTTTTAATAATAAGGTATCAACCCCAGAATAGTTCACTACTTCATCTAGAAACTCCTTACTTTATGGATATCTAAAATGGGGATAGATTATCCCATTTGGAAAATAAATTTCATTCTCATCCTTTAAAATCTCCATTTACATGGAATCATGCTTCTTTTCCCCATGTAACCTTCATCTTATGACATCAAACTCTTCTTAGTTCCATTTAATCTTTCTTGTTCCATGATCCATGTGTATGACCATGATGTTTCAATCCCCAAGGAACTTTTTTCCATCACTTTCAGATTATATTTCCCATTTATTCAGAATAGATATTGTGAATATCACTAAAATAATATATTAAAATATAAAACTTCTTCGATCAAAAATTTACTCAACTCCAGAATAACTCTCCTCCACAAGTGTACATGATCTTGTACACTCATGTATAGTTCTTCAAATATATTAAAAATATTTATTGAACTTTTTTTTTATCTCAAAACACTCTTCAGATCTCATTTGATCAAGTTATTACTTTGTTTATTGAATACTTTAGAATAATGGGATTCTTCTCCTTCAAAGGCTCATGAATTCAAAATCTCTCCTTCTCTTTGACACAAGATGTATAGGACTCTCAAAATTCTCCTATATATTATATATGTTCTCTCAATATGCACAAAAAACATGGTATTATATTTATAATTGAAGTCAATATCATGGATTTATATTAATTTATAGTATTTTTGTCATAAATATAGTATTTTGGTGTCTTTTTATATTACGATTATCATATACAGTTGTGTGTCAGTTATGGTTTCATATAAAGTTAACAATTCTTGTTTACATAAATATATTTTCAATTAAATTTTTATCTTATTGAGTTTCTTTTGACGAAATTACATATAACAATTATTTTACAGAATGGATTGAAGTTGGATGTAGAAACTGATCATATCTCAATCAATTTTGAAAACAATTTAGAGATCTTTTTAGATTTTTTATTTCACATTACATCAGATAGTATTCACATACACTTCCCATGTTATAATTATGTTGGAAGACCATAGTTGAGCAATGAATAAGTCATCTACCACATAACCAAATATGGCTTTCAAGAAAACTACTATGTGTGGTATCACAATGGGGAGAAAATTAAATCTCAAAATTGCCTGATGATCCAAATGAGAGGACTAGATTGGAGAATTTTTTATTTGACCGGTTTCTATTTATTCATTATCATGAAAAATAAATGATTATGACTTAATAAGACTTAGATATGAGCACACATGATTTGTCTAATTAAAATGATGATTTTGTTAGGGTGAAAAATTGAATGATGCTTCCACGACTCTAGTATATTGACAATGCTATAAAATGAAAAAGCAGGAATTTTTAATCTGACTGTTTCATGGAAAAACTATGTATGAGATTTCTAATACTGCAATTGATTACATTCTTATCTTGTTAAAGTAATTACTTCTAGATGATTCATATATTCCCTAAACCATTATATGGCATGGAAATTAGTTGACGAACTTGGATTTTCAAGAAACAAAATTCTTGATTTCCTAAAAGATTGTAGTTTATTATGGGAGAAAACTACTGAACAAAATGATTTTATAAAATTTAGTGCATCTCTATGGAAGCCAAAAGCCAATGGAACACCATCTCCTATGCCACATAAAGTAATTTGGCACTTCCCCATGATCCCCAGACTCTAAAATATTTTTATGTCTGATAAAATATCAATACAATTGTGATGGAATGATACCGAGAGAAAGAAGGTTAATATTGAGTTGGTTCACCATACAAATAGAATTAAATCATAGAGATTTGATGCTCGATATCCTGATTTTTCAGCTGACATGCGTATTGTGAGGTTGGGTCTTTCATGTGACGGTTTTAATCCATTTTGGAATATGCTTACTTTTCATAGAACATGGCCTGTTTTTATACACATTTATAACCTTACCCAATGGTTATGTATGAACAAACATTTCACTTTCTTGATTATACTCAAATCTATCCCTTTTGATCCTTGAAATTATACACGTATACACAAAACCTTTAATAAAATAGTTGAAACTTCATTGGGAAGTAGGTGTGCGCACATACGATGCATGTTCTAAATACTTATTTCAGATGTGTGATGTGCTTATATAGAAAATCAATGATTTTACTACTTATTCAATGATGTATGGATGGATCACAAATGGAAATTATCATGTCCTATTTGTATAAAGAATACACGATCCAGAAGACTGAAGCATCACTGTAGTTTAAATTTTATGGGACATTGATGATTCTTTCCAATGGACCATCCATATTGAAACAATTGTAGAATATTTTACAATACCATGGAGATCATTGATCCACCTCAGCATATTTTTAGAACTGACGTGCTTAATGAATTGAAAATTTTCAGTTTTCCATTTAGTAATGGTCAAATGAAATCTGGATAGAGAAATAATGTTTCCACTGAAACCTATTACAATTGGAAGAAGAGGAGTATCTTCTTTTATTTGCCTTATTGGTCAACATATTTGTTATGTCATTGCATAGACGTAACTCACATTGAAAATAATATATGTGAAATATTGCTTTTTATTCTTATAAATGTTAATAGAAAGATAAAAGATGATTTATGGTCTCGGCGTGACTTGGTGGATTGAAGCATTAGACCAGAATTACATCTTGTGCGTATCAGTGAAAATAAATGATAGGTTTTATGTCGTTATTATGTGATGACACCTAAAGAAAAAAAATTCTAGAAGTACTAGAGTCTATTAATGTTCCTGATTTATATTCAGGAAACATATCTAAATGGGTCAATAGAAGATATTTGAATCTAAAATCGTTGAAGACACATGATTATCACGTCTCTCTACATGATTTCATTCCAATATAAATCCATCATATTTTATTCAATAATGTAAGTGTGGATATTATTCATTTGTTCCATTTATTTAGTGATCTTTGTGATAGATGTTTTCCAAGTCTTTCTTGCAAAAAATGTTGGCACATGCCCCATTAATTTTGTATGAGTTAGAGAAAATATTTCCTCCATCATTTTTCACATGCATGTTGCATCTAACTATCCATATTCTAACTCAAATACTTATCATAGGACCTATTTCTTTTCATTGGATGTATCCAAATGAAATCAATATGTACACATTAAATTCTTATGTCCGAAATAGTAATCATCCTGAAGGTTCTATCATGAACAGTTACTTGGATCATGATTGTATGAATTTCTTCTCTATGTATTTTTCTGATATTACTACAAGAATGAACAAACCAATGAGAAATGAAGAATAATAATATGAGAAAATTGAACCCATTTTTCTATCACTTCCTCAAATAGGAGGAATTCCTGGATCATATACATTGATGACATTAAGCCTTGAAGAGCGGGTGATAGAAAATCACACAGTTTAGTTTAAATGTGATTTGTTCAATGACTAGATCGGGTAAGTTAATTTAATGTGTATATCTTTCATATATATCTATTAAACTATTCCAATTTTTATCTATAGGGAATATAAAGAAATGATAAATAGAAAGAATCATTATTTATCTTTGATAAGAAGTGAATATTTTCATAAAAAAGAGTATTTTGCTTGGTTAAAATTGAAGGTAAAAATATTACTTTTTTTAATAATTAAATTAATATTTAATTTAGTTTAATATTTATTTATATTTCATTCATTGAGTTTTTTTGTTGACTCTGCCTTTGAGGAAATAAGAACTTTGGTTTTTGGTCCTAATACCATGGTCTGTGACTATAAATCAATTGTTATCAATGGGTATAGATTTATTATCACTAAATGATAAAAGAACATGAGAACATGACATGATGGTGTTATGGTTACTACCACAAAATATTGTTATTCTAGTGTATCAGATAGTAAACTACGATTTAAAAATTTAGGTTATTATGGAGTCATTGAAAAATAATAATATTGGATTATTACTCTCATGGATGAGTCACGATGATGAAATTCTAGTGGTTTGATTTGATGATGATTCATGGAACATTTATTGATGATTATGGATTTTGAGTAATTTATATGACTTTCAGTCTTTCTACTGATGAACCATATGTATTGGAATCAATGGAGAAACAAGTTTTTTCATGTCAAAGACCATCTTCGACCTGAATTTTATGTCATTATTGAAGTAATACCAAGAAATATTTTTGATAAAAGGTTATGATGGAATTGACACCATCCCTACTACCATTGGAAATGATCCATTTATTAATTTTGACGATTCCAACAGCACAATTGTCATAGTTGGCTATAAACCTAAAGTTGTGGTGGGAAATATATAGAATCATCTATCCATGTTCTAATTTTTTTTGGGTTAGCTTGACTTGGGTTGTTAAGGTTGGTACTATTCAAAATGATTTATTATTGATTACAAATATGTTGTATCTGACTTGACTGTTATGTGGATTTTTAATGTTTATTGGTAATAATTTTATTTGAATTGCATTTTCTAATTTGGAATTGAACTGTATTCAAAACAACAAAACCAAAATTTCTAACTTCATGAACATTTAAATGATTTATTGAACATGTATAAAATTAGTATAACTCTAATACCTCCCATTAAAATTTCACCTGATAATGAACATGATGGTTTGTCTTCTTCTGAAAAACATGTATAGAAACCTGCATCATCTACCTGGGCTGATGAAATTAAAATTTTCCTTGATTTAGACAAGTGCTTTACCCCTTATGAATCTGGTAGATATCTTATCCTTGTTGATATGTTTATATCATCGTTTACAACTTTATTAAGGGTTTAATAATTAATAATATATACCTTACTGAATTTTCTTGAGGCATAATTCAATATTCTCTATCTATGGTAGTTGAGTGAAATAAAGCCTCCGAATCTATGTTCCGTGATTTTAATAAACCGGTGACACTTATTAAATAACCATCCTAATCAGAATTAAATTTAGTTATTACATATTTTATTATTTATTGAATTAATTATATATCCATTCAAGCTCACCTAAAACAATAGATAGTAAAATTATCCATGAATCCCCCTATTCCCTCTCATATATTTTGTTTTATGGGTTACACATTAGTTATCCTTTTCTAATTACTTCCATATTTTTTCAAAGGAAGGAAATGTAACCAATTGAAGAGAGGTGATGGAAAATGATGATGGACAACAATTGTCGCATGTCTGAGATGGGTGTTCCACCACTAGTTCCTATAGTGGTTATTTTATTTCAAATATATATATTTAAATACTATATAATGTAATGTGATTAATTTTGTTTTAAATATTTTTGCAGGATACACCTATTAGGAGATAATTATTTGATGAGCATCCAAGTAGTGGTCCCAGTACTCAGGTCAGTTGTACGAGGGGGGTGGTATGAGAGTTAGGCGATCTGGTCGGCATACCCATTAGACTGTTCCCCTCCCACTGATATACCATATATCCCACATTTTTATCCCGGTGTGTCCATAGGGACACACAAGATATTTAGGCCTCCCATTTTTTCACCACCCTTTACATCTGAGTCTCATCACCCATATTTACCATATCCGATGATGATTCCCACTCCTCATCCAATATTTTTCTAGAAATCTATGCCATATTATTTAACTTCTACTTCCTTCACTCTGAGATTCTATATTACATCTTCTTCGACTCTTGCTCCACCAAATTATATCCCTATGGAGCATACACTGAGACCCACTCCATATGTACATAGTGTTCCTTCAGTTTCTGTGGATCCAGCGGTGCCCATTGATCAGACTGTCACAGGTAAATTTATATAACCCTAAAAAAATTTATACCATTATTTATTTTCATTATAACATGTATTGATAAAATATTTGTTTTTCTTTTATAACCGATATATCTACTAATAGGATGCAGGTGAGTGGTCATACATGCATGAGTATGGTGTGAAACTGCCATATGTAGTTGATGGTGGACTATAAAGAAGACAATGAAATGATTGAAAAAAGGGTATTAATGTTGGAGTTTTTTTGTGACATTTTCCAAATACTCAGACATCATTCATGTCAGCCCGCTCTCATGGAGACAGTTGCCAAATGAAGTCAATGATAATGATTGGGCATAGATATGGGTATAAAAACTATTGTATTTAATGAAATATATTATTTTTGTATTTATATGAATTAATATTTTGGTGTCAACTTCGGTTTAATTTCCTCAATGGTGAGGGTACACGGCCAGCATGTCTAAAAGATTTAGGAGACCTTTGGAGAGACTATAAGCATGAGTTGTATATTGGCTTGCGTGATAGAGTTGGCATAGAGTTAGAGGTGGTACATTTTGTGTATGATTGTCAGATAGAATAGTATTAGCATATGATTACTCATTGGATGACTATCCTGTTTAAGGTATTATTCACATTTGAGGTATTTAAATTGATATTTTCATATTTTTTTATTAATACTATATTTTTTATTATTGAATTTTATTTATGAATCATTCAGAAGAAATAAAAAAACATTGATGAAAAAAAATACCTCCACACATTGGGGTGTACTATGATGTCAAATCATGAGAGGAAGGAAGTATGATAATTATTTATAATTTTTCTTTACGACTTGCACTTTCTATTATTTCCTCCATAATTTATTCGATTAATAAATTTGTTATATAATTTATTTTTTGAAATTAATTATGGGTAACCTATTTTTAATTACGGTTTCCTACATTCAATGTCATTGCAGAGGAAAATATTGAATATTGAAGGATACGTTCCCCGAGAAAAACTGTTTTTTTAGTAGAAGGAAGAAATGTGAAATTGAAGTTAATGAACCGACTCAACTGCAGATTATAAGTTTTACTGAATTAGTTTCAAATTTTAATATCTATTTTTTAACTTAATAATCTATTTATTTTGTAACATTCTATTTCAGAGTCCCTTGATGCATTGGAACCTGACAAATTTGGGCCAAATTATCACTTACATCAGGTGTTGGGAGTTGATCACCCAGGAAAAGTATTCTGCCAACCTAGGAAGTGTATAGTCTTGACGAGGTATTGGACCAACTCTGGTATGAGTTGTAGTTCCACCGAGTTCCATCAGGTTAAAGAATGGGAAGAACAGACATAAAAAAGTTCCATAGACATGGCAGAATAGTCTACTAGAAAAAACACTTCATTTATGATAATGATGGATGTTTTATGTCCAACACTTCCACCATAGGCCAGCAGAGATTGTGATAAATATATTTCATCTATGTGTTCTATATGTGGTGCACTAGGTGGCAGTTCTAGTGCTGGTTGAGATGAGGTCATTCCTAGAGATGACGATGGCGAGGAGGAGGTTGAGGCGGAGGAGGAGGGAAAGGAGGAGGTCGAGGCAGAGGATTAGGGCGAGGATGAGTCTAAGGTGGAGGAGGAGGGAGAGGAGGAGGCCGAGGTGGAGTATGATAAAGGGGAGGAGGCCATTGAGGAGGGCATGTATGATGATGGGGACAACGATGAGGAAATGGATAAGGCTGATGATGACGGTGATGATAGTGATGGTGATGAATGAAAGATTGATATATTACATTTTTTACTAATATTACTAACATTTGATGTTTGATGAGTTGGTGTGACCGAATATATGCGTGATTAGGTAGGTCATGTTATCTTTATTTCTTTATATATAAATAATATAACTTGACCTGATGATTTTTTATGATTGAATATATGTGTGACTGATTCACCCCTCCCCTAGACACCCATATCCCCTTGGATAGACCCCCACCCCCTGGACGACCACCTAGACACCCCACCCCCATGGACAACCCCCCCCCCCAGACCCCCCCACCCCCTTGGACACCCCACCCCCTTGAACAGCCCCCCTGGACACCCCCACCCCCTTGGAAAGCCTACCCCCACCCCCACCCCTTGGACACCCCCATCACCCTGAACACCCCCACCCCCTTGGACACCCCCACACCCCACCCCCTGGACACCCCCTGGACACCCCCAACCCTTGGACAAACCCCCATCCCCCTGGATACCCTCCCACCCCCTGGACACCCTCCACCCCCTTGGACAGCCCCTACCCCCCTGGACACCCCCCCACTCCCCTGGACACCCCCCACACACCCCTGGACAACCCCCACCCCCTAGACACCCCCACCCACTTGGAAAACCCCCACACCCCCTTGGACTCTCCCCTAGACACCACCACCCCTGGATAGCCCCCCCCCCTCCCCCACCCCTTGGACCCCACCCCACCCCTTCTGGACTCCCCCACCCCCTTGGATATCACCCTATACCCCCGGACACCCCCACCCCCTTGGACACCCCCCACCCCTGGACACCCAACCCCCTTGAACACCCCCACCCCCTTAGAAATCTCCCCACCCCCTAGACACCCCCACCCCTGTACACCCCCACCCCCTTGGACACACCCCTGGATACCCCCCCCTGGACGCCCCCACCCCTTGGACACACCCCTGGATACCCCCCCCTGGACGCCCCCACCCCTTGGACACCCCCCCTGTAAAGACCCGCAAATTTCAAGGAATTTTTTTTTAATTTTCTTTGGAATTTTACAAGAGCGCAGCTTCAGACGGCACCTGATTCCGAGGCCCGGTGTGCCCGGAATCAATTTCCGAAGTTTGGCTCGGGTACGTTCAGTGAACGGACGAGCGGGTTTTTCTATCTTTTGAACCGGTGCCCAGAATCAAATTCTGAGGGCACCGATGAAATCGCAGCGCCGGTATTTGCTTAGAAACGCCTCTTCCGGAGTTGCGTTTGCTCGGAAGTGGTTTTTAAATTTTGCGGCTTTAAGTCAGAAATAAAATAAAGTTTGTGCGACAACTTTATTTTATTTCACTTAAGCTGCTTGGAAGCCACTTGAAGCCACTTAAAGGCGGCTTGAACTGAGTTGAACTGGATAGGATGCTATCCAGAAATATCCTACCCCCTTGGTAGGATATTTGTGAGGTGGGGCCCTCACGAGCCCCGCCGTTTCTTTCGCTATGTAACGCACCCGCGAAAACCCGTCAAAGAAACTGAAAAGTCAACCGACGCGTTTCTTTAATTCTTAACAGACCATTTAATTGGGCTGTTTCTTTCGTGAATTAAATGGGCTGTTTTATTCGTTGAATTAATTCAACGAATTAAGTGGGTCGTTACTTACGCATTTTGCGTTTGTTGGCAAAATAATAAAATAGACAACTTGTCTATTTTGGAGGATTGCTATTCCTCTGAGCCTCCACCCTCTCCGCGAAGAACGCGAAGAATGCGAAGAACGCGAAGAACGCGAAGAACGCCGGAACCGGAATTCGACGACGCACGATCCGCGACGTCAACAACTTTTCCGCGACCTTCTTCTTCTTCTTCTTCGGTGCCTCTTCTTCCGCGGCAAACGTGCGATCGGCAACAAAGGTGAGAATCGAATCTTTTATTTCACCCTTTTTAAATTTCAATAACAACGGATTTAATTAATTAAATCCGTTTGTTCTTGATCCGGAGATTGGCGACGCGATGCCGGATACCGCGACGACGCGACGATCTCCTTCCTCCGCGACGAGCGATTCCGCGACGACCTCTCGTCCGACGACGACGACAAGGTAAGGGATGTTGGATTATTTTATCTTATTTTCCCCGTGTTTAATTCTTTTAAAGTGAAGAACATGATCTCCGACAATTTTTAATTTATTTTAAAATTGTTGTTGATTATTCCTCCCGTGGTTTTATGACTAACGCGGAGGGTGCGGGTCTAACGAACAAGACCCGGCAACCCTCCGCCGATCTTCCTTTTTTTTTTGTGCGGATTTGGCGGGCGACGGCAAAAGCACGACGCAAGGGCGAATTGATGATTCTGCAGTGAAGAACGCGTCCTGGGAGGAACGACGGCGCAGACGGGAAAGGAATCGGGCCACCGGAGCATCTCCGGCGGCCCGCGGAAGGCGGCGGCGGCGCGGGTCGCCGGCGCGGCGGCGCCGGCGACCGGAGGCGGCGGCGCCCGGCGCGCCGCCGTGGAGGAAGCCCGCCGCGGCTGAAGCCGCGGCGGCAACGGCGGCCGGTTCCGCGGCCGCGCGGAACCGGGACGGACGCGGCGGCCCGGCCGCGTCCGCGTGGCAGGCGGCCCCCCCGCGGGGCCGCGTTCGCTTGAGCCGCGGGTCAAGCCCGCGGCGCCCTTCCTTCGGCCGCCCGGCCGAAGCCGAGCCGGCCGGTCCGGTCGGCCGGGCCGCGCCCAGGCCGGACCGGACCCGGCCTCGCCGGTTCGGGCCGGGTCGGGCCGACCCGGTTCGGCCGACCCAGGGGGGGGTTCGGGCCGGGTCGCCCCGGGCCCAGTACCCCCGTTCCGGGCCCTCTTCGGTCTTTCGCCCATATCTTGGGCCTGGGACCTCCGATTGACGAACCGTCAGCGGATACGCGATCCTTGGATCGAGACGGTCGTTTCGGTATATTATACTCAAGGTTTCGGAAGACTTTGGGTTCGGCCGGGTTGGTTCGTACATGAAGCCAACCGGGCCCTCGGAGCGGAAACGCTCATAACTTGAGCTACGGACGTCCGATCGATGTACCGTCAGCTGTGGTAGTTTCCTCTAAGTGAGACGGAACTTTTGGCATACTCCGCCCGAAGATCGGATACAGGCGGAGTACGGTCGGGTTGGTTTTGCCCTAAAAACCAACCGGGCCCCTGGGACGAAAATGCCAATAAATCTCAGACCGGGCGTCCGATTGACGCGCCGTCTGTCGCGTTGAGATCCTGTTGTCGATACGGAACTTTTGGATACATCAACTTCGGACTACGTGTCAGTTGATGTATCAGCCCCTCGGCTCGTGGAGCGGACCCTCCTAAACGAGCTCGCTACGTGCGGGAACCCTAGCGCTGGCTGTGACCTCGACGACAGAGCAGAGATCCTCCGTGGACTGCGACGACGGCAGAGCAGAGATCCTCCGTGCACTACGACGACGGCAGAGCAGAGATCCTCCGTGGACTGCGATGACGGCAGAGCAGAGATCCTTCGTGGACTGCGGCGACGACTGTGCAGAGATCCTCAGTGGACTGCGTCGACTACTGCACTCAGCGATCCTACGCGGATCAGTGCCCGATCCTGTGTGGGTCCTACTACTGGTTCTGTGTGAGCCACTGCCTACCGGTTCTGTGTGAGCCACTGCCTACAGGTTCTGTGTGAGCCCGATCCTGTGTGGGTCTTCTGCGGGGGTTAGTACCTATCGATCCTTCGTGGGCCCGACGACTTAGACGGATCAGTGATCGTCTTTGACGTCATCTGAAAAAGTATACCTGGTTGAGCTGAATCTTATGTTACTCTCCTTTGTGGATTGTGTTGAACTATCCTTTGTGGATTTACTGTTTACTCTCCTTTGTGGATTTGAGTCTTGCTTTCCTATGTGGATTGAGTTGTTCTTGAGCTCGTGAGCAGAGCTAGAAGTGGGGACTTAGGTATATGTATGGGCATATACCTAAGTCAAGTCAGATGTTACTTCGTGATTGCATCTTTCTATTGTGCTATATCCTTTGTGGATTTCGGGAGACCTTCGGGGGTCTCGGGGTCCTTACTGAGTAGCTTGTACTCACCCCTGCACGGGCTATGCCCGCACCTTGTTGTGTTGGTTGCAGACGACGGACAGCGCTGATTACGGTTGGGGCGTGGAGCAGGACGGTACCTGGAGGTGGACCACTGGGCGGAACGTACTCGGAGCGGACGTGGGACCCGAGGAGCCTGGAGGCTATCTGTACCCACCCTTCAGGTGGGATTGCCAGTGGACGACACGAGGCCGCCGTCTTTTCTTCAGTTGCTGTACTTTACTTTTCAGTTGTACTTTACAGTTGGGCTTGTATTTCCGGCCCCTTTTCTTTTCTGCACTTTACTTTCCGCTTGCTGACTCTGTGTGGTTGTTACTTATAAAGGCAATGCCTTCCCTGTTTACTGGGATTTTACGCCTTGGTGCTAGTCGCCAGCCCCTGGCCTATGGAAGGCGGGCTTGGGGTAGTCACGGCACGGGCCCCGAGGACGGGTCGTGACAAATTGGTATCAGAGGTGGTCGGTTCTACCGCGGACTCTGATCGTCCTTTCTTTCTATGTGAAGCAATAGTGTTTAGTGTATTGAGTGTGGTTATCAGTTCAGGGAGCCCAGTGTTGGTGCGGCGGCCGACGTATCCGTACACCAGGACCCTGACTCCTGATTTCTGACTTAATGAATGAAAACATTGATTGCGTGTGTGTTTCAAGTTTTTCTTTGTGATTACTTGTGTCAGCTCACCGGGTATACTGATCTGCTTTATGAAAGTCTCAAGTTTTCCTTGTGATTACTTGTGCCAGCTCACCAGGTATACTGTTCTGACTGTGGTGCTCTTGTTCTCCTTTTCAGGATGGCCCCGCGACGACTGCGAGCTAGGGTTCCGAGTGTTGGGCGCGACGGCAGCCCACCGAGCGACGAGGCCTTGGTGCAGGGCCCTTTGCCAGCAGTGGCACCGGCGGTAGCCTTACCCGCCGAGCCACCGATGCTTCCAGTACCAGACGCTGACGATGCACGTCACCTCAGGGCACTGCATGAGTTTCAGAGCCAGCGACCACCCAGGTTTCGCGGTGAGGCGGACCCCCAGGCCGCCGAGGACTGGCTAGAGGCGGTGGTACGGATCTTTCAGCTAGTGAGGACACCAGCGGATCTCATGGTGATTCTCGCAGCGAGCCTCCTGCAGGCGGCGGCAGGACGATGGTGGAGCCTGATGCTCCAGGTTCACGATGAGGCATCCTTGCTCTGGGCGGACTTCGAGAGCCTCTTCCGCTCTGAGTTCGTCCCGGCCACCCTCCGAGCGGTGCGCATCCAGGAGCTTCTCCAGCTGCGCCAGGGCAGCATGACAGTCGCTCAGTACGCGGCGAGGTTCACGGACCTATCTCGCTACTCGACCGACATGGTACGGGACCCCTTCTTCCGGGCCCAGACCTTCGAGCAGGGCTTGCGACAGGAGATTCGGGCGTCGCTGATCTCCCTCAGCATTCCGACCCAGGCGGGAGTGCTGGAGCGAGCCCTCCTGATCGAGAGCTTCCTGGCAGAGCCTTCTTCAGCGGCGAGACCTAGCGCAGGGCGGCAGGTAGCTGAGTCTTCGGCAGCAGGTAGCCGACGGATGACTCACGGGTCCAGGCAGACCAGACCCCCACGCAGACGGCCTCAGGACACCGGCTCAGCAGTACGAGGCACACAGCGGAGTGCCAGCCTTTCGAGAGGCAGGCTGTGCTACTCTTGCGGCGGGCAGGGTCAAATGGCTCGTGACTGCCTGACTCGCCGATCAGAGGAGCAGCAGACGGTGGAGGGGCCACCCAGGCAGAGGCAGAGGGTCGACCGTGGCGGTCCGCAGGGAGGAGGCGGACGAGGCAGAGGAGCTGGCCGAGCAGCGGGTGGTGGGCGACGCTTCCAGGATCTACCCCCACCACCACCAGGAGGGCCACCTCGACCACAGGGAGCTGGCGGGCAGGGACAGGCCCAGCTCCAGGCAGTGGAGGCCTACGACCCCGACATGCCAGAGATGATTCGAGGTACGATCTGTGTCTATTCCACCCTTGCTGCAGTACTTATAGACACAGGAGCGAGTCACTCTTTCATAGCCTCTGCCCTTGTTCGGAGCTCGGAGATTCCGACTGAGCCGTTGGCTCGATCCTTACGGCTAGAGACTCCTACGGGAGCAGACTCGACGATTACGCACTGGTGCCGGCAGTGCGAGCTTACTCTAGGAGGCGAGAGCTTCGGCTGGGATCTCCTTGTAGCGGCGTCGAGGCCTTACGACGTCATCTTGGGCATGGATTGGCTATCCACGGTTCATGCCCAGATCGACTGTTTTAGGCGCAAGGTGCGATGTGTTCGTACCGACGGGAGCAGGTTTACCTTCACCGGCGAGAAGGGAACCTTTGCAGCACAGGATGGACTTCCGCGGAGGAGAGTGCAGCCCATCTCTCATCAGTTGGCTAGCCTCATCCTAGGAGCAGTGGACGTGCGGAGTCCGGCTTTTCCTGCAGTGGTGGACCAGTACGTGGACGTCTTTCCCGACGACGTTCCAGGGCTACCTCCTCGTAGAGAGGTAGACTTTTACATCGACTTGTACCCCGGGACAGCCCCGATATCTACTCCAGCATATCGGATGGCCCCCGCCGAGCTTCGAGAGCTGCGGGTACAGTTGGAGGACTTGCAGAGCAAGGGGTTTATCCGACCCAGTGTTTCACCCTGGGCTTCCCCGATTTTGTTCGCCAAGAAGGCGGACGGGAGCTTGCGACTATGTGTCGACTATCGTCGCCTGAACCAGGTGACAGTGAGGAACAAGTATCCGCTGCCACGGATTGATGACCTCTTCGATCAGCTCAAGGGAGCGCGGTGGTTCTCGAAGATAGACCTCCGGTCAGGCTATCATCAGCTCAGAGTTCGAGACGAGGACGTACAGAAGACGGCCTTCAGGTGTCGGTATGGCCATTATGAGTTCTTGGTTATGCCGTTCGGCGTAACCAATGCTCCAGCAGTGTTCATGAGCCTCATGAACAGGATCTTCCAGCCATACCTCGACCGATTTGTCGTGGTCTTCATTGACGACATTTTGATATACTCGACGACTGAGGAGGAGCATGCCTACCACCTGCGAGTTGTGCTAGACACACTCCGAGAGCACCAGCTTTATGGCAAGCTCTCAAAATGCCAGTTCTGGTTACGTGAGGTCCATTTCTTGGGGCACGTCATTTCTGAGGCGGGAGTTGCAGTGGATCCCGCGAAGATCGAGGCAGTGCTAGCTTGGGAGCCACCCAGGAGCGTGACAGAGGTGCGGAGCTTCTTGGGCCTAGCGGGATACTATCGGAGATTCGTGCCGGACTTATCCAGAGTTGCGGCACCACTCTCAGCTTTGTCAAAGAAGGGTAAACCCTTCGTGTGGTCAGACAGATGTCAGCAGAGCTTCCAGGAGCTGAGACAGAGATTGACCAGCGCACCTATCTTGAGGTTGCCTGAGGAGGGAGTTGGATACGTAGTTTACTGCGACGCATCAGGGACTGGACTCGGGTGCGTCCTGATGCAGGAGCGGGCCGTGATCGCCTACGGATCACGTCAGTTGAGGCCGCATGAGCAGAACTACGCCACTCATGACCTGGAGTTAGCAGCAGTGGTCTTCGCTCTGAAGACTTGGCGGCACTATCTGATGGGCGAGCGCTTCACTGTTTTTTCTGACCACCAGAGTCTCAGGTATATCTTCTCTCAGAAGGACCTGAACCTGAGACAGCGGAGATGGATTGAGTTCCTCCAGGACTATGACTTTGAGATAGTCTATACTCCTGGGAAGGGGAACGTGGTAGCCGATGCCCTCAGCAGGAGGACGGGCATTCAGCTGCTTGAGGAGGCGACGGAGCAGCTAGCCTCCTTGCAGATATCCTTCGTGGATAGAGACGGAGCAGCCTTTCTTCAGTCTCTCACAGTCTCTCCTCCACTTCTACAGCGGGTCAGAGAGGCTCAGCGTGGGGACGCTGACTGTGAGACCCGGCGTGCACTGATATCCTCAGGTCAGGCGCCTGATGGTTTCTCCCTTGGAGCAGAGCACGACATCCTTTTCAGAGGGCGTACCTTCGTACCAGTTGCTTTACGAGAGGAGGTGCTGAGAGAGTTTCACACTTCTCCCTTGGCGGTACATCCCGGAGTGGCGAAGATGTACCAGGATCTCAGACGACAGCACTGGTGGCCGGGCATGAAGAAAGCTGTGGCAGAGTTCGTTTCACGATGCCTCACCTGCCAGCAGGTGAAGGCAGAGCATCAGGTACCAGCAGGTTTGGTACAGCCCTTGGAGGTCCCGGAGTGGAAGTGGGATAGCATATCTATGGACTTCGTGACTGGACTTCCACGTACTTCCAGAGGTCACGACTCCATTTGGGTGATTGTCGACCGACTCACCAAGTCGGCACACTTCTTACCCATCAGAGAGCAGGGCTCAGTGGAGAGCTTGGGACGTCTTTACGTCCAGGAGATCGTACGGCTTCACGGTGTGCCATCATATGTCGTCTCCGATCGAGATGCTCGTTTCACTTCCCGGCTCTGGAAGGGGTTGCAGGAGGCGTTCGGGACGCGGCTCCATCTGAGCACATCCTTCCACCCTCAGACGGATGGTCAGACGGAGAGGACCATACAGACACTCGAGGACATGCTCCGTGCATGTGTTCTCGACTTTGGTCGCAGCTGGGAGGACCACCTACCCTTGGTGGAGTTCGCGTACAACAACAGCTACCACTCCACCATCGGAATGGCACCATACGAGGCGTTGTACGGCAGACCCTGCAGATCACCGTTGTGCTGGACAGACCCTGGGGAGTCAGCACTCGTGGGACCAGAGATGGTCCGAGCCACGACAGAGAAGGTCCAGATCATCCAGGAGAGGATGAGGACAGCTCAGAGCCGGCAGAAGTCATATGCTGACAGGAGGCGGCGGCCACTAGAGTTCGAGGATGGCGACCACGTCTTTTTGCGTGTCTCACCTCGACGTGGTTTACGGAGATTTGGCCGAGGCGGCAAGTTGTCTCCACGCTTCATCGGGCCTTTCCATGTCCTCAGCAGGATAGGAGAGGTGGCTTATCGCCTGGCTCTACCACCTCAGTTGCACCGGGTGCACGACGTCTTCCACGTGTCTCAGCTGAGGAGATACGTGCACGACCCGACGCACATCATCGAATTTGGGGAGCTGGACGTGGACGATGGGGCGACTTTTGCGGAGGTCCCAGTGGAGATCGAGGATCGACAAGAGCGGGTCCTACGTGGGCGGTCGATTCCTCTTGTGCGCGTCAGATGGCAGCACGGGAACCTCCAGGATAGCACTTGGGAGCGGGAGGCTCAGATGCGTGCTCAGTACCCCCATTTGTTCCCCTAGTTTTTGATGTATCTTTACGGGGACGTAAAGCCCTGAGGTGGGAGTAATGTAAAGACCCGCAAATTTCAAGGAAATTTTTTTTTAATTTTCTTTGGAATTTTACAAGAGCGCAGCTTCAGACGGCACCTGATTCCGAGGCCCGGTGTACCCGGAATCAATTTCCGAAGTTTGGCTCGGGTACGTTCAGTGAACGGACGAGCGGGTTTTTCTATCTTTTGAACCGTTGCCCGGAATCAAATTCTGAGGGCACCGATGAAATCGCAGCGCCGGTATTTGCTTAGAAACGCCTCTTCCGGAGTTGCGTTTGCTCGGACGTGGTTTTTAAATTTTGCGGCTTTAAGTCAGAAATAAAATAAAGTTTGTGCGACAACTTTATTTTATTTCACTTAAGCTGCTTGGAAGCCACTTGAAGCCACTTAAAGGCGGCTTGAACTGAGTTGAACTGGATAGGATGCTATCCAGAAATATCCTACCCCCTTGGTAGGATATTTGTGAGGTGGGGCCCTCACGAGCCCCGCCGTTTCTTTCGCTAAGTAACGCACCCGCGAAAACCCGTCAAAGAAACTGAAAAGTCAACCGACGCGTTTCTTTAATTCTTAACAGACCATTTAATTGGGCTGTTTCTTTCGTGAATTAAATGGGTTGTTTTATTCGTTGAATTAATTCAACGAATTAAGTGGGTCGTTACTTACGCGTTTTGCGTTTGTTGGCAAAATAATAAAATAGACAACTTGTCTATTTTGGAGGATTGCTATTCCTCTGAGCCTCCACCCTCTCCGCGAAGAACGCGAAGAATGCGAAGAACGCGAAGAACGCGAAGAACGCCGGAACCGGAATTCGACGACGCAGGATCCGCGATGTCCACAACTTTTCCGTGACCTTCTTCTTCTTCTTCTTCGGTGCCTCTTCTTCCGCGGCGAACGTGCGATCGGCAACAAAGGTGAGAATCGAATCTTTTATTTCACCCTTTTTAAATTTCAATAACAACGGATTTAATTAATTAAATCCGTTTGTTCTTGATCCGGAGATTGGCGACGCGACGCCGGATACCGCGACGACGCGACGATCTCCTTCCTCCGCGACGAGCGATTCCGCGACGACCTCTCGTCCGACGACGACGACAAGGTAAGGGATGTTGGATTATTTTATCTTATTTTCCCCGTGTTTAATTCTTTTAAAGTGAAGAACATGATCTCCGACAATTTTTAATTTATTTAAAAATTGTTGTTGATTATTCCTCCCGTGGTTTTATGACTAACGCGGAGGGTGCGGGTCTAACGAACAAGACCCGGCAACCCTCCGCCGATCTTCCTTTTTTTTTTGTGCGGATTTGGCGGGCGACGGCAAAAGCACGACGCAAGGGCCAATTGATGATTCCGCAGTGAAGAACGCGTCCCGGGAGGAACGACGGCGCAGACGGGAAAGGAATCGGGCCACCGGAGCATCTCCGGCGGCCCGCGGAAGGCGGCGGCGGCGCGGGTCGCCGGCGACCGGAGGCGGCGGCGCCCGGCGCGCCGCCGTGGAGGAAGCCCGCCGCGGCTGAAGCCGCGGCGGCAACGGCGGCCGGTTCCGCGGCCGCGCGGAACCGGGACGGACGCGGCGGCCCGGCCGCGTTCGCGTGGCAGGCGGCCCCCCCGCGGGGCCGCGTTCGCTTGAGCCGCGGGTCAAGCCTGCGGCACCCTTCCTTCGGCCGCTCGAACGAAGCCGAGCCGGCCGGTCCGGTCGGCCGGTCCGCGCCCAGGCCGGACCGGACCCGGCCTAGCCGGTTCGGGCCGGGTCGGGCCGACCCGGTTCGGGCCGACCCGGTTCGGCCGACCCCGGGGGGGGGGGGGGGGGGGTTCGGGCCGGGTCGCCCCGGGCCCAGTACCCCCGTTCCGGGCCCTCTTCGGTCTTTCGCCCATATCTTGGGCCTGGGACCTCCGATTGACGAACCGTCAGCGGCTACGCGATCCTTGGATCGAGACGGTAATTTCGGTATATTATACTCAAGGTTTCGAAAGACTTTGGCTTCGGCCGGGTTGGTTCGTACACGAAGCCAACCGGGCCCTCGGAGCGGAAACGCTCATAACTTGAGCTACGGACGTCCGATCGACGTACCGTCAGCTGTGGTAGTTTCCTCTAAGTGAGACGGAACTTTTGGCATACTCCGCCCGAAGATCGGATACAGGCGGAGTACGGTCGGGTTGGTTTTGCCCTAAAAACCAACCGGGCCCCTGGGACGAAAATGCCAATAAATCTCAGACCGGGCGTCCGATTGACGCGCCGTCTGTCGCGTTGAGATCCTGTTGTCGATACGGAACTTTTGGATACATCAACTTCGGACTACGTGTCAGTTGATGTATCAGCCCCTCGGCTCGTGGAGCGGACCCTCCTAAACGAGCTCGCTACGTGCGGGAACCCTAGCGCTGGCTGTGACCTCGACGACAGAGCAGAGATCCTCCGTGGACTGCGACGACGGCAGAGCAGAGATCCTCCGTGGACTGCGACGACGGCAGAGCAGAGATCCTCCGTGGACTGCGACGACGGCAGAGCAGAGATCCTTCGTGGACTGCGGCGACGACTGTGCAGAGATCCTCAGTGGACTGCGTCGACTACTGCACTCAGCGATCCTACGCGGATCAGTGCCCGATCCTGTGTGGGTCCTACTACTGGTTCTGTGTGAGCCACTGCCTACCGGTTCTGTGTGAGCCACTGCCTACAGGTTCTGTGTGAGCCCGATCCTGTGTGGGTCTTCTGCGGGGGTTAGTACCTATCGATCCTTCGTGGGCCCGACGACTTAGACGGATCAGTGATCGTCTTTGACGTCATCTGAAAAAGTATACCTGGTTGAGCTGAATCTTATGTTACTC
The DNA here is from genome assembly GCA_963277665.1 of Viscum album. Classification (NCBI taxonomy): domain Eukaryota; kingdom Viridiplantae; phylum Streptophyta; class Magnoliopsida; order Santalales; family Viscaceae; genus Viscum; species Viscum album. The sequence goes on along the minus strand of OY728133.1, from coordinate 1,230,988,886 downwards.
TCCTTTGTGGATTGTGTTGAACTATCCTTTGTGGATTTACTGTTTACTCTCCTTTGTGGATTTGAGTCTTGCTTTCCTATGTGGATTGAGTTGTTCTTGAGCTCGTGAGCAGAGCTAGAAGTGGGGACTTAGGTATATGTATGGGCATATACCTAAGTCAAGTCAGATGTTACTTCGTGATTGCATCTTTCTATTGTGCTATATCCTTTGTGGATTTCGGGAGACCTTCGGGGGTCTCGGGGTCCTTACTGAGTAGCTTGTACTCACCCCTGCACGGGCTATGCCCGCACCTTGTTGTGTTGGTTGCAGACGACGGACAGCGCTGATTACGGTTGGGGCGTGGAGCAGGACGGTACCTGGAGGTGGACCACTGGGCGGAACGTACTCGGAGCGGACGTGGGACCCGAGGAGCCTGGAGGCTATCTGTACCCACCCTTCAGGTGGGATTGCCAGTGGACGACACGAGGCCGCCGTCTTTTCTTCAGTTTCTGTACTTTACTTTTCAGTTGTACTTTACAGTTGGTCTTGTATTTCCGGCCCCTTTTCTTTTCTGCACTTTACTTTCCGCTTGCTGACTCTGTGTGGTTGTTACTTATAAAGGCAATGCCTTCCCTGTTTACTGGGATTTTACGCCTTGGTGCTAGTCGCCAGCCCCTGGCCTATGGAAGGCGGGCTTGGGGTAGTCACGGCACGGGCCCCGAGGACGGGTCGTGACACCCCCCCCCCACCCAGCCCCTGGACACCCCTCCACCTCCCTAGACACCCCCCCACACACACCCCCTGAACACCCCCACCCGCCCCTCGACCCCCACCCCCTGGATACCCCCACCCCCTTGGAAATCCCCACATCCCATGGACACCCCCTAAACACCCCCCCCCCCCAGACCCCACCCCCTGGACACCCCCCACCCCCAACCCCTAGACACCCACACCCCATTTGGCAACCCCCCCCCCCCTAAACACCACCCCACCCCTTGGAAAACCCCCATCCCCCAGGACACCCCCCCAGACACCACCCCTGTACATCACCACACCCTTTAGACACCCCCACCCCCTTGGACAGCCCCCACCCCCTTGGACAGCCCCCACCCCCTGGATAGTCCACACCCCCTAGACACCCCCATCCCCTTGAATAGCCCCCCACCCACTTGGACACCCCAATATTTGAATTCAATTTTGTATGAAATATTCTATATGTGTTATACATAACTAAATTATGTATGTAATGAATTCTTAATTGAATATAGTATACATAATTCATAATTCTGTATGAAATTCATAATTCATTTTGTATGTGTTATTCATTCATAATTCATAATTCAGTACATAATTCATTATTTTTTTATTCAATTGAGAATTCAATTCTGAATTCTGTATTGCATAGGGTAATTTGGTTCTGAATTGAATTCGGAATTCACAGGTGCACAAGGGATTGTAGAGGGGGAGGCAGGCCAACCTGCATCTGCAATTGCAGCAAGGCTATACCAACAGGTGTAAACTGTTGGTATATGTGTGAAAAGTAACTTTATTATAATGGTTAAAAATATTGGTAAATCTACATACCAACAGTTGGTAAACCCTTGGTATAGAACCTCTATTCATCCTTTACTAATGGTTTTATGTAAACCGTTGGTAAATGGTTATTCCAAAAGTTTTGAAACTGTTGGAATAGATCTAAAATTACTTAATTTTCAATTGATATGAACCATTGGTTTAAATATATACCAATGGTTAGCTGAAACTGTTGGTATATATCTATCCACACGGCTAACTGGCCAACAGTTTGAGCAACCGTTGGTGTATTTTATACCAACAGCTGTCAGACCTTTCCCAACGGTTTGAAACCATTGGTAGAAGTCATGTTTTTGGTAGTGTAATTAATATTTTTAATAACAAATATGATCTTCTTATAATATCTTACTACCCATTTGTTAGTAGACTTTCATTATTTTCACTATTTTGGGTGTTAATTTCTTAGTTCATCGAGTATTTCTTGAATTGTTACCTGTTTTTCCTATTAAATATATCATGATTTCAGTATATCCTTAATTAAAAACATTATGAAATTATCATATATATTATGTATATATGTATTTATAATAATCCATAATATTTTTAGATAAAAAATGAAACACACCATTCATGAAGACAGTAGGTTGTACGTACGCATGAATACTACATTCATTTCTTTGTCATATTAAAAGAATGAAAAGTAAATGATATAAATGTATATTATAAATAAAATATTATATTTATGTCATATATGTCACATGGGTTTAATAAAACCATACTTTATATGTTCCATATTTAGTGTGAATGAATCACATCACTTTGAGGGGTGGTAGTCCACACTTCCACAGACGATGTTATTGTACTTACACAAAATGGAAAGAATAAGGGCATGTATTATATAAAAATTATAGAATAAAAAAGAACTGATAAATATCATACATATCATATATAAAAATTGTATCTATCATAATTCTCAACCATGGGAGGTGGTAAAGGAAAAAAAGAATTACATCATTTTATGAGGTGGTATTTATTCATACACATAAATGGTAAGTTCGTTACCCTTTAGATGGAAGTGTGTGTAAGTGTAGGTAGATACCATAGAATAAAAAAATCATAGTATATTTAGGATACATTTTCTATTATATAATAATGTAATATGAAGGGTTTAGGGGGTGTATAATGTAATTAAATCAAAAGAGTTTGAGGTAGGATCTTACCTCTTATTTGGGTAACTCTTTTTGGTTTGTAGAAAATGGATACCTTGGATTAATTCATACCAGAAGTGAGGCATCTATGACAAGGGGAAATATTTTTAGTATCTATTTTGGAAGATATTGGTTGAGACAAAGTTTCTTGATAGGTGTGAATAATTAGGAGGAGTGACTGCCTTTTTATAAGGGAGGCGGAGTGGCTTTCTTAGAAATTTTTTAAAAGGGAATTCCACCCATGTTTTTACTTTGAAAGGTGTCTCCAATAATGAAAAAAATTATATAGAAGGCATTATAGTGTCAAAATATGAACATCCAATGGATATTTTACATTTTTCTAGGTCATTTTATCCCTTAAGTTTAAGGTTTATTCCCTTCTTAAGATAATTTTCCTCCTAATTGCTATAATTAATTTTTAATTAATTTCTTTAATGTTTTTGTCAAAAACTAATCTAACTATATTAGACAATATAATTTTGTTTAATCATAAAGATTAAAATTTTCCCCAAATTCCAATCACAAAATTTGTAGAAATTAATTTAAGTTTCATCCCACGTACAGGACAACAATGTAGGTTTTTAAAGTAAAAATGTTTAAAAGTTTGAGATGTTTTTATATCCAATTTCAATGAGAAATTAATTAAAATTAACTACATTGGATTAATTTTTTTATAATTTTTATATTTTTAATTTTAAATCTATTTAAAATAATATTTAATATTATAAATAAATTAGATGAAAAAGATGTTTTGAATTAAAATTCAGTATTTTTCACTATTCATAAAAAAAATAAAACTTCACAAAAATTTACCAAAAATTACCCATATTAAAATTTTTATGTTTAAATTTCAAAGTTAAATTTTTTTTGACATATAAAATTTATAAAATTATCAAAATTAATGTTTAAAATAGGTTCACCATTAAAAGGCTATAAAGTGCCTTTATAAAAATTTATGTTTTTATGCATAAAATTTTTATTATTATAATTGTTTTCCTATATAAAATATTATATGAATATAAAAAATATATGATTGAATATTTAATATATATTTATATATATTACAGAAATATCACTCCCTAAGTAATTAAATTTATTATAAAAAAACACCCTTATGAGAATAAAAATAACTTTCTATAAAAAAATTCTCTTTATATTCAATTGGTTCTTATATTAATTTATAATTAATTTGTAATAAATGAATTAATTATATATTTTTGTAAACCATATATTTTTATAAGTTAGTGAATATTATTCATAAACTCTAATTTAATGGCTAGGTTCTATCTTATAATACCAAATAATAATGTTTTATTAATATATTATTATCCAAAAAAACATGCTCTTTCATTTAACACAAGTCATTTAAGAAATTCATTATTGTGTATGATGAAATCTAACTCAGTATTGCATGAATTGGAAGCTATATCATATATTTAATTTATTAAAAATATTAAATATATTATAATGTCTTGGGATATTATATTCCTTTACATGCTTGGTGTTTCATGTCATACACAATATTGAATACAATGTTCTTACTTTATAATTTCAAGGCATTACATTATCCCCACATTAATTAAATTTCATATTCACAATTTAAACATGAAATTGGTAAGAAATTTTTTGATACTTCAAATGTTTAAATCCTAAATCTTGAGAAGGGTTCGTAAAACATCCTTTAGAAAAGAGATAATGGGAAGTACAAAAGTCAAGTGGACTAACATATAAATATGTCTATATGTAGGAAAACATTACTAAAAAGTAGAGATATGCATATGGAGGAAAATCATAATTTTTTAGGGAGTGATTTAGGTCATCAATCATAAACAAGTGAATGATCAATCGAAACATGAGGGCCTCAAATCCATAAATCTCCAATGATTTAAAAGACCATTGGTTCAAAAAAATAAATGTATTAGGATAACATTATAGTTTTAATATATTCTTCCTAATGTTGACAAATTCTTTTACTGTCTAAGTATGTACAGAAATATACTTTATATATTTCTCTTTCAAAATTTTCATTCATTTTTTATTCTTTTATCAATTCTCAATTCATCCATTACATCAATAAATGGATATCCAAAAATTAACTTTGACTTCTGAAGCACTAAAATAATCTTTTAATGGATTGTATGGACTATAAACGAGTGAAAAGTTTAACTATTTTTCTCTAAATATTCTCCAAAGTAAATCATGTTAATACATTAATCTATAAACCTAAAAATTGATACTACTAGTTCATAATTAATATTTATTATTAAAAAATCAACTATAAACAATGACATATTACTAAGTACATTGTGTAGGTCAATGGTTGGTGTTAAAGCATTGTCCTTCTACAATCATGGGTTTATGTTCCATGGCCTTTATGGATTAGATGGATTGTCACCCTGCATACAAGTTGTCCTTTTCTAAAAAATATTAATTAATATGATGGACATCCTTTAAATTTATTCATTAACTAAACTTCTATCTATGTTTTTTAATACATCCTAAATACATAAATACTTCATCCATTTCTTTCCAAACAGATCCTTAGTCTAGGGTATATCATTTAGAAAAGGGCATTGAATCGAGTAATTCCCAGGTTACCCACATATAAGTAAACAAACCATAAATTTATCCTTAGGATGATATTTATTTACTTCCACTATACTCTTCATTTTTCTTCATAAATTATCTGATTTATTTCTTTATTTTCCACACATAAATCATTTCTTTATTCTGTTAAGGCACTTTCTTAGGTTCCTCCTTCAACATATCTTTCATGATGGAAATTGAACTTTCTTCTCTCCATGGTATCCACTACTTGAACTCTTATAAATCTCTATCCTTATCCTCCTTGAATATTTCAATAGTTGGTTAAGGTATATGTAGTTAATTATTTTTTAGGAAAAATTATTAGGAATAAGAATCATATATTTCAGTCCTATCAAATTTTTGTTGGGTTTCATGTTTTCACCACCTTGTACTTTAGGTTTAATGTTAAATTTGATCTTTCTAGTTCTATCCATTGACTAAATCCATATATCATAGTGTGAGTAACAATAGTCATAGTAAGAAAATTATATGACCAATTATAGTATATCTACATCATGAAACCTTATTTTCAATCTGAAACACATTAGGTTTAAACTAGGTTACCCATTTTCATTATCTATTCAAATCATTCGTAATGGATTGTAAAGAAAATGTGAATTCGTCTAATTGTATCATTTAAGAGTGAAAAAACAGGTGCGTAGTAGGGCCCATTTTTTTATACCAGGTTATGCCAAGTAAGGTGTGATTCACCTGGTTAGAATTGTTACTCCTACGCACATCTATTCTAGAATCACATAATCCTTTTGTATCTAGATAGGGATTTATTATTATGAATACCCCCATAATATCTACTTTACCAAAATTCTAGGATGTTCCTATATACTTATCCTCAAATTAAATCTTATGGTTATGTTCCTAAATATATGTTTTCTAAATCTAGTTTCCAATATTTCTATTAAACTTCCACTTATACCAAATATAGTGTCACAACCCCAAAATCCTGGATCTGGTGTCTACTACATTTACATTGGCATGATTACATGGAATCACATCCCAAATGATTGAATATTTTAGATGTCTTGGTAATCTAGATACATGCATGAGTCTTGTATTACAAATAAATAAACTAATTACAAAATATTTTTTTATTTCATGGATAATAACTTTATTCCATCTAGAATATCCTTGAATATCTTTCTTAGTACACTTCTTGGAATCCTATAAAGAGGGAAAAAATGTGGGTGAGGTCATATTCTCAATAAGGGTGAGTATAGAGAAATAAATAATGAATCAATGAGAATAGTAAATATGGAAAGGTTATAACTGAAGAAACATTCCATGTAATCAATAAACTGAGAAGGAAGTTCCAAAACAATATGGTAAGGAAAATAACTAAAGACACATTCCATGTAGTCAATAATCTATGAATGAGAGTGAATCCATAGAAAATTTCAAAGAAGTAATCTTGTGGATATAAATAATAAATGAATTCTCAATAAAGGCAATGCTTAATTCTTTGATGTTATTATTCCCCTATACACGGTACCTTTACCATAAAGACCTTTCACAAGACATTTCATATATATGAGTTGAAACCTATCTATTCTTCTTAGAAACAAACTCTAAGTGGGTTTCACCAAATATTTTTATCTCATGAGACTACTGATGCATCATGGTTCTTACTTTAAACAACCCCCAATCTATAGTGCTTTCCTTAACCATTCTTTAACCCATCAGGCATATATTAACTGGTCCCCAGCCTCTATAGTGAAATTCCAAATCATTTAAATAATCAAATAAAATTATCAAATTTCCTAATTGATTAAAGGATTCATATTTATCTATAATCCTCTCAGCCAATAAAATAATCATCGAATTAAACACCATATATATAATTTATATATAGTATAGGAAATAAACATATCGATGATAAATGATATCAATAATTAAGGTAAATTCAATGTTCAATGATCACAAGAAATTCAATATTTTAAGGGGACTACATAGGATCAAGGTAGTGAATTTTAATATTATCTTTGGTTAATGAATTAATAAACCAAGTAGAGGAAGAATAAAGATAGTATTTGTACAACATATCCTAATTAAAGTAAAACTAAAGTTTTTTTGTCATTGATGAATTGAAATACTATAAGAAAATATTTTAAAAACATTCATGATGAAAAAAATCTTTTTTATTTGAAGAAAAAATAAAAAACATTTTCTTTTAAAATAACATTTGTAAAACAAATTGTTAAAAATAAACCATTTAAACATAAAAAGGAATATTCTAAGAAATAGAGGTAGTTAAATCCATACATGCCATAAAAGGTAAAAAGAACATTCCTTTCTCATAGTAAAAGGTGAGAAAATATCCTTGTTTCAAAAGGGAAAAGAAGATTCCATTGAAATTTTTTATAAAATAATAAAATGGTAGAAATGTCTTCAATAAATCATTCTGTGAAGGTTAAACAAATTTTTGAATCCTTTTTAGAAAACATGGGTTTTATAAAAAAATAGTTTCTCTAACTAAAGATATAAATAAAGTTACATTCTCTTTAAAACATTTTCTAAAACATTTTGAGTACCAAAGAGTGGAGAAATGGTACTAATACTCAAAAAATCATGAATGTCCAGAGTAGTAGAAAATTAAACCGTATTAAAAAATGGTGATATAATTTTATTTAATGTAAATTCAAGTGTAAAAAATCCAAAATAAAATGAGATTGTGTAGTAAACCCTTAAAAAGAATGTCATGTTAAAGTGTGAGTCCACCAATGAATTTATTATTTGTGTCAAATTTATATCCACATAAAGCAATTAGAAATAAAAAAATATATTGTAAAAATTATTACACAAATAATATTATAATATTAATGAATACTAGGTAGTAATATAACCCAAATAAATAAAATTGGGTTATAAAATTCTTTTCCACTCAATTACGCTTAATTAAAATCCACTTAGATGAAATAATTTAGAATGATAAAAAACATTGCATGAATATAAAATAATTCATTATATAATAAATCAAAATGTGAATTAGATACAATACACAAAATAAGTAGGTGTTTTACGTGAAATTTATCTCACAGATGTAAAAAAATGAAATGAAAATCCTATACCTTGTGCTTTATTTTCAGGTAATCATCGTGTAACAACATATATAATGGTTTTAAACTTGTTACTAAATTATTCCAGAGCCATATTAATATTAATTTATATAATATATGATCTTTTTATAATATCTTACTACCCGTTTGTCAGTAAATTTTCATTATTTTCACTATTTCGGGTGTTAAATTCTTAGTTCTTCTAGAAGATTTTAACTTGTTACTTGTAGTTATTATTACATAGATAAAGATTTAATAATCCCCATAACTTACACCATGACTTATATTTCATATATAATATATATATTAATTTATTTAAAATAATCCATAATATTTGGATATAAAAAATGAAATGCATTGTTCCTTGATACGATAGATCGTACATATGCACGAATGCTACTTTCATTTCATTGTTGTATTAAAATAAAGAAAATTAAATTATATAAATGTATATTATAATTATAGTATTATAATTTTTTTATATATGTCAGATATTTTTAATAAACCCATCCTTTATATGTTCCATGTATAATTTGAATGGATCATATCACTTTAAGGGGGTGGTAGTCTATACTTCCACAAATGATGTTATCATATTTAAAAAAATAGAATGAATAAGTGTATCTTTTATTTAAAAATAATAGAATCATAAATAAATCAAAAATATCAAAAATATCATATATAAATTTATTTTCAATCAAAATTCACAACCATGAGAGATGGTAAAGTAAAAAACGAATGATATAATTTTGTGAGGTGGTAGTTCGACGTACACAAAAATCGTAAGTCTGTTAACCATTAGATGGAATTGTGTGTATGTGTTTGTTGAATACTTAGAATAAAAAAAATATAAGAATATTTATGAGACTATTTTTATTACATAATCACAGAATAATAATATTTGAGGGGTTGATAATGAAAATAAAACAATAGAGCTTGAGGAAAGATGTTACCTCTTATTCGGGTAACTCCTTTTGGTTTGAACTAAAGGGATTCTATGGATGGATTCATGAAAAAATGGAGGATTATAGGATTATTTTTTCTCTATTTAAGATATATTTAGACGATATTTATCTAGCCAATTTTTATTTAGATGTGTGAATATGTGTAAGGGGTGATTTCCTTTTTATAGTGGAGGAGGATTTGCATTCATGAAAATTTTTGAAAATGAGATTCCACCCAAATTTTGTCAATGAAAAGTGGCTCGAATAATGAACCAAATTTGATCCAAGTTCAGATAAGGTCTTAATATTAACATCCAATGGATTTTGGAAAAGTTTCTAGGTCATTTTGTCCCTTATGTTTACGGTTTAGTTCCATGTAAAGATAATTTTTCTCTAAATTACTATAATTAATTTTTAATTACATTCACTTATTATTATATCAAAAACTATGTTGAACTTATTAGAAAACATAAATTATTTTGATTAAAAATATGAAATCAATTTTTGAAAAATAAAATTACAAAATTGGCAGAAATTAATTTAAATTTAATCACCCAGACGAGACGAAAATGCGGATTTTTAAAGTAAAAAACGTTCAAAATATTGATATGTGTTTATATCCAATTTCAATGGGAAATTAAATCCAATGACCTAAATTATATTAATCATTTTATAATTTATATAATTTTAATCTAAAATAATTTTAAAATATAATTTTAACTTATAAATAAATTAGATGAAAAATGAGTTTTGAATTAAAATTCAGTATTTCCCAATATTCATCAATAAATGAAACTTCACAGAAAAATATCAAAAAATCACCATAATTTAATTTTTATGTTTATATTTTAAAATTTTTTTTTTAAAAAATTATAAAAGTTTCAAAATTTAGATTTAAAATAGGTGTCCCATTAAAAGGAGGTAAATGTGTATTTATAAAAATATATTTTTTTATGCATATAATTAGGTTTATATTAATATTATGCCTATAAAATTTGTTGGATGAATGTTAAAAAATTGATTGAATATTTAACATATATATATACATATATATTAAATTTATATCAATCACTAGTTAATTTAATTTATTAGATTAAGACACCCTTGTGTGCATAAAAATAGTATTCTATAAAAACATTCCATTTTTATTCAATTGGTTCTTATATTCATTTCTAATAAAAAAATTTACGAATGAATTCATTTTATATTTGTTTAAACCAAATATTTTCATAATTTAGTTAATAATATTCCAACTTATAATTTAATGGCTAGGTTATAACTTATAACACTAAATATTATTGTGTTATTAAATATATTGTTTTCCATAAAAACATTGTCCTCTATGTAACGTAAGTCATCGAATAAATTAATTATTGCATGAGATAAAAGATAACTAATTATTTCATGAATTTAAAGCTATATCATAGATTTAATTCATTTTTAATAGTAAATATATTTTAAATTCTTAGGATATTATATTCCCTTATGTGTTTGGTGTTTTGTTTCATACCTACTATTGAATAAAATTTTCACACTATATAATCTTGGGGTGTTAAATATATTAAATAAAAATAATAAGATAAAATTTAATTAGAAATCACCAACTTATGATGTCCTAAAAAATTATTACACCATGTAATCTTAAAAAGGATTTATAAAAAAACTACTTATAATTTTGAATACATAAACTATCAACAATATTGGTAGCACTTTAAAAATATTAATAAATAAATGATTAATAAATGTATTAAATAAAATTGTAATAACCTTTATAAATACCTATTTATGGACTATTTCTTTTTATGGGATATTATTTCATTCATGAATTTACAAAAGTAATAACAACAATCACCTTCATTATTTAGTTTTATATAATTTAGAAACATTGATAAAAATAAGTAATATTATTTGATAAGTTTTTTATAGTGAAATATCAGAAGATATGCTCCAATACTTGTCAAGTTGAGGTAATTTAGAGTCCCCTTGTGCATAATTATCATCCTCACACTATGTTTTTAAAGGTAAGTAAACATCACTCTATTATAAAAAATTATCATTGAAACATAATATAAATCATATAATCTGTTATTTATTTGTAAAATTTTTAAAATTATATTTTCAAAATTTGTAAAAAAGCATCATATGTGGTCTATTGGTTGGAAATAATTGATTTTAATTAAAAAAATAATTCTCTAGAGTATCTAAATTGATTGAAATAGGTATTTGGTGCATCTTAAAAAACATAAAAATGAAAAAATAATGAAAAAATGAAAATATATTTGGTAAGATTTGATTTTAATGTTTTTTCCTAAATTGAATATATTAATAATGTTATATTTTCTATTTTTGCTTTTCAAACATTATGTCTAGTAGTGTGAATTTATTTTAAATTACTTTTCCTTCTATTGATAATTTTTTTATAGAAGTGAGATGAATAATAATGAGTCCAAATATTTTATCATATGGTTTTCCCTTTAGATAATAATGACATAAAAGCCTATATAAAGTATGAATAGAATCTAACTATAATTAAAATAGTCCTGAAATTAGTGTAAAAACAAGTTATGAAAATTTTATTCATGTATATGTTCACTACCAAGGCCCCATTCCATTCATGATTCAAATTTCCATTCACACTCTCAAGACAAGTGGAATCTATATAGGACTCTCCATACATTTGTTCTTCAAATTTAATATAGATTTTATTTTTATCTTTGAATATTATAACAACATGAACATTTAATTTTGATAAAATTGGTTCTTGAACTATTTTCATGAAGGTATAATCGAAATTTTCTTTTTATTTCACAGTTTATCTATAATATTTTTTTCATTCAACCATTTATTTCCCATTAATTTTTTTGGTTTTTATAATAAAATTCCACATTTTGGACCTCTTTAATTAATTTTTAATGGTTTTTAATTTGAAAATAATTATAAAAGAAATACCAAATCATCGTCAATATTTTTTATAGGATTAATCTACCATTATATGGAAGTTTCAAAAGAATTTTTGACTCTATTAAAATCCAGATCATCAAGGGGAACAAGTAGATCATTGATAATCTCATGAATAATTTAAATGCATTCTCTCATGTTATATATTAGGAAAAAAATATGTTGAATATATCCCTAAACATTATAAAATATACCGCACACAATAAGGTGATGGGTGGGTGTGGATAGAAATAAATCGTAATCAATTCCACCCAAAAAAAAATATAATATAAGAATGTTATTGGTAGTTTTTTTAATTCAAATTTAGTGTAAAATCATATGAAAATATTTATTACCTCAAGTAAAGTCATCCTTTTAGGGGATTGGGTAGCCTCAAATCTAATGGGGTGTAGATCTTCCAGCAATGGTTATTTTTTCAGTTCTTTTTGACCCATACTAATATATTTGCCCATCAAAAAATACTGGAAACTAATTTTTTTAGAGCATCAATTTGTGACTATATTTCATTTATTTTTTCATTTTCAACCCCATGTGTCTTTTATTTCTCAAAATATACTTAAGGTTAAAATTGAAAACCAACACCTCTAATGCGGCAATATTTTTCTAGCCACTTTTAGGAAATTGGATGTAATGATTATTTGGGTACAACCATTTATTATTATTTTCTCTAAACCGTATAACAAAAATAGGTAAATAATTTTTTTTATATAATATTGTTATAAAATATATAAAATTACTATAATTTAGTACTATGAAATGATTCTTAAACCATTAATGTGATTTTATCTACTATTGTTTCCTTTTTTATTTATAAAATACTCCTTCCAAAGAACATAACATGAAAAGAATGTGGATTTATATTCTTATACATAATCCATATACAAACAAATGAAAATAATTATATTTTTCTTTCATATCACATAAAACCGTTGCTATTTATTTTAAAATATATTCCATTTTCTTAAGTAAAGAGCTCCCCATCCAATCATTATGGTAACGGTATATTGGTTTTGGTGTACAATGTTTATTTTTTTCGTTCCATTACTATTTAAAAACGTATCAATTTTGTATCAAAGTGATCAATAAAGATAAAATTAAATAAAATATTCAAAAAAATAATACTGAATTGGTTACTCCTCACAAAAAATAATTTAATACTTCCATGTTTCTTATTTTATCATGTATTAATATAGAGGTCGTGGGGAGGGAGAATTTACTCTCCCCTTAACATCCCTAATGTAATTTTGAATTAGAAGTTTCAGAAAGGATCTATATGGATTTTCTGTGACCATTAATATAAATTTCATATGGAAATTATCTAAAATAAATTTATTATACAATAAATAATGAAGAATAAATCAATATTTCATTATTTTATTTTTAGTAAAACATAAAAAATATATTATAAAATTACCCTAATGTCTTCGTAATTCATTTTCAATTTGGAGAAAACATTATGTAACCTGTCTATATCAATTAAAACATGAATTCAAGTTTTTAACCCAACAAAACTAATAAGAAATGACTTATAGTGGTTATAAACATCCACGATTTGGTTCAATGCATGAGATGTATAATGTTTATAAATTATTCCTTTATTTTTTTATTATCCAATTTTGGATGTTTAGAGTCCATTTATGTGTTTTAGGGCCAAGGATTAAATTTGTAATATTTAATGAAGGGCTCAGACTTTGGTGGTTGTAAAATCATAATCATATCACTAGTGGAACCCACTAGTGATCCAACAGGGGTTCAAATAAGTTTTCAAGCTTCAATAGAACCCAACAACCATATAGTGATACCACCTACTCTTCAGTGAGTCCCACCATTTTTCTAGTGTTACTAGTCTAGGGGTGTATTTAATTCACCGTATAGGTTTTAGTTTTACTTATTTTTAAACTTTGATTAATACTGAAATATGACCCATATGACCCTATCTCTAATTTTGGACATTTTGTGCATGACCTTGACTATTGAAAAGGGTTTTATAAGGGTATAAGGTATTTGTTTTTCTTCCAATCATTAATGATCATGTGGGTGGACCTCCTACTACTAAGATGAGTGTCACTTCAGGTAGGATAATGAGGAATAACAAGGGAATGTAACATAGTATTAGGTTTTAGGTGGACTGGAGTAAAACTTCTTTGGCCCCCTCAGGTTGAGTTCAATTATTCTTCAACTATGGGAAGGTTTAGTATTATTGTAATTTCTATATAGCACCTAAAACCACGTATAGACAGTGTGTCAAGATGAGGAATCACTATCGGTTCTCCTCTAAGAACTCATGATCGTGGTTCTATAGGGGAGGAGGAAAACCTGATCTATAATACAGGGTTCCTCCAAAGTTCATCAGTAATATACTCAGATGATGAAAACTTATACTAGTCATGAATCTCAGGGACATGGTCATGAATATGAGGTAGGACATGTTTATACATTATATCAGATTCTAGATTATAGTAGAGAGGGATCGTCTACGCATCAGGGTATGGTCTGGAGAAATTATACATTTTATAACACTTTTATTGATAATAAAGATTTCCATTCTTTTATCTTACCATAATTTATTTTTGGACTTATATTTTCAGTCATATTGTCTTTTGAGTTACTCTCCCTTTATACCCCATTAATAATGAATGTGGATCTCTATTATTAATTTCTAGAGTGTTCTAGAGTCATTATTAGTTATTTATATCGTTAAAAATTCATGACACTTGAGATGATGAGTTGGGATATGATTATTATCATAGATTTTCTAACTATCTTCTGATCACACAATTATTGGCCTCAATGATGGGTATTATTTACTCCACTATAAGGATGAAAGTTCAAGATTCCCAAATAATGTGAATTGGGATACATTAGAGATGGTTTAAATTTGATTCATCTTTTCACAATCACAATGTAGATTGCAGGCTTGGATATTTTGGTAGGATCGGTGAAATATCACTAGACTTTTCCTTAAGTTTTTTTATCTATATCATGATTTCTACCCAGAATAATTCATAAGAATTTCCCTTGATATAGGATTAGATATCTAGGTAGAACTCATTCAAGGTTTAAAACCCATTTTGATACCTCGTTATCCTATGACACTGAAAAAGTTGAAATAGTTCAAGGTGCATCTTGACGACTTGGAACAAAAGGTCTTTATCACACTGACCACTTCACCATGGGGTGAAACTTTTTTCTTGAAGTATGGTGGTCATAAACATTACCTATATTATAAAAATATAAATTAGGTGATGGTGAAGAATATATATTCTTTTATCTAGATCAGTGATCATTTCAATTAGTTATGTGGAGCTTAGTAGTTCTTCAAGATTAATTTTGGAAGGAGGTGGACATCTAGAAGATGATGTTTCAGAGCATGTATGGGCTATATGAGTACATAGTGATTTTATTGGGAATTATGACTATAACAAAAATGTTTATAACTATGGTGAAAAACATATTCCACCCATACCTTAACTCAGTCATCATAGTTTTTAATGGATACATTCTCATTTACTCACCAACCCCATAGTATCACACTAAATTCCTTAAGTTATTCTTGAGAAAAATTCAGGAAAATCAACTTTGACCATGATTTTAAAGTTAATATTTTGGAATCAAGAGGTAAAATTCATGGTTTAATTGGTGTTCGAGTTAATTATATCCATAGATTTATGTAAATTAGAGGTATTGATATCCCAAACATTTTGCCAGAATATGTTAAGGATTAGATGGTTTCTAGGTTTTATATGATACTATAAATGTTTTATGCAAGGCTTATCCCAATCATAAGCACCTATGAATTTTTTGATAATGAATAGAGTAAAGTTCCAATGCTCATATCAGTGTGATGAGGCATTCCATGAGCTAAGTAGGAGGTTGAATATAGCTCCAATGTTGTTACATCCTAAAAAAGGGTTAGTTGTTATGTATACTACGATCCCTTGGGAATTGGTTTTGGATCATTAATATTTTATAGAGAGTGTGTATTAGCTTATGGGTCACATCATATATTACCCCGTGAGAAGAACCATCCTTCTCATGACTTAGAACAATAACCTATTATGGTGACCCAGGATTAAAATACATGTATATTACATAATTTTAGATGAATATTTAGTATATTATAAAAATACATGCCCAACGACCGTAATAGTTTTGTGTCTGTGGAAACTTAGAAAAAATATTACTTCCTTGTGAAAGATCTTCAACATCCTCTATAAATATCTCCCCCTTTAGTAATTCTACCTAAACCTTTCTTCATAACCTGGGTAAGGAAACATAAAAATGGATGAGCTCAAATGCTCAAAAATGGTAACTAAGAGAAATACATAAGCATAATTATGTTCATAAGGGTAATGAGAACGTGATCATGAAAATAGATGATCATTCCCTAAATATCAAAGATCATATACATGAATCATGGCATAAATCATGGAAGTTCATAAGACATGGATCATATGGAAATATAGAACATAAGACATGAAATAATAACATATAAATAGAACATAGAAATTGTGGCAGAAATATAATCATATTATATGATTTCTATAGTAGCCAAGTGATTACTTACAAGACCATCTTGGTAGTATGGGTTCACTCCTCAAACCATCTTGGTAGTCATGGTTCACTCCCATGGCTATCTTAGTAGCATGATTTCAATCCTCATACAATTTTGGTAGTCATGGTTCACTCCCACAGACATCTTAGTAGCATGAGTTCACTCCTTATACCATCTGGGTAGTCATGGTTCACTCCCATGGCCATCTAAGTAGTCAAGGTTCATTACCAATACCATATTAGAATATCTCATGAGATATAAATCTTTACCCAAATAATTCGAGGGAGATATAAGTCTCACACATCTCATAATGAAATCATACATGAATGTGTTACAAGATCATAAATAATCATATAATAAACCTTGAAATTAACTGGGTATTATAAACATGTAATCATATCATAACATGTGGAAAAAGATAGGTTTCATAATCATTTCATCATAAAAAAAACATGTGAAAATAAGTGGGTTTAAAAAGTATATAACTTGTGAAAGATAAATATATTTCATAAAAACCATGTCATTATGAGTAACCCATTCATAGAATGAATATGAATGGAACATTTAGATCATTTCCTAAAAGGGCATGAGTAACATCAATAGATCTCATCTTAGATAGAAAATAATTATGAAATATATTTCAAAAATGTTTCTTGAGGAAAATTTATTTTCTTCTTTTAAAAATGATTTTTAATACATAAAACCATTTTAAAATCAGTTTATTGGAAAATACCTTTAAAACATATAACTAAAACTAGAAATCATTTGAAAATTTTTTTCCATGAAAACTTATAAAATAATATTCAAAACATTTTTAAAAAAATCATTGAAAAAACTTACAAGGAATGCCTGAAACATTTTAAAATCCATTTATTTAAAAATACATTGAAAACATATCAATAAATCTAGAAATTGTTTTGAAAACCATTTCTTTTAAATTAATTTTAAAACATATAAATAAATATTGAAAACAATTTTAAAACCATTTCATTGAAAATAATTTGAAAATATATAAAAAAAATTGAAAACGTTTTGAATACCATTTTTTTTAAATAATTTGAAAACATATAAATAAATATTGAAAATTTTTTGAAAACAATTTTTTTCTTGAAAATTAATTTTAAAAAATTTTATTAAATATTATCCTTTTTAAAAAAATAAAAGGAATCTTAAAGGAAATGAATTTTGGTTAATCCATACATGTCGTACAAGGTAGAAATAACATTCATTTTTCATAGTAAAATGGTTAGAAAAATTCCTCCTTCATAAAGTGAAAAAATATTCCTTTGAAATCACTAGTAAAAGAAAACAATGGTAAAATTTTATTTTAAAGATCATAAGAGATTAATATAACATACATAGAAACCCTTTTTAGATAACACAATTTTAAATGGACACCAATTTATGACTAAAGATCAGGTAAATTCATAAACTAAAAGAAATATGGGATATACCAACAAACCTATAGAACGGTTTGGAAAACTCTTGGTATAGGCTACATATACCAACGGTTTGTAATAAACCATTATAATAAGTACCTTAGAGAGACCCTATACCAATGGTTTTAAAGAAACCATTGCTATAGGTACCAGATAGAGACCTTATACTAATAGTTTTGGAGAAAAGGTTGGTATATGCCTCTTGTAGATACCATATACAAATAGTTTCTCCAAAACCATTTTTATAGGTTCATTATAGGGACCTTATACGAATATTTTTTCCAAAACTATTGGTATAAATCCACATTATTCAATCAATTTCACTAAATCCTTTTGTATAGCTAAAAATATAAAAATAAAATATACCAATGGATCTCAAAACCATTGGTATCCACTAAAACCATTGGTATAGCTTAAAGTCTCAATGAACCTATACCAACAGTTCTCAAAACCATTGGTATATGTACACCTATTTTTATGGATTCTTTGTCAAATAACATTAAATAAATAAAATGTTAATACATATATAAAAATACACACACACACATATATATATATATATATTAAATTATGTTCACAAAATTCAAGTTAGTTTAGTGTTTAGATTGTTAAATTATAAATGGGGGGTTTTGGGATCAAAACCAAGCTATGTTTTATTTTTTACATTACATATACCAACAGTTTTATGAAACTGTCAGTATAGGTTTTTCATATAACCTATACCAATGATTTTACAAAAAGAGTTTTTATAGGTCTATACTGATTCCATAACAGCCAATGACCCTCCAAACCATTGGTATAAGCTATACCAATGGTTTAGAGACCTGTACCAATGGTTCCAAACTGTTGATATAGGGTTTTTTCTATTAGTGGGGCTTTCTTAAAAACACATTATTAACTGTATTATGTAGCATAGAGTATAAAATAACCAAAATACATAAATATAACAGTAATAACAATAAGTGAACAAAATTATTGAATTTATTGAGAGATGGGTTATAAAATCTCATTAAATAAAGTATAAACATATACAATCTCGAAAAGCGATGACATTGTCTCAATAAACTATTATAACCTAGTAAATTTGGATCATACACTAAAATTTAATAAAAGTAAATTACATAAATTTTAAAATACCCTGAAAAGAATTATATTCATGATATATCATGTAAAATTTATGTATATACACCTCAGAAAAAATATTTAGGTGCATAACAAAACATGTGTCTCAAATAAGGAAAATTGAGACAAACCTATTTTACCAATTTGGTAACTTTTGAAACATAAATCCTATAAAATAAATATCATAAAATGGATATGTAAATACATATAAATTTATGTATAATAATAATTAAATACAATCATGGGTAGTATATACACCACACTAAAGGTAAGTGTAGTGAACATAGCTTGTATCTCATAGAAATTAAATGTTAGATGAAATCCCATCGTCGTGTGCCTTTAATCTCGTCGTACTCATTCAAAAATCATGTATAATAATTATAAATTTATTATAAATTTCTTACAAAAACATATTATTATATCTAATACCATATATGTATTGATTATGAATTTATATTACCCTCTTGTTATTAATTTCAGGTTAAGTTTATGCTTCGGGTGATATCTGATTTTTTTCATGTGTCTTAATTTGTTATATCTTTGGTCCTTATACTTATATAATGATTTAAATAATGTAATAAATGATATAAATATCATTAATATTAATTATATTTTCATTATATCAATCTATATAATATATCTGTACAAAATGGAATACAACATTAATGGAGATGGTAAGTCATACATTCGCATGAACATTGTTTCTGTTTTTATTATCATATTGAAAGATATAAAGAAAATGAAATATATGTTTATATGTATATAATATCATTAATATAGAATTATTATGTTATATATACCATATAATTCCACTAAACCCATCCTTAATACATTTCATGTAGTGTTCAAATGAATCCAATCGCTTTGAGGGGACGGTAGACCACACTTCCTCAAACAAGATTATCATATTAACACCAAATGAAAAGTAAAAAAGTTATGTGTTGTAAAATAGAATAAATAATATTATATAAATAATAAATAATATATATAACATATATAAATATAGTTTCCATCATTATGGCCATTGTGATAGGTGGTAA
The DNA here is from genome assembly GCA_963277665.1 of Viscum album. Classification (NCBI taxonomy): domain Eukaryota; kingdom Viridiplantae; phylum Streptophyta; class Magnoliopsida; order Santalales; family Viscaceae; genus Viscum; species Viscum album. Next base: position 1,230,968,451 of record OY728133.1, on the reverse strand, counting down.
ATGAAAAATTAACAATCCTCATTTTGTGAAGTAGTATTTCACTGTACACAGAAACAATATGTATGTTACCCATTAGATGGAGGTTTGTGTAAGTGTAGGTAAAACATGTAGAATAAAGAAATCCTAGTGTATGTATTATATTTTTGTTTTTATTAATTAATGTAAAAAATAAATTGGATGGGTGGTGAAAGAAAATAAAAGAAAAGACTAGAGAGAATATACTGCCTCTTAATCGGGTAACTCCTTTTGGCATGTACCAAAAGGCATCGTTTGATTTCCTTGTTCCTAAGGGAAGGATTTAAGGAGTAATTTAGGATTTAAGGTAATTTTATTTGGTAGGTATTGTCCTATATTAATAGGTTTTATAGGTGTGTTAAATTGGGATAGGTGGTGACCTTTTATAGGGAAGGAAAAGGAATCACATGGAATTTTTAAAAACAAGTTAGTTGTACACATGTTATTGCCTAAAAAAAGGCATAACAAACCAAAATAAATCAATAATGGAAGTTTTAAGGCCTAATAATTTCCATAAAATGGGTTTGGGAAAGTGTATAGGTCATTTGGGCCCCGAATATTAAGGTTTAGTCCACAATTATTCTTAATTTCACCTTAATCACTATGATTCATTTTAATCAATTTTACAAATATTTTTGGTCAAAAATTATGTTGATATTATTAGACTCAAAATTTTATACTGATTATAATGGTTTTTTTAGGTTTTTCTAAACTAATTTCAAATATGAGGGAAAATTAATATTAATGTTAATCCTGCAGATGGAATGAAATAATGAGTTTTTATAGTAGAAAATTGTTCAAATGTTTGTTAAGGTTTTATTTTCAATTTCAAAGTTACAATAATGATAATGAAATAAATTGAGTACATTTATGTATAATTGATATAATTTTAATTTTAACAAATTAAAAATATATGTTGAAATTAATAATTATTTTAAAAATGTAGTTTTTAACTAAAATGCAGTAGTTTTCACTATTCATCAAAAAATGAAGATTCTCAGAAAAATCCCAAAATTACCCCTCAGATAATTTACACTTAATAAATTAAAAAATAAATTTTATATGATAAAATTAAATTTTAAAATATTTCTAAAATTGATTTTATTATTTTTCACAGAAGGATATTAAAAGTAGTTCATTTGAGAAAACAGTATTATAAAACATAAAAGGAATTTACCAAAAATCATATCTTTCATTATCAATATGTTTTAATTATATAAAACCATTATAAAGAAATTTGAAAAGTATATATTAATATTCATATAACTATTTTTAATGTGTAGGTTAAAATTATATCATTTAAATAATTATATAAAAAATATGTTTATTAGAAACTCAATGTTGCGTGCATAATACGCCCAATCGGTATTCCATGTAACATATGACAAGATGTTGTTGCATATAAATTATTCCAATTTATTGTTTTGTGTAATGTATTCCAAGTTGGTGTTTTGTTTAATATATGCTAATTTGGTTCCATGTGAAAGGAATGTTTGAGTTGGTGCATTTCAAGACATAAATGCAACTTTAATTTATTAGGGTAAAACTGATTTGTAACCATAATAATATTTCATATTATAATCAATCTACATTAATATTAATTTATAATTAATTGGTAACCTATTAATTCATATTATATTGTGTAAAACATATATTTTCATAAATTAGTTAATACTATTCATAAGCTCTAAATAAATGTCAAGGTTTTATCTAATTATATTAAATAGTACTATTTTAATAATATATTATTGTTTAATAAACCCCAGTATTTCGTGTCATGAAATTCATTGAGTAATTTCATTGTTGGGTGAAATGAAAAATATCAAAAAGGTTAAATTAATTCAAAAAAATATTTCACAAAATCTTGGGGTGTTATACCCCTGGTTTGTGATTCTAAGTATTGGTGAAACTATATCTTTGGTATGTGGGTCTTTTATACATGTACTATAAGAACCATTACAATATCAATATAGATTTTGACCCAAAAATTGGGTAGAGTCAATGTTTTGAGTATCTATAGAACTTCATCTTTGAGATGACTTATACAATAGGCAAGGTACCATCATTGTAGGTTCTCTTATCCACAAAACACAAGTATATCAAGTGAAGGGTGAATGATCTTTGAAGGAAAATTGGTGCCTTATGAGTTTATTAGATAGCTATATGATGGTTTCTTTGAAGTATTATGGATTTATGTTTTGTACTTCATTGGTGTTTAAATATTATTTAGTATAATTGGTAATGGCTAGAAAAGAGACTGACATAGAGAGTGTGGTGATGCGTGAACAACTAGATGGCGGTGACCAAATACATGGGTTAATGTTGGACAGTGAAGATGTTATCCTAGTTCCTGTGATATTTTTAGTACATGCTTCAATAATATAAGATATATTGAGATAGTCCCATAACTATACGTTGGTGGAACGTCTTGGGAAGAAAAGGATATACCATGACTTCAAGAGGTAGTTATGGTGGTCAGGGATTAAGAGAGACAATTCTGGATTCATTTCCAAATACCTTACCATCTAGAGGATAACAATAGATCACAAACAAATTTTTAGTCAACTCCACCTACTTCTAATTCACATGTTGATTTGGGATCATATCATGATTGAATTCATAAATATTTTATCTAGGACCTCAAGGATATATGACACTATTCATGTAATTGTGGTATGGTTGATGAATGTACCTAATTTCTAATTAATCTATGAGACTAACTTAGTAGAAGAGTTAAGGGATAATTTTATTATTTAAATAGTACTCTTATATAGAGTTTACTTGAGTATTGAATATGATATATATGTATGTATCATTTCAGAGTTTTGAAAGAGATTGCATAAGTCCTTAGGCATTTGTTGAGATTAAGAAAAATATATTATCCTAGAACAAATGGAAAATCTTAGAGTATGATTCATTTACAGGAGGGTATGCTTTAGGATAGATCCTTTCACATCAGTGGATCTTTATATTATCACCTTGCCATGGTTTAGATAACATACAATAATATTTATCATGATTTTGTTATGACCACACCTTATGAGGCTCTTTATGGTAGTCTATATCATTCCCCTCTTTGTTATCATGATGTAGTTGAGGTAATAATTTTGGGGCCTAACATGGTATATGAGAAATACTAGAGAGTTAAACTAACTCATAAGTGGTCGATCATAGCTCAAAGTAAACGTATGTCATAAAAATACAATAGGAGGATACCATTGGAGTTTTTAGTTGGGGACTTGGTATATCAAAGAGTGACTCCTCAGTTTGGGAACAGGTTTTTGAGGAAGAATGGGATGTCATTTTCAAAAAATGTTGGACACTTCAAGATCACTAAATGGGTTGGTATAGTGGCATATGATTTGGATCTTCCACCTCGCTACATAGGTATACATGATGTGTTTCATGTATCTTAACTTGATAGGTATATTTCCTATCCATTTCATGTCATCAATGTTGATGTTGTTGAGTTAGATTCCAACATACCATACATTGAGCACTCATTTTATATTTTAGATCAAAGTGATAATATCCTTTGTGGGAAGGAGGTACCACTAGTCCATATTATATGGCTTCAGGGATGAATTCAGGTGGAGAATATAGAGTGATAAATTTATGTTTGAATTTAGTGGCTTGAGTTTTTTCAGTAGAACATTTGAATTTACTTCTTAGGGGTGAGGAGGTTTTAGAGGGGAGAAGTATAACATACACTCTTTGGTTCAATGTATAATATGTTTCATGTTTATAAATTTCTCATTTCACTTTTAATTCATGTAAGATATGAGCTATTTCAAGGTTAATTTAGGTGGCTAGGGGTCCATGTTTTGATGGTGGTATACTTGAGGAATGGATCAACCTTTGGGTGGATGAAAAAAAACCTCTAGTAAACTAGGGGGTTCTAGTTTGTCTGATGGATTTAGTAGACCCCACTAGCTTGCTGATGGCACTGGTAAAATTGAGATGGTTCTACCAAGAACATTGGGATGGCAAGCCTATGGTACGACCAGATTTTTGGTGAGGCCCATCAAGTGGCTAGTGTTCCCAGTCTAGGGTTTCATTAAATTACCCATAGGTTTTAATGTCATTCATCTCACACCTTAATTAATACCAAAATCCAACCCATATGAAAATATCTCATATTTTAAACCTTTTCCCTCAGTCCTTAGACTCTCTCATAAATATCCCTTAGAATGGTGAGTTTTCTTTAGATATATGCCAAATCCATCTTCCTCCTTGGTAGATTATCATGGATATATTATAGTTCTATTATTTCTATGATGATCCAATGATTATGTAACTCTTTATTCTTTAATTAGTGACAAATTTGGTGTGTGTAATACATTTATTCATCAGATTGAGATATATGATTCACAATGAACATTAAATGTGCATGTGTTCATGAATTATCTTCCTAAACCTAGTCTCTATGGAAAATTTACAATAGATCCTAAATTCATTGATGATTCTAGAGTATATTTTATATTTCAATGAAAACCCCTTAATTATTGATAGAATTATCATGAATGGTGGATCTTTTTAGTAATGTTTCTCTATAATGATCAACATGAGACCTTATTATTCTTGAATATCATCTTGAATCTATTTTATAATGATATATTGGTGATGTATTGATGATAGTTGGTTAGACTCAAGGCTCCGTTTAATAATTGGTGAGTAATTCATGATCCCTTCATGAATTGATAATGTGTCCATTGAGTAGGAAACCCCTCCTTAGACATACCATGGAATTGGTTATGTTGATGACCTCCTTTAGTTATGTGATTTTATAACCATTCTTATTGTTATAAAATCATTACTATACTATATTAAAAAAATCATGGTAAACATAGTAGTGGTAGGAATCCCTTTAAATATGAGATTATTCTCTATGTGTGATAAATTTTTAGTCTTCAATTCTTTGGATAACCATACAGTTATTCATAACAACATTGAGATAGGATTTTAATTACCTTTTGAGGCCCTTAAATACACTTGTTTCCTTGATTAATGATGTATTGGAATGGATTTTTGTTCTTAATTGATTGTGATTTCTTGTGTGTGTTTGAATTGTCATGATAACAATATATTATCCTTCTTTCCATTAGTATTTCTAGAGTATCTTATTATCATGGATGAAATTGATCACAAGATTTTATACGTTTTCTACTATATGATCTTCATGATGTGCTACACTTGTATTATTATTATATTCCATATTATGTATATTATCATGATGATGATGGGATTTCTTGGTATTTGTGAAAGATGGTTGTCATTTTATGATTAGTCATTTGAGTGGGGGTGTGCATGATGTTCTATAATGATGATAATAGATCCTTAATCAGGGTTGGTGCATGATATTATTATGTTCCGAACTAGATTTTGATTCCTATATTATATTGAGTTATGTGCCAAAAATCAATGTCCTATGGATACTGAGTAGTATTCATACTTGATGACTTGTTGATGCCGATTGAAAATTCATCATCCAAGGAACTAGTTCCTTGATTATTTTTCAACATCATGATCATTATTCAGGTATAGAACTTAAGTAGGTGTGACCAGGGAACATGGTGACTTGGTTATCACATGAGTGATTAGTACATGATTGTTTATACTTTCTTTTACAATTTTTGTTATCACGATATACACCTATTATACATGTGAACATTTGGTAAAAAACATTAGTGGTGTCCTTCTAGGTTTATTATACACACCCTACACGGGAATCTCAATGAATTTATAGACATCATGTATAGAAGTATAAGGAAGGGAATGGGGATAGTGGTATAGAGTTGATTCATGGAGTATAGATCAGGTGTCGGGACTAAGATGGACATCAGATGATTTTGATAGTGTAACATTATTTATAATTCTTCTTACACTATTAATATGGGATGGACTTCCACACAATGAGCTATGATATGATTCTTGGAATGAATTGGATAACATGTTTCAGAGGTCACATTGATTATTATTGAAGATGAGTACCATTTACTTTTTCTAAGGGAGAGAAGTTCATTATGTCTCGAGAATTGGAACTGGGAGCAGGTAGAGTTGGTCTGATATTGAGTCGGCATGGCATGGTCATGGTGCTGATTGTAATATTGTCTCTTTCAGAAGGATTATTTATAAGACCCTCATTTTCCACATGTTCTTTATATCTTTATTCATTTCTTATTAGGTGAATTCACATGATGTCCCCCCTAAGATAGTAGTCGACTTTGAGATAGAACTCATTCTAGGTGAACAACCCATTTTTATACCCACCTACCAAATGTAACAGAATAAGTTGAAGGATATCTAGTTGTAGCATGAGGACTTTGAATAAAATGGGTGTATCGAGATGAGTAATTCATTATGGGGTGTAACATTTTTGTTTTTAAACAAGGAAGACATTTGATATCTCTATATTTTACCCATATTTTCGTAACTGTTTTTGTTGAATATTAATTGATGGAATATGATATGATTTATAAAATTCATTTTTTGTTGTGTTCTTATTGAAGGACCAGCATTTTGGAACAATAAAGAAGAAAGTGGAACATTTTAGGAAGATAAAGGTACTTTGGGATGCAATGCAAAGAGGTATAACATGACCCCAAAACATGATAACGAATTAAATATTGAAATAGAGTAAAGATGATCAATATTATAATGATAAAGGGACTTTACATGATGTAATATGTATATGGGATGTCCCAAAGGATTGAAATTGGTGATATGAGATTAAATTAAGCCTCAAGAACTAAAAATACATGATTCCCAACATGTGAAGGATATAAGGAGTAAACCTAACATAGTACATGAAGTGGAAGAAAGGTACAATGGAGGTTTCCCACAAAATTCATGGTGTGAACCTATTTCACATCATGAAAGTCTCCATAAAAACCCAAATATGAATGTTTTCACATTTCCTTCAATGGGGAACCATTGGATTGATCCAAAATGGCCATTTAATGCTTGGTTTTACCCAAGGAAAACTAAGGATGACTAATGGAATTATAAATTTGGGGTTCTGGCTAATTAAAAATGGATTTATTCCATGTGTAGAGGTTTGACCATAGAGATTCTACCTCTAGGGCTTTGACTCTCCGTAGTTAGGTTTTTCTTCTGCTTTCAATTCTCATACTTTGATGTAACATTTAATTTTTATTTGTTTAATTATAGTTGATATGTTTTTATTTCTTTCTCAATCCTTCTATCAAATTTTCTATCCTATGTTTTCATGTTTATTCATGATTGTTGATCACCCAACGATGATCTGTTAAATATATAGGGAGAGTAGAATCAGTCAAAATGTGTGCTTAGAAAATTGTTCTTTTTTTCTTTCTTCACTGTCATAATGATTTATTCAATTGGTATTGTGTTTTGAATGATTATATACATATATGTTATTAAATCCCGGACCATGTGTGTTTGGTAATAGATGAAACACAACATGAAAAACGTAATTAATTCATGACGATGGGATTTGATTATTCTTATAATTTTTTAAATCTCATCCAAAAGAATCCTAGAATTTCAATTCATATGGGCATGAAGAATTAGGGGTCTAGGGTAGTTTCATATAAATTAAACATTAAATATTTCAATAAAATTTATTTATTTTATTGACAATGATTATTATGGTTTTCCAAGTGCAGTTTGGAATTATTTGTTGGAAAACCTCCCTTAGAAGTTGGGTTCCCTCTCTTTTGTTTTTCCTTTATTTCTATATACATTTTAATTACTTAATTTTTATTATTTAATTAGTTTCAATTAAACTAATTGAAATTTGAATGCACTATCCTATGATAAATAGTTGTAATCTATGTGTTCCCCGCTCTATATGGGTTTGACCACATACTGCCTCTTTGAAATGCCTTTGTAGCTAGTATAGTTTGGGGAAAATATAATTATATAATTTGATCATATTTAGAGGATTTATCAACATCCTTTGGATGCATCAGCAATATTTTTAGACTTTATGTATATTATCTGAAGATGAATTAGGTTATGGTGAAGAATATATATTCTTTACACTTGATCAATGATATTTTAGATCAGCTATGGAGAGGAAAATATTTATCTAAGATTTATCTTCAAAAAACTATCACCAGTTCTATGTTAGAGAAGAATACATCCATATGATGGAATTTTGTATCAGGTATGGGATATATGATTACTTGGTGATTCTATATTGACTGATGAATGTACTAAAAGTGTTCATAGATCTCAATAAAAAGATCTTGTAATGATATCATGGCTTTTTTATCATGGTTTTCTTTAATGACGTCCAAATATTTTCATCAACCCCAGAGAAATATTCTAGAATCCTTGAGATATTTTAGATTAAACATCAATCACATCATGTTCATTCAAATATATTGAAGTGTAACTCTTGGATTCAGGTGAAAAAATTCATGGGACATGTGTTGATTAAGACATGTATATCTGTGGACCAAGATAATGTAGAGGCAGTGATGTCCAAGAAACATCATCATAATATGATCTAGATCATGATATTTTTGTGATTATCAGCATATTACCTATGGTTTTTCCAGGACTTATTCTAATTGTGAGAACCCTTGACAACATTGATGAATATTAGTAGGATTATTGTGAAGAGGTTTTAATTGAGCTGATGAGAATATTGATTATAGATCCAGTGTCAATATTTCCAAATATAGTGATTATTTTTGTTTTGAACTATGATGGATTAGACATTTTTTTGAGAGTGTTACTAATTCATCATGAGGTGTTGTTAACTTATGGGTTACATCAGCATTGGAACCATTAGTGAAACTATTATACCCATGAATTGGAGATGGTTTCTATGGTCTATGATTTAAATTATTAGATATACTATCTCTTCAGTGAGAGGTTTGTTTTCTATAAGAACCACAAGATCCTTGACAATATCATCATACAATGGGACCTTAAACATGGGGTAGAGTCAATATATAGTGTATCTATAAGTGATTGACTTTAAGATTCCATATTCACAAGTTAAAGGTAACAATTTTTTAGATTCTATTAGATGTAAGACATTGGTAGCCTAGGAACTTGGTGATCATCCTTTATAGGAACAATGGAACCTGGTGAGTTTTTTGTTTTACAGGAAGATGGATGTGTATGGTGATATGGGATTGATGATATATGCCTCATTGGTGGGAAGATATTATTTTCTAGATTGTGTAATGGAATGATAATAGGTTGACACGGAGTGTGTTATGATATGGGAATAAGTATATGGACAATAATCAATATCTAGGTGGTCATTAGATAATGATGATGTGATCCCACTACACGGGGGAGTTATAGTCCTAAATTACACCATGTATAAGCTAATGGGAATCTTCCATAACATTAACTGGGTGGTGCATCATGGATCAACATGGATGTATAATGACTCTAGGAGGCTTTTATGGTGTCCATGGATGAAGTGGGAAATTTTTTGATTTGTTTCTTGATTTCTTACATATTAGAGGAGAAAGGATGAGATTCATCATCTTGGTGGTTTACTCCAACCACATTTTGTGACCATGTGGAAGTGGGTGGATTTCAAGACAGAATTTTTTATGATGTAACATAGGACCCTAAGGATCTATTAGGATATTTGGGTGATTGGTGATTGGGTAATGATGTATTCTTAATTCTTACTAATCTATGAGTATCACTTCGTAGATGAGATGGTAAAACTATATTTTCATTAGATTGTATGATTACATGGAGTTAAATTGATAATTTTATATAAAATAGATGAATATTTAATTTCACTGTATTGGTAGGACTCATAAAAGGCCTTAGGGACTCAGCTGAGATTGAGTATAGTGTACAATACATAGACATGAATTTTCCATGCAGACATTTAAGATACTGGAGGATATTATTTGATCATGTAACCTAGAATTTGTTAGATCTTAGGATGATAATATTTAATTGGTTGGGTTTTAATAATAAAATAGTTATCAATATTTGATTTAGATGTAAAATTATGAGGGGATTTAAGGTAGTTCATGTATTTCACCTCTTTGTTATAATGTGGCTGGTGAGGTAGTAGTTGTGGATCCTAGTATGGTACATGAAATCTCTGTGGGAGTGAAACTAATTTAGAAGATGTTTATCATAGCTTAAATTAGATAGAATTTATAGGATAATTATAGGAGGATACACTAATATTTCTCTATAGGAAAAAGAATTTTTTTCTTAGATTGACCCCACTGTTAGACCATCAACATTTTAGAAAGAAAGGGAATCTAGTTTCAAGATATGTTGGACCCATCAAGATCACTAAATTGGTTGCAATAGTGTTGTTCCATTTGGATCTTCCTCCAGGATACTGAGATATGTATTATTTGTTTCTTGTGTCTTAGATTTAGATGTAAATGCTATATCCTGCACATTTCATTGATTATAGGGATGTTAAAAACGAGCTTGATGCATTATATGTTGACTACCCAATGTATATTGTAGACTAAAGTAAGAAAGTCCTTCAACGTAAAGTGGTACCACTAGTATGTATTATATGGAATCATTTATAGATACATGAGTAGAATTAGAAGTGATATACTATTGTTCGGACTTAGTGAAATGAGTTTTTTGATAAAAACCTTTAGAGGAACATTTCAAAGATGAGAATTTGTCAGAGGGGGAGAATTTTAACATCAACTTTTTGGTTCAACGTATGAGATGTTTCACGTTTATAAAATTGTTTGTTCTATTTTTTTTCTTTGATACAAACTATTTAGAGGTCAGTTTATGTGGATAAGGGTATGGGTATTTGATGGTGAAAGAGTTGAGTAAGGGATTAGCCTTAGAGTGGATGGAGAACAATCACCAATAAACTGGTGGAACCGGCTGACTAGTTGGGGGGATTCTAGTAAGTCTATTGGTATTAGCATATCCCACTGAAGTGCATGGAGTCCATTAAACATGGGGAGTCTGGAGTTGATGAGGTGTCTATTACACAAGCAGAGGAACCATCTACCCTTGTTTTGGTGAATGGTGATAAGGAGGCTGTTGAATATGACAACACCCAGGAGCTTCTCATGCACTCGAATGATGAAATGTTAGAGGAGTCTCTCTGGATCAAGATATCAAAGGAGGATGGTTAAAGAATGTTTGAAAGATCATTGAGAGTTGATTTTAATGAAGAAAAAGACTTGTGGATTGAAAAATAGAATAGGATATTGACCTATGGTTTCAATGAGGGGAAAACAAACTTGCAGGAGCATGTGCAGACTTGGGACAAAATGGCTTTACGCTTCGAGGATCTTATTAAATACAATACAAAAATGGAGGTTACCTCCATATAATGGAGACTTCTTAAGGTTAAAATGATAATTTCTTTAAATTTTCTTGGAATGAATTTATAATTTTTTATGAGTTTTGATTATTTTTTGTGTTTTGAACATTGTTGGTTTCCCACTTTTCCTTAAAAGTGCTTCTGAAATAAAATAAATAAATTATTGGTGGTGGTGGCATATCCCACTAGTAAGCTAGTGGCCCTAAAATAACCTAGGTAGTTTTTCCAAGCACATTGTCTTGTTTATGGTTCTAACAGATCACTTGTGAGGCCCACTAGTCTGCTGATGAGCCTAATCCATGGGTTCAATAAATGCACACCATAAGTATTGATTTCACACGTTTTGAACCTTTATTAACAGAAATATCCTACCCCTATGACAATATTTCTAATTTTAATCTTTATCCCTTTGACCATGTCCTCTATCAAACTTCTCCCTTGGTCTCTTCAAAATTTTACTAATCTTATGAAGTTCATATGGTGATTTTTCTTTAGGTCAATACCAAATCTTTTTTCCTCCAAGATAAATGGGCTTGTATATATGATGGATCTATGGTTTCTATGATGAACTGATGATGAATTATCCCTTTCATTATAGTTCAGTGATATATTTAATGTGTTGATGATGTTTCTTAACCAGATCGATATCTACCATCGATAATGAATGTTCAATTGGTATTTGTTCATGAATCATCTTAATAAACCTCTTATTGATGAAATATTGAATATATACACTTAATATATTTATGATGAATTGGTAGATTTGATATGTAAATGATAACCCTTTTGAAAAAAGATATAATTATATAGAATTGTGGATTTTTCTAGTATGTTTCTTTAGATCGATTATCATGATACCTACTTCTTGAATATCATATTAAATATATTCTCTATTTATGTATTAATGATGGATTAATGTTGGGTGTATAGACTTGAGTATCTCTTATATTATTTTAAATGAATTCCAAATCCATTTTGAATAAAATATTGATCCAGATAATAAGATTACCATCCTTCAAAATACCTTGAAATTGGTTCCATCGACAGACTCCTTATGGAATTTACTTCTAGAAATATACTTGTTGACATAGAATCTTCATGATTCTCTTTATAAACCCCTTTCATGAAAACCAGAATTGAACTAGGAATCCCTTGATGTGAGAGCACATTCTTTGTGGTTGTGTGACCTATTTTGTCTTTGATAATTTGAGGAACATTGGATTTATTTTTCAAAAACCACGAGGTAAGAAGTTCCTTAACTTTTGAGACCCTTCTATACCCTTGTTTCCTTGATTAATGATGTATTTAAATGGATTTTTTCCTTTATTTATGGTTTTTTCTTATAGATGTGAACATTATCATGATACCCATATATGATTCTTGTTTTTTTGAGTATTTATATAGTATAATTTTACTATTCTGGATATTAATCACATGTTGTTGTATGCTTACTACTATATGATCATGATGATGTTCTAGGAGTTTATAATTTTTTTCTATTATGTGTATTATCATGTCATAGGAGGTTTTTCATGATATTTAAGATAGGTGATCATTATGGTATTATTACCCCTTATAGGGGGAGTGTGCTTAATGTGAAGTGGTGACAATGGTGGACCCTTACTCTAGGTAGGAACATAAAATCCTTGTGGCCTATCTTGGAACTCAATGCCTTGAGGATACTAAGTAACATTATGGATCTAGTTTCCTTTTGAATATCGAATTGTATGACCACCTTATTCCTTGAGGATTCCCATGACATGATTCTGAAATTTCATCTGGTTACTTAATTATTTTCCAACATCCTGATCATTATTTTTTCATGTAGCCAAAGCAGGTGTGGTTAGAGAAAGTGGCTGATTTGTTGGCACATGATCACTCAATACATGATTTTTTATGATTTTTTCACATTTATTAATATCATGTCATACACATATTATGTATTTGTGCATTTTTTATAGTCAAATTGGTGTTTTATACTAGGATTATTACTCAAACAATGTATGGGAGTCTCTATGCACATGAAGACTTCGTGTATATGTATCCAAGAAAGGGTAAGGGTCATATGGTGGAAATATGATTTGAAGAGCTGGGAGATAGAGGCGAGACCAGGATGGGCTCCTAGGGATATCTATAGAGTTATTTTATTTATTTATTATTATTTCACTATTACTCTAGTTTTCCGTACCATACAGTGATTCCATTTGTTATTTATTATATGATATATGTTCCATTGATTTTATTTGTTTATTATTTTTTTACTCTTATTTGGTATATTTTATTTTCATTATTAGAGTTAAGAGATAATACTGAGTTTAAAGTCTCCCTAATAATGGTATTCCAACCCACTCTTCATGTTTTCAGGCACTTGCATATGGAGAGGCACGCATGGGGCCTTGTAGATCTTTGGATAAAAATCGTTGGTTTGGGTGGGGTAATTGTTATGGTGAATAAGTTGGTTGTATTGATTCCATCCAAACTCAAATGTTATATGTTTTCTTCTTTCCATAATAACTTTTGTTAAAATGGTGGGATCTTCAATGATCCTATCTTTTTTCATCCGTATGTTGGTGAAATTCTAAGAATTCTATAATCCTAACATCTCTAATGTGTTGTTCATGTAAATTGGGTGACACATCATGTGTAGAATAAAATACCAAAATGAGTAGTTAATGATTAAATTTCGATTATGTAAATGCAGTAATGAAAACATAATATTATGAGAAATAACATAGTATATTAAATAAACATTTATCTATTCATTAAATTATATTTTCTTTTCTTTAATGGTTTATGGTATTTGGATCCTCAATCGAGTATCCAAATCAACACATTATACTCCCCTCTAACATACATGAAAGTTAATATATTGGGACCTCTATGAAATGAGGTTTACAACACAATTATTGGGTCATCCTTAATAGAATTTTCATCTAAACCTACATTTTTTCTAGTCACTATTACAATAATTTTCCAATTTCTATTTTTAAAATATGATATATAAAATACTTTTACTTCTAGAGATTCGATTATGAGTTGTTTTTCCTTTTACCCTTCCTTACTCAAATTCATATTCATGAATCTCATTTTTTTGATTTTATCTACAATCCTATATTCAACTGACTTAAAAAGAAAAATTATCACTTATAATATTGAATAATCCAAGTCATATATTTTCTCAATGATACCATAGAATGAAATAGTTGTGTAAATTGTATTTATATCCATTGTACTAGATACATCAATCACATCTACCAACAGAGTAACTCAACTATGTTTCACTATGAAAAAATCATTTTATTCCTTCCGATAAAATATATAATCATTAATTACAAAACCTTTATAATATAATAAACAGAAAAATGGTCCTTTAGATATGAATTAAATTCATTTTGAAATTCAATTCTAATTTATAAATTACTATTTAAAAAATAGTCTTGAGACCAATATATAAATTTTAGATTATATGTATTTGATATCCATTTTTTATTCCCTGGTGAACTAAAATACATATAAAGAACTTTGTGGGTTTCAACATATATAGAGACCCTTATAATTTAATTTAAAATATAAATATAAGACCACTCCCACAAATTTATGTTTATTATTACAACATATTTTCCAAAAATTACTTTTCCCACAAGTAATACACTTTAATAAGATTTTTGGAGACCAATGTTATGAACCTATGATATGTATTCTATAGATAATTCAACAGATTCTTCAAAAATATATCACTTTACAATGAATCCTTTTAATAGACATTGATTTTTGACATACCCTTTAAAAAAATTCAAATACTATTCAATAAGGTACATCCATATATAATGTATAGAACCAAATTTTTTAATCTCTATATTCAATAGAACCATCTTGTGATTCAATATATCAAATAATTAAATAGGGAAGAATATCTCCAATTCCCATAATATATCTGTAATTTCCTTTTCTTTAGTTGGATACATCACAGAGTCTATAACATTATAACACATAAGTTTTAATAATACTCAAATCTTGATTAATATGTGTAATGAATTTTTTGGAAGAATAAAACACACGAACACTAACATGAAATATTGCATGAAATCAGGAATATCATTTAATTTTAAGCTATTTAACATCAAATTAGTCATCAAACTAAAATTATTTATATTTTATGAATATCCCTCTAAAACCATTACACTGTTAAAAATTTTGAAAAATGAAATATTTCTTGTCTAGATAGAGTGTAATATGTTGTAAGATGAAAAGTCCATTTTCTCTTCTTTACTAGTTCCAATATAGTGACCATGACCCCAATAGCCTAAATCAAGTGTACGATTTATTACATTGAATTAATATATAAGGAATCACATACCAAAGGACCAAATAGTTTAGTAGTCTTGGTAAACTCAATATATATATGATTCTTATATTATATTTGAAAAAAGAAATTACAACATAATTTTTTTTGAGAATAACATTATTATATCAGGTAAATCCTTATACCTAAATCATGTTAAACTTTATATAATCTTGGGTAAAGGAAAAAAACAAGGGTGAGCTCAAATGTTCATTAATGGTAAAGTAGAGCGTAAGCTATTATAATTAATAAATATAATAAAAATAGAAGGGTAAATAACATAAAAAAATCCATGTAATCAATAAACTAATAATTAAGTGAATATATAGAAAATATAAATAACAAAATATCATGGATAATAATCAATATGGAAAGGTAAATAACTCAAAATTCATTCCATTTATTCAATAAAATGACTATCATCACCTGATAAGGCATAATCAATATAGAAAGGTAACTAACTGAAAACACATTCCATTTAATCAATAACTTAGAATGAAATCCAAACACATGTAATATAATTTATAAAATATCATATATAATATTAATTGGATTTTAATGAAGGAAATTACTTAACTATTAGATGCATTAACTTAGAATCATGATATCTATAATCACAATAACTTTAATAATGTTTTTTAAAAATATTGTATACAAACTCATCTATTTTGGAAAACTAATTTCATGTTTTCTTTATGATACACCTCATGGGACTACCAATGCATTGAGGGGATATATTATACTAGTCCCCACCCATTCCTGTATGTCTAAATAATTCCCAATATATCAAATAATTGATTTAATTCATGAACAGTGTTTGTTATCATCAATAGTCTGTATTGAGTAAGGAATATGGAATTTTCAATATTTTTTCCAGATAAAAAAATAAAATTCAATATAGAACACCATATTTTGGAAAGATAAACATTTTAAGAAATAAACATATCCATGATAAATAATGTGGATATTTATGGGAAATTAAATGTCTACAAGAAAATGAATAATTCTTGTGAATGTTAATGAATATAGAAATGAATCGAGGAAGTGGATTCCAGTACTTTCCTTAGTCAAAATGATCAAAAACACTCCATAGTAAGAATATTGAAAGTATCAATACAATATATATCCATTATAGTAAGAATAGAACTATTTTTCATTGATGAATAGGAATACCATGGAAATATCTTTAAAACATTAATTTATAAAATAACCTTTTCATTTTGAGAATCACTATTTAAAACTAAAATTTCACAAAACATTTTGAAAATAATTTTCCAAGGAACTAATATTTGGAATATAAAAATTCTACATTAAAAAAATTTAGTGGTCATTATGGATGGATATTTTGATCATACCATACAAATTAAAACAATGATTCCATTCACATTATCAGTAAAATCCAAATAAGAATTGCTTTGAAAAGAACATAAATAATCATTTCAATTTTTTAAAGTATGAATGGGTAAAAATAACTTTAATAAATAATTTTAACAGTTAAAATCATTTTTGAAAATATTTTTAGAAAACATGGTTTCAGAATAAAATGGATTTCCGATTAAAGGGAGAAATAAACTCAAATTTTATTAAAAACAATTTTTCAATTATTTTAAGTACCAATGTGTAGGAAAAATTTACTAATACCTAAAAATATTACAAATTAATATATGAGGATAATGTTTTTGGGTTTTATTAAACAATGTTAAAATAATTTCCTTCAAACTTAAATTCGAGAATATATAGTCTCGATGAGAATGAGATTGTAAAATAAACCCTTACAATGATCATAATGTTAAAGTGGGAATTATTCAATGAATTGAGTATGTGTATCAATATTAAATAAATTTAAAAAAATAAGTAAAAAATAATATAATTAAAATTAATTACATATGTAATATTATAATATCAAATAATGAGAAGAAGTAATATAACCCAATGAAAATAAATTATGTTATGAAATTCATTAAAACCTGGTGAATTTTAAGTCCAATCCCCATGGAAGAAATAATTAAAATTGAAAATAATAATACCAATAAGTATGAATTATTTATGTTATTTCATGGAAAATAGGAAGTATATATACTATATAAAATAAATTATTGCATAACATACAAATGTGCCTCAATAAAAGGAAATTCAGTCAAAATCCCTTACATCATGCTTCCTTTTGTTGGAACATGATTTATCCTACTATATAGTGGTTTAAAATAATTTATTAACTTATAAAATAACCATATTAATATTTATAACATCATATATGTTCTTAATATAATATTTTATCACCTGTTTGTTAATTATCATTCATTATTTCCATTGTTTCGGGTGTTAATTATCATGTCTTCTCAAGCATGTTTCATCATGAAAGATCCATTTATTTCCCATATTATATAATAATATCATATAAAAAATAATCATCATGATATAATTATCATATTTATATTTCATTTATACTTTTAATTTCAATCATGAAAGATAGTTTTTAGAAATGAAGTATGTTATGATCATGAAGATGGTAGGTCGTACATACGCATGAATAACATTTCCATTTTACAATGATCATTATGGAATGAAATTAAGTAATATTTCACCATTACATAATGATAATATTATCATATATACCATATTATATTTTTAAATATAATTATATATATCATCGATATGGTTTGGTGATGAAAAGAGAGCCACATCACTTCATGAAGGCAGTAGTCCACACATACACAAACAATGTTATCATTTTTCTAAGAAAAAAATAAAATAAGATATTATCTTTTCAGAATGAGGAATATTTCATTAATATAATAATTATTTCATTTATATCACAAATATTTATTAAATATACCTACATAAAACTCCATGTAAAGCATTAGTGAAATAAAAACCATGTCGCCTTATAAGGCGGTAGTATGTCGTACATAAGAGCGATGTTATCGTATCCCCTACAGAATGGAAAGTATAAAAATTAATAAATGATATAATGAATAAATAGGCATAATTATGTTATAAATGTCATATATATACTTTATATCCATGATTTTTCGGGGTTTTGTGGCATGGAATGGGTTTTTCTCGTCATGTTACCATTTCACTTTCCCTCAAACTCTTAATGGTTCCCCATCTATAGATGAGTATGAACATGCATTCCAAAGGTCAGCGTTCATCTAGGTTTTGAGGCCTAGAGACTCTTAGGGGATCCAATTAGTTGAGAGAATGGGAGTTCAGGCAAATTGCACCCTTTTGGGGGAAATTTTTCCTAATTTGGGACTCTCTTATTGATTTAAGACACGTTCAGAAATCTCCCCTAATCCTGATAAGGGACTGGTTACCCTGAAAAAAAAATAGATATGGATCAATTCTTTTTTATGTAAAATAGACCAGGAATCATCTGTATATATCAGAGGTTCTTGATCATTTTTTGATAGTGGGAAATTGCTTATGTGAAAAAGTCACATGACCAAGTTCTTTAGGTTATGCTCCCATGTGTAGAGAGGGTTGATATTACAAGGATGGGATTGAGCCATTACGAGGCATCCTACGTATCCTGGTTATTGTAGGAATAAAAACCCATGTAGTTCGGTTGGATTTGGGACATACACACTGAGTCTACCCTATTTATGATGCCTAATTAGGTGCTTGTTATATCCTCATAAGCCCACATGATCTATGATCATTGTGAGGGAAAAGAGGGAATGCATGATCAGCCTTGTGGGATGTCAATGTGGGATCGGCATATTGGGGTAGTCTTTGATATATTTGATATGGATATCGAGGATTTATATAGGAGTCCTATATATCCTGATTATGGTGGGAATCAGAGTCCTCAAAGTTCATTAAGGTTGGGGATTACACACTGAGGTTTCCCTATCTATGATGCCAAATGAGGTGCTCATTGTATCCCCCTAAGCCCACATGATCCATGATCGTTTTAAGAAATAAGAGGGACTGAATGATCAAATTTATGGCATGTGGATGTGGGATCTACACATAAGGGAAGTCCTTGAGATATTTGATATGGATCTTGATCCTTTAAGGATGCATCATACGTATATCAGTTATGGATGGAATCTGAGTGGTTGTAGTTCTTTATGGATGGGCCTTACACACTGAGCCTACCCTATTTATGACTCCTAATGAGGTGCTTGTTGTATCCCCCTAATCCCACATGGACCATGCTCGTTGTGAGAAATAATAGGGAGTTTATGATCAGCCTCATTTCATGTGGATGTGGGATCTGCATATTGAGTAAGTCCTTGAGATATTTTATATGGATCTCGAGCCTTTAAAGAAAAATCCTACATATCCTGATTATGGTGCGAATTAGATTTATCTTAGTTCTTTAAGGATGGGTCTTACATACTGAGGCTACCCTATTTATGATACCTAATGAGGTTCTCTTTGCATACCTCTAATCCCACATGATCCATGATCATTGTGAGAAACAAGAGGGAGTGCATGATTAACCTCATGGAACGTGGATGTGGGATCTGCATATTGCGGCAGTCCTTGAGATATTTGATATGGATATCGAGCCTTTATAGAGGTGTTCTATGTATCACGGTTATGGTGAGAATCAGATTCCTCATAATTCATTAAGGTTGGGGATTACACACTGAGGATTCCCTATTTATGATGCCTACTGAGGTGTTTGTTTCATCCCCCTAAGCTCATTTGATCCATGATCGTTATGAGAAACAAGAGGGAGTTAATGATCAAAATCATGGCATGTGGATGTGGGATATGCATATTGGGATAGTTCTTGAGATATTTGATATGGATATTGATCCTTTAAAGAGGTGTCCAACCTGTCTCGGTTAAGGAAGGTGGCAGAGTCCCCGTAGATCTTTAAGGATGGGGATTACACACTAAGGCTTCCTTGATGAATGGGACTTCATATATGGAAGGTGTCTCATGATCCTGTCTGAATACCCTATGAGTCATCGTGTGGCCTGTCTCGATACATATGGGGGTGTCGCGAGAGCCATGGTGATGTGGTATGGGGGGTTTCACATGTCTTGGTCGACACGTCGGGGAGACATTGCGAGTCAAGGCCGACATGTATAGGGGTGTCACATGTCTTAAATAACTTTTCCTGGAGACACCATGAGACTGTACTAACATGTTTAGAGGTGTCTTTGGTCACAGATTACTCGTTCAGTGGGTTCACCAAGAGAGTTGGGTTGTCATGATTATATGTGTTGATGAGACTCAGCAAATGTGAGTAACCACCATAATATGAGTCATATGATGCATCTGAAGGACATCCCAAGTCTAGGGTGACAAACCCATAGGGTTTGCAGTATCTAGGTGGTGCTCGTAGAAGGTTCTCAAGATCTATCATGACATGTATGGAGTGTTTTGCATGTATCAGATGACATAACAAAGGGATGTCATGAGATCCTGGTGGCATGACTCGGTATTGTCTCATATCTTCATATGGAACATGTGAAGCCCAAATAGGTATGTGATCATGTCCTCAGCTTTAGTTTTAGAATTCAAATCCCGTCTTTTTCCCTTGTATTGTGAGTGACTCATCTCGGTTCAATGTCAGTTTGTTTGGGTATTGTGTGATCTAAAAGATATGTGATGTGTACTTTTCATTTTTTTTCTAAGAGTCCATTATGTGATCATTAATTGATCATGGGAAGGACATTATGATTGGCTCATGACTACTCTGGCGGTCTGTCGGTGTATTAACGAGAAAAAAATCGGTCGATCATGGGATTGGATGTTGGTCGAATCCCATGATCTAATCATCGACATGCGTAGCCTCTAGCATCTAGTCAATTGGCTGACCCTAACTGATCATCCAACCAACCCCATTTTTGAGTTAGAGTAGATAATTTATAGGCATAGCCATTCAGTATACTCACTGGTTTATGTAGGGAATTTGACATGAGTCCAAGATAGAGTCGATATGGGGTCTGGTGTAATGTGGTTATGTGAGTCTCTACGGTGGACCGTGTCTGGGGTGCCGCTTGATTCCTAGAGATCATAGACCCATCCATCCTTTATCTTATTATTATCAATTATTGAAGACTCATTCCTTTAAGGGATTCTATTTTTTCTTGTCAACATGTCTAAGGGTATTTGTTAGATCCATGTTCTTGTTCGAGGGAACACATGAGCCCTTGGATAGCCTATCTCGAGGTCTCATGGACTATATTGAGGGTTTTCTAGATGTTTTATGTGTCCTCCAACGACCATGAACCCTGCTCACCTACACAATTTCCACCTCCTTCATTTTATGTGACAAAGGTTGGGAGTTATGCGTGATTTCATGTATGTAGATGAAGGGAATTTCCTCTATTTTTTGGATACAATTCACATGACTGATATGGTTCACATATTGGTGTGTGAGTATTTCATGGAAAAACATATATGTTCATCCTTAGAGCATCTAGGGGTGGCTGGGACATGTGCTAGGTCTTTCGTGCGGTGAAACTGAAAATATAGTGGGACCAGGTGATCTGAGGTAGTCATGACACTAAGGTCTCGCGGTGTCTCACAAGTCACTCAGGGCACACATCTCATGTATTTCAATGACCAAATAAACCACTCACATCCTCCCTCTAGATCCCATTTTATTTATTTAACAAGGGTTGGTAGTTACAAGAGTTTTCTCAGGTAATATCCATGATTTTTACTAAATTTTTTGGTGGTGTCTCATGTGTACAATGTTGATTTTGAGAGTGTGTATGTATTGTGGTAAAAACTATGCATTTGTCCTTATAATGTTGTGGAGTTTTCTAGGGGTTCCCATGTGTTGCAGATGAGTAGTTGAAGGGGCATTTTGAGATTCACTAGATAGGTCAGGGTGCTTTATGTGTCTTCATGGGTGCACTGTATGGCCTCCAGTGACTGCAGACCCCTCTCACATTCTCCTCTTAATCTCCTTCTTTCTTTTTGTTGAAGGCTCAAATGTCTTGTGAGATGGATTGGACATCACATAGGTATTTTATTCTTCCCAATAACTCTTTGGTGCATGATATTTGTGACTATTGGGGGTATTCTCCTTAGGATATTTCTTCCCTTGATTTTTTGTGGAATTTTGGATGGTGTTTAGGAACTTATCAATGACAAATAGTGAAGCCTCGGAGGATGCTAAACTGGAATTCACCATTCAGTCATTGGTGAGAAATCTTGCTTGATGAAGAGGGTTTTTTAGGGATTTCCATGGTCTAAGAGCCTTTTATAGAGACTTCTTGTGACCTTTATATGGTCACGCGATCACATGACTTTTTGGGGCTCCACAAGTCTTCGACCCTCTCTTCTCCCTTGATTTCATGCGAATGATAAAACCCATGTTTAGGTATTTCTTACTTTGTGATTTTTTATTGGTTCTCATTTTCAAGACATCAAAAATCCCCCCCCCCCCTCAGGAGTGACATCTGAGGGGACAAGGACTCGGTCATGTGTACAACCACATTCCTGCTAGAGTCCTTGGTGGTTTTGTGAATTGGTGCTTTTAATATCTATGGATGGAATCTTGAGTAATATAGTGCTGTATAACAAGCCTCATGAAAACTTTCACATTATTTAGTTTAGGTTTTTTTAACTTAGACCATTTTTCCTTAAATTGGGTTCCTTTAGGTGGGATAATCTATTGCTTTAGTTTAGGGTATTTTAGCTCGGACCATCTGTTGCTTTATTTTAGGGTCTTCTAGCTCAGACCATATATTGATTTAGTTTAGGTTCTTTTATCTCGGACCATATTTTTCATTATTTTAGGGTCTTTTATCTCAGACCATATATTCTTTAGTTTATGGTCTTTTATCCCAAACCATTGGGAATCCAAGTAGTTTAAAGTCTTACCGCCAGGACTTTTGGTGTTCCATGCAGTTTAAAGTCTTACTTTAAGGAATTTTATGGAATATGGGGCTGGCTAACCATGGGTGACTCAAAAAACTATGGTATGTTGAGTTCTATCATGGTTTTTATAGGGCCCATGAGGATTGGAGTTCCTTTTCTTACAAGGAGGATATTTCTTTAGTTGGCGGGTTAAACCCCTTATGCATCGATATAATTGCCAAGAAAAGCTGATCACCACTCTTTTCCATGGGATATGAAAGATTCATGTTTTGGAAATGGTTGAGGGAAAAATACTATGGAATCTTGGAATGTCAAGATAGTTCAAATTTGGTTAATTTAAATCACAACACAAAATTCTAAACAGAATGATATGGGATGGGATAGACATGCTGGGTATGTCCCTCAACATTATTGGATATCAGATTCCACCATGGGGTCGTTTAGGTTCACAAGGATTATGAGGCCCTATATATCGGGCCAAGATGTTTTTGATTGGTGGGTCTATTCCCTTGCATCAATAGAATTTCCATGTGAAGAGATCTATATTCATTTATAGGGGATGTGCAATATTTATAAATTCTCAAACATCAAGATGATATAGTTGGATATGGAAGGAAGGATATCTAGGAAGGGTACTAGAGCATAGGGAAACTTATATCTTAAATAAATATCATGAGCCCTATACCTTGTAATTTTGAATCATGTGGTGTGAGACATCAAAAGGTTGAATAATGAAATGCCACATTTTGGATTTGATAATGGGTACAAAACTTGGTGATGCAACATTGAAAATATCAAATCTGCTTGGATAGTCTGGTCTAAAGACTATAAATCATTTTCCAAAGCACTTAGTTCATGAGGAATATATGTAACTATCATTATGGGGTAACCTATAACACAATGGGTTTTTAGGTTCCGCCTTGGTGACATCATGCTCAAAAGAATCAAAAATCCATTTACATCAGGCCAAAATATATCTGGTAAGTGGGTTAGAGCCCTCGCATCAATAGCATGGACAAACATAGTAATATCTTTTCATCTTCATGGGAAATAAAATATTTGCAATATCCTGATACATTTCATATCATGAAGTGGGATATTTGGAAAATGTAAGATCCAAGAAGAGTTTAAGTACCCTAAAATTTGTGCCACCACCTGTCAAGCATATTATCATGAAGAAGATTTGTGAAGAATCATTGCTCTTATTTTCTCCTAGACCAGGGGGTCCAATGATAATAGCTTGGATTTTACTAGGTCTATATAATAGACCATAAAAGATTTATTCTGTATTGATTAGTACCCTAATTTTTTCCTAAACTAAGTAAATGATGAATTTAGTGGGTGGAGACTTTAATTTTTCTTAGGTCTCTCTTTGCTGGCCTTCGACCTGATAAGTTTTTTTCTCATTCATTATCAGTTTAAGGTATTGTGATCTTGACCATTATCTGCTAGAGTTTAAGGTCGTATAGCTTTGACCAAAGTGTGATCCATTTAAGATCATTCCAATTAGACCTGGTATGGGGGATGAAACACAAGAGCCTTATTAGGATACCCAGGGTCAAGAGTACTCCAACATCATTTTGAGTAGGCAGTGGATAAATTTTCAATCATGGATCAGGGTACTCAGGTCATGAGTATGAAGATCATTCTAGGGGTAACCTATAACATAATGGGTTTTTGGGTTCCACATTAGTGATTTTAGGATCATAATAATCAGAAATACCATTACATGGGTCCAAGATATCTCTGGATGGAGGGTCTGATCCCTCGCTTCAATAGTATGGCCAAGTGAACAAATCTCTCTTCCTCTTGAGGGCTAGTAGAAGGTTTGCAGTCACCCAAGATGCTTAATACATGAATTGAGGGGCATGGGTTATGGTGATTAAAAAAAATAATATGGAAGAACATTATTCTATGGTTGGCCATGGTAAGGCTTTTATGTTCCTTTGATAAGGAGGGGTGATGGATGATGAGCTATACTGTTTACCATCATGTAGTGGGATGTGTTTCCTTGATGTTTAACGTCATGCAGTGAGGAAGAATGGTTCCAATAAAGTTTATCGTCATTCAAATTGGACAAAAGATTGATAATCTCCCAAAGAAGGAAGGGCATGGTGTGGTAGAACATACCCAACATGAATGAGGAAAAAATAGATACACGCCACAATATGTGCACTTCTGGAGAGGACACAGGCCAAGATTTCAAAATGTAGATGCAATGATTTGTGTATCATGGGGCTGGACCCAAATAAAAAATGTTTGGGAGTTCCTACATATCCTATGGGTTAAATAATCAATCCACACATAGTTCTTTATATCTCAGGTAGTTTAGAATCATGTTGGGAGGATGAAGTTATAACTGATGTGAATGAGGGCCAAAGAGACCCAGACCATGCCTTGTAGTTTAACATCATGCGATGAGGAAAAAGGGTGAAAATTTAGTTTATTATTGTGTTATTAGGAAAAAAAGGTGAATAATTCCCCAAAGGTAATGCACATGGTATGTAAAAATAAAACAACTATGAATGGTGACCAAAGAGGCCCACACCATGCCATGCAACCCTGAAGGGGACTTAGGCCAACGAGGTACGAAAGGCCAAAGGGGCCTAGGGCTGGACATGAGGAAAACTTCTCGGGCATTCATACATATTCCGTGAGTATGGGAATCAATCTAAAAATAGTTCTTAATATTCTATGTATTTTAATATCATGCAGTGAGGAAGAAGGTCACCCAACATGAATGTGATGGATGCTACAGGTCTGTCCAGTTTTATGTCATGCGGTAAGGACGTTGGATCACCTGAAATGAAATGAATATAAACCTATGGGTGTTCCTATAATAAGTTATTTTGGCATCACTATGATTCTCAATAAGAATGAGAATCATTCTCATGTGGTTCCTGAAATGCCAGCGTGATAGGATACCGACACCAATGATGGTATTCCTATCATATGAGGTCCAAAAGAGCATAAAGTTTCATATTTTGTAGGGTAAATTTAACATGAAGTTTAACATCATGAGTAAAGGAATCATGAAATTCCCTTTATCTCCCTATATTTTGGATGATAATGGGTTCATCCCAATCCTTCACACTTTGTTTCTTGTGGGGAAACCCTTGTTCAAATTACTAAGCCCACGTGAGCTATGCTCGGTGCGATAAAAAAGAATTACAAGGACCGCTCCCATTATTCAGAGGCATAGAGAATAGGATGGGATTTTTTTATGTCATGTGCTAGCTGGTCCAAGACATAAGATCCAGGCATCCCTATATATATCATTGCGAATGAGAATCATGATATATGCAGTTCTAGAGAGACTGTGCAGTTTAATGTCATGTGGTGAGGACTAATCTGCACAGTTTATTTTAATGTGTGAGACATTCCATTCAGTTTAACATCATGGTTATAGGACGAATATGGTACTTATACTAGTGTTGATACCTTATTTCTAGTAATTATGAAAATTATTTTTTGGGAAATCTCTCATTTGTGGGTGGTGTGATATTCTCCCATCCATGGTGACCAGAAAATAAGCTCCATTATGATAGACCTTATGTATGAAATAGGGTCCCTCCCACTTTTTTTCCAAGTTTAGGGGATTATTCAATAGTATAATTAGGGTTCTGAGATCTAGCCCCAATTCTCCTTGGAGGAATGAATAAAGATGAACCTTTTTATTAAAGGAAAGTGTTATCTAGTTCTGATGGACTTCAAGGATGTCTAGTGTGTGTAACCTCTTCTTATATAGCCACTCAATATCATCCATCCATTTTTGAGATTTTTCATCATCTGAGAGTTTTATGAAAATGGATTTTTGGAGTGAGGGAAACTGGACCTCTATGGGTAGCACCGCATCGGTCCCATAAACCAATGAGTCTGGCGTTTCATGTGCAAAAGTATGTGTAGTGGTATGGTAGGCCCACGAAGCATGTAGATATTTTTCATCCAATACTTATTATCCTTGTTCACCATTTTATGGAGTATATTTGACAGAGACTTATTGAAGGCCTCTATCTGTCTATTTTCCATTGCATGATAGAATGATGAGGGAATGAATTTGATGTTATCTCATAATATAAGTTCATTAACTCTGTTGAATAGAAGTTATTGTTTATTTTCATAAATATTTTGTGAGGGACTCCAAACCTGGTGATGATGTGGGACATTAAAATTTTGATGATATTCTTCATTCCGACTTCCTTCAGGGGTATTGCCTCATCCAATTTGAAGAAGAAGTTAGTAGCAGTAAGGATGTACTTGAGCTGTTTGGCTGTGGTCAGGGGATATGACCCTACAATATCCATCCGCAAATTAGAAAATAGATAGGAGTATTTAGATGTGTGAAGAAAATTTGGGGGATGATGGATAGAGTTTACATGAATCTGGAACACATGACCTTTTATGGTTAATTCCACACTGTCTTGTATCATCTTTTTCCTGTAATACCCCAACCATCAGATCTGGTGGGAAATCCTGGTTCTATAATGGTGTGTGTCATAGGATCCCACTAGGACTTCTTTTATGATGGAGATAATTTCTCATTCTAAAATGTATCTGAGGATAATTCCATTGAATCCATGCTTGTATATGGTAATATGATCATTTGGACCATCTTACAAGGTGAGGTTTTCTACTCGGTGCCAGATCTATTCTTTTCCAACTCAATCTGTCAAGAGAGTCCTATCCTAAAGATATCTAATTATGGGATTCATTGATCTAGAGGTGGTTGTTTGTTCTTCATGCTCTGGGGTAGTGTTGATCAGATTTATATCTTTCATATCACACATGAGGATTGATGTGACCATTCATTGATGTGTTATTTGGAAGGTTGCTTCCTCCATATCAAGGTTTGTCAAGATGGATGATACATTATCTAGTGCATCGGAACAAGCATTATATGATTGAGGGATATAATTCCATTTGGGATCAATGGGGAATTCTTCCATTAGTCCCCTGACATATCCATTTAGAGGGGCTAGTTATTCTTTTTTGATGGCATATTTGTCATTGATTTTATTTATCACCAGCTCTTAATCCCCATTGATGTTCAGGTAGGCTATGTGAAACTATAATTCAAGTTCCAATCCAGTGATGAGGTCTTGGTACTCAACCTCATTGTTCATGCAGACTTTGGGTTGTGATAAAGAATAGTGAAGAACTGCTTTATCTAGGGTGAAAAATATGACTACTAGGTTAACCCAGTTGAGTTTCAGTTTCTCCATTATTTTTCAGATAGTACTCTGAGAGGTGCCAGGAAAATACATCTCCCATGTCAGAAGAGTGTTGTGGGAATATAAAACCTCTTCATCGGGGAGTTTGGTGTCCTCCTATACATTTTCTTGAGTGGGGTGTGCAGCGAAGAAGTCATCTAGGGCCTTCCCTTTTACTGACTTCTAGGATACGAACTAGATGTCGTATTGCTATAGGATAACTACCCACTGAGCCAAATTCCCGATCTATATAGGGAAGCCATGGATTTACTTGAGAAGGTTGATATGAGATATTATGTGGATCTAATGTTTCTACAAGTAATGACTCACCTTTTTCACTGTGAAGATTACTGCAAGGAAGTTCTTTTCGACATTATAATATCATGGCTCAGCACCCTGCATAGTCTAAATGAGGTAGTAGAGAATATTCTAGATCCCCAAATCATTCTTCTGAGCATGAAGGGAACCAAGTGAACATTATGTGGTGGCCACATATAAGATGAGTGGCCTCCCCTCCACTAAATGCATCAAAATTGGTGGGTACAGCAGATACTGCCTGAGATTCTTAGAGGTATTTTGAGAATCATTGCCCCATTGGTAGATGACTCCCTTCTTCATTAGACTCATGAAGGGGAGGGCTATTACAGCTAGTTTAGATTTTAATAATTTAATTTAGGTGAGGTTCCCTAGGAAAACCCTAAGTTTTTGAGGTTTCTAGGGGTGAAATTGTAAAGATTTCATTGGTATTCTCTCGGTCAACCTCAATGCCATGGTGGCATACCCAAAATCAAAGGAACATTCCTGATGTTACCCCAAAAGTGAACTTTAGTGGATTCTTCTTCAGACTATGATGTAAAAATCTTCCAAATATTACTTGGATATCCTTGAAGTGATCACATCGCTGTCGATATTTGATGACTATATTGTCAACATAACACTCAACTATTATACCTAATAACAACTTAATGGTGTGATTTATGGTGCGCTGATATGTGGATCAATCATTCTTTAATATGAAGGGCATGACCTGGTAGTAGAAAATCTCTTAGGGTTCCCTAAAGGGGGTGGACTCTTTATCCTTTGGGGCCATTTTGATCTGATTATACCCGAAGTACCCATCCATGAAGGAAAGGGAATGGAAGCTAGCAGTTGTGTTGATCAAGAGTTTTGTGATTGGTAATGGAAAATCATCATTTGAGAAATGCCGATTAAGGTATCTGAAATCAATTAATACCATGATATACCTATTCTTTTTCTTGATAGGTACAATATTGCATATCTACTTGGGTTATTTTACCTCTTGGGTGAATTTGGATTTGATCAAGTTGATGACATCTTCATATGCATTTGTGTCATGGTAGAAGTGCATTATTTTGGCCTCCAGCATAAAGCCTCACTGATCCTTAGGTAGTCTGAGATGGTTCATATCTATATCTGGATTCAATATTCAAATTTCTGTATAGTTTTAGGAAACTACATATCGGTGCTGCTATAAGATTGAAATATACATCTCTTTCTCCTCATGATTCGTGGAAGCTCTAATCAAAGTAGGTCATGGATCTTCTTATGTCCCTAGATTTATCTTCTGAATCTTGTTTATGGTTGTGTAAACACCTTCCTTGAAAGCTGGAGATCATTTTTGATATCATACTTGCCCACTTCTATTCATGAATCCATGGGGACAAATCTTGGTGAGGATGGAAATTTGGGTGACTCTCCATCACAATCAAGGTGAGGGAGATTATCTAGAGAAATTACATCATATCTTGTCATCTGGGTTGTGGTAGAGAGAAGATGAGGGTGTCTGTTTCTGAGGAAAAAAGAGAGTTGGACCTCTAAGAGAGGGCCTGGTATTTCGACCATTTTTATGGGGACCACATATTCCTCATCAAGAATGCTCCAGGGATTTACAGGGGTAGTCCTAAATCTATTGGGCTTGGAAACCTATATAACTTCATCTACTATTTGATGTCTTCCTCTCATATTTTATAAATCTACTTCAGTGTATATGGATCCTCAAGTTTCAAAGGGGGCATTGTCATCGTTGAGTATGTTGACCTTTCCATTGAAGGGGTAGTTAAAATATTGACAGAGTGTTGATGGGACAACTGAGTGGATATGGAGGGACCTCCTTCTATGAAAGACATTGTATATGGTGTCTTGTTAGATAACCATGAACTCGAAATCATACATGAGCTCTGAAAATTGGGTCTCTAGCTTAATATTTCAGATGGAAATTTTCTCACACTTATCATACCCCTGGATGGTTATCTTTTTTGGGGGTAGGTCCTATTTTCTATACCCCAATCATTGGAGGTTCCAGGATGGGATGAGATTTATCCCGAATCCATTATCCATAAACACCCTTTGGATGAGGACATTATTGAGCCTCCATAATATGTAATAGGGTTTGATGTGTCCCTGGATGGCCTCTCCCTAATCTGTTTCAGTGAATGAAATGGTGACATGAAATCCTAAAGACAAGTTTTCTACTCGATAGAACTCAGTTATAGAAACTTCTGTCTCAAATTCTTGTGGGCTTCAGAGGGCTTGAACAAGTGCCTCCTTGAGTTCTTTGGAGTGATGAAATTCATCAAGGATTGATAGCTAGGCTGCAACCACAACTAGCTATTTGAGAACATCATACTTTTTCACTAGAGGTCTCTGGCTCCCGGTATGGGGCTGCTCTCGGCCATGCAGCTGAAGAGCTGGAGTGTCTATAGTCGATGGACCTGGGGCCTACATAGAGGTTGAGGGCATATTGGCCTCCAGTGGAATAGGTTGTGTTAGCCTTTCTTGTGTCATGTTTTTATTAGGTTGAACCCCCCACTAAATGGTCACACAAGACAATCTAGTGTGGGCGTCTACGGGAGGGCTATGAGAAACCTCCCTACCTTCTTCAAGCCTGCTGGATAACTTTTATGTGAGTCACAAATGCATATGATTCCTATATGGTGATATGGCTAGGATACTGGCTCCGGTTATATCCACGTTGTCCCCTGTATCCTTGGATTTTGTGTATACGGCCTCATGTCCCCTTGTTATATGTGGGAAAACTATATTTAGTGTTGTACTCATCATTATAGAAGGGGTAATTCAAGGGTATTGTGTTGAAATAATTGAATATGAGTTCTCCACCTAATGAGGATTCTGTTTGGTGGGGTGGAACCCATGCTGTAGATGTTGAAACAAAGGAATCTGTGAGAATTAGATCCTACTTTGGAGAAAAATATGACTCTTCCTCCTCTATTTCTTATTACTTCGGGTGGTCACACCCACCCTAGGGAGGTATATTTGAATTATCCTTTTTTGGTGGTAGAGATTTTTTGATTTTATGCAACTATGTCTTAAGGGCGCTAAGGGATTGATCAACTGTTTTACGAGTCTTCCAGTTTTCGAACATCTGTGCTTACCTAGTAGGAATTTTTTTCCATCCTTCCTCTTCCACTAACCAGGAAATTGTTATGAAATCAACTTATTCTAGAGAATCGTCTAATGTCACTTGTCTAGAGTTGATCATTCCTTAAAGGGCATCCTTAAATATGAAAAAGTTCTAGATATTATGGCACATCCTTCTATGGAATGTTAAGTAATCAGTACCATCAGTGAGATTGACTTCATCGGGATTTCTAGGCTGTGAAAGTATGAGCCTTTTTCCCATGGCTGCCAAGAAGTAGCATAGGGCATGCTCATTTTCGAAGGAATGTGTCTTATTCATCCACTTCAGGAAACCCGAGCATACCTAGTTTCTTTGTGCATTAGTCCAAGGGTAATTATATGGTTGTCTACAGACAGTAAGGGGTGTCGGGTGTGTCGAAGCATTCATGGGTCCTTGGACCATTGTGATCTTGAGGGTGATAGGTGTAGCTTCATCTTTTCTTGACTTTTTCCCATATTCTATGTGCGTTATTTGAGACATGGATCATGATTGATGGATAGCTTCATCAAGTTGATGTGTTGTTTCAGTGAATTCTTATAATTCACCTAGATATTTCATGGGGATTAGGGGTGTCTATAGCTCATCCTTGATATTTTCAGCATAGATTTCCAGTATTTGTTCTGGTGAGAGAGAGATATTGAGAAAATAGTTCAGACCCTTCCACCACGCTATGAAGTCACGAAACCCTATCATTCTCACACTGCCTCTAGTTTTTCAGGTCGAAGATTGTCGTCTTCCTTGATATTGAACTAAATTAGTAAAGGAACTGATGGTGATGGTCTTCCAATCTTATGATAGACCCTATAGGTAGACTACTATACCATATGAAGGGTGGCCCTATCAATGGGTGTACGAAGCACCTCAGTTTGGTCACCTCCTACTAATCCTAAGGGCCCATCATCGGCCCACATCAAGACACAATGTGGGTGAGATGATTCTTAGGATCCTCTTCACTGTTGAAGGTAGAGAATGTAGTATTTCTATAATTTGGTGGAGGAGGGGTATCATCAACCCATTCGGGGTATGACTTCTTAATTTTCACTGGTGTGTGTTGCTCTTCCATGGATTCCATCCGAGTAGCCATGGATTCAATGGTAGTGAGTAGCTATGGGGGCACTGCTATCTGAGTCGCTTCTTGTCTGTAAAAAGAAAGTGGGGGATGATGAGGCAGTCCCACTTCAATATCTCTTTGATCCTATAACTTTCCTATGACTAAGGAGTTACCCTGGTGAGGGAGAGGCTATCATCACAAAGTAGGGAAGTCCCAATAATTTCTAACTTCCTCATTTGTGTGGATGAGTTATCTAGACGTGAAGCCAATCTAGTATCCATATTCTTCTCTTACTGGTGGATCATCCATGGGAGGTAGAATATCTACATCTAGCTATAGATGATACCCATTGTGGACATTTCCCTCTGATTAGCTCCATATTAAGTTGTCATAGAGCTCATATCTCACTCTCATATTGTAAAAAAATCTATTATGA
The DNA here is from genome assembly GCA_963277665.1 of Viscum album. NCBI lineage: Eukaryota > Viridiplantae > Streptophyta > Magnoliopsida > Santalales > Viscaceae > Viscum > Viscum album. The sequence continues at coordinate 1,230,934,865 of OY728133.1, read as the reverse complement.
AGATGGAAACATATACATGGTCAATTATTTCCCTTTATCTTTAGAGGTGTTCCATCGAAGAGGTGGAAAATCAATATTTGGTGGTTCTAAATTCTGGATCTTTCTTTGATTCCGGGTGTGCACACCATCATTTAGTACATCAAGATCACCCTCTTCTGTGGGTATGTCATCAATATTATGGTCCTCTACATCTGGATCTTGATCAATTTTTTCCTTGTTAATAGTTACAGTTTTCACAGTGACATATAGAGCAATGGTGTTTGTGTAATTTCTTTCCACATATAAAGACGTCTCTACAAGGCTATCATTAGGGTTAGTACTCAAACACTTGGCCCCACTGAGCAGTTTTGGCTTGCGGCCCAAGAGGGGTCTGATTTCTTTCACTGTATGCTCCTCTCCACTAGTTTTATGAATGGTGACCTTGAGGGAATTTCTTATTGTGTTTTTCGAATGTATTTAGACCAATTGAGGTTTTTATTTCTATGGGAGGAACTGGTGGGATGTCGACCATTGATCCTTTCCTCCAAACTTAGAGAATACTGATTCCTTCTATAATGGTGATGATGATAAAAATTCCCCAAGTCTTATTGGCTAGGGTTGATCTAGAATCTCCATTTACGTCTCTCATGTCCTTTCAGGGGATTATGAATTTGTAGGTGGCTATTGAGATATAAATTCCCCCTGCCCTGTGGGATGGGGTTTACTTGTGACTTCTATAAACACATTCGGAATTTTCTCAGGGACTGATGACCCAAGAGGTGGAGGTAGTGAAGATTTTTCCCCTAGCCCAAGGGGATGAGTCTTCTCTTGTATTATTTCCACAGAGACTACTACTATGGTATCTGTGATTTGTCATAGTTTTTATGGAATGAGATCTAGGTGCAATAACAACCCATAATGAGGATCACTTCTTACGGGTAGTTGTCTGTGTGATCACAACATTGATCTATGTGTCTAGAACACCCTCCTATTATCTTGAGGGGTCTAATTTGAAGTCTTTTTGGATATATACTCTCCCCATATGTGATGTATGGTAATTGTTGGAGTGGGGTCATTCTATTTCAATGACTAACTAACTTGATCATTCCCCGATCCTCTGACTTCGCCAAAGGATATAACATTACAGTATTCCATGTTAGATGGGATCTGTTGTTCTAGGAGAGTTACGATGTGTAATTATTCATATTTTCCCCATCATAAAATTTGTATAACTGACATGGCTTTATATATTAACTTCTGAAGTGTCATGATGAAATGGCGGCAAGCATGTTGAAAATTTATTTTGTGCTTTTTCGGTTTTCAATCCTGGTCCATGGAGATAGAAGCTAGGTCGAGCTGGAAACAGATTATCTTGATGGTATGGAGGTGACAGTCATATCATGGATAAGGGAGACATTTATTTTTTAGTTTCTGATGAGTGGACCACATATTCTAGCATAGATAAGGAATTCAATCCTTTTCTAGCTCGTCAGGGGTCTCACAGCTGGAAGTATAGAGGGGCCAAAACATGATGGGGATGTTGTTTTTGGATAACTCTCTCCATATGTAAATGTAGTTCTCTTCTTTGTTAGATAAACACACCTCTATCTAGTTAGACCATAGAATATGACTATGATGGTCACCTACTGATGGGGGTAGAGTGTTACTGGATGCTGATGGGAAACTATATATAGTTGTTACTGATGTTTCAAGAACATATCTATATGAAAGTGTCGTATTTTGGTTCACCTCACTATACAGAGGTTTTTGGATAAAGGCGGGGGGACTACCTTTCCCATGGGACATATCATCATGGTAAGGTTGACCATGGTGGATGTCAGGAGTAGAGTCTTTGTGATCCATATCCACATTATCATGAGGATGAATATCGAGGTAATGCACGTCTCCTTATTATTCTCCAATAGAAGAGTTGATATACCCTTGTGGTGTTGTGAGTGTGTCTTGGAAAACTTTATAGACACTGGAATTGATCAGATTAGAAATATGAGTCATGTTCTACGTCATGGTCGGAATATTCTAGCCTACCTTTGGTGGTTGTGTAGGGATATGGTTCTATTGTATGGAAGTTGTCAAAATTTTCATATAACCACATGGTGTTGTGGGGATATGATCCCAATACTGAGGAACTTTCAGAATATATATATGTGCTTCCTCTTTTCTAATAGGGATGTAAGGCTATATTGAGGCATGTTCCACTCTCACTTGGTTCACCTCAATTGGATAAAGAATATACTCCTACTCTAAATGTGGATTCCCCACCATAATATGTTGATGGACCTTCGAAATGGGAGAATTAATATGTGACTCCTCATGTATTGCCTCATAACGATAATGGTGACGTCATTCGTTGGTGGAATAAGGAATACATGCCTTTCTTCTCTGCCCTGCTGAAGTATTCCATATAGGTTCACTGACATGAATATGGGTCTGTCTTGAGGATTTTTCAACTCTCACCTAGTTAGCCTTTGCTAGAACAGGTATATGAGCCTAATCCTCGACCTTCGAATCATGATGTATTACTTCCATGACAATCATGTTCCCCTTTCCTGAGGTGTGTGATACTCTCACCTGGTTGGCCACAATTGGAATTGGATTATGATCCTAGTCCAATGCCTCACCCTTCATTGAGATATTCCAATAATCATCCCATGTGGGAGAAAAAATGTGTGCTTGCTCTGGCATAACAACTTGATCATGATGATTAGATTGTTGAGTCATCATGGATATAGAGATAAGAATATGTGAATTTCTTTAATGTGAAAAACTACCAGAATATATCAGTGTAGTTCTTTAGATGTTGCTAAAATGTGTTGTCACGTTAGCATACTGTGTACAAGAATATAATCTTCCACATCCTTTATTTCCATAACTTGTTGACAAATTTCTTCTATTGAAGCATTGATATGAACCAACTTTTTTACTTCATGTGCCATCGGTATATGTCCATGGGCTTCATGCATGGGAGTAATAGTATGAGCCTCCCCCATGTTTTCTACAGGAATATGCTTATAGGCTTATTCAAGGTGAGTAAGGATATGAGCCCACTAGCTGGTCCCTACTAGAGTATACTAGCAGGTGTTTTTGGTAAGAGTGGGGATATTCTCCCCCTCATGGGTATCCAGTGTCATCCCCCTTCAATGGGTCTTTCCCAGCGGAGCCTGTGTATGGGTGTTCGAGATGGATATCTGTTGAAAGGTTCCCTCTTTAGGCGACAGATAGGTACCAGTATGATGTTTCTGGAAAAAATGGTTAGTAGGCACCCTCCTTAGTGGTGCATGGACTGTAGGAGAGCTGAATGTTGCCTCCCGGTCCACCTTCATCAGGTATGGAAGGTGGTTATTGTCACGCTCGAAGGATAGTCTCCCATAGTTATTGATCATGATGATGGGGGTCATAGGCCTAGTGAAGAAATTCATCGAGCGACGTGGACTTGCTAGTTTCCGCACTTGCAGAATCTCACAAGTAGCTTCCGTATTTATGATCATGACGTATCGATGGAACCCCCAAATCATTGTGTTTTCTACCTGCTGTTGGAGCCTTTGGGAAGGTGAGACCATTTTACAACCCATGGGGGTTGCAGCAGCGGATGAAGTAATAGAATGAGTGATGGAAAATAAAGACATTTTCTTATATCGAGAGTCTGAAATCATAAAGACAACAAGGAACAAGGTCACTAGTTAGTACCATGTCATACGCATGATAATGCTCAATCATATATGAATGGTTAACACAATTGTCATGTATTCCCTTTTTGTCCATTCTTCTCACATGGACTCGTCAACGTGAGGATTGACTTATATGAATCCTAGTTTATGGTGGTGTTACTTCTTTTCATTCTATATAAATTACCAAAAAAAAATTCCCAATAGGTTCACGTCAAGCTTGTCAATATTGTTCGCATGTGAGGGGAAAGAAACATAGATCGATTGATTATAACCTAGTCACTTTGTTATTTTTGAGATTCATTTTTGGTTCACCATTTTTGTTTCATTAGAATTCTCATAGCATGGAATGGGTTTTTCTCATCATGTTACCATTTCATTTTTCCCTAAAACTCTTAATGGTTCCCCCGTCTATAGTTGAGTATAGACCTACTTTCAAAAGGCTCATGTTTATCTAGTTTTTGAGGCTCAAAATTTCTTAGGGACTCATTTTGGTCGATAGGATGGGAGTTCGGGCTCATCACACCCTTTAGGGGGGAATTGTTGCCTACTCTGGGGATCTATTTTGGATTTAAGACATGTTCATGAATTTCTCTATAATCTTGATACGAGACTAGTTACCCTGAAAAAATGGCTATGGGTTAATTCTCTTTTATGTATGACAGATCGAGATTCATTTGTATGTATCTGAGGTTCTCCATCATTTTCTGATTGATGAAAATCACCTATGTGATGATTTCACGTGACCAAGTGCTTTGGGATATACTCTCATGTGCGAAGGAAGTTGATATTTCTGGGATGGGATTGATCTATTATGAGGCGTCCTATGTATCTAGGTTATTTCATGAATCAAAACCCACATAGTTTGATTGGATTTTGGACTTAAACACTGAGGCTGTCCTATTTATGATACCTAATGAGGTTCTCATTACATCCCCCTAAGCCCACGTGATCCATACTCATTATCAGAAACAAGAGGGAGTGCATGATCATCCTCGTGGCATGTGGATACGGGATCTACATATTTGAGAAGTCCTTGAGATATTTGATATGGAGCTCGAGCCTTTAAGGAGGTATCCTACATATCATGGTTATGGTAGGAATTTGAGTCATCATATTTTTTTAAATATTAGGATTACACAGTGAGGCTAACCTTTTTATGATGCCTAATGAGGTTCTCATTGGGTCCCCCTAATCCCACATGATTCAAGATCATTGTGAGAAACAAGAGGGCGTGCATGATTAGCCTCATGGAATGTGGATGTGGGATCTACATATTATGGTAGTCCTTGAGATATTTGATATGGAGCTCGATCCGTTAAGGAGATGTCATAAGTCTCCCAATTATGGATAGAATCATAATCCTCAATGTTCTTTAAGGAAGGGGCTTATACACTATGGCTACCCTATTTATGATGCCTAATGAGGTTGTTGTTGCATCCCCCTAAGACCACATGATCCATCCTCATTGTGAGAATCAAGATGGAATGCATGAACAGCCTCATGACATGTGGATGTGGGATCTTCATATTAGTGTAGGTTTTGAGATATTTGATATAGATCTTGATAATTTCATGAGGATTCCTACATATCCTGATTAAGGAAGTAATTAGAGACCTCATAGTTCATTATGGTTATAGCTTACACACTGAGGCATCCATATTTATGATGTCTAATGAGGTTCTCATTGCATCCCCCCTAAGCACATGTTATCCATGCTCGTTGTGAGAAACAAGAGTGAATTTTTGATCATCCTCATGGCATGTGGATGTGGGATATGCATATTAGGTCGGTCCTTGAGATATTTGATATAGATCTCAAGCCTTTAAGGAGGCATCCTATGTATCCCAGTTATAGTGGGAATTAGAGTCCTCGTATTTCTTTAAGGATGGGGCATACAGACTAATGATTTCATATTTATTATTCACAATGAGGTGATCATTGCATACCCCTAAGCCAACATGGTCAATTATCATTGTGAGAAACAAGAGGGAGTGCATGATTAGCCTCATGGTATGTGGATGTGGGATCTACAGATTGGGGTAGACCTTGACATATTTGATATGGAGCTAGATCCTTTAATGAGGAATCCTACGTATCCTAGTTATGGTGATAATCATGGTCCTTTTAGTTTATTAAGGTTGGGTATTACACACTTTGGATTCCCGGATGAATGGGACTTCATATCTGGAAGGTGTCTTGTGATCCTATCGGCATACCTTGGGAGTCATCATGTGACCTAGCTCAATACCGATGGGAGTGTCATGAGAGTCATGGTGACATGGTTTGGGGGGGTGTCTCATGTCTTGGTTGACACATTGGGGAGACATATTGAGTCCAAGACGGCATGTCCAGGGGGTGTCGTATGTCATGGTGACTTTTCTAAGAGACAATGTGAGACTGGGATGACATGTCCATAGGTTTCATCGGTCTCAGATGACTCGTTCCTAGGGTTGCGCCAAGAGAGTGTGGTCATCATGTCCAGATGTGTTGACAAGATTCAGATGACGTGATTAAGCATCGTCATATGAGTCAGGTGATGCATCTGAAGGGTGTCGCAAGTCCAAGGTGACAAACTTGGTTGGTTTGCGGGATCCATATAGTGCTCGTAGAAGGTTTGAAATACATGTCTCGACATGTCTGAAGCATTTTGCATGTCTCAGATTACATGATGAAGGGAGTTCATGAGATCTAGGTGGCACAAATTGGTGTATTTTCATGTCTTCAGATTTCATATGTGAATCCCACATAGGTATGTGATCGTGTCCTCCACTTGAGTTTTCTACATTGAGTCATGGATTTTTCTCTTGTATTGCGAGTACCTCAACTTGGTTCACTGTTAGTTTGTTTGGTTCTCATGTGATCTAGAAGACATGAAATTTGGACTTCACATGTCTTTCCATGAGTCCTTTGTATGATCTTTGACTGGTCATGTGAAGGAATTTATGCTTTCCACATGACTGCTCTAGACTTCCACTGGTGTTATACCTAGCTGAAATTTGGTTGATCACTTGATTGTATTTGCACAGATGCCCGAGATCTAATCTCCAATGTGTGTAACCTCTAGAATCTAGTAAATCAACCAAACCCAAACTATTACAAACCAACCCCTTTTTAAAGTTGGAGTAGATAATTTATAAGTAAATTCATCACGTGTACTCTCTGGTTTATGTGGGGCATCTGACATGAGTCTAAGCTAGAGTTGACATGGGGTATGGCGTTACACGGTGTCATGAGCCTCTGCAGTGGACCGCTTCTAGGGCACCACATGATTTTCAGTGGTTACAGGCCCATCCACCCTTTATTATATTATTGTCAATTATTGAAGACCCACTCCTTGAAGGGCTTCCATGTTGTCATGTAGACATGTCCAAGGGTCTTTGCGAGATCCAAGTTCTTGGAAGAGGGCACTCATGACTCCTTGGATGGCTTATCTCAAGGTCTTGTGGAATGTGCTAAGGGTGCACTGGATGTGTCGCATGTCCTTAGGACATAGTGAACCCTGATCGCCTACCCCTTTTCCATATCATTCATTTTATATGACGAAAGGCATGATTTATGCATGATTTCATTTATAGAACTAAGGGTATTTCCTCTATTTTTCAAATATGAGTTGCGTAACCAATATGGGTCACATGGTGATTTATGTGTATTTCATGGAAAAACCTATCTATTCGACCTTAGAGAGTAGTGGGGTTGGAAGGACATGAGTTATGTCTTTCATGTAGTGAAACTGATAAGCCAGACGGACTTTTCATGTCGAGGTGGCCATGACACTGAGGTCTCGTGATGTATCACTGGTTTCTTAGGGCATGCATTTCATACCTTTCAGTGACTGCGAACACCACTCACTACCTCCCTTTTGAACCCTTTTGTTTTATTTGAGAAGTTTTTGGAGGTACGAGAGTTTTCTTAGGTAATATCAAATATTTTTACTCGATTTTATGGTGGTGTGTCTTGTAAACAATGTAGATTATGACAGTGCACAAGTATTGTGGTCAAAACTATTCATTTTCCCTTAGAACATCATGGAGTTATCTGGAAGTTCCCATGTTATATAGCTAATGAGCCTAATGGTCTCCGCGAGATGCACTAGACAGGTCAAGGATCATTGCATGTCTTTAGCGGTCCATCACATGTCCTCCAGTGATTGTGGACCCCTCTCACCTTCTCCCCTTTAAATCCTTCATTCTTTGTGACAAAGGCTTGGAGGTCTCATGAGATGGCTAGGACATCATATATAAATTTTATTCTTCCCAATGATGCTTTGGTTCCTAATATTTGGGACTATTGGGGTCTCATCCTTGGAATGTCTCTTCCCTTGATTTTTGTGGAATTTCAGACAGTTTGTCAAGAACTTTCCAATGAAAATCTATGAATGCTCGAGGGTCGCTCATCTAAACTTAACCATTCAGTCACTTATGAGTAAGGGAACTTTCTGTAAAGGCTTTAATGGGGATTTCCATGGGCTAATCACCATGTATAGAGACATCTTGTGACCTTGATGTGGTCACGTGATCACGATCCTTTTAGGGGATCTACAAGGCTTATACCATCCTCTTCTCCCTTGCTTTCATGGGAAAGATAATACCCATGCTCATGTATTTCTTCCTTTTTTATTTTTTTTTTCCGGTGCCCATTTGGCGAGTGTCAAAAATCTATCATCATACCCAACTATGGGAGGTTTTAGTGGAAAACGAATGACATCGGTTCTTGAGGTGGTAGTCCACCATACACACAAATGATGATTTCATAACCGATTCACTGTAAGTGGATATGGTTGTAGGTAATTAAGTTAACATATAAACATATGAGTTTATTTAAAATAATAACTTTATTATATAACAATTTTTTAATAATAATTTTATAAGGTGGGGGAAGAAATAAAATAAAAACGATCATTGAAGAACATTACCACTTCTTCGGGTATCCTCCTTATGTTCAGAACAAAAATTTTCCTCGGATGGTTTTATTCCCAAAATAAGGCTTATATTATGATATCAGGTAATTATGGAAGTTATTTTGTAAGTTTTTGGCCGAAATGATGGGATTTATGGTTTGAATAAGAGAGAATAGTGGGTGGCATTTTATAAGCATGGTGTGTGGCACAATAGTGATATTTGAAAATAAATAGGTATACACATATTTTTCACATGTTACAACGGTCCAAAATGAATTATTCTAGAGAACTAGAAATGATATAGTCGAAATATTTGAATAAAATATATTTCATACAAGTTTTTTGGTCATTTTAACCCATATCATTTTAGCCTAACTCCTAGTAAATCAATTTTTACCATAACTATGATAATTAATTTTAAATGTTTTCACTATTAATTCTGGTCAAAAATTAATTTAACTTATTGAATAATATAAATTATTATTATTCCAGAAATTTAATCTATTTTTCCTAGTTAAATTCACATAATTATAAAATTTAAATTTAAAATTAATCTCGTATACATGATGAGAAATTAAGTTTTCAAAGAGAAAATGTTCAAAAGTTTTCAATGTTTTATACCTAAATTCACAATGTAAATTATTAAAATAACCTAAATTATATTAATAGATATATAATTAAACTAATATTACTTTAAAATAAATATAAAATATAATTCATTTTTATAAATAATTTAAATTAAAATTTAGTTTTCAATTAAAATTCATTTCTTTTCACTATTCATCGAAAAATGTATCATTTTAGAAAAAAACATAAAAATCACGCTAAGATAATTTTGATATTATTATTTATAAAATGAATTTAATTTTACCTAATAAATTTTCTAAATGTGTTAAAAATTAATTTTTAATTATGTATGCAAGGCATGACTAAACTTATTTTAGAATAATATAGTTTTTAAGAAAAAATTTATTTATATTTTAAATGATTGTTATTTCATTCATAATCAGTAGATAAGCGTAGTTTTCAAAATCTAGTTAGAACTATTAATACACACCAATTTAATGATTAGGTGAAAATGGTTTACTATATTATTCTTTATTTTGACTCGATGTTGCATTTTCTACAAGATATTAAAGAGATTAAATTTAAAGAAATATATTTGGTGGGTTCTTAAGCTCCATGGTCCTTGTCACATACTCTTACAAAAAAAGTTCTTATTTTAAAATATTAGGGTGTTACATTCTACACACCATATATAAATTTCATCCTCATAGTTTAAACCCGATCTCAGTAACCAAGGGGTTGATATTGGAAAATACAATTGTTAAAAAACCAACATCGTAAAAGGGTTAATAAAATATACTCTTCATAATAGAGAAAGGTAAGGTAAGAGGTTATATAGAATAACACATAAATGGGTGTGTGTCTATATATAAATATATGCAAGTATTTTTGCTAACTGAAGACATGTACATGGAAGAAAATTGAAAATAATTAAATTTAGTGATTTAGGTCATTGATTAAAATAATGTAAATCAGAAATGGAATGTTAAGGGACTCAAATATGTCATAATTTAAAAATCCACCTAATTCATGGAACATGAATTTAATAGAATAACTATTTTTTGTTTCAATATACATTTAAAAAGTTGAGGGATTATTTTATTATCTAATACTACAAGGACATATACTTACTTGATACATTTATATTTCATAAGAACAATCTCATCATTTTGGTGTGATTTGATAAATTTTTAATGTATCCCATAATCTAAGAAATTAATATCCAAAAATGAATTTTTTTATGTCTGAAGCACTAAAATTCAATTTTAATAGATCACAACATCCACAAAAGAGTGATAGGTCTTTCTTCCTACCTCTAACCATTTTCCAAAACAAATATGGTGACCAAAAGTTATCCAATATAATAAATTTATCTCTAAAACTCAAAAGTAACACCACTGGTGCATCATTAAAATTTTTTTTAAAATATTTTAACTAAAAACACTGATATACTAACCAGGACATCGTGTAGGATAGTGCAAGGGGATAAAACCTTATTGTCTTTCAGTCAGGGGTTCACCATAGCCTTAACAGATGCAACGGGTTGTCACCTAGTATATGGGTTGTCCAAATTCGTAAATATATTAATATAATTACTATAGTTCTCCTAAAAAATATGATGGAAATCCTTGAAAAAAATTATCATTAAATAACCATCTTACTAAGGTTTTCAATTCAATCCTTTTTTCATGAAGTATAGTAATATTATTTTACTATTCTTGCAATTTCATTAATGATCTAAAGGTTATGAATACTTTTCACCATGTGTCTATATAATGTAAGGGAATTATTCCTCAAATAAAATTTTGACAAAAACATATGCATTCTATAAATTTCTCCCAAAATATCCATAATCCTTTTATATTCCTACTACACAGATTTTTAAAATAGGATTTAAGTCATTGATCTTATGATCAAAAATAAACTCATAAAACCATGAGGTAATCCATAAATCTTAAGATAATAAAGACACATATACATGTAAACATTACACAATACATATATGTTTCATGATTCTTATAACAAAAATTTCATTGGTAAAAATAATTCTATAATATAATTATGGAATCCCAATAATTACTTGATTCATTTTATTTCAACTTAGGTACTTCCTTGGTATGGGGTTTTACCATTAAAAGATGTAATTGACTTGAATAATTCCTAGGTTCTCCATATTTTATATAATAAGCTATAAACAAATCCCTATGATGACATTTATTTCCTTCCATTGTAGTCTTAATTTTTCCTCAGTAATTCATTACATTATTCCCTTATTTTACACATATAAAAAAATTTACATTCCTTTGAGACACCTTATTTTCAAAATAAGGCATCATAGGTTTAACCTAGGGGATTCATTGTTATCATATATTCAAATTTTTCATAATGGTTTGAAAATAAAATCTGAATTATGCTAATCATCTCACCTAGGAGTGTCAAACCAGGTGCACAGTGAGGCCCATTTTTATGCACTATGTGATGATTGGTTCAATTCAAATGCATTATTTTTGAAGTTATTACCTCTATTTACAATTTCAATACAACCATTTCCATTTATATTATATTGATGATAATTTATTGAAAGGTAAAACCACATAATCTATACTTTAACAAAACTTTTGGACATTCTTATATAATAATCTACAAAATAAATCATAGAATTATGATCCTTATTCTATGATTTCCTAAATTTAGTTCCCATGTTTTATACTAAAATTACTCTAATACTAACTATAGATACCCCCAAACCAAGTATCCCTGAGCTAATGTTTGCTTTATTACATTATCATAAGATATAAATAATCACATCCATAAGAACCCAATAGTTTAGTATTCTTGTAAAACCAAATACAAACATGATTCTCATCTTACATTTAAAATCACAAATTACAACATATTTTAAAAAAATATCATTATTACCTCAACCATATCTTTTCGCATCAATCATTGTACACTTCATAGAATCATGTGTAAAGGAAACAAAATATTGGTGTGATAAAATGCTCATTAAGGATTATGTATAGTAGAAGCTGTCATGAAACAATATGTATAATCAATATGTAAAGGCAAATAACTAAAGAAACTTGACATGTAATAAATAAAATTAGATGAAATTACATCCACATATAATATCAATATGAAAAAATATCATGGATAATAATCAACATGGATAGTAAAATAACATAAAACACATGTCATTTAATCAATAACATGACTATAATCACATGATAAGGTATAATAAATATGGTTAGGTAAGTAAATGAAACCAATTTCTATTTAATTAGTAACTGAGAATGAAATTAATTCAAAGATTATATAATTATACAAATATAATTGATAATAATAAATGAATTTTTAATGAATGAAATTTCATAATTATTGGATTTCATGAACTCAATATCATGACAAGGAATATTAAAAGAACTTGGTATAAAATCATCTAGCTTAGCCAACTGAATTCATTTGATATTAATAAATCACCTTATGAGACTTCAGATGAATTGAGTGGAAATATTATACTGGGGCCCACTAGTATTTTCATGTCCAAATAATTCCTCATATATTGAATAATTATTTTAATTCAAGAAAATTTTTCCTTATATCAAATATCCCTATTGAGTATAGAATATAGATTGATAAATATTTCCCCCAGATAAATAATTAAATTTTAATGCAGACCCTCGCATGTATAAATGATATACACATTAATCAATAAACCTTTTCATGATAAATAATATGTATACTTAGGGGGAAATTAATGTTAATGAGAAAGGGAATAATTCAAGATAATGTTAATGAATACAAAAGTGATTCAATGAAGTTAATTTTAATACATTCCTTAGTGAAAATAATCATAAAAAATCTAGACAAATAATAAGGATGGTATCTATACAACATATACACATAGGAATTATAATAAAGGTTATTTTTCATTAAGTAATAAAAGTTTCATAAAAGTATTTTAAAAATACTCCTAAGTAAATTATGATTTTTATTTTCAAAATCACATTTTAAAGATAAAAGTAGACAAATTGAAAAGGAATTTATTTTAAAATAATATTTGAAATGTATAAAGGGTTATTTAAAACATTTTAATGGTCATGGTGTCTGTAAATTCCATTCATACCTTACACATTGAAATAAATCTTTCTTTCATGTTTTTGGTAAAATCCAAACATTTTTGAAAATGACTTGAATATTACTTTCAAAACATCTGTAAAAAAGTAAAAATGGGTAAAAAATCTTTAATAAGTCATTTTTAAAATGTTAACAAAATTTTTGAAAACATTTTTAGAAAACATGGTTTTGAAAGAAAATGGATTTCTGATTGAAGTGAGAAAGAAAGTCAGATTTTATTGAAATCATTTTATCAATTATATAAAGTACCAAAGAGTGGAAAATGCTACTATTAATTGAAAATATCATGAATAAACAGAGTAGTATAAAATCATATGGTTTTATTAGACAATGATCAAATAATTTACTTCAACTAAAATTTGAGAATACACAATCTCTTGTAGAATGAGATTGTAAAATAAACCCTTACAATTATCATAACATGGAAGTGAGATTTATTTAATGAATATATTATGTTTATAAATGATAAATATACATAAAAAATTTGAAATAAAACATAATAAAATTAATTTTCATAAAACAAATAATCTTAGAATACCAAAGACGATGAAGAAGTAATATGAAGCATTGAAAAGAAATTGAGTTATGAGATTTTATACAACTTGGTAACCTTTAATTAAAATTACATTGGATAAAATAATTAATTTTAAAACTAAAAATACCATTAAGTTTGAATAATTCATGACATTACATGTAAAATGATTAGTTTTTACATATTATAAAAGAAATTGGTGCATAACATACAAATGTTCCTCAATGAAAGGAAATCGAGACACAATCCCTTACCTCAGAATTCATTTTGGTTTAACATGATTTAAATTCATGTATAGTAGTTTTCAACATATTATTAAATTATAATATAACCATAAAAATATTTATATTATCATATCTGATTCTTTTATAACTTCTTATCACCCGCTCTTTAATTATCTTCCATTATTGTCATTTTTTAGGTATAAATTGCATTGTATTACCATGTGTGTTTCATCCTCAAAGATCCGGTTATATAGAATATTATATGATTATATCATCTAAAGATTAATAATCATGAAATAATTAACATAATTATGTGTTAATTATACTTTTAATAACAATTATTGTAGTTTTATTTGATAAATTAAGTACATTACGATCAAGGATATGGTAGGTCACACCCACGCACTAGTAACGTTTCCATTTTTTAATTATCATTATGGAAAGGGGGTAAGTAATATTTTATCTTTCCATGATGATAATAATATCATATATAACATATTATTTCTTTATATATATATATATCATCCATGTGGTGTGGTGATGAAAAGAGAGTCACATAACTTCGTGAAGGCGTTATTCCACACATATAGGAAAGTTGTTTTCATTTTTATGGGTAAAAAAAATGATATATTATATTTTTATAATGATAAATATTTAATGAAATTAATAATTTTTTCTTGTATATAAAATAAATTCATGTATGTTAACATTATTACATTTAGTTTAAAATGTTCGTTAATGACGAATGACATCACCTCATGAGGCGGTAGTCCACCGTACACATGAACGATGTTATTGTATCCCCTATAGAATGAAAATTAAAAAATATATATATGATATAATGAATCACAGATATAATTATGTTATAAATATAACATATATAATTTGTATCCATCATCATACCCAACCATGATAAGTTTTAATGAAAAAACAAATGACATCAGTTTGTGAGGCGGTAGTCCATTGTACACATGAGTGGAAATTTTGTAACACATTTGATTAAAGTGTAGATTATTGTTAGTCATTACATGAACATAAAAATATCCTAGAGTATTTAAGTTATTGATGTTTTAATATTATAATGGTTTAATAATAATTTAAGGATGTGGGTGAAGAAATAAAATAAAAATAGTCGTTGAAGAATGTTACCTCATCTTCAGGTATCCTCCTTAGGTTTTCACCAAAAGACTTCCTAGGATTTATTTTGTCCCTTGATAACTATTCAAGGATGAGATCAAGGAATTTTAGAGGTTATTTATTTATTTATTTTCCCAAAAAAGGGTTTGATGGTTTGATAAATATAAGAGAGGGGTGGATGTCTATAAGTGAGTTGAGTGACACACTTGTAATTTTTTAAAGGAAAAAAGTTGTACCCATGTTTTTAACATTCCATAAGGGTAAAAAATTGATTATTAGTTGGACTTAGACATTATAAAGTTGAAATAAGGATAGACCATATATTTTATAAAATTTTTTAGTTCATTTAAACTCTTATTTTTTTAGTTTAACCCTTCATTAAATCCTCTTTTACCTTAACCATGGTAATTAATTTTTTCTATTTTCAATATTCATTTTGGAAAAAAATTATAGAAAAAATATTTAAAATATAAATTATCCTAATTACAAAAAATAGAATGAATTTTTCCAAACTAAAGTTTCATATGTTTCAAAATTTAATATAAAATTAATCTCACAGACGTGATAAGGAAGTAGGTTTTAAAAGAGACAATGTTCAAAAGTTTAAGATGTATTTATATCAAAATTAAATATAAATATTGTGGGATAAGCCTTTTAAAAATGTTATGACATTAATTTTATCATAATTTACCTTTAAATACAAACCATGGATCAAAAATAATTAAGACTTTGGAATAATAGGAGCATAAATAGAAAAAATGAAGCTAGAATAAAACATCTTTTTTATAATATCTATAATGATTTTATAACTCACTTTGAGATACTACAGAAACATTGGATAACCTGAGGAACATGTAGTCAAAATGGATGAACTAAAAATCAAATTAAAGGAATAAACATAGAAAATAATCAAAATACATGATTGAGAAGGCATAACATGATATCATAAAGGGCATGGATCATAGATAAACACATAGATACATGACATATAGAACATAGAATAATATTATTATGTAAATATATGAATTTTGAAGAAACATATATCATGACATAAACATGAGTAAATTATATCTTCTAAGACAATATCACATGGTGAACATAGCCACATAATGTATTAGGTTTACTCCCTATTCCCATACATAACGCCTCAGGAGGAAAAACATTACACAATGAAGTAGAGTGATATATGGGAATGACCATCATAAAATATACATACATCTGTGTACCACGTAGTGAAATAAAACATAAGGAATTAACATAAGGGTTATTATAAGGGCCCAACCTTAAACATCACATAATCTTGAATTAAGTTAATAATTCACATTGATGATCTTTTCAAGTTTTGAGGTTCAGAGAATTATGTCATAACATATACATAACAACTTCAATTTTACATGTAGACACTTCTACATAGTATCCATTTTTTCATAAAATAAAAACTCTTGAAAAAAAAAGATCCATGTCTAGTTCCATGTTTTAGATAGCCTGACTTTTCCTTGATCCAATCCTTGAACCAATTCATATTTAAGTCCCATGAAAAACATTTCAAAAACTTTGGATGAACATAAAAAGCATAGTAAGGGTTATAAAATAAAGAAATAAAACATTAGTCCAAAGAAACAAAAGATTTTTAACATACCTCATGAAATCATAAGATTTATGAATAACACATAGAAATCATAAATTATAAATGAAACTTCTGGCATCCATATCATACTTACATTATAGCTATCACAGCTACATATGGAGTTATGTTTGGAATACCAATCACAATATATTCCCTAAATCTTTTGGGATAAAAAATAATATTTACCTCATTCATGTAACCCAATGCATTAGAGAGCTATCTCAGGCTCACCCACCCTAGGATTATCATAGAACCACCCGTATACATAAACAATGCCCAATAACCATAACATATTCATAACACATAAACCAAACATAAAGGAAAGATAAAATTTCCACATTTTAATCACAATATGTCATTTAAATATATTGACCTTAAAAATCCATTATTAAAACCATTTTAAATAACAAAATATGTAAAAGAGTATATGGTATTTATTTTTCTTTTAAAAACATTATGGCTTCTTAAGGAAGCCATAGATCAAATAATACTCACGGTGGCAGAAAAGGTCGTTTTCACCGCTTACGTTAAAAGAAACATTCTTGTTGTCGTTTAGTAAAATTTTTTGTAGAGAAAATATTCCTTTTGAATAAAAGTAAACGTAAAATGGGTTTATACACCTTATAAAAAAATTGTGTATAAATCAAAATATGCATCAATTTAAGAAGATTGAGACGAAGTCCCTTACCTCGTGTCCGACTTGATCTGTTCGTTCTTTAATATCCTCAATAATAAACTATAGATAATTTCTACTTGATTAAGAAACATTTTAAATTTTATTATTCCTTATATATCACTTATTACCATTTTATAAACATTATTTAATCATTTAAGTTAATAACTGTCATTTTGTCAATATTTGGTACTTGAGTCAAAAATGAACTTCTTATAATTACAAGTTGTTCATGTGGTCAAAATTCCATTATCCCCAGAATGATATTCATCACTTAGATATCATATATATCATATATATATATACATTATATATATAATATAAAATAACATTTGCAGAAAAGAAATGAAATGCACCGTTTTGGGAGACGGTTAGTCGTACTTATGCATGAACACTACTTTCATTTCAATTTTTTTTTTTTAATGGAATGAAAACTTAATGATAAACCGGTATATTATAATTCCAGTATAATATAATATATAATTTCATTAACTACATTTTTTATACATTCCAAAGGCGGTAAATCGACCAAACTAGATTTAAAGAGGGTTTTCCATCAAAAGTAGGTAAATCGACCTATTAATGAATATTAAAGTATTTATGGTTAAAATTAGATTCATTCACATTTTATGCCACTTAATTTTATTTGATAAATGTTAAAACATCTAACAAACATTTATAATCATATTTTACTTATCTCTATCAATTCCTTCCAATACAACAGCTAGGAGTTAACTACCATTTAAAATAATATTATATTATTATTTTTGGGTGTGACTCAGCATTGTGTGCAATAAAAAATTTCAAAGAAACCCATTGTTGCTTATCGGGTACGCCATAGATCATAGAATCCCATTTAAAATAAAATTAATATTTAATTCGAAAGTATTAATAAATATGAAAATGTATTATTCTTTATTTACTTGGGATGTTACATCCTTACCTCCTTTTGGAAATTGTGCCCTCCCATTTTTTATTCACTTATCAAATAAGTGGGGGTATTTATCCCTCATAGAATTTATAGATTCCCATGTTGCCTTTTCAACCATATGGTTTTTCCACAAAACCTTTACCTAATGAATTACCTTATTCAGCAAAACTTCCTCTCTTAGGTCAAGAATCTAGACTGGTTGTTCCTTATAAGAGAGATTCTCTTCCAACTGAACTACCTCTGGACTCAAAAAATGAGATGGATCTACCATATACTTTATCAACATTGAAACTTGAAAAACATTGTGTACCTGATATAAACATGGAGGTAAATACACTCTGTAAAAAACGGATCCAACTTTTTCCAGGATTTCATAAGGTCCAATGAACCTCGAACTCAACTTTCCCTTCATACCAAAACGCATCACACTTTTCCATGGAGAAACTTTGAGAAAGACATGATCACATACCTCAAATGAATGATCCTTCCTTTGGTTATCTGCATAACTTTTATACCTACTCTGAGCTGTTCTCATGTGCTTTTGAATTAACTAAACTTTTTCTACCATATCTTCTACCAATTCTGGTCCCATCAGTTTCTTTTCACCTACTTCATCCTAAAAAGCTGCAGTTCGACACCGCTTCCCATATAATGGCTCAAATGGAGCAATCTGTATACTGGAATGAAAACTATTATTATAAGAAAATTCAACCAAATAGAGGTGTTGGTCCCAAATTCCCTGGTAATCCATTGATCAAGCACGTAACATATCCTCTAAAGTATTCATTTTTCATTATGACTTCTCATGTGACTGAGGATGAAAAGTTGTACATAAATTTAATTCAGTAGCCAATGACTTTTGAATGCCTTTCCAAAAGTTTGAAGTTAACCTAGGATCATGATCAGATACAATGGAGAGGGTAACTCAATGTAACCTTTATATCTCTTTAACATACAACCAAGAAAGATGATCTAGAGATAAAGAAACTCAAATAGAATGAAAATGAGCAGATTTAGTCAATCTATCAAAAATAACCTAGATTGCATTATTTCCTCATGATGTCTTTGGTAATCCCACAAATGAAGTCCATGGATATATTTTTCCATTTCCACTCTGGAAATGATAATGACTGAAGCATCTCCTTCAGTAACTACCACTCTACTTTAACATGTTGACATGTCAAACACTTCATAGTAAAATCAGCAATGTCTCTTTTCATTCCATCCCACCAGTAATACTCCTTAAGATCTTTGTACATCTTATTAATTCCAGGATGAACTAAAAACGAAGAACTAGGAGCTTCACATAATAACTCTTTATTCAACTGTGAATCATAAGGCACACATAATCTCTTCCCAAACCTCAAAACACAATATTTATCAATGTTAAAATCAGGTAGCTTGACCTTCTGAACAAACTCTACATTTTTCTACAACTCACTTTCTTACTTTTGTTCTTTCTTAATTTTGTCTGATAGAGATGATTTCATTGACACCTAAAACAAAACACACTAATTTCCTACACCAACAACTTATATGCCAAATTTCATCAAATCAAAAACAAAAGGATCTCATTCTAAATGAATCATGGTTAATGAAGCATTACTTTTTCAACACAAAGCATTAGCCACTTTATTTTCTTTTCAAAAATGGTAATGGATCATGCAATCATAATCCTTTCTTAATTCCATCCATCTCCTCTATCTCGTGTTTAATTATTTTTGAGTGAATATATACTTTAAAATTTTGCAGTCAGTATATATTTCACATTTTACTCCATACAAATGATGCCTCTAAATTTTTAAAGCTGAAAAACAACAGTAGCTAATTCCAAATCCTGTGTAGGGTAATTAAACTCATGAGGTTTCAAATTTTGTGAAGCATAAGTAATTACTTGATTATTATTCATAAGGAAAAAACCAAGTCCTATCAATGAAGCATCACTGTAGATAACAAAATCACCATTTCTGGAAGGTAATGCCAAAACAAAAGCATTCACCAATCTTCTTTTCAATTCCTGAAAACAATCATCACTTTTTTTGTACAAATTAAGTTAACACCTTTTTTAGTTAACTTAGTTAGTGGGATAGATAAATGTAAAAAATTTCAACAAACCTCCATAAATAACCTTCTAAACAAAGAAAACTTTGGATCTCAGTTATATTTGTGGGTCTTGGCCATTCTTCAACAACTTTTGTTTTAGCAGGATCAATAGTTATGCCATTTTTTGAAACAATGTGACCAAAGAATGAAATTTGTTGTAACCAAAACTCACACTTTCAGAATTTCCCAAATAGTTTATTTTCTTTTAAGGTATGCAAGACAACCATTAAATGACTTTCATGTTCCTATTTACTTTTAGAATAAATCAAAATATCATCAATGAAAAAAACCAAAACTTATCCAATAACTTATGGAAAATTATATTCATAAGATACATGAATATTGAAAGTTCATTAGTTGATCCAAAAGGCATAACAACACATTTATAATGTCCATATCTAGTACGAAACACAGTCTTCATAATGTCCGCTTCCATTACATTCAACTGACGGTACCCCAACCTCAAGTCAATCTTCGAAAAATAATGATCTCCCTAGAGCTAATATTACATCATTTGATGGCCCAACATCTACTGAAGAAGTTGAAAAGGATTTCACCACCCCTTTCTGCTTGTATTCCGGCTATTTTACCTTCGTTGAGTTCTTCATTGGACACTAATTTTCATAATGACCAATTTCATTGCACTAAAAACATTTTACTGACTGTAAATCTGATTTTTTTTTCTTACCATTAACCTTATATTTTTCAGTGCAATTATGACCCTTATGTCCCATTTTTTCACATCGTTATCACTTAAAATAATTCAAAAGAAAATACCCAGTATGTTTTTTACCACAATTTTCACAAAATGTAAACTTAAGTTTCTTACCATCATAATTTTTTGAAGAGTTCTTCCCCTTCCTCATCCACCTCGACCTCTTATCATATTGTTTTTCAAAGAACACCTGATCATCAAAAAAACTCCATTTCCACCTTCTCCACACATCAAACTGGTTTTTTATAACTTTTGAACTCGCAATAAGGTAAATCTCTTCGATACTTTGGCTTTAATCCTAAGTAAAAATGGATTATTTTACTATCAAGATCTCGTATAAAATTTTGAGCATACCTTTCTGGTCGAGTGAAATTTTTTTTGTAAGCAGCCACTGAGTCATCCTCCTACCTCAATTCCATGAATTTTTTTCCATCCTAAGACGAACAACCTTAGGAAAATATTTCTCAAGAAACATTCCTTTGAATTCATCCCAATCAAGAGAATAAATCTCCTCACTATCCATGATATTTTTCACCATCAACCACCACTGGTCAACTTCACCTTCAAAATGGTAAACAGAAAGACTAACCTTTTGATGTTATGAACATCACATTACTTCAAAAATCTTCTCTAGTGCTTTAATCCACCCTTCATCTATCACAGGGTCAAATGATTCTCTGAATAATGGGCGATGTTGCTTCATGAAATGCTCCACTACTGACATGTTCCTCTGTTGTTGATCTGGCTGATCTCATGCATGGATACCACCACCATTTATAGCCTGAGTCAACTGTGCGATAACTATAACAAACTATTTAGTTTCGATTTCAACCATCTTAGGTTTCTTATTTGGAAGGTTGTATTCCTTTTGATGTCATCCAATCATAACTTCCCTATTTCCCATGTTGAAAACCATTCTAAATTTATAAATATCTTAGGCAAATAAACATGGTAATCTATAAATGCTATATCATTTCAATCCTACAATAAATTAAAAATAATTTTTGGATATTAATTTAACAATATTCAAACTTATAAAGTTGTCTAAAATGACTTCTGATACCAACTATAAGGACCCAGCCTTAAACATTACATAATCTTGAATTAAGTTAATAATTCACATTAAGGATCTTTTCAATTTTAGAGCTTTAGATAATTAGGTTATAACATAAACATGACAACTTCAATATTACATGTAGACACTTCTATATAGTATCCATTTTTTCATAAAATAAAAAATCATGAAAAAAAGAGCCATGTATAGTTCCATGTTTTAGACAACATTATTTTCTCTTGATCTCATCCTTAACCCTTTTCATCATTAAGTCCTATGAAAAACATTTCAAAAACTTGGGATGAGCATAAAAACTCATTAAGGATTATAAAATAAATAAATCAAACATTAGTCCATTGAAACATAAGATTTTTAAAATACCTCATGAAATCATAAGATTTATGGATAACATATAGAAATCATATATCATAAAGGTAACTTGTGGCATCCATGTCATACTTATATTTTATCTATCATGTCTACATAGGAAGTTACTTTTGGAATACCCATCACAGTATATTCCATAAATCTCTTAGGAGAAATATTGATGTTTACCTCTGTCATGTTACCCAATGCATTGGAGAGCTATCTCGGGCTCACCTGCCTTAGGTTTATCACAGAACCACCCATATATGTAAATAATGTCCATGAACCATAACATATTAATAACACATAAAACAAACATAAAGGAAAGATAAAATTTCCACATTTTATTCACAATATATGATTTAAATATATTGACATAACAAATCCATTATAAAAACCATTTTCAATACAAAAATATGTAAAAGAGTATATGGTATTTATTTTCTTTTTAAAAACATTATGTCTTGTTAAAGAAGTCATATATCAAATAATACTCACGACGGCGGATAAGGTCATTGTCACTGCTTACATTAAAAGAAAAATTATTTCTATAATATAGTAAAATGATTCTAATAGATAATATTTCTTTTGAATAAATTTAAAATTCAAAGGGTTTTATACACCGTATAAAATAAACTTTTGTATAAATCAAAATATGCCTCAAGGAAAGGAGATTGAGATGAAGTCTCTTACCTTGGGTATAACTTGACCCGTTCGTTCTATAATATCCTGGATAATATAATAAAGTTAATTTTTTTACTTTCTTAAGAAACTTTTCAAGTTTATTGTTCCTTTTATTTCACTTATTACCATGTTATAATCATTATGTAATCATTTGAGTTAATAACGATCGTTTTTTCAATATTTGGTACTAGAGTCAAAAATGAACTTATAATTACATGTTGTTCATGTGGTAAAAATTAAATTATCTCCATAATTATATTCATGATTTAGATATCATATATATAATATATATCCAGAATATATATAATAGTACATAACATTTGGAGATAAGAAATGAAATTCACTATTCATGGAGACGGTAAGTCATGCGTACTCATGAACGCTACATTCATTTCTATTTCGTATTTTTAATGGAAGGAAAACATAATTATAAATAGGTATATTATAAATCCAGTATAATATAATATATAATTTCATTAACTTCATCCCTTATACATTCCACACATGGCATTAACGAGTCATATCACTTTGAGGGGGCGGTAGTCCGCACTTCCTCAAATAAAATTATCATATTTACCCATTATGGAAACCATAAAGGTATGATATAACTAAAAAATACAGACTTATAGAGAAAATATATATATATATAATATATATCACATATAAACACATTTCTATCTTAATGGTCACCATAATAGGTGGAAGGAGATAATTTGAACAATCATCATTTTGTGAGGCATTAGTTCACCATCTATGGAAACAATATGTTCTTTACCCATTAAATATATGTGTTTGTAAGTGTAGTTATAATAATTATAATAACAATAACATATTATATTTATGATACTAGTTTTTTTATAAAATAAAATAATAAAGAGTTTAGGTGGTTGGAGAAGTAAAATAAAAGAAAAGAACTTAATAGAATATGTTACCTTTAAATCGGGTAACTCCCATTGGTTTGAACCAAAAGGATTTCTTGAAGTGTCTTATGCCTAAGTTAATTCTTCTAGGTGGAATAAAGGGATATTGAGAGATTATTTGGGCAGATTTTGGATGATCCAAGGGGCTTGAGAGGTGCGAGTAATGGGTTACAAGTGATGGATTTTTATTAGGGGGAGGGGGGACTCTTTAGGAAATTTTGAAAATATTATTTTATTATATAATGATATTCGATTTCTAAAGGTCCAACACCTATTAAAGTATAATATAAGATGACTCTTGTTCAAAATAAAATCATCAAACAAAATTGGACAGGTTTTGGATATTGTTTTAATTTTTATAATCTTATTTATTTAAATCATTCATTAATGAGGTAAACACTGCATCATTATTGTGTCATAAATAATTTTATTTGTTTGGTGTCTAAAAATTATAAAAAAATACCATGATGTAGGAAAACCTTTTATAATTCAAAAAAATATTTATAGTCTAAGATATAATCTATATTACACCATTTAAAAATTTATTTACTAAAAGATATATGTCTATGTCATTTTTGTCTTTACTTTAAATTAATTAATATAAATTTTCATTATCACTCTTAAGTGGGTACATGGGGTCCAGAAATCTACCCAATGATGCCCAGGGTCTAAAATGTATCAACTAATAGGATTGGGACACATGTTATAGTATTTTGATATTATTATAATGTTATTTTCAACTTGAATTACCTTATTTACCTTTTACCGCGGTAAATAGAAGTCAAAAGTTACTATTCACCAAATATTATTTTAATCTTATTGAACAACATTTTACTTACTAATAAAAACCATGTATGTTGTATTTTTTAAATTAAATTCACAGAAGTTGTAAAATTTCATTTAAATGAAGAAGTAATTTTTTTTTACTACTACTTATGTTTTCACTATTCATCAAAAATTGATGTTTTTTAGAAAAATTCCAAAAATTCAGCCTAAGATATATTTGATATTCTGAATTCAAAAATTATTTCTATTTAGCCAAATTCAAAACATATAAGTTGGATTAATTAATTTAAAATTAATTCTCATTGTCAAAACAAAAAGCGTGTTTTTAACAAAAAATAACTATCAAAAGATTGACACTTATTTATGTCCAATTTTGAAGTCAAATTACTTATAATGACCAAAATTGGATTAAATGGTAAAAATATTATCTAATTACACTTGAAAACCAATTAAAAAGATAATATAACCATATAAATAAATTATATTAAAAGGCAGTTTTGAATTAAAATACAGTATTTTTCAATATTCATTAAAAAATGAATTTTATTAGAAAAATACCAAAAATTTACCCAAAGTAAATTTTGATGTCCCTATTCTAAATAAGAATTTTATTTTGTCAAATAGAACATATAAAATTGAAAAAAACTATATTTAAAGAGGGTTCTCCATCAAAAGGTGGTAAATCGACCTTTTAATGACTATTAGAGTAGTTATGATTAAAATTTGATTCATTCATATTTTATACCTCTAAATTTTTTTAGATAAATGTAAAAACATTTAACAAAATGGTAGAATCATATTTTATTTAGTTATATTCATTCCCACCAATATAATGGCTAGGTGTTAACTACCATTTAAAAGAATATTATATTATTATTTTTCAATATGACTCAGCATTGTGTGCAACATAAGATTTCAAAGAAACTCGTGGTTGCGTATTGGGTACGCCATAGAACATAGAATCCCATTTAAAATAAAATTAATATTTACTTCACAAATATTAATAAATATGAAAATTTTTTATTCTTTATTTACTTATAATGTACAGTTACCCATGGGAAGAAATGTGTTTCATAATCATGTTATAAGGAATAATCGTAGGATGTATCAGATTGGTATCCATAAAAGAAGTGAATAAATAATTCTTGGACAATAATAAAGTAATAAATAATAATATATCATGAATAATGATGTCCAATTGAATTGAAAAAAATGAAAAATATTGATTAGGTAACATTATAAATATAGAACTATGGTGTTGTTTAAGGGAAAGGATTATTGTCCACAAACAGAATAAAGGTATACTTATTTATAGAAAACTAGAAATAAATTAAAATACTTTTTCATGATTAATTGAGTTATTTTATAAAATATGGTGGAAATAAATAATTTTATGGAGTGTTCCTAAAAAGGGTTAAGAAACAGAGTTTTTCTCTTTAATCGATTTTTCTTATTTAGTGAAATAGATAAAAAAACCTTTTATAATATATATTTTCACATCAAAGAAAGATTAATTGAAATATATATACATGTTTGAAACATTTTTAAATAATATAGGGTAATTAAATAATATGAACCAATATATAAATTGATGCAAAGGTATAAAAAACATAACCCATAAGAAATATGGAGGTTTGGAGAGATCCTTTACCTTTTATCTGAATATGTTCTACAATTTAACATAATGTCCCTGATAAAGAAATTAAATTCATTAATTATATTATTCATAAAAAATTCCAAATATATTTTATTTATTATAATTTTATTCATTTCATTTATGGTTATTTTGATTAGTTATAATGTTCAATTTTGTTGTTCTGTGAGCGTTCGTTTCATGGTTTCATGGTCTGTTCACTTGTATATAATTAAGGAAGTTATTCAGAAATGTAAAATAAAACATCAAAAATGAAATAAAATGGTATTAATTAACTTTAATAAGTTTAAATAGTCCCATATATGACATGAGGATGTATCATTTAATAAAATGTTAATGATAAATGTTTAGTTTATTTTGGAAATTGTTTTGACCATCCCGACCTATTTTAATTTTATTTAATGTTATGGACACATACTATTTAAATAATGTAAAACCACATATAATATAAAAAGTTAAATCATTTGGAAAAATTATAATTTAATTATAACCTTCCATGAAGGCTTTAGTGGAAAATTAAAACTCATTATCCACAATGGTAGTTAACTAACATAACATAAAAAATTGTTTCATTTTTCGTTAAATAAGAGGATATGTTAAAAGGGTTGGAAATAAGATATTAAATTTTAAATATAAAATTCTATAATATTAATTATAGTAGATTTATTATGGTTTTATGGATGAATTATTTGAGGAGATGTTAGAAGAATAAAAGAAATTAAAAGAGGTAGTTTGAGAATGATACCTCTTTAATATCACCTCTTTGAAGGACCCCTTATGGAACATGGAATTGGTATTTTGGTGAGACCATAATAACATGGTAATGGTGAGTATTGGTAGGATATTTTTTTTATATGTAATTATTCATGTCTTAGAATGAGTGAAGAGAATGGATAGTGAGATGTGGTATTTATTAGGGGAGGAGAGGGGTGTTTTTTGTTATTATATTAATTAGTTTATTATTTTAGCATAAGACTAACAATAGTATTGATATTTGTGACCATATAAAGTATGTAGTTCAAGTTGGTTTGAACTAATGGGGTCTTACATAATCTGTGACTCAAAAATTCATATATTTTGATAATAATGTTAAATACCATAAATTACCATATTTCACGATTCGCTAAGAATTCAACTTTTTTAGAAAAATATAAAAAATTTACCTAATTTTTTTATTGTGTATATTTAATAAATGTAACCCATTTTTTAAAATAATTTTCTATTTATGTTAAATTTCATTTTGAAAAAAAATCTCCATGTATTTGAAAATTACCGATTTTAATGTTACAATCGATTTTTTTACCCTTTGAAAAACTACATATGGAATCATAAAATTGTATTATCATTATAATGAAACATAATATTATTTTAAGTATCCATTTTATAATAATGTAATTTCTTTCAAAAAATTATATTCATTATAAATTTTTAAATAAAACATTTACATTTTACCAAAATACCACCACTTAATTTATTATTTTAAAAACATTTATTTACTTGTACCGTGAGTTTAATATATCATATTTTTATTTAATAAGATAACTAAATATTATTTTACATTTACATACATAATGATACAATTAAAGTGATTATATTATTATTCCTAACAATAATATTACTATTCCAATGGTCGTGATACTATTCCAATGGTTGGATTTGTAACAGTCATATAGGTTCCATACTTCCTATAAATACCTCTTATTACATTTATTCATCATTAAATTATATTCCCTCTTAAATATATATATATAACTTCAAAATGAATATTTAACTATTAACATCATGTTTAATTTTTACATTTTTCTCATGAGTACGGTTATTCTAGTGGATCAATAATATTTGAATTATCATATTATTGTTCTCTTATTTTCTATTTATTGTTCGGATATAACATTTTTCAATATTATAGTTTTATTTTCTAACTGATGTATCATTCATAATTTATGAGAATATTTTTTTTCTCTAGATCAGGTTTGTGCTTCATATTACATGACATTATTATAAGAAGATAAATTCCATTGATAAAATTCTAGGTCCTTACATTCTTCCCCTATTATGAAATTTCACCCTCAACATTTTTTTTACATACTAAGGTGAAAATAGGTGGGGGTAAATCCCCTTCATCTCTTCCTCTAGTTCCCATGTCACCTATTTATAACCATCTTCACTAGCACATATTAAGCTCCTTCTACGTTAATATACTTTTTAGCTCTTGTGATCAGTATATATCTCACACTTCTACCCTTAGATATAATTATTATATATTTTCAATGAAAATATCACAAAATTAATCTCTAGATCATGTGTGGGATAGTTTTTTTGATGAAATTTCAGCTTTGTTGAGACATAGGCTATCACGTTTTGCATCAAAAAATAGAATAATCTATTCTTTGATTCATTGATCTATACCACAAAAAGTTTCCCACTTATGGGTAGTGTAAGTTCTGGTGTAGTGATAACCCTCTTTTTCAAATCTTTAAAGCAGTCTTAACATAACATATACATAAAAACTTTACTCTCTTTCTAGTAATCTTGGTTAGTGGGTTTGAAAATTGTGAGAAGGTCCTCAAAAATCGTCAGTCATACCTAGCTAGACCATGGAACATACGAATATCCTATATAGATTCCGTTCTGGGCCACTCCTCAATTTTCATTTTCTTATAAGTGTCCATAGATATACCTTTATTTGTGATAACATACCCCAATAATGATACTTCCTCCATGTAGAATTCACATTTATTGTACATTGCATATAGTTTTCCCCTTACAAAATCTTTAACATAGTATTAGAATTCTCATCATGATCCTCCTTACACTTGGATTATATCATAATATAATTTTTAAAGGCAACAAAAAATTTGACAAGGTAATCTCTAAATTATATATTCATTAAATCCATGAAAATTTATGAAATATTAGTGAGTCAGTATAGAATCACTATGAACTCATAATGTTCATTCCTCAATTGAAAGTCAGTCTAGGTAATATCGGTCTTCTTCAACATTAATTGGTAATATCCCAACCAAGGTCCCACCTTAGAGAAATACCTAGCCCCACCTAATTGAATGAATAAGTCATTTATCTATGCTAGGGTATACTTATTCTTTCTCAAGATAATCAATGTATAGGCACAATGATCTATCCTTACTCTTGACGAAGAGGATCGATGCACCCAATGGATAAGCACTTGATATTACAAAACCCTTTACAAGATTATCTTGTAATTAAATATTTATTTATCATAACTCAATTTTGTCTATCATGTAGGTGTACTTTCATATGGTTAGATACCCAAGTATAGGTTAAATTGATAACTCAGCCTCTCAATCATGAGGAAGACTGAGTAAATCTTCAGGGAACACATCAGTGTAGTACCTCACAATGGGAATGTCTTCAAGATTTATCCTCTCCTTTATCTCAATCATTTTTCTAGATCTTATTTCTCATAAATTAATAAAATCCTTTTTTTATAATGATATTCCGAATTATATTCATCATCCTCCTAACATTTTTAAAGAATGGAGGATGACTTGGGATGTGAATAGTGATATCCCACTCTTGATAGTTGATGTTGGATTTATATAAATTTATCCATACATGCCCAATATATCATCATAATACACTAAAGTAAATAAAATTAGATTTTCTAGGAGGTTCAATCCATAAATATTTATCGAGTGTGAGATATATACTTTAGATGGAATAATTTCCCCATTTTCTATTCTCACGGATAACTCATCCTCCATATTTTGAGGTGGTGTTTTAATAGTTATACAAAACTTAAAATATATGGAAGAATGTGTAGAAGTAGAATCAAAAAGTATTTTCGATATTCGTGAAATAATAACCATCATTCCTATCACCAAATAATTTTCATTATACACCTAAAAAGTAGTGATCACATATGCTCTTCCTTGCTACCTTGGATATTGTTGAAATTGATTGTCTCCAACATACCATGGAATAATGAATTGTCTCACACAATTCCCATGTTTCTTATATTTAAAACATTTTACTTTAGTCTTAGTCTTTATTGGAACCTTCCTTTATCCTTCTGCATTAGCGGACTTCTTCATATCCTTTCAAAAATGATTATCCTAATGCACCACTTTTCCACATTTGAAGCATCTTTTGGTTCCCTTTAGAATGTTCTCGGTATTATTATTCTCATACTTTTGAAATGTAGGATGTTGGGTCTTCTTTCCACCATGGTATTTATCAATTTATCATCCCATATTAAACACTATTTTTATCTTTTTATCTCTGAACCCATGAGACCCAGGAGAGTCTCCAATCATCATCTCAAAATTAAGAGAACAATGAAAAATCTCTTCATATCTATTAAAGTCTTGAATATCCATGGATTTTTATAGAATTTAAATTAATCTAGTAAAGAATAAATCCAACTTGGTTTCTATTTTCATGAAAAACCCATAGGCATATCATGCCAGACATGTGATGTTTTCCTCATCCAACCTAATAGAATCATCATTCTTTTTCTTCAGTTCAAGGAAATCTCTCTCCATATTAAGATAGAGTATTCAAGGAAAATATTTATTGAATAATATTTTCTTGAATCATTCCCATTATATGTAATAAATTTACTCTTAATACTTCATGTTATTTTTTAGTGTCCATAACTGATCATATTTCACATAAAAAAACAGACTGTTAGCATGACTTTTTCATCTTCTAAGCATTGGAGGACAAAGAAAATCTTCTCGATGGATTTAATCCATTATTCCACAATGATGGTATCAAAAGATCTAGTAAAGTTAGGAGGCCTTTGCCACATAAAGGATTCGAACTAGAAATAATCTTTCATGGGATATGAAGTGTGTTCCACATAATTGAAGTTATTATTTATTACTTAAGCTAGTTGATCTGGTACTATCATGATGTTCTGATCTCTCATCCCCATCATGTTTAACTTATTATTAGGGAAATTTTCACATAGACTATCACATTGGTTGTTGGAACATGTTCTCCTATTTCAATATATTAACTAGAAAAGAACAATAAAATTAGGTGGTTATTAATACTTAGTTAATGATCATATAAAAAGGAAACTATGAATATAAATGGATAATATATAATTGTAAATTATATCCTATGATATGATTCCCAAGGTTTCATTATAGGTTATCGATGTGGATAGAATTATTCATAGGGTTCTTATTAATGTTTTTTAATCAAAATACCCAAAAATAACCAAACCATCATTTGATACCAATTATATTGATGCAATCCTTTTACACATATTATTACTTGAATTTAATCATAGTTAACCTTTAGATACAAACCGATGATTGAATATCCCAATGTATTTGGTTGAATATGTACATAATTAGAAAACATGAAACTAGAATAAATAAAATTTAAATTAATCTTAATAATGATACCCTAAAACACTTTGAGCTCATACAGCTACATAGGATAAGTTGGAGAATAAATAGACAGAAGGGATTACCTAAAAATACCATCAAGGGAATAAACATGGTAAAGAGTCATTGTACATGAGTTAAAAGGAATAAAATGATAACATAAAAGGCATGGAATGTGAATAGAAATATATAGGAATAACAGAAAGAACATTGATTCATATGATCATGGTAATATATGAATGTGGTAGTAATATATATCATTCCATAAACATTATTCAACGCTAACTACCATGACAATATCACATGTTTCACAGAGTCTCATAATGGACTAGTTTTACTCCCTAATTATAAAAATGACCTCCCATGAGAAAAAACATTACCCAATGAATTAGATAACTATCTAAGATAATCCATTAAAAAATTTACACGCATATGTGTTCCA
Organism: Viscum album; assembly: GCA_963277665.1. Lineage (NCBI taxonomy): Eukaryota > Viridiplantae > Streptophyta > Magnoliopsida > Santalales > Viscaceae > Viscum > Viscum album. The sequence goes on along the minus strand of OY728133.1, from coordinate 1,230,902,367 downwards.
CATAAGGAAATGAAACATAAGGAATAAACATTGGAGTTACCCATGGATAGAAATGGATTTCTTAATCATGTCTTGAGGCATAACTAAAAGGTGTATAATAAGGGTATCAATTAAATTAGGGATTGAATAATTCTTGGATAATAAAAAAGTAAAAATAATAATATATCATGAATAATGATCTCCATCAGAAGTGAAAACATGAAAAACAGTGTTTAGGTAACTTTAGAAATTTTCAATTTAGAGCAGTTTTAGGGAAAATATTAAAGATTCCTTATAGTTGATAGAGAAATAATTATTTACATAAAACCATAAATTAAATAAAATTGTTTTTCATGATTAAAATATTGATTTTATCAATTACATATGTCTTAAAACACTTTATGAAGTGTACTTGAAAATGGGTATGAAATAGAGAAGTTCCCTTTAATTGAGTATTCTTGTCGAGATAAATTGAGAAGGGAACCATTAATAACATTTATTTCCCCATAGAATAAAGATTAATTGATATAGATATACGTTTTTGGAAAATTTATATATAATATAGGGGATGTATATAAGTTTAATGGATAGATAAATTGAGCTAAGTAGAGAGAAAATATAACCTATAAGAAATATATTTGTTTGGAGAGATCCCTTATCATATGTATGAATGCATTATACACTAACACTTAATGTCCTAAATAATAAAATTAAATAAATTAATTAATTAATTCATAAAATAATCCAGGAATATTTTATTTATTATAATTTTATTATGTTCATTATTGGTCATTTCAATAAGTTATGATGTTTAATTTCATTGTTCCTGTAGTGTTTGTTTCAAGTTTTCATTGTCTATTCTCTTGTATATAATTAAGAATGTTCTTTTCAAATGGATAATGAAACATAAAAAGTAAAATAAAATATTTTTCATGATTTTTAAAAAGTAAAAAATGGTCCCATATATCATTTTTATTATATGAGAATTATTCATTTGATAAACCGTTAATGATAAATATTTAGTTTATTTTGGTGGTTTTTATAACGAACCCAAACTAGCTTCATTTTATTTAATGTTATGGCCATATACTCATTCTATAATGTGAAAACGCATATAATATTCATAATTAGATCATTTTTAACAATTATATGTGAATTTAAACCTTCCATGAATTCATTAGTGGAAAATGAGAACCCATCATCGACGAAGGTTGTTAACTGAAGTCACATGGAAAATGGTTTCACTTTTCTTTGAATAAGAGGAGAAATAGAAAGGGGTCGATATAAGATATTCCATTTTCAATATAAAATTACATTATATACGTTATACTGGATTTATTATTATTTTATGGATAAATTAGGTGAGGAAAAGGTAGAATAATAAAAGAATTTAAAATAGGTAGTTTCACCATGTTACCTCTTCAATTTAACCTCCTTGAAGGCCCCCTTATGGAACTTTGAATTGTTATTTTGGTGAAAAAATAAGAAATTTTAAATGGTAAGATTAAGGAGGATTGGTTTTGGTAGATATTTTTAAGGATTAAAATATTATAAGGTCTGAGGAGAATGAGTGGTGAGAGGTGGTATTTATAAAGGGATGAGAGGGGTGATCTGATTATTATATTAATCTATTTACTATTTTATCTCAATATTATTTTTTGTATTTATTATTATGACTATATAATGTAAATAGTTCAAGTAAGTTTGAAATAATTTGTTATTACCTCATCCATGACTCAAAAATTAATGAATTTGGTTAATAATGTTAAATACAATAAATTATTATATCTCGTTATTCACAAAAAATTCAACTTTTTTCAAAAAAAAATCAAAATTACCATGTTTTTACATATATATTCAAAAAATATAATCCATTTTATAAATTAATTTTATAGATATTATAGATTTAATTTTAAAATAAAATAACCATTAATTCAAATAATACCAATTTTAAAATTGTAATCGATTTTACAACCCTTTCAAAAATTACATATTATCTTATAAAATTATATTACCATTACAATAAAACAAAATAATATTTAAAAAAACATTATATGAAAACAACTTATCTTTTAAATCATCATTTTCATTATTAAATTGTAAATAAAACATTTACGTTTTATAAAAATACCAACGCCTTGTTTATCAATTTTAAAAAAAATTATTTACTTATAGTATGAGATAAATATACAATATTTTCATTTACTAAGATACCAAACATTTATTTTATATTTAAATAGGTGAGGTTTCTCTTCTAATGGTAAGATTACTATTTCTAATGGTCAGATTACTATTCCAACGATCAGGATACTATTCCAATGTCAAGTAATCTATTTAAATAGTCATGATTTGTAACTTTTTTAGAGGTTCCATACTTCTTATAAGTACATATTATTAAATAATTTTTGATTAATTTATATTTATTATAATATATATATATATTCACCTATAAAATGGATATTTTATTGATAAAATTATGTTTTATTTCTATAGCCTTGTTCAAGATTGCGGTCATTCTAGTGGATTGACCATATCCAAATCTCTTTATTCTTATTCTCTTATTTTCTATTTATTGTCTGGATGTATTATTCCACAATGTTATAGGTTTATTTCATGGATAATGAATCATTATTTATTTATGAGAATAATGTTTTTTGTTTTCTCTATGTGATATTTGTACTTTATACTACAAGACATAATATAAGAAGGGAAATTCCATTGATAAAATTATGGGTCATTAAAATGAAAATGATTCTAATGACCTAAATTGAATTAATTGACATATAATTTATCAAATGATACTTTAAAACCAATTTAAAATATAATTTAACTTTATAAATAATTTGAATTGAAAGGCTACCTCAATTAAAATTCAGTATTTCTCACTATTCATCGACAAATGAAACATTTTTTAAAAACCCCAAAAATTCACCTGAATATAATTTTGATATTATTATTTCAAAAACGAAGTTAATTTAATCAAATAAATTTCTAATTTGGAACAAAATAATTTCAAATTATGTGTTCAAGGTAGGAATAATATGTCTTTTAGAGAAAAAAATCAGAAAACATTTATTTTCCATTCAAATGAATCTAATTTTATATGAAATAAATAAATACCCATAATTTTTATAATTTATTTAGTACTATTAATACCCTTAAATTTAATTGTTTTCTATAATGGTATAATATATTATGTTCATTTTGAATCAGGGTTGTGGGTTTCACAAGATATCGAAGAGATAACCTTAATGAAATATATTTCGTGTGTTGTTTAAGCTCAGTGTTCCATATCACACATACTATAGAAAACAATGAACTTATTTTAAAATATCAGGGCGTTACATGCAACACTTCCCTACTTCCCATGTCATTTATATATATCATAGTCTTGAAACCATCATTTATTTTATTAGGTGGTTTTTTTATTTTCCAATAACCCTATAAAAAATTACATACAAGAAATCATGAAATTTTATTTGATAGAAACATTTCTAGTATGAAAATTAAATAAAATCTTCTCCAATACATTATTTTAAGTATTTGTAAAAGTGTTACTAAAATTGATATCTATATAATTTACTTTCTAAAAATATGATCACCTATTATGTACATGGTGTTTTACATTGTTCTTTATTCCCATTGAATGATGTCGCAATTGATAATTATTTATATAAATGGGGTAAAAGTTTATAATGTTTTAAAATAGTCTCAAATAATGTATCAACATGACAATGTTTGTACCTTCTTGAAAAATTGGACACCACAAACACAATTTAATTTTATATCCTAACAAATTTAAATAAATTATAGTCATTTATCATCTCATACAATATAGATATCAATGGGAACTATCCACTTCTATTAGAATCAAACAATGTAACACATGTATCGCACATCAATTTATGACCATCGATCAATGGATCAAAATAAATATCAATATCATCAATGGGTTGTTCTACTCTAGATATAAGTAGAGGCAATATAATGTAATTATGATTCATGCCTTACCACAGTGGAAAGATTTAATTTTCAAATATAACCAACCATGTACTGTGAGTACTCATGTGTAAACTAAAAGGATTCAACCCATCTTTTGGTTGAATAAGATATGTTGTTCACTGATCTTTTCCTGAATTATAATATCGATGATCAATTTTCTTCAATTGAGAAGATTATGTTTGGTAACATAGTTTCCAGTCATGAATTCTTTTATATACACTCTATTTTATTTATCATGTAGTCTCTTCATGTATATATAGCCCTCTAAACATTTTAATGACTATATAATACAATAAAACATATAAGTACAAGATTATTTTTTCTTATATAAAACCATATCACACACAGGTAATTTTTATGTGATTCACGATCCTCGCACAAATAATATACAATCATTTTGATAGGAACATATTAATTCAAAGATCATATCCTTTGAACAGAACATTCATTTTTTATTATATTTTTTAAAAGGTAGCTAATTTTATTCTGGTTTCATATCATCTAGCAGACCAAAAAAATATTAAAGCTTATGTTTCTCTATCTAATCCCATCTTTCAAACTATATAGATTCATTATGGTTGAACATGGTTAATATTTAGCATAACCAATATACAATTATATATTTTCATATATCTTTATCTTTTAAAAAATATGAAATCATGAATTTCATCTTTAATCACCATTGTTATTTCATAAATATGATCCATAGAATCGAAAAAACATGAAAACATATTAGATTATCCATAAAATCATAGTATTATCCTAGTCACTAGCTAAATTTAATTCCTCCTTGTGTCTATTGAATCATTTATAACATCGATCTATTTGTTAATAGTTTAATTTTACATCTAAATCCTTTAGAGGAATTCATCTTAAATAAAATAAATTCCAATGCAGGCAAATAATTTGGGAAGTGTCATATCCATGTTATACCACAAAAATGATAAACTCTTTAACTCCATTTTCATATTACTTTTTCATGTGATTAAAATCCATATGTTTTGGTATAATATCTATCTTTTTTACTTCATCAATATTCATTATTTATAAAAAATACATAGAAAGTATAAATAAAATGTTTATATACATTGATATTTAAAAACCTTAAAATAATATGAGTTTAAATATATAATTATATATGTTTTTTTTTGTGTTTAACCGATTTTTATATAAATATAAAAAACATAAATTCTATAATACACTGAATAAAATTATAGTTTTATTTCATTATAGTGTATCATAGTATATATGTTCAATGTTAATTTTTTTTCAAATATTTAGAATGTTAAATTTCATAATAAATTTTTTTATATAGATAAAAATTAATTGATTAAATTTCAATTTGGCTAAAATAATTTTCTTATTGAAGTTATGGAAACATTAAAATTAAATGAAAAAGTTATTGAAACTTCTAGGAAATTTTAATATTATCCTAAGAATACTATGGAAACTAAAGGGTTTAATAAAAGAAAAGGTTTAAATGATAAAAAATAAATAAATTTATATTTCTATTATGAAAACTTAATAATCCCATTTTTACATAACCGGTTTTTTCTGAAATTCATTAAGAAAATAGTGAATTTAATGAAAAATATTGATAATTAATCCTAATATAAATTCACTAAAAATTAAATCTTAGTAAATCATAAAATTATTTTTTCATTAACCCCCCTCTATTATTACCCCAATTGGGCCGTAAATGAAGGAGATTGACCCTAAAGAAGCTCTAAAATAGTCCTCAGGTTAGAGACTAACACCAAGATTATAAAACATACATAAGGGAGGCATTATTATATTTTTGAGATATATGAAAGACTAAATCTAATGCCCATATTTATCTAATAACTTCATCCTATATACTCGAACAACTGATTTATGATCCAGTGGTCTATATTGAATGAACATAATAGTCTATGGTGGGGTGATAAAATTGGGAGTGCTCCTTATGATCAACCCTTAAAATAGATTAACATATATGTGTAATAAATATGCATGAGTAAACATGAGTGATAATAAACCAATAAAAATAATAAATAAAAATGAAAAATATGGAAAATTGATCAGGAATAGTAATAAATTCAGAATCCATTATCCCCTTTCACTTTCTACAAAATCCTCATTCATACATCAGTAAAATAATTATTCTTGAAGGAAATCAACCTTGAGATGAACCAACCCAAATTATTTGTCTAGATGTTTCATAAATTAATCCTAATACCACCTGAATGGAATTCCCTATCCCCGCAGGCTGGAGACTTGGGCTTGGGTATCTATAAATAAAGAAAACTAAATTAATTCACCATAATAAAAACAAAATAAATTATGACAATGAAATAGAATAAATAATAGTTTGTAATCTAATAAAGTAAATATTAGTAAAAACTCTACAAGGTATATGTATTATCAAATACAACATCTCAAAACAAATGAAATATTCATTACATGGTCTCCTTGAAAAATGTGGAAGACATACTTCAGATATAAGTGTAAACTCCTAAGGTCCTGCTATCAAGATTACCCACTTCCACTAAGTGGTGGTTTACCTTTTCCAAGACCTAGCATAAGAATGTATACATACACCCAAAGTTATAATTATGGTGTGAGAAACACTATCCAAGTAGGATAAAAACAATAATTATAAAATTACTCCATAAAAAACACAAAAATACCCAATGTTAGATAAAATATAGCATGGTAATATTTTAATAATTCATATAAAAACATCCTTTCATGTAATTTTGATGGAAAGTATAAAATATTTTTAAAAGATCATTTACATTAAAACATGAATATATAATAATATAGGTTAAATTAGGCATGAATAAATCATTTCAGAAAAATAAGAAATAATAGGATTCATAATCAAAACATACATAAGTATATCATTTTTTATAAATTGGAATCAATAAATCAATTTCAATAAATTTCAATCATAGAACATTATTAATAATGGATGAGGTTATCTAGTTTTGTTCAACAAGTTATGCATAATCCTAGTGAAATATGTATCCTAGTTTGCACACATCCCTAGATTCCAAGTCTAAGGGGAATATTATTTTATCCCAATAAATGAATTACATTCCCTCCTGATGATTCTATTGGGGTTTTTTTCATTAATCTATTTTTATCTAGAGCTAATATATTCCTAGCATGTATATCATTTCACTAAACAACTTAGGATCCCATTTAACTCAATGTTATCAATCATATAATGGGATATAATTTATTTCAATCAATCATGAATAATTTTAGTAAATCAGTACAATTAGATCTGATTAATTTTTCAAAACATTCAATATCATTTCTAAAAACAACATCAAATGGTTTTTATTAAAATCCATGCCTTTTAAAAAAATTATTCCATCTAAAATTCATAAAAAAATTAATTCCTTTTCCTATAAAAAATCGTTATCAAAATATTTTTTCAAATAAATAATTTCAATTCAAGATCATTTTCTAGAAATCAATAAATTATTTGAAATACCATAATTAAATAGGTTAAATGTAAGAACCAGGATCTTCTTTTTCAGGTATGTTTTCCCTTTCTGGTGTTTTTGAGGAAAAGAGGAGTTTCTATAAATTTTTGAAGTACACGTCTTCTACTTATATGTACATGTTGTGTACTCCATTGCCGCCCATTACCGTGTTCCATCCATGTAATGGACGAGTACACAACCATGTGTGGTGACCTATAGGCCACCTAAAGCGGGGACAAATAAGGGCAATTACATGTCGTGTACATTAAAATTACACGTCGTGTACTTCCTTTTTTTCATTAAATGAACCGGGGTCACATATTATGGACATAATGCTCTTATTCTCAACCTAACTCTTCTAGGAGCGTCTATACGCTGACGAATCTTCTCTGAGCCCCTGAGTCGTTGTATGTTCTCTGAATCGACCACCGTCGATTGCGTCGGGATCCCCACGGTAATCTATTCCTTCTTCTAGAGCCTCGTTCCCTGATTTCTCCTATTTCACAAGTTATCCTCAGTTGAGAATTTTTAGAGTTTTTGTAGATCTATGGTGTTCTTGGGAGATTCAAGGCTTGAGTTTCACATATAATGATCCTATAACACCAAGGTAGCTGGTTTTTGCTTTTTCATAGATAGTCTTTGAGTTTTATGTGCAAAAGTGCCCAATCCCCTTGAACAGGGGATTGCGTGTTTATGGTGTTAACCCCTTTTGTTTCCTGCTATACCTAGATTGATTGGATATAGGTTAATTGTTGATATTAGGGTTATCTTTACTAATCTGTGAATAGTTTTCCCATGTTTTCTTGTTTTGACTGTTTGGTCTAGAATTGCCTGTTAGGCTACGTTGTTCCTTTCCCATGCTTAGTATTGTAGGATGGAGTGATTATTTAAATCTGGCATGCGATGATGTGTTGCAGATTGTTTAGACGAGTAGTTCTATAGGTTTAATTTGGTTGTTGATTAACGTTTATGCATGATTGCTTTACACAGGGCTACGAGAACCTGGTGTAGTGAGACGATATGGGGAAATTGACATTGAGTGCTTTCCTAGAGTGTTTGTTATAATAATCACAATGCGAGACCAGAGGGGAGATTGACATTGATTTCTCCCTTAAAGGGTCTATAGTTACATTATGAGACCACATGAGGAATTGACATTGATTGATTCCTAAGAGAGTCTATAGTTTACCATTAAAATACTATAGGGGGAATTGACGGTGAGTGCTTCCTCAGAGAGTCTTTAATCACACTTGACTGTAGGGGGAATTGACTGTGAGTGATTTCTCAGAGAGTCTTTTGTATGTATTTCCTTGTATGGTAAAACATAGGGATTAGGCTGTGAGAACTACCCATAGGGTTGCTTGTTTTGTTTTTGTTGATTAATTTCTTAAATGTAATGTTTTTAAATGGAACTATAGGACTATTTACTTTTGGGTACTTCTTTGTTTAGTACATCCTTTTTCTTATCACCTGCTATATATATTCACTGACTGTTAGGCACAGATCTTTGGGTGGTTACCTACTTGGATTAGTCTCACATCCTATTTGGGTCATGATTTTGGTCCCAAACAGATTGTATTGCTATGGGTGTAGATAAGGGAAAACACCCTTCTACATTAGGTACTTGATTGCTGAGGAGCTAGAGAGCATGGGACCAAGATGAGGCTTGTGATGCTTCTAGAGATTTTCTGTTTCAGTTGTACTTTGGTTTATTACTGTTTTACAGGATTGTGACTTGTTTGGCTACTTTCATGGACATATGTATCATGCGTCATTTATATATGTGGGCTCCAGTTGTTTATTACTCCTGTCATTTACTTATTGCATGTATTACTGCTTCCGTTATTACTATCTATTTTACTTTCTCTATGTTACTCTTCCAGTGAGGGAATAGTTTCCCCACTATCACACCTAAGGCCCTCGCTGCTAGTCGGAAGCCTCTGGAATTTGGAGAAATGCGCTTGAGTCCATGTGACCAACCGGGTGTGGGGTGCCTCTAGGTGGCTTCCAGAACTGGGAAGTTACATTAGACACACACCATTACATTTAAAAACATGTATAAAAAGAATCAAATCTTTCTATATAAATCTATTTGAAATCCATTTCAAATTATTGAAGAAAACAGGGTTTCAATTTATATTAATTGTCTCCTAAAACTACCTAACACAATCACAATATTGACAAACACCCAACATAGGATCCATAAAGGGAGACTCAAAGGGATATATTTTATCAAGTAAGAATCCTAAAACATTTATTACAAAAATAGGGATAAATATCTATCAATGAAAAATGGAATAAATTATCATGAATAGGGAGAGTGAAAATAAGTTGAAAATCCAAATTAGCTATAGGTTATTCTTACTAAAACATATTTATTGATTCAACTGGAACTTCTACCAATGAATATTCAAAGAAAGGATGGAAAAAATAACCTCTATAGAGCCTCTAAATTCAATTTTATCAATTTAGGTTTATATGATATTAGTTTGGAATTTAAAAAGAGGTTCAGGTAATTCAAAAGGGAAACTATAAAAATTAAATCATGTTTTATGGTTTGGAAAACTATATTCCAATCGTGTTCCCCTTTCTGAGAAAATAGAAAATCCCCATGATTTTGTTACACTGTTTGTAAAAATGTTCACCAACCATGGAAATACATGATATCCTGAGTCGTATGTTTAGAATGGAAGGCCATATAAATTGGAATAATTGTCCACCTAACCATGCACCCTCTATTAAGACTCGAACATAAGGCATGAGGCTTCTTGGGAAGACCCATAAAAGTTTCTCTTACTATCTAGCAACCATTCATTAGTCAAGAAACCTCTAAAAATTTCCAAATTTCACCCAAAAAACCTAGGAAAAGTACCGAAGTTCTATTAATTTTCATATCCATTGAAAATTTAGCTAATATATAATGACCTTTATGATTATTATATATAAATGTTAATGATAAAATCCAACTGACATAGATTGAAGAAGTAATGAACTTAACCTATATGATCATGATTATGAAACCCATTTATCAGGGATTCAAAGAGAGATAGTGTCACTTGTATTTTCCCTTGACCAAGCCCAAATTGACATTTAACTACTAAAACATGAGTGAGACCATCTACAATAGTGGTTCAATCCGATTGAGATCACAATAAAAACCATTTTTGTTGAACCACCCCAAGAAAGAACCACCATCACACACCTTATCCTTAGGGCGTACACTTGTGTAATAAGATTTTATGTATCAAGACCCAAGTATAATAATTAAAATATTTTATTTTAAATAATCTAATGATTATTTTTACCCATTTATTATTATTAAATTATAATTGATTTTATAATGACTTTGAAACAAATTATATTTTGATGTGAAGTAGTCAAAATTGTATTTTTTTTGAAAAATATATAGTTTCTATTAATTTTTTTTATAGATTCAATAAATTTTTTAAACAAAATTTTTTAAATAAAATTTTATTTTTAAATAATATTTATTTAAATATGAATTATAATATAATTTAATGAAGTCCAATGAAATTTCTGTAATGGTTAGAAAGTTATTTGTGTTTTAAAATCTAGTATTTTTTTTAAAATAATAATTTCTATATAAATGTGAAAATTATCACATTTTGAAATTTATTTTTTAAAAATAAATATAAGTTTTTAAATATTTTCATAAAAAATATCCAATATTTATTTTTACATAATTCATTGAGATGGTCTAATTTTTGGGTCAAAATTAAATATTGTATAAATATATAGTCTCTATTATGACTTCATAATACCCCAAAAGTGAGGTAAAATTTTTTATAAAAGGAATCCAAAACCAAATATATATTTAACCTCTAATTTAATATTTTTTCAGTTACTTTATTTTTTAAATCCTTAATGAATCCTCTAAAACCTACATTATATTTTAATGTTTTAAAATCAATTATTTATGAACATTACTAACTTCCATTTAACCAATGATATTATTTAAATATTCTTGGTTATTATATATATAAAATCTTTAAAAACACTAATCTTTTCAAAAACCATAAGATCTTTTTTGGTTTTGATTATTTTATTATTTAGATTCCAAAACCTATGTTTTGAAATTAATAAAAAAAACCTCTATTTTTCTATAAATAACCCTATCCACCAACTCATCGTCACTAAAAACCCATTAATAATGTATTTCCCTACCCTATCCCACTGAACTCCCTCCCAATGTTTTCCCATGAACTTAATATTATTCACCAAAAACTTTTATAATCACCTTCTTATGGAAATGGATTCTCTTCCTCTTACTCTTTATTAAAGTAATTTCTTTGTATTGTGCCTTTTTGTTTCCAATTTTTAATCTTTGAATATGTTATTACACATACATTTATTATCATTATGTAAAGAAATTAATGAGATACTACCTTTAGATCTAATTAGACTCTTCTATGAACTATTATGTACACCTGTTATGCTGATGAAATTATCCCATGATTTTCCATTCCAAACATTTGAGTTTTATATACCCATATGAATTTCCACTATAGGGTATTAATCTAGACGTAAATATCTTTCATTGATTTAGAAATACCATGTATTTAACCAAAATTCCATAATAAAAAGATTGAAATTGATGAAATATGTTCTTATGTTATGTGATCTAGGTTGAACACAAATGTATGTACATGATATGAATGTGATGGGTGGTCCAAAAATTATATAGTGCACAAATGAATTGGATAATTATTTAATCTAATTAGATACCATTTATGGTTCATGGTAGGTAATCCTAATAACATTATGTTTTATGTATACATATTTTTCCTTGACTTTTTCTTTTGATGACATGATTTAAGTTGTTTCTGCATTCCTATATTTTCATGATGATTTCATCTTATATCAAGCATTGATATTCATGTTAATTATTATCACCCTTTTTATGCCACCTTTATATTCCTCATGACTCACATGTATTACTTTCGTCATGTTATACTTTTATTATTCCCTTAATAGGTTTTATAGCTCACCCCTTTCTTATGTACATCCCTAGCTTATCCCATACGGTTTTAGAAGAGTGGTGGTATTTTTAGAGCGATCTAAGAAGTTTTAAACAATGTCATTGTATACCTAATTTAAGATATTTTTCTACGTATCTAATTTACCAAATTCATTAGGCCTATTAATATTCTCAGATTTTATAATGTTATTATTTCTTTAATAAATTATGGAAAAAAAATTTATAAAAGATATGGGATTTCACAGTTGTAATCAAAGGAAGGATTGGTTATTTTATTGATTAGGATTAAAAAAGGTTCTTCAAAGTCATAAAAAAATTGAAAATTGAAAATCATACTTAAATTTTGGTAAATTGTAGATTTATTTCTTTCCACGAAACAAAATCCTTGTGTGGATACTACAAGTGGATGTAGCTCTAACATATTTATACCTAGGGGTAATATCCCTGAAAAGGATGTATTGGTAATTAGCCTAATCATCACCTAGTTCATGAAAAGAGGCCTCCATACACACTTGCTTTAACAATCCTATGGGAAATTATTTTTTAAATCCAAAATCTCATAAAAACCCATTATGAAGAGAAAAAAATGACTATGCCATTTTAAATTAGGAAATGGACCATAGTTAAATTATATTGAAATCATGAAAATAATAGTTTAAGGGGTGTATGTCATTTATGATTTATCCCTTAAATGTGAACAATTTCCATTTTATTTGTGTAACAATCTAAAAATTATCATCCCTAATTTTACTTTAATTTTCAGTCAATGGATGGAAATATGAGGAACTATGTCAACAAGTAATGTGATAAGCAATGTGATGATCACTCAAATGAGATGGCCAACCTGATGGGAGAAATAATCAAGAAATTGAAGAAAATACTTAATCTATTAAATAATTGTTTGAATATAATAATTAAAATGGGGTAAATCTCACATCACCCTAAGAAGGATAAATTTTCTATTATAAACATTATGGGAAAAAGGATTATGAATTTCATTGGATGCCCAGATCCCTTAATTAAGAAAAAATGAATCAAATATATTGAAAAGATATTCTTTTTCCATTAATTATCTGAGAAAGAGAAGAATGTGTTTTTTATCATATAGAGGGATAATATTATAGATGTTGTATATTGATCAAGAATACTAAGCCCAATGAATATATCATAGAGATGAAGTGAAAAGAGACAAGGAAATTATTTTTTTGATAAATTTCTTCCTCATACTCTTTGGATTAAAATGGAGAGTGTTTTACTTACAGTCAAGTAAAAGGATAATAATTTCATCAGGTCATATGAATTTAACTTTATCAATAGTTGGATATAGAGAATATTTTCCACACTGATTATGACCCTCAGAAAGATAGTCAGTTTGAGATAACCATTCAATATCTAGATTATATTCTATGCTCATATTCAATGGAATTCTAAGGATATTGGGATCAATAGCTTCCCCAAGTGGAGTTCTCATATATCAACTATTTCTATTATATCATTCAAATGGTACCTTATGTGTCTCTATATGGGAAGATGTTACATACTCAAACATGTTTGGGTGAAGTTAGAGAGAAGATGTTTATGGGACCTAATCGTGTCCAGAAGATGATAGAGAAGTTTAAAACCATTCAACAACATAATAAATACACACAATGTTTATAGAAATTCATTATTTGAAATCGTCATTGAGACCAAGAGTTTTAGATTGGAGACAAGCTGTTTCTTTATATATCACCTTGGATGAAATTCTTGAGGTTTTGGTAGAAGGGAAATCTTATTCATAGATATATTGTTACCTTTAAGATATTTGATCACATCAGAGCTATAACATATTGACTTGAACTCCAACCTAACCTATCTCATTTACTTAATGTGTTCCATGTATCCCTCTTAATAAAGTACATACGAGACCCCTAACATATACTAGATTCATATATGGTACCATAGGAAAATTAACTTTCATACAAGGAGTTTCTAGTGATAATATTAGTTCATAGTGTTAACATTCTATGAAATAAGAAAACTTACTTGGTCAATTTATTATGAATAAACAATAAAATTTAGGACTTATCATGTGGATTAGAAGATTTGATGAAGCATAAGTGCCATAATATACTTTATTGTATGAAATTAAATTTTTTAGTGTGAAAATTTTTAATAGGGGAACAATGTAACAACCCAAACATTTATAAATAAAATTCAATTTTTAATGTAAACAATTATCCTTAATTAATATAATTATATAAAACACATTAAATAATTTGAATATTTTGGATGGTTTTAAAATATATCATGTCATATTTAAAAGACAGCTAAGAATATTAACCATTGATAACATAGTCATTGTACAGTAACCATTAAAATTAGTATATATTAATGTTTATGATAAAATATAATTGATATTGATGGAAGAGGCGACACCTCAATGATTTGGTTCATAACTTATGAATACCATTTATTTGTGCTTCCTAGGGAGATGAAATTAATGACATTTTCCATTGATATGTACCCATCTGAGATTCAATAAATGAAACATGAGTGAAACCAGTTATGAGATAAATTCAATGTTTTCAAGAAAACTACCCAAACAATGTTGGCTAAACCACACAAATAAAGAACCACCATGGCACTCCATACCCTTAGGCACCACACTAGTGAAATAAAGGTTTAAATATCTTGACCATAGCCATATAAATTTTTATATTTAATTTTAATTAAAATAATGATAGTATTTATCCATTTTTATTATTACTTTATAAATTATCATATATTCAGTTTTATAAAATTCATATTTTGATATGAAGAAATCAAAATTACATTTTTCAAAAATATTGTTTTTTAAATAAGACACTTTTGATAAATTGATAATTTTTTGAAATTAATTTTTTTAAAAAAAATTATTTTTAAATAATATTTATTTAAATATAAATCATAATATAATTTAATAAAGTCCTCTTGCTTGTCTCTCGGACCTTCTGGCTATAATTTAATAAAGTCCAATTTTATTTTTATACGGGTTAAAATGATATTAGTTTCATAAAAAAATACTATATTTTAGTAAATAAGGATTTTAATATAAAAGTGAAAATACACATATTTAGTTTTTTGTTAAAATAAATATTATTTTTGAAGTTAATAGGTTGAAATTAACCAATGTAGAATTTTTAATAATTTTTGGAGATAGTCAAATTTTTGGGAAAAAATTAAATACGATATTAATATACGGTCTATATTATGACCATATAATTTCCAAAAATTGATGTAATAAGTTCTATAAAATGTATACATGACTGAATATAGATCCCCCTTTTAAAATAATTTTTTCATGTTAATTGATTAATTTTCTAAACCCGTAATGAATCCTCTATAAGCTATATTATATTTTAAGGTTTTAAAATCAATTCTTTATGAACATGAATCACTACCACATAACCAATGGTATTATTTTAATATTTTATATTCTTGGCCTTATAAAATATTTAAAAATCAACATATTTGGTTGAAATCATGGACAAAACCCTGGTATGGTTTGTGATTCTGATTATTTTATTATATAGTGTCCATAGCATATGTTTATAAATTAAAAAATTGTTACCCTCTATTTTTCTATAAATTCACACCCAACCTCCCACTAATTTCCACCCAAAAAAACCATTGAGAAAAAATTCCCCTACATGTACCTCTTTAAATACCCCTAAAGGTGTTCTTAATCTCTTAATAAGAACTTCCTAATCTTTTAGAAGACCTCTCTTAAGGTAAAAGATTATCTTCCACCTCTTCTTTATTCAAGTACTTTCTTTGTATTAGGTCATTTTATTTACAATTTATCAGGTTGGTATATGTTTTTAAACATTGCTTTACTTTCCTTGTGATGACCAAGTAATGAGAGACCACTATGCAATCTCTTAAAATCCTCCCATGATCCTTTATTTACACCCATTATGTTGTTCACATTATCCATGATTTTCCATGCCAAAAATTTATGTTGAGTATACCTATCCCCATTTCTACTTAGGGGTAATCATATAGATTTTACTATCCTTCATTGACTAGGGACTCCCATGTATATAACCCACACTCCTTAATAATCGTATTAAAATCTATTAAAAATGTTCTTATATTGTATAATCTATGTGGCACACAAATTCATGTACATGATATAAATGTGATGGTTGAACCTGGGATTATATATCCATACAATGCATCGGGTAATGTTTTTATCTCATTGGATACGGATACCATGTGTGGTGAATGGAAGGTTATTCTAAGAATATTATTTTATGATTTCCTAGCATTTTTCCTCTGATTATTCCTACTGTGACATGTTTTATATTGCTACCACATTCATATTTTTCTTTAATGTTATCATATTATGTCATGCTTTGATGTTAATGTTTATGATTCTCACCACTTTTATATCTCCTTGAATTTCCTATCAACTCACATGTATTAAATTCATCATGTTATTAAATTATTATTCCCTTACTTTTATTTATAGATCTCCCTATTCTTATGTACATCCCTATGTTATCTCATGTGGTTTAATAAGTGTGGTGGAATTTTAAAAGAATGCTAAGAATATTTAAATAAGGTCATTGTATCCTTGTTTTAAGTTATTATTATGTTTAGATAATTCCCCAAATACACTTTTCCTCATGATGTTTTTGGATTTTATTTTGTGAATATTTATGTAATAAATAATGAAATATGATTTATAAATGTTTTGGGTTGCCATAATAAATGATTTTACCCCAGAAATCCTGCCAAGAATTCTCGTCCACAAAGAAATAATGGAACTACTCTATCATAAGTATTTTTTATTACCATATCTTATTAGAATCATAATTATGTCACCATAGCACCAGAACCAATGGTATTGACTTCCCACAAAGATCCTTCATCTGAGAATTGACAAGCTGAACCGACTACCCAATCATTATAATATCGGGTTCCACATAAAGGTCCTACAAATCCAAAACATGATATGGTTATAAAATAAACTTATAAATATGTGACACATGAAACATATCATAGATAAAATGTATCTCCAGTGTAATGGATAAATGGAACACTGCATTCTAAATCCACTCAACGACCTCAAATGGTCCAACTTATCTTGGATCCAACTTCTACATTTTCCCATTTCGCCGATGCCCCAAGAATTATGAGACTTTCATGAAAATTTTTTCACTAACATAGAACACCAAAGGAAACTGGTAATGATAATTATAATATCAATACCCGATTTAAGTCATTAACATCATCTGCAAAATCAAATATGACTTTTACATCATATCCATGATCAAACTTTTTCCTACAAGGGAAGCTTCACAAACCTGAGACCAAAAAAAAGATATTTATAAGGAAGAAAATAAAATGACTCAAATGGTACCATTTTTATGGATGAATGGTTCCGATTATTATAATGACACTAAACCTTCCCCAATTAAAAATCCCATGTTCCTTCAATGTTCGAAACACATGCAAATAAAATGTACTCAAGAATTTCTATAGCTTGTTCCTTCTAACAATTCATCTTAGGGTCATGCATTGTGATCAACAATACCTAGAAGACTAACACATCATGGAAGAATATTTGAAAATAATAAGAAAATTAGGGATCCTAATAAAAAATTATAGCATAAGAAACTCCATGGAATAATACAATATCATATAAATACATATTATTCAAGTCCTTAAAATTAGTGGCATCACAAATAGAAATAAAGTGATCCAATTTGGTCAATTAGTAAATCATCTTCCAAATCTCATAATTTCATAAATTAATATTTGAAATAATTACTATAAAATAAATTGATATATTATCCCACTTCCATGTTGGAATAATAATTTCTTGAACCAATATTGATGGCTTTTGATGTCCAACCTTGATTTTATGACAGGTATAATAGTGGTAGAAAAAATCGATAATGTCCCATTTCATACAAGTCCACAAAAATAAATGATTCATGTAATAAAACACATTTATCATGACCAAATGAACCTCTCACTAGTTATGATAAAAATCCTACATCACAACATTTCTTGTAGGTGATGAGATGAAATATTGAGTCCTGAAGAAAAGGATACCCTCAAAAGATAATGACCATTTGTTGAAGGCATCCCAAAAAATAAATAATAACTAATTATTTAGAACTCATAATAAAGTAAATATTCCATGAGAATTATGAAATGAATTTATGATTCCAAAATAACACTTTATGAAATAATCTCAGTATTATCCTCCAAAACTCCAAAATGCTTGTGAGTAAAGAGAGCCACTGGATTCCACTACTACAATAATTACTTCATGGTTTGAGGTGGTAGTATCCTTATCAAAGAATTAGAAAAAAATGATCCTCTTTCTAGGGGTGTAAATAATTACAATTTTAAAACATTTCAGGTACTGCACCCTTCACCTCTACTGGATATTAAAATATTTATGTGAGCATATATAACTGAATATTTAATGACTAGAGTAAATGGTATTCTTTATTCAAAAATGTAATGACACCAACACTTAAGAGCATGAATCATATATATGAGTTCATAATATCATGTAGAATAGTTATTATCATGACACCAAATATGAATAGAATCATAAACCACAACATAATCACTATTCATGATAATGTATCCCAAACCCATACCTGACGTATCAAAAAAGACCACATAGCCCTTCACAGCCTTTGAAAGACTCAACAAATGAGATTATTTCAAATGGAACTTTGAATCATAAAAGGAAGTCTAAAATTTTTTATCCTAGACAAATGTCACTCCCTATAAATTAATAACAGTAAAAAGAGAATCTAAATTTTATAAATCTTTCATGAACTAGTGATAATACCAAGAAAATCCTAAGAAGCTCTTAATATAAAAGAAATTATATAATTCTTCCCTAAACATGATAGACTTAATATTTTATGGATCAACCAATATTCCATGTTCTGAGATCACATTCCCCCAATAACATCACCTCCAAAATATAGAATTGGAACTTATAAATCTTGGCATAAAGTCAATGATTCCTCAAGATGCCCAAAATTTCCACCAAATGAAACACATTACCATCGTCTATCTTAGAGTTGATCATGATTTCATCCATGAATACCATAAATAATGAGTCAAGTTACTGGTGTAAAATCATGTTCATCAACACCATATACATAACATGTCCATTATTTAGACCAAATTACATAACATGATACTTATAGTGTCCATACCTTCTCTTAAAAGAGGACCCTTTGAAATTTGACTCCATGATTCTATGATGGTGATATCTAGACCGAAGATCAACCATTGATAACCAATTCACACAATTAAACTAATCAAACATATCTTCAATTCAATGAAAAAAAAACTTTTTATTTAGCATAATCTAATTAATATTATATTAATCAACACACAAGTGAAGGTTTACACCATCCTTCATAGATAAAATCATTGTTTCTTCTCAAGGAGGCACACTACATCAAATAAGGCTTTTGGGAATCAAGTCATACAACAAGATATTTAACTCATTGAGTCAGTATAGTTCTATATTTTAGGAAGTAATTGATATATGTTTTGTACCTAAAACCAAGTTGATAAAAAAATCTACCTCTCTCACCATTAGAAAACTACAAATTTATGATGAAAACACTTCTAAAAAATTCATCTTCTGCTGAAATAATATCACCACATAAATAATCCTTCCCCAATTAAAAACTATTCATGGATATCATATAACCTAGCTCCATAATAGGATGTCAAAAATAACTCTATCTCAGGTCCTACTCTATGTAAAAAACAAGAGCCACCACTGGGGGTAGTAAAGGACGCCCATCAATGATAAAAGTCCATATAAACTTTTTTAGCTAATAACTAGACCATTATGAGACTGAAATAAAATGCATTTATCTCAAGATACATAAAGTCTCAGATGAGATAGATCTCTAATAATCTGAATATAAAAGAGGGGAATTTGATACCTTTCCCTCTCATCATCTTGAGTGGCATTTCATTTTCCATCACATAATGAATAAGATCCTTAGGAAGATTCAACAAGTATGAATTATGGTTAGATACAAAACAATGAGAGGCACCAATATCAACTAAAGAAATCACTATAGCTGAATAAATAGTAACGCTATCTCTCACTATCATAGTATTAGTATCAGTTCCCATAGGAGACAAGTCCATTGTGTGGAGAATCTTTATTCATGATGCATGTTGTTGGAACCCATTATTTTTTAATCATCTCACTACACCAAGGATCATATTAGTACTAGTGATCCCATAACACTATGTGAAGTTGTAAAAGCATGTATATTACTTTTATAGTGACTAGAGGATCCATTATAGATACATATCTTCAATATCTACTTGAAAGTACGCTTCAAGGTCCCAACCTTGCCACATTGAAAACAAGTCAGTGGGCCTTTACCGAACAATGAATATGATTTTTAAAAATTCTACTACCAAGATCCACCACTATGATTTCCACATTGACACTAATCTTGCTTCCTCATCCCATTAAAGGGGTCGCTCAATCTTTCAGAAGGAGTATGAGGAACTCCTATCAACCCTAACATACCGACCAAGTCAAGCTTCTCCCTCAGATCCCTATCTATAATAGTAGCATAAGAGGAATGCATAATCATAACAAAATTGGATACAATATCTAAATAAATAACCATATAAACCCTTCGGGCCTTTGGACTCTTGTTCAAAACCACCTTAGATGAAAATTGGGGAAGTTCATAAAAATGTTAGGAATAATTATTCATTGTCCTATCACTATGATGAAGGTTACGAAAATCCATGGACTTAACCAATACCATCAACTATAAATAGAATTTATCTATGAAAGGTGTTATAAAGACTTTCCACACCAATCCCTCATTCTAAATTTGTTGAAATAAAGAATCCATGAACTCTCTATAGGCCCTTAGTGATTGAATACAACACTATTCACCTTAATGTAGTCTGACATATCTAAAAACATAAAGAGCAGTTCAATATATTTATACCAATGCTCTACCTCATATGGATCATTAATTCCATAGAAATATAGTGAATTATGTTGAAGAAACTACAAAGATTGATATCTACATTCTACCATTTATTTTACAACTTCTGGTTCTAGAACATGAACTAGTGATGCCACATAGACAATGTGAACTACTATATCAATGTATTTATTGTCAAATAAGAGGATTGATTACTATGGTTCATTAGAATCTCCCTCATGAAGTGAGATCATATGTCTTGTTGGGGGAATGGTACTACATGACATTAATAGATTATAAGGAAATCTCAATCGAGAGACATAATAATATCAACTCTATCAATTGAAACCCAACTCAGAAACAAAAGTCTCATATCAAAGCTTTGGAAAAGTTTGGAATAAGATCAAAAAACTCCACAAATACTCTTTTTTTCAATAGACCATGGTATCTTATGGCTTGATATGGTGAAAAATGTCAATTCACTCACTCATAACTGACCTCATAAGTTCAAAAAATCATGTCTCTAGTCTACATAGATATCCAGAAATACATAATTATATCTAATAAGAGTCACAACCTCCCTTTGATACAAATTTCTTCATTAACCAGCTGTGATAATATACCAAAATAGTATATATATGAATCCTAAAATGACATAAAGGTAATTCTTAATCACTATGGGATGAAGAATTGTGCTTGGAAATTCAGAAACAAAGGGGAACAATTTCACCATGAGGAAAACCAAAAAACTTCTAACAACTGAATAGGATAAATAAATATAGTGGTTCAGTATATTCAACATGAGTAAATACTTTACAAGGTAGAAAATAAATCAAACCCAAAATCTCAAAACTAGTTCTATATTCATTATAAAAAATTATCATAATAGGTTGACGACATACTCTAACTATCACCACAAACTCCCAAGGTCGTTCAGTTATGAACACCCACCTCCTCTAAGTAGTGGTTTCCTTTTCCTTATACATGGAATTAGAAATTATAAAAACTACCATAGGAAAAAAATTAGGGTTTGATTAACACTATCCTAGTATCATTTATATAAGTATTCCATAATCATTCCATAAAAAATAAACCAAATATAATTAATTTTAGATAAAATAAGGCATATTAATATTTTCACAATTAATTAAAGGCATACCATGTATATCATTTAAGTGGAAATCGAAAAATTGTTATAAAAGTGTATTTCCCTCAAAATATGAATATATAAAAATCTCATTAAAATTAGGAATGAATAAATCATTTAATTAAATCAAACATGAAGAGGCCTCATAGGCCAAACAAAGATAAATAAATATTTTTATAATCACCCGAATGTATAAATCACTTTCAATTATTTTCAATCATATCACCATGGCAGTAATTCCCATGTCAAGTTAGTTTTGTCATAAGTTTATGCACAATATTAACAAAATTATACTTTTATGGTGCACATATCACTTGTTCACAAGACTATGAGGGATAATATTTAAGCCAAAATAATTAACCCCCTTACCTCATAGAGTTTCTCTTTACATTTTCATCATAAATTAGTTTCTAGTTAGAGCTAATACATTCCTAAATAAATATCATTTTGTCTAAATACATAGGATCCCATTTCTTCAAGGAAATAAATCATACAAAGAGATTCCATTTATTACATCAATCTCAAATAATATTACTAAATAATTTCAATTGGAACCAAGTTATTGTATCAAAACATTCAATATCACTTCAGAAGAAAATGTCTAATATGTTTCATGAAAAATATTCCTTTTAAAAAAATTCATTTATACTCAAATTTGTTAAAAATTTATTTTATACTATTCTCAAAAATACTTTCAAAATAATTCTTCAAATATTTCATTTAAATTCGAGATCATTTTACAAGAACCAATGATTTATTTAAAAATCCATTATAAAATAGGTTCAACAAACAATTTTATATTTTAAAATATTTATAAATAGACACAAATCATGATTTGGAAATCAATTTTGAATCCACGTCAAATTAATAAAGAAAAAAAAATTCAATTGATAGGAATTACCTAATGAAACCACCTACCTCAACCATAGTCTCAATAAAAACCCAATACGAGATCCACAAATGAAGAGTCAAAGGGATAGGTTTGATTAAGGAATACTCTAAAAACCATAATTGCTAAATTGAAGATCGGTATTCATAAATGCTAAGGATCAAATTTTATTCAAGGATGACTGATATGAAGAATTAAGTAATCACAAATAGTTTGAGGTTATTCTAACTGAAAGATATTCAATGATTTAATTTGTACTTAAATCCATGAATATTCCAGGTTGGAAGGGACAAATTCACCATTATAGAGCCTATGATATAGAATGGATAGATGTAGGTTTGAAGGAGATGATTTCGGAATTAAAATAGATGTTTTAGGAATTATGAATAGAAATTTAGAAAAATTAAATCACTTCGAATGGTTTGGATAAATAGTTTGACAAACCATGCACCATCCATGGAAAACCTCATTGTCCTGATTCAAATGATTGGAAGGGAATGATGAACAGTTCAGAATAACCATGTTCCTAACCATACTCTATCCTATGGGACTCTAACACAAAGAAAAATATTTTGAAGGAATACCCAAAAAAATTTCTATAACCATACAAGAATCATGCATAGCCTTGGAAACCTCTAAAAATTTTCAAATGTCACCTAAAATTACCCATCTATTGAACCAAACAAAATAAGATAAAAATAAGGGAATGTATGTACCTAAAAGTTGGTGTATATATATTACAAATCTCATTACATCCTCCATCCATGTATATACCATGTATATAGACACCCTAGCAAGATACCACCGCCAACAATGTATCATGAACTTTGGGAATTGCCACCAACAATGCCATAAATACTAGGAATCACCATCAACATCCATTATCACTAGGAATCACTGCCAACATCCATCATCTCTAGAAATCACCAACATAATACATAAACACCAGTGATCAACATTAACAATGGATCAACACTAAAATCCATCATTAATAGGCATCACTACTAACAACCATTTTCACTAGGCATCATCACCAACAAACATCAATACTAGGAATCAACTCCAAAAACCATCATGACTATATCATCTCCATTCCACATCAAATTCCCACACCTATTACCACATTAAAATATACAATAACAATTATATATAGAAAATATATTTCATAACATTAAATAAATAACAATTGAACAACAAAAATACCTAAGTGGGAAACCTCACAAATAACAGTATCTTATTTCTATGTAACTTCAATATCTATAACCACAAATTTCAGACCCATTAAATTCATTGTTCCGTTCATTAATATATCATAATTTTCATTTCATTAATTTCTATTAATCTATGTTATCAACTATTCATAAAAAACTAACCTATAATTAATCAACAACTCATTATAAACTTGTCATCAATCTTCTACCCCCATAACATGATTACCAAATCATCATATTCATAAATTTTCCCATCCCATTTCTATTAAAAAAATACTCATCTCATAAATATTAAAAAGGGGAATAATAAAACAAAAGAAAACAAAAAATACATACCTTTAAACATTTCATACACGATACATTTAAATTATCTAATTTTTATCCTTCAATATAGGTCACTACAATAATATCACATAAGTAATAATTAATCAAAAATAATTACATCAACTCAGGCTTTCAGTTGGTTTCTTTTAAATTAACAAGTTTACGAAATTGTTCAGTTATAGAAGTGTGAAGGTTCATTAGAAATAGTAGTTGAAATAAATATCATATAAGAATGTGATTATTAAAGTAACCAACACTCACTAATAAATAATAAATGTCATAGATAAAAAGAAATCACCTATTCCCCATTGATTTCCAATATGCAGTTTATCATCTTCATTAATTTTTATTCTTCATTAAAATTAATTTCATATATTCTATCCCTATACCAATAATCCAAGAACACATATAATGAAACGTCTAAAAATATAAATGGGTCAGTTATTACATGAATATAAGGTATCACAAAATTTCAAGTAAGATTAATTTTATAGAATACAATATAAAATTCTAGAAACCCACTACCTTGATTAGATGTTGAATTTTGTCTAAGTAATAATAGATGATCAAGGATCAAAAAGAACCAAAGAAAACACCATCAAAACTGAAGTAAGACACAACATAACCTATCCATATCAAGGTACCATTTATTCATTCTTTTTTTTAAAACCAAAATAGATAAATTATACCAAAATGAACTTCCAGAAAAAATATGAATAGGTAAAATGAATAGGATATGAGTATGCATAGAATCTTTATACATGATACTTAGATGAAGATGAACCAAATTGTTTTTACCCTAAATATTGTGGATACAAGGTTATGAGAGGCATATGAGACATCTAGGGTTTGAGATAAGAAGTGGAAATATAAAACAATGATTCTAAAATACCCTATTTATATAGAAGTTTTTAAAATACTCCACCATATCATAGTTAGTTTCACTATGCCTGTGGTGATTGTTAGCCCCAAGCTGATCCACTTTATCATAATTTGAACTACTTACCCCCTACCCCACTTTATACATGTTTTAAAATCCAAATTTTAAGATTTTTACCACCATAATTCCTTAATACATGATGTTGTTGAATTTTTCTAATTGTTTCATCCATCCATGTCAAATATGGTTGTATAGGGACACCCAAAACCCACTATGTCTCCAACTCCTCTCTCCACTAGACTCTACCACATTTTAGGCCATGAAAATCCTTCTAAGATGTAGGGCCAAATTCTTATTAATTTGAATTCAAAACTCCATGGACTATAACCTGGTGAGACCAAACTCTCTATTTTTCAGTTTCCCTACACATCTCATCTCCTTCTCAACACATAACACCATGGATCACCTCCACACCATTTAAATTTAACTATTTACTTAAGTAAAAAAATAATGTACCACACATATGAAAAAAATCATCGCTACCACATGGTGTCCTACATGAAACAACTCTAAAGAAATCCATATCCCATGCTCAATACCACAACACAAGTAACATCTTATATGTATAAACGTGATCTAAATAAAGCCAATTACATCCACAAAAAGTGTTTCAAACCCCATAGTGCACCATACACCAAATAAAATGACCAAAAAACTCAAAAATGACCAATAACACCAAAAAAAATACTCCCCCATGCCCACTAACAAGTTGTGGTTGACCATAGAATGGCTAGAGATCTTCAACCCTCCCTTAAAACACCCTAAACTCACTATTAAATCCATTATATATCAAAACACACAAACTAGTGGGTCTTAAAAGTCCATAGAATTACATTAGATACCTCATAAATTATTTTCATCCTTGATAATTTAAAATAAAAACATAGAGGAAAAAATTGACCATTGAATCCTCAATGACTCCCTTATGATATACCTCTCAAATATAGGTATCTTTCTATTAACACCTCATTATGTAAGAGACAAACTAAAACTCCCAAAAACCTTAAATAGAACATATATAGTCTTAAAACAATGAAATATACCACATCACTACCACATTGCTTCTTGAAATCCTACACTAACTATTAACACTAATAAAATTAACTAACCACAAGATTCAACCACACAAAGGTCCCAAAAATCAATATTATTCCACATATTTATCCAATTTCCAAGCCTACCAATTTCCTAACCATGATTCATTTGTTAATCTATTTGATAATATATATAATGAAAAAGAAGTTTATTCTTCACCCACTTTTATTCACATTCCATAATAAATGTCCAATTCATAAATCAATTACCACACATAAAATTTAAAATTCACTCTTATTTAATTCCATCTCATACTTGTCTTATCATCACTAACCACATCCCATAAGTAACAGAAAACTACCAAACATGCTACATTATAACAATTAATAAACCTTACAATAAAAATACCAAACCCATTTTTAAAGTCATCACATTATCCTAACCATCACACATCAAGATCTATCAATATTCTACAATAAACTATCCATCAACACATCTCTTTTCAACACATCCATGACCCCACTACCCATCACATTCTATACCCAAACTGGTGACTACCATTCGAAACCCCGCAAGATTCATATAAGAACTATAATATCATAAAACACACCAAAATGGCACAACAATAAGTCCAAAACACAAAAATAATCACCAAACAATCTCATCTCTAAATAGGTATTTCATAACACTTCATCAACTCTTGTATGGGTATTTCTAAAAATTACAGATTCACACATAATCGGTTCATTTTCCGTATATAATATCATTGAATTTAATTATTGATTAGTTCATGAAAACAATCATTTTTTGGGTTCATAATTTACAACCAAACACATATGTCTTGGAAGTAAAAATTTATAATCTTGGTTGCATCATTTTTCAATTGAGATTAAGTGAAAATAACAAGGAAACTCAATAAACACATTATAACACATCCCCATTTCCCTTTAATTTCAATTTAGTATGGTTCATTATCTTCTTTATGTTAATATGTATTATCCACCAAATAGAAAAAAAAGAACATTCTAAACTCATAAATACACAAGAATAAATATAGGATAAGGATCCCCTGTCATGTTTTATACTTGTTCAAGTTATGCCATAATAATCCATATGACTATTTAAATCTCATTGTAACAATAGGAAAAAATCATTTATAACATGGTTCAAACAATAATTATCATTTTATATACATTAGAATTTTTTTGATATTATATTATATAAGGAATTGAAAAAAAATTATCAATCCATCTACGACAATCAGTTAATGAATTAGAATACATTATAATATTATTGAAGTAAAAAAATTATATGAATATTTAATTCCCAAAAAGATATTTTTTTATGATCAGGATTCAGTAGATAGAATGTTATTTCATATTTAGGGTTTTATGAGATGATGTCCATCCCTTGAAGCCCATGCTAAATGAATTTCAATAAAATCGTGAATTTTCTTAAAAAATCCCTTTTCCATTAAACCCATTAAAATTTAAAGAAAATTATTAATCAATATTTCTTACAAGAAAAAAAATATGTTATTAAAACAAGTCTTTAATTTAATATGGAAAGAATATATTACTAATAATTCACTAAAATGTCATAGAGAAAAGTAAAACTTCATAGAAAAAAAGCATCCCCAAAACTACTCATAATAATCGGCTCACTCATGAAACATAAAATATAAAAATAAAACCTTTCTCCATAATAAAAAACATCACACATACTCTTATAATATTATCCACATCTTATCCTTTAAAATAAGATAACAAGATATAATGAAAAACACCCATAACTTATCAAATCACCCCAAAACAACCACAAAACACTCCCCCAACCCAAAAATTCATGAAAAAAAACCACTGTCATAGGGAAATCACAAATACTAATTCATAACTTGGAAAAAATACATATACAAACAAATCTATGGAACCCACCCACTACATTGGGTTATAATCCACTTTGGGTGGCCCTCACTAACTATCATAGTTTTAAAATATGTTATGAAATTAATATGGGTTAATGGGGAAGAGTCCCCTTATTCATACACTTGATTCCATAATATATTTCACCAAAATAAGATAACCCCCCAATTACCCCTGCACATATCACAATATGGAAACACATCTAATAAAAATAAATATTACAAAAAAACTAATAAATAATAACATTTTTATCACTATTTTCATATAGATTGGGTGTGTGGAGAATGAAATCATCACATGACTTTAGGTTTTCCAAAAAAATCTAATTATTAAAAGATATAAATGAAAAACCTTTTATGGAACATTATTTCATTATTCTAATAATAATAAAAAAAATAACACAATAACCTTAAAACCCATCACTTTATGATTTATTTTGGTAAAAATGTTGATTTTTTATGCATAAGTTATTTTAGGGAAACATTTCATGTTTGGAATCCATTAATATTCTAATTTATTATTTAGAAAATAAATTTTTAGAAAAATGCATATCAACATCTTAAGGATCTTAATAATCAAATGACACATCATATACAACACTCAAATTCTTAAAGTCACAATACAAAGGAACAAACAAGCCTTAAATTTTTATAAATACATGTAGACATGATTTAAAAGATTAAATTAAAATTATAAAATGATATATCCATAGGAACTACATTGGGCGTGCTCAAGAAATAACTCTTTATACATTTTAACACACATGTAACATTCTTTAAAATAAAAAAATAAAACTACACATGCTATTATTTTAATTCTTCTTACTCATTATTTAAAATCATACCATATTTAAACATAATAATACTAATGAAACTTGAATCAATAATATTTCATTAAAACAACCATCATGTATAGACATGATTTCGATAATAAATAATAAAAAATTTATTCATACAAATTATTTTCAATATTTGAACAACCACATAGAGAATAGTAATCATGTTTCCAGAAGATTGTAGCACCAAAATACATTACTCCAAATTGAATAGAAGAAACAACATCATTTAGGTAAAAGTTTCAAATATCATAATGAATCATTACTTATCTAGATTCCTTCTTCAAAAAAAATATGGAATAAACAATAAGAATTTGACTATTTAATAGATAATTAACACATTCTTATTGTATATCATATATGGGGGGAAACACATTCCATTAAAAACTACATAGAAATTAAATCACTCCTGATCATGTCCAAGAAAAGTTATTTTAGTATATCAATTTTGGAATTTACTAAGGAAAGAATTTTTAAAGGCTCTAAAAAGAATTAATTTTGTGGAACAATAATATTTTAACCATTTGTTTAAAAATTCTAAAAAACATTGAAACAAGTTAAGATGATAAATATTTTAATAAAATAGGGTTATTAATTCATGTGGAAATGTGATTCATCATTTTAACATATAAATATATTAACATTGGAAAACATTATCCTTGATTAAAAGGGATAACCATTTTTTATCATGAAGGATAACTCAAGTTGATTAATAATCATTCTTTCATCCTTCAATGAATTGAATAAATAAATGAATAAGATCCATCTTGGAAATAAATTCATTAATTTATGAGAAAATGTAACACATAACATATATACTTTCATAGAAATCAATGTATCATGGATAAAAATATTTATTTTAAGTTTCTAAATATTGTATCTTTTATGAGAAACTTATGTTGTAATGGTGATAAAAATTTAGTAACTACACACGAGAATAACACCTTAAGCCTAATTTATTAAGAAATTTTGGAATCATGGGAACATAGTAAAATGGTATGAATTTTAATAATGAAATACATTCCAAAGGAAAATATTTTATACAAAGTATGGGAACAACACATAAAAATTTTAACAATCTATTAGTTAGGTAGTATAATCTAATTAATTTCTCTATATTACTCGAATGTGTAATGTTATGTGACTAGTTTAGGAAGTATTAAAAAATAATGACAAAAGAATATAATTTAACTATAAAAAGAATTATAAGATCCATGATGAAAATATGAAAATAGTAAATTACCTGAAGTATGGACCTCCCTATGATATCTACCCTACAAAAATTATAGTTTTGAAAAAAAATTCTTGTATTTTCTCAAATTAATTTATTATGATCACAAGGGGACCCAAATATCTATGTCTTAGATGGTTTTATTTGTCTATATCACATATTAGGACCGATTTTTAGTGCTTCCCTACTAATCCCATATAATCCTCACATGTTCCTAACTGAGATCTCTATCCTATCTCTCAACCATCATATCTGATACCACTCTATCATGACCCCCTCCACTCATACCCCTTTTGGTCTAGTAAAGAAGATGAGTGAACCTAAATTCCCACCTATAATAGGGACCATGTTGGAAATAGGATCTGTGGGTATAAAACCCACATATAGTAAGAATTTCAGGGATAAAATGATTTACAGACAACAAATTAGAGGAGATAGACCAACAAACACCGTGATCTTCTAGTAATCCATAATGAACTTTTCCATAACCCAGATGTTACTAATTTCTCAAATGTACAATATCAAGGAGTCATATTCCATATCATATCTAAATCTCCAAGACATCTACCAACTCCCTCCAAGACACCCGAATAATAGATCCATTTTTTAGTGGTTTATCTAGAAAGCACTAAAATAAATACAGTGGGGTTATCACTTTGGGATTACTCAATATGATCATCCCTCCAAACAAATCAACATATCTATGTAATAGAAACATAGGAGTAAACATGATTTATAATCATCCAAGAATAAAAGAAAAAAACCACAATCCCCATTACACAACATCCTCATTTATACATCAATAGGGTAATATTATCATAATGGAAAAAACCTATTACCTTACTCTATCCATGTACATCCCCTTCTTACCTCAACCACTTCCTGATATTTCCACTAATTTTGTATCATCACCAACAGAAATCATCGCCAACTATACATTAATTACTAGTAATTTCCACTAATAACCATAATAACTATTAATCACTATCCATTTTCAGCATAACTAGACATAGCCACAAAAAACTATCATAACTTTCCATCACAACCAATATCCAGTATCACTATATCATCTCCATTACAAAACAAATCCCACACTAACTTCCAAAATCAAATAAAAACATAAAAACTGTACACAATAATCATTTACTACAACAAGGGAGAAACAAAAATATCACAACAAAAGCCTTAGGTGGTAATCCACACAAAAAATAGTTTCCCATTTTTATGTTAGTTCCATATACATCATCACCAATAAAAACCCTATATAATTCATTATTTTATTTATTCATATTTCAACATATTTGTTTCATCTGTAAGACTTTTTAGAAATTCATCAATAATTAATCAACTACTAATCAATAAATAATTAAAAATTGGTGAACAGTCATCTACCCCCTTAACATGATCAACCCATAATCAAATTCATAAATTTTAGCATCTTTTTTATTATTAAACATGTAATTATATCATGAATATTCTAAATGATCACAACAACACAAAACTCATCAAAAACTACTTCTCCTTCAATATTTCATTCATGATTCATTTTACTTCTGCTATTTTCATTATTACATATATATCACTATAATAACAACTTATAAGGAATAATTAATTGATAATAATAACAACACCAAAGGTTTCAAAATTTCAACTAACCTATTTTATATTACTATGTTTGAGAAATTATTCAATTGTGGAGGTGTCGTGGTTTATAAACAATAGTAGAATAAAAAAGTATCAAAGTAGGATGAATCTCATAATATAACTAACATAGTACAATAAATAATAAAATCTATAGAAAACACACAAAACTCCTTTCCCTTTAAACTTTTACTATCATGTTCATCATCTTTATTTATTTTCATTCTTCCATTTCCCCACCATTAAACTAACAGCACCCATAAAGTAACATCAATTAATATAGATGGTGAGTGATTTTATGCTTGGAAAAAAATAATTGATGGTCACATCAAGAATATTACTCCTAATGATAGAAAATATGTTCAGAAATCCCCAACATGACTATAAGATCAATGTTATTTATGAAAGAATGGATGATCAAGGATTAACCACCACTGAATCCAACACAACCAAAACCAAAGGAATAATCATAAATAAGTTTTCACAATAAGGAACCATTATTTTATGTTCTATTTTAATCCTATAATAGGGGATCCTTCCAAAATGAACATCTAAAAGGAGAAGAACAAAGGGAATGAATCGGATAGGAGGATTGAGAGTACCTTGATTCATGTGACTTCAGTGTGGTTGAACCAAATTTTATAGGCCCTCAAGAGAGTGTATGGAGAGTTATGATAGGATTAATAATTAGATAGGGTCTGATAGTAGAAGTTAAAAATATAAATCAAGGAATTTTAGAAACCCCATATATAGAGGAGGCTTCAAAATCCTCCACTATAGTGCAATGAACCCCACTACGATTGTGGTAATGGTTGGTCCTTGGTTTATTAACTTATTCAATGTTTGACTTGGCGTATCCATTAAATTATCACACATTTTAAAACCAATGTTCTAATATTTTGATCACATTCATGTCCGAATCTATGACATGGTAGAATTTCCTTATCCTTCAACCTTCTACACTGAAGCCCATTATGAAAGGGAAATACATACTCACTATTTTTCCATATCATTACTCTGCTCAAATCTACCACACCACTTGCCACACCCATCCTTCAACAATATATGGTAAATTTAATAAATGCTTCACCTCACTGTGACTTGGAATACAGTGTGGTCATACTCAGATCACAGTTCCACAACCTAACTATATATATATCCTCTCACATGACATAGATCCCCTGGATCACCTCCCCATTAGTTAATTATCCCTATTTTACATATTTAAAATATAAATTCCCCATGCTGATGAAAATTTTCGCCGTTACAACATGGTTTTCTCCAAGAAACTACACCGAGGAACTCTAACTGCCACCCTTAACACCACAATATAAATAAATTCTCTATTTTACATATGAGATCTCCATAAATAAAACACCTTACACTACATTAATTTCATATCCCATAGTGAACCTTCCAAAATAAATAGTCAAGAAACACTAAAACACCAACTACCTCCAAAACGGCCACTACTGTGTCTTCGATTACACAGTAGAGGACTATAAAATTGAAATATCTTTCAATTTATCCCAAAATCCACCACTAAAATCCATTTGAAGATCCCATATCTCAAAACACACAATGTAATGGGTCAGATAGGTATAACCCATTCCATTATTTAAGAAAAATAGATGATTTATCAATTAATGAAAAATGACTTTCAACATTTTATGGAAGAAAATTTCTAATCCATGAGGGTATTTTGATTTCAAGGGAGATATTGATCTTTTAGCGTACATAATCTCAAATAATAACTTTTTCATAGTATTTGTATTTATTTAAATCAATGATAGGTCATGATATGATAGGAATATATTATAAAAACAAAATAGGAAAACCAGAATAACATCCCAAATATAATATAAAATTATTAAAAAGATGTAATGTTTTGCAAGATACATATGATTTTTATATAAAAATAAGAAATTTCAATACACCTATGGTGAAATTATGAAAATAGAATGATGGAATGAATAAAATAATCTATAATTTTAATAAAAGAGATAATCTAACAAATAGGCTCAAAGATTCTAACTTCTATAATGGCCAATAATAATTTTAAAATTATATTTTTGAAATAAAAAATAATAAATTTTAAAATAAGATGTGTCGATAATATCATTTTTTACAAATATTCGATGATCATATTTATGGTCTTAAAATATATATTCCATGATAAAATTATGAGATATAAATTGACAATAATATCATTAAATAAACATAAATTTTAAAATAAAAACTATGTTTAAGGTATTTCAAATATATAATAAATAAAAAACAATTCACACTCTTTAAATAAAAAATACTTTAATATGTTGGAATCCCAAGTTTTATGTCATTATAACTAATATTTTTAATTTTTCAGTCTAATTAAACTTCCCTTTGTCAAATTTTATCATTTTTTAAACAATTTTTGTATTAAAAACCTACAATGAACTAAAAATATATAACTTGAGGAATATTAAATAATCATTTTATCCAAAATTTTGATACCAAAAAACATAAACATGTACAATATTACCATTCATATATTAATACACATACACGCACCCAAAAAAATATATATTATAAAAAAATATGCATATATATATTAATATTAATATTGAAAATAATATATATAAATAAACACACAGAGGCATATATATTTATATATACATATTATAATTAAAAATATATAGTTATGTAAATATGTTATATATATAGTAATAAAAATAGATAAAATTACTTATTTTAATATATGAACATATATATATTATTAATATATACATATATAAATAAAAACACACATAAAGATATATATATTCAAATATAATATATATATATATATATTAAAAAATATTTTTATTTCTCTTTTATTTCATTCATTTATTTTTGGGTCTTACATGTTGACCATGGATCGATGTATTGAAAAACATTAGGCCCATATCATGATGGTTTTACTAAATCTAAAACAGTTAACTGGAATCTTGTGCATTAATAATCAAATAACTTATATTCCTGACACTTCACACAATATATTTAAGTAGATAGAACTTCTATGTGTTAATAGATTGTAGAATTGTAACAAAACCTCAAGAAAGGATTACATGAAACAATTTTAGTGGTTGCTATAACTTAAACTATGGGAGACCAATAGAACAAATATTGAGATCTAAATATTTGGTGTGTTTAATTTAGTAAAAAAATTAGAGATAAAACCTTAGAGTTTTCACAATTGTTACTCAACCCACATTGTAATGAAATTATGGATTCAAATACATAACTAGTTGACATCGAGAAGATGAGAGAAAAAATAAAAAACATTACAATATAAAATAATGATAAAAAAATTAAATGATAACATACTTAATTTTTTCATGAGAGTTTATTTGGATGAAATATTTTAGGGAAGACAATAGAAGAGTTTTATTTCGATAAGATATTGAATGGTATGAGCAAGACTAATCAATCTTAGAGTTTATTTAAATGAGGGAAGAAGGTTTTATCAATTCATATAAAATAAGGCTAATAAAATACCCAATTATCTGTGATATAGTAAAAATCACTGAATATGATCATTTTAATTCGTGCATGTCTGTTATCATTGATAAGGAGTATATTTAACATCAGTTTACAGTTATGTTTAAATATTTATACTATAGGTCAGTTGTTTGGAGGTGGAATTTTTTTGGATAATATGAACTAGTTTTTTTTATCCTACTATAATTGAAACCCCCTTGACTAGATGTGATGTATTTGTGCCAGATCTCTTTATAGAATTAAGATAATATTTTGTGAGGAAATCTTTAGTGGTGATGCTAAATAAATGGGATATTAATTTTTTTATTACTATAATATATGACTAATTTATGGTTAAAACATACATGAAAAAGGTCATGGTGAATATGAATGGCCATGAACTAAATTATAACATATCTATATAACCATTAGATTTTAAGAAGTTCCAACCATTCATCTAAATATCCATAAAATTCCCCAGAAATTATTTCAGATTATTGAATTAAACATATATCATAATAATTTGTAGGGGAAGAAAATAAGAACATTCGATGTATAAAAAATTAAAAATCCCATAATTTCATTAATATTTATCTTTATGATGCAATCCATAAATTAATCCCCATTTTTTGGAATGTTATCTTATCATTTTGAGTAACGATTTCACTCTAAAATACCATTTGGAACCCAACTTTTAGAGTTCTAACGCTTTTAGCTATATTGGAAACATTGAACATTATATATATTCAATAATTATTAACTTTACAAAAGGATAAAAACCAATTCAAGAAGAGTATGATGAATCTATAATGCATTCATGGTTTTATATTGGGTTGAGTGTTGAATTTGTAATGATGTTTTTGCAACTTTGTGGTGGTATTTTTCTCAACAGGACATTCCAACATGCCTACTTTTAGTTTTACAAAGCCAAGTGTTGTAATAAGCCTAACACAGTATTATTTATTATTAAATATGAATAAACTATATCTCAAGATATCTCATTTATCATTTTATATATAGTAAATATGGATAAATACTATTTAAATAAAATTAATGTTAGACTCAGTTTATATTTTTGGATGATTGATATTTATGTTTCAATTTATATTTCAAATTGGTTCTTTTTCAGAGCCAAATATATATATATATATATATATAATCAAAAATACTAGAAAATTTAAGAAAATAATAAAGTAAAAAATATAAATTAGAATGTCATAAGGTATTTGTATGGTCGAGGAGAATGGTACTTGAATATGAGTTCATCAGTTTTGATAAGTGTATTATCAATAAATAATCTATGTTTAATATGAATATCTTCCTCCTTAATCCTTTCATTCTTCCTAATCTTACTACATTATCTTCATTTTCTTATTTAATCAATCCATTCATGCATCCTTTTAAACCTCACCATGGAACTTATAAAACAACCCTATCCCATTATTGTCTCAATTTCAAAACCTTCCACAACTATTACCCTCTTAGGATGATAGTGATTCTATATAATGATCCCCAAAATCCCACCTCTAATAGATCATGGGTTGTAGACTAGTACCAGGGGTATCATAAACACAAATTGGAGGAATTAATCTTAATAATACTTTGAATAAATAAATATCCACCACAAAACTCCATATAATTAATATCCATCTACATAATCATAGTACATGATATGTCAGGTGATTCATAAATAAAACTAAAAAATAAACCACAAACCACCCTTATGATAGTGACTAAAATCACCCACAAATCAAAATAAATCCTTGATCTAGTATTCCGTATCCTAATCACCATCTCCCCCCTATAGACCTGAAATTTATATATATAGTAGTGAGAATAAAAGTATACTCAATAGGATCCTCCTATAATCCTCTTATGTAAATGTGAAAGAAGCATACTAAAGACCTAGGTAATAAATAGACCCATCACCTAATTCATAAAACTAGTTTTTGATCCACACAAAGGTATTTTCACCAAGTCATTAATAGTACATAGTGAAACTTTATCAATAATATATATAGACATTGGTACCTCACTAAAACATTCCCACTAATCTAGTAGGCTGAAACCTGAACATCACGTGTCTTAATGCTCCCATTTACTCCTATGTCATCTTTCCCATTTAAAAACCCACATCATCTTAACCACTCTATAGCCCATGTATCTCTTCATCATATTTCATAACTATGTGGTATGTTTTAAATCCACCACTTGCCATATACCTTTCACTAAACCACAATCCATTAAAACATGTTCATGAGTATGCCTATAATAACCACAACTAATACAACAAAAATACAAGTATATGATAGAACCTCGAGTCACCACAACCTACATATAGCAATTTGGTGTAAATGAGAGACACTAAAACCCATATAGGCATATAAAATATATCAGTAAGCCACCAAAACCCTTTATTAGTCATCTATATATTCCCTTGAAAACTTAGATGTTTGGAAAAATACAGAACCCAAAGAAACTTTGGGCGTTGTCCACCCCAACTGACATGAGTATTTGAGAATAATAAATTATATAACATAATGACATAGATATTACAAATACAATATAAGGTAAAATATCTATTCCTAACTCAGGTTATAACTGTTGTCCCATATTTTATTCATGACACCATCTCTATAAATAAACTGGTAAATATCTAAGCATACAATCATCAATGGTTCATCATTATATTCATTAATAAATTTAAGAATTACCTTTCCTTTATAAAACTATCATAAATTCTAAATTAATAATTTTATAATTTACCTATAGAAAATTTTATATTTATTAATATATCATTTCTATGTTTTACTAATTTAATGTTATTAAATTACAAACCACTTCATGTATTCTCATTATTATTTATTTGTACCATAATAAACCCTGATTCCCATAAATTTATTTATTATTTCATAATAATTGAATTATAATTGGAATTATAGGGTAAAGAAAGTCCACCTAGAAAAGAGATATACCTATAGAAAATAAGAAAGTCCATAGTTTTTGGAATTTAAGAATCCTAATCATGAATAAGATAAACAAGAATACTTGACTCTCATCCCATGTCAACCAACCCGATGGAAACAAATAATCTTTATAACCATCCACTAAATCCATTAACTAAAAAAATGTTTGAAATCCATTTTAAAATCCACATATCATAATACTCAACATGCCAAAACCAAATAAAGGATTTAATTATATTAATTGATGTTTGGGAAGTAAGATAAAATAATATAATGACAACACAAATCAAAAATAGTTAATAAGATATAATTAGGAATACAATATAACATACATTGTTCATCATTTTCCTTCACATAGAACATATAACCATTAATTACATATCTATTATAAGATAATACATGCACAGTTAGTACTCTAGATAGGCATAAAATTTGTTCTAAAATTGAATTTGTATTTTCAGATTACTCCTAGAATATATGGTCTCAAATTTTTGATTTTCTGTATTTAATAGATATATTTTTTCCCTAGATGGATTAAAATGCTTAATAAGTGTTTTTTGGATTCAATATATGATAAAATATCTATAATACTATATAAAATATAATGGTAAGCATCCTCCCTCTATGTAGTGGTAGCAATGATACAAACTCATTTTAAAATTCCAACACCCACAAGGTATCTACAACTATAAGATTTTGGGAAAACAGTGTTATCTATACAGGATAAATATTCATTATATAATTAAATGGATTTCCCTAAAAATATATATCTTTAAAAGTAAACCATTTTATACTTTTATTTTGGATATAACCTTTAAATTTCATTATTTATTATTCAATGGGATAAATCTATTTTTAATATACAATTATGTATAGGAAGATATCTCAAACTATGTGAAACATCAAGTAAAGTGTTATATCAATGGATGATGGTGGTAATAACATCTCTAATTTATATATTATGATAATAATTGTTTTTTCAATTGTTGGAAACATTTTTTTGTCTATAAATTTACTACAAAAATATTTGAAATAGAATCTAATGTTGGATAACATGTGTCAAACATTTTTAGGCAGAATAAAACATAAAGAAATATGTATAAAATATTACATCAAAATATGAGAATCTATTGATATTATTCCCAAAAACATAAAATCATTCATTAACATGATATTATTAATATTTTAGGAATACCAATCAACATCATTTAGGTCAGTCAGAAAGTTAAAAAACTTAAATATATTATATATTAAAACAGTGCGAACCGATGGAGGATAAAATTTTCT
Organism: Viscum album; assembly: GCA_963277665.1. Classification (NCBI taxonomy): domain Eukaryota; kingdom Viridiplantae; phylum Streptophyta; class Magnoliopsida; order Santalales; family Viscaceae; genus Viscum; species Viscum album. The sequence goes on along the minus strand of OY728133.1, from coordinate 1,230,861,998 downwards.
TTTCACCTTTAAATGTAACCATAAATTAATTATCCCCATTAAAATAATGTTTATCCTATCCTAAATTAAAATTTTTTTCTAGTGGTATTTTTTAATTTTCTATTGACACCATCTCCTATATTTTTTCTATGTCCACGACATCAATAAAGTGTTTGATCGTAAAACACAAGCCTCAGTTATTGTGAGTGAACATCCAATTTTAATAAAACTATAATATAATGTCCATTTTAATTATTATGGCACAAAAATACTTGTTTTATTTGATGTATATCAATTTTAAACATACTTGTTCAAAATAAAACAAGAGTGAACCTCTAGAAATTTACCTTAGAAATAAGCATTTATGGAAAATTAAAAATATGGAATTCTTATTATTATATATAATATTTTATTATATTATATTTAATTTTATAATTTTTTACTATAAATTTTTTATAAATAAATAAAATATCCTTGGGTGGTAAAAATATAAATTTTTAATAAAACAATTTTTTGTTTAAAAAGTCATAATGTATCTTTGTTTTGACTAATTAAAATAATATTTAATGATCGGTAAATTAAAGGATATTTATATATTATATATCTAAATATTATAATTTATATCTATATAATTATTGTTAATATCCATATATATAATGTGAAATCATCTTATCATTGAAAAATGCATTTCTTGAGAAATTGTTTTTCGACACGATTTGCAGGTTTGTTTTTAAATTAATTATTGTCACTTATGTGAATTGAAATTTAAAAAATTGATTAAATATTTTGAATTATTATTATTAATATTATTTAACAATTTAAAATTATTTTTTTATCATAATTAATAGAAAAAACTTACTAACATGATAAAGGTTAAAATAAGGTCTTGCATGTTACACGCGCTTGTGTTGAAATTAATTTGCCACACACATAGTATTTTTAATCGATTAATTGTATTTAATATTTTTAATTAGTGGGTACATATTATGTAATAACTATTATTTCATATTATGTATAATGGATTAATTTTCTATGATAAAATAACTCATTAACATGGTGAAAACTATAATGGTAAAAGTAATTAAACTTTGAGGATAAGGGAATAAAATGTATAAAAATGTTTCTTTTTTTATTGTAGGGGTTTATTAAATTTACCTTCTCTGTAATAAATTATTTATAAATTATTTAGGCACTTGGGATGAGATTTACTTCCCATTTTTGAAATTTTTTTGGTATTTACAAAAATACTAGTCCACCTCAATTATAAATGGGCACCCCTCCCCTAACTTCTTCACACATATTAAGAAATTTAAGTCCACAAAAACCTACCAAAATCTATCCCAAAAAACCTTAGATTAATTATATAGGAGTTGTTATTACCAATATTCCAACCATAGAGTCCTTATTAATATATCAAAAAGAGGTTCTTCTAAGTGAAGGTAATTGACTTTACTAATCTCTTTCTATTTACTTCTTCTTTTATCAGCTTCCATTATGTCTTAACACTTCCAATATAGTAACACCACTAACTCCCATATAATTATATTTTATTATATTTATGTAATAATATATATCCATCCTATTCTCTATAAAATGATAAAAAATCAATAGCTCATGTGTACAACATACTACCAGCTCATGAATCAATGTAATTTCTTTTCAATCACTAACTCATAGGGATAATCATATGATAAAAATAATTAATATATATGATCCATATGAAATTATATTAATTATTTAAAATTATTATACCATCCATTTCATTACCCTTGTACCCATTAAGTAAATTTTATTATCACTCGCACGTCAGTACGACCAACTGTATCCACGAAGTGATACGATTCATTTTTCATGTCCATCATTTAAAAAATTGTTTAAAAAGATATATAATGTAAAAAATATGATATATATAACATTAATATCACCTTTTATATTATTTATCCCTATATTATTCACAATAACCATTACTTTCTTGACAAAACACGCATGAGAAAATGAAGTAGTTAACGCCCGACACAATGCTAATAATGAAATATTATTAATGAATAGTAGAGAAGATTTAATAATAGGATCATATATGATATTATAAATATGAATATGGTTCTATAATAAGTTAATAACATAATTAAAAGCATTCTACAAGAGGGTAAATTACATTCAACTAAATAGAAGCATTGGGTAAGGGATTTGGTCTCAATTTCCATTCCATTGAGAAATATTTAATTTTATTCACCTATTCAAATTTATTGGTTGTATATGTTACCCATTTGCGTATTTAACATTAATTAATATTTATTAATGATTATTAATGTTTAAATTATTGTCTATTATTTCAATGGATTATAATTTAATGGTTACCAATGAGGTAAGAGTATATTTTATGGTCTCACTTTTTTTTGGATTTGTTCTATTTTCAATGAAGGAATATTATAATTTATCATTAATAAGATCCAATAATTTTTTATCCACTATATATTTTATGATTCTTCATATTTTCTTCTTACATTTCTTTTATATTGTATTTGAAATAATAAATGAAATGTTTAAAATAAAAACCAATTTTATTTCTATTTTAATTAGATATATTTTCTTTCATGTCCATGTTGTACGAAAATTATCTTAAAAAAATCCTTTTATTTTCTCAAATGATTTATTATGGGAATTTCAAGTTATCCTTACCGTTTAGAAATGGTTTTATTAGTGGAGGTGGAAACTCAAGAGGAGGGTGAATTGAGTTCCTACTTAAAATTTCTGTTAAAAACATTATGACAAAATCCCCCAATTTGAAACAACCCAGTTAATTAAGGAATTATAGATATAAATGTTTAATTTCCCAACAATTCTCTCAAAGCTTAATTATTCCTCAGTTTAATTAGTGTAAATACTTATCCAACTTTTAAAATAAGTTTACTGAATTAAACAAATATACACCCCAACCAAAACTAACTATTAGAGTTAATGTAAAATAGTTTTTTCGTTTAATTTGTAAGTAGTGGGAAATTGAAAAATAGATCATTACAAAATAAAGTACACAACATAATTAAACAAGAGGTTCAGTCTCCTATTGAGACTTAATTCTCTTCACTTGGTGATCAACTACCACTAAGTAGTTAATATTAATAAACTTGATACACAACCTGTATTGGGTTTAAAATATTTTTCACAAATTGTCCAGGTCTCACAACATCTACCACAGTTCTTCATGGGAAAAAAAACAACCAAGACACACATGGCCTTTTCCACTATTATACGTGAGAAACAAAAATGTAAAGAATGTTTGGTGTAAGGATTTTTATTATCCTCCAGTTTAAGCACAAGAGATAGTGTGTGTGTGTAATAGACAAACACACACTACTCAGAAATGTAAGATAAATAACACAATAGATCAAATGTTATGATTATTGAGTTTAGAAGGATCTATGTGTTTGCAGTTCAGTTTTGGACTCCTTGGTGTAAATAAATTGTAGTTTGAGTCCTCTGAAAGATGTCTCCAAAACAAAGTGTCACAACTTCAGGTTCTGGCTTCTAGGTACTGAGGTGTTCAGCTTCTTGGTTTAAAATAGATTTGATGAAGCACAGTAAGGAATCCTTGAATTTGTTTTCCAATGATCTTTGTGAATATATTTTGTTCACAATGTAAGTGATGGTATGTTCTCCTTGTTCTTGAGGTCTGTCGTATAATATATCTCACTCCGTGTTTTCTTCTCTAGCTCAGTCTTCTATTTTATTCTTAAGATCCCATGGTAGGAATGATCAAGCCACGTGCGGTCTTCCTCATACCTCGTACTATCTCCAGATATGTATACAATCAACATTAATTAATTTCATAAGCATTAAATGTACCAAATATGACCATTAGAATAATCTTAAGAAAATTGACAAATTATAGACTAAAAAGAGTATGGGTATCGGTAGACTGGTAGTGGTATCCTTCTCAATGGTAGCTTCTCAACTGTAGGCTTATCAATGGTATTCTTATAATGGTAGGCTTCATTGGTAGGATTATCAATGGTATCCTTGGAATGGTAGGCTTCATCAGTAGGCATATCTGTGGTAGATGTTTGAATTCCAAAGGTTCTTCCAACAGTAACCTTTCATCAGTAGACTTCTTGATGTAACTTTATAGTAGCAATCTTGTAGCAGTGAGCTTAAAATGGTAACCTTATAATAGTAACCATTTAGTGGAAACTTTAGTAATATTATAGAGGTTGGATTCCCATCAATAACCTTGTACTAGTAACCTCTAGCAGTAGCTCTAAAACAGTGGCCCTTGAGTAGTAGACTCGTAGTGGTGAACTTGCATTGGTAGCTCAATGGTAAGGTTCCTCAACAGTAACCTTATAGCGGTAACCTTCAAGCAGTAACCTTCAAGTGGTAACCTTCAAGAAGTAACCTTCACTGGTGACATAAATAGAAGGATCTAAATAGAGACCTTCATACCGTTGACCTTTTACTTAGAAAGCATTACACTGTAAACGTAATCAAGAAAGCAGTGAGATTAAAAATACATAATTGTTACACAATAAAAACTATAAAAACTAATGAAACATGATTATCATATAATTGAAACATGATTTGGGATTATCAAAATAGGTGAGTTCTATAATATCCCACCTTTTGATAATCACAAATTATGGTACTGAAATTTAGAATAAGTATTACTGTATCAGTGTTAAGTACTTTTTCTAATCTCTTCAGTGGTATCAATATACATTGTATCAGGGCTAAAACCTTTTCAACTAAAATATAAAATTCCAAATGAAAATATATTAGAGTATAAAAATTGAACCAATGTTATTTTTGAAAATATATTACAACATAGGAATGTCATATATGCAAGGGCTCCAATTTTAAAAATTCTCCCCCTTTGTGATTATAAAAAAGGGCAAAAGGAGACAAAAGGAGATCATTATATTAATGAAATAAGAGTACATTATACAAAAAAAAGATTACAATGATCCCTATCAAAGAAAACAGCCAACATTCAATCCACTTCAGAGATGTCCAAGTGAGCTTGGCCTTTGGGATCTGAGGAGGCAGGTTCAGAAGATGAAGGTATAACCCCAGGTATATCAATAAGCAATGTAGGAGGAGACACAACATAATCATCAGTAGACCGATAATGAGTAGGTCTCTGAGGAATCGTAGGATTCAAGCTTTTGATGGCATGTACAGGAGTCAGTGAAGTAGCACTGGTAGATCCTGGTGAATTTGAGGAAGAAGGAAAGGCTGGAGGGACAATAATAAGAGTACAATCCACATGGAGAAATGGTATAAGGAGGTTCCTAAAATGCATAATGATACTACCTCCTATTTCCATAGCAGAGATAAAATCATTCTTATTCTCCATGAACTTTTCCAAAGTAGGAGTCAACTCTCTAAGCCTGCTAACTTGATCCTTAAAGGTTGAGTGATAGGAGGTATCCTCAAGTTCTCCATCAACAACTTGAAATGAATATCCATCTGATGCTTAGTATAAACCCTTTTATAATAGAATTCAATATGTTCTTTGATTACCTTCTGATTTTGAGTGACCATTCACATCGTCATCCTGATGATTCACATGTGCTTCCAGAGACTTCTTAAAGTCCTCAAACACGGTTACCATCTACTGAACAACACTCTTAACATACCAAATTTCTTGTTCCACTTGAACTCTTGAATCCATATATGAGTCTAAACTCACAACTGACAATTTCACAGTCTCCACAGATTCTGCCAAGGCTCTTACCTAATTTTAGAATTCCATCACTTAATGTAGTAGATTTGATTGATTTCTATACATTATTATTTCCAAAATAGATTCTAAAATCTCTTGATTTATAGCCACATATCTATCTATCAAAATGGATCTTTCATCAAAGCATATTTGCAAATCTGATTTCAGTGACTCAAGGTCATCCTTCTTTACATAATCTTGAGGATGAAGAACCACCGGTTTCACTATAGCAGTCTCTAAATAGAATGAACTGGAGGTCTTCTGTTAGGTTTTTCATCTTCAGAGTCTTTATAGTATAATCCCAAAATAATGAATCTAGGGTTCTCAAACCAACCTTCTATTTCAAGAGTAAAAGAAACTGAACATGTGGCTACAAGTTCTTCCCTATCACTTGGAGATTCTTTCTAGACAACTGCATGCTCCTCTTCCATTCTTCCTTGATCAATTGGATCATCAGTAGAGTCTACTACTACTTCTTCTACAGAATATTCAACTACTTACATTGCAATTACAATAGATCCAACTTCTTCACCTTTTCATTATCTTCCATTTCTGTACATCCTATCAATGGACTAAGACTTAGGCATTCTTCATCACTTTCATCATCATCAGCTGTTTCATACTCCTCATGATCATAATCAACTCCATCCTCCTTATCTGAGGTCTCTACAATAGTAATGTCTATTAAGACATTCTCCTCACATTCTTCTTCAGTGGTTTCTTCATTATCAGTGTCCCTTAGGATAGTTTCTCTTCTAGGAAAATTCTTTGGTGGACTAGGATCACAAAATGATACAGTACCAACATGGGGACTTGGTGGAAGTTCATGATCACTCCTACCATCTACAGGATAATCCTCTCTTTCTTGCACCACAGCAACCTCCACTTCTTCATCTGAATACACTAGTTCTAATTCATCAGGTTTTAATCCTAGATATCTTTTATCCATTGTCCTAGTAGGATTAACAATAGGGTTGAAGTCTTCATATATCTTAGCTTCACCACTCACCCATTCCCTTTCCCAAGGGATCCATTTTATCTTCATACACTTGCAAATTGTTTTGGTAATACAGAAGTTGTCCTTTACAACTATGGTTTCTTCCTAATTTCCATCAACTCCTTTCACTTTCAACATCAAAGATATCAACTTAGCATGAAACAAATCATTTGATTTGGAACTAGGCCTAGTCATATCCTCTAACTGTACCATCAAAAATATTAAAAGTTTTATCCTTTGTCCATGCTTCAACAAATAAATCAAAAATATATCCAGATATTTTAAACTAGAAAAGACCCCTCTCCTAGGACACAAGACATGTTGGATAAACATAAATAGTAATATGTTTTCCCTATCCATCTCAGCAGCAATTACCTTTCTAAGGACTCCACTCCCTATCAGTTTGGCCAGAGCCTCTCCATAGTAGAAAATATTACCAGTAGGAGGTACCACTCCAGAGTAATAGTCAAATATGCCATCATGTCGGACTCTTAAACATTCATCACATTCAATATAAGAGAAGATCACACTAACTCCATTTACCTTTGAAAGCATTCAGTTTTCGTCCTCAGATTTTTAAAACTTTTGAAACTCATAAAACTCCTTTACTAGCTTCGGGTAATACGTTCCATTGTTGTTTGTGAAGCATTCTACCCAGTATTGAGCTTCGAGTGCCTTCAGCACTAGAGTCTTGCTCGACAGCAGCCAATCTGAACTTAATTCTTTATTGACCACGGTTTCCCTCTTCATAAAATGAGGATTGATTGATTTTTCCATATCTTTTCTTCCACCACTAGACTCAGATCGAGGTCTCTTAGTGTTCGATCACGACAAAAAAATTACTTACACCAACAGATATTTATTGAGAGATAATATATCTGTTGGTAAAAATGAGCAATTCCAACAGATATTAAGTTATATTGGTATTGATTTTATGTACCAACACTTGTTTTTACCAATATTTATATCTATTGATATTGATAATTTAACACCAAAAAATCTTTTACCAATAGTTAAATCTATTGCTTTATCATATTAATACTATCATTTTGATATATGTATATTATATTAATTATATGTTATAAGTTATAAGTATTTTAATGAAAAAATATAATCATATGTTTTCATTGAAAAATTATATGTTTGTGATGTATAATATATATATTTGATATAAAACTGATGATCAAGGATTGTAATTTTTGAAAACCAGAATAAGATCGATTGTACACTAGTAAAAACTAATAAAAGAAATCAACTTATATATAATTTCATTATATGAATATAATATAATTTTTTATTCATAATATGTAAGAATTTAAAACTTTTTTATTTATATATAATTAAAAAATAAATAAATTTATTATATATCATGATATTTTTTTTAAAATTATATCAATAATATGACTCTTCCTTAAATTAAAAGTATCGAACCTCATTGATCGCATCAATGTTAGAATTTTTATAGTCACTTTCTAATCCGATTAATTTACTTTTTTACTATTAAATGGTGCGTGAGGGCCATAAAATTGATTTTTCTTCCTCTTCTTATTATATTATATTTTATTTTATCTCATTTTAACTTTTCCTCCCTGAAATCACCCCACCCCATCTCCTTCATGTTCGAGTCGTGTGCCCTAGCCAGGAGGATCTCCGACCGTGTGCCTCCATCCTCCTCCGAAAATGTAATATAGTCGTCTTTCCTTCCGATTTCACTCGCGGTTTCCCCATGTTAGCATTCCTTCTCCTTCGTTCTGTTCTTCTTCACTTTTCATTGTGCTTATCCTTCTATTCCTTACGATATGCGTGACCCATCCAAACCCAATCCCAATTTTGGGTGTTTTATTTATTTCTTCTCGATGGTTAGGGTTTCTGAGCCTCGATTGAGGTTCGTTTTAGCCACCTTTGTTGAAGGCGTTTTATGTAAGTTCATAATCTGTTCGTTTTATGGTAGTGCATATTATGTTCGGTTTAGGGTAGTTCATAATATATTAATTTTAGCCATGTTTTTTAAGGTGTTTTTTTCATTGGTAGTGCTTAATTTGTTTTAGGGTAGTGCATAATCCCTTCATTTTAGCCTTGTTTTAGCCGATTTTGTTGGTTCTTGTTCAGTGTTGAACTTCTCTAGTTGGGAAGCATCAGCATCTATGTCCCATACCATTGTGTAGCTGAAACTCCTATCATACATGCTAGTATCAACCTTCCTCCCACCAAACAATCACACTCCATGCACTTCTTCGTCATTCTTATCCTGTAACTTCACCAGTACAACACCATGTGCATGATTCTCACAAAACATGATGGATTCAACTGGACCAAGCTTCACTCATTCATCTTTTGTAACTGCTTAAAATTCTAAACACATATTCATATCAGATCTCTTTTCATCAGTAGTAAGCATATGGAAAAGGATAACAGTAATAGGAATCGATATATGGGAATCATCAGATCCAACCCATCCAAGCATCTTCTGTTCAACCAGGATTCTTTTTCTCTCTTTTACACTTGTTTTCTATGAATTTGGTACCTTTTTCTTAAATTTGGATTGAGACACTAACATGAGGTTATTGAAACCTAGTATAAGTGGTATTCCATCTATGATCTCTATATCCCAAGAAACTAATAGTTTGTTCAAATATATAACTACGTCACCTTTTTTTCTTCCTATTAAATTGTCAACATAGATCCACTCAGGTTGTTTCTTTTTCAAGGTCCTCCTTTATTATCCTACACTTGGAAAACACCTCCAAAACCTCATCAAAAGTAACATCATCTAGAAATACATTAAAATAAACATGTTTGTTTAGTTTTAACTCAAACCAACTGTTAGGAGACAATATGTTTCTAGTTATATTCATACAATTTAAAATTTTCCTTCATGACGTCTTTGTAACCCTATCCTTAATGCCTAAGGTTTTTCATTTCACTAAATGGTTTTTCAAATATTGAATTAGGTTTCATTATCAATTGAATTAGGTCTCATTCTCAATTGAAAGCAGCTTTAATTTTGGTGGTCTGATTTCATGGAAATGTAACATGCAATCAGTAGTTTCTCTTTCAACCAAAGATTTTGAGTACATATCCTTGACCAAATGCATTAAGGAAACTATTTAGTTGAAAGGTATTATTCATGAGTTTCCCTAATCTGAATCTACTATTATTGTACATTGTGATAGTTGTTCTACTTTACATGTGTTTAAAAACTATGATTTCCATGGTAGATCAAAGCATATAGACATTAGAATTCTCTTTGTTAGGGATATTTTTGAATCCGGGACTGTGTGTGTCACTAAGATACACACCGAGGAGAATCCAACTGATATTTTGATTAAGACTTTTCCCCTTTCTAAATTTAACCACTTTTTAAATATTATGAACCTTGTCCCATTTCAATAGTAGTAATTGGGAGAACACGATCCTTGAACAAGAGCCATTTCGACACAAATCATGGAATTATTCCTCTTTCCATCCATGATATATCCATGTTTTTAAACTGAATATAAATAAATGCATGCATATAATAGTTTTGATCATGGAATCTCTATTTTTTTATATGGAATGATCCCATAAATACTTCTTATATTCCATCTTTATTATATTTCATGAATCCAGATAGAACATCTCATGATATTTTTTTCATTTTATATCCATTCACATGGTAGAAACTGAGTTAACCACTTAATTTATAGTATTCTTCTAATTGATTAATTCTTACAACAATAGTAGATTATCCATTTCAATGTCATACATGAAATGTGAGTCATATGTGTAAGTTATAAGATATGAGAGTTATATTCCACAAAGAATTATGAGGCCAGAGTATTAGAAGTGGAATTCTTTCATTTATCCCTTCAAATTATTATTGTATTTTTCATAGTCATATTTTTGTCAAAGTCATATGTGCAGCAAAGTCTTGTAGCCACCAAGTCATACACTAAATTCTGACGCGATTAATGTTTTACACGTATCCACGATCATCCCATAAAAGTATTTGTTCTTATTCTATTGTTCTAACAGTGTATATGAGCTTCAAATTAATATTTATTAGTTCCTCAAGATCATATCTACTTCAATGGAGGGTCACATCTTTCTAAAGATGTCAAGATCATGGTATGAAGAACACTGGAACAACTCGAGGTTGAATACGAAGATATAAAAGGAGTGCCACTTTATTTAGACATCACACGTGTCTATATTTTTAAATGAATGAACAGTGTACCACATGTGTGAGTATGACATCAAAAAATATTCAGGCCTTCCATTTTTTAATAAGATAGATTAATTTCTAAGCCACTCGATAAAATATCATATGTCACTCCCCATACTGGTAGGTCACCCATGTCACCCCATATGAGAGCCTTTGTACCTTACTCATGCACAGACCCATATGGGTGATTTTCCTACTCTATGCCCCCTTGTTGGTTGGATCACCTTTGACATTGGTCAGGTAGTCTCTTTGGGATAGCCTAGTCACTTGGGTAACAGGGTGGTATTGAGATGGCTATATTTTTTCACTAAAATCTTAAATTTCCTTTGTAAAAATAAACACAACAATTCCAAAAAATCAAGAACAAGAATCCATATTTGCCATTTATTCTTATGATTCAAGTGTTGAAGATGCGCTAGAGGTTAAAAAACAGATTCCCAATATAATTATGATGAAGTAGAAGACACAAATAAAATGCCTAATGTGGCTACTATGGAGGAAAGCATTGTGTGTTCTTATTAATCTTTTGGTGAGAAAGTTGTTACTGTAAAAAATCCATCATTGCCAACTGTTAAAGGAAGCCTTGGGAAGTAGAAGCAAACAATGATGTTTCTAAGTGGCCGCGCCGGTGGAACCAAGAAAATATCATAGTGCCTGAGCTTAAAAACTCTTAGCCCTCGTTTGGCACAGGAGGAACAGATGGAAAAGAGATGATATGGAAGGAGAGAAATCGATTTCTGCTGTTTGGTTATCCGACGTTGAAGGAGAGAAATGCCAGAGGCTGTAAGGGAGAGAAACCGATTTCTCTCCCATGCACGATTTCAACGGATTTGGAATCGTCCCAAAATCGGGACGATTCCGATGGAAATAGGCAATCCCGTTCCCATATTTTATATATTTCCCATATTGCCCTTAGATCTCTATATAAACACCCAGACCTCACACTACCGCCCCATCTCACACTCCCGCTTCATCTCCGTCGTTCTTCCGTTGTTATGATTATTTTATGTTTGCGATTTGAATGCTATACGACCTTGTTGAATTTTTCTTTATTTGTGTTTAATTTTTAAAAATGTTTGAGGTAGTTATGAAATATCTTGTGGAGTAGTTATAATATTATCCTTGATGATTTATACACGCTCATTGTAATGAGAAATAAAATATATTTGTTTGATAAATTCAAAGTTGTGGTGCGTTGAATTTAATAAGAAAAAGATAAATATTTGTCTTATTCATGACTATATTATTTTCTTGAATTAATATTTATATAAATGAACATTTTTTTCATTATTAATAACAACAACAAACAATATTTTCATGGGCATCTAAATATTTTGTTCGATATAATTTATAAATAATAATTTTTCGAAGTTCAACATAATTTATAAATAATAATAACAATCAAATATAAATAATTTTGATACTGTGTATATAAATAATTTTGATTATAACTAATTATGCGTATATAAATAATCATAAATAATTTATAAATAATTCTGATTATAGAATTCTTTTAATATAAATAATTATGATTATATTGAATTTATAGTTTATATAAATAATTTATAACTAATTTTGAATTAATAAATATTTTGAATTAATAACTATTTTGAATTAGTAATTATTTTTAATTAATAATTATTTTGAATTGATAAATTTTTTAATTAATAAAATTTTTAATTAATTATTTTGAATGTATAATTTTGATTACCTTGAATTAATAATTTTGAATTAATAAATTATATAAATAATTTCGATTATCTTTAGTTAATTGTTTTAAATTTTATAATTTTTATTAATATATGGTGGTAGGTGTGGTGTCCATGCAGATCTAATCGATATTGGTTTTTTATATTGAGCAAGTATGCCTTTTAATCCTATGTGTATGTGTTATTTTTTTTAATAAAGGTTATTTGTGTAATTTGCACCAAAACAGTTTATTTTCTTTTCTTTTAAAAATTGTCACCAAACATGATGGAGAGAAATCTAAATCATTTCGTTTCTTTTATTAAGTTATGGATCCAAACACAAGGAGAGAAATCATAATCATTTCTTTTCTTTTCGTTTCTTTTATAAACTATCAAATCTTTTCTTTTCTTTTAATAAAATATAACCAAACATAGTGTTATATTACACCATCTACCACTCCCAAGTACCATATTAATCAAGAAATTCCTGGCCAAAATCTGTCAATATCCAATTATGTGGTTAGTGATGAAAAACTTAAGGAATGCATTGTTCCTCCCTCAAAAAAAATCCCCAACTCATTCTTTACGGATTGATCAGTTTATCTGGCCCTTTACCTTGAAAGAAACACATGAGTTTCTATGTAAAAATGGAACTGTAACCAGTTTCTGGATGGACCAAATTAAAACCCACTGCTATGTAACATTATCATCTGTGGAAACTCGGAACGTCGTGTTCAATCTACAATGGCCTTCCAAGGTTGTTTCTGCCTAGTAATCAGGCCCACCTCTCCCATGAATATAGGATCCATCTATCTTGATAGTGGATGAATTGTTCAAGACAACCAAAGTGCCACCTCAGATCTACTACTTTCCATTCTCTGAAGAGCAAGTTGCTGCAAAAACAGCCACTCTGGCCTGAAACTCCAAGCTGTAAAGGCCGTAAGTTTCATCTCCAGGCTTTCATTTCTAAAATTTTCAATTTTACTACTTGGTATGTTTTAAGTAAATGGCTTGAGAAATGATCATATAATTTATCTTTTCAGGTTTACAGGTGTTGGCATGGGGATTAAGGTTTGTTTGGTCAGAGTTTTGGAGATGCATTAGTGATTTGGAAGACCTATTGTTTGAGGGGTAGGGTGTGGTGGTTTGAGGGATATGGTTGGGTTCTGCCTTTCCCTTCTCTATGATGAATTTGTTATGAGGGTGCGTTATATTGGAGACTCATTTTTCTAGCATCTTTTGCTTTTGGAAACATTTTCAGGGAGACTATGGGGAGTTGATTTGTCTGCTTCCTCTTTGGTTTTGTGGAATTTGAATTGTTTAAGTTTATTTTTTTCTAATACCTTCTTCACCGAGTTGAATAACCCACCATTTATCTTCATGATTCAGTCATCGCCGCTTCAGATTGGGTTGTCCGAGCTGCCTTATGTTCACTGGTTTTTGTCGATAGTGCCCCAGCTGACTCGAGTTTCCAGGTTTGGTATGGTGATGAGCTGCTACATAAATCCCATTTTTCCAGAGGATGCTGCAAGAATTCTTAGTTGGAACTTCAAGAATGAGAAAAAGGTAACTTATATTAAACATTCAATCATAAGATTTGATGAGGCTTGTGCATCCAAGCTATTTATCCTACTAGCACCCATGATATCTTTGTTATTGTCTTTATTTATAATTTTAAATATTTTTTGTTTTTTTAGATTCCAAAACATGTTTAACACAAATATTCAATTTTTTTGTTTGATGTTCATATTGTTCTTAAACATGTTTAATCATTGTGATATTTTCTTATTGCCAGTTTGATATTGGGGATGTACTAGTTCTATCAAAAAGTGAAAGAAAGGGACTTGCTTATGTCTGTGGGGATGATCTACTACTTCCTGCCACATGAAACTGAAGTTAGGGTTGATCAACTTCATGCTAACAATATGGACTATTATAAGAGACCACCACCATTTTGGTCATTCCATGACTAAGTGGGTCAATTGAATATGTGGCCCCCTTCAATGGTATTGGAGTTAGATCGATTTGTTAATCATTGATACTGGAAAAAAAGGCTGCTATTTGAGGATGTTGGTGCGCTAAAGGCTGCTACAAAGGCTGCTACTTGAGGTTTCTGGATGGAGTTGGCTCGCTGGTGGCACAGGGATGGGTGGTACTTGGGGGGGTGGGGGGTGGGGGGGGGTGCATGAGGGATCCTGTTGGTGGGGGGTTGGCGTGAGGGATTCTGTATGTGGGCTAGTCCTCCATTTTTTTAATTATATTTCATTATAAATATAATTAATTTTTTCCAAGTTTGAACTTTCTTGTAAATCGTAATCGGTTTAATAATTAAAATAGATAAATTATATATAATAAATTAATAAATATAATATGAAATTTGAGTAGTAATAATTTTTTTTTATTCAAAAGTAATTTATTAATAGATATTATATGATAGTAATATTATTACCAATAGAAAAAATTGTTTTAAGAATATGTTTATAACCACTTTAACCAAGATATATGTTATCTGTTGGTATTATTATAATTATAACAGAATAATTTTATCTGTCACAAAAACATTTAGCGACATAGTTTTTACCAACAGTTCAGTGATAAGAACATATGTTCTGGTAAAATGTTTTACCAACAGAAAATACACTTACCAATAGATATATCCCTATTGGAAAAAGTCACTCTTTTGTAGTGGGTGCATCTCCTTCATCACCAACCATCGGTCTCTTTACTTATTCTATTGTGATTTTGATGCGGTTTGAGGGTTTTAGAAGTAGTTTAGGTTTAAGGATTTGGGAGCAAAAGGTTCGGGAGAGGATTGAAGTGAATCAAAATATGACTTAGCACTTTTCTTTTATCATTTAGGGATAAAAAAAATAGATTAAATGAAATGAATAAAATTAAAATGCTACAGATTCCGTAAGAAAACACGAAGTCCATGACTTATTAGTAAGGTCGGCTAGCGATAAGGTGCCAACAGTAAGGTCTATCGGTGAGGTCCAATATTGAGGTCCAATGGTAAGGTGTCCTAACGGTGAGGTGCAATGGTAAGATGTCCTAATGGGGAGGTCAAATATTAAGGTGTCATAACGGTGAGGTCCAATGGTGAGGTGTCCTAATGGGGAGGTCCAACAGTGAGGTGTCTTAACGGTGAGGTCCAATGGTGAGGTGTCCTAATAGTGAAGTCCAACGGTGAAGTGTCCTAACAGTGAGGTCCAACGATAAAATTTCCTAACAGTGGGGTCCAATGGTGAAGTGTCTTAATGGTGAGGTGACTTTAACTAAAATTAATCATACCTAACTAATGTTTGATGTAATTTAACCTCTTAGAATTCAAAGGATTTGTGAATATATCAGCCAATAGATGTTCAATGCCAATTAATTCAAGAGTGATATCACCTCATTGATAATGATCTCTCAATGAATGATGTCTCGCATCAATATAATTTGTCCTAGCATTATATACTAGATTTTTAGAGATGTTAATAGAACTTGTATTATCACAATTTATAGAGACATGTTTGAATTGATATCCATAGTCTAGTAAAGTGTGTTTCATCCATAGAATTTGAGTACAACAACTACCACCAGCAATATATTCAGCTTCGGCAGTGGATAATGCAACAAAATTCTGTTTCATACTACACCATGATACTAGTTACTTACCCAAAATGTGACATGTTCCAAAGGTTCTCTTTCTATCTAACTTGCAACCAGCAAATTCGGCATCAAAATAGATTATCAAATCAAATGATTGTCCTCTTGGATAAAATAGTCATAAGTTGGTAGTATACTTGAGATATTTAAAAATATTTTTAACAGTAGTTAAATGAGATTCTTTGGGATTGGCTTGAAAACGAGCACACATACATACACTGAACATAATATCAGGTCGGTTAGGAGTAAGGTAGAGAGGACTCCCAATCATACCTTTGTAATTGGTTTGATCCACTGGTTTACCAGTTTCATCAGCATCCAACTTACAAGTGGTACTCATTGGTGTATCACTACCTTTATTACTATCCAAACCCAAACGTTTCAAAATATCCTTAGTATATTTACATTGATTTTAAAAAAATACCATTTTTATATTGAAAATTTTGAAATTCAAGGAAACATTTATGTTCCCCCATTAGACTCATTTCAAATTCATTTTGCATTATCTTTGAAAAATCAGTACATAAATATTTTTTTGAGGATCCAAAAATAATGTCATCTACATAAATTTGTAATATTAAAATGTCTTTGGAAATCCTTTTAATAAAAAGAGTAGGATCAGTTATCCATTTAGTAAAACCTTTTGAAATAAGAAAAGAACTCAGTCAATCACACCAAGCTCTAGGAGCTTGTTTTAGACCATATAAAGCTTTATAAAATTTAAAAACATGATTTGAAAAATAGGGATTTGTAAAGCCAGGGGTTGTTCAAAAAACACATCCTAAACTATATACCAATTTAGAAATTCACTTTTAACATCCATTTGATAAAGTTTAAAATTCAGATGAGCTTCATAAGAAAGTAGTATCCTAATGGATTCTAGTCTAGCTACAGGTGAAAAGGATTCCTCATAATCTATTCCTTCATCTTGACTATATCCTTGTACAACTAATCTAGCCTGGTTTATAACTATATTTCTAGACTCATCAACATTCTTTCTAAACACCCATTTAGTGCCTATGGTCAAAGTGTCCTTATGTATTTCTACTAATTACAAAACATTGTTTCTTTCAAACTAATTTAATTCTTCTTGCATAGCTATCACCCAAAATTCTTCATTGATATCATCATTAATATTTTTGGGTTTCTGCTGTGAAAGAACATCTTGATGTTCAACCTGGTTTCTCAAAGAATCTCTAGTTTGTTTTCCTCTATTTAGATCACCTACTACATCATCTAAAGAATGATTCTTGAGAGTTCTAATACCTCTAAAAAGGGTTGGACTAGACTCTTCATGGTTGTCTATAGGTTTAGATTCAACCAGCTCAGAATCTAAAAAAATTCTAGAACTAGTTGTTTTCACTGGGGGTTCACTATTTTTATCATTAAGGTCTAGAATTGACATATATTCCTCAAGATATTCAATAGAGGTTTTACGTTCATGTGGATCAGTCTCATAAAATTTTACATGAACTGATTCTTCCACACATTTGGTTCTCTTATTGAATACTCTATAGGCTTTAGTAGAGATTGTGTAACCTAGGAAAATTCATTTATCACTTTTGGAAGCAAATTTGTTGAGATTATCCCTAGTGTTAATGATAAAAACATTGCAACCAAAAAACTCTAAAGTAATTAACATTAGGCTTCATTATTTTTTCATAGCTCATAAGGGGTCTTCTTAAGAACAAGTCTAATTAAAACTCTATTGATGATGTAACAAGCCGTATTAACAGCTTCAACCCAATAATAGACAGGAATGTTATACTCATTAAGCATAGTCTTGTAAATATCTTTAAGTTTCCTATTTCTTCTTTCTACAACTCCATTCACTACTGGAAAATGGACCTATCCCCACGGTTTTCCCCAAAACCGTGGGGATAGACCCCCCCCCCCCCCTATACCCACGGTTTTGGAAAACCGTGGGTATAGGTGAATTTTAAAGCCCTATACCCACGGTTTTGGAAAACCGTAGGTATAGGGGGTCTATCCCCACGGTTTTAGAAAACCGTGGAGAAAGGTCCAGAAGTCACCCATACCCACGGTTTCCCCCAAAACCGTGGGGATAGGTCTGAGCTAAAATACTTATACCCACGGTTATGAAAAACCGTGGGTATAGGTCACTTTTGTGTACGCGGGAATTTGTTTTTCCGCGGGAAGGGAATTTTTTTTGGCGGGAACCCTATACCCACGGTTCTTCCCTCTATACCCACAGTTTTTATACCTATATTTAACTAAATAAATATATATATATATATACATATAGGTGAAGTTAGGGTAGTAGTTATACGCGGCGTTGGCAGCGTAGAGGTTGCGGGATCGAAACTCGGCGCCTGCATTATTTTAGGACCTATACCCACAGTTTTGAAACCGTGGGTAAAAGCCATTGACACCGTGGAAATTGGCTATGTTTCGGTGGCATGATGGCAGGACACCTATACCCACGGTTTTGGAAAACCATGGGTATAGGCTGGGGACCTATACCGACGCCGTTCCAGCCCACGGTTCCCAAAACCGTGGGTATAAGCCGTTTTTCCAGTAGTGATTTTGTTAAGGTGTTCTAGGAGAAGAGAAATTGTGATTATAGCCCTTATGTGAGCAAAAAGATTCAAAATCCTGATTTTCAAACTCACGACCATGATCACTTCTCAAGGTCTTAATTCTAAGTCCACTAAGATTTTTTATAGACTTGGAATATTTAATTAAGTAATAACATGCTTCACTTTTGTGAGCTATAAAGTATACCCAAGTGTATCTAGAAAAATCATCTAAAATAACATAGACATAGTTCTTCCCATTTAAACGTGACACTCTAGATGGTCCAAACAAATCCATGTAAACCAACTCAAGTAGTTGAGAAGCTGAAACTTATTTCTTTGGTTTGAAAGAAACATTGTGTTTTTTTTCCTTTTAACAAGGATTACAAACATTGTTAAGTGGGAATTCCAATTTAGGTAAGCCTATAACTAACGTTTCCAAGTTAGTTTCCTATGTGAGTTCTCATTGAAATGTCCTAAACTTCTGTTCCATAACCAAGATTCCTTATGAAAAGAATTTAAACAAGAAACATTTATCTTAGCTAAAGAGTTTAAATCAACAGCATATACATTTTCATTTCTACGAGCAGTAAATATTAAATAATTTTTAGAATTAAAAACATTACATGCATTATTTTCAAACATAACATTAAAAACATTATCACACAACTGAGAGATACTAAGTAGATTGTACTTTAACCCAACAACAAAAATTACTTTTGAAATTAATATAGTATTAGGGTTACCAATTTGGCCTAAGTCGACAATCTTTCCATCAACATTATCACCAAATGTAACATGTCCACCATAAACATTGATTAATCTCTTAAAGCATGAATAGTCTTCTATTATATGTTTTGAACATCCACTATCCAAGTACCATAGGGTTTTATAGAAACTCTTTAGATAATTTTCCTACAACAGAGATTAAGAATAGGGTAACTTTGGTACCCAGATTATCTAGGATCTAGAGAGGTTAGAAAGAAAAGATTTGGGAAACCATATTTGTCTTATAGGTTTCCTATAATCAACAGACATGTTCTAAGACAGAAATTCTTTTTTAGGTCCTTTAGAAATTTGTTTTTCAATAGATGATCCAGAACATGAACTTGCAGTGAACTGTCTAGATTTTGGAACAATTTTTTTTAATAAACCATCATTGTCCTGGTTCATATCCTGGACTAGTTATGTATTTTGGAGTAATTATTTTCCCAAAAAATTAAGTCAAGATATCCCTAATGGCAGTAAAATTTTCAAAATATCTTTTTAATTGCTCATTTGATAATTTCAGTTCAGTATTTTATTTTAACAACTAAGTAAATTTTTCCTTTTCAATATTCAAATTAGAGTTATAATTGGAATTTAAAGCATGTCAATGATTTATATTTATCCTTAATCTCATTAAAGGTATCCTAAATCATTCCATAATATTCAAATAATTCATCCTTTTTGATATTTTCATCATTATTTTATTCACTTTCATTCCCATAATAGTAACAATTATGTATAAGAAAATTAAGTGTTACCTCAGATGTTTTTGTCGTGAAAAATTGGTTTTCATGATTGTTCTGTTCAGTATCAGAAGTATCAGATCCACTGGATCTATCTTCTGAAGCACTTTAAGTAGCTTTCATAACCCTTTTATATCCATTTGCCTTGTCTTCATATTTCATTTTAAATTTTAGCTTGGGTAAATCCGCCTTCACATGACCTTTTCATTTACACTCATAAAAGATTATTTTATTTATGTTGTCATTCCATTTTATGTATTTTTTCCAATGTCATTTACTATCATACCTTCCTCTATAGTTTGAATTTATAAAGAACTTCTTCTTTTAGTATAACTTTTTGAATCTTCTAGCAAGATGATCCATCTCCTCGTCACTGTCAGAATCTGAATCTTCACTGGTGGAACTATCTACCGAAACTTAAACCTTTTCCTTGTCTTTTCTCTTTGAGGTAGCAGTCTGTAATGCGGCAGATTTCTTTCTTAGTTCATCATCTACTTCTTGATTTACCTTAATCTCTTCTTCTTACATCATGAGTTTTGCAATTAGTTCCTTCCCAATTAGCTGGATTATGTTACAGGATTCTTGGATAGAAACAGAAGTTCCTCTCTATCTGTCATGTAGGCATTGAAGCAATCGCATAATTGGATCCTTGTTGTCCTCTGGTTTCCCAAGAAGACTCATAGTATTTACTATTTCATTGAACATGATACACATTTCAGAGATAGGTTCATCAGGATTTATTTTAAAATTATCATATTTAATAGTATAAGTACTTAATCTCATTTATTTAACATTGGTTGTTCCCTCATGGGAAATAGCCAAAGTATCCCAAATGTCATATGCAGTTTTATAGACAGATATTCTATTGAATTCTTTATCACATAAAGAACAATACAATGCATTCATTTATTTATAGTTATTATTATATGTATCTTTAGTCAACTGAGACCATGTGTCCCAGCAGTAGCAGGTAATGCATGTTGTTCTTCAATTGCGTCCCAAATTTCAGGACCCATGCTCTCTAGATACATTTTCATTTTCATTTTCCATTGAGCATAGTTATTTCCATTAAATAAAGGTGGCCTGTTAGGAGTCACACCCTTAACTTGGTTATCCATAACTGACTAGAATTTAAAGAAATGAAAATTAAGACATGACAAAAATTTTAAGATCTTTAAGATACAACTAAAATCACAGTTGAAAATTATTTGAAAATATTGAAAAGCAATTCTGATGGTATCAATAAACACTCCTCTGATACCAAATATTGTCGGAGTTAGAAACTCAAGAAGGGGTGAATTGAGTTTGTACTTAAATTTTATGTTAAACAAATTATGATAAAATCCCCCAATTTGAAATAGCCCAGTTAATTAAGGCAGTAGAGATATAAATGTTTAATTTCTCAACATGTCTCTAAAAGGTTTATTAGTCCTTAGTTCAATCAGTGTAAAAACTTATCCAAATTTTGAAACAACTTTTCTGAATTAAACACATATACACACCAACCAAAACTAACTATCAGAGTTAATGTAATACAGTTTTTTGTCTTTGAATTTGTAAGTAGTGGAAAATAGAAAAACATAGTATTAAAAAATAAAGTACATGACAATATTAAACAAGAAGTTCAATCTCAATCCCAGACTTAATCCTCTCCACTTGGTGATCACCTTCCACTAAGGAGTTTATATTAATAAACATGATACATAGCCTGTATCAATCTTTATAAGAATTTTCACAAACTGTCTAGGTCTCACAACCTCTACCATGGATCATTGTGGGAAAAAAACAACCAGGCCACACACGGCCTCTTCCATAGTTATATGTGGGAAACAAAAATGTAAAGAATGTTTGATGTGAGTATTTTCAGTATGATCCAGTTTAATCATATGAGATAGCGTGTGTGTGTGAGACAAACACACACTACTCAGAAATGTAAGATAAAGAAAACAATAGGGATAATGTTATGAGTATTGAGTTTAGAAGGATCTATGTGTTTGCAGTTCAGCTCTGGACTCCTTAGTGTGAATAAATTGAAGTTTGATTCCTTCTCTGAAAGTTGTCTAAAAAACAGAGTGTCGCAACTTCAGGTTCTGGCTTCCAGGTACTGAGGTGTTCAACTTCTTAGTTTAAAAGAGATTCGATAAATCACAGCAAGTCAACCTTGAATTTTTTCTCCCAATGATCTTTGTGAGGCTCTTGAGTTCTCAATGTAAGTGCTGGTATGTTCTCCTTGTTCTTTAGGTCTGTCGTGTAATATCTCTCACTCTACGTTGTCTTCTCAAGCTATATCTTCTATTTTATTCTTGAGATCTGATAGTAGGAATGATCAAGCCACGTGCGGTCTTCCTCGCACCTCATATTGTCTCCAAATATGTCTATAATGAACATTAATTAATTTCAGAAGCATTAAATGTACCAAATATGACCATTAGAATAATCTTAAGAAAATTCAAAAAGTATAGAGTAGAAGAGTATAGGTATCGGTAGACTGGTAGTGGTAGCCTTATCAACGGTAGCTTCTTAAAGGTAGGCTTATTAGCAGTAGCCGTGTAATGGTAGGATTCATCAGTAGGATTCTCAGCAGTAGCCTTGTAATGGTAGGCTTCATCGGTAGGCTTATCAGTGGTAGATGTGTGAATTCCCAAGGTTCTTCCAGTAGTAACCTTTCATCAATAGACTTCCAGTTGTAACTTTATAACAACAATCTTGTAGCAGTAAGCTTAAAATGGTAACCTTCTAACAGTAACCTTTTAGCAGTTACTATAGTAAGATTCTATCTGTTGGCTTCTTGTCAGTAACCTTGTTCCAGTAACCTCTAGCGGTAGCTCTACAATATTGGTCCTTGAGCGGTAGACTTGTATCAGTGAACTTTCTTTGGTAAATCAGCGTTAAGGTTCCTCCGCGGTAACCTTATAGCGGTAACCTTCAAGTGGTAACCTTTAAGTGGTAACCTTCTAGTGGTAACCTTCAAGCGGTAACCTTCACTGGTGTCTTAACCAGAATGTTCTTAACAGAGTCTTTCATACCAGTGACCACTTACTTATAAAGTTTTACACTGTAAACTTAATCAAGAAAATAGTGAGATTAAAAATACATAATTGCTACATGATAAAAACTATAAAAAATAATGAAACATGATTATCCTATAAATGAAATATGATTTGGTATTATCAAAACATGTGAGTCCAATAGGTTTAAATAGCATATTTCGATTGTTTTCTGAAAGATATATTTTTTTAATTTCTTTATAAAAGTCAAAAGGGAGTTTTTAACATATATTATGATAACGAACATACATATCAGGATAATGCAAGTAGAAATGGTCTTATCATATATTTATATAGTTGTAATAACCCCATAAAGAGTTGGTTTGAGTATATTTCATCAATAATTCTATTACATAGTAGTATTCCCTTACTATGCACATGGTTTGACACTCTAAGGGTATATGCATAGGATAATTCACATTATCATTAAAAACCATTATAAATCAATTAAAAATAAATATATCCCAAGGAAACCATGTATAAGGTTCAAAGATTAAAAATGCATAAATTTTTAATTTATGATAAGTGTAACATCAAATTTAGAATTATAATAAATGATTTAAAATTGAATTTTTTATGATGTAGTCTAATATTTTACATTTTTAGGAATGGATAACGGAAGAAATGGGGGTATTAACCCTCAAGGTCAATGTAAAAATTTCACTGCTGAGTAATCCAATACATATTGTAAATGAACTGAGCAGATCATGTATATAGTAGTGTATCTTAATCAGGTCTTAACTAATTCAATTTTCTACATAGAGCATCCAATTTTTCAACAATGTTATTATCATATGTAGGATTTCATCATGTGACATATTTCCCCATAATTTAGTGGGATTATTAATATTGTGGTTGATTAAAAATTTATTAACTCCCTTGAAAAGATATTTATAGCCTTAGTATGTGATGAAAATGATGGGGTCATTATTCCCATATACTATCATAAGGGTGATGCTAATCAATGGTGGTCATCAATCTGAAATACTAGTGAGGAAGAGGAAATATAACAAATGTAATAGGGATATTGTAATGTGATATTCTTAGAAAAATATTTCCCTTGTGAGAAACAGACTAGAATGAAGAGAATGTTATTATGTTTAAAGAAAAATGAGGAAGAAATTATTGTACAGTATGATGTTAGTTTTAAAATACTATTCATATATGTCATAGATTATATATGAAATATTAAATCCTTGATTGACCATTTCATTTCAGTTCCTATTCCATGTCTCTGAAGGGAACTCATTTCTAAAACTTTTTCATCATATGATGAAATACTGTTATGAACTATCAAAATAAAGAATGATTTTTTAGAGCATATATATTCAAGGATAATTAAGAGAAGAAGAGTTTGATTAAGCACAATGAAAAATTGAACACGTCAATGAATATGAATAAAATTAACCAATTTCCATCATATGAAAATTGTGGGAAGAATGAACATAAAAAAATTATTAAGGGTGTGGTATTTTCTTACAAGTTCATAGATGAGGGTATTTTGGATTATGATTTCAGGGGAAAGAAACAAATCAATTATTTATAGAGCTTAAACTTTAAATAAATGGGTTATTATTCTCACCAATTTTCCATGATTCAGGAAACATATAATAGAAGATACTTAGGGAAGAAGTTCTAGCTTATGAAATGACAACAGCTGAGGTTGAAGTTCCTATTGATATGGTTCTAGGTACATTAAAAATAGCCTCAAAATTTCCTAATTATTTATTCTATTTATTCAAAATCTTTTATATATTCCATGTTATCTACAAAAATTAGATATTTACCTAGCACATTAAGAAGGGAGTTATCAATCTAAACTCCGAGTGGAATTCTCACTATGAAAAAGATGTGTTAGGTAGTTTCTATAATGACACACATAAACATGCTTTATTTTATAACATTATTATCATACCTATGGTTGAATATTATATAATACATGGTATATAATGACATTCAAAATATTATTCATATATTTATTAAAATGTGAAGAAAATTATTATTCATGATAAATATGTGGAATTGTTTATCTTTATAGTAGAGGCCTCAACATCTAATTCACATTTAGATACACCCCCAGTAGAACTCCAGAATGACATTATTATAGAAGAAGAGAAAAAATATGGATGGAAAAGTTAATATTCAAATTGAGGGTTTAACTTTTTTACATGAATACATGATATATTTCTTGAGAAATTAACTTGATATCCACTAGAGTGTGAAGTTGAGTTTTCCATTGATTTACTCCCAAATGAAAGACCTATATTAAAAACTCCATTTAGAATGGACAATTTAGAGTTAGTGGATTTTAAAAAACAACTAGAGGATATTCTTGATAAAGAATTTATTCACCCTAGTGCTTCATCATGGTGATCCCTTATTCTCATTGTTATGAATAATGTTGGTTCAATTAAGATTTTCATTGTTTATTGGGAAATCAATGCTATTATGATAATGAAAAGGTATCCTAGGACTCTCATTGATGACTAATTCAATCAAATTCTCTGGTTATCATCAATTATGTGTAAATAAGGGAGAAATTCAAAAGCCTTTTTTTCAAAATAAGGTATGTACATTATGAGTTTACCGTTATTCCATTTGGACTGACAAATTATACATCTGTTTTTTTAGACATAATGAACAAATTATTCAAGGAATATATTGATAAATGTATGGTGGTATTAATTGATGATATCATAATGCATTCTTAGATCTAACTGGACTATGAGAATCAATTGCAAATCATTATTGAGACTCTTGGAAGAAATGTGTTGTATGGGTATTTTGGAAAGTGTGAGTTATGGATTCAAAAAGCATCTTTACATTTACATATTATATTCAAGGATAGAATATATGTTAATCCTATGAATAAAAATTATGTCAATGAATGACCTACACCAATTAACAAAAGTCAGGTACATAGTTTCATTACTTTTTCATGTTACAATTTTTAATTCATTAAGAATTTTTTTTTGATTGGATAACCAATTAACCAAACATACACATAAAGGGTTTATGTTTATATGGAAAAAGGAATATGAAGAATGTTTTGAATAATTGAATAGTATATTCTTCAATGCTTCTATTTTGACTCTACCATTAGTAAATAATGTATTTTTTGATATACATTGATGAATCAAAGAAGGTAAATGGTTGTTTCCTTGTGAAGAATGATAATTTTATTTTATATGCATCAAGGAAGCTAATGACTACTGAATAGAACTATCAAACCATTGATCTTGATTTGGAATCCAAAATATTTACACTAGAGAGATATTATCTCTATACAGAAATATGTAAGATATACATAGACTATAAGAGCATAAAATAAATCTTTTCATATAAAGACCTAAAAATTTGGAAATGGAGATGTCTCAAGCTACTCATAGATTTCGATTTCTCAAGACACTACCACCAAAGGAATGAAAATAAGGTAGCAGACACATTTAGTAGGCATGATCATAGTGTTTTGACCCAAATAATGATTTTAAGGGATCTTATGTTCTTTGATCTACTGAAGATAGATATGGGAATTATTAAGAAAGGGGATACATCAATCCATTTTATAATTATTTCTAAACCATCCTTATTAGAAAACATAAAAAGTTATTAATATGATGATGAGAATTTTTAGAAGAAAATTTATGTCGTGAATGATGGGAAATTTTCATACTTTTTGTGAAGATAGCGTTTTGATATTTTGAAAATATAATATATGTTCTATCTATACGAGATCTAAAGAGGTAATTGTTGGATGATGCTTATAGAACTAATTTCTATATAAAACCTAGTATCATCCTGATGTGTAGGGATTTTAGAAAAAAAATAGTGGGATAAAATTAAATGGGATGAGATTATAATGGACTTTGTCACAGGAATACAAATGACTCCTAGAATGAATGATGCAATATGGGTTATTTTTTATTACTTATACAAATATTCATATTTCCTCTATATAAGAAAATATTTACCTTTAGAGTTCCTTTTGAGGATCCATATTAATGAAGTTGTATGTTTTAATGGTAAAACTCTTTCAATTGTGTCTAATTGTGATCCACGATTTACATCAAAATTATGGAAGAGTCTTTAAAGGGATCTTGATACTAAGATTCGTTTCAGGACCACCTACCATCCTCAAACTGATGAATACTCTAAAAGGAATATAAAAAATTAGAATACATGTTTAGGTCCTTCTCCCTTTACATTCAAGGTATTTGGGATCATTATTAGCTTTTTTAGATTTTTTCTATGACAATGGTTTCTATTAAAGTGTTCAAAAGGAATATTATGAAGTATTATATGGAATGAAATGTCATACTCCAACTTTTTGGTTTGAAGTTAATGAAAGGAGACTTGTGGTTACATAACATATGGAGGAAAAATGATAAAGGTAAAGACCATTCAAACTCATATCAAATAATATTAATGAAGGCATAAGTGTTATATCGATAACCAGTGGAATGAATTGGAATTTAAAGTGGGAGATAAAATTTTCTTGAACATATCTATAAGAAAATGTGTCTTATGGTTTGGTAATATGGGAAATCTGAGCCCTATAATTGTCAAACCTTTTGACATTCTATAAATAATTGGTAATATAGATTACTTATTCTAAATCACACTATGTATCTATACATTAAATGATGTGTACCATATATAATTATCAAGGAAGTATATTTCAGATCCAACACATGTGTTTACCTATGAAAAAATGGAACTTGAACCTGATTTGTCTTATTCAGATAGAATATAATGATTATTGATAATAGAGAGATAGTATTGAGAAACTATTTTACTCTACTGGAAAAGTTACTTTGGAGAAATCATAAATTGGTGTAAATAATGTTAGATCAAGAGGTTGTTCGTTTCAATAGAGAATAGATGAACACCAGGTATATTTGGTTCAGCCCGATGGTTGATTGTGGGAGGGATTTCTTACACAATAATTAACATCAGATCACCATTTCCATTCTTAAAAGAAACTCCCAATGGTTCCTTCATCCATAATTGGGCAAGATCCTTCTTTCCAAAGGTGAGTGGTTGACTAGGGTTTCAGACTGAATGACTCTTTGGGACTTGTGTTGGTCGAGAGGATGGAAGGTTGGGATCATCACACCCTTTTTGGGGGTAATTTTTTCCTACTTCCATACTCTCTTATAGATTTAAGACATGTTTGAGAATCTATTCCTAATATTGACACGGGACCAACTAACTTAACAAAATGATTATAAGTTAAGACACTTTTATAAAAAAAAGAAAGGGGTCTCATTATTCACTCTGTCTATATATATCTGAGGATCTTCATCTATTTCATAGGAAAGAATCGCTACTTATATGATTAATATAAATAACCAGGAACTTTAGAATATGTTTCCAATCAGGGAGGTGATTAATATTCCACGGAGGGGATTGAGCCATTATGAGGTGTCCTACATATCCCATATATTGAATGAATCAAACCCTGCATTGCTAATTAAACCCGTATAGGTTTAACATCATATAGAAATGACATATTTTTTGGCACTTAGCCACTATATATTTGACCTCGAGTCTTGAGGAGATTTCATACATATCCTATTTATAGTAGGAATCAGAGTTATCATTGTTCTATCATGCCCTTGGGACTAGACCCAAGGTAGATGACCTTATATTAGGGATATTTATATTGTGCCACTCATTGGAGATTAAAAACTAAAATTTCCTAGGATAGTGGGTATTTATGATTCCAATTATGTGTTCATTGCATCTCCCTAATCATATGTGACCCATGACTAGTGTGAGAAACCACGAATAGAAAGTGATCAAGCTAATTGCATATGGATGCAGAGATTATGTGCTGAGACTACCCTTGGGATTTCTTATATAGAGATAGATCCTTTGGAAGGTTTCTTATTTATCCTGGTTATAGAAGGAAATATAGTCATCATAGTTCAGTTCGTTTCTCTGTCCACATAGGGATAAGGTAAGATGATCAGCCCATGGAAATGATTGGGTCCTTATAGATGAAATGTCAAAGACATGATTGGGATTATACTGAGGTGGATTCCTATTTGATTTTGGAATTTTGCCTTATGAAGGTGTCCTACATATATTGGTTATGGAAGGAATCAAAGTCCTCATAGTTCAATTAGTTTCTCAGTCCACTGAGTGATGGGGTGAGATGATTAGTCCATGTGAATAATTGGGTCCCGATGGTTGAAATTTCAGAGACATGATGGACCATAAAATAATGTGGATTCCTATTTGAGTTTTGGATTAGGGCTTAATATTGTGTTCTATATATCATGGTTATGGTAGGAATTAGAGGCCACATAGTTCAATTATTTTCTCATTCCATTGAGGGATGAGCTAAGATGATCAACCCATGGGGATAATTGTGTCCTAATGGTTGAATTGTCAAACACATGATGGGGATTACACTGAGGTGAATTCCCATTTGATATTGGGATTGTGCCTTAAGAAGACATCCTATATATCCTGGTTATGTAAGGAATCATTATCCTCATAGTTCAATTAGTTGGGTATTACACACTAAGGTTTCTTAATGTATACAAGACATATTATGTTATGCCACTTGCCAAGGATTACATGATGAGATTTCCCTTATTTTTGTAGAGGTTTAAGATATGAATAATATGATTACTATAACTCCCATAGCCAATGTGAGCTATTCTTGCTGTGAGAAACAAGGGATGGAATATAATTAGTCTCGTTACTAGTGGATGTGAGAATTATGTACTAGGAAAAAACTTTTGAGGTTTGATATGGAGATCATGCCTTAGAATGGCATCCTACATATCCTTTTTTATGATAGGAATTAATGTTTTAATAGATCATTGGTTGGGGATTACACACTAATATTTTTATTTTAATCGGAGATTATAGACTAAGGATGAACAAGGTTATCAAGTCCTAAGATTACCTTTTGACATGGACTTATTTTCATCCTGAAAAGTGTTTATTTTCCACTCGACATGCCTCAATTTTCTGCTTGACACGTCAGAGGATGCCTGCCATAATTTAAAAAGACAATTGGATGATCTGATTGACATATCTAGGGAATATAATATATCCTTGATGACATGTTTGAGGGTTTTCTCAGGATCAAGGGTGAATTATTCAGAGGACATTGCAAGACCTGAATGGTTTGTCTTGTAATTTATTGCATGATCATGGATTACATTTCTAGATGGCACTTCATGATCCAGATGACTTTCCATAGTGTCATCACAAGAGATGGATAACATGATTGAAGGGTATCATGAGAGTTAGTGTGACATGTCTCGGAGGGTGATGTATGTATAGGATGACATGTCTAGAGGATATCTCAAGACCTGGTTAACATTCCCAGAGGGTGTCATGAGAGCCAGTTGACATGCCCAGGTCCTACCGTGACACTCATCTAACATTTACTGGTTCCACCATATGAGTTGGGTGACATGGATGATGGAAACCGTAAGGTCTAGATGGTGAGCCCAGAGGGCTTTGAGATACTTGTAAGACATGCCCGAGGAATGACATGTGGCTTGTTTTGATACATCCATAGGACTTCACAAGATCCAAATACCATTCCAAAGGAGTTTCACAAGATCTTGGAGATATTTCCTCACACTGTCGCATTTCTTGGGTGGTTTAAATGAAGCACATGAGGATCAACATGTATTTATTTTACATAAGTCTCCTATTTTTAGTCTTTATTCCAACATTTTATTACAACTACTTTTTATATATTATGCTTTAACATATTTTAAGTCTTCTATGATCTAGTAGATATACAATTTGTTATTCATATGTCCTACCAAAAGTCCTTTATGTGATCTTTGAGTGATCATGTGAATTTTCTATGCATGATTCATGATTACTTCAGTTGTCCTCCATATCTTAATGGACGAGAAGATTTTATGGTCACCAGATCAGACAATCCTAGAAACCCACTCTAGAGCTGGTGTTAGGTTCCAAGAGTTAATCCATACATAGAGAGTAGTGGTTCATTTTTCATGCTGGGTTGAGGGATTTATAGACCTATCCACAGTATTTGTTCTCCACTTTGGAACATGCACATAACGTGAATCTAGGTTAGAGTCGGTGGAGGGTCCCAGAATCATCCGTCTTTACGAGGTCCTACCATGACCCAAATTGGGGTTTTTTCATGACATTTAGTGACTGAAATACCATCCCTTCAATGCCTTTTTATTGTAATATTCCCAATTAATAGGTTAATTTTATCTTATCCAGACATGACAAGGGACTTTCATAATGTCTTGTTGACATGACCAAGGGCCATCACAATATCAAGGTGCCTATTATATGTTTTTTGAATGATCTTAGATGACTTATAAGGTACTTTCCATGAGACAAGTATGGAATGTTAGGGGAACGTCATGAAATTAATCCTTCTTTTAGAGGGCTCCTACAAGACAATTTTGTGGATATTCTAGGTGTGAAACATGAGTTTTACATCCACGAGAAGATTTGGCATCCTCCAATTTTTATTTCCTTCATTTATTTTAAAAATGTTGTGTATCTTGTGAGGTTGTATGAGTATTTTCAAAGACAATCACTCTAACACATGGGGATTCATCGTGTGACCAATAAAAGGCCCTATAGAGATGCATGTTCATTTTATTTAAAATACCATCTTTTTATCCTTATGAAGCCAAAGGGGAAGGGTGAGTTCTCGTAAACATACCTGAGGCCTTTTGTGTGATGAGGGTGACAAGCTAGTGGGATTTCACAAGATATGGTGAACACGTTGATGGGGTATGTGGTGTATTTCATATCACCATGGAAACATCACATTTCTTTTACAATCGTGAGAGGCTACCATATCTCTTTTTTTATTTACATTGTTTATTTTTCAAAGGGAGAGGATCTCGTGAGTTTTCTTGAATTTTGTCAAGTACAATCATTCTCCCCATTAAAAATGCATCGCGTGAATATTATATTTCAAGAGGCTCCCACCATTTGTATATTTTATTCCTATTTTTGAATGAATTTCAGATGGTTTGTTAGGAGTCCACCGGTTGACGAGACGCGTGGCCTGGTGATCTTATTTGGTTGTTGACACATTATCAGCAATTGTCTAGAGAATCTTTACAAGAGTAGAAGAACATATCAAAAGCGAATATGTGAATCCTTCTATAGGTTATTCACTACGCATGGTTTCTTTGTGTAACCTTATGATGGTCACACGATCAAGTATCTCTTGGAGGATCATGCGATCTGTGAGCCTTCAACACCTTATTATTCCTTTTATTTTGGATGAAAAACCATACCCTTATTTATGTATTTATTCCTCTTTGAATTTTATGATGTTATTTTGGAGGGCGTCAACAAATACCACCCCTCAAGAGTGATGCCAATGGGGACAAGGGCTTGATTCTATGGAAAGTAAATTCCCACCCGAGTCTTTTTCGCAATTTCTAATTGGTGTCTTGGGTGACACATGGTCTACTGGGTGATGTTTGGTATTCTGCAGGATTCCCTATAATTAGTGGATTATATGGGGATTCATTCACTGCCCACTCATTTCTCTAGAGCTCTCACCCTTCTTCCATTACACAACCTCATTATAAAACCATCCCGCAATACCTCCAAACAAGACCTCATAACAATATTTTTTCACGAGAACTCCTCTACAAGAATAATTTTTCCTAGGAACCCACTAGAATCAACTTACGAACTAATCTTTGATAATTATTTGAAATTTTTCTATGGGGATGCATGATCTTCAAGAGGGTTTCAGAGGATCTTCTTGATTAATCTCGTGATCCTTTGACTATCATGTTGCTTGTGTGACCATGTCCAGGTCATGTGATTTTGAGTCTTCTGAGGAGTCATGTGATTGTACAATTCCTCACTAGTTTACTTGAATCATGAGATATTTGGGGGTTTAGGTGATTCACAATCCATTTAGGTAATTATAAAATTCCTTTTTTTGATTCATATAATGTACATGATGCAACTGAAATGTTGTGTCTTTCCTTTGACAAGGTTTTATTTTATCTATTAAACATATGCCACATAATTTGGTTTAGATAGCTTCCATATCACATAAAAGTTCATCTATTATGGCCAATAAAAGATTAATTATTTATAGAAAGTAAAATTTTCACCCCCCCAATATCATTTAGATTATGAAAAATTGGTTTTGAAGAGGTTCCTCTCCTTTGAGCTCCAGGATTATCCGCAATCACAAAGAATTCCTCTAAACGGGTTTAGCTTGCTGGACAATGCTACCATTATCCCTTTAGACTTCAATATTCAATATTCATTTTTGTCAATTCTCTTGGTTGGTTTCAGATGATATTTACAAGGATGGTCGACTGGTCACAGCTCAACTCCAAAGGGTTTTCTTATATGTTTGAAAATTATCACTTGGGTATGGATATATGTGATTTTTGTCATCAGCCTATCTCTCAAACCCACTAAAGTATATTCATATATTATTTGAATGATTTAGGTGGAGTATTGATCTTGAATCGGGATCTCCATCATGGAGGTAATTTCTCTAATGAATCGGCGTGTCCATTCTGGGTCAAGAAAAGATTCTTAGAGTTAACTGACTAGCTATATAAGGTCAATATTTATGAAGAAGTATGGATTTCCTTATTTATTGTCTATCACCAGCCCAATATTCTTTTATAATTGATCAGCTATTGGTTCAATGGAACTAACTCATTTAATCCACCCCACCATAAGTTGGTAAACAGTATATGGGACATCTACCATATGGGCGGGATCCCCCCTCTTGGAGAGATGTACGATGAGTTACTCCCAACCATGGATGTATGGGTTGAACCTTTTTAGACTCAAATCTTAGAGATGGACATGCTCATCATTGTGAAGGGGAATATTGGGAAGGATACGACCATGTTCTCTCTTATCTTCTTCAAGGACTAGATAAACATTTTCGCCTATCGTGATGGGTTTAGTCAAATCGCCATCTTCCCACATCGGTGCCCTTCCTAAGAATTTCGTGATAGTGTTGAATAATATTGGGCCATTTTAGAAGATTTGGATAATACTTCATGGGGATGTCAAGTGAAGCTAGAGATCTCAGTGAGCCTTAGACCAGGGGAATTCATGGTCATGTTCTTGAATGGATGGATTTTTCCTACTGGGGATGTGCATACAGGAATTTGTGTTAACTTGATGGTGATAGAAGCACGGTTATAGGAGGGATGAAATCTTAATCTGGTAGTTCTAACCCTGACGTACCTCTACTAACTCTTGGGCCACATTCAACAAAGCAGTATCCCCTACCAGATTAGTGTCCCTTTCCATTTTTTATTTGGATACTAGGGGATAATTTCCATCACTTTGAATATTATAATCCCACTAGAATCCCAGATGCCTCATCTCATTTGAGATTTCTGAACATATCATGGTTTGGGGCCATGTTGATAAGATCTAACGAGGATACATATTTTTTTATCCAATCCAATTGCTTTGAATTCACCCCTTATTGTGCACTAATTGTTCCAATAACTAACAATTATAGTGGCTCTCTTGATGATAGATCATACATGATATCCTTTCGGGATGGGGCTCTTGTAGACAAGATGGATGATATAATCTTCTATGAGCCATATACTCCATACCATTTCACTTTGCAGTTTAGCTTAACCCAAAGGGTATTCACCTTCCATTGGATGGTGTGCAGAGAGAGCTAAACCTTGGGATCATCCACCAGTTTTGGATAATTTTGGTGCATAAATAAAATAAGGATGAGATGATTCCTCCACACACTAATTCTCCCACCTTTCTTACTATGGATTGTGGCATGCCATGGTTGGAAACCTATCTAGGTGGTGTGTTAAGCCTAATGGTTTGTCTCATGGACTTGACACTTTCCCTACCAACCCCTATTTCTATAGTGATGATAGCATTGATTTGGGACTTGGGAGAGACATTGATGAAGATCCCTCATCCTAGCAATAACTAACTTGATATAAAGTCATAATTGGTTGGGGAAATTTGTTCTCTGACAAAGGATATGGATGGTATGCCTATTCATAGAAGAGTATATGAGGCTTCTTCTCCTAATTTCTTATGAAATCAACTGGTTATTCCTCCTCTTATTGCAAATGCTCCATCGGTCACAGAAGCTCAGACAAATAGTATTCTAATTTGGTATAAAATTCATGCCCTGGTTACCAATACACCTCTTGAAATGATTTTTTATCAATATAAGCGTCTTTGTCATATTTTTTATGAATTTGGGGATAAATGGTTTTTACCACCAACAATTGGATGAAATTTTAAATCAAATCATCTTGATTCAGAAATATTTGGACACCAATTAGAGGGGATTTCATGATCTTGAAGATGAGGCTCCCCTTACCAAGAAGACTAAGGAGGTATTAGAGGAATTATTGGAGACCTATTAGTTCATATTCAAATTTCAAGCCTAGATGGATACCTAGACCATGAAGATATATATTCTTGATGAAATCATCGCCTTTAGGATGCATGGTCTCAAATCATCATCCTCATTTTTGGAAACTATTAAAAAATAGTTGGAAGAGAAAACTACTTTTATCAAGACTCCCTATCCTAGGGTAGAAGTAGTGAAGGAGGTGTTGGTGTCACTTCAGCATTTAATTGAAGCTTCTCTCCAAACCCTTCTGTACTTTTCCATATCATCCAATTGAATCATGTTATAGTTTAATTCAAACTTGTTTTTATGTGATTCTTGGAGAGAATCTGAAATGTAGAGATCCCTCATATCACAAAAAAAATCCATGAAAGGATTTTATGAACTTTTATATGTTGTTGTAAAGTTTTCTTATTTTCTCATTCATGATGTGCATGACTTTTCATTGATCTGATATTACATGAATCAACAAAAACATCCATACTTTTCAAAATATCAAGTAAACTTGAATATATGGATCTAAATGATGAAATTATAAACAGGTTATTTTTGAGTAATTCTCATGAATTCTAACTAACACGAGGTTATTTATTGATATATTTTTTCCATTTATGTTGAGATTACCTATTTTGTAATGGGTTAATTTGGGTAGTATATACATTCAAAAAAGATCTTCCTCTATCCTTTTCTGAATCTAATGAGATTGGTGAATGTAGCTTTATTCTGCTAATTTTATATAATGGGCCTTAAAAGATTTTCCACACATGCATATTAAATCATTGTTGTTATGTAGTTTAAGGTATTTTATCTCATGCCTTCAATCACCGCAGTTTTGGGAATTTTAGCTCAAACCTTCTTATTGTTGTAGTTTTATGACTTCTAGTTTAGACCTTTTATCACTGTGTTTTAGGGTCTTTAATATTGAACCTTAAATCTATTTAATTTGGGGTCTTTTTTCTTAGACCTTATATCACTGTATTTTAGGTTATTATATCTCCAACCATCTATCCATTTATTTTAGGTTCATTCAAATCGGTCCTTCCATTGATTTAGTTTAGGGTCTTTTAGAATGGATCTTGTATCGCTGTAGTTTAGAGAATTTTATCTAAAACATTTAGATGTTATTAATTTTAATGTATTGCTTCCAGGACATGATCAATGATCATGGAATGTGGTGGAGATATTCCAAGAATGACCCAAAACTCTCTCAGGTGCTATGTTCAATTATGGTGTTGTTGAGGCTCATAAGGATCTGAGATCCTTTCTTGGAAGGAGGAGATGCCTCTAGTTTTTTTAAATACATCATGTGTCAGTGTCATTCTCAAATAAATGTGTCTCAACTCGTTTCCAAGGGTCATTGAGGATTTATGGTGGGAATATTGGTTAAGGGATAAATACTAGGGATGTTTGGTCTACCCAGATAGTTGGTGTATGGGTGATGTAAGTCATAACTCAAAAGTTTGAGTCTGTAAAAATGGGATGGTCAAGACATTTTGGGGATGTCCCAAAACACTATGAAGTTCCAAGTTCCACCACTATGTTTCTAGGGATCACAATGATTGAAGATAATTTTTTTAAAGGAGGAGATTCCTTTAGTTAGTATGTAAAAACCCATTTGTGTTGATATCATGGCCAAGAAAAGATGATCTATAATCCTCTCAGAGGGCCATGAAATATTTATGAAGACTCAAACATCGAGACAACAAGGTTGGTTGTGGGAGGAAATCCATCTAGGAAGGATTCTCAGGAACTGTGGAAGTTCATATTTTAATTATGAACCATGATCCCTATGCCCTGTGGTTTTGAATCATGATTTGTGGGCCATCATGGGTTTGATAATGGAGTGTCAGATTCTGATCTTGAAAAGGGTATAAAATAGGGTGATGTAACATCAAGGATGTTGAATCTACTCAGATAGTTTGTCACAGAGATTGTAAACCATGGTCCAAATTACTTTGGGTAAGAGGATGATATGGGACAATCATATCAGGAATGACTCAAAACACACTATGTTATTGAGTTCTTTCATAGCAATGTCAGGGTTCACAAGGATCAAAAATCAATTTTTACATAGTTACACATTTGGTTGATGACAGTAGGTGCATATTCAAGAGCCATAGGAATACATTCATAGTAAAACAAATAATTCCTTTGAATTAAATTATATTTTTTTGAGGGAAACAGAAGGGTTATAGTGATTTGAGATACTCAAATCATGAAGGGTTATTTGTGGAATGTGTAAAATCAAAGAGGTTTTTTATCACCCTATAATTTGTTTCTACACCTAGTAAACATATTCTCATAGTGAGGAGATGTGAAAAATCATTGCTCTAAATTTTTCCTAAACCAGGGGGTCCATAGAGAAACTTTTTAATTTTAATAGGGAAATATAGTATTCCCTATGAGTTTTATTCTTTATTTATTCATTCCCAAAAAAGTTCCTATACTCTATAGATGAAGTGTATAGTGATAAAAGACTTTAATTTTTCTTAGGTCACGCTTATAGGTTTTCAACCTGACATTTTTTTTTCTCTTTTGCTAGTAGTTTAAGGTCTTGAGATTTGTACCATTATGGAATAGATTTTATGTTTATGCTACTTGGACCAAAGTTAAGGAAGTTTAAGGCCATGATGCACATGGATGTAATATGGGGAATGTTACACAAGATCCTAATTATGATACCCATGGTCAAAAGTACCTCATCATTATTCTGATCGGGAGATAGAATTATTGTAAATCATTGATAGAGTTTCTCAGGTCATGAGTAATGATATGGGATAATCATACTGGGAATGGCCCAAAACACACTGATGTTGTGGGATCTATTGTGGTGATGTCAGGGATCACAAGCATCAAAGATCCATTTTTGTAAAGTGACACATTTCATTTAAGACTAGAGGTGCATATGCAGGATCCATAGGCATGCATCCATAGTCAAAAAAAGGGTCTCATAGAGATGGGTATCTATTCCAAGGGACATGGAAGGTTTTTTGGAAACCCGAGGCACTCAAGAAATGAAGTATGATTAATGAATTGAGGTGATTAAAATATGATGGAAGAACCCTGTACTTTGGATAACCAAGGTAAATCTATTGTGATCCTTTGATAAGGGATGAGAAATGGATGATGATCTGCATAGTTTAACAACATACAGTGGGGATGTATTTGCTTCCATGAAGTTTAACGCCATGTAGTGAGGGAATTTTTTTGTGTAGTTATAATTTCATAAGACTAGTACATTTTCATTGAATTATATCTTCATGTGGTAAGTGTGTTTTCCATGTATTTAATTATCATGAACTTAGGATGTTTTTTGTGCCGTTTATCATCATGTAGTAAGTATATTTTCCATGCAGTTTATCATTATATGGTAAGGAGGTTTGATGTGTAGTTTATCATCACGTGGTACGTACATTTTCTATACTGTTTATAATCATGCGGTAAAGATGTGGGAACCGAAAAGAAAAATAGTACATGATATTTCATTTGTACAAGAAGGTCGTATACATATCTGACTTATACAAAGGAAAAGTGGGAATGTATGATAGATCCCGTATGTAGTGGGCGTACATTTATTTTCTTGGTTGTTTTGGATGGGCCTAGGATTATAGATCTGGGCGTCACTACGTATCCTATGAGGTTTGGAATAAATCCATATATATTTATTAATCAGCAAATAATGTACTTGGGTATGGCCCATACATAGAGGTGGGCATTGTTTTTGTAGATTTCTGTAGTTGGGACCAAGATTTGGGATCTAGGCATCACTACGTATCCTATGATGGAAGGAATCAATCCACATGTATTTATTGAGGAACCATGTAGTTTAACATAATGTTTAAATAACATTTTGTCGACATGAAGAAGGTGTATGGTGGCTAGACCCATGGGTAGAAATATATGCATCGCTATATATCCTATAATGATAGTAATCAAGCCATACATAGTTCTAAAATAAGGAACATCCTAAGAAAGACTGACATGTATGCAGAGATGGGGCATTTTTATATCTGTTGCGACTGGACCCAGGATTGGTGATCTGGGTGTCACAATGTATATAGTGATGTTAGGAATCAATTTATGTGTAGTTATTGAATTAAGGTTTGGTAGGAGGCCAAAACCAAAAATAGTGTTCCTCTCAGATGGTGTCCTCATGAATATGCGGTTTTATGTCATGTAAAAGACATCAACCGTGCATTTTAACATCATGCGGTGGGGAATCATATTATTCCTTTTAAGGTTATGCATTTAGGTCCATGATGATCCCTCTATAAGATTTTATTCCTTTTTTGTGAGGAAACATTTGATAAAATTCCTAAGACCATATGATCTATGATCGGTGTTGGAAACGAAGAACAACAAGGATTCCACTCACCATTAAGAGGAAATTAAGGATACAATAGAGTCATAATTCATTATGTGGTTATTTGACAAAGATATAGGATTGATGAATCCCTATATATTTCATTGAAATGAGAATCAATCCATAAATAGTTCTAGAAAACCCATGTAGTTTCAATGTCATGTGGAGAGGAAATCTATCGATCTGTTTAACATATTATAGTAAGAATGAGGATCACCCGATATTAAAGGAAAGTAACACTATGGATCTATTTCATTTTACATCATGTGGTAAAGAAATCTTCCTTGCAGAACATCATGCGGTATGGATGAGGGCCACATGATGTGAAGGAAAATTATCCATTAGGGGGATCCATGAAATTTAACATCGTATGGTGAGGGTATCCATCATGCAATTTAATATCATGTGGTAAGGAATAGGATCACCTTACATGAGAGAAAAGGAATATTTTGGTTGATCCCAAGAGTAAACGTTCAGGCATCACTACATCTCTTGTGATGTAAAGAATCAATCAACATGTAGTTATTGGATGAAGATATTCTCTATGTGCATAAAACTCTCAAAAAGGGATAGGACATTTAATACATTCTCTATACAGATCTGGCTCATGTGTGGTGATTCATTATAGAGATGGTTCTTCCCATGTAGTTTAATATCATGTAGTAAGGAAATCAACTGTATACTTTAATGTTATATGGTAAAGACATGGGGAACTATGCAGTTTATATTCTTGCTTCCAAGACTTGAGATGATGTGAAATTTAACATCTTGCTTCCAGGAGTTGAGGTGCTTAATATTCTATCATCTTGCAGCTAGGATGATATCAAATTGTTTAACATCATATAAATGGGATAAACTGGTGTAGTTTAATTTCATACAAAAAGGATGTGATCAAAGATTTTAACATTATGTAACTCATATGAGTTTCACTTTATGATAGCTGTTCAATGTATTTATTGATTAATCCCACATTGGTGTCGGGTGTGAATTGGTTCCCATTGATTATGGCCAATGAGTAAGCTCAATTGCGATACACCTTGTCTATGATGTAAGGATCTTCCCATTTGGGTTCCACCTTCAGCAGTTTCATTCTTGGGATCATTGGGGTCTTGAGATCCAACTCCAGTTATCCTTGGAGGAATCAATGAAGGATAACCTTATTACTAAAGGAATGTGTCATCCGATTCTGATGGACTTCAAGGTTGTTCAATCTATGAAAATTATTCTTATCGAGATAATCTAATTCATCCATCCATATTGGTGATTTTTCATCATCTAGGAGCTATCTGAAAATAGATATTTAGAGAAAAGAAAGTTGGACTATTCTAGGTAACACTGCCTCGGTCTCGTAACCCAATGAGTATGGTGTTTCTTGTGTAGAAGTATGTGTGGTGGTACGGTAGGCCCATAAAGCATGGGGAAGTTTTCTAGCAAGAACATTTTATACTTGTTCACCATCTTCTTGATTATATTCAACATAGTAATATTAGAGGCCTCTATATGTCCATTTTCTAATTCATGATGGTGAGATGAGTTACTGGAATCGATATTGTACTCTTAGTACAGTTTCTTCAACTCTGTATAACAAAAGTTGGTGTCACTGTCTGTCTATATTTTTTGAGAGACTTTGAACCTGGTGTTGATATGGTACATCAAAATTTTGATGATATTCATCATACCTACATCCTTGAGGGGTATTTCCTCATCTCATTTGGAAAAGAATTCATTAGTAGTAAGGATTTACTTGAACTAGATAGCTGTGGTTGGGGATATGGACCATCAATATCCATTCCCCAAACGCAAATAGCCAAGAAGATTTAGTTTTATGTTGTAATTATAAGGGTTAAAGGATGATGTTTTGTGGAATTATCATGCTTGAAATTTCTTGGTAAATTCCACATTGTCCTATATCATTGTCTACTAGTAATATCCTAGCCTTCTGATTTAGTGGATGAACCTGGTCCCAATTTGATGACTTCCACATGAGCCTACTTGGACTTCTTCCATGATAGTATGAATCTCTCTTTATAATATGTATATGAGGATGATTCCATCAAATTCATGCTTATATAAGGATTTTTTTCATTGGGAAGACAATGCAGGGTAAAGTTCATTGCACGATTCTGAATTTGTTCCCTTTCATCTTGGTCAATCGAGAGAGCATCATTTTGGATAAAACCGATTATAGGATCCATCCTTCCAGGTATGTATATCAGTTCATCACACTCTAGGGTGGTCTTGAACTATTTAATTTCCTCCATATCATAGATGATGATCGATGAGAGCATTATTTGGTGTGTGATATATAATATTACTTCCTCCTGATTAAGGTCATATAGGTTCATGGATGAATTAGCGAAGGCATTGGCACAAGTAATCTATGATTAGGGAGCATGATGAAATGTGGTATCAAAAGGAAAATCATCCATAAATACCCAGACATAGCTAGTGTGGGGGGATAGTTATTCCTTTTTTATAGAATATTCTCCATTGATTTGGATTATCACTAGCTCTACATCCCCTTTGATATTTAGGTATTCTATTTGAAGTTGTAGTGCTAGTTGTAACCTAGGGATGAGGGCCTTGTATTTTGGATCATTGTTCATGCTACCTTCAGATAGCGAGAAACAATAGGGAAGAACTTCTCTATCTAGAGAATAAACACAATCCCTATGCTAACCAGATTGAGTCTCAGGGTTTCCATCCTTTTGTCAATAGGACTTCAGTAGGGGCCATCAAAATACATATCACATTGTTGTGGAGTGTCATGGTCATAGAATGCCTTCACACATGGTAACTTAGTGTCCACCAGTGTATTCTTTGGGGTAGGATGTGTTGTGAGGAAATTAGCTAGGGATTTCCCTTTCACCAATTTCTTTGATACGAATCGAATGTCGTATTGCTGTACAATGACTGCCCATTAGGCTAGATTCCCAGTCAATATAGGACTGCCAACGATGTGTATGAGAGGATCAATGTGAGAGTCCATATGGGCTTAATGGTGCTGCATGTAATGCATAATATTTTTTAGTGTGAATATGAGTGCAAAAAATTTCTTGACATCAGAGCATTGAGTTTCAGTATCTAGTATTGTTCAGATGAGGTAGTAGAGATTTTTATCACTCCCCGCATCATTTTTCTATGTGAGGAGGGTTCCCAGTGAGTGTTACATGGTATCAAAATATAATATTAGTCTCCTTCATTTACCTAGATTAATTAGGATTGGTGCGTGAAGTAGGTACTTCTTGAGACTTTCGTAGCCTTGCTGGTAGTCA
The DNA here is from genome assembly GCA_963277665.1 of Viscum album. NCBI lineage: Eukaryota > Viridiplantae > Streptophyta > Magnoliopsida > Santalales > Viscaceae > Viscum > Viscum album. The sequence continues at coordinate 1,230,818,648 of OY728133.1, read as the reverse complement.
TCATCCCATTGATATACTATTCCCTTATTTATTAGCATTGTGAAGGGGAGATCTTTTCTGACCAGGTTGGCTATGAATCCCCAAATGTTTTTGAGGTGTACTATGAGCCCGATTAGTTCATTGATATTTATCGAGGGTAAAATTGTTTAAATAATAACAGTCTTCTCTTGGTCAACCTCGATGTTGCAGTGGTGTACCATTGATCTTGGAAACATCCCTTATGTTACCACAAATGCACATTTCAATGGATTCATCTTCAGACTATGCTATCACATCTTGATAAATATTGTTTAAATATCCTTGAAGTGATCACATCACTATCGATATTTGACCACCAGATCATCAACATAACATTTAGGTATTCTTCCAAAGAACGGTTTAATGATATGGTGTAATGCACGATGATAAGTAGCATCAATATTCTTTAACCCAAAGTGAATGACATGATATAAGATGTTACCTTGAGGTTCTATGAATAAATTAGGTTATTTTTATTTAAGGTCCATCTTTATTTGATTATACCCTGAATACACATCCATGAAGGAATGGCCATTGAAGCTAGGTTTTTCATAGATCACGAGTTATGTGATCGGAAATGAGAAGTCTTCCTTTTGGCAATGCCGATTAAGATATCTAAAATCAATAATGAATATAGTCTTTCAATTCTTTTTAATAATGAGAATGATGTTACCAATCCATATTGGGTATTCCACTTCTCATAAAATTTTGGCCTTGATAAATTTTTCAACTTCTGCCTCTACCTTGGTGGCATGATAGGGGTGTATCCTCCCAGGTACATTCGTAAAGCATCGATGCTCTTTGGGTAGGCCAAGATGGTGAGTATCTATATCTATATTCAGTCCAGTAATTTCTATATTTTTTTGAGAAAACACATATCAGTGATTATTTGGAAATGCAATGTACATGTATTTCTCTTCTAGGGGCATGGAGGCACTAATAAGAGTATAATGTGGGTCTCCTTACATTCCCAAATTCAACCACCTAAGTTCATCAATGGTGGTGGATACATCTTCCTCTAATGTAGGAGGAGAATTCCTAAGGTCATCCTCATATTCTCCCATCTTTGAGTATAAATACACATTTTAGGAGAATTCATAAATCTTGGTGGCTTCTCTACCACTCTCTAGGTGAGAGAGGACATGAGAAGAGATATTATCAAACCCTATTTCCTGGGATGTTTCAGAGAGATACTCCAGATAATTATCATTTACACTATCACTAGGGGTATTAAGAGATTAGGCATTTGGGGTCATGTCTACCACCTCAACTAGATTTATGGAGATAACATAGTTATTTTTTTTAACATTCTATGTATTTTTAGGGGGAATAAACTTGTATACGATCATCATCCATTGGTTTTATGTCTCTATTTTTATAGAAAACTGCTTTATCATGTGTCATTTCATAAGTCTCAAAGGAGTAACTATCACCATGTAGTATTTCAACATTACCATCGATGGGGTATTTCAGAAACGAATGGAATGTTGAGGGTACCGCCACATAGTTGTGGATATAGGGACTTCTGAGTAGGATTTTGAATGTGGTGTCTTGTTTGATAACCATAAAATCATCATTATAAGTGAGATAACCAACCTGAGATTTGACCTTGATCTTTCCTATATTAATTTTACCACACTTATCATACCCTAGAATGCTCATATTTATGGGATATATATCCCCATCACTATATCCCAAATGTTGGAGGGTTTAAATTGGGATGAGATTAATCACAGAAACATTATCAATCAGATCCCTTTGGATGTTGACATTATTGAGTCTTCCCAAAACATATAGGGACATGATGTGCCCTTTGATGACCTCTTCTTGATCCTAGTCAGTGAATGAGATGGATAAATTAAATTCAGGTGGCATGTTTTCTACTCAATATACCTTGGTTATAGATACTTCTATATCAAAATCCTCTGGGATATAGAGGGATACAAAGAGTGCCTCCCTAAGTTATTTGGAAAGATGGTGTGTATCCAGGAGTGAGAGCCTGGTTGGGGAAACCGCTAGATGTTTCAGAATGTGATAATTTTGTGCTAAAGTCCAGTGCTTACTAATATGTGTTTTCTCCTTGATAGGTGCCTCATGAATCAAAGTAATTGAGGTGGATGTGCCTAGTTCCTATGAAGAGGTTCGGGGAGCATCTACTTCCTATGGCGTAGGTCATACCAACCCCTTTATTTTTTTTGGGATGATCATATATTCACACCCCCACTAAGTGGTCATTTATGACAATTAGGCATGGGTGACTACTGGAGGGTTCTGAGACACCTCCATACCTCTTTCAGGCCTGATGAAGTACTTCCTAATGGGTCTTAGCTATATATATGTCTTCAGTGGGGGTACTTCCTGATATATTGGGTTCAACCATACCCATGTTTTCCCATGTATGCTTGTCTCCAATGCTTATGGCATCTTATTCCCTGATTATATATGGGGAATTCATATTCTGAGGCATATTCATCATTGGACTAGGGGTATTCCAAGTTTACCACATTGATTTAACAAAAGATGATCTCTTAATCCATTGAAGGTTTTGATTGGTGGGTAAGTTCTTGTATTTTTTATGTTACAGGGATTAAGTCTTCAAGAGTCATATCTTGTGTCGGAGTAGAATATGAATCCTCTTTTATTTCTTCTTGCTTCTGAAGATCACATCCACTCTTGGGATACATATCTGATGTCACCTTCTTGGGTGGTGGATCCATTATAGGCATGTACGATTGTTCTCTAAGAATGGAATGAGATCAATCAAATGTCTTTAAATTCATCTAACTGTTGAACTTCTACTCACACATTGACAAATTTTTTTTCCGATCACCCTCTCCATTTGACTGGGAAATAGTTAAACAGGCCACCTAATCTAATGAGTTATCTAACACCACCTATCTAGAATCAACCATTCCTTAAAATATTTCATTGAATATGATGTAGTCCTAGATATTATGACCAATCCTTCTATGGAAAGGGAAAGAATTGGGATGGTCAGTGACATTGACCTCATCAGGATTTTTGGGATGCAGTATCTTGACCAGGTCATTATTCATGGGTACCAAGAAATAACTATGGACTTATTAATTTGAGAAGGATTATAATTTATTCATCTATTCTAGAAATCTTAAGGTGAACCTGATTTATCTATGATTCTATCTGATGGAATTTTTTTGGTTGACACCACTTGATAGGAGGTGTTGGGCGGTTTGCATCTGCTAAGGTGGTTGGATGGGAACTACAGCTGTCTTAAGAGTGACAACTGCATATCATGATTTTCCTAGCCTTTTCCCCTATGCTAAAGGTATGATTCGATATTTAGATCAACTTCACTAAATTTGGTCATCAAGACATTGTTCTATTTTTGTAAACTTAGGGAACCCACATAGATACTTCATCGAGATCAGAGGTGTTTGATGCCCATCCCATAGATTTTTCACATAGAGTTACAATAGATTCTACTATGATAGAGGGATGATGGGTGAATATATTAAACTATTCTATATGGTTTTGAAGTCATAAAACCTATCATTTTCACATTCTTTATAGTTTTTCAGGTCAACTAATTGTCATTTTCCTCAGTGTGGAGTTGAACTGATAAAGGAAATGACGAAGAAGGTCTTCCCATCCAATAATAGATCCCGATAGCCGAATTATTTACCAAATAAAGGTTGGACCTATCAGAATCTATACAAAACACCTCACCTTTCTTTTCTATTTTTGATTTCTAAGGCCCATTATCAACCCACATTAGGATACGAAGTGTTTGAGATGTTTCTCAGGGTCACAAACACCGCCAAAGGAATAGAAGGTAGGATTGCATAAATTGGGTGGGGGAAAAAGTGGAACCCACACATTCCGTATATGACTTACTCTCAGGTTGTGTAGGTGCATGTTTCACTTCCATGGATTCCATTCAAGTATCCAGGGACTCAATAACATTAAGAATATCTAGGGGTATTATTGTTTGAGCCATCTCCCATTTATAGGGAATGTGTGGGGCTTAATGAGGTGGCCCCACCTATGTCTCCCACTGATTATTGATTCATCCAAAGAACAAATTCTATTTCTAGTGAGGGAGATGCTGTCATCATAATGGGGTGAATTAATGATCATTTTCGACTTCCTCAATTAAGTATACAGACTCCCAAGATCCCCAGCCAGTCTGATCCTTAGATATATATTTTCTAGATAATCATCTATGGGGGGAATAATATTCATCTATGCCTGAATACGATACCCTGTGGGAATATTTCCCCTAAAAATCCCCTCATTAAGATGTCTGAGAGTTTGTATCTCACATTAATATTTTTACAATTGTTCCTCCGTGGAAGTAAACTCTACTCTTCTAGGTGGTGATTGGGATGTATCCATAACTTTCCATTTTCTTTGGTAGTGTTCCACTAGAGGGGTGGAAACTCGATATTCAGAGGTGCCAGATTTTGGATCCTTCTTTGTTTCCGAGTTCATGTATCCTCGTTTGGTGAACCAAAATCACACTCCTCTTAGGGTAAATTTTCCAATTTGTAACCCTTTTAATTTTCATCTTGATCCGCTATATTTATAATGTTGATAATGAAGAAATTTACAGAGGAATATCAAGTAATGGTGGTTTTCCCATTACATTTGAAGTAATATGATGATTCTACACTACCTTCATTAGGGTCGTTATTCAAACCCTTTTCCATATTGGGCCATTTTAAATTGTGACCCTAGTGGGGTTTGATCACTTTTGGCATACATTCCTCCCCTCTAAGTCCATGAATATTTACCTTGAGGGAGTTTCCAATCATTATTGTTGAACAAGCCCTGAATAATAGAGATTTTTCTTATGGCAAGAGGAATAGATGGGATGTTGATCATTTATTTTTACCTCCCAACCTGGAGAAGAATTAATCTCTCTATTGTGATGATGATGATGAAAATTACCCTACCCTATGGGATGAGGGTTATTCAATGCCACAATTGGAATTGATTTATAATGTTATTGGGGATATAATGATTCTAGCCAAGGATTTGATGATTCCTAGGATAGAAATTGAGATATAAATTCCTCTATCCCATCGAGATGGGTTTGATCTAGAATCACCATTGATTTCCCTAGTACCCACTTAGGGGATGATGAACCTGGTGATGGTGATTGAGATATAAATTCACCCAGCCTAATGGGTTGGGGTTTGTTTCCAACTAGTACCAGTTTTTCTTGAATCCTCTCAGGAAAAGATAATCAGATAGGTGGATATGGTTTCATATATTCCCCCAATCTATAGGGTTGAGTTCTCTTCCGGATGGATTTAATGAAAAATACTACTACAACTCATCTAATTAGGTGTAGCAATTTATGCGTAGGAGATGAGTGTGATTCCAACCCACGATGGGAATCATTCTTATGGGAAGTTGTTCAGTTGATCACAAATTTAGACTCCATGTCTTAAATGCACTAACATTTATTTTAGGGGCCTAGTTTGAAGTCATTTTGGATATCCTCTCCCTCTGTTCATGATATCTTGGCATCGTTGAAGTGGAGGAATTCTATTATAGTGACCAACTAGCCTGATCATTATCCAAACCCCTGATTTTATTAGAGGCTATGGCATTATAGTATTCCATATATGAGGGATTCTATTATTATAGGGGAGAGGGAAAATGTAATACTCTATACTCTCCCCATACAAGGATATATATGCATGCTGTGGATTCAAAGATCAGTTTCCAAAGTGTTATGATGAAATGAAAGTAATCATGTTGCATATTTATGTTGTGATTTTCTGGTTTTGGATCCCAAACGATGGATATAGCAGCTAGGTCCAACTAATAATAGAGTATATTTATGGTCTGAATGTGACCCTCATATACTCAATAAAGGATATGTCTAGCATTCAATGGCTGATTAGTAGCCCACATATTTTGGTGTAGATAAGGAATAAACTCTTTTCAAACTTATATAATATCTCATTGTCCGAAGTAGAGAGGCACCAGAACCTGATGGGTAGGTTTCTTCTAGATAACTCTCTCCATATAGAAGTGTTGGCCTCCTCTTCATCAGACTTACATGCCTCCATTTGGTCAGACCATAGAAGATACTTCTGTGGGTCACCTGTTAACTAGAGTGTAGTTCATATGGATGTTAATGGGAGAACTATATATAGTTAACCCCAATGTTTTGAGCACATCTCAATATGAAGGCATCTGAGTTTTGGATAGCTCTATATATGATGATGTCTGGGATAGGGGATAATTTCATTGTTTGTGGAATATATCATTGCAAGGAGGTTGAACATGGTGGATTTTAAGATTAGAGTCCCTATGATCCATCTCTACACTACCACAAGGAGTAAAATCATATTAATTATTGTCTTTTACTTCATTTTAAGGTTTAAAAGACCATTGGGGTGTTGATAATGTGTCTCTAATGACCTCAAGGAAACTGGAACTGAGTATATTAGGAATATGGGTCTTAATATGCATCATGTATGCAATATGCCAACCTACATTTTGGAATTGTGAAGGGATATGAGCCTGCTATTTGATGGTTTTGGAACTTGTTTATAACCATTTAGTGTCATGGAAGTACCATCCTGCTTATAATAAGGTTCTTGAATATGTTAATGAGATGTGTCATTATTGATAGGAATGTGAGCCTTCCATGATAAATGTTCCATCGTCACTTGGTGAGCCTAGACTAGGAAGTGTATATGGGCTCAATCCCAAGACATTGGAATATTCCACTAGTCTATATTTATAAGGATATGAGCCTGCCCTTAGGAATGTTCCACTCTCACTTAGTGAGCCCCGGTTGGAGCAAGAATATGATCCTGGTCCAAATATACATTCTCTACCATAATGTGCTAATGTACCTCTAGAATTGGATAAGGGATATGATCATCCTCCTGTATTTCCTCGAAATGATGATGGTTTAGTCATTTGTCAGATGAAGTAGGAATATGTGCATGGATTTTGTGATCTTCTAGAATATTATAGGAGAATTAATTGATTGAAATATGAGCTTTTACGGAGGCATGTACCATTATCACAAGGTTATACCAAGATATAATGGGGATATATGCCTGGTTATGGAGATTTAGAGTATGGACCTAGTCTTCTTCGATAGGAATATGATCATTTCCCAAGGTATGTGCCTATCTCACTAGGCGATCCCTAGCCAGGACAGGGATATAAGCCCAATCTTGGGCCTTTGACTAGACTTTTTCAATAGGCATTTTCCTGTGTCCTGAGAAATGTGATTCTCTCACCTGGTGAGCCCTGGTGGGAACCAGAATATGATCTCAGTCTGATTCCTCATCCTTGAAGTGTGATTATCTCACCTGGTGATCCCTAGTGGGAACCAGAATATGATCTCAGTCTGATGCCTCATCCTTTATTGGAATATGATGATAATACTCATGTATGAGAGTAAGAATATATGCTTTCTCTGGAGTAGAAATTTGTTCATAATGATCAGAGTATTGATATTTCCTAGATATAAGGATAGTAATATGTGCATGTCTCTACATTTGAACTAGTTTTGGAATATTCCATCAAATTTATCCAGTTGTTTCTATGATGTAGTGGAATTTTAGAAATGTATTTGAATGGATATAAGCATTCAATTTTTCTGTATCCATTATGTACTGGAAGATGTCTTTAATTGAAGTAGGGATATGATCCCACTTCTATGCTCCTTGTACCACCAAAATATACTGATGGACATTAAGCATGAGGGCAGGGATATGATACTTCTCCATGCCTATTGTGGTAATATTCCCATAGACTTGCTCCTAGTGAGCAGGCTTATGAGCCTGCTCACTGGTTACAAAAAAATTATAATAGTAGACATCATTAGTGGGAGTGGGGATATGATCCATCTCATAGATATCCAACATCTTCCTCACCTGATGTTTCTTTCATGATGCTCGTGCATGGGAATCAGAGGTCGAAGTGTGTTGGGTGGTACCCTAAATAGGCGACTGGTGGGTACCGGTGGGACGATGCTGGTGATTAAGGTTTATTGGGTCCCTCCTCAATGGAACCTGAATTGGATGGGAGCCATATTTTACCCCTGGTCCACCTTCATTACATATTGAAGGTGGGAATTTTTTCTATCCATGGATAATCTCTCAAATTGATTGGTTGTAGAAACAAGGGCTGCTGGCTTAGCTGCATATTTCCCCAGATAATGCAGACTCATTAGCTTTGGTGCATGGAGATCCTCACAGGAAGTATTGGGGGTCAGGATTGGACCATGTTGAGGGTACTCCTAGACCATCATGTTCACCACCTGACATTGAAGTTTTCAGGCAGGTGAGATCATTTTGGCACCCATGGGGGTTGCAGACATAACTGAATTGTTGGAACAGTCGCTTGATAATGAAATTACGTCAGGTTGGGATGCTGCTGATGAGAGTAGTATTTTTATCCATGTAGAAAACAAGGGAAAAGATCACTGATTAGAGAAATATCATATGAGTTATGTTCTTAATCAAATATGCATGGTTAACACAATTTTCCTTTTATTACCAACCCATCCATTCTGCTCACATAGACATGTCAATATGTTTATGGACTTATTTCATGAGAACCCTGGTTATAGAGGATCAGTTATTATATTTATTTTAGGATTGTAAGCATTTTTTGCATAGGATATATGAAACAAAGTGGTCTGACACATGATTAACTATTTATGCTATTATTTGAGAGATTGACTGAGGTTCACCATTTTTTCGTATAGTGTGAAAACAAAATGTATTGATAGATAATCACCTAATCATTTTTTTAGAGAATCACATCTGGTTCACCATTTTTTTGTGTATAGTGTGCAAAAAAAATGGCTTGATGGATAATAACTCAATCAGTTTTATATTTGAGAGATTCATGTTAGGTTTACCATTTCTGTTTCGATGGAGAAGAGAAGACTGCGGGGTGAATTTGGTTTGCCCTGATGGTTGATTGAGTGTGGGGGGACATTTCTTACAAAAACAATAATGTTGGGTCACCATTTTAATTCTTAACAGAAACTAAAAACATATTCATCATCTACAACTAGGTAGTAGCCTACTTTCTAAAGGAAGGTGATCAACTTGGGTTTCAAACTAAATAACACTTAGGGAATTACATTAGTCAAGAGAATTAGAGGTTGGTCTCATCAAAACCTTTTTGTGTGAAATTATTTATGAGACTCTCTTATATATTTAATATGTGTTCAAGAACCTATTCCTAATCCTGATATGGGACTAGTTACTGAAAAACAAAATTATTGGTTATGTCTCTTTTATAAATAAAAGAAAGGGGGTTTTCTTATTGAATCCATCTATACATATCTGATGATATTTACCTATTTCCTAGTAATTAATAATTTCATATATTCTAAAGCTACATAACTAGTAACTTTATAACTTACTACCAGGTAGGGAGACAGTTAATATTCATATGAGGGGATTGAGCCATTATGATGTGTCCTACATATCATATTTATTATAGGAATCAAAACCCACATAGTTCATTAAACTTGTACAGTTTAAACAAAATATGTAAAGGAAACATGTTTAGGAACTAATACATTAGATATTTGAGTTTGTTTCTCAAGGATACATTATACATATCCTAGTTATAGAAGGAATTAGAGTTAACATAGTTTCATCATGCCGTTGGGACATAACCCAGGGTAGATTCACTTATATGAGGGATATTTATATCATTCCACTCATTGGGGATAACCTACTATGATTTCCTAGGCTGGTGGGAATTTATAATTCTAATTATGTGCTTATTTCAGCTCCCTAAGCCCACATGAGCAATGCCCAATGTGAGAAACAAGGGATAGAATGTGATCAGCCTCATTGCATATAGATGTGGTGCTTATGTGATGAGACTACCCATGGGATGTCTAATATGGATCTAGGTACTTATTAAGGAATCCTATGTATCATGTTTATGGCTCGAATCAGAGTCATCATAGTTTAGTTAATTTCTCAGTCCGCTGAGGGATGAGGTAATATGATTATCCCATGTGAATGATGGGGTCTTGATGGTTGAAATGTCAGAGACATTATGGGGATTATACTAAGGAATATTACCATTTGGTTTTGGTCTCAATACTCAGGAAGTCATCCTATGTATCCTAGTTATTGAATAAATTAGAGTCTTCATAGTTCAATTAGTTTCTCATTTTGTTGAGGGATGATGTATGATGATCATCCCATGGGAAGGATTGGGTCTCGATTGTAAAATGTCAGAGAGATAACGAGGCTTGAACTAAGGTGGATTTACATTTGAGTTGGTGATTAGGGCTTAGGAATGCATCCGATATATCCTCGTTATGGAATGAATCAAACTCCTCTTAGTTAAATCTGATTCTCAATCCTATGATGGATGAGGTAAGATGAGCACCCCATGGGAATAATTGGGTCACAATGGTTGAAATATCAGAGACATGACAGAGATTACACTGTGGTGGATTCTAATTTGAGTTTGGTCTTGGGCTCTAGGAATGCTTCCTACTAATCATGGGTTTAGAAGGAATTAGATTCCCCATAGTTTAATTAGTTGCAGATTACACACTGAAGCTGCTCTTATATACGGTACATATTATGTTATGTTTTTTGTTAGGGAATACACGTTGAGGTTTCCCTTATCATTGTATAGTATTTTGATGTGAATTATATGATTACTACAAATCTCTAATCCTGTATGAGATATGATCATTGTGAGAAACAATTTATGGAAAATAATCAGTCTCATAGTTTCTTCGAGTGATCTTATGATGCTCATGTGATTGTGTATCTCTTAGAGGATCATGTGATCCCTGATTCTTGGCCACCTTCTTCTTCCTTTTATTTTGTGGGGAAAATAATACCCATAATTAGGTATTTCTTACCTTTTGAATTTTCTAATGCTCATTTGTTGGTCATCGACAATTTTATGAATAAAAACCACCCTATTTTGTTTAGAAGGTAATATTTATGAAACATTCTAGAATAAAATTATTTTAAGAGGGAAGAATGTAACATAAGATCCTCACTTATAATGCTTAAATATCATTTTTTAGTAATACTATAATAAAATTCACATTTTAATATTCATGGCACACAAATTATATTTTGATAGGATTAATATCAATTTAGAACATACTTGGTCAAAATAAAATTAGAATGAATTTTTTAGATTGTTCCTTAAAAATAATATTTTATGAAAAAAATTAAAATATAGTACTCCTGATAATATTTTTAATAATTTATTATAATATGAGAAATTAACAATTTTTTTAAATCCTATTTTTAATAAATAAAGATAAGATCATTTGGAGGTAAAAATTGATATTTTTCAGAAATTTTTTAAAAAATAAATAATGTTGATCCATTTTAATTTATTAAAATAATATTTAATGATAAATTATTGAAGATAAATATATAGGTTATATTTTTAACTATAATAATTTAAATCTATATAATTATTATTTATAGTCATATGGTTACTTTAAAACCATCTTATGTAAGAAAAATGCATTTCTTGAAAACATGTTTTTAACATGATTGGTGAGTTTGAGTTCAAATAAATTTCTATCACTTATGTGATTTGAGTTTAACAAAAATAATTTCATATTTCAAATAATCATAATTAATATTAGTTAATAATTTCATCATAATATTTTGTCAAAAATATTAGTTAAAAATTAATTAATGTGGTTATGTTTAAAATAGGATTTTGTGTGTAATATGTGTTTGGATTAAAATTAATTTTACAAAAATATGTGATTTTTAATTGATGAATTCAATTTAATATTTATATTCAATGTTTATTAATTATCTAATAAGTATAATGTTAATTTAGTCTTTAAGTATTAATTACATAGGTTAAAAAACTAGTTATTGTCGTGAATACTAAAATGGTAACGGTACGTAAACATAGATGATAAGGGAATGACATGTTTAAAATTTATATTTTTAGGGTGGAAGGGTGGTTCAAAATTACCTTACCTCTACTACATTATTTATCAATTTTTGAGGCACATGGGTTGATAGTGTGTTCTAATTATTGAATAGTTTTTTATATTAAAAAAATGAAACTCCTCTACAATTATAAAAGGGAACCAACTCCTCTCACTTATTCATGACTATAAATACAATTAGAACAAAAAAACATTTAAAAATATCTCTAAAAAATATTTATCCATATTCTATTGTTCCTGGTCTTCCAAAAGACCATCTCTAGAGTCCAGAGTAAGAGATCTAAAGGAGGTTCTTCTAAAGAAGGTAATTGTCTACACTAAGCACTGTATTTGTACTTAATTTTTTTATCATGATAAATTATGACTTAAAAATTACAATATAGTAACATAATTATCTACCTTATTCCAAGATGTTATTATATTTTTAACATAATATTTATCCATTTTCTTCTTAATAAAATGGGAAACAAATCCATCGATCATGTGTACAACGAACTGCGGTCTCACGAACTGATGTAGTTTTTTTCCATCATTGATTCACATGGATAGTCATAATGAAGGAAATAATGATTATATATGATGAATATGAAATGATATTAATTATTAAAAATTAATATAACCTCCACTTATTTACCCATACACCCATTAGGGGAATGATATTGTCACTTGTGCATCCATATGTATTGTCATCTTCATGTAGCCATATGATTCATTTTCCATGTAAAAATTTAAAGAATGTTTATAAAAAGGTATATAATTAAATAATATGATATTTGTAACATTAATAACATAATTTATAATATGTGTCTATATCATATTCTTAATAAAAATACTTCCATGACAAAACACCGATGAGGAAACAAAGCTGTTAATGTCTGAAACAATGGTAATAATGAAATATTATTAATGAATATGTGGAAATATGTTATAGGAGGAACATATATGACATTAAAAATATAAATATGGTTATATTTTATGTTAATATAATAATTAATACCATTGTAAAAGTGGTTAAAGTTCATTCAACTAAATGGAAGTGTGCGGTAAGGGATTTCATCTCAATTTCCATTCTATTGAAACATATTTAATATTATGAAACTATTCAGTTATATATAGTGTATATGTTGCCACTATGAAGTATGTAACCTGGATAACTATTTCCTCATGATGAATAATTTATAAATTTAATGTTATTATTTAAATTGGATATAATTTAAAGGTTAACAAAGAGGTAATAATCTATTTTACAATCACGTTTTCTTTTGTGGTTTCTTTTATGTTTGTTGACGTAATATAATCATTTATCCTACATAAGATCCAATAAATTTCTTATCCCATGGATATATAATAAGTTTCCATATTGTATTCTAACTTTTACCTCTTTCATAAATTAATCATGTGAAGAAAAGTTTTAAATAAAATTGGATTTTATTTATCTTTTAATCTGATATATTTTATTCTATTTCGATATTTTTTAAAATAATTTTACAAAACTACTTTTATTTACAGTAATGATATATTAAGGAAATTTTTAGTAATACTTTATATTTTAAATGTTCATGAATATAAAATTTATTCATTTTATTGAAATTGACATTTTTTACTTTATTTCCCTTAAATATAGATATTATTTATCATGGATATTGTTATTTCTTAAATTGTATATCATTTAAATATATTTTATTTTACATTGACTGTTATTTATTTGGGACATATTGACAATCATTATTCTTTATTACGTATTGAAATTTATTAATAATCCATATTTTACATGAATTAAATCTATCATTATATATATGATGAATTCTTTGGACATGTAGTGATGTGTTGGGATCAGGATTATATAGTCCCACGATGCATTGATAGGTCATAGGAGACAAATTAGTTGGACAAATGAAATTGGTTTTTACCCATAGTCTTAAACTATATTTATGCAAGGTATTTATGGTATAGATATCATTATATTTTAGATCATGAAATCCAATATTAAAAATTTCCATTATTGAGAATTCAATTATTATTATAAATGATATTATGCAATTGATATTATCTATGGATGGATTTCATGCTCAATTTATTGATTTAATGGATTTTTTTTGTTATTTACCTTGTCATATTGATTATTCCTTATCTAATCATGATTTCATATAATCTATGTAAACCATATTTTGTATTTGAGATCACCCTTATTTTGTTTATTTTCCGAATATATGAAGAATAATTCTTTGAATGTGTTCAAGGATGTCAAATGTTTCCATTATTATTCATTGTATTTTATTCCTAATGTAAAATGGGTATCAAGTATATATTTGGATCTCCAATGCTAATAAACCAATTAGTCCTTTGGGATTATAACCCTTGTATCTATTCGAATGTAGTAAAATTTATCCCTTATCTGGGTTACTTGATTGAGGGTTGTTACACTGATATATAAACAAATATAGTATCATAATTCAAGAAAAAACTATTCACATTTTCCTACCAGTTTTTGTATATTTTTTTGTTTGGGTTTACCAAAACTGGTGAAAATTTACTTTACATTATCAAAATATTATCACCTTTTAGAAAATATGATAATATATTATTTTAAATTAAAATTTAATGATGACTTTCAAGGCCTTTCTTTATGCTATCAATGTAAAATTATTGAAATTTTCAAGAAATAGAGTCTTTAGGGGATTTTTCAAACTCACAATGTTTGTAACTTCTTTAAAAATAGGATAGCTTATATTTTCATTAATTCTATATCCTATGAGATTTTATTAAGTAGGATAATAAATTGTCATCTTAATAAAAATGGCTAAAAAATAAAATTCATATTTTCTATGATCATTATATAACATTACACATAAATCTCACCACAATTTTAGATCTATAATAAATTCGTTCAAATAAACATCAATATAAATACCTGGTTGTTTTGGTATTGATAAAAGTAAACAATAAATAATGTATTTGTTCTTTATGTAAAACCATGGAGAAAATTAATAATTCACACTACTACAAAATAGGCCTTTAACATCACAAAAAATGGCCTTTATCAGCTCTAGAAAACAACTGACTACCAGAGTGAGGTTAAATGCTCTTGTCTTTTATCAGTACTTTTTATAGCACTGATAAAGGGATTATTTATCAGTGCATTTATTTATCACTGATAAAGAGTACCTTTATTTTAGATTTTAAAATCACTGATAAAGGATGAATTTATCAGCACTTTCAATGTGCTGATAAAGGAAAAAAAATTCAGCACTTTCAAAAGTGATGATAAAGGGCCGATTTATCATCACTTTCAAAAGCACTAATGAAGGTGCATAATACAGTGTGTTGTAATATCACACTACAGAACCAGTGTAATGTGCTATTATCACACACCACAACACCAAAAACACCACCATATATAAATAAAATCAAGTACCAATATAGAATTCAAATGAAATGAAATTTACAACACAAATACCAGAAAAAACACTATATTATTGACATTTCAAACATTTATTTACACAATTACAAAAGTATAAATTATTACATACATTAAAAAACAAAAATGTTTCCTTTTATTTTGATCCTAACTCCGACTCATGCTACTTCAAAACAAACCACCCATGCTTGAGCAAAATAACGCACATGTATAAGAAGAAAATTCTTATATTAGTAATAATATGAATAAATAATTAACAAAAAGTGTTAATTTTAAACTAATCATTTATTAATACCATGAACACTATTTATCAGAATGATTTTTGGGTGATTCTTATACATCACACAATTTCTTGTTTGTATTCATCCATTTTTTCTATGAAAATTAATTAAATAAGTATAAGATAAATCCCCACAAGTATAGCCTAGTGGTTGTGTGAGTGAAACTTTTTGAATTAAAATATCTAGTTAAACTAATAGAGAAAAATTTGAGTCATATCGAGAATATCATTTATTGGATTGAGGTTTGGATGATTCATATGCGTTATAAATGACTTATAGATCATTGTTGTAAAGTGTCAAAATAATACAAATGTGTTTTCTCAGTTTTGAGTAGGTGAGTTGTCTATTTTACTAATATTGAGGTCAGTTTTAAATAAAAAAATGCACTTGGAGTCATACCTGTCACACCGTGCATCAGATTGAGGTGATCCTAATTCCTACACATCTCAAATGACTTATGTATTGTTTTCCTTTGGTATAAAGACAATATGAATGTGTTTTCTTGGTTTTGAGTATGAAACCTGTCTTTTTTACTAAAATGTCATTTGAAAGTGGAAACATGCACTTTGAATTACACTGATCACATCGTGTATCAGTTCTACAGGAGGCTGATTTCTACAAGACACAAATGACTTATGAATCATTTTCTAAAATTATAATGAAAATACTAGCATGTTTAATTTGTTTTTAGTGAGTGAAAATTTTTGAACTAAAATGTAGTTTTAAAATTGATAAAGGAAACATGAAGTCACCCTGGAAACATCGTATATACAATTGAGTTATAGAAGATTCCTACACATAACCAATGACTTATGGATCATTTTTGTAACGTGTCAAAACAATACAAATGCATTTTCTTGGTTTTGACTAGGTCATATGTTCGTTTTACTAAAATTGATGTCAATTTTAAATACAAAGACACAATTGGAGACATAGTGGTATTACAATGCATCTAATTGAGGTTTGAATTATTCCAACACATCTCAAAAGAAATATAGATTGTTTTCAAAATGTATCAAAAACAATCTAAATGCATTGTCTTGGTTTTGAGTACGTCATGTGTCTTTTTTACTAAAATTTCATTTTAATCTGGAATCACACACTTTCACTCATACCGATCACATCATGTATCAATTTCATATGAGAAAAATTTATACACATAAAAAATGACTTATTAATAAGTTTCCTAAATTATCATGAAAAAACTAAGTGTGTTTGATCGGTTTTCAGCGAGTAACAGTTTTTGAACTAAAATGTCAATTTTAAACTTATAATGGACACTTAGAGTCATAATTGGTACATTTTGTATCCTATTGAGGTGTGTAATATTCATATACATCAAAAATTACTTATGAGTATTTTTTATAAAGTATCAAAACAATCTGAATGTGTTTTCTCAGTTTTGAATAGGCCAGTTGTTCCTTTTACTAAAATTAATGTCATTTTAAATAAAAAGATGAAATTGGAGTCATACTGGTCACACCACACATCATATTGAGAATTTTTTGATTCTTACATGTCCCAAATGATATATGGATCATTTTTATAAAGTATCAAAACAATATTAATTTGTTTTCTCAGTTTTGAGTATGTCACATAAATTTTTTACTAAAAAATCATTTTAAACTGGAAATATGCACTTTTACTCATACTTTTCACACTATGTATCCATTTGAAATGAGACTAATTCTTATATGTTACAAATGAATTATGAATATCTTTCATAAATAATCAATAAAATCTTCATGCTTTTGATTGATTTTCGGTGAGTGAAACATTTTAAACTCAAAAGTAAATTTTAAACTAATAATAGACACCTAGAGTCATACTAGGAACATCATGTAATAGATTGAGGTGAAACTGATTCCTACATGTTAGAAACAACTTATAGATCGTTTTCTTAATGTATAAAAACAATATTAATTCATTTGAAATGTTTTTACTTGGCCAGTTGTTCACTTTACTAAAATTTATGTCAATTTTATATAAAAAGACGTTCATGGATTCATAACAGTCTCACCATGCATCAGATTGAGGTGTTCCTAATTCTTACATGTCTCAAATGACTTATGTATTATTTTACTAAAGTATCAAAATAATCAGAATGTGTTTTCTTGGTTTTGAGTACTTTACATGTATTTTTTACTAAAATGTCATTTTAAACTAGAAACATGAACTTTGACTCATATTGATCACATTGTTTATTAGTTTTATGTGAGAAAATTTTCTAAACATAAAAAATGACTTAGGAATTACTTTACTAAATTATCAATACAAACTGATCATGTTTGATTTATTTTTAGCGAGAGAAACTTTTTGGACTAAAATATTGATTTCAAATTGATAACAAAAACTCGAAGTCATATAGGGCATATCGTGTATCATATTGAGGTGATACTGATTCTTAGACATCAAAAATGACTTATGGATTATTTTCATATTGTATTAAAATAATCAGAATTTTATTTCTTGGTTTAGAATAGTACAATTGTCTATTTTACAAAAATTGATGTCAATTTTAAATAAAAAGACACACTTTGAGTCATACCAGTCACATCGTGCCTCATATTGAGGTTAGGATGATTCCTATATGTCTCAAATGACATATGTATTTTTTTATAAAATATAAAAACCTTAGGAATGAATTTTCTTGTCTTTTGAGTACATCACTTTTCATTTTTAATAAAATGTTGTTTTAAACTGTAAACACACACTTTGACTCATACCAGTCACATCATGTATCAATTTGATGTGAGATATATTACTATAAATCAAAAATCACATATGAAACAATTTCATATATTATCATGAAAATTCGAGAGTGTTTCATCATTTTTCAGTGAGTGACACTTTTTAAACTAAAATTTATAGTTTAAACTGATAACAGACACTTTGAGTCATACCAGGAACATTGTGTATCCGATTGAGTTTAGTCTAATTTTTACACAACAAAAATTACTTATAGATAATTTTTATAAATTATAAGAACAATATGAAAAGTTTTTATTGGTTTTTAATTATGGAAGTTTTCTATTTTACTAATATTAATGTCAAATTTAAATAAAAAAAGCACTTGGAGTCATATTGGTCACACAATGTGTCAGATTGAGGTATGGTCGATTTGTACACACACTAAAGTATCAAAACAATACTAACAGCCAATGTTACAATGATTTCCATAGCCTTTATTTATTGAACTGAAAATACTATATATTGACTATATGTTCTTATATGAAAAACATTTCTTATTATTTAATGAGAAAAGAGTTGAGGAAGATCATGTACACATTATATCATGTAAAGTCACCACAATTACCACATGACATTCATGTAGTCTATTTTATTTCATTGAGAAAGTTTTTTCATCTAAGAGAATCAAGTCAATATGACTTCTCTAATGATCTGTGAAAAAAAAACAAAATAAGTATTAGATAAAAATGATAAAAAAATTAACATGAAAATAGTATATAAAATAATGACAAAATTAATTAAATAAATTGTAGGGATTCACCTTTTCATGATGGTTGTATGAATTCATAACATAATTACTTTTTTCATTATCTAAGTTTGAGGCTCGATGTCCAATCTCTTATGAGAATTAGTAGCTTCAAACAAACCCCCAGAACTCAATCAAAATAATTCAACTATATAAGAAAACAATTTTTATATGAATAATAATAAAAAGAATCAAATAAAACATAAATATTAAATAATAAATTAATTAGGGAACATGATTTTACAATGAAAACATCAATATTACATATCTGATTAAGCAGTGGAGGGAACATGAAGGAAAGTTATAAATTTCAACACTACAAGGGTGAAATGGTTTTAAGGTAGAAGAAGTCTGTGGATATTTTTGGTGCGGAATGGCATGAAAGATGGATAGAATGCCTCATATTGAAAAAAATAATCCACTTATATAAAAAAAATTATTATGTGCGTAATAATAAAAAGTAATAAATTAAAAATGTATAGGAAATAATAAATTAATTATTTATAAAATAATTTCATTGTGAAAACATTAATATTACCTCTATGATTGATAATTTTAGGGAAATTTATGGAAAGTGATAAATATAAACACTGAAGGGGTGAAATGATTTTGACGGTGAAGATGTTTGTGGAAGTTTTGGTGCAGAAAGTCAGGAAATATGGACATACCACCCAAACACAAATAAAAGAACCAAAATGTATAAGAAAATAATTATTATGTGAGTAATACTTAAAATATGTAAGTTAAACATAAATAGGAAACAATAAATTAATTCTATGAAAAATGATTTTATAGCGCAAACATCAATATGAAATATGTTATTGATTAGAGAAATGTTTGTTTCTCTTCTTATAAAATAATTAGAGGGAACTTGAATGAACTCTTCAAGGAATAATTAAAATTAAATCAACATTCTATTATATAGTTTTTTGGTAAAATAGAGAATGTATATTGTAACATTTCCTTTATATATTTCCAAAGTGTTTCCTTCATTATAGTTTGTTCTTCAGAGAGATTTGTAACATCATCATGTGCAGAATACATTATCTGCATGAGTAGTCAAACATTTAATCTATATTATGTTAATACAGTAGAGAACATATAATATTATGAGGAAAAACATATTATTATAATTTTTTTTAACTTATCATATAATTGTCTTTCTTTTTTTATAGGTTTTAGGGATTTGGTTCCTATATTGAGAATCTAAATCCTTAATTTTTAGTCACCTCTAATGTACAATACATTGTCTATATTAGGATTGCATGAACTGATTTTGATCTCCCAAAGAAAGGGTCATCCTAGATTGAATTTTCATATGACCTAAAATTTGTTTTAGTCATTGATAGGAAAATTGACCAATTCTTTTTTGTTGGATCAGAGACATAAAATACTTACACTACATATGATTCCATTATGAACAACCTGTATTTTTCCCTTTCCATGTGGAAATTCACCTTCATGAAGCACATTTCATCAACTTTCACTGAATTGATATTTTCAACCCATTTTTAGTGGAAAATTAACACTTTAAATTTTCTATAATCCAAATTTTATATAGTAGAGGTAAACAAATTTGATTTCCTAAAAGCACATTCTTCATGAAATGTTTCAAACAAATTGAGAATGTGTGTTTTTCAGAAATCAGACAACCCAACATTCCTTTAATGTTATAGGCTGAAAAATTACCATATGTGGGGAAGTCATTTATCATCCCTTACAACATGGACCTTAATTTTAATTCTTCACTTTTATGAGAATCATACATTATAACACATGTACCCCACATAAATTTTATATTTTCAATCAATGGATCCAAATAGACATCAATATCATTACTATGTTTCTTTGGTCCCAATATAAGAAGAGACAACATAATTTATTTGTGATTTATGCATAACTATGGTGGAATGTTATAATTGACCAACATGATGGAACCTGTAGTGTGTGTAATACTATGTACACCAAAAGGATTTATTCCAACTGTAGATAACACAATAAAAAATCTTCTTAGATCATTTCCAAATTCGGGATACTCATAATCAATTTTCAACTAATAAAAGGAGTCTGCTGGATGACGTATGTTCCCATACTTAATTCTTGTATCTGAATGCAATTTCAATTGTATCATGGTTTCCTGAAATCCATATACTCTTCTAAATTATGTAATTATAATAAATTACCATACAGATTTCAAAGGAATTGAATCATTTTCCTAGTATTGATCTGTACCATACATAGGGAATTTTAGGAGTGATTCATAGTCCTTGAGAAACTGTATGAAATCATTTTGACAAGCATGTATTTTTTATAGATCTTTCCCATTGAATGTAAAATTTTTAGCATCATATTCTCTACATGGTAGTTAATTTTCTTCTTTTAGCATATCAATCATGAGACCAAGTAGTTCTATAAAGCTTGTGTCACTCCATCCACCACCATCATTCAAATTATATTACATCAATACAGTTAACAATGTTGTGTATTTAGTAAAACTAGTATAAAATGGTCTCTTTGAACAACTATTTAACTTTTCAAATAACTTTGGACAATCAAGATGGTCATCTCCAATTTCTATTGTCATTTCTTCCATGTGATCTCCATCATCATTTACACTCTTATTCATATCAAATGATCCATAAACCATATTATAATCACAATCACTATGAAAATTCAATTTTCCCCATGTTTAGTCAATCATTTATAGATATGATCTATTCTGTGAAAAATAAAACGTTATTTTAACTCTTCAAAACTAATTTGTTTTGAAAAAGACAATGTAAACATGGAAAAAGTATTTGAGAAGGTTTGTATGAAGGCTCTCTTGAAATCATGATGAACTCTTAAACTCTATCTTTATACTGTTTTCTCAAATTATTAGCATGCATAAATTTTCGATTCATATCCATCCAATTGATTTAATAAAATATTAATTTTTACAATAAATAAATAAATACACATAAGATATTCATTATCAAATGTGAATGTTATAGACAATTCTAATAAGGGGAACCCAACATTTGATTGTTTCATAGAATTTACAAATGCTTTGATAAAAATGGGTAATTGAATTTAATAAAATAATTACTCCACTACTGTAGGTGTTATCCTCTGAATTCATTCAAAGTTTAAAGTTAAAGACAATTTCCATGCTCATAATCTCATCTCCCAAACATTTATCGTTGCATTTTTTTTGTTTGATACACATCCTCCATCTCTTGTGGACATGAACCTATGTTTCTTGAAATACTCTAAGTGGAAGTCATCCATGGGATGACTACTACTCAGAGTACTAACAAAAACATAAAATAGGTGGAGGATGAGTCTCAAGAAACAAAATTTAATAACTATTTGGGGGGTGAAACTGATGATAATTATAGTTGTCTATAAAAGAGATGGGGGAAGAGTCTTAAGAACCCAATTGCAATAATAACTATTGTTTGAGACACATCAAGTATTTCTTAAATAACCTAAAAATGGAAATATAATATAGGAAATTAATGAGTAATAGGAAACCCAAATATGATAAACAAGAATAATAAACTATCATTCAATCAACTAGATGATATTAAATGTATTGATAAAAAAATTTAATAAATAAAAGTTTATTTCATATACATGGTTTGTAATCAGAGATTCTTAAAGGTTGAACCAATAAATGTAGAACTATTATGATGTATACCTAAAAATAATTTCTAATATATAAAATTTGATAACCTCAATTCTATTTTTTGGAAAAAGTTATGTAACAACATAAGGAACTATTACATTTAATATTAATGGTATATCAAATATTTGAAAACATATCATGACTCTTGGGATGTCATATCACCACACAGACCCATCATAAGGAATATAAGGAGGTCATCACATTACATATACCCATCTAAAAGATTCTAGGGAGGTCATATAATAAAAATTGACCCATCCTTGAGATACTAGGAATTTTTATATAGAAGTTATAGTAATACAATAATACACATCAACAAGATATATCACAAACAATAGAAAAAACAAACCGACCCTTGAAACATCCATACACACTATCCTCTACCGAGATGGAATGAATCTCGTGAGGTTACATTTTCTAAGTGAAATAAAAAAATTAATAGATCTATAAAACACTAGTCCTCATATAAAAGTCTATACTACCCAAATATAGAAATAACTAGTCATTTTAATACACCAGGAAGAAATATCATAGGCTACCCAATCACCTTCATTAAAATTGATACATTAAAAATTATATAAATAAGTAAAATGTGATGATAATTCTACCATATGTTTAATTCCATTATTTATCCAATGAAAATAAAGCATGAACCATCCACACCGTCACATAAGTAAAAGTGTACTCTCACAAATCCTTTACATTAATTCACAGCTATAATTAAGAAGGAGATTATCATAAGGCTTGGGAGTGAAGTTGGGAAGGATCACAATATAGGTATTTCACAGTATAAGAATTCCAACCAAAAAAATTGATGTTCTCCATAGCAAAATCTCCAAAATGGATAACTCACCACATTCATAGTTTTAAAATAGCCTTCTACATGGTAGGAACCACTGATATTTTACACCCTCAGTTCCCTAAGAGAAAGTAGATAAAGGCTTCTGTTCGATAGAAAGTAAATAAATACTTACATTGGATCCTTGAATTCATTCATCCCTTGAATTGTTAGAGCCTTGGATTTATTTGATCCTTGATTCAAGCCACGATTTGAGCTTTGATTCACGAAGGAGGAGCACTGGCAGTGGGTGGATTCCAAAGAAATCTTCTTATATCGTGACAGGTTCATGACCGGTAAGGGTTTTTAAAATAGATCGGGACACTTTTATCAGTTCTTCTAAAAAATTCTTGATAACGATCCCTTTTATCAGTGCTAAAGTTTTATCACCGTTAAAGATGGATTTTATCCCTACTTTTTGAGTGCTAATAAATCTATATCATAATTAGTGCTAAAAGTCACTGATAAAAGATTATTTTATCAGCACTTACTACTTAAGTGCTCATAAAGGATTTATTATTATAATTATACATATTTTTTTAAATATATATATATATATATATATATATATATATTTAATAAATATATATAAATATAAATATAGTAAATATATTATTTGTTTAAATATATTTATTATAATCTTATAATTAGTTAAATATAAAATTATTTATTTATAATTACATAAATAATTTTAAAAAAATAATATTTATTTATTTATAATTATAAATTTATAAATTTAAAGATATCATGAATGTAAATATATAAATATTTTTTTATAAATATTTTTTTCCAAATATATTTTCAACATTACTAATGAATATTTAATGTTAAGTGTATACATGTTAAAAATGAGTGAAATTGAATAATTTAAAATTAACTACAGTTTAACAATATTGAAAAAAAATTAATAAGTTTTGTGTGTGTGCATTGTATATAAACATCCATTAATTACTTATATGTGAAATCAATATAAAACATGTTTGATCGATGTTAAATTGAAAAATCAAATGACATTAAATTATGTCTAGTATTCTATGCAATTAGTCAATATTTTTAATTAATATTAATTTTTAATTATAAACCATTATTCACTAATTAAATATATTAATATTTAATGTAAAGCATAAATATTTTGTATTATATATATCATATATATATACATTCATATATATATATATTTAATATATACTAACTATTAACATTGTCAATAATTATTTAATTAATAAAATGTTTAATATTATTCTCAATTTAATTGTTTTTATTTTTTTATTTTTTTATTTTTAATTTTGAATTTATATATATATTTATTATATTCTATTTATTAGTATTTATAATTTATATATAGTATAATAAATTTATTCATTTTTATCAATAATTATTTAATTAATAAATTTTTTAATATTTTATTTAATAAACTCATTTTATATTTATTTAATTATCTCATTTTATTCGGACCATTATCAGAACAAATAAATATTTGAGAAAGGATACCTTTATGAGTGTGAAAAATGAAGCACTGATAAAAGGGTTCCCATTATCGGTGCTAAAAATAAAGTGCTGATAAAGGGTACCCTTTATCAGTGCTAAAAAACAAACTGATAAAGGGTGCCCTTTATCAGCACTAAGAAAAAGGCACTGATAAAGGGTATATTTTATCAATACTAATAAAGTGCTAAAAATAAACATTATCAACTCATTTTTTAGTGCAGATAAATATCCCCTTTATCAGTACATTGTTTCTAGCATTGATAAAGACCAATGTTGTTATAGGTCATTTTTGTAGTAGTGTTTCCAAGATAACTATCCATGTACTTTGAGTTCTACTTCATGAACCAAAAGGGTTCATTCCATATGCATATATTTCATGGGAAAGGTTTGTCACCTCGTTTCAAAATTCAGGATACTTGTGATCAATTTTAACCCACTATGAAGAGTCAGTTGAGTGGAGACGTTTCGCATCATGAAATACTATATCTGCATTCCACATCAATTTCCTCATTGTAACCTCAAATCTATAAACCCATATAAATGTTTAAATTATTGTAATGTACCAAACATCATTCAAAGGACTTTATTTATCTTTCTTACGTCAAGTTTCACTACACTTGGACAAGGTTTTATTCTCTTAGATATCATACCCATTGAAAATATTTTTTCTTTAAAATCATATGTTCGACAAAGAATAACATTTTCTTATAGTGTCATATCAATAAATATATAATCCAGTTCTATAAATTTAGTGTCTTTCAATCCATTCATAGCTTTCAAATTATATATCTTTTATATAACTAAAAATGTATTATATTTTGTACCACCAGCATACAATGGAATCACTCAACAACTCCTTGACTTATCAAATAGGTTTGTAAAATCAAAATGGCCTTATTAAAATATCTTAGTAATTTACTCAATAATATCTCCATCACTATTTATGCATGAGATCTTATCAACTGATCTTTGACCCACACTTTTTTTCTATCAGTACCTATATTTAATTCTACCTAGTGTTTACTCCAATATGTATAACATTGATCTATTTCATGATAGATCAAGTGTTTTTCCAATATATATGGAAAAAAATCATCTTGAATAGAAACATAAACACGGAAAAATTATTTTATAAGGATTACATGCATGATATGTTATAAACATGAAGAACTCTTTAACCTCATATTCATTTTATTCCTCCATACATTGTAATTCTTCTATTTTTGATTCATATCCACCATATTGTTTCCACAAAGATTATATATTTTATATAAAATAAATTAAAACACACAAGGTATGCATATGATGTATCCTTTTTTAAACTGTATCATTAACCATAATATTAGTCTTTTTTTTAGATGTTATAGTCACAGGTAAAAGTTTAATCCGTTATCTATATCATATGATATATTATTTCTATACAAATAATTCTTTGTCACTATTAAAAATTATTTAGGTCTCTCTATTTATTTATTTATGTATCTAATTTTAGAGAAAATAAATGTGTTTTCATTTATAAATCAAGAATAAAATAATTTATTGTATATTCCTTCAATATTTGTGATACATAAACTATCACCTTTTTGTGAAACATTAACAAAAAATTTAAACCATCTATTAATGCATTTAAATACACTATAAATTATATGATTCCAATAATTATGATCAAAACTAGGGAAAATTTAATGAATTATTTTATCTTTTGAGAGATATCTTAACACTCATTTGTCCATTTACACTTTACTTACTTATATGTTAATTTGGTCCTATTCTAATTTGTAGTCCGTTGAGCATAATTTTAATATATCAACCAATATTTCAATATTCCTATTAGACCAACCATCAATCTATGGGTGATAATCCATACTGAAGTTCATCTTAGTTTTTAGGTCATGTTGGAGACATTTCCATAACATGGAGGTAAATATTAGATCTTGATTAGATAAAATTGATAATGGTACTCTATGAAGCCTCACCACTTCTATGATTTATATCTATGCAAGTTGATAGAGTGATCAGTCCTATAAAATTTAAATAAAGTGATCATTATTTATTTAAAAACCCAAAATAACCCATATTACATTATTTCCTCTATATTTTATTAGAATTCTAGTGAAAAATTCCATGATAATGTTTTCCTATTTTCATGTAGGTGTGGGTAATGGTTTTACCATCCCATGACTTTTTTTCATCCTTAACATGTGAGATAACTAAAACTTTGATGTATTTTCAACAATATCCTTCATTATATTATCCCAAAAATAGTTATCTTGGGGATCTTGATACATCTTTATGCTCCTTCATTGGGTGTAGAAGGACAATCTATGTGCATCCTTCAAAATATCTCCCTTTACCTCATGATTCGATGGTACACATAGTCATGACCAGAATCTTATGACTCATACCTCATCAATTTTTAACTATAGGTATTTCCCATTTCTGATATCTTCTACCTTCTTCTGAATCACCACAACTTCTCATTGATAATCATTTATCTTATCTTAAAGGAATGGTCAGGAAATAATTTGAGAAAAGAATGATTATTTTTCTTCTTTTATGGTTCCCATTTACAGCCTTTTCATGTATAATATGATTTTATCCTTATAAATTCTCATCATTGATAATGTTGTAGGATCCTTTATACTTATAGGAACTCCCACATTATTTGTGTTATCGGTATGGAAATGGTTTGAGAAATTATAACCTTTAATAATCTTTAACCATATTTACTGGAACATTTTATGCTCCCTCTATGTGAATATATTTTTGAGGATCTTTTGATCAGTATATATCAAAAACGTCTCCCAATATAGATAATGTCACTAGATTTTCAACATGAAGATCATAGACACAAAGTCCAGATAATGTATGAGATATTTTTCATTTGAAATTCCAGCTTCCTTGAGGTGTAGGAAATAAATTTATCACTTTACATCAGTAGACAACATATTCCCATATTTGATGCATCGTTGTATACCATGAAGAGTTCCCCACTTGTGGGTTGTGTATGTACTAGTTTAGTGATAAGACATTTTTTCAACTCTTTGAAGCAATATTCATATTATCTAATCTAGGAGAGATTTACTCCCTTCCGAGTAATCTTTCTTAGTGGGATTGAAAATCATGATAAGTTCCTCAAAAATCATCTTTAATACCCATATAGATGAAATAAGCTATTAATATGTATTATATATTCTGGTTTAGTCCACTCCTTAGCTGACTTTGTGTTAAAAGGGTACACAGATATCCTTTTTCTAGTGATAAAATTCCACAATAATGATACATCCTCCATCCAAAACATAAATTTGATGTAATTTTAAAATATTTTATCCTATAAAAATGTTTTTATAATAGTATTTAAATACTCATCATGATCCTCCTTGGTATTGGAGTATATTATAATATAATATATAAGGACTATCCCATAATTTTTGAAGCATTCTTGAAAGTATCTATTCATTAAGTCCTTGAAAATTTCTCAAGCATTAGTGAGTCCAAACATCATAACTATGAACTCATATTTTCTATACCTCATTTTAAAGGAATTATTATGAATATCTTCCTTATTCACCATTAATTTGTGATATCCATTCCAAAGTTTCGCCTTACAGAAATACTTGGACTCATGTAGTGGATCGAATAACTCATCCATCTAGGGCAGGGGATACTTGTTATTTATTATGATAATCAATGCATAGGTTCATTGATACATCTTTATTATTGATGAAGAGGACCAACACACCCCACAATGTAGAACATGGATGTATAAAAATCTTGTCCATATTTTATTATAATAGGTTCTTTATTTATTCCAACTCAATGGTGGTCATCCTATATGGAGTCTTTGATATGGTAAGAGATCTAGGTATAAGTTAAATTAAGATCTCAACCTCTTATTCAGGAGGAAGACTGGGAAATTATTCAAGGAACGAATTAGTGTATTCCATAACAATGGGAATATATTCAATCATGATCCTCTCTTTTGTCTCAATCATTTAATCTAGATATGATTTATCATAAGGTAATGGTATCCATTATTGAGAAGTATATTCATCCTCCTTCTTACATTTGTACGGAATAGGAGGATGCCTCCTGATATAAAGAGTGATATCCCTCTTCTTAAAGTTGACATTGTATTTTTGTAAGGAAATTAAATCCATGCCCAATATAGCATCAAACTACACTAAAGTAAGTCAGACGTGATTTACTGGGAAGTTCAATCCACAAACATTGACTGAGGAGGAGTTATATACTATAGATTCAATAATTTCCCAATTATTTCTCATAGATAACTCATCCTCTATATTTTGAGGTAGTTCTTGAATAGTTATACTATACATGAAAAATATTGTCACGACCCATCCTTGGGACACGTTCTGTGACTACCCCAAGGGAAGGCATTGCCTTTGTGAAGTAAAAAAACACCACAGAGCAAGCAAGCAGAACTAAACACTAAGTAAAAACTAGGTACAACAGTAAGTGCGGAAAAAGTAAGTGGGCCAGAATACAAACCCAAACTGAAAGTAAAGTACAACTGGAAAGGGAAAACAACAACTGAAAGTAAAGCCGCAGCCTCGAGCCGTCCACTGGAAGTCCCACCTAAAGGGTGGGTACAGATAGCCTCCACAGCTCCTCGGGTCCAGCCGTCCGCTCCGAGTACGCCCCGCCCAGTGATCCACCTCTGGGTACCAACCTGCTCCTCGTGCCTCAACCACGATCAGCGCTGTCCGTCGTCTGCAACCAACACAACATAGTGCGGGCATAGCCCATGCAGGGGTGAGTATAAGCTACTCAGTAGGGACCCTGAGACCCCCGAAGGTCTCCCATAATCCACAAAGGATAATCCACATAGGAAAGATACAAACATGAAGTAACATCCGACACTACTTAGGAATATGCCCATACATATACCTAAGTCATCAATTCTCGTTCATCCCCAACATCCGAGCTCAAGTACAACCTAGTCCACACAGGAAACCACAACCCATTCCACACAGGAAAGCATAACGTAATCCACACAGGATATCAAGTCAAACATATTGAAGATAAGGATTGAAAGTCAAGATACAGCTCACACAGGTATACTTGTTCGTATGACAATAGAGATGATCAGATATAGCCACTGATTCATCTAAGCTGTCGGACCCACAAAGGATCGATAAGTACTAACCCCCACAATGACCCACAAAGGATATGACCCACACAGGATCGATAGGTAACTAACCCCCACAATGACCCACACACGATCGGACCCACACAGGATCTGTAGGCGCTGGCCCACACAGGACCGCTGAGTGCTGACCCACACAGGATCTGACCCACACAGGATCAGTAGCACTGATCCACATAAGATCGCTGAGTGCTGTAGTCATCGCCGTCGAATCCACAGTGGATTTCTGCATAGTCTTCATCATCGTCGCAGTCGCAGCCAGCTCTAGGGTTCCCGCACATAGAAAGCTCGTTCGAGAGGGTTCGCTCCACGAGCCGAGGGGCTGATACATCAACTGACACATATTCTGGAGTTAATGTATCCAAAAGTTCTGTATCGTCAACAGGAACTCAACGTCACAGACGGTGCGTCAATCGGACGCTCGGTCTGAGAGTTATTGGCCTTTTCGTTCTAGGGGCCCGGTTGGTTTTTAAGTCAAAACCAACCCGACCGTACTCCAACTTCGTCCAAACCTCAAGAGAAGTAATCCAAAATGTCCGTCTCACTTAGAGGAATCCATCAAAGTCGACGGCACATCAATCGGACATCCGGAGCTCATGTTATAAGCATTTTCGCTCTGAGGGCCCGGTTGGTTTCTTGTACGAACCAACCCGGCCGAACCCAAAGTCCTCCGAAACCTTGAGTGTGATATACCGAAATGACTGTATCGATCCAAGGATCGCATAGAAGCTTACGGTGCGTCGATCAGAGGTCCTCATCCCAAGTTATGGGCAACAGACCGAAAAAGTCCGGTATTAGGGGGTTCGGGCCCTCTCCGACCTGGCCCGGTACCCCCTGGGTCGGCCCGAACCGGGTCGACCCGACCTGGGTCCGGGTCCAGCCCGCATGGGCGCGGCCTGGCCCGTCTGGCAAGGCATGGCCCGACCTGGCAGTCCGATCAGGCGGCTCGGCCGTTTCGGCCGAGCGGTGCGGGGTGGCACGCTGCCCCCCGCCAGCACGTAACTGCAGCCCCATGGGGGGCCGCTCCTTATCAACGAACGCGGCCGAGCACCGCATCCCGCCTCCTTCGGTCCTGCACGGTCGCGTGACCAGCAGCCTGCCGCCGTGGCTGATGCCACGGCGGCCCATTCCGGCGGCGCGCTGGGCGCTGCCGTGCCGGCGAGACGCGCCGGCAGAGTGCTCCGCGGACCACCGGACGAGCTCCGGTGGTCGGATTTTCCTGTCGTCTTCGCCAATGGCCCTCCCGGGACTGGTTATTCACTACGAAGGCCTCACAACGCCCGTGCGGCCTGCTTCATCATCACCCACCGATCCGCATACCAAGAACGAAGTGACGGTGGGTTCGGACTTGTTCGTTGGTCCGTACCCACCACGTTAACGGTTTAAAAAGGCTTCCGAAAAATTTTTAAACACATGCCGATGATATAAATCAAATAGATTAAATTGAATCAAAACCCCTACCTTGTCGAATTCGTTGAGCGAGGGTTTGTCGCGGAAAAGCACGTCACGGAAGAAGGCATCGCTGAAGGGGGATCGTCACGTCGCGGAGAAGGAACGTCACGAAAGAAGCGTCGTGAAAGAAGCGTCATTGGCATCGCGGTACACGGTGTCGCGTAGTTGATCTCCGAGGATTTGGCGTTCTTCATCGAAGATCGGTGCGTTCTTCGTGTTCTTCGCGTTCTTCGTTGAAGAAGAAGGCTTTTTCCAAATCCTCTCCACGCAACAAGTTCCAACCCAAATAAAATAAGTGTTGTCTTATTTTATTAACACTCAAACAAACTCTTTGAAATTCAAAAAGAAAAGAAACGATCAATTAATTGAGGAGTTTAAAACCGCCCAATTAATGCGACATTTAATATCCAGATTAAACACAAGAGTTGACTTCATTAAAAGGGGGGGTGGGGGTGCGGGTGCGTTACTTAAGAAGAAAAGAAACTATGGGGCTCGTGTGGGCCCCACCTCACAAATATCCTACCAAGTGGGTAGGATATTGTGGGTCCCACATCATCCACTTAACTTAAGTTAAGCAAAATAAAATAAATTGGTCGCACCATTTTACTTTATTCAATTACTTAACCCAAAAATTTAAAAACCACACCCGAGCAAACGCAACTCAGGAAAAGGTGTTTCTAAGCAATTACCGGCACTGCGATTCCATCAGTGCCCTCGGAATTCGATTCTGATCACCGGTTCAAAAGTTAGAAAAACCCGCTCGTTCGTTCACTGAACGTACCCGAGCTAAACTTCGGAAAAAGATTCTGGGCACACCGGGCCTCGGACTTAGGTGCCGTCAGAAACAGAGTTCTTGTAAAATCTCAAAGAAAATTAAGAAAAAAAATTTCCCTTGAATTTTATGGGTCTTTACATCACTCCCACCTCAGGGATTTACGTCCCTGTAAAGATACATCAAAAACTAGGGAAACAAAAGTGGGTACTGAGCACACGTCTGAGCCTCCCGCTCCCAAGTGCTCTCTTGGAGGTTCCCGTGCTGCCATCTGATGCGCACTAGAGGAATCGACCGTCCACATAGGACCCACTCCTTTCGATCCTCAATCTCCACCGGGACCTCCACAAAAGTCTCCCCATCATCAACATCCATCTCCCTATGGTCAATGATATGCGTCAGGTCGTTCACGTATCTCCTCAGGTGAGATACGTGGAAGACGTCGTGCACCCGGTGCAACTGAGTTGGTAGAGCCAGGCGATAAGCCACCTCGCCAATCCTGCTGAGGACCTGGAATGGTCCGATCAAGTGTGGATACAACTTGCCGCCTCGGCCAAATCTCCATAATCCACGTCGAGGTGAGACCCACAAGAAAACATGGTCACCATCCTCGAACTCAAGTGGCCTCCGCCTCCTATCAACATAAGACTTCTGCCGGCTCTGAGCTATCCTCATCCGCTCCTGGATGACATGGACCTTCTCTATCATGGCCTGGACCATCTCCGGTCCCACAAGTACTGACTCCCCAGGGTCTGTCCAGCACAGAGGATATCTGCAAGGTCGGCTGTACAACGCCTCGTATGGTGCCATCCCGATGGTGGAGTGGTATCTATTGTTGTACGCGAACTCCACCAAGGGTAGGTGGTCCTCCCAGCTGCGACCAAAGTCGAGGACACATGCGCGGAGCATGTCCTCGAGATTCTGAATGGTCCTCTCCGTCTGACCATCTATATGAGGGTGAAAGGCGGTACTCAGACGTAGCTGCGTCCCGAATGCCTCCTGAACCCCCTTCCAAAGCCGGGAAGTAAATCAAGCATCTCGATCGGAGACGATAGATGACGGCACACCATGAAGCCACACAATCTCCTGAACATAGAGACGTCCCAATCTCTCCACTGAGCCCTACTCTCTGATGGGTAAGAAGTGAGCCGACTTGGTGAGTTGGTCGACAATCACCCAAATGGAGTCGTGACCTCTGGAAGTTCATGGAAGTCTAGTCACGAAGTCCATAGATATCCTGTCCCACTTCCACTCTGGGATCTCCAAGGGCTGTACCAAGCCTACTAGTACCTGGTACTCTTCCTTCACCTGCTGGCAGGTGAGGCATCGAGAAACGAACTCTACCACAGGCTTCTTCATTCCCGGCCACCAGTGCTGTCGTCTGAGATCCTGGTACATCTTCACTACTCCAGGATGTACCGCCAAAGGGGAAGCGTGAAACTCTCTCAGCACCTCCTCTTGTAAAGTAACTGGTACCAAGGTACGTCCTCTGAAAAGGACACCGTGTTCTCCTCCCATGGAGAATCCATCAGGTTCCTGTCCTAAGGATATCTGTGCATGTCGTGCCTCACAGTCGACATCCCCATGCTGTGCCTCTCTGACCCACTACAGTAGTGGAGGAGTGACTGTGAGTGACTGAAGGAAGGCTGGTCCATCTCTATCTATGAAGGATATCTGCAAAGTGGCTAGCTACTCTGTCGCCTCCCCAAGTAGCTGAATGCCTGTCCTTCTACTGAGAGCATCAGCTACTGTAGAGACCCGAAGCTTATCGTACATGGACATTACATTACTTTTGCGGAATACTTAGTACATAACAAAAACACACACACAAGGATCGTAATAGTTTAGTGTCTTTGGAAACTCGGAACGTAATCTTCTAATCGTGGTGAAAGATATTCAATATCTCCCATAAAGATCTTCCCTTTTTTTTACCTAAAACCTTTCTTTATATCATGGGGAAAAGAAAACAT
The DNA here is from genome assembly GCA_963277665.1 of Viscum album. Taxonomy (NCBI): domain Eukaryota; kingdom Viridiplantae; phylum Streptophyta; class Magnoliopsida; order Santalales; family Viscaceae; genus Viscum; species Viscum album. The sequence goes on along the minus strand of OY728133.1, from coordinate 1,230,784,131 downwards.
AAAAGGGTGAGCTCAAATGCTCAGCAAGGCAAATAAAGGAACTAAAAATCATATCATATCTTTTTGAAAATCATAACCTGCAAAAGAGATCATAATATCTTAACATGGAATAAATCATAGAAGTGAGAATGAGATCCCCATAATCATAACATAAAACTTGAAACTTTGTGGCATACACATAATCATAGAGAATCATTTCTTGTTAGTCAAGACTCATTGCCAAGACTATCTTAGTGGACAAAGTCCCTTTCTGAATCGAGTAACCCTCGTTTCAGTCCTGTTTCACTGAACCAGTATAACCTACCGTTCCAGCCCTGTCTATCTCATGAGATATAAAATCTTTACCCAATGCATTGGAGGGAGATATAGGTCCCACCCATCTTATAATGAATCCTTTCTTATGTGTGCCACATAATCATAAAACATACATCATCGCATAACCCATGTAATAAAAATGGGATTCTTAAACAACATGACATCATAAAACTATTCATATAAGATAAAGGAATTCATAAAAATGTTTCCATCACAACATAATCAAATCCATGTAACAATAGGGATAAAAACAGAACCTTTTTGTTATCTTAGATGGAAAATAATTTTGATAAAATACTTGAATTGAATTCTTGAGGAAAATATCCTTTCTTCTTCAAAATCAATTTCTTTTCAAAAAACATCATGCAATTTTAAAAGAAAGAGATTTTATTGAAAATAGTCCTGAAATATTTTGGAGGAAGCTTCATGAAAATAAGGCTTTATAAAACCGTAAAAATCCGTTCGTGCCGTATAAGTTAAAAAAAACATTCTTCGTACTTTTGTCGGAAAAGTCAAAAAGTACCTCGTACGACAAAATATTCCTTTCATAGACATTACTAAAAACTCACCGAAGGGTAAAGATGGATTTAAACAATTGTAGGTGGGTGGAAATAATATTACATATTGATGAAACATGGATGTGGATGATAAAATACAACCCAGTAAATACTTACGAATAAACAATCTCGGATAAAAATGAGATTGTGATATTTCCCTTACCTTAGGTCCGATTTGCTTCGTAAGTGTCCGAACCTCCTCTTCTTTGAAATGCCTCTTTGAATCCTTCACTTAGGGAACTAAGATTGGTCTTTGAAGAAGACCAGGACCTCTAGGATTATTCTAGGGAAGTGGAGAGGAGAAAATGGCAGGGGTTGGCCGAGCTTGAGTGCTCAATTTGGTGTGAGGAGGAGGGGGAGGAGGTGCCCTTTTATAAGGGAGGAGAGGGGCACCTTAGGAATTCTCCAAAATATTAATTTATAATAAATCTAACCCCACTTAAAAACCTCCAAAAATGACTCATATTCGAAGATTAGATGAGATAGGGTTGTAATCTCATCAACCAATCAAATTTAGACATGCTTGGATCTTATTTTAAACCTTATCATTTTGATTTATCCATATTTAATCTATTTAAGTTTATTTGTGGTAATAAAATTCTAAATTTTAAATTATAACAAATAATTACTTATTTGTTGTGAATTTTCCATAATTGTTTACTTTATAAAATTATAGACCATATAAATATAAATTTATAATTTTTAAATATTTTTGTGATTTTTAAACAATTTTATAATATGTTATTTTTGTAAAATAACAATAGTGTCAATTTTGACACTATTCATTTATTTGAATTTAAATAAAATATATACAGAAGATATGTTCGAACTAAAAGCTTTAATATATTAATAAAAGGTCATATGTATCTATAAAATTAGTGTATCACATTAAATAGTTCATATAATATTTATTTTATTAATTTTAAAACCATTTATTTGGTTTATCTCTTAATAAAATAATTACTACATCATTTTTGTATAATTATTTAATATACTTATTTGTTGTATAAAAATTTAAAATAAAATCCTATGATGAAAATAAATATATTACCTTTCACAATAATACTTTTACTTGAATTTATCATCTTAAAATCACAATATTTAAATTGTTATATTTATTAAATTATGAAGGTGACAACTTTGGCATCATTTAAAATAAAATAATATAAGTGTCATAATCGCTTTTATAAGGCTCCAAATGGTCAAATATTCGACAAATGGATGCTTATGGTTTACAGTTACATGTACAATAAGTTTTGGTTAGGTATTTGTGCATTTTATGGTCACTATTAGTTTAATAAAAACAATATTCTTGATTTTTCATTAGATAAACAATTTCTGCATCACTATTATGTCATAATTAATGATAATTATTTAATCCCTAAAAATTATAAATAAATTTATATGATGTAGATAATTTCATTAGATTTCTGGAGACTATTCAAGTTCGAAGTTTCATGAAGTTTATCACTAAATTAAAATTAATATACTTATAAGATTTAAGAGAGTGACATGTTGTCACTTTCTTTGGTTTTAATAATAATTAAGTTATTTTCAAGGGACAAAGTCCATTAAATGATTCTAATCCGACCCTTAGGTGATATGGGTCGACTTTTAGTCATCCAATAGGATTTTGACATTTGTTAGGGTAATTTTAAAATATTATATTTACCCTTAATTACCCGATTTACCTTTAACTATGGTAAATAAAATTTACCGTAGTTACTATTCATAATTCCCAAAAATAAAAAGTAGATTATTAACATAATTTGGACCCACTGATTCCAAATATGGAATCCATTTTTCCAAATTCAATCTACAAAATATGCAGAAATTAAATTAAAATTAATCCCGTTGTCGAAAGAAAACGGGTTTTTCTTTAAAACATTGCAAAAGATTGAATTGATTTAACCTACGAATTCAAGGTAAAATCAATGCTAATGACATACATTATATTAAATGGTAAAAATATATTATATTTATAGTTTAAGACCATTCAATATTATAATTTAACCACATAAGATATTATGATGAAAAAAGTTGTTTTTAATTAAAATATAGCGTGTTTTTACTATTCATTAAAATATGAAAGTTATCGGAAAAATATCAAAACTTTATCTAATGTAAATTTTTATATCTTCATTCAAAAGAAGAACTTTATTTTGTCAAATTGAACATATAAACATGTCAAAAACTAGATTTAATGTGGGTGCGCCATCAAAAGGCGGCAAAACTGCATTTTTTGAAAAATACTTATTTTACTCGAAAAATTTATTTTGTTCTTATACCATGTTCTAGAAATGTGTAAGATGAATAATAATGTTATAAAATTCAAAATTTAGTTAATACTATTCATAACGGCTAGTTCATGACAATATTATAAAAATATAACATTTTTTATTAAAACCCGGTATTGCGTACAACACACGCTATCGAGGAAGGTCGCGATTGCGTGTAATGCAAGCCAAGTCAGGGTTGTGTGTTGTGAAATAATCCTTCGTTATTTCGTATAATAGAATCCAACCATATTTCATTTATACATTTAATATATATATATATACTCAATGTTGCGTAGAATAACTATTATCAAAATTGTGTGTAATACGGTCCAAGAATAGTGTTGTGTATACTGCAAGCTAATACAGTGTTGCGTATAGCGCAAGGTAATCTTGGTGTAGAATACAACAAAAGACATTAATGATATTAAAATAATATTTTTCATAAAATCTCGGGGTGTTACATTCTACCCCCCTTAAAATGAATTTCGCCCTCGAAATTCGTCGGGGTTATAAATGGTTTACTATTTGAAAGTTTCCTTGATAGAAACCCACATCGTAAAAAGGAATACCAAAAATTATCGTTAAAAACTAAAGTATAAAACGTAATGGTTACCCAAGTTAACTAATCACTGGGTATCCACATAGGAGAACATAGGTGAAAATATGGACATGGAAGAGAAATCTAACCACCATGTTCTGATGGAGAGTGGTAGAGAACATGGCTATGGAAAATCCAACAATAACAAATCCATTTATTTGTGATGATCTAAGGTACCATCTGATTAATCAGATATAAGAGCACTAGGACAACATTTTTGGTTTTCAAGATCGTTTCCCTAAAGTTGAAGAATTTGAATTAGAATAAATACTTTCTTTATTTTGGTACAATCTCACTGTTGTTCATGCCTTGAACAATTTCCACTTCATCTCTTAAATAAATGAAGTTGAATTTGTTATTCGTTAAGTGTTAGCAGATCATGTGATAGAATGACGGGTCATTCCATCTGTCTCAAAAAAAAGATTAGCAAAAGTTATTAAATATACATAAGTCATTCTATTGTGAGATTAATCATATATGGTTCCTAAAATGGACTTATAATTCATATATCATAATGCTTAATATAATAAAACTAGTTTCTACTAAACATGGACTTCCTGTAGGCCAGTGGTAGGCGATAAAGGCCAGTCGCACTTCGGTTGTGGGTTCGATTCCCACAACCTTGTCCGACGCGATGGGCTGTCGCCCGTCCTGCAGGTTGTCCTTTTTCTAAAACTATATTACTATAACATCCCATCAATAATATCGAAAAAAAACTTCTATCCTTAAACAATACTCACTTATGTCCAACATAATCCATTTCAATCTTTAAGCTTATCAATAATACTGTAGTCCACTCTCATAATGAAAACGATTACCAGAGATTTAATACCATCGTTGATCCCCATATATCATAAGATATGTTTTGTTGGTCACATTACAAACATTCAAAGTCCTTAATCATGTATTCTTTTGAATACCCATTGAACCTTAATGAAAACATGAATGCAGTTAAAAGTTAACACTTTCCACATACCAAAATCCTCAAAATTCTCTATTCTCAAACCATGATATCACTTAGTCCTTATATCAATCATGAGCTCATGAATACTATTAAACATTTCATTTTCTCGTTTTCCCTTCATTATGTTCATATCATCTTATTTCCAAAATATATCAATCACTTTGAATACCACATCAATAAATATTGCAATACAACATTATTTTGAAATCCCATTACATAAACACTTAATCATTCCACCACATCGTTGTCATATTCAACATTTCCAATAGTGATCGCATGTGACTTCCCTTTGTCCTTTGCCTTCAGTGGTTGCTCATATTGATCATCACTAACCCTTGGATTAGGGCATTTATTAGCATAATGCCCCATTTCCTTGCACTTGAAGCATTGAAGTGTTGGTGGTGCGTTCTCTGCAGTGTTTGATTTATTCACATCATTAGAAACCCTTTTTCCATTACTTATACACTCAGCTGCTCGATGAGCTTCTTTTCCACACTTAAAACATTTTCTAGTCCCTTTAAGACAATCTCCACCATGCTTCTTTCCACACTTTGTGCATAAGGAAACATTCATCTTCTTTTCACCATTATTCTGAGATTTCTCCTTGAACTCCATCTTTCGTTTCTTGTCAAAACCATGAGATGGATATGTAACACCAACTTCCATTTCTACCTTGATAGCACAACGCACAATTTCTTCATAGCTACTGAAGTCTCTTATAGCTAATGCCCTTCGAAGACTTGGTTTTAAGCCACTGAAAAATCGATCAACTTTACTTTCAGGTTGGATGATAATGCCAGATGCATACCTTGCAAGTCTTGTAAAATTCGCTTCGTATATACCAATAGATTCATCATCCTTTTGCTTTAGTTCAAGAAACTCCTTCTCCATCTTTGTTCGAAGAATACGAGGGAAGTACTTATTGAAAAATAAGTTCTTGAACTCGTCCCATTCCATGGACTCAATTTCATCTCTTTGCCTTGTATTCTTGATAAGATTCCACCATTGATCAGCTTCACCTTCCAAACAATATACTGCTAATATGACTTTATCATGTTTAGAACATTGAAGAACTGAAAATATCTTTTCAGTGGTACTGATCCATTGTTCAGCAACAAGTGGATCAGAAGACCCACTGAAAGAAGGTGGACGTTGCCTCATGAAGGACTCAATAGAATATTGTTCCCTTCTCTGCTCATTTGGAAGTCCAGAATGATTCATAGCTTGTGTAAGTATAGCAATAAGATTTTGCACCTCCATCTCCCATAACATTTGTTTGTTCAGGAGGACAATCATTGCGTTGTCCATTGCATTGATCAACACGGTTCCTTCGGGGTTCCAGCCATCGTCTAAAACCCAAAAAGAATAGTATGAGAGGCAAAAATCATGCTAGGGAAAACAACATAATAAAGGGGAAGTACCTTCAATATCTAACATCTTAGGTTTAATTCTATGATCGTTATCATAATTCTAGTACTATAACCTATACGTATACTTAACCTTAGGGACATCCCTAGACATACCTTAGAAATATCTCTAGGGATCTCACTAACGTTTTCGCATCCTAGTTTCCAAAGGTTGACTAAACCTTTCCTCTGATACCAACTGTAGAGACCTGAAGCTTATCGTACATGGACATTACATTACTTTTGCGGAATACTTAGTACATAACAAAAACACACACACAAGGATCGTAATAGTTTAGTGTCTTTGGAAACTCGGAACGTAATCTTCTAATCGTGGTGAAAGATCTTCAATATCTCCCATAAAGATCTTCCCTTTTTTTTACCTAAAACCTTTCTTTATATCCTGGGGAAAAGAAAACATAAAAGGGTGAGCTCAAATGCTCAGCAAGGCAAATAAAGGAACTAAAAATCATATCATATCTTTTTGAAAATCATAACCTGCAAAAGAGATCATAATATCTTAACATGGAATAAATCATAGAAGTGAGAATGAGATCCCCATAATCATAACATAAAACATGAAACTTTGTGGCATACACATAATCATAGAGAATCATTTCTTGTTAGTCAAGACTCATTGCCAAGACTATCTTAGTGGATAAAGTCCCTTTCTGAATCGAGTAACCCTCGTTTCAGTCCTGTTTCACTGAACCGGTATAACCTACCGTTCCAGCCCTGTCTATCTCATGAGATATAAAATCTTTACCCAATGCATTGGAGGGAGATATAGGTCCCACCCATCTTATAATGAATCCTTTTTTATGTGTGCCACATAATCATAAAACATACATCATCGCATAACCCATGTAATAAAAATGGGATTCTTAAACAACATGACATCATAAAACAATTCATATAAGATAAAGGAATTCATAAAAATGTTTCCATCCCAACATAATCAAATCCATGTAACAATAGGGATAAAAACAGAACCTTTTTGTTGTCTTAGATGGAAAATAATTTTGATAAAATACTTGAATTGAATTCTTGAGGAAAATATCCTTTCTTCTTCAAAATCAATTTCTTTTCAAAAAACATCATGCAATTTTAAAAGAAAGAGATTTTATTGAAAATAGTCCTGAAATATTTTGGAGGAAGCTTCATGAAAATAAGGCTTTATAAAACCGTAAAAATCAATTCGTGCCGTATAAGTTAAAAAAAACATTCTTCGTACTTTTGTCGGAAAAGTCAAAAAGTACCTCGTACGACAAAAGATTCCTTTCATAGACATTACTAAAAACTCAACGAAGGGTAAAAATGGATTTAAACAATTGTAGGTGGGTGGAAATAATATTACATATTGATGAAACATGGATGTGGATGATAAAATACACCCTAGTAAATACTTACGAATAAACAATCTCGGATAAAAATGAGATTGTGATATTTCCCTTACCTTAGGTCCGATTTGCTTCGTAAGTGTCCGAACCTCCTCTTCTTTGAAACGCCTCTTTGAATCCTTCACTTAGGGAACTAAGATTGGTCATTGAAGAAGAGAAGGACCTCTAGGATTATTCTAGGGAAGTGGAGAGGAGAAAATGGAAGGGGTTGGCCGAGCTTGAGTGCTCAATTTGGTGTGAGGAGGAGGGGGAGGAGGTGCCCTTTTATAAGGGAGGAGAGGGGCACCTTAGGAATTCTCAAAAATATTAATTTATAATAAATCTAACCCCACTTAAAAACCTCCAAAAATGACTCATATTCGAAGATTAGATGAGATAGGGTTGTAATCTCATCAACCAATCAAATTTAGACATGTTTGGATCTTATTTTGAACATTATCATTTTGATTTATCCTTATTTAATCTATTTAAGTTTATTTGTGGTAATAAAATTCTAAATTTTAAATTATAAAAAATAATTACTTATTTGTTGTGAATTTTCCATAATTGTTTACTTTATAAAATTATAGACCATATAAATATAAATTTATAATTTTTAAATATTTTTGTGATTTTTAAACAATTTTATAATATGTTATTTTTGTAAAATAACAATAGTGTCAATTTTGACACTATTCATTTATTTGAATTTAAATAAAATATATACAGAAGATATGTTCGAACTAAAAGCTTTAATATATTAATAAAAGGTCATATGTATCTATAAAATTAGTGTATCACATTAAATAGTTCATATAATATTTATTTTATTATTTTTAAAACCATTTATTCGGTTTATCTCTTAATAAAATAATTACTACATCATTTTTGTATAATTATTTAATATACTTATTTGTTGTATAAAAATTTAAAATAAAATCCTATGATGAAAATAAATATATTACCTTTCACAATAATAATTTTACTTGAATTTATCATCTTAAAATCACAATATTTAAATTGTTATATTTATTAAATTATGAAGGTGACAACTTTGGCATCATTTAAAATAAAATAATATAAGTGTCATAATCGCTTTTATAAGGCTCCAAATGGTCAAATATTCAGCAATTGGATGCTTATGGTTTACATTTACATGTCCAATATGTTTTGGTTAGGTATTTGTGCATTTTATGGTCACTATTAGTTTAATAAAAACAATATTCTTGATTTTTCATTAGATAAACAATTTCTGCATCACTATTATGTCATAATTAATGACAATTATTTAATCCCTAAAAATTATAAATAAATTTATATGATGTAGATAATATCATTAGATTTTTGGAGAATATTCATGTTCGATGTTTCATGCAGTTTATCACTAAATTAAAATTAATATACTTATAAGATTTAAGAGAGTGACATGTTGTCACTTTCTTTGGTTTTAATAATAATTAAGTTATTTTCAAGGGACAAAGGCAATTAAATGATTATAATCCGACCCTTAGGTGATATGGGTCGACCTTTAGTCATCCAATAGGATTTTGACATTTTTTAGGGTAATTTTAAAATATTTATATTTACCCTTAATTACCCGATTTACCTTTAACTATGGTAAATAAAATTTACCGTAGTTACTATTCATAATTCCCAAAAATAAAAAGTAGATTATTAACATAATTTGGACCCACTGATTCCAAATATGGAATCCATTTTTCCAAATTCAATACACAAAATATGCAGAAATTAAATTAAAATTAATCCCGTTGTCGAAAGAAAATGGGTTTTTCTTTAAAACATTGCAAAAGATTGAATTGATTAACCTACGAATTCAAGGTAAAATCAATGCTAATGACATACATTATATTAAATGGTAAAAATATATTCTATTTATACTTTAAAACCATTCAATATTATAATTTAACCACATAATATATTACGATGAAAAAAGTTGTTTTTAATTAAAATATATCGTGTTTTTACTATTCATCAAAATATGAAAGTTATCAGAAAAATATCAAAACTTTATCTAATGTAAATTTTTATATCTTCATTCAAAAGAAGAACTTTATTTTGTCAAATTGAACATATAAACATGTCAAAAACTAGATTTAATGTGGGTGCGCCATCAAAAGGCGGCAAAACTGCATTTTTTGAAAAATACTTATTTTACTCGAAAAATTTATTTTGTTTTTATACCATGTTCTAGAAATGTGTAAGATGAATAATAATGTTATAAAATTCAAAATTTAGTTAATACTATTCATAACGGCTAGTTCATGACAATATTATAAAAATATAACATTTTTTATTAAAACCCGGTATTGCGTACAACACACGCTATCGAGGAAGGTCGCGATTGCGTGTAATGCAAGCCAAGTCAGGGTTGCATGTTGTGAAAGAATCCTTCGTTGTTTCGTATAATAGAATCCGACCATATTTTATTTATACATTTAATATATATATATATATATATACTCAATGTTGCGTAGAATAACTATTATCAAAATTGTGTGTAATACGGTCCAAGAATAGTGTTGTGTATACTGCAAGCTAATACGGTGTTGCGTATAGCGCAAGGTAATCTTGGTGTAGAATACAACAAAAGACATTAATGATATTAAAATAATAATTTTCATAAAATCTCGGGGTGCTACAGCTACTACATTCCCCTTTCCAGGAGTATAGACTATCTCAAAGTCATAGTCCTGGAGGAACTCGAGCCATCACCACTGTCTCAGGTTTAGGTCCTTCTGCGAGAAGATTTACCTGAGACTCTAATGGTCATAATAGACTGTAAAGCACTCTCCCATCAGATAGTGTCACCATGTCTTCAGAGCGAAGACCACTGCTGCTAACTCCAGGTCATGGGTAGCGTAGTTCTGCTCATGCGGCCTCAACTGATGTGATCTATAGGCGATCACTGCTCGCTCCTACATCAGGACACATCCTATTCCGGTCCCTGATGCATCACAGTAGACTACGTACCCTACTCCCTCCTCCGACAACCTCAAGATAGGTGCACTGGTCAATCTATGCCTCAGCTCATGGAAGCTCTGCTGACATCTGTCTGACCACACAAAGGGTTTCCCCTTCTTCGTCAAAGCTGAGAGTGGTGCCGCAACTCTAGATAAGTCTGGCACAAATCTCTGGTAGTATCCATCTAGTCCCAAGAAACTCTGCACCTCCATCATTCTCCTGGGTGGCTCCCAAGCTAGCACTGCCTTGAACTTTGTAGCATCCACTACATCTCCTGCCTCAGAGATGACGTGTCCAAAGAAGTGGACCTCTCGTATCCAGAACTGACACTTCTAGAGCTTACCATAAAGCTGATGCTCTCAGAGTGTGTCTAGTACAACCCACAAGTGGTAGGCATGCTCCTCCCTAGTCGTTGAGTATATCAAAATGTTGTCGATGAAGACCACGAAAAATAGATCAAGGTATGGCTGAAAGATCCTGTTCATGAGGCCCATGAACACTGCTGGAGCATTGGTTATGTGGAATGGAATAACTAAGAACTCATAGTGGCCATACCGACATCTGAAGGCTGTCTTCTGCATGTCCTCATCCTGAAATCTGAGCTGATGATAGCCTGAACTGAGTTCTATCTTCGAGAACCACCGTTCTCCCTTGAGCTGATCGAAGAGGTCATCAATCCTCGGTAGCGGATACTTGTTCCTCAATGTCACCTGGTTTAGGAAACGATAGTCGACACAAAGTCGCAAGCTCCTGTCCACCTTCTTGGCGAACAATATCGGGGAAGCCTAGGGTGAAACACTGGGTTAGATGAATCCCTTGCCCTGCAAGTCCTCCAACTGTACCCATAGCTCTCGAAGCTCGGCAGGAGCCATCCGATATGCTGGAGTGGATATCGGGGCTGTCCCGAGGTACAGATCAATATAAAAGTCTACCTCTCTATGAGGAGGTAGTCCTGGAACGTCGTCAGGGAAAACGTCCGCATAATGATTCACCACTGCAGGAAAACTAGGACTTTGCATGTCAACTGCTCCTAGGATGAGGCTAGACAACTGATGAGTGATTGGCTATCCTCTCCTCTGTGAGAGTCCATCCCGTGCTGCGAATGCTCCCTTCTCACCGGTGAAGGTGAACCTGCTCCCGTCGGTGCGTACACACCATACCTTGCGCCTAATACAGTCAATATGAGTATATAATGTAGATAACCAATCCATGCCCAAGATGACGTCATAAGGCCTCGACGCCACTATAAGAAGATCCCAGCCGAAGCTCCCGCATCCTAGAGTAAGCTCACACTGCCGGCACCAGTGCGTAATCGTCGAGTCTGCTCCCGTAGGAGTCTCTAGCCGTAAGGATCGAGCCAACGGCTCCGTCGGAATCTCCGAGCTCCGAAAAAGGGAAGCGGCTATGAAAGAATAACTCGCTTTTGTGTCTATAAGAACTGCAACAAGGGTGGAATAAACACAGATAGTACCTCGAATCATCTTGGTCGCGCCGTGGTCGTAGGCCTCCACTGCCTGAAGCTGTGCTTGTCTCTGCCCGCCAACTCTCTGTGGTCGGGATGGACCTTCTGGTGGTGGTGGTGGTGGTAGAGCCTCAAAGCGTCACCCACCACCTACTGCTCGACCAGCTCCTCTGCCTCGTCCGCCTACTCCCTGCGGACCGCCACGGTCGACCCTCTGCCTCTACCTGGGTGGCCCCTCAACCATCTGTTGTTCCTCGATACGGCGGGTCGGGCAGTCATGAGCCATGTGGCCCTGCCCGCCGCATGCATAGCACTGTCTGCCTCTCGAAAGACTAGCTCCGCGCTGTGTGCCCTGCACTGCTGAGCCAGTGTCCTGAGGTCGTCTTCCTGAGGGTTTGGTCTGCCTGGACCCATCAGTCATCCATCGACTGGCTACTGTAGAAGACTCTGCTACGTGCCACCCTGCGGTAGGTATTGCTGCTGAAGTAGGCTCAGTAAGGAAGCTCTCAATGAGAAGGTATTGCTCCAGTACTCCTTCCTGAGTCAGAATGCTGAGGGAGATCAGCAATGCCCTGATCTCATGCCTCAATCCCTGCTCAAAGGTCCGGGCCCGGAAGAATGGGTCTCCTACCATGTCTGTCGAGTAGCGCGAGAGATCGGTAAATCTCGCCGAGTACTGGGCAACCATCAAGCTGCCCTGCCGCAACTGTATAATCTCTTGGATGCGCACCGTACGGAGGGTGGCTGGGATGAACTCTGAGTAGAAGAGGCTCTCAAAGTCCGTCCAGAGGAGAGATGCCTCATCGTGAACCTAGAGCATCAAGCTCCACCATCTGCCTATTGCCACGTGTAGGAGGATCGCTGTGAGGATGTCACATACATAGCTTATTTTAAATTTATTTTTATTTTAATTTCCATAAATGATTTGTTTTGGGGGTTTCTAAAGGTTTTATGGAGAATAGATGAGTTTTCATGAATTGGGCCAAACCGTGAGCCCAATTCCAGATTTAAAAATAAATTTTATTTCTTTTATAAGTTATTAATTTTTTAATATTTTTCATTCATTCAAACTTCTAAATGTGATCCCCTAATATATTAACACCAAAATTAAAATTTGGAGCCTTTGGAAATCCATAACCAAGGTGTATATGGGTTTTTATTTTATGGATTGGGCCTGCCCGAAAGCCCAATTCCAGTTTTGAAAATAAAATTTGATTAATTAATAACTTATTAATTTTATGGCTTTTTCGGTGATTCCAAGCCTAAAACGCGCCCCTTGAACCCAGTATCGCGCCCAAGCTCTCTTTACCCTCTTTGGAGCTCTTCTACATCGCGATTGAGAGCTAAACTTATTAGGATTTCTAAAATCGAGCAGATTTGAAGAGGTAAATTCATTCCTTCATAACTCCTTCTATTCTTACTCTTTTTCCCCCATTCCATTTCCTAAATGACCTTATAATTCTTTTTCGAATATCCATTAAATTTTATCTATTTTAAAATTCATATTCTGGTCAATTTTGGGTCATTTACTTCAGGATTGTTTTGGGTAAGTGATTCCTTCTTGGTTTCTTCCTTTTCCCTTAGGGTTTCCTCTCTCATTCATTATGTTATAAAATTTCCAGAAGTTAGGGTTTGATCCTAGGGTTTCATTTGGTGTATTTTTGGTCAAATATTGTGATCTAGGTCTGAATTTATCTTCCTTGTGGTGCGGTGGTTGTGCGGTTGACGTTTTGAACCAAGTTTTGAGGGATTTGACACATCCGGTAGGTGATTCCTTGTGTAATCATTTCTAGATGATTTAGTTTGCTTGAATTAATTTTTATGAATTCTCATAATATTCTATGTGTGGTGAAAAAATTGTTTATGTGGGATTTGGTTAAGCATTTATTTTTATAGTTTCATTTTAGCTTAAAATTTGGTGTTTTTCATGTGTAACCCTTTGGGTATTGTTTGGGATTGTTTTATAACATATGAATTTGGTTTAATAAATCTTGTTTGGGATGAAAATTATGATTTGGTGGGGTAGTGGTGTTCCACTAGGTCTTAAAGAGTTTTTTTTAAGGGTTTAAGGTGTAAAACATTATTGTACTTCTTGAAAGTGATTTTGAAAACGTGTGCGTTTCATGTGGATATTTTGTGCTATTGTTTGAGGTGTTTGTATAACACATGAGGGTTGTTTAATAAATGTTTTTGGGGATTCCAATTCTGTTTTGAATTTGTATTTGTGTGATTTTATCCTTGAAATATGGTTTTGAAATGGTTTCTATTTGAAAATCATTGGTACACTATTTAGAATTGTTTTATGAAAGTTTTGAGTGGTTTAATGATTTATTTAAGAGGTGAAACCATATTGGAAAACTATTTTGGATTGTTTATACTTTCAAATGAGCCATTTTAAATGTGAATAGTTCTGTTATGTGATGTTTATCATATTTTTAGGGACTTCATAAAATTGTTAAAGAATGTGTTGGATTGTGAAAGTTATGAAAAAAGTGTTGTGGGATATTTTGGTGTGAGTTTGATTTCAAAATGCATTTGAATAAAAAGTGTAATTTGTGACTTATGTGATTTACATGGGGCTGTTTGGTTAATGTGTGATGTGGAAGTGTTATCTATATGTGAAAACTATATTTCTTGGCTTGTTGAACATGTTTGAGCATAAAGGGAAAACCTGGGTATCTAGGTGGGTGGACGTGTACTAGTATGCTAGTGAATCCGTGGGGTTTGGCCTCAGTTTCACTTAGCAAGATTGAAGCTTACAACTCTAACTAAACTATGATGATGATTATTGGGGAGCAATAGGTTTTGGTTATGTTCCCTACTAGTGGCTTGTGCACAAGAATGAATATTTTTAATGGTTACTCTCACCGAGATACGAGGTACCTGGGACCCACAACTAGCTAGTGCCTAGGGGTTATTTCCTATTGATTGTGCTCATTAGTTACTTTATACTTACCATCGACATATGATACATTTGGATGGAAAATTCAGTAGCTTTGGTGTTTATTTTAATAGTGTTAACCCGTTAAAATAGCCCACTTGAAAACTGTTTTTATTCAAAGTTGCATCTTTTAGAAATTGTAACTAACTTTTCATGTTTTTGAAAACTTGCATGATTTTCATCTTTAAATGTTTATCACATGGAATCTCTTATTGGTGGTATCCTACTGGGCTTTCGCTCACACCCTACTTGCACCTTTGGGTTTAAGTAGACTTGCTTATTTTATGTCATAGGATTGGGTATAGGTTTTAAGCCTTTGGTTCAGATTTTTAGCGGTCTATCGTGATACAGTGTCGTGGAGATGGCTTGAGGGCGGTGCCTCTTTCCATGTGGAGGTTCATGGGCTATCTTTTCTTGGGTTTGTACCTTTGTAATGGTGTTCAAACATTGTTTAATATTGTGTAATTCAATTCTGAATTTTTATTAGAAGTTGTTTTGGTTTGAAAAATCCAGATTTTATTTCTTGGATTCATTTATTGTTTTAAGTATAAATTTTTTTGGGTAAATCGTTCCCAATTATAATTTTATGATACCCAGGCACTTCTGCCAACCCGTGGCGATCGGGAACGCCCTTCGAGCCTTAGCACGGGCTGGGTTTGGTGCTGGTTTGATGGTGACCAGATCCGGTTCGTGACAGAGGATCACCATGAGGTCTGCTGGTGTCCTCACTAACCTGAAAACCCGTACAACTGCCTCCAACCAATACTCGGATGCCTGAGGGTCCGTCTTCCTGTGGAACTTGGGTGTTCTCTGGCGCTGAAACTCATGCAGTGCACTAAGTCAACGTGTATCTTCAGCGGCTGGGGCTGGTAGCATCGGTGGCTCGACAGGTAGAGGTACCGCCGGTGCCTCTGCTGTCAAAGGGCCCTGTACCGAGGCCTCATTGCTCGGTGGGCTGTCGTCACGTACAACGCTCGAAACCCTAGTTGGTTTCCGTCGTCGGGCCATCCTGAAAAGGAAACAGGTGCACCATGGTCAAACAGTATACCTGGTGAGCTGACACAAAGTAATCACAAATAAAACTTGTAACACACATACAATCAATGTTTTAGTGCATTAAGTCGGAATTCAGAAGTCAGGGTCCTGGTGTAAGGATACGTCGGCCGCCGCACAAACACTGGACTCCCTGGACTGATAACCACACTCAATACTCTTAACACTATTTCTTCACATAGAAAAAGATCAGAGTCCTGAGTTCTACGGTTGAACCGAACTCCTCTGATACCAATTTGTCACGACCCGTCCTCGGGGCCCGTGCCGTGACTACCCAAAGCCCACCTTCCATAGGCCAGGAGCTGGCGACTAGCACCAAGGCATAATTCCTGATAAAAAAGGGAAGACATTGCCTTTTTGAAGTAAACAAACACCACAGAGCAAGCAAGCAGAAGTAAACACTATGTAAAAACAGGGTACAACAGTAAGTGCGGAAAAAGTAAGTGGGCCAAAATACAAACCCAAACTGAAAGTAATGTACAAATGGAAAGGGAAAACAACAACTGAAAGTAAAGCCGCAGCCTCGAGCCGTCCACTGGAAGTCCCACCTGAAGGGTGGGTACAGATAGCCTCCACAGCTCCTCGGGTCCAGCCGTCTGCTCCGAGTACGCCCCACCCAATGATCCACCTCCGGGTACCGACCTGCTCCTCATGCCTCAACCACGATCAGCACTGTCTATCGTCTGCAACCAACACAACATAGTGTGAGTATAGTCCGTGCAGGGGTGAGTATAATCTACTCAGTAGGGACCCCGATACCCCCTAAGGTCTCCCAGAATCTACAAAGGATAATCCACAAAGGAAAGATACAAACACGAAGTAACATCCGACACTACTTAAGAATATTCCCATACATATACCTAAGTCATCAATTCTCATTCAGCCCCAACATCCGAGCTCAAGTACAACCTATTCCACACAGGAAACCATAACCCAATCCACACAGGAATGTATAACGTAATCCACACAAGATATCAAGTCAAACATATTGAAGATAAGGATTGAAAGTCAAGATACAACTCACACAGGTATACTTCTTCGTATGACGATAGAGATGATCAGATATAGCCACTGATTCATCTAAGCCGTCGGACCCACAAAGGATCGATAGGTACTAACCCCCGCAATGACCCACAAAGGATCTGATCCACATAGGATCGATAGGTAACTAACCCCCACAATGACCCACACAGGATCAGACCCACACAGGATCTGTAGGCGCTGGCCCACACAGGACCGCTGAGCGCTGACCCACACAGGATTGGTAGCAATGATCCACGTAGGATCGCTGAGTGCTATAGTCATCGCCGTCAAATCCATGTAGGATTTCTGCACATTCGTCATCATCGTCGCAGTCGCAGCCAGCTCTAGGGTTCCCGCACACAGCAAGCTCGTTCGGGAGGGTCCACTCCACGATCCGAGGGGCTGATACATCAACTGACACATAGTCCAGAGTTTATGTATCCAAAAGTTCCGTATCGTCAACAAGAACTCAACTTCACAGACGGCGCGTCAATCGGACGCCCGGTCTGAGAGTTATTGGCCTTTTCGTTCCAGGGGGCTGGTTGGTTTTTAAGTCAAAACAAACCCGACCGTACTCCAACTGTGTCCAAACCTCGAGCGGAGTAATCCAAAAGGTCCATCTCACTTAGAGGAATCCATCAAATTCGACAGCACATCAATCGGACGTTCGGAGCTCAAGTTATAAGTGTTTCCACTCCGAGGGCCCGGTTGGTTTCGTGTACGAACCAACCCGGCCGAACCCAAAGTCTTCCGAAACCTTGAGTGTGATATACCAAAACAATCGTCTCGATCCAAGAATCACATTGCAGCTGACGATGCGTCGATCGGAGGTCCGCATCCTATGTTATGGACAATATACTGAAAAAGTTCGGTATTAGGGGGTTCGGGCCCAGCCCGGCACCCCCTGGGTCGGCCCGAACTAGGGCGACCCGACCCGGGTCCGGGTCCGGCCCGCATGGGCGCGGCCCAGCCCGGCTGGTGCGGCCCGGTTTAACCTGGACACGGCCCGGCCTGGCGGTCCGGTCGGGCGGCTCGGCCGTTTCGGCCGAGCGGTGCGGGGTGGCACGCTGCCCTCCGCCAGCACGTAACCGCGACCCCATGGGGGGCTGATCCTTGTCAACGGACGCGGCCGAGCACCGCGTCCCGCCTCCTTCGGTCCCGTGCGGTCATGGGACCAGCGGCCTGCCGCCGCGGATTCAGCCGCGACGGCCCATCCCGGTGGCGCGCCGGTCGCCGCCGTGCCGGCGAGGCGCGCCGGCGGAGTGCTCCGTGGATTACCAGACAAGATCCGGTGGTCGGATTTGCCTGCCGTCTTCACCAATGGCACTCTCGGGACCGGTTCTTCACTGCAAAGGCCTCACAACGCCCGTGCGGCCTGCTTCATCGTCGCCCACCGATTCGCATACCAAGAACGAAGTGATGGTGGGTTCTGACTTGTTCTTGGTTGCACCCACCACGTTAGCGGTTTAAAAAGGATTCCAAAGAATTTTTAAACACATGCCGATGATATAAATCACATAGATTAAATTGAATCAAAACCCCTACCTCGTCGAATTCGTTGAGCGAGGGTTCATCGCGGAAAAGCACGTCGTAGAAGAAGGCATCGCGGAAGGGGGATCGTCGCATCGTGGAGAAGGAATGTCACGGAAGAAGCGTCGTGTAAGAAGCGTCGTTGGCGTCACGGTACACAGTGTCACGTAGTCGATCTCCGAGGATTTGGTGTTCTTCGTCGGAGATCAGTGCGTTCTTCGTGTTCTTCGCGTTCTTCGTCGAAGAAGAAGGCTTTTCTCCAAATCCTCTCCACGCAAAAAGTTCCAACCCAAAATAAAATAAGTGTTGTCTTATTTTATTAACACTCAAACCAACTCTTTGAAATTCAAAACGAAAAGAAACGATCAATTAATTGAGGAGTTTAAAACCGCCCAATTAATGAGACGTTTAATATCCAGATTAAACGCAAGAGTTGACTTCATTAAAAGGGGGGGTGCAGGTGCATTACTTAAGAAGAAAAGAAACGGTGGGGCTCGTGTGGGCCCCACCTCACAAATATCCTACCATGTGGGTAGGATATTGTGGGTCCCACATCATCCACTTAACTTAAGTTAAACAAAATAAAATAAATTGGTCGCACCATTTTATTTTATTCAATTGCTTAACCTGAAAATTTAAAAACCACACCCGAGCAAACGCAACTCCGAAAAAGGTGTTTCTAAGCAATTAACGGTGCTGTGATTCCATCGGTGCCCTCATAATTCGATTCCGAGCACCGTTTCAAAATTTATAAAAACCCGCTCGTTCGTTCACTGAACGTACCCGAGCTAAACTTCGGAAAAAGATTCCGGGCACACTGGGCCTCGGAATTAGGTGCCTTCAGAAACTGCGTTCTTTTAAAATCCCAAAGAAAATTAAGGAAAAAAATTTCCCTTGATTTTTATGGGTCTTTACAAATATAAAAGAATTCATATAACTATAATCAAAAATTAAATTATCTATTCATGAATGAATAACCGACATACCTATCACCGCATCATTTTCAGGATCCACATCAGTAGTAGTGATATAATATCCACTTCCTTTATTCCTTGGAGGTTGTGGTCATTGATTTTATTTGAAACCACATGGAATAGGACACTGAATCCCAAAAATCTCATGTTCCTTGTAGTTGAAACATTGTACTACAGGTCAAATTTTGATCTAAAACATCGATTCTTCCTCTACATTAGTGGGATTCTTCATATCGTTTTGGAAATTATTAGTTGGATGCCCCTATTTTCTACATTTGAAGCATCTTTTGGTTCCCTTTAGATAATTCTCATGATTTTTCTTCCCACACTTTTTACATGTGGGATGTTGGGTTTTATATCCTTCATGGGATTTATCATTTTATCCTCCCATATTAAACACCATTTTCCACATTTTATCACAAATCCCATGAGACCATTGAGAGTCTCCAATCTCCATCTCAACCTTAAGGGAACAATACAAAAACTCTTTAATGATTTCAAACTATCAAAGCACCAAGGATTTTTATATATCCTTCCTTAATCCACTAATGAATCAATCCACCTTCAATTTAGTGTTCATGAAAAATCTATAGGGATATCATTCAATTATTGTTACGTTTTCATTGCACACCCTGATAGAATCATATTCCTTTTACTTCAGGCTGAAGAAAACCATCTCCATCTTAAGATAATGAGTTACAAGAAATTATTTATCAAAAAATATTTTCATGAATTCTTCTCATTCCATGTAATCAATTTACTTTTTATAATTCATGCTCTTTATCAGTTTCCACCATTGATAGTCATTACTGTAAAAAAGGTAGACTTTCAATGTGAATTTATCTTCTTCTGAGAATATGAGAATAGATAATATATTCTCAATAAATTTAATCCATTTTTACATGATGTGGGGATCTGAATATCTACTAAAGTTAGGAGGCCATTGTATCCTACTAGATTTGACTATATCTTTAACTTTATTAAGAGAATGGGTCCTTCCACTTGATTCATTTTAGCATTCATAACTTGATCTAGTTGAGAAAGTATTTTCATGAAGTTATGGGCTCTTGTTCCCATTCAGGTTGACATCTTATTAGGGAAATCATCACATTTCATATCACATTGGTTCTTGTAATGAGTTCTACTATTTTTATATATTAGCAAAAAAATAAGAAAAATAATATTTGGGGGGTTGAATACTTAGTTGATGAGCTTATAAAAAGGATACTATGAACATGGTTGTAAAATTTATAAATTAAAAGTATATCATAACTTATCAATCCCTAGGTTTCTATCTAAGTTATCTATTTTGAATTAATTATTCATAGGGTTCTTACTGATTTTTTATTCTTAATCCCCCAAAATAACTAGACCATCTTCTGATACCAACAATGGAGACTCAATACTCTTAAACAAATAATTACATGACTTTAAGCATAATTAACCTTCAAATACAAACCAAGAATTGAAAATCCCAGTGGCTTTGGAATACAAGGTACATAATTAGAAAAAAATAAAACTAGAGTAAAACATATTTATATTAATATTTATAATGATCTCAAAAAATCCTTTGATCTCTAATAAATACATAGGATTACATGGGTAATACATAGACAAAAGGGATGATCTAAAATGGGCAGTGAGGGAATAAACATGGAAAAGAATCATTGTATATGAATCATAAGGAATAACATCATAACATAAAAGTCATGGATAATGAATAAACATATAGTGTCATAAAATATATAACATGAAATCGTATAATCATGAACATATAATAATTTCGTAGAAACATTTTTCATGACATAAACATGAGTCACAGATAACATCCATTATGATATCACATGGTAGAAATAGTCCCATAATGGATTAGGTTTACTCCATAATCCCATACATAACATCTCATGAGACAAAATATTACCCATTGAAATGGAGCCCTATCTAGG
Organism: Viscum album; assembly: GCA_963277665.1. NCBI lineage: Eukaryota > Viridiplantae > Streptophyta > Magnoliopsida > Santalales > Viscaceae > Viscum > Viscum album. The sequence continues at coordinate 1,230,762,722 of OY728133.1, read as the reverse complement.
TGAACCCATCATAACATGTACATACATATGTTTTCCATATAATGAAATATCACATATGAAAAAAATATTAGGGTTATTCATGGAAAGAAATTGGTTTCATAATAATGTCATAGGGCAGAATCAAAGGGTGTATCATAATGGTATCCATGAAAGAAGGGATTAAATCACATAGGTCAATAATAAAGTAAAAAATAATAATTTGTCATGAATAATTATGTCCAAATAAAGTTAAAATAACAAAATGTGTTTCTAGTTAATTTTAAAAATTTGCCACTTTAGTGAGGTTTATGGGAAAATATTAAATATTCCTTAATGAGGAAAAAGGAAGAATTATTTCCTTAAATCCTAAAATAAAATTAAATATTTTTCCCTGATTAAATGAGTTTTTTTAGAAAACATGGTTGGATTAAAACACTTTATTGAGTGAACTTGAAAATGGGTTATAAAAGTGAAGTTCCAATTAATCGTGTTTTCTTTTCAATAGGAATTGATAAGGGAACCAATTATAACATGAATTTCCCAAGGAAAGAAAGATGAATGGAGATACACTACTTAAAAATGACCCTATACCCACGGTTCAAAACCGTGGGTATAGACCCCAAAACCGTGGGTATAGGCTATACCCACGGTTTCCAGAACTGTGGTCATTGGTGGTGTCGGTATAGGTCCATGACCTATACCCATGGTTTGGAAAAATCATGGGTATAGGTTTCTCCACCATGTCATAACTCTATACCCACAGTTTGGAAACCGTGGGTATAACATATTTAACAAAATAGCGACCCGCAGGATTTGACCTCGCGACCACTTCTTCGTTCACGAGCAGCCTTACCACTACCCCATCACCACATATATGTATGTATATATATATATATTATTAAATATATTTATATAAACCGTGTGTATATTGGAATAAACCGTGGGTATAGAACTCCCACCAAACTTTGTTTTGTTCCTGTTGAAAAAATAAATTTCCCGCGCACACGCGGGAAACCTATACCCACGGGTTGTTAAAACCGTGGGTATATGATTTTTTATCTGGCGACTGTACCCATAGTTTTAGGGAAAACCATGGGTATAGGTCACCCTATCTCCACAGTTTTGGGAAAACCGTGGGCATATGCATTTTTTTATACCCTATAACCACGGTTTAGAGAAAACCGTGTGTGTAGGGTAGCCTATGCCCACTGTTTGGGGAAACTGTGGGAATAGGATATCAAAAAATGCATATACCCATAGTTTTCCCAAAACCGTGGGGATAGGGTGACCTATACCCATGGTTTTTCATAAAACCGTGGGTATAAGTCTATTTTCTAGTAGTGATAGCTATAAATGTTTAGAAAATTTATACATAATATAGTTGAATTATATAGGATTAATGTATTGAAAAATTGAGGAAAGGATAGAAAATGTAACTCATAAGAAATGTGGATGTTTGGAGATACCCCTTAAATTATGTCTGAATGAATTTGATAATTTCACTTAATGTCATGGATATTGAAATTATGTTAGTTAATTAATTAATTTATAAACTCTTACAAATATATTTGATTTATTATAATTTTATTAAGTTAATTTATGGACTTTTTGATAAGTTATAATATTTTATTTTGTTGTTCTGGGAGCATTCATTCTGTGGTTTCATGGTCCATTCACTTGTATATAATTTTGGTGGTTCATTAGAAATGAAAAATAAAACATCAGAAGTGAAATGGGATGGTATTCATGAAATTAAATAATTTAAAACGGTTCTATATATTATTTTTTTGTTGAAATTGGGATGATTAATTTGATAAAATCTTAATGATAGATGTTTAGTATATTTTGGTAGTTTTTTTAACCATCCCAAACTAGTTTCTATTTATTTAATTTTATGGATATAAACTATTTCTAGAATTGAAACCCTCATATAATATACATAATTAAATAATTTTAAACAATTATATTATAATTTAAACCATCTGTGGAGGAATTAGTGTAAAATAAAAACTTTTCATCCACAAAGGAGGTTCACCAACATAACATGGACAATGGTTTCACATTTCACTGAATAAAATGAGATTTGAAAAGTTTTTGATATAAGATATTATATTTTAAATATAAACTTCTATTATAAACATCACACTAGTGTTGACTATCCAATAAAAACACATATGTTAATTAAATATTAATGGTATTAAATGTTCATTTTTGATCTTATGGGCCTGAGTTAGTGGATTTTAATTTTAAACATCCATTCTCATCATTTGTGCACTTCATGCCTAATGTACACCAATTTAGGCCCAATGATTCATATGATTTTAAGGAATATAATTATCTATATTTTAATTTTATATTTTGAGAAATGGATCTACACTTCAATATGAAAATTGTTCATTCATGGATCAATGGAGGATTCATAAAGGGTGATGGGGATATTTGGTGATAAAAGGAAACAAATATGGAGAAGGAAGATTGGACACCATCCCACTAATTAGAATGTGGGGCCTACAATACAGGCCCACTAAATCCCAAATTTTTTCAGATTCTAGAAGACATCAAGGTTAAAATTTCATCCCATAGTAAAAATAGCTAATTCAAATTTTTAACTGGAGTTCCATACAGCCAAATTTGGAGATAAAATAATGGGACAGATTCTGCGGCCCAAAAAAAATATCCCATGAATTTAATAATTATCAAAAACCAAAAACTATTGTGGGTTGAAATATTATAGTCTATTAGGGGACATCCGTATATTAATTTTTGTCTTCTATGGCCTACCAAAATTCAACAATCTAAATTCTCGTTTGAACACATCTGTCGAGTTGTGAAAGTTGGATCAGATTGTTTTTCATGGATAGAAAAATCAACTCCCCCTCACCTTTCCCCCCAATTATGGCCTCCCACAATTAATTGAGGAGACTTGTAATATTGGAGGCTCAACCCAAGGCTTCAAAAATTCCTATTTAAGGTAGTGGGGGTGGAGGAGTTGGGTATCGTGGAGCTTTGTTTTCATTGTAATTTTATTATGTCGATTTGTCTTTGGAACATTCTTCTTTCTCATGTAAGTTGTTAGAATCAACATAGTTCTTAATAAAATTTATTAATTTTATTTTATTCTTTATTTATTTTTATCATGTTGATACCATTACCTTAATGTGTGAATTTATTCACACCATACCTTGTGATATTCTTCACACAATGGTGGAGTGATTACTTTCTATTTATTGTTTTTTTACTTCTCTAATTCCTCCCTCATGAGTATACTTTATGCTTCCATTGAAACCATAGAATAAATGGAGGGATAAATATTTTATTATTTGATCCAAAGAATTATAAAGGGGCTGGATTTGATGTTATTTTTCAATCTCTAAATGTTATTTATTTCTTTTACTTGAGTTTCTTTTGTTCAAGGATTTTCTCTCTTCCTCTTCTTTATTGAATTTTATCGCCCCACTTTTATGTGCTAATAATATATTTTACCTTGGAGTGCTCATGAAAATGATCCTACAAGTGTATAGGTGATTAGAATGTGTCTATGAAGGTTTTTAACCAATAAATGACGAGGTTATATTGAATTAATTAAATGAATCCTGCTTGAGTTAATGAAATTGAAATTGTTCAAAAAAGGAATTCATCCAATCCACCCCAAGTGATAACCTAGTATTAAATCATTATTTTAATTTGAATTCAATTAAGTCTCTTATATTTCACTTAAACCCATCTAAAATAAACCCAATTTTTCCACTTCATATCCAAAAATATTCCATAGAATGCACGTGTCTATAGGGTTCTTCTTAGGTCTCTGAGGATTCAACAACCCAAGCTAAACTACAAGCGACCACTTAAACCTAAAAACTTGGGTAAATTTGGGTGAGACCAAATTTTGGAGCCATTTATAGGGACCAAGTAATTACCTTAGACCAAAACCTTCTTTCCTCACCCCCATTCTTCTATTCTCACTAAATATCTCTTATCTTGTCCCTTTCTCACTTTTTTTCTTTTGACGCATGTCCGCCTACACCCGTGATAATTCAAACATACTAGTTAGGGTGGAAAGTCCTAGGATAGAGGAGTCAAGTGAACCTAGAGGATTTTTTCCATTATATCCTAATCTTATTGATACATCAGAATCAAAAATTGAATCAATTATAATCTAGTGTCTTCTAATAAATAAAATTTTAAATCCTGGGGGAAATCAAATGGGAAACCAAAATCAAGAAGCTCCAAACCTAGGGAATTTAGTTGATCAAACCATGAATGACTACCTCACTACAGCTTGGACCAATGCCCGATCATGCATTAGACATAGTTCCCTTAGAGATACCAATTATATCTTTAAACCCCATGTCCTAAACCACCTTCCAACCTTTCATAGGATGGAGTCCGAGATGCTCTACCTTCACATTAAGGAGTTTAATGACATTGTAGACCCCATGTGTCCTCCACATCAACTAGAATCAGATAAGATGAGGATACTTCCTTTGTCTTTAAAGTATAGAGCTAAAAATTGGCTAAAAAATTCGATACCATCATCCATTAACTATTTGGACCAACAACAATGAGAATTCTACAAAAATATACTTTCCCCACCACAAAACAATTGCACTTAAAAAGAGCATCCAAAACATTTTTGAAAAAGAGGGAGAGTCATTCTACGAAACATGGGAGAGGTTCAAAGACACTCTAAACATGGTTCCACACCATGGTTCTACTATTCGTAAACAATTGAGAATTTTCTATGAAGGGTTGGTTCTGGGGAACAAACAATTCATTGACATGATGTGCAATGGAACTTTCAAAAACAAAGCCCCAAATGATGCTTACGAGTATCCAGAAAGCCTTGATGAACAAAATATAACATGGGGAACATCACCTTACTATTAGAAGCCACCCAAATCAGGTGGAATTCACAAACTTAGAGAGGAGGAAAATCTTAGAGCGAAACTTGCTGCACTCACTAGGAAGGTCGAGGAGATCGATCTTAGGAAGGTCTATGAAATTTAAACTGTTGACCCTATTTGAACAATTTGTGACAAACATGACCACAAGAATGAAAACAACCCAACCACCCCTTCCATTAAAGATGTTCTTCTAGGAGGAACACTAGTATAGGTCAATGCTCTAATCTTTCAAAATCTCCAATACCAAAACACATTCATCCCAAGTTATAATGACCACCCAGGCTTCTGCTGGAAAGATAACCAATAACCTAGTCAACCACAAGGACCAAACCCCTACCCTACATAAAATTTCCAAAACCATAACCAATTCCAACCACAACCAGTCCAGTACCAACATCCTCATGTCCAATATCAATAACCCGTCCAACAACCAAAGTATCCTCCTGGGATAAACCAACCAACACAAGCCCCCACTCAATCTGTCCCTCTTCCAATCTATGAACAATTGTGTAAACAAATAGAAAAAATGAACTCAGAATTCTATTACCTTAAACAAGAACTTCAAACCATTAAAACTGGAAAGGCACCCCTTCCTACTCAAGAGGTACTATCCTCAAATTTAAATTGAGAGTCAAGTTGCACTCAAACATCTCATGATCAACTAAAGGCTGTGACAGTTTTAAGAAGTGTGAAATCAATTGAGAAACCTGAAAAAATATGTCTGAAACCATTTGAAGAATCAAACTATAATGAAAATTCAAATGAACCACAAGATCAAACTGAGGAAACTGATAATAATGTAAAAGAAACAACCCTTAAACAAACAAACCCACAACCTGCACCATTTCGTAAATGCATGATGAAAAAAACCAAGCCTAAATTGAATGAAACATTGAGGGAAATATTCTCACAAGTCTAATTGTACATTCCACTCATTGATGCTATTCAAACCATTCCTTTATACTCAGAATACCATAAGAACCATTGCACATTTAAAAGGAAATTCTCATAAAAGAACCAACTCCTTCTAGAAGCAAATGTTAGCACAAAAATCCAAGGAACCCTTCCACTAAAGATGAAAGACCCAGGATGTCCTTAAGTTAATGTTAAAATAAGAGAGAACAATGTTGTCAAAGACTTCTGTGACCTAGGTTCCAGTGTCAATGTCATTCCCTATGCTATGTACTTCTAGTTAGGCCTGTAAGAGCTCCATCCAACATCTGTCACACTTCAACTTGATGATCATAGCATTAGGGTTCCAAAGATAATTTTTTAAGGGTGTTTTGGTAAAAGTAGAAAACTGCATCTACCTTGTAGACATCATTGTCCTTGAAAATAATCCTAACTTAGGCAACAAGGAACAAACCTCATTCACCCTTGGTTATCTCTTCCTTGCAAAAATCAACTCTATTATCTGAGTTTGAAATGGGAACATGACCATAACCTTTGGAAAAATGAATCTGGACTTGAACATATATAATGAAAGCTCACAAATAGGTGATGATGAGGAAATTCATGAAGTAAACATGATAGGAATTGTTGATAATGAATCCATAGAACATCAAGGAATATTTGAGGAATGTTTAAGTCAGGATGAGATTAATTTCCTTTTTTCACATGAAGGAAGGTTATCTCCTTGGACAGAATCACTTTTAGATTACTCCTATGATGAAATATTAAGACAAAAAATTAGTGAAATATTTTAGGAAACCACATTAATGGAGACCAATCCAAATTCCTTCCCTAAATTTGATCAAGCCAATCTGGTAGTTGAAACTTCTACACATGCGGAATCAATCCTATCTGAAACTCTTAAAAAATAAGTTGATATTGATCCAATGTCCCAATATTCTGCTGAAATTTTGAACTAAGCTGATCTTTAATTGAAATAACTCCATTCTTCACTTAAGTATACATTACTAGGAAAAAATGGAACACATCCTATTGTAATTTATTCTTATCTTCAAGATGATCATGAGAGGATGCTTCTATATTTCTTCAAAAAACACAAGAAATCCATTGGATGGACCCTGTCTGATATTCATGGGATTAGCCCACTTATCATGACTCATATAATTATTCTAGAATATTATTCAATGCCATGCCATCAACCTCAACAGTGACTCAATTATGATCTCATATAAGTAGTGAGAAAAGAACTTCTAAAAATTGTTAAAAGCTGGTATCATATATCCCATAGCTGAGAGTGAATGGGTCATCCAAATCCAAGTAGTTTCCAAAAAGGCATAAATCATAGTGATAACCAATAAGGATGGATAGATTCTTCCAACAAGGGTTAGGAGTGGCTGGAGAGTCTGCATAAACTATATGAAGTTGAACGCATTTACCAAGAAGGACCACTTCCCATTACCATTCATTGACCAAGTCCTTTAGAGAGTTGTAGGTCACGCCTTCTACTATTTCTTAGATGGGTACTTGGGGTATAATCAAATTGAGGTCTCACTAGAGAATCAGGGGATGACTACATTCACATGTCCATTTGGCACCTTTTCTTTTAAAAGCATGCCCTTCGGGTTATGCAATGCCCCTGGAACCTTCCAACAGTGCATGATGGGAATATTCTTAGACATGGTAGGGGATTTTCTAGAGGTCTTCATGGATGACTTCTCTGTGTTTGGGGATACATTTGAGGGATCTCTGGGGAATGTGTAGAGAGTCTTGTCAAGATGTGAAGAGAATAATCTAGTCCTAAACTAGGAAAAATTCCATTTCATGGTTAAATATGGACTATTCCCTTACCATCTAGTCTCGAGTATGGGGATTGAAGTTGATAAAGCCAAGTTTTACATCATTTTTCACCTTCCATCACCCAAAACTATCAAGGATGTGAGGTCTTTATTAGGACATGTTGGGTTCTATATAAGGTTCATTAGGAATTTCAAATCTATTTCTCGACCACTTTGTGATTTATTAATGAAATATGATCCATTTTATGGACAACAATATATGAGGAATCATTATATACACTCAATTCAGATCTTATCTCTCCAACTATCATACAGTATCCAAATTGGAAACTTCCTTTTGAGCTCATGTGTGATTCGAGTGACTTCACTGTAAGGGCAGTCTTAGGACAATGGTGTGAGAAAATTCCATGTGTCATTGCTTAAGCAAGAAAATCTTTAAATAATGCACATATCAACTACAACACCACTGAGAAGGAGTTACTTGATGTTGTGTTTCCCTTAGAAAATTTTAAGTCATACCTCTTAGGACCCCCCATCACTGTGTTTACTGACCATTTTTCACTAAAATACCTCTTCCAAAAACAAGATGCTAAGGCTAGACTGATTACGTGGGTCTTTCTATTACAATAATTTTATCTCACAATCAAGGATAAAAAGGTTTTTGAAAATGTTGTAGCTGATCATCTCTCTAGGATGGAATTCAAAGAAAACTCAAATCACCTTTCTGTGTCTGATTCATTTCCCGATGAGAACTTCTATTCAGTGAGTGATTTCCCATGGTATGCCAACATAGATAACTTCTTAGTTACAGGAGTCATTCCAAAATTCTTAGGGACTCAAGCTCTATGTAAATTCATTCCTGATGTCAAGAACTATGTTTTTGATGATCCATACCTATATAAGTTCTGTCCTTACCTAGCCATTAGGAGGTGTGTCATAGAATATGAACAAGAGTCTATCCTTAAATTATGTCATAGTGAGGCATGTGGAGATAACTTTTCCTTTAAGAAAACATCTTCTAATATTATTTAGTTTGGTATCTTCTGGCCCACCCTCTCAAGGAACTCCTATACATTTTCTCGAATTTGTCCTAAGTGTCAACATGTAGGGTCCATCACAAAAAAGAATCAAATGCCAATCACTCCCATATTAGTGGTTGAAATCTTTGATTAATGGGGAATTTATTTCATGGGTACCTTTCCAAACACTGGGGGATATTTTTACATCGTTTTAGCTGTTGATTATATCTACAAATGGGTTGAGGTCATTCCTACAAAATCCAATGATCATAAAACTATGATTAGATTTCTCAATGAAATAATATTTTATAGATTTTTAATTCCTTGGGCTATCATTAGTGATCGTGGAACTAATTTTTGCAATCGTTCATTCTCAGCACTCATAGAAAAGTATAGAACTTCTCATAAAGTGTCTACTGCTTACCACCCATAGACCAATGCTCATGATGAGTTAGCCAATCGATAAATCAAATAAATTCTTGAGAGAACTGTTAATCCATCTAGGAAAGATTGTTCGAACAAAATCTTAGATGATCTTTGGGCCTATCCAACCACATATAAAACCATTTTAAAAATGTCCCCATATAGATTGGTTTATGATAAAGCATGCCATTTTCTAGTGGAGATTGAACATAAGGTTTTTTGGGCAATTAAGAAAATGAATAATGACCACTCATTGGCTGAAAAAAAATAGATCTCAATGAACTTGAGGAAATTAGGATGGAGGCTTATGAAAATTCAAGGATCTATAAAGCTAAAGTACAATCCTACCAATCTCAAAATCTTAAAACCAAACACATTGTACAGGGTAAACCTATTATTTTGTATAATTATAAACTTTATTTAAACGCAAGAAAGTTGAGGTCTAGATGGTCAGGTCCATACATAGCGCATAAGGTGTACCCTCATGGGGTTGTATAAATTCAAGATCCCACCAATGGCCAAACCATAAAAGTTAATAGTAATAGAGTCAAACCATTCATTGAAACATTCCAAAAAAATTAAATTGAAAAAAACTTGTGTGAAAAAACCTTAGATGAGGAAAATACTTAAATAATTAAGGGACTAAGTCATGCAAGATACATTAAACCAAAGCGCTGCACAAGAGGCAACCTGTGTTTTTCATATTTGTGAGTCATTTTTTTAAATAGGATTACTGAATCATTTTGACATTAAAAAATAATATTAAAAAATAATAGACTATTGACATGTTCTTCTATTATGAGTATGGATGGGTATAAAAGGCTAGTGCCATATTCATCTGTGTCACGTGGTGTGATCCTTGGGTAATACCTTACCCAGAAATTTAAAAAGAAGACAATTTTTCATTAGTTCATTTTATTTTTATGTGTTTGTAGGTTCAAATAAATAGAATAATAATAAAATTAAATTGCCACATCATAGGTCATGGGGAAAACCTCGTCACATCCAGCAAAACCGTAGGGACTCAAACCCAGGACTGAAAAGAGATAAGGGCACGCGCTTACCACTGACCTACGACTTATAGTGCTTCCTTATTCTATATTTTTTTGTATATATACTTATATTTTACTTTTTTATTATACGAGTAAATATATATATCTATAAATATATATATATATATATTGTTTTTTTTTGTTTGATTTTTTTCTTCCACTAGGGAATTCTCAGAGTGACATGGAGATCAAGGGATTAAAAGGGAGCAATAAGAATTTCAACGTTAACCACCAGGTGACTTCATTCCATGATCCTCATTTTCAATTTTCTTTTTGAAATCCCATTCTCTGCCTCTAACACCTTCTAAAATTTCTTTTATTTAAACACTGGGGATAGTTTTATTTTATGTTGGGGGGCATATAAAATTAGAAAAATTCTTTTATGTTAAAAAATTAAAGGATTTGAAAAAAAGTGTTCCTTAATGGAAGGAAAAATTTATTTAACCTTAAACATGATAGTAGACATTGTGAAATTTGAAACTGAATATCAAATAATTTAGCATGCCCTAATTCTGATTTTAATCCATGTAAAATTTCATGAGCATAGATTTTAGAAAGTGTGGTTTTCTAATGTAAAATTTCATCATTTATATTTTCATCCAAATAAAAAAAGATCACATCACACATCCTTTGGATAGCGGGGTATTAGATTGAGTTCATGGGTTCCCACAAATAAATATCATAGTTTTAGGGAACATTTTTGTTTTAATATGAGTATTCAATAATAAAAAAAAATAGAAAAAATAAATTTTCTCATAGAGAAATGAAATGACCTAATGTGTGGCTTTCATCACTTGGGGATCATGACTCCATAGTTGTCTAGCCCAGAGTTAGTAATTTTATCTCTACTTGTGGTAATTTGAATTTATTTTTGACTGAGTTAACTTGAGATGATGCCCAAGTATGTGGAATTCACTTGGTTCCCTAAGGTCTTTGATCCTGGGAGTCATCGGCAAAGTCTTGCTACATGGGTTGTCTCTTTTGAATGCGATTTCAATTACCATGGAAAAATTGATGAAAAAAACAAAAATAAAAACAAAAAAATACAATAAATTTTTTGAATACTCATCTTAATATTTAAACGTTATTCCACCTAGCGCTTCCATCATTTCCCCCTTGAATAAATATGAACCCACGTGTCTATTGTGATGCACAACACATCATCACTCTTAATTGATATTGGATGAAATATGGAAATGAATTTGAACAGAGGAATGTTCTTGGGAATGAGATATTCTTATAAAACTATCTTGTATTAAAATATTTTTATGGATTTCATGATTGTTTGGTATATGGGTTTTTTGGGGATCATTTTGTATTAAAATGTTTTTGGAAAAGGGAATTCGAATTTCATATTGTTGAGATACATTTTTCCCAGTACTAAAAAATCTCAAGTTGGGGGGAGGTGTGATTAGAAAATAAAAACACATAAGTTAATTAAATTTTGATGATATTAAATGTTCATTTTTGATCTTAAGGGCCGGAGTTAGTGGATTTTAATTTTGAACATCCATTCTCATCATTTGTGCACTTCATGCCTAATATACACCAATTTAGGCCCAATGATTCATCTAATTTTAAGGAATATAATTATTCATATTTTAATTTGATATTTTTATAAATAGATATAAAATTAAATATGAAAATTTTTCATTTAGGTATCAATGGAGGAGTAATAAAAGATGATGGGGGATATTTGGCAATGAAAGGAAACAATTATGGAGAAGGTAGATTGGACACCATCCCACTGATGAGAATGTGGAGCCTACCATACAAGACCAATAAAGCCCAAATTTTGTGGTATGATAGAAGAAATAAAGATTAACATTTCATGAAACAATTACAAGAGCTAATTCGGAGTTTTAAATGGAGGTTCATGAGGCTCAATTTGGAGATAAAATTATGGTCCATATTCTACGACCTGGAAAAACATCCCACATATATAATCATATCTCACAAAACATAATCTATTGTGGGATGAAATTTAACATGATATCAAGGGACACCCATATATTCATTTTGTAATTCTATGTTAGACCAAAATTCAGCCATCTAAATTCTCGTTTGAACACATCTGTCGAGTTGTGCAGGTTGGCTGGATTGTTTGTCAAGGAGGGAAAAATCAACTCTCCCTCAACTTTCCACCCACTTATGGCCAACCAAAATTAATTTAGGAGACTTGGACTTTTGGAGGATTCACCCAAGGCTTCAAAAATTCCAATTTTAGGCAGTTGTGGTGGAGGAGTTTGGCATCTTGGATTTTTGTTTTCATGGTAATGTTATTATGTCAATTTGTCTTTGTAACATTCTTCTTTCTTAGGTAAGTTGTTCAAATAACCTTAGTTCTTAATAAAATTTCTTTGTTTCCTCTTACTCTGTTTTTTTTCTTATCAATTTGATATTATTACATTAAGGTGTGAATTTATTCACACCACACCTTGTGATATTCTTCACACAATGGTGGAGTGATTGCTTACTTTTTATTGTTGTTTTTTACTTCTCCAATTCCTCCCTCATGAGTCTACTTTCCGCTTCCATTGAAACCATAGAATCAATGGAGGGATAACTCTTTTATGAGTTGTTACAAGAGAGTATAAAGGGGCTGTATTGGATGTTATTTATCAATCTCTAAATGTTATTGATTTCTTTTACTTGAGTTTCTTTTATTCAAGGATTTTCTCTCTTCCTCTTCCTTATTGAATTTTATCGGCCCACTTTTATGTGCTAATAAGATACTTTTCCTTGGAGTGCTCATGAAAATGATTCTAAAAGTGTATAGGTGATTAGAATGTTTTTTTAAGATGTTTAACCAGTTAGTGATGAGGTTATATTGAATTCATTAAATGAATTCTTCTTGAGTTAATGAAATTGAAATTCTTAAAAAATGGGAATTCATCCAATCCACCCCAAGTGATAACCTAGGATCAAATAATTATTTTAATTTTAATTTACTTAATTATATTATATTTTACTTAAACCCATCTAAAATCAACCCAAGTTGTCAACTTCATAGCCAAAAAACAGTCCATATAATGTGTGTGTCTATAGGATTCTTCCTAGGTCTCTGAGGATTCGACAACCCAAGCTAAACTACAAGTGACCACTTAAACATAAAAAATTGGGTAAATTTGGGATATACCTAGTGTTATTATGCTTTTATGGGTGAAGGAGTTGTATACAAGGTATAAAAATAATATAAACTAAGAGAGTTAGTTTGATAATTTTACCTCTTGAATATCACCTCCTTGAAGGACCCCTTAAGGAACATAGAATTTGTTTTTTATTGATACCAGAAGGACTTGGATGTGGGGAGAGTGAGAAGTATAGGTTTTGTAATATATTTTTAAGGATTCAAGTCTTATAAGGTGCGAGGAGAAGAGGTGGTGAGGGTGGTATTTATAAGAGTAAGGGATGAATGATTATTATTATTATATTCATTAGTTTATTATTTTTGCGCAATACTATAAAAATTATTCATTATTGTAACTATATAATTTAACTAGTGAATATTAGTTTTAAATAATAGATCCTTACATCATACATGACACAAAAATTAATGTATTTTCCTTAAAATGTTAAATACTATAAATTACCGTATTTCACTATTCCCTAAAAATTTAACTATTTTAGAAAAATCATAAAAATTAACCCTAACAGTAATTCTAAATTTAATTTTAAAAAATTAAATCAATTTTGATAAAATAATTTTCTAAATATGAGAAATTTAATTTTTAAATAAAATCTCCATTTACTAGAAAAATACCGATTTTAATATTATAATCAATTTTATGAGCCTTTGAAAAGTTACTTATTGTATGATAAAATTATATTATAATTATAATAACAATTAATATTAATTTTCAAATTAAATTTATGAAAATAATTTTTCTTTTAAATCATTATATTCAATATAAAATTGAAAATAAAACATTTACATTCTACAAAATTACCAACTGCTACCTTTTCATTTTAAAAACATTTATTTTCTTGTAAATGAGATAAATATGTCATATTTTAACTTAATAAGATCCCTAAATATTAATTTACATTTATATATGTGAGGTTAAAATTTTAACGTTCATATTACTATTCCTAATTGTCAGATTACTATTCCAACAGTTAGATTTATAACAGTCATATGGGATTCCTAATTCTTTTAAATACCTATTATTACATTAATTATTCATTAAATTATATTTAATATCACACACACATATATATATATATATATTATATTTAAAATTAATATTTTATTGTTAACATTATGTTTTATTTCTACAGCTTATTTCGTGAGTGTGGTCATTCTAGGGGATTTAGGAGATCTAAATTATCCTACTCTTAATTAATTTTCCATATTTTTTATACCACTATAATAATTTTAATTCCTTTTGATTTATTTTATGACTAATGTATCTTTATTAATTTAGGATAATAATTTTATTTCTCTATAGGATGTTTGTGCTTTATACTACATGATATAATTATGAGAAGGAAAAATCTATTGTTAAAATTTTGGGTCATTTCAATGAAAATGATTCCAATGATCTAAATTAGATTAAAAGATATATAATTTATCTAAATTTACATTAAACGTAATTTAAAACATAATTTAACATTATACATAATGTGTACAAAAACATGAACTTCAATTAAAATTCTGTATTTTTCAATATTCATCAAAATATGAAACATTTTATAAAAAATCTCAAAAATTCACCATAATATAATTTCTAAATTATTATTTATAAAATGAAGTTAATTTTATCAGATAAATTTCTAAAAGTGGTAAAAATTAATTTTAAATTATGTGTGCAAGGTGAAAATAATATGCCCTTTAGATAGATACAACTTTTTAGAAAATATTTCTTCTTCTTATAAATGATTCTTATATTTTAAAAAACAATAGAAAACCATAATTTTCATAATTTAGTTAGTACTATTAATAAAATACAATTTAATGATTTTATTATAATGGGATACAATATTATGGTTCATTTTGACTCAGGGTTGTGTGTCTCACAAACTATAAAAAATATAAAATTTAGAGAAATATATTTAGTGGGTTGTTTATGGTTGATGTTCCATGTCACATACACAATCAAAAAAATGTTCTTATTTTAAAATAATTGGTTGTTAGATCAAACACTTCAATTATCTCAAAGTAAATTATATCCAATCTATTCTTAATGCCATGATTTTTCTATCAAGTGATTTTTGTTACTGTCCAATAACACGATAACATATATTTTTTATAAATGAAAGAACTCATAAGTTCTCTGTCAGAAAAAAATTCTAGTACACCAATTAAAATATTATTTTTCAACACATTTTTATGGTTTATTTAAAAAGGATTAATGAAAATGATATCTATATGATTTACTTTCTCAAATTGTGATCACCTCTAAATGGATATGTTATTTTACATTGTTCAGTATTTCCATTGGATGATATTGTTTGTGATCATTATTTATATCATCAGTGTAAAAATTTATGATGTATTAAAAAAATCTCAAGGATTGTTTCAACCTAATTTTGTGTGTACCTTCTTCACAAATGAGACATCCCAGTATTTATTTAATTTTATATCCTAAAACTTTTTCATAAATAATAAAGTCATCTATCATCTCATGCAATATATATCTTAAGGTGAAATCTAAAATCCTATAGGAATAACACAATATAAAACAAATATCCCACAAAAATTTCAAGTCATCAATAAATGGATAAAACTGAACATCAATATCATTATTATGTTTTTTTAATCTAGACATAATTGGAGGAAACATAATGCATTTACACTTCATGCATAACAGTGATGGAAAGTTTTAATTTACCAGTATAATAAGACATGTACTGTGAGTACTCATTTTTACACTAAAATGATTCATTATATCTATTGGTTGCTTAATATAATCTATTCATAGTTATTTTCCAAAACAATAACATAGATGATCAATTTTTTTCCACTAAGTAGAGTCTATTGGTTGAAAAAGATTCCTAAAATTAATTCTTGTATTTTTGTGCCATATTAATTTTCATATAGTCTCTTCATGTCCATATAGCCTTCTAACCATTTTAATGACTATATATCACAATATTACTATATAAGTACATTATTCATATTTCTTATATCAATCTATATAACACATATGGAATTTTTATGTGATCCACGATCCTTGAGAAACTATATAAAGTCATTTTTAAATGCATTTATTCATTCAGAGATCATGTCCATTGAACATAACATTTGTTTAGTATTATATTTTTTATAAGGAATCTCATTTTATTTAGGTGGAATAACATATAGGAGACCAAAAAGTTCTGTAAATATTATGTCACTCAATATACCCCCCTCATTAAAATTATATAGCTTTAGTATGGATGAAAATGTTTTATATTTTGTAAAATCGATAATTTTTTTTTCTTTTCATAGCTCTATATATTCTCAATAAAAATTTGGAAATTATGAATTTCTTCTTTAATTATCATTTTTATTTACTCAATATAATCTCTAACATCAACCACACATGTAATTATATTAGATGATCCAAAAATAATAGTGTTATCCTAGTCACTATCTAAAATTAGTTCTTCCTTGTGTATTTTAAAACATTAAAAACATTGACCTATTTTGTAATATATGAAATGTACTTCTAAATCAATTCAAAAAATTCATCGTGAATAAAATAAATTCCAAATAATTAAAATAATTTGGGATGGGTAGTATGCGTTATATGGTGAAAACATGATTTTATCTTTAACACTATCTTCATATTATTTTGTCATGTGATTGGAATCCATTTATTTTGGAATCATTTCAATATTTTTTACTTTATCAAAAATCGTTTTTTATAATATATATATATATATATATAAATTATAAATAAATTTTTTGTATACATTGATATTTAGAAAATTATCAAAATTTGATTTTAAAATGTAAGTATATATATGATTGTTTGTGTTTAACATAGTTGTGTGTAAATATAAAAAACCTATATTTTATAATACATTTAAATTTTTATAGTTTTATTTCATTATAGTGTATCATGGTATGTATAGTCATAGTTCATTTTTTTCAAATAATTAGAAGGATAAATTTCATAATGAATTTTTATATTGAGATTAAAATTCATTAAATAAATTTCAATTTGAGATAATGAATTTCCATATAGGAGTTACATAATCATCAAAATCATAGGATAAATTTATTGATACATCTAGGAGATTTTCCTATTTTATTAAGAATAAATTCATACTCAAATATAATCTAAAGTAATTAATAAATGAAATTTTTTAAATGATAAGAAATGATATAAATTTATGGTTTTATTATAAAATGATAATACAACCATTGTTACATAACATGTTTGTTCTGAAAATCATAACAAAAATCGTGAGGGTATGAGAATTACATAAGGTATAAATTAAAATATTTAGGATTAGTAAGAAATACTAACTCTAATGATCCATATTATCTACTAAATTCATCCAACATACCTTAAAAACACCTCTAAGATCCGGTGGAAAATATAGAATTTACATAAAAATATTTGGTTGGGTGTGAATTTTAGGATAAATAAGTATGATCAACCCTTCAAATTGATAAACATCTATGTGTGATAGATAATAATGAGTAAACATTAGTGATAATAAAACAATAAAAATAATTTTACAAAAATAAACCTAAGGAAATTTGAAAAATAATTGTAAAAAATTCAGAAGCCATAATCATATTCCCATTATACAACATCCGCATTCATGAATCAGTGGAATAATTAATCTTAAAGGACATAAACCATTACATTAACTAACCTAAATAAATTACATAAATGGTTCTTTAATTTATTCTAATACCACCTGAAGAGAATTTTTTATCCCCATAGGATGGTGAATAGGGCATAGGTATCCAAAAACAAAGAAGAGGGAATGATTTCACAACAAGAAAAATACAATAATGTGAAACAATTAAAAATGATTATAAAATAGTCCATAAGCCAATACAATCAACATGGGTAAAATCTTCACAGGGTAGATAGTTTGTCAAACCCAACATCTAAAAACCAATGATAGATTTATTACAATATCTCCTAGAAATAGGTGGAATACATACATCTTCTATCACCATTAACTCCTAAGGCCCTATAATCAATAATACCCACTACCACCAAGTGGTGGTTTTCTTTTTCCTAGACCTAGAATAATAATGCCTACAAAGAAACTTAAAAAAATGTATGGTGTGAGAAACACTATCTTGGTGGGATCACAAAAATAATTTCATTAGTATTCAATACCAATTAATAAATTACTCAATGTTATATAAAACATGGCAGGGTAATTTTTTAACAATTCATAACAAAACAATATTTTTAAATAATTTTGATGAATGTAATAAAATAGTTACAAAATTAAATTTAAAACAAAACTAGAATATATAATAATATCATTAAAATTGTACTTGAATAACTCATTTCATCAAAATAGGTATGAATACACTTTATAGCCAAAATATACATGATTATATCATTTTATAATCATTGGAATGAATAAATCACTTTCAACAATTTTCTATCATATAACCATGGTAGTAATGCATCGGGTTAAATATTTTAGGAATGTTCTAGAAAATCACAATGAAATATAGCTCATAGTGTGAACACATCCTTATATTCTAATACTAAGGGGAATAAGATTTTATCCCATATAATGAATTTCTATACCTCATGAAGATTATGTGTTCATTATTATCATGAATCCATTTCTAGGTAGAGCTGATATATTTCTATAATCCATATCCTTACACCTAATTATATAGCCTCCCATGTGCTTCAATTTTATCAATCATATAAGGGTATTTAATATATTTCATTCAATATTAAATAATTTTAGTAAATAATTTTAGTCATCACATGTTCATGTACCAAAACATTCCATATCATTTTAAAAACAACATTAAATGATTTTCATGAAAACATATTTCTTTCAATAAAAACAAATTTTAATCTAAAATTCATTAAAAAATCATACCTTCTCCCCACAAAAATAATATTCAAAGTATTTATTAAAATAATCAATTTCCATTCAAGATAATTTTATAGAAATCAACACTTTATTTTAAAATCTATAATCAATGATGTTCATCACACATAATGCCATTTCAAAGAATTTATAAAAATAATCAAATCATTCTTTATAAATCAATTATAAATCCATTTCAAATTATTCAAGAAATAATGGTTTAAATTAATATGAATTACCTTATGAAACCACCAACCATAATCACGTTCTTTATAAATACCCAACACGGGACCCACAAAGGAAGAGTTGAAGGGATAGATTTTTTGAAGTGAATATCTTGAAACAATAATTACACAAATAAGGATATATATATATATATCAATGATAAAGGGATCCAATAATCTTGAACATGGATAGTGACAATAAATTAATAATTCATAAGTAAATCTTGGTATTTCTTAGTGAAAGGTATTCAACGCTTCAATTGTAACTTAGATATTTGAATATTCAAGTTTATAAGTGGAAACATCAACTTTAGAGAGCCTCTAATGTCAACTGGACTGATTTAGGTTTGAGGGATATGAGTTTTTTATTTAAATAATGTTTTGGGAAAATAAAATTGGAAATTCAAAAAATTAAATAATGTTCCACGTTTTGGAGAACCATATACCAACATGCACACCTTTTTGGTCAACTAGAAGAGCCACATGGATTAGATGCATGGTTTGAAAAAAACATGCACCAACTGTTCAAAGCCACACTGTAAGGCACTGATACCTGCTCATCCAAATTTGGAAAAAATATGTTATATATATATATAAATAATTGAAATTGAAAATATACAGTCCATTATACATCTGAGGAACTTTTCTATTATAAGATTTGGAGGAATAGGACAAGTATTAAAAATAACTAAAGTTAAAAAAATAAATAAAAAGGTGGCAATGGAACTTTTCTCATGCTATCTCCTTGTTTAATATAAACATCATAATACCATAAAATGATCTTGAAAACATTTTATAAAATATAGGGATGAAATAATTTCCCCATAAGAGGTTTTTAAAAAATCAATGAAAAACATTTTTGAAAATAACTTTTTAAAAACTTTTTTTGAAAATACCATCTGAAAAATATTTGGAAAATTTTTTCTATATATATACTTTTCAAAAATATAATAACATGGTTCTGAAAATATAGATATTGTAAACACACCTTTGAAAATACTTATAATTTTGAAAACATTGTTTGGAAAACATATTTTCAATATCTATTAGCTTTAAAATATGTTTAAAAACAACTTGAAACTACTATTTTAAAAATGAATTTGATATTACTTACATATTGAAAATGTGATAACTCCTTTTATATAAATTAAATGGGACATAAAATGAAATTTATAAATCTTTTATGCTCATATGAAAACATTTCATAAGAAAACTTAAGGTATAATAATACAAATAAATGTTCCTTTGAAAATAGGATAAACTCATATAAATTTTACCTTCATATTTATTTATTGTTTAGAATTTGAAGTAAAACAATTACATATTAAAACACACAAACACATTTTTCTCAAATAAAATCATTAAAACCCATAGAAATCAATTAAGACTCCTTTAGGTGACTTAGACCATCATATATTAAAAACCCTTTCAAAACCCTTTCAAAAAAATTTCAAAACCCATTCAATTGGAATAACCATTTAGAATACTTCCAATATTATAACTACCCATTTCATTAGAGATATATAATGGTGATAACACAAACAATAATCTATATCGGGCCCACCCATTTTCTGTGAGCTATAATGGGGCTTGACACTTTATATAATCTATATCAGACTCACTTGTGAGATATAATGGAGCTTAACCCTTTATATAATCTATATTGGGATCACTCATTTCATACAATGCTCAAGTACAATATCAATAGTAAAACACATTCATTATAAAATCCTTTGAAGAACTCATTTCAAAACCATATGAAAAATAATTTCAGATAAAATTAACATTTTCTTTAAAAAAAAATTTAAAACAAAATAAACTTTTTAATTTGAATTTTTTTTCAATATATGCATATACATGAAAATAAATTATTATATATTTACATAATTATATTTATATAAATATATATAAATATGAACTTTCATAATAATAAAAATGCTAGATTTTTTACTACCAAATTTTATGGAAAATAACATTTGTAATGTTTCATGGGATGTTAACAAATTAATGATTAACACCCCTGTATTTATAGTTTCATTAATAAACTCATAAAATCATTTTTTTTAAATAGGACATGAAATTTTAAACTCTATCTTTTAGAACTCATCCTTGAATAATATAATTAGATACCCATTTAAATAATTCAAAATTTTATCCTTTAAAATAAAATTTTATACATAAATAAATGGCATAAAGGAATAAATCATCCACATAATATAACAGTTATTTTAAAATTAATTATTCCCATTAAATAATACTTTAAACAATATGTATAATTTCTCTTTATTAAAATAAATATATAATTTTGGAAACAAAATAATATTAAACTCATAAAATCATAATAAGTAAATTTTTCAAGAAAACACTTTAGAAATGTATAAACATAATCTGAAAATACAAATATACACACACCCTTACATAAAAATAAGAATGGAAATAAATATAAATCTTGAGGCAAATAATCATGGACTATGAAAAAAAACACATATGCTTATGTTTGAGTAATATAGGCTTGCGATTTGAAAATAATATACATACATATGTATATATACATGAGGAATATAAATTTTTAATTTTAAACTATTATATATAAATATATATAATTTCCCTTTACATAATTATAAAATTGAAATTATAAGTATTAAAAATAAATATACTTTATAATTTAATAATATATATATATATGTAAATATATTTGAATAATATATCTTGAAACTAAAAAAATAATATATACTTAAATATAATAAACCCTTACATGAAAATAAGTGTGAAGATACTTGCGTAATTTGAAGTAAATATTATAGAGTTTAAAAATAATACATATATATAAGTTTCACAAATATAAACTTTAAATTGAACACACACAAATATATAATAGTTTTTTTTAAAAATAAGTTCCATTTCATAATTAGAGGTCTTAAAATTGATAAACATATTTACATATATATAAATCATTACATAAAATTAATTTAAATCCAAAAAATGTAAACTTGATTTTTTTTGAAAATATTAAATATATATGTATATGCTTGAATAATATAAAATCGTAATTTTAAATACAAATGTATTAAAAATGTTATTTTAAAAAGAGAATTCCTCGTACCTTATGAAAACTAGAAATAGAAGGAGAGGAAGCTTCTTCCTGCTTGGGAGAAACTCTAACCAGAATGAAGGAAGTGGAATTCAGTCTCTTTGAGTGAGGTGCTTGAACTAGTGGGGAAGAGAGGAAAATGAGAGTGTTTTGGCTTGGCTCGAGAATGGGTTCTTCTTATAACTGAATGAGTGGGGTTCTTCTAGTGTTAGTAGAAACCCATATATATGAATATATGGTTCTTATGTTAGTTTAGCTTATAATAGAATATATTGAAAACAACACAATGTATCTACGCACTGTGGATCATAATTAGGGGTGTAAAAAGAAAATCCTTTCTTCTGGTATACTCATCCTAACGAACTGGGTAAAAAACAAACCAGTTTCATTTTAAATAATAATACTACTCAATTTTAACACTGATAATGTTTTGTGTTAAAATTTATCGTTTTCAATCTTCCTCATGAAGTAAGGTAGCCAATGGTGATGGATGTAGTTTGATCACATTATAAGGAAAATAAAATATATGGTCTTTTCACTATGGGAAACAATATTAGTGGTAGTTCACTATATGAAGAATGTACTGGTTGGTGTTTCTATGGGGTGAAATATGGCCAAAGAGATCTTCTTTTAGGAGGGAGATTCTTGAAAGGCATGAAAAAGACGGGATGAACAATCAGGGGATTTGACTTGGTGAAGAAGATGAAGTGGGGATATGATCATATGGTTGTTATCATTCGATCTAACTATTACAATATATCCATATGTTTAAAGACATGTGAAAAGTGTACACAATATAGCGTCCCATGTCAAAACATAAGAAGGTCCTTAGCTTCTATATAATCTAAATGGGATCGATATCCAACTAGGAGATGTAATAGGGTCTTCTCCTGAGGGTCTTATACATGACCCCAACAGGTGCAAAGCCTAACCCATGAACATGGGCCACATGACCCACCTTACCTATATAGGGTTGGGTATTTGCCGAAGCTATTCCTCTATAACTATGAGTTTATCCTCTACCACCATCTTGGATGCTCTTGGATGGATCTCCCCATAGGTTGAGTGTGCTCCCGACAGTGGGTTGATGGTGTGGCCAAATAGCTTAGCATGGTAGGAAACTTTTTTATAAAAAGAAATTCTAAAATAACACTTAATAAGTAAAAATTAACATAGTATAATTTATATTCTTTTATTTATTTAGTTTTATTATATTTCAACTAAAAATTATAATATTTTTTGAAATATATTCCTATCATAAATTTTAAAATTAAATTGACCAATTAGTTGTTGTTTTAAACATTTTATGTTTAGTCTCCAATTTTACTTAAATTCATTAATTAATCATGAAAGTACCACAAATATGACACATTGTGAATTATTTAACTAATTTATAATTCATTCCTAAATTACTTCATATTTATGTATAATTTTTTTAAAATGGTTTCAATGGTTATATTCTCATTTCAGTATTTATAAAATTTTCCTTTCATTTGAAATCCCCAAAGACTAATTCCAACGACCAAATAGTTTTTTTCTATAAACAGCCTACATACGAGGTACATTAATAACTAAACTTTACATGGTTTGAATAATCTTTCTCACAAAGAATAATATTTTATTTCTATTACTATGTGTTCTTACTATATTTATCTTTTTAGGGATCCTACTCATTATAGATACAGATGATTATGCCTATGATTGGGTAGTTCTAATGTTTGTTTCAGCATGTCTTCTTTTATTATTGATGGATCTTTCTATCTTAATTTCAACCAAATTAGTTGATTTTTTTTTGTAATTAAGTGTTCTTGTATCCATGTCTAAATTTGAATGTTTTTTTAAATAAAATGTACTCTATTATAATTTTCTAAGTTTTCAAGATTTTTTTTTATTTAAATGAAAAATAAATACTTAAAAACATACTAGGGTGTAATATTCAACCCCCCCTAAATGGAATTTTACCCTCATAATTCTTTCACACTCTAAGTCTCCCACTCCAATCATCAAACATGAGAGTTATTCATTCTTACAAAATAATTTTTTTATTAAGATCACTAAACATAGAAAATTTTAGTTAACAACAACCCATAACTTCAACCATGTCTTCAATGTTGTTGTCTCTTATGAAGATAAATTGCCTAGGAATTATAGCAGTACCAAATTTAATGATTAAAATCCTCTATCTCCTCTTTCCAAATTCAACTTCTACATTTCAGATCAAATTTATGAAGGCATTTATAATTATTTAAAAAGTTTTCATTTTCAATATATAACTTTTTAATATTTCTTTGAACCTTAATTTTATAAAATAATTTCATTGGGTTATCCTCAAAGGTCTCAAAATTATATTTTATACTTCAAGGTATATAAAAATTTAAAATTTGGTATATATAATCAGAATAAAGTTCACACTCTTCTACGGATCTTTAGTATTGATTAGTTATTCACATGGTTTAGGTAGGGTAAAAAATTATAAAAATACCCTAGTAATACTGTCCATGCCTATGATAGTAGAAAAGGTAAGAAAACAATATCTTTCATACACAATCCATGATCCTTGGAATAAATGGGGAATATTGGAGGTGTGAGATGCCTCATATAGTTTTTCTAATGTGGCTTGGATGTTGTAAAAATTTTCAAAGTCATTTGAGCATGACTTCAGAATGATTCGTGAAATTAAATCCTATGGTAGAGAGACATGAGTTGTTTGGGATCTCTCTCCATCCATTTTGAGGTTGATATTCATTTAAAAATGAATTAAGGACTAATGGATCTTCTAAGGAAGTATATTTTAGTAATAGAATCTATATATATATATATATAACCAAATCATCCTTATTTCTAAAGTTATCTAAACTGTTCTTTTGATACCAACTATAAGGCCCCCGAGACCCGTGATTCTTAATCTGGTACAAAAATTCTCTCTCTATATATATATTATAAAAACAACTAAAACTGAAAATATACAATACCTTTTACATATAAGGATGATTTCTGGTATAGGATTTAGAGGAAAAGGACCATTATTACAAATTATCAAAGTTAAAATAATAAATAAAAAAGCAGTGAATGAACATTTCTTGTGCTTTCTCATTATAAAAACTAAACTTTATGTAACATCTAATTGATATTAAAAAAATATTATAAAACAAAGGGTGAGAATAATTTTCCAGTATGTGGTTTTTAAAAATCCATTGAAACCCCTTTTTGAACATACCTTTTGAAAATACATTTGCAAAAATACCTTTTTTGAAAATTCATTTTTAAAACTATTTTTAAAAAATTCTATATATATACCTTTCAAAATTATAATACTAGATGATTCAAAAATATTTTTTTTGGAAAAAACGTCCTTTGAAAATAATTATATTTTCGAAATATTTGTTTCAAATTCTTTTTTTCAAAATATAATAGCTTTAAAATAATTTTAAAAATCATCTCAAACCATTATATTCAAAATGTCATTGAGAATACTATATTTTGAAAATGAAAAAATACCTTTTAAATAAAGTAAAGGACATAAAATTAACTTTATAAATCTTTTATTCCCATATGAAAACATTTCATAAGAAAACATAAGGCATAATAAAACACATAAATGTTCCTTTGAAGACATTATAAACTCATATAACATCTACCTTTATCTTTAATTTATTTTAATAATATGAAATAAAAAATTTTCTTATGAATACACACACATGTACACAAATTTTGCTCGTAGAAAATCATTAAATACCATAACAATCAATTAAAACTCTTTTATTTGACTTAGAGCATCATATACTTAAAACACTTTCAAAACCCTTTCAAAACTCATTCAAACCCCTTTAAATTGGTTTAACTATTGTTAAGAATTCAAATATTATCATTAACCAATGAATTTGAGATCTATAATTTGGATCACCCTTCATAATGATACATTGAGCTCACCCATTTTTTGTGAGCTATAATGGGGCTCAACCCTTCATATAAGCTATATCAGGATCACCCATGAGCTATAATGGGGATAAAACCTTTGTATAAGCTATACTAGGAACACATGTTTCATATAATGACCATTTACTATATTAAGAGTAAAACACATTCATTATAAAACCCTTAGAGAAACTCTTTTTAAACACATATGAAAAACTCTTCTGGATAAAAGTAAAATTTTATTTTAAAACCCCATTTTCAAAACAAAATAATTTTTTTCATT
Organism: Viscum album; assembly: GCA_963277665.1. NCBI lineage: Eukaryota > Viridiplantae > Streptophyta > Magnoliopsida > Santalales > Viscaceae > Viscum > Viscum album. The sequence goes on along the minus strand of OY728133.1, from coordinate 1,230,736,106 downwards.
TGAAAACCATTTTCAATTTAAAAAATACATAGATTTGATTTATTACATATTAACATTATTATAAATATATATATATATAAATATGAACCTTTATAAGAAAACTAATGGTAGATTTGGTAATACCAAATCTTATGGAAAATAACCATTACATACTTGCATGGGATGTTAATGAAGGAATTAATAACACCCATGTATTTAATGTTTCATTAACAAGTTCATAAAATGAATTTTTATTGAAATAGGATAGAAAATATTAAATGATATCTTTTAGAACTCATACTTTAATAAGATAATAACATACCCATTTATTTAGTTTAATATTTTATTATTTAAAATATCATTTTATACATAAATCAGTGGTGTGGAGGCATAAATCTTCCACATAAAATAATGGTAATTTTAAAATTACTTATTACCATAAAATAATTCTTTTAACAATATGTATAGTTTTTCTTTCATAATGCAATCATAAATTATTGGGATAATTATATTACACACATAAAATCATAATAAGTAATGTTTTTAATATAATATTTTATCAATATATAAACTTAATCCAAAAATATATATATGCAAACTCCCGTACATAAACATAAGTATAAAAATAATCATAAATCTTGAGTTAAATAATCATGGAGTTTGAAAAAAAAACATACATATATGTTTGAGAAATATCAAATTGAAATTTTAAAACAATTTAGTTACATATGTATATTTACATGAGGAATATAAATTTAAAATTTAAAACTATTAAATATATATATATATAAATAGATTGTCCCTTTACAAAATTATAAACTTGAAATTATAAGTCTTAAAATTAAATGTATTCAAAAATGGAATAAAACGTGTATATATATATATAGGTTTTAATAATATGACTTGAAACATGAAAATAATATATTCTTAAATATAATACATTCTTACACAAATATAAGTATGAAAATAATTTCATAATTTGAATTAAATAAAAATATAGTTTGAAAATAATATGTATAAATAAGTTTGACAAATATAAACTTGAAATTACACAAGTATATATAATAGTATTTTTTTAAATAATCCCTTTACATAATTAGAGGTTTTAAAATAATAAACTTTTAATACATATATATCAATATTTACATAATAAGAATTTAAATCCAAAAATTATAAATTGGAAGTTTTTGAAAATTTTACACATATATATGTATATTCATGAATAATATAAATATGTAATTTGAAATACAATTGTATAATTGTTTTTATTTTTAAAATATAACTCACCTTACCTTCTAGAAACTATAAAATTAAGGAGAGTAAGCTTCTAATTTATTTAGGGAAACTCAAACCAAATAGAAGGAAGTGTCCTTGTAATGCCCCGACCCTAGTTACCCAGAGTCGGTGCATTAATTACATAACATTGGCATGATCACAAGAAAGATCAAATCTCGAAAGACCGATTGGTTTAGTAGCCTTGGAAACACTAGATATATTCATAAGTTTTACATTACATCAAAAAATGAAAAAATACTACAACAACATAATGTCTCCATAATCCACACTCATATCCCCACATAATATCCCCACAAGTCATTCATAATTTACTTCTTCACATCCTGGGAAAATAAAACATAGAAAAGGGGTGAGCTCAAATTCCCAGTAAGGATAACAATATAGAGAAAAATTTCATAAATAAGAATAAACATTTAAGGCAATGTATAACTAAAACAAAAGCCTTTTAAACTTTAACTTCAACATAGTATGGCATAAATAAAATGAAATAATTCCATTTACTTATTCACATGGATATTCTACTAATAGAATAATCACATGCAATATCAATAACCACTTTCATAATGATGGAATGCATAATGCCAGACTATCATAACCACATAGCCAAGGCCTCGTGCCAAGACTACAAATAAGATTTTTCCAAGGCCTTGTGCCAAGACACTAGTTTGTCTCATGAGACCTACCGATGCATCGAGGAGCTATAGCGGGCTCCACCCGTCACATATTAAGTCCAATGCATTCCCATATGAAAAGGTTTAAACATAACATAAACATTCGTATTAAAACTAGCATACGAAATGTCAATACTTTCACCATAAACCATGAATGGTATATAAAAAAATAGCACATACACAGTCAAACATATCACAAAACCTTCAATACAATATAAAAGTTTTGTATCATAATATATCATCCTCAAATAAGCGTAAAATCCATTAAAGGATGTTGACATAGATGAAATAAAAACTCTTTTTAAAGAAATATCTTTTTCTATTTTGAAATAATTTAAGAAATATATATTTATAAAATAAAACATTTTCTTATAAGCTTGTAAGGGAAGCTTTGATGATTTTATAACGGCGGAAAATAACCGCACCCGCCGTATAAGTTAAAAAAAACATTCTTATCTTAATTCTGTCGAAAAGGTTAAAAAGCAACTTGTTTGGAAAACGACAGAAAGATTCCCTTATAAACCTCTTATAAAAAGTCAAACAAGGGTATAAATGACTTTAACCCATATTCTTTTAAATATTAAAAATGTTTTGAAATTCATTTTGAAGAAACATGGACGTGGATGATAACGAGATCCCAATAGATTATTACGTATAAACAACCTCGGATAATGAAGAGATTGTGAAATAACCCTTAACTTGTACTTTTCCTTGGTTGGGGTAGGTTAACCTCCTGTATAATGGTGAAATAATTGTTATTAAATTATATAAGAATCATATATATTAATATGATATCATATATGATCTTTTAACATTGATTTGTTAATAATATCTTAGAATTATCGTCGTTTCGGGTGTTAACTTACTCATTTTCTTTTATATGTTTTGTTACATAAGCCATGTTTGTTGTATCTTATTCATATCCAGAATGATATCAAGTCCTTAAACATCATTTTTAAATCATCAAATGATAATTATACTTGAATGGATACGATGGAGAATGAATCTCATCGCGTTCGTGGAGACGGTAGTCCGTACGTACGCACGAGCGACAATATCATTCTTTTGATATTAAAATAATATATAAATGGATGGTATATCATATATACAGAATAATTAACATGTTATATTTGTTATTTACAAGAGTTACACATCATTATTATACCCATCCAAATAATATTATATTGAATAACAACTACACCACGACGTGGAGACGGTAAGCCATACGTAGGCACGTATGGTGAAATGTTATTCAAAGGGTGGATAGAATACTGAATATGGTTGTACCATATTTATAATAACATCACAGTATATGTGAGATACTGGAGTTATTATTTTAGAATGGTAAGAACAAAGAAATAATAAGTGGAAGAAGAAAGGAACTTGAAAAGGGGTGGTGAAAACATTACCTCTTCTTCGGGTTCTTCCTTTTGATTTGATCAAAAGGGCTCCTTAGGTTGGCTTTCTGATCAAACTAAGGCCTCTAGGTTGTAGTTAGGGAAGTTGGGAGAGTATTTGGGCAGAGTTTGGCCGAGCCAAGTGGCTTGAGAGGTGTGAGGAATGAGTAGAAGTGGTCTCCTTTTATAAGGGAGAGGAGGGGCTCTTTAGGAAAGAGTGAAAGTATTACTTTATAATATAATTATATTCGGTTTATAATGGTCCAAAAATCATTGAGGTCGAAGATAAGATGACTCATATTCTAAATAACATCAACCAATAAGAATTGGACTGGTTTTAGATAATATTTTAATCATTATAATCTTATTTATTTAAATGATTTATTAATGAGGTAAACATTGCATCATTATTGTGTCATTAATAATTTAAATTATTTGATGTATAAAAATTATAAATAAAATATCATTATGTAGGAAATCGTTTTAGCTTTCTAATGAATATTTATAATCGAAAATCCAACATGTATAACCCTATGTAAAAATTGTTCTTCTAAAAGATGTAAGATTATGCCATTTTTATTTTTATTTTAACTTTATTAATATAATGTGTCCCTACCACATACAAGTGGCTCTAAGGGGTCCCCAAATCGACCCAAGGATGCCCATGGTCGGGTATGTGTCCACCAATAAGGTTAGGACACGTTTTAGGGTAATTTTGTATTATTATAATATTATTTTTTAACCCCTATTTACCGGATTTACCCTTTAACCATGGTAAATAAAATATTTACCGCAGTAATTATTCAAAATGTGTAAAAATAAAAGTTACCTATTTACATAATTTGAACATACTGATTCCAAATATGTAATCCATTTTTCCAAATTCAAAACACAGAAGTGGCAGAAATTAATTTAAAATTATTTCCCGTTGTTAAAATAAAAAACGTGTTTTTAAGAGATAATAACTATCAAAAGATTGACACTTGTTTATGTCTGGTTTAATTGTGAAATTATGTCCAATGAAAAACATGAAATTAAATGGTAAAAATATATTCTAAATATACTTTAAAACCACTCAAATTCATAATTTATCAATATTAATTATTTTGATTAAAAAAGTTGATTTTAATTAAAATTTAGTAATTTTCACTATTCATCAAAATATAAAAGTTATCGGAAAAGTACCAAAATTTCACCCTAGGCTAATTTCAATATTCTGAATCCAAAAATGAAGTCCATTTTGAAATATAAAATATATATGATTTCAAAAAGTAGGTATTACTATTCACAATGGCTAGTTTAATTAGTTGTGGTGTGTGTTAGAACTCGAGGTTGCGTACAACACACGCTATCGCATTATTCGAAGGTAAACGTATCGTGGAAGCTTGGGGTGTTACATTCTCCCCTCCTTAAAATAATTGCGTCCTCGCAATTTCTAGGGTATTACTTCATAAAAAGACTCGGGTGTTTCTTCATCATGAGTTCCTCGGGTTCCCACATTGCCTCTTCCATCTTATGATTTCTCCACAAAACTTTTACCAGACGCGTCGTCCGGTTTCTCAGTACTTGTTCTCTTGTATCAAGAATCCTGACAGGCTCTTCACAATAAGACAGATCAGGTTCCAGTTCTAATTCCTCATATGTGAGTACATGTGTTGGGTCAGGCATGTATTTTCTCAACAGAGATACGTGGAACACATCGTGAAATTTGGAGAGACTTGGCGGCATTGCCAATCAGTAAGCTACAGCCCCAATTCGTTCTAGAATTTCGAAAGGTCCGATGTACCTGGGACTCAATTTACCTTTCTTACCAAAACGTATGACTCCCTTCCATGGAGATACCTTCAGGAAAACATGATCACCGACTTGAAATTCCAAATCCTTCCTTCGATTATCGGCATAGCTCTTCTGCCTACTTTGAGCTGCTTTGATGTGATTTTGGATTACCTTCACCTTTTCCACCGTTTCCTCCACCAGTTCTGGGCCTATAAGTTCTCTTTCATTAACCTCATCCCAACAGGTTGGTGTACGACATCTCTTTCCGTATAACGCTTCATAAGGTGCCATCTGAATACTCGAATGGAAGCTATTGTTATAGGAAAATTCTACCAGTTGTAAATATTGATCCCACATACCCTGAAAGTCAAGTGAGCAAGATCTCAACATGTCTTCTAGGGTTTGAATAGTCCATTCTGATTGTCCTTCTGTCTGAGGGTGGTATGCAGTGCTCAAATGAAGTTCAGTATCCAGGGATTTCTGAAGACTTTTCCAGAATCTTGAAGTAAAACGGGGATCACGATCAAAAACAATCGATAGGGGTACTCCATGAAGTCTCACAACTTCATTAATATATAGTCTTGCTAGACGTTCCAGGGGTAGATCTTCTCTTATAGAAAGAAAATGTGCTGACTTGGTAAGACGATCAACAATAACCCATATTGCATCATTCCTTCTAGGAGTCTTTGGTAGCCCCATGACAAAGTCCATCGTAATATTGTCCCATTTCCACTTCGGTATGGGAAGAGGTTGCATGACTCCTCCATGCTGTTGCCTTCCAGCATTCACTTGTTGACAAACCATACATCTTGACACAAAATCAGCAATCTCCCTCTTCATGTTGTCCCACCAAAAATGTTCCTTCAAATCTCTATACATTTTGGTGCTCCCAGGGTGTATAGAGAAATTGGAACTTTGAGCATCATCCAGCAATTCCCTTTTCAGATCAGGTAAATCGGGAACACAAAGTCTCTTCCCGAATTTCAAAATTCCATCTTCATACACAAAGTCTCTCAATCTCCCATCATTCACAGCTTTAATCTTGTTCTGAAATTCTTCATCATCGGTCTGAGAACTCTTAATCCTTTATAGTAAAGATGGTTTGGCAACCATTTGAAAAATCATTGATGTTTCACCTTCCCTGGTTATTCCCATGTCCATCTTCACTAGATCCATGAAAATTGGTTCCCTTTAAATTCTCATCATGTTCAAAACTCCATGGTCTTTTCTGCTCAAAGCATCTGCCACCTTGTTTGCTTTCCCCGGGTGGTAGTGTATCGTGCAATCATAATCCTTGAGTAATTCAAGCCATCTCCTTTGCCTCATGTTGAGTTCTTTTTGTGAGAAAATATACTTCAAACTCTTGTGATCAGTATAAATCTCACATTTTTCACCATAGAGGTAGTGTCTCCATATCTTCAAGGCAAAGATCACAGTTGCTAACTCAAGATCATGAGTAGGATAGTTTTGTTCATGAATTTTCAACTGTTGTGATGCATAGGCAATAACTCTATCATTCTGCATAAGGACACAACCAAGTCCTTTCTTTGATGCATCACTATAAATAACGAACCCATCATTCCCCGATGGTAGAGTCAATATAGGAGCATTGACTAATCTTCTCTTCAGTTCTTTGAAACATTTTTCACACTCTTTTGTCCAAACAAATTTAACCCCTTTACGAGTGAGCTTCGTTAATGGGTTAGCCAATCGGGAAAAATTCTGGACGAAACGTCGATAATAACCTTCCAAACCAATAAAACTACATACCTCAGTTATACTCGTAGGTGCTGGCCATTCTTGGATTGCCTTGGTCTTAGAAGGATCAACAGAGATTCCATCTTTAGAGAAAATATGGCCAAGAAAAGAAATATCCTGAAGCCAGAATTCACACTTGCTAAACTTCCCATATAATTCATGCCTCCTCAGAGTCTTCAAGATAATGCGCAAGTGATTTTCATGATCTTCATAGGTTTTGGAGTATACCAAGATATCATCAATAAATACCACCAAAAATTCATCAATATACTCCTTGAAAACTCTATTCATCAGATCCATGAATACAGAGGGTGCATTAGTCAATCCAAACGGCATTACGGTAAACTCGTAATGCCCGTACCTGGTTCGAAATGCTGTCTTCGGAATGTCTTCCTTCTTCACACACAACTGATGGTATCCAGATCGAAGGTCAATCTTTGAAAAGTATTGAGCTCCATGCAGTTGGTCAAATAAATCATCAATACGAGGTAGGGGATACTTGTTCTTTATCGTTATAGCATTGATCTCCCTGTAGTCGATACATAACCTCATAGATCCATATTTCTTTTTAACAAAAAGAACAGGGGCTCCCCATGGAGAAACAATAGGGCGAATAAATCCCTTATTACTCAATTCCTCTAGTTGTTTTCTTTAGTTCGACTAATTCTACAGTGGCCATTCTATAAGGGGTCTTCGATATAGGCCTTGATCCAGGAATCAAATCAATGGAAAACTCAACTTCATATTCTGGAGGATGTCCAGGTAAATCTTCCGGAAATACATCTACAAATTCTTTCACAACAGGTACATCCTCTATTTGAACATTCCTTTCCTCACCGACAGTTATTTCATTCTCTTCCTCCCCAATAATTGAATTAAGTTTAGCTACTGGGGGTGGATCTAAATAAGAATTAGGTGGTGATGATTCTTCTCTAAAAATAAGGTGTTCCTTATCATTATCATCAAGAATCATAACCTCTTTCTTCTTACAATAAATCTTCGCATCATAGTCCGAAAGCCAGTCCATACCGAGGATTATATCAAACTCAATCATAGGTATGACGATGAGATCAGCAGATAAAGAAAATTTATGTGCTCTAATGGGGACTGATTCACAAAACTTTGTTGCAATGATACTTCCCTTAGGAGTTTTAACTGACAACTCCCTTATTAAATCAAATTGGAAATATCTAATTTTCATAGAAAACTGGGAAGATATGAAACAATGGGATGATCCAAAATCAAATAATGCATTTGCTAAACTTGAGGAAACCATTAAATTACCTGCCACCACGTCTTTCGGAGCTTCTACCTCAGCAGTAGTGATAGCATAAGCTTGGCCTTGATCCCTTGGCCTTTTCTGAGGTAAGATCTCCTGACGCTTAGGACATTCATTCGCATAATGTCCCATCTCCCTGCAATTGTAGCACTGAACGTTGGTGGCTTCCTTCTTCCCCTTGCAATCACGAGCTTGGTGGCCTTTTTCTCCACACTTGTAACAGACTCCCATTCCCTTAAAGCAAGCACCGGGGTGTTTCTTCCCACATTTACCACAGGATGGATATTCAACCTTTCCCTTCTTCCCCTTATTTCCATTCCCAGATTGATCAGCATGCCTCTTCTTCTCTTGCTTTGTTTTAAAGTCATAAGACTTAGAGAATTCCTTTTCGGTCTTGATTGCACATGAGACAATGTCTTCGTACGACGAAAAGGATTGTGAGACTAATGCTCGACGGAGAAATGGTTTTAACCCATCAAAGAAACGATAAATCTTACTTCTTTGGTTACGTATATAATCACCAGCGTACCTTGCTAACCTTGTAAAGTTAGCCTCATACTTTGCGACATTCTCATCCTCCTTCTGTCTCAGACTTAGAAATTGCCTTTCCATATCTGCTCGATGGTCGCGAGGGAAGTATTTTTCTAAAAACAGATCTTTGAACTCCCTCCATTCCATATTTGATACTTCATCATCTTCCTTCATGCTTTGAATCAATGACCACCATTGATCAGCATCTCCAGTGAGGCGGTAAACTGCCATGATAACTTTTTCCCTTTCACTGCTCCCCAAAGCCTGAAATATTTTCTCTAGGGAATTTATCCATTGCTCAGCTACTAAGGGATTTGTACTCCCATTGAACGTTGGTGGTTGTTGCCTCATGAATCGATCTAATATTGATCCTCCGCTCTACGGATCAGGGTACTCCATACGGGTAAGGTTATTATTCATAACCTGAGTAAGTTGTCCCAGTATGGTGATTAGCTGATCGGCACCAGTTGCATCACTAGCCCCACTATAATTATCTTGAGCAGGAGGGAAATCCCTACATGGAGTGCGTGCATTGATACAGTTTCCATTTCTTCCACTAGGCGCCATTTCTAAACAATGGCATAAACTAGATCAGTTTATGAATCAAAATACATAATCCCATACTTATAAAACACTTAACATAAATTGAACTATTTATGGATATAATCCCTAATCATAAAAATGTTTTCTTTGAGGGATTATATACTCATAAACCCTTCATAATGATTTGTAAAGAAAATGAGAGTTATCCTAAGCATATCCCCTGGGAGTGTCGTAACCAAGAGTGCAGCAAGGCCCGTTGTCGTGCACCAGTTCCCATTCGAGTCTAGCTCAAAGCGGTGTTTTCGGGTTTTACCCCTAGGTACATCTGTGCCAGAGCCGACTCTACCTGCTCGTATCCAGACAGGGATGTATTTCTCGGAAAACTCACAAAATCTCTACAATACCAAAATTCTAGGAAGTTCTTCTATACTAATCCTCAAAGTTCATCTTAGGTCTACGTGATCTAATCAGAGTTTATCTAAATCTAGCTTCCAAGGTTTGTACTAAACTTCCTTTGATACCAACTGTAACGCCCCGACCCCAGTTACCCAGAGTCGGTGCATTAATTACATAACATTGGCATGATCACAAGAAAGATCAAATCTCGAAAGACCGATTGGTTTAGTAGCCTTGGAAACACTAGATATATTCATAAGTTTTACATTACATCACAAAATGAAAAACTACTACAACAACATAATGTCTCCATAATCCTCACTCATATCCCCACATAATATCCCCGCAAGTCATTCATAATTTACTTCTTCACATCCTGGGAAAATAAAACATAGAAAATGGGTGAGCTCAAATGCCCAGTAAGGATAACAATATAACGGAAACTTTCATAAATAAGAATAAACATTTAAGGCAATGTATAACTAGAACAAAAGCCTTTTAAACTTTAACTTCAACATAGTATGGCATAAATAAAATGAAATAATGCCATTTACTTATTCACATGGATATTCTACTAATCGAATAATCACATGCAATATCAATAACCACTTTCATAATGATGGAATGCATAATGCCAGACTATCATAACCACATAGCCAAGGCCTCGTGCCAAGACTACAAATAAGATTTTTCCAAGGCCTTGTTCCAAGACACTAGTTTGTCTCATTAGACCTACCGATGCATCGAGGAGCTATAGCGGGCTCCACCCGTCACATATTAAGTCCAATGCATTCCCATATGAAAAGGTTTAAACATAACATAAACAATCGTATTAAAACTAGCATATGAAATGTCAATACTTTCACCATAAACCATGAATGGTATATAAAAAAATAGCACATCCACATTCAAACATATCACAAAACCTTCAATACAATATAAAAGTTTTGTATCATAATATATCATCCTCAAATAAGCGTAAAATCCATTAAAGGATGTTGACATAGATGAAATCAAAACTCTTCTTAAAGAAATATCTCTTTCTATTTTGAAATCATTTAAGAGACATATATTTATAAAATAAAACATTTTCTTATAAGCTTGTAAGGGAAGCTTTGACGATTTTATAACGGCGGAAAATAACCGCACCCGCCGTATAAGTTAAAAAAAACATTCTTATCTTAATTCTGTCGAAAAGGTTAAATAGCACCTTGTTTGGAAAACGACGGAAAGATTCCCTTATAAACCTCTTATAAAAAGTCAAAAAAGGGTATAAATGACTTTAACCCATATTCTTTTAAATATTAAAAATGTTTTGAAATACATTTTGAAGGAAAATGGACGTGGATGATAATGAGATCCTAGTAGATTATTACGTATAAACAACCTCGGATAATGAAGAGATTGTGAAATAACTCTTACCTTGTACTTTTCCATGGTTGGGGTAGGTTAACCTCCTGTATAATGGTGAAATAATTTTTATTAAATTATACAAGAATCATATATATTAATATGATATCATATATGATCTTTTAACATTGATTTGTTAATAATATCTTAGAATTATCGTCGTTTCGGGTGTTAACTTACTCATTTTATTTTATATGTTTTGTTACATAAGCCATGTTTGTTGTATCTTATTCATATCCATAATGATATCAAGTCCTTAAACATCATTTTTAAATCATCAAATGATAATTATACTTGAATGGATACGATGGAGAATGAATCTCATCGCGTTCGTGGAGACGGTAATCCGTACGTACGCACGAGCGACAATATCATTCTCTTGATATTAAAATAATATATAAATGGATGGTATATCATATATACAGAATCATTAACATGTTATATTTATTATTTACATGAGTTACACGTCATTATTATACCCATCCAAATAATATTATATTGAATAACAATTACACCACGACGTGGAGACGGTAAGCCGTACGTACGCACGTATGGTGACATGTTATTCAAAGGGTGGATAGAATACTGAATATGGTTGTACCATATTTATAATAACATCACAGTATATGTGAGATACTGGAGTTATTATTTTAGAATGGTAAGAACAAAGAAAGAAGAAGTGGAAGAAGAAAGGAACTTGAAAAGGGGTGGTGAAAACATTACCTCTTCTTCGGGTTCTTCCTTTTGATTTGATCAAAAGGGCTCCTTAGGTTGGCTTTCTGATCAAACTAAGGCCTCTAGGTTGTAGTGAGGGAAGTTGGGAGAGTATTTGGGTAGAGTTTGGCCGAGCCAAGTGGCTTGAGAGGTGTGAGGAATGAGTAGAAGTGGTCTCCTTTTATAAGGGAGAGGAGGGGCTCTTTAGGAAAGAGTGAAAGTATTACTTTATAATATAATTATATTCGGTTTATAATGGTCCAAAAATCATTGAGGTCTAAGATAAGATGACTCATATTCTAAATAACATCAACCAAAAAGAATTGGACAGGTTTTAGATAATATTTTAATCATTATAATCTTATTTATTTAAATGATTTATTAATGAGGTAAACATTGCATCATTATTGTGTCATTATTAATTTAAATTATTTGATGTCTAAAAATTATAAATAAAATATCATTATGTATGAAATCTATTTAGATTTCTAATGAATATTTATAATCGAAAATCCAACATGTATAACCCTATGTAAAAATTGTTCTTCTAAAAGATGTAAGCTTATGCCATTTTTATTTTTATTTTAACTTTATTAATATAATGTGTCCCTACCACATACAAGTGCCTCTAAGGGGTCCCCAAATCGACCCAAGGATGCCCATGGTCGGGTATGTGTCCACCAATAAGGTTAGGACACGTTTTAGGGTAATTTTGTATTATTATAATATTATTTTTTAACCCTTATTTACCGGATTTACCCTTTAACCATGGTAAATAAAATATTTACCGCAGTAATTATTCAAAATGTGTAAAAATAAAAGTTACCTATTTACATAATTTGGACATCCTGATTCCAAATATGTAATCCATTTTTCCAATTTCAAAACACAGAAGTGACAGAAATTAATTTAAAATTATTTCCCGTTGTTAAAATAAAAAGCGTGTTTTTAAGAGATAATAACTATCAAAAGATTGACACTTGTTTATGTCTGGTTTAATTGTGAAATTATGTCCAATGACAAACATTAAATTAAATGGTAAAAATATATTCTAAATATACTTTAAAACCACTCAAATTCATAATTTATCAATATTAATTATTTTGATTAAAAAAGTTGATTTTAATTAAAATTTAGTAATTTTCACTATTCATTAAAATATAAAAGTTATCCAAAAAGTACCAAAATTTCACCCTAGGCTAATTTCAATATTCCGAATCCAAAAATGAAGTCCATTTTGAAATATAAAATATATATGATTTCAAAAAGTAGGTATTACTATTCACAACGGCTAGTTTAATTAGTTGTGGTGTGTGTTAGAACTCGAGGTTGCGTACAACACACGCTATCGCATTATTCGAAGGGAAACGTACCGTGGAAGCTTCGGGTGTTACATTCTCCCCTCCTTCAAATAATTGAGTCCTCGCAATTTCTAGGGTATTACTGCATAAAAAGACTCGGGTGGTTCTTCATCATAAGTTCCTCGGGTTCCCACGTTTCCGCTTCCATCTTATGATTTCTCCACAAAACTTTTACCAGACGCGTCATCCGGTTTCTCAGTACTTGTTCTCTTGTATCAAGAATCCTGACAGGCTCTTCACAATAAGACAGATCGGGTTCCAGTTCTAATTCCTCATAGGTGAGTACATGCGTTGGGTCAGGCATGTATTTTCTCAACAGAGATACGTGGAACACATCGTGAACTTTGGAGAGACTTGGCGGCATTGCCAATCGGTAAGCTACACCCCCAATTCGTTCTAGAATTTCGAAAGGTCTGATGTACCTGGGACTCAATTTACCTTTCTTACCAAAACGTAAGACTCCCTTCCATGGAGATACCTTCAGGAAAACATGATCACCGACTTGAAATTCCAAATCCTTCCTTCGATTATCGGCATAGCTCTTCAGCCTACTTTGAGCTGCTTTGATGTGATTTTGGATTACCTTCACCTTTTCCACCGTTTCCTCCACCAGTTCTGGACCTACAAGTTTTCTTTCACCAACCTCATCCCAACAGGTTGGTGTACGACATCTTTTTCCGTATAATGCTTCATATGGTTCCATCTGAATACTCGAATGGAAGCTATTGTTATAGGAAAATTGTACCAGTGGTAAATATTGATCCCACATACCCTGAAAGTCAAGTGAGAAAGATCTCAACATGTCTTCTAGGGTTTTAATAGTCCGTTCTGATTGTCCTTCTGTCTGAGGGTGGTATGCAGTGCTCAATGAAGTTCAGTATCCAGGGATTTCTGAAGACTTTTCCAGAATCTTAAAGTAAAACGGGGATCACGATCAGAAACAATCGATAGGGGTACTCCATGAAGTCTCACAACTTCATTAATATATAGTCTTGCTAGACGTTCCAGGGGGTAGATCTTCTCTTATAGCAAGAAAATGTGCTGACTTGGTAAGACGATCAACAATAACCCATATTGCATCATTCCTTCTAGGAGTCTTTGGTAGCCCCATGACAAAGTCCATTGTAATATTGTCCCATTTCCACTCCGGTATGGGAAGAGGTTGCATGAATCCTCCAGGCTGTTGCCTTCCAGCTTTCACTTGTTGACAAACCATACATCTTGACACAAAATCAGCAATCTTCCTCTTTATGTTGTCCCACCAAAAATGTTCCTTCAAATCACTATACATTTTGGTGCTCCCAGGGTGTATAGAGAAATTGGAACTATGAGCACCATCCCGCAATTCCCTTTTCAGATCAGGTAAATCGGGAACACAAAGTCTCTTCCTGAATTTCAAAATTCCATCTTCATACACAAAGTCTCTCAATCTCCCATCATTCACAGCTTTAATCTTCTTCTGAAATTCTTCATCATCGGTCTGAGAACTCTTAATACTTTATAGTAAAGATGGTTTGGCAACCATTTGAAAAAGCATTGATGTTTCACCTTCCCTGGTTATTCCCATGTCCATCTTCACTAGATCCATGAAAATTGGATCCCTTTCAATTCTCATCATGTTCAAAACTCCATGGTATTTTCTGCTCAAAGCATCTGCCACCTTGTTTGCTTTCCCCGGGTGGTAGTGTATCGTGCAATCATAATCCTTGAGTAATTCAAGCCATCTCCTTTGCCTCATGTTGAGTTCTTTTTGTGAGAAAATATACTTCAAACTCTTGTGATCAGTATAAATCTCACATTTTTCACCATAGAGGTAGTGTCTCCATATCTTCAAGGCAAAGATCACAGCTGCTAACTCAAGATCATGAGTAGGATAGTTTTGTTCATGAATTTTCAACTGTCGTGATGCATAGGCAATAACTCTATCATTCTGCATAAGGACACAACCAAGTCCTTTCTTTGATGCATCACTATAAATAACGAACCCATCATTCCCCGATGGTAGAGTCAATATAGGATCATTGACTAATCTTCTCTTCAGTTCTTCGAAACATTCTTCACACTCTTTTGTCCAAACAAATTTAACCCCTTTACGTGTGAGCTTCGTTAATGGGTTAGCCAATCAGGCAAAATTCTGGACGAAACGTCGATAATAACCTGCCAAACCAATAAAACTACTTACCTCAGTTATACTCGTAGGTTCTGGCCATTCTTGGATTGCCTTGGTCTTAGAAGGATCAACATAGATTCCATCTTTAGAGACAATATGGCCAAGAAAAGAAATATCCTGAAGCCAGAATTCACACTTGCTAAACATCCCATATAATTCATGCCTCCTCAGAGTCTTCAAGATAATGCGCAAGTGATTTTCATGATCTTCGTAGGTTTTGGAGTATACCAAGATATCATCAATAAATACCACCAAAAATTCATCAATATACTCCTTGAAAACTCTATTCATCAGATCCATGAATACAGAGGGTGCATTAGTCAATCCAAACGGCATTACGGTAAACTCGTAATGCCCGTACCTGGTTCGAAATGCTGTCTTCAGAATGTCTTCCTTCTTCACACACAACTGATGGTATCCAGATCGAAGGTCAATCTTTGAAAAGTATTGAGCTCCATGTAGTTGGTCAAATAAATCATCAATACGAGGTAGGGGATACTTGTTCTTTATCGTTATAGCATTGATCTCCCTGTAGTCGATACATAACCTCATAGATCCATATTTCTTTTTAACAAAAAGAACAGGGGCTCCCCATGGAGAAACAATAGGGCGAATAAATCCCTTATTACTCAATTCCTCTAGTTGTTTTCTTTAGTTCGACTAATTCTACAGTGGCCATTCTATAAGGGGTCTTCGATATAGGCCTTGATCCAGGAATCAAATCAATGGAAAACTCAACTTCTCGTTTTGGAGGATGTCCAGGTAAATCTTTCGGAAATACATCTACAAATTCTTTCACAACAGGTACATCCTCTATTTGAACATTCCTTTCCTCACCGACAGTTATTTCATTCTCTTCCTACCCAATAATTGAATTAAGTTGAGCTACTGGGGGTGGATCTAAATAAGAATTAGGTAGTGATGATTCTGCTCTAAAAATAAGGTGTTCCTTATCATTATCATCAAGAATCGTAACCTCTTTCTTCTTACAATAAATCTTTGCATCATAGTCCGAAAGCCAGTCCATACTGAGTTTTATATCATACTCAATCATAGGTATGACGATGAGATCAACAGATAAAGAAAATTTATGTGCTCTAATGGGGACTGATTCACAAAACTTTGTTGCAATGATATTTCCCTTAGGAGTTTTAACTGACAACTCCCTTATTAAATCAAATTGGAAATATCTAATTTTCTTATCAAACTGGGAAGATATGAAACAATGCGATGATCCAGAATCAAATAATGCATTTGCTAAACTTGAGGAAACCATTAAATTACCTGCCACCACGTCTTTCGGAGCTTCTACCTCAGCAGTAGTGATAGCATAAGCATGGCCTTGATCCCTTGGCCTTTTCTGAGGTAAGTTTTCCGGACACTTAGGACATTCATTCGCATAATGTCCCATCTCCCGGCAATTGTAGCACTGAACGTTGGTGGCTTCCTTCTTCCCCTTGCAATCACGAGCTTGGTGGCCTTTTTCAACACACTTGTAACAGACTCCCATTCCCTTAAAGCAAGCACCGGGGTGTTTCTTCCCACATTTACCACAAGATGGATATTCAACCTTTCCCTTCTTCCCCTTATTTCCATTCCCAGATTGATCAGTAGGCCTCTTCTTCTCTTTCTTTGCTTTAAAGTCATAAGACTTAGAGAATTCATTTTCGGCCTTGATTGCACATGAGACAATGTCTTCGTACGACGAAAAGGATTGTGAGACTAATGATCGACGGAGAAATGGTTTTAACCCATCAAAGAAACGATCAATCTTACTTCTTTGGTTACGTATATAATCACCAGCGTACCTTGCTAAGCATGTAAAGTTAGCCTCATACTTTGCGACATTCTCATCCTCCTTCTGTCTCAGACTTAGAAATTGCCTTTCCATATCTGCTCGATGGTCGCGAGGGAAGTATTTTTCTAAAAACAGATCTTTGAACTCCCTCCATTCCATATTTGATACTTCATCATCTTCCTTCATGTTTTGAATCAATGACCACCATTGATCAGCATCTCCAGTGAGGCGGTAAACTGCCATGATAACCTTTTCCCTTTCACTGCTCCCCAAAGCCTGAAATATTTTCTCTAGGGAATTTATCCATTGCTCAGCTACTGAGGGATTTGTACTCCCATTGAACGTTGGTGGTTGTTTCCACATGAATCGATCTAATATTAATCCTCCATGCTGCGGATTAGGGTGCTCCATACGGGTAAGGTTATTATTCATAACCTGAGTAAGTTGTCCCGGTATGGTGATTAGCTGATCAGCACCAGTTTCATCACTAGCCCCACTATAATTATCTTGAGCAGGAGGGAAATCCCTACATGGAGTGCGTGCATTGATACGGTTTCCATTTCTTCCACTAGGCGCCATTTCTAAACAATGGCATAAACTAGATCAGTTTATGAATCAAAATACATAATCCCATACTTATAAAACACTTAACATAAATTGAACTATTTATGGATATAATCCATAATCATAAAAATGTTTTCTTTGAGGGATTATATACTCATAAACCCTTCATAATGATTTGTAAAGAAAATGAGAGTTATCCTAAGCATATCCCCTGGGAGTGTCGTAACCAAGATTGCAGCAAGGCCCGTTGTCATGCACCAGTTCCCATTCGAGTCTAGCTCAAAGCAGTGTTTTCGGGTTTTACCCATAGGTACATCTGTGTCCGAGCCGCCTCTACCTGCTCGTATCCAGACAGGGATGTATTACTCGGAAACTCACAAAATCTCTACAATACCAAAATTCTAGGAAGTTTTTCTATACTAATCCTCAAAGTTCATCTTAGGTCTACGTGCTCTAATCAGAGTTTATCTAAATCTAGCTTCTAAGGTTTGTAGTAAACTTCCTTTGATACCAACTGTAACGCCCCGACCCCAGTTACCCAGAGTCGGTGCATTAATTACATAACATTGTCATGATCACAAGAAAGATCAAATCTCGAAAGACCGATTGGTTTAGTAGCCTTGGAAACACTAGATATATTCATAAGTTTTACATTACATCACAAAATGAAAAACTACTACAACAACATAATGTCTCCATAATCCACACTCATATCCCCACATAATATCCCCGCAAGTCATTCATAATTTACTTCTTCACATCCTGGGAAAATAAAACATAGAAAAGGGGTGAGCTCAAATGCCCAGTAAGGATAACAATATAGAAGAAACTTTCATAAATAAGAATAAACATTTAAGGCAATGTATAACTAAAACAAAAGCCTTTTAAACTTTAACTTCAACATAGTATGGCATAAATAAAATGAAATAATTCCATTTACTTATTCACATGGATATTCTACTAATAGAATAATCACATGCAATATCAATAACCACTTTCATAATGATGGAATACATAATGCCAGACTATCATAACCACATAGCCAAGGCCTCGTGCCAAGACTACAAATAAGATTTTTCCAAGGCCTTGTGCCAAGACACTAGTTTGTCTCATGAGACCTACCGATGCATCGAGGAGCTATAGAGGGCTCCACCCGTCACATATTAAGTCCAATGCATTCCCATATGAAAAGGTTTAAACATAACATAAACATTCGAATTAAAACTAGCATACGAAATGTCAATACTTTCACCATAAACCATGAATGGTATATAAAAAAATAGCACATCCACAGTCAAACATATCACAAAACCTTCAATACAATATAAAAGTTTTGTATCATAATATATCATCCTCAAATAAGCGTAAAATCCATTAAAGGATGTTGAAATAGATGAAATCAAAACTCTTTTTAATGAAATATCTCTTTCTATTTTGAAATAATTTAAGAGACATATATTTATAAAATAAAACATTTTCTTATAAGCTTGTAAGGTAAGTTTTGACGATTTTATAATGGCGGAAAATAACCGCACCCGCCGTATAAGTTAAAAAAACATTTTTATCTTAATTCTGTCGAAAAGGTTAAAAAGCACCTTGTTTGGAAAACGACGGAAAGATTACCTTATAAACCTCTTATAAAAAGTCAAACAAGGGTATAAATGACTTTAACCCATATTCTTTTAAATATTAAAAATGTTTTTAAATACATTTTGAAGAAACATGGACGTGGATGATAACGAGATCCCAGTAGATTATTACGTATAAACAACCTCGGATAATGACGAGATTGTGAAATAACCCTTACCTTGTACTTTTCCTTGGTTGGGGTAGGTTAACCTCCTGTATAATGGTGAAATAATTGTTATTAAATTATACAAGAATCATATATATTAATATGATATCATATATGATCTTTTAACATTGATTTGTTAATAATATCTTAGAATTATCGTCGTTTCGGGTGTTAACTTACTCATTTTCTTTTATATGTTTTGTTACATAAGCCATGTTTGTTGTATCTTATTAAAATCCATAATGATATCAAGTCTTTAAACATCATTTTTAAATCATCAAATGATAATTATACTTGAATGGATACGATGGAGAATGAATCTCATCGCGTTCGTGGAGACGGTAGTCCGTACGTACGCACGAGCGACAATATCATTCTTTTGATATTAAAATAATATATAAATGGATGGTATATAATATATAAAGAATCATTAAAATGTTATATTTATTATTTACATGAGTTACACATCATTATTATACCCATCCAAATAATATTATATTGAATAACAATTACACCACGACGTGGAGACGGTAAGCCGTACGTACGCACGTATGGTGACATGTTATTCAAAGGGTGGATATAATACTGAATATGGTTGTAACATATTTATAATAACATCACAGTATATGTGAGATACTAGAGTTATTATTTTAGAAGGGTAAGAACAAAGAAAGAAGAAGTGGAAGAAGAAAGGAACTTGAAAAGGGGTGGTGAAAACATTACCTCTTCTTCGGGTTCTTACTTTTGATTTGATCAAAAGGGCTCCTTAGGTTGGCTTTCTGATCAAAATAAGGCCTCTAGGTTGTAGTGAGGGAAGTTGGGAGAGTATTTGGGTAGAGTTTGGCCGAGCCAAGTGGCTTGAGAGGTGTGAGGAATGAGTAGAAGTGGTCTCTTTTTATAAGGGAGAGGAGGGGCTCTTTAGGAAAGAGTGAAAGTATTACTTTATAATATAATTATATTCGGTTTATAATGGTCCAAAAATCATTGAGGTCTAAGATACGATGACTCATATTCTAAATAACATCAACCAATAAGAATTGGACAGGTTTTAGATAATATTTTAATCATTATAATCTTATTTATTTAAATGATTTATTAATGAGGTAAACATTGCATCATTATTGTGTCATTAATAATTTAAATTATTTGATGTATAAAAATTATTAATAAAACATCATTATGTAGGAAATCTTTTTAGCTTTCTAATTAATATTTATAATCGAAAATCCAACATGTATAACCCTATGTAAAAATTGTTCTTCTAAAAGATGTAAGCTTATGCAACTTTTATTTTTATTTTAACTTTATTAATATAATGTGTCTCTACCACATACAAGTGGCTCTAAGGGGTCCCCAAATCGACCCAAGGATGCCCATGGTCCGGTATGTTTCCACCAATAAGGTTAGGACACGTTTTAGGGTAATTTTGTATTATTATAATATTATTTTTTAACCCTTATTTACCGGATTTACCCTTTAACCATGGTAAATAAAATATTTACCGCAGTAATTATTCAAAATGTGTAAAAATAAAAGTTACCTATTTACATAATTTGGACATCCTGATTCCAAATATGTAATCCATTTTTCCAAATTCAAAACACAGAAGTGGGAGAAATTAATTTAAAATTATTTCCCGTTGATAAAATAAAAAGCGTGTTTTTAAGAGATAATAACTATCAAAAGATTGACACTTGTTTATGTCTGGTTTAATTGTGAAATTATGTCCAATGACAAACATTAAATTAAATGGTAAAAATATATTCTAAATATACTTTAAAACAACTCAAATTCATAATTTATCAATATTAATTATTTTGATTAAAAAAGTTGATTTTAATTAAAATTTAGTAATTTTCACTATTCATCAAAATATAAAAGTTATCCGAAAAGTACCAAAATTTCACCCTAGGCTAATTTCAATATTCCGAATCCAAAAATGAAGTCCATTTTGAAATATAAAATATATATGATTTCAAAAAGTAGGTATTACTATTCACAATGGCTAGTTTAATTAGTTGTGGTGTGTGTTAGAACTCGAGGTTGCGTACAACACACGCTATCACATTATTCGAAGGGAAACATACCGTGGAAGCTTGGGGTGTTACAGTCCTTCGTTCTGTTTGAGTGAGGTGCTCAAACCAGTTGGTAAGAGAGGTGAAGGAGAGGATTTCATCTCGGCTTTGGAAGGGGTTATTCTTTGAACCGAGTGAGTGGTGTTCATCTGGTGTGAGTATATTCTCTTATATATTCATATATGGGACATACTTTGTTTCTTATTCTAGGAGAAGTTGTTGAAAACAACACAGTGTATCTACACACTATGGATGTTAATTAGTGGTGTAAAAATAAAATCTGTGCTTCTTGTATACTCATCCTGATAAACTTGGTAAAAAAAATGAAGTAGTTTCATTTTAAATAATAATTACTCCTGATGTTAACACTAATAAAAGTATGTGTTTAAATTTTTCTTTTTAAATATTACTAAAAAAAGGTATCCACTGATGATGGATGTTGGTTGATCACTTTGGGATTTTAATAAAAGGTATGATTTTTTTTCATTTTGGGGAAAAATATCAGTGATGGAACATTGTATAAATGATAAAATGACTGGGGATTTCATGTGGTGAAATAATATTTATGAGATCTCCTTTTAGGGAGACAATGATTGAAAGGAGTGTTATGGAATGGATGAACAGTCAAGGGATTTGGATTAGGTAACAAAATAATGTGTGATGATTATCGGGAGGTCGTGATCATTTGATCAAATGACCACAATATATTTTTCTATTTTAATATGGGTGAAAATTTTATGAAATATATCATCCCACATCAAAACATAATATGGTCATCAGATTCTATATTAGCTAATGGTGATCGATAACTGTCTAGAAGCTATAATAGGGTCAACTCCTGAGGTCCTTATACATGGTTCGAATAGGCCTAAAGCCTAACCCAAGCATGTGGGTTGTGTATCCCACCTTATATATACACAACTGGGAATTAGCCAAACCAATGACTACGTTGCGAGGAGTTGGTCATCTACCCATAAATTGGCTGGTCTTGGATGGACCTACTTGTTGGTTGAGCATGCTCCCTATAATGGGATGATGGTCCGAATGAGCCACATACCATGGTAGAATTTTTTTAATAAAATGAAATTATAAAATATAATTTAATAAGTAAAAAATAACTTTGTATAAATTATCTTCTACTATTTATTCTATTTCCTTACATTTTAACTACAACTTATATTATTTTTTGAATCCATTCCTATGATAATTTTTAAAAATAAATTGACCCCTTAGTTTATGTTTATAACATTTTCTTTTTTGTCTCAAAGATTACTTAAATTCACTAATTAATTATGAAATTATCATAGATATGACACTTTTTGCATTATTAAACTAATTTAGAATAATATTCTAAATTAAATAATATGTATGTATACATTTTTAAAAAGTTTTTCAATTTTTATATTCTATTTTCATTATTACAAACATATTATTTTCATTTTAAATACTCAATAGATACTTCGAACACCCAAATAATTTTTCCAATAAATAGTCTACATAGAAGGTACTTTAATAACTAGACTCTATATGGTTGTAAGACTCTTTCTCTAAACTATGGTTCTTATCTTTCCATTAATATGTGTTCCTACTATCGTTCTATTTTGAGGGATCATACTCATGTTGTATCCTAATGATTATGGCTATGATTGTTATTTTATAATTTTTATCGAATACTTCCCTCTTTTATTACTAAAAAATGATAATATATTAATTTCCTCTTGATTATTTGGAAGAATTTTTAATTAAGTGTTCAAGTATCCATGTCTAAGTTTTTATCATACTTTAAATAAAATTTACTCTATTCTACTATTTTATGAGTTTTCAAGAAATGTTTTACTTATTTAAATAAAAAATAAATACAAAAAAACATAATGGGGTGTTACATGTAAGAACCCAGATCTTCCTTTCAGGTACGTTTTTCCTTTTCTAGTCATTTTTGGGAAAAAGAGGAAATTATGGAAATTTTCAAAGTACACTCCATGTACTTTATGATTACACTCCATGTAATTCTTTGTCGCACACAGCTGAGTGCTGGCCATGTAGCAGCCATAAACATGGCTGTGGGGGGGGGGGGGTGTTCGGAGGATGCTTAAAGTGGAGTATGGAAACAGTAAGTACACACCGTTTACTTCAAAAGTACACGTCGTGTAATTTCTTTTTTTATTAAATGCACAGGGGACGCGTTTGACGGAAAAAAACCAATCCTTATAGGTTTTGTTCATCTGAGAGCACTGAGCATCCGTGGATCATCGATGAGCCCCTGATTCTTCATCCATCATCCGATTAGAACACTAGTGATTGCATTGGAATCACAGTGGTGAGTTCTTCCTTCTCTCAGAGCATTGTTTTTCAATTCCTCCTCTTTTCCAAGTTATCTTGGGTTGAAATTTTTAAACGTTTTCATAGATCTACAATGTTCTATGTAGATTCAAGATTCTAGGTTCATGTATATTGATCTCCTAACTCCGAGGTAGGTGGTTTGTGCCTTTCTGTTGAAAGTATTTGAGTATTTTGTGCAAGATCCACCAATACACTTGAACAGGATATTGTGTGTTTAATGTTTTTGACCTATTGTATGATTTTTTTCATGTATACCTGAGTAGAGGTTATTTTTTGTGAATAGGGTACTTTTTGTGTGTGTTTTGGATGTATTTCCCATGCATGTTTTACCTGTTTATGTCCGTTTGGTCTAGTTTTTCCTGTTAGGCTTTTTCCAGTTGCCATGCCAAGTTTGTAGGATAGTGTGACTGTGGTTCTATTTTGCTGATAAGCCTTATAATTCTATCCAAGTAGTTTTTTATGTTTACTTGGGGTGATACGCCCACAATACATGTTTGACTTACACCGGGCCGTGAGAACATAGTGTAGTAGACCACTGGGGGAATGGATGTAAGGGCTTCTCTAGAGTGTCTTTATAATTTTATGATGCGAGGCCACATGGTAATTGATGTTGAGTGCTTCCTCAGAGTGTTTTTAGTTCCTCAACGTGGGCCACAGAGGGAAGAGACATTGAGTGCTTCCCTATAGCACCTTTATTATGATATGAGACTATAGGGGGAATTGACGGTGAGTACTGCTTCAGAGAGTCTATACTTTAGCTGAACCAGAGGGGTGAGACTATGTGTTCCTTCTCGGGGGTTGCTAGTACTTGTTGGTTGAACCAGAGGAGTTAGGCTATGAGAACTACCCAGAGGGTTACCTATGGTTTCTACTCAATTGTTAAGTTGCTAACCTATTGTGACTTAAATGCTTGAACTATGGATTGTTTACTGTTGAGTAATTTCCTGCTTACTATTTTCTATACTTTTACCTACCATATATTCAATAACTGTTAGGCATAGATCTCGTGGTGGTTGCCTACTAGGATTTATTCTCACATCCAGTTGGGTCCATGCTTTTGGGCCCAAATAGATTATATTGTTGTAGGTATAGACATGGGAAAGCACCCTTCTACTTCAGGTACTTGACTTGCAGTGGAGCAGGAGAGCATGGGACCAAGCTTATGCTTGCGATGTTGAGGAGATGTTTATTTGTTTCTTTTATACTTTGGTTTAGTATTTTTGTATTCCAGCATTGTGACTTGTTTGGATGCTTTTATATACTTATGTATCATGCATCATTTATAAATGTGCTCAATTTGTTTACAATTTTAGTCTTCCATTTTTTACTCTGATTTGGATGTTTACTGCTTCTGCTATTGCTTTTTTTTATCTTCAGCTGTGTACTCTGCCAATGTGGGAATAGTTTCCCCACTATCACACCCAAGTCCCTCGATTCTAGTCGGTAGCCTCTGGTGTTTGGGGAAATGCGCTTGAGGCCATGTTACCAACCAGGTACGGGGCGTCTCTGGGTGGCCTTCGGAACCAGGATGTTACAAAGTTGTATCAGACGGACTCTTTTATATTGACTTACTGTTTGGAGCCTATAGTCCAGGATAGGACGGAATAGGTACTTGGTAAAAATCTGTGCCTGAGAGTAGCTAACCTGTGTACAGGAAAAACCCAATCTACATCATTTATTGGGATTTCTTATTGTTTTGCATGTTATGGTTGCTCTAATTTTCACCGTTGAGTGACTCACATATTTTGTGCTGTTATCGTTGTTGTTATTGTGGTTATAATTCTGTCGCAACCTGATGAGATGAGGGTATGCAATCTCATGCATCATGTATGAACTTGCTAAAAATCAATTGTCATGCATTTTTTCATGCCATATAGGATGCATCAGCAATTTCATGTTGTTGTGATAGATGTTGTGTATAATATGCATTCTGCTGTGATAAATGTTGTGATAGAATCTCTATTTCTTGTTAAAGATTTTTTTGTAATGTTTTGATTGGATGAACTCCAAACATTGGTTCTTGAGGTGTTATGGGCCCTCTTGTACCGGAATTTGGTGGATCATTTCTTGTTTGCCTTGTTATAACTTGGAAAAAACGCAAAACTTTGATTCCCAGGGAGTATGGGCCCTCACGGATTGGAATTTGGCACCTTCAATGTGCATTTCAGTGTTTTTATGGGCTCTGGAGTAGTTTCCGTGGCTTACTATCTAGAAAAACCCAGAATACACGCCGTGTAGTTTTGCCTACAAGCCATGTGTTCTTCTGTTCGGGAAGAAATGGTTTCTCTTGAGTACACGTTATGTAATTTATGTACACGCTGTGTGGTCTCTAACTGTTTCATAGGCCGTGTGGGAAAAGAAACGAGATATGGATTTTCTTTTGGGAACATGCTGTGTAATAGTTTAGCACACCGTGTAGTCAGACCCAGGTACCCGACCATGTCACGAACAACACGGGTCAGTGTTATCTTTTCTTGTACACGCCGTGTTTATTTGGTACACGCCGTGTAGTGTCTACCGTGTAGCCAGCCGTGTAGCTAACAACACGGGTCAGTTGGAACTTTTTAGTACATGTTGTGTCCATCTAGAACACGCCATGTAGTTTAACCATTTTATACAGGCTGTGTCACTAACAACACGGGCCGATGAAGCTTGTCGAGTATACGCCGTGTCCACCTTAAACACAGTGTGTAGTCTTGTCCTAAGAGAGATGTGTGGCTAACCATGTAGAAGGACTCAGGTTGGGAATAAGATTCATGTACACTCCAAGTGTTTGGATAACACACTGCGTGTTTGGAGTGTTACAAGACCTGTTAAAGCAGAAGTACATGGCCATGTGAATGACTTAAGGGAACACGCCATGTAGGAAAAGTACACGCTGTGTAGTCATGTTTTGAAAAACTTGAATGCTTTTCTTCTTCTATTCCTTTCTTGTCATTCCCATTTTCAGTCTTGGATAATCTTGAATCTAAGGTGTGTGTTTGACATTGCAGAGTCATACCACTTAGATGTCCTCCAGTTGTCCACCAGTTGCAGGGTAGTGATCAGATGCTAGATATGGTTGATCAGGGACTTCCTGTAGATCCTCCTGTTGTTCCGGTCTTGGCACCAACAGTTATACCTGATACCGGTGATGATTCATAGTTCAGGGAAGTATTTCTGAGAATGATGCAGACCTTCTTGGGAGCACCACCTCCTACCTTATCTATGGCAGACATGATGTGGGTTTTCCAGTAGCAGCATCCTCCCACCTTCTCAGGGGAAGGAGGACCTCATGCTATAGAGTCATGGCTAGAATCCATGCTGACTATATTTGAGCATCTGGAGATGCCTCCATAAAGGCAGGTCAGGCTCGATACCTACATGTTATGAGACTTTGCCAAGAGTTGGTGGGACATGATCTCAAAGGCAGGTCATCAGCAGGTTAGGTCGTGGGAGGAGTTTCAGCGTGTCTTCTATTACTACTTCTATCCGAAGAATTTGAGGGCTGATCAAGCCCGAGAGCTCATGAGCCTAGAGTAGGAAACTCTTTCTGTCATGGATTATTCCTCTTGTTTCACCGAGCTTCTGCGTTTCACACCCCTCCGGGACAGAGATAGGTTTTTATTGGCAAGTATGTTTGAGGATGGTCTCAGACGAGAGATATGCTCGCAGGAAAATATCATTATGTTGACTTCCATTGCTTCCATCGTCAACCAGGAGCTGATTGCGGAGTGAAATATGAGAGATTCAGGATCTGAGATCTAGGGAAGTTCTGCTTCCAGAGTTATTACATTGCCCACCGACAACAAGAATCGCTGCAAGGAGTCTTCTCACAATGATATGAGGAGGCGAGACGTATCTTCAGGTAGCCAGGTGGTATGCTACCAGTGTGGAAGGGCTGGGAATATGAGGCTGGAGTGCCAAAGAGACCCAGTGGAGTGCTGATCCTATGGAAAGATGGGTCACCTTCATTTTTTTTGTCAGGTTTTCTCACCAGTAGTTGGTGACTGCGGTTCATCCATGACTCCACGTCCAGGAGCAGTGCCACCAGTTTCTCACCAGTCAAGGAACTGGAGTCATTCTGGCCGTTCGGGCTGAGGTGGAGGTTGAGTCTGTGGTGGTCATTCTCCGGTCTATCAGTGACAGCAGGGCGAATTATCTCAGAGCGGTCAGGCAGGGTCATAGGGTCGTGGTACTGGTCAAACATTTTTAGTGGAGCAGACCCAGCTGGAGTAGGATCCCTAACCCTCTACAGTTCAAGGTACGATCTTAGTAGTCTCAGTTTTATATTTTTTTCTTTTCGATACCAAATTTTCCCATTGTATTTTATCCATTTCTATTATGGAGTTCCTTGGGAACTGTATCTTTTCTTATGCTGATGTTTTGACCCTAGACACTACTTTGGGGACAAGAATATCTGGTGTACGTCATTTTAGGGAGTTCCCTCTTGAGGTTGGTGGGTGTCACTTCTAATGGGATCTCTATGTCCTAGAGATGACATGCTATGATGTGATTCTCGGAATGGACTGACTAGTTCCCTTCCAGGAATTCATCGACTGTTATTGCCAAAGGGTGAGTTTCATATCACCATAGGGTGGATATTTTCTTCATAGGGGTGAGTGGGATGTCCAGGAAAGCAGAGGAGGCCTGAGCATCGTAGGCTTGGAGGAGTTACAACCCAGATTGCCAGTCTAAATCTGAATGACCATGGGACTTCGTAGTTAGACTTTCCTCTAGTGGTGGACCATTTCAGGGATGTATTTCCAGAGGACTTTTTAGGTTTTCCTCTGGAGCGTTAGGTAGAATTTTCTATTGAGCTCATTCCAGGAGTGGCACCGGTGTCCATTCCTCCTTATAAGATGGCTACACCTCAGTTACAGGAGCTCAACAAGCAGTTGGAGGAGTTGCAGGCAAAGGGTTTCATCTGACCCAGTACTTCTCCGTGGAGTTCACCCATCCTATTTACAAAGAAGGTAGATGGCACCCTTAGACTTTGTGTGGATTATCAGAATTTGAACTATTTGATGATCAAGAACCGATATCCTTTGTTGAGGATTGATGATCTATTTGATCGATTTTGAGGAGACCATGTGTTCTCTAAGATTGAATTGAGGTCCGGTTATCATTAGTTTCACGTTATACCATCAGATATACCTCTTAAAGCCTTCAGGAGTAGGTATGGTCTATAGGAGTACTTAGTTATGTCGTTCGGTCTCACGAACACGCCAGTAGTTTTTATGACACTGATGAACCGAGTGTTCTATACATACTTGTATTTTTTCATGGTGGTCTTCGTGGATGATATCTTGGTGTACTCTCACACTCAACAAGACCATGCCACACATCTTGAGATCATTTTGAGTACACTGAGGGAGCATCAGTTATATGCTATGCTCTCAAAATGTCACTTTTGGATTGATTAGATTCACTTCTTGGGTCATGTTATTTCAGAGAAAGGAGTATCAGTAGACCCAGAGAAAGTGAGAGTTATAGTTTTCTAAGAGAAACCGAAGAACATATTTTAGGTACAAAGTTTTCTAGGTCTAGCTGGATACTACATACTTTTCATACATGACTTTTCATGCTTAGCATCACCACTAACGGGTCTGAATAAGAAGGGTGTGAAGGTCTTATGGTCAGATTCTTGTGATTTATCCTTTTAGGAGCTGAAAAGGAGGTTTAATTCAGTATTGGTACTAGTATTTCTAGTACCGGGAAAGAGATATACTGTTTATTGTGATGATTCAGGTATCGGGATAGGAGCTATGCTTATGCAGGGAGATGGAGTCGTTGCATATGAGTCTCGATAGTTAAGGCCACATGAGAGGAATTACCCGACGCATGATCTAATGTTGGAAGCTGTTGTTCATGCCTTATGCTGTTGGAGACATTACCTTATGGGGGAGAAAATTGTGGTTTTAACGAATCACAAGAGACTCAAGTACATCTTCACTCAGCATGATCTGAATTTGAGACAGCATAGGTGGGTAGAGTGCCTACAGTCCTTTGATTTTGAGCTTGCCTATACGCCTGGGAAAGGCAGCACTGTTTCTGATGCATTGAGCAGGAGGAATCAGATACAGGCAATTCAGGAGGCTAGTAATGAGTGGCACCTTATGGATCTATTCTCCAAGACGCATTTGGAGGTGCACGACAGACATGGGAAGACTTTTCTATCTTCTTTAGCTGTTACCTATACCCTTCTTGATTGGTTGCAGATGAGGCAGCTATCAGACTCAGAAGGCCTAGTTTTGTGGGAGAGTGTGTCAGGAGAGGACCCTCATCCTGGATGGACAGTTGGCGAGGATGAGAACATGTGTTTCCAGGGATGCGTATGGGTGCCGGCAGATATACGTGAGGAGATAATGTAGGATTTTCATTCCTCAGTTTGGGTAGTTCATCTTGGCGTCACCAAGATGTATCATGATCTTCACCGCCAGTATTGGTGTCCAGGTATGAAGAAAGATGTTTTTGGTTTCGTCATGTGGTGTTCTACTTGTTAGCAGGTGAAGGTGGAGAATCAGTGACCAATAGGTCTTTTATAGTAGTAACCCATTCCTGAGTGGAAGTGGAATGACGTCGCGATGGACTTCGTTACCGGGTTTCTGAGGTCACCTCGAGGGTATGATGCTGTATGTGTTGTCATTGATAGGCTTACAAAGGTTTCTCACTTCTTGCCGATCAAGGAGACCTCAAGTGTTGATGAGCTATGATGAATATATATTTGTGAGATTGTACGTCTGCATGGAGTTCCACACACCATTGTTTTAGATAGGGATGTGCGTTTTACTTCTCGGGTCTAGAAGGGTATTCAAAAGGATTTGGGTACACAGGTACTTTTGAGTAGAGCATACCACCCCCAGACTGATGGCCAGTCCGAGCATATGATTTAGGTGCTTGAGGACATGCTCTGAGCATGAATTATGGACCTTGTACGTTCTTGGGAGAAACATATACCCCTATTGGAGTTCACCTACAACAATAGTTTTCAGGACACTATTCAAATGGAACCTTATGAGGGTTTGTACGGTAGGTCATTCTGATCACCCTTATGTTGGCTAGAGGAAAGAGAGGAAGCTTTTATGGGACCTCATTTTGTTCAGGAGACCACAGAGCAGATATAGTTGATTCAGAAGAGGATGGATACTGAAAAGTCTTGACAGAAGTCTTATACTGATCAGCGGAGACAACCTATAGAGTTTGGGGTCGGGGATCAGTTTTTTCTATGTGTCACACCATGGTCGGGGCACAGAAGGATCAGGAGACAAGGTAAGCTTTCACCGATGTATGTCAGGCCATTTTTGGTGTTGGAGAGAGTGGGTTCGGTTGCCTATCGATTTCAGTTACCTCATAGGTACCAGGCTATGCACGATATCTTCCATGTTTCTCATCTCCGATGTTAGTTTTCAGACCCATCTCATGACTTTCAACCCAAGGAGGTTGAGCTAGAAGTGGATGCTTCATTAGAGTAGAAACCCATCTGAATTTTTTATTTCAGTACAAAGGTTCTCTATGGCCTGTTTGTCCCTCTAGTACAGTTGCTATGGCAGCACGAGCGGGTATAGGACGAGATTTGGGAGAGGGAGGCCGATGTACGAGCACAATGGCTGGAGCTGTTTAGGGTTTCTTCTTCTATGCCGGGCTAGGGAAATGTAGGGTTGAAATTTTATAAGGGGGAAAGTTTGAAAGAACTCAAATCTTCATTTTAGGTGTGTTTTTTCTTTTTTGGTCGTTTTTGGAAAAAAGAGGAAATTCTAGAAATTTTCAAAGTACACACCGTGTACATTATGAGTACACGTCATGTACTTATTTTCCACAGGTAGCAGAGTGCTGGATGTGTAGCGGCCCTACACACAGCCGTGTGGGGGGTGTTTGGAGGCCGCTTAAAGTAGAGTATAGAAATCGTAAGTACACACCGTGTACTTCAAAAGTACACGCTGTGTACTTTCTTTTTTTATTAAACACACCAAGGTCGCGTATGATGAACAAAAACCACTCCTTATAGGTTTTGTTCGTCTAAGAGAACCGAGCATCCATGGATCTTTGATGAGCCCCTAATCCTCCGTCTGTCCTCCAATTCGAACACTGGTGATTGTGTTGGAATCACAGTGGTGAGTTCTTCTTTCTCCCATAGCATCTTTTTCCAATTTCTCCTCTTTTCCAAGTTATCATGTGTTGAACATTTTATACATTTTCATAGATCTACAACATTATAAGGAGATTAAATCTTCGAGATTAAAGTATATTCACCCCCTAACCCCAAGGTGGGAGGTTTGTGACTTTCTGTTGAAAGTCTTTCAATATTTTGTTCAAGTTCCACCAATACCCTTAAACGGGGTATTGCGTGTTTACCGTTGTAGCCCTATTGTTTGCCTGTTTTTCTTTTATGCCTGGGTAGAGGTTATTTTTTGTGAATAGGGTAATTATTTGTGTTTTAGATGTATTTCCCATGCATTTTTTTCCTATTTAAGACCGTTTGGTCTAGTTTTTCCTGTTAGGCTATTGCCAGTTTCCATGCCTAGTTTTTGTAGGATAGTGTGACTGTGGTTCTATTATACTGATATGCATAAGAATTCTATCCAATTAGTTCTTGAGGTTTACTTGGGGTGGTACATGCACAATACATGTTTGAATTACACTTGGCTGTGAGAACCCAATGTAGTAGACCACAGGGGGAATGGATGTAAGGGCTTCTCCAGAATGTCTTTATAATTTTATGATGAAAGAGCACAGGGGGAATTGATGTTGAGTGATTCCTCAGAGTGTCTGTAGTTCCCCAACGTGGGCCATAGGGGGAATAGAATTTGAGTGCTTTCCCAGAGCGCCTTTAGTATGATACGAGACTATAGGGGGAATTGACAGTGAGTGCTTCCTCAAAGAGTCTATACTTTAGCTGAACCAGAGGGGTGAGACTGTGTGTGCCTTCCAGGGGGTTTCTAGTACTTTTTTGGTTGAACCAGAGGGGTTAGGCTATGATAACTACCCAAAGGGTTACCTATTGTTTCTACTTGCTTGTTTAGTTGCTTACTTGTTGTGACATAAATGCTTGAACTGTGGATTGTTTACTATTGAGTACTTTCCTGCTTACTGTTTTCTATACTTTTACCTGCTATATATTCACTGACTGTTAGGCACAGATCTCGTGGTGGTTTCCTACTGGGATTTAATCTCACACCCTGTTAGGGCGATGCTTTTGGGCCCAAACAGATTATATTGCTGTAGGTATAGACAAAGGCAAGCGCCCTTCTACTTCAGGTACTTGACTTGCTATGGAGATGGAGAGAATGGGACCAAGATTATTCTTGTGATGCTAAGGAGATGTTTATTTGTTTCTTTTGTACATTGGTTTAGTAATGTTGTATTCTAGCACTGTGCATTGTTTGGATGATTTCCTATACTTATGTATCATGAATCATTTATAAATGTGCTCCATTTGTTTACACTTTTAGTCTTCCGCTGTTTACTCTTTTATGAATATTTACTGCTTCTGCTATTTCTTTTGTTTATCTTCTGCTGTGTACTCTACCAATGAGGGCATAGTTTCCCCACTATCACACCCAAGGCCCTCACTGCTAGTCAGCAGCCTCTGGATTTTGGGGAAATGCGCTTGAGGCCATGTGACCAACCAGGTATGGGGCACCTCTCAGTGTCTTCTGGAACGGGGGCATTACATTACACACACTATCTTGAGTCCAGTAGTTAGAATATAAGGCCACATGGATTGGAATAAACATTCATTGAACTGCACACCCCTCATTAAGATTCAATCATAAGGCACATGGTTTCTTATAAAGACACACACAATTTTCTCTTACTGTGTGAAAATCATTCAATGGTCCTAAAACCTTTAAAATATTCTAAAATTCACCCAAAACAACCTTGTAAAAGTTCCAATGTTCAGTTAAGTATCTTAAACATTGATAATATATTTAATGTATAGTGAACTTTATGATTATTATATATAAAGGGTTATGAAAAAATCTAATTAGCATAAATAGAATAAGAAATTAATATAACCAGTTTGAATATACCTTAGGAAGCCCAATTATCAGAGCTTCCATGAGAGATGGTTTCATTAGTATTTCCCCTTCACCAATCCCAATCTAAGATTTAACAACTAAATCATGAGTGAAACCATTTATAGAAGATTTTTAAGCTTGTTGATATCATAATCAAAACTGGTTTTGCAGAACCACCCCAAGAAATAACCATCATCGCACACCTTATCCTTATGGTGTACTTGGGTGTAATAAGGTGTTATGTATCTAGAAAATATTAGCATGATTTTCGTATTTCATATTAAATAAAATAATGATTATATTTCTCCCTTTTATTATTAATTTATAATTAATTACACAATGAGTTTGATAAAAATTATATTTTGATGTGAAGAAGTCCAAATTTTATTTTTGGAAAAATATATAATTTCAAATAAGAAAATATATTTATATATTCAAGAATTTTTTAAATAAATTATATTTTATAAAAATTTAATTATTTAATAATATTTATTTAGAAATAAATGATAATATAATTTAATGAAGTCCAATGTAATTTTTATAATGGTTAGAAAGTTATTAGTGTTTAAAAACAATTATTTTCCTATAAAAATGTTTTTTATTTAACTGTGAGAATTATAATGTTTTTAAATTTATTTTCTTAAAAAACATATTAGTTTTTAGATCATCACACCAAAAAAATCAAATTTTGGATTTTTCATAATTCTCTGAGATGGTCATGTTTTTGGGTAACAATTAAATACTGCATAGATATATGGTCTATATTATAACCTCATAATATCCCAAAAGTGATTTTATAAATTCTATAATTTTCATCCAATACCAAATATAGATATAGCAGTTAATATAATGTGTTTTCTATGTTATTTGATTAATTGTTTTAACCATTAATGAATCCTAGAAAACCTATATTATATTTTAAGATTTTAACATCAATGCTTTATGAACAAGACAAAATTTCATATCACTAATGATACTATTTTAATATTTTCTCTTTATATATATATATATAATATTTTTAAAACAGCTAATATTTTTCAAATACCATGTGGAAAACCATGGGGTGATTTTTTGTTTTGATTATTTTATTATATAAAATCCAAAACCTATGTTTAGAAATTAATAAATAATCCCCTATATTTTTCAATAAATACCAACCCAACCTCCCACTCATTCTCACTAAAAACCCATTAAGAGTCTATTTCCTTATCCTATACCTCTCTAAATCCCTCCCATTTCATTTAAAACATCTTAATAATATTCTCACATGCTTTTAGAATCACCCTCTCAAGGTAAGGGATTCTCTTCCTCCTCCTTATTAATTTATGTTTGTGTATTATGCCTTTTGATTTCCAATTTTTCATTTTGGAATATGTTTTTACACCTACCTTTACTATACATATGATTCCTGATTCATGAGATAATACCTTTTACTCTCATTAAACCCTTCCATTAACTATTATGTACACTCGTTATGCTGTCAAAATTATTCCATGACTTTCTGTGCCAAACATTTGTGTTCCCTATAGCCATTCCTATTTAAAATAAAGGATATTAAGGAAGATGTAACTATACATCATTTATTTTGTAATCTCGTGCATGTAACCTACAATTTGTAACAATAGTATTAAAATTTATGAAATAAATTCTTATGTTGTATGATCAATGTGGAACAGAAATTAATGTACATGATATGAATGTGACAAGTGAGATTGGAATTATATAGTCCTCCAATGCATTGGGTAATGCTCTTATATCATGATATACCATTTATGAAGCATGATAGGTAATCCCAACAACATTATGTTATTATGTATTTGCAGTTTTCCTTGACATGTTCTTACGATGTCATGTTTTTTTTGTTACCACATTCCTATATTTTCTGGATGTTATTATCTTATATCATTCATTGATGTTCATGTTAATGATTTTCACTCCTTTTATGCCACCTTTATGTATGTATTGACTCACATTTATTAATTTCATCATTTTATGATTTGATTATTTTCAAACCGTAATTTATAGCTCACCCCATTCTTATGTACATCCCTAGGTTATCCCATGATGTTTTAGAAGAGTGATGATATTTTAAGAGAAAGTTAAGGAGTTTAAAATAATTTCCTTGTATACCTAATTTATGTTATTATTTTTTTTGTATCTAATTTCCCTAAGACACAAGGCCTCATAATATTATTAGATTTTATTATGTGCATCTTCGTGTAATAAATACAAAAATAAGCTTCATAAAAGATATGGGTTTTCATAGTTGGTATCATAGGAAAGTCAGGTTATTTTTTGCGGATTAGGATTAGAAAAGTTCATTCAAAGTATTAGGGATAATACTAAACATAGTAAAACATTTTAAAATTTTGGTAAATTATAGAGTAAGTGATTTTCAATCATAAAATAGATTTGTGGATACTATAAATGGATGTGGATCTTTTATAGTTGTATATAGGGGTAATAACCCCGAAGAAGGAACATTGGGAATTAGCCTAGTCATCAACTTTCTCATGAAAAGGTGGAATTTCTAATCACCTGGTTTAATATTTCCATTGGATATGATTTTTGTAAATCCACAATCTGATTACAAACTATTATGATGGGAATTGAAATGCATATGAAATATTATATTATGAAATAGACCACATATAACATAGATTTAAACCTTTAAATTATTAGGTTATGGAATATATGTTAGTTATGAGTTATCCCTTCATATTTAATAGTTTCAATTTTATGCCTATAACAATTCAACAATTCTCATCCATAAATTTTCACATTTTTTTTAGTCAACGGATGAAAATATGTGGAACCTTGTCAACAACTAATGTGACATGCAATTTGATGATCACCAAAATGGGACTCCTAACCAGATGGGAGAAAGAGTTGAGAAACTCATGAAAATATTTTCTCAATTAGGTCAAGATTTAAATAAAATCAGGAATTAGGGGGAACACCCACATCCCTTTAAGAAGGATAATGTTTCAATTGAGACCATTATGTGTCAAAGGATTATGAAGTTTAGTGAACCCTCTAATAACTTAATTATAGAAGAATTTATCAAATTCATACAAAATATATTCTTTGTCCTTAAATTGTTTGAGAAAGGAAAAAAACAAGTTGAATGTTTATCATATACATGGATAAGCTTACCAATCTCAGATGTTGATCAAGAATTTCAATCCTAAACAATAGATCAAAGAGATGGATTGGAAATATACCAAAATTTTTATAAGTATTTTCCTCAAACTATTTGGATTAAAATTGAATGATATTTACTAAGAATTAATTAAAAGGATAATGAATCCATCAGGTCATATGAGGTAAATTTTTTCAATAATTGGATATAGAGAAGAGTTTCCACACTGCCTATCACTCTTAGATAGATGATCGGTTAGAAAGATCCATTCAAACTCTTGAGTATATTATAAAATTATGTTCAATGTATTTCCAAGTATGTCGGGTTCAACACCTTCCCCTTATATAGTTCTCATATAAGAACAGTTTCTATTATATCTTTCATATGGAACCATATGAGAATCTGTATGGGAGGAGGTATCAAACTCCAAAATGTTTGGATGAATTGAGAGAATGGATGTTTATGGGATCTGATCATATCTATTAGATAGTGGAGAAGGATTAAACCATTCAACATCATATGAAATCCATACAATGGTGATAGAAAATCAATATAGATATTCTTTAATGAGACCTTGAATTTTGGGTCGGAGACAAGTTTTTCCTTCAAATATCATTGTGCAAGAAATTATAGAGGGTTGTGTAGAATGGAAACCTTAGTCCTAGATACATTTACCCCATTTTGATCCTTGATAGCATAAGAGATGTATCCTATCATCAATAAATCCCCCAAAACCTATCCCATGTACTTGATGTGTTCCATGTATCATTAGTAATGAATTACATACTAGACCCAACACATTTACTGAATCCAAATATGGAACCTTTAGAGAATGATATTTCATAAAAGGAGAAACTAGTGATATATTATGTCATATATATAAAGTTATATAAAACAAGAAAACTTACCAGTTCAATGTAGTGTGGCGAAACCAAATATTTAAGGAGGTAACATAGGAATTAGAAGAGGTGATGGAACAAAAGTACTCTAAAATATTTTTGTGTATGAAATGAAATAGTGAAGGTGAAATTTTTATATAGGGGAATATTGTAACAAACCAAACATTTATAAATTAAATTCCATTTGTAATGAATAAATTCATAATTAAGTAATATAGTTATAGAAAACACATGCACTACGTTGATTATTTTTTATTGTTCTAAAATATTAATTTTCGTATTTAAAAGACCATTATGAATATTAACCATTAATAATATAGTCATTTTAAAATGACCACTATGATTAGTATATATTAATAGTTAGGATAAAATATAATTTACATAGATAGAAGAAGCAATGGCCTCAACTAGTAAGATCATACCTCATAAAGACCATTTATGAGAGCTTCCTAGGGAGATGGTATCAATGGGATTTTCCCTCAATCATGACAAATATGATATTTAAAAAAATAAAAAATGAATCGAACTATTAATGATATAAGTTTAATCTTATTGAGAAAACAACCCAAACCATGTTCTCTAAACCACACCATGATAGCACCACTATCACACACCTTACCCTTAGATTCTACGCTATAGAAATAAAGGGTTATGTATCTATACCATAATAGTATAAATATTTATATTTTCTTAAAATAAAATAATTACTATATTTGTTGTATTTATTATTAAATTATAAATTATTATATAATGAGTTTGAAAGAGTTAAATTTTGATATGAAGAAATCAAAATTTCACTTTTTTTTAAAATATAGTGTTTCAATTAAGATAGACTTTTGGTAAATTCTTTATTTTTTGAAATTAATTTTATTTGAATAAAATTTTATTATAAATTAAAATTTATTTAAATATAAATAATAACATCTTTTAATTAATTCCACCTTTTTTCTACATGATAGAATGTTGTTATTATTGTAAAATATAGTAATTTTCAATAAATAATGATTTTTATTTAAAAGTGATAAGTTAGATATTATGTTTTTTTAAAATAAATAGAATTTTATAAATCAACATGTTGAAATTATCCAATGATAATTTTTTTATAATTTTTTGAGATAGTATAATTTTTTAGTAAAAATTAAATACGTTATAAATATACAATTTGTATTATGACCTCATAATAGCCTAAAATTGTTGTAATAAATTCTATAAGAATAATACAAGAACAAATATATACTTACCCTTTAAAATAATTTTTTATGTTATTTGATATATTTTATAAATAAATAATGAATCCCTTAAAATCTATATTATATTTTAATGTTTGAAAATTAATTCTTTTTTGAACATGAATCACTACCACAACACAAATGGTATTATTTTAATATGTTTGGTTCTTGTACTTAAAATACTAAAAACACCCAAAATTTGGTAGAAACCATTAAAAAACCATGGCATGGTTTTTGCTTTAGATTATTTTATTATATAGATTGTAAAACATATGTATAGAAATTAATAAAGAATTCTCCTATCTTTTTTTTATAAATACGCACCCAAACTCCAACTAATACTCACTAAAACCCCATTAATCCTGAATTTCCTCTCCCTATACCTCTCTAAATAACTCCCAAGGTGTTATAAATATCTTTACCAGATCCTTCTAATCTTTTTTAGGAACCCCCTAAAGGTATGGGGTTCTCTTCCCCCACCTCTTTATTTATATAATTTCTTTGTATTATGCCTTTTTAGTTCGAATTTATTTGGTTGGTATATGTGTTTACACATCCTTTTACTATACTTATGAAACCCAAGTAATGAGAGACCATCTTTCACTCTCCTTAAATCCTCCAATGAACATTTATTTACACCCATTTTGTTACTGAAATTATCCCATGATTTTCCATTCTAAACATCTGGGTTGTGTATAACCATTACTATTTTCACTCAAGAGTAGTGAGGTTGTTTTCATTATCCTTCATTGATTTGGAACTCCCATGTTTGTAACCCATACATCTTAATCATTGTATTAAAATCATTAAAATACTTTCTTATGCTGAGTGGTTTATGTGGCACAAAAATTCATGACATGACATAAATGTGATGGGTGGGCCTAGAATTACATAGGCCCCCAATGCATAGGGTAATGTTTTTATCTCATTATATACCATATAAGGTTAATTTTAAGTCATCATAGGCACATAATGTTATGTTTTATTATAATTTAGTTTCTTGAATTATGAATATAATGTCACGTTTTATATTTTTTCCACATTTATATGTTTCCTTGATTTTATCATATTATATCATGATTTGATGTTCATGTTTATGATTTCCACCCGTTTAATGTCTCCTTGATATTTTTCTTGACTCGCGTGTATTAATTCATCATGTTTTTATTTTATTATTCCCTTATTGGTCTTTATATCTCTCCCCTTTCTTAGGTACATCCCTAGGTTATCCCGTGCAGTTTTATAAGAGCAGTGGAATTTTAAAAGCATGTTAAGAATTTATAAATAAAGTCATTGTGTGCTTATTTTATGTTATTGTTCTATGTATATAATTACCAAAATAATCTATGCCTCTTGATATTTTTGGATTTTATTTGGTGCATATTTATGTAATAAATAATTAAATATGATTTATAAATTAATTAGGTTGTTATAATAATTACTTTATACCACCATAAAGCCTACCAAGAAGACTGGTCCTCAAAGGGAAAAGTATACTACTCTCTCATAAGTATCTCATATTACCACATATCATGAGAGCCATAACTATGTCACTATAGTGTGTCCTATTGTATCCTATCGACCATTAAAGGTTCTAGTGCTCTACTGATGTGTATAGTATCACTCGTGTCTAATCATTGGCAATGATAATTTTAAATAGTTGATTATTTTTAGTTGATTGTATTTTGATTGGGGGGTTTGTTTGCAGAGATTAAATTAATTGATTAATTATTGGTGTTTGATTTAACAATTTGATTAATATTTTGTTGAGTTCATTATTAGGGAGTTAATCTTGTGATATCCTTGATATTTTCTTTATATTGCATTAAATAAACACCTACTTCACAAGATGACGTTGATTGGAATTACCAAGTGTTAAAGAATTAATCTAAGGCTTAACCTAAATTAGGGTTATACTCCCAATCAGTACATGTTTATGGTTGTGTATTTATGGTTCCAATAATCCATGGAAACCACACGTTAAATGAAAAAAGTCATTAATCCATGACATGTTACAACCAACATACACAATGTTATTTTAATGAATATTCATAGAGAAAAAGCTCCCAATCACTTAACAT
The DNA here is from genome assembly GCA_963277665.1 of Viscum album. Taxonomy (NCBI): domain Eukaryota; kingdom Viridiplantae; phylum Streptophyta; class Magnoliopsida; order Santalales; family Viscaceae; genus Viscum; species Viscum album. Next base: position 1,230,694,901 of record OY728133.1, on the reverse strand, counting down.
CCCCAAATAATGATTCACCCAAATGGTAGATTTAATCATCCATTAATATGGATATTAATCTAGTAATATGTTTTTATGGTGATTAATTATAAATAGAACAAAAAGAATGGGATAATAAAAGAGTTGTGTGTCGAACACACACACACAAAATTTGATGAGAATTAAAAAAGGAATTTAGATTGAATGATAAAGTGAAATAAGGTAAGGGGATTCAACATGATTTAAACTATTATAATATTATTAATATTTAATAACAGAGGTTTGGTGATTAAAAGAGAATATGAAGAAGAAACTTTCATTAAAAGAGAATTACAAAAACAAACACTTACATGATTATAAACAAAGAACACCACCAAATTAAATGAAAGGTAGCTAGGAGGATTGGTTTCTCAAGTAACAATTTGAGTGTGGAAGATCCTCAAAAGAATTTGGAAGAGACATGGTCATGCCAACCTATCCTCTTTTGATATGAAATTACAACTCTTTGCAAGGAGAGGAGGGGGGGGTGTATTTATAGCCCAATGTTGTGGGCTGTTTGAATTCCAGAAATTCCCCTCCACTAGGATCAAATATTGGACCATCCAAAGATCCTAATATCGATATTTATTCCTCGTAATAGTTTTATATATAAATTTTGTAAGTATAATATCAAAATTTTTAGAAATTTGGACGTGTGGGGCCAAATTTATGGTTGTTTGATTAAAAAATTCTAAACTGTTCATTTCTATACATGATTTTTGGAAGGCCATAATGTGAATGGATTTTTGAATATAAAGATTCTGTAATTTTCGAAAACATTATTTAAAAAAGTTTTCTTCCCATATCTTTTATTTAACACTGCAAAAGATCAGCTCCAATTGATGTCTATATCAAGAGAAAAGTAAAATTTTCTGTGTGGATCTCAATTCCCAGACAGAATTGTGAGATAGACTTAAAAGCTTCATTTGGGCCCCTTTTTTAAATTTGGTCCTTTAAATTTTTATAAATGACTCATTGACTTGTTCCCCAAACGTTGGAGGATAATTAATTAACTTGGACTTCTCTATTGAGCACAGTAATTCAATCTTCATGGATAGTCCAATTTATTTATAGATTCTTTGTACCTTCTTGTGAGGAACATACGACCCTTAAAATTAAATAATTGTCCACTGATTTCTTATAATTATATGTTGAAAATTGAATAAGAAATCCTAAAATGCTATAACCATACAATTTGGATTGGTAGAGTGATAGTTATAATTTAAAAATTAAACAGACTTGAATCTAGATGAATTCAAATAGTGATAAAAAATTATGTTTAATATTTATACATTAATATTTCACACAAATTATGCACATTTCATATAAAATCAGTAAATGGAGTATATGATAAGTTTCTAAAATATTAATAACATCAACCCTTCTACAATTATTCTTGTGCACGTCCTCATGTGAAATAAATATAAAAACATAACAAAATCATTATCACTTTCCAATAAATATTAAAATTTTGTTTTCACCAGTTAGGGGAGGTTTAGACCATTTTACTCATCCATATTGAATTTTACCACAAATTTTTACAGAAATAATTTTCCAAAAACAATTAAATTTTCATGCTAAAATTTAGTAGTGGAAAATGTGGGCACACAAAATTCATTCCTCTCAAGATGATAAAATTCATTTATGGAGGTTCACTCTTTCACCAACCAAAAGTAAAAAACATAAAGTTTGAAAGATATGTTAGCTTTCATTCCCTATCATAAAGTGAATAATAATCAAGAGGTATTTTTAGGGGGTTTCAGTGTCTATGGGATAGTAGGAATATAATATTCAAAAGAGTGGAATGGGGTAAAAAACCAACATAGAAAAATCAATGCACAAAATTTAAGAAATAAAACATGGAAGTAAATTGAAACACACAGTTACAAGGGAACTATTGTGTGAATAAAGACACAAAAGAGGAAAAATTTTTGAAGGGAATAAGAATATGGAATATTTACAAAATAGAATACTTCTCCCAATGACTCAATAATATATATGGAATGTGTTATTTATTTATTTTATTTCTTTTCTTTTTGTTTTTGCATTTTTCGAAAGTTGAACTTGAAAAAAATCTCACACTCATCTCCCAACCCATGTTTGATCTCCTCACAACAATAATTGTAATATTTATAACAAGATCAAAGGTTGAGAAAGAGTGATTTTTGACCATCTCAAGACACAACCCATTTTTAATGTTTTTATGTGTTTTTTTGATCACTTTTCAATAACATTGACAAAATTATATAAATTAAAATACATTCCCCAAAACTCACTGAATGAAAACATCTCACCCACACTAAAATGTATACTTTCCCTTAAGCATGTGATAACAGTTGAAAATTAATAAAAGGTTACCCAAAAATGAAATCCAATCCCCCACACTTAACTTTCAATAAATAATGCAATGTAAATCCATGTAGATGTTTGGTGTGATAAGGTAATGGTCTTGTAATGTGGTTATCAAAGAAAATGTTTTCATATGCTTAGAGGGGATTTCAAAAGTAGGATTAATATAAGGGTAATGGGAGGATATTGGGATATTGTGATTCTTATGAGGTTCAGAAAATGCCTCTATCATATTAATGCACACAAAAGTAGGAAATTCAACTTGAAGGTCAACAAACTCAAGACTCACAATCAGGGGTGAAAACAAATATTTTTAAAATATGCCCAAAGGTGGCCTTGGAATGAAAGATATTGTTGTTCCACATGGTTGGAAAATCATTTTCCAATTTAAAAATTGATCATTCAAAATTTTTTTGTTTTGAAACAAGATTCTTTATCCAAAATTATGATGAAAATAAAAAACATTTGAGATGAAACATGTCTCTTGACTCCCCAAAATGGTTGGAAAAATAATTGAAAATTTAATGGTTAGTAATTATGCCTCCTTTTTTTTGCTTTTAATATTTTTGTGTGTTTTTTAAATTTTATTTAAAATACACCCTCATAGAAAAGAGAAATTAAAAAAGAAAAACAAGGGTTTAACGATGAATGTGAAAAAAAAACGAAAAAGGGAGGAAGAAGAAGAAAAAAAGAGGGAGAGAGGGGAGGAAGAAGATAAAAAGAGGGAGTTAAAGGAAAAGAGGTTCCCCCTAGTTTGTATTTGGTGGGTTTCCATCTCTATCCAGTAGAGGGTCTACTATGGATCTGATGGAAGTTGATGTTGTTCTAGAATGGTGTGTCCTCTCATGGTGATGCTTTAACTGATGTCCATTAACTGTGAATGTTCTTTTTGAATAAGGGTCTTGGACTTGAATTGCACCAAATGGTTAAACAATAGTAATAACAAAAGGACCTTACCAATGAGAATTAATCTTTCTTTGGTGAAGCTTAAATCGATAATTGAAGAGCATTACCTTTTCATCTTCATGAAATACCCTTCTTAGGATGCGTTTTTCATGGAGTGCCTTGGATTTTTCTTTGTAGAGATTAGAATTCTCATAAGAATCAAGTCGAAGCTCCTCCAGTTCAGCCAATTGAAATAATAATTCATCACAAGATTTTTCAAAATCAAAATTACAAGTTTTCACATCCCAAAATGACTTATGTTGGATTTAAACTGGAAAATGACATGCTTTACCTTAAAAAAATCCTAAAAGGAGACATCCCAATGGTTGTTTTATAGGTAGTTCAAAAAAACCAACATGCTTCACTAAGTCTCTCAGGCCAGTCATTCCTTATGGGATTAAAAATTCTATCAAGAACTCTTTTTACTTCTCTATTAGAATGTTCAGCCATTCCATTTGTTTGGGGTGATATGCAGTTGAAGTTTTATGTACAACACCATAATTTTTCAAAATATATTCCATGGTTCTATTACAAAAATGGGTTCCAAATTCAATGATCAAGGAATGGGGAGTTCCAAATCTAAGGAAGATGTTGATTTTTAGGAACTCACTAATAGTATGTGAATCATTATTTCTAGTGGATTTGGGATCTACCCACCTAGAAACATAATCTAACACAAGAATAATGTATGAGAATCCATTGGAAGGGAGAATGGTCCCATGAAATCGATGCCCCAAACATCGAAAATCTCATAGAATATTAAAGGCTTTTGTGTTATTTCATTTCTTTTTTAAATTGTGCCTAACTTTTGGAAAATGGGACATGATAGACTGAACTCATGTGGGTATTTAAAGAATGAATCCGAAAAAAATCCAGAGACTAGGACTTTTCACGAGGTCCTTTGTGGTCTAAAGTTGACACCTATGAGAAGTGAGTGATAGAATTAAAAGATGGAGGAATGTTCATCTTCATCAACACATCTCCCAATTACCATTTCATCCCTAGTTTTACAAAGTTTATTTTCTTCCCAAAAATAGTATTTTGAATCACTTTTAAACTTCAATTTTTATACTTTTGAAACATTTTCAGGAAAAACACCAGAAACCAAGAAGTTTACAATTGGGGCATACCATGGTGACTTTGGAGTGAGATATGAAAGGTGGTTAGTGTGAAATTCAGGATAAATGATTTTTTAATGAGAAGAATTAGAAATTATACTCAGGTGATTCACCATTAGGTTTTCTTTTTCGGGTCTATCTTTGATTTCAAGGTCAAAATCTTGGAACATTAGGATCCATCTTATTATCCTTGGGTTGGAATTAAATTTCTTGAGTAAGAACTTTATAGCATAATGGTCTGTGAAGATGATGCTTTTGAAACATAAGAGATACGGCCGAAATTTATCTAAGGAAAAAACCACTGCTAAAATTATCTTTCCAGTGATAGTGTTGTGAGATTGAGTTTTATCCAATGTTTTTGAGGCATAATAGATGAAATGAAGAATGTTTCTTCTTCTTTGACCAAGAATAGCCCCAAAAGCTCTATCAGAAGTATCACACATCAAATCAAAGGGTAAGGACCAATCTGGGGGTTGGATTATCAGGGAAGATGTAAGAGAAGTTTTGATTTCAGCGAGGTCTCTCTTTCATACCTTATTGAAATGGAAATTGGCATCATTTTGGAGCAACTGAGTGAGTGGGATGGAAATCCTACTGAAGTTATGGATGAATCGTAGATAGAAACCGGCATGATCAAGGAATGAATGGATGTCTCAAACAGAGGTGGATTCAGGAAGTGATTGGATCACTTAAATTTTGGTAGGATCAACTTCAATACCGTATTTTGAAACTATGTTCCCTAGAACAATCCCATTTTCAAGTATGAAGTGACATTTTTCAAAAGTTAACACAAGGTTACACTTGACACACTTTTGAAGGACTAAAGAGAGTAAATTCAAGAATGATTCAAATGAATCATCATAAATGGTAAATTAATCCATGAATACTTCCATACAGTGTTCAATGAATTCAGAAAATATACTCATCACACACCTCTGTAATTTTTCATGAGCATTGAAGATTCCAAAAGGCATTATCCTATATTCATATGCTCCAAAGGGGAAAGTGAATGTTGTATTTTCTTTCTCTTGAGGTGTGATTGAGATTTTAAAATATCCAGTGTGTCCATCATGAAAGAAATAATGTGACTTTTTGGCTAATCGTTCTATCATTTGATCAAGTAATAGAAGAAGGTTGTGATCATTTCTTGTTTTTTACATTCAATTTCCTATAATTGATGCACACACACCATTTTTTCTTCAATCATGTTGTGACTACCTCATCATATTCATTTGTGACACTAGTTATCCCACCCTTCCTAGGTTCAACTTGAATTGGAATAACCCATTCACTATTGGAAATTGGTTAGATAATACCTGCATGAAGAAGCTTGGTGATCAATTCCCTAACTACCTCAAGTGTGAGTGGATTGAGTCTTATTTGTGGTTGTCTAATTATTTTGTATGATTCTTCAAGATGTATTTTATGCATTCAAATGGAAAGGTTGATTCTTTGTATGTCATATAGGGTCCAAAATAAAGCCTTTTTTTCCTCTATCACATGACCAAGTATGGACTCCTTAGTTTCAGTAAGTGAAGTAAAGATAATGACAGTATAGGAGTGGTCATGGAAAAGGAATGCATATTCCATGTGTTGAGGAAGAGGTTTCAGATCAGTATCATCTCTCATTTGTGGGTTAGATAACTCAAGAATGGAGGAAGGGATTTTAGTTGCATCAGATTCATTTTCCTTAATATTTTCCAAGGTGGAGCAGTAGAAATCAGAGTTGATGTGGGATTCAAGATAGTTTTCATGATCCTCTAGTTTGATAATGTTTATAAATGAAAGGTCCATATAAACATCACCATTTACTACTTTGTTAATCATGGTCCATATTTAAAAAGATCCTTTATCCTTAGAACATGAAGAACATGATGGATTGGGGTTCAATTGACTCTCAGAAGTGTCCTCGGAAGCATGGATTGATAATGCAGAGTGATCCTTAGATGGTTATTGCATGGCTTGGAAAATGTTGAACTTTACCAGTTGGTCACCAAATTCCATGGAAAAGATGCCTGAATGGACATAAATCTTGGTTCTTGCTGTCATTAGGAATGGTCTTCCAAAAATTAGGGGATATCGAGAAGAGTTTGTCTCACCTTCCATGTCAAGAACATGTAAATTAGAAGAGAAGATAAGATTATTCAAACGAACAAGTATATCCTCAATTATACACTCAGAACTAGTAGTGTTTTGATTATCCAATTGAATGACAACACCCATTGGATTTAAGGGACCTCGGCCAAGGTTGGATAATATAGATCTTGGTATGACATTAATTGAGGCTCCTAGTTCTATGAGTGCATCATCAAAGTTGGAATTTCCAATTTGGCATGGAACTGTAAAGGTCCCTGGATCTTTTCAATTTACAGGGATAGACTGCTGAGTGGAAAAAATTTCAAAGGTCCCAAGTTTCCTTTTGTGGGTGCACAATTACTTAATAACTTAGCATACTTAGTAATTTGTTTTATATAATCTAAGAGGTTTATGTTGACTACAACACATCTAAACATGTCAATCATTTCAGGATTGGGTTCAATGGACTTCCTTGGTTTAGAAATAGATTGAGGAAAAGAAATTGGATTCCTAAGTGGAATGGAAGGAGGTGAGGGAATGGCTTCATATTTGTTTTCATGTTTCTTTTTTCTTTTCATTTTCTAGGTAAACACTAAAAGGTGGGTTGGAAGACTTATATTGAGGCATTGAAATTTTCTTCCCTGATATAAGTGAACTTGCACTTACATTTCCCTTGGGGTTGGGTAATGGTTGAGCTGGGAGTTGGGAATAATTTTATTATTATTACTGGCTCAGGTGGGATGCAAGTTGACCAATTTGTGTTTAAATATTTTTAAGTCTAGAATAAGTGAAGGAGGAAAGATCTTCCACTGCACTTTTCCATGGTTTTTTTTGGAAGAAGTGGCTTGTCCCGAATTGGGATTTCCTTGATTTTGGTTCTTGTTAAAGTGATTGTATTGGTTTTGGAATTAGGAAGGCTCGCTAGGATAGCTGAATCTAGAAGGAGGAAGAGTAGGATTGATCTTTTTAGTTCGAGGAACAAAATGGTAAGGTTATTTGAAGTCACAAACACCTTAACCATATTGGAATTGGTTCGGGTTTTGAGGAGGGAATTGAGGGGGTGAGAAATGGGATTACCATACCTCAAGCCTTGGTTGAAGGTAGAAGAGAAGGGCTCAGGGTGAAGTTTATTGATGATTCTAATGAACTAGCTTGATTTTTGAGGGTTGGTGTTCCTATGAGCATATTATACATTGAGCTCCATTGGTCCGGATGAATCAGAGGGATCCTATTGAAGTTGTGGACATGTGTTAGTTGGATGAGATGGGGAGCATAAGATTCCATAGTTCTTGATAAGTATAGGGAATAGAGATTGTGGAGAAGATGATGTTGGGGCTTTGTCCACTAAGCTAGTTGTTTCACAAGAACTCTAAGTTCACTCATCCACTCAGTCATCTTGTTTGGCTCTATCGATTGACTATCTAGGGATTTCTTGACTTGAGCATGTGCTTAGGTATGTAAGTGTTGTGTGTTTTCTGCCATGTTTCTTGTGATATCTCTTGTTGGTGTAGGAGTTTTATCAACAACAACACTACCACTTGCGACATCAATGATAGTTCTCTACATATGCAATAACCCCTCATAGAAGTATTGGATCAAGATTTGGTCATGGATTTGGGGGTGTAGGCAGGTTGCAACAATATTTCTTAACCTCTCCTAGTATTCATGGAGTGATTCGTTTGGGAATTGATGGATACCACTTATTTCATTTTGGATAGAAGCATTATGAGAAGTTGGAAGGAATTTTTCTAAGAAAAGTTGCTTCATGTCACTCTATGTGGTAATAAAACCAGGAGGGAGGTAGTAGAGACATGACATAGTAGTTTTAGCTTAATAGAAATGGATTTATTGGAGTTTTATTTGTTCCTCATAAACCCCTTGAGGCATCGTGGTAGAGCACACCACTTGGAAATCTTTAAGATGATGATGTGGTTCCTCACCAGCTAGCCCGTGGAAATGTGGAAGAAAATAAATCAAACCCAGTTTGAGTTTAAAGTCAGAATCTGTGTTTGGATATTGAATACTAAGGGGTTTATAATTAATATCAGGGGAAGAAAGTTCTTTAAGTTTTTTCCCTAGGATTATCCATAACTAATTCAATTGGTTATACAAGGACTAGTTCTTGAATGATTTGATTATTCTTAATGTTCCTCCTAAGCTGGTTAAGAGTTCGCTCAATTTCAGGGTCAAACAAATGCAAGGGAATTTTTAAGAGGCTATGGTTCATTCAATGATATTTTGGAAGATAGATGAAGATGAGTTTTTCTTTGTGTACTTTTCTTGTTAATGATTTTTATGGGAAGAAGATTTATTATTTGTGTTTTTATTAATATTTTTTAAATTTTGTTTCCTTTTTTGTTTTTTTTACAATAACCAGAAACTAAAGAATACTTAATTACACCATCACTATAAATTGATCCATTTTAAGTGTGGATTATTTTCTTCTATCAACCTTTCAAGGTTTCAGTACTCTACTAATGTGTATAGAAGCACTCGGGTTGAATCCTCGATGATGATACTTTTCAATAGTCGATTGTTTTTAGTTGATTGTATTTTGATTGGGGGGTTTGTTTGCAGAGCTTAAATGAAGTGATTAATGATTGGATTTTGATTTATAAATTTGATAAATATTGGGGTTATTTCATTATTAGGGAGTTAAGCTTGTGATATACTTTATTTTTGATTTATATTGCATTAAATTAACAACCAATTCATAAGATGATGTTGATTGGAATTACCAAGTGTTAAGACATTAATCCAAGACTTAACTTAACTTACAGTTATAATATAAATCATTAAATGTTTATGTTAGTGTATTTATGGTTCCAATAATCCATGGAAACCACACGTTAAATGAAACAATTCATTAATCCATGACAGGTTAAGTCCAAAATACACAATGTAAATTTAAAGAATATTAATTGAGAAAAATATCTCAATCACTTAACATCCCCAAATAATGACTCAATACAATGGTATATTTACTAAAACATTAAGATGTTTATTAATTTGGTAATATGTTTTTATGGTGATTAATTATAAATAGAACAAAAATAATAGGATAAAAAAAGAGTTCTGCGTCAAACACACACACACAAACTGTGATGAGAATAAAAAATGGACTTTAGATTGAATGAGAAAGAGAAAGAAGGTAAGGTAATTCAACATGATTTAAACTATTTTGAGAGTATTAATATTTAATAATATATGTTGGATTATTAAAATTGAATATGAAGAAGAAACTTTCATTAAAATATAATTACAAAAAACAAACACTTACATGAATATAAACGAAGAATAATAAAAAAGTAAATGAAAGGAAGCAAGGGGTAATGGTTTCTAAAGTGAGAATTTGAGTATGGTAGTTCCTCCCAAGACTTTTTAAGAGCCTTGGTATTTCCAACCTATCCTAATTTTCTCTTATATTCCAACTCTTTGAAAGGAGTGGAGGGGGATGTATTTATAGCCCAATGTTGTGGGATGTTTGCATTCCAAGTATTCCCCTCCACTTGGATCGAATATTTGACCATCCAGATTTCCGAATATCGAAATGTATTATTATTAAAATTTGTAGATAAATTTTTTTTCAGTATACTATCAAAATTTTGAGTAATTTGGACTTATGGGGCCAAAGTTATGGTTGTTTGAGTAAACAAATCTGAACTGTTCATTTCTATACATGATTTTTCAATGGTCATAATGTGAATGGATTTGTGAACAGGAAGATGACATAATTTTCGAATACATTCTTCAAAAAAGTTGTCCTCCCATATATTTTATTTAACAATACAAAATATTATCTCCAGTTGATGTCTATATCAAGTGAAAATTCGAATTAGGTGTGCAGATCTCAATTCCCCGACAGAATTGTGGGCTGGCCTTCAAATCTTTACTTGGGCCCATTGTTTTTAACTTTGGGCCTTAAATTTTTTATAAATAACTCTTTGAATTGTTCCACAAACTTTTTAGGAGAATAAATTAATTTATAATTCTGTATTGAGAACATTTAATCAATCTTCATGGATAGTCTAGTTTCTTTACAAATTCATTGGGCCTTCTTGTGGGGACCATATGACCCTTAAAATGGAAGAATTGGCCACTTATTCCTTCTAATTATATGTTGGAAATTAAATAAGGAATACTAAAAAATAATAATCACACAATTTGGATTTTTAGGGTAATATTTATTATTAAAACATTAAATCGACTTGAATATGGATGAATTCAAATAGTGCTCAAAAATTAAATTTAATATTTAAAAATTAATATTTCACACAAATTATGCACATTTCATATAAAATCAGTACAGAGAGTATATAATAAGTTATGAAAATATTAATAACATCAGTCACCATAGAACCATAACCAATGGTATTGAATTTTTATAAAGGTACTTTATCTAAGAATCAATAAGTCAAACAGGATTCCTAATCATGGTCATATCAATTTCCACATCAAGTTCCTAAAATTAAAAAACATGAGTATGTTTTGAAAGAAAATTTCTGATCTATGACACATGAAACACATCATGGATCACATTTATCTATGTTATAAAGTCTAATTGGAACACCACCTTCCAAATCCACTCAAAAACCTCAAATGTTCTTACTTATCTTGGATCCAACTTCCAATTTTTTCCATGCAATTGATGAACCAAACAAGGTGATAATTTCAAGAATGCATTATCTCTAACATATAACATTAAATGAAATTAGTGATGATATATATAATATTTATACTATATTTGATTCATTTCCATCCTTAATCATATCAAATAGAACTTTACCATCATCTCATGGATGAAACATTGTCTTATAAGCGAATATTCACCAACCTCAAAAAAAAGATACTGAAAATAAAGACTATATAAAGACTTAAAGGGTTATGTTTTAATGGATGAATAGTATGTATTATTATAAGTACACTCAACCTACCCCAAATGAAAATCCCACACTCTTTTAAATTTTATTACACATGAACAATTAATGTCCTCAAGAATTTGTATAACTCATTCTAACTGATGTTTCATCTGAGGGTGGTGCATTGTGCTCAACATTACCTTGGATACCATAACATCTTGGAGGAATATCCAAAAACATTATGTAAATTTTTTTCCCTAATAAAAAATGATATAATATGGAATTCCATGGAACAATATAATCTTCTACACATACATATTCCTCTAGTCCATAACTTTGGTGGTATCACAAATTGGAATAAAGTGATCCAATTTGGTCAATCAGTTAATCCCCATCAAAATTTCATTATTTCCTCAAGGATTACGTGAAATAATGAACATGAAATACATAAATATATCATACCACATTCATTCCAAAACTAGAAGTCATTAAATAAATCATGATGGATTCTGATGTACGACATTGTTTTTCTGACATGTATAAAAATGGTTGAAAATTTTAGTAATGTCCCATTACATACCTAGAAACCATAATCAATTATTTATGTCAAAAAACATATTTTTCATTATTGGTTAATCCTCATAGTGGGAATGATTAAAATCCCCATCACATCCTTTTTCATAGGAGATGATATGAAATATCGACTCCTGGAGAAAAGGAACCCTCAAAAGATAGAGACAATTCACTGAAGGTATCCCGCCCATATAAATATTCCCTAATTCTTCAGAAAAAATAATAAAGATAATATTAAAATTGAATTATATAACCAAGAGATTATTTGAAAATAAAACTTTTCAAAATAACCTCGGTTTTATACTCCCTAACTCCCAAATGAATTCATGTAAGGAGATCCATCATATTCCACTCCTCTAATGATTCCATCATGGCTTGAGATAGTAGTTTCTTAGTTATAACATCAGAAACAATGTTCCCCTTTCCTGGGGTATAGATAAAATACAAATTAAATCATTTCATGTACTCCACCCATCAGCTCTGATGGATATTCAAATCTTTCTATGAGAAAATATACGTCAATATTTTATTATTTGAGCAATTGGTATACCTTTTAATGAAAAGTAGTGACACTGACTATAAAGAGAATTCATAAAATATATGAGTTAAAAATATCATTTTGTATAGTTATCATCATGTTTTTGAGTATGAAGAGAACCATATCCACCACATGATCATTATAGATGAGAATGCATCCCAAACCCATACGTGATGCATCACAAAAGAATAGAGATCCCTAGTCCTCCTCTAGAAGAGTCAACATATTTGGTGATTTAAAAAAAACTTCCACTCTTAAATGGAAGTCTAAAATTTTGAATCCCAAAAAATGTCACTCCCTTCTAATTAAGAGTGGTCAACATAGATTCCAAATATAATAAATCATTCACGAACTACTGATAGTACCAATTAAATCCTAAAAATTATCAAATATAAAAGATATTTTATGATTCTTACATATACATGATAGCCTTAAACTTTTTAGGGTAAAATAAGATACAATGTTCAAATATCACATGCGCCCAAGAACTTGACATCATAAATCATGAATTGGAACATTGACAGCTTGGAAAAAAGTCATTGATTCATCAAGATGACTAAAATTTCACCCAAATGATGCACATGATCCTCCTCAGTCATAAAGTAGACCAAGACATCATCCATGAATACCATAATTAAAGATTCATGGTATGGTTGAGAAATCATGATCATCAATTACATAAACATAGCATTTCCATTTTTTCGAAAAAAATGAAAAAACATGATACTAATTGTTTCCATACCTTCCCCTAAATAGATCTTCGGGACATCAAACTCATTGATTCTAAGTTGGTGATAACTTGGAAAAAGATCAATATTTTAGAGCCACTTACCACCTTTCAAAATATCAAGACTTTATTTAATTTAGTGCACGAGATACATGTTCTTGATCATATCCCAGTTGATCTTATGATAATCAAAACACAAGTGGTGGGTTCCATCAGCCTTCATGGAAAAAGCATTGTTGCTGAACATGAATACACACTACATTGAATAAGGATTTTCAGGAATAAATTCACCCAAAAGTGAATTTCATTCCTTTAGTTCATATAGTTTCATATGGTATGAAGGAACTAATAGAGTCTTTGTAGTTGGCACCAAGTTGATAGAAAAAATCCACCTTATCTCTAGTGGAAAACTATAAATTTCTAAGGGAAAAAATCAGAAAATTCATCTCCTGCTGGAGGAATATCACCACATAAAGAACACTTCTAAAATTAAAAATAATTCATGGATATAATTATACCTATTTCCAAAAGAGGAGGTCCTTAATGAATAGATATCAAGTCCCACTCTCCCTAAAAAACACAGGACTCACCAATGGGGGAAGTAAAGGACACTTGTTGATGATAAAATTCTATATATGCTTTATGAACTAATCAAAATCCCATTGTGAGACTGAAATCTATAAAATTAATCACATGATCTATAAAAACATAGATGATCTTGATCTCTAATAATTTTAATATAGAAGAATGGAATATGATACCTTTCTCACTCATCATCCTAAGAGGAATTCCAATTTCTATCACATAAGAAATAAGCTCCTTTAGAAGATTCAACAAGTCCAATGTATGGGTCGATACAAAATAATTAGAGACATCGATATCAAATAATATAGTCACTAAAGATGAATAAATAGTACTATTACTTCTCATAGTTGTAGTACATGTATCAGTTTACACTGGAGACTCGTTCACTGTATAAACAAGCTTAATTCATAATGCAAGTGCCTAGAACCCATTTTTTTAATCATTTGACCACACTAAAGATCATATCGGTACTAACAAGCTTGTACCACTATGAGAAGTGATAAAAACATTGAGAAACCTTTTAAAGTGACATGATCATCGATAAGAGATACTAATCTTCGGTGTCTCCATGATAGTATGCTTTGAGGGACTAACCTTGCCACATTGGATACAAGTTAGTGGGCCTTTACCAGTGAAAGAAGAGGATTTTAAAAAATTAAACTACCAAGATCCACCACTATGGTACCCACCATGAGACTCATCATACTTTATCTTCCTATTAAATGGATCACTAAATCCTCCATAGTGAGTTGGAGGAACTCCTATCAATGTTGAGATACCATCTAAGTCAAGTTCCTCCATCAAAGATCTATCCAAAACATCAGCATAAGAGGTATGCTTCAAAAAAACATCCTAGGATCAGATATATGATTGAAGACCCATCAAAACCCATAAAGAATTTGGATTCTTTTTTTACACCACCTAAGGTTAAAATTAGACATGGTTACAACAATTATTTGTATAATTATTCATTGTACTATCACTATGATTAAGGTTGTGAAAATCTAAGGAATTATCCAATAACATTGACTCTAAATAGAATTTTTCTATGAAAAGAGTTATGAATACTTTACACTCCATGAACTCATTCTTCTTTTCATGAACTAAAGAATAACACCAACTCTTTCTAGGTCATTCATGTTTTAAGACAACACACATCACCTTAATAGAGTCTGGCATCTCCAACAACTTGAAGAGTAGTTCAATATTTTTTATCTAATCCTCTACCTCAATGGGATAATGAATTACATGGAAATACTATGGATTAATATGGAGAAACTCCATGTCTTGATCTCTACTATCATCCATTCAAGGTAATGCCATTGGTTCCAGAATGAGAATTGGTGAGGCCACTTGACCCATATCTTGGAATGTTTTCACAACATCATCAATGAGTTTATGGTAAAATGGAATGTATCATTATTCTTTCTCATTAGTATCTCCCTCCTGAAGAAAAATAATATGTATTCTTCTAGGTATGTTACTATAGTAGATGAGCATATTTTTAGGGAACCTTGGTTGATAGACACAAGCACATAACCTCTATCAGTAAAAACTCAACTCAAAAAAACAATAATCAGATAAAACATGTGAAAATTCTAGAATCAGATCAAAAAAATCCTCAAATACACTCTTTCCCAATAATCCATTATAACTTAAGGATTTTTAGGATGAGATATGTCCATTAAAGTAGTCATAATTTACCCCCTAAATACCAAATATCTGGTTACTTCTCTGCAAATACATCCCAAAATACATACTAATATCTAAGAAAAGTAAAAAACTCACTATGTTACAATTTTTTCATGAAAAAACCATGATAACGTACCCAAAATGTACCCAAATAAATCTTGACATTGCCTAATGTGAGTTCCTGATCACCTTGGTCTGACGACTGGTGCTTGGTCATTCAGAAAAAAATGAGGGGAAGAATTTCTCCATATGAAAAACTATACAATGTATAACAACTAAAAATAAAAAAAAGTTAGTATTCCAAAATAGTCAACATTAGTAAAAAAAACTAAAAGGTTGAAAAGAAATCCACACCAATATCTCAAAGATATTTCTTGATTCATTATACGATAACCTATAAATGGGTGAATACACACTCCACTTGTCACCACAAACTCCAAAAGTACTAATATTAAGAACACCCACTACCTCCAAGCGGAGATTTACCTTTCTCTGGACCTAGAATTAGAAATTCCAAAAACTCCCAAAGGAAAAAAATAGTGTTTTATTAACACTATGCTATTAATATTGGTACAATAATTACATAAGCATTAATTATCAAATAAACCAAATATTATAAATATTATATAAAACATGGAATAATAATCCTTTCAAAATTCATAACAAAACATAATTTTAATATCATTTCAATGGAAATCCTATAATAGTTACAAAAGTGTTTCTCCATAAAAATAGGAATATATAAGAATATCTATCAAATTAGTCATGAATAAATCATTTCACAAAAATAGGTATGAAGATGCCTCATTGTCAAAATAGAGACATGTAAATCATTTTATAATCACAGACATGTATAAGTCACTTTTAGTAACTTCCAATCATATTGTCATTGTAATAATTCTATGGTTAATTAGTTTAGGTTACAAGGATCTAAAAAATATTGATGAAATATTACTCCTACTATGCATGCATCCCTAGATCACATGCCAATGAGGGATAATATTTTATTATAAAGAATTAATCCCCTTCACTCAGGAAGTTTCAGTTTACATAGTCATCATCAATCCATTTTTAGGTAGAGCTAATACATTCCTATTATGTGTATCCTTTCACCTAACTACCTAGGATCCCATGTATTCAAGGTAATATATAATAAAAGTGGATACCATTAATTTCCATCAATCTAAAATAATTTGATTAAATCACTTCAATTGGTCCAAATATCAAGTTCCAAAACATTCTATATCATTTCAAAAGACAAAATCAAATAGTTTTCATAAAAATTACAACTTTGAAAACAATTAATTTCATCTCAAATTTATAAAAAAATGCATTTATTCTCTTCTCAGAAATCATTATCAAAATAATACTCCAAATATACCATTTCAATTACATATCATTTTCCAAAAAAATTAACACTTTATTTTTAAATCTATAATCAAATAGGTTTAGTAAAAACTTTTCCATTTTAAAATTTTTAAAAAAATACTCAAATCATGCTGTGTAAATCAATTAGATTTCAATTTAAAATTTATAAAGATTTTTTTTTTCAATTTATAGGAACTACCTTATGAAACCACCTACCTCAATCGTAGTCTCAAAAAACACCCAACACAAGATCAAAAAATGAAGAGTCGAATGGATTGATTCAATCAAGTAATAATCCTAAAACCATAATTCAAAAAATCAACATCTATATCAATAAAAGACACAAGGATACACTACCATAAAAGGATGAGAGAGATAAGGAATAGAGAAATTAGAAATAGTTCTAGGTTATTCTTACCAAAAGGTATTTAATGCTTCAATTGACAAATAGATCCAAGAATATTCAAGGATGGAAGGGCCAAAATCACCTATAGAGAGAGTCAAATGTAAAATGGATAGATTTAGGTTCTAAGGAGAGTATTTTTGAATGGATACATAATTTTTAAGAATTAATAATAGAAATTTAGGAAAATAAAATATCTTTGAATGGTTTGGATAATTTTTTTTGAAAAATCATACACCAACCATACAAAACCTCATTGTTGTGATTCAAAAAATTATAAGTGAAGGATTCATAGTTAGTACTAACCGTGTAACTAACCATGATCCTTAGAATGGGACTCCAACAAAAGGAAAAAAAAATTCTTGGAAGACCCATACATTTTTTCTCAAACCATGGAAATGCATGTAAACCTATAAAATTTTCCAAAAGTAACCCAAAATAACCCTTGTATAGATTCAAAAAAAATTATGATCAAAAGAAGGGAATGTATGTACCTGAAAGTAGGTATTAGGATATTAAAAACCCCATTCAATCCACTTTCCATGTACATACCATGTTTATATCCACCACTACTAGATAACACTAACAACTATGTATCATAAATTCTATGAATTGCCACCCACTATACCATCAATACTAGGAATCTCAACCAACATCCACCATCACTAAGAATCACCACCAGTAGCTATTGTCACTATGCATCACCACAAGAATCCATCATCATAAGGAATCATCACTAACAACCAATATCACAAGGTATCAACACCAAAATCAACCATTACTAGACATCTCCACCAATATCCCTCATCACTAGAAATATCCACCAACAACCATCATTACTTGGCATAAAATCCAACAACAATCATCATTATATCATCTCAATTCCACATCGACTTCCCATGCCCACTTCAATATTCAATAATAGTATAACAACCATATATAGAAAATATATTTCACAATAATGAATAAATAACAATAGAACAACCAAAAGCCTCAAGAAGGAAACCCCAAAAATAATAGTATCTTATTTATATGTTACGTACATATCTATCATCACCAATTCGATACCCATTTAATTAATTATACATTAGTTAATCATTCATCATATTTATTTCATCGATTTTTAGCCATCCATGTTATCAAAAACTCTAAAAAATTAATCTATAATTCATCAATAACTAATGCATAATTAATATTCCATATTCTACATCCTTAACATGTCCAACACATCATCATATTCCTAAATTTACCCCTCAATTTTTCATTCTAAAAAATATAATAATCTCATTAATAGTCAAAAGAGGAACAATAAAACACAAAAAATAAAAAATTGCTTCATTTTCATCATTTAATTCAAGCTTAATTTTACTTATCCATTTTCATTATTCATTATAGATAACCATAATAATAGAACATAAATAATAATCATTCAAAAAAATAACATCACACCGGGCTTCCAACAGGTCACTTTTACATCACCAATTTTAGGAAATTTTTCAATTATAGAAGTAAGACTTTTCATTTGAATCAATAGTAGAAAAAAATATCAAATAAGTAAGAAATTATTAATATAACCAATACACACCAATAAATAATGAAAGCTATAGATAATATGAAAATTACTTTTCCCCATGATTTCAACAATCCATTTTCTTCATTTTCAATTTTTTCCTTTTTCTATAAAATTAATTTGATATATTTTATCCCTATACCCTTAATACATGAACACCCGCAATGAAAGATAAAAAATATAAATGGGGAGTGATTCCATGCATGTATGGTATCATAATAGGTCAAATAAAGATTATTATTATAGAATATGGAATAAAATTATAGAAATTCACTACCCTGATTAGATGTTAAATGTTATCCAGGTGTGAATAGATGATCAAGCATCAACCATCAGTAATTAAAACACCACAAAAACTGAAGTAAGACTCATAGGAACCTATCCACATAAAGGTACCATTAATTCATTCCTTTTTTTTTCAAAATAAACTAGTGTAATTCATCCAAAATGGACTTTCAGAAAGAATAAGGGTAAGGATAATGATGAGGAGAAAATGCAGGATATTAATTTTATTCGTGAGACTTTGATTTAGGTGAACCAACATGTTTAGACCCTCAATATTATGATTGTAGAGTGATGTGAAATAATGATTCTAGAAAACCCTATTTATAGAGGAGGAATTAAAATACCCCATCGTAAGATTGTGAGTCTCAAAGTTCCTATGGTGGTTGGAATTTAAACTTAATTATTCTTTATCAGAATTTGAGTTAGTTCATGCCCCAACTTCATAAATGTTTTAAAAAACATTCTAATTTATTGGCCACCACCATTCCCTAAGCCATAATGTGGTGGAATTTTTCTAGCTATTTCATCCCACCATATCAAACTGATTGTATCAGGACACCCAAAACTCACCATGTATCCCACTCATCTATATACTAAACTCTACCACATGACAATCCATACCAATCCTTCTACTATATAAAACACAATTCCTATCCATTCCACTTCACCACTCCATAGACTACGACCCGATGAGACCAAACTCTCTATTTTTCAACTATCCTACACATATAATCTCATGTTGAACACATATCACCACATATCGCCTCCAAAACATTTTAATTTTACCATTTTAAAAAAATAAAACCATAATTTAAGACACCCATGAAAACAACCATATCTATAACATTGTTTCATCCATGAAACTTCTCTAAATAACTCTACATTCCATGCTTGATACCATAACACAAGGAACTTCCTAAGATTGTACATGTGATCTTTCTAAATTAAAATCCCTCAACTGAAATTGTTTCAAACCCTATAGGGAACAATAAACCAAATTAAATGATCAAAAGGATTCCCTAGGAAGGGACGTATGGACCTTTGAGAGGATTAAGTTGGGACTGATTCATGAAAAGGATGCCCTGGGAAGGGGCCATGAGGAATGTCTCGACCCATGGTGATTTGGAGGCTTATGATTAGGGATTAATCCTATAGAGTATGCCCTAAATATTGTTAATGGTTGGGGATTATACTTAATAGGAGGCCTGAGATGAGTTGGGCATACACATGGAATGTTTCACAAAATAGTTTTGGTTGGGGATTACTTCTAAGGAGGGTGCCCATTGGTTGGATTTCCAAGCTTACATATAAAGATGATTCCCTATATTGGTTGGGTATTACAATTTTAATGAGTCCCATGGATGATTATGGTTGGGGATTACTCCTGAGGAGGATTCCCTTTAGGTTTAGGATCGTGTAGATTTGAGGACTATTGCCAACCTATAAGCCCATGTGAGTCATGATAGGTGCGAGAATCAAGATGAAGTGAATGATCCAAGAATACACATGATCTTCTTTTCCCTAAGGTTGGATATATGACCTTGAGAACCCATGTATATGGGGTAACTCTAAAGGAAAGAGAGATAAATATTTAGGAGAAGATCATTTTCCTAAACATGCATCTGACTAGGTGGATGTTGTGATCATGACTATCCTCTAACTCCATGTGAGGCATGATGATTCATTCCTGAATGTGAGAAACAAGAGGAAGTGGAAGATCTAGAAAACCACCTGAGCCTTATTTAACTGGTGGAAGAGGTTTGGGGTACGAAACATCCCCCCACCATCCCCCCACCCCTGTTGTAATAACTTGGACCCCAAGGGAGAGAGAAATGGCATTGAAAATTCCTATATTCCCTCCCATTCTGGTAACCAGGATAGATAGATGAAGAAATGAAGAAGGTGAGGTACTATAAGAAAGGCTTGGGGATTAATCTTGGAGGGATTATCTAAAATTGGTTCTGTATAAATGGTGGAGGATTTCATTCCATTTTAAATGAAAAAAGCAAGCACAATCCTCACCCTCCATCCATGGAACTTGAGGGTCTAGGTCTTGGGGGTGATAAGAGAAGAAAATAGTTCTATCCCTTGTGCATAAGACCGAGAGTTCACGAATGCCGCCCCTGGGATCGGGTTCCTCGTGACAGTGGTAATGTGTATTCACATGCACCCAGAGGAACCTAACCATCTAGTAGTACAAGTGTAGGAAACCTCTTATTGTGGGATTGCATATCCAATAGGAAGACACATTGGTGTGCCATTTATGATGGTTTTGAAAGTCTAGAAGATTTAGTGGAGGTTACAATTTGGTACCTTTTGGGTGAGGGAGTCAAAGGAAAATGAGTCCTATCATTGATGGCGTTGGAATTGGGCGTGCTGCATAGGCCCCAAACAGGTGGTTTTTTAAACATTTCTACCAATAATCGATGTAAACTTATTGATGTCGGTGAAGAGCAGCCTGGTAAAAGCCGAGGACAACGCATGAAGGGTTTTAAGCATGAACTAAACAATAAAAATACCTGGTATAAATTCAAAGACATGCACAATGTTTTCTCATCATTGGAGATCACTGCTCAAAGAATACGAAGACGAATTCCTCTAGATCATCAACATGCACTTCAAGGAATCTGTAGGAGCGTCGTTCATCATAATCCGGGTGCTATCCTAGAATTTTTATGATGCCTTCAATGCTCTAACAAAAAATGCATCAATTTTCTAGAAACACCTGAGAGTGAGAGCTCGATACAATCTTCTTTAGATCCAAAGCATCTCTCTCTATATCAAGTGAGAGAGGAGAGGAGAGATAATTTCCATGAATATTAATTAAAAATATAATCTCCTCGAATATATATAGTGGTTAATTAATTATCCAAAAATGCCAAGCCAACCCCCGAATACTTAACGCACTATCAACAACATTTTATGACTACTTTTCTGGGTCAAAAATGTTATTATCACTCACTTATAATATATTAAAATATATTACGTGGTAATAATTAGGTCATTAAATTGACACGTCGCTCCTATAAATATTAATTGAACCTTGAATAATTTAATATTCGTTAATTAATATTTTTCATGTATTTACTTAAAAATCATAAATACATTTAATAAATAAATTCAATACTCAATGTTCTAAACTCGAATAATATGAATTTATTTATTACATTGGTGACCATTTTTCTTTGGAAAAATCCTGAACCCCAATGGTGGGTCCTACTATGTCTAAATCTCATATTCAACTGAATAGAGAATATTCTCGATTACAAAATTGTGTGTGAACCTCTAGGATCTTATCTCAACAGTGGTGAAAAGTATTCATATACCAATAGCGGGATCTAGAAAACCATCATAGCCCCTGAAGAGATAAGGACTATCACAACAGCGGAAGCCAAACTACGAACATGCACTGTGTAATATAATCTCTTGGTCTGTTTTATTTCATAAAGCAGGACGCACTCATGTGTCATCACCCTTTTCTTTCATTATTGTTTGTAAATTTAACTGGACAGATTTACCCTTGACTTCCATGGCCATAGTCATATAAAGGTATGATCATCAATATCAACATGTCCTGAGATATATTACATCCATAACCTGGAAGTGACAAATCCTTTCTTAACCATTCAACCAATGTCATGCCACCAATGGCGCACCTAACACAAAACTACCTCGCCATGACTTCATTTCCATGGTTTTCGTCTTGCATCAAAGTACACAATAAAATGAAAAACATTGGTAATGACCTCAAGTCAAGAGACCATTACACATGATCATATATAGGAACATCCAATGACACCCAAAACATATGGTGTTCTTATTAGCAGGACATTCCTCATGATCTCACTACTAGAGATTACTAAGTGAGAACTTCATGAGAAGAAGTCTCAATTCTTATGATCCCCCGACACCTGATGGTCAAATATCTACTGTATCCAATCAGTAATATATATCTAGACCATAGAACATATATTTAAGATTAATTTCATAGTATCTAGAGGTTCTCATTATAGCCTCAGAACTGATATAACTTTTCGATATGGCAATTAATCTTTGGACATTACCATTTCAATAGTGGAAGTAGAAAAGTCTACACTATAATGGTAAGATGACATTATGTATAACTAATTGTATACACCATATGGTAATAAAAAGCACTTAATAGTTGGGTCTAGGGCACCAACTATTTCAACACTCCCACTTGCACTAGAGCCAACTTGATAACCATACTTATTAGCCACTCACATGATGAATATCATGTTTCTGATGAGTGAAGGATTTAGCTACTGGGTCCTCCATGGTTCCGATGCATGGAAATTCTACTATAGAGACCTCATCTCCTTGAGTAAAACTACTCAAGAGATGGTATCCCAAGCATATATCACTTTTTCACTGTCATAGCATGACAACTTGGCTTGTAAGAATTGTTAGGTGTCATGATAACCAACTGTTTATACTTTGATTACATGAATGTACACTTATTATATATTTTCATCGTTCTGTATGACTATAATATAATAATGTCGTGGAATATTTTTGCATTAATAATGTCATGGAAGATCCCCACTATGATGAGAACCTTGAAATGCTATAACAATATTCTTAAATAAAGTTATACAGTTGGATGAAATACTATAATAGAAAACATAGTATACAGACTGTCATGTGCGAGTACTCGTAAGAAGACGAGACTCCCTCTCATGGATTTCGTAATTGGTAATCTCAAAGATGGGAGATTAGGAGAACATACCCACTGATAGTAATTCTTCATGTCTTGGTGTCATCGGACATTACTATCTATGAGCATGTGTAATGTTCCTTAGACTGTATGATTATCATTACTTAATGTCATGACTCATGCACTTAGATTTTCTGATGAAAACCATCACGAAGACAGTTGGAGGGAAGTAGGGTACGTTGGGTGCATCACGAATGACATGTTGTTAATGGAGAAGTCGAGGAAGGATTTGTACCTTCCATATTTATGGAAGTAGATATTTAGGACCCTTTGATTGAAATAGAACTATCACCCGAATTTCATGGCCAGGGTGTCACGACGAGTTTATTTCTAGAAGTCAAATAATGAGAGATCAGGCATATAGGTTTATGACACTACCATGAAACCTACTTGATGAGATATTGAGACAAAGGGATTAAATTACACGGTAAGCGTTCGTATGAGGTGACATGTCAATGCAGTGTCAAATTCTTTCTCTTGGGTGCCTTGACCCATTACTAGGCAGTAATCTGGGAGTTTAGGCAAGCCCGCCTAATGCCAACGAGAAAGAGGCCTAGAGGGTCACACACTAAGTGTATCCAAGTATCTCAAGTAGAATAAATATTACTCCAGTATGGGTTTTAATAATTATTCAAGGAATCCTAAATAGTTTTAATGTTGGAGGAAAAATAAAATAAAAACAAGATATACACGCCATGTACATTGAATTTACACACTGTGTAGTTTTCATTTTGGAAAGGAAATGAAAAACGAGTACACGCCGTGTATTAATTATTACACGCTATGTAGTTTTTCCAGTCAGGATTTTGTGGAAAAAATATGTTTTTATTAAATGATATTTATTATAATCAGTGTGGGCACATGTCAAGGAATTAATGATTCGACATGGGGGTTTCCAATAAGAGTTAATGAAATAAATAAAACGCTTAACGCGTTTATTTATTGTCATAACTCTATAACCTAAAACCTGATTATAAATATCCTCACAACCCCAACAATTTTTTTAATCATTTTCCATAACAATTCAGGAGAATTATCTTAAGTCCAAAAGAACTCCTTCCTCCAAGAACACTCTCAAGACTGAGAGATATCCTTCTTCATCGGATCAAGGCAATCTAAGGGGGACAACGCAAGCAAAGGCTTCACCATCATTGCACCCGGATATTCCTTTGGCGACATCTAGAGATACGTGGTGCACGTGTGGATCACCACTAGAGGGAGTCTACACTTGGCTTATATAATGAAATGACAAATCACATCGGAACGTGATCATAAATATAAATGAAGAAAGAATGCCATAAAAGGTACTTCTTTTAAATTAATTAAATTAATTATAATCAACCTGTGATGATCCTACTTTGTGGTTCCAGGAATATTCTTCTTCATTGTCTATTTCTGTGATTTGAACATTGGATTATGGCGTTTATCATCATATTGATCCTGGATTGATCATTTCTAATGACAAAAATTCAAGTGGGAATATCCACCCATGAGCTTCCATTGTGCCTGGGACCTACAAGTGGTATCAAAGGGGTCACAACGTTGATTATAGTTATTTAATTTTTGTTGACAATTTATGCATTTATATTTGATTCAAAGCAAGATAATTCATTCTATAAAACTAAATGAAAGAGATATGTTCTTCCTCCTTCGTTGCTCGATTCACATCACTGAAAAGACCTTTTAATTTTAATTTTGATTAAAATAACAATGAGGAACTCATCTGGAGGAGCTGATCAATCTGTCTTTACAACAAAAGAATACACGACATATAGTGAAATCTACATGCCATGTACTTAGGTTCAATGAACCGGTACTGGTCCGCCTAACCACGCTGTGTGTATTGAGAAATCATAAGTTTTTTAATACACCATGTTGACCAGAACTGAACGGCGCATGGAAAACAGAATACATAGCGTGTATGTTGAATCAGCACACTGTGTAGTCCGATCCGGCCGAGGTGAAACTGTGTACAAGGAAAAGCCGTGTAATCACGTACACATGATTGCCAAGTCGGTAACCGCGTAACAAGGAAGTGCATGCCGTTTTAGATTAATCTGCACGTCGTGTACTCCAAAATTTCCAAATTATAGAAAACATGACAAATCCCCCAGTGTGTACTTTGGATTATAGGTGAAAACAAATACACACCGTGTAATATAGCCTACACGCCGTGTACTTTCCAGAAATGGAATTTAACCAGGTTTCCTCCAAAGTACAAAGACTCGTACAAGGAATATGGATGAGAATATTCTAAAGGAAATTCAGAATGGAATTTAAGATAAATAATTGATTAATTATAAGATCATAATTAATTGAATTCAAGAACGACATATCTTGAATAAAAGAATGATTAAAATAATTTGAATACTAAATATGTGTAAATTTTGTTGCATGATATGGATGATCATGAGCTAGACCAAAGACCATTTGTGTTTGTATGGTTTTATTTAAATTTATTTAATTTAAATTCGTTGGCATGTGAGCCTTATTCCAATAAAATGCAGGGACTGTGTGCCCATGGTTTTATTAATGTAAACCCCATGTAATAGAGGATCTCCCATGCCAGAGAAGACAGTTTAAAATCTGAAGTTGAGGAGAAACCAACCCAAGAAGATACAAAGGTGGACATGTGGGAGCTATAAAACATGAACCACCGGGTTCGAGGTGTTTTTCCCTAGGTCAGGGTTAGCTTATCAAAAATTCTAGATATGTTAACCAATAGAATCTCATAATCATGCCATCTTATTTTATTTCTATTTTATTTCATGGTTTATTTATTATGTATGTGTTGTCTCCATCACATAGTTAATGAAATAAAGAAACATGCAAAGATGGAATAAAATAAAAACCAGACTATGCGTAAACATTATCAGAACATGGTTAATCACTTAAGAAAGCTTCACTTAATATTAACAAGCATGTGATAATGCGAAACTACGCATAAGGGACTGAAATCCCTCATATACCATATTAAGTCAGACCAAGCCTTCTGTTACTTGATTAAGGGAAAGACTCAATAAAACTATGTGTTTGAGCAACCGTTATTGGGAAACATACTTTTATAATGGAAGATCTTATGAAAGTTTCGGGTTGAATTAATCATTTTACATCAAGAGTACTATCCCTTGATAGACTTGTAGTAAAATAGAGGCAAGTTTTGAGGAAATACATGTCAGGATTTCAGGATTAGAGAGTCCACTCAATAGATCAAGGAACTGTAAGCTCACAGTTGGCAAAGACCTACCTACCTAAATACCTTTAAATAGCTTGAATAACCCTTATTGGGGTTATGCAAAGGGGAATATGGATCCTTTCCACTAGAATTTCATAGCAACTAGGAATTCCATGTTCAATGGTGGGGGTCGTTGGGACATGATAAAATATATTACGTGATAATAATTAAGTCAATAACTTGACTCGTCGCTCCCATAAATATTAATTGAACCTTGAATAATTTAATAATCATAAATTATTATTTTTCATGTATTTACTTAAAACTCATAAATACATTTAATAAATAAATTCAATACTTATTATTCTAAACTTGAATAATATGAATTTATTTATTACATTGGTGATCATTTTTTTGGACAAATCCTGAACCCCAAAGGTGGGGACCACTATGTCCAAATCTCCTATCCAACTGAATAGGGAATATTCTCAAATACATAATTGTGTGTGACCCTCTAGACCCTTATCTCGACAGTAGTGAATAGTATTCATAGACCAAGAGCGGGATCTAGAAAACAATCATGGCCCCTGAAGAGATAAGAATTGTGACAACAGTGAAAACCAACTGACGAACATGCATTGTGTAATATAATCTCTTTGTATGTTATATTTCATAAAGCAGGATGCACTCATGTGTCATCGCCCTTTTCTTGCTTTATTGTTCGTCGATTTAACTGGACAGATTTACCCTTGACTGCCATGGCCAAAGTCTTATAAAGGTACTGACATCCATATCATCATGGCTTGAGATATATTACATCCATAACCTGGAAGCGACAAATCCTTTCTTAACCATTCAACTAATTTCATGCCACCAATGGCGTACTCAACATAAAACTACCTCTCCATGACTTCATTGGCATGGTTTTTATCTTGCATGAATGTATGCAACAAAATGACATACATTGGTAATGACCTCAATTCAGGAGACCATTACACATTATCATATATAGGAACATCCAATGACATCCAAAAAATGTGGTGTTCTTATTAGCGGGTCAGTCCTCATGATCTCACTACTAGAGATCACCAAGTGAGAACTTCATGAGAAGAAGTCTTAATTCTTATGACCCCCCATCACCTGATAGTCAAACATCTACTGTATCTAATCAGTAAGATGTATCTAGAACATAGAACATATATTTAAGATTAATACCATAGTATCTAGAGGTTCTCATTATAGTCTAGGAAGTGTTTTAACCTTTCAATATGACAATTAATCTTTGGACATTTCCTTTTAAATAGTGGATGCAGAAAAGTCTACACTATAATGGTAAGATGAAATCATGTATAGCTAACTGTATACACAATATGGTAATCAAAAGCACTAAATAGTTGGGTGTAGGGCACCCACTATTTCAATAGATGGATTGAAAGAGGACTCAAAGAGGGGCTCGCATAAGTCCTGGATTAAAGGGAATAGGTCCTTCGAGTAGGGCCTGGGAGGAACTGGAAGTGATTTGAGCAGGGTGTTATAGCCCTATGTGAGTTGAATATTTGATCTGACTATTTTTTAATTTCTTTTTTGCCACATCATTTTCACTTTTTTTTCTTCTATTTTTGGTATTGAAATAATGTATTTTGCAATATAACTAACAATTGTGGTAATTTATATAACTAATTATTAAAAATATGTTTTTGTGTTAAAATCGTGTACATTAGTGATTATTTTTGTGGTTTTGAATAATTTGTAAATTAAATAATACATTATTCTTTAACTTCCATTTTTTATTATTTCCTTTTAATTTAAATAATAATTTTTTATTCTTTTTATTCTTTCATTTTTTTATTTATTTTCTTTTTCAAAATAATTATTTTAGTTATAATTTAATTTATATAATTTTATTTAAAAAATAATAATTTTCTTTTTGATAATTTCAAAAAATAAATTAATTTTAACAATATAATTCTATACCTAAAATTTTTTAATACTTAGTGATATTTAATTTTAATTTAATTATTTAATTCCATAAATTATTTAATTAAATGATTTGTTAATTAACTTAAGAAAACCGATGTGAATTTTTCGTTGTTTTAAATTACCTTAAATAATTTATTTTGTTCAAATTTTAATTTATTTTTAACAAATTGAAATATGGATTTAATTTTGTGTTTAATAATTGTGACACAAAAAATTGGTTTTTAATAATTTAAATGTGAATTTAATTATTTCTGTTGTTATTTTTATTATTGAATTTTTTAGTTAAATAAATCAAATGATTATTTTGAAAAAAAATATTAAGTTATTTGTTGTTTTTTACATGACTCACCACCGGTTTTCCCCCTTTTCCATTGGTCACACAGCTAGAGTTCCACTCTACTCCTACTGGCGGTGTCTCCCACACACCGCTATTAGATCCATCCAAAAACTCATTAGAACCAATCAAAAATCATCATCAGCCAACCAGATTCTTCAAGCACAGACTCAAGAATAAAATCCAAAAATGTAGAATACCTAAATCTTAACCAAAATGACACTCACTGGAATCCAAAACTACATACCATATCTGAAAATACCAATCTAGATCTTCTTTACATTGCTCAAACCCACTGAATCTGAAGAATAATCGATATCTCCCTCACTGTGACCGCCTTCGAGCTCAACCTCAGCCGCCGCACTGGATCTCAAACAGCCTTCGGCCGAGACACTCTGTCTAATCCGCATCGGTTGCTCCTCCTCCATGTTGGGATTTCTGATTTAAAATTTAAATAACGAGGAGAGACAAAAGTATTACTGGAGGTATTTTTTCAACATTAATGGAGGATTTTATCCCAACATTAATAAAGAGTCATTCCTAATATTAATTGATAGAATTATGATGTAATTGAGCATGTTGACCGCATTTATTGGAGATATGGGCTGCGTGTCTATATAAGAGGAAGTGGTATCATGTTTTGGATTGTGGGCAGGAAAAAATGTAGCCACCCAGAGAGAAAAAAGGAAGGGGTTGCCGCATTTGTGGTAACCAGTGCGAAACGAAGATGATGAAGATGAATGAAGAAGAGGTGATGACGCCAATGATGATGGAGTGTCAACGACGACAATGATTGAAGATGAAGATGAAGACGGTGCAATATATCGAAAGTCCACTTGGTTTCCGAGATCAAGCGGCGTGTCCCGGTTGTGATGATGGGCGGTACGGAAAAAAATGGTACGTTCATGGGTGTCAGTGTTGCATTGTAAAAGGCCTTCAAGTGTTGTTAAAAATCCTTCGGGTGATGTGTAAAATTACTTCGGGTGATAAAAGGCCTTCAGGTGAAATCTTCTATTCTCTTGTGTGTTTCTACAATGACAGCTTCCGCTGCAGCACCGGGCTCCGAGCCCCAACAGTGGTATTAGAGGAATTGGTTGAGGTGCACGATTGCAGAGCATGGTGTAAAACATCTGGTGGAGCATCTTTTCAAGGACTCAAGACTCAGATGTCATCGAAAATGATGGCAGTATCAGCGGTGTTGTTGGAATATCGAAAGTCTTGTTGTCCGAAGGTGTCATGCGGCGTGTTCCGTTCATTGGTTGACATTCAGAGCTTGGTGGAGTTGCAATCAAATTGGTCCATATGGTGGAAATGAAGTGTGGAGTATTTTAATTTTAAATCAAGGTGGAGATTATTGGGATTTATGATTTAAAAATTAAATAATGAGGAGAGGGAAAATTATTAATGGAGGGATTTTCTCAACATCAATAGAGGATTTTCTCCCAACATTAATGAAGAGTTATTATAAATATTAATTTATGGAATTATGATGTAATTTTGAATGTTGACCATATTTATTGGAGATATGGGCTATGTGTCTATATAAGAGGAAGCGGTAGCATGTATTGAAGTGTGTGCTGGCAAATATGTAGCCTCCAAGAGAGAAACAAGGAAGGGGTTGCCGCATTTGTGGTAACCGGCGCGAAACGAAGATGATGAAATGAATGAAGTAGAGGTGATGATGCCGACGATGATGGTGTGTCAACGACGATAATGATTGAAGATGACGATGATGATGGTGCCATGTATCGAAAGTCCTCTTGGTTGCGGAGATCAAGCGGTGTGTCCCAGTTGTGATGATCGGTGGTATGGACAAAAATGGTACATTCATTGCTGTCAGTTTTTCATTATAAAAGGACTTTAGGTGTTATTAAAAATCCTTCAGGTGATGTGTAAAATGACACCGGGTGGTAAAAGGCCTTTGGGTGATATCTTCTCTTCTCTTGTGTGTTTCTGCAACGAAGGCTTCCACTACGGCACTAGGCTCCATGCCCCAACACGCCGGACCACCACAAGTGGATGAACTGAACCCCTCTACCTTCATCCTAGCATTGGAAGCTGCTGGTCGTGCATGCCCTGCCTCTACTCTGCTCGAACATGCCTTCCCCTCTCCCCCTACCGTGGCTGGGACCTGAGACCCCTTCTACTCCCTCTGCACCTCATAGAACCCACCTCCCCCAACCTCTTCATCTTCTTTTTATTTTATTAACTATATTATATATATATAATAGAATAACATATATACTAATTAATATAACCATAATTATAATAATAGATATATTAAAATAGATATATTTATAATATAACAATATAAGGAAAATAATTAATATATTTATGTAATATTAAATTTAAATAAATAAATATAATTAGTATTATATATATCTATATGTTTTAGTAATGATATATTTTTTTTTATAATTATTGTAATTATAGTAGTTACAACATATATGTGTGGGTGTATATATATATAGATATATGTATGTATGTATATATATGTATAATTAATTGTTACATAATTAAATTAAGTAATTTTTACATATATTTTTATTACTTTTAATGTACTATTGTATGATATTTTTCTCCATTTGTTTTCTCGAAATATTGGGAAGACGATGATGGAAGACACTATATTCCAAGGGTGGGGGGATGCATGGTCATTTCATGAGGTTGACTATGTTTAGTGGAAGTTCATCGGAGGCAGGGGACATGCACATAAAGGGACGCCACATGGATCTGGTGTCAGTTAGGTCACCATTTCTTTTTAGTTTTGTTTTTAGAATAAGAGGAGTTGTGACTCCTCTCTTAGAGAGGGGGGACACTCCACAATTCATCCAAACCTCATGGACTAGGAACTTAGCTTCTACATTAGAGTCATGGACCCTACTCCTCCATTTCTACCCTCTGCTTCTTCTCTGTTTTTGTGTTTTCTTTTCCACCTATGAATACTGTCATGTGTTGCTTTGTTTTGTTAAATTGAATTGTGATGTTTTAGTTAATTGTGATGTTTCATTAATTTTTACTTGTCTCATGCTATGATATGAGATATCTAGTAATGTAGAGATAATTTCTGAGGCTAGATCGAGGAAGTGAATTCTGATATGACATGGAGATCCAATCTTCACAGCGATCATCTGATTCTTCTTCGCCTTAGTAGACCACGTCTGTGAATTAGGCTAAGAGAAAGAGAAATTGTGAAAAGAATTGATTTGCTACTCTCTTGTCTCACCTTTTATCCCCTTAATTTCTTGGTTTCTTGAACTGGGAAATTGAGTTGGGTTGTGTAAACTGATGAACTCAATTGGTTCATCTGGTCGATGAAATCTTGGTCAGAATGGCTTGGTTGAGGGAGTAATTCAGTAATTTGGAGGGATGCACGGGCACTGAAGAAATTATGTCTTAATGTGTTCAATTTTAGGTGATATTGGTGTGTGATTTGAATCATCATCCATGCACCAAGTGTTGTTGAAAGTATTTGATTAATTTTTTAAGTTGGTCTATGATAGGGAGATGAGGGTGGATTGACCTGGGTCTATTCCTTGTTCTTGCTAACTGTTTTCTATGTCTTTTTGTATTTGTTTGTTCTCCATAGTGACTTGTTTCTTCTGTTAGTCTTTTCATCATTCACTTTTCCTCTTCCACTATGATCTTCTTCACTGTTTCACTGTTTTTGTTATTTTGTTTTAAATTTATCAAAATATAAAAAGTCACAAGAATATTTTGATAAATGTCACTTAGTCATTTGACACTAATTCCTTGAGAGAAATCCCATAGTTAGAAACTGTGCTATATCTTGGGTACTATAAATATTTACTTTACTATCCTTGTGATAAGGATGATGTCAAATTTTGGCACCGTTGCTGGGGAAACAAAATTTTCTTGAGTGTTTATTACTAATTATTTCGTAAAAAACAATAAAAATTTAAAAAAAATCATAAAAGAAACACACACAAAACAGTGATG
This sequence comes from Viscum album, assembly GCA_963277665.1. NCBI lineage: Eukaryota > Viridiplantae > Streptophyta > Magnoliopsida > Santalales > Viscaceae > Viscum > Viscum album. The sequence goes on along the minus strand of OY728133.1, from coordinate 1,230,661,608 downwards.
AACTCTAACAAATTTTATTAATTTTCACTAGTAGATCTGGTTCAAATAGATGAGGAGGTTGTTGTTAAATTTCAATGTTTGATGCAATAAAGGAAACATCAAGACCTTACAGATGATGAGACAACATATGCTCATGAGATTATGTAGATTACGAAGTAAGCTATGCATAAGGTCAAATGCACCCAAGAATAAAATACACTACTCCAACTGTTTATTGAAGAACAACTTTCTAGAAAAAAATAAAGAAGGCTGGAGAAAAGAAACATAAAAAAGAGGAAGTTAGGGATTCCTAATTTTGACCTATATTTCCCCCTGAGGCTAAGGTTGGGAATTCTGGAATCACTATTTGGAAATTATTTCAAGCGACGGACGGAGATGGCACTTGCAAAGAATCATGATACTGGGAATTTCTTAGATGATCATTTCCCGTCATTTTCATATTAATTATTTTTATTGCATATAGCGACCCGAGCCTTTTACAAAAAACATTTCTTGATTTTAAACATAATTAATCATGAGATTACAAGCCAAAGATCATTAAGTATAGTGTCTTAGAAGACTAGGTAGATATAACATAAAACATGGGGCTAATAAAATTCTTTATTTAATCTCCATAAAGAGCTTATAAGTTCCTTTGAGCCCTTACATATTCATAGGATACCCTGGGTAACACATGAACAAAGGGATGAGCTAAAAAACCTAGTAAGGGAATGAACATAAGGATACATCTCAAGCACATGAGTTAAGAGGCATGACATAATGATATCCAAATCATGAAACATATAAAATAATTTAATATAAGCATGATATCATATAAACATGGAATCATATAAATGTTTCAGAATCATAAATCATATCTTTAGTACAGGGTCAAGGCTAACCACCAACTTTGTTTCCCATTTTAGTATGGGTCAAGGATAACTGCCAATCCCGTTTCACATCGCATATCATGAGACTTAACCTTACCCAATGCATTGAAGCGCTATCTGGGCACACCCATATCAAAATTTTCATGAATATTCTATCCACATAAATATTCTTACCACATATACAATCATAAATAATCAACCATACACAAACATAAGGGTACCAATGGAAAGATTTGGGTACCACAATCATGAAATAAATCATAACCAATGGGTGTATCATGAAAGTTTCCATGTATGGAAAGAATTAGAAAATAAATGGATGTTTATAGGGTAAAATATTCATATAACATGGTAAGTGGTTACAAACATAAGTGACATCATATGAGAAATGTATTTTAGAAACATTAGCATTAAAACATTTTTGTGCGGTTTTAAGGAAAATACCATAGAGCTTTTAAAATAGTAAAGAATACATTCATTTATATAAAACCATAATTGAACCAAGAATGTTTTGATAATAAAAATAAAGAATTTACCAAGATAATGGTGTCTTAAAACAGAATATATAGTGCACTTGAAATTGGGTAAAAGTTTGGGAAGTTCCTTTTAAAGGAGTATGCTTGTTGGGAAGTACCAAAGAGATATTCACTTAAAAGCATGTATATCCATGAAAGATAATGAGAGATGGATCTTGGAACATGAGTTTGGAACATATAAACAGAATTTTTAAGTTCTACATAAAATAAAAGGCAACAAAATTTTGGTAAAAAGAAAGATAGAGAGACATGAAGGAATAAAGGAAGTTCGGGTAGAATCCATCATGGTTTATTGGCATGGCATCGAGTGTAACTAAGAGGGATTGATGAGGGAGATAATGGGTTTATCATCACTTATAAAACATTAGGTAAATATGGGGAATGTGTATTAACATATCCCATCACATGGTATTACACAAAAAGGCATAGCATAGAGAACTATCTTGATTAAGAGTAAAAAGGGGAGGATCCCTTACCTTAAATCCGTTGGTGTTCTCCAATTGTTATTATAAACCTGAATAAACAAATTAGGATTATTAATTAATAATTCTAGAACCTCTTATATATTAAATTTATGGATTATAACCCTTTTTAGTTCATTCAATGCCTTTTTGGTTGGTTACAAGGTTTAATTTCATTGTTGGGGCTCGTTTGTTTACTTAGATTTAAAAGATCAGTTCACTTATATTAAATATTGGATTATATGAAAGATGAAATTGGTTGCCCAGAATTGAAGTTATATTATTTATTTCATATCCAGGAGATTAAATGGCTTTAATTTTAATTACGTTACTTAGAGTGAAGTCGAATAATTATATATATAACCATAGTTATAACCGTTTTTTGTTAATCTGTGGATTTGATTACAATGAATGTGTTTTGAATTATAAATTAATTCCATTAGTACCAAATGATTACTGAACCAAAAATAGGATATATTAAATATATAATAATCTGGTTAAACCATAACACAAATGGTTTAATGACCATAATTAAAGATAATAATAGAAATTGATAAACTGTTGTCCTTGAATGTGCTAAACTAGCATATCTCAAACAGTGCTATCATTTCTTTCAAATAAAAGGGTGGGGAAAGGAGAGAAGATAATGAAATATACCACTAGCATGAAGAAATTACAGTACATGTATGTTACTGGATTTATCATACTCTTATGGTGAAAGGAGGTGAGGAAGGAAATAAAAAAGAAAAGAACTTAAAAGAAAAGAAGAAATTGGGAAGAGGAATTTACCTCTTGAGACTTGCTCCCTTGAGAAACTATTAAGGGGAGTAGATTGAGTATTTTGGGGAGGCTGAGAGCCTTTGGACGTGGGGGAGGACCTTGGGGGAGATTTGGTCAGAATAATGGCAAGGAAAAAGTCTTGAGAGGAGTGGAGAGAAGAGGGAGTGAAGGGCGATTTTATAGTGGAGGAGAGGAGGGATTTCATAATATTATAATGATTAATTTTATTATTTCCTCCCAAGAAAAGGAATACTAAGTATTCCATGAACAAGAATAGTAATTTTATTATTTAATCCCTAACCAAGTGGGCTTACATCAGTAGAACATCATCAAGGACTCAATTAATCCATTATTTAGCATTTATTTTGAATTATCAGATTCCACTATTCATCAAATATTCAAGTATTTTAGAAAAATCCAAAAAATTCACCCTATCCATTTTTCGACGGGTAGAATCTAAAAATGAAGTCAATTTTTGAAAAAATAATTTTCTTAATATGATTAAATTAATATTTAATTAAAATCATGGTTTATTATAAAAAACAGTTTTAAAACATTCATTTACTTATTCTAAAATATAGGTACATCATACTTTCACTTGAATACTACATTTATACTATCATAGGTCAGGTTAATATTAATTAGGGTATATCACTATTAATAAGGGCATGTTACTATTCATAAGGGTAGGTTACTATTCACCAAAAATTATTTTTTTTTATTGGACTCCAAAAATCATCTTGAACACAACTGTGTATGTCAGATTTTCAAAATTCCAAACACATAAGTAACAAAATTATGTTTAGAGGTCACTTATTACTTAGTAGTTCATTATGTTGTGTTTTCAGGTTATTTTATGACATAATTATAAGAAGGGAATTTCCATTTAAAAACTTTGGGTCGTTACATTCTTCCCCCATTAAGAAATTTCACCCTCGAAATTTCACTTTACACAAACAGGTGAGGGTGTTTCTCCTTCATGGCCTCTTCTTGTTCCCAAGTTACTTCCTCAAACTTATGGTTCCTCCACAACACTTTGACCAGATTGGTTGTCTTGTTGTGTAGAACATTTTCTCTCCGATCCAAAATCTTTACTGGGTACTCCTCATAGGAGAGATCATTTTCCAGCTGCACCACCTCTGAGTTTAGTACATGTGAGGGGTCTGGTATGTACTTCCTCAATAGTGATACATGAAACATATCATGAACTTCAGCCATATTTGGTGAAAGTTCAAGACGATAGGCCACGACTCCTATGTGTTCAAGGATCTCAAAGGGGACAATATACCTTGGTCTTAACTTCCCTTTCTTCCTGAATCTCATGACTTTCTTACATGGAGATATTCTAAGGAAGACTTTATTTTTAATGTTGAACTCCAAGTCCCATCAACGGTTGTTAACATAGCTCTTATACCGACTTTGAGTTGGTTTGATGTGTTTCTGGATGACTTGAACCTTCTCTGTCATCTCTTGAACTAGATATGGTCCATGTAGATTTCTTTCTCCAACTTCATCCCAACAGGTTGGAGTTCTACATCACTTTCCATATAGAGCTTCATATAGAACCATCTGAATACTCGAGTGAAAGCTATTGTTGTATGAGAACTCAACCAATGGGAGATGCTGACCCCATCTACCTTTTAATTATAGAGAGAAGGCTCTTAGCATATCTTCATGCGTCTGAATAGTTATTTCAGACTAGCCATTAGTTTGGGGGTGATAGGTCATGCTGAAATTTAATTCAGTACTCAAAGCATGTTGAAGGCTCCTCCAGAATTTAGATGCGAACCTTGGATCACGGTAAGAGACAATTGAGAGTGGAACATTGTGCAGTCTCACCACTTCCTTCACATATATCTTTGCAAGTTGTTCAATTGAGAGATCTTCCCGAATAGCGATAAAATGGTAAGTCTTGGTGAGTCAGTCAACCACTAACCATATCACATTATTTACCTTTGACGTCTTTGGGAGACCCGTGACAAAGTCCATAGTAACATTTTCCCATTTCCACATGGGTATAGGGAATGGTTGCATCATACCTTTGGAATTTTTTCACTCATCTTTAACTTGCTGACATACCAAGCACATTGGTATATATTCCACAATATCCTTCTTCAAGTTATCCCACCAGTAGTTTTCTCGGAGATCCCAGTACATCTTGGTCCTCCCAAGATGGATAGAGAATATTGAGAAATGTGCATTATCCAATAGCTCATTCTTTATCCTAGGTGATGAAGGCACACAAATCCGTCTTCCAAATCAAATCACACCATCATCATTGATATGGAACTCTAGAATCTTCCCTTCCTTTAATACATTCACCCTATTTTGTATCTCCACATCATCCCTTTGTGCTTCCTTAATCCTTTCCTAGATGGATGGTTGTACAATAATTTGGGAAAGTTAGGATGTTTCCCCTGGCCTTATGATTTCCAAATCCATTCTTTGCATATCCAAAAAGATAGGGTCTTTCTCAATCCGTAACATGGATAGAGTAGCGGGTTCTTTTCTTCTTAGATAAACAGCTACCTTGTTCGCCTTTCCAGGATGATAGTGAATAGAGAAATAATAATCCTTGATTAGCTCTAGCCATCTCCTTTGACGCATGTTGTTCTCCTTTTGTGTGAATATATACTTTAAGCTCTTATGGTCGGTGTATATGTCACACTTATCGCCATAAAGGTAGTTCCACCATATTTTCATGGAAAAAATCATGGCTATCGTCTCTAGATCATGCTTCGGGTAGTTCTGCTCATGGAGCGTCAAATTTCGTGAGGTGTAGGCTATCACATTATCATTTTTCATGAGTACGCAACCCAAGCCTTTATTTGAAGCATAACTATATATCACAAAACTTCCTCCACTTTTCGGTAGTGTGAGTAAAGGTGCAATGATCAGCCTTCTCTTTAGATCCTTGAATATTCCCTCACATTGTTTCGTCCAGACATACATTACCCATTTCTTTATTATCTTAGTTAGCGGGATTGAAAATAGTGATAAGTTTCTAACAAAACGTCGATAGTACCCAGATAATCCAAGAAAACTATATATTTTTGTGACACTAGAGGGCCTAAGCCATTACTCAATCGACTTTGTTTTTTAAGGATCCACAGAAATTACCTCACTTGTGATCACATGTCCCAAGAACGTGACTTGATTCATCTAAAAGTCACACTTGCCGAACTTAGCGTACAACTTATCATTTCTCAATGTCGCCATCACAAGTCTTAGATGTTCTTCATGTTCCTCCATTCTCTTGGAGTATATGAGAATATAATCGATAAACACTACTACAAATTTGTCGAGGTAATGTCTACAGACTTTATTCATCAAATCCATGAATATTGCAGGGGAATTAGTAAGTCCAAAGGGAATCACCAAAAACTCATAGTCTTCATACCTTGTTCGGAAGGTAGTCTTCTGAATATATTTCTTCTTCACCTTTACCTGATGACATCCAGAACAAAGATCCACCTTTGAGAAGTATTGATCTCCTCTTAACTAGTCAAACAAGTCATTAATCCTTGGGAGATGATACTTGTTCTTTATGGTGATCTTATTGAGTTCTTGATAATAGATACATAGCCGCATTGTTCCATCCTTCTTCTTCAAAAAGACCACTGGTGCACCCCAAGTTGATGCACTAGGGCATATAAACCCTTTTTCCAGATGCTCTTGCTACTGCTTCATTAACTCCTCCAGTTCGATAGGATCCATCCTATTGGGACACTTTGAGATTGGAGTAGCTCTGGGTATGAGTTCAATTGAGAACTCTACCTCACGATCTAGGGGAATTATGTGAAAATCTTCGAGAAATACATCACCATATTCCCTCACGATGTGCGTTTCCTAAAGGTTGGCACCTTCCTTCAACTCAACCATTTGGGTGAGGTATGCTTCTTCATAGGGAAACAACAACCACACCATTGAAGAATTTTTCAAAGGAGATTCATGATCTTCCTTGAATTGTAGAGGATCATGGGATGGTTCAGAATATGAAAATATATTTCCTTTTCCTGATAGTTGATATGTTCTCTATATAACTAGAGCCTATACATTCCCATTATAGCATCGAATTACACCAAGGGATGTATTAGGAGATTTTCCGGAAGAATATTCCCACATACACCAATAGGAGAAGAGTCAAACACATGGGTTACAATGATTGAACCACTTGGTGTTTTTACAAATACCTCTACTTCAAGGTTCAGGGCTTCGATTTCATAGTTCTAGAAAACATTCAAGATATAAAGGAATACGTAGAACCAGAATCAAATAATACTTTTTCCATTTTTTAGTGAATAGGAAGTGTACCTTGTATGACTTCATTACCATGATCCACCTTTGCAGTAGTGAAATAAAAATCCCTTCCTTGTTTCCTTGGAGGTTATTGCTGATTTCCTCCGACAACCCTTGGCTTAGGGAAATTGTTCGCATAATTCCCAAGATACCTGTAGTTATAACACTGCACTGCAGGTTGAGTGTTGATCTGAACCATCCTTTCTTCTTCAGCATTAGCGGGATTTTTCATATTACTTCGGTAGTTCATTTCCATATGACCAAACATTCTGCATTTGAAGAAATTCTTGGTTCCCTTGAGACAGTCACCAAGATTCTTCTTCCCACATTTTTTTCAAAGGGGAAAGAGAGGCTTCTTTCCATCATGGGATTTATTTGATGAACCACCCATGTTTTTCTCCATTTTCCACTTCTTGTCACTAGGCCCATGAGACTACTGAGAGTCTCCAATCTCTATTTAAACCTTGAGGGCACAATGGACAATCTCCTCATAGCCGTCGAAGTCTCGAATTGCCAACACTTTTCATAGACTCAGGTTTAGTCCGCTAAAGAGGTGATCCACCTTGCTTTCGGTGTTCATGAAAAAGCCAGAGGCATACCTTGAAAGACTTCTAAAGTTTCTTCATACACCCCGATGAACTCATATTCATTCTTCTTGAGTCCAAGGAACTCTCTTTAAATCATGAGATGGAGGGTTCGAGGAAAATATTTTTTGAAAAACATCCTTTTGAATTCCTCCCATTCTATGGAATCAATCTCTCTTGGGACATTGTATTCTTGATCAGTGTCCACCACTGATCAGCTTCCCCATCAAAATGATAGACTGCCAGTACAACTTTCTCTTCTTCCAAGCACTGAAGGACAAAGAAAATCTTTTCAATGGAGTCAATCCATTGTTTTGAGAGGAGGGGATCAGAAGACCCGATAAACATGAGAGGCCTTTGCCGCATGAATGACTCTACGACAACTTGCTCTTTCCATGGAGGAGGGGGATGTTCCACCTAATTCATTTTATTATTCATAAATCGAGCCAGATGAAAAAGTACTACCATGAAGTTTTGAGCACCCGCTTCCGTCACATCAAGCATGGCATCAGGGAAATCATCACATTACCCATCACATTGGTTTTTGGAACGTGTTCTTCTATTTCCCACCATTAACTAAGAAAAAGAATGTATAATTAGAGGTCTTTAATACTTATCTACTAAGCACAAAAAGAGACTTTGAACATAAAATTATGAAATTATAAAGAAGAAGTATATCCTGACTTGTGATTCCATAGGTTTATATCGAGGTTATCCTTGAACTATATCTAAACTTATATTATTATGGGATTATTTTTATCCCTTAATAATGGTGTGTACTAAGCTCGGGAATCAATTGAAGTATATCCCCCGGGAGTGTCGTAACCAAAAGTGCAGCAATGACCGTTATCATGCACCAGTTCCCATTTGAGTCTAGATCAAAGCAGTGTTTTCGGGTTTTACACCTAGATACATTTGTGCTAGAGCTGACTCTACATGCTCGTATCTAGACAGAGATGTATTTTCTTGATAAACCACTTACTCTATACTCACCAAGATTCAGGACTATTTTCTTATACTTAGTCTCATCCTTAAGGTTCTCCCTAAGGTCCTCTATTTCTAATCTCCAAAAATAACTAGACCACCCTCTGATACCAACTATAGCGACCCAAGCCTTTTACATAAAATATTTCATGATTTTAAGCATAATTAATCATCAGATTACAAGCCAAGGATCGTTAATTCTAGTGTCTTGGAAGACTAGGTACATATAACATAAAACATGGGTCTAAAAAAACTTCTTTATTTAATATCCAGAAAGAGCTTCTAACTTCCGTTGATCCCTTACATATGCATAGGATACCCTGGGGAACACACAAACAAAGCGATGAGCTAAAAAGCCGAGTAAGGGAATGAACATAAGGATACATCACAAGCACATGAGTTAGGAGGCATGACATAATGATATCCAAAGCATGAAACTTATAAAATCATTTAATATAAGCATGGGATCATATAAACATGGAATCATATAAATTTGGCAGAATCATAAATAATATCTTTAGTATAGGGTCAAGGCTAACCACCAATCTCATTTCCCGTTTTAGTATGGGTCAAGGCTAACCGCCAATCCCGTTTCATATAGCATCTCATGAGACTTAACCTTACCCAATGCATTGGATCACTATCTAGGCACACCCATCTCAAAATTTACCTGAATATTATTTACACATAAATATTCTTACCACATATACAATCATACATAATCAACCATACACAAACATAAGGGTACCCATGGAAAGAATTGGGTACCACAATCATGACATAAATCATAACCAATGGGCGTATCATGAAAGTGTCCGTGTAAGGAAAGAATTAGAAAATACATGGACTTTCATAGGTTAAAACAGTAATATAACATGGTATGTGGTGTCAAACATAAGTGACAACATATGAGAAATGTATTTTAGAAATATTAGCATTAAAACATTTTTGTGCGGTTTTAAGGAAAATACTATTGAGCTTTTAAAATAGTAAAGAAGGAATTAATTTATATAAAACCTGAATTGAAACAATAAGGTTTTAAATATAAAAATACATAATACACCAAGATAATGGTGTCTTAAAACATAATATATAGTGCATTTGAAATTGGGTAAAAGTTCGGGAACTTCCTTTAAAATGAGTGTGCTTATTGGGAAGTATCGAAGAGAGATTCACTTAAAAGCATGTATATCCCCTAAAAATAATGAGAGATGGATATTGGAACATGAGTTTGGAGAAAATAAAAATAATGTTTACGTTCTACATAAAAGAAAAAACAACAACATTTTGGTAAAAAGAAAGATAGAGCAACCCGAAGGAATAAAGGAAGTTCAGGTAGAATTTATCATGGTTTATTGGCATGGTATCAGGTGTAACTAAGATGGATTGATGACAAAGATAAGGGATTTATAATCACTTATAAAACATTAGGTAAGTATGGTTAAGGAGTATAAAAATTACCCATAACATGGTATTACACAAAAAGGCATAACATAGAGAACAATCTTGATTAAGAGTTAAAAGGGGAGGATCCCTTACCTTAAATCCGTTGGTGTTCTCCAATTGTTATTAATGACCTGAATAAAAAAATAGGATTATTAATTAATAACTACATAACCTCTTATATATTCAATTTATGTATTATAACCCTTTTTAGTTCATTCAAATCCTTTTTGATTGGTTACAAGGTTCAATTTCATTGTTCGGGCTCATTTGTTTACTTGGCTTTAAAAGATCGGTTCACTTATATTCATGTTTGGATTATATGAAAGATGAAAGTGGTTTCCCAGAATTGAAGTGATATTCTTTATTTAATATCCAGGAGATTATGTGGTTTTAATTTTAATTAGGTTACTTAGATTGAAGTCGAATTATTATATATATAACCATAGTGATAACTGTTTTTTGTTAATTGGTGGATTTGATTACAAAGAATGTGTTTTGCATTATAACTTAATTCAATTTGTACCAAAGGATTAAATAACCAAAAATAGGATATATTAGATATATAATAATCTGGTTCAACCATAACAAAAATGGTTTAATGAACATAATTAAAGATAATTATAGAAATTGATAAACAGTTGTCCTTGAATGTGCTAAATTAGCACATCTCAAACGGTGCTTTCATTTATTTCAAATAAAAGGGTGGGGAAAGGAGAGAAGATAATGAAATATAACACTAGAATGAAGAAATTATAGTACATGTATGTTACTGGATTTATCATACTATTATGGTGAAGGGAGGTGATGAAAGAAATAAAAAATAAAAGAGCTTAAAAGAAAAGAAGAAATTGGGAAGATGAATTTACCTCTTGAGACTTCCTCCCTTGAGAACCTCTTAAGAAGAGAGGTTTTGGTATTTTGAGGAGTATGAGAGATTTTGGATGTGGGGGAGGACCTTGGGAGGAGACTTTTTCAGATTAATGGAAAGTCACAAGTCTTGATAGGAGTGGAGAGAAGATGGAGTGGATGGGGGTTTTATAGTGGAGGAGATGTGGGATTTCATAATATTATAATAATTAATTTATTATTTACTCCCAAGACAAGGAATAGTAAGTATTACATGACCAAGAATATTTATTTTATCATGTGATCCCGAAAAAAGTGGGATTACATCAGCAGTACATCATAAATGACTCAATTAATCCATTATTTAGCATTTATTTTGAATTATCGGATTCCACTATTCATAAAAAAATCACGTATTTCAGAAAAATCCCAAAACTTCACCCTAGACATTTTTCGACGCGTAGAATCCAAAAATGAATTCCATTTTTCAAAAATAATTTTCTAAATATGATTAATTTTATATTTAATTAAAGTCATGTTTTATTACAAAAAACAATTTTAAAACATTCATTCACTTATTCTAAAATATAGGTACATCATACTTTCACATGAATATTTTTTTATACTATAATAGGTAAGGATACTATTAATTATGGTATATCAATATTACTAAGGGTATGTTACTATTCATAAGGGTAGGTTACTATTCACCAAACATTATTTTTGTTTTATTAGACTCCAAAAATCATCTTGAACACAACCGTGTATGTTAGATTTTCAATATTCCAAACACATAAGAGACAAACTTATGTTTAGATGTCACTTATCACATGGTAGTTTATTATTTTGTGTTGTCATGTTATTTTATGACATAATTATAAGAAGGGAATTTCCACTGAAAAACTTTGGGTTGTTACATAGCAATAACTTTTCTAATAATTTTTCAATGATTAAATAGGTGGATCCCACACATGAAATCATCTCATTTTCATTGTAAGATTCAGAAAATGAGGTTGTGTATTTTGAAGAGAATATGTAGGGGGTTGACTGCCTCACTTCTGCCATATATCTTCTCCCAGGATCAATGTTCCATCACGAAAAGGAACAAAAAACACCGTTACAGGGAGTCGATAACTTAATAGAAGAGGCTATATTTATATTTTACATTGATTATGTTGAATTTGTTCTTAATTGGGTTTCTCCCCACACATATACTGAGGATTCATTTCAGTTTTGTGATTTCTTGGAGAGTGAGGATGTTGAAGCTTCATCTACTGAGTAGTTATTGGAACATCAAGTGTTTTTTGAAATTCTCTTTTGAGAGATACTTCTATAGTGGAAATTTATAAGTAGCTAACATGGCCATAAGTGGATGATGATATATTTCTTATTGTCAAGGAAGAATTTGTTGATTGGTTTGAACCAGAGGAAAAGTCACATCCAAGAGTTTCATTCCTACTACCTGTGAACTCTCAACCTCAAGTAGTATAAGAGAGGCAGTACCCCTATATTTTTATTCCCCCACCATCACTACACATGAGATACTCCACTACCAAAGAGGGGGAATTTCATGATGATGAAAAAGGGATACTCTAAAGATGGAATTGCTTTGAAGATGGATGAATCTGCATATGGTGATTCTTGAGAAAGAAGCATAACCCCCAATTAGATTGGCGTTGATCCAGTGACTATCTAGTTGCGGATAGTCAAAATATAGAACCCCTTGAGGGTTATCACATGATTATCCTTTTTTAATTTCTTTTTTTAATTTATTTTTTCATGATGCTTTATTTTTTATTTTTTGTTTTAGGTTAATAGACATGCAGTAGTTCCATATAGAGTTCACTAAAATCCCAGGGAAAAAATACATTGGAGATCACATGATAAAACTCCCTAACTCAAATTTGGTTTCATTTCACATTGATATTTAATCCATGAAGTCTAATCATAATATGTTTACATATTATAGGTTCTTAAACTGGTCATAAATAGAACCAATAGAGAGAGAAAAAGGTAGAAACCATGATGATGGGAAAAAAATGACCAGACATAATAAAGTACTATTTTGAAATTTTCAAATTTCTAATTCATTGCATTAATTTTACATGCTTCTAGGAAGTGTGGGAGAGTTCCCTTGGTTTCTTTTTAAAATTATGAATCTGTTTTTTTCTTGGGATCTTGGTTATTAAAATCTAGAGAGTTGAATTTTATTTTGAGCTGATTTTTGAATATTGTTTGCACCCCACAACATTCAGTTTCATCTTTTTGATTTTATACAATATTGTTAATCATGCTTCTTTTTGAACTGAATTTTAAAATCAATTTTCTTCTTTTAAAATTCAACAGCACAAACTTTTCAAAAAAAAACATTGTGCATGATTATTGGTGGGGGTTGGGGGACTTTATTTTTTTACATAAGTTTTTGTTTCTTTTCTCTTATTTTTTCCTTTTGTATGTGGAAAAAAATCTTTTGAGCCTCCCTACTACCCCTTTGACAAAAAAATATTTATGCAAATTTTCTCATCTATTTGAACTAATTAGTATCCCAACTTGAGATTCAACAATGGAGAAATTGTTGAGTTTTAAGTGTGTGGGAGAGGGGTTATTTTCTCACTTCAAATTATCCCTAATTTTTTTGTCAAAAAATGGTCCAAATTTTTTTCAACATTTTCAAAATACATACAATATTTTAAAATTATTTCCTAATATGAGGGTCATATGGCTTCAAACTACACATCAATTATATCCTGCCTAGTGGATACTTGTTGGATGTAGATGGTTTCACTAATTCTGAAATTGTTGGGGATAAATGATTTCTAAATGGATTTATTTTCTTTTTTTATGGAAATTATACTTAGGAAATGAGAAATAGAGTGAGATATGATAAATTTTGTGAAATTATGATCATGGTCTCAGGTAACTATACATTTTTAATGGAACCTAGGAGACTCATTTTATTTTAAAAAAATGGTCACTTTAAGAGGCTAACACAGATGATAATTATTTTAGTTCATTTTTAAGTGGAGTAAAATAAGAAAATGGGATACCATAGAGAATATATGAGACAATGTAATTGGGTGCATTTGTTTTAATAAATAAGTCATTTTCTATTTCAATATGTCCTATGCACAGATCTTTGCACTTAATTATAGTTGGGAAAAATTAAAATAAATTGCCCAACCAAAAAAGAGCTCATTTAGGTGAGGTGAATTTTGAAACCAAATGAAGAAGGGAATAATTGACTTTATTAAAGAGTATTTGAGTTATATCAATGAAGTGATTAAAATTTTCTTAAAAAAATGGAACCTATGAGAAAGTGAAACTTGAAGGTTCCCTTGGTTTAGGTTTTAATTCCACTTCATCAAACCTGTATCACTATTATAATTGAAACATGAACTCAAATTGTTGTAGGGAAGTAAGCGATTTCATATAAGAGGAATGAAATCCTTGAGAGTGAAAGAATATGTGTGTTGGGAACACTTTGTGTATGAATATTGTATTTGTTGTCAACAGTTGTCAATGATGGTCAAAATGAAGAAAGAGATAAAGGAGGACGCCAAAGTTAATGGAGACTGACTGAAGTGAGGATGCATGGAGAATTGTTATGAAATCATAGCATTGAATTTCATGCTTAGGAAATTTTCCATGAAGTAAAATCAGACGATTTTTGAACTGATCCTAAGTTCAAAGAACTTGTGTCAAAGGTGGCACATTGTTTACAAAAATGGATAATGGCGAGGTATCATCGATCTGAGGATGATAAAACAATACTGAGTACTTAACCATGATGTGCTTCACGATTGCATGAGAACCATACAAGAGATTACTTATAGAAAAGAATCATATGATTTGAATGAAGTAGAGAATGATGGCTGAAGAAGAAGAGAGAGTGTGGAAGGGCTTGACATTATAAGAAGGTCATGAATTACACATTGCCTTTAAAGTTAAAAATACATGTATCAAAGGTGATACATTGTCTGCAACATTGAAGGTATTTGAAGAAGATTCAAGCCTCCACTTTTGGATGAAGAGAGATGATTGGAGTTCATAGGAATTAACACTCCAAAAGGATTTGAGGATTTGAAGTGAATATGAAGAAGTAGTTTTTAATTAATATTCCAAAAATAATGGACCAAACTATGATGATGATTTGATGATTTTTATTTCACAAATATAATTAGTTTGGAGAACTTGTGATGAATGCCTTATAATGAGTAGAGAGAGTAAAGAAGTGGCGCGCAAGTTAATGATTGGTGCGCAAGTTAAGTATTGGCGCGCATGTATTGGCACACAAGTATTGGCGTGAATGTACATGTGGCACGCAAGTCATATTTCAAGATCATCCCATCAAAATATGACAAAGGAAAGAAAGTGCCGCGCATGTTCTAGAGCGGTGCGCAAGTGCGGGATCCGCGCACAAGTGTATGTGGAATGAAAGTCACAAAAAATGCTTATAAATTGATGACTTGCCTTCCCATTTATGTATTCTCAACACTTAAAGAGAAAATTAGAGCTCTGATAGCACAAGTAGTAGAAGGAGGCGTGCAAGCTGAATTGGCACGCAAGTTGAGGGTTATTTTTAGGGTGCGTAAGTAGTGTGCCACACAAGTTTTTCTGCACAAGTTTTGCCGCGCAAGTTTTTCCGTGCATGTTTTACCGCGAAAGTTTTTCCGCGTAAGTTTTTCCGTGCAAGTTTTTCCGTGCAAGTTTTTCCATGCAAGTTTTGTCGCGCAAGTTTCTGGAGGTGTACATGAAGGAAGTTGATTTCATAAAGTGTACTGTGTATAATCCAAAGGTGGCACACAAGTTGTGAGCTGTGCTCATTGGTGGCACACAAGTATTGAGTAGGCGCGCAAGCAGTGAGGCGCACAAGTAGGTGGCACACAAGTAGGTGGTGCACAAGTAGTGAGGTGCGCAAGCAGGTGGCGCACAAGTAGAGTGGCACGAAAGTAAGGATGGGCAAGCAAACTTAATAAGAAGAAGAAGAAGAAGATATCAATGTAGATGGTTTTGCATTTGAAGTGAATGTGTGAAGAAGAGTAGGTTTCAGTGCAGCTGTCTGTGCATTGAATAAGCTGAAGAACAAGGAGAAGAGTGTGCAACTTACATGTTTGCTGCATATAAAGAAGAGAAGAAGAAGAAGAAAAACAGATTATGGCCAATTGAAGCCTACAATTACAATTCAGATGATGCTATGTGAGCAGATCCTCAGTGTCTGAATAATCACATTGGTGTATGTGACTCTATCCAAGAAGAGAGAAGAAGTTTTTGTGTAGTTGGTTATTTCACTAAGAAGAAGAAAGAAGAAGTTTAGTACAGTTGGTGTTGCACTAGAAAAGAAGATAAGGAATGAAGGAATAATTTCTTGCCTATTCCTTTGCAAGTAATCCAATTAAGAGCACAAAATAAGATCAAGAGTAGAACCTACATTAATAAAGAAGGAAGAAGACTGTCTCTATAGGCAGTATAAAGAACCAACTAGAGGATGCATGTTGGATAAAGATATCTCCAGTCCAGGGAAGAGTATTGTTTCCCATCCCCCTCTAAAGTGTAGGGACTCACACTGGCTAGAGGATTGTTTTCCTAGCCTCTACACTGTAATTTCATATCACATATTAGTGGAGAATCCATGAACAGGTCATATCCAGGCATGGAAAGGACGTAGCTACTCTTATTGAGTAGTGAACCTTGTAAAAATATCATGTGCATATTTTTTACTAATTTATATTATTGAAAGCAACATAGAAAAGAGAATAATAGAATCAAGATCTTAACAGGTCAAGAGGAACAGAGATAAAATTTGGAATTGGTTTAAAAATTCCCCAATACTGATTCACCCCCCTCTCAGTGTTAGGTTTATCCCAAACTATTCCTCTCAATTGGTATCAGAGGGATATGTTCACCTCTGTTGGATTCTCTACGGTGAATCTATTCTCTTTTGAAGACTTGAGTTCCTTTCCCGAGCCAACAATGAAGAGCAGTGTTGGTGAATATTCAATTACCTTTGATCAGAAGGATATATCTACCAAGACCATGATAAACAGTAAAAATAAAGAGAATATAAAGTTGAAGAAGAATTCCCTGTTGTATAAAGAAGAGGAAGCATCTGGTTCTCCATATCTGGCTGACATTGAGGCCACACCAGACATGGAATGTTATGAGGAGGTGGCTCAAGTTTCCACCAAGAAAATGGATAACCTTCCTACCTCAAATGATAATGAGGTATGTGTTAGTACATTTGGAAATTATTCTCATAATGAAAATATTAGCACAAGTGGTGATGATCAATGTACAACATCTCAAGAAATATCAGTTTATATATTAAGAATGATTCTTCATGGTATTCCGAAAAAATTACATCCTTGGTTTGTGGAGTATTTCAGTGAATGCAAGAAAATATCACTCAGTTGGAAGAAGAAACTGATGTTTTAGAGAAAGGCTTACAAGCGAAAATTGTTTAATGTATAAAGCCCTCCAAATAGGTTGGAGCCTTTGAAGAAACAAAGAGGGGATTTGAAGAAATTTCTTCAAAGTGGCTCAAAGAGATTGAATAAAAAAAGGGAGTCAATAAGTCTCTGAAAGAGAAGATCCATGCACTTTAAGATGAGATAAAAAGGTTCAATGAAGTCAAGAAGTTATATTTGGAAGATAACTCCAAGAAGATCAATGAACCTGACTCTTTGTTACAAAACAAAGTTAAGATGCATGAAGATGAAGTCGAAAGATTGAAGAAGGCTTGTAAAGATAAGATGACTATGATTGAAAACCAAAAGGTCATCCTCAATATGATATTTCTAGAGTTGGAATATCAGTTGACCAATCTTGAGAAGACACATATTGAGTCTTCAAAAAAGAAGAAAACAATCTTTTCTAGTACCCAATGTTCACTGGAGGATTCTATTGTCAAAAGATCTCAAAAATGTGATAAGAAGACCATGAATTTACTCATTGATCCATCAAAAGTATCTAAGAAAGTAGAGGTATCATCCATACCAACTTGTATTGATGTTTCTAAAATTTCTTCTACAAAAATTGTAGGTTGGAAGAAAAATTCTAAAAAAAGTTTGGATGAAGAAAGGGGAGATGAAACCTATCACCATGGATAGGGTGGATAGGGGGAAAGAGTGTGGAAGATAGATCCCCACAAAAATCACAACATATCAGGAAGAATACTCGGAAAACTTATCAAGAAAATGTCAAGAAGTCAAGGTTTTTGGTCAATGCTAGTGCTGGAATAGGTTTGGGCATTGTGCACTGGAGTGTTGGTACAATCCCTTAAATGTAAAAGCACAGAGAAAACCCATCGCAAGGGGGAGAAATCCAGAGAAGAAGAAGAAACAACCACAGATCCAGAAACATCTGTATACTTAAAATAGATTTGGAATGTTAGATAACATCTATGATGTATGAAATATGAGTGGTCATATGAATGGTGCAAGTTAATATAAGAAAAGAAGATGACAGAAGCTGGGCAAGAAAAAAGAAGAATCCTTAGGAAGAAATCAGATGAATAATGTGAAAAAAATTCCCCCAAGATGATTTCAAGAAGGAAAGATGAGAATTCCTTGGATTATAAATTAAAAAAGGTGAAGGGTGGTGCATCCAAAAGAACTACTAAGAAAGAAGCCACTCAGAAGAATCCATGTAGAAGATCCGATCTTAATGCCTCAATCCCTAATGATATATTGATGGTTTGGCCAGAAGATTTGGACATAATGAAGAAAATGGAAGATACAGAAGCTAAGGCTAGTGCTTAAAACAAAAGGAATATTCTACATGAAGACAAATAAGTTCTGTGTGTGAGGTAAAATAAGGATAATCGTACTGTTAGAAGATGATTTGAATTTACTCCAACCCAACAATAATTCAACAAGAAGATGAATGTTGCACCAGAAGATTCTAGTGCTTTGAATTCCCTTGAAGAAAGAAGATTCAAACACAAAGAGATAGAAGAAGTATTGAAATCCACACAGCCACATTCAAAATTAAAGATCAAATGTGAATGTATGAGGAGTGGAACAAATGGAGCATCTTGGTTGAGAAAATCATCTCAGCCTTCCTGCTCACATTGAAGAAGAATGGATGATCCACCTTATTCAATTAAATCTCTGTGTATTGTATTTGTTATTATCATACAAGGAATTGAAGGTGAAGTAAGATATTAGGGGTAAAACCTAGGATTCAGTGAGGAGAAGTGTTCCCTTGAGGGGGAGACACATGAAGAAGCTGTTAGAGTCATTATCTCAATTAGTATCAATATCGGTTGGTTTAAAATTCAATTACTTTAAATATTGTCTGAAGATCTCATTTGAAAAAGTATGTCATTTCATAATCTCTCATCCTTGGTTACTCAAAATAAATATTTTTTTACAAAGGGGGAGTAACTAGTACAATCAATGACAAAAGAAGAATGAAAGTTCCCCAAGGCCACATATCCTGCTAATTACACTTGAATTTTTTTGATCCTTTTTGTTGAAGTGAATACAGGAATTTCAGGATTGATTATTTCCTCTCACATTCAATATCTTTGTTCTGGAATGAAAGTGGAAAACCCATGAAGACATGTGTAGGAGATCTCATCTCATGAGTTATCACGATCGGTGGATAATGGAAAGCATTTTTGTCTAAATCAAATACTCTAGTTTTCTACACCGAGCATTGCTCAAGCAGACATAGAGTGAAATGATTGATGGAACATTGCTAAAGTATGGAATGATACCCTCTCTACCATGAACATTGTATTTCTTGTCAACAAGGGGGAGATAAATGAAATGAATGTCTAGGGGAGAGACAGAAGTAAAGGGGAGAGATAAGATTCTCATTTTGACATTGAAAAATTCATTTGAGGAGACTTTAAGGTATTGAAAAAAATACAAAGGGGGATATTGTTGGGACCACTTTGTGTATGAATATTGTATTTTTTGTCAACAAATGTCAATGAAGGTCAAAATGAAGAAAGAGATGAAGGACTCCAAATTTAATGGAGACCAGCTGAAGTGAGGATTCCTGGAGAATTGTTATGAAATCATAGCATTGAATTTCATGCTTAGGAAATTCTCCATGAAGTAAAATCAGACAATTGTTGAACTGATTCTATGTTAAAAGAACTTGTGTCAAAGGTGACACATTTTTTTACAACAATTGAGAATGGAGAGGTATCATCCATATGAGGATGATTGAAGAAGATTTAGGACTTAAAGAAGACCATGCAATTATTCATGATTGCATGAGAACCATGCAAGAGCTTACATGTAGAAAAGAATCATATGATTTTAATGAAGTAGAGAATGATGGGTGAAGATGAAGAGAGAGTGTGGGAGGGATTGACATTCTAAGAAAGTCATGAATTTAACATTTCCTTTAATGTTTCAAATACTTGTATTAAAGGTGATACATTTTCTGCAACATTGAAGGTATTTGAAGAAGCTTCAAGCCTCCACTTTTGGATGAAGAGAGATCAATGGAGTTATTTGGAATTAACACTCCAATAGTAATTGAGGATTTGAAGTGTGGATGAAGAAGTACATTGGAATTCATATTCCAAAAAGAATGGATCAAACTATGATGATGCTTTGCTGATTTGTATTTCAAAAATATCATAACTTTAGAGAACTTGTGATGCAAGCCTTATGAAGAGTAGAGAGAGTAAAGAAGTGTTACGCACGTTAAAGATTGGCGTGAAAGTCAAGTATTGGCACTCAAGTATTGGCACGCACGTATTGGCGTGCAAGTACATGTGGTGTGCAAGTCATATTTCAAGATCATCCCATCAAAATATGTCAAAGTATAGAAAGTGTCATGCAAGTGCTGGAGCAGCGCTCAAGTGCGGGATCGGCACACAAGTGTATGTGGCGCGGAAGTCACTAAAATTCCAATAAATTGACAACCTTCCTCCTCATTTATGTATGCTCAACACTTAAAGATAAAATTAGAGCTATGATCAGGCAATTAGTAGAAGGTGGCATTCAAGCTGAAGTGGCATGCAAGCTGAGGGTTATTTTTAAGGCATGCAAGTAGGGTGCCGTGCAAGTTTTGTGGCGCATGTTTTGTCGCACAAGTTTTTCTGCGCAAGTTTTGCTGTGCAAGTTTTTCCGCACATGTTTTTTCGTGCAAGTTTACATAGGCATGCAAGAAGGGATGTGATTTGATAATGTGTGTTGTGTATAAGCCAAAGGTGGTGCACAAGTTGTGAGCCATGCTCATTGGTGGTGCGCAGGTAGTGAGTAGGTGCGCAAGAAGTGAGGTGTGCAAGCAGGCGGTGCGCAAGCAGGTGGTGCTCAAGTAGTGAGGCGCACAATCAGGTGGCGTGCATGCAGGGTGGCGTACAATTAAGGATGTGTGTTCAAGATAAAGAAGAAGAAGAAGAGATCAATGCAGATGGTTTTTCACTGAAAGTGAACGTGTGAAGATGATTAGGTTTCAGTGTAACTGGTTGTGCATTTAAGAATCAGAAGAAGAAGAAGAAGAAGAGTGTCCAACTTACAGGTTTGCTGCATATAAAGAAGAGAATAAGAAGATGAAGAACATAGTATGGCCAATTGAAGCCTACAATTACAATTCAGATAATGCTATGTGAGCAGATCCTCAGTGTCTGAATAATCACATTGGTGTATGTGACTCTAGCTAAGAATAGAGAAGAAGTGTTAGTGAAGTTGGTTGTTGCACTAAGAAGAAGAAAGAAGTAGTTTAGTTCAGTTGGTGTTGCACTAGAAAAGAATAGAAGAAAAGAAGGAATAATTTCATGCCTACTACTTTTCAAGTAATCAAGTGAAAATGAAAAATAAGATCAAGAACAGAACCTACCTTACTAAAGAAAGAAGAGTACTGTCTCCATAGGCATTATAACGAACTATCTAGAGGCTGCTAGTTGGATAAGGATATCACTAGTCCAGGGAAGATGATTTTTTCCCACCCCCTCTAATGTGTAGGGACTCACACTGGCTAGAGGATTGTTTTCCTAGACACTCCACTGTAATAGTATATCACATATTAGTAGAGAATCCATGCACTGGTCATACCCATGGATGGAAAGGATGTAGCTACTCTTATTGAGTGGTGAACCTTGTAAAAATATCATGTGCATATTTTTTACTTCATTATATTATTGCATGTGACAAAGAAAAGAGAATAAGAGAATCAAGATCCTAATAGGTCAAGATGTACAGAGATAAAAGTTAGATTTAGTTTAAAAATTCAGCAATACTGATTCACCCCCCTCTCAGTGTTTGGTTTATCCCAAACTACTCCTCTCAATTAGTATCAGAGGGACAGGTTCACCTCCGTTGGATTCTCTACAGTGAAGCAATTCTCTTTTGAAGACTTGAGTTCCTTTCCCGAGTCAAAAATGAAGAGCAGTGGTGGTGAATATTCATCTACCTTTGATCAGAAGGCTATATCTACAAAGACCATGATTAACAAGAAAAATAAAGAGAAGAGAAATTTGAAGAAGAATTTCCTCTTGTCTAAAGAAGAGGAAGCAACTAGTTCTCCATATCTGGTTGACATTAAGGACACACCAGACTTGGAAAGTTATGAGAATGTGGCTCAAGTTTCCACCAAGAAAATGGATAACCTTCCTACCTCAAATGATAATGAGGTATGTGTTAGTACATTTGGAAATTATTCTCATAATGAAAATATTAGTACTAGTGGTGATGATCAATCTATAACATCTCAAGAAATATCAGTTGATAGATTAAGAATGATTATTCATGGCATTCTTGAAGAAAGTACATCCCTGTTTTGTGGAGTATTTCAGTGCATGCAAGAAAATATCAGTCATCTGGAAGAAGAAACTGATGTTTTGGAGAAAGTCATACAAGAAAAAATTGTTGAATGTCTCAAGCTCTCCAAACAGGTTGGAGCCTTTGAAGCAACAAAGAGGGGATTTGAAGAAAGTTCTTCAAAGTGGCTCAAATATGTTGAATAAAATGAGGGAGTCAACAAGACTCAGTAAGAGAAGATCCATGCACTTGAAGATGAGATGAAAAGGGTCAATGAATTAAAGAAGTTATATTTGGAAGATAACTCCAAGAAGATCAATGAACTAAACTCTTTGTTACAAAACAAAGTCAAGATGCATGAAGATGAAGTTAAAATATTGAAGAAGGCTTGTGAAGATAAGATGGCTATGATTGAAGACCATAAAGTCATCCTCAATACGAGATGTCTGGAGTTGGGAGATCAGTTGACCAATATTGAGAAGACACATATTTAGTCTTCACAAAAGAAGGAAACAGTTGCTGCTAGTACCCAATGTTCACTAGGGGATTCTATTATAAAAAGACCTCAAAAATGTGATAATAAGATCATGACTTCACACATTGATCCATCAAAAGTATCTGAGAAAGTAAATGTATCATCCATACCAACTTGTATTAATGTTTCTAAAATTTCTTCTACAAAATGTGCTGGTTGGATGAAAAATTATAAAAAAGTTTGGATGAACAAAAGTGAGATAAAACCTGTAACCATGGATACAGTGGATAGGGGAAAGAGTGTGGAAGAAATATCCCCACATAAAGCACAACATATTAAGAAGACTTGGAAACCTTATCAAGAAGATGACAAGAAGTCAAGGTTTTTTGGTCAATGCTGGTGCTATAATAGGTTTGGGAATTGTGCACTGGATTGTTGGTACAATCCCTTAAATGTAAAAGCACAGAGAAAGACAATCTCAAGGGGGAGAAATCCAGAGAAGAAGAAGCAACATCCAAATATCAAGAAACATCTATATACTAAAAACAGATTTGGAATGTTATATGACACTTGTGATGTATGCAATATGAGTGGTCATATGAATGGGGAAAGTTCATATAAGAAAGGAAGACCATAGAAGTTGGGCAAGAATAAAGAAGAATCCTTGAGAAGAAATCAGATGAATAATGTGATAAAAAATTCCCCCAAGAAGATTTCAAGAAGGAAAGATGAGAAGTAATTGGATTCTAAATCCAAAAAGGTGAAGGGTGGTTCATCCAAAAGAACTACTAAGAAATAATCCACTCAGAAGATTCCATGTAGAAGATTCAATCTTAATAGCTCAATCCCTAATGACATATTTATGGTTTGGCTAGAAGATTTGGACAGAATGAGGAAAATTGAAGATGAAGAAGCTAAGGGTAGTGCTAAAAAAAGGAAGATTATACATGAAGACAAAGAAGTTCTATATTTGAGGTGAAAAAAGGATGGTCATACTGTTAGAAGATGCTTTGGATTTACTCCATCCCAACAAGAATTCCTCAAGAAGATGAATGTTGCACTAGAAGATTCTGGTTCTATGAAATCCCTTGAAGAAAGAATATTCACACATAAAGAGATAGAAGAAGTATTGATATCCACACATCCACATTCTAAATTAAAGATCAAATGTGAAAGTGAGAGAAGTGGAACAAATGGAGCATCTTGGTTGAGAAAATCATCTTAGCCTTCCTGCTCACATTGAGGAAGCATGGTGGATCCACCTTATTCCATTAAATCTTTGTGTATTGTATTTTTTATTATCAAACAAGGAATTGAAGGTGAAGTAATATCTTAGGGGGAAAACCTAGGATTCAGTGAGGAGAAGTGTTCCCTTGAGGGGGAGACACATGAAGTAGCTGTCAGAGTCATTATCTCAATCAGTATCAACATGAGTTGGTATAAAATTCAATTACTCTGAAGATTGTCTGAAGATCATGTCATTTGAAAGGGCATGTCATTTCTTAATATCTCATTCTTGGTTACTCAAAATAAATATATTTTTACAATGGGGGAGTGACTAGGTCAATCAGTGATATAAGAAGAATGAAAGTTCCCCAAGGCCACTTATCCTGCTAATTGCACTTGAATGTTTTTGATCCTTTTGTTGAAGTGAGTGCAGGAATTTTAGGATTGATAATTTCCTATCACATTCAATATATTTTTCCTTGAATGAAAGTGGAATACCCTAGAATAAATGTGTAGGAGATCTCATCTCATGAGGTATCACGATCAGTGGATAATGTACATCATTGTTGTCTAAATCAAATACTCTTGTTTCTACACCAATCATTGCTCAAGTAGACTTAGAGTGAAATGATTTATGGCACATTGCTTAATTATGGAATTATACCCTCTCTACCATGAACATTGTATTTCTTGTTAATAAGGGGGAGAGAAATGAAATTAATGTCTAGGGTAGTGATAGAAGTAAAGGGGAGAGATAAGATTCTCAATTTGACATTGTCACATTCATTTGAGTAGACTTTACGTTATTGACAACAAAATACAAAGGGGGATATTGTTAGGACCACTTTGTGTATGAATATTGTATTTGTTGTCAATAGTTGTCAATGCTGGTCAAAATGAAGAATGAGATGAAGAAGGACTCCAAAGTTAATGGAGACTGGATGAACTGAGGATACCTTGAGAATTGTTATGAAATCATAGCATTGAATGTCATGCTTAGGAAATTCTCCATGAAGTAAAATCAGACGATTGTTTAACTGATCCAAAGTTTAATGAACTTTTGTAAAAGGTGACACATTGTTTATAACAATGGAGAATGGTGGGGTATCATCCATCTGAGGATGATTAATGAATATTGAGGACTTAAAGAAGACCATGCAATGCTTCACAATTTCATGAGAACCATGCAAGAGCATACTTGTAGAAAAAAATCATATGATTTGAATGAAGTAGAGAATGATGGTTGAAGAAGAAGTGAGAGTTTGGAAGGGATTGACATTCTAAGATGGTCATGAATTACACATTTCCTTTAAAGTTCAAATACATGTATCATAGTTGATACATTGTCTGTAACACTGAAGGTATTTGAAGAAGATTCTAGCCTCTACTTTTGGATGAATATAGATGATTGGAGTTCTTTAGAATTAAAACTCTAAAAGGAATTGAGGATTTGAAGTGAGGATGAATAAGTAATTTGGAATTAATATTCAAAAAATAATGGACCAAACTATGATGATGATTTTTTGGTTTGTATTTCACAAATATCATAAGTTTGGAGAACTTGTGATGCAAGCCTAATGAAGAGTAGAGAGAGTAAAGAAGTGGTGTGCAAGTTAAAGATTGGCGCACAAGTCAGGTATTGGCGCACAAGTATTGGCGCGAAAGTATTGGCACGCAAGTACATGTGACGCGCATGTCATATTTCGAGATCATCCCATCAAAATATGACAAAGGAAAGAAAGTGTTGCGCAAGTGCTGGAGCAGCGCGCAAGTGCTGGAGTGGCGTGCAAGTGTGGGATCGGCGCACAAGTGTATGTGGCATGCAAGTCACAAAAATGCCTATAAATAGACAAATTTCCTCATTATTTATGTATTATCAACACTTAAATAGAAAATTAGCACTATGATCGCACAAGTAGTAGAAGGCGGCGCGCAAGATGAAGTGGCACGCAAGCTGAGGGTTATTTTTAAGGCATGCAAGTAGGGTGCCACACATGTTTTTCCGTGCATGTTTAGTCATGCATGTTTCCAGAGGCGCACAATAAGGGAGTTTTTTTTTCATAAAGTGTTTTTTTATATGCGAAAGGTGGCACGCAAGTTGTGAGCTATGCTCCTTGGTGGCGCGCAAGTAGTGATTAGGCTCACAAGTAGTGAGGCGGACAAGAAGGTGGAACGCAAGCAGGTGGCACGCAAGAAGTGAGGCGCGAAAGTAGGTGGCACGCAAGTGGGGTGGCATGCAAGTAAGGATGGGAGCACAAGATAAAGAAGAAGAAGAAGATCTCGGTGGAGATGGTTTTTCATAGAAAGTGAACGTGTGAAGAAGAGTATGTTTTAGTGCAGCTAGTTGTGCATTGAATAAGTAGAATAAGAAGAAGTAGAAGAACAGTGTGCAGCTTATAGGTTTGCTGCATAGAAAAAAGAGAAGAAGAAGAAGAAGAAGAACTGAGTATGTCCAATTGAAGCCCATAATTACAATTCAGATGATGCTATGTGATTGGATCCTCAGTGTCAGAATAATCACATTGGTGTATGTGACTCTAGCCAAGAAGAGAGAAGAAGTTTTACTGCAGTTGGTTGTTGCACTAAGAAGAATAAAGAAGAAATTTTAGTGTAGTTTGTGTTGTAATAGAAAAGAAGAGAAGGAAATAAGGAAGAATTGATTTCCTACTAATTTGGAAGTAATCAAGTGAAGATCACTAATGAAGATCAAGAGCAGAACCTACCTTACTAAAGAAGGAAGAAGACTGTCTCCATAAGCAATATAAAGAACCAGCTAGAGGCTGCAAGTTGGACAAGGCTATCACCAGTCCAGGGAAGAGGATTGTTTCTCACCCCCTCTAAAGTGTAGGGACTCACACTGGAAAGATGATTGTTTTCCTAGCCACTACACTGTAATTGCATATCACATATTAGTGGAGAATCCATGAAATGGTCATATCCAGGTATGGCAAGGATGTAGCTACTCTTATTGATGGGTGAAGCTTGTAAAAATATCATGTTTATATTTTTTACTGCTTTCTATTATTTCATGAGACAAAGAAAAGAGAATAAGAGAATAAAAATCCTAATAGTTCAAGAGGTACAAAGATAAAAGTTGGAATTGGTTTAAAAATTTCCCAACACTGATTCACCCCCCCTCTCAGTGTTAGTTTTATCCCAAACAAGTCCTCTCAATGTGTTCCCTTGATTTCTTGTGTATGTTTGAATTTAGGCAGGAACAGTTCTGTACGTTTCATTTGAAAATCCAGACCCAGAACAGATTATGTGCCTCCATTTTTAAAAAAGTCTAGATATACTTCATTTTTTAGTTCACTGAAAATGAAAAAGGCATGCATTTTTTTAGGAAAAGCACATTTAAGTGTGGTGAGTTTGATGTGGATGATTTTCATTGCTTTTTACTACATCATTTTTCATTTTGTCTTCTATTTTTGGAATTAAAATAATGTATTTTGTGTTATAACTAACAATTGTTGTAATTTATGTAACTAATTGTTCATAATATGTATTTATGTTAAAATCATGTATTTTAGTGATTATTTTTGTTGTTTTGAAAAAATTTTAAATTAAATAATCCATCATCCTTTAACTACATTTTTTTCTTTTTTTAATTTAAATAATAATTTTTCATTATTTTATTCTTTAAATTTTTTATTTCTTTTCATATTCAAAATAATTATTTTAGATATTATTTAATTTTATTAATTTCTTTATAATTAAAAAAAATTCCCTTTTCTTTTTGATACTTTAAATAATTAAATTAATTATGACAATATAATTCTATTCATAAATTATTTTAATACTTAATAATAATTAATTTTAATTTAATTATTGAATTCCATTAATTCATTAATTAAATGATTTTTTAATTAACTAAAGAAAACTGATGTGAATTTTTAATTCTTTTAAATTACCTTTATTAAACTGAGCTCAACCTCGGCCACTGCACTGGATCTTGAATAGTAGTCAGCCTAGAACATCTACCCAAGCCGCGCCACCTGCTCATCTGCTGGACAACCGTAAGTGGTTGAACCGAACCCCCCTACCTTCATCCGATCACTGGAACCCACCGACCGCACACGCCTTGCCCCCGGCTCTGCCTTCTCCTCTCCCCGCTCATTTGGTCGCGACCTGAGTCCCCTTCTTCACCATATGCACCTCGCCGAACCCACCTCCCCCCACATCTTCATCTTCTTTTGATTTTATCAACTATATAATATAATATATATAATATATATAATATTTTAAATATAATTGAATAACATATATACAAATTAATGTAATTAGTATAATAATAATAAATAAATAAATATTGGTAATAATAATAAGTATATATATATAATAAAAAAAATATATACGTATATAAATAATATAATAATATAAGAAAATTAATTAAAATATTTATATAATAGTTAATTTAAATAAATAAATATTATTAGTATTATATATATATATATATATTTATTTTAGTAATGATATATATTTTTATAATTATAATAATTAAGTAGTTATAACATATATATATGTTTGTGTGTGTGTAATTAATGATTACATAATTAAATTAAATAATTTTTACAAATATTTTTATTTCTTTTAAAGTACTGTTGTGTGATATTTTTTTCTCCCACTGTTTTCTCGTAGGTTTGGGAAGACGGTGATGGAATACACTTTATTTCAAGTGTGAGTGGAAGCGGTGTCATTTCAAGAGGGCGACTGTGTTCACTGGGAGTTCACGGGAAGTGGGTGACATGCACATAGAGGGACGCCACATGGATTTTCTATCTATTAGGTTGTCATTTCATATTAATTTTTTTTCGAGCAAGAGGAGTTGTGACTCCTCTATTATAGAGGGGGAAACTCCATGATTTATCCACACCTTTGGGACTAGGAACTCACCTTCGATATTGGAGATGGGGATCCTACTCCTCCATTTCCATCCACTTCTTCTACTCTTTTTTGTGTTTTCTTTTTAGTCTAAAAATACTGTATTTTCTACTTTGTTTTTTCAAATTGAATTGTGTTGTTTTCTTTAATTGTGATTTTTCATTCATTCTTCCTTTCCTCATGCTGTGATCTGGGATCTCCAGTAATAAAGGGATAATTTGTGAGGCTTGATCCAATAAGTGAATTCTGATACGACCTAGAGATCCAATCTTCACTAAAATCATCTACTTCTTCTTCACCTTAGTAGACCACATCTATGAATTCGTCTAAAAGAAAGTGAAAACATGAATAAAATTGATTTTCTAATCTCTTGTCTCAATTTTTCTCTCCTTTCTCAATTTATTAAACTAAGAAATTGAGTTGGGTTGTGTGAACTGATGAACTCTATTGGTTCATTTTAGTTAGCGACATATTGCATAGAATTCCTCAGTTGAGGGAATTATTTTTCAGTATAATGGGATGCTCTGTCACTGAAGAAATTTTGTGTTCATGTGTTCAATTTTAGTTGAGATTGGTTTGTGATCTGATTCATCAAATAATCACTCAGTGAGGTTGAATATAGTTGATTAATTTTTTATGTTGATCTGTGATAAGTAGTTGAGGGTGGATTGACCTGGGCCCAATCCATGTTCATGATAACTATTATCTATGTGTTTTTCTTTGTATGTTCTTAATAGCATCATGTTTCTTTTTTTAGTCTTTTCTCTATTCACTTTCATCTGTCACTGTGATTTTCTTCATTATTTCACTGTTTTTGTTTTTTTTTGTTTTACTATTCTAAAAAAATATAAAAAAACAAAAAGAGTTTAGGATATACCACATAGTCATTCGACACTTCATCTTTGATAGCAACACCAATGTTAGCCACTATGTTATATCTTAGGTACTATAAATGTATACATGACCATCATCACATCAAGGAAGATGTCAATATTCCTCAGGTAATATAACACCTAGGAAACAAAACTTGTGAGAGGATTTTTCCTACAAACCACAAGTCTTCTCAAGTGTCCCTATATGGGTCTCAGATAGGTCTCGTTCTATTGAAGGGGCATCAAACACGTGGTTTTTCACTAGGGAAGATAGGGTCCTCATACAAGTATCATAAGTTTCATACCATGAATAGACTTTGATCTCAATTATCCCTCTTAAATATAACTTATCTTAGGTTTTGGAGAGCAACCTGAGGAATTATTAGAGACATGAGAAAATTGGTTTCACGACCAGAGCTTAGGGGATTCTTTTTATTATCCAGTTGTTCAAATTAGGAGCCCTTGAGGTCCTATTTATAGGCAACCAGGGGAACCTGGTTGAAGGATTTTGTCCATGCATGTCTATGGTGCAGGTTTCTCGTGAAGGTACCCCACATAGGGGTGGCATACCATTCAGTGTTATGTATGTGGTGTGTGCAGGTGCCTCGAATAGGGGTGGATATGCCTTATAGGCCCCTTATGTGGTGTGCACATGTGGTGTGCATAGGTTCCTGGGAGAACCCTATAATCCACACCACAAGGGCTACGCCCACCGTACCCCTACCTAGTATCACTATCGTGCTATAGTCCAAACCCTTCAGCACCATCCCTTCACTTCCGTAATTGAACCCCGTGAAAAATGGGGAGTCGCACCAAAATTTTTTTGGGCCTGGTCAAGGATTTTTTTGGTTAACACACTTGTAAATTTGATATGATCCTTCATCCATCATAAAGATTCATATTTACTCAATCTCAACATTTATTGTCAAAATGAGGTTCACATCTTGAATTCTATAGCAAAGTGCATGGAACACATTTCATGGTGTTAGAAACCCCCACACAAATCGCAACATGGAAACACATCTAATCAAAATAAATCAGACCAAAAAAATAAACAGTAATAACATTTTTATCATTACTTTCATAGTGAGTAGGTTTGGGGAGAATGAACATACACACATTTCTATAGGTTTGACCAAAAAATATAATTATAACATGAATTAAATGAAGAAGCATTTATGGAAGCTGAGTTTATTAGTCCAATCACAATGAAAACCTAACACAAAAACATTAAATTCCTTCACTGTATGCTTTCTTTTAATAAAAAGAACATAGTTTTTATGATTAAGTTATATTAGGGAAAAATTTCATCATAGGTACCCATTAATATTCCAATTTATAATTCAAGAAAAATATTTTTAGAAAAAAATATATCAACATTTCAAGTCAATTAATCCTCAAATTACATATCATATACAACCCTCAAATTCAGTGAGTCACAATCCAATGGAATGAAAAAGCCTTGAATGTTGATAATAACATTAAGAAGGTATTTAAAATTTCAAATTAAAATAAAATAATGATCTGTCCATAGGAACTATGTTTGAAATGCTCAAGAAATAATTATTTATTCTTTTTACCACAAAATTAAGATTCATTAAAATAAAAAAAATAAAAAAATAGGACATTATTTTCAAGCTTTATACTAATTAGTCTAAAATTAAACCTCTTTTTAAAATCCTACTAATAATAAAACATAAATCAATATTATTCCATGAAAATAGACCTCAAGTATAGACATGCTTCCAACATTAAATAATAAAATTTTGATTCTCCCTCATGGTTTCCTATATTTGAACAACCACATGTGGAATAATAATAAGGTTTCAAAAAATATTTCAGAATCAAATTAAATTACCCATGATTGAAAGGAAGAAAAAAATTCATTTAGGTAAAAGTTTCAATGACCCTAATAAATCATTACTAATCCTTATTTCCATCGTTAAAAAAATATGGAATAAACACCAAGATTTAAACCATGAAATAGATTCTCAACACATTCCAATTATATATCACTGATGAATGAAAACACATGGGTAATAAAATTGGGTAGAAATTAAATCACTCATGAGAATGTCCCCAATGAAAATTTATTTTAGTATATAAATTTGTAAATTTACTAAGGGAAAACACATTTAAAAAATCTAAAAAACCAGTAATTTTACAAGCATGAATATATTTAGAATTCATTATAAAAAAATCTTACACACCATTGAATTAGGTTATCATGCTCTATGTTTTAATATAACATTAAATCGGTTTATATGGAAAAAATATTCATCATTTTAAAAATTAAATATTTCAATATTACAAATCAATATCCATGATAAATAGGGATAGTCATGTTTCATCATGAAGGAAACCTCAAATAGTGTAAAAATAATTCTATAATCTTTCAATGAGTTACAGAAATGAATGAAAAAGATACAATGTTGAAATAAATAAATTAATTTATGATTATAGTAAACACATATAATATAGACTTGCATAGAAATCAATGTAGCATGGATCAAGAATATTTAGTTTTTATTTATAAATATGATATCTTTTATGGGAAACTTGTGTTGTAAAGGTTCAAAAATTCAGTAACTACACACATAAATTACACCTTAAGCATGATTTATTAATGAATTTGGGAATCATGGAAAAAAACTATCATGTTTTAAATTTTAACAATTAAATAAATTCTACAGTAAAACATGTTATAAAAATCATGGGAAGAACACATCCAAATTTTAACAAGCTATTAATTCGGTAATACATTCTAATTAATTTCTCTCTTTAAATAATCTTTTAATGTTATGTAACTAGTTTAGATACTAGAATACAATGAATGATCAAAGCATAAAAGTCCATTGTAAATGTTTTTATAAGATCCATGATTTAAATAAAAACATAGAAAATGATATGATGAAAATACCTCCATATGATATCTACCCTGAAAAAGTTATAGTTTCATAAAAAAATCCAATGGGTTCTAAAATTCCTTCCATATAATTGTAATAGCCCCAAATATCCATGACTTAGATGATATAATTTGTCTATATCACAAGTTTGAATAATTTTTCTATTCTTCTCTATTAGTTCCATATAATTCCCACATGTTTCTTACTCTGATGTCCATCCTATCTCCCAACTATCAGATATGATATCATTATATCATGCCCCCCTCCACTGGTACCCCTTTTAGTCTATTAATGAAGAGGAGTGACCCCCAAAATTCCCAACTCTAATATGCCCCATGTTGGAAATAATAACTATGGGTATACAACACACATGTAGTAATAATTACAATCATAAAATAATTTAAGGAAAATAGATAAGAGGAGATATACAAAAAAATACCATGATCTTTAATTCATCCATAATGAACTTGTTCATAACCCAAATAATACTGGCATCTCAAATATACAATATCAAGAAGAAAGATAAAATACCATCTCTAAATCTCTAATATACCTACCATCTCCTTCAAAGATACCCAAAAAATAGATCTATTATATAGAGGATTATCTTGAAAGTTCTAAAATAAATTTTGTGGGGTAATCACTTTGGGAGTACTCAGTATAACAATCCCTCTGAACAGAACAATATCTCTATTTAACAAAAACTAAAGAGTAAACATGAGTTATAATAATCCATGAATAACAATAAATCATAATCACAAATAAGGGAAAGAAGAAAAATCTTAGAAATAAGATTAGAAACCACAATTCCATCCAACTTTCCACAAAATCATAATTCATACATTGGTAGGAAAATATTACCACGAAGGATGTCAAATTCATTCCATCCTCTATCCTTGTACATCGGCTACCTATCTCACCCATTGCTGGATATTACCACCAATTTTGTATCATCACATCCAGGAATCACTACCAACTATAAATTCACTACTATGAATTTCTACAAAAACCCATAATAACTAGGAATCTCCACTCATATCCAACATAACTAGTCATAACCACCGAAACCATCAAAACTTGGAATTAACAACAATATATATCATCAATTTTATCATCTTCACTTCATATCCACATCTCATGCCCATTTTAACATTAAAAAAAACATAAAAACCAAACATATCAATCATTTTTCACAATAAGGAAGAAATAATAACATCACAACCAAAATCTTTAATAGAGTAACCACACAAACACTATTTTTCAATTTCTATTCCATTTTCATCTGCATCATCACCATTACTAACCCCAAAATATTCATTATTCCATTTATTCATCTTTCATAATTTTTTTCATCCATTATCATCCATCAGTGATATCTACAATTCATTAATAATTCATCATCCATTAATAAAAAATCATAAAAATTCATCAAAAAATTTCTACCCCCTTAACATGTTCAATCCATTATATTATTTATAAAACATTCTATCCAGTTATTATTATTAAACATGTAATCATCTACCAAATATTAAAAATATGAAAAAAACTAATCAATCCCCACTTCTCCTTCATAATTTAATTTATGATTAATTTTACTTATATTATTTTCATAATTCCATCTATATCACCACAATCACAATACATTCAGCATAGTTAATCAGTAATAACAACAAAAAAAAGGTTTCCAAATTTCAACAAGCCATTTTTATATTTCTATGATTGATTAATTATTTAATTATACAGGTTTCATGGTGTATCAAAAATAGTAGAAGAAAACAATATCATAGTATCATGCTTCTCATAATAAAACTAACATAGTATAATAAATCATAAAATACACAGTGAACACACAACACTCTATTACCCTTGGGTTTTGACCATCAATTTCATAATATTAATTTATTTTCATTCTTCCTTTTCTACCCCATTAAACTAATATAACCTATAAGGTAACATAAAACAATATATTGTTTTCCTATAACAATAGTTTCCATTAATGTATTCATATGGTATTGTATGATGCATTATATAGAAAGATATTTCATACTCTAACTTGTTGGGATGAATTTGGAGAAAGGTAAATTTTGGTTCCATAACTTGTTGAGGAAACAATGATAAAGATAAAAAACAATAAAACTCATATTAAGTCATCTCAATATAGGAAGAATATTTATACCGATAACCTATGGAAATATTTGGAATTTCAAGTGGGAGATTATATTTTCTTGAAATTATCTCTATGGAAGGGTCTCATAAGGTTCAAAAAGAAGGTAAAATTGATCCCCATGTACATCAGACCATTTAAAATTTTTGGTTGAATTGGTGTTTTAGATTAATAATTGAAAATTTCACTAGGTATATCTAAGGTAGATTATGTGAACCATATATCATTTTTAAATATGTACATTCCAAACCCAACTCATGTGATCACCTATGAAGAAATATAATTCAAACATGATCTATCTTACCATTAAGAGCCTATCCAGATTATTGATAATATAGAACAAGTATTGAAAAATTAGTTAACTCTCCTAGTAAATTTTAATTAGATAAATCATGAGGTGGATGAATTAATGTTGTATCCATAGGATATTATGAAACAAACCACCCTCTTTTGTTTATAAGGTTATATACATGAAAATTTCAAGCAATAATGTTTTTAAGAGGGAAGAATGTAACATCTGAGCCTCAATTATAGTGATAGAACATAAAATTTTGGAAATATTATAATAAAATAAAAATTTTAAAAATCATGGAAAAACATTATACTATGATAAGAATAATATATATTTTGAATAAACATGGTCAATATAAAATTAGATTGAATTTTTGAAATTTTCCATCACAAATATTCTTTTATGAAAAATTAAAAATATATTATTCCTAAAATTATTTGTAATATTTTATTATAATATGTGGAATTAAATTTTTTATACTATCAATTTTATATAAATAACGAAAAGATCATTTCTAGGTAAAAATTGATAATTTTTAGAATACGTTTTTTTTAAAAAAGGAATAATGTCTATCAATTTTAATTAATTAAACTAATATTTAAGAACAAATTATTTTAATGAAATTTATAGATTATATATATAAATATAATAATTTAAATTCACATAATTATGATTACTATTTATATATTTAATGTAATATCATCTTATGCTATATAAAAGCATTTATTGAAAAACCGTTTTTAGACCTTTTTAACCGGTAGTTATTTAAACAAAATTCTATCACTTATTGGAATTGAATGTAAAAAAATGAATCCATACTTCTAATAATAATTTTTAATATTACATAATAATTTCAACTTAATCTTTTTATTATAATGATTATTGAAAAATAAACTAATACTGATAAGGTTAAAATAGGGTTTTACTTATTACATGTGTTTGTGTTAAAAAAAATTTATGACAAAAAAGTGACTTTTAATTGATAAAACAGATTTCATATTTATAATAAATTGTTCAAAATTAACTAATAATGACCATTTTATTTTAGGCTTTATGTATTAATTACCTAGGATAAAAAACTTGTTATCGTGGTGAAAACTAAAATGGTAAAAGTAAGTAAAATTAGAGGATAAGGGAATGAGATTTTTAAAATATTTTTGTTGTTTTTGTGGAGGTGTTTATAAACCTCACCTTTAATCCAATCCATTATTTATAATATTTTAGGGAACATGGGGTCAGAGTGACTTCCCATTATTGAATATTTTTCTTTATTAAAAAAATGCCACTTCTCCACAATTATAAAAGGGAACCCACTTCCCTTACTTCTCCACACATATCAAGCCTTTTAGATTGAATACATCCTAAAAAAATATCTCCCTAAAATCCTTATGCAAAATATAGTGGTGTTTGTATTCCAAAACTATCAACTCTAGAGTCCTAAGTAAGAGATCCAGAGGAGGCTCTTATAAGAGAAGTTAATTGTCTACATTAAGATCATTATTATTTACATATTTTTTTATAAACATAAATTATGTCTTGACACTTAATATATATTAATACAAGTATCTATCTTATACTAAGATGTTATTATATTTATGGCATAATATTTATCCACATCCTTCTCCATCAAATGGGAATAAAATCCATCGCTCATGTGTACTGCACACTATAATCATCACCGACTCACCTGGATAGTAATAATGATGAAAATAATTAATAAATTTGATAAATATGTCATGATATTAATTATTTAAATTTAATACATAATCCACTTATTTACCCTTTCACCCATTAATGGAATGATATAGTCGCTCATAGATACATACGACTTACCACCTCCACTGAGCGATACAATTAATTTTCTATGTATAAAATAAATGAATGTTTATAAAAATTTATATAATAAAAAATAGGATATATTTAACATTAATATCATTTTGGATATTATGGATCTAAATCCTATTAAAAATAACAAAAAATTCCATGAAAAAACATGCATTAGAAAACAAAGTAGTCAACGCCTAAAACAATTGTAATAATGAAATATTATTAATGAACAGGAGGTAAGATGTTATAAGAGAATCATATATGATATTAAAAATAGTAATATTGTTATATTATAAGTAAATAAAATTATTTAGACCATTATATAGGAGGGTAAAGTTCATTCAACTAATGGATTGCATGTGGTAAAATATTTCATCTCAATTCCAATTCAATTGACACATATTTAATATTCTGCACCTATTCACTTTTATGTGGTGTATATACTGCCTCTATGAACTATTTAACATGAATAAATATTTATTAATGATGATTAATGTTCAAATATATGTCTATTATATCAAGGGGTTATTATTTAATTAGTAATAATGATGTAAGAAACAATTTTATAATCTCATTTTCTTTTGGGATTGCTTTTATTTTCATCGAAGAAATATTATCATTTATCCTTCACAAGATCCAATAATTTTTTTATCCCCTAGAAAATAAAGGAGTTTCCATATTTTATTCCTAATTTACTCTCTTTGGTCATTTAATCGTGTAATAAAATGTTAAAAATAAAACCCGAATTTATTTCTCTTTTAATTGAATATATTTTCTTTCAAGTCCATGGTTTTAAAAATTATTTTACAAAAGTACCATTATTTACTTGAATGGAATATTAATGAAATTTTAAGTTATTCTTTACATTTAAAAAGTGTTTTAAATAAATATATCTACTTTTACTTGAAAGGTATATTTTTTACATTCTTTTCAATAGTAAAAAAATGCGTTTTTAACATATATGGTGATGAAAGATGTCCTGATACTATAACCATTTTATAGAATTTATCTTCTTTTAAATGTTTAAAATATTTTACAATGAAAAATATTTTATGATAGTTTATTTTAATACCTTCCTTACATTAAATTTATTCTCCCAAAGGAACTAGTTCTTTTATAAAACAAGTATTCCAAATTAAGCGATAGTTATATATTATCTCTTATTAGTTTTGTGATCATTATATTCTATTGAAACATTAATATTATTCTGATAATTAGAAATTAAATTTTCCTTAAATATACAAATTAATTATCATATATATTCTTATTTCTTAAAACATATTTTATTTCAATATAAATTATTTTATATTGAATGTTATTTAATGGGGATATATTTATTTATTATATTCCTTATTCTATATGGACATTAATTAATAAGTCACATTTTTCATGAATTAAATCAATCATTTTATATATAATGAATTATTTGGACATGTTTTGATGGGTGTGGTTTGAGATTATATATCCCCAAGTGCATCGATAGGTCTTAGGATAAAAATAAGTTGGCCAAATTAAAATGGTTTTTATGCTTTTTTTAGATTATATTAATTTAATGTCTTTATTATATAGATATGAGGATGTTTGAGATCATGAATTCCAATATTAATAATTTCAATCATTGAGAATTTAGTTATTATTATTCATAAGATTAATGAATTGATATTATATATGGATGCATTTCTAGCTCAATTTATTGATTAAATGGAACTATTTTTCAGTTATTTTCCTTCCCATATTGATTATGCCATATCTAACCATGATTGATTTCACTGTACTTAACCCTTATTGAGAATTGAAGCTCACACGTTCTTTTCCTCTCCCCATGATATGAATATAAATTATCTGAAAGGATGAAAAATGTTTTCCATTATTATGATTGGTTTTTTATTCCCATTTTAAAATTTGAATCATGTATATATCTAGATCTCCAAGACAAATAAATTGATAGGGCCTTTAAGATTAGAACCATTTTATCTATTCTGATTTAACAAATTTTATACCTGATCTAGATTACTTGGGTAAGGATTTTTTAGAAAATTTATAAACAATTATAGTATAGTAATTCAATAAAAACTATTCAAATTTTCCTAAATTTTTTTCTCATGTTTTGTATGAATTTTTTTTACATAAATCAATGACAATTTACTTTACATTTTAAAACTTTTTTTAACAGTTAGAAGATATGATACTATATCTTCATCTAAATTACCATTTAATTTTTCAACATAAAATTTTCCAATTTTCAAGAAATAGAGTCCTTAAGGAATTTTTCACCCTCACTAAGTATGTACCTTCTTCAAAAATAGAACAACCTATCGTTTATTTAATGATATATCCTATGAAATTTCTTTAGGTAGGATAGTTAATTATCATCTTAGAATAAATGGATCTAAATTAAAATTCTTATTTTTTATGAGCATTATATAATATAACACCTAAATATCATCAAAATTTTAGATCTTATATAAATGGAACCAAATAAACCTCAATATAAGTACCTGATTGTTTTGGTGATGATACTAGTAGTGATAAGATAATGTAATTGAAAGTTATTTATAACCATATGGAAAAGTTATAGTTTTACAATATAAACCATCCATGAACTATCAGTGCTACTTTATGAACCAAAAGGATTCATTCCATTGTAGATGGTGCCTGTAAAGGGTTATTCAGCTCGTTTCCAAATTCAGGCCAAATATGACAATTTTATCCCATTTAAAAGAGTTAGTTGAGTGGAAAAGATTCCTATAATGAAAAAATTTATCCACATTCCACATCAATTTCCTTATAGTCACCTAACATCTATATAGCCATTTAAATGTTATAATTATTGGAATTTTCCATAAACCATTTAAAGGACTTGATTTATTTTTCATGTGTCAAGCTGCACTACTCTTGGATATGCTTGAATTCTATTAGATATCATAACCATTGAGCATAATTTTTTAAATTCATATTTTATAAGTGGAATCCCATTATCTTCTAGTATCGTATCAATCAACATAGAATGTAATTCTATTAATTTAGTGTTCTATCCATTACTATCTTTCAAATTATATATATTATGTATGATTGGATATATTATATATTTTGTACAAGAAGAATACAATGGAATATTTCCACAATTCCTTAACCTCTCAAATAGATTTCTACTATCACAAATGTAATCTTCAAATATATTTTTAATCATCTCAATGAAATATCCATCACTATTTATAGTAGAAATATTATCATCAGATCTATAAACCACAATTTTTTCCTATTCATTAGCTATATTCAATTATTCCCTATGTTTAATCCAAAATTTATAACATTGATCTATTCTATGATAGATCAGGTGTTTTTCCAACATATCTATACAAATTCATATTGAATATAAACATTAACATAGAAATTTTTTTGAGAAGGGTTACATATATGATATGTGGAAAAATTGAATAACTCTTCAACCTCATCTTCATTTTCATCCCCATAAATTATCCTTATTCCATTTTTTATTCACACTAACCATTTTTAAGAATATATTCTATAGAAAAAAATAAACACAAATAGGGTATACAAATAATGTATTATTTTTGTAACTAAAATCATTAACAATAATATCATCCTTTTCTGTTATATGAAATAGTCACAAGTATAAGTATTATCCATTATCTATACTTTATTATAACTTATTTCTATAAAAATAATCATTTGTGACTTGTAAATATTTTATAGGTCTCTATATATATGTATTTTATACCAAAATTTATAGAAATTATATGATATTTCATTTCCAAATCATTCATAAAATAATTTATTTCATATTCCTTAAATTTTTTTTGATATATAGACTATCACCTCTCAATGACACATTAACACATATCTTATACCTTCTATTAATTCATTACAACACACTATATATTATCTCATTCCAATAAGTAAGATCAAAACTAGGGTTAAAGTGATTCATTATTTTATCTTTTCAATTATATCTCAACACTCATTTAGCCATATACACTTTACATACTTATATTTTAGTTTGATTAAATTTACTACTAGTGGTGTGAAATATTTAACAAACCATTTATAATATCCTATTAAATCAAATAGGCTTCTAATAACTATCTTGGTAGTTAGGTTTAACCAATTCTAAACTACATCAATATTCTAGATGTATATATTAATATTGTTCATAGAAAACATATGTCCCAAAAAATATAATTTGAATCTAAAAGTCACACATAAAAATCATTAAATATAGGTTTTTCTTCTTTAATATATGATGTATTATCCATTTGGCATATTATTCATAAATCATAATATAAATTATAATGATGTCTTTAAAAATAATTATTATTTTCAAGAATTCCCTAATGATTTGATTAATCATATATATGAATGTTACCAGTTCATTGGTCATCCTAATAGACATGAATATGAATACATAATACCTTTAATTTTTTTTGAATAATGTTTGGTTATATCATTATATTTAATCACCCATTTGAATTTCCCTAAAAAAGGTGTACATATAAAAACAATCACCTCCATGATGTTGATAAAAAACTATATGATCCTTGACAATGGATAATTATTTTTTATAGTCAAATCATTCAATTTTTGATAACCTATACATAATATCATTCATTAATATATCTTATTAATAAATATTACTGAAATATCCCATGGTAAGAAAATTTATTTAATAAAACCTTGATCCAATATGTAATGTATTTATGCCTTCAACTCTTTTAACATGGAATGAATTGTCCTATAAATAAATTTATAGACAGTTTGAGTGCTAGATAATAATTTAATTTTAATATATATCTATTAATATGTTGAAAACCATAAAAATTATTCTCAAAATACATCAATATATCTGAATACTAGTTGAATATCTGGTTAATTTGGTCTATTCTTCTCCATATTTTTTATCATGGAAAAAATTATTAACATACATTCATTATAATATATTCTACTTCCTTGGATAAAAATATCTCAACCTTCACATTATTTAAATATTCTTGAAACTTTAAAGTAAGTTCATCTATGTAACACCCCAACATTTCATAGTACATTATCACTTTAAAGTAATTTAATAGCATATATTGCACGAAACACTGACTTGGATTGCATTATACGCAAGATCAATTTTTTGTGAAACAACACATTAGTATTATAATTATTTAAACGATATATTTATTTATCAATTAAACATTGTAATATGAATATTAACAAATAAATTTTAAATGTTATTTATAATGTTTTCACATAAAAAAACATATTTATAATGAAATGTATAAGTTTTTTTAAAATAGTTATATATTTAGAAAAACTATTTTTTTAAAAGAAAATTTTTTTATGTCCTTTTGTGAACATTAATAAAATTAATTTTAGACACCCATAAAATTTAATTTGGTAAAACAGACTTCATTTTTGAATTCATAATATCAAAATTATCTTAGGGTGAATTTTTGTTATTTTTTTGAAAACATTCAATTTTTGATGAATAATGAAAAATACTGTATAGTATATAAAAACTGACTTGTTCATTTAAATAATTATTTTTAATTAAAATATATCTTAAAGTCAAAATAGATATATAATACCTATATTAGTTCAATTTAAGTCATTGGAGTCATTTTATACTAAGATTAGATATATAAAATTTTATTAAACTTTTTAACGTCTTTTACCTACCTTCAAGGCATATTTTCAAATTTACATAAAACATAATTTTACCAATTTTGTGAATTGAATTTAAAAAATCAGACATACAAGGTTTTCATCGGTAAGTAAAATGTGGTTCAATAGGATGAATCTAATTTTTGGTGAATTGTAACTTTTGAATTTTATTTACCACAGTTAAAAGAAAAAGTGTAATTAAAGGTAAAAATAATATTATAATTACCCCACAACATGTCTTAATTATATTGAATAAGTTTCTTTTTGACCAAAATAAACCTTATGAAAAAAATATGATCTTTTTTATCCACTTGGATTTGATTAGAAAATTTATTATTTATTATTTAAAAAAGTGTTAAAAGTGATAAATTCAATGTTCAATATTTAAACCATTTTTAATATAGGGTAATACATAACATAAATTAGAATATAAATATTAATTATAAATCTAAAAATATTTCCTACATCACATTATTTTTTTATACTTTTTAGACTTTAAATAATTAAATTTATTTATGACACAATGATGATGTAGTAAATACCTTATTAATGAAAGATTAAAATAATTTATATTATAAATATTAAAATAAATATAAATTAGAACTTTTTATGCCATACAAGAATTTTCATGGTGAATATGACATGTTAGAGTTGATTCAATGTATTTTTTTTGAAGTAATAAAGTTTTTATGACTTTCTAAAAAACCAAATACTAAATAGTGTTGAAATTGACATAAATGAGTTTAAAACAAATACTATTTTATTAAATGATATAATATTCCTAGAAACATAATATTCGTCCAAAGGACTTAAATAATGTTATAAATGTCATTAATTAACCACTTTAGGTTCTCTTAGCATTTTATAGTAAGTTTATTAACCATATAGTGTAAGAATATATGAAGACATTGTAAGAGTTAAACTATTTAACTAAGGGTTAAATCTAAAAGATAAGTTTAATATGGTGACCTAAACTTGTCTAAAACCTATTGGTTGAGATGATTTCGACCCATACAAACCTTATCCTCGAAATAAATTTATTTTTAACTACTAGAAACTGAAAATTATTTTATAATAAAATAATATTTCAAATTTTTTCTAAAGTGCCCCTCACCTCTCTTATAAACGGGTACTTCCCCTTCACTTAAATTGACACATCCAAAGCCATTTTTCTTGGAAAAACCTGATCAAATATCCTCCCAAATACTATAACTTCAACCTATAATCCTTACTTTGATCATAAAGCCAACCTAAGGAGCCCTTTTGTTCAAGTCAAAAGGAAGCACCTGAAGAAGAGGTAATTATTTAATCACCTCTTTCAAGGTTCTTTTATTCTTTCAATTCATATTTAT
Organism: Viscum album; assembly: GCA_963277665.1. Taxonomy (NCBI): domain Eukaryota; kingdom Viridiplantae; phylum Streptophyta; class Magnoliopsida; order Santalales; family Viscaceae; genus Viscum; species Viscum album. Next base: position 1,230,617,414 of record OY728133.1, on the reverse strand, counting down.
TTTTTGTTTACATACTAAAATAATAACTCCAGTACCATATATGTAACACCCCAAGATTTCATAGTACATTATTTTATCAAAGTAATTCAATAACGTGCATTACACGCAACACCGAGTTCAAGTGCACCACAACTTACCAAACTAGCCGTTCGAAAGCGGTTATGAATAGTATTAACTGAATTTTGAACTATATATAATACTTATAATTTTAGAATCCATATTATGAGTTTCTTAGACATAATATAAGAACTAATTCATTTTTTTCAGATAAAAGAAGTATTTTAAAAAGATGTACTTTTACCACCTTTTAATGGTAAACCCTCTTTAAATCCAATATTTGAAACTTTTATATATTCAATTTGAAAAAATAAAATTTTAATTTAGAATCCGGGCATAAGAATTTAGTTTTAATAAATTTTGGGTGTTTTTATGATAACTTTCATATTTGGGTGAATAGTGAAAAATACTATATTTTAACTGAAAACAAATTTTTTAATCAAAATAATTTATAGTTTTAAATTATAAATTTTAATGGGGTTTAAGTATAAATATATTATATTTTTACAATTTAATCCAATTCTAGTCATTTTAAGTAATTTCACTTTGATATTGGACATAAACAAGTGTTAATTTTTTGATAGATATTGTTTCATAAATATACGCCTTTTGGTTTTGACAATGAGAATTAATTTTAAATTAATAAATGAAACTTCTAGGTTTTTAATTGGGTAAAATGGAATTCATTTTTGGTTTCGGAATATCAAAATTATCTTAGGGAAAAATTTTGGTACTTTTCGGATAACTTTTATATTTTGATGAATAGTGGAAATTACTAAATTTTAATTAAAAACAATTTTTTTAATCAAAATAATTAATAGTGATAAATTATGAATTTTAGTGGTTTTAAAGTATATTTAGAATATATTTTTACCATTAAACACAATGTTGGTCATTGGAGGTAATTTCACATTTAAACCATACATAAACAAGTGTCAATCTTTTGATACTTATTATTTCTTAAAAACACACTTTTTGTTTTGACAGCGGGAATTAATTTTAAATTAATTTCTACCACTTCTATGTTTTGAATTTATAAAAATGGATTCCATATTTAGAATCATGAGGTCCAATGTTTTTAAATATTTAAATTTTTTTTAGACATTTTGAATAATTACTTCAGTAAATATTTTATTTACTATGGTTAAAGGGTAAATCCGATAAATAAGGGTAAAAAAATAATATTATAATAATAATAAATTACCCTAAAACGTTTCCTAAACCTATTTGTTGATACATTTACGACCATGGGAATATATGGGTAGATTTTGGGACCCCATGGATCCACTTGTAAGTGATAATGACACTTTATATTAATTAAGTTAAAGTAAATACACTAATGACATAAGCATATATCTTTTAGCAAAACAATTTTTACATAGGGTTATATGTGTAATATTTTTGACTATAAATATTCATTATAAATATAAAAATATTTCATACATAATGGTATTTTATTTATAATTTTTAGACATTTAATAATTAAATTTATTTGTGACACAATAAGGAAGCAGTATTTTCCTTATTAATGAACAAATCAAATAATTAGTATTATAAATGTTAAAATAAATATAATTTGAAACTTTTGATGGCATAAACGAATTTTATAGGTTAATATGACATGTTAGTATTTCTTAAATGAATTTGGTTCGAATTAATAAAGTTGTTAAGACTTTAACCAAAATCAATTATTAAATATTGTCAAAATTGACATAAATGAGTTTTTAAAAACAAATATTATATTATTAATTGATATTCTATTATTAAAAAACTAAGGTTCGGCCCAAGGACTTATATCATGATATGTGTATCATTAATGGACCATTTGGTGTCACTTGGATGTATATAGTAAGTTTATTAACTATATAATATAAAAATACAAAGTGACATGGTAAATGTCAAACTAATTAACTAAGAGTTAAAAATAAAAGATAAGGTTAATATAATGACAGAAACCTGTCTAAAATATATTTTTTGAAAGGCTTTAGACCCATACCTACCTTATACTTTTAATAATATACTTTGGAGCCATTAGAAACCGAATATAAATTTATTATAAATTAATACTTTAAGTTTTTCCTAAAGAGCCCCTCCTCCCCCTTATAAAAGGACACCACTTATAACCAATTCTTCATACCATAAAAGCCTTTTTGTTCGGCCAAAACCTACCCAAATTCCCTATCAAATATACTCCCTTCAACCTAGAGGACTTACTTTAGTCAGAAAGCCAACGTAAGGATCCCTTTAGATCAAATAAAAAGGAAGAACCCGAAGAAGAGGTAGTGATTTCACCTCCCTCTTTCAAGTTCCTTTCTTCTTCCACTTCCTTTTTATTTGTTGTTTCCATTATAAAATAATAAATCCAGTATATTCTATATAATTTTATGTTATTATAATTATGGTACAACCAAATTCATTATTATATCCACCCTTTGAATGAAATTTCACCATACGTGTGTATGTACGGCCTACCGTCTCCACGTCATGGTGTAATTGTTATACAATACATTATTATTTGGATGGGTATAATAATGATGTGTATTTGATGTAAATAATAAATATAACATGATAAGTATTATTTATATATGATATATCATCCAATTATATATTATTTTAATATCAAAAGAATGATATTTTCGCTCGTGCGTACGTACGGATTACCGTCTCCACGACGCGATGAGATTCATTCCCAAGTTCACCATTCATCGACGATTATAAAAATATATATTACTAATAAGTATGTAATATATGACATAATAATTCTATTGGAGATATATATATTTTTATATATAAGTATTCATGTACTTACATATATTTTATTCACTTACTTCCGTTCAATACTATATGAAAATGAAAATAGCGTTTATGCGTATGTACGGACTACCGTCTCCATAAACGGTGTTTTCCATTTCATATATACATCTATTATACATATTTATATTCTAAATATATATGATATATAAATCATTTTTTATATTATGGTATTATTTAAATCATGATCTAATTTATAAAATCAAGAGTAACAAGTTAAAACACGTACGATAAAGAAAGCGATTATTACCAGAAATATTAATATAACATGGAAATTATTATTAAATGGGTAGTATAAAGTCATAAATGAATAATTTATGATATCATAAATATTAATATGGTTATTTTATAATTTAATAACATACTATAGTCTTCATACAGGAGGTTAAACATACCCTCGACTAAAGGAAAGTGCAAGGTAAGGGGTTTTCATCTCTCTCCTTATTCCCGTGAGATTCGTGCCATATTGCCACTATTACCTTTTGTGTCGTGTATGTACTGCCCATAATTGTATTCTTTGTGTAATAAACTTTAATTTATGTGTATTTACATATTCATTGTATGATACCTCTTTCATGGGGTGTATGTTTTGTAAGATACCAAATTGGTAAGGGTTAATTTCACAATCTCTTTATTATCCGAGGTTGTTTTTACATATGTGTCTACTAGGACATATTTATTATCCATGTCCATGTTTCATGAAATATTTTAAAAAGGGATTATTTTAAGGGATTTTTTTTTACTAAAACATCATTTCAAATGTTTTAAATATTTATTCCTCTAAATATTTCTCATTAATGTCCATGTCTTCAAAAAGTATTTTAAGGATTTATTTATATGGGCATGAATGTTTTTAAAATGTTAATTTCATTAAAAAGTTTCAAATTGGTATGGAAAAATTTGTTTCAAAAAAATGTATTTAAATGTCTTCCTTTCTAAATTGTGTGACTTTTAAATATTTTCATGAAAAAGGGATATTTCTCTCAAAGAGTTTTACAAATCATTTTAATCTATGTCAACATCCTTTGATGGATTTTAAACATGTTTGAAGATGATTTATTATGATAAAAATCTTCCATATTGTATTGAAGGTTTTGTGATATGTTTTACTGTGGATGTGTTATTTTATACCATTCATGATTTAGGGATAAAGTATTGACATTTCACATTCTAGTTTTCATACAAATATTTATGTTATGTTTAATCCTTTTCATATGAGGAATGAATTGGACTTAGTAAGTGATGGGTGGAGACTGATATAACTCTTCAATGCATTGGTAGGTCTCATGAGACAAACTAGTGTCTTGGAACAAGGCCTTGACAAAATCTTATTTGTAGTCTCCTCACAAGGCCTTGACTATGTGGTTATTATAGTATGGAATTATGCATTCCATAATTATGAAAGTGGTTAGTGATATTGCATGTGATTATTCGACTAGTAGAATATCCATGTGAATAAGTAATTGGCATTAATTTATTTTATTTTTTCCATATTATGCTGAAGTTCATGTTTGAAAGGATTTTGTTTTAGTTATACATTGCCTTAAATGTTTATGCTTATTTGTGAAAGTTTCCGCTGTATTGTTATCCTTAATGAGCATCTGAGATCACCCCTTTCTATGTTTTATTTTTCCCAGGATTCCAAGAAGTCTATTGTGATTGATATGCCGGGTTAAGCCAAGGGAATAATGGCGTACATAAAGGATTATTTATGTTGTTTTTTATGTTATAAAATGTAATGTAACATTCATGTATGTAATTTATTTTCCAATACTGAAAAATCGATCGGTCCTTCAGGACTTGATTCCTTGTAATCATGCCAATGCATTAAAATAATGCTCCGACTCTGGGTAACTGGGGTCGGCGCGTTACAGTTGGTATCAGAGGAAGTTTAGCAATAACCTAGGAAGGTAGATTTAGGTAAACTCTGATTATAGTGCGTAGAAATTACATGGACTTTGAGGCTTAGTATAGAAGAACTTCCTAGAATTTTGGTATTGTAGAGATTTTGTGAGTTTTATGAGCAATACATCCTTGTCCGGATACGAGCAGGTAGAGGTAGCTCTGGTACAGATGTACCTAGGGGTAAAACCCGAAAACACCACTTTCAGCTAGACTCGAACGGGAACTAGTGCACGACAACAGGACTTGATTCACTCTTGGTTATGACACTCCCGGGGGATATTCTTAGGATAATTATCATTTTATTTACAAATCATTATGAAGGGTTTATGAGTATATACTTCCTCAAAGAAGACATTTTTATGATTATGGATTATATCCATAAACTATTTAATTTATGTTAAGTGTTTTACAAGTTTGGGATTAGGTATTTCTATTCATAAACTAAACTAGTGTATGCCATTATTTAGAAATGGTGCCCAGTAGAAGGAATGAAAACTCCAACAATAAGCATGATCCAAAGAGTAAGAAGGATCATATCTTTAATGGTCTTAAGACATAATTTAGAAGGTAAATAGTCTCCAATGTATTATCATCATATGAAGAAATAGTATCATGTGTTTATAAGATACACAAAGAGTTCTCGGAGTCCTATGGATTTGAAGGGAAGCCAGAGAAGAAAAGGATGGTAGAGAGAAAGAAAAATAAAGGGAATAAGGTAAAGAAGAATTTTCCCATATGTGATAAATGTGGAAAGAATCACCTTGGAAAATGCGTGAAGGTAATGGGAGTATGTTATAAGTGTGGATAAAAAGGAAACCACATTTGTGATTCCAAGGGTAAGAAAAAGGTTTCAAATGTACAATGCTTCATCTGCAAGGAGTGGGGACACTATGCGAATAAATGTTCAAATCATCAGAGTATTCCCCAAATGATGCTATTGGATAATAATAATGTTATGATACTAACACAGATGAAGAGGAATAACTAGTGTTCTTATGTTGCTATTAAAGAATTATTTCATTTGAGTTTTGTATCAACGATGTACTGGTTATATGAATTATGGAGATAAATAAGGATTGTACTGCAGTACTATTTCATTAAGGACTTGAGATTTTGTGGAACCACGAAAAGTGACTCAATAGCAGGTTAAATTTTTGGAAAATATATGGTTGAGAGAATGATAAACCATAATATGGTTATGATACTGAGGTAGTGATTTTGGAATAATACATGATTGATTTAGAAAAATTAGATTGGATATTCTTGACTACGTTGAAACTAATTAATGATTTGTATATTCTATCATTGTTGGAGTTTACAATTTTTTTGGATAGGAGTATATCCAGTTTTCTATAAGGAATAAGGGATCATGAATGTAATCAATAAGGTTTAATGGTAATTCAGGATGTTGTAGTGTTTTTAAAGAATACATGATGAAGGTGTTCACATGTTATTACGCGACAAAAAGGATCTTCATTGTGTTTAACTTCCATATAAATTTTGGACTATGAGTTTGGACAAAAGTATTTTGGATAATTCTAGTTTGAGAAAATTTTTGGATCTATAAAAGGACAACTCGGAGGTCGGGTGGCAACTCGTCGCGTTCGGAAAAGCCGCGAGACTTGAACCCGTAACCGAAGGGTGACAAGGGTGTATCAACTACCAATGGCCCACATGATGTACCTGATTGAATAATGTAGTCTTTTAAAAAAAATTCTTGTAGATGAATTATAAATTCATTTTTTTAACCCTATATGAATAGGATAAATAGAATATTATTTTTATGTTCTATTATCTTTTACAGTGAATGATGAGTTTGTGGTAGAAATTAGTTACAAGATGGGACTCTTCTTGTAAAATATATATTTTTGTTCTTCTTTAATTATATGAAGAAATTAATTCTTATACTTTAGTGAAGGGATCTTAAAACCAAAAATGTGTTATCCTAATACCATATGTTTTGTTGAACCAGTGGTATTTTAAATCATCATTGATTGATGAATTTAAGGCCCTCAATTTTACACTTGTTTGTGATTAATGACCTCAAACACTACCTATAAATATTTACATTTTTCCTCCAATTATATGTCTATAGTGGCCACCAATGTTCTCCTAATCGAGATCATAATTTTGTGGTGACCCTTTCATTTCCCTTTTCATCTTATTAAGACTAAATTTTATTAACCTAATTTCCGATGTGGGTTTTCCCCCAAAAGTATTTTCTATTTTCGACCCTTTATTTTCAAAGAACAATTTCAAATTGCAAGGACACAATTTATTGAAGGAGTGAAGAATGTAACACCCCGTGATTTCATAGTACGTTATTTCTTCAAAGTAATTCAATTACTTTCATTACACGCAACACCGAGTTTAAGTGCACCACAACTTACCAAACCAGCTGTTCGAAAGCAGTTATGAATAGTTTTAACTGAATTTTGAACTATATATAATACTTATAAATTTAGAATCCATATTTTTAGTGTCTTAGACATAATGTAATAACTAATTCATTTTTTTCATATAAAAGAAGTATTTTTAATAAAAATCACTTTTACCACCTTTTAGTGGTAAACCCTTTTTAAATCCAATATTTGAAACTTTTATATATTTAATTTGACAAAATAAACTTCTTATTTAGAATCAGGACATAAGAATTTAGTTTCAATAAATTTTTGGTGTCTTTCTGATAACTTTCATATTTGGGTGAATAGTGAAAAATAAAATATTTTAACTCAAAACAACTTTTTTAATCAAAATAATTTATAGTGTTAAATTATTAATTTTAATGGTTTTGAAGTATAAATATATTATATTTTTACAATTTAATCAAATTCTGGTCATTTTATGTAATTTCACTTTGATATTGGACATAAACAAGTGTTAATCTTTTGATAGATATTGTTTCTTAAAAATACGCCTTTTGGTTTTGACAACAAAGATTAATTTTAAATTAATAAATGGAACTTATAGGTTTTTAATTTGGTAAAATGTACATTATTTTTATTTTGGAATATCAAAATTTTCTGAGTGTGAAATTTTGGTACTTTTTGGATAACTTTTATATTTTAATGAATAGTGGAAATTACTAAATTTTAATTAAAAACAAATTATTAATCAAAATAATTAATAATGATAAATTATGAATTTGAGGAGTTTTAAAGTAAATTTAGAATATATTTTTACCATTTAATACAATTTTGGTCATTGTACGTAATTTCACATTAAAACCGGATATAAACAAGTGTCAATCTTTTGATGCTTATTATTTCTTAAAAACACGCTTTTTGTTTTGACTGCAGGAATTAATTTTAAATTAATTTATGCCACTTCTATGTTTTGAATTTAAAAAATGGATTCCATATTTAGAATAAGGAGGTCCAAATTGTGTAAATAGATAACTTTTATTTTTCGAAATTTTGAATAATTACTTCAGTAAATATTTTATTTACCATGTTTAAAGGGTAAATATAGTAAATAAGGGTAAAAAATAATATTATAATAATAATAAATTACCCTAAAACATGTCCTAACCCTATTAGTTGATACATGTCCGACCATGGGAATTTTTGTGTCGATTTTTGGACCCCATGTATCCACTTGTAAGTGATAATGACACTTTATATTAATTAAGTTAAAGTAAATACAAAAATGACATAAGCATATATCTTTTAGAAAAACAATTTTTACATATGGTTATATGTGTTATATTTTAAACTATAAATATTCATTATAAATATAAAAACATTTCCTACATAATTGTATGTTATTTATAATTTTTAGACATTTAATAATTAAATTTATTTATGATACAATAAGGATGCATTATTTTCCTTATTAATGAAAGAATAAAATAATTAGTATTATAAATGCTAAAAAAATAATATTTGAAAGTTTTGATGCCATCCACAAATTTTATTGTTTAATATGACATGTTATTATTTATTGAATGAATTTTTTTCGAATTAATAAAGTTTTTAAGACTTTAAAAAAAATCAATTATTAAATATTGTCAAAATTAACATAAATGAGTTTTTAAAAATAAATATTATATTATTAATTGATCTTCTATTCCTAAAAATCTAAGGTTCGACCAAAGGACTTATATCATGATAGGTGTATCATTAATGGACCACTTGGGGGTCGGTTGGATCAATATAGTATGTTTATTAACTATATAATATAAAAATACAAAGTGACATGGTAAATGTCAAACTAATTAACTAAGAGTTAAAACTAAAAGATAAGGTTAATATAATGGCCCAAACCTATATAAAATCTATTGGTTGAAAGTATTTCGACCCATACCCACGTTATACTTTGAATAATCCACTTCCGACCCATTATAAACTGAATATAAATTTATTATAAATTAATAGTTTAAGTTTTTCCTAGAGAACACCTCCTCCCCCTTATAAAAGGACAGAACTTCTAACCAATTATTCATACCTTCAAAGCCTTTTGATTCAGAAAACCCCTTCCCAAATAACCTCTAAACTATCCTCCATTAAACCTAGAGTCCTTACATTAGTCAGAAAGCCAACGTAAGGAGCCTTTTAGATCAAATCAAAAAGAAGAACCCAAAGAAGAGGAAATGATTTCACCACCCTCTTTCAAGTTCCGTTCTTCTTCCACTTCCTTTTTCTTTGTTGTTTCCATTCTAAAATAATACCTTCAGTATATTCTATATAAATTTATGTTATTATAATTATTTTACAACCAATTTCATTATTCTATCCACCCTTTGAATGACATGTCACCATACGTGCATACATACGGCTTATCGTCTCCACGTCTTGGTGTAATTGTTATTCAATACATTATTATTTGGATGGGTATAATAATGATCTTTATTTGATTTAAATAATAAATATAACATGATAAGGATTCTGTATATATGATATAACATCCAATTATATATTATTTTAATATCAAAATAATGATATTTTCGCTCGTGCGTACGTTCGGATTACCGTCTCCACAACGCGATGAGATTCATTCCCAAGTTCACCATTCATCAACGATTATAAAAATATATATTACTAATAATAATGTAATATATGACATAATAATTCTATTGGATATATATATGTTTATATATATAATTATTTATGTACTTACATATATCTTATTCAGTTACTTCCGTTCAATACTATATGAAAACAGAAACAACATTTATACGTATGTACGGACTACCGTCTCCATAAACGGTGTTTTCCATTTCATATATACATCAATTATACATATTTATATTCTAAATATATATGATATATAAATATTTGTTATATTATGTAATATTTAAATCATGATCTAAGTGATACAATCATGAGTAACAAGTTAAAACACGTACGATAAAGAAAGCGATTATTAACTAAAATATTAATATAACATGGAAATTATTATTAAATTGGTAGTATAAAGTCATTAATGAATAATGTATGATATCATAAATATTAATATGGTTCTGGTATAATTTAATAACATACTAATGACTTAATACCGGAGGTTAAACGTACCCTCGACTAAAGGAAAGTGCAAGGTAAGGGGTTTTCATCTCACTCCTTATTCCTGTGAGATTCGTGACATATTTCCACTATTACCTTTTGTGTGGTGTATGTACTTCCCATAATTTTATTATGTGTCTAATATTATTTAATTTATGTTTATTTAAAAATTCATTGTATGATACCTCTTTCATGGGGTGTATGTTTCGTAAGTTACCAAATTGGTAAGGGTTAATTTCACAATCTCTTTATTATCCGAGGTTGCTTTTACGTAAGTGTCTACTGGGACATATTTATTATCTATGTACATGTTTCATGAATGAGTTTAAAAAGGGATTATTTTAAGGGACTTTTTTTACTAAAACAACATTTCAAATGCTTTAAATATTTATTCCTCTAAATCATTATCATTAATGTCCATGTCTTCAAAATGGATTTTAAGGATTTATTTATATGGAAATTAAGGGTTTTAAATTGTTAATTCCATTAAAAAGTTTAAAATTGGAACAGAAGACTTTGAATAAAAAAATATATTTAAATATCTTCCTTTATAAATTGTGTGACTGTTAAATGTTTTCATGAAAAATGTATATTTTTCTCAAAGAGTTTTAGAAATCATTTTAATCTATGTCAACATCCTTTGATGGATTTTAAACTTGTTTGAAGATGATTTATTATGATACAAATCTTCTATATTGTATTGAAGGTTTTGTGATATGTTTGATTGTGGATGTGTTATTTTATACCATTCATGGTTTAGGGATAAAGTATTGACATTTCATATGCTAGTTTTAATACGAATGTTTATGTTATGTTTAAACCTTTTCATATGAAGAATGAATTGGACTTAGTAAGTGATGGGTGGAGTCCACTATAGCTCCTAGATGCATCGGTAGGTCTCATGAGACAAACTAGTGTCTTGGCACAAGGCCTTGACAAAATCGTATTTGTAGTCTTGGCACAAGGCCTTGACTATGTGGTTATGATAGTCTGGAATTATGCATTCCATCATTAGGAAAGTGGTTAGTGATATTGCATGTGATTATTCGACTAGTAGAATATCCATGTGAATAAGTAAATGGAATTAATTCATTTTATTTTTTCAATATTATGCTAAAGTTCAAGTTTAAAAATCTTTTGTTTTATTTATACATTGCCTTAAATGTTTATGATTATTTATTAAAGATTATACAGTATTATTATCCTTACTGAGCATCTGAGCTCACCCCTTTCTATGTTATATTTTTCCCAGGATTCCCAGAAGTGTATTGTGATTAATATATAAGGTTATGACAAGGGAATAATGGCATAAATAAAGGATTATTTATGTTTTTTGTATGTTATAAAATGTAATGTAACATTCATGTATGTAATCTATTTTCCAAGACTACTAAACCGATCGGTCCATCGGGACTTGATTCCTTGTAATCATGCCAATGTATTAAATAATGCACCGACTATGGGTAACTGGGGTTGGGGCATTACATTTTTCATACTGATATGTTATTATAAATATGGTACAACAATATTAATAATTCTATCCATCCTATGAATGAAAAATTCACCATATGTGCGTATGTACGGCTTACCGTCTCCACGTCGTGGTGTAGTTTGTTATTCAACACTTCATTATTTTTATGGGTATAATAATGAGTATAATTAATGTAAATAATAAATATAACATGCTAATGATTCTGTATATATAATATACCATTCAATTACATACAATTTTACCATAAATAGAATGATATTGTCGCTCGTGCGTACGTATGACTTACCGTCTCCACAATGCGATGAGATTTCATTCCCCATCATAACCATTCAAGCATAGATTTCATTTTGATGATTAAAAAAATAATTCTTAATAACGTAATATCATTCTGGATATGAATCAAATACATCCTATACGTAACAAGCATGACTTATGGAACACAACATATGAAGGAAAATGAACCAGTTAACACTTGAAACAATGATACTATTGAAATATTATTAACAAAAAAATATTAGAGGATCACATAAGATATCATATTTATGTATTTTGTTCTTGTATAATATAATAAAAATTATTTAACCATTGTACAGGAGGTTAACTTACCCTCGACTAAGAAAAATTACAAGGTAAGGAGTTTTCATCTCACTTTTTATTCCCATGACATTCATGATATATTTGAAACTATTTCTTTTTGTGCGGTGTTTGTACTACCCATGATTGTATTATTTGAGTAATATACTTTAATTTATGGGTATTTACATATTCATTCTATGATCCTTCTGTCATGTGGTTTATGTTTTGTATGTTATGAAATCGTTAAGGGAATTTCAATTTTCAATTTCCACTCATCAGGTTTTACGCATACTTCATTGATTATTTTACTCAAAGATTAGGTGTTAGAATCACAATTTATTTATTTATGTAGTAATTTTAACTCCCCTTTGTGTGGATATTCTTTTGATACACATAATCACTCCATTTATAAATTCTCAAAGTCATTGATATGAACTTGATAAGGGTAATCTTAACTCAATTTCCATTCATTGAGTTTAATATTCAAGTCATAGGTTTTGTTTTTACAAGAACATGTGTGAATGACTTATAATCGATTTACAATTAATATCCAATCATATTGAGTGTATTAATATTTTTCACATATAATTATGTCATTGATTTATCCTTAATCTAAGGATGCAGTCTTTATAAGGTATTTCGTCTCAATTTACATTCCATTGAGAATTCTTTGTTGTAATGCGCCAATTCACTTTTATATGGTGTATATACTATACTTTGACATATAATATCATGAATCCCTTTATTTCCATGATATTATATAGTTTTTATTAAATATTATTCCTCAATTATTTTTATTCAAGTATCTCTCATTTGGTTAAGAACTCTTTAACTAAAATATCATTTTAAATATTTATTCTTGTAAATCATTCTCATTAATGTCCATGTTTTAAAAATGTTTTTAAGGATTTATTTATATGTACATGAATGTTTTGAAATTAAAATTCCTTTCAAATGTTTCAAAGTAGTATGGTACACTTTGATTCAAAAATCTATTTAAAACTACTTCTTTGAAAAATAGTGCGACTTTTAAATGTTTTCAAGAAAAAAGGGTTATTTCTCTAAAATTGTTTTACTGATTATTTTCATCTATGTCAATATCCTTCATTGAATTTAATTCTTGATTGAGGATGATTTATTATAATACAATATTCCATATTATATTAAATGAGTTATGTTGGACTGTGGATGTGCTATTTTTATACCATTCATGGTTTATGGTTAAAGTATTGACATTTCGTATGCTAGTTTTAATACGAATGATTAGAATATGTTGCACCCTTTTCATATGAGGAATGCATTGGACTTAGTAACTAATGGGTTGGGATCGCTATAGCCCCTCGATGCATCGGTTGGTCTCATGAGAGAAACTAGTGTCTTGGCATAAGGCCTTGACAAAAATTTATATTTAGGGTCTTGGCACGAGGCCTTGACTTTGTGGTTAAAATGTATGTAATTGTGCATTCCATCATTATGAGATTAGATATTGATATTACATGTGATTATCCATCTAGTAGAATATCCATGTGAATATGTAAATGGAATTATTTGATTTATCTTTTCCATATTATGCTAAAGTTTATGTTTAAAATGCTTGTGTTTTAGTCTTATACATTAGATTAAATGTTATGATTATTTATGATAGTTTCTGATATATTGTTATCCTTACTGAGCATCTAATATCACCCCATTCTTATGTTTTATTTTTCTTAGGATGTGAAAAAAGTATATTTTGTTTGACCTCTAGGGATCGGCTAAGGGATATGAGTGTGTTCAAAGGATATTTTATAATGTAATGTAAAACATATGAATGTATCTAGTACTTCCAAGGATACTAAACTGATTGGTATTTCGGGACTTGATCTCTTGTGATCATGCAATTGTTATGTAATAATGCACCGACTTGGGGTATCTAGGATTGGGGAATTACAATATATGAAATATAATTGATCATATTTTCATGAAAATCTAAAACTAAATAATTATTTAATTGTCATCCCATTCCCAAATCACATAAAAATTTATTATAGGCATGATCAATAGATAGTACTCTATATTTTTACTAATTTATCTACAAATAATCCTTAACTACACAACTATATTGAAGGCAATATTCCATAAAAGTTTCCACATAAAAACATTCACTCAATGGCATATTATTTTCACATACATTTATTAATAATATAATCTAGGAAAAGGAATGGGTTACACCAAAGTAAATAAATAATTTATGAAATTGGATATTAAAAATCCCCATACTTGTAATTATTATTTGAGATATTTAAATGTCTAAAATTATTTTATGTAAAGTCTAGAATGTACCTCTTTGTAAGAAATATGATCCCTAATAGATACTCTATATACTTATCCCTCATCATTTTATAGAGGTTTACCTAATCATACTAACATTTTAACACAATCATCTTCAAAGAAGTTTCTTATAATAATAATCACCAACATTATTTATAACATACATTATTACACATTCATACACTTATATTCTACATACATACCCAAAATAGATATATTTAACTCATAAATTATATAAAAAATACTTATGTAAGGTATTTATTTATAGTGATATAAATATTTTTGATCTATTAACCTTTTAGGTATTATTCAAAATGGTTTGGGTCCTGATAAGTTAATAAAATCAACAATGACAACCATGTATATCCATTTTAGAGTTATTTTTATTCCTTATAGAGTATTGAGAGTGGGTTTTTATTTAAAATACACTCCTAATTCATTTCATTCCACTCACAATTTCTTGATATTATTTATATTAGTTTCTATTTATCGGCAAATTTATGTATCTATTATTGATGTTATCTAATACAAAATCATTATAGATTATAATATCTAAGAAATATGAGTTGATTAACCATATTATATAATTATCTACCCTTATCATAGAGTTTTAATTTATGGTTATTAAAGGATTTAATTTTAAATTTAATTATGCCATGTACCCATATACTATCATCCATAAAAGAAGAGATGGTTTTAATAAACTTTGGACACTCTTATCGGTGATACTTATAAATAAGAAATTTAATATTCTTTTTCATAATATTCCAATGATTTAAGATTATCTTTTGGGACATGGGTGTCATAATAGGTCTTTTTATAGTGCAATTCCATTAATTCTAACAATAATCTTGTATACCTAATGTTTTGGGTAACAAATACTCTATATCACCTAAAATATGCTTAGTATATTTTATAAACACTAACTCTTCTTTGATCTAACCGTCATTAAGGAAAGTATTAGTATTAAGGTTGAGGTATTATATAATATAATCATTATAGGTTTATAGTTAGTGGTTGGGGAGTTATTATCTCATCTTACTAATTATATTAACCATTATATTATTTTCTATAAATTATATTGTGAACTAACATCTCAATAAATCACGGTATCCAATCCATTTTCTAAAAAACTAAGTAATAAAATTTTATTGTGTCATTCTAGAAGTTTCATATTTATTTATTCATATGTGAATTTTTTGTTTTGTTAGTTTGTTTTTACTATTTTTTCATTGGTCTATTTATGTTTCCTAAAGAATGAATTAGAGGATATATTCCTACGGTTTAAAATAAAAAAATAATTCAAATCATGGAAAATTTATTATTATCATATTAATATATAAACGAAATGTGTATGAATAAGTTATTCATGGGAATGACATCCACCACAAAGAATAAATTTAATCCATGATGCACCTCATCCTAAAGTAAGAAAAACTCAAATTATTTCTATAATAGATATTTATGACACCCTCGATTTAAATTAAATATGATTAGTGTGAACCACATAATGGTGTCCCATGAACTCGAGACACATAACATGTAAATGAAATAAAAAAATAATTTATATCAAATAATAAAAAATAAATGTTGATATTATACAGATCATTTAACTAAATTGTACTAAAGGAATATCAAATAAAATAAAAATTAATAGACTATGGATAATAATATCAAATTGATCCATCCATGATATCATGGGATCATCCTAGTTATTTTTTGACTCTTACTCAACCTTATCCACAACCATACATTATTGTTTTACAATTTGTAAATTGAATTAGTTCATGTGTTATAAATTTTAAAGGCATAAATCAAGATAAGTACAAAAACAAAATTTACAGTTAGAGACCCACACTTCGAGATCCAATATCAAAACAAAATAAAAACCACCTTTATATACTATCTTTGGTACCAATCTCAAGTGAACCAAAAATAACATTACAAACATTTATATTTACTCTCTATACACCGAAAACATTTTATGTTCAGAGATTTATAGAATTTGAAAAAATGATAAATATCGAAACCCATATTTTTCTTTTTTCAATGGGAATTTTATCATTAAATAAAACTATTTATATGTTATAAATTATATAACATGCAACTTGAATAATAAATATTACTCATTATATACCCCATGAATGTTTTTTAAAAACATGAAGTGAAAAATGGATCGGTAAGGGTATTTGAAAAGGTAATCCAATGAAACATTTTGATAAAAAATTTAATCATGTGTTCTTTTTAAATAATAAAAACTTTTAGCTTTTATAAAAAAATTAAATAAATAAGAAATCACATTTTAAAATAAAAAAGGATTGTAAAATATTTTCATAAACTAGTATGATAGAATAATAATTGTTTTGAAACATTATTTATGGTTATAAGAAAATATTCAATTAAAACAATATTACATGATCCCTAAAGCTTTGAATTTTAAAGAAATCATATATTTTTATAAAAAATTATCCTATGCAGAAAAAAACTTTCATTTGTATAAAATGATTATTATTTTCTTAAAATCAAAATATTTTCAATAAAACTTGTTATAATCATAAAAAAATCATAATGTAGTCTTGTGGAATTTTATTCATCATAATTAGAATCACCTAACCAGACAATTACAAATCCATTTGTAAACAGAATAACCTAACAAGATAATTATTACTTTATAATTAATAATATAATCACTAAACTATACAATTCAAATATCATAAATAATAATATAATCACCTAACTAGATACTTTCAACTTCAAAGGAGTAACTTATATTCACTTTGCTCTATCATCATTACCTAATAAATTGGGGGATTTTAAAAAACCACCCACCAAATAAGGTATATATTCCCACAAAGGTTTGGGTCCACTACCAATTCTCATATACATTTATATTTCTCATGAATTATATCTTATTTCAAAGCATTTTAAATATATAACTATTTATTATCAAAAACCTCATCTTAGTGATAAAACTCATTTCAAACATTCCCCTTTTATTTTAAAACCAAAAAAATTTATAATCAATCCCTTAAAAAATATTTTATATAAATGCAAATTAATTTTTTAATAGAAAATCAATGAATCATATGAGAAATATTAATACATAAATAAGGAATTTTACAAAGAACAAAAATAATGTTTTTAACCTCCCATTAAATTTAATCTTTTAAAAATATCTTAATTTTTTTTTTCTGTAAATCATGATTTAATGATTAATATATAGAGAAATAAAATTATAAAATTATAAAATCATAAATTATAAGGAAATAAAAAAGAAAACATAAAAGATATTTATTTTCAAAAGTAATCTAGAAAATAATTGACTTACAACAGAAGAGAAACAGTTCTCAAATAAAACAATCCATAGAATGTATTTTTCTTCAATGTATGGAGGATATGGATGTTCTTATAGAAATTTCAAAATATTAAATATACTAAACTTCTTTCATGCAGTATATGTACTTAAAACTAGAGTCTAAAACAAAATACCCCTTACCTTCATTCATGTAACAAACCAAACATCTCCAACGCATCTTCCCTTCCATAATGTTAGGCTCATAAGAATTGAATCTCCATTCATCTCATTGTCTAAAATGGAATTGTTTTAGATGAAATAAGAGTATCTTCAGTGATTTAATCTACCATATTCTGAGTGAAAATGTTCTTCTTTTATACACAACCTTGATTATATATTTTTATTTAAATATTATGAATAAAATTAATCAATATTAAGTATACATGACTAGTTCCCCATCTAAAACAATGTACATATTTAAACAAAGACCATTTAACGTGATTTTTGTAAAAATTATATCTCATGATATTCACTTAGTGTCTGAAACAGACACATTCTATCTTCTAATCATTTAATAGTAAACCCTATATTATATAATAGTTCCAAGGATATTTCATAAATCTTAGAAGTATAGATTGTGACCTTAACATTTCACATCTTTAATAAAGAAATAAAGCATATTTATTTTATCTTATCCCTTCCCAAAAAATATACCATAATATTCCACATGATATCCTATGAAATATATTTTATATTCTATATTTAATATATACATAGATATAATCTATTAGTATTCTTACCATTGTGTGTGAGGGGGAACTAAAATCCTCAAATAAGGGTAAACTTCATCTCATGTAAGGGTAAAATAGTTTCCATATAAAGGTGTAATTTTATCACATATTGGTAATATGACTATCATATAAGGGTAAAGGAAACAAAACTCTCATTTAACTCATATATGGATACTTCCAAATTAATCATATTTATAGTTATTCATCAAAAATGTGTGAATAGGTTAGAATTCAAGAGATATGGAAAAGGATCCAAAGAAAATATCTCTAAAATAAATCTATATTTTTTTAATTATCCACCAATAGTAATATTTTTCTAAATATTATCTTCATACCTTTAAAATATTAAGCAGTTTCATGCGTGATCATACAGGTCGATAGAAAAACAACACTTGAGATTGTGATGATATCCTTCCAAATTAGATTTTATGCAATTACGATTTTAATAATAAATAATCCTCCAAATGTTTAGTTTTCATAGGGGATAATCTCTTAATATCTTATGGGATATGCTATAAAATATTCCAGTTCATATGGATTGATAAACATAGTTTTATAAATTCTTATATCCCTGCTCATGTCATGTGTTACTAAATAAATATTTTTCAACAAAATCCACTCGTAATCCATTAAATGTGATTTATAAATGTAATATATATATATATCACTATCAAAATAACTATCATAAACCCAGGGAGGATGAATTTGGACTCTGTATTGTTATAAATGAAACATGAACCTCTTTTTTTTAGTAGCATGAATAGTGCCTATGTGACTCAAATCCACATTTGTGTTTTAAGAATATAAAATATCATTTATATATGGTGAAGGACCATAACATCCATTGAAATCCTAAATGAACCAAATGTCTCTTACAACCTCTTTTACTACTATACATAGAATATGCTAAGAACTACTCTTCCCCTGTATACTGAACCACTCACTTCATACTTGATTCATTCATTCGATCTACCTCAACTCGCACCTACAATCTCATCGACTAACATTTGGTATTGACTAATCCTCCATGGTTATCAAATGGATAACCACCTAGGTGTATTGATTGATCTCATTTAGGACATGGTTGGATGTCCCTTTCTCAGAAAAAGTATATATTATATATTAAAATAAATTTCATTTTAATAAATTTTGAAATATCTATACCATTATGAACCAACTAAAATTTATGAAATAAATTAAAGAGATTTTGTTATTCACTTATATAAATATATATATAGTATAGTCTAAAATATCCCAAAATATTTAAATAAATATTTTAATATTGAGTAGAAAAAAAAGTTTAATCATATCGTTATCTTTTATTATAAAGGTAATAATCCATCCTCCCAATGGTTAACTCCCTAAATAACGATGTAAACCCAAGAAATGATCCTTCATTAATTCATTAAAAATATACACATCCTATATTCTCACTTCACTTAAAAATGATTCCTATATTCCTTCTTATTAGTATTATATATATAACATTCTTTAGTGGTGAGGTGACCCAAGAACTTCATGCATAAATATTTCATCATTTTAGATGAATATTTAATACATATAATAAAATTACATTCCCCAGAACTATAAAATAGTTTTTTTACATGGACACAAAATACATTTGCAACTTATTTATGAAATATCTCTAATATCTCACATAATTTTATTCTCACATTGTACCCATATTCGATATACATTACTTAAAACCATTCTTCATAACCTAAGGAAAGGAAACATAATAAAGAGTCAAGAATATTATAAGCATAATGGTACACTGCTATAAATCTATGATATACCAATGGTTTAAAATCATTGGTATAGGCTGGATAACCATTTGAAATTAAGCCATGGAGATAGAAATATCCCAACGGTTATTCATAAACAATTGGGGTATGTCATGTTACAACACATTATACCAATGGGTTTTTTATAACTGTTGGTATAAATTTTTACCAACAGTTTTACACCATTGCAATAAAACTCAGTTTATATATATACCAATAGTTTGTTGAACCATTGATAAATACTATTACCAACAATTTGAAGATAATGTTGGAAAAAATTTAGTAAATAGGTATATACCAACAATTTGTAAACCACTGCTATAGACTTTTACCAATGGTTTGATGAAATAGTTGGTATATATTAGATTTTCACATCTATACCAACGGTTCTGAAACCATTGGCATAGATTTGCTGCAACTCCAGCAGCAGTACTAGCCTCCCCTTCTTCAATTACAGAATTCAGAATTAATTCTATACATAATTTTGAATTAACAAACCTATATATAAATAATAATTAATTACCTCTAATAATAACTAACCAATACATAATTACTTTTGCAATTACCTGCAATTTCAATACTCTATACATAATTCAAAAAAACACCAATGAAGAAAAATATGATCCAAATAGTATTCCATCAGAATAACACCAATACACCCAACAAAATACAACACTATAAACTAGAAGACCCAAAAAACATCTCCATAAATAAAATACTTTCATATTTGATCCAAGGGGGTAGGGGGTTGTCCAAGGGGGTGGGGGGTGTCTCGGGGGGGGGGGGGGGGGGGTGGTGGGGTGGGGGCGCTGTCCATGGGGGTGGGGGGTGTCCAGGGGGGTGGTTTCCAAGGGGGGTGGGGGGATGTCCAGGGGTGGGGGTGTCCAGGGGGTTGGGGGGATATCTAACAGGATATGGGGTGTCCGAGGGGGTGGGGGTGTTTGGGGGATGGGGGGTGTCTAGGGGTGTGTGTGGGGGGGGGGGGGTGGCTGTCCAAAGGGGTGGGGGTGGGGCTTTCCATGGGGGTAGGGGTGTCTAGGGGGTGGGGGTGTACATGGGGTGGGGTGGTGTCCATGGGTGTTGGTGGGGGGGGAGGGTCAAGGGGGTTGGGGGTGTCCAAGGGGGTAGGGGTGGGGGGGGCTGTCCAGGGGGAGGGAGCTGTACATAGGGGTGAGTGTGTCCAGGGGGTGGGGTTGTCCAGGGGGTGGGGGTGTCTAGGGGGGTGGGGTGGTGTCCAGGGGGGTGGGTGGCTGTTTAGGGGGTGGGGGTGTCCACGGGGGTATGAGGTGTTTATGAAGGTGGGGGGGGGGGGTGTCGAGGGGGGTGGAGGGGGGATGTCCATGAGGGTGGGGGTGTTCAGGGGCTGGGGGGCTATCCTTGATGGTGGGGGGGGTCTAGGGGGTGGGGGTGGGGTGTCCAAGGGGGTTTGAGGTGTCTAGGGGGTGGTGGGGGTGTTTGGGGGGTGTCCAAGGGGGTAGGAGTTGTTTAGGGGGTAGGAGGTGTCTAGGGGTGTGGAGGGTGTCTAGGGGGTGGAGTGCTGTCCAAGGGGTGTTGGGGGGCTGTCCAGGGGTTGGGGGGGTGTCCAAGGGGGTAAGGGTGTCCTGGGGGGTGAGGGTGTCCAGGGGGTGGGGTGGGGTGGGGGTGTCCAAGGGGTGGGGTGGTGTCCAGGGGGGTGGGGGGTGTCCAGGGGTTGGGGGGTTTCCCAAGGGGGTAGGGGTGTCCAGGGGGTAGGGGTGTCCAGGGGGGTGTCTATGAGAGTGGGGGGGGGGATTTCCATGGGGTGGGGGTGTCTAGGGGTGGTGTGTGTGTGGGGGGGGGGGGTGTCCAAGGGTGTGGAGGTGGGGGGGGGGGGTGGGGTTGTCTAGGGGGTTGGGGGCTGTCCAAGGGGGCTGGGGTTTTACATTGGATGGGGGTGTCCAGGGGCTGTCTAGGGGGTTGAGGGGCTGTCCAAGGAGGTGGGGGTGTCCAGGGGGTGGTGGGTGGGGGGGCTGTATAGGGGGGGATGTTCATGGGGGTGGGGGTGTCCAGGGGTTGGGGGGCTATCCAGGGGGTGTGGGGGTGGGGCTGGGGATGTCTATGAGGGATGAGAGGTGTCTAGGGGGTGTCCAAGGGGGTGGGGGTGTCCAGGGGGTTGGGGGGGGGGTGCTATCCAAGGGGGTCAGGGGTGTCCAAGGGGGGTGAGGGTGTCCATGGGGTGGGGGTGTCTAGGGGGTGAAGGTGTCTGGGGGGGTGGGGTGAATGGGGGGATGTCCATGGGGTGGGGGCTATCCAAGGTGTAGGGGGTATCTAGGTGGGTGGGGGTGTCCAGGTGGTGGTGGGGGGATCCCCAAGGGGTTGGGGGTTGTCCAAGGGGGTCGGGGTTGCCCAGTGGGGTGGAGGTATCCAGGGGGTGGGGGGATGTCCAGGGGTGGGGGGGGGGTGTCAAGGGCCACGGTAAATTAGTCACGTCAAATCATTAAGTCATGTTTTATTATTTATAGATAAATAAATAAAGATAATGTGACCTACCTAATCACACATATATTCTGGCACAATAAATCATCAAACATCAAATGTCAGTAATATCAGTAGAAAATGCAATGGATCAATCTGTCCCTCATCACCATCACTATCATCACCGTCATCGTCAGACTAACCCCCTTCCCCATTTTCATCCCCATCATCATCTTCACCCTCCTCAATGCCCTCCTCCTCGCTCTCATACTCCACCTCGGCCTCCTCCTCACCCTTCTCCTCCGCCTCGACCTCCTCCACACCCCCTCCTCCACCTCGACCTCCTCCTCACCCTCCTCCTCTACCTCGATATCCTCCTCGCCATCGTCTCGAACAAAACTAGAACTTCCACATGGTGCACCATACATAAAATGCATCGACGACATATATTCATCAACAGCTATGCTGGCCTCTGGTGGAAGTGTTAGACGTAAAAATTCCATCCATTTCATAAATGTAGTGTTTTCCCTAGAAGACTATTCTGCCATCTCTGTGGCCCTTTTTTCAGCATGTTCTACCTGTGCCTTAACCTGATAGAACTCAGTGGCACTACAACTCGTACCAGAGGAGATCCAATACCACATCAAGACTATAATCATCCCAGATTGGCAGAATACTCTACTAGGGTGTTCATCACTCAACACCTCATGTAAGTGATCATTTGGCACAAAATGTTCGGGTTCCTGGGCATCAAGGGCCCTTAAAGTAGTCTGTTAAAAATATAAATAGATTATTAAGTTAAAAAATACATATTAAAATTTGAAATCAACAAATTAAAACTTACAATCTTCTTTTAATTCAGTTCATTAACCGAAATTCCATCTTTCTTCCTTATATCGAGTAAAATAGTTTTGATCGAGGCACACGTCCTTCAATATTCAATGTTTTCCTATACAATGACATTGAATATAGGGAACCATAATTAAAAATGAGTTATCAATAATTAATTTAATAACTAAAAATATATAACAACATTAGAAATCGAATAAATTATGGAGGAAACAATAGAAAGTGTATGTCTTAATGAAACGTTATAAACAACTGCCATACCTACTTCATCTCATGATCTGGCATCGTAGTATGTCCCACTGTGTGGTGGTATTTTTTATCATCAATGTTTTTTTATTTCTTCTAGATGATTCATAATTAAAATTCAATAATACAAAATATAGTATTAATGAAAAACATGAAATTTTTCATTTAAATAAGTCAGATGTTATTAATACCTTAAACTAGATAGTCATCCAATGAGTAATAATCTGCCAATACGGTTCTATCAAAAAATTACCCACAATAGGATCCAACGTTTTTCTAACTCTAGAATGCCTTCCAATATACAACTCGTTCTTATAGGCTCTCCAGAGGTCACCTAAATCCTTAAGATGTTTGGGCCGTGCACCCTCACCATCTGGGAAATTAAACCAAAGATGACACCAAAATATTAATTCATATAAATACAAAAAATAATATATTTCAATACATACAATAGATATTTTACCCATATATCTTCTGAAGAATTATCCTTGACTTCATTTGGAAACTGTCTCCATGAGAGCGGGCTGACAGGAATGATGTCAGAGTATTTGGAAAGCATCGCCAAAAAATTCTGACATTGCTGCCTTGTTTTTTAAATCAATTGACTATCTTCATTATAGGTCACCATTAACTGCATACGATGGTTCCACACCACAAACATGAGTGTACGCCCCCACCCCCACCTCATATTAGTATATGTATCTATTATGAATGAAAACCAATATTTTATCAATACATGTTATAATGAAAATAAGTAATGGTTTAAAAATTTGTTAGGATTCTATAAATATACCTACGACAATCTGATCATTGGGAATTGCTATATCTGTAGAAACTGAAGGAACACCCTTTATAGGTGGAGTGGGTACCAATGTTTTTTCTGTAGGGATAGACTCTAGAAGAGCAAGAGTCGAAGAAGATGGAATATAGAAGCTCTAAGAGAAGGAATTAGAAGTAAGAGAAGATGGCACAGATTACTGGCTGAATGCTAGATGGGGAGTGAGGATCATCATCAGATATGGTAAATATGGGTGAGGAGACTCGTATGTAAAGGGTGGTGAAATCATGGGAGGCCTAAATATCCTGTGTATCCCTAACGACACACTGAGATCAGAATGTGGGATAGATGATATGTTAGTGGGAGGGGTAGGGTCTAATCCGGTACGCCGACCAGATTGCTTATCTCTCGTACCACCCCCTCGTTGGAAAACCCTGAGTACAGGGACCACTACAAGGATGATCATTAAATAATTATCACCTAATAGGTGGATCCTAAATTTTTTTTAAAACAAAATTAATCACAGGACATTATATATTATTTAAATATATATATTTGAGATAAAATACTCACTATAGGCACTAGTGGTGGAATATCCATCTCAGCGATGTGATCCTTGTTGTCCATCATCTTTTTTCCATCACCTCTCTTCAATTGGTTGCATTTCCTGAATTTTAAAACAAATATGGAAGTAATTAGAAAAGGATAACTAATGTGTAACCCAAAAAAATAAAATGGAATAGGGGGATTCAGGGATAATTTAACTATCCATTGCTTTAGCTATGCTTGAATAGATATATAATAAATTAAATAAATCATACAAGATATAATAAAGAAATTTAATTTTTAGTAGGATGGTTATTTTCTAAGTGTTATTAGTCTATTGAAATCATGGAACATTTATTCTAAGACTTTATTTTACTCAACAACCATGAGAGAGAGCATACTAAATTATGCCTCTAGAAAATTCAGCAAGGTATATATTATGAATGGTTAAACCCTTAAGATAGTTTGAAATGATGATATAAACATATGAACAAGGATAATATATCTACCAAATTCATAATGGGTAAATAACTTGTTGAAATTAAGGAAAAATTTAATTTCTTTAGCCTAGGTAGATGATGCAGGTTTCTATACATGTTTTCTAGAAAAACAAAAACCATCATATTCATTATCTGGTGAAATGTCAAAGGGAGGTCTTAGAGTTATACAAATTTTATACATGGTAAATAAAGCATTGAAATGTTCACCGAGATAGAAATGTTGGTTTCGTAGGTTTGAATAAAGTTCAATTCCAAATTAGAAAATGCAATTCAAATAAAATTACAACCAATAAATATTGAAAATTCACATAACAGTCAAGTCAGATACAACATATTTGTAATCAATATTAAATCAATTTGAATAGTTATAACCTTAAAAAACCAAGTCGAACTAAACCAAAATAATTGAGAACATGGATGGATGATTTTATATATTTCCCACCACATCTTCAGGTTCACAGTCAACTCTAAAAATTGAGCTATTGGAGTCATCAAAATTAATAAATGGATCATTTCTAATGGAAATAGGGATAGTGTCAACTCCATAATCACCATAATCATAAATATGTCTTGTAATTACTTCGATAATGAAACCAAATTCAGGTCGAAGATGTTCTTTGATATAAAAAACTTATTTTCCCATTGATGCCAATACATATGGTTCATCGATAGTAAGAGTACAGGTCATATCAGTTAATCTAAACCCATAATTATTAATAAATTTTCCCTACCTCATCGTCGAATCAAACCACAAGCATTTCATCATCATGACTCATCCATGAGAATAATAATCCATTTTTTTTCAATGACTCCATAATAACCTTTATTTTCAAATCACATTCTACTATCTAATGCACCGACATAACAGTCTATTGTGGCAGTAACCATAACACTATCATATTTTGTTCTATTGTTCTTTGCTCGTTCAATGATAATAAATCTATACACATTGATAACAATTGATTTACAGTCACGAACCACAATATTAGGACCATAATCCAAAGCTCTTAATTCCGCAGAGATATAGTCAGTAGGAAAACTCAATACCTGAAATATAAATGAATATGAAACTTAATTAAATATTGATTTAGATATTTTAAACAGTAATATTTTTACCTTCAATTTTAACCAAGTAGAAAACTCTTTAGTATGAAAAGTATCCCTCCTTCTCAAAGATAAAAATGGTGATTTCTATTTATCATTGATTTTTTGTTCCCTTTGGATAAAAATAGGAATATTATAACAGATATATATGTAAGAAATACATATTAAATTTACTTACTTGATGTAGTCATCAAACAAATCACAGTTTAAAAAAAATGGTATGATGTGCCATCTCCCACTCTTCAAGGTTTAATGTCGTCAATGTATATGATCTAGGAATTCCTCCTGTTTGGGGAAGTGATGGAAAACTGGTTTCAATTTGCTCATATTATTCTTCCTTGTTTCTTATTGGTCTATTAATTCCGGTAGTAAGATAAAAAAATACATAAAGTAGAAATCCATACATTCTTGAGCCAAGTAACCAATCACGATATAACCTTCAGGATGATTCCTATTTCAAACATAAGAATTTAATGTGTATATATTTATTTCATTTGGATACATCCAACGAAAGGAAATAGGTCCTCTGAGAGTATTTCAGTTGGAATATGGACAGTCAGATACAACATGGATGTGAAAAATGATGGAGGAAATATTTTCTCTAACTCACAAAATTAATGGGGAATCTGCCAACATTTTTTTTTCAAGAAATAAATGGTAAAATTGTTAGTAAAAAGTTCTCTAAAAAATGGATCAACCGAATAAAAACCACCTTTAAATTATTGGAAAAATTATGTCAGGTTTCTATTGGAATCAACTAATATAGAATGATGTGATAATCATGAGTCTTTAAATATTTTATCTTCAACTCTTTTTTATTGACCCATTTATATATGTTTCTTGAATATCCATTTGGAACATTAATAGTCTCATGTAAATCCATAAATTGTTTTTTTCTGTAGGTGTCCTCACACAAGAATCACATGAAACTTTCAATTTATTTTCTGTGATATATACAGGATACAATTATGGTCTGATGCCCCAATCCACCAAGTAACCCCGAGACCGTAAATCATCTTTTTTATTTCCCATAACATTTAAAAGAATCAAAATAAAAATTTCAAATATATATTTTTTCAATGTGAATTACATCTAATCAATGATGTATCAAATTGGTAAACCAATATGAAAAATCAAATAAGATACTTCTCTTCTTCAAATTGTAACAGGTTTCAGTGGAACCATTCTTTCTCTTTCCATATTTCATTTGACCCTTCCTGAATGAAAAAAAATAAAATCTTTCAATTCATTAAGAACATCAGTTCTAGACATACACTGAGTTCGATCATCGGTCTTCATGGTATTGTCAAATCTTTGATGATTATTTCTATATGGATGGACCATCAGAAAGAATCATCGATGTCCCATAAAACTGAAACTACATCGATGCTGTAGTATTATGGAATGAGTATTCTTCATAAAAATAGAACATTATAGTTTTACCTTCATGATCCATCCATAAATCATTGCCTAAGTAATAAAATAATTGATCATCCACATAAGTGTAGCACAAATTTGAAATATTTCTTTAGAAAATGCATCGTATGTGCACACACCCACATCCAAAATAATTTTCAACTCTTTTATTAAAGTTTGAATGTGTATGTCTATATCATTTCCTGGTCATAATGTTTAGATATGTGTATACTCATGAAAGTGAATGGTTTTTTTATACACAACCATGGGGGAAGGTTATAAATGTGTATAAAAACTGGCCATGTGATGTGAAAAGAAAGAATATTCCCAAAAAGATTAAAATTATCACATGAAATACCCATAATCACACTACAAACATCAGCTACAAAATTAGGATATCAAGCATCAAATCTATGCAATGAAAATCTATCTACAGGGTGAACAAACTCATCATTAGTTTTCTTTCTCTCAGTATCATTCCATCACATTTTTATTGATATTTCATCAGACATAAAAAGATTTTGGAGTATGGGGATCAATAGAAAGTGTCACATCACTTTTTGTGGCAAATGGGATTGTGTTCTATCAGATTTTGGATTCCAGCAAGACGTTCCACATTTTATACAATCATTTCATTCAATAGTTTCCTCCCAGAATAAAGTTCAATCTTTCAGGAAATAATGAATTTTGTTTCTTGAAAATCCTAGTTTTTCAACTAACTTCCATGCCATAAAGTGGTTCGAAAGAATATCTAAATAATATGGAAATAATTACTTCCAAAAGGTAAGAATGTAATCAATGGTAGTATTAGAAATCCCATAAATAGTTTTCCCATGAAACAATCAGATAAAAAATTCCATCTTTTTCATTTTAATGCATTGTTGATATACTGGATTTGTGGTAGCATCATTCAATTTTTTGTCCCTGACAACATCATCTTTTTCATTAGACGCATCATGTGTGCTCATATCAAAGTTTCATTACGTCACAATCCTTTCATTTCATGAGGAAGAATAAATGGAAAATAGTCATATAGAAAATTATCCAATCCAGTCCTCTTATTTGGATCATCAGCAATTTGAGATTTCATTTTATCCCTATTGTGATAACACACATAGTAGTTTTCTTGAAAACCATATTTGGTTATGTGGTAGATGACTTCTTCACGGCTTAACCAAGGTCTTGCAAAACAATTATAACATGGGAAATGTATGTGACCACTATCTAAAGTATTGTGAAATGAAAATTCTAAAAAGATCTCCTAATAGTTTTTAAAATCTCTTAGGATCTGATAAGTTTCATACATCCAAATTCTATCCATTCTGTAAAAAATTGTTATAAGTCATTTCTTCATAATCAATTCAATAATATTGAAGTTTCACCGAAAATATATTTAAGTAAACAAGAATTTTTCACTTTATATAAAACCATAACTGACACACTACTCTATATTAGAATCATAATATAAAAGACAAAAAAATAATATATTTATCAAAAAATATCATTGAAGAAATATAAATAAGTGTACAAGACAATGTACACTTGTGGAGGAGAATTATTCCATAGTTGAGTAAATTTTAGATCGAATAAATTTTATACTTTAATAGATTATATGAGTGATCACATACACTGCCCAAGGGGGGTGGGGGTGTCCAGGGGGTGGGGGATATCCCGAGGGGTGGGGGGGCTATCTAGGGGGTGGGGGTGTCCAGGGGGTGGGGGGGTGTCCAAAGGGTGGGGTGGTGTCTGGGGGGGAGTTCAAGGGGGTGGGGGTGTCTAAGGGGTGGCGGGCTGTCTAAGGGGGTGGGGTTTTCCAAGGGGGGTGGGGGGGGTGTCCAAGGGGTGGGGTCTGTCCAGGGGGTGGGGGGTGTCTAGGGGGGGTTTTCCAGGGGTGGGGGGTGTTAAGCAGGGGTTGGGGTGTCCAGGGGGGGTGGTGGTATCCAGTGGTGGGGTGGTGTCCCGGGGGGCTGTCCAAGGGGGTTACGGTGTCCAGGGGGTGGGGTAGGGGGGTTGTCCGGGCGGTGGGGGGATGTCCTTGGGGGTGGGGGGGGGGGGTTGTCCAAGGGGGGTGGGGGTGTCCACCCCCAAACTAGGGTCGTAGAATCCAATATCTATCCAATTTTAGCATGAAATAATGCCTATTATAGATGACCCAGAAGACTATTGGTGTAAACCATGAATATCATACATATAAATCACAACCCACCTAATTTTAAACATACCTCTAAATATCATACATGGATCATATTTTATCTTCCACTCTAAATATCACACATGAATTATAAAAAAAACACACCTAATTGTATACACACCTCCAAATTTTGAGCTATGTATGTGGCTTATTGGTGCCCTGAGGGGAAAGCTGAGAGCTAATTCTATGTTGTGACAGAAGGTGTAAATGTAGTATTTTATATGTTTACAAAACTTTGTGTGTGTGTAAAATATGATCTAATGTATGTTGTTTAGGCATATGAGCTAAGGTTCAATGGGACAC
This sequence comes from Viscum album, assembly GCA_963277665.1. Classification (NCBI taxonomy): domain Eukaryota; kingdom Viridiplantae; phylum Streptophyta; class Magnoliopsida; order Santalales; family Viscaceae; genus Viscum; species Viscum album. Next base: position 1,230,586,526 of record OY728133.1, on the reverse strand, counting down.
TACTCATGGGAGTAGGAGCCTTGTTATATCATTAGGCGATACAAAGTTGTACGAATGTTAAATTTGTATGAGGTCAATATGGATTGTGGATACGAACCTAAGTGAGATTTCATTATAGAGACCACTTCTTCTTGGAAGGGTAAGAGTGAGTGTTGGTATAGAGATTCAAGAAAAGTATTAACGTGTGAAAGAAACTATACATTGGTTATATGTAATTCCTTTTTTTTTTGTAGAGTATCAGAGTGGACAGCCTACCGCCCTCCATGGACAGTCGACACCCCCCACAGCCCTGTAGCCCCCTACCCCCTACAACCCCCTAGACAACACCCCAACCTAGATAGCCCCCACCCCACCTGGATAGCCCACCCCACCCCACCTGGATAGCCCACCCCCTCCTCCTTAGACAACCCACACTCCCTCTCCCACCTTGACAACCCACCCCCCCCCCCCTTAACAACCCACCCCCTCCCCCACACCCCTGCAGCCCTCTACCCCCTAGATACCCCCCACCTGGATAGCCCTCCACCCCACATGGACAACCCCAGCCCCACCCCAACCCCCACCCACCCTGGACAGCCCCCCACCCCACCTCCACCCCCTGGACAGTCCCCCCAACCCACCTAGATAGCCCCCACCACATGGGCACCCCCACTCCCACCCGGATATCCCACCCCCATCCTAGGACAACACACACCCCCCTCCCCCACCTGGATATCCCACCCCACCCCCTAGATATCCCACCCCCTAAGACATCCCACACCCCCTCCCCAACCTGGGCAACCCACCCTGAACCCCTGGACATCCCACACCCCTCCTTGGACAACCCACACCCACACCCCTCCCCCTAACCCGACATCCCCTACCCCCATGTATCCCTCTACTCCCCTGGACAACCCACCCCCACTAAGAGAACCCCCCCACCTGGACAAACCCCTACCCCCTACAGCCCCCTTAGGTTAATTTAATTTTAAACCATTTTATTCATTGAGAAAGGTAACCCATCATGAATTATCCATTTCATTCAAAACAACCCATTCAATTTATCAAAACATAAAAAATTCCCTTTATAAGGTTCTATGGGTCACTTAGGAAATGGGAAATCACCTGCATAGTTAATTCCAATTTAAAAACTCGGCCAATCAATTAGGAGGTGGGGTGGTGTCTAGGTGGTCTATCGAAGGGGGTGGGGGGGGTGTCCCGGGGGTGGGGTGGTGGGGGGGATGTTTAAGGGGGTGGGGTGGGGGGGGGGGGGGGTTAGGGGGGCTGTCCAAGGGGGTGGGGGTGGTGGTGGGGTGGGGGGTTGTCTAAGGGGGTAGGGGGTGTCTAGGTGGTGGGGTGGGGGTGGGGGGTTCTAGGGGGTGGGGGTGTCCAGGGGGGTGGGGGGAGGGTGTCCATGGGGGTCAAGGGGTGTCTGGGGGGGGGTAGTCCAAGGGGGTGGGGTGTCCATGGGTGGGGGGGCTATCTAAGGGGGGTGGGGGTGTTCAGGGGGTGGGGTGGGGTGTCCAATGTAGGGGGGGTCTAGGGGTGGTGTCTAGTGTGGTGGGGGGGGGTTGTCCAGGGGGTGGGGGTATCCAGTGGGTGGGGGGATGCCCAGGGGTGGGGGGGGGGGGTGGGGGTGGGGGGTGTTCAATGGAGGCAATAACCATATAATACCTTGAAAATTACCTATACCTAATCCAATGAACAATATAAGTCCAATCCATCACCCAACCAACACCCAATTCATCCTCAATATCACTACCCTTCCCATTATTTCCTGAACAAATACTATAAATAAAAAATCAAAATCCAATTTTCAACTAAACTAAAGTCCATAGAAACTACCATATCACCCCACTAAAAAAATGGAAAACCACCTACACCACTACCCCAACGGCCCCCAATCCCTTCATATGGATCGTCCTTGTATCCATTACCCACCTCGAGACAATATGACTGAACAACCCCTTTACCATATTTTAGTGAGGATACACGAGCACCTCCATTAGTTCATATGGTTCCCTAACTCTAAAAAGAAAAAGTGGCTATAAAGACATCAAATTAAGGTGATTCACAAAATCATGACACCTGAAGTGTAGAACAAAAACAAAAAACCAATAAAAATGAACTTATTGGGTACACCATGCCACCGACCGCACGGACCTCCGGTTTAGGCCAAATCAAAACAAAAAAAAGATGGAGAACATTAAAACTAAGGTAGAACTTACGAATTTTAATTATTGAACTAAAAAATTACTTGATTGAAGATGGATCTATTGGGTAGAAGGACTTTCACAGCTGAGGGTAAAGAGAGAGCTTTGGGAGAACTTCTATTTAGGGCTCCAATTGTACGGTTAGGGGAACTCAAGCGGTTGTGTATTTTGGGGAAAACATTCCCAATGGTTTATTTAAAAATATTGGGAAATATATTCACTACCCATGATTTTAATAAACCATTGGTATACATTAGGAAAATTGAAGCTTTCCCAACGGTTTACTCAAACCATTGGGAAATGTGGATTCTAAAACAATTATACCAATAGTTTGTTCAAACTATTGGAAAAGGTTGATCCAAAAATAGTATACAAACGGTTTGGAAAAACTGTTGGAATAGAACTGTTTGGAAAGCCTCCATTTCCACCGTTGGTATGAGATAATGATAATGACATCCAAAGTTCATATTCTATTTTTTAGAGACAAAAAAATATATATAATGGCATAAAACATTATAATTTTTTAAATACATGAATAATATGTTTGAAGAATCATTATAAATCAATCATGATCTATGAGTTCAAATCATATACATAAAAATATTTTGAAATATTTTAGAGCCATAATTGGAATAGAAACCATATCATATATCAAGGATAACTACTAGAGAAACCATATAATTATAGATCATGTATCAACACTTGTTTCCCATATCATAGTGGATCAGACATCACCACTTGTTTCCCATATCATAATGGATCATGAATCACCATCTGTTTCCTATAGTGTATAGAAAACATAAAATCATTTACCATTATCATTTTATGAGATATCAGGGTTTAGAAAATGAATTGGAGGACTATAAAATTCAAGATCTACACATAATATATTTAAAACTATACATATGTGTTCCATCAGATCATAAAATATTCCTCATTTCATCATATCATAACCCTTGGAAAATAAATATGATTGATAAACATCTCATTATATTAATCATAAAACATCCATTTAAATAATAAGGATGGAATTATTAGATCATATTACTAATAAATAATAATTAATATCAAAGGATTTTATCATATATGAAAAACCCCATTAAATGATAAATGAAGTATTTCTTTAGGGAAATACACTTATGATTTTGAAATCACTAATTTAAAAAATAAAAAATTTCAAAATATTATAGAAAACATCTTCTATAAAAATAAGACTAGAATATTGTAAATGAATCATAAAATAAATGAACATTAATAATTGTGGATATTTTTTATTACACATATGTTAAAATAAAACATTCCTTTCACACCTTTTAAAAAATTCAAAAATGTCTATTTTGAGAAAAAAATTACTTAAAAAATGCTAATTTTTAACACATTTTAAATAAAGTAAAAGGTAGTGAAAGATATTATAATGAACCATACTTTACATACATTGTTAATACATCAAAATTGAAGCATACTTATTACAAAATATAACAAAACCATGAAAGGACCGTATAGGTATAGTGTCTTTGGAAACTGGGAAACATAAACAACTGGTTCATAAAGCATCTACACTGTCTCCCATTTATTTCATCATATCTAGAGTCCCTTTTGGAATATCCTACTTAATAACCTTCTTCCTGACCTGTGGAAAGAAAACATACAAAGGGGTGAGCTCAAATTCTCAGTAAGGGTAAACAAAAGAAATATCAATCACATCATATTCATAAGAACATAACATTTTGGAAATCTTACCATGAAAAGATATCAAAATTTCATAACATGGGATAAATAATGGCAGTGAAATGTAATCACAATAATCATAACTTAAAACATAAAGCATTGTGTCATACACACATAATCATAGAGAATCATTTCTTATTAGTCAAGACTCATTTCCACGAATATCTTAGTGGACGAAGTCCATTTCTGAACCGAGTTTATTCCTCGTTTTAGTCCTGTATCACTGAGCCGGTTTAACCTGCCGTTCCAGCCATGTCTATCTCATGAGATATAAAATCTTTAACCAATGAATTGGATGGAGATATAGGTCCCACCCATATCATAATGATACCATTCTTATGTGTTCCACAAAATCATAAACCATACATCATAGCATAACCCATGTAATAAAAATGGGATTCTTAAACATCGTGACATCATAAAACAATTCATATAAGATAAAGGAATTCATAAAAATAATTCCATCACAACATAATAAAATAAATGTAATAATAGGGATAGAAATAGAACCCTTTATTATCTTAGATGGAAAATAATTTTGATAAAACACTTGAATTCCATTATTGAGGAAAATATCCTTTCGACTTAAAAAACATTTCCTTTATTAACATGTCATATAATTTTGAACTAAAAGAAGTTGATTAAAAATAAATTTGAAAACTTGTAAATGAATCTTCATGGAAATAATGTTCTAAAAATCCATTCATGCCGTATAAGTTAAAAAAACATTCTTCTCGTACTTTTGTCTGAAAAGTCAAAAAGTACCTCGTATGAAAAATGAAAAAAGATTCCTTTCATATATTTTACTAAAAACTCACCGAAGGGTAAAATTGGATATAAAAATTTTTATAAGGATATAAATATTACATATTGAGGAAACATGGATGTGGATGATAAATATTCCCCAGTAAATTCCAAAGTATAAACAATCTACGATAAAAATGAGATTGTGATATTTTCCCTTACCTTAGGTCCGATTTGCTTTGTAAGTGTCCAAACCTCCTGTATAATTATTTAAATAATGTCATTGACTTATTTCAGAATCATACTCATTGTTATGATATCATATATGGTCATATTCGTAGCTTATTATTAGTAATATTTCATTGCTACTTGTTATTCGGGTGTTTATTACTTTTTGTTCTTATGCGTGTTTTGTCGAATAAATTCTTATTCTTATTTTTAGTTTATAGATACCTCATTTCAAGAATTTTATTAGTGTAATATATATAATATTTATTCACTCAATTCATTTATGTAATCATCATGCAATGAAAATCATGTAGAACGAGTCGCATCACATCGTGGAGACGGTATTCCGTACGTACGCACGAGCGATGATATCGTTCCCATGATCGTGGAATTGTATTAGAGTGTATGTATACTATTTAAGAATAAATATCACTTTACAATAATCATATATATTAATTATTTACACCATTATACCCATCCAAGTAAGGTGGTGGTGGAAAATAGATTACACCACGGCGTGGAGACGGTATTCCGTACGTACGCACGCGCGGTGATTTCGTTTTCCGTAGGATGGATAGATGGTGAAATAGGGTTGTTTCATATTTACAATAACATATCAGTATATGAGTGATACTGATGTTATTAATTCATAATGAAATAACTAAATAAGAAGTGGAAGAAGAAATAAAGTTGAAATAATCGGTAATGGACATTACCTCTTCTTGGAAGCGCTTCTTTGAGACCTCATTTTAGGGCACTAAAATTGGTCTTTGAAGAAGACCAGGACCTCTAGGATGTTTCTAGGGAAGTGTAGAGGATATATTGGTAGGGGTTGGCCGATATTGAAGGCTCAAATTGGTGTGAGGAAGAGAGGGAGGAGGTGCCCTTTTATAAGGGATGAGAGGGGCACCTTTGGAAAAACTAAAAAATTATTTTATTATAAAGCCATATTCAGTTTTAAATAGCTCCAAATTGATTTATTTTGAAGATAATGTGGGTATGGGTCGAAATACTCTAATTAAATAGAATTTGGACAAGTTTAGTTTACTATTTTAACCTTATCATTTAGATTTAACTTTAAGTTAAATAATTTTACTTTTACCGTGTCTTTTTGTGTTCTTACACTATAAGGTTAATAAACTTACTATAACAATCCAAATGAAACCCAAGTTGTTTATTATTAATATATATAACCTTATCTAAGTCATTTGGCCTAACCATAGATTTTTTGGAATAAAATAACAATTAATAATATAATATTTTTTTTAAAAACTATTTTATGTCAATTTTGACACTATTTAGTAATTGATTTTTGTGAAAATCATAACAGAAATATTAGTTCAAAAAAACGTTAATTAAATAAATAATAACATGTCATATTAACATATAAAATTATTTTAATTCATAAAAAGTCTCAAATTACATTTATTGGGGTATTTATAACATCAATTATGTCAATATTTCATTAATAATATAATTACTGCATCATCATTGTGTCATAAATAAATTAAATTATTTAATGTCTAAAAATTACAGATAAAATACCATTATGTAGGAAATATTTTTAGCTTTCTAATTAATATTTATAGTCTAATTTATCTTTTGTATAACCCTATATTAAAAATTATTTACTTATTAAACTTTGATTTGAACTATTTTAACCCTTCTTTAAATAAATTAATAATAAATGTCCTAATCTAATCCATGTGGGAATAAATGGTCATAGTTTCTTCCTAAGGTTGGTTTTGGTATAATTAAACTTATCCAATAGAAATAGGACATGTTTTAGGGTAGTAATAATAACATTTTTACCCTTAATTACCCTATTTACTTTTAACCGTGGTAAAAAAAGTAAAAAGTTACTATTCACAAAAATTATTTTCATCTCATTGAACCAAATTTTAGTCCTTGATATTAATTGGGTCTCTCAGATTTTCGAAATTCCACTCACAGAAGTGGTAAAATTAAGTTTTATGTAAATTTGCAAATTCTCCTAGGAGGTGGGTAAAAGACGGTGAAAAGTTCAATAAAATTTTTATATATCTAAAATTATTATAAAATGACTCCAATGAATTGCATTGAACTTATATAGGTATTATGTATCAACTTTTACCTAAAATAAATTTAAAGAAAATTAATAATTATTTAAATAAAAAGTCGGTTTTTAAATAGTAACCCAGTGTTTTCACTATTCATCAAAAATTGAATGTTTTCAGAAAAATACCAAAATTTTTCCCTAGGATAATTTTGATATTCCAAATCCAAAAATGAAGTCCATTTTGAAAAATAAAATTTACAAAATTTCAAAAAGTGGTTATTAATATTCATAACGACTAGTTTTAATAATATTTTAATAGCATATCGTTGTTTAGTGAAACTCGGTATTGCGTACGATACAAGCTATCGAGGAATGTCGCGATTGCGTGTATAGAATGCCAAGATAGTGTTGTTTGTAGTGAAATATTCCTTTGATGGTTTATATAACATAAAAACAAAATATTTCTCATAAAAGTCTCAGGTGTTACATAGATAATTTTAAAACATTTACATTATATGTAATAACAATCCAAAAATAGTTTTGATGAATCTGGAAATGGAAGGAAAAGTTTGTTAACCAAATATTAAAACAAATTCGGTTTTCCTTAAAAAACATCGTTTAGTCTCTTGAGTACTTAAATATAGTAAAATGAAATAAAAACATGTAATATCTATACAAACACCAAAGGTTAATTAATTAAATAACATATTTGGGATGAATACTATATAATTTCATCATCATAAATTTCAATATAAATTATCCTGATAGAAATTAGACTGTAATGTAAAACCATTACCTCAAGTTCAATTAGCTTCACAAGCCCTATAATATTTTGTATAATAAATTTTAATTTATAAATTAACATAACACTACCACATTCATACTTATAATATCATACATGATCCACTTATAACATTTTAACACCCATTTATAAAAAATATTTTTTAAAATCTTCATTTTCAGGTGTTAACTATATCATTTTTCAGGAATGTTTCAGTTAAGAAGTTTCAGTCCTTGTAATGTGATCATGGTTTCATCATATAAATAATGATAATGATGATATAAATATCATACATATTTATATTCACTAATAAAATGTATTGATACAAAATTTAATTTCATAGTTCATGGAGACCGTAATTTCGATGTATGCATAAACGTTGTTATCATTTTCTAAAAAAAGAAGGAAAGAAAGATTAAAAATATTACTTCATTATAGAATCATTATTAAATCATAAATATAATATATATTTATTAAATCCATAATTATAAAAAACTATGATAGGATTTGATGAAAAATGATTCATATCACTTTGTTGAGGCAGTGGTCCACAAGTACGCATGTGAGACTCTTTTATTTCCAATTTGATGGAAAATAGGTGGAAACTGTACTCACATAAAACAATAACATCATAAATTATTTATGATACTTTATTAATCATTTTTAATGGATAAAATAGGTTTAGAAAATGTTTATGAAGAAATAAAACTAAAAGAAGTAGGTTAAGAGTTATACCTCTTCACTAAGAACCCTCCTTTAGTTTAAACATTAAACCTAGAAAGTATGGTTTTACAAAAAAATGAAATATTAGGATATGGTATGTATTATAGGAATTTATTCAGGTAGGTATTAGATGACCCAAGGGGCTCCCAAAGTGTGTAAAACTGAGGAGATGGTGTGTCATTTTATAAATTGGGGAGAAAACAAACATTAAATTTCCTAAGAGATTAATTTATAATAAAATATTATTCATGAAAATTATTTCAAATGGATAATAATTCAATGTTATGATAATATAGGGTTAAAATATAATATAAAATAATATTTACACAAGATTAATTGGAAATATTACACTTATCTCTTAGTATTCCTCTTGGTAAACCTGTTTTAACCTTAACTGTTGGAAAATTATTTTTCTATTTTTATTATTCATTATGAAAAAAATGAAAATGATGTAATTAAAAAATTTAATATTATTATTCCAAATATTTAATACATTTGAATAATGAAAATTTATGTATGTGGAAGAAATTACATTTAATATACCCTCACAAAACATGTCAAAAAATTAGGTTTCTAGAAAATAATATTTTTTAAGTATAAAAATGTTTTTATACAAAAATTAAAAATAATATTGATACCAATAACATGGTTGGATTATGGTTAGTTGGAAGAAACTAATAAAATTTTCTAATAAATATAATATATAACAAGACTTTGAAAATACATGAATAGAAAATATCATTTTCCATAAAATCGATATTTTATTCTATTCATTGAAAAATTAATCTTTTGATAAATATCCCAAAATTTTAACTTAAAATAATTTTTATATGCCAATTTTAAAAATTATATCTTAATTATAAAGTAAAATTTATAATTTTTTTGAATTTTATTAAAATATTTGTCCTCAAAATTAAATAAATCCAATTTTTAAGAAAATATATTTTTAAATCAAAGAATAAATTTATTAAGACTTGAGTACTTATTAACTATGAATGAATCTATAAATTTATATAATATAAATTCTTTATAGATATTTTTTTATTTAATTATTTTTATTCATACCTCCAATTTAGTAGCTATGTTATAATGGTATACTATATCACTGTTCATTTAGACTCAGAGTTGCATGTAAAATAATTGATTGAATACTTCATGTTTATTTAAATTTAAAAACTATACATAATATTAGGATGTTACATTATAAAAACCTTGAAATTATTTTAATGATTGAAATTACATCACATTAATATTAAAAAACTAGGATATATCTGTTTCATCACATTATAGGGTTCCCATATAGATTCTTTGATCTTTTGATTCCTCTATATAACTTCAACCAAGTGATTTTTCTTATAATATATTAATATATATCTTTGATCATATAATTATACTAGTTTTTCTTCAATGTAAATATCATTCATGAGTGGTAAAACCACTAGGTTTAGTACATATTAAAATTCAACTATTTAATTCCTCATGAGATCTATAAAGAACACATCATGAACTTGAGAGAGGTTTGGTGGAAGAACCAAGTGATAAGCTATAATACCAACTCAATAAATAATCTTTAATGGACTGATATACCTTTGGATAAATATTCCATTATTTTCAATTTGCATAATTTTCTTTCATAAAGATATTTGTAGAAATACAATCTCACCCATATTGAATTATATATTTCACTCACAATTGTCAGCATCACTATTCTATTCACTCTGAGCCACTATGATGTGTTGTTGAGTGGAACTAAATTTCTTTTCAATTTTTTTTATCTTAGATCAAAATAGATTTTTTTAACCTAAATAATTTCAATAAATCATATTTCTTCACTTCCTTCCATATATGTCTTTATAAGGAGTTATATAAATTCTTGATTTAAAGCTATTTTTGTAATAAAATTATACAAAAGGAAGGGGTTTATCCAAAAGAAACGTTAAAATCCATTAAAAATACCTCTATAAGACTTATATAATTTTAATGGTCCTCTAGGAATAAACATATATTAGGGTATTCTATGCATTACCAAAACTCAACTCTCATTCCAAATCCTGCTAAATACTTCTCTATAACATTAAGGTAACTATCATATCCTAATAAAAAACAATATAATGTGATACTCCATGAAACATTACCACTTAATTAATGTATATCCAAGAAATAATATCAGTAGATAAATCATATCTAATGATAATATGTTTTTTATTTCATAATGTGATCGACTAAAATTGAGATAATAATTTTCCCCTTAGATGTTTTCGGGTGTCCTATGATGAAATCCATTGAAATGTTCTTCAATTTCCATTTTGGAATGTGTAATGGTTGTAACATCCCCATAGACATATATATATCAGACCTAACATGATGACATAATGGGTATTAAGAAACATATTATTAAATATACCTTTTAATGTTAATCCACTAGAAATACCCTTTCTGATCTCTATACTTCTTCTTACGTTTAGGATCAATAGATAATTATGAACTATGATCTTCTTCCAATAAATAATTCTTTATGTTTGGTATTAATAGGAAAAATAATTGATTCCCAAACCTTATAATTCCATTATAAACATTAATGAACTCATAAATATTTCCCACCATCTTCTACAGTTACACATCCTCCTTATATGCCTCTTTAATCCTCACATGGATTGACGATTGAAATTTAATCTTATAAAGATAGAATGTGTACATTTTTAATAGGATTTCAAGTTTCATCTTCTATAAATTTAATAATTATTGTATCTCTTTATGACCATATCATGGTCAAACTAACATAGCTATTTTGATCCATAGAATCTTATACATTGTACTCTATCATGGGAAAGTAATGTATTGAGTTGGTATATTCTTTAATCAAATCCAACAACATTTTTTAGTGCATATTCAAATATGTCTATGTTAATATATAATTTAAGATTTAATGGTATTAATTTACTTCAAACAATTCATGATTAATATAATTTCTACACATTTTCTGTAACAACCATAGATTTTATGAAATCTATTTTTTTTAATTCTATTTAATTTTTCAGATATTTTATGTTAAACAGAAAACTAGGTTTAGCTTATGTTAAATGAAATGATGAGTTTAGCCGACATTGTGCCAGACACTAATTTTGTCTTTTATAACACACAACATTGAGTTTATCTTTCATTATGTGCAATAAAAATTTAATATTTCTCTATATATAACAATAAGTTATCTTGTGTTACACATGACACAAAGTTTCAAAAAAACATAATAAAATATTAATACAATTATTTAAAAATGATTGTTATAACATAGCCATTTAACATAACTATACAAATAGTAATAATAATTTTTTAAATATTAATTTAAAAAATTTAATAAAGTAAACTTATTGATAAAATATAGTTAATTTTTGGTAATGAATTTATCTGTTTTGAAAATACTATTTTATTGAAAAATTCATTTTATTTATATTTTTAAACATTAATTAAATAAATTTTCACACTTTTATAAAATTAATTTGATAAAATAATATTAATTTTGTAAAACATCAGGTAAAAATTATCTTATGGTGATTTGTTTTTTTCTATTTTTCTGATATGTTTTATTTTTTGATTAATATTGAAAAATAATGAAATTTAATTAAAAATTTCCATTTCATTTAATTTATTTATAAATTTAAATCATATATTAAATTTATTTTAATGTAAAATTATTTCCATCATACATCCATTAATTCAATTTTATTCATTAGAATCAATTTCATGTTAAATTTTCAAATAAAAACTTTGTGATCTTTTGAAAACGTTCCCTTTAAAACCTTTCTTTCTCATCATGTATACGAGGTTAATTTTAAGTTAATTTATGACAATTAATTGATTTAAATTTGAAAAAATGGATTGCTTATTTATAATAAAAATAATTTTTATTATATATTCAATTCAAATTATTTTTTTAACTAAAGTATTACTGTAAACAATTAAAATTTATTTACCGTGATTAATTTTATAATGATGTTTTGCGTGTTACACGTGCTTGTGTTAAAATTAATATTTAAACACATATGATTATTTTAATAAATTTTATTTCATATTTATAATTGGTAGGTATGAATTATATAATTAGGATCTTTTTATTTTATTCTTAATGGATAAATTATCTGCGTTAAAAACATGTTACTATGGTGGATGTTAATATAGTAAACGTGAGTAAAACAAAAAGGCTAAGTAATGACATGTTCAAAACATGTTTTTTTGGTGGTTTATATAGACTATAAAATTCATAACCTCTATTATTTATCAATTTTGGATACACATGAGGTGAGAGTGACCCCCTGTAACTGAATAATTTTGGGTATTTACAAAATATACCACTCCTCCTTAATTATAAAAGACCACCCACTTCTCTATCTTCTACACACATTAAAAAAATTTTGGTTCCCCATATACCCACAAAAAAAACTTAAAAACTACCATAATATAATACTAGAATCCATATTTTGGACATAAATCCAATATAGATGGCTTTTAGTACAAACCTAAGAAGGATACCTGAAGAAGATGTAACATTTATCAACATGTATTTTTGTTTTTTTCTTCCTCAACCTCATTCAATTATTATTATATCCTGATTATATAATATAATCACTATATAAAATATAATTATATGTTTTTATATTAATTTCATGACTTAAAACCATCTCTAATTCTATCAAATTGGTTATGACATCGTCATTTGTTTATACGTCAAGACTACTGCCTCACAAACAGATTTCATTCTTTTTTCCTTTACCACCTATAATGGATTGAAAAAAATGATGGATTTATTATTTATATATTATATTTATGATATTAATATAATTTTTGAATTATTATAGCACATATAAATTCATAATCTCTATTTTGTGGGAATACAACAATGATTCTCATGTGTACGACAGACTACCACCTCGTGAAGCGATGTGATTTATTCACGCCTTACAAGAAATGAAATAAAGAAAATTTTAATGAAAATTTGTGATGTATATGACATAATAATTATTTTCTAAATATAATACATAATTTAAATTTCTTTCTTTCAATCCTAAAATAAAATGGAAACAACTTCCATGTGTACATATGACCTATCGTCTCAATGAACAATGTATTTCATTTTGTATCAGAAAATTTGATAGATTACTCAAAATACATATATAAATAATATATATGATATTTATATCATTTATAAAATTATTTATATTATTAAATCAATATCAAAGTAATAGGATATAAAATAATAAATCAAATAATATATGAAAATCAAAGCAATTATTACTCAAAATGTAACATTAGCATGGAATTGTTAATACACGAGTAAGAAAAGGTCAATAAAAAATTATATATGGTATGATATATATATATATTGTTCAATAATATATTTCTAATAAAATTTTATTTATTATACATAATTTTTGTGCATGTATTATGAAATTCAAGACTTAAGGTAAGGGATTTCTGTCCCACTTTTATTTTTTTGTGAGACACATGCCATATTCAAAAATTTGTTTTATATATACGGTGAATATACATCCCATGAATTTATTTTATTAATATTACAAATAAAATTATTTCTATTTACATATACATTTTCCAACCTCTCTTTTTTGGGGTTTACAGTTTAAAATTTAATAAATCTTTATGCGATTTTGTCATAATTTTCCTTCATTTAGACATATTTTATATTATGCACATAAGTTCCTTAAATATGTGTATATAAAACCAATTTTATATGTAATATGATGAATTTTTTTATACATATGTTATTTTATGTTTCATTTAGATATTCTTTCAGGGGTTTTATGTTTAATTGTTACAAAAGTGGAAAGATTTTATGTTAAAATATCATAGTTTATTGGGATTGTTTATGATTATGTTTCTGATGATAGAATTATGTGATTCATCTCTCAATAAATACATCAATTTTATTAAAATTTCGTTATGAAATTAAAATACATGTTTTACCTTAACTTTTCTCTATTTATGTACTCAATATTTCAAAAATTATGTTTTTAAATCAACTTTTTCTTTGAACACACTTTTTCTTCAAAAACCATGATTTAAAAAAAATTATCCTTTTTTAAAAATGATTTCTTAAAGAAAATTTTGGAAATGTTTTAATTTTTACAAAATATTTTAAATGAAATATTCCTTTAATTTTCAAAAAAAAATTACCTTTTAGATTTTATAGAAAATTTAAAAGGAATAACTATTTTAACAGATAGGGCTTGAACAAAATTTCCCACCATCATGATAATTATTTTCTTTGAAGATTACTTTATAGGTTTTCATGGTTATATCCACAGAAAAGTATTTTAAAAATGATTTATGTTCAATTTTTTTCCAATTGGAAATTATATTTTCCACATGAAATGTTTTAAATTATATTTAAATATTCCTTTATAAGTTTTCATGACTATTTTCAAAGAACAGAATTTAAAAAATATCTTATAAATTTTAGTTTTGAAAAAATGATTTTAAAATAATATTAATTTTCTTAAGAAATGTGCCATGTGATTTATCATTAAAAATAATTTTCCATCTAATATGATATCCATTTTTGTTACTTATTCTTTATTGGGGATATAATCAAATGATACTATTATAATTATTTCTCTAAATGGTTTTTTTTTCAGATGAAAAGATTTTTATGAAACTAGTTTCTCTTCCATAGGTTATACAATTATAAAATTGTTATGAAACAAAATTATTTTTTAATATGTTATACATTTATTATTTTATAAATTATTATGAAACATTTTTCTTTTCCATAGGTTTTATTATTATAAAATGTTTATCAAACACATTTCATTTCATTGGTCCTGATATGATGAATGTTTTATGATATTATCAAACACATATATATGATTGTCTTTATGTGACAGTGGTTAGGTTATAACCATGGATGGTGGATTTTTTATAACCAAATATGGATAGGACCTATATATTCCTATAAAAACATTGGGTAATGATTTGTATCTCATAAGATAGATAGGACTAGAATGTGAAGTGAACTCGGTTCCGTAAGGGAATTTATCCTATATGATGGTATTAAGAGTGAACCATGACTACCATTGTAGTTTAGGGAGGGCACCCATTTTACTATAATAATGAGAATCCACTAGGGATGGTTGTGTGTCCCATTCGAGGGTTTTAGCCACCTATTGAGTGACCTAATTTTTTTTTATCAATGATCCTTGGTTACTAAGGAATTTATTTTCTATTCTTATGTGTATGGAACAATTCTATGTATTATAATAATGTTATTGTATCAAGGATCATGTTATTTTATTTCATTATAATTTGTTTCATATGAAATTCCAATATTTAGTCCATAACCCAAGATTATGATCTTTGATATATAGGGTATGGGGTTTAAATGTTATTCTCATATTCTCATACCCCTTTGTTTAAGTTATGCTAACATATCTCCCTTGTTTACCCTTAATATGTAGGGTGTGGTTATCAAATGTTATTCTCATGTTCTTATACCCCTATGCTTATGTTATGCATACATATATCCCTTTTTTACCGTTAATAATCATATGATAACACCCATTTTTTATGTTTCCTTTCCCTAGGTTAGGAAGAAACGTTTTATGTAGGGTTTTTGTGATAATTAATAAAGGGGGAGATCTTTATGGGAGAAATTGAAGATATTTTACCAAATCAAGAATACTGTGTTCCAATAATCAAAAGGAACAAAACTACTATAGTACATAGTAATGTGTTTATGTAATTTATTGAATATTAATATAAAAATATGCAATATATATTCATGATAATAATAGGTCTCTATAGTTGGTATTAGGTGAATGGTTTAGTTAACCATTGTAAACTAGGATGAGAAAAATTTAATGAGATCCCTAGGGATATTTCTAATTATTTATCTTAGGATTTCTCCATGAATATGTATAATATGAGTCAAAATTTAGGAAAATGTTCTTGAATATTTCTAAATGATAGATAAAGTAGTTTTCAAGAAATTACATATCTGTATGGATGCTACAAGTGGACATAGATATAGAATAGAGGTACCTATAGGTAATTACTATGAAAAAGGGACATTGATTTAGACTCAATCATCATCTGGTGCATGAAATTGGGACTTGATGTACATTTGGTTTAACAATAATCGGGGATATGCTTTGTAATTTGAACTATTATCGTGAACCAAGCTTGGGTTTTATCCATCCTGACACCTGATCTAGACTGACACATATCCCGAAGTGAATTTCTGATCTCCACAAGAAGGAAACTAGTTCCTAGGTATTCAAAATAAACTTTTTGAATGATTTCACCCATGTATTTAACAATAAGCATCCAAAATTAAAAAGAAATCATCACATAAATGATAATGATAAAAAATGGATACAATAATTTTCAAATTCAACATTGTACAACTCTAACAAAAAATAAAATACTGCTACAGAAAGGGAGGCAAAAAAACCACAAATCAAAAGACTCCATGAAACTAGAGGGAAATAACCATAAAGACACCTCCACCAACACTTTCAATAAGTGAAACACTAGAAAACTAATCCACCATAACCACCATGATATATCTTTATTTTACCTGGGTTATACTTAACAATGTATTCATACACCCAATGGTGTATATAGGGTGTGAGACAAATCAAATTAGGATACCACCAAAATAAATATTCCATGTCATAACAATAGAAAAAAATCATCATGAACATTTTCATTTGACCATTTGAAACATTTATAAGAGAGCATTTTCAGGAAAACACTTTTAAGGAAAAACTTTCTCAAAAGAAACTTACCTTGAAATCATAATGTACATAAGGTCCATAATATACCGATGATTAGTACCACATCAAAAAAATGTCATAAGTTAGAACCATGGGAAGTCCCCATAGGTTACTAGAACTTGTGGGACCCTATGAACCTCATACCTCAGTGACAAGTTCCTCAAACCAAAACCCACAACATCTTCATGCACATGCCACTAGTGGGAATGTCATCCCAAGGTCTAGTGGTGTCCAAATATAACCCAAACCCCATAAAACCTATATTAATGAGGCATTAAAGGGGGAAACATACCAAGGTATAGTGGTCTCTGATTGTATCAAATGTTCAGTTAATGTTGTGTTATTAATCCTACTAGAAGAAACCTGTCCTTGAACCTACTGAATCAACTTGCGTACTAGTTATAGTTCTCCCTCATTGATTCACGAGATTCCATTTGTGATAAATTTACATTTCACATGTCATATAAATCATCACTTCACCATAAACATTCCAAAAATCATGGTCACACATGAAAATTGACTTCTTTCATAACCTCATTCATCTAAAAATCAAAACTCACATAGAAACCACAATTTTAATAATGAAAACCACTTTCAAATTCAAAGTCACACCAAATTCATTTGGAAAACTATTTTTCAACTTGTTCAAAATTTATAAAACCCATTTTAAAAAATAAAAATAAGGGAATACATGAAATCTAACGATTTTGATAGGAAAATACCATTACAAATCTATACGCCAACTAAATCAATTTTAATCCCTCTTAGAATTACTTAAAAAACTCATATCACATATTTAAGAAACATAAAAAATATTATCACATGAAACAAAATACATTTCCCATGGAAAAAAAACTCTCATCACATATATACCTCAAAACGCTTTAAAATATATTTTTCACCTTTCACACATTCCATTGAACACATTTATAAAGAAAGAAAGAGGTACACATTAAAAAAAATAAAATTCTTTTGGAAAACAATATTCCAACACATGATCACTTGAAATCCCTTTTAAAACAAAATTTTAACCATAAAAATAATATATAGAACACATTTATGAAACTATGAAAGCATATCAAAATAATCCAATAACGTGAAAGCATGGAACTACATACCTCAAGCATATATTTTTCGGGAATCATATGGAAAACCACAACTACATATCAAGTGAACCCTATAAAGGAAATATCATACCACATAAATCAAGATTTCCCCCAAAAAATAAATATTAAGAACTTATTTTTTCAAATAACCCACTTGAAAATAAGAACCCAATGAGGGAGGGATATAAACCCTAGTAGAAAGAAAAAATCGATAGAAGAGATAGTTTTTTGATGATTATTTGAAAATATAAGGCCAAAATGACCCAAATATTTTGGTTCAAGGGATCTATCAAGGCTTGGAGGAAGTTTTTAGGCCCAAAAACCTATATGTCTTGATTTAGGGGTAATTTTGGGTGAAATTTTAAGAGGGAAAAGAGTAAATTTCCCATTTTTAATGAACTAGACATGTCATATGGTTAGCCCATATGGTTATCAAAACATTACGGAAATCGTGCATCCATATCTAATAATGAAGAATGAGGATGAATGGTTTTTTGGTGGAGGTCCCATGCCTTTGTGGCTGTTGGTGCATCCTGGACATACTACTATCCAAGGTGCATAGTTTTCCAAGGGATGGTGCATAGTTTCCCCTAATCAAGCACCAACTGTACGCCACCTACTGTAAGGTCCAAATATTTTATTTTTCTCTAAACATTCCTAGGGAAACCAAGGGAAATATACAATAACAAAAATAAATAAAGGAATAATTCAAAATAAAATAATGGTTGCGATTATTCTCCCCACTATGAAAACTATATTCCCTCAGAAAGTCAGTCTCAAGTCTCATCAGAGAATAAAAATGGATACTCATAATCAACCAAAAATTTTCACTCCCATGTATCATTTTCATCACTACCATAATGCCAAAGAACATGGACCAATGGTATTGACTTCAAATGAAGAACTTCCACCTGATAATCCAAAATCTACACTAGCCACTTGAACATAGATAAATCAGGATCCAACTCTAACTCCTACCAATTCAGCACATTTGATGGATCTAGATTATATTTTTTCAGTTGAGATACATGGAACACATCATGAATTTATGTCAACTGAGAAGGAACAAACAACTGGTATTCCAACTTAACAACTCTATTGAGGATCTCAAAAGGTCTAACATACCTTGTTGTTACTTTCCATTTCTTATGAAAATGATGGTGACCCAAATGAGGATCCACTTTCAGGAACACCCGGTCACCAAAATCAAATTAAAAATCCAGATAACTGTGATCGAAATAAGAATTATGGTAAATCTATGTCCTCTAGTTCCCTATGAACTTATCTTTATCAGATGTTTTCTACATAAAGCTCAGTCCCAACAATGAGGTCTCACCCATCTCATCCCACCATAAAGGAGACTAACATAACTGAACATAAAGAACCTTAATGTGATCCATCCAAATAAATGATTGGTAACTTTTATTAAATGAAAACTCAACCTTCCCAAAATTACTATCCCATTAGCCTCTGAAATACAAAACACATTGCTGGATCATGTATTCCAAGATTTGATTCACCCACTCTACCTAACCATTATTTTGAGGATAGTATGTCATTATCATATTGATTTGAGACCCCATTTCCTTATAAAGGCCTTCCCAAAACCACAAGTTGAAATGAGGGTCCCTATCTAAAACAATTTCTAATGACACACCCTGAAGCCTAACTATCTCTTGAACGTATAACCGACCCAACTCGTCTACTTGGGATGAATCTTTGGTTAAAATGAAGTGGGGAGATTTGGTCAGATGGTGGATTACTACCCAAATATCATTACATCCCTGAGTTGTACAAGGTAATCCAATATTAAAGTCCTTGGTGATCTCTTCCCACTTCATGGTTGGAATGGGTAGTGGATGAATCAAAATTAAGAGCCTTTGGTTCTATGATTTAACCTTTTGACATGTATAACACCATGATACAATGTTATCTTCATCCTGCCTCATACCTGGCCACCAAAACTATCGAAACACATAATAAAGCATATAGATAGAGAAAATATGAATGTCCCAATAGGACTAGTTTCTATCCTGCACCCCCACCTTCTATAATGACAATGATGCTACAAAGAAACCTCTAATCCACAAATCTCTCTCAGGAGATATTGACCATTCATAAGGGACATCCCCAGCATTTAAGAACTACATATAATGTTGGCACAACTCATCACTAAAATGATCTTTTTGGATAAACTCTAAAAGGGAAGGTGTCAGCTAAACACTAGCCAAGAACACCCCCCACTATGCTCATTTGTCTCCAGATGCATCTAAGAAAAAATCCCCATTAGATACCACTCATCTTTAGACTCTTTAAATTATTGCACCGACACATTTCTACTCATAGAATATGGAAACACATTTCCATTTATTGGGGTGTATAAAATATCAAAATCAAACCCTGAAATTACTCAACCCATCAATGCTACCTCAAATTTCAGTCCTGGGATAAAATGTAGGACTCGCTCTTATGATAAGAATAAACTAAAAAATTATCCCAGAAATGATAATGTCGCAACGCCTTCATGGCGTGAATGATTTATTCTAATTCTAGGTCATGGTTTGGGTAAATATATTAATGTTTTTAGAGTTTTTGTGAACAATATACCACTATATGGTCATCCTGCATCATCACACACCCAAGAACCATACTTGAGGCATTTTGGTAAACCACATATCCCTTCCAAATTCTGAAAAAATAGTATAGGTTCTATGGTCAACCACGACATAAGCTCCTAAAAAGATTATTGAAATTCCAGTATCCATTAAAACTTGTCGCCCTTTCATTTAATCACTATCATGGACTATGTAAGGAAAGAGCAATCCCAAAAAAACTACTTGTAATACCCCAACGGGCCCAAAAATCATCTAATTTCAAAAAAATATTTTTGGCCATTTCCATGAGATTACTAAATTGATCTTCTCATGGTCCACTGAAACCCCTCGTTCAAAGATCACGTGACCTAGAAACATCACCTCACTAATCCAGAATGTTCACTTAGAATTCTTCAAATAGATATGATGATCTCGAATGGTTCCCAACATAATCCTCAAATTTCTTGCATGCTCCTCCTTAGTCCCGGAATAGAAAAGGATGTCATATATGAATTCCATCACTATGAAACCAAGATACTAATGGAACACCCTATTCATGAGTTTTAAAAAGATTTTTGGATCAATTTTCAACCTAAAAGGCATGACCAAATACTCAAAATGGCCATACATGCTATAAAATATGGGTTTTCGAACATTCACCACTCTAACGCTGACTTGGTGAAACCTGAAATGAAAAACCAATCCTGGAGAACTACCTTTCCCTATTAAGAGAATAAAAAAGGTCATCAATACGTGGAAAATGGTACTTGGTCTTGACGGTCAACATTTTTAGCTTTTGGTAATCAGTACAAAACTAGAGAGATTTGTCTTAATTTCTATAAAATAGCACTGGGAAGCCGATGGTGAGACACTTAGGAGAATGAATCTTATGGATTCAAAATTATCTAATTATACATTTAATTATATAAATTTGGTGGGGGCTATATGGTACATGAGAAGAGATATCATTTATTTTAACGGTGCCAAGTCAATGGTGAAATTCACATCCCACTCCAGAGGCAAGACTTAGAAATCATCAAGAAATGCCTCTGTAAACTCATCCACCATGGGAGGTAATCTAGATTCCAAACCACAATCTCTATACTATAATATTAGAGACAATATTTGATAAATGATATTTCCCAATTCTAGAAGTGGGGGTCCAAAAAGTCCCGGTCGAGGATCCCATTCATCTTGAAAGACCTCGATACTTCCATATGGTGCCACGATATTTACTTACTGCCAATAACAATCTAGGAGTGCTAGAAAATACAACATATAATTCATATCAAGTATCACTTCAATGATTTACATCTCTAAAACCATAACATCCCATTCCATATTGAACCCTTATATAGTGAGTCCAGAAGATGGATATTTGAAACCATGTTCTTTCTCTCGATCATGCGGTGTCACTAACTCCATTTTACTTGGAATAAGATCAATTGAAGACTTTAACACATTTATGCGATGGGAAAAAAATAAAATAAATAGATTCACCAGTATCAAACAAATAAATAACTATAGGATATGCAATGAGGAAGGTACTTCGAACTTTTGTAGGCCCTGCATCCGATTCTGTTGGTGCTTGATCCACAATGTGAATATGCCTCATCTCATCTCAACCCTAAGGAAGACCACTAATTTGTGACCCTACCATAAACTGACTCTTCCCAAAACAATATCTAGTCCTACTGCCCTAACCTTTGAATTGAGATCATTCTATCCTGGACGTTTCTAACCGGGCTGACATCACTTTGAAATTTATAGATCTTTCACTACTCTAATATGGACGTTCCAACTTGAAAAAACATAACAATTTTCCAAATTTTCCACATTGATCATAGGGTATAGGTGGTGATGAACACACAAATTATATGTTACCTACCTTCCCAAATTGATGGCACACAATAGATTGATCATTGGAATCCACTAACGAAGAGATCTAGGAAGGACGACATGGACTAACACCTCACCTATTCTCTTAATCATCTCACTTCCACTTCTTATTAGATGAACTGCCACTACCCTAGACTGCTTCTAGCATTGTTTTAGGAAAATAGTAATTCCCACTGTGATTTATATCCACCATTAAAGCATGATTAACCACCTCGACATACATATTCAACTAGAACAAGAAGATTTGGGATCAGATTTTTAACCGCAACCCCATTTCTAACTTTTGAGCCTTGAACTACTCATTCGTGATTAATTATGGGGAGAACCGAAAAAATTCTGTAATATGGATAACATAATCCATCATGATTTGGTCTCCCTGGAGAATATCCAAAAAACAGTAATGACTTGGTGAAGGCCAAGGTCTCAGGGAAATACTACTCATTGAAGATGACTTTGAAATCCTTCCAACCCATCAACTCATTTGGTCCGTCTTGAACTATTGAGAAAAACCACATTTGACTGGGTCCTTCCTATATGAATGAAGAACAATCCACCTTGACTACATTTAGAGTGTCAAGAAACTCAAAAATCCTGCCAATATTCTCAGTATAATCCTCACCTTCCCCTGGATCTGTGATACCCCAAAAGGAAGGGGGATTATTCTTAAGGAACTCTTGAGATTTATCCTTTCTTGGGAAAAGTTTAGATTCTCTAACCTGATGAGGAATAGAACCCAATCACATACACAATGTATGGATATCCTAAAACACTAATACCACTAATCTCTAATAAATTGTTGAGGGGGAACACTCCTTAGACTCTTCCGCTTATTTCACATGAATTCTTCAGGGAGGCATCTTACTATAGTAAGCAACAACAACAAGGAAAAACCATCAATGCAAACATTAAGGAAATTTTATAAAAATAATTAGCAACAAAATAATTTCCCATTTTTTTAAAATCAATCAAAACCATATCCAATATAATAATAAGAAAAACCAATTCACCACAACTCAGTGTCCATATACAGTTTAAAACCTCTATGTCTCACCTATAAAATAAGTCAAACCAAATCCCAACATCCAATGGTGACACAAGATCGGTCAAGAGGCGTGTCATCTAGACACCCCACTTGAAAACAAAACCTCAAGCCCTGAAAATACTAGATCCTATCTATTCAATCTCTCCTAAATATAATTCTCCAAATAAAGAGAAAAAAATATTCTGATACCATTTTTTCACGAAAAAATTTGGGGTTCCATGCAACCCTAACCCAACCTGGCCCGATACATGGCCTGAAGGGAATTTTGGATCCCCATGGGATGGAAACTAGTGCTTGGGTATCAAAAATAAACTTTTGGGAATGATTTCACTCATGTATTTAACTATAACCATCCAATATAAATAAGAAATCATCACATAAATGATAACCATAACTAAAACGAGATACATCAATTTTCGTATTCATCATTTTACAACTCTAACCAAAACCAAAATACCACAATGGAAAGGGATATAACTAATCCACAAATCAAAAGCCTCCATGAAACGATAGTGATGTCAACATCAAGCCACCTCCACTAACACCTACATAATTTGGAAGACTAGCATCTAGATCCACGATCACCACTATGATACATCTTTGATTTACCTGGGACTTAAATAACAATGTCTACATACACCCAAGGGTGTATATAGGGTGTGATAAAATGTCTAGTACGATGAAACCCAAATAAACATTCCATGAAATTAAAGTATAAGACAAATCAACATTCATATGTTCATAAGAACATTTGAAATCTTTGTAAGAAAACATTTTTTAGAAAAACACTTTTAAGGGAAACCTTTAATAAATGAAAATTACTTTGAAATCACAATCTAAACAAGGTCCACCATATAGAAACTATTAGTACAACATCACAAAAGAATCATGTCATAGGATAACACCATGGGAAACCCCTATAGGTTAATTGATCTAGTGTGACCCTATAAACCTCATACCTTAGTGACAAGATCCACAAACCAAAACCCACAGAGTCTTCATGCATGATCTACTAGAGGGGATATCATCCCAAGGTATAGTGGTCTAAAAATATAATAAAAAACGCATAGAGTCCTATGTGAAATACACTATAGAGGAATTTATCCTAAGGTCTAGTGGTCTTTGATCATATCACATATTTAGTTACTATTGTATGGTCAATATTGCGAGAAGAAACCATGCCTCAACCCTACTGAATCAACTAGTGTACTAGTTCTAGTTCACCCACCAAGATACATGGGATTCTTGTTTTTCTCAATTTTAATTTCAAATGTCACATAAATCATTATAGTCACATAAAAATTTCGTGAATCACATTCATATATGAAAATTCACTTCTTTCACAAGAATATTCATTTAATAATCAAAACTCACATGGAAACAACCATTTCACATAATCAAAACAACTTTCAAATTCACACGCAGAACAAATCCATTTGGAAACAAAATTTTAACAACATTCACAATTTATAAAACCCATTCAGAAACATACAAATATTATTACACATGAAATCCAACCATTTTTATTGGAAAATCTCCTTTTAAATCCATACACACAAAAAATTCATTTAATAACATGCTTCACATTACATGAAAAATTAGTAGCACATATTTTAGAAAAAAAATAAAGACCACATGAAACAAAATCTATTTCCCTTGGAAAACAAAATTTAATCAGATATGTACCTCAAAACCTCTTGAAAACATATTTTAAACCTTTCACAAAATCCATTGAACCTGTTTATAAAGAACAAAAAAGATGCACACTTGAAACACAATCAAATTATTTTGGAAAACCATATTCCAACACACACTCACTTTAAAACACATTTTTCACCACATACATAATCCATAAAACACATTTATGAATCCACACAATCATATAAAAATCATATATTAATGTGAAAGTATGGAACCACCTACCTCATTCTTGGAAACTTCATAAATCTAGAGAAAAACAAAAATTTCAACTCATAAAACCATATAAATGTAAGATCAAACCAAAAACATCAAAATTTCACCCAAAAACTCAAGATCAAACCCTTATTAGGTAAAAAAATCCACTAGAAAAGAGGAAATCAAAGAGGGAGGTAGAGAAACCCTAGAAGGAAGAAAAAAATCCAAATAGGATAGATTATATGATGATTACTTAACGAACTAAGTCCAAAACAACAAAAATATTTGGGTTCAAGGGGTCCAAGAAGGATTGGAGGAAGTTATTAAGGATGAAAATCCCGTATGTCTCAAAATAGGGGTGATATAAGGTTAAATATGAAGAGGGAAAATGAGTAAATTTGTGAATTTTTATGACCTAGATCGGTAACACTGTTAGCCTACTTGGTTTTCTAAACTGTGTGGAAACTGAGTATCCCACTCTCTCCTAGAAGACCATGGTCGCATGGTTTTCCTGGGACATGGTTCATGATCGTTCAACTAGTCGTTCTTCCTGAAAAGTTCCACTATGCAAGGTGAACAGTTTTCCCTAGTCCATCACATAGTTTCCTCTAACCATGCTCCAACCGTGCGCCACCAGATATAGGGTCCAAAAATTCCATTTTCCCCCAAAACATCTTGGGGAAATAAAGGGATAAATATAATAACATAAATAAACAAAGGAATTCCTCAAAATAAAGTCATGAATGTGACACAAACTATTTACAAACCATTATGAAGTTTATAAATAGATGGTGACTATGAATGACTACGGATAAACCTAATGCATTAAAGATTAAAAATAATATGTCAATATTCAGACATCCTATAAGTTATTTTTAGGATTAAGTGGTTTTACACTATGATTATTGTTTCTCACACTATGTTTTTTAGTTTTGTTTTCAATGGTTAGAATATGAGGGAACTGGGTTAACATTGAATGAGAATGAAAATTATACAATGAGAAATCGATTGGGATAATGATTGGAGTAAAGGAAATTATGATTATTCTTAATCAGTTATAACAGAAAATGATTAAAAATGTCCACTTTAATAGAAATTTGAGCTCTCCAATGAATTGAAAGATAAAGTTCACTGAGATTCTAGGTAGTATATACCATGGAGGAAAGAAGATTTAGTGTCTTATATTTATATAATGTGGAATAAATCAATCAAGGGAATGTATCAGAAGGATGGAAATATGTTTTTGGTGTATAAAAGAAAGAAATAAATCAAGTAACTACAAAGAAAAAATGAAATATTTTTTTAATATAATGGATAAGAATAATGCTCTCCCTATGGTATCATTGACCATTGAATGTTTTAAATGTGGAAATTATGGGAATTATGAAAATCAGTTCCCTAAGTGGAATTCTCATGAAAATAATACTACAGTTTTTATGTGTAATGGTTTTACTTCTTATGATGAAGTGACTATAAATGAAATATCAACATAAAGTGGTATTATAGAATATTATGATGAATCCATGATTTTGAAATTTAAGTGATATCATTGATGTTTTTATGTATTAGAATTCATTAATTATGAAATATATAAATATGGTTCAGTATATTTTTTACAATAAATATTTTAAACAATATGTTGAATGATGCTGATGACCAAAAAATTGATTTTATTTCAATGTTATATTTTATGGAAACTCAATATTAATGGATGATAACCCTTAATATGTTCCTGATGTTGAGAAAATGGTGCTATGTTTTAAAAAATAGATGATTGATATGAATAAAGTAATTTGGATAGTGTTAATTACTTTTGAACTAATAAAGGATTTGTTGGAAAAGTTGTTTATGTTATGATTGTGTCATTTTATAACATTATATTATCTATGGAGTATGTAAAATAATCTATGGATTTATTCATGGAATGTGGATTAATACATATTTTCATTGAGGTTTTATAGTAATTATGGTTTTTAAAAAGATTCAAGAGAATATATGAAAAAGGTATTCAAATATTTGGTATGTGAAAATTAATATCTTCTTATTGATTTTTGGATTATAAATGTTGATTTTGGAAAATTTAGAGACCTTTTAACTAAATTTTAAATTTTGGAAGTGTTATAAGTATAACCATTTATGGAATGGTTTACGTTAAACTATGGATGAGATTTTAGGTATTATCATATTTATTTAAAATATAAAGATTTATCCATATTGGATAACTAGTGTTATCCTTTTTTTACAAGATATAGATGTAATAACCTATCATTCAATTATGGATTATGCGATTTGTTAGTGCTTTAGTCATAAAAAGTTCATATGAATTTCATGGAGTAATATATAATGTTGAAATTTATTGAGGCACTACCAAAGTATAAATTTTTTCTTACTATAAAAAGGAAATATAATCTATAGGTATATCATCCCCTTTGAAATTATTGATTATATCATGATGTTAGCATATCAATTGGAACATCCACCAAACATTTTTCTAGTTCAAGATGTATTCCAAGTATCTATCATGAGGAAGTAAATACCTGATCACTCACATGTATTGAATATATATTTCATACTGTTGGAGCATGATATTCCTTATGATGAAAAAATGGTAGAGAATATGAATCGAATATAAAAGGTTCTATGAAACAAAAACCACTTACTTGGTAATGTTTTTTTGGAGAAACCAATAACATGATAAAGATATGTGGGAACTAGAGGATATAATAACGGAAAATTATCCTTAGTTTTTTTTACTAGTGTGATGAATTTTAAAAGTGGAATTAATTTTAAGTGGGGTAAAATGTAACACACTGAGATTTTAGTAAATATTTTTTAAAATAAATTGAAATATTTGAAATATTTTTCATTACATGAAACACTGAGTTTAGATTGCATTATATGAAACACTAAATTTAGATTTCATTTCACAAAAAACTGAGTTTTTCTTGTGTTACATGAAATAATAAGTTCAACTTTCATTACATAGAACACTAAGTTAATCTTGTGCTACACACAACACTTGGTTGTATTTCATTACACATGATATTGAGGTAAAAAAATGTGATATATTATTTATATAGTTATAAAACAAGAACTTTATAACCTTGTTATTAAACATAGATATGTGAATAGTTATAATTTTTTTAAAATATTAATTATAATTCTTTTATATAATGGATACATTTTTTATAAAAAATCACTTATTTTTTGGTAAAGTCTTTATATGTTTGGAAAATACACTTTTCTTAAAAAATGATTTTTATTTATTTTTGTGAATGTAAATAAAATTAAATTTTTACATACATTGAAAATTAAATTGATTAAATAAAATTTACTTTTCAAATCACCATGTATAAAAGTACTCAATGTGTGATTTTGGTATTTTTATGAAATGTTTAATTTTTTGATGAATAGTGAAAATTATTAATTTTTTTTGGAAACTACTTTTCGTTTAATTTATTTACAAAGATAAATTATATATTAAATTAGTTAAAATTTAAAATTAGTTTCATTATACATCCATTGAAGAAATTTAGGTAATTATAATTAATCTCATAATTAATTTTGATATTAAAACATTTTAACCATTTGAACATTTTCCCTTTAATAACCATGCTTTCTCCTCATGACTACGAGATTAACTTTAAAATGAAATTTAACAAAAATTTGAATGAAATTTTGAAAAATATATTCCATATTTTTAATATGGATAATTTATTTTATCAAATATGGTCAAATTATTTTTTTGATCATAATGATTTATGAAAATAGTTAAAAATTAATTTCTAAGATAAATGTTAAAACATTGTTTTACAAGCTACACGTTCTTGTGTTAAAATTAACATTCCAAAAAATACGATTTTTTATTTAATAAATTTTATTTCATATTTACAATCAGTAGGTATAAATTATCTAATAATTCAATTTTTATTTTAGTCTTAATGTATAAAATTCATAGGTTAAAGAAATTACTCACCGTAGTGAAAGTTAAAATGGTAAAAGAGAGTAAAACAAAATGGGTAAGGAATTACATGTATAGAACATGTATTTTTTTTTATACTGGAGATTTTTATTAACCATATCATCCCTAACCTAAATTATATATCAATTTTAGTGAAACTTAAAGTGATATTTACCTCCCATTATTTATTACTATTGGGTATTTATAAATATGCCACACCTCCTCAATTATAAAAATGAAACCACTCTCCTCTTTTCGTAACACCATGAAACCCTTTTGTATCAACCAATAAATTCACAAAAAACTTAAAAAATTCCATTATCTAATCCTAGAAGCTTTAATTTTTTCATATAGAAAACATTTGAATTATTTTAGTGTAAACCTAAAGAGAATACCTGAAGAATAGGTAACATTTATCAATGAGAATTCTTGTTTTATTTCTTACCCCACCAACTCAAATTATTATTATAACATGTTTATATAATAAAATAATATATATAATTATATAATTATATTTTTTATGTTATGGTCATGACCTAAAACCATCTCTGGTTCCATAAAATTGGTTACGAGATCATTATTAATGTGTAGGTCGGACTACCACCTCACGAACCGATGTCATTCATTTTTCAATTACCACCTCTCATGGATATAAATAATGATGTATTTAATATTTATATATCATATTTATGATATTATTATACTTCTAAAATTATTATATAACCCTTAACATCATACTCTCTTTTTGTGGGAGTATGAGACCGTCGCTCGTGTGTATGGAAGACTACCGCCTTGTGAAGTGATGTAATTTATTCACACCTAACATTAGAGGAAATAAGGATAGTTTTAATGAAAATATTTAATATATATTAAATAAAAATGTTTTGGAAATGATAATATATCATATATATTTTTTTCTTTCAGTATGA
The DNA here is from genome assembly GCA_963277665.1 of Viscum album. Taxonomy (NCBI): domain Eukaryota; kingdom Viridiplantae; phylum Streptophyta; class Magnoliopsida; order Santalales; family Viscaceae; genus Viscum; species Viscum album. The sequence continues at coordinate 1,230,555,879 of OY728133.1, read as the reverse complement.
AAAAAAGAAACAATGTTCATGTATATGCAAGACATACCGGCTCTAGGAACAGTGTATTTCATTTTCCCTCACTATGTTTTATATATTACTCTAAATAAATATATATAAAATATATGTGATACTTATTTCATGGTTAAAAGTATTTATATAAGGAAATAATTATCAGTTTAATATAAATAAAAATAATAAAATCAAAGTATATATGAAAAACAAAGCGGTTATTACCCGAAAGGTAAATTTAACATTAAATTTTTAATAAATGGATAATAAAAGATCATATGCCAATATTATCTGGTATGATATATATAAATATTTTTAATTAATAGATTTATAATAATATTATATTTATTAAATAGATTTTTTGAATGTGTATGACCAAAGTAAAGACTTGAGTTAACGGATTTCTATCTCACTTTTATTATGGTGTGAGACACATCCCATATTCACCATGTGTTTCTTTTATGGGGTTCATATACCTAAAATGAATTTATTTTATTATTATTATGAATATAACTATTTTTATTCACATATCCATTTGATTATCTCTCTTTTATCCGGCTTATGGTTCAAAAGTTACAAATTCGGTAAGGGATTTTTGTCTTAATTTTCCATATTTGAGACATATGACATGTTATGAACCTATAATCTTTTATAGGGTGTATATACAGTTACATTGACATGTAATATTAGTAATTTATTTATAATAATGATATTTTGAACATAATTTAATTATATTCCTTCATTCGGTTTATGTTCCAACGTAACAAAAGTGTTAAAGATTTTATGTTACAATCTCATATTTTATTAAGACTGTTTATGATTATGTTTTTGATGATAGATTCTTATGACCAATATCTCAAGAAATTAATTAATTTTCTTCAACATTTTTGTAAATTCATAATATATGTTTTCCCTTCATTTTACTCACTTTATTTACTCAAGAGTTCAAAAGAAGTGTTTTTACGAATAATCATGTTTTCAGTCAAAAATAATTTTTATACCAAAACCATGTTTTATAAAAAACAAAATTCAAATATATTTTGGACATTTTTGAAAAATAAAAAGATTAATTAATGGATTTTTTACGTTTTTTAAATTTTTACTAAATTTTCTAAAAATAATCATCACATCTTTTTCAAAAACAATTAATGTTTGGATTTTAACAATAATATGAAAGGAATATTTTTTTATATGTAAGGCATGAAATTAATTTCACACTATCATGAAAATTATTTCATTTGAAGCTTACTTTATATGTTTTAAATTTTTTTAACAAAAAATTTTATTAAAAAATTACGTTTTAAAAAGTGTTTTTAAAAGTGGAGATAATATTTTCCTTAAGAAATGTTTTAAATTATTTTAATTCTTAATTTATAAGTTTTCATGATTATTTTAAAATAAAATTATTTAAAAATATTTTATAAAGTCTTGTTTTAAAAAATTAATATCCAAAGAATTGTTATTTTTCCTAAAGAAATGTTCAAAATGAGTTATTTTTCAAAATCATTTTCTATCTAAGATGATATTTTTTGGTGTTCCTTATTCATTACTAGGGATAAGATCCAAATATACCATTCGATTTTTTTTTCAAATGGGTTATGATTATGATTACAATATATTTAAGAAATCCATTTATATTCCATGGGTCATACCATGATAAAATTCTTATAAAACCCACTTCTTTTTTCATGCGATAGGCTTTGATTAAATGATAATAAAACATGTTTTATGTTTATAGGTTATGTTTTTATAAATTTTTTATGAAACTCATTTAATTTTAGGGGTTTTGATAGGTCTAATTGTTTATGATCTTATAGAACACTTATGTATGATTTTCATTATGTGATGGTGGTTATTTTATAATAGATAATGGTGGTTAATTTAGAACCAATGATGGGTGGGACATATACCTCCCTCCAATGAATTGGGTACTGATTTATAAATCATGGGATAGGAAAGACTATAATTATGAGCAAACTTGGTTCAATAAATAATTTTTTCTACTATGATGGTTTTGGGAGTGAACCATGGATACCATGATTGTTTGGAGAGTGAACCCATTACACTATAAGGAAAGGGATGAAACTGTGGATGGTGTTATGTAACACCCAAGAGATTTAACCTCCAATGAATCACCCTTATATGTTTTAGCAACGAGACATGACTACTAAGGAAATGATTTTATATGCTTATGTGTGCACCAAAATTTTATGTCTTATGACAATGTTATAATATAATGGTTCATGTTATTTGATTTCATTATAACCCATTTTTTATGATCACTCAATTATTATTCCATGCTTGAAGATTATGATCCTTGATCTGCAAGGTATGGTTTTCAAATGCTATGATCATGTTCTCATGAAGTTATGTTCATGTTATTCTTATGTAACTTCCTCGTTCACCCTTACTAGGAATTAATGATCATCCATTCTTATTTTTACTTTCCACAAGTTATGAATAGAGGTTTTAAGTAGTTTTTTATATGATGATTATTAAAGGGGGAGATATTTATGGGAGACTTTGAAGATCCTTCACTAAATTAAGAAGATTGTGTTACAAGTTTTCGAAGGCACTAAACTATTATGGTCCTTAGTCATGTGTTTTTGTAATGTATTTAACATTCATAAAAAAAGATGTAACATATATTCTTGAGAAGTCTAGGTCGCTACATTTTCAATAAAATAATTACTTCTTTTAACTCTAAATCATGATTTACGTAATATTGCTCATGAATTTTCGGTTTTCACGTGTCATAAGCTATCCCCATATCATTATTCATGATAATTAATCACATTCGGTTCTTCAATTCATAATTATATATTAAAAACCCTTCTCTACTATATGGTAGTGTAGGTATAGGTTTACTGATGAACCTTGTTTTCAACTCCTTGAAATTTTTCTCACATTAATTTGTATAAATTAACATTGATCATTTCCAAGTTTACATGGTTTTTTCAATTATATATCAATGATAAATTTATCAAAAAGTGTAAATAGTATCTTACCATCCTAATAAAACAATAGATCTTGGTTTCTATTGTTAATATAGTATATTTTCAATAAATTACATCTTTAAAGAGTAATATGATATACCCATACTTGATATTAATGATATTAGAATGTGAATTTCTATATCATAAATTCACACATGGTAAATTTAGCATACAACTTTCTCTTCCATAGTATCCTCAGTACAATCATTAAATGTTTTTAATTATCTTACATTATGTTGAAATATATATTATTATCATCTATGAAGACAACCACTATAATTTCTTCCAATTTTTAACTCTCTCAGATGGCCAAAAAGGGTTAGTTATAAAACCTCAAGCACACCTCCCCCAATGCCAGACACTACTGACTAGAGGTGGTGGTATGAAAAGTATAGTGGGGATACTATACCCTTTGGTATGAAGTTTTATATAAGTAGAAACAATTTATAATAAAATAACAATAATAAAATGTATTACATAGTTTAAGAAAATAAAAAGTCCAACTAAATAATCCAATAAATAAATAATAAATAATATAATTACATCCTAGAATGAAACTAAATGTAATGATAGAACAATACCAGAAAACAACCGGTAGACTCAAATGAGAAACTCAATGTCTCAGGTCCTGAGACCCATGTTAGTACCATCTATAAACTCTAACCCATCTATAAACAAGCAATCAACAAAAATATCATTTTCCATTTTCTAAACCTACATCCAAAAAATCTTTTTGGGTGCCAAACGGAAGCCCGAATTGGGTGTGAGTATAACTCAGTAGGTCGACACTACCATGTATAAACTAAACCATTCTGATAAGAAGTTTATGCAATAAAGCAATAAACAAGTGTATTAATTAATTAAAAAAATAATAAAATAAAAAACAACCTTCTTTGACTCTTTTCTGGAATATCTCTAGGCATGTCTTCATACCATGACAACAAGAACCATATAACCAAGGTAAAATACCCTAATTTGTTTCCATGCCATAATATCTCTGATCATGTCTTACAACCACTCCATTCACATCAATATAACCAAGTTAAAATAACATACATCAGAGACATGCTGAAATACCTATGAGAATATCTTATGACTATACCTACCACAACCATATAACCATGGTATTTTGAAAACAATCTGAGACAAATCCCTATAATCATTAAAACATTTGGGACAAATCCCAATATTAATTGCAACATGGGACTAGGTACAACATGCTCTCTATAAGCATTACATCATGGTACTGGTCTATTCCAGCTCAATATCTACATTACAACACATAAGGGTTCATGTTCCAGGGCCGATCTTGATATATATGCATTACAACATCGAACAAAATCCATTTTATATAGAGTGGATATCACAATATAACATCAAAATTATCAACGGTTAATTATTTGAATTACCATCATTCCTTCATATGCAACTTTCAATTTAATTCAAAAACTATTAAAAATTATATCAACAAGAAATAATCCATAATTTTGGGATTCTAGAACAAGAAATCCACCTAGGTAATAAGTCATGATAAACATACATTAATCCATTATCCAATTCAAATATATTCATGTTTTTCTCACCGAATGGCTAGATATAAGCTAGGTTTGATGAAAATTGAGAAACAAGGATTTCAAGGTGTAATCTCATTTATTATTTATTGAATTTTGGCACACCATTTTTTGGTGAAATCACAATATTTCATAAACTTAGAAATTATCAAACTACAGGGTTAAGATTTATACCCCTACCTTTAACAAGATATCCAACAATGCTTCCAATAGGAAATTTCCATCAGGAAAAAGGTGTGGATGATTGAAAATAGGTTCCTAGATAAAAACTGATCAAGAAAAAAACCAATAACACAATTGGTTAAAGGATTTAACCACAACGATTGGAGATGAAGGAAGAGAAGGAATAAAAAAACCGAAACCATATACTAGGGATTGATCACATACATGGGATGTCTGGAAAGAAAGATGGCACCCAAAATTGCATGGAGAGATCCCTAAGATGGATAATAGAGGATCTTCAGTAGATTTTAATGAAAATCAGCTGCACATCATGTTTAAAGAAGTAGGTATGGAATTTTCATGGTGTGTAATGTGATTACATGTTTAGTAAATGTTTTTAAAGGAATAGGATAAAAACCAGTCAACTCAGATTTTTTTTATTAAAAACCTCGAACAATTTTATGAAGTGAAATCCCTTTAAATTATGTGTAAATGTTCTGTAGTTTATTTTTTAGACCAATTTCCTTTTAAACAACCAGAACCCCCTTTAAAGCTTCTCAACATACCAAGAACCCATGAAATTCTTAACCCATTATAATAAAACACTATTAATACAAAAATTCATACATCCCCAAGATTTAGGTATTTTTATTCAACAATATTCTCTTCTAAGATACTCTTTGGTCCTTCTCAAGTTTCTTTTAAACCTAATAATGCATTTATTCATATGATATACTTTCATGAAAAAAACTGAAAGGAAATATTGATAAAAACTCAGAGAGAGAGACGTACATGAAAAAAGAAAGAATCTTACAACCTCCCCACTATATAATAACTTACCTATGAGATACTCCAAGTGACAATATAAGGTCTTAGTGAAAATGTTTGGCCATTGTGTTCACATTTCGGACTCCCTCTCCCATGTATCCTCCTGAAATATCTCGTCCTTCCACTACAATCTAACCAATGATATAGTTATACTCTGAAGATATTTCTCACTATGATCCTCAACCTGTATCAGATGCTCCTGAAAATATGCATCATCAAAAATAATTAAGTCTTATATAGCTAACAAATGGTAATGGTCTGTATGAAATCATCGTAGCTGTGAAATGTGGAACACATCATTCATGGAGTTGTAGTACTATGGAAGGGATAAATGGTATGTCGTAGGACCAGTCTTTTCCACTAATTAAAATGACATGACAAACCTGGGACCTATAATTATTTATTTCATTAGAAGGCACTACCCAAACCTAGGAAAAAATCAATGGAAAACCTGATAACTGAACATAGATTCCATAGATCATCTCTGATGGTCAACATATGACTTATTCTTAATCTGTGCGGTTACCAACCATTGTTTGATCAACTAAACCTATTCATATGTCACCAAATTGAGAATAGGCCAAAAATGTGTTAACTCACCTATCTCTAGCAAACAAAGAGGATAACATCATGGGATTCCATAAAAATCCTCAAAATGATCCATTTATATCGATTCTTGGAAGATATTATTGAATGAAAACTCCACATGTTTGATACGTTTCTCCTATGAACCACCAAAATAAAAAACAAAGGCTCATAAAATATCCTCTAGAACCTGTATATCCCACAAAGATTAACCACTAGTATATATATGATAGGTTGTGCTTAAATGAACTCATGATCCCGAGGATTTCTGAAGACCATTCCATAAACATGATTTGAAATAAGGATATCTTTCTGAAATGATACTCCTCAGAACATCGTGTAACCGAACCACCTTGATCATGTAATTATTTCTTAGATAATCAATTGTAAAGGTTTCCCAAATAGGTAAAAAGTGGGATACCTTAGTTAGTCGATCCAAAATAAACCATACAACATCATTATTATGGGTCGTCCTGGGTATTCTAGTTAAGAAAAATCTATTGTGACATCATCCCATATCCACTCAAGAATGTGTAAAGGCTGTGAAAGCCTAGTAGGACTATAATGCTCATCTTTTACCTGCTGATAAGTGAAGCATCTATCCATGAATCATGCCACATCCTTCTTTATTCCTAAACACTAGTATTTTATAAAGATATCATGATACATGTTTATTAAAATAGGATACACCACCCATATAGAATCATTAAACTCTCTCATCAGCTCCTTTTGAAATCCTTTAGGAACCCATACTCAGCAACAAAAAAAGAAGAGAATTTCCACTACCAGGAGAACATCTTGATGGAATCTAAAAATGAAATAATTTGTCTCTTAGAACTAAACCCTCTAGATGAAACATCTTCTCAGGATTAATCTTTTCCAAAATCAAGGGTATAATAGATGTCGATGTTAGAGCTACTCTCCCCTAAGATTTATAAACATCCAAATTCTTGTCTGCAAAGAGGTCAATTATCTTACACTCTTCTCAAGACTCCCATACAAACTCTTCCTATGTCATTCATATAAAAGTTTCAAAAATAATTTTTCTATTACCTTGTGTATAAGACAATTGAATGTTGAAAGACTACAGATAGTAAACCCACCTCATCTGTTGAAGGTTCAGGTCCTACTAAGAAAAGATATACTTGAGGTTGTTGTGATACGTGTATACCAAAAACTTCTCACACATGGGATAATGTCTCCCACATCTCAGGTCATGTACCACTATCATGGACTCTATATCGTGAGTAACATAATTACTCTCATGCAGTCTCAACTACTTGGAACCATAAGAGACCACTCAATCCTCTTGCATCAGACCTACTCTATGTCCCACTCTGGATGTGTTATAGTACACAATATATGATGTAACTAGAACAAGTAAAGTAATGATACGTGTTGATGTCATCATGCATTTTACCTCCAAAAAATCCATCTCATAAGCATTAGAATAAAAAAAATTACTCCTTTATTGGTAATCCCTAACATTGGTGCTGGAAAATGGGAGAAATCATGGATAAAACAATGGTAATAACATTCTAATCCAAGAAATCTCTAAATATAAAATATTTTTAGGGGTTGTTTCAAACATATCACAGTTGTGGTTTATATGGGTCCACAAACAGTCCTTCCTCTAATATGAAATGGAAAATGAAGTTCACTTCATTAATTCAAAAACTGCATTTGGTTAGCTTGGCATAAGGTTGATTCTCTATAAATGTACTTAGGGTGATGTCATGATGTTTTTCATGATTGCCTATTGACTGGGATTATACTATGATATCATTGACTAAAACTACCAAAAACTGATCCAAAAAAATGTATGTAAGATCATATTTATAAAGTCCATGAATAGTATTGGACCATTAGTCAACCAAAATGACATCACTATGAATTCATACAAGCCATACCTACTCATAAAAGTAGTATGAGGTATGTTTGATGGTCTCGCCCTTAACTGATGACATCTTGATATCAATTCATTATTAGAGAAGATATTTTCACCTCTCAACGGATCAAAAATATCCTCAATGCATGTAAAAGGACACTGATCTTAACCATTATCTGGTTCAACCATTGATAATACAAAAATAGGTAAAAATACCTATCATCCTTGTTGGTGATGATAACTAGAGAACCCCCGGGAGATGTAATTGTCCATATGAAGTATTTAGATTCTATATCTTCCAACTGAACTTCCAATTCCCAAATCTATACTAGTTTTATTTGGTATGGTGAGATAGAAATTGGGTCTACTCCCAGCATCAAATCAATCATGAACTTGATCTCTCACTCTAGAGGTAGGCCATAGATCTCATTAGGGAAAACATAAAAAAAATGGTCTACCATAGGAGGGAAACAATCATGCTATATTCAACCATTATATAGAGCAAGACTAGATATCTAAGTCATGATACAATCTAGTCTACACCGAAAAGGTCGCACATTACAAGCCTGAAGACCCCACTCACTCTAGTGAGAACAACTACTTCCTTATGGAGATAGAACTATAATTCTCTTTTTCTAATAGTTGAAATGATTCTAGTATATTACTTACCAATCCATTCCACTCATCATGTAAAAGCCTTTCATTTCCACCAAAAATGGTACCCAAAATAAATGGTAACCACCAATATCTTGGGAAAATGCTTTGCACCATTTGATATTCTATAATCACACTCCCGATGATGTGTAAATGGTTAAAACACCATTTAATATTTCCACATAAAATCCCAACCCATTTGTAAAAAGATTATATTTGAAAGAATGTGATTCCCCAATATCAAAAAAACATAGGCCAATGTGGATGATACAAGAATCATACCTCTGATGGTAGATAGTCTGGAATCCATGTTATCCAGATTAGTTTGCATAATTTTCAACAGACTAGTCCCTCTACCATGGGCTCCAATATTACTACCTAGAGAAATATCCCTTTCTTGGTATTTTTTCTCATGCATAGGGGTACCACCTCCCATGCCTCATCCTGGCCAACCTGTGGAACTCCATCTACCAGCCTACTGAGGGGTAGCTGATCCCCTTCCTAATTCTAGTTCTTGTCTTGAACAACTTCCACCAGTCTATTCTAGAATGTTCACACAGAACATCTGAACATGGCACATTCTTCTAAAGATATGACACTCTACTGTGGTTTAATGACACTGTTGGTGCTTGTGACCAAACCATTCACACTGATAGCACTATAATGAAACACAATATTGGGATGGTTTTCCACTACCCTAACTACTCTTACCACTACTTTATTAGATTAAACTATCCTAACGACTCTTCTTACCACTCAATGATTAATTCCTAGATCTCACTATTGAAATATCTGAGACTCTACTCAGAGCCTATGTCAAATTTCTTTCTATGATGAGTGTCTGATTCATCAGGTATTAAAATATTCTTAAATGGAAAACATTTACCTATGACATGATCTCATAAAAAAGACCATCCTGGAAATGTTTCACCCTATAGATCTTTTGATCTGTCAAAGATGGAATAAGGAGAAATAGGTCCGTAAATTCTTTAGCATAGTCCATCAATAACAGACTCTAATGTGTCAGATGCATGAACTCATGAGATTTTTCATCCCCCATGGTCTTGGAATAGAAATGGCTCAAGAACTTTGTCTCAATGTCCTTCCAAGATAATTCATCCTACAACCCAGCTTTCTCTAGAATATCCCACCAATGCTTGGTAGGTCCACAAAACATATACACAGAAAAGTTCACCCTCCTATTTTTGGGTGTCTTATGATACTTGAATATTGTATGGACTTACTCAATCTATAAATTGGCTTCCTGGGGTCCCCCTTACACAGTAATCATAAGTATATGTTGTAGTTGGAACTCTCTTGTCAGCTCATACATCGAAGGAATAGTAAAAATATTCTCCATTTACATAGATCACATGACCATCAAGAAGCTATCATGAAGCTGAACATCCATATGCTCCATAAGAACTACATGATTCCCTAGTTTAGCTACATGAGGAGCATTCTTATTACACTCTTCTAATGATTTATTTTAAAATGATGAGAATACATTTTCTCTATAATACACACACACACCTAAGAAAATTGGAAATCTACAAGTTTAATCCCAATAGGGGACTACAACTGAGAACCACTAACTCTTGGTCTCTCTATAAATGGCTTAATATTATTTTAGCATGACACAGAAAATCAATTCATTTTCTAATGAAATAGATATCTCATATTACAGTTCAATAAGAATGTATATATCATATTCTAAAATAAAAATTTCCCTACCATATACAATTCATATCAATTTATCCAAAATGCCTATTATGATTCATGTATCCTTATCTCACACCATAATGGACCATGATTAAAAATTTCAAGAAATAATAAGATCACAGAACAATAACCTCACACAAAATATGAATCAAAAAAGGTGATATAACATAAACTATAACAAGAACACAAAAAAATAGTAATAACATCTCTAGGGACTCTTATTTTCCCCAGTACATAGGTTAGCTACTCTCATGCACAAGTTCATTACCAAGTCTGAAAAAATCACTGTCTCCTTTCTACCTTTCCCAAACTATAAATAAAAATTAAAATAAAACCTACTTCTTTGGTACCACATTGTAACCTCTCCTAATATATCACTCTCTCACGTGGTCGGAAAGGGTTGGTTATGAGACCTCAAGCATGCCTCCCCATATGCCAGAGGCTTTCAATAAGCAATGAGGGTGTTAAAATTATAGTGGGGATACTATACCCCTTGGTATGAAGTGTCATATTAGTAGAATCAATTCATAATAAAATGGAAACAGTCGATGTAAAGACACACCGTAAGACAAAAAAATACAATAATCCAATAAATAAATAAGAAATAATGTAATGACATGCTAGAATGCAACTAAATGTCTTGCTAAAACAATACAATAAAAATACTAGAAGAATCAAATTAAAGACTCAAAGTCCTCGATCCTAAAAACCATGTCGGTCCCATATTTAAACTCCATCCCATCCACAAATAAGATATCAACAACATGGTCTGTTTCCCTTGTCCAAACCTGCATCCATGAAATATGCAGAGTTTTCAAACAACTGCGTAAATAGTGTGTGAGTATAAATAAATAGGTTGATACCACCATATCTATATAAAACCATTATGATAATAAGTTAATTCAGTGACATGATAAACTAGTGTATTAATTAATTAAACAATTAATTAAATACAACAACAATCATCTTTGTCTCCATGCCCCAATATCTATATGAATGTCTTAAAACCATGTCAACTATAACTATATATCCAAGGTAAAATAACATTATTCAGAACCTTTCTAGAATATCTCTGATCATGTCATATGACCAAGAAGACCAAACCATATACCCAAGGTAAAATAACATGCTTTGGAACCATTTCATCATATCTGTGAGCATGCCTTACGACTAGTACTACCACAACCATATAAACATGATATAGTCACTACAATATGGGTTAAACCCCTATAATCATTATAGAATTTGGGATACGACCCTATAAGAATTACATCATGGGAATGGGAATAGACGGTTCTCTATAAGCATTATAGCATTGGACTGGGCTGATCCCACTTAATATCAGTATTGCAACATATAAGTTCACATTTTCTAGGGTTGAGCCCAATATATAATCATTACAGTATGGAACATAATCATTTTCATATAGCATGAATATGATAATATCGCATCATAATTATTAATGGTTATTATGTGAATTACCATTCTTCTTTCATTTTCTACTTTCAATATAATTAAAAATTGATTAAACATTATTTCAATTAAAAATAAGCCATAATTTATGGATTTTATAATATGAACTCATCATAGGGAACATTTCATGCTAAACATACTTTAATCTATTATCCAATTCAAATATATTCATGGTTTTCACAACCAATGTGTAGCCATATACCAGGTTGGAGAAAATAGAAAAAATGTATTTCAAGGAATAATGCCATTTATTATTTATTCATTTTGGGTGAACATTTCATTGGTGTAATCCAATTATTGTATAAACATGGTAATTATCAAACCATAGGGTAAATATTTATACCCATACCTTTAAATAACAATCCAACAATGATTCCAATGGAAAATTACCACAAGGAATAAGGGGAGAATGATTGAAAAGGGGTTACTAGATCAAAACCAATAAATATAAAAACCAACAACACAATTGTTAAAACTATTTAACTACAACGGTTGGAGATAAAGGAAGATAAGCATGAATATAACCAAAACCCAATACCAGTGATGTATCACATAAAATGGATGCATGGAAGGGAATTTGGAACCCCAAAATCACCAAGATAGAGCCCCAGGGTTGATAAGAGAGGAGATACAGTAGATTAGAATAAAAATAAGATGCACAACATGTTTAAAGTAGAGGGTTGGGTATTTATGTGGTATTTAATGTGATTATACATCATGGAAATGGTTTTAATGAAATATGATGAAGACCCATCGCATCTGATTTATTTTATTATGTGTAATCCCATTATATGATGTTTAATGTTATAAAATTTATTTTTCATCCCAATTTGATTTTAAATAACCCATACCCCCTTTAATGCTTCTCAACATAACAAGAACCCATGAAACAATTAAACCATTATACAGGACTCAATTAGTTCAAACAAGCACATATCTTCAAACATTAGGTCATTTTATCCAACAAAGTTCACCTCATGGATACTCTCCAATTCTTATCATGTTTCCTCAAAACCCAAGACTATGTTTAACCAAGTGGAAAACTTTCATTACCAAAACACAACTGAAAGGAAATACTAACGAAAACTTAGAGTGATATGTACCTAGAAAATGTTGACATCTTACAACCACAAACTAATAAAGGTAATATCTAAAGAATATATTCATTATATCAATGAAGATATCATAGAATATTGTAAGTCAAAAATGAATCAGTATGTATTAATAATGATTGTACCTCATATAGAATTATTTCTTGGATATATCCTTATTCTTGACCCACAATTAATGATATTCAAAATGAAAGTAATCGTGTAAAATTATTTATCACTACATAGTTGTTTAAAAAATTAATCAATATGAGCTAAAGGGTAACTATTATTGATAGTGATCTTGTTCAGTTCATGATAATGAATGTAAATATACATTTACCCATCATTCTGCTTAACAAGGAGTATAGGTGGTTCACATTGTGATACAAAAAGGTGTATGAATCCATTTTTAGGATCCACTTAGAGATTATTCTTAAATTCATGAAACCCAAAAATAGACATTTTATATAGATCCATTGAAATATTCATAGCACTAGGTATGAGTTCAATTGAAATATTAACCTCATGATTCAGAGAAATATTAGGTAACTCTTCTCGTAACAAATCAATAAACCGTTGTCCAATAGGCATATAATGAAAATGTTTTTCTTTCATGGTTAATATATACATAGAAAACTTATTTCAAAAATTATATTCGAAATTTCCTATAATTGTTTTCCCATATTATACCATTCATTGAAATACCCGATTTAAAACATATCTTCAAATCCTATAGAAAGGAAACATATGGAAGGGGGATCTCAGATACTCATTAATGTTAAAAACTGGAGATATACATTGAGGATCATATAACATAATAAGATAATCATATTTTTCTAAGATATGCAATATAAAATAAAATTCTCATACCTAATATTTCAAATATTATAAACAAAATTCATGGTTTAAAACATTATCATTTCAAAAGAAATGAAACAAAAGAGTGAGGAATCACAATAAAACAATCATGATCCATGGGTTAAAATTATATTCATAAAAACATTTCAAATAATTATGGAAACACCATAAGAATATAAAACATATCATACTTCAATTTTAACTGATGATACCATTATATCATAGTTGATTGGAATAATTACTTATTTCTCATATCTGATATGATCACACATCACCATTAATTTCTTATATCCTAGTGGATCTGGAATCGCCACCATTTTCCAATAGTGGATCATGAAAATCTAATCATTTACCATAATTATCTAATCATATATATGGATTTAACTAATGAATTAGAGGAATATATAATTCTAGGATCACTTGAAAAATAATAAAAAACACATATATGTGTTACATCTCATAAAACATTCATTATTTCATCATATCATAACCCATGTAAAATAAACGGTTTTCATAAAACTTTTATCATCATAATAATAAAACATGCAGAGAAATAATATGGATGGTATCATCAGATAATATCCATAATAAAGAAACAATAACATCAATTTATGTTATCACTAATGAAAAATTCATTTAAAAGATCACTGGAATTTTTATTAAGGAAAATAAACTTCTCATTTAGAAGTCAATTATTGTAAATATATAAATTTATAAAATTTTATTGAATTTTTTTAAGAGAACTATGGAATATTTATAATTAAATATAAATAATAATATTATTCATAATGAATAGATAATCTATTAATGTTTTGTATTTGAAAATAAAACATTTCTTTCACACCGTTGTAAAAAGTGAAAAATGACTTTCTTGGAAAAATGCTTCTTAAAAAAGATTCATATTTAAACCATTATAAATAATGTAAAAGGTAGTGAAAATGAAAATTTTAAAATATATCATGTAATTTTAAGAACATTCATATAAAATTTTTATAGATCATGGAGAAGTAATTTTTTTTCAACCAAAAAGTAATATAAAGTTTATTTTCCATAAAAACATTATTTTAATCTCTTGAGTAACTAAAGAGATTAAAATGAAATTAAAACATGTAGTCTCAATAAAATTACAAAATATAGTAAATGGAATATTTTTTTTCTAGATAAAGATAATATAATTTCAACATCATTAATTTGGTCCTAAAAAATCCTGATAAAAATGATATAATAAGTGAAAGGCCTTACCTAAAATGAAAATTAATTTATAAGCTCTCTAACCAATGGTAAAATAAATATAAAATTATTATAATTATATAATAAAAAATATTCATATTTATCATATCATATATTATCCACTTATAACATTTCAACACCTATATATTATTAATTAATTTTTGAAATCATCATTTTGGGTGTTAACTATTTCATTTTTCATGAAAGTTGCAGTTTGAATGTTTTAGTCCTTGTAATTTAATCACGTTTATATCATTTACATAATTTTAATAATGGTATAATTTATTCATATTTATAGAATTTTCATAACATAAATAATGATATAAATTCAGTATCAATTAATTACCTAAATATTTAGAGTCATCCATAAATTCTAGAGATAGAAAAATGTATTACCCCATTCATCGAAATGGTAATCTCTACATATTCATGAACATTGTTTTCATTTTATAATGAAAATAAGGAAAGAAAAATAATTTTCATTTATCATACTATAATAATTATTACATAATAAATATATTTTTTATTTATTTAATCAATAATTATAAACATCCATTTTACATGGTGATGGAAAACTATTCATATCGTCTGTGGAGGTGGTTGTCAACATGTACACACGAACGATACTTTCATTACTCATTTGATGGAAAACTGGTGTGAAATGGTTTTCAAATGATGATAATACCATCAAAATATTATTATGATACCTAATTAATCATTTTATGATGGATACCATAGGTTTAGAGATGGTGGGGGAAGAAATAAAAATGAAGGATATCGATTTAGAGTTTTACTTATTCGTTGAGAAACCGTATTTGGATTATAACTTAATCTATGAATGGATGATATTATGATTTTAATAGGACATATTGGATGTGTTGATGGATTCTAGTAAATTATTTGGTTTTTTATTTACTGATATAGGAGACTGTAGGTGTGTGCATTCTAGATGAGAGGGGGTGTCATTTTATGTATGAGGTAGAGGACACACTTGAAATTTTCTAAAATATTAATATATAATAATTAATTATTCAAAAACAATTCTTCATAATGGACAAGTATTTTAATATAGGATAATATAGGTTCAAAATATTTCCATCCAATATGATTTAGATAAGATTAGTTGGCAATATTACCATAATATATTGGTTTAACCCTCAACAAACCCATTATAACCTAAACTATGGTAATAAATTTGTAATGTTTTTATTATAAATTTTTATAAAAAATGACAGTGTAATAGAAAAAAAAATTACATGAAATTACAAACATGGAATCCATTTTATGAATTTCAATTTCTATAATTTTTATAAATTACATGTGAAATAAACATGTAAAATGCATTAAAAAATAGTTTTCCTAAAAATACGTATTTTAGTATAAAAATGTTTTTTACAAAAATTTAATAATAACATCGATTCCAATAAAATTTATTATATTGGGTTTCATATAGATTAATAAATTATAATT
The DNA here is from genome assembly GCA_963277665.1 of Viscum album. Classification (NCBI taxonomy): domain Eukaryota; kingdom Viridiplantae; phylum Streptophyta; class Magnoliopsida; order Santalales; family Viscaceae; genus Viscum; species Viscum album. The sequence continues at coordinate 1,230,539,351 of OY728133.1, read as the reverse complement.
TAATATCAATACAAAATATAATTTAACTTTTACAATACATATTTGGAAAAGATAGGTTTGTATAACATTGGTATTTATATTATACTAAAAAATTCATTGTTTTCAAAAAATCCCAAAAAATTACATTAATATAATTTTGATATAATTGTTTCCAAAATTGTACCAATTTTATAAAATAAAATTTCAAAATATGGAAGAAACACAAAAAATTAAATAAAACCCATTTATTAAGAAAACATGTTTTTGAAGCATAAAATGAATTTACTAATAATTGAGTACTTATTTATAATAAATTAATATTTACATTTTAATAATAGAAAACCTTTAAAAATATTTTTTTTAATTTAGATACTTGTATTTATACATCCAATTAAACAATATGTTTATATCGGTATACTATACCATTATTCAATTAGACTTGGGGTTTTGTGTAAAACAAGCTATTGAATACTTCATGCTTATTTCTAAGGAATATATATATATATATATATATATATATATATATATATATATAATCTCAGGGTGTTATAGGATGATGGATATTCACTATTGATCATAGACATCTATAGAAAAATTATTATATGTTTTTACCTTCTTTTAACTTCCTACTATGCTTCAACCTGATATTTCAACCACTATATTTCTATATCCTTCATAATGAAAAACTAAGATTTTGTATACATATATTTTTGTTATAAAGTTCCCATAAAATATTTTTTATTATTTTAATTTAGTATACTTGTTTTAATTATAACATATTTTTTGAAAGAAATATATATATATATATATATATATATATTAAAATTTATGGGTTTTACATTCTTTGCCTTTAAATGAATTATGCCCTCTTAATTCTATTCACCGTACCAATAGAAACCTTGAAACTCATTTTACAAGATTCAATGTCCCACTATTATAATATATATATATATAATAGTGTTTTATCAAATTTCACTTAAAATTAATTTTGATTTCAATAATTTTTTTTGATACAACTCTTTTCTTAAAATGCATTCAATTCCTATGGTTGTATCATTCATAAAAGGAAATTGTCCCCATTATGTTATCAAAATTGTATAAATATTTTATCCAAATAAAATTTGCATAATTTGGATTAAATTGATGTAAAAAAATGATAAAATATTGGAAAATTACTATTAACATATAATTTCAAATCATCTGAATAAACTTGAAATTTGTAAAATTATCAAATAAAATTAGTTATGAAATTTTCAAAAAGGGGGTTTTCCAAAAATATATATATATTTACAAGAAAATGTTTTTTCAAAATCATGATCATATAGTCAATATTATAAAACCCCATGTACAAAAATTTGTAGTTATGGGTTTATGTTTTCAATAAGATTTTGAGCTTTTGAACTGGTGGATGGAATAGATTTCGAATAAACTTTTATATTGTAATTCTGAATTAATAAATTCCTAAATGTTTTATTTTTGGATAATGTTTTGGTATGGAGAGGTAGGTTAGCTTCTCATATAATCCTTGATATCTTTGGATATAGAGTTTCCGATTTTTGGTATTAGACCATACAACTCATAGTTAATGCACTGTTAGTGCTAACCTTTCCACCTAATTGAGTTGGGTAGCAATGGAAGGGTCATGGTATGCTTAAACCGTGCGAGGGGACCAAAAAAACCCTAAGGTGTTTTTATAATTTCAAAGGGACCTCTATGGTTGGGTCATGATTTGTGAAATGTGTTCAACATTAATATGATGTGGTGTGTACTTTAGATAGTTAGTATGTATGACGGGTCCATGGTTTTTAAAAATGTGTTTAAAAAACATTCACATCATTAAAAGAAAGAAAATAATGATTTTACCCCCCACCCATAAAATGTTTCAACCATCTTTTTTACATCCTAATTTGGCTAGAGGCCTCTCTATCATACGTCCTCTCCTTTCTCAATTTCTCCACAGGATATATACTTTTTTCTTGGTCAGTTTCACTCGTTTCTAGATTATTTGGAAACCTATAGGTGATTCTAATAGTCCTTACACCTATTTTATTTGTTTTTATTTCTATCATTATTCCTCATGGTTTTTTGGTTGGTTATTCCCTATTTTAGGGTATTTTTCTACTTCTTTAATTTTTTTTTATTTCTACTCAAATCAAAGGATGTTACCGGATGAGTGAATCTTCTTAATCTCAATTTATGAGATCTAAGTTCATTACCTTAAAGTATTAATATTTTATAATATTTAACGATCATTCATTTAGACATAAACTTTAACCAACCATGTATTTCAATTTATAATGTTGTATTGACTTGCCTTATGTCTATAGGCTTATTTAGCACTCCCTAATTTCATATATAGCTTTGAAAACTACCCATGGGATGGAAATGGTCCATGGGGGGATTATTTGTTAACCTAGAATCTAGAAAATAATTGGTCTAATTTTTTATCACCAATAAAGAGAAACTTCTATGTATAGTTAATATATCAATTTAACACATTCCATGAACCATGTAAGGACCATGGAAGAGTCTTGAAAAGTTAATGGATTTTCCTATGTGTTGACCTTATTTTATATTAAAATATACTAAATGGGTATAATACCTAGGAACTCTATGGCATACATAACTACACAAATGAACCTAAGAGGGTAACAAGTTATTTTACCCAAATGGTGAAATTTAAAAGTCTAAATAAATTAATAATATAATTAGTTTAACATAGCTTCACATGTAGTTCCTTAACATAGAATGTGGAAAAGGTAATTTAATGTCCCTTGTGTCTATGGTGGGTCTGGATTTTGGTTAATAAAATAGTATCTCATAAAATTTCCTAATTAAGTAATAAAATTTACAAAACGATATTGATGATTTAGGTTTCCTTGAAGTTAAATAATTATGTAATAGTGTTGGTGGGTTTTAAATCCCTTATTTAAATATGGTAAAATGTGAAACAAGGATAAAAAAACTAATGGAATAAAAACTAATGGATGTCTTGGGTGTGTTTCAAATGGATGTCCTTGATCATGAGTTCAATACATTCCTATTTTATTTTTCTCATTTTATTTGAAGCCTTAATACATGGTTACAAAATTAATTTAGACACTAGTAAAAGGGAGACATTCCATGGGTAATACAGGGATTCCATAATTTATTCCAATTAATGAACCAATGGATTTCACACAATTAGTTGATTTGAATTCATATGGAAAATTCTCCTTGGATCCTGTCAATGCCTTACATTCATGAATACATATGCTTGATATCCTTGATTCACCTACAAACTTGGAAAACATTTGAATTTCTAGGACATGTCCCTATAATAAACATGATTTCCATAGTCCTAAAATTCCCTGTATTACCTCATTGGATCTAAATAAAGCCCCTTCTCGAAATTACCAAGTACATACACGTTGGGTTCAGTTCAATCCTCTTTAGAAAGAGAAATATTAAGGGTGTGTACCTTGGACTATACTCTATTGTGGACACTATGTCTTGATCACCATGGGTTGTCTCTCCATTTACACACATATAATGCCTTGGTGTTTTCATTTGATTCCCCTATTTTTGTTATAGGAGAATACATGAAAAACATTAGACATTGTTTTTTTGTTTCTTACTGAGTTTTAGTCAAAACTTTTTGGGTCATCCATTTTTACTCGAGAAGATCTCGAGCTTAAAGGTTACAACTTTGGATAGTTCCTCTCTTTTGTAACTTGTCTTGGGTTTGGACACGCAATGAGATTTTTGGAACCTAAATGTTTATGGACTTCCAATAAGAGTTGGTTCATGTTGTTTAATTTTTTACATTCACCTAGAACTAATGTACATGTATTACTTGTTCTATGTATCTAATTCCTGGCACTTTTAGTATATTACATTCATGCATGGATGGTTTTTGTTAACACTTTCTTTGTGTTTTTATCTCATTATTATTTATCTATAGTTCATTTAATTTATTTATCCCCTTTATTCAGTGTTGATATAGAGGTAATATTTCCCCACCAAAACCTCCTTAGACCCCTATTTCTAGTCATTATCCTCTTACATGTGGGGAGGTATTCTTGAGGAATTATGGACCTCTAGTTTGGTTAATTATTTGTGAACCTGGTTGGAGATTATAAAAAGTGGAATCAAGGAGTTATTTTTTTCTTGTGTCTTACTATACTATGTTAGTAGATTGGAGACTATGAATGTGTCAAAAATTTGTGAATATCTCATGCCTAGTAATATTTAAACCATGCATTACAGTGAGACGATTTTTTTATTATCCTAATTTATAAATTTAATTATTATTTCAACTTTATTGATGTATCGTCATTCATATAGTTACTAATTTTTAGAAATACTACCTATGAACTGATATGTAATAAGGCGGTATGTTCATTCATCATTCAAGAACATATAATTTTAATTCTATTAACATGATTTCTTTTTATTTTTTTCTATATTATATTATTTATTATTTCATTCTATGTTTGTATTTATGGAATATGGTTGATTAAATAAAATGTCTATATCAACCAAAATAATGTTTTCTAGTATAGCCTGATAATGGAACTCTATTTATCCATATAGAAATAAAATAAAGAAATAAAATAGTCTAAAAAACTTAATCCATTAACTATAATAGAATTATGTAAATGTTAAAGTAATTTCATTTTATTTTTATAAATCTAGCTGATTAATAATTTATATTAGTTAAATGGTTAACTAATAGTAACTGATATGGCATGTACCTCTATAACATGGAAATGTAAACCCATATAACTAAATCCTTATATGCTTGACTCGACCCTTCTTGGTGGATCCTTTCATTATATATACTATAAATCCATTTAGGTTGTATACTGTGATACCTTCTTACATAATTAATTAAAAATTATATGGTTTTACTTTAATGAAACACAAATTAAAACTTATAGAGTATTGCCTCTAAAACATGGTAATGACTACACATATAACTGAACCATGGTGGTAATGTATATATCCTTCTAGTTCAAAATTTATATTACATGACTTAATTATTTACTCCTTGGGGGTATACATATTAAATGTATTTAATTTATTAATGATTCAATAAAAATATAAATGGTGTTTCCTTATATAGATTTTTTGCGGAATTTTACTTTTCTAGAAAATAGGAATTCAAATACTTGAGATAGTTCTTACATAGAAATTCCAATCTACTTATATAAATAAATAATTTATGAATAAATAATTATCTTAGTACTGACCTTTGTATATTTTATAGGTTTCTTGGAATTGTTCCTGAAGAACTATCCGAAATGTTTATAATAAATTTGAATTGATGAAATGCATAAATAAAACATTATTAATTGAAGATTATAGGATACCCTAGTGTGGGGGATAATTTTAGTGTTGCCTTTGGATATTCCTTATATGGTAACATGGGTTTTTCCTATGAGTCTCAATTGTAACTTTTTCCCCTTTTATGCTAGGAATAAAGATTAAATAAGAGATCTTAATGACCTTTTAGGCATGACCCTAGTTGTAGAGTCAATTCCAAAAGTTATGTGAGGGGTTAGCCTAATTTTTGTAGCTTATATGGATATAAAGTGCATCAGAGGATTACTAGGTATAATATTTTTAACATGATGTTTATTCCCTATTATGGTTGGGCTTTATTAAGACACTTATTATTGTGCAATGATGCCTCAGATAACCGGTCTGTCATGGGAAATGTGAATCATCTAAGTGTTATCAGCATCTCGTATGCTTGAGTTTAGTGGGATATAAATTATAAGATCATGTTTATACATCTAGTTAATCAAGTGAGATAAATTTCAGTAATTTATTTATGAAGAATCCATCATCCAAGTTATATAGCTGTGTGGATGACGTGACCCTTAGTATTTTGTTTTTGAGTCACCTAAGGAATACCATGAATGTGTGGTGATATTGGTTATATAAATCATATAAAATGGGTACACCCATCGTGTTCATCTAATTCCATAGTAGAATACATTTTCATACAGGGTTCCCAATGGAATAAATTTTGGTGCACAACAATGTGGGGTTTGTGAGGGAGTGAGTGGTTTAAGTTCCAAGTCCATTCAATATAGAGTGTTACATTATGATTAAGTTGAAAGTGTAAAAGAGCCTCAAAGTAATCATAGAACAATAATTATTGTTTGATTAGTTATGTGAGTGGTTTAGAATAGAGAAATTATCTATACTTCAAGGGAAATAAGTGTTACCTAGGTTTTGTGAAATATTTATTCTATAAAAGAATGGTCAATGGCCAGTGATGTAGAAATGTTGTTCTAATTCAGATGAAACAAGTCTCATTGGAAATTAAGATAAGAAGTTGTGTTCATGTTTTATAATAGTGTGAAACCATTCATTTTAAATAAATATGGTAGGTAAGAATGTGTTGGATATATACGGTGTTATTTGACTCAGGGTTGGGTGATACGATATCATATTCCTGTTGTGTTTTTTTGGTATGCATCTGTAGGTGGACTGAGAACTAATGTTGTTTTAATGAGAGTCTTGAGAAAGAGGTCATCCAAAGTTCTTAGGTTAATATTCATAGAGAGTATGAATATGTACATCGATATATTGGGTGTGAAGGCGTAGTAGGACTAGGTAGAACCTCAAAAGAATTATTATAGGTTGAAATGTCTTATGGGGAATTATGGATATAGGGAAGAAACACATGTTTTGTTTTGATAAGACATTTTTGGTAAATTCTTTGAGAAGTGTTATTTTATGAGATGGATGGTGTAGGATCCTACATCATTATTCTGGAGGTATGACTCTCATTTTTTTTTATGAATTTATCAATAACTGACATGATGAAATTTCCTTAGGTCATGAGAAAAATATTTTTATTTCTAGATAGATGCTCAAGGATGATCAGTCTTAGTCCTATATAGCCATCATATTCTAGAATAAACACAATGTGGTCTATTAAATTCCGGAATTGTTTAGTGATGAAAACTTCTGGATGATCCTAAGGTGTATATTGATATGTTGATCTTGGGATACATACCTATTGTGAGAAAAATATGAAACTTGTGAAGTTGATCATGGGATAATAATTGTTTAGTCATGGTTTCAGTAAATAGGTGGAGTTGAATACATCTGGAGTAATATATATATTCTATTTATGGAATTATTTTTGGAATCTTTTTGGGTATTACTATCAGATATGGGATCATCATAGCTTAAGGTGACCATAGTGAAATTGGTTTTCGTGTAGTGTTGATGCTTCTATAGGGGTATGATGAAAGTTTTTGGGTAGTTGGAAATCAACAATGCATTACTTGTGGTAAAAATCATCCACAACTAGTTTATCCACCTTTTATGAAGGGTAACTTGATGATTTATTTAGTTACTAAAGGGTAACTAGAAAATTTTATTATGTTAATTATGGGTTACATTTAAAATTCTCATATTATTGTATGGTTACTTAAGAAGAGATTCAAATTATGGAATATCGCCAAGGGAAAGGTGTGAGGCCCAATAAGTATTCATAGATGATAACAAGATGCCTCCGAGGGTAAAGGCATCGTGAACGACTAGTAATGACATATCAAGGGGTCCCATCTAGCATATTTGAGAAGTGATAGTTTGAGGTGGTTCGACTTTAATTCCGATATATAATTATATTTGGTTGATTGGAATCAATATTAGACAGGTAATTTTGGAAATAACCAACTCATTTTTGGAATTCTTCAAGGGCCTTTTCCGGAATGGACGATATGCTTGTGTTGTGAATGGATGAGGGGGAATCTCTATTCTAACTAGGGTTTTAAAAATTATAATGAGAACCTGCATTTTAAAAAATAATAGAAATGGTGGTTTGGGGATTCCATGAGTGTCTTTGTGTGGAAGGGAATGGGTGATCAATGTCTTACTATTTAATTGATAAATTGATTTGGTGTCTTGTGTTCAGTGGTTAAGGTGATGCAAAATATAAGGTTTTACTCCGAAAATTCTTAAAATGTTCAGTGTTGAAATTTAGCTATTAAGAGGGTATGGTGATTGATGTAAGTCTAATAATATTTATGGTTGACCCTAGGGATAGCTATGGGTTGAAATGTTATCAGGTGGGGATGTTGTCAAACCATATTTCTATATGTGTGTATGAACAGGTTTGAATTTTTATGAAAATTTTGAATTCTCAAACTGGTGGACATGTCAAATTTGAATAAGAGTTTGGAATGCAATCATGAAAGTTTTTATACCTTAATTTATTGTTTTGGGATATGTTTTAGGGCCTGAGAGGTGTCTCATGTTAACAGATAAGCCTCATGAGCTTCAGGAATATAGTTTGGGTTTTTGGGAGTTTCAATATTGGGCACGTAGTTTGGAAATGATTAGTTCTAACTGTGAACCCTAATAATAAAGGGTCTCTAAAGAAGGGGACCGATTTATATAAACCAACTGAGAATATGAAAAAAACTGTGCGGTTGTTTTTATAATTATAAAGGGATATATATGGTTGGAACATGGTTTGTAAACCTTATGTACGAACTGGGAAATGTGTGGTGTACTTTGGATAGTGTGTGTACATCGTTGGTGTACTCTTTTCAAACCATACGACCGAATCTTGCACCTACATAAAAGAGGGAAAATGATTATTTTACACTCCACCCATAACTTTTTATACAGTCTCTTTCCTCCCTCATTCATCTAGAGGACTATTCAGTGTACACCCACTCCTTCATCCCTTTATCTATGAGAGATTACTTTCTTTCATGGCTCATTTCCCTCATTATCATATTTTTTGGAAGTCTAGAGGCCAGTATAAGATCTCACTCCCTTATTTTCTTTATTTATAACATTTTCATGATTCCTCATGATATTTTTGTGGTTTATTTCCTATTTGAAGTGTATTTTTCTCCTATAATCTCATACGTTTAGGATCTAATTGAAGTCTATTACCAATTGAGATGAAGCTTACCATGCTTGGGGTATGTGTTCTATGTGCTTTCCATTAATGTATTATTGTTTTATAATTCCAATACTATGTCAACTAGGGAACTAATAATGTCTTTTTACTTTAATGTATAATTTTTTTATTTCCTTAGTTTATGTCCTTACATTAGTTTAGCACCCCCTTATCACACATATAACCTACTAAACCACCCATGGACTGGAAATATTCTATGGGAGAATATTGGATTAACCTAGACACTAGAAAATAATTGGACTAATTTATAATAATAATTAATGTTTACCAACTAAGTATAGTTAATCAATTAATTCAATTATTTGCATAGACTGGTTAAGGAACATGGATTATTCTTGGAAATTTAAATGAGTCTCCCATGAGGTTACTTTATTTATGTTAATACCTAAAATACTTGGTTGCAACCTAATGAGTGTTTTGTAACATCCCCAACCCAGAGGCCACTAAACTGGTGCCCTGAGCCGGGTCATCACATGACCTTAAGTGTGACTCTCCATCTACTAGTGTTTTCTTACTATTAGTGAGGGACTAAATAAACATGTGTGGAGACTATACCCTCTTTATCAGATTATTCAAGAGCATATAATAACAACAAATAGGAAAAATAATATAAAATAACCAATGAACATGCATTACAAAACATTTTCCAAAACTAGGTACAACACCACTACCAAATAGTAAATATGAATTATCATTTCAATATATTGTAAAGTGTAAGAAAACCACCAAAATAAAGGAAAAGTGAAAAATACATAAAATGGGTCTTGACTCCAAGTCCGAATCCCTCATCCATGAACATCTCATGCCCAAATCAACCATATATCATTGGTCCCCTTCCATTATCCTGAAATGAATGCCTGAAGTCTACATGGGTACCTAATGGTAGGATGAGAAAGGTGTGAGTACAACTCAGCATGCCAACACCAATAGTTTCTAAAATACATTCAGTGTAAATAGACAATTTATGCAAGTGATAAATAACAACAAGAAAAATAAAGGGGTAAATCGGGTTTCATTAGTTAACAAGTTCACATAATTCATTTCCTTTATTTATTCCAGGGGTTGGGTATTTTCATCAATTACACTATGACCAATGTCAGTCAACTTATATGCATAATGGGATAAGTCAAATTCTCTATATCACTAGGTAGAACATTTCACAAAAAATTTCATGACATTTAACTTGGAGCCTCGGTCTAGGTAGTCTCATAAAATTAAACCATTAGGATAATAGTGCCTCGGTCCTCTCCCTAACCCATGCATTAAAGGGGTGGAGTTTAGGACCTTAGTGTAACTTGACCCATGGGCGTAGATCATCAAGTCCAATACCAACACAACCAAGCCATGATGACATCATTCATTAATAATTTACCACATTTTCCAAACATAACCATATCCTTTTAATGAATTTTTCATTCTAATAAACTATACTCAATTAACATGTATATCATTAAAAATTCACCATTCCTTTAACACACAAACCATTTTTACCTTAACCCATTTACCCACATACCATTCAAAATTCATGACCAATAACCCATTAACACTATACCAAATCCCCCCTTATTCCATTTTATCAATTAAACATAAGTATCATCAATTTCATTTAAAAACCATGTCAACCAACTAAACACAATTCTTATGGATTCCTTTAATTGACCTAGGTTAACATGTTAAACACATTTTTATGGTATCTATGTCATAAAAATCAACTATATGCTTAACATTAAAATTTACCATGTATGGGATGATGGAACACCCAATGGGTGGCCCTAAAATAGGTTTATTCAACCTAAATGCATCCCAAGGGGAAAATGAGGGGTTCAATTCATCATTTCGCCAACCAATTTACCAAATATAACCAAGGTAATCCAATGAAAAATAATATGGGATTATATACCAACCAAAATACATTAGAAAAATAGGAAGACTATGGGATATAACTTATAGTCCACATACATTAGTTTTGGAGATAACCTCATTCACAAACATAGCCTCTAATTCGGATCCAAACACACCTTGATTCCTCAACCTAAGGTCCATTAGAAAAGATGTTTTTAGGGATTCAGAATGAGGAGAATGATTCCACAAGCCCTAAATTAGAATCTAAAATAAAGATGAGTGTTATAATTACCCATAGATTCGATTCAGAACTAGTGGTACTCCAAATGACTTAGATTCAATAGAGATTAATCCCTGTAAATCCTTGGGAAATTTGGTTCATCCCTAGGGTTATGGGAGGAATAATGGAGAAAAATCATTAGTTATATAACTTAATTTGCAATGGGGAATTTGGTAATATACTACTTTTAATGGGATTCATTGTTTGAAAACATAGTTTCTAAAACCGTAAGATAACTATTTTCCACACTTTTTCTAAGAGGGGCTAGGCTGCACGGTTTCCTGGGAAGCCAAAATGATTTGAAAAATTATACAGTGATCATGTGGGATAGATTTGTATAGGATCACACTATTTTTCCTTCCACTCGCATGTTTTTATTCAAACTATACAACCCTCCTCTAGGCTAGAATGGTTAGGGTGCACAATTACTCTTCACTATGAGGAAACTATAAAACATACACAAGACAACCATTTCCCCCCTTCTTTTATGTCCCGATCCCCTGAAATACCCACGATTCACCCCATACACCCAATAAACATTTCATTAATCTACATTGAGGATAATTGAACAGTAACTTAAAAAATATTGTCCGTCAAGGGATTTTCGAAATCTTATAACCTCCCTACCTTATAATGGATCATCCTCAAGCCGCACTCCTATGTATAAATGATCCTCTAAAGTAAATAGATCATTCCACTGGGCTCACATATTAGTCTCCCACAACCATGTTTCTTTCTAAAAACTACCATACTACCACAAAACTCAAACCAAAGGAACCGTTTTTCCCCTAAGACCTTATCACTATGATCCATAATATGATTTGGGTGCTCCTCATAAGATGCATCAACCTCAATATAAACATCATCAACATCAATCACATGATATGGGTTAGCATGATACTGACAAAGCTATGCGACATGAAAAAAATCAGGCATGCCACTATACTATTATGGTGGAGCCAATTGGGACACCATTGATCCGATCCTCTCCACAATCTCAAACAACCCCATATACCCAAGCACCAACTTACCCTACTTCTGAATTCGACGCTGACCAAACCATAGAGACACCCAAAACTATGCATGATCACCGACCATAAACTCAAGGGGATAACCACGCTAATCCTCACACGACTTCTTCCTACTCTGAGCCATATCCCTACATTATCAAATCAACTGAACCTATTCTGACATCTCTTACATGAGACTCAGTCCCGAAAACTCTGACTTTCCATCCTCTATCCAACACAATAGAAATCTACATAGTATTTCATAGACTAACTCATACGATTCCATCAGAATCAACACTTTTTAAATGTTATTAAAATCAAACTCAACCTGAACCAAGTTCTTCTCCCAATATTCACAAAAATTCAGGACATAGATACTCAATAGAACCTCTAACACGCGAATAGTATTCGTACACTTCCCATCCATCTATGGATGGAAATCCAAACTCAAAAACACTTTGGTTCAAATAACCTTCTATAACACCTACCTTAAGAGTGAGTTATACCTTAGACCACAATCTGAAACTATAGTCCTTGTTACCCCATGAAACTATAATATCTTACAAACATAAAAATATCTTATCTAGTCAATAGTGATGGTCTCCATAATCCATAAGAAATGTGCCACTTTATCCAAATAATCCCCAACTACAAAGATATCAACATTCTTCCAAGGCATCCTCAAAATACCCACCAAATATTTTATCATCACATCATCAAATTTCCAGTCTAGAATTAGAAAATCCCATAACAAAACTCATGGGAACAAGGCTATAGCATTACCTATTGAAAATGATAGCATCACATTAGGAAACATGTAACCTATTTCTTCTTCTCTGGCTACCAGTACTATCTACAAAGATCACAATACATTTTTTTCATTCCAGGATGCACTATCCACTTCGATGCATGAAACTTCTACATCAAATTTTCCTCCATACATCTGGGCATGAAAAAATAGACATGAACATAGACTATCTCGTCATTACTGACTTTTCTAATGAAAGGAATCTTCCCAACTTCAAGAAATTTCCTCAAGGAAAAACACTCTAGATCTTCATTATCCCTATCCTTGACCTGGCTATAAAGGGTGGAATCAACTGCCAAGGATACAAGGGTAATATATCCACTCCCATCCCAAACCTTTAGATGCAACTCTATAAACAACTCCATCATCCTCCACATAGAACTAGATTCCTTAACTTCTTGATTTTAAGTCTTTCAACTCAAAGAATCTATAACACTATTACCCCTTCCTTTCATGTATACTGGATAAAAATAAAATGAATTCATATACTCAACCCATATTCACTATCCATGATTCAAATCACGTTGGGTGAAGATATATTTAAGTGTGTAATGAGTTTTATACATAATAAACCTCTCCTCCAACATGTAACGTCATAAAAACATTATAGAATAAACTACTGCGGACAATTAAAGATCATTTGTGGGGTAATTTTTTAATGAGTTCTCTAATGACGTGAACCATATGCCACTAAATGATCATTCTACATCAAAAATTCCACAATACCAACACCAGATGCATCATAAAAAAAGATTACTCCCTACTCGGCTTAGGAAGAATCATGATTTGTGCAGTAGTCAGCTACTTCTTTAACGCAGGGAAGGAATTATCCCATGACACAGAACACACAAACTTTATGGAATTCTTTGTTAATCCTTAAAGAAGTATTCCCAAATGGGATAATTCCTTCATGAACCTTGGGTAATGTTGCACTAGTCCAAAAAAATTTGGATATCAAAAACATTATTTGGTTATTCCCATGATACAACAACATTCACGTTTTTGAGTCCACTTATACACCTACCTTAGAGATAATGTGACCCAACAAATACACCATGTCAATCCGGAAATGAAATTTGAATATATTTTCATATATCCTATTCTCTCTCAATTTACTCAGACTGATGTCATGATGTATGGCATGATCATCATGTGTTTTCGAATACATTAAGATGTCATCCATAAAATAACTACAAACTAATCCAAGTATGGGAGAAAGATTTGGTTCATTAAATCCATAAAAACTACTAGAGTGTTAGTTAATATGAACGAAAAGAAAAAAAATCTTATAACCCATACCTTACCCTCAAGGAAATACAAGGTATATAACAACATCTCACCCTTATCTGATGATACCTTGATTTCAAATCAATTTTGGATAACACTAAATCACCCCTTCATTGATAAAAAAGATCATCAAATTGAGGAAGCGGGTATCAATTCTTAACTATCATATGATTTATTTTCCTATAATCGATGCCCAAACCAAGGACACATTATCCTTCTTGGAAAACAACACTGGAGATCCCCAAGGTCAAGTACTTGGAAGAATAATTCCCTTGTTCTCCAATTCCTTAAAATGATATTTATGTTTTTCGTGTTCTTTTGGAACTACTATATATGGAAGAATAGAAACTGATTCTTCCCCCAACAACAACTCTTTCATGATCTCCAAATATCTCTTAGGTGGTAACCTCAAGAAGACCTCAGGAAAACATCTAGAAAATTATCTACCATGTGTGGGAAGATAAGATTATCTACATCCCCATCATAAAGTATAAGATAAGACACATGGGCTGTGAGTTCACCCAACTACTAACCGACTGGGAATGTACAACTTTCTCAAATATCCAATTATCTAAGCTGAATACAAGTGTTCTCCTCTAGGTGTGTGAAGTGTCCTGGTTAAACAATAGCCAATCCATTCCCAAAATTAGATCAATAAATAATATTTCAAGTATAAAAAAAGTCTGACAAGAAACAATACCTTCCATCCTCATGGGAATACTCCTTATATTCAGGGATATTTTCTACTCCCACTCCTAATGTTATGTTAATAAACATAACCCCAAATAAATGTTCCACCACTGGGACCAACACACTCAAAAACTAAGCAGATATAAAATAATGTGAGGCATATATATCAAATTAACCACTATAATCATGGAATCTACAAGAATTGTACCTTGAACTATCAATGGTCTAACATCTCCACCACCAGGTTCATGATGAACTATATGAAGTTGACATTACCCTATTCCCTAGGATCCAAAATAATTTCTTAGTACTACACTACCCTACTAATATGAATGCTCATGCCTCAAAGTACCACATATACCACCTAAATTGGTATAGCCAGTAGAAATCCAACTGCCTACCAGATATGGGGTAACTAACCCCCTTCTTACACTTTGCATCGGCCTCTATCCTCCATCGGTGCCTAGACATCGAGGTTTACTATAGAACCTTAACACATTCCCCATCCTCATGCATACTCAACCCTCAATTGGTGGTTGGGGCACTTATCGCATGTACGTCCTAGAATTCCAGACTGATAGAGAAACACCTGGTCACCACCCTAACAGGTTGTTCCTCTTATCTGACTACCTTTCACACCACCAACCTAGTGAAGACTCTCATAGAGATACTTCCTACCCAAAAAATTCACCCCATTGGATCATCTAACTAGAACCATATGCCCACCACCAGAATCCTACCTCATATTCCCTTTTTAAATAAGGGTCAGATCCACACACACAAAAAACTATTTAAAATAAATATATTCACCTTGGAAATGATCTCATGTAAAATTTCATCTTGAAATATCCTCATCATAGCTATCTTTTCCCCTTCCAATGTTGAAACAAAGAATCACAAGTTAGTAAAGTGGCTAGTATAATCCACCATATATATAGTCCTTTGGACCAACCATAGAATCTCTACATTCTTATCACATATCAAGGTCTCTGGATAAAATATTTCTAGAAATAATTCCTAGAAGTCTTTCCATAATATACCATCAGAATACTGAGACCAAACTAGAAAATCCCACCAATGCTTCTCCACCCCACATAACATATTAGATTACAACATGACTCTCTTCTCAGGACGATTCTCCATGTGATCCAAAAGAATTTGGATGGAATATATCTATAACTCTTCTTCATTAAGTCCCCCTCTCTAAAATATGTCAGAGGTTTCTAGAAATTAAATTGTCCTTTTAGATGAAACATACTTTGTACAAACCTACCTAGGTCACATTCAATCATTTACATAAACCGAGAAAAGTTCACATGGAACAGATCCTATCATCTATCACCCTAAACCACCTAGAATTCTTATCCCACCTATGGAAGAGAATTATCAGTGATATCCTCTTGTTACCCAACCATAACACATCGTTGTGGTGGAATTTCTCTATAATTACAAACATACATATTAGAAAACATAACATATGACATCCAGAGTTTGCACAAACAAAACCCTCAAAATCCATAAATAAATCTTCCAACAAACACTATCACAATAGATAAAACCGCATCTCCACCATTACACTTAGTCATCTCTTCTACAATTCATGGTCCACATGGGGTAACCTCACTCACACAACCACATGTCTTTTCATTTAACTCCCATTTTACCATTTTCACTTTCACATTATAAATATTTCTATTCTAGGAATTTTTTAATCTTACTAACTGGACACACCAGATTTATACAATTTAATATTCTTCATTAATCACTAATCTTTAAAATTTTACATTTCATTCCTTACATTTACCCAATTCCATTATTTTTATTAGACATAATTTCATTCATGTTTTTCAAGGAAATAGAAATGCATTCTATCACTCACATCCCACATATCCTTCTTATGTGTTCCTATGATGATGCATGCCACCAATATCCTTAAGTTCCTAAGATGATTCATGTATGCACAAACTCATGTCACTTTATCCATGAGTAAAATATAAAAAAATAGTAACATCACAAAATAAGTGCATTACCCCATGGTGAAATATAATTCAACTATATCAACACACATCAGGAGCAAAAATCCCACCCTGGGAACATGTGTTTTACCCCATACATGGGTTAGCTACTCCAAAGCATGATCTCATTTCCAAGACCCTGAAACATTATAACATACCATATACCATACCAAAATAGTAAGACAATAGAAAAAAAACCTACTCTGATAATAATTTGTAATGTCCCCAACATGAAGGCCACTAGACTAGTGCATGGATCTGGGACACCACATGACCTCAGATGTGCATCCTCGAATGCTATAGGATTCTAGCTAGTAAAAAGGGGCTAGAAAATCACATGGGGAGACTATAACCAATTTATTTGAGTATGAAATAGTAGATAATAATAATAAATAGAGAAGAAAATAGACAATAACCATTAAATATGCATTACCAACCATTTCCCAAAACTAGGGACAAGACTGTATCCAAATAATAAATATGAAATGTCATGTCAATATATTGTAAAGTGTATGAAAACCCAAAAAATAAATACAAACATAAAAATCACCAAAATGGTTCCAGACTCCATGTATAGATCCCCCATCCACGCACATACCATGAAAAAAGTCAACCATCTAGCAGAGAGAACATTCCCTTACCCTGACCTGCGAACATGAAGTCTGCTTGGGTACCCAATGGAGGCCTGAAAAGGGTGTGAGTACAAATCAGTAGGCCACCACTAATGGTGTCTAAAAAATTAATATTATAAATATATAGTTCATGCATGTGCTAAATAAAAATAAGATAAATAATCAGGTAAATTTCATTTCACTTGTTAATAAGTTCACTTAATTTCAATTTATCATTTATTCAATGGGCTAGGAATTTTAATCAATTAAACTACAACCTATCCTAGTAAAGTTATATGAATAATGGGATAATTATAATTCCTATATTACTAGGGACAAATTTTCCCAAAAAAATTCAACACACTTACCCTGGAGTTTCAGTCTTGGTAGTCTCCTCAAATGCAACTGCTGGGGGAATAATATAGTGACCCTACTTTTCATACATTATTATTAAATCATTTCAAAGAGAAAAAAGATAAAAGAATACACAAACAAGATCCAAAGGATTATTATCATGAAAAAATAGGTCCTTATATAACTTATACATAATAAAACATAAAAATATATTTAATTTATTATTCATTAGCTTCTTAGTGGCCCTCTTGTTCTCATTAGTACAAGAAATCCCCTAAGGATATACATCTCGAAATATTTGAGTTAAATCCTTATAAGATTATAGATAAAAAAATTGTTCAATATTACATGGGTTTATAATAATCATCATCATAACATTATCATCATAACCATGAGAGGAAGCAGTAGATAAGAGCATGGAATGTGAAATGTATAAAAATAAATCATCATGTCTTAGTGGAAAACATACACACATAGCTGTGAAAAAATATAACCTCATATTTATAAATATTTAATCTTATTTCATGATATACATCATTTTACCCAATTCATTTTATCTCTATATAATTCCAGGTGTACCAGTCACATTAAAAAATTTACATGCACTATATAATTTTGGGCTCACCTGTCACATTATAGCATTTAAATTATCATGAATGAAACATAGAATGTATATCAATATTGGAAATAAAATAAAACATGGAAAGGAATAGGTTTAATTTAATAAATCATAAATTAAAAAAATTGGATATAACAATATAAAAAGAGAATATGATTATTGTTATCAGTCGTGATTAAAGAAGAAACAATCTCAAGAGATGTGAAATATGTGTTTAAAAAAAAATATCTATTGAAAAAAGCATTGAATTTATTATAATATCAGATTATATACATGTATATAATAGAAAATAAAATGGAAGGATAAAGGAATGATATTTATGGAATAATAAATGAACATCCATACTGAAAATGGAGTGAAAGAGGGAAAACCCAAAGAAAGAGAGTTGGGTTCGGGAATCCCCTTACATTATGTCTGAATGCTTTATTCTATTTAATATCTTAGGTCATAAAATTATTATTTTTAATTAAAAAAATAAAAAACATCTTATAAATTTATTTTATTTATTAAAGTTGTAATATTTTCATTTATGGAATTTTTTATGTGTAATAGTGTTCAATTTCAACATTCGAGACTATTTATTTTCATGGTTTTAATGATAGGTTCTTTTTAAGTAATGTATGAGATATCATTTAAAATGTGAATAGTTCTATACAATTTATATTTTATTTTATTGTGGAAATTATAGAAGTTTAAATGATTATATATTTATATATAATTTTTCTTTTATGACGATGAATCATTTGATAAATAGTTAATGATAATGATTTAATTTATTTGGAATATTTTACGACCATCATGAACTCATAATATTTTATTTAATATCATGTTTATATATTGATTTTAGAAAATTAAATAAATTATAATATGTTTAATAAAATAATATTTTACCATGATTTTGGTTTTATGACCATCCTTGAAAGAGGTAGTTAAAAATTAAAATGCATCATCCACGATGTCGGTAAATCGATACACCACAAAAGATATTTTAATTTCAGAATAAAAGTTAAATTTAAGGGATTATAATATTAATTTTTGCATTAAAATAATAAAATTATAGTATATAAATGATACTTGAGTTATGAAGCCACTTTGATAAGTGAAGGTGAGGAGAGGATAAGAAATTAAATGAAATTGAAAATAAATTAAAAGAAAAAGAATGATGATTTTACCTCTTGAATTTATCCCCCTTGAGAACCTCCTTAGAACATTGGGTTAAGTATTTTAATGATACCAATGGATATTGGACGTGGTATAGGGGATTTGGTAGATTATTGGGTAGAACTATGTCATGATTCAAGGCTTTAGAGGTGTGAGGATAAGAGGTGGTGATGGGTGTTATTTATAAGGGAGGAGATGAGTTTTTTTCATTATTTTATTCATTAGTTTATTATTTTAGCTCCAAACATTGAATATTTTGAACCTTATCACTAAATATATTAAATTAATGAAGTATATCTTTATATTATGTGATTTTATTATCCATACATCATCTATGACTCAATAATTCATGTATTTAGCTTATATTGTAAATTATCAAATTTCCCTATCCACCAAAAATTCAAGTATATTATAAAACTCACAAAAATTAATACTAAACATTTTTAAACATTTAGAATTCAAAAATAAACTTTATTTTAAGAAAATAATTTTCTAAATAGAATAAATTTAATTTTTAATTAAAATCATCATTTATTCCAAAAATACTAATTTTAACATTTTAACTGATTTTTTGACACTTTGAAAAATTAACCAATGTCACATAAAATTATCTAATAATCATAAGAAAATAATATTAATTATGAGTGTGTTTTATAAAAATAAATTTCTTTTAAATCATTATATTAATTATAAAATTTTAAATATATTTTTATGACATAAAAAAATATGAATACTTAATAAATCATTTTTAAAATATTTATTTACTTATTTGATGATATAAATATATTAATTTTTCATTCATAAAATAATTTCAGAGGATAAGATACTATTCTATTGGATGGATTACTATTCCTATGGTTCATGTTACTATTGCAATGGTCATGTTACAATTTCATCCGTATAGGTTATTTAATTTTTAAACAAACCATTTATTTCAATAATTATTCATTTATAAGGTTTTATTATGTTATATTTGTGATTTTATGTGATTTATACAATATAAATAATTATACTAATGGATATATTCCATTGATAAATGGTTGGGCCATTACATTCTTCCCCCATTTTGAAAATTTTCTCTCAAAATTTGGTTTTACATAAACCGGTGAGGGTATTTCTCCTTCATTGCCTCCTCCTGTTCCCAAGTCACTTCTTTATACTTATGGTTCCTCAAAAACAATTTGAAAAGGTGTTTTGTCTAATTATATACAACATTATCACTATAGTCTATAATCTTTATTGGCTTCTCCTCATAATAGATACCATCTTCCAATTGTACCACCTCTGAGTTCAGTACAAGTGGGTGATATATTATATACTTTATCAGGAGAGATACATAGAACACATCATGAATTTGAACCAAACATGGTGAAAGTGATAGTTTATAGGACACAACACCTATATGATCAATGATCTCAAATTGGCCAATGTACCTTGGGCTAATATTCCCTTTCTTTCCAAAACACATTACTCTCTTCCATGATTATATTGGAAGAAATACTTTATCTCCAATTTTGAACCCCAAGCCCCTTCGACAATTTTTAGCATATCTATTTTTTCAAATCTAAGCTGCACTGATATGTTGATGGATGGCTTGAACCTTCCATGTTGTCTCTTTCACAAGATAAGGTCCACATAGCTTTCATTCAAAAACTTTATTCTAAAAGGTTGGAATTGTACATTGCTTTCCATAAAGAGCTTTATATGAAGGCATCAGAATACTTGAATGGAAGATGTTGTTTTATGAAAACTCAACCAATGAGAGATGTTAATCCCATCCAACTTTTAATTCTACTGAGCAGGCTCTTTACATGTCCTTGAGTGTATTAATAATCCTTTCAGATAGGACATCCGTTTTGGGGTGATAGCCCATGATGAAATTCAACTCAGTACTCAAATCATATGTAAGACCCTTCCAGAATGTAGATGTGAACCATGGATCATGATAAGGGACAATCGATAGTGTAACCCCAAGAAGTATCATCAATTCCTTTATATATATCTTAGAATTTTGTTCAAGTGAAATATCTTCCGAAATAATGACAAAGTGGGTAGTCTTGGTGAGTCTGTCCACCACAACCCATATCACATTATTTCCTTTGGGTGTATTTGAGAGACTAGTGACAAAGTCCAGAGTGACATTATATCATTTCTACATGAGTATAGTCAATGTCTTCATCATACCTTTGTAATCGGTTTTACTTTTTTTCTACATTCTAACATATCAATCACCTTATGATATACTCCGTAATATCCTTCTTCATGGTATCCCACTAGATGTATTCTCAAAGATCCCCATACATATTGGTACTCCTAGTATGAATAGATAAATTTGATCAATGTTAATTATCCTATATTTCCTTTTTATCCCATGTGTTTATGGCACACAAATCCTCATTCCAAACCAAAACAAACCATCATTATTGATGTTGAACTCTTGCAGATTCCATTCCTTTATTCCATTCTCCTTCTTTTGCGACTATAGATCATCCCTTTATACATCCTTAATCTCTCCTTGGATATATGGTTAGGAAATCATTTTGGAAAGGTAGGATGTATTCCCTAAAATTTTGATTTCCAAATTCATCCTTTTCATATCCATGAAGATAAGGTCTTTCTCAATCCACAACATGGATGGAGTAGCATGTTATTTTATACTAAGAGCATCAGTTACCTTTTTCTCTTTCCAAGGATGATAGTGTATAGAGAAATTGTAGTTGTCTATTAAAAATAAAAATCTCCTTTGATTCATGTTGAGATCCTTTTTTGTGAATATATACTTTAGGCTATTGAGATCAATATATATGACAAACTTCTCACCATAGAGGTAGTGTCACCAGATTTTCAAGTAAAAATGATAGCTTATATATCAAGAGAATGCATCGAGAAGTTCTTATCCTGGATCTTCAACTGTTGTGAGGGATATGCTACCTCTTTATCATTCTACCTAAGTACACAAACCAATACATTCTTTGAAGCATCACTGTATATCACAAAACTTTTTCCCTTTTTTGGTAATGTGAGCATAAGTGTAGTGATCATCCTTTTCATTTTATCGGTAAAGCTTTACTCACATTATTCTATCCAGACATACTTTACCCATTTTCTTGTTAACTTAGTACGAAGACTTGAATATAGAGATAAATTTTCCACGAAATATCGACAGTACCTGACTAACCCATGAAAAATTATTATTTTTGTGAAACTAGTGTGTCTTTACCATTTATCAATCACCATTATTTTTTAGGGTTATATAAAAATTCACTCACTTGGGATCATGTGTCCCATTAATGTGACTTGCTAAATCCATAAATAACACATTTAGAACTTGGTAGAAAATTTATCCATCCTTAATTGTTATAGTGCATTCCTTAGTTGTTCATCACATTCCTCCTTTCTCTTGGAGTAAATGATAATATCATCAATAAACACTACCACAAATTTTTGAAGGTAGTTTCTAATGACACTATTCATTAAATCCATGAAGATCGTAGGGGAGTTAGTCTGTACAAAGGGAATTATAAAAAACTCATAGTGCCCTTACCTTGTATAGAAGGAAGTCTTTTGAATATCTTTCTTCTTCACCTTTAGCAGATGATATCCAGAATGAAGATCCACCTTTGAGAAGTAATAAAATCCTCAAAGTTGATCTAACAAGTCATCAATCATTATAAGATGAAACTTTTTCTTTATAGTGATGTTGTTGAGTTCTTGATAATTGATACACAGCTGTATTGATCCATCCTTCTTCTTGAATTAGAGCACTGATTCACACAAAGGTGATTCACTAGGGTGTACAAACCATTTTTCCAAATTCTCCTGTATCTTCTTCTTTAACTCCTACAGTTTGATCAGGGACATCCTATAAAGGCATTTTGGCATAGGAGTATCACTAGTTACTAGTTCTATTGAGTACCATGCCTCACATTATAAGGGAAATTTGGGAAATACTATGGGAAATACATAATTTTATTCCCTCACAATGGTCATTTCCCCTAGGTTAATACCTTCCTTTGACTCAATCATTTGATTGAGGTATGCATCTTCATAGGGAATCAACACCCTCACTATTAAAGGATTTTCCAAACAAGATTCATGATTTTCTTTAATTTGTAGAGGAGCATGGGATGGTTCATAATATGAAATGATATTTCTATTTCTAAAATGTTTATGTGTGATATATATATTGATACCCAATCTATCCACTTTATAGTGTCAGATTATACAAAGGGAAGTATCATGTGATTCACTCAGAGAATCTTCCCACATATGCTAATAGGATAAGTGTCCAACACTTGGGTTGAAATGATCTCAGAACTATATGTTTTTAAGGATATATATACTTTAATGATTTGGGTCATTGATTCAACAGTTCTAGAAAATATTCATGATATATAGGAATGTGTGAAACCAGAATCAAATAAGACTTTTTCCATTCTTAACTGAATAGGAAGTATACCATGTATGACTTAATTTTCTTACTTCACTTCAATAGTAGTGATGGAATAAACCTTACATTTCTAATTCATATTTGGTGGATGATGATTCTTATTACCCTAAGGGACATGAGGTTTAGTGCACTATCTTTCATAGTTTCCTTTCTCCCTACAATTTTAGCATTGAAGCATTGGTGGTGCTTTCTTTTACTCAATTGTTGTATCCAATTTCTTCATGTCTCTTCTGCATTCATGAGCTTGGTGGAGTTATTTCCCAAACTTTTAGAATTTACCCATCCCTTTGAGGTAGTTCCCATGATGCTTCTTACCACATTTTTGGCATGTTAGTGTTTAATATTTCTTCCCACCTTTTTCATGAGATCATACAACTTGAAACTCCATATTTTATTTTTTATCACCATTGCCATGAGACCATTATCCAAACTCTATCTCCACTTTGAGTGAACATAAAACAATATCTTTATAACTCTCAAATTATCAAATTTCTAGAACCTTTAGAACATGTGGTTTTAAACCACTTAATAATCTATCTATTTTACTATCATTCTTGATAACAAATCTCTAAGATTACCTTTCAAGGCTTGTGAAATTTTAGTCATAGGACATGATAGATTGACCTTACTTTCGATGTAGATCTATGAATTATCTCTCCATAATTGTGAGAAGTGTTTGAGGAAAATACATATAAAGAAACATTATCTTAACATCTTCCCACACCATCTATTCAATACCATCCTTTGTCTTGGTTTTTTTAATCAACACCCACCATAAAACAACTCTCTAACTGGATGAAAAACGGTTAGAGCCACCTTATCCATATCATAATAGTAAAGAATATAAAATCACTCATCTATTGAGTTAACCCACTATTCCACAACTAGTGGATCGAAAAATCAATTAAATGTTAGTGTTTTTTGTCAAATAAAAGACTCGATATCCAGTTACTCATTCTTAGGGAAAGGAGGTAGTAACAAATTATTCAGGTTATTGTTCATAGACTAAGAAAACTAGATAATAATCACCAACAAAATTTGAACTCCACCTCCCAAGATAGTGGGGATGTCGTTCAAGAAATCACTATGTTGTACCTCACATGAGTTGTTTTCCAAGTTTCTCCTTATTCCCACCATTTTATAAAATATAAAATGTAATATTAAAAAATATGTCAAAAATTCACGAATATGTTATTAATTTTTTCAATTAACTCTAAAGGAATATCTTGTGGGATCCCTATGTTTAGAAATGATTCTTGTGTGTTTACATGTAATTAGTCTCATATTAAGGGTTTTCACTAAAGTTATCTAATACTAATTCCCAAATTAACTAAACCTTTATATAATACCAACTATAGTGACCCCATGTTTCATACATGGTTATTACATAATTTTAAAGATAAAAAACATAAAATAGTGACAAAAATAGGATCAAAATGTTTAGAATCTTGGGAATACTAATACCATATATATATTTTACTTAATAAAACCTAAACATTTATTTAATTCCTTCTTCTCTCTCTTCTTAGTGGACCTCGTGTTCTACTTATTAAAATTAATCACATGAGGATATACATCATGAAAGGTGTGAGATAAAATCATATTCAGAGGTCATATAAAAAATGGATCAATATAACATGTGGTCAGCATAATAATAATCATAAAATTATTAACATAACCATGATAGGAAGCATTATATAAGGGAATGGAATTTTGTAATGCATTAAATTGAAGTATCATGTCATAGTGGTCTACTACCCCACATAGTTGTGAACAAAGATAACATCATGTTAAGTAATATTTATCTTTTTTTCTCATGAGATAAATCACATTAACCAGTGAATTGGAGCACTATATACTTCCAAGAAAACCCATCACATCATAAAATTAACATGCGATATATAATTCCAAGCGTACCCGTCACATCAAAACATTTACATTATCCTTCATGCCACATATAACATATAAAAATCTTGTACGTAAAATAACCCATGTAAAGGAATGGGTTTCATTTCATAAATCTTACATTAATATTATTTTTTGTTCTCAATATAAAAAGGGAATAAGATTCTTGGTATCAGTTATGATTGAAGAAGAAATAATCTAACGAGAAGTGAAAGATAGGTTTTTTTAGAAAGAAGAGTTAAATTGGATTTTTTTTGCATTTATCATTAAATCAGATTGGAAACATGTATATCCCAAAAAATAGTAGGTAAGTATAGAGAAATTATATTTATGAGACAATAAAGTTACATCCATACTAAAAATGGAGTGAAAGAGGGAAACACCAAAGAAAGAGAATTGGGATCAAGAATCCCATAACCTTATGTATGAACACTTTCTTCTCTTTAATATCCAAGAAAATGAAATTAAATTCTTTAATTAATAAATGTACAACCTATTATAAATTTATTTTATTTATTATTGTTTTATTTAGTTAATTTATTGAATTTTTTATGTGTTATAGTGTTCAATTTCATCCTTAGAGAATGCTCATTTTCTTGGTTTTGCGGATCAGATCATTTTAATTCATTTACAAGAGATCATGTAGAATGAGAATAATTCTTCATAATTGAAATTATATATAATTATTGAAATTATATAATTTTAAATGATTATATATAATTTGGTTTTTTGTTATGAGGATGAATCATTAGATAAATACTTAATGAATATGATTTTATTTATTTGGCGGATTTTACGACCATCAAGAACTCATATCATTTTATTTAATATCATGTTTATATATTGCATCAATAAAATTATATAACTTATAATATTTATAATAAAATCTTATTTGAAAATAATTATCATTTTATGATAATTATTTAAGGTGTAATTAAAAAATGAAAAGGCATCCTCTACGGTGGTGATAAACCGACACACAAAAAATGATAATTTTTAAGAATAAAAGGAAAAGGGAAGGGATTTGAATATTAATTATTACATTAAAATAATAAAATTATAGTATATAAAGGATAATATATTTATGATGAAACTTGTATAAGTGGAGGTGAGGAGTGGATGATAAAATAAATGAAATTTAAAGAAAATTAAAAGAAAAAGAAAGATAATTTTACCTCTTGATTTTTTCTCCTTGAGAACCTCCTTAAGAAAATTGTTTGGTCCTTGGATGAAAATAAGGTCTCCTAGAGATAGGGAAGGTTCTTGGGAAGTTTATTGGTTTGAAATAGGAAAATATTTTAGTCTTTATATTTTTGAGGGTATGTGGAGGTAAGGTGTGGTAATTATAGGGGAGGAGAGGGGTGTTTTCTCATTATTTTATTCATTACATTATTATTTAATCTAAAGACTATATATAGTTTGAACATTATAACTAAATATATTAAAATATTTAAGTATATTTTCATACTATAGTCTTACGTCATCCATACATCATCTATGACTCAATAATTCACGTATTTAGAATATTTCAAAAATTATTAAATGTCACTATTCACCAAAAATTAATGTATTTTATAAAAATTGTTAAAATTAACCTGAACTATTTTTAAGATGTATAATTACAAAAAAGAATACTATTTTATAAAAATAAAATTCTAAATATAAAAATTTATTTTTTAATTAAAATTATCATTTATTTGAAAAATACCAGTGTGAAAATTATAACTCATTTTATGACACTGTCAAAAAATAAATAAGGTATCATAAAATTATCATTTAATAATAAGAAAAAAAATTTAATTCATGTGTTTATTTTAAGAAATAAAATTCTTTTCGATCAATATATTATTTATAAAATTTTAAATAAATATTTCTAGCTTATAATAATATCAATACAAAATTTATCATTTTGAAAATATTTATTTACTTTTTTCATGATACAAATATATTACAGTTTCATTCATAATATAATTTAAAAGGTGATGTTACTATTCTACTGGATGGATTACTATTCCTAAGAGTCATGTTACTATTGCAATAGTCAAGTTACTATTTAATTGGTATAGGTTCCTTAATTTCTGAAAAAGCCTCTTATTTTATTTATTCTTCATTTATAATGTTTATATTTTGGTATCTATGTTATTTTATGTGATTTATACTACGTGAAATAATTATAATAATGGATAAATTCCATTGATAAAATTTTAGGTTTTTACACATAGATTCTCAATCCTCTCCCTAACCCATGCATTAAAGTTTGTGGGGTTTAGAGCCTTAGTCTAACCCAAACCATGGGCATAGATCCTAAATTCCAATACCCCACATTTGAAAGCCATGTTCATTTGATTCTTTAATTATTTACCACATTTACTAGACTTAACCACAACCTTTTAACACATTTCTCATTAAAATAAATCATACTAAATTAGCATGTGTATCATTTACAATTCATAATTCATTTAACACATAAACCATCTTCATTTCTTAACCCATTTACCCATATACCATTCCCAATTCACGAGTCACTAGCACATTAAATCTATACTAAATTCTCCCTTTTTCCATGTTATCAATTAAACACAATTATCATCAATTTCATTTACAATCCTTGTTAACCAAATAAACAAAATTCTTAGGGATTCCTTTCATATACCTGATTTAACATTTTAAACATGTATATTATAGGCTCTATGTCATTAAAAATCAACTATATGCTTATAATTAAAATTTACCATGTTTGGGATGATGGTACACCCCATGGGTGGCCCCAAAACAAGTCTATTCAACCTCAATGCATCCCAAGGGGATCATGAGGAGTTCAATTCATCATTTACCCTATGAATATACCAAATCTAACTAATGGATTCCAATAGAAAAATAGTAGAATAGAACAAAAAAAAAACATGAAGACTATGAGATATAACTTGTAAACCACCTACCATGGTTCTAGAGACAACAACACGACCAAACATAGCCTCTAATTCATATAAAAACACCCCTTGAAGCCTCAAACTATGGTCCACTGAAAAAATAGTATTTTAGGGATTCATAAAGAGGATAATGATTCCAAAATCGCTAATATAGAAAAAAGAATAAAGTGGTGTGTTACAATTACCTTGAGCATTGATTTGAAACCAACGACTCTCCAAATAGATTAGAATCGACGGAGATTAATCCATAAGAATCCTTTGGAGATTTTGTTCATCCCTAGGGTTAAAGGAGGAAGAATGGAGAAAAATTATGAGTAATATCACTTAATGATTGAGGGGAAAAATTTGGTAAATTACCACTTTTAATTGGGCTCATTGTTTGGCTGTATAGTTTTCCAATATATCCACCAACCATGCACCACCCTTTGTCCATGATGGTTCATGACACACAGTTTCTTAGGAAGTCCACACGGTTTGAAAAATCATGTAACGACTGTGCTAGATTTCTTTGTACATGACAGCATGGTTTTCTCTTATATACTGAATGGTTTTATTCAATCCATGAACCCATCCTCTAGGGTTTAAGGGTTAGGGTGAACGATTACTCCTAATTATTCCCCAATTGTGCAACACGCACATGATGACCATTTTACCCTTTTTCGGGTCCCAAACCTCAGAACACCCCCGAGCCTCCCTATACACCAGGTAGAAATTTTATTAACCAATATTAAAGAGATATTAACCAAAACATAAATAAGAACATAACTCGAGGAATGTCCTTGATCTTATAGGTTGTGACCTAGGGAACTAATCAAATGAACCAATAAGGATAATAATGTCATTCCACTAGTTTCTGATTTTGAAATGTTTGATTAAATTCATAATCTAAATTCTTGAACCTAGGTTTCTTTATAGTTCAATAACCTTGAATGTGGACTCACTAACCATATGTCACTTGGGTCCAGGGTTTGGTTAATTGTTTAATGGTAACTTCTAAAATCACCCATTTAATTAATAAAAGTAACAATGGGATGGTGATTATATGGGTTTCCACAAAATAAATAATGTAAGTATTGTTGTTGGTGGGTTGATATAACTTTTGTTAAATATTTTAAAATATGATGTGAGTTTTTTAAAACTAAGGGGATAATAACCAATGGATGTATTGGGTGTGTATCAAAGTGGTGTCCTTAAGCCTAAATTCCTTACTTGTATATTTTATTTTTCCCTCTTTTATTTAAATCCTTAAGGAATGGTTTTATAATTATCGGGATAGAAGTAAAAGTGACACATTCCTTGCATAAACCCTATATTCTAGAGTTGAATGTAAAGCAACAAACTAATGGATATCACCTTATTCATTGGTGTGAATTCCTGGGGAAAATAACCCTTAGATCTAGTCAATGTATTACATATATGAGTTTCTCTATTCTTTATCATTGATTCACCTTGAAACCCCAAAAACATTATAATTTTTTCGGAATATAGGAGTAATGGGTAGTGAATGAACTAGATAAAATTTTTAAAGAAATGATTTAATTCAATAATTTAAATTTTAATGATAATTATCAAAAAAAATAAAATAATGATCACAAGAATGTTTTTTATATAAATTCGGTTCATTTTGGACCTCTACAATCCTTATACCTCTATAGTAAGTGAGAGATATTTTGTTCACTAATATGAATTTTGAAGGGAACCCATAACCAGATTATAAAATCCTTTTTCTACAAAGTGGATGGATAACCACAATGAACTGATAACTTTTGTATTGGGGGTCACAACCCAATTACAACCCCAAATTTAGATACATGGATTTAAAAACAGAATAGTCCTTACTTTCAAATCAAGTAGTCACAACATTAATATGTAGAATTATTTTTTATATAAAATCGTAAAGAGAAACTGAGGGAACATGAGATATCTGAATAGGTGTTACAGACTCTAGAAACATGAATCAAATCAATAGAAGACAAATAAAAAATATGTACTATTTATAGAGTCTTTAATCTCTATTTTTATCTAATCAAGTAAGTATTATAAGTTCTAAAATATATTTTTCATCCCACGAGAGATCTTTCAATGAATGGGAGAAATTTTTAGTATATGATGTATGCACGACACATCACAGTATCACCTATAAAATTATGAAGGTTCTCATAGTGGAAGTATTATAAGAACATTATGTCACTTTGGTATCCATAGTAGCAATGCTTGATTAACATTATAAATAAAATGAACTAAACATTGTCGAAATAAGTTATAAAATTCAAAATTTGAAAAGATATTTACTGAACTATTGGAGAGAGAGAGAAACATATTATTGTTTCATAATAATCACCCAACACATAAGAATTTTTTAAAACAATAATGACTAAATTAGAAAAAATTTAAATCATTTAGTTGAATAGATATTAAAACCTTCCAAAATAATTGGACAACAAAAAATCCAACAAAAATGGAATGTTGAAATTTGAAATTTGACATCCAAAAACATTATAGTTTTAACAAGTAGTAAACGTCTGTTGAATTTCAAAACATAGAAACACCTCGTTAAAAATTTAAAAACAAGTTTTTATGAGTTTAATATAAACTAAAGTTAATTTAAAAACACTAAAAAATAAGAAATAAATATAAAATAATAAGAATAATTTATTGAGTTTCAAGTTGTGAGTTTCATATGTGAAAATAGAGATTGTTTATATATATATAAAAACAAGTTTAGAACATTGTAATATATTTCACATAGGTTCAGTATAATTAATATGAAATTATAAAATCATTATATCTATTTAAAAATCTAAATTTGGTTTCCATATAAAATATAATATAAAATGAATAATAGGGAAAATTTTAAAATTTTAGAAAAACTTGTAGATATTCAAAAAACCATGCAAGGGAATTTACATACTAGAATCACATAACTAAATTCACATACGATAATAATGTAGGTGATTAATATAAGGGAATAAAAATAGAAAAATATAAGTAGGGTATTCATGTATGAGATTCACATTTGAAAATTTACATATATGAATCAACATAGGTGATTTAGGTAATGCCCTGATATTGTAAACACGTTGTATTTGATAGCATGTATGAAACATATCACCAATCACATAAGGGATAATTATATAATGATAAATTTCATTTTATTTAATATTTTTAATAAATTTTATACATTCTATATATTTTAATTCTTTTAAAACTGGGTAAGCGTGTGTTACATGGAAGAGAAAATTTCTTTGATTACTTACGTTACAAGCAATACCGAGTTTTACCAAGAAACAATATATTATAAAAATATAATTATTTAATATAATAAGATATAAATGTAAGTTATGAATAATATTAAATAACTTGTGGAAATAGTTTTTTTATATAAAATATAAAATTAATTCAATGGTTATAAATTAATTAGAAATAAATATTGAAACGAAATGAATATAATGGAAATGTTTTTATAAAAACCTATATTTATTCACCCAAAGATGTTTCACCATAATAAATTAAAATAATTAAAATAATTGGATGATTTTAATTATATATATATATATATTATATTTTATAAAATAGTTTTGATATTCATCCAATATATTCTATAGACACAAGATAATATTAAACCCAATATTACACATGAAATACTATATATTTATTATGGCATTTTTACCGCCTTTTAATTGAGAACCTACATTAAATACAATTTTTGGAAATTTTATAAATATTATATGTTAAAATAAACATAATATTTGAAATAAAATCATAAAATTAAGGATAGGTTGATTTTTTGATATTTTTTTGTGAAGTTTTATTTTTTAATGAATAATGAAAAATACTAAGTTTTAATTCAAAATTGATTTTTCATCAAATTTATTTATAAGGTGAAATTATATTTTTAATTAGTTTAAAATTTTAATTATATTAAATTTTTATTAATTAGTTCAATTTAGTCCATTGGAATAAATTTTTCTTTGAAATTGGATATGAAAGCATTGCAATCTTTTGAAAAAAATTTCTTTAAAAACCTACATTGGCATCCCGTATGCGGGATTAAATTTAAAATAATTTCTACCACTTATATGATTGGAATTTGGAATAATGGATTCTATATTTGGGAAAATAAAAATTTATCATGCCTAATATGTTCATCGTAGTTTTTGACCAAACATAATATTGAAAGTTATTAAAATTAATTACAACGATTAATGTGAAATTAAGACGGACAAGGGACTAAACCACAATATTGAGGGCCCAAATAACCTTGAAACTTTTCAAAAATACATTGTATGGAAATATTTATACCCTATAATCCCATGGATATAATTTTTACCATTATTGGGTCCACTTTCAATGGAAAAAACATGGGTGGAATTCCTTTCTACAAAATTTACAAGAGTGCCACTCCTCCTCCACTATAAAATGGAATCCTCTCCTCTCACATCCGCACACCTATAAAGCCTCTCTCAATTGAAAAAAATATTCCAAAATATATACTAAACATCCCTCTACTCATCCTAGGATCCTACCCTTTATCATAAATCTATCCAAGGAATCCCTTTGGTTCCAACTAATAAGAGTTACTCGAAAAAGAGGGTACATTTTTCCTCAAGTTATTTAGTTTTTCTTCCATTATCAACACCATCATATCTCTGTTCTTCCTCTGAGGTGGTGCATTTCGGGTGGTATGAAAATGGTTCGACGAGGATCATCACCAGTCCCTCTTTTAAGAGATGGTTTCCTGTCAAATTTATCATTTCTTTTGTTTTGACATGTTCTATGTCATTATCCTTTAAAGAAGGTTGGATTAACCCTCATGGGGACTGAGTAACTCACCCATTTCATGTGATGAAGGAGGTTCCACAGTCAAATGATCCCAGTGGTTAATTACATGGGGTCAAGTACTTGTATAATCAGTCCTCCTCGGATATAATCTCCTCAGATGGTCTCCAACGGGTTTATTCATGGAGCCAAGAATTCTGAACGACCCTCGTATCCATGATTCATGGTCCTACTTTCCAAAGGCAGGTGCTTGTTGATTGATGATTCTGCCAATGACACTTTAGGAGTCTATTGGTTGAGAGGATGGGACTTTAGGCTCACCGCACCCTTCCAGGGGAGGATTATTTTCTATTCTGGGTCTCTATTATATATTTAAGTCGTGTTCATATGTTCATGAATCCTTGGTTCATTCCCAAAGAATTTGTCCATAGGCTACCCTTGGTTAGCAAGATCACTATAGGCATGCATATATTTAATATTATGGAGGTGATGCTGACTTGATCCTTATAATAAGGTGCTCTAATGTTTATCATTATCCAGGGGGTAGAAGGTGAATTAATGTTGGGATCAGACCCATAAGATGGGTTTCCTATGAATCCTCAGGAGAGGAATCAGAACCCACATAGTTCAGAATGTGTGGGGCTTACGCATGGGAGCGGCCCATTTGATCGATCATGGTTGGGTGGACCCTCTTGAATGGGTACCCTTTTGAGCTTGGGATTTCTGGTAGTTGTCATATGTATCCTTATTTGGTTAGGAATCCGAGTTATCATAGTTCAGATCTGTTAGGGCTTACGCATGAGAGCTGCCCATTTGACAGACATGATTGGGTGGACCCTTTTGGATGGGCACCCTTTTGATATCGGGCCTTCTGGTGGGTTTCCTACGTATCCTAATTTGGACAGGAATCAGAGTTCTTATAGTTCAGAATCTCATGGATTTTGTAATCCTCACAAACCTATAATCCCACCTTAGTCATGATCAGTGTGAGAAACAAGAGGATGTGAAAGATTCAACAATGCACATACCTCCTCCCCTATTGGTGGGGGAGGGAGAGGCCGCAGAAGATGACGCTGGGGAGACCATGGGAGGGGGCATAGAGCAATGAACCATTCAATGTGAAATGACACTGAAGGTTACCCAACTCGACCTCAGATTATTAGGGACTTACCTTAGTGGGAGGTCAACCGATCACGTTATGGGAAGGGTAAGAATATCATCCTCATCAAAGTGGGGAGAGAACATAACCCCTTCGAATGATCACTATTCTTTACTGAATTGAAAATTGAGTGATCACCCTTAATCCCTAGAAAGGGGAGGTTCATGTCAGCATCCCAAGGTTGGACTCTAGGTTACCATGGGAATGTAGACCCATGGGCATTCCTGAATCCCAAACCATTATGGGGAGAGCCTTCATGACTCCATTTACCATGGGTATGTAGTCTCAAAGGGGCATGCTGATGCACCCGATGGTATGATCATACAGGTCTGGTGGCTTTGGAAGAGGCTTTGTCCTGATACCAAAGGACTGTTTAGTAGAGGGACCATGAAGGACTAGATTGTAGTGGAGGGATGAGGTTAGAACCAGAGGAAATAATACTCAAAAACACCCCATTATGTGTACTTATTTCTTATGCGGGATGGGGAGGCTCCACATACCATAATGGTATGTGCGCAGAGGGGTCGTCCACGCATTGATGTGGTACACAGATATGTGTATAGTCGACAAAATACCATAGTGGTACGCGACCCATCACGCCGCTCTAGGTTCCACCCACGTACTGATGTAGTAACCAGCACAGGGTTTAGTCTGTGTAGCATTACACTATGCGGAGAACCATATTAAAGGATGGTTTAGGGGATCATCATTCATAGGGAGATCATCCATGATAAGTTTATGGTTCGCAGTTCACCAGTTAGGTTCACGGTTCTACTATTATTATTCAATTATCCCATTTTACGGTTTGTAGATATTTGTACCTACGGAGGGTATTGTTCATGATTTGAGCTTCGTCAATGAATCTAGACTGAACTAAGAGTCTTATTCAAAATCTTTCTTCACACCTCTGAGTCTCCCTCAAGCTTTCATCATTCGTCTTTCCCCATTCGTCTCCCTGTGAGTGTCTTCCTTACTCCTACTATGATCATTTTATAGATCATTAGAGAAATCGTATCTATTGGGAATTTGTCACCATTTGTGGAGGCCCATTGAAGCAATATCCTGACCTGTGGAAGAATTAGTCAACTGGGGTTTGTGGGGGCTTTGGTTCGTGATAATGGTTCGTAGAACCCTCCCTGTTTGATTTGTTCTCGAACTGATAGGTTCGCAATATGGTACATGAACAGTCTTCATGCACCTGAGTCCATTAGTGACACAATTTTCAGTCTTCCATGTTTGATGTCCATAGTTCCATGGGCCAATGGTTCATGGATCATTCCACATACCTCTTGGTTCATGACTTGGATGCTCTATGTACCTTTCCTGGTGATGGTACATGGGCCACTTAAAAATCCTTTGAAGACTAGAATTTATTCAAGTTTCTTCCAAACTTTTCAACTCAATTTGAGTCTATTTACCTTTCTAGACATGGATAATTACTTTCTTTCCACTGAAAAGCGATTGTGTGGGTATTTTCTTCCATTAGAAAAATTTTCAAGACCCTACAAATGGTCCCCATCAGAATGGTGTCTGTCTGGAATGAAAATGGGACTATTCCGATGTAGAAGCAGTCCTGAACTAAAATGGCACATGGTAGAATAGATAGAACTAGTAGGAGCAGACCACACCTATATATAGAGGCCCATGTCATTTTTTACTGTTTCTCATGGAAAAAAGTGATCTTGATTTCTCCGAATTCCTCTACTCTCACATACTTTTCTCTATGTGAAAATCATGATTGAGAACATCTTTATACATATCGTGAACCAATATTCTCACCAATTTACCATCAGCGTACCATGTTTTGGGGTTCACGAACAACATTACTGAATTTTAATATTAAAATCTAGATTCTATGTAGGAGGATGCCTCATGACTGTATTTTCCGCGTAATGAACTTGTATCGGCAAATCGAACTTTAAAAAATTAATAATCCAAAATTAAACTTTATTCTGAAATTTCTGAACATGAACTTAACCAAGGATTAGGTTTGCAGTATCCATCTTCTACAAACCATTTTTTTTCCAACCAACTATTTGTGAGCCAATGCCTCATAGACCATTTACGTACCATGGCTGTACATAATAGAATTCCTCCATGTACCGTAGTTGTAGGTGAAGTTACTTTCATGTATCATGAAGTAAGCGGGATGTGGCTACCTCGTAACATTTACAGAAATAGTACAAAGAGCCGTTTTGGACATATTTTTAGTCTTTTAGGCATTCTTCCATAGCCTTTATCCAACAATTTTTATTGGACTGACTTTTTGTCAGCTTCTGGATATTCCTGTGTGGGTTACAATGGCTGCTTCATAGGATGCTACTGACATTTCTGCTTCTTCTGAGGCTATTATTACTGCCCATCTTTCTGTTTCTGACAAAAGATTGAAGAGAATGAAAACATTGGTTGGCAAAAAAATTCCAGTAATTCCATTTCACCAATCTCTGGTGACTCTGCTTATAGTGGGCCAATGGGGGTACCCGGTTTCAGACAGACTCCCTTCTTACTGGTTTGGTCTATTGTCTGACATAACGATCTGAACACCAAATCTGACTAATTGTCTTACCACCTGGATAATTAATACTTCTATTCCAAAGGCATTGATTTATTACAAGGGGAGGTACCTTCTAAGAGATACTACCTCTGGGTCTTTCCTAAACTACGCACCTCAAACTTTAGAGGGGGTGCAGCTGAAGCCTGAACGTACGTCCCATTGTTACTAGAGAATTTCCAGGAAGGCTATATAGAACGGGCTACATTGTTGGTCATCTCGGCGAGACCTTCGCTTTGGAGTCTTGTCTGGTTTGGAATAGGGATGGCCCTTTAGGGTTCGCCAGAGTTATGAAGAATTCCAAGATAAGAAACAAACTGTGGGACTATATGAGTCCGCATGGGTTTCTTAGACATACACCCACCATCCTACAACCCTTATTTCACACCTCTTAATTAGGTGGAGTCCAGATACCAACACTTTTCATTTAACCCACGTGGTGGTCAAAATCAGTCTATGGGACATCTGACTAATTTCAAGAGTCCCTATCATCATGGTAATGTTTGATGAATTCCTCCCCCTTCCTCTGTTTGGGATGACAAGGAAATAACCCCCCATTATGCAGGAAACTCATCGTTCAATAGAAGGTGCTTTTGAAGGAAAGTTATCCCTGTCTGAAGTAGGACATCCCTTTTGATGACTAGTTTGGGGATTTTTTCAAGCATAAGGGTTTAGAGCCTGATCCATGGAGACCCAGGGCTTGTCCCACCAAAACCACCCGGCGGTGAGTGGGTACTTATTAGACCACCCTGGAAGAGGGGGATTTTCAGAAATGGGGATGTGGAATCGTCCTAGATATTGATCGATTATTTCGACTAGCGGATTTCTTGCACATGTTTATGAGAGGGTGGATCTTACCTATGTGGGAATCTGGTGGTGTAAGAGCCTCAACTTTCATCATGGCCGCTTAGTTGGACACTAACAAATGCATCAATTTGGATATCCCCGTGATAGACAATATATGCCTCTTACTGGGTCAAATCAGTGAAGGGGGGTCACCTTAACAGATGACTTTCACTTTTCATACTCTTTGGGCTGGATGGGAGCCCACATAGGGGATTATTCCTTCATCAATTCCCTACCAATTCTGCATTCCACCCTCCAAATGTATCTTTAAATCACCAGTGTGGTTATTCCAGTAGCTTTGGCTTCATAGGATAAGTAGAAGGAGCAGACCGAAAGGAAAGAGTAAGAATTAATGGCTTGTCTCAATGTTCAAATATGTTTTTATTACCACCCTTATGATTACCATACTGGTAATATTACAAATAATGCATCTGAATATTTCATCAACCGAGGTTACTTATTTTCTCTACAAGAGGCCATCCTAGTTGCCTGTATCAGAGAGGATCTTATTTGTGTGGGTTATTAACCCTATATATTTAGTCAAAAATTCAATTTCATTCAGATGTTATGCCTTCTGCTCTCAATAGTTTTCATCAAGAGAAGAAATTGATGATAACCTGCAAATTATGACTGATGTTCACCTGGAAGGAAACTTAGAGTCTGGACAGACTTCTGTATTATATGGATTCTGGGCCCTTCCTTACCAAGAACTATGCTTAGGCATGGGTTAAGTCATATCCCGATGACCAATTACCAACTTGGTCCCATTATGATGACTTATAAGGCATCTAAGGTGAAGGGAAAGGAAAATCAAAAGGGAGTTTCTGAACACTATCGACCAGGAAAAGTACTTCGAAGGCATCTTGTATCCACCCCGAGAAAAGTTTTGAAAGATTGGGTTATGACCTCATGAACAACTGAACAATCTGTATGAGATACTACCCAGACTCCATCATCCATTCCTTTTGAGGCCGATTTTCCAATGCCCTGTCGACAATGGGACATTTTGAATGGCCACAAATCTTCCAATTATCAGTCTCCTCATGATTTTTGGCAGCTCCTCTAAACTAGGGAAGTGTCCCTTACTAGCATTGTCTATGTGTCAGCACTAGCTCACATTTCTTTTGATGAGGATCTAGATAGGGTGGGTTACTATCTTAAGGACCTCGATACCCTCATTCATTCTCACTGTGGTCACCGTAAGTACTCGCATCGGGTACTTACCATGTTGTGACGAAAAACTATTGGTGAAGATGACGACATCATTGGATCACTTACTACAGTTTCCACGGAAAAAAGTTTCTCACTTTCTCCCATCATCTCATAAACATTGCACTTCACGGGGTCCTGAGTTTTCAGGAAAACTAAAGAAATGTTTTCAGTTGTAGAAACCTGCTCTGCTTCCTTATATCATCCCTCTAACGCCAACCATCCTAATTAGGACTGCGTTTCCAAACACTTGGAGAGTTTGGGATGAACTAAGGGCGAGTGATTCAAATGAAGATATATAGAGACTTATTTAGAGGGAATACTTCGATATTGTAGGTTTTGGGGGAGCCATTACCCGAAACTATATTTCATCCAACAAATAACCGGATGAGCTGGTTTCATACTTGACTGAAATGGATAAGTGCCTTCACGCTCTTATGGATAGGCATTACTAGTTGGACTGCGTTGCATTGATGGAGGTATTCCCATAGCTGACGGGAGAGGTTTTATCTGTAACCTTCATACTTAAATTAATTTATTGTGGATACACTAAATGTTTCCCTCTTTCCTTTTTTATTTTGTAGAGCCTACACGATCTTGGGAAATAGCTCTTTCCACAATCTACTATCCTGGAGGTACTATAATTGGGGAGAGTGCCCTATCAATGGTATGGGGTACTATAGAAGGATCCCATGGATCCCAAGAACATATGGAAGCAGTTATCATAGACCCTTCTTAGGTATTTCTACCACCATCTCCGCTTGGTGATCTTATTCCAGAGCCATCCCCCCGGTAGTCAAAGAAATGCAAGAAGGCTTCTCACATGTCCAAGCGTATTTGTCAGGGTATCACAAGTAATTGTCTATTATCGGGTGATTGAACAAAATACCCTTATCTTTTCAGATTATTGGAACATATATGTACTTTGGTGTAGGGCTTATTGGTGACCAGATGATGACCGCTCATGCATCTATAGTCCCTGTCCCTTTTATCGTAGAGGAAGGGTCATCATTTTTCGCGACTGATCGAAACAGGGAAGCATGGCCATTTGAAGAGATCGGGGGTGCTGATGAATCCTCAGGTGTGCCTACTCCCACTCAAAAAATATATTCCCGAATAATAGATAGACATTCAGAAGTTGAGGGCTCACTTGATAGTGTTGAGCCGACTCTCATGGAGAGGGACATGGTGACATTCATAGTAGGGGCCAAGTCCTATAGATAACCCCATGCCTTGCAGAATCTTAGAGGGGCTTTGAATATCAAGGAGTCAACTAATATCATTTGAGTGGTTTTTTCTCTTGTAGAGGGAGTCACTTCAGAGAATTATGTTTTTCCTACTCATGGTGGCACAGGGGAAGTCATAATAGGAGAGGATGATATTCCGACCTCTGAAAATTTGGAGTGGTCTATTGTTCCCTTTTTCTAATTCTAAGAGGGGTTAGGTTTTCAGACCCCATGATTCCAAGACCTTTATCCTTATCTGGACTGACCATCCCTACAGGCCTTGTATTAACTGGATACCTTTTGAGGGCCACCTTGAGGGTTATTATCTTGGATAAGCGTATCCCTGCGTCTTTAGTCTTCTGACATATCCATAGGGCACCATTGATGATTGAAAATACAACACCACCTATTTTATATAGCGATACCATTGTAGGGGTGGGAGGTATTGAGGTCGTCTCCTCCCTATCCTCAGAATCACAACCACAAGCCTTGGAAATGGCGGCAAATGCCCCTAATTTTTTATCTGTTACAATTACCAAAGATGAAGTTGTTTCCAAGTTGAGCCATGTTGTGGCTACCAAATCAAGTCCCTCTCTGGTGAAGTTCATTCCCTACTACATTTCATCATCATGATATGATTTAGATACCGATTGAGATGGCCTAGTCAATATTTTTCCCACTCAGAAAAATCTATGGAGGAATATTTGCAGATTAATCTCCAAAACTCTATTGGATGAGATGCTAGTGAATCTTCCAAAGTTACACTTCCAGTTTGTGGTCCTAGGATTCAGTGTATTTAACTATCACAATATTTATGATTTAGTAAGATAGGTGGTTGCTGCTCAGGAAGAAACTGGTGCACTTGAAACTCAACTCTCCAAGACAGAGTTGATAGCTCATTTGGATACTATAAAAAAAATCTTGTTGATGGAGATGCGACTCATACCAGAATGGTTGAAAAGTTACAAAATGAACTCGTGAAGAAATAATATTTTATAGAAAAACTTGATCAGGAAGTGGATCAACAAAGACAGAAACTGGAGCGACAAAAACAAGAGTGGTCTTGGGCCATGACCGCTGTTGAGTATGGGAGATAGAAAATGCAGAAGGGAGATAGGATCAACCTCCAATCTATAAGGGAGGTGGGGGCACTACGAGAAAGTTCAGAGACTAAGACTATGAATTTATTGAATCTTTCCAAGACATTGAGGAGTCACACCAATCATTGATGCAACTTTGTGACTTTGAAAAATGTCTCTTGTAAAGGTTTTATCTTTCTTAAAAGAAGATTCTCTAGGCTGTAGATTCCCACCATATATTTTTATGGAATATGATGGAACTGATTTTCCTCTGAATGCTTCTTCTTTTCCTTTTCTTGTCGTGTCAATTGATAAATCGATCATATAAAAATCAACTCCATTAGATATAATTTTGAACCATGAATTAAATCCGGTAAACTGTAATAATTGAAATGTTCTCTAATTATTTCCTGATTCATGAGACTCAGCGAGCATAGTTCGACTATTACTGAGGTTTTATAGAACACCTCATGAACCTTTATGTATTTTTTCATTATTGAATTAATTTTTTCCTAAGACTACTTAAGACAGGCTTAGCTGGTATAACATGACTTTTTATTAGGCCATCCTTTGTGGGGTTTTGACCTAATAAGCTTTACTCCTTTTCTAATAGGTCAATGTTGTTTTAATGGACTAATACTTGAATTTTATTCAGAGGTTCCTTCTGTGGATTTTCGCTTCGAAAAGTATGGGGACTTTTTTTGGTAGTTCATAGTCTTGAAAATAAAACTTATTATTGATGTTTTAAGTCAAATAGATTTGAACAAACTTAACGGGGAAAGGGACCCAATTCAGGATCATCAACCAGGAATGTTCTATTATCCTTCAAACATGGATTAAGGATTTCTCTTGACCATTGATTTGTGGATTCTGGACATGCATGAGGCTTAGGGGATGCTTTAGGTGTGTGAAGATAGGAAATGACTCTCATGGGGACAAATTTTCCTTTAATTGATGGCCATTTTTGTGGGTGACATACGCAGAGCCCCTCGAGCATGATGTGAATAGTCAATTAAAGGTGTCCATAGGACACTGACCTTCTATTTCTGATGGCTTCATAGGATTCACAATATTTTAAATTTATTTTCAATTCGGGAGCCATAGTGGGTTGCTGGCCTAAAGTTGTGTCTGAAAACATGAGGGACATTCATATCAACATTGAGGGGGGGGCACTATTCTTGCATAGTTTTTACTTGCGTGAGGGAGATCTGGTGAATAGTTGGTTCAGTTAGAAGTCTTTTTCATGTCAGGGGAATTTGAAAAGAAGAAGTCATGTAAGTTGTTATCCAAAAGTTTTCAAAATCCAGGGGTGTGACATGACATGAATTTCATTTTCACATACGAAAGCTAGAAAAGAATCTCCTGGGGATGAATTTTCCTTTGATTGATGGCCATTTTTTTGGGAACCATATTTAGAGCCACTAGGGGTTGATGTGAATATTAAATTAAAGGGGTCTACAGGACACTGGCCTTCCATATCCAATAGCTATTGAGGATTATGGAGATTGGGAACTTTCTAAATATGGTATTTGACCTTTGACTAGGGGTTCACCTAGACATCAAAAATGGTAATTTTAACCGAACTTCTTTGGGAAAACCCAGAAATGAGTAGGGGTACTCTTTTTTTTGTATGCAGATAAACTTCACATATATGGATGGGGTACCTTTAGAAACCACAAAAGGGGCCATAGATGAATTGAGACCACATTCTCTGATATATCCAGGATATGTATAGGGTAGAAAATGTAACCAATGACTTTGAGGACCCTTGAATCAGGAGGGTTGGAATGAGTCTTGGAATCCATTGTGTG
Source organism: Viscum album (assembly GCA_963277665.1). Lineage (NCBI taxonomy): Eukaryota > Viridiplantae > Streptophyta > Magnoliopsida > Santalales > Viscaceae > Viscum > Viscum album. The sequence goes on along the minus strand of OY728133.1, from coordinate 1,230,495,809 downwards.
TACTAACATAGGAGAGGAATATCCTGGGGATGAATTTTCCTCTAATCGATGACCATTTTTGTGGTAAACATATGCAGATCCACTAGGGCATGATGTGCATAGTCAAGAAAAGGTGTCGACATGACACATGCCTTCCATCCCAGATAGCCTTGGAGGGTTATGTAGATTCAATATCACTTAGAGCACAGATTTTGAAATATGGCAAGAGTGTACCCAGACATATTGGGGACATTTGGGATACGATGTTCTCATGGAATCAGGTGCCCCTTATGTAGATTCAACTCATAGGTAGGGTGAGGAAATCATTACATCTTTGGGATACCTGGATATTTAAATTCACATGGCCTGGACATGGGGTTCCTCTCGGGGGAGGGAACCGTGACATGACTTTTAGGGTTGTGCTGTGAGGACCATATTCCTAGACTATTTTCCACAATTCAATAATGTATCTCTCGCTAAGATCTCTAAGATCACGTGATCTATGATTATTGTGAGAAACAAGGGATTATGAAATTTTTTTGTCATTGCTTAGGAATAGAAAAATCAACACTAGAAGGAAATTTTGGGCTATGAACATTGAGATGTAGTTTAACATTATAAAACAAGGACGATTTTGGCCTCACAGTTTAATGTCGTGCAGTGGGGACAAGATGCTGTGCAGTTTAAAGTAATGTAGTGAGGATGATTATGCTGTCATAAATATCTTTAATAGCTTTATGTTAATCATAATCAGTATTCTATGACATTCCTTAGATGTGTGTAACTATTGAAGGTGTAAACCATAGTCCGAGAGAAAACTTTAATTAGGAAGAATTACATGGGGCTTGGAAACCATTGGGTGTACTGAGATAGGATAAGTCTCTCATGGGGATGAATTTTCCTTTGATTTATGGTCCTTTTTATGGGAAACATATGTAGAGCCACCGGGACATTATGTGAATAGTCAAACAAAGGTTTCCATAGGACACTAGACTTCTATCTTAGATAGCCTTGGATGATCATGGGGATCTAATTTTTCTTAGGGTATGGAGTTTGAAAAATGGAAATGATGTCTCTGGGAATGTAAGGAATACCCAGACCATGATTAACTGTGCACTACTGGGGATTCCACATAGGTGTGGATGATATGTATAGGGGGAAGCATGATATTTTGACTTCTCATGAGAAAGGGGAATGTGTGGGATCTCCTAACACTGAGGATTGAACCACACAATAACCTTGAAGAATTTTTCAATTTATTGTCATGCGATTAGGACCTTTCATGGGCTCCCCATACAAGTCTAACTTATGTATGCGGGAGAAGTGGAATTGTTTATGGTGGCTGGGCCATGATGCCAAATTCGGGCATCACAACATATCCTATGAGGGCAGAAATCAATCCATACATAGTTCTGAATGTTCCCTGCACTGATATGGATCAGTCCATGTGTAAGAACATGTGAGGGAATTTTTTGTTTATATATATGTGGTTGGGCCTGGATGCCAAATACGGGAATCATAATATATCCTGTAAGGGTAGGAATCAAGACATACATAGTTCTAAATGTTTTCTATAGATGTTTGCTCGATATGTAGGGACATTTGTGGCATTTTTGTAATTATGGCGATTGTTTGGACCGGGATTCCAAATCCGGGGTCACTACATATCCTGAGAGGGCAAGAATCAAGCCATAAGTAGTTCTGAACGTTCCCTATACTGATCTGGTTTGGTTCACAAACAGGGACATTTTTTCTCATTTTATACAGGTGATGGGTCTACCATATCTCCCTACAATTGTTTTTTATAAGATAATCCTTACCAAAGATCCTAAGCTCACATGGGTTATAATCAATGTGACAAACAAGGAGTGGTCATAGAGTCTCCTTCTCAAGTGTGGGGAGGTAGAGAATATGATGGGGGGAATTTTTTGTGGGGGATAGGATTGGATCGAAGATCGAGGTGTCACTACGTATCCTGTGAGGGCTGGAATCAAGCCGTATGTAGTTCTGTATGTACCCTGTACCAATTTGGCTTGGTCCCGGGGTAGGGGAATTTTCATTCTATCCATCACGGTTTCTAGGTTTGTCATGTTACTCCACAGTTTACTTTCATAAGAGAATCTCTACCATTGATCCTAAGCTCACGTGAGTTATACTCAATATGAGAAACAAGGAGTGATATGGTTTTCCCTTACGAATATGGTTTGATACAGGGCATGATAGAGGAATTTTTTTGATGGGGGGGGGCTATGATTGAGGATCGAGGCATCACTACTTATATTGTGAGAGAAGTAATCAAGATGTGCGTAGTTCTATGAGAGATCATATAGTTTATTGTCACATGATTAGGACATTTTTTGTCATGTGGTTTAACGTCTTATGGTGAGAACGTGAGTCACATTTTAATTTCATGTTTTAGGGATGATCTCCTTACATTTTAATGTCATGTGGAAAGGATAGTGACTCAATGTTTAAGGTTGTAGAGTTTGGACCATGGAATTTTAGTATTATAACTCACAGTTTAGGGTCATAGATCTCAAACCTTAACATGGTATTTCTATTATAACTCATATTTTAGGGTCATAGAGCTCAGACCTTGGCTTCATGGTTGGATATTACTCATAGTTTAAGGTATTAGTGTTTGGAACTTTAACATGATGGTATTATTACGTGAAGTATTTCTTCAAGAACATCGCATTTAGTAGAGGTGTGATGAGGTTTTTATCTATCAACATCAGGACATATGCTCTATTGGAATAGACACTATGTACGACATATGGTCCTTCTAAATTTTGTTCATGCTTTGGGGACTTCTTCCCAAGTATTATCAGGGTTCTTAGGACTAAAAACATTTCTCATCTGAGGAAATATCAAAGGAGAACATTTTTTTTGATGGATCGTGCAATCTAGTTTTTCTAGATTTCCAAATGTTGTAGAGTGTGTATCCTTTTTTCATCTAGCTCCTTCAAATCATTAATTTGCATCTGGGACAGCTTATCCTTGGAAAATTGATCAAAAATTCCCACATGAAGTGATGGCACATGTATTTCATTAGGAAAAACTTCCTTTTCCCTATATACCAGTGATTATGGGGTTTCCTAGGTGGTGGTGCAGGTCATGGTTCAGTATGACCATAAAACACGAAGGGGATTATCTATCTTTGATTTCTAGTCCTTATCCACTATATTCTAGAGTATGTCGGACAAAGTCTTTTTGAAGGCCTCTATTTGCGCTTTGGCTACCGTGTGGTAGCAGGATGACTGGTTGGCTTTGATTCCATACTCCTGGTATAATTTTTCCATCTCAACAGAGAAGAATTTGGTGCCATTGTCTATCAATATTGTATGTGGGACACCAAATATGGTAATGATGTTGGCCATCACAAAGATGATGATGTTTTTCCCCAACTTACTTAAGGGGTATGGATTTATCCCATTTGCAAAAGAAGTCGGTCGTTGTGTGTATGATCTTGAATTGTCTGGCTGTAGCAGGATGATATGGTCCCACAACATCCACCCCCAGGTGGAAAATGGCAAGGAGTACTTAGCTATATGAAGTAAATCCAGGGATCGGTGCATGAACTTAGTAGGAATGAAACTTCTTGGTGAATATGGCACAATCTGGTATCGTAGTGGGCCAGTAATACCCAAACCTTCAGATTTGGTGAGAGAGCTTGGTTGCTGACTGGTGCGCTCCACAAGCTCAGTCGTACACTTATTTCATGAGGATATTAGTCTCTTCTCCATCAATTCACCTGACAAGGACTTAACCAATGCCTCATTTGTAGAGAAAATTTTCCTGGTTTACCCCACTGTAAAAGATAAAATTGACTGCCCATCTTTGGACCTATTCCCTTCCATCCCTATCTGGTGGGAGTTCCCCATTCCAAAGGTAATTTTCAATGAGCGTCATCCAACAGGTGGTGTGACCATGAGGCTCAGAAATAGGGATAATTTCATTAATTTCTTCTATATTTCTATGGATAAATGGCAAGACCACCCGACAGTGGAAAATGCTACTGATTGTTTCACCTTGTTCTGGATTGGCCAAGGCTATGGCTGTATTCTCCAAAGCATCATATTGAGAATTTTCTGATCGGGGGACATAATTCAACATTGGTTCTGATGGAAATTATGAAATAAGTTCTTGAACATAGTTCATCAAGGTAAACGATACTTCTTTCTTAATGGCATAGTCACCGTTGACCTGTTTGATGACTATCTCTAAATCACCCTTTTGTTTTAGGCATTTGGTTTGCACCTGAAGTGATAGTTCAAGGCCTACAATGTGGGCCTAATTCTCCACTTCATTGTTTTTACACCATTCCTAATGTAGGAAATAGTATGTCAAGATAAAATTTTCAGGAGATACAAGTATAACTCCCAGCCCCACTTTATTGAGTTTGGGATCCTCCATCCTTTTCCATATCAGACTTCAAGAATCACCATCAAAGTACATTTCCCATGATAGTGGGTCCCCCTAAAGAGAAAACACTTCTTCATCAATAATTTCAGCATCTATAAGTGTTGTTTCTTCCAAGGGGTGCTCGTCCAGGATGTTTTCTAATGCCTAGCCTTTGATGGCCTTCTTGGGTATGTACCGTATGTCAAACTATTGCAGGATGACCGTTTATCGCGAGATGCACCCATTTAGTATGGGAAAATTGAGGATATACTTTAGTGGGTTGCAGTATGAGACTAGTTGGACCTCATGGTTCACTAGGTAATGCCTGAGTTTCTGAACCGAAAAAATTAGGTCTAGGAATTTTTTTTCAATTTTTGAATACCGAGTTTCCGCATTGATCATTGTCCGACTATGGTAGTAGAGGATGTTATCACTGCCAATATTGTTTTTTTACATGAGGAAGGTGTCTAATGACTATTCCAGGGCAGTTATGTACAAAATGATTGGCCTCCCCTAAACTAGTGGTATCAACATCAGTGGTCTTAGTAGATATTTTTTGAGATTGTTGAATGCTTCTTGACAATCATTATCCCACTCATACGTAACAACTTTCTTCATGAGGCTGGTTTAAGGAAAACATTTACCTGCTAGGATGGCTATGAGGTGCCGAATGTAGGTGAGGTTCCCCTTGATACCTCTCAACATGGTGATCTTGAAAGGTGGGGACATTCCAAGGATGAATTTTGTCTTCTTGGGGTCGACTTCGATGCCGCGATGACATACAACAAAAATGAGTAATTTTCCTGAGTTGATTCCAAAGGCCCACTTTAAGGGATTCATCTTTAAACTGTGCTGTCACAATTTTCTGAAGGCAGTTTCACGATCAGCCAGGCGGTATGAGCATTGTCCTGATTTAACCACCGGATCATTGACATAAAACATGACACACTTTCCCAATAAGGGCTTGAAGATGCGATTCATGGCATACTAATATGTGGTGCTGATATTCTTTAGACCAAATGGCATCACTTTATTGTAGAACACTTCTTGAGGGGCCATAAAAGATGTAGCTTATTTGTCTCCTCAGGCCATCCAGATTTGATTGTACCCATAATAGTCATCCATAAAAGAGAGGGCCTCATATCTAGCTATTACATCGATCAACAATTCTATGATCAGGACTGAGAATTCGTATTTTGGGAAATTCTAGCTAAAGCCCCTAAAGTCAATACAGATTCTTATCTGTCAATTATTCTATTTGAACGATACTATATTTTCTAGACAGATCAGATATTGGACCTCCCATATAAAGATGGATTTAATTTTCTTGTCCACTTCAGTCTCTATTATGGAAACATTCATCGGGTAGGCCCTTCTGGATATCTTTTTATAGACCCATTGATATTCTGGAAAGCCAAGATGGTGAGTGGTGACCTTAGGATTGAGGCCTGACATTTCTATGTAGTTCTAGGAAAAAACATCTAAATTCTTCTTTTCTAAGGAGGTGTATGCCTCCTGCTCCTTGACATTCATATCCACACCGATCAAAGTGGGTTGCAGGTCATTTTGGGTGCCCAGATTTATCTCCTTAATTTCATCAATTATGGTGGAGACACCTTCTTCGAATGCAGGAGGGGAATCTTTGAGGTCTTCTCCCTCTTCTTCTTCTCCTTCATCATCATCTTCCTCTTCTTCCTCTTCTAATGGAGAGAGGAATATCTAGATAAGCTCTACAATATTGTGAGAGGAATTGAATTTTTACTTTGTGAGTAAGGATAGAGTAGTTTGGGGTACCGAGGACGGGTCGAGAGTATATTTGTTACGGTGTTTCCTACCATCATGGGAGCTACCCTAATCTTCCATGTCTTTAAGATTGGTGGCTATAAGAGATACCATAAATACAACTGAGTCTGCATCGATACTTGTACTTACACATTCCAACTAGTTAACGGTTAATGCATACTCTTCCCCAAGTTGCTAGAGGGGGTCAGCGGGAGCAATTTCCAATCCAATAGGGGCATTGATCTAATCAATATCACCGGCCAAAATATATTTTCCTTCAAATTAAAAGAACCCTATGTCGATATAATGTGACTCACAAGATTCAAACAGGGATTTATCAACGTGAACCATCCCATTTTTACCATTAGAGAAATATTTGATGCACTAATTGTACGATAACAGAATTGAAGCATGTTGATGCAGCAAAGGCCTCCCTAATAAGACGTTGAAGGCTGTACTTTCCCACACTACCAGGAACTCAGAATCTAACACGAGATCTCCAAGCCAAGTTTTAAGCTTGATTTTTCCCAATGGTTTCTGATTGCTTTTGTCATATCCTAGCAGAGTGGTAGTGCAGGGTGTCAAGTTTTCTTCATCGTAGCCCAGCTGAAGAAGCATTCACAGCGGGAGTAGGTTGATTACATAGCCATTGTCGATAAAGATCATCTGGACAACAATTCCATTTATCTTTCTAGACAAATATATGGGTTTTAAGTGCCCTTGAATGATGTCATCTTCATCCCTATTTGTGAAGGAGATAATAATGTGAAATTATTTGGGACTAATCTCTATTCGGTAGACTTTGGCTGCTGCTACTTTATCCTAGAACTCTTGGGGACTTAGTAACGCTTCAATGAGTGTATCCCTAAGGTCTGTGGATAGACTTAATGCATCCAGGAATGATAGATTTGCTGTTAATGAAGCCAACTTCTTTATAATATCATACTTCTTCTCTAAAGGTCAGAACTTCCCAGCTCAGGGTTTCTCTTTCACAAAAAATTTAGGGATTTGGGCTTTGGACATGAATGGTTCTGATTCTGTGACTAGGTTCGGTAGTGATTTGGCCTTTTACTGGATTGTACGAACTCGTCTACCCATTTACCTTAGGTGATTTGAGATTTGTTCTTCCCTTGATGGATATTCCATGATAATTGGGCTTGGATTTCTTTTGATGGGGGTATAAAAGCATTTCAGTTATTTTTTGTGTCTTCCGGAGGGTCCTTCTGTGAATTTCCACAACTTTAGTGGTTTCACTTGCGGTGTGGATAAGAATTTGACTCCTTCCATGATCATGCCTTCTAGGAAACATCTGAACTCTTATTTCGGACCTTTGGTTTGGCACTTGGAATTGAGGTTTGTGCCCATAATCTCTATCTAAGAATGGGTCAAACAGGTGAATGACATTGATGGAGCCGAATATCAGTTCATGATCTGAAACTGTTTCTGTCTGACTGTATTCTTTTTATGGATCTATTCGGTGGGGAAGTGCCTATTATACCATTTGGATGGGAGGCACCCATTGTACCAAGTCGGTTGGCATAAAGTATGAAAGTTCCCACACTAACTTTGGATTTGGTATCATCTCATCTTCTTTCTCTTTCTTTATGCCCTTCTGGCTTTTAGAGGGCCACAGGGCTGAGGAGGATGGTTGTGTCATATCAGGATCTTTTAAGGGCACATTTGATTATTTAAACTATGCCTCGAGGATTCCATGGACTCGGTTGACAGTCATCTTGGTCATCCAAGTGTCAAACTGTTTTCCTTCTTATTGGTAACTGTTTTCCATTCCTTTTCCTCTCGTAATTCTGAGGTGAAAACAAACGCCACTTGTGCTGGTGGCAGGCCCAACTTTACTTTCACGAAATCCACCATATGTTGTAGTAGATCCTTGAAAATGAAGTATTCCTGGATGGTGTGTCCATAATCCTATGATAGGGACAATAATATGGTTGGTTTTTCAGACCCACTTCATCAAATCACTTTGAATCTAGTAGCTAGAGTAGATTTCAATTCATGGTGACTATGAAATATCCACAGACCTGGTCATCTCGAAACGAGTAAACTTTATTTTTTAGTTCTTTGAACTAATTTATTTTATCACCATGTTTCTCATCTTTCCAAGGAAGGGGTAGTTGTTGGCATCAAGGGGGTCCCACATGATTTGGTGGGGGCCTCACAACAGGAGCTGGCATCGGGGGTGGCATAAGCATAATATAAGCCACTTCATCTATTCCCATTATTTTCCCAAGGGCTTATGGGGCCAATCAGGACTTAAGATTTGTTCGCATCAAGGAGTATTCTATCCTTTGGGAAATGGTAGAGAAGTCTCGGAACCCACTTGTGTACTTCACTGGGAAGAGAAGTGTTCACAATTCATCCTAAAGGATATCGATTCACATGAAGAGAATCTCAACCTGGGGGAGCAGACGGTTCACAGAATAAGTTATGCCTTTCTATCTGGAAATGATGTTTGTGACTCTATCGTTCTCTTGCTGTTTGAAGTTCATGAGGGCACTGACCATTGTCTCTTGTAGTGTTGCACTGAACTAGAAGAGAAAATGTCATCGGAGGTCCTCCTAGCTTGTGATTGAATTATCCGGTAGGCTAGCATACCATACGAAGGCCGAGACCTGCAGGGTTTGTATGAAGCACCTAGGTTTTACTGCTACTTTCTGCTCTGGAGTTCCCATAATGGGGTAACAAAAATAGGCATAGTGCATTAAATACTGTTCCGAGTCCCATGAGACATTGGATAATAGGAATACGCTGTTCCCGATGTTCGGAGGTTGCGAGACATTTCTCACCTACTCGAGGTAGGGTTTGCGCTCTAGGTGTATCAGAGAGTTCCACCCCTCCATTAATTCTAGTCAAGTAGATAATTTCTCGATAGTATTCAAGATCCCTTGATGCATATCTTTTCGGAATTGAGCATGAGTTGGTGGGGTAGTGGTCAATACATGGCATGCTAGTGCTGCTAGAATTTGGGGTTGATACCCAGCCGAAGGTATCATTTGTGGGTTTACTTGAAAATATTCTAGCTGCCTTCCAAACAAGGGGAAGTCTTGATGTCCTTCTGGGGATGGGTTGAATGGACCTCTGAGCTTGGATTCATTCATCAAGATAGGGTCCAATAGTTTGGGCACCTTCTATGTGGGCACCTATTGAAGTTCCGCAGGGGGAACACATCCGGAAATGTATCTCTATCGACACAACTTAACATTAATTTTCCTGAGCTCTTTCATTTCTTCCTCCTCCTAGGTGAACCTTTCCTCAAGAGTGAGGGACGCATTATCATGGGGAAGAGGAGGTGGGTCATAGATGACCTTGTATTTATTCTTCTCCTTATTGGGGTTTCATAGGGGAGGTAGCGATGAATTCGCTGAGGGGGCACCCAAATTTAGGATTTCTCTCTAGTTTTGTGTATGCACACCATAAGGCTCATTTTTGGATGCCTCTAGGAGGGAACCATCCTCCTTCACATCCTCTCCCATTGCGTCATTTCTTATGAGATCCGTGGAGTTGACGTTTACCACATTCATTGAGGCATACGGTATTGGGGGTGGTGTACACAGTGTCGAATGGTATGAAGGATTTCTTCATCTTTTGTTGGACTTTCAACTTCTACTCTTCGGTATTCTTCGGGTTTCTTGGTGAAGATTAACCTGAAGGGTTCCCTGGTCTGTCCTCATAACACACTTTTGTCATGGAGGGTGTCAACCATGAGAAGGGGTGGAATGATTAACTCCTCTGTCCATCGTTCTACCAAGACGGTGGAAGACAGACATCCACCGTGTGGGGATTTGAGGTAAAAATTCCCCCATCCCTGGGGGATGGGGTTGTCCTTGTTCTTTTATTGATTTATTATAGCCTAGATTTTTGGTATTATGAGGGAATTTTGATTTAAAAATTCTCCCCAACTTGTGAGTTGGGGTTGTTCCCTTATTGCGGCTGTTTCCTCTATTATTGTCAGCTTTTTAATTTCACGTACTCCCGCACGGGTTTGAGCCGAGTATGGAATTGGGAATTCATGGAGTCTATGGTCTTTTGAAGACATGAGCACTACTTTTTGATGGCTTCCCTTATGTGGGAAGCCTCCTGGATGTTCTTGGTTTCTTAACTCAGAAGCTTTTCGATGGCTTGATCTCTTCAGACCTAATGCTTTTGAGACTTACTCTAGGACAGTTTTTTTAGTATCCCATCTTTCCTGAGCATGAATTTCACTTGATTTCTACCTCTGGGTGATGGCATTGCAAGATGTCATTTCCAATGGGGCCCGCAAGATGGGTTGTGGGGTGAAGTGAAGAACTATATGTTCTCCCCATCCCTGAATGTGAACTCCATCCGGGGCATTGCCAATGAGGTGATACAATTTATGAAGTGCATGGTGGCAAGCCATTTCAAGGTTTTTCTTCCACCTTTATGATTGTGGCTACCTTGCAAAAGGGAGGGCTTCTAGGTCGATTAGATGACGAAGCTCCCCTATTACATTGACATGGTCCGCATACCCTTCATAGGGAAAGAATTTTTCTTTCAACTGATGAAGAGTTTTCCATATGTTGAGGTGAATTTCATGATTTCATTCCTTATAAAAAGTTAATGGTATGTCGAAGTGAGAAGTGGCCATAGGCCAATACATCACTGGTATATTATCCTTGTCTAGTTATCTTCTCACAAGCAGAATAGATTGGTGTTGTTCCTATGGAGGATCCTCTACTTGATATTCCCAACTCTACTAATTCTTAATAATTTAGTTTCGAGAAGCAGGGATGTTGGGATCCTCATCGATTTGCAGACGATGAAGGGGTGGCTCAAAAAATGATCATGGCTACTGGACATATTTTAGTTGAGAAAGAATATCACACACTATGTATGGAGTGATCGATGTCTCTAACTCCATTTTTCTGAGTTCCTCAAAATAAGAGGGATTTCTCACATTTGTTCTGGAAAAGAGAGTAACTTCTTTCTAGCATGAATTTTGATTGTGAGGAAGAGGTTTGAAAGTAGAGATTCAATGGTGAGGGCTACTATTGCAGCTTGATGCCCAATCGTGGGAATTTTATTTGCAGCATATACCCTAGGGAGGACCTTCAGGTCAGGCTATAGTGAGGGGAGGACCTTCTTGCTACTTGATATTAATATGGGGAGGACCTTCATAGAAACTTCAATTGTGGGGAGGGCCTTCGTAATGACTATCATCATGGAGAGGACTACCATCATGACATGATACCTGGCTGTAGGGAGAATTTATATAGTGTGCATCTTGGGGAGGGCCTTCAGGATGTACTATAAGGAGGGGATAACCTTCTCATTGCTTGATGTTACTATGGGGAGAACCTTCATAGAAACTATCATTGTGGGGAGGGCCTTAAAAATGACTGTCATCTTGGAAACATCAACCATCATGACTTGATGTTTGAGTACAAGGAGAATCATATCTACAGCATATACCCTAGGAAGGACCATCAGGGAGGATGACAAAAATGGGATGACCTTCTTGGTTTATAATCATTAGGTCGAGGGGAGGGCTACCCCAATGCTCATCAAAAGATAGTATCTCGTGATCGATGATTTTTGGCCCACAGAGTAATCCCCTACAGGTGCTCTGTGGGGGACCTTCAGAGCTGCTGGTAGCAACATTGTGAGGACGGCCTTCGCAACTGCTACTACCACTTCCATAATTTGGAATGGACTGGAAGGGTCTTGAGACTTTAATGATATATTCTTGAGGGCATTAAAAACCCCATATTCTAGAAGATAATGATCATACACGCTCTTCATCTTCCACTTTCCTTTAGTGTGTTTCATTTTTGGGAGCTCTCTTGAGGGTAACTGGGGCCATATGCTATTGGTAATGACCTTCATATATGATTCCCTATCTTGTTGGGTCTCATGATGTCATCAGGATATTCCGATAGACAACTTGAGTTTTGGTAGGGATATATACTGACCTTGGAGCAGCCACCATGTTGGATCAATATCCCCTAGTTCGAAAATGTATTTGTTCTTGATCCGGTTGTCCATGTATCATGAGATATTTATATCGACCCTCCTGGACTAGAGTAGGGATGCATAACTACTCCAAAGTGACTAACTTATTTTGTCGATGAGTCATTCCATTCAAGGAAACTGGGTCATGGGCCCGATCTATCGCCTTTGCTGCCGATGTAATGATATATTGGAATGTTTGGAGGCTATGGTATGGAATCGGTGTATGATCTTTCATCATTGATAGGATTTTCTAAGTTACATCTTTGGTTGGAATGAGTATGAAGGCCCATTATAATGTTGAAGAAGGAGTTGGTGCCTACTCTGGTCCTCCATGAGTTTTCAGTAGATACAAGAATTTCTCCTTTGCCAGGACAAAAGAACAAGTCTGCTGCCGGTTGTCTTCTCCGGTTGCCACCATATTTTACTGGTGGCCTTCATATTTATGAGCAGGGATTTTAATATGCTCACTTGCCATTGTATTTGTCTCACATGCTTTGTATGAATCTACAAGAATTTTACTCTGCTCATATTTGGTTTCCATACTATTTGGATGGTGGGATTTATATGCATCTGTAGGTATTTGTGCCTATGTATATCCTATTACTGCATTATTTAGATAGCAGGTGTGGTATGAATCAACATGTATTTGTTCTTGTGTATAGCCTGTTGCTTCCCTATTTAGATGGTAGGCTTGAAATGCGTTAGCAGGTGTTTGTGCCTGCGTGTAGCCAAGTGCCGCCCTATATTTTTGATGGGATTATTGTGCATCAATAAATATTTTCATCTTCCTATAGTTTTCCACTCTGTCTACACAGCAGGACCAACGATCATTAGTCGGAACATGCATGTGCTTGTATTGTGCCGCCCAATTTCTAGGGTGGGCTTGAGTAGAGGGGGTAGAGTTTTATGTCTTCCCATTTACTTCCATAGCATTAGTACGGTGGGGTTGGTCTTCAGGGACCAAGGTGATAGTGTCTTCTTGATTATATATTTTCTGACCGTGGCTGGAAGCTTGAGGGCCCTGGGTCTCCTGAACTTTGGAAGGTACCCTCAGAATATGTTCCTCTTTGGTGGGAGGAGTCCTGGTAGTCCTGTGTCAGCAGTGATGCTCACTAGTTGGGGACTATGAGTAGGACCCCTATGTAGTAGATTTGAAGTAGTCAACATCGAATTCATTTGCCTCCCTAAGATAATGGAGGTACTCATTGCCACATTCTGAGGAAAAACTCCTAAAAGGGTTTGAGATGACCACCAGGGCCACTTTGTGTTGGGGTGCCGACAGTGGCTGAAGAGGCAGCTGACAGACCTTTGCCGACTGGAGGTCTTGTCTCGTGACCTCTAATGTGGGGAGAGTACTATTTTGGTGGTACTTCCTGATCAGTGTGTTGGATACCCAACGTTGAAGACACTGGGTAGTTGAGGGGGTCCTGCTATTCGTTGGGGCCCCGACCACCTATGGGATCGGTGATGCACGTGTCAGCATTGGTCTTCGGGATGTCATTTGGATCGAAGGTTGCTCTGTAGGAACCTGTGACATTCATATATAAAATATTGACCACAAAAACTCATCAAAGTAGAATTAATTTAAACATATTCATATTTGACGATTCATCTTGGACCCTTTCCTTGTTCTTTTGTTGCGAGGTGAAGGGGCCTGAGTGGGGTAAGACCACCACCTTGGATAAGGATTCATGTAGGGTTCTCCATTTTTGTTCTGCCTCTGAGGAGGAACATTTAGCATGTACTGGGGTGAAAAAAATGGTCAGATGTGAAGTATCCTTTAGTATTTAACCATTAGGGTAGAACCACCACCTTGGTTGAGGATTCACGTTGGGTTTGCCATTTTTGTTCCACCTCTGAGGTGGAAAGTTTTGGGTCGTGTAGAAATGGTCTAACGATGATCATCACCCATCCCTCTTTTGGAGATAATTTCCTATCAAATTCACCATTATTTTTTTTTGACCCATTCTATGTCATTATCCTTTAAAGAAGGTTGGATTAACCCCATGGGGACTGGGTAACTCACCCCTTTCATGTTGCGAAGGAAGTTACACAGTCATATGATCCAAGATAGTGATTGCATGGGGTCAAGTACTTGTTCAATCAGTCCTACATAGATATAATATCCTCAGATGGTCTCCAACGGGTTTATTTATGGATTCAAGAACTCCCAATGACTCTGGTATCCATGATTCATGGAAGTTATTTCCAAAGGCAGGCGCTTGATGATTGATGATTCATCCAATGACACTTAAGGACTCTATTGGTCGAGAGGATGGGACATTAGGCTCACCACACCCTTCTGGGGGAGGATTATTGATTGTTATGGGACTCTCTTATAGATTTAAGTCATGTTCATATGTTTGAGAATCCTTGGTTTATTCCCAAAGAGTGTGTCCACATGCCACCCTTAGTTTTCAAGATCGTTATAGGCATGCATATATTTGATGCTACGAATGTGATGTTTACTTGAGCCATATAATAAGGTGCTCTGGAGTTTATTTCCATCTATGGGGGGTAGAAGGTGACTTAATGCTGGGATCGAACCCATGTGATTGGTTTCCTACATATCCTCAAGAGAGGAATCAAAACCCACATAGTTCGGAATGGGTGGGGCTTACGCATGGGAGAAACCCATTTGGTCAATCATGGTTGGGTGGACCCTATTGGATGGGTACCCTTTTGAGGTTGGGCATTTTGGTAGGTTTCTTATGTATCCTGATTTGGTCAGGAATTAGAGTTCTTGTGGTTCAGATCTGTTGGGGCTTATGCACGTGAGCTACCCATTTGATAGACATGATTGGGTGGACCCTTTTGAATGTGAACCCTTTTGAGATCAGGCCTTCTGGTAGGCATCCAATATATCCTGATTTGGTCAGGAATTAGAGTTCTCATAGTCTAGAATTACGTGGATGTTGTAATACTCACAAATCTCTAAGCCCACATGAGTCATGATCGGTGTGGGAAACAAGAGTATGTGAAAGATTCAACAATTCACATGCCTCCTCCCATGTTTGTGGGGGAGGGAGAGCCTGTGGCGGAAGAGGCCGGGGCAACCATGGGTAAGGGAATAGAGAAATAAACCCTTAAATGTGAAAAGACACTGAAGGTTACCCAAGATGGCCTTGGAAGATTGGGGACTTACCTCAGTGGGAGGGCCCGAAGAACATTATGGGAAGGGTAAGAGTTTCTTCCTCGTCAAAGGGGGAGAAAACATAACCCCTTCAACTGATCACTATTCCTCATTGAATGGTATAGCGAGTGATCACCCTTAATCCCTAGAACGAGGAGGTTCATGTTGGAATTCCAAGGTTGGACTATGGGTTACCATGGGAATGTAGACCAACGAGCATTCTTGAATCCCAAACCATTATTGGGAGAGCCTTCATGGCTCTTCTTACCATGGGTATGTAGACTCAAAGGGGTGCAATAATGCATCTGATGGTCTGATCATACAGGTCCAGTGGCTTTGGAGGTGGATTTGGCCTAATTCCAGAGGAATGGTTAATATAGGGACTATGGATGACTGGAAGATAGTTGAGGGATAAGGTTTTAATGAGAGGAAACAATACCCAAAACATCCCATTCTTCATACTGATTTCTTATGCGGGATGGGAGAGGCCCTGCATACAATAATGATAAGCGGGTAGAGGGGTCGTCTATGTAAAAATGTGGTACCCAAGCATGGGTATAGTTGAATGCGTACCATAGTGGTATGCGACCCATCATGCCACTCTAGGTTCCATCTGTGTGATGATGCAGTATGCAGTGCTGGGTTCGGTCCATGTAGTGGTACGCTATGTAGAGCACCATATTGAAGGAGGGTACGGGGGATTATCGTTCACGGGGAGTTCATCTTCGAGAAGTCTGTGGTTTGCGGTTCACCAGTTAAGTTCTGAGTTTTATTATTATTTTTATTCAATTCCACCATTTTATGGTTCAAAACTGACTGTAACTATGGAGGGTATGGTTTGAGTTTCGAGCTTCGTTAATGAATCAAGACTAAAGCCTAAGTCTTTTTCAAACTCTTTCGTCGCACCTCTGAGTCTCCCTCAAGGTTTCGTCATTCATCTTTCCTCATCCATATCCCTTTTTGTGTCTTTTTTACTTCTACTATGATCCTTTTATATAGCATCAAATCAATTGTATCTATTGGGCATGCAACACCATTTGTAGAGGCCCATTGAAGCAATATCCTAGCCCATAGAAGACTCGATCAATCGTGGTTTGTGGGGGGGATTTGGTATGTGATAATGGTTTGTAGAACCCTACCCATTCTCTTTGTCCACAAATTGATAGGTTTGTGGCATGTTACATAGAAAATATTCACGTGCATGAGTCTGTCAGTGACATGGTTTGTGGTCTTCCTTGTTCGCTGGCCATCACTCCGTGGGCCAGCAGTTCACGAATCGTTCCGCGTACCTGCTGGTTTGTGACTTGGATTCTCCGAGTAGCCTTCCTAGAGATGGTACATGGGACACTTCTAAATTTTTTGAAGACTTGAATTTCTTAATGTTTATTAAAAAATTTGAAACTCAATTTGAGTCTATTCACCTTTCTAGACTTGGATAAGTACTTGCTTCCCTCTGCAATGTTATTTCAGGAGTATTTCCTTCCGTTGGCATAATTTTTAGGATTATAAAATCTCCTTATAACATGATTATATAAAAACAAAAATATCATAAATATACTATAATGCTGTTATTATATAGTTTTACCTGCACTCTCACTCACTTATATCTAATGGGTAATGAAACATACTATTTATGTGTACAGTAAACTACCGCCTCACAAAATGATGATTGTTTGTTTTTCCTTTACCACATTTCATAGATGGGAATTATGATGGAAAATATATTTATATATGTTATATATGATATTTATAATTAATTTATTCTTATTTAATTCTTTTATAAAACATACTGATATACTTTTCATTTTGCGTATATATGGTAACATCATTTGTGAAAGTGTGGAATACCACCTTCTCAAGCGATGTGATTCATTCTCACTATACATGAAATGTATAAAAGGTGTTCTTAATTAATCATATATAACATAAATAAAATCTATATTATTTTCATGACATAAATACCAATCTATAAATATAATATATCATTTTATTTGTTACCCTTTTCATAAACTAAAAAGTGACAACATTAGTCATGGGTGTGTGGACGACCACCTCCTTGACAAGATATGATTCCTTTTACATCAAAATATTACTATTTATAAGTATATATGATTAAATAACATGGTAAATATTATATAATTCTAATTATTGAATGATATAGTGTTACTTACCTTCATTCCACAACTATCACTGACAAATTGGAGTGTTACTCTTGCATACATACGATCAACCATATTCATGATTGTAACGTTGGTTAATTTTTCATAAAAACATTTCATGATTGGTTTCAAATGTAATAATTGATTTATAAATATGATAATTATTTAATTATTATTATTCTGGATATATTTATAAATGACCCCTTTAACCATAGTCAATCTAATAATGTCATTTTTGATACATAAATCGAATATGGTCAAAACACCTGATGTAAAGTTAGTTATTTAAGTAGTTTTATAAAAAATTGAAATAAGTGAAGTACAAGTAATAATAAACTTGAAAATTATTCTCAATAAAGAAAATAATTAGCATAAGTTTATTATTTATGAACATAATGACATATGAGACAAGTCAGGCTCATGCTAAGGAATTATGAACTTACTTTTTACATTTGTGAGATAAATTTCATATTCACCACTTACTTCATTATTGTGGTGTATCTACTTACCATTTTTTATATATTATATCATTAATAATTTTATCTTAATGGTAATTATAACTCTCATTTATTATCTTTCCTTCACGATGCTTCTGATTTTAAATTTTTCAAAGTGGCATGGGACACTTTGGAATGTTTTAAGATTATTTTTCTCAAGAATGATTTTAATAATATTTCATTTCCATTCAAGGAGATTATATGACCATTTTTAAATAAACCCTTTAATTTTACTCTCCACTAGTTATTCATGAACATTTTCATGTTTTAATACCATTTTCCACTATTTGGTACTTAAAAGTTTTTAGAATTTTTTTTATGAAAATCCAACATCATTTCTCCCTTTAGTCAGAGAACCTATTTTATTCTAAAACCATGTTTTGATGTAAAGTTTTAAAAACTTTTTTTAACCTTTTAAAATGGAATTTTAAAGTCATTTTACCCTTTTTTCTTTTACCAATGTGTTCAAAATAATCTTGTTTTCTCTTTCCAAACAAGGAATTTTCCAAACCTTTTATCATGAAAATGGAATATTATTTTACCTTATAGGACATGTACCTATTCACCCACCACAATTTCATTAAATATCCCTTTTTCATGTTTAGAAGGTTTCATTTTTATTAAAATGTTTTTGAATGTGATTTTGGATGAATTATTTATTAAAAAGTATTTTCAAAACAAAAGGATGTTTTCCTCAAGATTGTTTTTAAAAGATATGTTATATAATATTTCCATTAATCATGGTCAATGAAACTATATTTTTCTCCACCTGGGAAATGTTGTGTTGATACCATCCTTAATCTTTCGTTGGATTGATTATAATTTATTTGGATAAGGATAGTATTCACATTCAAATCCATGATTCCTTTTGTTCCCCCTGAAATATTAAATTTCTTTTGACCATTTGACATTAAATTTACCCAAAATATCAATGTCATTCTTCATGGATTTGATTATTGTGTAAACTGTAGACCATTTTTCATACAATATTTAATTTGAAATTTATTTGATTGTTTGGGGAAATATTGATAAATCTATGTCCTTTATTTAATCTCTATAGTTGATAAGGAATATTGTTTATTCGATATGAGGAATTATTAGGACATTAATGTCATTTTTTGGGGACCGTTTATGATATTACCTAAGGGTTGGGGACTAGTTAATGAATGCCCATTCATTCATTGGTAGTCTCATTAGATGAAATAAATTTGAGAAAAACACTGAGTTTTTTCCAAGTAGAATAATCAGGTTTGTAATCATAGATTTCAACTGACCAGAGGATAGATCTAGATAGTATAGGTTTTCATGTGCCTTAGACATGACATCCAATAATTAATAATTTCATTCATTTTTATTTAGTTATTATTTATCTATGAGATTTTTCATCTACATATATACAGATACATTTCATTTTTAGCTAATTGATTAAATGTAACATGTTTCTATTTCACACTTTTCCATATTTTTTCCCTTATCTTGTTATTTTAATGGCATATGTTTCAATTTATTACCATATCATATTGAAAATTCTCATTGATTTATTATTGTTTCTCCTGTATTTGCCCCATACTGAGAATTTTATCTCACACTTAGTAGGTTTTCTTTACCCAGTAATCCAAGCGGTGTACCAAGAATGATATTCAAGGATACACTTGATGAAATAAAATTATTATCCTCAAAGTTATCATATAAATGAAAAAAATTATATTCTAATTATTATATTAATTTTTAATAAAAGTCTCGTGTATGTATCTGGTTACCAAGACTACTAAACTGATTGGTCCATCAAGATTTGATTCCTTGTAATAATGGAAATGTAATATATCATGATACTAGCTCTAGGATTTATGGGGTTGGGTCACTAACGTTGTTATAAAAGGAAGTTTAATAGAAACTATTAGAACTAGATTTAAGAAAACATATATTAGGGAACATAACACTAAGGTAGAAACCAAGGATAAGTATAGAATAAAATCTTAAAGTTTCGGTTTGATAGAGATAATGTAGGTTTTCTAGAAATATATCTCTATTTGGATACGACAAGTGGGCGTGGTACTTGAAAGCTGTACCTACGAGTAATAACTCTAACAAGGTGTGTCAGGGCTGACACAACATAACCTGGTATATGGCAACATGCCTTACTGCACACCTTGTTTGACACTCCTTGGCGATACACTTATGATAATTCTATTTCTCATTACGAACCATTATGAGTGATTTTAATAGATAATTAAAATGAATTACATAGGATAAACCTTATACCAAGGAAGGAGCTATGTTGAAATAAAATGGATAATGTATTTATGTATTGGGATTTTATTGAAACCATTAGTTAAAAGGCTATTTAGTGATTAACATTATTTCAAGGATTACCATAATATTTATTATGTAAATTATAAAAAATTAGTTTTAGAAAAGGATAACATGTATGTTGGGTGAAAACCAATCATGTCTGAAAAGGCCATGGGTCTTGAACCCATGACCAAAGGACGATAAGGGTTTCATGACAACCATTGACTTACTCAATTTTCTAGTTAATATATAATTTTAATTAGTTAATAATTTTCATATATAAATAATAATAATGAACTTGTAGAGTTGCTTTTTTGGTTTATAGATTAATGTACTAACCATATGGGATTTATAGAATAGTTAGAGTCAAATAGTTATACTTTTCACTCTTTTATGGGCCTTATGATCCATTAAAATTTAATTTTAGTGCTTTATTTATCAATGTTAATTTTCAAATGTCTATTTATTGAAGTGGGGGATACATTAGAATTTCATCAAAGTAAAAACATAAGATAGAATTGTTTATATGAAATAAAAATGTATCATGTATGTAAATTTCCTTATATCAATAGGCTGTAAAGGAATTTATCAACATGAGGAAAAGGATCTTAATTTTTCTTTCTTATTGCCATAATTTTTATCAAACTGATGGTATTCTAAATCATCAAAGATTTACATACATGAGGCTATAAAATTTCTATTGATCATTAAATTTTTTGTGATTGATGACCTCAATCTATCACTATAAATATTTAATCTTTTCCTCTAATTTCATATCACTACATTCCACTAATTTTCCCTTACTTATAAACCTTGTTATAAGTTATTCCATGTTAACTTTGTACTTACCATTCTCTATTTTCTAGAGGATTTCTTATGAACCCTTCTCATGATGAGATATTTCAACATAAGAAAAAATAAAATAATCTATTACCCAGATAAAGTTTAAATTGTGAGGATTCAATTTAATTAAGTTTGGGAGAATGTAAAGCCCATAAATTCTAAAGTAAAACATTATATTCGATAGAATGTATGACATGCATCACCTATCACATAAGGGAATAAAATATACGAATAAATTTTTATATATTTACTATTTTAAATTTATTCAATATATTATATATATTTAAATTCATGAAGCACCAAGTTAGTATGTGTTACATGCAAGAGAAACATTATTCAATAACTGACGTTACTCACAAGTGAGAGTTTTACCAAGCAACAATATATTATTAGATAATAATTATTTAATAAAATAAGATATAAAATATCACTTATGAATAGTATTAAATAAAATATATAAATATATAGTTTACAAAAAATATAAAGTTAAATAATTGGTTATAATTTAATTAGAAATTATTATAGAAATCAAATTAATATAATTGAAATATTTTTATAAAAACCTATTTTTATACACCCAAATGCATTTTAGGTTAATAATTTAAATTAATTACTATTTTTGGATGATTTTATTTAAATATAAATATAATATATTAAACCAAATATTTTTTATTCATCCAATATATTCAATAGACACAAGATAAGAACAAACCCAATATCACACATAAAATAATATATTTTTATTAAGGATCTTTTAACACCTTTTATGGAAAAACTATTTTAAATCAAATTTTTGAAACTTTTATAAATATTATATGTAAAAATTAAATTAATATTTGAAAGTGAAACATAAAAGTTTGGTTAGGTATATTTTTTGGTATTTTTCTATGATGATTCAATTTCTAATGAATAATAAAAAATACTGAATTTTAATTGAAAACTTATTATTTCATCTAATATATTTATAGGGTGAAATTATATTATTAGTTGATTTTAAAGTAAAATTAGATTAAATTTTTATTAATCAGTTCAATTTAGTCCCTTTTAACAAATTTCACTTTGAAATTTAATATAAAAACATAACTAACTTTTGGAAGTTTTTACGTTAAAAACCCACATTATCATCTCGTTTGTGGGATTAAATTTAAATAAATTTATACCAATTTATGATTTGAATATGAAAAAATGGTTTCCATATTTGGAATCATAATAATTAATAATTTATAATAAGGTAAATTTATTTTTCGATCAAAATTATTAGTGAAATTAATTAAACTTTATTGCAAAGATTAAGGCAAAATTGATCTTAACAAGGGACTAAACCTCAATCATAAGGGCCCAAACGACCTAGAATCTTGTAAAATTGCATTTTATTTCAATATTTATATCCTATATTAAATTTTATATTATTTGAATCATTATTGGATCCACATTCAATGGGAAAAATGTGGGTGGAATTCTATTTTCCAATCATTTACAAGACTACCACACCTCCCCCACTATAAAATGACCTCCTTTCCTCCTAATTCCTCAAACATATCAAACCAGTTTCGATATAACAATATAATTAAAAATATATCCTCAAAACCCTCCCTTAATCATATAATCCACCCCTTGGGTTGAAATAAATACATGGAATCCCCTTGGTGAATACCAAAAGATGTTACTCGAATAAGAGGTAACATCTTTCGTCAAGATCTTTAGTTTTAATTTTATTATCCACCACCAAATCTATCCTTATTACATGATTATACAACAAAAAGATATAATAAATATACTAGGATATTATTTAAAAATATTTTGAACTACACTTAAACACACTTTCATCTAATTGGTAATGAATATACTATTTATGTGTATGGAGAACTACCGCCTCACAAATCAATGATTATTCATTTTTTCTTTTACCACCTCACATGGTTGGAAATTGTGATAAAAACTATGTTTTTATATTTTATATATTATATTTATCATGTATTTTTTTAATTATTTTATAACTCATACACTTATAAATTCCATTTTGTGTAAATTCGATAACATCGTTTGTGGATGTGTGGACTACCACCTCCTCAAAGCGATGCGATTCTTTCAAAATTTACATGGAAGGTTTGTAACATAAATTAAATATAAATATATATATATATATATTATT
This sequence comes from Viscum album, assembly GCA_963277665.1. Lineage (NCBI taxonomy): Eukaryota > Viridiplantae > Streptophyta > Magnoliopsida > Santalales > Viscaceae > Viscum > Viscum album. Next base: position 1,230,472,580 of record OY728133.1, on the reverse strand, counting down.
TTAATTACATAATTAAATTTCATTAAATATAATATATCATTTTCTTTGTTTGCCTTTTCACACACTAAAAAGTGACGGCGTCATTCGAGGACATGTGGACTACCGCCTCCTCAGCACGATGTGATTTATTTATCAAAAGAATCATATGTATAAGTATATATGATAAAATAAAATTTTATTACTGATATAAGGATTATTATGGGATTATATAGTGTTATTTACCTTCTTTCCATTATGATCACTGAAAAATGAGAATGTTACACATGTGTACGTATGACCTACCATCCCCATGATTATAATGTCAGTTCATTTTTCATAAACATATTTCATGATTGGTTTTCAAATTTACAAATGATTTATATATATGATAATTAATTAATTATTATTATTATTTATATGTTTATATAATGACCAATTTTACAGTAGTCGTTATACCAAATTAGATTTTGACACAGAAACCGAATATGGTATAAACACCCTATGTAAACATAGTTGTGTAAGTAGTTTTCTACAACATTGTAATAAGTGATGTAAAATTAATAATAATCATGAAAAATATTCTCAATAAAGTAAATAAAAAAAATTTTATTATTCAGGAACATAAATACACACGTGACAAGTCGGACTCAAGGCATGAAATTTTCATCACACTTTTTACATCTGTGAGATAAATGTCATACTCACCACATTATTAATTGGTGTGATGTATCCAATACCACTATTTAATATATTATATAATTAATCCTTTTATATTCATGGTATTTAAATCTAACATTTGATGTTTTTCCATCATGAGGCTTGGGAATTAAAAATTTTCAAAGTGGCGTGGCACACATTGGAATGTTTAAATATTATTTTCCACAAAACTAAGTTTAGTAATATTTCACTTATATTTAAGGAAATTATATGGAAATTTTATATAAAAATGTTTATTTTCCATACTATAGTCATTCATGACCCTTTTCAAGAATTATTACCATTTTACAATCTTTTTTTATTTATACATTTTTGGAAAACATTTTTAAGACAACCCACCTTCATTTATCTCTAGTCAGAGATATTTTTTTCTTATAAAATTAATCTTTTAAAAAATATTTAAAAAAGGTTTTTAACCATTTAAAATTTATTTTTAATTACTTTTTTACCCCTTTTTACTTTTACCAATGTTTTAAAATGAATTTTCTTATCTCTTTCCGAATAAAGAATTTTCCTAACCTTTTATCGTGGAAAAAGAATGTTCTTTTAACTTGTATGACATGTATGTATTTACCCACCAAAATTTCAATGAATATTTCATTCCTTGCTCAAAATGTTTCTTTTTAATGAAAATGTTTTGAAATTTAATTTTCAACAAAAGGGGTTTCAATAGTATTTTTAAAACAAAAGGATATTTTCATCAAGATTGTTTTTAAAAGATATTTTTTATAATATCTCATTTCATCAATGAATACAAAAATTTATTTTACTCCACAAAGGAAATTTTTTGTTGATACTATCTGTAATATTCCTTTAGATTTTTATAATTTATTTTGCGAAGTATATTACTCAAATTAACTTCCTGGATTCCTTTTCTTCCACTTTAAATATTCAATCTCCTATGATCATTTGACATTAAATTTCCCTTAAATATCCATATAATTTTTCATGGATATGTTTCTTTCCAGAACCGCATACCATTTTTCATACGGTGATTTCTTTGAAATTTATTTGATTATTTGGGGGAATATTGAAAAATATAGATCCTTTTTTCAATATAGATATTTGATAAGGAATATTGTTTATTCGACATGAGAAATGCTTTAGAGATGAAATTCATGGGCTGGGGACAGTTTAATATTAGACCTACAGGTTTGGGACCAGTTAATAAAATCTCTTTGATGCACCAGTAATGTAATGAGATGAAATTAGTTGGTGAAAAACCCTTCGAGTTGTTTTAAAGCTGAATTAATTGTTGTCTACCCATAGTTTTAACCTATCTTGAGTATATAACTTCACATTATAGGTTTTTATGTCCATTATACATGACATCCAATAATTAATGATTTCATTCATTTTGATTCAATTATTATTTATCCTTGAGATTTGGGTTTGATATATCTATGAATACATTTTATACTAATTTTATTGATTAAATGGCATTTGTTTTAGTTTATTAACTTATCATATTTATTTTTCCTTGTCTATTTATATGAATGGAATATTTTTGAGGTTATTATCGTGCCATATTAACAATTATCATTGATCCATTATTGCTTCTACTGTATTTTTCCCTTAACGATCATTTAAGCTCACCCTTATTATGTTTCATTTCCCCAATAATACAAGAGGTGTACTATGAAATATATGAAATGATACACTATATGGAATATTTTTATTATCCTTGAAATGAAAAAAATTATGCTGTAATTAGTGTATTAATTTGTAATATGAGACCTATGTATGTATATGGTTTACCAAGATTACTAAATTGATCGATCCTTCTGGATTTGATTCCTTTTAATCATGCCAATTTAATGGTAGCATGACATCGACTCAGGTAATTTCGGGGTTAGGTCACTAAAATTCATGTATTTTAGTTACATATTTGTTTGTAAAATAAGATAATTTCTCTCTTAACCAATTTTGGAAAACTGGGAATAGCCTGACTTTTCACATTTTAGACAAAAAACATACATTGATAAAGGCAGAACTATCTCTCTTTCCTTATTACATATACTTAAAAAAATTCATTATATTTTTGAATAATAAAAAATCGCTTAAATATGATCACTATAACTAATTTTATTATAATAAAAAAGAGAAAATGGTTTTAGAAAACTGCAAAAATGTGATTGAAAATATGCAGTGACTTCTAACCTATTTTCAAAAATGATTTAGAATGAATCAAAAGTCGATATCTTTTGATGAAATATATATAATTTTGTTTTATTTCTAAAAGAACATTCAATTTAGAGTATTTTATCACATGATATGGTTAAAAACATAGGTTTTACAATTCTAGATAATCATATATGTGGGTCACAAATGAACTATATGAATTACAATCGACTACAAATATTATGAATTGGGTACATGGTGAACATTATATTTGATGGACAATAATAGATAAAAACATGTATAAATGATATTTTGAGGACCCAAATGTCTTATTTATCCTAGTAACACTTTATGAGTCTTGTAGAAACTATTTTAAACATTCAACACAAGGAATCAAATGATATTTTAATCAAATAAATATTATAACATGATCAAAGATTAAGAATAATTTAATAAATACATAATTAAAAGTATTAATACATTTAAAGGAAATAAAACAAACAAAAGTTTATAATTATAAAAAAATAAAGTGGTTTACGGGTCCACTCAACATTATCCCCTATTTTGATAATTTTAAAAAACGTTTTATTCAAAGATCATCTCCCCTTTTGAAATTATAAAAAAGATAAGGTTTCAATAGAAAACTTGCATCTTTTAAAGGAAGATGAATATATTATAAAATTTTATTAAATATTCATCTTTAAAAAAACCTATCAATGAGTCACTATAAAGATTTTAATTTTTCAAAAAAATTTGTAAGGATCCCCAATAAAGTCATCTACAGTTAAAACATATAATTAAATGTAGTGAGCATAATTTTTAAAAGTTATTTGAGAAAAAAGATAAGTTTTTTATAAAATAAAATTTCATTTAAATTAAAAGTTTAAAAATTAATATAACATCATATAGTATGTATGATAATTCTTAAAATAGTAATATAATAAAAAATATGTCTATAAATTAAACAATAATGTTATGAAAAAAAAAGATTCCAGATTGTTTATAGATTTTACAAATTTCATGTAAACTTGAAAATTTTATTGTGGAAATACATTCAAACGTTCCCTAAAAAAATTTCATGTAGATATATAGTTAAAAATCCATCATACTATGTTTAAAAATGATTTTATAAAACTGATTATAGTCTAAAGGATTAGTAAATATATATGTTTGTTGACTTTCAAAAGAGATAAACTATAGGAAAATATCTCATTTATTCTAAAGATATTTAATAAAATGAAATATAATATTGATATTAATTATTATATAATATTTTAAAGTATTAATAGAATAGAAATTTTAGATATATTATCATGATAAATTGTAAATTTATCATGATAAATACCAAAATCACATAAAGTTTTCTTACTCTATAAAATTTGAGAATTGCAACTTGCAGAAAAGATATACTCAACTTCAAAAGTAGATATTGAAATAGAAAATATCTTTTTAAAGGACTAAGAAATTATTAATTTTTCATGAAAATGAAACATACTACATATTATTTTACATTAACTTTTATAGCCTCTAAAATTAGAGTCATACTACGACATTAAAATAAATTAATTATACTTAGAGTAAAAAAACCACAATTAATAGTTCCTTTTAGATATCTAATTATTCTTTTCACATATTTAATACGAATTACTTTAGAATCATCCTGAAACCATTCACATAAGAAATAAATAAATATTATATCATGTCTAATTTTATTATATAATTTAAATTACCTTCGTGCCTCTATGAACATTAATATCAACATATTTACTAGAAAAATGAATATCTAATTTACAATTTTTACTAATTTATGTTTTTATAGATTTAAAATATTTGAGACTAAATAATTTAATCAATTATCAATTATACATGGATTGATTAAAAAATATCCCACATTTCTTTAGAGAAATGTTATTTTTAAGCAAAAACATTAATTATACCATTATGATCTTACCAAGCTTATATGACATAAAAGTAGAAAAATCTTTACAAAAAAATTCACTAGAGTAACCAAAAACTGTATCATCAACATAAATTTCCCAAATGAAAATACCTTTTGAAATTATTTTAATAAAAATAATAGTACCAACATTATCATGCATTAAAACATTTTTCCATATAAATAAAGAAATACTCTCATACCAAGCATGAGGTTCTTTTTTGTTAAAATAAAAAGATTTATATAATTTAAAAACATGATTAGGAAATTATTCATTTCAAAAAATAGGGGTTGATAAATATAAGCTTCTAATATAAATAAGACCGTATATAAAATAAATATTTAAATCCATTTAAAATATTTTAAAAACGTTAAAAGAAGAAAAATATAATAAGATTAAAATATAAAATAACATGGAAATAGGTGAAAATTAATCTTCAAAGTCTATACTTACTGCTTAAAAATATTTATTGGGAAACATGTTTGGTTTGTTGACAATTTTTTCATATTCATCTAGCTTTTTTGTAAATACACATTTAGTTTCGATTACCTATATATTCCTAGAAAATACAACTAAATACAAATTTTTTTTAAAAAAAATTCATTAATAACAAATTTTATAGTAATAAACTATTTTGGGTCTATTAATGTGTCCCAACAATTACTAGTAACATGATCAGAAATAAAAGTAGAATTATCACCAAAATATAAAATAAAATACCTAGTATTAATATGATAATAAATAATTGTAACATCCCAGGTAAATAATGAATATTAAATGTTCATATTTATTAATATTTGTTAACAAAATGTTAATATTACTTTAAAGGTAATGCTATGTTCGATGGCATACCCAATACGCAACAACGAGTTTCTTTGAAATCTTATGCTGCACACTAATAATATAATAATAGTATTTTAAATGGTAGTTAATGCCTAGCCATTGTAATGGTGGGAATGAACAAAACTAACTACAAAATGATAATTTATGTTAAATATTTTAACAATTACCCAATAAATGATAGAGGCTTAAAATGCGAATGAATCCAATTTTAAGTATAAATATTCTAATATTATTTTAAAGGTCGATTAACCACCTTTTGATGGAAAACCTTTTTTAAAACTAATTTTTTAAAATTTTATATGTTATATTTGACAAAATATAATCATTCTTTAGAATCTAGACATCAAAATTTACTTTTTGAAAAGTTTTTTTGTTTTTCAGATAAAGTTCATTTTTTAATGAATCGTGAAAATGCTGTATTTTAATTCAAAATCTCCTTTTAATATAATTTATTTATTGGGTTAGATTATATTTTTAATTGGTTTTAAAGTGTAGTTGAAATATATTTTTATCATTTAATCTAATGGTGGTCATTAGAATTAATTTCACTTTGAAATTGGACATAAACAAGTGTCAATCTTTTGAGAGATATTGTTTCTTAAAAACACACTATTTGTTTTGACAGCAGGAATTAATTATAAAATTAATTAATGAAAATTATATGTTTTTAATTTGGTAAAATAGACATAATTTTGAATTTGGAATATCAAATTTCATTTGGAATAATTTTTGGTATTTTCCTGACAAATGTTCATTTTTAAGGAATAGTGAAAAATACTTCATTTTACTTCAAAGATTCTTTTTCATCTAATTTAGTTATATAGTTAGATTGTAATATTAATTGGTTTTAAAGTTTAATTGAATTAATTTTTTTATCACTTAATACAATATTGTTCATTGTAAGTAATTTCACTTTTCAATTGGATGTAAAAACAAGTCAATCTTTTGATAAATTTTACTTCTTAAAAACTCATCTTTGGTTGTGACAACGGGAATTATTTTTAAATTAATTATTGAAATTTCTATGTTTTGAATTTGGTAAAATGGATTATATATTTGGAATCATAAGGTCCAAATTATGTAATTAAGACTCTTTTTTTGGACATTATGAATAGTAATGATGATAATTATCTTTAGTTATCGTGATTAATTAGTAATTGGGTAGTTAAGGGAAATAAAATAAAATAATAATATTATAAAATGACCCCTACATGTGTCCAAATAATCCTTATTGAGTCATGGACGACCATGGGAAGTGTTTTACCAAACTTGAGGGCCCATGGAGTCACATGGGTGTGATAGTGACATTTATGACATTATTTTTTAAAAAGAAGAGAAATATAACAAAGGTTTATATATCCTAAGTAAAACAATTTTAATTTTGTTTACATAAATGATCTATTATACTATGAATATTCATTGGAAAGATAGAAATATTTACAACATCATGGTATTTGTTTTATAATTTTTATACATTATATAAATAAATTTATTTCTGACACCATGATGATGTAGTGAGTACCTCATTAATGAATGATTTAAATAAAATGAAAAGATAAGGAAAAATCTAAGACATAAACTTTTAAAAAACCTATTATATGGGTGTATTTTGAACCCTTATCACCTTATCATCAATATATTTCATTGTGGTACCTTTAAAATCCCAAAACCATTTTATAATAAAGTAACATTTCAAGACATTCCAAAAGTGACCCTCGTACCTCTTATAAAAGGCCCTCACCTCTACCCCCTTACCCACACCTATCAAGACCAAGTATCATCCAAAATATGATCATATTATCTCTCCACATATCTATATTACTTCTAGAAGCCTCATTTTGGGGAGAAGACTTTCCAAGGAAGCCTTTGGCTCAAATAAAAAAGAGTTACCTGATTTAGAGGTAATGTCTTATCTCAAGTTTCTTTCTTTTATTTTCCTTCTTCACTCACCATTATATTTTTATTATTTGATCCCATAATAAAAACAGTATCCTAAATATACTAGTATTTTTTATGATAAGTATTATACCTTCATTTACACACACCCCTGTCTTATAGTTAAAGAACATATTCTTTCTGTGAGTGGCGAATTACTGTCTCATGAAACGATGATTGTTCAATCTTCTTTTAACACCTCTCATGATGGACATTATGATGGAACTATATTTATATATGATATATATTATACTTATTTTCTATCAATTCTTCTGTATTTTATATTTCAAATGTACCTTTATGCTTTTCAGGTTGTGGAAATGTGATAATTTCATATGAGGAAGTGTGGACAACCACCCCCTCAAGTGATGTGACTCATTCATGGAAGACATGGAATTTATAAATAATGTAATTAATGAACTTATGTTACCTATATAAAATATATATTTTACTAGAATTATAATATTTCTATGTCTCATTTAGTTTTAAAGTCCACTAATATGACAAAAAAATTAAAGTAGTGTTCATGCATACACACGACTTACCGTCTCCATGAATGGTACATTTCATTTTTTAACTCCAAACATTACAGAATATTATTAAATACATATATACTAGATATATATGATATTTAAATCATGAAAACCATTCCAGAGATGATGTAATTATAACTACATGGACAATTCTCTTGAAACTAGTTCATTGTTGACTCACGTACCAAAAAACGACAAAACATATGATATGAACTCACATAATTAAATAATTATTATAACATGATAATATGTGATATGAATTGAATAATAAAATTTAATGAAAGTCCATAATAAATTATAAATTTAACAAAGTTTATTATTTAGAAATATAAAGAAATGAACAAGACATGTCAGATTTGATGTAAGGGGATTTCTTATCTCACTTTTAATTCCATGCGATTTCCATTCTTCGCCAATTATTTATTTCATGTGGTGTATTGTGTACTTCCATTTGATATATATCATCATGATTCTATTTATCTTCATGGTATTATGTGATTCATTTGGTTCTTATTATCTTTTGGTCATATGACTCGATTTATTACAATGAGGTAAGGGGTTTTTATCTCACTATTTATTCCCGTGAGATTCATTCTATATGTGTAACTATCTCCATTGAGTGGTGTATGTGCTTACCATTATTCTACTCTTTGTGTAATATAATTTTGTTTATTGGTATTTACATCAACATTTTATAGTCCTTCTTTCATGGGGTGTATATTTTGAAAGTTACCCAAATCGGTATTGGAACCTTTCACCATCCTATTTTTAAAAGGCTTTTTTTGTTAGGTCTATTAATTTACATCTTATTATGTTGGGATATGTTATTATATATCCTTATTGTTGTAAATTTCATGTCCAATTGATGATATACCCTTTTTATATCTCATCAAAACATTTATGAATTTTAAAGTGATGTCGTTAGGCTGTCGAATTTCTGTAAGGGAACTTCTTAACCCAATTTTAATTCTTTGGGTTAAACCTCTACTTCTCGATTATTTCGTACTTTGAATATGTGTGGATGATGTCTGATTGTTTTACACTTAATATCCACTTATATTGTGTGTATTTATATTTTCCACACATAATTATGTAATTGATTTATCCTTAATTTAAGGATACCGTCTTTGTATGGGACTTCGTCTCAATCTTATTTCATTGAGGAATATTTTGATTTCTACATGACATTATCTTATACGGTGTATAAAACCCTTTTTTACTTTTCATTTCATTCAAAAGGAATCTTTTTAGATGAAGCATTTTACTAAACTACAAAATGAATTTTTTCTGTCTTACGTTTGTAGTGACAACAACTTCTCCGCCGTCGTGACCATTATTTGAGTTTCGACTTCCTCTACAAGCCATAAAAAATTTTAAATGAAAAATAAATACCTTGTTTTACTTTTCTTTTATTTTTATTGAAAATGTTTTTGATAATGTTTTGATTATATCAATGTGTTGTATTGATATCTTTTTATTGAAATGTGGAAATGTTATGTTTCCTTTATGCATGTTTTTTGTGATACGATTGTGTTATGGTTCTTGGGAATTGTTTATGAAGTTAGGTGGTTTCTTGATAAACTAAGGGAGGGTGAGCCTGAGATAGATCTCCAATGAATTAGGTAACGTGAAGGAGTTAAACACTAAGGTTTCTCCGAAGGGATTTAGGGAATATACTGTGATGGGTATTCCAAACGTAACAATGAGTTTTACTCCCTACATAATAATGTTATGAATGCCTCAAGTTACTTTTATGTCTTGTGATTTCTATGAGTTATTCATAAATTTTATGATTTCATAAGGTATGTTAAAAAGATTATGTTATGTATATATTGATGATCTAATGTTTTCTTTCTTTTTGTATCCCTTACTGAGCATTTTATGCTCATCCCAAGTTTTTTCAATGTTTTTCACAGGACATAAAGTGGAATAGGGTCAAGGATGAGATCAAGGAAATGTCCTGCTATCTTAAACATGGAACTAGACATGACTCTTTTGTTCAAGAGTTTTTATTTTGTGAATGAAATGGAAACTGAGTAGATGTGTCTACATTATAACATTTGAGATGTAATAGTTATGTCATAATTCTCCAAAACTCTAATCCTGAAAAGATCCTCAATGTGAATTATTCATTTTATTCATGATTATGTAATGTTTTAAGGCTGGGTCCTTATAGTTGGTATCAATGGTCAGTTTAGATAACTTTTGTGGTTAGGGTATTCTTTATGAATAAGTGACACTACCATAATGGTTAGGATTTCAGAAAGAGTCATAGTTTTTTAGGATAAAGTGAATGAGTTTAAGATAACATGAATAATTATATATTAGTATTATATGATGATTTTAATGATATACTCACACTGACCTTTTTGGTTTTAGTAAATGGATAGATCTAGAAGGCACCAAAGTAACAGTGGATTTGAAGAAAACTGTGAAAGTTTTTTGAACGAGCAACCGAATGATAAGGGAGCTATAATTAGAACTCTTGTGGTTATTCTAAACTAACTATCTGGATTCATGATTGACCACTTGAACCATAATGATTTTTATAAGGCATCATATATGTGAGAAACAAATCTCTACAGAATTTTAGGTAATAATCATAAAGGTAAGTATGTTCAAAAACATATGTGTCAAAGATGTGGAAAGAAACACATATGAAAATTTTTCAATGGGACAGATAGATGATATAGATTTAGAAATGAAGGCTATAAAGTAAGAACCATCCATGGATAAAGGAATCATCTAGTTGACTCTAGGAAAGGGAAAAAATTTCTTTCTGAAGGATCAATTGAATGTTTTAAATGTGGTGTGCATAGTAATTATGAAAACACGTGTCCTATAAAGAATTTTCAAGAATGGGATCACCAATATCGTACAAATATTCATTTACCATTACCTAATTACATTCTGATTGAGGATGAAGAAACTAACAATGAACAAGGAAAGGTATTGATTATTTCTTAAAATATGTTTTCTTATTATTGAAATCATAGGATATGATTCATTATTTTGTTTGTAGGAAAGATGTATTTCAGAATAATTTGAAAAGTAATGGTTAATGGATCATGAAGAATATTGAATGAGTAAAAAGTCAACATATAAGGGATTCAAGAGTTATGGTAGATTTTAAGATGGTGTAATTATTAAAATTATTAAGGTTCTTTTGATGATGAGATTACATTAGAAGACTTTTTATAGTATATGTAACCCTGAAGTTTGATATATGAAAATTTTATTCAAGGAATAATTATCTTTTCTTTTATGGATAATGTTATAAAGAACCATTCTAGTTTATATAAACCTAGAATTTGAGGTAATTACCGTTTAATACATTTTGGGATGCAAAATGAAAGTTATTAGATAACATTTGTGGTTAAAATATGTTATGGTTATTTTTGATGAATTTATCTATTTTTAGGAATGTTATAAAATTATATAGTTTTTGAAAAGGGACAACACGCAAACCTTGTGACAACCCATCACGTCGGACGAAGCTACGGGAATGGAACCCACAACCAAAGTGCAACATGTATTTATCGCCTACCACGAGACTACATGAAGTCCCTGGTTAGTATGACTAATTGATTTTTGATAGATGATCTTATGAATCAGGAATAAGTTGATGTTGGGTTATCTAAGGAAATAATTAACCTATCATGGAGGATATGTGATTAGGTTAACTAATTTTCAGTATGAGACTTTAAGAGTAATTGATGGTATTTGGAGATAAATTTTAAAATTTACCTTGGAAGACTATGTGATTAAATCCTTTAATGATTTGGGTTTCAATAATAGTTTGGATTAATTAGAAGAATTTTATGGATAACTGTTTATTTAATGGTCTTTCATGAAACTTGATTTTTTTTTGTTGAATTTTGGAGATTAAGAGTAGTGTTTATTTTTATAAAAGATAATTGTTTTGGGGATTATCTGATATTTTACTAACCATTTTGGTTTTGGTTAAGGTCTAAAGACATGGAAAATATATATTTCATCTTTTGGGGATTATGTGATTCTCTCAAAGTTGATTTTTGTGCTCTTAATGTGAACAAGTCATCCTAAATACTCATCTTTTGATGAAAATATGAGTTTGTGTAAGAATTATAGTATGAGATGAAAGTATAAATGATAAGTAAGTATGTTTCCTTATATTTTAGTTAAGCCCATAAATAAATTCCTCAATGAAAAGTAACTTAAAAAAATGTTGTCTATTAATTTTTCCTACTAGGGAATCAAATACAGTTTAACCCATCACATGTTTTTGATTTTCTAGTGGTTAACTTTCTCCAAGACATATTTTCTATCACTCTCTATCAGAACCTGACACTTTTTTCTCTCTTCCATATCCATGATTTCATGGAATCTTAGTATCTGTTGTCTTGGGTGACCTATTTACTTTTATTTATTTCTTTTAAAGTGATAGTTTAATTTACTCATTTTGTGATGTGGGGCTTTCAATAAAGTTTCCAAGCCCAATTTTAAAATTGCGAGAATGTAATTCCCAAAATAGGGGAAGGATGTAACATCCTAGGTAAATAATGAATATGAAATGTTCATATTTAATAATACATGTGAATAAAATGTTAATATTATTTTAAAGGGAATGCTATGTTCGATGGCGTAACCAATAGGAAATAACGAGTTTCTTTGAAATCTTACATTGCACACTAATAATATAATAATATAATTTTAATTGGTAGTTAACGCCTAGACATTGTAATGGCAGTAATGAACATAACTAACTAGAAAATTATTATATATGTCTGTTAAATATTTTAACAATTATCCAATAAATGATAGAGGCTTAAAATGCGAATGAATCCAATTTTAAGCATAAATATTTTAATATTCTTTAAAAGGTCGATTAACCACATTTTGATGGAGAAACATATTTAAAACAACTTTTTTCAATTTTATATGTTATATTTTACAAAATAAAATCCTTAATTATAATCGGGAAATCAAAATTTACTTTGTGTAAATTTTTGTTATTTTTCCGATAAAGTTCATTTTTAACGAATAATGAAAATGTTGTATATTAATTCAAAACCTACTTTTAATCTATTTAATTTATATGGTTATATTATATTTTTAATTTGGTATAAAGTGTAGTTAAAATATATTTTTACCATTTAATCCAATGGTGGTCATTGGAATTAATTTCACTTGGAAATTTAACATAAACAAGTGTCAATCTTTTGATAGATATTGTTTCTTAAAAACACGCTATTTGTTTTGACATTGGGAATTAATGATAAAATTAATTAATGAAACTTCTATATTTTAAATTTATTAAAATAGACATAATTTTTTAATTTGTAATATAAAATTTACTTTGGATAAATTTTTGGTATTTTTCAGACAAATGTTCATTTTTAATGACTAGTGAAAAATACTGCATTTTACATCAAAGTTTCTTTTTCATCTAATTTAATTATATAGTTATATTTTATTTTTAATTGGTTTTTAAGTGTAATTTAATTATCATTTTATCACTTAATACAATTTTGTTCATTGGAAGTAATTTCACTTTTCAATTGGATGTAAAAACAAGTCAATCTTTTGATAAGTTTTACTTCTTAAAAACCAGTCTTTGGTTGTGACCACGTGACTTATTTTAAAATTTATTTATGTAATATCTATGTTTGTAATTTGGTAAAATGGATTCCATATTTATTATCATAAGGTCTAGATTATTTAATTAATATTCTTTGGTTCTTGGGCATTATGAATAGTAATGATAGTAATTATCTTTAATTATCGTGATTAATTAGTAATCGTGTAGTTACGGGTAATAAAATAAAATCATAATAATATAAAATGACCCCAACATGTGTAAAAATACTCTTTATTGAGTCATGGCCAACTATGGGATGCTTTTTACCAAATATGAGGGCCCATGGAGTCACATGGGTGTGATAATGACATTTATGACATTATTTTTTTAAAAGAAGAGAAATATAACATAGGTTTGTATATCCTAAGTAAAAACATTTTAATTTTTACATAAATGATTTCTTTGACTATAAATAGTAATTGGAAATATAAAAATATTTCCTTCATCAATGTATTTTTTTTATAATTTTTTGACATTAAATAAATAAATTTATTTGACACCATGATGATGCCGTGATTACCTCGTTAATGAACAATTAAATAAAATGAAAAGATAAGGTAAAATCTAAGACATACACATGTCAGAAGCCTATTGTATGGGTGGAGTTCGAACCCTTATCACATTATCCTCAAAATATTTCATTTTGGGACCTTTAAAATCTGAAAACCATTTTATAATAAAGTAACATTTCAAGACTTTCCAGAAGTGACCCTCCTCCCTCTTATAAAAGGCCATCACCTCTACCCCCTTACCCATACCTCTCAATCCATTGGCTCGTCCAAAATCTGATCATATTATCTATCCACATCTGTATATTACATCAATAAGACTCACTTTGGGTAGAAGTCTTTCCAAGGAAGCCTTTGGCTCAAATCAAAAAGAGTTACTAATTTAGAGGTAATGTCTTATCTCGAGTTTCTTTCTTTTATTTTCCTTCTTCACTCACCACTATCTTTTTATTATCTGATCCCATAATAAAAAATGTATCCTAAATAAACTAGGATGTTTTTATGATAAGGATTCTACCTACACTTACACACACCCCCATATAATGGTTAAAGAATATATTGTTTCTGTGGGTGGCGAATTACTGCCTCACGATATAATGATTGTTCAATATTATTTTAACACCTATCATGGAGGCCATTATGATGGAACTATGTTTATATATGATATATATTATACTTTTCCTCTCAATTATTCTATATTTTATATTTAAAACATACCTTTTTTGCTTTTCAAATTGTGCAAATGTGATAATTTCATATGAGGAAATGTGGACAACCGCCCTCTCACGTGACGTGACTCGTTAATGCCAAACATGGAATTTATAAAGAATGTATTTAATGAACTTATTTTACCAATATAAAATATATATTATACTGTAATTATAATATATCTATGTCTCATTTAGTTTTAAAGTCCATTAATATGACAAAAAAATGGAAGTAGCATTCATGCGTACGTATGGCTTACCATCTCCATGAACGGTACATTTCATTTCTTATCTCCAAACATTATGGAATATTATTAAATACATATATACTGGATATATATGATATTTATATCATTAATACTATTCCAGAGATGATTTACTTATAACTACAAGGACAATTCTCTTCAAAAAAGTTCATTTTTGTCTCATATACCGAACATCGAGAAAACCTATGATATGAACACACATAAATAACTAATTATTATAACATGATAATATGTGATATGAATTGAATAATAAACTTTAATTTAAGTCCTTAAGAAATTATAAATTGACCAAAGTTTATTATTCAGGTATATAAATAAACAAATAAGACAAGTTGGACTTGAGGTAAGGGGATTTCTTACTTAACTTTTAATTCAGTGAGATTTACATTGTTCGCAAATTATTTATTGCATGTGGTGTATTTTGTACTTCCATTTGATATATATAATCATTATTCTATTTATATTCATGGTATTATGTGATTCATTTTGTTTTTGTTATCTTTTGGTTATATGACCTGATTTATTACAACGAGGTAAGGGGTTTTTATCTCACTATTTATTCCTGTGAGATTCATGCTATATTTGTCATAATCTCCTTTGAGTGGGGTATGTGATTCCCATTATTATACTCTTTGTGTAATATTATTTTCGTTTATGGGTAATTAAATAAACATTTTATAGTCTTTCTTCATAGGGTGTATATTTCGAAATTTACCTAAATCGGTAAAGGAACCTTTCACCCTCCTCTTTTTAAAAGACTTATTTTTGTTAAGTGTTTTAATTTACATATTATTATGTTGGGATATGTTCTTATAAGTCCTCATTGTTGTAAATTTTATGTCAAAGTGATGATACACCCTTTTTATCTCTCATCAACTCATTTTCAAAATTGTAATGTGACGTCGTTAGGCTGTTAAATTTCTGTAAGGGTACTTGTTAACCCAATTTCAATTCTTTGAGTTAAACCTCTACTTCTTGATTATGTCATACAATGAATATGTGTGGATGAAGTCTGATTGTTTTACACTTAATAACCACTTATATTTGGTGTATTTATATTTTTCACACATAATTATATAATTGATTTATCCATAATCTAAGGATACCGTCTTTGTATAAGACTTTGCCTCAATCTCCTTTCATTGAGGCATCTTTTGATTTCTAAACAACATTATTTTATACGGTGTATAAAAACCTTTTGACTTTTCATTTCATTAAAAAGAAATATTTTTACATAATGTGTTTTACTAAATGACAAAAGGAATGTTTTTTGTAAGTATGCAGCGACACCGACTTCTCCGCCGCCGTGACCATTAATTGAGTTTCAACTTCCTCTACAAACCATAAATTTTTTTAAATGAAAAATAAATACCATGTTTTACTTTTCAATTATTTTGGTATTGAAAATGGTTTTTATAATTTTTTTATTATATCGATGTGTCGTAATGATATCTTGTGTTTGAAATGAGGAAATGTTATGTTTCTTATATGCATGTTTTATATGAAACGATTAGGTTATGGTTCTTGGGCATTATTTATGAAGTCGGGTGGTTCTGTGATAAACTGAGGGCGAGTGAGCCCGAGATAGCTCTCCAATGAATTGGGTAACATGAAGGAGTTAAACGTTAAGTTTTCTCCGAAGAGATTTAGGGAATATACTGTAATGGGTATTCCAAACGTAACCATGAGGGTTACTCCCTATGTAATATTGTAATGCCTCAAGTAACCTTTATGTCTTATGATTTCTATGAGTTGTTTATAAATATTATGATTTCTTGAGGTATGTTAAAAAACTTATCTTATGTATATATTGAAGATCTAATGTTTTCTTTCTTTGTGTATCCCTTACTGAGCTTTTTATGCTCATCTGAAGTTTTTGAAATGTTTTTCACAGGACATAAAGTGGAATAGGGTTAAGGATGGGATCAAAGAAATGTCATGCTATCTAAAACATGGAACTAGACATGAATCATTTGTTCAAGAGTTTTTATTTTGTGAAAAAATGGAAACTGAGTAGATGTGTCTACTTTGTAATCATTGATATGTAATAGTTATGTCATAATTCTCTAAAACTCTAAACCTGAAAAGATCGTCAATGTGAATTATTCATTTAATTCATGATTATGTAATGTTTTATTGTCGGGTCCTTATAACACTAACAATGAAAATTTCAACCATATTATTTCTATGAATATTCCATGATAATGGATCAGTCTGAGAGCACGTATGCTCTACCTCAAATGATTCATCTTTAACCTGATATTTTCATCACTAAAATTAAAATCTCTAGACTCATCATAAAAAATATCATTATCAGAAATAAATTTCACATTATTTTTATCAAAGATGACATGAATATATTCTTCAATAAACATAGTAATTTTTTAAAAAAATATAAAATTTACAATTATTAAAATAACCAATTAAAATACCTCCATCAATTTTATAATCAAATTCATCTAATTTATATTTCGAATTCAAAATAAAAACATTTCAACCTAAAATTTTGAAATATACAATATTAGGATTTACATTTAAATAATTAATAATGAGTTTTCTTCAATAGCGGTAAAAAATAATTCAACTATAAATATAGTAAGTATAAAAAATAACTTCATCGAAAAAATATCAAATAAAATTATATTTCCTTAACATTGTTTGATCCTTTCCAAAAAGAGTTTTATTTTTCTATTCTAAAACACCATTTTCCTATAGTGTGGTTGAAGAGAAAAATTAAGAAAATAATTATTTTTTCCAAAAAAATCAAATTATAAATTATTAAAAACACATACATTATCACTATTAATAGTAACAATCATAAAACTCTTTCATTTTAATGTAGATTATAAAAATTAGAAAATCTAGAAACTGTATAATTTTTAAGTGTAGGAATGTAAACCCCTTACATATACTATAATCATCCGCAATAAATAAATTATTTTTATATCTAATAAGGATTGAAAAATAAGTAGGGATAAATAGAAATAGATTAACTAATTTTAAAGGTATATTAGTAATTATCTGATAGATAGGTCTGAAAAATAATTTATGTTGTCTACCTTTCATGAAAGCATCATAAACAAGAAGCTATTATTTCTTCATAAAAGGAATCTCTATAAAATTATCATCTTTTGAGAGCATATGTATAATTCTGAAATTGAGATGACCTAAAAATAAATGCCAGCATTTTTTATTACTCTACATAATCTTCAAACACTTAACATGTTGAAAAATTAGTTCAGTATAATCAATATTATAAATATTTTGCTTTCAGTTAGCATAAAATAAAAAAGAATCATCCCTAAAAACTAAGGATTTATCATTTTTAATTTAAATTTCATTCCATCTTCAAAAAATGAGATATAAAAATTTCATTATTATTTAATCCTTCAACATATTGAAAATTTTAAATAAATGTACAATTATAAATAACCACTTTACCAAATCCTTTGACTTTTACATTGACATTATCTCCAAATGTTACAGTTCCTCTAACATATTATTTGTATGTGATGAAAATTAACGACTCTCTGATCATATGCCTAGAAAATCCACAATCAATGTGCCATATGTCCTTCTTGAGATATCCAATTCATTTTTCCTATAAAAATAAATTACATGACAATTTTTGTAAACAATCTAATTTGGTTCAAATCAGATAATTAATAAAAATTTTAGGTACCCACATAGAATTTAAAAAAGTATTGTATGATAGTATAGATAAAAATGATTTATAAATATGAGACTTTGTGAATAAAAAAGGCTATTTGAATATAAGGGAACAATTATTCGTATAGTGATGTTTCATTTCACATTTAAATCATGTAATAGTAGAAGTAAAATGATTTTTTCTTATAAAAAAATAATTTTTGTACATTTTGGGTAATATCCTTTCAAAACTGATACCATTTTTATTTTTATATTTTATTTAAATACATCATAAGATGATATTTTCCACAACCTTGAATAAAAGAAAAAAACTTTTCATTAGACCTTCAACATCATTTTTAAATATTTCATTAATATTCTGAGAAAATAACAACTCATCATAAATGTTATAATGAGAACCAGAACAATTATTCCTTAAAATTTTATTCTCTTTTAAAATAAATTTATTTTCAGAAGCATGTTTCTCATTATTTTATTTAATCTTATTATATAAATTGGATTATTTGAAAAAAATACTTTCTTAATATTTCAAAATATTGTTTTAAGATCAAAAAATTATGATTTTCAGAATCATATTTAGAATGAGAACATCAAGAATAAAAACATAAATCAGTAACCTAATGTAGTGATTCCATGAAGAAAAATTTATATTTTTTTTCATTTCTAGATTCTTATCTAATATCATATTATTCAGTATAAGTCTAACTAGTTTTCAATAACTTTTGTGATTCATTTTTTATTTGTATTTAATCTTCAGTTTTGGTTATCTAGGTTTTCCCTTTGTTTCTACACACAAAACATGTAATATTAGAAGTATTATTATTAGTTCTACCATACTTATATCCCATCTATTTTTCTATTTGAGGGTCACATTTAAATCTGTTCTTGAATCCTTTATTTTTCATTCATTTGTATAATACAATAAAATTATGATCCATATCTTCTTTTTAACAATCTTCTAATTCATAATTAGAAGGTTCAGAAAAAGAAACATTTTAGATTTAATCACAATAACTTTTCTTTTTATTTTATTTTTTTAGTTATGTTCCTAAATTCCAGTTCAAACTGTAGAATTTATCTAATCAATTCATCAATAGTGAATTCTTTGAAGTTATTTCATTCCTCAAGGGTGACCTTATTTTCATTCTATATCTAGGGTAGGCCGTGTAGGGATCATTCAAAAAGTACTGGGTTTTTTTAGCTTCTACTATGGAATTCATTCACTTCATAATTCATGAAAATCTATTGAGCATTCAGTTCACAATTTCATTATTACATATCTTTAAGTCTAGGTACAAAGTTCAAAGCATTGCAATATTATTTCATATCAATTTTTCAGAGATGAGTTAGGTTACCTATATAATCTTTCATATATAAATATATTTCTTACAATAAATTTCATGACTAATCACACTTATATTAATAGAACAATATAAAATATTAAAAAAATTGTAATTTAAAACGTATTTAGTAACACTATTTCCTATAAGAGTGTATGGGTTTTCTTCTGGTAGAGAGTATGATTTTTCCATGATCAACCAGTGTTTTATGATTAACTATTTGAGGTATTCCTCTATTCATGATCACTAGTATTCATTTTCATTTCCATCAAAGTGAGGTATATTTCGAGGAATCCATGCATTATTTACATTTATTCCTATCATCTTAAAGAATATTTATCATTAGAATATGAGGTCTATGAACCATTTATAAAAATAAAATATGATGAAAGAATTATGTAGAGATATTTGTTAATTTACAAAAGAAAAAAAATTATACCAATTTTTACATTAGATAGGAGTAGTGGAAAATGGCCTAGAGGGGACGAATAGTCCAAATTAAAATTTCAAATGAATGGTTCAATTATCAAAATTAAATATTAAATATAATTAAACGAGTTAATTTTTAGTAGAATAAAATAATAAACAGAAGTGTATTTTTTATTATAGTTTATTCCAATGCGTATGTA
Organism: Viscum album; assembly: GCA_963277665.1. Taxonomy (NCBI): domain Eukaryota; kingdom Viridiplantae; phylum Streptophyta; class Magnoliopsida; order Santalales; family Viscaceae; genus Viscum; species Viscum album. Next base: position 1,230,451,775 of record OY728133.1, on the reverse strand, counting down.
TGTGTTTAATATCCACTAATAATAATTTATAAAAAATAAAATCAAATAAAACAACATAAACAAATAACTATTTTTTGAGTTTTATGGTATAAGTTTCGTATGTGAAAATAGAATAACCTTTGATATTTATAGAAACATGATTAAAAATATATAAAATGAATCTAATTAATTCAATATAATAATTATGAATTTATAAAAACATTATAACAATTAAACCAACTAAAATAAACATCCTTAATGTTGAAATATGATATAAAATGTAAAATAGGGAAACTTTTTATATTTAACAAAAACTAATCAAAATTAATAAATCCATGTAAAATAATTTACATATGAGAATTTATTGTCTTAATTAATACAGAATAATCATTTAGATGATTCAAGTAATAGAATCTATATAGTCAAATATATATATGTGATTCACATAAGCAATTGACATTGGAAAATTTATGTAGGTGAATCGACATAAGACATTCAGATGTTGGAATCATGAACCCATTTCTCACGTAATTGAATTTCACATGTAATCGATTTAGGTAAATTTTAAGAATAACGAATTTTAATATTTTGGATGAAAAATATACCTTGATAAATGAAGATTCATATTTTAATACATTAGAATTATCATTCAAAAATTTCATTATCATCCCAAATAACGGAGAATTACCTTAATCATATCATTATATATCATGTTATGATAAAATTGTGTAATTTTTTTTTCTAGAAAACTACCTAAATAAGATTCAATCCATATAGTGACTTATAACCTGATTTTAGACATTATATTGATTGAAAAAATATTTGATTTCTTCTAATGAAATGTAGATAATTTTTTATCATTAAAAAATAATCATCCAATTTGTATTTTTTAGCAAAATATATAGTAGGAATATATAGGGTAACTGATTTGGAAATCATCTATGTTGATAAAAAAACGACTTTGTAAATTACAGTCGATAATGTGAATTATGAATTGGCGATGTGGTGAAGAGTATATTTACTATATGGGAAAAATGAAAAACACATTGAAAGGATATTTTAATGTCCAAAATGAAATATTAATCATAAGAACACTTCATGAGACTTGTATAACATGTTTTAAAAAATCAAAACAAGACATATATAGATATGTAAAGAAAATAAATTTTGTAATATGATCAAGGATTGAGAATAATTTAATCAATAAATAATTGAAAGTATTAATACATTTAGATGAAGTAAAATAAATAAATCAATGTAATTACTGAAACATTAAGTGGTTCATAGATCCACAAAAAATTATTGTCTAGGAAAATTTCCTAAATTCAGTTTAATGTCCTTGGACATGGAGTACCTTAGATTACCTCATTGGATCAGAATCCATCTACTTCCTAAAATAACTATGTACGTATGCCTTGGGATTGGTTAGAGATTCTTTAGAATGCATAATGTTGTGGGTTCATCCATTGGATTATACTCTAGATATGGATACCATGTATTGATCACCCTCTGTTGGATTGTTAATTCCACACATAGAATAGCTTGAAGTTTTACTTGGTTTGACATGGTTTAGTTATGTGAGAATGCCCAAAACCATTCCATGGATTCAGTTTTTTATTTCTCTTGGATGTTTGGGATATATTACATGGGTCTAATGTCACCCTTATATGGTCACATTATCGGGTAAAAACAACCTAGGTAGATGTAAGTTGTATTTATTGATCCATACCCACCTTACTAAATTATTAATTATATACTGAACACAATTATGTTTTTTTATCATAGATTGAAAATGCATTACACCCCCATTCGTGGTGGCCTAATCAGTTTTACTCACACCCTATTTGGGTTGCTTCTGGGTGTCCAACAAGACCTCATGGATACCATTTTGGAAACTAGATGGTGCCTCTTTGGTAATACAAGCCTTGGGTTAGGACATTTAATTGACCTATGGACTGAGCATGTAATTGGAATGACTATAAGTGATGGGTCTTATATTTTATTTATTTTTATTCACATATCCCGACTATATATTTATCACCTATAGTATATTATGAAGATCTGGTACTTGTATCATATTACATTCATGTGTGGATAGATATTATTTCCACTTACAAGGATTTTAGTTTATTAACATAATCATGTAGTTCATTTCATTTCATTATCTATGTATTTTGTATATATCCATAGGCTATACTCTCCCCACAATAGTATCAAATGATCATTACAAGTATTCCATAGCCTTTGACATATGTGGAGGTGTTCTTGAGGCCATGGGGTCCTCCAATTCAATTATTTATGATTAAACTAGGTTGGGAATGTCACATGAATTAAGGTATAATTCTTTGAAATATTTATTAAAATTAAAGAGTTCTTCATGATATTAGGATAATTTAATTTTTTTATTAATACTCGGATTGTTCCTCCCATGCCAAGAATAGTTATAATTTTGGGATCTCATAATTTTCTCACAAATGAACCATGGTATATGAAAATAATGGGTTATAGAGGAAGAGATTTATATTTCATATAATTTTTTACATGCAACAAGAATGTTTGAGAATTGTTCTATAAGTCCCCATGCTTAAAAATTACAAAATCATGAATTAATTTAATAATTCACATTGAGTATATTTTTAGGTTTAGTTCTTTAAAGAATTTTGTCATAACATATACATAAAAATTTAAATATTACATGTAGACACTTCTACTCAGTATCCATTTTTTTTATAAAATAAAAACTCTTGAAAAAAATAGTCATGTCTAGTTCCATATTTTAGAAAACATGACTTTTCCTTGATCCCATACTTGACCCTATTAATCTTTAATTCATATGAAAAAAATTTCAGGAAAACTTGGTATGAGCATAAAAATCTCATTAAGGGATACACAAAGAAGAAAAACTATTAGTTTTTTCCAAAACAAATAGAACACCATGAATACGTTATCATAAATAATACTTTTCACCTTTATGAAGTAGTAAATACTCTTCACTGAATAAAGGATCATTTCTTAGCCTTTGGTAACAAAATGAATACCATAAAACACATAGAAATCACACCTAACCTATAAAGTTAACTCTGGACATAAACATACTCAAATGGAATAACTATATGGCAGACTTCCACAAATATCACTAAATGGAATAGCCATACGGTTGACTTCCACAGCCAATTCATTGGAGGTTATAATGTAACAACCTATCTTGATATATCATGTCACCACCCATCATTTGGTTTATCACGTAACCACCCATCAAATGTACAAGTACCATTATAAAATCACAACACATAAAATATTGAAAATATAAAAATTTCACTAATAACATTTCATTTGAAATAAAAAGAAATCATTTAAATATATTGAAATAATCAATCTATTTCAAAAACCATTTTAAATACAAAAAAAAACCCAAAAAAGAATAAGGGGTTTCTTTTTCACATTAAATCTTATAGAGGAATCCAAATAACGATTACGAAGGCATAGAGGTCATTGTCCCCACATATGTTAAAAAAACCTTCCTCTTGTTGTTTAGTAAAACTTTTCGTAGAAAAAATATTTCGTTTGAATGAAAAAAAGTCAAAGGGGTTTATTATACACCATATAAAAGAAGGAGTTTTATATTATCAAAACTTGCCTCAATGAAAGGAGATTGAGAAAAGTCATTTACCTCTTGTCTGACTTGACTCGTTCGTTCTTTAATGCCCAGAATAATAAACATAATTTAATTTCTACTTTATTAATAACATTTTTCAACTTTATTATTCATTTTATGTCATTTATTACTTTTCTATAACAGTTATTTTATTAGTTGAGTTCATAACTGACATTTTGTCGATGAACTAGTTATAATTACAAATTGTCCATGTGGACCGAAGTCCATTATCTCAAGAATGATATTAATGATTTATATATCATATATATAATATAAATCCCATATATATGTATATATAATATTCCGTATCATTTGGATATATGAAAATGAAATGCACCGTTCATGGAGACGGTAAGCTTTACGTACGCATGAACGCTACTTCAATTTCATTTTTTAAAAAGGAATGAAAAATAAATGATACAAAGGTGTATTATTATTATAGTATAATATCATATCTTATATATGTTACATATGTTTATTAACACCATCTTTTATACATTCCATATATAGTATGAACGAGTCATATCACTTTGAGGTGGCGATAGTCCACACTTCCTCAAATGATATTATCGTATATATACAATATGAAAATAATAAATGTATGTTATAAAAAATAATTACAGAAATATATAGATAAAATTAATATCATAAATATCATATATAGTTATAGTTCCATCATAATTATCTTTATAAGAGGTGGGAGGAGAAGATTGAAAAATCATCGTTTCATGAGGCAGTAGTTTGCCGTCCACATAAACAATATGTTCTATACCAATTAGATGGTGGTGTGTGTAAGTGTAGTTAAAATAATTCTTATAAAAACAACCTAGAATATTTAGGATACTGGTTTTTTTTATGTAATCAAATAATAAGAAGATAAAAGTGAGTGAAGAAGTAAAATAAAAAAAGATAACTTGAGGGAAGACATTACCTTTAAATCGGGTAACTACCTTTGGTTTGAAACAAAAGGATTTCTTGAAGTACCATCTACATACGTTGAGTCTTCTAGGAGGAATAGAGTGATTTATGGAGCTTATTTGGGCAGATTTTGGATGAGACATGGGGATTGAGAGGTGTGAGTAATGGGTTAGAAGAGGTGTCTTTTTATAATAGGGAAGAGGGACTCTTAAGGAAAGTTTGAAAGTATTATTTTATTATAAAATTATATTTGGTTTTAAAAGGTCCAAAACTTATTTAATTCAAATATAAGGTGAATATAAGTATAAATAATATCATTCAATAATAATTGGACTGGTTGGATATTTTTTAATCCTTATCTTATTTATTTAGCCCTTTGTTAACTTATTTAACTTTTACCATGTCCTCCTATATATTCATACTATATGGTTAATATATTTACTATAAAATGAAAAGCGAACCAAAATGGATCATTAAGGACATTATAAGAATCATATAAGTAATTTGGCTGAATATTATATTTTTAGAATTATTTTATCATTTAATATAATATTTATTGATTTAAAAACTATTTTTTGTCAATTTTAATACTATTCATATAACGACTTTTTAATAAATCCAAATAAACGTGATTATATCAAAAAATATTCATTAATTCAAAAATAACAAGTCATATTAATATATAAAATTTGTTTATAGCATAAAAAGTTTCAAAATAAATTTATTTTAATATTTATAATCTCATTTATTTAAAACATTCATTAATGAAGAAATTATTTCATCATCATTATGTCATAAATAAATTTATTTATTTGATGTATAAAAATTATAAATAAAATACCATGATATAGGAAATATTTTTAGATTTCTAATGACTATTTATAGTTTAATATATCATTTATATTACCCCAAATTTAAATTGTTTTAGAAAAATAATACATGTTTATGATATTTTTATTTATACAATAAATAAAGAGTTATTAATGTCATTATTTTACCCAAATGGATTTCAAATGCCAAAAATATCACCCAAGGATTGTATTGGTCTTCCATGACTCTTCCAATAAGGTTTGGACAAGTTTTAAGGTAAATTTATGTTAGTATAATTTAATATTTACCTTGAATTACCCAATTTACCTTTAACCGCGGTAAATAAAAGTCAAAACTTACTATTCAAAAAAAATTATTTCCATCCTATTGAACCAAATTTTACTTTCTAATGAAAACCATGTATATTGTATTTTTTAAATTCAATTCATAGATGCAGTAAAGTTTTATTTAAGTGAAGAAGTTGGGTTTTAACTATTATATGGAGTGTTTTTACTATTCATCAAAAATTGAAGGTTTTTAGAAAAATACCAAAAATTAACCAAAAGAAAATTTTGATATTCCTAATTCAAAAATTATGTCTATTTTACTAAATTCAAAACATATAATTTTCATTAATTAATTTAAAATTAATTCTCGATGTCAAAACTAAAAGGCGTGTTTTTAAGAAATAAAAATTACCAAAACATTGACATGTATTTATGTCTAATTTAAAAGTGAAATTGCATTCAATGAACAAAATTACATTAAATGGTAAAAATAGAATCCAATTACACATTAAATCAATTTAAAAATATAATATAAAAATATAAATAAATTAGATGAAATGACTGTTTTGACATAAAATGCAGTATTTTTCACTATTCATTAAAAATGAATTTTATCAGAAAAATACAAATAATTTTTCAAAAATAAATTTTGATATCCCACTTCTAAAGAAGAATTTTATTTTGTCAAATGAAACATAATGAAGAGACAAAACTATATTTAAAAGGGGTTCTCCATCAAAAGGTGGTAAACTGACCTTTTAAAGAATATTAGTGTATTCATGCTTAAATTTGGATTCATTATCATTTTAGCCTCTAAAATTTATTGGATAAACGTAAATACATTTAAGAAACATGTATAGTAATATTTTAGTTAGTTCTGTTAATTCCCTCTAATACAACTACTAGGCTTTTACTACCATTTAAAAATAATAATATTACTATATTATTTTTCAGTATAAGTCAACATTGTTTGAAATGTAAGATTTTAGAGAAATCAATTGTTGTGTGTTGAGTACGACATTGAACATAACACCCCAGTTAATGTAAAATTAATATTTAATTCAAAAATATTAATAAATATGATATTGTTATATTCTCTATTCACCTGGGATGTTATATCCTTCTTCTCTTTTGGGAATTGGGACCCCAAATTTATATTCACTTATCAAATAGGTGGGAATATTTATAACTCATAGAATTTTCAGATTACCATGTTACCTCTTCAACTATATGTTTTTTCCACAAAACCATTACCTAATGAATTACATTATTCTGCAACAATATCTCTCTTCAATCAAGAATCTAGATTGGTTGTTCCTCATAAGAGAGATTCTCTTCCAACTGAACTACCTTTAGACACAAAACATGACATGGATCCATAAAATACTTTCTCAAAATTAAAACATGAAAAACATTGTGTACCTGGGATAAACTTGGTGGTAAATCCACTCTGTAGGAAACTGATCTAACTTTCTCTAGGATTTCATCGGGTCCAATGAACCTCAGACTTAGATTTCCCTTATTACTAAAATGCATCACACATTTCCATAGAGAAACTTTGAGAAAGACATGATCACCTACCTCAAAAGAACGATCCTTCCTCCAGTTTTCTAAAAAACCTTTCTACCTGCTCTGAGCTGTTCTCATGTGATTCTAAATCAACTGAAATTTTTTTTCCATCTCTTCTACCCTTTATGGTCCCATAAACTTCCTTTCACCTACTTCATCCCAAAAAGGTGGAGTTCGACACCTTTTTACATATAATTCCTCAAATGGATCCATCTATATACTGGAACTAAATCTATTATTATAAGAAAATTTATCCAAAGAAAGATGTTGGTCCCATCTTCCCCGGTAATCCATTGATCATGCACATAGAATATCTTCAAAAGTCTGAATTGTTCGTACTGACTGCCCATATGATTGCAGATGAAAAGATATAATAAGATTTAATTCTGTACCCAATGACTTCTAAAGGCCTTACCAAAAGTTATAAGTGAAACTAATATCACTATAAGATACATTGAAGAGGGGAACTCCATGTAACCTGACTATCTCTTTAACATACAATTGATAAAGTTAATCTAGAGATAGAGTATCTCGAATTGGAAGAAAATGAGAAGATTTAGTTAATCGATCAACAATAACCCAGATTGCATTGTTACCTTGGAAATTCTTATGTAATCCTCCAACAAAATCCATGGGAACATTTTCCCATTTCCACTCTGGCATCGATAAAGGCTGAATCATCCCTTTCAAAAACGGCCACTCTACTGTAACTTGTTGACAAGTCAAACACTTCACAGTAAAGTCAACAATATCTCTTTTCATTCTATCCCACCAATAATACTCTCTAAGATCTTTTAACATCTTAGTAATTCTAGGATGAACTGAAAAAGGAGAACTATGATTTTCACATAACAACTATTTCTTTAACCGTGAAACACAAGGCACACATAATCTCTTTCCAAAACTCAAAACTCAGTATCTATCAATGTTAAATTCAGGTAACATACCATTCCGAACCAGTTCTACCTTTTTCTATAACTCACTGTCATCTTTCTACACTTGACTTATTTTGTATGATAGAGATGATTTCACTTAAACCTGAAACAAAATAGAGGAATTTCCTACACTGACAATTTCCAATCCAAAATTCATCAAATCAAAAACCAAAGGATCTTGTTCCAAATGTAGCTTGGTTAAGGTATCATTACTCTTTCGACTCAAAGAGTCATCCACTTTATTTTCCTTTCCTGGATGGTAATGTATCATGCAATCATAATCATTTAATAATTAAAACCATATCCTTTATCTAATTTTTAATTCTTTCAGGGTGAATATATACCTCAAACGTTTGTGATTAGTATATATTTCACATTTTATGCCATACAAATGATGCCTAAAAATTTTTAAACAAAAAACAATATCAGTTAATTCAAAATCATGTGTTGGGTAATTTCACTCATGAGGTTTCAACTGACTTGAAGCATAAGTGATTACCTAACTATTATACATATGGAAACAACCAAGTCCTTTCAACAAAGCATCACTATAGAAAACAAACTCACCATTTCTGGAAGGTAGTTCCAAAACTAGAGCATTCATTAATCTTCTTTTCAATACCTAAAAACAATCATTACATTATTTTGTCCAAAAGAATTTAACACCTTTTCAAGTTAACATAATCAGTGGGATAGACAACCATGAAGTTTTTTCAAAAAAACATTCGGTAATAGCCTACCAAACCAAGAAAAATACTAATCTCAGTTATATTTGTAGGTATTGGACATTCTTCAAAAACTTTTGTTTTAGTAGGATCAACAATTAAGATATTTTTTGAAACAATATTTCCAAGGAAAGAGATTTATTATAACCAAAACTCACATTATCTGATTTTCATATACAATTTCTTTTCTTTTTTAGTTTTTTAAGACAACCCTTAAATAACTTTCATATTCTTCTTTACTTTTGGAATATACCAAAATGTCATCAATAAACACAACCCCAAACTTATCCATGAACACAAAGAAAATTCTATTCATATGATCCATAAACACATAAGGTGCATTGGTTAACCCAAAAGGCATAACTAAAAATTCATAATGGCCATATCTATTACAAAACATGGTCTTCAGAATGTTTGCTTCCTTTACTTTCAAATGATGGTACCCCGACCTCCAGTCAATCTTTGAAAAATACCGAGCTCCCTGGATCTGATCAAACAAAGCATCGATATGAGGCAAAGGATATTTGTTCTTAATAGGGATATTATTCAAGGCTCTATAACAAATGCAAAGTCTCATTGAACCATCTTTATTTTTAACAAACAAGACTGGATCACCATATAGTGATTTTCTTGGTCGAATGAGACCTTTATCTAATAATTGATGCAATTGCTTATTTAACTCTAAAAGTTCAATTTGAGAAATTTGACAAGGGGGTTTTGAAATTGGATTATCATTGGGAACTTAGTCAAAAGTAAATTCAACTTCCCGATCTGGTATTATACTAGGAAACTCATCAAGAAAAACATAAAAATTATCATTTACTATTGGCACATCAATAATTAGAGTAGTTCCTTTGTTTTCAACAATATGTGCAAGGTAAAATTTATTTCCATATTTCACTTGATTCTCATCTTCCTAATATGTAATCAAAAGTAAAGGTTCATTCTTGTACATAAAATGAAATTCTTTTTTAATGGAAACCACTTTAGCTCTGCAGTCAATCATAGCATGATAAACTGAAATCCAATCCATGTCCAAAATAAAATCAAATTCTACTAGAGTCAAAACAATAAAGTTATCAGGAAGATTCCTTCTGCACACAAGGACATGAAGGATCTTATAATTTCTTTTTGTCTCAACATTTACTCCCAGTGTTTTTACCATAAGTTCAAGATTCATATCTAGAGATGGAATTCCAAATTTAGTGGAAAATTTCCTAGAAATGAAAGAATGTGTAGACCCTGAATAAAAAAACACATTGAAATATCTAATAAACATATATTTTATCTGATACTACTTCATTTGATGCCCAAAATCTACTGAATTAGCTGAAAAGGATTTCACCATCCCTTTTTTCTTGTAGTCAGGCTGCTTTATCTTAGTTGAGTTCTTCCTTGGACACTCATTTGCATAATGACCCATTTTATTTCACTTAATGCATTTTACCTCTGGATTTTCATTACATGCTTGATCATCTTCCTTACAGTTATGAGAAATTTGACCAGACTTACCACACCGGAAGCAGTTTCTAGACATTGATGAACATTATCCAGGATGCTTTTTACCATAATTCTCACAAGAGGAATATTTAATTTTCTTACCTCTATACTTATTTGATGAATTCATTCCCTTTGCCTACCAACTAGACCTCTTATATTGTTTTCTATCTTGGAACACCCGATCATCATAAAAATCCATTTCCACCTTATCAACACATCTAACAAGTTTCTCATAGATTTTAATTCATTAGAGGCTAATGAATATCGATATCACAACTTTAGTTATGAATAAAAACTATTTATCTTACTATCAAGATCTCAGATGAAATTTGAAGCCTACCTTTCTAGTCGAGTGAAAATTTCTTCATAAAAAGCCACTAAGTCTTCCTTCCGTCTCAATTCTAATAATTCTTTTCCATCCTAATTCAAACCACATAAGGAAAATATTTCTCAAGAAACATACCTTTGAATTCATCCTCACCAAGAGCATCAATCTCTTCACTATCCCTAATATTTTTCACCATCAACCACCACTGATCATCTTCAACTTCAAAATGGTAAAGAACAAGACTAACCTTTTTATTGTATATAAAACCATGAAATCAAAAATATTTTCCAGTTCTTTAATCACCATTTATCTTAAACAGGGTCAGATGATCCTCTGAATAATGGGGAATATTTCCTCATGAAATGATCCACTATAGATATGTTCCTCAAGGTTTGATATGGTTGTTCTTGTGAATTTAAAGCACCACCATTTATAGCTTGAGTCAAATGTTCCATTACTACAACAAAATATTCAGTTCCAATTCAGACCATCTGAGGATGCTGATTTGGAAGGTTATTCTCTTCTGTATGCCTCCCCAACATAGCTTCCCTATTTACTATATGGAAATCCATTATGAACATAGAAATATCTTAGGCAAAGCAACATGGTAATCTTTAAATTATATATCATATCAATCATACCATAAATTAATTTATGGATATTTAATTTACAATACCCTAATCCTAATGTTTTCTAAACCGACCTCTGATACCAACTAGAAGGCCCCAACCTTAAAAATTAAAAAATCTTGAATTATGATAATAATTCACATTGAGGATATTTTAAGGTCTAGAGATTTAAAGAATTAGGTCATAACATATATATGAAAAATTTAATATTCAATATAGACACTTCTACACAGTATCCATTTTTTAATAAAATAAAAACTATGGAAAAAGGTGTCATGTCTAGTTCCATATTTTAGGCAACATGACTTTTCCTTGATCCCATAATTGACCCTATTCAACTTTAATTCCCATTACAAACAGTTCAAAAAAACTTGGGATGAGAAAAAAAATCTCAGTAGGGGATACACAAAGTAGGGAAACTGTTTGTTTTTTTCAAAACAACAAGTAAACCATGAATAATTTATCATAAGTAATAATTTTTACTATTATAAAGTAGTAAATACTCTTTCCAGGATAAAATATTATTACTTACCCTTCTGTAACCAAAATATTACCATAAAACCCATAGAAATCACACATAACATATAAAGTTAATTTGGGACATAAACATACTAAAATGGAATTACCATATGATCGACTTCCACACATATCACTAAATGGAATATCCATACGACCAACTTCCACACTCAATGCATTGGAGTTTATAATGTAACCACCCAGCCTGGTTTATCATGGGACCACCCATCATTTGGTTTATCAGGTAACCACCTATCAAATGTCCAAGTACCATTATAAAATCATAACACATAAAATATTACAAATATAAACATTTCACTAATAACATTTCATTTGAAATAGAAAGAAATCATTTCAATATATTGAAATAATCAATATATTTCAAAAACCATTTTCAATACCAAAACACCCAAAAAAAGAATAAGGGGTTTCTTTTTCACATTAAATCTTATAGAGGAAGCCAAATAATGATTACGATGGCGGGGAGGTCATTATCGGCACATACGTTAAAGAAATTTTCCTTTTTTTTAATTAAAAAACTTTGTAGAAAAAAATATTCCATTTTAATGAAACTAAAAGTCAAAGGGGTTTATTATGCACTTTACAATAGAAGAAATTGTATTTTATCAAAACATGCCTCAATGAAAGGAGATTGATATGAAGTTCCTTACCTCATGTCCGACTTGACTCATTCAATATTTAATGTCACTAATAATAAAATTAAGAAAATTTATAATTTATTAAGAACCTATTTCATGTTTATTACTCATTTTATGTCATTTATTACCTTGTTATAACAATTAATTTGTTACTTGAGTTCACAAAGGACACTTTGTCGATGAACTAGTTATAATTACAAATTGTCAAGGTGGTCGGAAGTCCATTATCTCCAAAATGATATTCATGATTTAAATATCATATATATCATATATATCTAGTATATATGTATTTTTAATAGTACATATCATTTGGTTATATGAAAATGAAATGCACAGTTCATGGAGACGGTAAGCCATATGTACGCATGAACGCTACCTCCATTTCATTTTTTATAATTTTAAAAGAATGAAAACCAAATAATACAGAGGTATAATTTTATTATAGTATAATATAATATTTTATATAATTTACTTAAGTTCATTAAAACCAACCTTTATATGTTCTATGTATGGTATGAATGAGTCATATTAATTTGAGGGGCGGTAGTACACACTTCCTCAAATGAAATTATTGTACATATACAACATGAAAAGCATAAAGGTATGTTATAAAAGAGATTTATAGAAGAATAGAGATAAATAAATATCATAAATATCATATATAATTACAGTTCCATCATAATGTCCACCATATGATGTGGTAGGAGAAGATTGAACAATCATAGTTTTGTGAGGCAATAGTTTGCTGTCTAGAGAAACAATATGTTCTATCCCCATTAGATGATGGTGTGTGTAAGTGTAGTTAGAATCCTTCTCACAAAAACAACCTTGTATATTGAGTATACTGGTGTTGTTATGTAATCAATGAATAATAATAGAATATGGAGGAAGAAGTAAAATAATGGAAGAGAACTTGAGGGAAGACGTTACCTTTAAATCTGGTAACTCCCTTTGGTTTGAACCAAAAGGCATTGTTGATGTCCCTTATGCATAAGGCAAGGCTTATAAGAGGTATAGAGGTATTTTGGAATCTTATTTGGGTAGAGGTTGGATGATCCAAGGAGATTTAGAGGTGTGAGTAATGGGTTTGAAGTGGTGTCCTTTTATAAGAGGGAGGAGGGGCTCTTTAGGATAGTTTGGAAGTATTATTTTAGTATAAAATGAATTTCAGTTTAAAAAGGTCCAAATATTATTTAATTTTAAGATATAGTGCATATAAGTCAAAATAAAATCACCCAATAAGAATTTGACAGGTTGTGGATATTTTTTAATCTTTATCTTTTTTATTTAACCCTTTGTTATCTTATTTAACTTTTACCATGTTCTCTTATATATTCACACTATATGGTTCATATATTTACTATAAACATCCAAGCAACCCAAAATGGATCATTAAACACATTTTTAAGATCATATATGTCATTTGGATGGATCTTATATTTTTAGGATTATTTTATCATTTAATAAAATATTTATTGATTTAAAAACACTTTTATGTCAATTTTAATACTATTCATTTCACAACTTTTAATAAAATCCAAACCAACATTATTCATTAGAAAAATCTTCATTAATTAATATATAACAAGTAATATAAATCTAAGAAATTAGTGGATGTCACAAAAAGTTTCAAAATAAATTTATTTTAATATTTATAATCTGAATTATTTAAAACATTCATTAATGAGGTAATTATTGCATCATCATTGTCATAAATAAATTTATTTATTTTTTGTCTAAAAATTATAAATAAAATACCTTGATGTTGAAAATATTCTTAGCTTTCTAATTAATTTTTATAGTTGAAGATATCAATTATATAACCCCACATTAAAATTGTTTTAGAAAAATAATACATTTTAATGATATTTTTTTTACTTTAAATAAAGAGTTATTAATTTCATTATCTTACCCAAATGGCATTAAAAGGACAAAAATCTCACCCAAGGATTGTATGGGTCGGCCATGACTCGTAAAATAAGGTTAGGTCAAGTTCTAGGGTAATATTATATTATAATAATATAATATTTACCATGAATTACCCTATTTACCATTAACCGTGGTAAAAAAAAGTAAAAAGTTACTATTCACCAAAAATTATTTTCATACCATTGACCCACATTTTACATACTGATAATAACCATGGATGTCATATTTTTGAAATTCAATTCACAGAAGTGGAAAAAATGTCATTTAAATGAGAATGTCGGCTTTTAACAACTATGTAGTGTTTTCACTATTCATAAAAATTTGACGGTTTTCAAAAAAATTCCAAAAATTAACTGAAATAAAATTTTGATATTATTAATTCATAAATGATTTATATTTTACCAAATTATAAAAATAGAAATTTTATTAATTAATTTAAAATTAATTCCCATTATCAAAACCAAAAAGCGTGTTTTTAGGTAATAAAAACTATCAAAAGATTGACATGTATTTATGTCCAATTTAAAAGTGAAATTGCTTACAATGACCAAAATTAGATTAAATGGTAAAAATATAATCCAATTACACTTTAAAACCATTTAAAAAGATAATCTATCCATACAAATAAATTATATGAAAATACAGTTTGGACATAAAATGTATTATATTTCACTATTCATTAAAAAATGCATTTTATCATATAAATACCAAAAAATTACCAAAAGTAAATTTTTATATCCCACTTCAAATGAAGTAGTTTATTTTGTCAAATAAAATATATAAAAGTGACAAAAACTAGATTTAAAAGGGGTAGCCATCAAAAGGCAGTAAATAGATTTTTTAAAGAATATTAGAGTATTCATGCTTAAAATTGGATTCATTCTCATTTTAATCCTCTAAAATTTATTGGATAAATTTAATGATATTTAAGAAACATGTATAGGCATATTTTAGTTACTTCCATTCATTCCCACAAATAAAACGGTTAGGCGTTAACTACCAATTGAAAATAATAATATTGCTATATTATTTTTCTGTATAACTCAACATTGTGTGCAGCATAAGATTATGGAGAAATCCGTCTTTACGTGATGAGTACGCCATCGAACATATTATCCCGGTTAAAGTAAAATTAATTTTTCATTCAAAACTATTCATAAATATGAAAATTTCATATTCTTTATTCACATGGGATGTTATAGGTTGAATTTCATTTTACGATAATTTTTTGATGATCATTGAATGTATATCATCTAGAAGGGATAGAAGAGTCATTTGACATCTTCCCCCCTTTTGTAAACAAACCATTAATATGACACTACAACATAACATGATTATAAATGTTGATAAATTATTATTGGGAATAGAGTAAATATACCTATCCTTAATTTATATTAACTAATAGAACTATGAAAATGAAACTACTGCTTTAATTCTTGACGATTTAAATTAATAAACCATTGAAATCTGATATAATTCTCAAAAAATTATGAAAATTTTATAACATGATCTCTCCTTAACCAAACAAATATATATTCGATAATTATAAATCTTATCTCCAAAATCTTTATAAATAACAACTATCCTTAATATATAACATCTGAATCTCTAATGTTATTTGAACCTTTTCATTTATATTATCTCTGACTACATAAGACTTGTAGTCCCCAATTTGGGCTAAAAAATCCGTCGTTACAGAATTGATTTGATTTAATTTTCAAGTGGACCAAACATAACCATTAAATAAATTCATATTATGTTTCTATCACCCATGGAATTTTTAGTTTTTGTTCTTTTGATAATAATTAAAAGAGATACATATCAAAAACCATATTTTTTTCATCAGAATCATCATTTTCTCACTAATGAAAACTCTCCATATACTACACTTGTTATAACTTGAAACCAACCCAACAAATCCTACTCTTCCCTAGCCATGTGAAGAATATTTGAAAACATATCTGGGTATAAAAAGATAGGTATGTTTATTTTAAGATCAATACATCTATTAATCAATTGACTAATACGATAAAAACCCTTAATAAAAAGTTTCTTTTAAATAATAAAAACATTGAAATACTATGAAACATTTTTAATCATGAAATCACATTTTCAACCAAAAATGGTTTATAAAATAGTTTTATAAACCATAATAATGTAATAAAAATAGTTTTTAGACATTCTTTATGGGGATATAAAAATATTTAATTAAAACCTTATTTCTTGAAACATAAAGTTTTGAAATTTTACAACACGACATATTTTTCTTAAATAAAAAAACTTAATCCATAGAAGGACCATAACCAACATTTTTCTCAAAAACTATTTATTTTTAGAAAATATTTTTTTTTCAAATAATATAATTACATCCCATGAGAGATCAAAATTTTATATGGTGGAACCATATTCATCATCATTTGAATCACCAAAATGAGGGAATTCCAATGTCATTTCAAAACAGAATTTTCAAACTAGATAATTCAAAGTTTTTCAAACATAATAGAATCATAAATCTATATAATTAAGAAATTATCATAAATAATTGAATCACATTATAAAAAAAATTCCAACTTCATAGGAGTAACTTTCATCTAGTTAACTTCATTATCATTACCATATACATTAGAGGGCTTTAATGGGACCACCTATCTCATAATGGACCTAGTCCATTATGTGTTTGGGTTTAATCCCTATTCATGCTATCATCAATAATTAACATGTATCATATTTAAATTCCAAAAATTTGATAAATTTTACTTTTTAGCATCACTAAAATCATTTTAGTTGTAACAATCTATTCAATAATTCCTCATTTATTTCATAAACATTAACATTTAAAATGAATAAGAAAACAAATTATTTCAATAAATGCTGAGTAGTTTATGAAAACTCTAGGAAATAAAATTTTAAGAAATATTGTGGAATAAATATGTGTTTTGATTAATAAAAAAATGAATTTCCATACAAACCTCCATTAAAATTATAAACAGTTACTTTATGGAAACCCATTTTAATTAAATCATGATTTTATGATGAAAATATATTGATTGAAAATTATAAAATAATAATTTATAAGAATAAATTCTGAATCATAAAAGAATTTTATTTTCTAAGAAAATATTGGAATGAATTTACATAAAAATGATAGTTTTGGGTTTTAAAAGAAACAATCCATATAAAGTTGTTTTCTTCAATGTATACAGAATAGGGTAGTGCAGGTAGAAATTGAAAATTGAAAATTATTTCAAACAAATTTATTGCAAATAAATACTAAAAATAATGAGTCCAAAAACAAAACTACCCCTTATTTTTATTTATATACCAACCCAAATTCCTTCAACGTAACTTCCCTTCCCTTAAGATGGTCTTCTATGAACCTACTCTCTATTCCTATCACAATCCATAACACAACTGCTAATGAAAATATAAGATTATCTCTAGTACAAAAATCATCCCTAACGCATGATAATAGGTTATTATTTTATACCCAACCATAACTGTATATTCATATTTAAATATTATCAATGTAAATAATGAATATAAAACATGGATGACCAGTTTCCTATCCAAGTAAATCTAGATCTTTAAAAAATATCATTTAAAGTGATGTTTATATAAAATATATACCTTTCTGGTATTCACATCAGGTTTTGACCACTTAAATTATATCTTCTTATCATTAAATAATAATTATGATGTGATATCAGGGTTGTGATGATATTTCATAAACATTAGTTATATAGTATGTGACCTTAAAGTATTGTAACATTATTGGAGATGTCAGAGATAAATATCTAATATGATCACATCCCAATGTTTTCCCCACGATTATCTTGATGAGAGATTTATGACAATCCTACTTGTTAGAGTATATATATATATATAAGCATTATTCCTATTATTATGTGTGAGGTTGAACTGAAATCCTTATATAATTGTAAAAACACCTCATATATTGGTAACATGGTTCCTATATCATGTTATACATTATCATGTAAGAATTATAGAGCACTCACATAAGGATAAAGTTAATTTTAATCTCACTTAACCTGATTATATAGACCTTATAATGAATCATATTCTTCATTATTCATCCTACATGAATGAATAGCTTCAACATCAAGAAATAACAACTAATATTTTTATAATATATCATAAAAAAACTGGATTAAAATATAATTACCAACCAATAGTCATATTCTAAATAAATAATAACTTGTAAAATTTAATATATAAATCAATTTCATTCATAAAAATACAAATCCACATGAAAGAAACACTTTAGAATATACTGACAATTTTCCCATTTTGGATTTCTAGAATTATGTTTTTAATAATATATAATAAATGTATTTTTTGAGGACCCCTCACCATCTTATGAAATATTTTAGATACTATTATAGTACACATAGACTGATAAAAATGGTTTCAAAAATGTTATTGTCCTTACTCACGTTATAGTGTACTATTTAGATATTCGTTGTCCACAAATAATGATTGTAATTCATGGAATGCGTTTTATGGAAAAGAAACACACAATCACACACATATATATATTATCATAACTACTAATATTGGAAACCCATGTATTAAGATTATCATGTTGCATGGTCTAAGATATTTCATGATTTTTCAATCAAGATTGGGTGTGTTCTTCTCAATTGGGGTTCCTTTTCGGTTTATGGTTACTCATTCATTTTAAATTTCAAAAGGTTTTTTATATGTATCATTTTGTATTTTATTTGTTCCTATTGAGGTAGTTTCCTTTATTTCTAAGGTTTTGGATATTTTACAAATGAATTTATAAACCAGTAAAAAAAATATTTCCAACCTGAGGAAAATGATAATAGCCTCCAAGTCATTTTAAATGGAACATACATAAATTTTTTAATATAGTAAAAGTTTCCTAGGTAATGAAATCCCACCATGTTTTCACAACTATGTGAACACTCCATTATTCATTACTATGCATCATTACTGTCCATTTAAGTCTAATAGGATTTGGTGCTCTCATACATCAGCTTAGGTCACCCCACAAAGAAGACACTTAATACAACCCTTCTCCTACATACTAACCAATGTGATTCATTCTAGATTCATGAATTTTCTATTCCTCATACCAAAATTATACATACAGAAACTAAATGATGTCACCACCTCTACAACCATGGTTAGTGATTAGTGAGGAACCTAGGTGGTTGTCCAGATATCTAATAAAATTGGTCTAGATAAAACTTTTATTTAGAAAATGAATATTTGTTTTACAGTAAAGTAACAATCCTTTTGTGTAATTAAAAATTACTTATACCCTCGTGACTATCCAAAAAATTATGAAACAAATTCAAAAGTGTTCGTTAATTTCTCCATTAATTAAAAATTTAGAATTAGATATGTATATATATAAATATATAATTTAATATTTAAATATTGATTAATCGTAAAATATGTAATCATTTTTTTTTTCCAAAGTTAATGATCCCTCCTACCATCAATTACCTACTTCAAAAACAACATAAACCTAAAAAAAATACATTATTTCTATTTTTAGAAATATACATTTCCTATCCTCTCACTTCAATTACATAATTATTCTTACATTATTGATTATCTAAATTCCCTCTATATTCTTCAATAAAGGATTTATCTTCATGGATGATCCTAAGGATCTGTACTATAATTTCACTTTTCTTGTTTTTATCATCATTTAATATCTTATTGTGCATATATCTATTATTATCACTATTTTATTTCTATATACTTATTAATGAAAAATGAGATATTTCATAATTAGGTTTGGGTTGTCACATTATCTTAAAATATTATTCTGTTTGATCTAATTCAATAAGATTGTTTTATTTATAAAATTTATTTAAAAGACATATATATATTAAAATTTATGGATTGTTTAATAATACCAAGTTAAGTAAAAAAAATTCTATTATATAGATTAAAAACATACTTGTCCAAATGATCCATATTTAATAATGTGTGTTGTATTTAAATATGTATGTAAATTATAGGAAAACATATTTTTTAGTATAATATATATTTTTATTATATGGAAAAACCTGAAAACTATAGTAATTTTCATATATTTAAGATTCATATCCTACTTATTTTGTTATATAATATTATTATAAAACTAAATATAATTAAAATGATAAATTTTTCTCCATGATCTGTCTCTATTCATACTCATTTACTTAGGTTGTTGAAAATTTCATATCTCAGTATCATCCATAATATAAGTGACTTTATCTTATAACACTTTATTGTATAAGAAATGTTCCTTTTATAACCCTATCATATAAGATTTATAATACATATCCCTGAGTGAAAATATGTCTTCCACTGTATTATACGATTTATCAATCCAATCCATTCATTGTATGCTTTATATAATCTTATCATTCCTTTACATTCTTTATTAATTGACTAATTTATTATAGGTTTAAGAGTAGAAATTTCATGTCAATATCTAACATAGACTTGGTCTTTTATATTAAAATTCATTTTCTCATATTCTCATTAAAATATTCTTTTTAGAATAAGACTGGAAATTTAATGTGTAATAAAGAAATCTTAGATTAAAAAATGACTATAATAAAAAATTCTATAGTATGTGAGATAATAATTCACATATATAGGATATAAATTAAATTTTATTAGAAACTTTATTTTCTCAAGAATGTATAAACATATAATGATGAATATGGATTAATGAAAATAAATATTATGGTATAATTTATCATTTGAAGAGAATTTGATTTTTTATTTACATTAATCCTCTTTATAAGACATCATGCATGTAAGAGAGGTATTAAACACCACAGTTTTATATTTAGACTAATTTCTCAATTCCTACTTAGTTCACGTGACATTTCACATTAAAGATCACCATATGTGAAGTATTTAGTGTCACACATAAATATAATTTTTTCAATTTAAAATTTTATTTCAAGATCATTGATTTCATTTCTTTTTTCTGCTAATATTAATTAACTATCTTAAAACTAAATTGATTTTAATATACCGTAAGTTTTTTTGGTTAGTTAACTCCCAAAAATATATAATATCTAATGTTGTGGGATTATAGAACAATGAAAAATCCTTTCTACTCATAGTACTCACACTATAAATATAATTAAATAAATATAAAATTTCAAAGGGGAAAAATATGTTGTATTTTCTCTGTTTACAAATGGTAGTGAAGTAAAATCTCTTATGATTTTTCTCAAATATTCACCTACAAATTTTAAACTATTCTTAATATATTTTATTCTTTTGAATTTATTGGCTATAATTAAAAATATTTGTCCCTTGTAATATTTTTTATTACTATTGTACTCATTTTAGAAAATTTCTAATCAATTTGAGATGTTCACATGAAAATTTTAAATTCATAATTTTATAGAATCTACTTTTGAATCAATATTAACCACTTGGGTATTTAAAAATTATTAATCCCTTCTATGTATGAATGAATAATTTATTTTAAATGGTTTCAAATTGTTAATATCTTTCTCAATGTAAGAGGAAACCGAGCTATCCCAAAGGAATTGGTATAAAGTTTGACGATCCTAAATTTGTAATATGTAGTAATGAAGGCTTTATGATTTGGAATTATTAATGAAATTTGATTACATTGGTGATTAGTAAGAATTTAATATATCTCTTAATCATAAGGGATAATTGGGGAAAGATTCACCAAATATGCTCAATGATGCAGAATCAAACCCTCATTTATAAGCTCAAAACTAAGGAAACATTAACCAAATAAAGTACCAACTATATAGCCAAATATTATAATCTGTTTAAAGGGTAGTATATTGAATTTAACCATATTAAAAACATAAAAATAAATTATGATGAAGATAACACTCTTATAATAAATATTTTCCATTAGGAACATTCTTTTGCATTCATTGTAAAATAAAATTTTAAAATAAGTAAATGTTTACATTAGTTGAAAAAAATTGTCTACCCTTCTTAAACAAAATGATTTTCCTATTCCAAACTGAAGCGTGCATAAGTATTGGCTTTTGAATTCCCAAAATACTAAAATATTACCCTTGGGAATTTAAAATAACCCTAAATATGGACTAAAAGAAAACTACTTAGTCCGTAATATAATGAATAATAAAAACACAAAAATAACGATAGTTGTTGTTAAGATCAATTAAAAAATTTAAAACATCCTAATGAAAAATATCTTAACTTATAGTGAAAATATTGATACATAAGTAAATATGGGGGGTTTGATTATTGGTATTAAGAAAAATATCTAACATTTTAGAATGAAACATATAAGGATACTCTTAAGATAGTTTAGGGAGCCTTCTGAATCCTGAAATTTATATTTTGATATCTTTAGACACATCTTTAAAACTTCTAAAATGTGTGAATTCATATAAGAATGTATATCATATTATCTCCATACCATATATATAAATAATATTGGAACCTGGAATGTTGATTTTGGTGTTACTAACTATATGAAAAAAATTGCATTGGGTTTTTTGGGACTACTTCCAAGTGTGGAAACCTTTTTTAGTCCAACATAAGAAGACATATGGAAGGAGAGATTCCAAAATCCAAACTTCTAGAATTATAACAGTGTGGTGGAATAATAGAAAAAATGTTAAAATAACCTTATTTAAGGTGGATTAGATGTAAATGTAGAATAATTCACCAGAATTAAATCCATAAGATTTTCCTAGCTAGAGTAAGTTCAAGTACCATTTTCAACTTATCTTATAATATTATTTAATTTAGTAATTTTTTATTTCATGGTATTTTTTATTAATGGTCTATTACTTAATAATCAATAGTTAATTTTTAGTTAATATTAATTTTTATTCATTTTATGAAGCATATTTCAATAATTTTATTATATGTTATGTTTAAATACATATTTAGTATTATATAAAACAAATTTAAGGACATAAATTATATCTTTACTGATACAATTATATTTTTGTATTATATTACCTGTTTCAATATAAAATGAAGTGGTTTTTATGGGTTATACCTTTCATCAATGCTAAAATAAATTGTTTTAGTGCTTATAGTGAGCACACACTTATCAATTATATCAAAGGAGTAGATATAGGTATAAATATATCTCTACTATAAAAGAGTTAATAAAGATTTCTCTTATATTGGTGAATTTTTTTACCATTAATAAGGGTCACCATTAAGAGAACTTTTAATTATAATTGATAATAGTTACCCCTTTATCAAAACATTTTTCATCACTAATAATGCGTGGTTCATAATATTATTGAATTTTTGGAATTTTTTCCATGTTACTAAATTATATAAAAGATTTATAAAATTTAAAAGAATAATAAATTTTACTAAATGTGTGTATTTTATTTTTTCATTATTTCTCTATTTTATTAATTATTTATTGTTTCCATAATGATATAGGTAATTGATTTAATGTTTATTGTTTTTAAATCCTGTTTATTTTTTCCTTCCTAATAGATATTTTTTTATAAATAAGATAATTTTTACTAAATATACTGTGGTGATAATTAGAAACAATATATATTGTTTTCTTTAATTAATAAGTTTAATTATGTTTAAACTGTATAATTATTTCTTGATGAACTAATTCAAATTATGTGTGAATTAATTTCATTATAATTGGATTAATTGAATTGAGTTATTTATGAACATGTTACATTTATATAATATTAGAGATCTAATTTGACAACCAATAATAAATTTGAATACTCATACAAATCATTCTTAAAAATGTGAAGTGATTAGAAAAAAATTTAATAGTATAATAATTAAAATGGATGTGACCCTAGTGAATGGTAAACAAATAAGAGAAGATAGAGTTCAATTCCATGAATCATTCAATCAAATCCAATTTTCTAGATATTAGATGAAAAAACATAAAAAAAACATTAATATTTTATATAATTTCCACCATTAATCCATATGAAATAATCCCATAAATTATAGTTAATATTTTTAATTTTGGATAATAAACCACCTTATTATAATAAGTTAAAACAAAATCACATAGAACTAACAACAAAATAGTCATATTCCAAAATTTAATCAAGAACATCCTTGAATCAAACAAGTCATGAATATTTGGGACTCAAATCAATCATGAACTAGCACAAAATCCACCAATTAGTTGAATATATTTTCAATAATAAACTATGAATCAAAAATAGCATTCAATAACTTATCACAGTAATAGGATAACAAAATTTAACATTGATACCCTAACTATAATGTGCTATAATAGGAAACAGGTTTGTATTCCTCAAGAGAACACTTAGGTTGTAAAATTTACAAAATTTTATTGTAAAAACTAGGGGTGTGGTGGAAGAATATGAAATGAATGATATTAACATAAAATAAGAAGGAAATAAATGGGAAGTTATGTTCATCTATTTCTTACTTTAAAATAATGGATGAAATATGACCTATAAAAATAGTTGATATCTTATTTATAATTTTTTAATTTATTAAATTTATGTAATTATTATATTTTTCAAAATAATGATATAAATAAAACATTAAAAAAGAAGATATGTATTCCCCCCATTGATCTACATCAATATTATTTTATTAAAAGGAAATCAATTTTTCTATTGAATTACACATGCTCATTTATGCCCGACCCTATTTTATAATCTCTTATAAAACTATAATGGAATATATAAAAAAGAAGTTGAATATGGATGTTAAATTAAAAAATCAGTACAATATATTTTTAATCTATTTTTAATGGAAATTATTGATTATTGATTGATAATATGTTGTGGGATGACTTAGATTTCTGTAATATTTCAAAAATTAATTTTATATGTTGTGATTAAATTAATACCTCAAACTCATGTTTGTAAATTATAATTGCATATGTTAATTAGGAATTATTTATAAATATTTTGAGTAACATAAGTGGTGAGAAGTTTTATTAATATATAATATAAAATTTTGAAAAAAGTAACTTTTGAAAAATTTATTTTTTTAGAATTTATTAAAATGTAGTTAATTATATTATTTTTTTGACAATATTAAAAAAATATAACTTTAGTTATGTAAATAACATTCAATAATCTAGGACACTACTAAAATCCATGAAATTATTGTAACTAGAAATTTTCATTATCAATTCTAAAAACTAAATTGACATTTGAAGTGATAATAATAGCATGTATATTTAATTATCACTAAGAACAACACTCATAAAATTACTCTTTATTAGTGCTAAAAATTTTCCAATTAAGGAAACCTTTATTTTTTATCATTGTTAATGGATAATTTTGTATGATAATCTTTATTTTTTATAATAGTTGAATTTATCAATTAAAATTCAAGGATATATTAGATCCTATAAGGTTCTCCAAAGTAGCTACATTTTTTGTTCTCTAAAGCACCTATGAAAATAACTAAAAATATTAAATTTAAAATATTTAATTTGAAAATGCACCAAAATTTGAATTCAAATATAAAATTAAATAATTTAAATAATATACAATTACAATAATGTAATATTTTATTGCAAGAAAAAATAATTAATACCAATAAAAAATATTATAGTTAGACAACTCAAACAATAAAAAGAATCACATAAAAAACCATACTTGTTATAAAGACAATTTTTATTTTAATAATATAACATACAAAAATATTACTTCAATTTTTTACAACCCTTGATAAAATTTTAATGACACTTTTTATCAAATGACACCTTTTATTATATTGGGATTTTTTTTGTCAAACTAATTTTTGATACCTCAAATCATAGATAATTGGAGGATTATTCTTCTATGTTTTCATGATAATACGTGAATATTTTTTAGTCAATGGACCATAGATTGATTATTTTTCATTTATTAATAATGGTAAACTATATTAAATCATACATTCAATCATACTAGAAAATCTCAACATCATATATATTATAGATTAATTATTAAAGATCCCAAATGACTAAAGGGTAATTTTACTATGTTTTATTGTCAAATACAATTTTTTTTTAATTTGTTTAACACATTTATAGGTGGTATTTAATTTTAATAATAAATTTATGTTGAAATGGTAATTCTCATAATTTTTAGTAATTATATAATTAAATTGACACGTGGTTGATTCATAAAGTTGAAAAATAATTTGAGGATAATTTTTAGTTCCCATGAAATAATGTATGAGATCTTTGGGGGGTGGGAGGGGGGTGGGGGTGGGGGGGTTTAACCAGTGATCACTTTTTATTTTTAAGAATATTTCTAAACTTATTACGAAAAAATTCTTAACCTTAAAAATGGTTAGTGTTATGATCCACTGACATATTAATCTCAACCGAACCTTTCATAGGAAAAAATGTGATGACGGATCAACACATGATTTTTACAAGGTTATAAAAAAAGACCTACTCCATACCATATTAGTTATCCCCACAACATGGATTCGATTACAATATTCCTTAAGGATTACAATGGTATATGAGAAAACTAGTTTTACCCCTATTTTCAACCTCTATCCAATTGGGGTTCTACACTCTAACAATCTACCCTTATTCCATATTTGGTTATACCCCTCCCCCAACTATCTAAACAATATTAATAGAAGTCATAGCTGGTTTACCCCCTCATCCAATAAGAATTTAACCAACTAGTCATGACCATCAGCTACAACCTATTTACTTCATTTTTTTCTAACCCAATTTATAAAGATCTTCTCTTCCTCTACAATAATGTTGGATAACCTTATCTTATATATGAACTACATGATCATAAAAAACTATCTTAAGTTTTTTTCCCTTTAAAATTAATTTGGATATTTATAAGACATGAATATGATCAATATAAACTTTTATAAACTTTATTAGGAAAAATTCCTCTAAAAATGTTTATTCATTTGACCTCCATACAGAAACCCTCTGTCTAATGGGTTTTTCAGATGGGTATCCATATGATGCTTATTAATAAACATGGCTTGGAAGGGTATGTTCAATATCACCATTTAATTAATCCTTATAGTATACCTCTTTATTATGGTTCTCAAATTTTTGTGACTCCATACGTTGGATCTATGATTATACATCCTCTATCTATGTTAATCTGCTTCGACTGAGGGGAAACATAATCATCCACTCTCAAATTCTCCTTTTTCCAATGAATGTTCATCCATTAACACAACATTAACATAGAAGTAAATTTTTCTGGTAATATTATCCTATCTTGAAAATAACAGAGTTCCATCATTTCATGCATGTGAATATTGTAATGCATAGTTATACCTAGAATCCATTTTTATAGGTGCTAACAATGTAGAAAAGGAAGGAACTAAAAATCATTTTCCTGCTCATCCAAAACTAAAATATCATATCTCTCACTCATTTGTATTTCCCATGATGATTCTCAAAACATCAAGAACATTAATGAAGTTTCTTTGAATTATTTATAATTTTCAACCTTATTTGAATTTTCATGAACTCAATGTTAAGGAACTTTATAAAACGTCCTTAAAGACAGAATGATAACAAACATTTTGGATCATATTCACAACATTACTATTATATATTTTATTTAGATTCCGAAAATATCCTTATGATATCTATCTAGGGGAAGTTCATATTCTTAATTCATATGAAAATGTTGTCTTATTTATTTTTACAATCACCAAACTTGACTTCTCTACATTTCTTCATCCAACTAAATTTTTCCAATAAACTTGCCTCATCTTTTCTTTAACCCGTTAACATTACAAATATTTTACATTCTATGGAATTAGGGTATTTTTATATGGTGGATCATATTTTTATTTGTATGTTCAATTTACCACAGCTAAATCTTTGCATGCCACTTTGTTTAATCTCTTAAAAAATGTTCTTCCAATGTCATCATGAATATTTTCCCATGTTTTTTCATCTGACAGATCTTCATCGGATGGAATAGGTCTAGTTACATTCCATACCATATATTTCTACCCCTCTATATTGTTTTATCATTTTATGATTCCATATAAACATTGAAACTTTCTTTTTATAGAATGATTTTTCCATCTCTTCTGCATTTGTACAAATTTATAAATCTGAAATGTATGTCTGATTACTTCATCATTTATAAAACAGTATTTTTCAGAAATTCTTGTGTATTAACTTCATATATTTTAGATTATTTAGTCTTGTGAAATCTTATTACTTGAATTTCATCCAAAAAACATAAAATTATTATTTTTTCTTAATATTGGATTTTCTCACATTGTAAAAAAATTTACAAGATTTGATAGGATCTTGAAAAACGTCATGAAATTGGGAACATTGATGAACAACCTGGAATCATTTGGTCTAGGTATAGAAATTTTTTATATTCCTCCATATGGAATACACCAAAAACATCTTTAAGTAACTTCCCTAATCAAATTATTTACGGGATATCATTAAGAATATTCCTCAATTAACTTTATCAACAAACTTTCTTATTACCATTCTCTTCAAACACATATTGATAAGTTGACACAAATACATCAAAAACTAACATTATCCTAAAAATCTATTCCTTTGTGCTTTTTTAAATACCTAATACATTAAACATCTTCATAATCATTGTGCTTACTCAAATTCTCTAAATATGATGTTTTCATCTTCTTTTTACCCCTTACATTACTTATCCCCATTACAAAAAATAATATTCAAAGGGTATAGATCACTATATATTCTTTCATATCAGAAACTTGAAAACATTTCTCATGAAAAAAATATCATAGAATGAGTTTCATAACAAATATAATTTTACTAAACCACTCTATGTCTACGTGGGTGAACATCATGTAGAACATATGAGTTTATAATGAATGTGATAAATTTATTCCATGAAACATACTACACACAATACATTCCTCAAGTTAATTTTTTCAACATAAAATATAGGGAAATATAAGAAATTGTTTTATGATAAATACAAAACACATCTCCAAAAAATTCAAAATTTTATAAGGGTATAAAATTATATTTCCCAATATCTCATATTTTTGTCACTCTAATTTACTTTTATGTAATGTGTGATGCACATACCTCGAAATCATAATTTCTCCCCATCAAGGGTAGATCAATTTATTCATCATGGTGCTAACATAGTTCCCTAATGGATATATATTCTTTCTTTATAATCTTCTATAGCACATAGCCAACTTCCATACTTAAAATTTGCTTCATTTGTACATCTCAAATTTTACCACATTTTATATTTCCAACCCCTAAAACAAAATATAATAATTTTCTATAAGATTTATCAATATTTAAATCTGATATTTAACATCAACTTCTATGTTTCCATTATTAGTTGTTGTTATATCAACTTAATTAATGGGAGGAAATCCCACTGTTGTATCATCTATTAGTTCATGTACATGAGATATAAGTTAGGGTAACATCATATTCTTCTAACAAGGATACTTTATAAAATTGAAAACGAGAATGACCCTATCTTCATTAAATTAATTTTCTCAATTCTAAGAGTTGGATCTTTCATAGGTGACCTACTCTTTGATATAGCTTGTAGTTCCCTTGGATCGATGTATGATATCACTAAGAGTGTGTGGGGTGAATTAGCAATCAATTTTTATTTATAATATTTTTTCTTAAATTTAAAGAATACTTATTAAACTATGAAAAATAGTTTGGGTTAAGATCCATTAAATTATAAATCTCATCCTCACTTTTCATGTTCAAAAATATATAAATAAAGATCATCACATGATATTTACAAGGTCCATTACAAAGACTTTCTTCTTTCCAAGTTGGTTATTATCCCAATATGTATTCATTTAACAACCTATTTAATGATTATAAAGTCATAGTTAGAAACAAGTTATACCCTCCATTATTCATCCTCCAACTATCCTTGGTTAAATCCCACAATAATAATCCCTTATACAAATGTTGGATATAGCCCCAAACTGTCTTAACTGCATTAATTAAATTCACAACTAGTTATACCCCAACCAAAAAAACATTTTAGAAATAAGTTATATGTGCCAATTAAAATCACTTTCCAACATCATTTTTTATCATCTATATAATGATATTCTCTTCATCTACATTCAATTTGGATTAAATTTTCTTATATACAAACATCCAGATTTTAAAAAAATATCTTAATTGTTTGTTGGCCTTGAAATATCCTCCAAATATTTGTAAGACCTATATATGGTTAATATAACATTTTAAAAATATTCTTAGGAAAAAATCATTAGGAAATTTTTATCCATTTTGCCTTTGTCTGATAACATTATACCTTATGTGTTCTTGTGATGGGTCTCCATCTCATGATTCTTATTATACTTCGGTTCAATGGGATAAGTTCAATATCATGGTACGATGACTCAATATGGCATACCTATGTATGATGGTTATATATCCTTTGGTTATCCAACCACTAGATCAGTGATCTAGGATCCTCCATACATTTCACTCTTTTTTTGATTGAGTAGAAACCCAATAGACCACTCTCAACTTCTTCTTAATCCAATGGATGTTCATACGATAATTTAAATTCAACGTAAAAGTAAACAATGATTGTAATCCCATACTCTCATGAGAACACCATATTGTGTTTTTTATACATGTGAGAAATGTTATGTATAGTGGTACTTTGAACCCCCTTTATATATGGTATCCCACAAAAGATAATAGGGAACATAAAATCATTTTCCCACTCATGTGAAACTCAAATTTTATATAGCCTCCTCATTTTTAATTCAAGGGATGATCCTAAATATTTCTTGTATATTCAGGAAGATTATTTTAATATTTAATAATTCAAAACCTCTTAAAATTTTCATGAACTTGATGTTAAGGTACTTTAGAAAAGTTTCTTAAAATCAACATGATAACAAAATTTGAGGTTCAGATTCACATCATCACTATAAAGAAATTTACCTAGATTAATTAAATATTTTTTTTATCCCAATGTAGTGGATGTTCATCTAATTTATTCATTATAAAACATCAACTATAATGTTTTTATAATCACAAACCTTAACTTCTCTACTTTTTTTCATCAGGCTAGCATTTTTCTAGTCAACCTTACTCATCTTTTCTTTGAGTGTTTCTTTTTAAAAACATTATATATCTTGTGGAAATATGATTTTTTTTCCAACGGATCATCGTTATCTCTATATAATAAATTTATCTTAACTAAATATCTATATTCCACTTGTTTTAATATCCTTATAAATTTTCTTCTAGTGAAATCATGAATGTTTTTCTGATGCCTATTTATATAATGGATCTTCATCTAATGGGCTCAATCCACTGATTTTTATTTCCTTGGACTTTTCACCCTTTCTACTGATTTCTCATTTTTTGAAACTCTACAAATGCAATAACTTTATTTGTATGGAATGATTCTCTATTTACTTCTTCCTTTGTACAATATTTATTATCCAGAATGATTGCATGATGAACTCATCCATTATACAAAATTATTTTTCTATTTTTTTCCACATGAATTTTTCCTTTGTATATCAGATGGCCTTGGTCAATCTTTTTACATGATGTTCAGCTGTAAAACAAAAACATCTTCTTTTATACTTCATCTAGGTATTTTTTTTTGAAAAAAATTTTTGAAACATTTCTTGTATCATAAATAATTTTATGATTTTAGAAACTTTATCAAATGGCTTGGTATCATCTAACATACTGTAGAGAACCTCGATCAAGGATTGTGGATATAATACCAAATAATGATATATATTTTGTTATAAAAGATTCTAAAAAATATTCATTCCATTACACATTTGAGGATATTTTCTGGTCTTGGATTTGGAGAACAATGAAAAACCATTACAAAATATCAGAGTTGAAATAAGAAATAAGTAGGAAACTATTTTGCATAGATTACACCATCTCTTTATTAAAGCTAAACTCCTTTGAAATTTTAACATGATCCTGACAACATTTTTTAAAAACATACGGTGATAAAATTCCTAGTAACTGGTTTTAAATCCACTGAAAAACCTTTTTCAAAATACTTTTTGAAAAGTAATTTTGAAATATTTTTCTTTATATTAAAATAATTATTTCATATATATGAGTTTCAAAAACTATAATTTTATAGGGATTTTTAAAATATAGATTTGGAAAACAATTTGAAAAATACTTTGAATACACATATAATATTGAAAATATTTCCCAAAATATAATAAGAATTAATAATATTTATTACATGAAAACATTATTTTGGAAACACTTTTACAAAATATAATATCATTTAAAAATACTTATAGCTTTGAAAACAATATTTTGAAAGAATTTTCCTTTTAAAAAATACTTTGATTTATTATTTGACTTATAAAAATCCTTTATTTTTGAAAATAATAAATTTTTATGGAAACAAAACAAAATTATTAAATCCTTATGAAATCCATGTGACCACTTGGGTATCACTTCTTGGACAATTTTTTCTTGAGGATGTTTGTTCACACCCCACTCCCCTATATAACTTTTGATGCCCAAGTGCTAATTTTTTATTAAAACATTTTGTGATTATTTGTTTTATAATTAAATTCCAAGTAAAACATTCTTTTTAAAACCATATAAATTAATTTCAAAAAACAAAATATTTTTACATCAAATATACTTTTTCCAAATCACTTTTTTAAAACCATTTTTTCATCATTTCAAAAATTTGGATAAATACTTAATTTATCAGGAAAATTTTCTAAATAGTTCATATAAAGGAATAATTTATTTTATGAACATGATTATATATATATATATATGTTTGTGTGTGTTTTTATGAAATTCCAAAAATATATATAATGTATGGCCATAATCCTGATGTTCAATGACATTCATCATATGCATAAAATGATAACTTTAAAACATCATTAGAAATTAATTTTATCAGAGTAGTGGAAAGTGAAATGATAAATTTTATTATTTAAAATAATTCTTTTTTGATTAAAGAAATAAAATTTCAATTATAATCACTTAATTATGTGATTTGAAACATAATTTCCATATATAAATAATATATTGAAATAATTAAAAATACATCACCTAAAATAGTATTAATTATCGTTATTATTCCTTACATAAAATAATAGATTTAAGATATAGATGTTTTTTATTACATAAGATAAATATAAATAATTTGTTTTAAAAATATTAATTCGGTACCTATAAATCATAAAAATAAAAAATATAACTCCCTTACTTGAAATTGGTTTTAGAAAACAATAGCTTAAAATGGGGCATTATACTCTTATAGAAAATGGGTTTAAGAGTAATCAATATTTCTTTTAATTTTTGAAAATAAATTAGTACTTACATATAAATTTTATTTAATATAAATTACAAGTACCCGTTACAGAAATATATGTTTGAAAATATTTCCATATATAATTTAAAGTCTAAAAGAATAAACAAACTTAAGGTTTGAAAATATTATATATGTATATATATATATTCTCTTACATAATTAGAAAATAAAAAGTATATTAATTTTGAAAATATCATTACATAACAATAATAACTTTTTAAAGGGATAATTATAATTTTAAATAAAAATAATTAAAAACCCCCTTACATGTTGCTGGAAATCAAATTGAGGGGGTTTTCTACCTTTTTAGGGTACTCGAACCAGGTGGGATAAGAGAGGGATCGAGGGAGAGCTTCTTCTCAGGTAGGGTTTCCTCTTCCAATGATGAGTGGTTCCCCTTGTGAAAGTAAATTCATATATATATATATATATATATATATATATATATATCATTTTGGAATCCTACATGCAAGTGTAGATTAATATTTTAATAGAATTTGGGATTTGAAGAGATACCAAATGACATCCTTACTATTTGACTACATTCTAAGGATCCAAAATATGGTTTGGAAAGCATGTATTTTATATCATGATGAACCAGTATTAAAAAAATATTAAAAAAGAAATAATGATATAGATTTTAAAATTTTATAAGTGTTTTATGCATGTGACCTTGTATGTTTTATCAAACAGGCTTCCTTAGAAGGCATGGCTCTCTATTGGGGGGTTTTTCTATAGGTAGGGACCTATGGATGAATATGAGAGGGTGGTTTTTTAATCATGGAATAATTGATATTATTATTGTACTTTTTGTAGGTCACTTTTTTTATTGTTTCCTTATACTAGAAGTAGAAGAAGAAAATAAAGTCAGAATGAAGGACGATGGTGACTGTGGTGTTGATATGTCATATGGGAGAAGTCAATTGATCAGTGAAGGGTTTGGCCGAATCGAATCAGGGAACAGGAGGAAGTGGAGATGGATTGGATGCCTCAGATTAAATTAAATGGATGACTATGGTTATATCTATTGATTTTAAGGAGAGGATTAATAGAAAATATACATCCACCCAACACAAAACACTTGATTGTTTTTTGGGTTCGTAATAAATAATCTCACAGCTGTAATTCATCGAGTAAGAAGCAGGGTTAGAACCTGCGACACTACACACACCACTCACAGAAGCATAATTCCAGATAAAATTTTGCCTAGCCTATGGACTCCTGTAGAGATATTTTTCCCATATATACTAGAGAGCCTCACGTGAGGTGACCAAACTCTCTACCTTCATGAAATTTGACCAAATCCAATTACCACCCATGGTTGAGAATACTTAGTATTCTCCCATATAGTGGTTGAACTAGCCACACTTATTAGCTTGGATGGGCCACATTTTTTTCAACTGATTGAAAATTTAAACTTATAAATTTTTTGTAAATTCATAAATAAATATCATTATTATTAAACATTTTTTATTCTATAAACTTGCAATAATAACCGAAATTTTTAAATACATGTTATTTTTTTACCATTCCATCATCAAGTTGATGTTTTTATAACATATAAAAATATTTCCTTGAATGAATTATATAACTATTTCGAATTATTCCTTTAACTATTATTTATAAAAATCACAATTTCTTTATATCTTTAAGTTCATTAAAATCACATATTTTAAATTTTCTAATTATTTTTAAATATGATACTCCTTGAATTATTTTATTTATAAATTTTATTTTAATTTAAATAAAAACACATATATTCATATAATGATATATATATACTTTATCAATATCAATATTTATTTTTCATCATTAATTACACTTTTCATCCATTTTAAAATCCCAACAGTTATTTTTCAATGGGCAAAACACATTTCCTATAAATGGTCAACAATGAAAGAATTTTATGTAAACTATACTATACCAATTTGGTATTCTTTTCTCATGAGGATTATTTATATTTATTCTATTTTCAATGATCTTAGCATCATTATCTTTGGATGGTTTATACTAGGGAAGGGTCCATACAATTTAATCTACAATCATGTTTTTGGAATGTTTGTTTTATATTATAATCTTTTATTACTAGTGGGTTTTTTATATTTAAAATTACTAAGCATTTAGTCCGAAGATGTGAAATCGTAATTTTTTAATGTATCATCACTATTTTTAACGACATATAATTATTTAGAACTCTTATTTATTTCATCCATTAACATAGAGAATACATTAAAATTCTGGGATGTTATATTGGCACCCTTAAATAAAATTCCACCATCAAAATTTCTCTCATATATATTTATTATTTCTAGAATTCCTTCATCATATTATCCACTTATTTCCATTCTTTCATTCCTCATGAGGGTAATGTTTCTCGAGAGTTGAATGATTTTTTCGACATCCTTCAAAGTTCCTTATTTCATTTGCAAGATAAATATCTAAGAACATGGATTGTATTGATGGTTGCAATGAAAAGTTTTTTAATTTTTTGATAGATAATTTAAAATATATGATAGGGAATGAATTTTATAATACATTTAGTTAAAGTCTATTATGAATTTTTTATTGTCAGTCCATTCAAAACACTAAGAGGGTGTTTAAAAATATTATGGGTTGTTATTAAATATTGGTAGGAAGTACGAGGATCCCCTTAATCTATGGCTACTATAAACTCATAATGTTCTTTGAGGTCCCATGATAAGGTAAAATATTTGAAAATTACTTGGGGATACCTTCTATTTCGGGATAGGTGTACATGTTGTGAAAATTGGTCATGATGTAAAACTTCCCATGATCCATGATTATAGTGAATTATAGAGGTTGTATTTGAAATTTTATATAATTTATTATAGGTGAGTTGAATATTTAAAAAGGTTTCAATAAAAAAAGGGCATGAAATTACAATGATGGTTGGAAGAATGTCATCATGAATTAATAAAGGTTTTGTTTGAGATTTTCCCCTTCTATTAGGAGGTTTTTAAGAAAATAATCAAGGAGTAAAGTCTTTTCTAAAAGTATGTATACATTAGAAAGTATTTCAGCCAAGATTTCCTTACTTCAAAAGATATTTATTTCATTCCTTTGATACCCATGGTAGTGACTTAAAACATGTGTTTTCTGATATAGAACAAAATAATGTTGTATATTTTTTTATAAAAGAAGCTAAAAAATATATAGTAAATTATACATATGAGGATCTTTCCTTGTCTAGGATTTGGGGGAAAAGGACTAAAAATTAAAAAATATCATATTTTAAACAATAAATAAGTTGAAAGTTATTTTAATTTTCTCACACTAATTCCTTATCAAATATAAACTCTGATAAAACATCGAAATTATCCAAAAATCATTTTTTTAAAAATAGGGTGATGAGTTACAAAGTAAGATGTTTTAAAATCCATTGATTTTTTTTGAAAATAATTTTCAAAAAATAATTTGGAAACATTTTTCTTTATTTAAATATAAATATTTGATATATATACTTTTTAAAAACTATACATTTCTAGGGGTTTTCATGTATAACATTGAAACAACATTTAAAAATCCTTTGAAAACACATATAATATTGTAATTTTTTTTCCAAAATATAATAATATTTGAAAATACATATTAATTGAATTTTTTTGGAGATACGTTTTCCAAATACTTTCTCAATTGAAAATACTTATATCTTTGAAAACATTATTTTTAAAACAATTTTCCTTTAAAAAATACGTTAATTTTTTCCTTGTGTTTTAAAAATCTATATTTTGGAAAAGAATAACCTTTCAAGGAAATAATGAAATACTAGTTAACCCAGATGAAATCCATGTACCCACATCGAGTATAGCTTATTGTACAAATTACACTTGAGGAAATGGTGTCACTCCTCACTCCTCCTAATAACTTTTGATACCCATGTGCCTTATTTTTATAAAAACATTTTTATGAGGGTTATTTTTCACATTTAATTCCCACCAAAACATCATTTTGAAATCTATATAAATAATATTCAATATAATATGACGTTTACATCAAACATAATCTTGCTAAATTAATTTTTTCTAGAAAACGCCATTTTTTCTTCATTTTAATTTTTTTTTATAAATCTATAATTTATAAATCACCTTTTGTAAATAGTTTCTATAAATGAATAATTTATTTTATGCACATGATTATGTATATATGTGCATATGTATATATAAGAAATTTCATGAATAGATATAATGTATGGCCATAATCATAATCATGAACGACATTCAGCTTATGCATAAAAATTTTTTTTAAACCTCTATTAAGAAATAATTTTATTAGAATAGAGGAACATGAAATGATAAATTTTATTATGTTTTTGAAAAATCAATTTTGATTAATGAAATACAATTTCCCTTAAAATGACTTACTTATTAGTTTGGAAACATCATTTACATATATAATTAATATCTTCAAGTAATTTCAAATACACCTCATAAAATAATACTAATTTTCATTATTATTCCTTATATAAAATAATACATTAAAGATATATATATTTTACTATATAAGATAAACATAAAGAAATTGCTTTAAAAGATATATTTTATAGCTATATATTTGAATTTTTTTAAAATATTACTCCTTACATGAAAGGGGTTTTAGAAAATAATAACTTAGAATAATGAAATACAAACATAAAATAATGGATCTAAAATAAATAAATATGATTGATAATATTTTAAAATAAATTTAAAGTTCCCATTACATAAATATAAGTTTGAAAATATTTATATATATAATTTAATGTCTGAAAAAATAAATTGGAAATTTTAAAATATTATATATATATATATATTCCATTATATAATTAGAAAATAAAATATCAATTAATTTTGAAAATATACTTACGTAAACATAATAATTTTTTTTAAATTGATGGTTATAATTTTAAAGAAAATTAATTGATGGATCCCCTTTCTGTTTGATATAAATCAAAACAAGGGGTTATTCTACCTTCTTGGGGTACTCAAACCAGGTGGGAGAAGAGAGGGATCAAGGGGGAGAATTTTATTGGGAAGGGTTTCTTCTTCCAGTGATGAGGGTTTACTGTTTTTTAACTGAATTCACACACACACACACACACGGGTTTTAAAAGCTACATGAAAGTGTTGATTGATATTTAATGTTAATATGGGGTTTAAAAGGATAATAGTTGGCATACTTATAGTGTGCGTACATTCTGAGAGTCCCAAATGATGTTTTAAACCATGCATTGTATTTCTTGATGAACCCGTTTTAAAAATAGACTAAAAATTATGTAATAATACACAATTTTCCATTTAATAATCATTTTATTAATATTATTTGATGTGTTTTATTATCTGATCTTCCACAAGAATCAAGGCTCATTTATGAAGGTTTTTCTATTGGCTAAGACCTGCAAAATTAATCGAGAGGGTGGTTTTTTCATCATAGAAAAATTGTCATTATTTTCATACTATGTGCAGGTTGTCATTATTGTCTTTTACTTGTATTAGAAGGAGGAGACGAATAAAATAAAGTAATGTAAAAGGAATATAGAGATGGTGAGATTGATCTATCATATGGTATATGCTGAGGGATCAGTCGAGGGTTCCGCTGAATCAACTTAGGGAAGAAGTTAAAGTAGAGATGGATCATATCGATCATATCTAATTGAACAGACATCTAAAATTATATCCATCATTTTATGTGGTGGATGAATAGTTAGTATACTTTCATCCCACAAAAAAATGTTGAATATTTGGTGGGTTCCTAATAAAAAATGTAAATGTATTAATTCATTGATCTGATAGTGTGGTCTACACTTGCAACACTTCAGATGCCACTCATACAAGATTCGTCCCGTTGGGTGTTTATCCCAACCTATGCACTCTCGATGGGCACTTTTCCCCAGCTATACAACCCATCCTCAAGTGATGTGTCCCGAATCTCTATTTCATAAATATCTAGACATGTCCTATTCCCACCCATGGTTGAGAATACTCAGTATGTTCCCACAAAATGGTTGAGTTGGGCACACTTATTAGCTTAGATGTCCAAAAAAATTCCAATTATTAAAAATTTTAACGTTATAAAAATTTAGCAATTCAAAAAGAAATATCAATATTATTAAAAAAATTTATTTATATATACTTAACGTAATGAAAACCATTTTTAAATATATTATATATTATTATGATTCCATCATTAGGTTGATGTTTCCTTTTCTTATAAAAATATTTTCTTGAAACAAGTATGTGCCATATTCAATTTATATCTTTAACTATTGTAGTTACAAAATACAATTTCTTTAAATCCTAATTCCTAAAAACCACTTATTTTAAAAATTATAATTAGTTATAAGTATGATAATTTGTGTATTATTTTATTTTATAATTTCATTCTAATTTAAATCATTACATATATATTACTATAATGATATATTTATACTTTATCAAATTCTATATTTATTTTCCATCCTTACTAACATTTTTCTTCCATTTGAGTTCCTAAATGGCTATTTTTCGACTGAACAATATTTTTTCCAATAAATGACCTACATAGAAGTCTTTTTAAGTGATATAGACTCTATAATATAGAGTATTCTTCACTCGCAAGGATGATTCCTATTTTCCACCTTCTTATGTTCTTACTGTTATCATCTACGGATGGTTTGTACTGATGATGGATCCAAATGAAGCAAGATATAATCATGTTGTTGGCATGCTTATTTTACTTTATTCTCTTTTATCATTAATGGTTGATTTATATTTAAAATTCTTTAATATTTCATCTGAAGAGGTTTCTTACTATGTTTTAATATATCATCATTATTTTTAACCATAAATACTTCTACACAAGCCCTATTTATTTCATTTAGTAAGAGAAAAAATCATTTAAAAATAT
The DNA here is from genome assembly GCA_963277665.1 of Viscum album. Taxonomy (NCBI): domain Eukaryota; kingdom Viridiplantae; phylum Streptophyta; class Magnoliopsida; order Santalales; family Viscaceae; genus Viscum; species Viscum album. Next base: position 1,230,411,153 of record OY728133.1, on the reverse strand, counting down.
GTGATGTTACATTTAGGTATGAAACATTCTTATATTCCACCATAATAAATGTTTATACAACTTCCTTATGTAACTTCCCTAATAAACATCATTAAGTAACTTTCTTAATTATCTTCCTTAAGTAATTATATTAAGGAAAACACTCATCAACTTTCTCTTCAAACACTTATTGATTCATTAACATCAATTAAAATAAAAAAAATTTTGGGACTAATTGAATTATCTTGAATTTTAATGGAAATATGAACTTAGTTACTCTATTGTGACCACTTTTATGTGACTTGTCACTATAATGACAATGTGATGGTCAAATGAAAATTTCTATCATACTAATAAATTTTTATATTTTTTGGATGTTTGTTTTATTTCTAAGGACTATAAATGAATTAGAGATCATTTTTCAATTTTTTCATACCAATCCAAGATTATATTATTGGTTATGACATCAATATAAGTTTTATTTTATTTTTTTAATAAGTTCCAACAATATGAAATCCTAGTTTTAATCATACTAGAAAATGTGAGCATTAGATTTAGGTATGGTTGGTTCGTATATATTATAAGCGACTCGAGGGTCACTTTATTAAGTATAAAATTCAATCCATACTTGTTTTTTTGGTATGAACCCTTGACGAGTGATATGCCACTTTAATAAAAAAATAAAGGGGAAATAGAACTTTAGATCATATCAAGAAATCTAGGAATCAAATAGATGTGTGTTTAATTAATTCATATAAAAAATAGTTTCAATTTTTTTCTCCAATTTTTTCAGGGAAATACTATCTCATTATCCTAATTGTAAACCCATTAAGGTGTCTCATCACTCTAATAAAAATAAATAACTCTAACAGAACATTTTATCATTCTATGTAATCTAGGTGTCATATTGATGTATGTTTGATTAATACCATCTAGAAATAAATCAATAGTCATTTTACTACAGTTTCGGACCAAAATGAGTTATTTTCTCTCAAATATCCATTATATAGATTATTTTTTATTTATTAGTATGTTTTATCATTATAAAATCATAATTGTAATCATAATTTTAAATATGATATAGAATTTATCTATGGATGATTCCAAATTATCAAAAATAATTCATGGATACATTCCATGTGTTTCCATGTCAATTTGAACTCCTATGATCAGGTGTATCCCTTTGACATATGATTTGCAATTTTAATAAAAACATGACATTTAACTTTTAATTTATATCATATCAAGAAATTATGTCATCTAATAGATGAATTTTTATTTTTTATAGATGAAAAATGAATTTAGGATTTTTATCATATGTTTCAATGAAAAAATGAACTCATTTTCTTAGTTTTGACTCATTTTAGTCAATTATTCACTTTAATAACGATGTCAATATAAAACAACACTTTTAAGAATGGCAGAAAATCTAGGTACTAAATTGAATTGATATTGATTTCTATAGATTTGAGTTGACACTAATATTGTTTTAGAATGTTTTGTGCCAATGTGAGTCTTTTTACTCAGTTATGATCCACACACTATTTCATTTTCATTTATGTTCATGTTTTACCAATATAAAATCATAATGTTCATTATATGAGGAATTTCTGGCACCATATTGATGTAGGATTGATTTCTATAAATCTTAAAAAACTATAGGATTGTTTTCATTGGTTTTTATTTAAATTCAAACTCATCCTCTTAGGTTTAACACCATGATGAGTGATATTTCATTTTAATAAAAAATGGTGAAAATTTACTTTAGATCATTTCAATAAATTCAGGGATTGTATGTTTCTCCACTTCTAATAGAGTGTATCTATGTTTATCCATGGGATTTTATTTCCTAGGTTTTCCTAGGTTTTATAGTTCTTGGAATCGATGGATGGAATTGGCATCAGATCCTATGGATCATCAGACTATTAGTATATCCCTTCCTTCCATTCTGTTTTTCTTGTAGTGTGGGTTATACCAGTCCAGTAGATACAATGTATTTCACATCAGTTTCTTTGGTTTGGAGGTTGTACGATGGTGATACCATAATCACATTGGTGGTGGTTTACCAGCATGTTTCGTTCAACTTACATTTCTATTTCCCTCTTCTGACAATGAACTTTTGATCCTTGGTTTGATGAGTGGGAAAATGTTACCAAATCATATAAATTATTTGAATAATATTATACTGATAGAAAGAAAAAAATGGATATTTTAGTAAACAAATATTAGGTTTCATTCATGATGCATCAAATATCACTCCTAATTTTAGTTGAATTTATCATCATCCAATCATTTAACTAGATCACCCTAAAAAAACCCTCTAATGTTTATTGATTCATGAGGATGGAGAGGCCATCATAAAAATATAAGAGGGAATATTATTCGTGGAAGTATTTAGTAAAATAGAAAAAAAAATATTTAAAGGGAGGTTGTGGTTATAATCTTCTTATCATTATAAAGGACCTGAAGAATGAATGAGATATCCAAAATATCACCTTTAAAAAAAATACCCAACATGATCCATATCAAATGAATCCCCTTACATTAGATTTTAAAGTTTGTTAAATAAATCCGATGACCATATCAATGTGTTTTTGGAATGGGATCGATAACATCCAATGTATTGAGGGCCCAATGTTTGGATCCGAGTTCTTATTGAGGTCACACTTCCACTTATGTAAGGAATTGTTATTTCTATTGATAAATTGAGTAAATGGACATCATTTGAATATGAGAAGTAACATATCATCTATTCATTCCATGGGTGTAAGGGGCACACAAAGAAAGAATGTACTTCCAAGGTGACAGATTGAGATAGGAATACTATCTTGAAATATGGTATGTGGTTGGATGTAAAAAATTAAATGTCTTCCTAAATCCTTGAATCATAAAAAAGAGACATGGAGATTCTATCAAAACATTCACGTGATCATAAAGACTTGACCCAAAACAAAACAATCATTATAGAGCTATCAATCATTCCTACAGAACAACATGGGAATATTCACTCTAAGGATAATGTGAACTAGGTTATTCGTTATTAAATTCTTAAATATAGAAACCCTCATGAATCATTGATTAGTCCTTCATGGATGAAGGATGTTACCCCTTGGGATAGAATGATATCCCTTGATAAAAATAAATGTCCAACCTCCTTCACAAAGTGGTTATGTACTAACGTACCTATATAAACCAATCCATTACCCATATTTTAATCATATCCTTGTTACCCTCCATGCAAGGATAATGTACATGTGAGCCTTCATTGATGAAACCTAAAAAATAGAAGATGTGGAAAATGATAATTATATGTGATAATGGTTTCAATCTGACTAAAATGGACACTTTTGGTCCCAAAAGATTTTTTGTGGATCAACCAGTCGGTGAGGGGAAGGAAGAAATATGGAAAGCTATAGGGGATTGTTCATTTATGTAAATATTATAGGTAAAGGATTGATTGAGGCATCCATGCCTATAACAATGAAAATCATATATTAGAACATTCATTGGCTTGGAAACATAGGATCAGTTTGAATTCTCTAGCACCAATGTGCTTCAAGTCTCCCAAATATGGATTTCCCTTTCAAACCCATATTATAATCCATAGACATGGTTGGTGTTTGAAAAAAAATTCTTAATTTATTTCTTTTCAGACTCTCATAATGGCCACTCAGGTGGCCTAATTTTTTATGGAAAGAAAAAACATATATTAGAGTCTCATTATTCTTCTCTAACAAAATTTCCCCTTACATCCACCATCAAAACACCCCTACATGGGTCTTTATTGGATTTTACAGATTTAATTATCAGATAGAAAAACATAATTCCTAGAATCTTCTTCAAACCCTATATGAAAGACTTTTGGGACCATTCCTAGTCAAAGGTGATTTTAATGACATTATATTAGTGTCTGAAAATTAAAGAGGAGTTAGTAGATAAATTTCCACCCTGGTATATTTCTATAAAATAGTGATGAGGGTAGGCCTTTCTGATTAGGTAGATACAGATACACTTTTCACTTTGTTCTGTGGGAATGCAGTTAGCACCCACATCAAAAAGTAGTTGGAATGTAACTTGGGTGAAGTGGATGGACTAATTTATTCACTTCCTTCCAAATCTATCAGATTATCCCTTCCAACTTGGATCATTTCAGCATTATTATCGAATTTTTTTATGATCGGAGGAGAGAAATATAAAATAAAACATTCATATTCAAGAGTTTTTGGTCCAGTGATATGAAATGTGATGTTATCATCTATGATGACTAGAAGGTTAGTGACCCACATATTGGGTGGAAAATCCACCATGTGTCATGAAAACTTATAGTGTGGAGAAATTACAAATATCAATATCTAGAAAGAAGGAGTGATATTATTGAAATAATGATTATGGTTCTATACTCACGCCCTCCCTTTGATTTTAACCTACCAAGAATTAGTGAGTATGAATCCGAGATAGATGCAACAGTTCATTTCAGGGAATTCTTCTTGTCCTTGTATGCATTTGAAAACCATATTAAAGATCTTGATGCCAACACCCATTACTTAAACAATAATGTTTCCATGAGGCACCACAAAAACACGAACTCAATCCTGAACAATAATTAAGGTTGAGTTTTCACAAATGATTCGGGAATAAAAAATATTATCTTATATTTTTTCATAATCTCTACACAGGTAGGGTCTCCTCATTATCCACTAAAGTTTAATCTAATTTTAACCCTTTGGTTTTTGACACTATGAATTTCCATCTGAAGCATGATCTCACTATTGAGGAAATTTAGGGGGCCCTCAAATAAATCAATTCCACTAAAGTACAAGGGTCAGATGGATTTCATTCCCTTTTTTTGGAAAATAATATTGGCATAATATTGGGATGGATATCTTGGCTCTTATGAGAGACCATAAGGGGGAACCAATACCTCTACTCTAAATGAAAATGTAGTGACCTGTATTTTTTTCTTGTAATACATTGAAATATATTTATATATATTTTCAGAACTAGCAGCTGAGACATCGTGCAATTCCATGGTCTGGTGTGCCAAAAATTAATTTTATTAAAAAATATTAAATATATTTTATATTTCATGTGCATGATACCTCAAATAAAATAAGATAACAATTAAATGGTTGATCTAATCAAATATATGATACCATGGTTGTGTCTAGAACATGGTGTTTACCCTAGGCACAACCTAAAATCAGTCATCGTGGGAAGTTCAAACCCCTCAATCCTTGGAAGTGAGTTTAAGTAGATTAGTTAATTTGTTCTTGTTTTAGAAATATGTTATAAATATATCTCTAGAGAGAATTTTCTAGGGTTGGCTCACAAATCCTGTTATCGCCGGCGAATCTCTCCCCTCATCCATTGGTGAATCCCTTGGATAATGTTGACAAAACATCAGGATCAGGAGGATAGGGACCCAAAAAATGCATCAGCTCATTCCAATCATTGTGAGAGTGAATTATTCATCAAAAATTGATCCAAAAAATACATAAGACTCATTATATATGATTTTCCTCCCTTATAATTAAATGATTGAGTGAATTATTATTATTTCTTCGATTCGCACCCTGTTATGTCCTTTGCATGAGCCTATATAGTGGATTTCAATTTTTTTAATCCATGTTTTATCTTTGGTATGCTTGTTATTTATCATTGTCCATGAACTCTTGGTGAAAAATGTATAAACCTTGGTTTTTGGTGCCTTTATCCCTTGTTTCATCGCATTCTTCCTCAATTGGATCCCCATGGTCCCGACTCGACTTTACCGGGCAGTTCTGAGCTCGATCAGAACCCCTATATTCATAGGAAAATGATGAAATGACAATGGTTTGATAAACTAGCATAGATGGAATGATTATGAGATTAGGAGTCCATATTTGGTTTTTAATGTTTGTGGAATTAAACTCGGAGAAAACGATGACTTATGGAATGATCAGACATACCCTTCCTGGTGAACAAAGCCGATTCATGATGAGAAACGTTTGAGATCCAAAATACATGGATAGATCCAGGAGTTTTAGACTAATTCAAGGAATAATAAAAGGTAGTGTAGGAAGATTCAAGCTGTGGATATTAGATGTATAAAACTGGAAAAAATTATGACTACACACAGTGTACATGATAGAAAAAATGGTGAGAAGTCCCCCTCAATGGCGATGATGGGGTTTTTGAAATATTAATGAGGAAATGGTGTGTATTCCCCCATTACACACCATGTACCCTTCCCTAGTTGGACAAACCTTGTCATGGGTCACATGGTCAGGAACCCATGTGGAGGTACATGAGGTCATGTACACACCTGTGTACTCTGGTAAACTGACACAACAAATAGATACACAACCCAGATCCTAATTAGCATATACATGTTATGTATTCCACCAACACGGTGCATAAATCTACAATAACTAGGTTCATTGTACTAGGAATGGACCCAGCTAGGTTGTGAAGTGGGTCCACACACATTGTGGTTCCCCTCACATGTCTTGTACAACTTGAGATATTCTGAGAATACTTCCTAGCTTTGTATATTGTTCATTTAAACATGGCTTTTGGACCATGATTACCTATCCCGAGTGTTTTTCTATGTATAATGTGATGGTTCCTTTGTACATGGATTTCAAGATACAATATGAAATGTTCTATATTTGGTGTAGTTGTGGCTCGAGCCCCGACATGGGTTGAGTCGTGAAATATTGATATTATATCAAGTTTATTCCTTGGGACCTTGTTCAAACATATCGCACTTAAAAGGATTGGTTGGGTTTAGAGAAACCATGTCCGAGTGTACTAATTGTGGATCTCAGGCTAGGGAATTTGGTGATGGTGTGGTAGCTGGCGTAGCCATTCACAAGGACCATGACCACCTACTTGTTGACTCGACATGCCGAGATAGTTGTTGCAAAGATAAATGGTACATGCATCATATAGGATTCAGTTTTGATTGTCCTTATAAGGTAATATCTCTATTATTGTTTATATATATATATATATATTCTCATCTAGATACGGTAATCCTTATAAACATTTTGGATGCATCTGTGATAAGATCCCGCATGAATACCTGTTCTGGTTTGTGATGATAATACTATGACCGGCAAGGAATTAGTTTAGGGAGAATCCTGCATTCCCCTTCTTCCATGTGGGAAGGTAGAAGCACCTCAACCTATTAAGAATTATATCATTAGATTAGAGAAGGATGAGTATTCATTTAAGATTATCATGCTCTGTGATTTCCAGCATTAGAGACTGCTGAGGTTCTATGGTGAGACAGATCCTCAGGAAGTAGAGGATTGGCTAGAGTTGGTGGCATGTATCATTAGTCTTGTTCAGATCCATATGGATCAGGTAGTGGAACTGGTAGCCAGCCTTTTCCATAGAGCATCTATGCATTGGTGGAGCATTGTTATGAAAATTCATGATGAGTCGAAACTATCATGGGATGACTTCCATCAGCTGTTCTATGGAAAGTGCTACCCCTACTTCTTACTCTTAGTTCGGATATAAAAGCTTCTAGAGCATTAGTAGGGAGAGATGACAATGGATGAGTATGCAGATAGATTCACAGACCATATGTGCTACTCTATTGACATGATCTGTGATGACTACTTCTGAGCACTGAAGTTTGAGTAGGGGCTCTCTAGAGATTTTTGTGCCATAGTTATGTCATTATTAATCCCCACCTATGTTCGGTAATTGGATAAGAAACTAGTGATAGAGAGATTTCTATAAATGGTATTTTAGATTGTTGGATCTAAACATGGGTGTCCGAAAGTTGAGTTGATTGCAGCAGTTAGCAGGCACCAGTCGATGGGTTCTCGAATAAGGAGACCCTTTTGTGGGAAATCCCTAGAAGATAGCTGATGGTCAGCCACAGTAGAGTCAGCATCATGGTTAGGGATCTCCCATGGATGTACATGGTGTTCTTCATGGAGTAAAATATATAATAGGAAAAATAAGAGCTACACGAGGAGAAAGATGTCTTAAGGTCCTTCCACCAACACCACCAGGTGGCCCACGTCAGGCTCATGGAGCTCACCGTCGAGGCCGTGAATAGCTGCAAGCTTTGGATGTCTACGATCCTGTAACACATGAGATTATTTGATGTACAATATTTTTTAATTATACACTTTCCTCAGTATTATTGGACTTGTGTTCCATTCACTCCTTTATCTCTTGACTCTTATCGTGAGAGCTAGATCTCCCTGTTGAGATACTAGAAAAACAACTTCATCTTGAGTTTCCTAATGAGAATATTTCTTCTATATCCTTCATCTATCAATAGTGTGATCTACAACTTGATAGAGAGAGGTTTGTGTGGGAACATTCTTTCACCACAATGGAACCATATGACTTCATCTTGGGAATGGATTGGATTTCCATTGTCTAGGCCCAAATCGAATGTCACGGCAGACCAGTTGTATGCCTACACACTGATGTGTTTAGATTCTCCTTTTCAAGAAATATAGTTCTCATGGCAATTAAAGTGGTTTAAAAAAGTTATAGGATGACTCCAATCACTCATCAGTTGAAAATTTTATCCCTTGGTGCAGCCGGTTCTTTATAAATATAGGGCCATTCAGTTGTGGAGGATTATATGGATGCCTTTCAAGAATATATTTTGGGACTATATCCAAGGAGGTATATAGTGTTTTTTAGTGAATTTCATACAAGGATGACCCTGATATATTCTTCAAAATATTATATGGAACTTACTGAGATTCAGGAGTTATGGTTGTAGTTTGATAGTCTTCAAGGGAATGTCTCATCAGAGCCAGTGTGTCCCCCAAGAAGCTCCAATGTTTTTTTGTGTTAAAAAGTTGGACATGTGATTTTTAGATTTTCATGGATTATTGTCACCTAAACTAGGACAAAAATAAGAATAAGTATCCCTTGAAGAGGATTGATGACCTCTTTGACCAGTTTCGAGGTTAGAGATGGTTCTCGAAGAACGATCATAGATCCGACGACCACCAGTTGAGGGTTCACATGGATTATATTCCAAAGATGGAATTCTGATGTCACTATGGAGACTACGAGTTCCTAGTGATTCCATTTGGAGTAACAAATGTCCCCACTATGTTTATGTATTTGATAATCTAGGTCATCCATCCATAATTAGACCAGTTTCTCATTATCTTCATTGAAAAAGACATTGTCTACTCTACAACATAGGAGGAGAATGCAGACCACTTGAGGAAGGTTCTTCATATTGATCAAGATTACATACTTTTCAAAAATATCTTGAAGTGTCGGTTTGTGATATATGATGATAACTTTCTAGGGATGTCATTTTTGAGCATGGTTTAGCCATGGATCTCGTGAAGATCAAGGTAGTTGTTGGGCCAATATCCCAGAAGGAATCATTGAAGAATTTTTGGGTTGCTTGTGTTTTTGGAAAATTCATGTTTCCATGGTGAATTGTTGAGTTCTAGAGATATTGTTGACAATCCACATTGAAAAAGAACCATGACAAAGGAATGGATGATCTGGAGGTGGTACAAAAGAGCAGATACAAGGTGGATCGTTTTCTAGTGTTTGCCCAATTTTTAGGGTTTAGAATTTGGAGTTTGGCGAGCATCACGAAATATGGATTTCCTTGACAATATCATCAAATTATGGGAAAGTCATGAATTTCGTAAATATAGGCTTCATGGATTCGATTTCACGAAGGCAAGAAGAATTTTGATGGTGTTCTTCGTGATTATGACAAGCTTCGTGAATGAAATATTTTAAGGGAAATGCGAGGGAGATTCATGGTAGTGACATGAAGTAATTGACCAAATGCTCCATGATTACAATGAGCATCACGATCAGGAAATTACTGTGGTGCTTCACGATTTTGAAATAATTTTGGTGAAAATTTCAGAGCTTCTTGGTTTGAGATGACGTGGATTTGAATTCATGGAGAAGGTTCGAGGGTCGGTGGAATCACATATAAATAGGCCTCAACCCCCTCATGTGAAGTAGAGAGTTTTCAAAGAATATATTTTTCTCTCGGCTTGTGAAGGTGGTTCGTGAAGGCAGTGAGATTTGTGAAAGGAAGGAGATCCGCGATGGATAATCTTGCTCCATGAAAGTTGTGTGTTCGGTGTTGGATTAGTGAGATTCATGAGGGATGTTTCTCTAGGACGACTAGAGCTTCGTGACAGCTTGATCTCTACGAAGGTGTGAGTTTCGCAAAAAGTCTGGAGCTTCGCTAAGGCTTGTTTGAGCTTCGCAAAATTGGGAGCTTTGCTAAGTAGGGTGATTTGCGAAAGTACATTCCAAAGGTTGGTGCCCAGTGGTCAAGGGAAAAGGGGTATTCATCAGTGGATGAAATTTGGACTTTAACATAGCATATATCAATAATTTAGGATGCTTGTATTCATGTAAATGAATAGACCTATAGGTCAATAAAATATGTGTGGATCCCTTCCAAGTGTAGTGAGCAAAGGAAGAGGGAGAAGGTTATCCTTTCTAACAGTAGTGAGCCAGATAGAGAGGAACAGGGAGTGACCCTTGGGAAAGTAGTGAGAAGACCCTAAACACTATAAATGTAGTGAGCCTAGGCATAGAAGTAATCTAGCCCGAACATTATTGGCAGTGAGCTTTAGTGGATTTGGTACAGAGGCACATTGATGTTGTATACTCCTTGGATGTAGCCCAGTGAGGGTGAACCAAGTCAAAATCTATGTGTCTTCCTTGTTTCTTCCCTACATTGCATTTAAAGCATCCCCATCAGATAAAGATAAAAATAAGTGATCAACATAAACACACAAGAGAAAAAAAATGACCCTTATAGCATAGAGGTCAAGATCCAGTGGGGCAAGAAGAATTTTGAAAATGAATATCCATACCCTGATTCACCCCCCCTATCAGGGTATCTAGGCCCCCTTTGGTCCTAACAGTAGTACTTTCTTAGGATCCACCTGGGAAAATGTTATAGGTGTGGAACATACTTTTCTTGGTAGGGTACTAAAGGAGTATTGTGGAAGAATTCACTAGAATCACAACCCCTTTGACATCCCAAATGTCCAAAGGGAAGCTGTTTACCTATTATAAGTAGTTTTATATGGACTTTGAGAAGTTGAGGTAGATGCTGAAAAGTTCTCCAGTGTTGAGGCTACCAGAAGAGGATGTAGAGTTTGTAGTGTATTTTCATTCCTCAGGAGCTAAGATTGGTTGCAAGTTGATGTAGAAGCATGTAGTTATCACATACGGGTCATGGTAGTTGGGGCCCTATGAGTAGAATTACATGACCCATTACCTAGATCTAGACGTGGTAGTCTTTTCGTAGAGTATGTGGAGGCACTACCTTTTGAGATATTTTTTTTGGTTTACTCAGACCAATAGAGTCTCATGTATTTCTTCACGCAGAGAGACCTGAACCAAAGGCAGCGACACTAGTTGGAGTTACCACATGTGTAACGCCCCGACCCCAGCTACCCGGAGTCAGTACATTAGTTCTTAACATTGGCATGATCACAAAAGATCAAGTCTCGAAAGACCGATTAGTTTAGTAGCCTGGGAAACACTAGATACATTCATAAGTCTTTCATTACATCAAAAAGTAAACAAACTACAATAACATGGTCTTCATAGTCCAAAATCTTATCCCTTTCTGACTACCCCTGCAGGTCACTCATAAAATACTTCTTCACATCCTGGAAAATATTAAAACATTGAAAGGGGTGAGCTCAGATGCTCAGTAAGGATTACAATAATGCGGAAGCTTTCATAAATAAACATTAACATTTAAGGCAATGTATAACTAAAACAAAATCCTTTTAAACATGAACTTCAACATAATATGGAAAAATTAAAATGAGATAATGACATTTACTTATTCACATGGATATTCTACTGGTCGAATAATCACATGCAATATCAATAACCACTTTCATAATGAGGGAATGTATAATGCCGGACATTCTGAAACATTTTGTCAAGGCCTCGGCCAAGACATCTAAAATTATTAAGGCCTCGGCCAAAACCATAAATCAAATTGGGTAAGGGCCTCGGACAATTCCACGTCTAGTTGTCTCATTAGACCTACCGATGCATCGAGGAGCTATAGCGGGCTCCACCCGTCACTTATTAAGTCCAATACATTCCTCATATGAATAGGTTTAAACATATCATAAACCATAACATAATCGTATCACATAAAACATGCATAAATGAAACATAAAATTTCCACATTTCAATCACAAGATATCAATACAACACATTGATATAATAAAAATTCTTTCAAAACCATTTTCAATACCAAAATAAAAGAAAGTTAAAACTTTGTATTTATTTTTCATTAAAAAAAAGATGGCTTGTAGAGGAAGCCGAAACTCAAATAATGGTCACGGCGGCGGAGAAGTCGTTGTCGCCGAATAAGTACGGAAATAAAAACATTCCCTTTTATCATTTAGAAAAACGTTTCGTATAAAAAGATTCCTTTTGAATAAACGTAAAAGTTAAAGGGGTTTATACACCGTATAAAAGAAAGTCGTGTATAAAACCAAATATGCCTCAATGAAAGGGGATTGAGACGAAGTCCTTAAAAAGATCATTTTTTATAAAGTAGGTCTATTATGTGTATTCACTATATGTACACAAAAATAATGTAAAAATACAAGATAGGACATAATAATATCATGCCATAATTTGAAAGTAGGAGATTAACCCAAATAATGGAAGTTGGGTTATGAAATTCCCTTACCTTGCGTCTTGTCCTGACTCGACCGTTCTTTAACCTCCTGAATAATAAACTAGAGTTAATTTCTATTTACTTAAGAACCTTTTTCATGTTCATTATTCCATTTATATCACTTATTACCATGTTATGAACATTATTTAATTATTTAAGTTAATAACGGTCGTTTTGTCGATCTTTGGTACTTGAGTCAAAAATAAACTTCTTATAATTACATGTTGTTCATGTGGTGAAATATCCATTATATCCAGAATTATATTCATGATATAGATATCATATATATCATATATATACAGTATATACATTCATTCATAATGTCACGTAAAATTTAGAGGTAAGAAATGAGATGCACCGTTCATGGAGACGGTAAGCCGTACGTACGCATGAACGCTACTTTCATTTCTATTTCATATTTAATAGAATGAAATCACAATGATATAAATTTATAATATAATTACAGTATAATATAGTGTATAATACCATTTAATCCATCCTTTATACATCCCACATATGGCATTAATGATTCAAATCACTTTGAGGGGGCGGTAGTCCGCACTTCCTAAAATGAAATTATCGCGTTTTACCCATAATGGAAATCATAAAGTATGACATAAATGAGAAATACAGGAGCATAAGTAAAACATAAACATATTATATATCATATATAAAAATAGTGACATCTTAATGGCCACCTTTGAAGGTGTTATACGAGTGTTGAACAATCATCGTTTCGTTAGGCAGAAATTCGCCATCCACAGAAACCGTATGTTCTTTAACCATTAGATGTATGTGTGTGTAAGTGTAGCTCGAATCCTTATTATAACAACATCGTAGTATATTGAGGATACTGGTGTTGTTACAAAAGAAATGAATAAAAAGATTTTAGGGGGTTGGAGAAGAAAAATAAAACAAAACAACATTAGAGAAGACATTACCTCAAAATCGGGTAACTCTTTTTGATTTGAGCCAAAGGCTTACTTGGGAAGAGTTATTCCCAAAGTGAGGCTTCTAGGAGTAAGAGGGGGAAGTTGGGAGAGTATTTGGGTAGAGGTTGGCCGAGCCAAATGGCTTGAAGGTGTGAATAAGGTGGGAGAGGTGGAGGCCTTTTATAAGTGGAGAGGAGGGGCTCTTTTGGAAAGATTGAAATGTTACATTATTACTCAATGCTTTTCGGATTCTAAAGGTCCCACACTTATATAATTCGTGGCTAAGGTGATAAGGGTTCGAAATATACCCATCCAATAGTCTTTGGACAAGTGTAAGCCTTGGATTTTACATTATCTTTTCATTTTATTAAAATCGTTAAATAATGAGGTCATCGCTGCATCATAATGATGTCATAAATAATTTAATTTATCTAATGTCTAAAAATTATAAACAAAATACTATGACGTAGGAAATATTTTTATCCTTCTAATGAATATTTATAGTCAAAATTTGGACTTGTTTAACCCCACTTAAGAAATGTTTTAGTAAAATAACTCATGTTTGTGTCAATTTAATTTTAACATTAAATAAATATATATTAATGTCATTTTCCAACTAAAGTGGCTCCATGGGGTCCCCAAGTTTACCCATGGGTTTTATTGGTCAGCCATTACTCATCCAATAGTAGTAGGACAAGTGTCATTCTCATCTCATATTATTAAAACATTATTTGTACCTTAAACTACACTAATTACCTCTAATCGCGATTAAGAACTTAAAAGTTACTATTCACCAAAAAATTATTTTAATCTCATTGAACCACATTTTACTTATTAATGACAACCATGTATGTCGGATTTTTGAAAATCAAATCACAGAAGTGGTTATATTTCATTTTAACAAAAAATCAGTTTTTTAACTACCACTTAGTGGTTTCACTATTCATCAAAAATTGAAGTTTTTCAGAATAATGCCAAACATTCACCCTAAGCTATAATTGATATTCCAAATTCAAAAATGATGTCTATTTTAAAAAATTCCAAACATATAAGTTGCATTAATTAATTTTATAATTAATTCCCGCTGTCACAACAAATAGCGTGTTTTTAAGAAACGATTTATATCAAAAGATTGGCAATTGTTTATGTCCAATTTCAATGTTAAATTAATTCTAATGAACACCATTGGATAAAATGGTAAAAATATATTCTAATTATACTTTAAAACCACTCAATGGTATAACTTATCACAACAAATTATTTTGATTAAAAAAGTTTTTTTAAGTAATTTTCACTATTCATAAAAAAATTGGAAGTTCTCAGAAAATTAAAAAAAATTCAACTTTGGATAATTTTGATATTACGAATACAAAAATGAAGTCCATTTTGAAATATAAAATTTCTATAATTTTAAAAAGTGGTTATTACTATTCATAACTGCTACTTTGATTAGTCGCGGTGTTTTAGAACTCGAAGTTGTGTACAATGCAAGCTATTGAATTATTGAATGAGAAGCGTATCGTGGAAGCTCGGGGTGTTACATTCTACCCTCCTTCAATAAATTGCGTCCTCGCAATTTGAAATTTTTCTTTGAAAATAAAAGGTTGAAAAGAGAAAATACCTTTGAGGAAAACCCACAACGGAAATAAGGTTAATAAATATATAACATTAAAAGAAAGCAAGATAAGTACAAAGGTCACCCGATATAGCCCATTCTAAGATTTTAAGAAAATATGGATATGGAGGAGAAACAAACCATCAAGGTCTGATGGAGAGTTATAGAAAACAGGATTAGGAGAAAGTTTAACCACAAGAAAATCACAAACTTGTGATTGGTTAAACGGTCATTGAATCCCCAGTTGGAAAAGTTAACCGACAACATTTTAGTTTTAAGTTACCTTTTATAATGTTGATGAATTTATTTAGGAGATTTACTAAGAACGTAAGGGAATATACATACTTGTTATGTATACTTTCATTCGTTAATAAATTTTTACCACAAACCCAACTTTTACTCCAAATGGTAACGGACCTCAAAAATATTCTATTTATCCTAATTGTATAAGGTTAAAAATGTTAACACATACCATTTAGATTAGTAAAATTATTTTGTAATAACCAGGGACTTCCTGTAGGCTAGTGGTAGGAAATAAAGGCTTGTCGCACTATGGTTGTGAGTTCGATTCCTGCAGCTTTGTCCGAAGCGACGGGTTATGCCCCACCCTGCAGGTTGTCCTTTTCCTAAAACTATAGTATCATAATATTCCAAAAATAATCTTCATAAATGATTTAACATTAAACAATACTATCCATGGTTCAACTTAATCCATTCCAACCTTAATAGTTATCCAAAATACCTCCGTCCAGACTTTCTCTAAAAGGTCTCTAAATTCCAAAATCAATTGTAACATCAGATTCCCCAAACAAAGAAATGTTTCTCTTATTGTCACATACTAAAAATATGATTACCTTAATCATATTACCTTAATCAAAAAGTATTGCAGTACAATCCTTATATACTACATAATTATTATAACAAGTACATCATTGATACAACACTCAAATTACAAAATTCATTAATAACAACATAAGAACTCTAATCATTCCTCCTCATCTGTGGTAGTATCATAACTTGATTATTATCCAATAACATCATTTGAGACATACTCTGATGATTTGAACATTGGTTTGCGTAGTGTCCCCACTCCTTGCAGATGAAGCATTGTACATTTGAAACCTTTTTCTTACCCTTGCAGTCACGCACTCGGTGTCCTTTTTCTCCATACTTATAACAAACTCCCATTCCCTTCAAGAAAATTCCAAGGTGTTTCTTCCCACAGTTATCACATATAGGAAAATTCTTCTTTTCCCTCGTCCCTTTATCCATAATTCTCTCTTCCATCCTTTTCTTCTCTTTCATCCCTTCAAATCCATAAGACTCAGAGAATTCTCTACTTATCTTATTAACACATGATACTATTTCTTCATATGTTGATAACACATGGGAGAATATTTCCCTTCTAAATGTTGGCTTAATACCATGAAAGATATGATCCTTCTTACTCTTTGGATCATACATATTGATGGAGTTCACCTTCCTTCTACTGGGCACCATTTCTATACAATGGCATAAACTAGATCAGTTTATGAATCAAAATACATAATCCCATACTTATAAAACACTTAACATAAATTGAACTATTTATGGATATAATCCATAATCATAAAAATGTTTTCTTCGAGGAAGTATATACTCATAAACCCTTCATAATGATTTGTAATGAAAATGAGAGTTATCCTAAGCATATCCCCCAGGAGTGTCGTAACCAAGAGTACAGCAAGGCCCGTTTTCGTGCACCAGTTCCCGTTCGAGTCTATCTCAAAGCGGTGTTTTCGGGTTTTACCCCTAGGTACATCTGTGCCAGAGCCGCCTCTACCTGCTCGTATCCAAACAGGGATGTATTGCTTGGAAAACTCACAAAATCTCTACAATTCCATAATTCTAGGAAGTTCTTCTATACTAATCCTCAAAGTTCATCTTAGGTCTATGTGCTCTAATCAGAGTTTATCTAAATCTAGCTTCCAAGGTTTGTACTAAACTTCCTCTGATACCAACTGTAACGCCCCGACCCCAGCTACCCAGAGTCGGTGCATTAGTTCTTAACATTGGCATGATCACAAAAGATCAAGTCTCGAAAGACCGATTAGTTTAGTAGCTTTGGAAACACTAGATACATTCATAAGTCTTTCATTACATCAAAAAGTAAACAAACTACAATAACATGGTCTTCATAGTCCACAATCTTATCCCTTTCTGACTACCCCTCTAGGTCACTCATAAAATACTTCTTCACATCCTGGAAAATATTAAAACATTGAAAGGGGTGAGCTCAGATGCTCAGTAAGGATAACAATAATGCGGAAGCTTTCATAAATAAATATTAACATTTAAGGCAATGTATAACTAAAACAAAAGCCTTTTAAACATGAACTTCAATATAATATGGAAAAATTAAAATGAGATAATGCCATTTACTTATTCACATGGATATTCTACTGGTCGAATAATCACATGCAATATCAATAACCACTTTCACAATGAGGGAATGTATAATGCCGGACATTCTGAAACATTTTGTCAAGGCCTCGGCCAAGACGTCTAAAATGATTAAGGCCTCGGCCAAAACCATAAATCAAATTGGGAAAGGGACTCGGCCAATTCCACGTCTAGTTGTCTCATGAGACCTACCGATGCATCGAGGAGCTATAGCGGGCTCCACCCGTCACTTATTAAGTCCAATACATTCCTCATATGAATAGGTTTAAACATATCATAAACCATAACATAATCGTATCACATAAAACATGCATAAAGGAAACATAAAATTTCCACATTTCAATCACAAGATATAAATACAACACATAAATATAATAAAAATGCTTTCAAAACCATTTTCAATACCAAAATAATAGAAAGTTAAAACTTTTTATTTATTTTTCATTAAAAAAAGATCGCTTGTAGAGGAAGCCGAAACTCAAATAATGGTCACGGCGGCGGAGAAGTCGTTGTCGCCGCATAAGTACGGAAAGAAAAACATTCCCTTTTGTCGTTTAGAAAAATGTTTCGTATAAAAAGATTCCTTTTGAATAAACGTAAAAGTCAAAGGGGTTTATACACCGTATAAAAGAAAGTCGTGTATAAAACCAAATATGCCTCAATGAAAGGGGATGGAGACAAAGTCCTTAAAAAGATAATTTTTTTATAAAGTAGGTCTATTATGTGTATTCACTATAAGTACACATAAATAATGTAAAAATACAAGATAGGACATAATAATATCATGACATAATTTGAAAGTAAGAGACTAACCCAAAGAATGGAAGTTGGGTTATGAAATTCCCTTACCTTGCGTCTTGTCCTGACTCGACCGTTCTTTAACCTCCTGAATAACAAACTAGAGTTAATTTCTATTTTCTTAAGAACCATTTTCATGTTCATTATTCCATTTATATCACTTATTACCATGTTATGAACATTATTTAATTATTTATGTTAATAACGGTCGTTTTGTCGATCTTTGGTACTTGAGTCAAAAATAAACTTCTTATAATTACATGTTGTTCATGTGGTGAAATATCCATTATATCCAGAATTATATTCATGATTTATATATCATATATATCATATATATACAGTATATACATTCATTCATAATGTCACGTAAAATTTAGAGGTAAGAAATGAGATGCACCGTTCATGGAGACGGTAAGCCGGACGTACCCATGAACGCTACTTTCATTTCTATTTCATATTTAATAGAATGAAATCATAATGATATAAATTTATAATATAATTAGAGTATAATATAGTGTATAATACCATTTAATCCATCCTTTATACATCCCACATATGGCATTATCGATTCAAATCACTTTGAGGGGGCGGTAGTCCGCACTTCCTAAAATGAAATTATCACGTTTTACCCATAATGGAAATCATAAAGTATGACATAAATGAGAAATACAGGATCATAAGTAAAAACTAAACATATTATATATCATATATAAAAATAGTGACATCTTAATGGCCACCTTTGAAGGTGTTATATGAGTGTTGAACAATCATCGTTTCGTGAGGCAGAAATTCGCCATCCACAGAAACCGTATGTTCTTTAACCATTAGATGTAGGTGTGTGTAAGTGTAGCTCGAATCCTTATTATAAAAACATCTTAGTATATTTAGGATACTGGTGTTGTTACAAAAGAAATGAATAAAAATATTTTAGGGGGTTGGAGAAGAAAAATAAAACAAAACAACATTAGAGAAGACATTACCTCAAAATCGGGTAACTCTTTTTGATTTGAGCCAAAGGCTTCGTTGGGAAGAGTTATTCCCAAAGTGAGGCTTCTAGGAGTAAGAGGGGGAAGTTGGGAGAGTATTTGGATAGAGTTTGGCCGAGCCAAATGGCTTGAAGGTGTGAATAAGGTGGGAGAGGTGGGGGCCTTTTATAAGTGGAGAGGAGGGGCTCTTTTGGAAATATTGAAATGTTACATTATTACACAATGATTTTCGGAATCTAAAGGTCCCACACTCATATAATTCGTGGCTAAGGTGATAAGGGTTCTAAATCTACCCATCCAATAGTCTTTGGACAAGTGTAAGCCTTGGATTTTACATTATCTTTTCATTTTATTAAAATCGTTAAATAATGAGGTCATCGCTGCATCATAATGATGTCATAAATAATTTACTTTATCTAATGTCTAAAAATTATAAAAAAAATACTATGATGTAGGAAATATTTTTATCTTTCTAATGAATATTTATAGTCAAAATTTGGACTTGTGTAACCCCACTTAAGAACTGTTTTAGTAAAATAACTCATGTTTGTGTCAATTTAATTTTAACATTAAATAAATATATATTAATGTCATTTTCAAACTAAAGTGGCTCCATTGGGTCCCCAAGTTGCCCCATGGGTTGTCTTGGTCGGCCATTACTCATCCAATAGGAGTAGGACAAGTTTCATTCTCATCTCATATTATTAAAACATTATTTGTACCTTAAACTACACTAATTACCTCAAATCGCGATTAAGAACATAAAAGTTACTATTCACCAAAAAATTATTTTAATCTCATTGAACCACATTTTACTTCTTAATGACAACCATGTATGTCGGATTTTTGAAAATCAAATCACAGAAGTGGTAATATTTCATTTTAACAAAAAATCAGTTTTTTAACTACCACTTAGTGGTTTCACTATTCATCAAAAATTGAAGTTTTTCAGAATAATGCCAAAATTTCACCCTAAGATATAATTGATATTCCAAATTCAAAAATTATGTCTATTTTACAAAATTCCAAACATATAAGTTGCATTAATTAATTTTATAATTAATTCCCGCTGTCACAACAAATAGCGTGTTTTTAAGAAACGATTTATATCAAAAGATTGGCAATTGTTTATGTCCAATTTCAATGTTAAATTAATTCTAATGAACACCATTGGATAAAATGGTAAAAATATATTCTAATTATACTTTAAAACCACTCAATGGTATAACTTATCACTAAAAATTATTTTGATTAAAAAAGTTGTTTTAAGTAATTTTCAATATTCATAAAAAAATTGGAAGTTCTCAGAAAATTACAAAAAATTCAACTTTGGATAATTTTGATATTAAGAATACAAAAATGAAGTCCATTTTGAAATATAAAATTTCTATAATTTTAAAAAGTGGTTATTACTATTCATAACTGCTACTTTGATTAGTCGCGGTGTTTTAGAACTCGAAGTTGCGTACAATGCAAGCTATTGCATTATTGAATGAGAAGCGTATCGTGGAAGCTCGGGGTGTTACAACATGACTATAGCTTTGATATATTCTATACTCTAGGTCTAGGAAACATTTTAGTATATTACCTTTGTAAGAAGTCCTAGGATATGTTAGTGAAATAGGATTCAGAGGAGTTAGCTTCCCTACAGGTGACTCTGGTAGAGTATAAGGGTACACCATTTTATCAGTCAATGGTGTCGACTTCCTCTCTCCTTGAGTGTGTGTGAATTAGTTAAGAGACATCGACTGTGAGGTTTTACGTGATCATATATCCATAGGAGATGCACCTGATGGATATTTTGAAGGAGGTAATCACATCATCTTGTTCTTGGGGTGAACAGTGGTTCTAGTCATGATGTAGGTGGAGGTGATGTAGGAGTTCCATGCTTCTCCCCTAGATGTACATCCCATTGTGGGGAAAAGGTATAGAGACATTTATTGGAATTTTTGGTGGTTAGGAATGAGATGAAGCATAGATGAGTTCATCTCTCAGTGCCTCACCTATCAGTGGGTACAATCGGAGCATCATGTTCCAGCAGGTTTGTTACATCCCCTTGAGATCCCAAAGTGGAAATGGGATGACATAAAATTGAACTTCTTAAAGGAATACCACACACAATGATGGGCCATGATTCCATTAGGGTGATAGTAGACTAACTCATAAAGTCAGTGCACTTCCCTACTATGAGGGAGCATAGCTTAGTCGAGTGTTTAGGGAAGTTGTATAGAAGGGAGATCATTCACCTTTATTGGGAACCCTTGATGATTATCTCTAATTGTAACATGTGGTTTAAATCATCGTTGTGGAGAGGACTAGAGAAGGAATTATAGACCCAGATGTGATGTGTACACCTTATACCCTAAGACTGATGGTAACACTGAGCATACTATCTATGTTCTAGAAGATATGTTGAGTGGTTTCATGTTATACATTAGCTCTATCTGGAAGAATCACTTTCCCTTGGTATAGTTTTCCTAAACCAATACCTACCACTATACCATAATCATGGAACCTTTTTTCCCAATACGGTAGACCCTATAGGTCAACCATGTGTTTGAAAGATATTAGAGAGTCATATTGAGTGGTCCCAGAGTTTGTGAAGGAAACAATTGAGAAAGTCCAGGTCATCCGAGAGGTGACAAGGACAACCCACAATGGACATAAATCCTAAACAGATCACCATCATAGTCCCTTTGGAGTTCCAGTAGGTAGACCACGTTTTATTGGGAGTCTTCTTGTGATGAGGATTACAAAGGTTTAACTGGGTAGGAAGGCTATCCCTAGAGTTCATCAGGCCATTCGAGATTGTGAAAATGGTTAGTGATGTTTCCTACCACCTCTACCAACATCCATAGCGGGAGTGGGTGCATGGCGTCTTCCACATGTCACATATGAGATGATATGTGCATGACCCTACACATTTCATCGACTTGGGTGAGATGTACATTGAGGATGGATCCACTATTGTGTATTTCACAATGGTGATCGAGGATTGGAAAAAGAGGACCCTATGTGGATGGACCAACCCTTTGGTTTGCATGTTGTGGCTGCAAAAAAATGTGAAGGAGAGTTCCTAGGGTTGGGAGATCCAAATACGGGCTCAGTATACCAAGATTTTTTCCATGTTTTTGGATTTTGAGAAATAAAAACATTTATGTAGAGAATTATGTAGAGACTTTATTTTTTTTTTGAATTACATTTAAATATTTACATATATTTTTCAAAAACTGTGTGCCGAGACAATGTGTGATTTCGAGACCCTGTGTGCCCAAAATTACTTTTATAAAAAATATTAAATATGTGTTATCTTATGTACAAAATATACCTAAAATAAAATGTGATACCCCATAAAATATTGATTGGATCCAAAATATGATACCATGGTTGTGTCCGGAGCATGATGTTTACCCTAGGTGTGACATAAAATGAGTCGGTGCAGGACGTTTGGAACCATCGCACGCTAGAGGTGAGTTTAAGTGGGTTAATTAATTTAATTATTATTATTTCTCATAACCTAAAGATATTTTATAAATTTATCTCTAGAGAGGATTTTCTAGGTTTTCCCTACAAGTACTGTGATTTCTGGTGAAGCTCCCTGCCTCTAATGGTAGTTAATCTTTTATGAAACAGTGATGAAACTCCATGACTGAGCAGATCAAGACGCAGTAAACCAAGCTGCTCCTGCCAATTTTTTCATGAGCGTTTTATTCAACAAAAATTGATCCAAAATAACATCCAGACTTGTTATATGTAGTTTTATACCATTATAATTAAATTATTGAGTAGATCGTTATTATTTCTTCGATATGTGCCCTATTATAGCCTTTTCATGAGAATATGAACCATATTTCTATTTTTTTAATTCATGTTCTAACCCCGGTGCACCCATTATTGATCATTAGAAAATACCATTTGGCCAATTAAGTATAAACCTTGGTTTTTGGTGACTTTATATCTCATTTAATTACATTCTTCACTGGTTAGATCCTCGTGTTCCTGACTCGACATTATCAAGCTATTCTGAGCTTGACCAGACCCCCAAATTTTGAGTGAAATGATGAAAAAATTTTTTTTGACAAACCGATCATTGATCTGGAATGATTAAAAAATGAGGATACCAGATTTGGTCATTTCTATTCCTGCAATCTAACCTAGAGCGAATGGAAGCATGCAGAATGATCGGCCAAATCCTTCTTGATGAACAAAGCTAATTCGAGAAGAGCAACAAATGAGATTTTAAATACATGGATAAATTCATTATTTTATGACTGGTTCAAGGCTTAATCAATGGTGGGATGTTAAAATACAATCAGTGGAGATTAGACCAAGAAAACTGTAGAAATTCAGGACTACACTCCATGTACATGATGAACACCACAACATGTAACCCCCCCTCAACAGTAGCATTTGAGTTTTCGAAATCTTAATGAGGGTATTTTGTATAGTACACCATTACACATGGTGTACCCTTCCATCGTGGGACAAACCACGTGATGGTTCAGATGGTTGGGAACCCGTTTGGAGGTATATGGGGTCAAGTACATGACTATGTAGTCCGGTACACAGACACAACTAGTAGAGACATGACTCAGGTCATAATTAGCATGGACATATCGTGTAGTCCACATACATGGCATGTACCTTTACATGAGTTGTGTTTTGTGTACTATATAGGGACAAATATAGGTTGTGAAGCGGGACCATTCACTGTTTAGGTCCCCCCACATGCTTTGTACCCCTTGATATCTTCTGATAAAATTTCTAAGCTCTATATATCATTTTTTTAAAATCGAATTCTAGAACACGAGTAGCATATCCTAAGTGTTTTTCTGTTTATAATTCAATAATACATTTAGTGGTGGTTTCTGAGTTATGATGTAAAATGTTCTAGGATTTGAACGCACTGAGCAAACAGCTGATGACCTATTCTAGGTGTTTCCCTCCAACAGGGCTAGGAAGTGGAGTTATCCGATGAATTATTTCGGGTGTTATCCCCCATCATGGGTGGCAAGTGGAATTCTCCAATGACTTCTTCTTAGAGTTAACCTCTAGTAGGTCTAGGTAGTAGATATACCTAAAGGATTCTTTCGGGATTTACCCTCCAGTAGGGTAGGGTAGTTGAGTTCCCAGAATGATTCTTTAGAACATTACCCACTAGTAGGAATTGGAAATGGAGTCCCTTTTTGGATTCATTCAGTCATTATCCTCTATTAGGGTTGGGCAGTAGAGTTCACCGATGACATTCCTGAGCATTACCCTCGAACGGGGCTGGGTAGTGAATTTCTTTAGTGACTAGAAGAGTAGGAACCTTCTGTCGTACATGGGTATGTGATCCATACCTGGATTTTAATCCCCCTCGATTGTGTGGAATAATTAAGAGACATGTTTTAATGTGGAACTGGATGCATGAGGAAGAAGGATGATTTCCCAACTGAGACATGTTTTTGTGGCAGGACTCAAAACAATGTGGGAAAGTCAATTATAACCAAAGAAGATAGTATCAATGTGTGGTGAATGAGTTCATTAGACTTGTGTGTTTAGGGTAGACACATGGGATGTGGGGAATCATTGATGAATACTTTGGGAGATGTTGGTTACTCTTCTTCCCTAGTTGGAAGATGAAGATCCCCTTACTCTCTCATTTTTCCATCTTTAACAGAGCATATATACATATCCTTTTCCTATATCCACTACTTGGGTTGGGTTACTATCCTTCTAGGAGAGGTAATGATGCATAGTGTATACTAAATATTTTCTGTTTCTAGAATCTCATGGTTGTATAATTATAATATCCTACTATAGGTGGAGAATACTGGATATGTAGCTTATATACTAATCATGTTTATCCCCTTGTTCTTGGATGAGCTTAATTTCACAATTTATTTTGTTGAATTTTACACCTTCATTGTACCTTTTTCTATATACTATCTTTATCTTTCATTGTATCTCTTATTGATCCCCCTTTCACCCCTTTTAGTCCATTCTAATGGGTTTTTATATACTCACCCTACATTGGATTTTCCCACACATTTCATGTCCTTCACCTAAGAACTTGAACACATGCACACATGAAACTCATTGAAAAAGTGTAGAGGGAGAATGTAAAAGGTGAAATACTTCTAAAGAGTTAACCAAAAATGCATGAACTTCTAGATAGTACAAAATTATGGTAGTGTGAGTGGAAAAGTAAAGGGAAAAAATACGTGTCCAACTAGAAATATGTCCCAATCTGACAAAAATAGAAAATTAAATGTAGAGAGTCCAACTCCTAAATCCCAATCTACCACCACTGTATGTGGTCAAGAACCTAGTATCCCTATGCTCTTCTAAATTCATGTTCTACCCGTCTATTTTCTTCAAAGAACACGACACATGTGGTAAAATCCCATGAAACAGTGAGTATATACATACCCAGTAGAATTCCCCAAAAGGAGAGAAGAGGGCTCAATAAATGATACTGTTGAACATAAAGATAATAGATAACACAAGGTACAAGAAAAGAATAGAAATCATCCCAAAAAAGTGAATGTAATATTATCCATGAACAAGGGGATAAACACCATGAGTAGATGAAATACACATTGGGACATCGCCACCTATATTAGGAGAGAAAACTCATCAAACCATAAGAAGCTAGATACAGAATGAACATGGAATACCCTATGTGTATTCTCCTATATGGGATGGATAGAAACTATACCCAATGAGTGGGTATAGAATATGGATATATATATATATATATATATATATATTCTCAGTCAAAGAAGCCCAAATAAGAGAGTAAGGGGATCTAAATCTCATAGATCAGCCCAAGAATAAGAGTTACTTATATTTCCAAAAGTTTCCATCAAAGATTCCCATCATCTCACACATATTTCAAGAATAGACAATTTTAAAGAACTAAATCACCAAACCTTGATACTTTCCACTTTGGGTGGAACTGACTCAATCACATAGTTTTAGGTCACATCACAAGAACATGTCTCGGTGGGGAAAGTTTACATCTTCTTCAAGAGTCCAAATCTACATCAAACTATGTCTTGTCACTTTTCTAAACAGTCAAAGGGCATCAAAATCCACGTAAGGATCCCATGAACTATTATGATACGAGGGTCCTACTCTACTAGACACTGAGGAACTCCACTGCCCAACCCTATATGAGGGTTATACTGGGGAATGTCATTAAGGAACTCCACTTCCTGGCCCTTCTAGAGGGTAATGTTATGAAGAAGTCATCAAGGAACTCCAATTCCTAGTCCTGTTGGAGGGTAATGGTTGAAATAAGCCTCCAGGGAACTCTTTTATCCAGTCCTGGTGGATGGTAATTATTTGAAGAAACCATTAGGTAAATCCTATTCCTAGTTTTTCTGGAGGGCAATGACAGAAAAAAGACTGCGGGGAACTAAACTTCATAGTCCTATAATAGTGTAAGACATGGAAAAAACTCATCCGGGAACTCCAAAATGCAACCCTTCTACAGGGTAATGCCTCTAAAGCCATGGTGATACTACACAATTTCAACCATCATCAGTTGTTGCCGAAGTGCGTTCCATGACCGGAACATTTCAAAAAAACCTCAAAAGCCTCATCTGAGGGAAACATCACATTCAATATAAAAAACACTTAGGATAGTCTAATCAAGAACCAAAATGCAAGTTCAAATGAAGGATATATAGGGCTTGTATGTTTTCTCAGAAGAGATCAAGGGGTACACGATGTATGAGGGGACCCACATTGTGTGTGGCCCTTCTTCACAACATGGCAGTTTCCATAGAAAATAATAGACACTCAGTCAATGTAGAGGTACATACAATTTAGGTGGACTACGTTGCATGTCCAGGCTAAATGGGACTCATGCCATGTCTCCAATGGCCATGTCCATGTACCAGAGTACACAGGAGTGTATATGAGCTTATGTAACTCCATAGGGGTTCCTAAACATGTGGACTATCACTCAAGTGGTCTAAATGGTTAAGGGTACCTTAAATGTAAAGGGATACTACACACAGTGTCCTCCTTAATATTTCAAAACCTCTAGCACTGCCATTAAGGGGGTTATACGCTGTATTTTTCAACCTGTACATGGTGTGTAGTATGGATTTTTTTTCTAGTTTTCCACTTGAAACAAATCTAGGCCCATCAGAGATGAATCTCCAATCTCTGTACAACATTAGGGTGACCTAAAGTTTCTCCCATGTAGGGCCTCAAAAGGGGCCATGCTGATGGTAGAGTGATATATATTTTTGTGTGAAAAATCTTCCAGGATAAGATTATCCTCTAAACGCCGGCCAAATTACTACATGCAAGCCCTCAGAATATCCCCTAGTACCTAGATAGTGCACATGCTCTGCCCATCCATATGGGGGGTGAAAAGTTGTACTCATCCTCATCTGGGTCACAAATTCTAGTTGTATTCCTCTCCATAATCATGAAAAAAACCATGCATAATTAACATATAAAATCGTCAAGGGTACCATGTGAAGGTGAATGATCTCCCGTATGTACAAGTACCCCAAAATCTCCACCAAAATCTACCCTTGATAGAAAGGAAGTTTTCTGACATAATGATTTGATCTAAAATCACCTAGATGGTGTCATGGACCTTCTATGTGTGCAGAACCCATGTGAAAATGTGTAAGGACATGTCATCCCATTTCCACTCTGAGATTTCTAGGGGCTACAAAGAACTTTCCTAAACACGGTTCTCATTATTTACCCTATTGACAGGTGGGGAACTATGTGAAAAACTCAAATACGCTTCATCTCATGTTGTACCCCCAAATATGATGTTAATGGTCTATGTATATTTCCCCACACTGGGATGTACAACTATGGGAGAAACAAGTAACCCCCACATCACATCCTCCCACATCGCGACTAGAACAACTTTTTTCCCATGGAATAATATGGTGTGATTCCATCCATCAAAATATCCATATGGTGCATCTCATATGGATATATGATCATGAAAATGCTCACAGTCCATGTTTCATAGTAGAGACTATCTCTCATGATCGATGAGCGAAGGATTCAACAACATCAACTGAAGAAACGTTATACCCTCCTACTCGACTAAGGTCAGTTTAAGGGAAGCTAACTTCTATGAATCCTTCCACACTAAGTGATCCTAGGAATTCCTAGTAAGTTCATATACTATAAAATTTCCCTTCCCTACAGCATATACCATCTCTAAGTCATAGTCTTGTAGGAACTCCAACCAACGTCGCTACCTCAGGTTCATGTCTCTCTATGTGAAGATGTACCTGAGACTCAGGTGAATTGCGTAAACCATGAAGTGCCCTCCTATAATTTAGTGACTCCACATACTCAAGGGTAAAGAATACCACTACAAAATCTAGGTCTCTATTTGCATAGTTCTACTCATGGTATCTCAACTACCTCGATCCGTATGTGATGAATGCCTATCGCTGCATCAATATGTAACTGAGACCCACTCCTGTGGCATCACAATACACTACGAACTCAACACCTTCCTCTAGTAGACTCAACACTAGAGAACTCACCATCATCTACTTCAACTCCTCAAAGGCCTTATGTCACTACATAGACCAAGTAGACATATTCTATTTTCATTTCATGGTGGTCAAAAGGTCTATGATTCAAGAGAAGTATACCCAAAAAAAATAATACCCCTCCAAGCCATGAAGTATTTACACCTATGACACATTATTAGAAGGATCCAAAGAAGGAACTTACTCAGTGTTTTCTATACCCACAACTAAAACATGTTTAGAAATTACATGATCCATAAAGTGAACCTCATGTATCCATAACTAGAACATCATGAGAATTGAGTAATGCTGGTGCTCTAGAAGAAAATCAAGGACCATGCTTAAGTTCCCTACATGCTCCTCCTCAATTGCATATTATATGAGTATGTCATAAATGAATACAACATAAAATAGTCCATGTGTATCTATAAAACCTGGTTTATCATGTCAATAAACACGTACGGTCATTCATAATATCAAAGGGAATCACCAAGAACACATAGTGTCTCTTGCGACATTTGAATGCCAACTTTGGAATATTAGCCTCGTGAAACCTTAACTGGTGGTATCTTGACCTAAGATCGATCTTCAAGAACTATCATTCCCCTCTAAACTATTCAAAGAGTTCATCAATCCTAATCGAGGGGTAATTTTTCTTTATCATGTCTCAGTTCTGGCGATGATAATCCATGAAAATCCAAAAACAGCCATCCGCCTTTTTCATGAAAAACACATGATGTACCAAAGAGGACACACCAGGTCTGATGAAACCTTTATTTTGAAGGTCCTACAACTCTAATAATAACTCCTATGGTTTGTTAGATTCCATTTAATATGCCATAAAGAGATATCAAAGATGTCCATGGGTTCAAGTCAATGAAAAACTTCATCTCCCACCTCATAGGTAGTCTTGAAACATCCTTAAGGATGAAATCCATATTATCCACAACAACTGATGGAAAAAATATTCTTGATGTAACTTCTACATCAAGGCCTACACTCACTAACTAGTGGGTGATGGGTTGTAGCCTCTTAACTACTGAACCAGCTTGTTCTACTATGATACCTCTCCTTCCAGAAAAAGTGAAACGCATTACATTAGTGTGTATGAATCTGACTAGTCTATGGTGATATTCAATGTGGGATCGAACCATGGAAATATAATCCATTCCAAAAAAGGCATCATAGGATTCAATTTTGATGACCAAAATTTCCGGCATGAACCTTTCTCTACCAAGCAATAGGTTACATTGTCAAAAAATAAGAGATAGTGAAGAAGTGTTCCATGGAGGAACCTCATGTTGAATATATTATGCTAGAACCTCTACTGGGAGCTACAACTAACTTAGAAGAAGTATCAAGATAAAATAACCCTTGAATTATTTGTATCTTAGTTTTGGGGAAATTTTAAAAAAACACACAAATCATTCCTTGTGTCACCTCGCGCTCTATTGGATCATAGAAATCCATAGCATGAAGATACCTGTGGCCCCAATCGCTTGCCCCATGAGCCTAATGTGGGCCACTTGGTGGTGGGGGTGGAAGGATATCATAATGTCATCTTCCACCTATATCTCTACATACTCCTCTACTAGCTCTACCTCCCTAGGGGCCGTCATATCCTTTCTTTGGAGATCCCTGAATATGGTGTTGCCTCTTCCGTGGTAGTCCATCAGCTATATGCTTGGGTTGTTGGGCACATCTGGTCAGGAAGTCTCATTCCATGTGACCATTCCCATCACATGTATGGAAACACCCCTCTCTAGGATTCCATTCCTCTCTATTTTTCTCGTCAAATAGAGACTATGTGCCTAAACCTACTCGCAAAAGGGTCACATACTCCGAGATCCCATCAACTGGTGCCTGCTAGCTGTTGCAGATGAATCAGATATGGTATTAAAAATTCCATCTACAACTGTATGGAGTCCCTATGATATAAATATCTCTATCGCAAGTGCTCACTCCATTACCTAGATAGAGGTGGGGATAAAAAAGATCACAATGCTGGATCAAATATCTCTATAGAGCCCCTGTTCAAACATCCGTGCTCAGAAGTATCCATCATAGATCATGTCAAGAGAGTAACACATAAAGTATTTAAACCTCATCGTGTACTCAAACACTATAATCCCTCCCAACTGATGATCTAGAATCTCTTGGATCCGAAATGAGCATAAGTAGGAAGGTTAGTACTTCTCATAGAACAACTGCTAGAAGTCAGCCCAATATAGTGATGAATCATTCTGTATCTGTGTAACAAGGCTCCACCAACACCCAGATTCCCTATGAAAAAGGCTGGCTACCAATTTCACCACTAGATCCATTTGGACCAGAATAAGTTAAATATATTGACCAACATCTCTATCCAATCCTCTATTTCCAGAGGATCTAGCTCACCATGGAACCTCAACTCTCTTTGATGTTGTAACTTTCAAAGCATGATAAGACTATGTGCATCTTTTTCCAACTCTACTAGGATGATATGATACTCAACAGGTGGAGGTGATACTACATACCCACATGGAGGAAGACGATCATGGGATAGACCCTCAACAAATTCCTCATCACTCATAGGATTGTCATCTTGAATAGGAGCTAGTATCCTAGCTGGATGTTGACGCAGAAGAATCCTAAAAGTTACCAAGGAGTATTGAGGTGAGTTGAGAATATATTTATATTTTCATTTACCATTTATCCCTTCAAAAAATGCATTGTCATGCCGAGTCAACAAGAAGGTAGTAATGGTCATAATGAAGGACTATATTGGTCGTCACACCATTACATGATTCTATAGATTGAAATTCATACTCGAGAAACTCTAACACTATTTCCCTAAACCCAACCAATCCTATTAATATGATACATATAAAAAAATCCCAAGGATTGAACTTTCTTTGATATTAATCTGTTATGACACGACCCATTCTGAGGCTCGAGTTGCAACTACCCCAAGCCAGCTCCACAAGCCAGGGGTGGTGACAAGAACCAAAAATGTAAGTAACTCAGGATTCATTTTCATATGAACCTATACACATGACCATGACCAACTCAATAAAAAAAAATTTAATGGTATAAATTAATAGATTCAACACTACTAAAAATTAAACCAAGAATGCATGAAACTCATGGTGGTAATATTTATGGTAGTGTGAACTAAAAATTTAACAAGAAAAAATAAAATCCAAACTATAAATATGTAACAACCTAAAAAATTGTAAAAGTAATTTCTAAGAGTTCCCATATCCTGATTCCCAAGTAATGACCACTATATATAGTCTAAGAACCCAGTATCCCTAAGCTCCTCTGAAGTCACGGTCAACCTGTCTATCTCTTGAAAAGGACACGAAATGTGTAGGAAAATCCCATATAGGGGTGAGTATATACAAACCCAGTAGATCACGCCAAATATGGTGATGGGGGATAAGTAAGAGATACAAAATAAGATAAATACAGTAAATAGAACAAGGTATATGGAAATAGTTTTTCTTAACCCAACCAATGTGAATGTAAGATCATCAATGAACAAGGGTATAAACATGGTGAGTAGATGATCTACCCATAAATCCTTCACCACCTATAGCAGGAGAGTAGACTCATCCATCTACAATAAGTGATACATGGAAAGCATGTGGAATACCCCAAACATCCTCACCTCTCTTGGAAGGAGACTAACTAAACCCAAGTAGTGGGTATAGAAGATGGATATATATATATATATATATTCTTTGTCAAGGAAACCCAAATGAGAGGGTAAGAGGATCTCCATCTCACAGCTCAGCCCAAGAAGATGATTCGCCACAAATTCCAAAACTATCCACAAATAATGCCCAGAATATCACATGACCACGTTAAACACACAAGTTTATTGAACTCAATCACCACACATTGATACTATCCACTTTTGGTGGCACTGACATTCGTATAAAAATAACGCATCTCTATGGGGGAAAGTTTGCATCTTACTCATGAATCCAAATCTACATCAAACCACATCTCTTCACTATATTGCATAGTCAAGGGGCTCTATATTTAGGACAGGATCCCATATCTTGGTATGATAGGAGGGTCATACTCTTCTAGTCACTGAGGAACTCCACTGCCCATCCCCATTGGAGGGTAACACTCGAGAATTTCATCAGGGAGCTCCACTGCCCAACCCCACTGGAGGGTAACACCCAGAAGAGTTCATCGAGGAACTACACTACCCAATATTGTTATAGGGTAATGCTAGGAAGAATCCATCAAGGAACTCCACTCCCATGTCCTGCTATCATCGGTATATTGGGACATTTTTGCAGGGATTAATTGTACATGCATGATATAGGATTCAGTCTTTAAACATCCTTCTTGAGTCAGCACCCCATTTCTGTTGATATATATATATGCTCATCTGACTATGGTACTCCTTGATAACCTTCAGGATGACTTTGCAATGATATATAGATAAGATATGTGCTCCAGTTCTTGACGACGATCCTATGAGAAATGGGGACTCAATTTAGGGTCTATCTTGCGAACTCCTTCCCCCATGTGGGAAGGTATCATCACCTCCATATTTAGAGTAGAAGATCATCCCACTAGATCTTATTTTGGATGTGAGTAGAATTAGGGATATATGTGAGTTCCAACCTAAGATACAACTAAGTTTCCATGGAGATCTAGATCCTCATGCTTTAGAGGATTGACTAGAGTCGGTGGTCCGTATATTTAGGATTATTCAGACACCAACGGATTAGGTGGTGGAACTGATAGTCTGCCTTTTCCACATAGCAACTAGGTATTAGTGAAACCTGGTTATGAAAATTCATGATGATTCGACACTATTTAAAGATAAATTTTAATGGCTGTTCTAGGAGGAGTACCACCCCTCCTTCTTGTGCTCAGTCTGGATCCATGAGATTTTGGAGCTTCAACAGGGAGGGATGATGATGGCTGAGTATGTGGAAAGGTTCATAGACCTTAGGTGATACTCCCTCTACATGATCTGTGATGGCTACTTCTAAGAAAAGAAGATTTGGTAGGGACTCCTCTGAGATATTCAGTCCATCAGTGTTCCTTTGTGCATCCCCACCTATGACAACATACTTGATCAATCACTAGTGATAAAAATATTTCTATCAAAGGGATGAAAGAAAGTTGGAGCTAGTAGTAGGTGTCCTAGAGCTGAGTCATATGTAGCAACTAAAAGACACCAGGTTCTAGGATCTTAGAGTAAGAGGCCCTTCCATGAATAGGCTCAATCACATAGTCATTTGTGGACGAGATAGCGCGGAGTGGCAGGGAAGCCTAGAGAGGGGAATTTGAATACTTGTGATAGGTGAAATCACATGGAATGTGACTGCCCAACCAGACATGTCTAGGAACACATGAACATAGATGATGGACCTCCATGGAAGATTTAGCACCGTGATCAGGGATATTCCAGTAAATAATAGGGTGTTAACTAGGGAGTAAAATCTAGAAGAAGAGAAAGAGGAGCTGCAGGTGGAGGATGTTGTTATAAGATCCTTCCACCACCATCACCAAGTGGCCTACATCAGGCTTTGAGGGATTACAGTTGGGGACTAGGGAATCTACAAGATTTTGTTTTTGATAATATGACAGAGCATGAGATGATATGAGATATGATATTTGTGTGTTCTACTCTTTCCTCAATACGGGTAGACACATGTTCCAGCCATTCTTTTGTCTCAATACTCTTATGAGAGATAGATCTCCCATTAGAGGCTCTCGCACAACAGTTTCGAATTGAGGTTCCTACAAGGAACACTTATTCTATATCATTCATTTGATGGTTGTGTGACCTATATCTTAGTGGAGAGAGTTTCACATGAGAAATTTTTTTCATCATGGAAACCTATAACATCATCTTGGGTTTTAATTGTTTTTCCATGGTCTACACCCATATCGATTGTCACCATATAATAGTCAGATGCTTATACAATGATGGGATGATATTATTCTTTTCTATAGAGAGAGGTCTCATTGGAGAGCAAGTGGGTTTATAAAGAAGGTTTATATATCCAACCAACCCACTATTGGAGAGTGTAGAACTTGGTGTCATAGGCTATTTGGGCATCTGGGTTCCTTTGATTGAGGAGTATTATGTGGAAGTCTTCCCGAGGATGTTCCAGGACTACCACTAAAGCAAGGGATGTAATTTTAAATTAAATTTCATCTAGGGACATCCCTGATATATTTTTTATCATATTTTCTAGAACATACTGACATCGATGAATTGCGATTGCAATTGGAGGATCTTCAAGATAATGGTTTCATCAGACCCAGTGTGTCCCTCTAGGTAGCTCCTGTGTTTTTTTTGAAAAAGGTGGATAGGATCTTATAGATTTTCATTGATTATAATCTCTTGAACTAGGACATGATAAAGAAAAAGTACCCCTTGTCGAGTATTGATGACCTCTTTGACCAGTTGAAAGTCATGAGATGGTTCTCAAAGATTGATCTTATATTCAGCTACCACCAGTTGAGGGTTCACGAGGATGATATTACAAATATGGCATTCCAATGCTGTTATAGAAAATATGAGTTCCTAGTGATTCTATTTACTGTGACTAATGCCCCCACTATGTTTATAGCTTTAATGAACAAGGTTTCTTATCCATACTTGTACCATTTTGTCATTTTCTCCATCAACCACATACTCATATACTCTACAATAGAGGAGGATCATGTTTATCACTTGAGTACGGTTATTGATTTTATTTCAGAGTACCATATTTACAGAATGTTATAGAAGTGTAATCTCTTGATACATTAGGTTCACTTTCTGGGCATGCCATTTCCAAACATGGTTTATTCATGGATCATGTAATGATTGAGGTAGTTCTTTCTAGGGATCCACCCAATAACATGTCTGAGGTGTAGAGATTTATTAGATTGGTGGGGTACTACAACTGGTTTGTGTTAGAATTATATAGAATTATAGACCCTTTTAATACCTTGATGTAGAAAGGGGAATCTATTTACCTGGTCTAAGCAGTGCTAAAGGGACATTGAGGAGTTATGGTAGAGGTAGATGAGTGCTCCAGTGTTAATACTACCATAGTAAGGCACTGAGTTCATTGTAAATTGTGGTGCCTCAAGAGTAGGGATTTGATGAATGTTGATGCATAAAAAATAAGTCATATCATATGAGTCAAGGCAACTGAGGCCCCATGAGCCGAACTACACAACTCTTGACCAAGAGTTAGCAACAGTAGTCTTCAACCTAATGATTTGGAGGAACTACCTTCTGGGAGAGTGATTCATTGTTTACTCAGACCACCAGAGCCTTAGGTAAGTCTTCACACAGAGCTCATTGAACTAGAGGTAGTGACAATAGTTGTAATTCTTACTGGACTACAACTTCAAGATATTCTATACTTTAGGTAAGGGAAACATTGTAGCATATTCACTTATCATGAAGTCCTATGATTTCATAGTGCATGATGATTCTGGGAAGCTACCTTCCCTACAGATGACCCTGGTGGAGGAGTAGAGGACATCCTTTCTTCAGTCAATGGTATTGACTCTTTTTCTCCTTGAGCATGTTATAGAGTCTCAATTAAGATACATTGACTACAGGGTTTTACATGATCAGATATACATAGTTAATGCAACAGATGGATTTTCTAAAGGATGGAATAATGTCATCTTGTTCTAGGACTGAATAATGGTTTCAGTCATGATATAATTGAATGTGATGCGGGAGTTCCATTATTCTCCCCATGCTATACATTTTGGTGTGGGGAATATGTTCAGAGATGTTTAGTGGAAGTTTTTGTGGTCTAACATGAGATTCATCATAGTTGAGATTTTGTTTCGGTGCCTCACCTATCAATGGTAAAAAGTTGAGCACCATATTCTGGCTACTTTTTTTAGCCCCTTAATATCCCAGAGAGGAAATGGGATGAAATATCCATGGAATTCCTTAACAGTATTTCACACATAGAGAAGGGCCACAATTCCATCTTGGTGATAACTGATTGTCTCACAATGTTACTTCACTTCTTTTGTATCAAGAAGAAGAGTTCTATGGATAGTCTGGGGAAGTTATATATACAGTAGATAATTTTCTTTAACAGGGAACCCTTGATGATTTTCTTTCATCATTACATGTGATTTACATCATGGTTATAGAGAGGACTGCATGAGGCAATAATGACCCAATTGTGAATGAGTATAGTCTTTCACCCCCAAACTGATGGGCAGACAGAGCACACTATCTAGGAGCTAGAAGATATTTTGAGGGATGGCATGTTGGACTTCAACCGGAGTTGGGATTATCACATTCCCTTGGTATAGTATGCATAAAAAAGAAATACCACTTTACCATGGGCATGAAACCTTTTCAGTACATATATGGGAGACACTACAGGTCACCCTTGTGCTGGAAAGAGATTAGTGGGACATCTCTAGTGGTCCCAGAGATAGTGAAAGTGATAATGGAGACTGTCGAGGACATATGTGAGTAGTTGAGGATGGCCTAGAGAAGTTAGAAATACTACAAAGATTGCTACTGTTGGACATTGGAGTTTGAGTAGGGAGACCACATTTTCCAAATATTCTCCCCACTACGAGAAATGTGGAGGCTAGGATAGGGAGGAAAGCTATCCCATTGGTTCATAGAGCTATTCAAGATTGTGCAGAGGGTTGACGATGTTTCTTACCACTTGAACCTACTACCAACGTTGGAGTGAGTGAATGAAATCTTCCACATGTCATAGCTGAGGAGATTTGTTCCCGACTTTTTCACATTATCTACTGCGGAGAGGTATAAATCAAGGATAGATCCACCTTTATGGAGAAATCAGTGGTGATTGAAGATCATCTGGAGTGGAACCTATGTGGACAAACCATCTCTTTGGTTAGAATGATGTCTCATATTGAAAATGTGTAGAAGAACCAAGTTCAGGCTAAGTAAACCAAGTTGTTTTTTGAGTTTTTCTTTTCAGGGAAGAAAATATTGGATTAAGAAATTATATAGAGACACTATTTTTTCCTTATAAGACATTGGTATATTTCTACATATATTTATAGAGCTTGGTGCCGAGATGATGTGTGATTCCGAGGCTCTGTATGCCCGGAAATAATATTATAAAAATATTAATTATATTTTATATTTTTTGTGCACATATTATCAAAGAAAAATAGATAAGTATTAAATGGTTGATCAAATTAGAAATCCAAGAAAATAGTTGAGTCAGGAACATAGTGTTCTCCCTAGGCACAACATAAAATGAGTCAACGTGGGACGTTCTAAACCCTCTCTCATTGGAATAACATTAAGTGGATTTAATTAATTTTTTATTTAATTATATTAATCCACTTAACCTAAAGGTAAATATTTTTAAATATATTGTTATAGTGATTTTTCTAGAGTTGTCATCATAATCCCGCGATCATCGTTGAGCTCTCTCCCTCCTATATTGATGAACCCTTTGGTGAATGATGATGAATCCTTAGATCAATGTGAATCGAAGCATGATGAATGGAATGGATCTTTATGCTATGTTAGTGGAAGCATTCTTCATGATCAAGAGATCCAATATGAGGTGTGGCTCATCTTTTGGTGTTTTTATTCCATTGGATTAAATGTTTGAGTGGATTGATAGTTCTTTTTGATCTGTACCCATGTTGAAAAATATTGCATGAGCCTAAGTACTGATATAATTATTTTGTTTTCGAATCTACACTTCCCATTCTTGATCGATTGGCTATGAACAGTAAGACTCAATCAATTGACCTTTCTTATTATTCCTTTTCTCCCTATTTTCATTTAATTCATTACTGGTTAGATCCTCATGATCCCGATTTGACAATTTCTCGGTGGCCCAAGCTCAATCGATCACCTAGATCACTAGTGGATATAAGAAATGCGAATGATATGATGAATCAAGAATAAATCCAGGAAAATGGAAAGTCAAGGATGACCGATCTAGTGTCTAAACATCAAGAAATAAAAAAGAAGGATCACTGGTGATGTTTGAAATGGATGGTGGAATCCCCATGGAAAATGATGGCCTATTTCCAGCAAACGACGATTGGAAAGTGTAAATCTCATCCAGATCCCCGAGATTCCGGAGGTATTGAGGTGTGATATATAGTAGTGAGTCTTGAATTGAAGTATGAAGAATAGATTAAAAATATGATGTTTCTAAAAAAACCTAACTACAAACCACATACTAGGATGAACACACGACATGTTGCCCCTTTCCCGGGTGGTGGCTAGGGTTTGTGAATGTTATGGATGACATGGTGTGTAGTCCTTCCTTACACGTTGTGTATCCAAATAAGGTTGAAAAAACCATGTCATGGATCCCACGATCTAGAGTTCATGTAGAATTACATGGAAACTAGTTGACCACAAAGGTATCATCTTATGTGGAACCATATGCAGGGTACCAGAGTACACAAAAACAGAGTCTGAGTACACATAAATGACCAAAGGAGACATGGATCGGGTCCTGGTTAGCCTAGGCACACTGTGTAGTCCACCAATATGGCATGTAACTCTACAATGACCAGGTTCCATGTTCTATTAGGGACACAACCAGGTTTTTAAGCATGCCAAATGTCATTTGGGTCCCCTCAATGGGTTTTACCCCTTGAGCTATACTGATAAAACTTCCATCCTCAGTGTCTCATTCATTTGAACTCATATTTTGACCCACAAGTAACATATCCTATATTTTTTTCTTCTTAAAATGTGATGGTGCCCTCAAATTTGGTTTTTGAGATTCAATGTAAATTGTTACAAGATTGGAAGGCACAAAGGTGAAACTTAATGATGTAAGTAATCATGCAGTATCCCCAAGGATTTATGGACATAAACTCCAGAAGGGATGGGCATTGTATCCCCCAATAACTTCTTTTGGTCATTACCCTCTAGAGGGACTAGGTAGTGGACTTCTCTGATGACTTATTTTTTGTTTACCCTTTAGCAGGGCTGGGGAGTGGAGTTCCTCAAATACATATTATGAACATTACACTTATTAGGATTGGGAATTAGATTTCCCCAAAAACAATTCTATGAATTACCCGCAAGTTAGGCTAGGTAGTGGAGTTCCTCAATGAAATTCCTGAGTGTTACCCTCCAAAAGGGATGGAAAATGGAGTTCCTTTATTACTAGTAGAGTATGAGCCTCCCTTCCATACCAGGGTATGGGATCTTTACCTATATTTTGATCCCCCTCGACTATGTAGAATAGTGACAATATGTGATTTGATATAGCTTTGGACTCATGAGGGAGAGGGATGTTTTCTCCATTGAGACACATTCTTATAACATGACCTAAAACTATAAGTGTGAGTTAGTGTTTTCTAAAGTGGATTGTATCAAGGTGTAGTGATTGAGTTCCATTGATGTGTGTTATTAGGAAGGATGCATGATATATTGGGAATTGTTGAATGTTTTTAGTGGAACTATTGGCTACTATTGTTATTGGGAAGAACTGTTAGATGGATATCCTTTTACTCACCTTTTTGGGATGTTTTAAATGAATATATATATATATATATGTAAATAAATATATCCTTCTTCTATACCCACTTCTTGGGTTTATTTACCCTCTTTCTAAAAGAGGGAAAGATATGCATGGCATGCCACATGATTTTTCTGTTTAGCTTCTCTTGGTTGGATGATTCTGCTCTCCTAATATATGTGGATAAGCCTCAATAAAAAGTTTATCTGCATACCAGGTTTGGCCTATTATTCATGGACAAGATTACTTTCACTGTTTTTGTTTTTATATGTTCTCTTTCACAATACATTGTTCTATCTACTATCTTTCTCTTCATTATGTCTCTTAGTTATTCCCATTTGACCCCTTTCAGTGTGTTCTAATAGGTATGTATATATCAACCATGAATGGGCTTTTCCAACACATTTCATGTCTTCTGCAGAGGATGGATAGGTCGACTGTGAATTTAGAGGATATTAGGGATATTGGGTTCTTGTACTGCAAATAGTGGTCATGGCTTGGGATTCAGGAGATGGGCTTTCAAAACATTTACTTTCCCGTTTTTTTTAGATTGGGACATATTTTTGGTTGGGCATGTATTTTTTTCCCATTATTATTATTTTTGTGAAATAATATATTTGACATATGTTCTTCATACGATGTCTTAAAGATGACTTGTTAGTGGTGTTGTGAACCTAATTTGGGATAGAAATTTTGATAACATTATTGTATGTTTAATTCATATTTTTCGGGTCCCACAAGGCATCATTCTTATGTTATATGGTGAAAATTTTCTTAATAACAAAGCATATGAATTGGCTAAGTGAATAAACTATTTTAAGTGTTTTTTAACATAGAACATGATTGTGACCTCTATAGTGGACTTCAAGATTTGATGTGAGATATTATGAGTGTGACATATTTTAGGGCGTGCTCGATGATGACAATGATAAGATGATATCATCAGTGTCCAGATAGAGGTGGTACTAACCTATGGAACCAGGGCATGTGCCCTCTATTTATGGAGACAGTACTCCACTGTCGTATGAGCGTCAAGGTCCTCCATACTTGGTGTGTAGATATAGATATGGCTATCCAATATCATAATAGTGTGAAGGCCCTATATTCATGGATATGGTACTCCGCTTTCATATCATCGTGTAAGTCCTCCATACTTATTATCATAGATATGGTACTCCCCTGTCATATGAGGGTGTGGGTACTCCATGCTCATGATTTTGATAGAGACGGTACTCCCCTGTCAAACAAGGGTGTGGGTCCTCTATATGACCTCTTCAAACAGATACATGAGATGCTAGCCATTGACAATAGAATTTTAGAACAATTAGCTACTCTTCTTCTTGGGTTGAACTTTGTGATGGATATCCCTTTACTCTCTCATTTTAGATTCTTTGAATGATCATATATATATATATATATATCCTTCATTTTTATGTACTTCTTTGATTTTGTTACTCTCCTTCCAGGATAAGACAAGACGCAAGATTTATGCCAAGTGATTTCCATATATAGCTTCTCATGGTCAGATGAGTCTACTCTTCTTCTATATGTGGTGAAATTATCAATGGGTAGTTCATCTACTCATCGTGTTTATCCCCTTGTGTTTGGAAGAGTTTACTTTAACTCTTTTTGGGTTGAGTTGTACTCTTTCACTCTACCTTGTCCTATCTTATATCTCCCTTTTCTATTGTATCTCTTAATTCCCCCCTTTATCTGTTGGAGAATCCTCCTAGGTTTGTTTGTACAAACTCTTACATGGGATTTTCCTGCATGCATCATGTTTTATGCAAACGACAGACATGTTGACAATAACTAAAGAGGATATTTGGGAGATTGGGTGCTTATACCATATACTAGGGTCGTATCTTGAGATTAAGGAGATGAGATCTCTTAGATATTTAATTATAAAGTTTTTATCAGGATGGGACACATTTTTGGTGGGTAATGTATTTTTCCCTTTACTTTTCAGCTTACACAATAGTACTTCTGTACTGTCTAGAGGTTCATGCATGCTTGGTTTATTTTATAGTACTATTTCATATTTTCTTCTTTCCCTCTTCATTTTTTCATTGAGTTAGATAAATATGTGTGTATATGTACTTAATAAAAGGCCTCCCTGTTTTAGTTAAAACTTCATTGATTTTTGCTACCCACTGACCTATAGAAACATTCATGATAGTTCATTGGAGTAGAAGAGATGAATACGGGCTCAATACCCCCACATTTTTTCCTAGTTTTTTTACTTTTAGGGGATGAAAATCATGGAAGGAATAATGTAAAATCCAATTTCATTCATTTTATTAATATAAAATATTTCTATATATATTTGTAGAGATAGGGATGAGACAGTGGGCAATTTCGAGGCCCGATTTTCCTAGAATTAATTTTATAAAAAATATTAA
The DNA here is from genome assembly GCA_963277665.1 of Viscum album. Classification (NCBI taxonomy): domain Eukaryota; kingdom Viridiplantae; phylum Streptophyta; class Magnoliopsida; order Santalales; family Viscaceae; genus Viscum; species Viscum album. The sequence goes on along the minus strand of OY728133.1, from coordinate 1,230,368,316 downwards.
ATATATCTCATAATGTGTGTGCTTGATATATCAAAGAAAATGGGATAACTCTTAAAAGGTTGGTCATATCATAAATATGCATCCATGGTTGTTTCTATAATGTGGTGTTTACATCGATGTGACATAAAATGATTTGGAACAGGATGTTCAGACCCCTCGCTTGTTGGTGGTGCATTTAAGTAGATAAATTAATTTAAATAATTAAGTCATTTTTGACCTAGATATATTCTATAAATATATCAATAGAGAAGATTTTCTAGTGTTGGATCACAAATCATACGATTTACAATGAATCTTTATACCTCCATTGTTGGTGAATCCTTTGGAGAATGACGATGAAACTCCATGATTGAGCAGATCAGAACAAAACAAACTCATCAGCTCCTACTAATTGTTATTTGAGCACATTATTCATCAGAGATCAATCCAAAATAGAAGAAGTACTCATCTTTTTGTTTTTTTTGACATTTTATTAAATGTTTGAATAGATCATTATTATTTCCTTGATCCATGCCTTGAATATTCATCACATCTTCCCATGTTTTGAGATTTTTTTTCTTCATAAAACCGAAGTTCTCTATTCTTGATCATTGACCATGAATCTTGGTAGATTATGTTTAAAAATTTGTTTTATGGTGATTTAATCCCTCAATTATTTAAATTCTTCACCGATAGGATCCACGCAGTCCAAATTTGACTATTTCGAGAGGTACCAAGCTCGATCAGACCCTTAGATTTGCAGAGAATCAGTGGTAATACAATAGTTTGATGATCCAAGAATAGATATAGAAATATTGTGAGATGAGGATGCCATATTTTGTGGTTTATGTTCATGGAATAGAACTGAGAGAAAATGGTGGTGTGTTAAACGATCATCCAAACCCTTCTTGATGAATATGGGCAATTGGAGGTGAGAAAAGGCTGAGATCTAAAACCCATGGCCAGATATAGGTGGTTTGGAATTATTCAATATGGAATCAACTGTGGCATGTACATATTCCAGACACAATTATAAGATCTATAAAATTGGTAAAAATCCAGACTAAATATCTTGTATATGATGAACAACATGGTGTGTAGCCCCCCTTAGTGACAAAACTAGGGTTTTGGATTTCTTAAGGACATAGTGTGTAGTCCCCCCTACACACTGTGTAGCCTTCCCTAGTTGGAAATCCCAAATTACAGGTCACATGGTCTAGAACCCGTGTAGAGGTACACATGGTAATGTACATTCATGTGTACTCTAGTACATGGATACGACCAACCGTAGACAGTCCAGTCCCCAGATAGGTCGGACAGGTCATGTTGTCCACCTATATGCAATGAACACCTTCATGGTTAGGAGAAATGTATCATCCAGGGACATAGGTAGTTGGTGAAGTGGGACCACCCGTCGTGTGGGTCCCCTCACATGATGTGTACCCCTTGAGATCTTCTGAACAAACTTTGAAGTCCGTATCTCCTTTGTTTGAACTTAAATTTTGGCTTACAAGTATACTATCATAAGTGTTTTTATGTGTAGAACACAATGGTTTCCTTGGTTAAGGATTTTGAGATATGATGTGAACTGTTCTAGGCTCAGAACCCGCTATGGTGACACCTGATAATGGTAGTGATTATATAGGATTACCATAGATTTCAGAGCATTACCCTCCAGCGGGGCTAGGAATTATAGTTTTCTGATAACTTCTTATAGTTTTTACCCTCCATCAGGGATGGTAAGTGGATTTCCTCAATGATTTTTTTGGATTTTACGGTCTAGTAGGGCTGTGAAGCAGATTTCCTCATTGAATTTTTCTAGATGTTACCCTCCAGTAGGGATGGGTAATGGAATTCCCAGATGAACTCCCTTGAGAGTTACCCTCCAGCAGGGCTAGGCAGTATAGTTCCCTGACTACTCATCTGGGTGCTACCCTCTCACAGGGTTGGGATGTTGAGTTCCCCAATGAATTTTCGAAGAATCACCCTCCAAAAGGGATGTGTAGTGGAGTTACATGATGACATTCCCAATCAGTACCTTCCTGTGGGGATGTGCATTAGAGTTCCTCAGTGACTATCAGAGTAGGACCCTCCTATTGAACCAGGACATCAGATCCTTACCTAGAGTTTGTGGCCCCTCGACTATGTAGAATAGTGATGAGACATGGTTTAATGTGGCTTTGAACTCACGTGGAAGAGGGACGCTTTCTGCAATTAGATGTGTTTTTGGGACGTAACTCCAAATCGTGGGGGAGAGTAAGTGTCACCCAAAGAGGATAATATCAAGGTGTGGTGAATGAGATCCTTTGAGTTTTGTGTTGATGGAAGACACATGGAATGTTTTTCATCATTGATGGATACTTTTTTAATTGTTGGATACTCTTATTATTGGGATGAGCAATGAGATGGATATCACCTTACTCTCCCATTTGGGCTTCTTTGACTGAGAATATATATTTCCTTAATCTATACCCACTCCTTGGGTTTAATTACTATTCTTATAGGATATGTGAAGATGTGTGGGTTATGACACATGATTTCTGTGTAATGAATATCATTGTTTGATGTGTCTACTCTCTTGTTATATGTGGAGAATACTTGACAAGTAGTTAATCTACTCATTGTGTTTTTCAACTTGTGCTTGTAAAACCCCAAACCTAGTTACCCAAAGTCATTTCATTATTATAATACTTTGGCATGATTATAAGGAATCATGTTCTGAAGGACCAATCAGTTTAGCCGTCTTGGAAAATAGATTACATACATTAACTTTACATTTCAATTTCAAACATAAAACACAACATAGGTTGTTCTTTGAGAACACCATTATCCCCCCTATATTAACCATACATATCAATCATAATAAACTTCTTGTAATACTAAAAAAATAAATCATAAGAAAGGGGTGAGCTCAGATGCTCAGTAAGGGTAAATAATTTAGCGGAAGCTATAGACTTTTAAGGCAAGATGGGAAATAAAAACAACATCCTTTTTAAACATAATGTCAAACATAATAAGGAAAAAATAAATCAAACATAACCATATAAACATGCACATGGATATTCTACTAGTCTAAAAATCACATGTAATAACTAATTTCATTATGAAGGAATTCCTAACACAGGACATCATTACCACAAAGTCAAGGCATTGTACCAAAACTACAAATAATTTTTTTTACAATGCCTTTTCCCAAGACACTAGTTTGTCTCATGAGATCTACCGGTGTATCAAGGAGCTATAGTAGGCTCCACCCATCACTTACTAAGTCTAATACATTCCTCAAATGAAAAAGTTGAAACATAACATAAACATTCATATTAAAACTAGCATACGAAATGTCAATACATTAACCATAAATCATGAATGGTATAAAAATAAAAAATTCATAGCCAAACATATCATAAAACATTCAATACAATATGAAATATTTTATTATAATAAATCAAACTCAATCAAGAATAATATCCAGTAAAGGATGCTGACATAGTTGATAATGATCAATAAAACTTTTCAAGAGAAATATCCCCTTTTGTGAAATAATTTAAAAGTCACACATTTATAAGGGAAGTAATTTAAAATAGATTTTTTATTCAAGGTGTTCCATATGAATTTGAAACTTTTGAAAAAAATTATCATTTCAAAACATGCATGTCCATATAAATAAATCCTTAAAATCAATTTGAAAACATGGACATTAAATAAAAGGATTTAGAAATAGAAATCATTGAAACATTTAAAATGATGATATAGTTAAATATAACCTCCCATTAAACCTTAAAATATTCCTTTTGAAAACATTTATATAAAATATGGGTATCAATGATAAATATGTCCCAGTAAATACATACACATATACAATCTTAGATAATAATGAGATTGAGGAAACAACACTTACCCGAAACATTATTTTGGTTGAGGGTACGTTTAACCTTTGGTGTAATGACCATAGACTGTTATTAAAATATACTAGAACCATATTCATATTTATTATATCATACATGATTCATTTATGACTTTATACCACCCATTTAAATATTATTTCCATGTTAAATTAACATTTCGGGTAATAATTGCTTTATTTATCGTATGTGTTTTAACTTATCATTCTTGATCGTATCATTTATATCATGATCTAAATACTTCCAGAATATAAGCCTTGATTTATATATCATATATATTTAGAATATTAATATTTATAATATATAGATAAATGAATTGGAAGGTACCGTTTTTGAAGATGGTAGGTCGTACGTACGCATAAACGTTGTTTCCGTTTTCATATTGTATTGAACGGAAGTAAGTGAATAAGATATATGTAAGTAAATATATATATATATATATCTCCAGTATAATTATTATGTCATGTGTTACATAATTATTAATAATATATATTTTTATAATCATCATTGAATGGTGAACGTGGGAATGAATCTCATCGCGTCATGGAGACGGTAATCCGTACGTACGCACGAGCAACAATATGATTATATTGATGGTGAAATCGTATGTAATTGGATGGTATATCATATATAAATAATAAATAACATGTTATATTTATTATTTATATTAGTTATAAAAATTATTATACCCATCCAAATAATGAAGTGTTTGAATAACAAACTACACCACAATGTGGAGATGGTAAGCCCTACGTACACACGTATAGTGACCTTGTCATTTAGAGGATGGATAGAATTAAAAATATGGTTGTAACATATTTATAATAACATCACAGTATGTAAGATGTACTGTATTTATTATTTTTGTATGTAAACAACAAATAAAGAGGAAGTGGAAGATGAAAAGAACTTGAAAGAGGGTGGTGAAATTATTACCTCTTCTTCGGGTGTTTCCTTTTGAGTTGATCAAAAGGGATCCTTAGGTTGGATTTATGATCAAATTAAGGACTCTAAGTTGATTTTAATAAATTTGGGAGGATATTTTTGTAGGGGTTGGACGATCCAGATGGCTTTGGAGGTGTGATATTGAGATAAGGGTAAGTACCCTTTTATAAGAGTGGTGAGGGTCACTTTAGGAAAATCTTGAAATATTATTTAATAATAAAATAATTTTCTATTTATAATGGATCCAAAATAATTTATTTAGAGGATAAGGTGGGTATGGTTCAAAAACATCACAACCAATAGGTTTTTGACATGTTTAGGTCACCATATTAACCTTTATATTTAGATTTAACTCTTAGTTAAATAGTTTTACATTCACCATGTCTCTTTGTATTTTTATATTATATGGTTAATAAACTTACTATAAACATCTAAGAGAACCCCAAGTGATTTATTATTAATATATATACCCTTATACATATTTTTTTTTGCCAAACTTTATATTTTTAGGAATATTTTATCAATTAATAATATGGTATTAGTTTAAAAAACTCAATTATGGCAATTTTGACACTATTTAGTATTTGATTTTTTTTGAAAGCCATAAAAAATTTATCACTTTGAATAATTTTTTAACCAGCCCTAAAATGTATAATTAAACTAGAAAATTAGTGTAATTCATCATAATTTTAAATTTACATTTATTTGGATATTTATAATAACATTTATTTTTATATTTCATTAATTAGGTCATTACAACATCATCATTATGTCATAAATAAATTATATTATTTAATGTCTAAAAATTATAAATAAAATACCATTATGTTAGAAATATTTTTATATTTCTAATGAATATTTATAGTCAAATTTATATTGTGTAACCCTATATTAAAAATGGGTTAGTTATTAAACTTTTAATTTTACTCTTTTAACTATTCTTTAAATAAAATAATAATAAATGTCCTAATATAATCCAAGTGGGCCAAAAAGGATCAAATTTTATTCCTAAGGTTCTTATTGATCTAATTATATTTATCCAATAGAATTAGATTACGTTTTAGGATAATTATGATATCATTTTTACCCTTAATTACCCTATTTAGTTTTAACTGTGGTCAATAAAAGTCAAAGGTTACTATTCACAAAAAATATTTTCATTATATTGAACCACATTTTACATACTTATATAAACTGTGTTTCTCAAATTTTTTAAATTCAACTAATAGAAGTGCCAAAATTGTGTTTTATGCAAATTTGCAAATGCTCCTAGAAGGTGGGTAAAAGAGGTTTAAAAGTTCAATAAAATTTTATACATCTAATTTTATTATAAAATGACTCCAAAAAATTACATTGAACTTATATAGGTATTATATATCTATTTTTACATAAAATAAATTTAAATAAGATAAATAATTATTTAAATAAAAAGTTGGTTTTAAATAATAACATAGTGTTTTTCACTATTCATCAAAAATAAAAACATTCAGAAAAATACCAAAAATTCACCCAAAGATAATTTTGATATTCTAAATTAAAAAATAAATAATATTTTACCAAATTTAAAACATAGAAGTTTCATTCATTAATTTAGAGTTAATTCCCTTTGTCATAACCAAAAAGCGGGTTTTAAAAAAGTATAAACTATCAAAAGATTGACAAGTGTTTATGTCAAATTTAAATGTAAAATTACTTATAATGACATAAATTGTATTAAATGATAAAAGTATAATCTAAATATACTTAAAAACCTTTAAAATTAATAATTTAACACTATAAATTGTTTTGATGAGAAAAGTTGTCTTCAATTAAAATATAGTATTTTCCACTATTTTTCAAAATATGAATGTTATCAGAAAAGTACCAAAAAGTTATCCGAACAAAATTTTTATGTACCAATTCTAAAGAAGATTTTAATTTAATTAAATTGAATATATAAAAGTGTCAAATATTGGTTTTAAAAAGGGTTTTCCATTAAATGGTGGAAAAATTCCATTTTAGGAAAAGTACTTCATTTATCTGAAAAAATGAATTTATTCTTATATTATGTCTCAGAAACACATATTATGGATTCTAAAATTATATTGTGTATATAAAATTTAATATTTAGTTAATACTATTCACAACCTTTTTTTGAACTGCTTGTTTTGTAAGTCATGGTCCGCTCGAACTCGTTGTTGCATGTAGTGCAAGTTATTGAATTACTTTGAAGAGATAAAATACTATGAAATCCTGGGGTGTTACATTCTCCACTCCTTTAATAAATTTCATCCTCACAATTTGAAAATGTTCTTTGAAAATAAAATGCTAAAAATAGTAAAATACCTTTGTGGAAAACCCACATCAAAAATTGGTTTAATAAAATTTAATCTTAATAAGAGGGAAAGGGAAATGAAAATGTCACCATCAAATTATGATAATGACTAGGAGAACATTGGTGGAAATTAGAGACACATAATTGGAAGAAAAATATTAATATTTATATGGAGTGATTGAGGTCATCAATCACAAACAAGTGTACAATTGAGGGCCTCAAAGCCATTGATCTATGATGATTTAAAATATCATCAGTTCAACAAAATATATGGTATTAGGATAACACATTTTTGGTTTTAATATCACTTCCCTAAAGTTTATGAATTAATTTATTCATACAATAAGATAAAAAAATATACTTGACAAATAGAGTTTCGTCTTTCAACTAATTCCTACCACAAACTCATCTTTCACTCTAAAAGATAATAGAATTTAGAAATATTATATTTATCCTAATTATATAGGGTTCCAAAAATAATTAATTTATAATTCATTTGTAAGACTATTTAAAAAAACTACATTATACAAACTAATACATCACGTAGGATAGTGGTAGGTGATGCACCCTTGTATCCCTTTGGTTGTGGGTTCAAGTCTCGCGGCCTTACAGGATGCGACAGGTTGTCGCCCAACCTTCGGGTTGTCCTTTCATAACAATACAAAAATAATCTTATGAAATGCTTTAACCTTAACAATAGAATCCAATGTAAAACTCAATCCATTCCAACCTTTAGTCTTATCCAACATACTTCTGTCCAAAATCACAGTCCAAAATTTAAAAGGAAGGTAAACATAATGAAGATATTTTTCCCACATAATAACATGTGAAGAACTTCATCATGTATTCTTTTAAAACATGGAAACACCCTGAATTACCATAAAACCATATTTATTACATTCATGCTCTGTTATTCCTTATAGAATACTTGATATAATCTATATATCCAAAAATGTTGTAAACTCCAACAATGATGGAATAAACAAACCATTAATCAGTTTGAAGGATTTCTATAATATCTAATATAATTTATCCAAATCAATCATCTCTTATTCCAAAATCACTACCTCAGTATCAGAATCATATTAGGGTTTATATTTCCTTCAACCATGTATTTACCAAAAAGTTTAACTTGTTATTGTGTCACTTTTCTTAGAACCATATAATCTCAAATCCTCAATAGAATAGTACTGTAGTACAATCCTTATATACTTCATAATTCTTATAACATTTACATCATTAATACAATATTAAAATGACACAATACTTTAATAACAACATAAGAACTCTAATCATTACTATTAATCTTCGGTAGTATTATAACATGATTATTATCCAATAGTAGCATTTGGGGTATACTCTGAAGATTTGGAAATTGATTTGTGTAGTGTCCCAACTCACTGAAAATGATTCATTGTACACTTGAAAACTTTTTCTTAACCTTGAAATCACGTACTTTGTGTCTTTTTTCTCCATACTTATTACAAACACTCGTTCCATTCATGCATTTACCAAGGTGATTCTTTCCACAGTTATCACATATGGTAAAATCCTTCTTTCCCCTCTTCCCTTTATCCATATTTCTCTCTTCCATCCTTTTCTTCTCATGCTTCACTTCAAAGACATAAGAATCAGAGAATTCTTTACTTATCATATTAATACATGATATTATTTCTTCATATGATGAGGATATGTGGGAGACTATTTACCTTTTAAATTTTATCTTAATACTATATATGATATGATCTTTCTTAATCTTTCGATCATGCGTATTGGTGGATTTCTCATTTCTTCTACTAGGCGCCATTTCAATACAATGGCATACACTTGGTTAGTTTATGAATCGCAATGTATAATTATAATGTATAATTATAAGCTTGCAAAACACCTAACGTAAATTAAAATGATTATGAATATAATCTATAATCAGAAAATGTTTTCTTTACAGAAATATTAACTCCTAAATCCTACATAATAGTTTGTAATGAAAATGTGAATTATCTTAAGCATATCCCCTAGGAGTGTTGTAACCAGGAGTGCAGTAAGGCCTGTTGTTGTGTACTATGACACCCTGGGTGAAGCCCGAAACTCCTTGTTGGGGTTTTCACTCTTAGGTACATCTATTCCAGAGCCAACTCTACCTTCTTGTATCCATATAGGGATGTATTTTTTGGAAAATACGAAAAATATCTACATTACCAAAATTCTATGTTGTTCTTCAATACTAATTCTCAAAGTCTATCTTAGGGTAATGTTATTTAATTAGAGTTTTTATAAATCTATTTTCCAAGGATATTTCTAAACTTCATTTGATACCAACTATAACACCCTGGCCCAAGTTACAGAAAGCTGATGTATTATTTTACTACATTGGAATGATTACAAGGAATCATGTCCCGAAGTACCAATCAGTTTAGCAATATTGGAAAATAGATTACATACATTAACATTATATTTCAATTTTAAACATATAATAAATCATAGATAGTTCTTTGAGAATTCCATTATTCATATTATCTTAACTCTATATATCAATCAAAATAAACTTCTTGGAATCATGGGAAAATAAAAAATAAGAAAGGGGTGAGCTTAGATGCTCTGTAAGGGTAAATAATTTAGCGAAAACTATAAACTTTTAAGGCAATATGTGAAATAAAAACAAAATCCTTTTAAACATAATCTTGATCATAATATGGAAAAAATAAATCAAACATGACCATATAATCATACACATGGATATTCTACTAGTCCAATAATCACATGTAATAACTAATTTCATAATTAGGGAATACCTAACACCAGACATCATTACCACATAGTCAAGGCCTTGTGCCAAGACTACAAATGAAATTTATTTGTCAAGGCCTTATGCCAAGACACTAGTTTGTCTCATGAGACCTTCCAATGCATCGAGGAGCTGTAGTGGGCTACACCCATCACTTACTATGTCCACTACATTTCTCATATGAAAAGGTTGAGATAATATATACATTCATATTAAAACTAGCATACAAAATGTCAATACATTAACCATAAAACATGAATGGTATAAAAATAGAACATTCAAATCCAAACATATCATAACTCATTCAATACAATATGGAAGATTTTATTATAATAAATCAACCTCAATCAAGAATAATATCTAGTAAAGGATGCTAACATAGTTGAAAATGGTCAATAAAACTTTTCGAGAGAAATATCACTTTTTGTGAAATCATTTAAAAGTCACACCTTTATAAAGGAGGTAATTTAAAAGAGATTTATGAATCAAAGTGTCCCATACCAAATTTAAACTTTTGAAAAGAATTATCCTTTCACAACATTCATGTCCATATAAATAAATCTTTAAAATCATTTTGAAAACATGGATATTATTTAAAAGGATTTAGAAAGATAAATATTTGAAACATTTAAAATGATGATCTAGTTAAATAGACCCTCCCATAAATCCTTGAAATATTATTTTGAAAACATTTTTATAAAATATGGGTATCGAGGATAAATATGTCCCAATAAATACATACACATAAACAATCTCGGATAATAATGAGATTGAGGAAATAACCTTTACTTTGCACTTTCTATTGGCCGAGGGTACGTTTAACCTCTTGTATAATGACCATATTATGTTATTAAATTATACAATAACCATATTCATATTTATTATATCATAAAAGATTCATTTATGACTTTATACTACCCATTTAATAAATATTTCAATGTTAAATTATCATTTTGTGTAATAATCGCTTTCTTTATCGTAAGTGTTTTAACTTTTTATTCTTGATCGTATCATTCAGATCATGATATAAATATTTCCAGAATATAAACCTTGATTTATATATGATATATATTTAGAATATAAATTTTTATAATAGATAGATATATCAAATGGAAGGCACCGTTTATGGAGACGATAGGTCGTTCGTACGCATAAACGTTGTTTCCGTTTTCATATCGCATTGAACAGAAGTAAATGAATAAGATATATGTAATTATGTATATATATATATATATCTAGGAGAATTATTATGTCATATATTACATACATATTTATTATGTATACTTTTATAATCATCGTTGAATGGTGAACGTGGGAATGAACCTCATCGCATCGTGGAGACGGTAATCCATAAGTACGCACAAGTGAAAATATCATTACATTGATGGTTAAATCATATTTAATTGGATGGTATATAATATATAAATAATAATTAGAATGTTATATTTGTTTTTTACATCAGTTATTCTCATTATTATACCCCTCCAAATAATTAAGTGTTTAAATAACAAACTACACAATGACGTGGATACGGTAAGATGTACGTACGCCCGTATGGTGAATCTACCATTTAGAGGATGGATAGAATAATGAATATGGTTGTACCATATTTATAACAACATCCCAGTATATAGTAGGTACTGGATTTATAATTTTTCTATGGAAACAACAAAGAAAGAGGAAGTGGAAGATGAAAAAAAACTTGAAAGAGGGTGGTGAAATTATTACCTCTTCTTTAGGTGTTTCCTTTTGAGTTGATCCGAAGGGCTACATAGGTTGTCTTTATGAACATAGTAAGGACTCTATGTTGATTCTAATTAAGTAGGGTGGATATTAGGGTAGGGGTTGTCCGAGATAAATGGCTTTGGAGGTGTGATTTTGAGCGAAGGGGAAGTACCCTTTTATAAGAGAGGTGATGGTCACTTTAGGAATAGTTTGAAATATTATTTTATAATAAAATAATTTTCGGTTTCTAATGGCTCCAAATTGATTTATTTAGAGACTAGGTAGGTATGGGTCAAAAAACTCTCAACCAATAGGTTTTATACATGGTTAGGTCACCATCTTAACCTTATCTTTTATATTTAACTCTTAGTTAAATAGTTTGACATTTACCATGTCTCTTTGTATTTTTATATTATATGTTTAATAAACATACTATAAACTGCCAAGATAACCCAAGTGGTTGATTATTAATATATATAACCTTATCTATGTCCTTTTTCATAACTTTATATTTTTATGAATATTTTATCAATTAATAATATAGTATTTATTTTAAAAACTCAATTATGTCAATTTTGACGCTATTTAGTATTTGATTTTTTTCCAAGCCATAAAAACAGTATCACTTCAAATAAAATATATTTAAACAACACTAAAATGTCATATTAACCTATAAAATTAGTGTAATTAATCAAAATTCTCAATTTACATTTATTTGGATATTTATAATATCAATTAGTTTAATATTTCATTAATAATGTAATTACTGCATCATCATTGTGTCATCAATAAATTAAAATATTTAATGTCTATAAATTATAAATAAAATACCATTGTGTATGAAATCGATTTATATTTATAATTAATATTTATAGTCAAATTTTATTGTGTGTATCCCTATATTAAAAATGGTTTAGTTATTAATCTTTGAATATAACTCTTTTAACTCTTCTTAAAATAAAATAATAATAAATGTCCTAATCTTATCCTAGTTGACCAACGAGGATCATATTTTATTCCTAAGGTTGTTTTTGGTCGAATTATATTTATAAAATAGAATTATGACATGTGTTATGGTAATTATGATATCATTTTTTCCCTTAATTACCTTATTTACTTTTAACCGCGGTAAATAAAAGTCAAAAGTTATTATTCACTAAAAATTATTTTCATCTTATTTAACCACATTTTACTTACTAATATTAACCATGTCTCTCGAATTTTTGAAATTCAACTCATAGAAGTGGTAGATTAGGTTTTATGGGAATTAAAAAATTCTCCTAAAAGATGGGTAAAATTAGTTAAAAAGATCAATAAAATTTTATACATAAAATTTTATTATAAAATGACTCTAACAAACTATTTGGAGTATATAAAATTCAAAATTAAGTTAATAATATTCATAACATCTTTTTGAATGGATATTTTGATAAGTCGCGGTGCGCTCGAACTCGTTGTTGTGTGTAACACAAGTTATTGAATTACTTTGAAGAGATAAAATACTATGAAATCGTAGGGTGTTACATTCTCCCCTCCTTCAATAAATTTCATCCTCGTTATTTGAAATTTTTCTTAAAAAATAAAAGGTTAAAAATAGAAAAATACCTTTGTGGATAAGCCACATTAGAAATTGGTTTAATAAAATTACATTTTAATAAGAGGGAAAGTGAAATGAAAAAGTCAGCACCAAATTATGATCTTGATTAGGTGAAAATTGGTGGCAATTAGAGACACATAATTGGAAGAGAAACATAAATATTTATAGGGGTGGTTGAGGTCATCAATCACAAACATGTGTAAAATTGAGGGCCTCGAACCCATCGATATATGATGATTTAAAATAACATTAGTTCAAAAAAACATAAGGTAACAGGATAACACATTTTTGGTTTTATGATCTCTTCCCTGAAGTTTAAGAATTACTTTATTCATAGAATAAGAGAAAAAATTATACTTTAATTGTAGAGTTTCATCCTTCAACTAATCCTACCATAAACTCATCTTTCACTCCAAATGATAGTAGAATTCAAAAATATTCTATTTATTCTAATCGTATAGAGATCAAAAAATAATTAATTTATAATTCCTTTGTCAGACTATTTAGAAAAAAACTACATTATACAGACTAAGACATCACGTATGCCGGTGGAAGGTGATGCACCCTTGTCGCCCTTCGGTTGCTGGTTCAAGTCTCATGGCCTTTTCGGACACGACAGGTTATCGCCCAACCTCTGTGTAATCTTTTCATAACAATCCAAAAATAATCTTATGAAATGATTTAACTTTAAAAATCGAATCCCATGTGAAACATAATCCAATCCAACCTTTAGTCTTATCCAAAATACTTCTATCCAAACTCACAGTCCAAAATTTAAATCGAAGGTAAACACAATGAAGATCTTTTTTCCATGTAATAACATGTGAATACCTTCATCATGTATTCTTTTAAAACACAGTAACACCCTGAATTACAATAAACCAATATTTATTACATTCATGATCCCTTATTTCTTATTGAATACTGGATATACTCCTTATATCAAAAAATGTTGTAAACTACAACAATTATAGAATAAACAAACAATTAATCAGTTCCAAGGATGTCTATAATATCTAATATAATATATCCAAATTAATAATCTCTTATTCCAAAATCACTACCTCAGTATCATAACCATACTAAGTTTTATATTTCCTTCAACAAAGTATTTTCCAAAAAGATTCACTTGATATTGAGTCACTTTTCTTAGAACAATATAATATCAAATCCTTAACGAAATAATACTATAGTACAATCCTTATATACTCTATAATTCTTATAACATGTATATCATTAATACAATACTTAAATGACACAATACTTTAATAACATCATAAGAACTATAACTATTCCTCTTCATCTTTGGTAGTATCATAATTTGATTATTATCCAATAGTTGCATTTGAGGTATACTATGATGATTTGAACATTGATTCTCATAGTGTCCCAATTCCTTGCAGATGAATCATTGTACATTTGAAACCTTTTTCTTTCCCTTACAATGACATACATGGTGTCCATTTTCTGAAAACATATTACAAACTCATATTCCCTTCAAGCATTTACCAAAGTGATTCATTCCATAGTTATCACAAAAGGAAAAATCATTCTTTCCCCTCTTCCTTTTATCCATCTTTTTCTCTTCCGTCCTTTTCTTCTCTTTCTTCCCTTCAAAGACATATGACTCAGATAATTCTTTACATATCTTATTAACACATGATACTATTTATTCATATGACGAGGATACATGGGGGACTATTTCCCTTTTAAATGATGTCTTAATACCATGAAACAAATGAACCTTCTTAATCATTCGATCATGAGTATTACCGGAATTCTCATTCCATTAACAAGGCGCTATTTCTAAACAATGGCATACTCTAGGTTAGCTTATGAATCACAATGCATAATTCCAAACATGTAAAATACCTAATGTAAATTGAAAAGATTATGCACATAATCTATAATCATAAAATGTTTTCATTGAGAAAATATTTAATCTTAAATCCTTCATAATGGCTTATAATTAAAATGTGAATTATCCTATGCATATCCCTCATGAGTGTTGTAACCAACAGTGCAGCAAGGCCCATTGTCGTGTACCAGGCTACCTCAGGACAAGCCTAAAACTCTTTGTCAGAGTATTTAATCCTAGGTACATTTATACCTGAGCCGCCTCTACCTAATTGTATCTAGATAGGGATGTATTTCTTGGAAAATACAAAAAATATCTACATTACCAAAATTATAGGAAGTTCTTCTATACTAATCCTCAAAGTCTATCTTAGGGTAATGTTCTTTAATCATAGTTGTTCTAAATCTAGTTTCCAAGGTTGTTTCTAAACTTCCTCTGATACCAAATATAACTCCTCGACCCCAGTTACCTAGATCCAGTGCATTATTTTTATACATTGACATTATTATAAGGAATCAAGTCCCAAAGGACCAATTTGTTTAGCAGTATTGGAAAATAGATTACATACATTAACATTACAATTAAATTTCAAAAATAAAACACAACATAGATAGTTCTTTTATAATACCATTATTCCCTTTAGCTTAACCCTACATATTAATCATAATACACTTCTTAGAATCCTGGGAAAATAAAACATATGATAGGGGTGAGATCATATGCTTAATGAGGGTAAATAATTTAGCGGAAGCTATAAACTTTTAAGGAAAGATATAAAATAAAAAAACATCCTTTTTAAACATAATCTTGAACATAATACAGAGATAATAAATCAAACATCACCATGGATATTCTACTAGTCGAATAATCACATGGAATAACTAATTTCATAATGAGGGAATGCCTAACACCGGACATCATTACCACATCGTCAAGGCCTTGTGCCAAGACTACAAATAATTTTTTTTCAAGGCCTTGTGCCACGATATTAGTTTGTCTCATTAGACCTACCGATGCATCAAGGATCTATTGTGAGCTCCACCCATCACTTACTAAGTCTACTTCATTCCTCATATGAAAAAGTTGAAACATAACATAAACATTCGTATTAAAACTAGAATATGAAATGTCAATGCATTAACCATAAACAATGAATGGTATTAAAATAGAATATTCACAGTCAAACATATCATAACTTATTCAATACAATATGGAATAGTTTATTATAATAAATCAGCCTCAGTCAAGAATAATATCAAGAAAATGATGATGACATAGTTGGAAATGATCAATAAAACTTTTCAAGAGAAATATCCCTTTTTGTGAAATAATTTAAAAGTCACACATTTATAATGGAGTTAATTTAAATGATATTTTTGAATCAAAGTATCCCATAACACTTTGAAACTTTGGAATAGAATTATCATTTCAAAACATTCATGTCCATATAAATAAATCCTTAAAATCATTTTGAAAACATGGACATTAATTAAAAGGATTTAGAAAGATAAATCTTTAAAAAAAATAAAATTTATGATATAGTTAAGTAGACTCTCCCATAAAACCTTATAAAATTTATTTTGAAAACAATTTTATGAAATATGGTTATCAATGATAAATATTTCACAGTACATACTTACACATAAACAATCTCGGATAATAATGAGATTGAGGAAATAACCCTTACCTTGTACTTTCCTTTGGTCTAGGGTACATTTAACCTCCTGTATATGAACATAGTGTGTTATTAAATTATAACAGATCCATATTCATATTTATTTTATCATACATGATTCCTTTATGACTTTATACAACACATTTAATAATGATTTACATGTTAAATTAACATTTCGGGTAATAATCACATTCTTTATCGTACGTGTTTTAACTTGTTATTCTTGATCGTATCATTTAGATCATGATTTAAATACATCTAGAATATAAAACTTGATTTATATACCATATATATTTAGAATATAAATATTTATAATAGATAGATATATGAAATAGAAGGAACCGTTTATGGAGATGGTAGGACCTACGTAAGCATAAACGTTGTTCCCATTTGCATATCCTATTGAACAGAAGTAAGTGAATAATATATATGTAAGTACATATATACAGAAACACACACACACACACACACACAGATATATATATATATCTAATAGCATTATTATATCATATATTACATACTTATTAATAATATATATTTTTATAATCATCGTTGAATGGTGTACGTGGGAATGAATCTCATCGCATCGTGGAGATGGTAATCCATACGTACGCCCGAGTGACAATATCATTATATTGATGGTGAAATTTTATGTAATTAGATGGTATATCATATATACAGATTCATTAATATGTTATATTTATTATTTACATTAGTTATACTCATTATTATACCCATCCAAATAATGAAGTGTTTGAATAACAAACTACACCACGACATAGAGACGGTAATTCATACGTACGCACGTATGGAGACTCTGTCATTTAGAGGATGGATAGAATAAAGAATATGGTTATACCATATTTAAAATAACATCACAGTATGTAGGAGTTACTGGAGTTATTATTTCGGTATGGAAATAACAAAGAAAGAGGATGTGGAAGATGAAAAGATCGTGAAAGATAGTGGTGATATTATTACTTCTTCTTCGGGTGTTTCCTTTTGAGTTGATCAAAAGGGATCCTTAGGTTGGAATTCACATAGGGTAAAAACCACATTTTGCACTCAACTGTGGTCATAGATTTCTGATCTAATCAACTAATTATGAGTTATCCAATTTTTTAATGAAACTGTGCACATTCAATATAAAATATTTTTAATATTTTTTAAAAATTAATTATGTTCACATGACTTAGAATCAAATGCCATCTCAGCACCCAACTATGGAAATATATACTTAAATATATAATTATCTTATTAGGAAAAAATGGGTATCTACATCAATCCCTCCTTCAATATTATCATCCCTTAAAAGAAAAAACTAGGAAAAACTTAGGATATTAAGGTCACACTTGGATATACCTCTTCCAAGAACTCTCATACATGTTTTTGTGATACGACTTCATAAAAACTAATTGGATGGTCCTTTCATGCAGGCTATGTTCCTTCTGACCCTAAATCACCACTGAAAGCTCCAAAATGGTGGATCCATCCACAATGTCCATCTCTCCCCAGTCAATTACGTGTGTAGGGTCATGTACATATCTCTTCAACTATGAGACATGGATGACATCATGCACTTTATCTAGATATGGACATAGGGTGAGGTAGTACACTACCTCACCATCCCTGTGCGTGATCTAGAATATCCCAGTGAACCTCAAGGATAGCTTTCCTCCCTATCCAAACCTCCTCATTCCTCATCGTGGGGAGACTCTTAGGAAAACATGGTCTCCCTACAAAAACTCCAAATCCCTATGATAATGATATCTATAAGATTTATTTCTACTCAAAGGAATCCTCATCTGCTCAAGGATGACCTAGAATTTCCCTGTTGTCATCTGCACCATCTCTGAGCCCACTAGAAATGTCTCACCACTCTCTGTCCAAAACAAAGGTGACCTAAAGGGTCCCCCATATAGGGACTCAAAAGGTGACTTACCGATGGTAGAATGTTAAATTTTATTGTACGCACACTCTACATTGGGTTGGTGATCTTCCTAGCTCTAGCAGAAGTACAACGCACAAGCCCTTAACATATCCTCTATCAATTGGATAGTATGCTCAGTCTGCCCATCAGTTTGGGGGTTAAAGGCTAAAATCATACAAAAATTAGGCCCCAGATGCCACATGTAGTCCTCTCCTCAAATGTGATGTAAACCCGACATCACGTTCAAATACAATCCTCAAGGGAACCCCATGAAACCAAATGATTTCCCATACGTATAACTACAAGATAATATCCATTTAACTCTACTCCTTAATATAAAGGAAGTGCACTGAATTCCTGAGTCAATAAACTATCAACCAGATGGATTCATGGTCTTCAAAATGCACAAAGGCCTTGTGAAGATGTCGGTGGATATGTTGTCCCACTTCCACTCTAATATATTATGGGGGAAAAACCTACCATAACATCATTCTCACCCATTA
Organism: Viscum album; assembly: GCA_963277665.1. Classification (NCBI taxonomy): domain Eukaryota; kingdom Viridiplantae; phylum Streptophyta; class Magnoliopsida; order Santalales; family Viscaceae; genus Viscum; species Viscum album. Next base: position 1,230,349,103 of record OY728133.1, on the reverse strand, counting down.
CCTGTTGACATGTGAGAAAGAAAGAGATTAACTGAACTATTCTCTATCTCATATTGGTCCACAAAAAATACCATTGAAGGTCTCTGTACGTCTTCCCCACACAAAGATGTACAACTAGGGGAGAAGTGGGGAACTATCACAACACCTCTTCCCACATCATGACTAGAACCATCATTCACCCCTGGAACACAATTACGCGATTAAATCCTTCAAAATATCCATTTGGTGAGTCACCTATGAATATATAGTCACGAAACACCTCCCAGTACATGTTTCCAAGATGATACACTCTCACATGATTGGGAAGAGAAGAAGTCAACACCATAGACTGAAGAAAAACTATACCCTCTTTATCAACTGGGGTTAGCTGTAGGGAAGCTAACTACTCTGAATCTTCCTACGCTAAGCGGGCCTGAGACTTCATACTAAGGGAAAAATATATAAACTTTAACATTACGAGAGTACATATTATCTAAAATTAATAGTCTTAAAAGAACTCCAACAAGAATTTCCATCTCAGATTTAGGTCTCTCTAGTTGAATATGTACATGAGACTCTGGTTGTTTGAGTAAAACACAAAGCACTCTCCCAAAAGATAGTGTCTCCACAACCACATGGATAACACTACCAATTAATGATCTATGTTGTGAGTTGCATTGTTCTTCTCATGGGGTCCCAAATTCCTTAATCCATATGTGATAACTACTTTCTACTACATCAACACGCAACTGAGCCTAGCTCTTAAAGTATCATATTGCAATATGAACTCCATGCCTTCCTCTGGTAGTCTCAACACTGGAGAACTTATCGGCATCGACCTGAACTCCTCAGTGTCCCGTTTCATCATCTCAGACTAGATAAATGTCTGGCCTTTCGATGTTTGGGTGGTTAAAGGGGATGTGATCATGGAGAAGTATTCAACAAAACTCCTATATTACCGTACCCTGCTAAGGAAGATCTGCTCCTATGACATATTCATGGGTGGATCCCAATCAATTACTACCTCAATATATGATGGATTCATGGATAAAAATTTAACAAAAATTAAATTCTATAGAATGTGAACCTCATGGATCTAGAACTGGAACTTAGAGATATTTCCATAAATCCGGTGCTCTAAAAGAAAATCAATGAATATCCTCAAGTTATCTTTAAGATCCTCCTCTATTTCAGAGTAGATGAGTATGTACTTGATGACTAAAATGAAAAAAATGGTCCAAGTACAGTTAGAATACCTTGTTCATCCTTTCCATAAACATGGTGGGAGCATTATTCAAACCAATGGGATTCATTATGAACTCATAGTGTCTGTAGAGACATCAGAATGCCAACATTGGAATATCATCATTGCGAACCAACAAGTGGTTTTAGCCATACCTCAGATCAATCTTGGAGAACCCTCATGAACCTCAAAACTAGTAAAGATGGTAATCAATCCATGGAAATGGGTAATTTTTCTTTTTTTTGTGGACTAGTTCATGTGATGAAAATCCACATAAATCTACAAGAACTAGTCCACTTTTTTCACAAACAACACTGGAGCTACATAGGGGGACACATTTGTTCTGACAAAAACATTTCCAAAGAGGCAATCGAACTACAAATGTAGCTCCCAAATCTTGGTAGGTTCCATCTGATATTTTTTAGAAGATATAAGAGCTATCCCTAGATACAAATCAATGAAAAATACATCTACCATATCATATGTAGTCCTAAAACATCCTCGGGGAAGACATCCATATAATCCTCCACAAATGAAGGAACCCATATGGACGAAGTGCCTACTGCACCATGGGATACACTCAATAACTGATGGGTTATGGGATGAAGCCTCTTGATTAATGAACCCACTTTATCTTCTATGAGACCTCTCTTTCCAGAAAAATAGAATCTCATCCCATTAGTGTGTAGACATCTGATTAGTCTACAGTGACATTTGATCTTAGCACAGACCATGGAAATTCAATCCATACCCAATATGATGTCATAATGTTTCTTAATGATGACCAAAAGGTCCCTAGTGAACCTCTATCCCCCAATTGATAGCTCACAGTACCAAAAAATTAAAGATACAAAGGAAACATTCCCTATTGGAACCTCAATCTAAGGCAGATGTGCAAGAACCTCTCTTTGGATCTCTAGCTCTCATAGTAAGGGTATCATGATAAAATAATGGTTGGAACCTGTGTATACTTGTACCAAAAAAGTAGTAGAAAACATATAGATTATACCTCATATCATCTTGTGAACATCTGGATCCTATCTATCTAAAGCATGCTGTTGCCCATGGCCCCAAACTCAACCTCCATAAGGCTGATGTGGGATGACTAGTAGTGGTGGTTGGAGGATATCATTACATCATCCACCACCTGTAGCTCCTCCTATGCCTATACCAGCTTCACCTCCATTAGGACCACCCAATCCTTTATTGGGAGATCCCTAACCCTGGCCATGCCTCTTCTCCGGCAGTCCATTATCTATCTGCTTCGGTTGCTAAAAATGTTTAGTCGGACAGTCCTGTTCCACGTGACCTCACCCATCACATGTATAGAAATTCCCATCACCAGGAGACACAGTCACTCAAAAATGTCTCAGCCCCACAAGACTACATCCCAGATCCTTTTCATGGAAGGGTCTCCTTCTTCGAGATTCTGTCACCAAGTGTATGCTACCTTCTATAGAAGACTCATATCTGGGATGTCTACTACCATATCATACTTCCTATAATCCATTTAAAAGAAATATCTCCAATAATCAGTGCCATCTCTAGCACCCCTAAAAAATTCAGGGTTTCACAACAAAATTATGTTGGCTCAAATATCTTAGTAGAGTCCTTTCTGAAGATTCATTTCATAGAATTATCCATCACAGATCATTTTGTGGGAGTATCATGTAAGGTATGTGAACCTTGTCAAGTAGTCAGCCACCGTTATCCCTCCCCATTGATGTTCCAAAATCTCTTGGATCTATATTGAGTGCATTTAGGATGGGTAGTACCCCTCACAAAATAGTTGTTGAAATTCATCCCACAAGAGCGTCGATTAATCGTGAATCTACATAACAAGACTCCACCAATTCCCAAATTCTCTATGGAAAATTATGGCCACTAATTACACCAAATGATCTGTCGGGGTCAAAATAAACATGAAGATATGGACCATCGACTCTCACTAATCCTTTGATGCCTGAGGATCTATCTTGCTTTGTAACCTTAGCAGTCTCTGATGTTGGAATTCAAGAAGTGCCCTAAGCATGTGCACATCCTCAGCATGCTTTGCTGGAATGATCTGCTTCTCAATTGACAGAGGTGCTGCTATATACCCACTTGGGGTAATGGTGTCGCATGAAGGACCCTGAACTGAGGCCTCATCTCTCATAGGATTGTCATCATGAAATGGAGTTGGTATCATAGCTGATTTTCGGCACAAAGGCATCCTAAATGTTATCCATGAATACTATGGTTAGATTAGTATATATTTATATATCAAAAACAACGTGGAGATGAATCAAGAAGAAAACTAAAAGGTTCAATCCTATATGATGTATGTACCATTGATCCCTAAAACAAATGTCCCATTGTGACAATTCGAAAATCTGGTAGCCAAGGTCACATTGAATGGATATGTTTTCTACATCACCTTCACTGGACTACCTGTTCTAAGATCCACACTTGAGACACATCAACATTGTTTGCCTAAACCCAACCAAATCCTCTTATGGGGATACATCTTAAAAACATCCCAAAGAATAAACCTTGTCCCATATCATTATTTTAGAGGGATTCTAGGATGTTGAAGCTAATATTAGGTGTCTCAGTGCTATGTTGTCTACAATAGCTAGCATATTTCATACACTAGGATCTTGTAGCAGGAGACCCTTCCATGGGCAGGCTCATACATGTAGCCATGTGGGGTTGAGAAAGCACATAGTGATAGGACAACATAGAGAGTGGTGTTTCTTTACCTATGATGGGTTACTTTACATGGCATGAGAATTCTCAACAAAAAATGCCAAGAAACTAAGGCATATAGTTAATGGACCACCACGTCAGAGGAAGCACTATGACCAGGGATATACCATGTGGGGATAGGGTGGTCTCTAGGGGGACAAAGTTAGAAAAGAAGTAGGAGGAGCTGTAGGTGGAGGAAAGAATTATGATATCTTTCCCCAAACACCACAAGACAACCCGCTTCAGGATCAGGGAGCTAGTCGTCGGGGCCATGGGTAGGTGTATGCTTTGGATGTATACGATCCAACAGTGCACTAGATGATACGAGGTATGATCTGTTTGTTTTATAAAATTTCATCATTACTATTTGATGTAGGATCTATCCATTATTTTATCTCAACACTTATAGTGTGAAATCTAGAGATCCCAGTAGAGGCACTATCATAGTAGCTTCTACTTGATGTTCCTATAGAGAACGATTCTTCTGTATATTTCATCTACTGCTAGTGCGACCTATCACTTGGTGGAGAGAGGTTCATGTGGGTCCTCTTGATCAAAATGATGGAACCCATTTGAATCATCTTGGGTATGTATTTACTTTCCATGGTCCTGTTCTAGATCATCTATCACCACAGAATAGTTATATGCTTATGCACTGATGGGACGAGATTCTCCTTTTCTGGAAAGAGAGTTTTCAAGGTATATAAAGTGGGATAAACAAGTAAGATCCTACAACCCATAACTCATAAATTAGTGAGTTTATCCCTTGGTGCAGTAGGCTCTTCAGGCATCTAGGATCCTTTGGTTGTGGAGGATTGTATAGACAACTTCCTTGAGGACTTTTTGGGACTACCTCTGAGATGGTATATGGATTTTTGCAAGGATTTGTTTCCAGGTACATCTTCGATATATTATAAAACATATAGGATAGAACCTTCAAGGCTCAAAGAGCTATGGTTGTAGTTGAATGACCTCTATGAGAAATAATTCATCATACACATTGTGTCCACCTTGGAAGTTCCAATGTTTTTTCTGGAAAAAGGAGGATGAGAACTTGCTGCATGCATAGATTATCATCACCTAACCTAGGCAATGACAAAGAACAAGTAACCCTTGATAGGTATTGAAGACCTCTTTGACCAGTTACAAGGTGAGATATGGTTCTTGAAGATCGATATCAGTTCGAGGTTCCACCAGTTATGGATTCTCAAGGCTGATATTCCAAAGTTGGCATTCTAATGTCACTACAGACACTATGAGTTCATGGTGATTCCCTTTGGGGTGATGAATTCCCACACTATTTTTTTGGCCTTGATGAACTTGTGTTTCCATCTGTATTTGGAAAATTTTGTCATTTCCTTCATTGACAACATACTCGTCTACTCTTCAAAAGAGGAGGAGAATGCAAAGAACTTGAGGATAGTGCTTTATTTACTTTCAGAGAACCATCTTTATAGAAATATCTCAATGTAAAAGTTCTGTATCCATGATGTTAACTTTTTGGGGCATGTAATTACTAATAAAGGATTAGATGTGGATCTGTAATATATTGTGGAAGTATTTTTTTGGGATTCACTTAGGAATGTTTCATATGTATAGAGCTTCATTACCTTCATGGGGTACCCCAGGAAATTTGTGGAAGAATTATCTAGGATATAATCCCCTTTGACTGACCTTACATGGAAAGGGAAACCATTTATCTGGTCTGGGTAGGTGCAAAGGTCCATTGAGGGGTTGAGGTAGATGATGATGAGTGCTCAATTGTTGATACTACGAGAAGAAGGCATGTAGTTTATGGTTTATTTAAATGACTTAGAAGATGGGCTTAGTTGAATTTTGATTTAGTAATAGGTAGTTATCTCATATGGGTCAACGTTGTTGAGACCCCACAACAAAAATTTGAAACTCATGAATTAAAGCTATCAGAAATAGTCATCACCTTGAGGATGTGGGTTTATTATATTTTTAGGGAGCTCTTTGTGGTTTACTCAGACCATCAGAGTCAAAGGTATGTTTTCACTCAGAGAGACCTGAACAGGAGATAGAGACACTGTTTGGAGTTCCTATATGAATATGACATCGAGATAGTCCATGCACAAGGGAAGTGAAATACTGTAGAAGATGACCTTAGTAGGAAGTCCTAGTCTCTCATAGTGTAGGAAAATTCAGATAAATTAGCTTCCATATAGTTGACCCTAGTGGAGAAAGAGGGCACATCTTTGATTTAGTTTATGTTTTTGACTCCTCCACTCCTCAATCATTTAAGACAGTATCAATTAGAATACATCGACTGTGATATTTTTAATGACCAAATATCTATAGGCAACTCAATAGATAGATATTATGAATTAAAAAAAATCATGTTATCTTGTTATAGAGGTGAACATTGGTTCTAGTCATGATGTGGGAGTATGTGATGTGGGAGTTCCACTTCTCCCCTATCCGTACATCCTAGTGTGTGAATGATGTACAAGGACCTTCAGTAGCTGTTTTGGTTGTCAGACATGAGTTGATGTGTAGCTGAGTTAGTCTCTCAATGTCTCACTTGTTAGTAGGTAAACGTTGAGAACCATGTTCCATAATGTTAACTACAGCCCCTTGGGATCCCCGAGTAGAAATGTGACATCATATCTATAGAATTATTCACAGGTATTCTGCACACAGTGAAGGGCCATAACACTATCTGGGTGATAGTTGACTGACTCATGATGTAAGCACACTTCCTTGCTATCTAGGAGTATATTTTGGGGGAGAGTCTTGGGTAGTTGTATATATTGGAGATCATTCACCATTTTATGGTACCATCGATGATTGTATCTTTTCTGGATGTGTGGTTTACATATCAATTATAGAAAGGCCTTTATGACAAAATTTGGGACCTGTATGCAGATGAAAATAGACTTTCAACCCAAACTAATTGGAAGGCCAGGCACAATATATAGGTTCTAGAGGATATGCTGAGGGATTGCGTGTTAAACTTTAGCTAGAGTTGAGAAGATCTACCACCCTTTATAGAGTTTTCTTACAATAATAATTACCACTCAACCATCAGCATGGTACCTTTAAGGAATTATATGGATGGCCCCACAAGTCACCCTTATACTAGAAAAATATTGGTGAGTCATCAATTGTGGTTCTAGAGTTTGTGGAGGTGATAATAGAGAAAGTGAATGCCATCTATGAGGGGATGAGGAACACTTATAGTAGACAAAAATCCAATGTAGACTTCCATCATATCCCCTTGGAGTTTGATAAAGAGACCAAATTTTCTTTTGAGCCTCCCCATGATGAGGATTGTAGATATTTTTCTAGGTTGAAATGTTATCCATGATGTTCATTGGGATGTTCAAGATTGTGTAGAGGGTTGGCGAGGTTGCTTACCACCTCTCCCTACCTCCGTAGATGGAATGAGTGAATGAAGCCTTCCACCTGTCATGGCTAAGGAGATACATTCATGAAACCACACATGTCATTGAATGGGGTTATCTGGACATCGAGGATGGAGATACCTTTTTGGAGAAGTCAGTAGTGATTGAAGAACCAAAGGAGTGGAATCTACATGGATGGACTATACATTTAGTTCACATGCTATGGAAGCACATAAATGTGCAAGAGAGTTCATGGGAGCATCTAAGTGTGGACTCAGTATCCTGAGTATTTTTCCAAGCTTTTATTTTTGGATATGAACAAAATAAAGGATGAAATTATGTATAGATTCATTTTTTCCATTTAATAATTTGAATATTTCTAAATATATTTCTAGTGCTAGTGCAGAGAGGCCATGCGATTCCAAGACCCGGTGTGCCTGCAATTAATTTTAGAAAAATATTAAATATATTCTATATTAAGGGTGAATGACACCTCAAAGAAAAAGGGATAACTCTTAAATGGTTGATTAGATCTAAAGTCTAAGACCATTTTTGTTTTTATAATGTGTTTTTTACCCTAGTTGCGAAATAAATGAGTTGACACGAGACATTCAGACCCCTCACTCATTAGCGGGTTGTTTTAGTTGATTAATTAATTAATTTAATTATTTATTTATTGAACTAGTGATATGTTATAAATTTAATGCTAGAGAAGATTTTCCAAGGTTGGCTCACAAATCTTGTGACCTCCAGTGAATCTCTCTCCCTCCTCTATTGGAAAATCCTTTTGAGAATGGTGAAGAAACTCCAAGATCAAGCAGATTAGGATGCATCAAATTCCGATACCCATTATAATCATTGTGAGTGTGTGTTATTCTCTAGTTATTGATCCAAAACAGAGTTAGGAATCATCTTTTGGTGTTTTTTATACCTTTGGATTAAATGTTTGAATAGACCTTCCTTCTATCCCTGATCAATGCCTTGAATATTCTTCAAATGTTCCCTGAGTTTGAATAATTAATTTATTCCTTCTTGTTCATCTAACCCCAGTGCCTCATTATTGATATTAGGACAACAATGCATGGGAAATGATGTTTAATACTTCAGTTTTTGGTTCTTTTCTCACCCAATTTATTAGAATTCTTCATCAGATGGGTCCCTATTTTCCTAGGTCGACTTTTTTGATAGGTACCAAGCTTGATCGGACCCTCAGATTCCCGATGAATCAATGAAATGACAACGATTCGATTAATTGAACATAGATTATGGATCATTATGAGGTGAGGATGATAGATCCAGTGATTAATCATCAATATCATGATATATGGAGGTGAGGAAGTGTATAAAATGAACCAAAAAACCCTCATCAACTTTTGATGGATGATTTATGAGAAATGATTGTCGGAAGGAATGAGATCTGGACAGATCCGATGTTTTTGGATAAATTAAAGTTGGAATATATGATAGTTGGAGCATATTTCAAGTGTGATATTTGGTATGGTATTTCTGTGAAAATCATAACTACACACCATGTAGTTTGAAGAACACACGTCCTATATACCCCTTAGCGAGAACACTAGGGTTTCAAGGATATTGAGGGTTACATGGTGTGTAACCATCCCTTACACTCCATGTTCCATATCCTAGATGGAAAACTCATGTGACGGTTCTCACGTGTGGGGACCTGTGTTGAGATACACGAGGTCTTGTAACATGCTCGTGTACTCCGGTACACAGACTCAATCAGTGGAGACATGGACCGGGTCTCAGTTAGCCTGGACACCACATGTATTCCACATACACAATGTGAACCTCTACACAAACTGGGATCCATGTACCCACTAGGGACATATCAAGGTTGTGAGGCAGAGCCACACATTTTGTGGGTCACTTAACACACAGTATACCCCTTGATCTCTTTTGAGAAAACATACATGATTCGTATCTCCTTCATTTGACATAGAATTTTCCTGTGAGTAACCTATCCTGAGTATTTATCAATGTAGAACACTAAGGTGACCTCATTTATGGATTTTCAGATATGATATGAACTTTTAGGTGCTTGACATGCATTTAGGAGACACTCGATGAAGTCAGCAATCAGGTAGGATCACCAGGGATTTGTGGGAAATACACTCCAGTAGGGTTTGGTAGTGGAGTTCCATGAGGACCCCTTTCTAAGCATTACACTCATGCAAGAATGGGAAATGGATTTACCTGTGACTGCTTTTAGAGAGTTTTCACTTATAGTAGGGATGGGTAGTGGAGTTCCTTCATGGATTATTCTGGGTGTTACCCTCTAGCAGGGCCGAGCAGTGGAGTTTCCCAATGGCTTCTTCCAGGTGTTAACCTCTAGTGGGGATGAGTAGTGGAGTTCCTTTATGATTTCTTTTGGGAATTTACCTCCATCAGGGCAGGTCATTGGAATTATCTGATGACTTCCTCAAGTCATTACCCTATTTCGAGGCTAGTCAGTGGTGTTTTATGATGACATTATTGAGTGTTACCCTCTTGTGGGGCTAGGTAGTGGAGTTACTTACTGTCTTCCAGAGTGGAACCCTCCCATTGTAACAGGGAATGGGCCCTCTATCTTGAAATTATGTCCCCTCAACTATGTAGCATATTGATGAGATGTGGTTTGATGTAGATTTGGACTCACAAGGAAGAGAGACGCTTTCCCTACCAAGATGCATTTCTTTAACGTGATCTAGAAACATGCAGGTGAGTCAGTGCCTCCCAAAAAAGATAGTATCAAGGATTGGTGATTGAGTTCCTTAGACATTTCTTTTCAGTGTAGATGCGTGGGATGTTGAGCATCGTTGATGGACTTTTGGATACATTGTCTACTCTTCTTCTTGGGATGAGCAATGAGATGGAGATCCCATTACTCCCTTATTTTGGATTCTTTAACTAAATATATATATATATGCTTCTTCTATACCCACTCCTTGGGTCTAGTTAGTATCCTTCCAAGAGAGGAAAGTATGCAGGGGGTATGTAACATGATTTTAGTGTATATGATTGAGTATTTGACTGTCCTTTTTGTATTACATCACAGTTTTTGTTGATATATAAATATATATGTGATCATCTGAAAATGGTACCCCTTGATTACTTTTAGGATGCCTCCACGATGAAAACCAGCCAGGATACCAACACCGGTTAAGGATGACGAACCTATGAGTGATGAGGACTTAGTTTAGGATCCATCCCATGATCCTTTTATTCTTTGTGGGTAGGTAGTAGAACCTCCACCTATTGAGTAGTATATCATCCTAGTATAGTAGGATGAGGATGTGTATAGGTTGAGTTCACTCTGCATGTTCCAGCATCAGAGACCACTGAGGATTCACGATGAGCCCAATCCTCATGCAGTAGAGTATTGTCTAGAGTTGTTGGTCTGTATCTTTTAGATTTCTCAGACCTTGATTGATCTGGTGGGGGAATTGGTAGCCAAAATGTTTCCACAAATTAGCTGGGTGATGGTCGAGCCTCCTGACATAGATACAAAATGATTAAAAAATATCATGGGATGAATTTCAGTGACTATTTAATGATGATAACTACCCATCCTGCTTTCACTCAGTCTATATCTAGGATCTACTAGGGCTTCATCTAAGAGGGATGATCGTCAGTGAGTATCCGTCGAGGTTCAAATAGCATACACACTACTCCCTTGACATGATTAACAATGGCTATTTCCTATCACATAAGTTTGAGAAGGGACTTCGTCAAGAGATTTTATCCAACATCAGGCCCTTGTGCATCCACACCTATGCCGAGGTACTGGAGTAGGCATTGGTGATAGAGACATTTCTATCAGAGGGATTTTATATAGCTAGAGGTGATAGTGGGAATCCTAGAGTTGAGACATCTATAGTAAGAAGTAGTAGCCAGTCGATAGGATGTTGGAGCAAGAGAAAATTTTGCAAGATGGCTCAGGCTTGTAGTCATATTGGGTTGAGGTAGCATAGTGCGTCAGGGAATCCCATAGATGGGAATTGTTTTAATTATGATGGGTGAGGTCACATGGAAAGGGACTACCTAACCAGACATTCTAAGCATCCCAGATAGATAGCTGATGGAAAACCACGATAAAGCCATCATCATGATCAGGGATGTCCTAGCCGAGGATAGGGTGGTCCCCAGGGAGGTCGATATGGTAGAGGAGTAGGAGGAGGAGCTATGTTTGGTGGACTCTAGTATGGGGTCCTTCCACCACCACCACCAGGTGTCCCAGATGTATCCTACAGAGCTAGAGGACATGGTCGTGGGATGTTGTAAGCTTTTGATGTCAATAATCCAGCAACCCACGAGATGATACAAGGTATGATCTATGTGTATTATACTCATTACACAATGATAGTAGACACATGCTCTAACCATTATTTTATATTGATACTCCTTGTGCGATCGATGGAACTCTTTAGTAGAGGCTCTAGCATAACACCTTTGACTTGATGTTCTTATAGGAAACACTTTTTCTATGTCATTCATCTGCTGAAAGTGGAAGCAATATATTGGTGGATAAAGGTTCAAGTTGGACCTTTTAGTCATCATGATGTAACCCTATGACATCATCTTGGGTATGGATTTAATTTATATTTTCCAGGCCTATATTAAATATCCTGATATACTAGTCGTATGCCTACACATTTATGGGATGATATTTTCCTTTTCTAGAGAGAGATATATATATCATGGTAGGGAAATTTTTTTTAGTGAGAAGGTGGATTCATCCAATCACCCATTAGTTAGAAAGTGTAGTCCATGGTGCATCAATCTCATCAATCATCTGGGTTATTTCAATTGTAGAGGATTATATAGATGTCTTCCTCAAATACATTCTAGGACTACCTCTAAGGTGGGAGATGGAGTTTCTCATTGACATGCATCTAGGGATGGGCCAAGTACCTTCGATGTCATATCGGATGGATCCTAATGAGCTCCGGGAGTTGCGGTTGTATTTTGTGGACCTTTCAAAGAAATGTTTCATCAGACCCATTATGTCCCCTTAAAAAGATCCAATGTTTTTTATGAAAAAATAATGATGGGAGATTGTACCTTTCTATATATTTTCATTTCCTAAACCATGACACAATAAAGAATAGGTACCCTTTACCAAGGATCAATGTACTCTTTGACCAGTTGAAAGATGTGAGATGGTTCTTTAAGATATATATTAGACCCGGATAACACTGGTTGAGGGTTCTCATGGATGACATTTCAAATTTGGAATTCCGATGTCATTGTGGAAAATATAAGTTTATAGTGATGTACTTTGGGGTGACGAATTCCCCTTTTGTATTTATGGATTTGATGAACTAGGTCTTCCAGTAGTATATGGAAAAGTTTTCAGTTGTCTCCATCGATGAAATACTAGACTACACTGCAATAGAAGAGGATCATGCTAATCACCTGAGGGTGGTTCTTTATTTTCTTTGAGATAACCAGATCTACGGAATACTCCCAAAGTTCCTATTATGGATAGATGAGGTCCACTTTCTGGGGAATGTCATTTCAAACCACAGATTAGTCATAGATCTATAAAAGAATGAGGAAATTCTTTTTTGGAATCCACCCATGAATGTGTCATAGGTGAAGAGATTTCTTGGCTTTGCAGGGTACTATTGGAGGTTTGTGGTAGACATGTCCATAATTGTATCATTTTTAACCACCCTAACATGGAAAGGGAAACCATTTACCTAGTCTGAGTATTTCCAAAAGGGCCTTTGAGGAGTTGGGGTTGAGGCTAATGAGTGATTTATTATTGACACAACTAGAGGAAGGAGTGGAGTTTATTGAGTATTTTGATGCCTCAAGAACTAGGATCGATTGTGTGTTGGTGTAGCAGTAGGAAGTTATCTCATTTGGGACAAGGTATTTGAGCCCCTATGAGAAAAACTACGCAAATCATGAATTAGATATGGTATTCATAGTCCTTTCCTTAGGATTTGGAGACATTATCTTCTAGGGGATCAAATTGTGGTTTACTCAGTCCACTAGAGTCTCAGGTATATTTTCACTCAGAGGGACCTGAACCTAAGAAATTGACACTAGTTGGAGTTCCTGCAGGATAATGAATTTGATATGGTCTATACTCCAAGGAAGGGAATTGTTTTAGTATATTACCTTGGTAGGATGTTCCATGCTCACCTAGTGTGGGAATCTTCTTAGTAGTTAGATTCACTAGAGCTAAACTCTATGGAGCAGGAGTGTACAAAATTTCTTTAGTAAATGGTTTTGAATCCTTTGCTTCTAGAGCATGAGAGAGAGTCTCGGCTAGGAAACATCAACTTTGAAGTTTTTTCTAAAGAAATATCTACAGACAACACACAATATGGATATTCTTAAGGAGGAAATCACGTTGTCTTGTTCCATAGGAAAACTGTGGTTCCAATCACGATGTTGGAGGATGTGATGTGGGAGTTCCACACTTCTTCCCTATCCATAAATCCTGGTTTTTGAATGATTTATAGGGACCTTCATCTATAGTTTTGGTGGTTTGGTAGGAGATGAAGTATAGTTGAGTTTGTATCTCGGTGTCTCACTTGTCAGTAGTTAAGAGTTAGGCACCATGTTTTGGTATATTTTTTGTATCCCCTCAGGATAATAGAGTGGAAATGTGATGATATATTTATAGAATTTTTCACAAGTCTTCCATGCACAATGAAGGGACATGATTCCATTTGGGTGATAGTATACCCAATCAAGAATTCAACACATTTCCTTAAAATCAGGGAGAATATTTTTGTGGAGTGTTTGGGGATGTTGTTTATACGAGGATCATTCACCTTAATAGGTAACCCTCAACAATTTTCTTTAATTGTGATTCACTGTTTCAATCACGATTATGGAGAGGACTTCAAGAGGAATTCTGGACCCAGATGTGGATGTGTAAAACATTTATCCCCCATACTAGTTGGCAGACTGAGTGCACTATCTAGGAGACAGAGGATATGCAGAGTTATTTCATGATGGACTTCGGCTAAAACTGGGAGGATCACCTTCCCATGGTAGAGTTTTTGTAAAAAAATATCTACCACTCTACCATCATCATGTCACATATTTAGTCCCTGTATATAATTCCTTACATATAACTCTTCTATTCTGCAGAGATTGGAAATTCATCTCTTATGGACGTAGAGTTGGTGCATGTGACAATAGAGAGAGTGCTGGTCATCTGTGAGCAGATGAGGATGGACAAGAGCAGACATAAATCCAACGTAGAAAACAATTGTATCCACTTGGAGTTTGATCAAGGATACCATGTTTTCTTGTGATTCTCCCAAAGACAATGATTGAAGAGGTTTGGTCAGGTAGGTAAGCTATCCCCAATGTTTATCGGGCCATTTGAGATCCTGTAGTGTGTTGGTGAGGATGATTGTTACCTCACCCTACCACCACAACTAGAAATGGTGCATGATGTCTTCGACATATAAAAAATGAGGTGATACATGCATGAAACCACACACGTCATAAATTGGGGTATGCTAAACATCAAGGATGGAGACACCCTTATGGAGTACCTAATAGAAATCGAGGACTGAAAGGCGTGGACTCTCCATGGATGGACCATACCTTTGGTTCACGTACTGTGGTAGTATATAAATTTGATGGAGTGTCCCTGGGAGTGGGAGAGCCAAGTGCGGGCTCAATATCCCAATTTTTTTTCCTATTTTTTTTCTTTTCGATGATGAAAATTGTTGAAGGAGGGAATGATGTAGATATCCAATTTTTTCCCTATAAGACATTGAAAAATTTCTAAATATATCACTAGATCTATGCGCTAATATGGAGTGAAATTATGTTGTATGGTTTCCCTGAAATTAATTTTATGAAAATATTAAATATATTTTATATTTTTCATGCAAGATACCTCAATGAAAACAGTATAACTCTTAAACAGCTGACCATATCAGAAATATGAGACCATGATTGTGTTAAGAACAAGGTGTTTATACTATAAAAATCATAAAATGAGTCAGAAAGAAATATTCAGACCCTTCACTTGTTGGTGGTTTGTTTAAGGGGAATCATTAATTTAATTAATTCATTAAATTTTCACTGATGATATTTTAAAAATATATTTCTAGAGAAGATTTGACAAGGTTGGTTGTCAAATCCTATGATCACTGGGGAAGCTCTCTTCATCCTCCATTTGTGAATCTTTTTGAGAACAGTTATGAAACTCTAGGATTGAATATATCAGGACACAATTATTGAAATAGATCCTTTCAGTCTTTATGTGAGTGAATTATTCCCCAGTGATCGATTCAAAATTGAGACAGGACTTGTATTTTGGTGTTTTTACACCATTGTATTAAATTATTGCATAGATCATTCTTCTTTCCTCGATCTATTCTATGAATCTTCTTTGTATGTGCTGCGGGTTTGAGGATTTAATTTATTCCTTTTTGTTCATCTACCCCAGGTGACCTGTTCTTGATCATTGGCCAATAACAAGTTTCTAATGATGTTGAAGACTTTGTTTTATGGTTCTTTTCTTCCCAAATTTATTCTCATTCTTCACTGGTTGGATCTCCGTGGTTTCTAGATTGACTTTTATAGGAGGTACTAAGCTCGACCGAACCCCCAGATTCATGGAGAATCAATTAAACGATGATGGTATGATGAACTCAACATGGATTCGAGATTTTTTTAATGGAATGATTCCTTATAGGGTGATTAATCATCAATATTGTGATGAATGGAGGAATGACTACATGCAGAACGGACGATGAAACCCTCATCAACATCTGGTGGATGATTTCTAGTGAATAATAGCCATCAAGTGTGAGATCTGGTCTTATCTAAAGTTTTCTGATATATATATGGAGGAATATATAGCAATTGGGGTAGATTTTAAGCACATGTTTAGATTTGGGATTTCTATGAAAATATAAACTACATGACATGTAGTATAATGACCACACGATGTCTATACACCTCAGTAGTGGTGCTAGGGTTTCATATAAATTGAAGGTGACACGATGTATAACCCTCACTTACACCCATTGTACCCAATCCGAGTTATAAAAGATGTGTGATGGGGAACACAGATGAGAACCCTTGTAAAGATACATGGGGTCATGTACATGCACATGTACCCTTGTACACAGACACAACTAATGGAGTCATTATACAGTTCCCAGTTAGTTTAGATATGTAGTGTAGTCCACCTACATGGCATGTAACTCTACATGGACTGAGTGTCTTGTATAGGCTAGGGACACATCTATGTTTTGTAGCAAGGCCACATGCCGTTTGGGTCCCCTCACATGTTGTGTACCCCATGAGATCTTTTTAGAAAACTTCCAAGATTTATATCTCCTTCATTTAAACTAATATTTTGGTTCGTGTGTATCCTATCCTGAATTTTATTCTACATAGAATGATATGGTTTCATCATATTTGGCATTTTAGATACAATATAAAATGTTCCGATCTTAGTACACACTGAGGCAAAACCCAATTATGGAAGAGATCAAGCATGATCACCAGATATTTCTGACTGTTAACCTCCAATATGGCTCGGTAGTGGAGTATGCTAAGGTCCCATTCATGGAATTACCCTTCAGTAGGGCCTGGAAGTGGAGTTCCCAGATGGTTTATTGTTGGGAATTACCCTCTATTAGGGCTAGGAAATGGAGTTCCCCAAAGACCTTTCTTTTGGGAGTTACTATCATGACCTATTCTAGAGGGCCCCATTCAGTGAATACCTCAAGCCCACCTCCAATAGAACAGAGGATGGTGACTAGAACCTAATAGGCATATCCCCAAAATGGGAGGTATTAGACTAATTCACCTATACATAAAAACACACTCATCCAAGACAAAGATGTTGAAATGTAAAAAAAACAAAGTAAAAAAATTCATGCAAACCATTATTTCTCACAACCATAGTATAGTAGTGAAAGTAATGGAATGTATATAGGGCCAAATACAGGCCCACCAAAAAGAGATTGTAACCAAAAGTCCAAACTATAAGAGAAAAGGTACTTTCACTATCATTTGAAAGTCATAAGGACACTCCTTGGTACGTTCGTTCTCACAAAGAACCGGCTGGTCATAGTCCACCTAGAACTCTGTTGAAAGGTCGATCATCTACACCAGACACAACACGTGATGGCAAAGCCCATGTAGGGGTGAGTATAACAATACATAGTAGGACACACCAGGACCAAAAAGGAAATTTTACAATTATCTCTACATAGTTATATTTATACATCACATATAATAAGAATATCCAGACATACTCAATTCAAGACACGAAGTTAAGGAGTATGCCCCAATCATAAAATATCCAGACTAAGATTCTTGATTGAATATCCACAAAACACTCAACTAGGAGAACACATTCCTGAGCCTTATAGCACCAATGATGTCTATCCTAGAGGTATTTTTCCTCAGGTAATTTCATGATAGAAAGCTATGCTGATGGGTCTAGTGAATACGGTACAGAGAGCACTCATTTTGTGAGAAAACACTCCACATGTTTGGATCATTTCAATACACAGATGAGGTTCACATCTAGGGTCATGCTATGATACCAACAACTCAATATATATTAACCCAATATATAGATAACTGGCACACATGTAGTGTTGGTGTCGAAAATACCATGAACTCTACCTAGGGCATGAAGATGAATAAGGAATCCTAATCCTGGCCTCTTAGAGGAATTCCAACAACTATATTTAGTATGTCCTACTTAAAGGATTTTTATCCTATATGTAAGAGGAAAATCCCCTAACTATCAGGTAATGAGGAACAAAACCTCATAAAACTTGTCCAAGGTTAGGTAGAAAATATAATCAAGACATGTTGGAAGGGGGTACACATTGTGTAGTAGTCACACCCTCCATGTCCCTTAACCATGGGCACTAACCATGAAAAGGGATAATGTCACTAACATCGTGTATGATATAGAAATGCACCAATAGACTCAAAATTACCACATATACATTAAGGCCTCAACACCATAGACGACTCATCGATTGGACACTCCATTTAGAAGTTATTGATATTTTCTGCTTTATAAAGGGGGTTAACTAGGCCTGTGGACCAACCACTCGGTCTGTCCATTGATTGACATGGTCAACCATGGTGGTCAACCACCCCTATTTTCCATGTGGCGGTAGAAGCTAGAGCTATTGTGGCACACAGATCACTACTACAGTTGACTGTGTCCCAGTATCGCCCTGGTCACCCTTGGTGTGACTAGGGTCAGACCCTCCTTGCATGGCCCTCTTACCTGGGCCCAATTCGTCTCACGTTCTCTTGCCCCACTAGCTCTGCCGCTTTCTCTTCACCCCACATGGCCACCTGCCGCCACTGCTGCTTCAGCGAGGCACCCTATCTCCTCCTATGCCTGAAAATCCAAATGGTCATAGATCCGATCTCATCCAAACCTTTTCATCATCGTATAACAAGTCCGGACATCAGATCTACTCACAACACAGATTAAACAGTCATTATTCATTTTTCAATGATGAAATATGAAGAAAGAGAATTTGGTAATCAACCATCATCTGAATCACTCCTTCTCTATCACCTCACCTCCTTTGTGCCGTTCCGATCCCAGATCTACAATATATAATCATTGCACCAATAATTGGGTGTCCAATGATCAATTGATCAGCATGTGTTGAACTCTAGGCCGATGAAGAATGCCCATGGGTCAACACAGAATTGGGGGAGGAAAGAAGAATAAATCAATAGGAATGAACCGTGATAAATGTTTGTGTCGATCTTGGTTCTGTTCATTTAGATCAGTAAAAGAATAGATTAACAATTCACAAAATATTAGATCATCCCTATAAACCCACAAATATTCCAACTTGTAAATATGACTGAACTATGTATCAACCTATTTATTTATTGTTTTTTGTTCATCGTAGGAATCAATAATAGGGAAGGAAAATAAAAATAACACATTCTATATCAATTCTGACCGTTCACTAATGAAAAACGATCATCACGATGTTATCGTGGGAAAGTTCCTACGAATATGAGCTCTGTAGGTCATTGATCCACGATCTGTCACCATCACCTAAGAGATAATCCTCAAAGACCTATCAAATAGTTCTACAATGATTTTAGGGTCATGTGTCTAACCCTAGAAATCCTCAATAACAATTTTTTTAATGATTTTCAGCTGATGCATCAACAACTTAATTTTTATTAAATTATTTTATTCCCGATAAGTCTCACGAAATCTTTTTCACAAACAAACTACATCAAAAAATGTTATGTCAATCCTATGGAAAATTACACATTATGAACTCAATGGTGGTCTTGGATATCCAATCAATGTCCCCAACCATGAGTTTTTAGGATTTAAAAATAAAATAATAATATTTAATAATTTTAGTTATTGTTACATCCTTAATGACATTTTCTACAAATGAACTAAAATGAAAAATGTTAAGTCATACCTAAAGTAAATATTCCATCATAAGATCAATGGTTCCCTAGTATTTCTGATTTGGGCACCCATTTATGAGTTATTACACTTTTTCAGGATAAATACCCATGCATGATATTCAAAATTTTAATATTTTTCAAACATTTATTCCAGGCACACCGAGTCTCAGAATTACACACCGTCTTAGTTTCTAGTCTCAAAATCAATGAACATAATATCTAAAAATAATACATTGAAAATAAGAGATGTTAAATTCTATTATCCTTCTGGCTTCATGTCCTGGAAATCCAAAACAAGGGCTACTCAAATAGATGAAGGTAATGAGCATCAATCCAAGCCTCTCTCTCTCATGTGATATTCTGAAGATTTTTGTTCCACCACATAATGTGCACTGAAGGAATAAATTTCTCTTGAAGGATCCTCATATATCCTACCAAAATCCAACATGAAAGTTCACAACATGTTCTCTAGAACATGAATGGTCTACTTAGTCTAGACGTCCATTTTTGGGTGAAATTCTCTGCTCACGCATAATTTATTCCCAAAAGACTCCTTGAATCCCTTCCATAACTAGGATGTAAAATGAGCATCAGTATATGTAACTATCTTTGATGGAACTCCATGGATTCAAACTATCACATGTACATAGAGGCATCTCATGCTCTCTAATGAACCCTGCTCTCGTATAACTAGGTATTGTGCTGACTTGGTGGTTCAGTCAATGATTACAAATATGGAATCATTTCCCCTGAATGTATATGGTAAAACCATAAATACTTTTATCAATATCCAACCCCACTTCCATTATGGTACCTCAACCGGTTGAGCTAAACCTTCTAGAACCTGGTGCTCAACCTATACATGCTGACAAGTAAGGAATCGATAAATGAACTGTGCAACTCCAATCTTCATCCCTGGACACCAAAACCATCATTTGTTGTCTTGGTACATCATCACCACACCTGGCTATACTAAAAAAGGTGACATATAAAACTCCCTCAGAACCTCCTTCAATAGTGTCACTGATACTACTTTACATCCTATTAAAATAAAGATGTCTGCCCCACCTTTTGAATATCCATAATGTGCATGCCCTATGGAAATCTAAGAATGTAAGGTCTTGCAGTCAGTATCACAAAGCCATTCATCCCTAAATCTCTATAATAGATTAGTGCTAAAAACCATCTTCGAGATGTAAACTGCTCCATCTCTATCCATAAAGGATAATTGCAAGTCTTCCGACTGCTCCAGCGCCTCGTTTATCAACTGTGAATTGGATCTCCTGCTGAGAGAATCTATCACCACATTGAACATCCCAAGTTTATAGACAATTTCAAAGTCATTTTCCTAGAGGAACTCTAGACATCACTTCTGTCTAAAGTTAATATCCTTCTAAGAGAAGATATACTCAAGACACTTGTGATATGAGTAGATAATAAACTGCTCATTAATCAAGTAGTGTTGCCACATTTTCAATGTGAAGACTACAACTTCAAAATCAAGATCATGGGTGGAATATTTTTTCTTGTATGGTATAAACTGGAATGAACCATAGGAAATCACTTCATTCCTCTACATCATGACACAACCAATTACAGTCCTTGATTAATCGTAGAACACCATGTACTCTATGACTTCCCCCAACAATCATAATATTGGATCTCTTATCAAACTCAGCCAAAGCTCCTAGAAGAATAAACGTATGACCATCCTTAGAAAACCATCGCTCCCCTCTCATAAAATCAAAAATGGGTCATCCATAATTAGTGGTGGATACTTTTTATTCAAGGTCAACTGGTTTAAGTACCAGGAATACACACATCACCTCAATCTCCCACCTACCTTCTTGGGAAAAAATTGGGGCTTCCCATGGTGAAACACAGGGTCTCATGAAACCCTTTCTACACTACCTAGATTTTTTTCCCAATAAAAGGAAATAATGGTTCAATGAAAGCATAAACACCACACTCAACACCTAAAATAGTCAATCTAAGAATGAATTGTGTATAACCTACCCATACCATGAATGATGTCATAAGGCCCCAACATCACTACCAAGAGATACCAACTGAAAGTCTCTCCTCTTAGAGTCAAGTCACATTATTGGAACAAGTGTGTGATCATTGAATCGCCTATCATAGGAGTCTCTATGCATAAGGCTCAAGTCAGTAGTTGAACTAAAATCTTTGATTCTAAAACATGATTCATGGAATGAAAAGAATGACTGGTACCCATTTCAATAAAAATTGCTGCTAAGGTGGATAATTCATTGATCATACCTCATATCATCCATGGAGCCTCGAGGTTATAAGCCTCAATTCCCGGAAACTCGCCTCATACCTATTCATAAGATCACTAATCCTGGTGTAGACCACCTAGGGGTGGTGGTGGTAACATGTCAAAATGTTGACCACCTCCTAGAGATCTTCTGGAACCTCTTCCACATCTACTGTCCTACAGATCTTCATTATATTGCCATTGTATCTTCCTTGGAAGTCCCTCTACTATATCCAGATCAGCTGTATGATAGGTCAGGATATCTCATGCCAGATACCCCTAACTACCACATGAGTAACACCGTCTATCCCATGGCTGATTTGTGCTACCCTAGGATTGCCTCCTGAAGCACCTGGCCCACTTCGATACATGTGACTACTGTTGGATATCTGGTGCTGAGTTCTCTTCTCTTGCCTACCCATTGCTGACTACCAATAGATGTAACTGTTCATCCAAGAAACTTTCAACCACCAAATCAAACTCAAGCACCCCAGCATATGTGGGAATGGATAGAGAGATAAAAGTTGCTCAGATGTCCTAGTAGAAATCTTTCTCAATGGTCTGATCCCTGCAGATCACATCCTAAAGCATCTCCACTGAGTAAATATAGAGGTTGGTAAACCTCAACGAATAATCATACACTAACCTAGTATCCTGTTGAAGTTATCGAAGATATAGGATATGCATAAACCTCATCTTATAAGGTGACAACTCCTATATGAAAAGGTTCTCAAACTCTATCCATGATAGAGTCACTTCATCATATGATCAGGTAACTAAACCCCATCATACCCTTACCGAGCCATGAAAAAGGCTCATCGCCAAGACCACTATCTGATCTACTGGTGTCCTGACCATACAAAAAAATTAGGTCACCACATAAAGTTATTCCTCATCTACATAAGAATAAGCATTTACTCAAATCTTGAGTGGTCTCTATCGCTGAACATCGTGAAGCATGCTCAGCCTACACTCCTCATCCACTCGTACTGTGGGTATCACGGGCTCCTCTATAGGTGGCAGTATGGATGTTGCGCCACCTGTAGGTAACATCTAGGAAGCTTACCATTGTATTGAATTATCCTCACTAAGGGGATCATCCTCAGGACCAACATGCTAAATAATAACTAGCATATGTTGTGGAGGAATCTTGTATGGAATCAAGATGAACAATGATTAATGAGTATATCTAGATAGATGATTCAAGAAGGACATGGAATCACAACCCATTCCTATATGATTCATGTACCATTTTTCTTCTTCTTAAAACCAGTGTTCTCATGTTCTTACTCATATGACAGGTGATCAGAGTCCTGGTGTTTTGATACATCAACCTCCGCACCAACACTAGAGACCCTATCATGAAATACAAACTCGAATCACTTAAACCTATTGCCCCACACCAATATCATATACTCCCAGTACTAAGGTAGAACCGACCTCCTCTGATAACACTCTTTCATGACCTGTCCCAGAGGTGCTCATGACATGACCACCCCAAGCCCACGTCTAATAGGACAGGGGCAGGTGAATAGCACCGAGTAAGCATATCCCACAAATGGGAGGCATTATCCTAATGTACCTACACACACACACACACACACACTCATCTCTAAGCCAAGAATTCTGAAATATAAATACACAATGTAAAAAATGAATGCAAAACACTATTTCCCACAACTAAGGTGCAATAGTGAATGTTTTGAAAAGTAAATAGGGTCAAATACAAGACCACCAAAAGGAGTTTATAACCATAAGTACAACCTATTAAAAAAAAGGTATTGGTACTTTCGTCTTAAAGTAACATGGTCACATCATAGTCCGTCCAGTCTTATGATGCATCGAATGGTCCTGGTTAGCCTAGAACTCTATTAAAAGGTCGATTATTTTTACAATACATGACATGTTTGGGAAAATCCCATGTAGGGGTGAGTATAAATATTCTCATTTGGTCACCCCAAAACAATAACAGAATACCAAAACATAATACCATAAATAAAATAGTACAATTATCTTTACACATGTATTTTTATACAACACAAATAACAAGAATATGAATATATACTCAATCCAAGACACATAGCTTAGGAGTATACCTTAATCGTAACATGTTCAGCCTAAGATTCTAACTTAATGATCCATGAAAAACTCATCCAGAATAAATCATTCCCGAGTCTGATAGTAGTGACAACATCCTTCCGAAAGTCACTACTCATTGGGAACTATCATGAGAGAAGATACACTGATGGGCTGAAGAGAATACGTTACATAAAGATATCATTCTAATAGAACACACAGTGTGAGTCTGGATGATTTTGATAAAAATATGTAGATCATAGATTGGGCCATGGCATGATACCAACAACTCAATTTGAATTAACCTACTAAGTATAGGACTAGTTCTCTTGTAGTGTTGGTCACACTAAAAACACAAACAATAACTAGGGAAAAAAGATGAATAGGGGATCCTGCCCTAGGCCTCTCGGATGAATTTCAACAACTCTATTGAGGAAGTCCTACTGAAGGTATTTTGAAGTTTTCTGTATGAGGAAACTCTACAAACCTTTAGGGAACAATCAATAAACCCTCATACAACTTTTATAAGGTATGTTGGATAAGAGAATCAAGCCTTGTAGGAAAGGGGTACACATTGTGTAGTAGTCACACCCGCCATGTCCCATGATAAAGGGTAATTCCTATGTAAATGGCTTGTGTCACTAAAAATGTGTTCGATATAACAACCCACCATTGGTCTCAAAAGGACATTTACAATGTCCAAGTCACAATACTGTAGAAAAATCATTGATTGGACACTCTATTTATAAGATATGGTCATTTGATGTTTTAAAAAGGGGTGTTACGGGGCATGTGGACTGACCACTATGGTCGAACACCCATAGATATCATGTGTCCTTGGAATCTAGTGCTATTATGTCTCAGGGTCGACCGTCCATGGTCAACTGTGTCCTGGTTCCACACCAGTCACCCTGGTTTTGAGCTGGGTCTGACCCGCCTGGTGCAGCCCACCAGGGCCCAACCAATTCATTCCCAAGTACACTTCTCCATCTCACGTTTTCTTGCTCCACCAGCTCCACCACATATACCGTACGCCATGTGGCCACCCACCGCATCCCATGTGGCCGCCCACCACTTCCAACACAGCTATGTGTTACTGCCTTTGGTCTGTCATGCCGTAATGTGATACTACCTATGCTAGCGACCAATTTTTCCACTTCAGCGAGCCACCCCATATCTTATGGTTCTTGAAAATCCACACAACCATAGATATGATCTTGTCCAAGCCTCACCAGCATAAAATAACTCATCCCATCATCAGATCTGGTCACAACATGGATCAAACCATCGTTCTTCACTATGCACTAAAGAACGCCAAAGAACACAAATTTAGGAATCATATGTCATCTAAATCACTCTAACTCCATCTTCATATATTCTCCATGTCGTACTGGTGTCATATCTATCATATCAGATCATTGGGCATTGAATCAGGTGCACACCAATCAATTTATTGGGATGTGTCAAACCCCAGGCCAATGATGAACTCCCACAGGTGAACAAAAAAATTGTGAGAGAAAAGCACAATAAATCAAGAGGAACATACATTGATCAATGTTAATTTTGATCTTGGTTTGTTTCTGTTATATTGGTAAAAGTGTCGATCAATAATTTACAAAGACTAGATCATCCCTATAAACCCACAAATATAATCCCATCTCGCAAATACGACTGAACTATGAATCAACCTATTCATGGATTGGTCTGTTTTTGTCATAGGAATAAATAATGGGGAAGTAAAATAAAAATAATAAATCCTTCCTAAATTTGGATCACTCACTGATGAATGATGAATAATGGACATCACATCATTTTTTGTGGGCATGGTCCTAAAAATCCAAGGTGTGTCAGTCTTCAATCCATGATCGGTCATCGTTACCTAAGATAGAATCCTTAAATTCCTCTCCAACTGTTCTCTCTAGTATCTAGGGTTATATGGATAACACTGAAAATCCTCCATAATAATTTTTTAATGATTTTTAGCCACTGCATAAAGAAAATATTTTTTATTAAATTATTTTATTTTTTAGATGTCTCACGGTAACTTTTTAATAGATATTCCATGAAGACAAAGGTTATGTCACACCTATGGAAAAAATCGCATTATGAACTTAATAGTGGTTTTATATTTCCAATATAAGTCCATATTCAGGAGTTATTAGGATTTCAAAATAAAAAAATTATTTAATTATTTTTTTATTGTTACGTCCTTGGTGAATTTATCTACAGATGACCCAAAATGACCAATTTTATGTCACACCTAGGGTAAATCCACCATTATGAGTTCAACGGTTCCCTTGTATTTTTGATCTAGACACCCATTTATGAGTTATTCCACTTTTTCAAGAAAACCGCATGTGCATACTATTTAAAAGTTTAATTTTTTTCAAACATTTATTCTGTTAACACTGAGCATCAAAATCACATGACGTCTCAGTGCTTGGTCTTGAAATCGACCCACCCAATATCTTAAAATAATACATGGAAAATCTAAAACGTTATAGTTATCCTCCAGTTGGGATGGGCAGTGGAATTCCCCAATGAATTTCCTAAGAATTACCCTCTAGTGGGGATGGGAAGTGGAGTTCCTCCATGACTATCAGAGTAGAACCCTCCTATCGTAACATGAAATGGGATATTTACCTTATATTTTTATCCCTAGACTATCTGGAGTTGTGATGAGACGTGGGTTGACAAGGATTTGGACTCACAAGGAAGTGGGTCACTTTCCCCAAAGAGACACATTTTTCTGATGTTAAATAAAACTCTACGAGAAAGTAAGTGCCACCCTAAGTAGACAATATAAAGGTATGTGGAATGAGTCCCTTAAACATGGATGTTCAGTGAAAATGTAAGAGATTTTGGTCATCATTGATGGATACTTTTGGAATTGTTGGATACTCCTCTTCTTAGGCTGAATTGTGAGATGAAGACCCCCTTACTCTCTCATTTGGGATTATTGACTCAACATATATATATATATATATATATAATCATCCTTCTTTTGTACCCACTCCTTAGATTTGGTTACCATCCTTACAGGAGAGGTGAACATGCACAAGGTATATAATTTTCTTTTGTTTATATCTTCTTGTGGTTGGATGAGTCTACTCTCCTGCTATAGGTGGAAAAGGCTCGATGGGTTTATCATCTACTCACCATGTTTATCCCCTTGTGCTTGGGGGATATTACAAAAAGCTCCCTGGTTTAGGGGAAATTATTGAATATGAGTTTTATGGTTAGAAAAAAATAAAATAAAATAATAATAAATTATTATCAATATTTATTATTTGGATTATGAAACCTTAATTCATCTTAAACATCATCATGCAGTGTTGTATTGATGTGTTATCGGTGGAAACATGAACTTGGAGTTGACATGGTCATTTGAAGTGTAATGTTTGATATATTTTTCGGACTCATGCATTAGGTCAACAAAACACCCAATAATAATTAAATTATTATTGTTGAAGAATCCTACATATGTAATAACTCCTTCATACAACCTCATATTGAAGAACCATCCAAGATACAATGACCCTAAAATTAATGCGGTCATTTAAAGACCAATTTAAGGTATTTAATTCAGACTCATGGATCAGACCCATGAGACAACATTCAAGTGTGATGCAATGAAATGCACCTTTTTTATTGGGTGTCTAATTAAGGTAAGTGAATAGCCCATATTGATTATTTTTTCAAGAGTATTTCAATGGTGTTATCCATGTTTCCATGTTGGGCTACATGAATAATATTATAAGTGAAATTACATTTTTACCCTTCAGAACAATGATAAGCCTCATGTGTTTATCAGGATTTTGGGTGAGAATTGTCGTGTAGTACCCCTATATGCCAAGTATTAAGACATATCCAGCAATCCTTTTGCTGTTGAGTTCATGACCTAGTAGAAAATTGGGAATGCACAACATGTGGGCCCCCGATATTTTGTGTACCTCTTTTTGAGGAAAGTCCAGGTTTCATATCTTGTTCATTTGGACTCATATTTTTTTTCCAATGAGTAGCCTATCATGAGTTTTTTTCTAGGTAGAATGTGATGAATCTATCGGTTGTGGATTTAAATATATTATGAGGATAATTCCTTGAATAACTCTTACTAAGGTGGTACTTGATGATGACAGTAATCAGATAGGATCACCAGAGGCTTCACCCCATGTGGAACCCTCTAGTTGGGCTTAAAATGGGTCCTCAATTACAATTAGAGTGGAACCCTCCAGTTAGACTGAGCATGGTTCTTCTAATGAATACCATGTAGATCCCTCCATCTGGGATGGGAATGGGTACTCAATGATAATTAGAGTGGAAACCTCCACTTATTTTTGGTATAAGTCCTTTACAAATTCCCAAGTGGAACCCTCCAGCCAGGCTACACATTGTTCTTCTATAAATTCCCCAGTGAAACCCTCTAGCTGTGCTAAACGTGGGTATTCAATGACTACGAGAGTGGATCCCCCTAGTCAGGGTAGGCATGGTTCCTCAACCTTTAGAGTGGTCTGTTGTACCAGGGCAAGGGTCTTCTACCTAAAGTTTGGCCCCCTCGACTATGTGGCATAGTGAAGAGGCATGATTTTACTTGGGCTGTTAATTTTGACCAAACGTGTGACATTTTGGGCATCATTGATGTACTTTAGGAATTATTGGATACTCTTCTTCTTGTGATGAGCTGTGAGATGGATATCCTCTTACTCTTTTTTTGACTTCATTGACTGAGTATATATATGAACCAGTCTTCTATATCCACAACTGGAATTTGGAAACTCTTCTTCTAAAAGATGTGAAGACCCATAGGGTATGCCAAATCCTATCAGTGTTTATATTATAATGGTTTTATGATTATACTCTCCTATTATAGGTGGTTAAGACTCAATGAGTAGTTCATCTACTCACCACATCGATTCCCTTGTGTTTTGATGAGGTTACCTTCACTCCCTTTTTATTTTTACCTATAATCATTCACTATACATTTTGAAAAATATTTTATTTCTTTCCTATTATATATCTTACCAATCCCCCTAATATTTAGGGGAATCCTGCTGGGTATGTTTATACTAAACCCTACATTGGATTTTACTAAATGTATCTTGTCTTAAGTAGATGATGGGAAGGTCAATTGTGACTATATAAAATCTTATGGATATTGGGTTCTTGGACTGTGTATGGTGGTTGTATCTTGGGACTCATGTTCTGGGTTCTCTTTCAACTATTTACTTTACCATTTTTCTAATACGTTGGGATAAATTTATAGTTAGGCATGTATTTTTCATGTTTACTTTTTAGTTTACACTACCATACTTTTATACTATCTTGAGGTTTATGTATTCTTGTGTTACATTATAGAAATATTGAATCGTTTTTTCTTTCCCTATGCACTTTTTCACTTATATGGTTGTGTGTGTATGTGTACAGGTACTTAGGAAAATCCCTCCCCGAGTTAGTTATGCCTTCGATGCTTGTTGCCACCCCTGACCTTTAGAGGAGGGCTTGGGGTAGTTATTGTAGTACCCCTAGTTTTTGATATGTAACCCTTTATTTATGATTTCATTTTCTATAATGTTTATTGGTGAAGGTTGAGAGAGTTTAGGGATCTTAAAGGGAGTTTTTTGGGCTAAGGGGAAGGCACACAAGATGCGCACAATTTTTCCAAACCGTGCAGAAATTTGAGGAGAGAATGTGTGCAGTATCAGGTTTGAAGTAGTTGCTTCATCATGGTTGGTGCATGGTTAGTGAGATCATGCAAGGTGGAAAAAAGAGGTTGTTCTTATGGTAGTATCTTATACATTTTTAGCGCACAATTTTTCTAACAGTGCCACTACACTGTTCACGGGTTAAAACCCACCTCCTTAAAAAGAGGATGTAGGTCAGCCTTGCCTTTAATCCATAATTATTATCCCCAAACTAGCTCTAACTCAGGATCATGCTTCTCTTAAGTCCAAATAAGGTTCTACCATTGATCCATAATCAATACGAAGGCTTCCCTTGTTTATTTGAAGCTGAATTCTTGAGGTTTGTCATTATTCTTCATCGTTCTTGTCACGTTTCTTTAGATCTACTTTGATATACTTCTCCTCTATTCTCATATTCTCAGATATATGCTTGTTATGTGTAGATATAATATTTTTGATTTTAAAATATTTTAGGATTGGTATATTTGTTGTTAGAAGAATATATATTAGGTGTTTTCATGGATAATCGACCCAGTTTCATGAGTGTTCATCGTCCATTTTTAGTTTTCATCATAAAGGTTGAGGTTGGTGGATTCACTCTCAACTCCTATTAGTAGAACTAAATGGAATGGTTTCAATTTATTTGTGGGTTTGATTGTGAATTAGCTGCTTTAATATTATTTGAAACCCTATTTGGCGATGGTTTTGGAAATATGAATTTTTTTTCATCAGAATAAAGTGATTGATTATTGATTTTCAAATGATGTTTTGAAAAGGAATTTTTCTGAAATTATGACAATTGGATTTGATGAAAGGGGTTTCAATGAAAGGAATGGTTTTTTAAAATGGAATGGGTGTTTTGGATTGGTTTCATTAATGTTTTTTAATAAAATAATTTCTTTTTTGAAATGATTTGAATTTATTTATTTGAATAGTTTTGGAATATATGGGTTGTGTGAGTTCATATTCTATGTGACCATAAAAAAGGTATGGGTACCATTGGGGTATGAGGTGAGTGACCCCAGATTAGGGGTGTGTTTCATTTTGACATATGGTAATTGGATGAGAGAGAAATCATGAGTATGGAACTGTCAAAAGAAGCACGCATGGGTGTGTGTGTGTGTGTTGTAAACTATGGAATGGGTATGCCAAAATGATATTGAGAAATGGGGTTTTAATCCTTGTTTGGTTGATTTTATAGAAGTTCTACTTGCTGGAAAATTGTTTGAAAATAGAAGCTGTTTACTCTTGGTTACAAATGTTTTTGGAACTTTTTTATATTTAGTTATAAACTATTTTGGGAAATTGTTTTATATTAACTATTTTATAGAAATGTTGAAATTTGTTTTGACCTAGTGGAATGAGAAAGAAATCCATTGGGGAAGATCGACTAAGTTTTATACTAACCCCTTCATTAAATCTTTTGTTCTCTTGAAGACTCTATCTTTTGAGACATGGGAAAAGGAAAATTATCACATGTATTTAGTACCACATCTTGATACTTGGGTCTTTTGGTGATGTTGGAGCATGGATATATAGAGCATTGGTTTTTTTCATCTTGATATCTTTAGTTGTTATTACACTAGTTACCTTGTTTTTGATCTGGCTTCCTCTATATCATATTTTGGTGTGGTTTTGTTATAAAGATAACATTTTAGTTGCCTTGTTTTTGATCTGGCTTCCGCTATAGCATATTTTGGTGCAGTTTTATTATAAATATGAAATTTTAGTTCCCTTGTTTTTTTATCTTGCATCATATAGTGGTTGTTTTGTTATGGTTGTTTAGTTAGTGATTTTATATTAAATGGTAAATTTTCCCCCACTTTCATTTCAAACCCTTCAACATTTATTTCTAGCCTTTGGCATCTTGGTGATGTTTCTTAAGTCCTAGTAATGATTCATTTTTTTCTCAAGATAATGAGAATAAGTGTGTCATTATAATTGCGTCTTGATCTGATGGCATAACCAACATGGAGAGGCCTTTTCCTAAGTTTACCTATGAAGACCCTATATTAGGACCAAAAGGTGCCTATATACCCTAAGTGAGGGGGGGGGGGTGAACCGGGTTAGGAATGTTATTTTCTAAATTCTTCTTACCCCAATAGATCTTGAACTCCTTATCATATGGGTCACTTTGTTATCAATTGTGTATTTATTATGATCACTTCCTTTCTTCCTTACCCGATGATGATGATTTGGATGCAATGCAGGGAAGAAAGAAGGAAGGCACATAAATTTTTACTTGGTTCACCCTCAATGGGATACATCAAAGGAGCATACAATAACGATGTTCCGATGTACCAATTCTACTAAAGCTCACTGCAAATAATGTTTGGGCTAGATCACTTCTATTCTCATGTCCACTTCCTTTAAAATGTTTAGGGTTAGCTCAGTACATCCCAAGGGTCACTGCTTGTTCCTCTAT
This sequence comes from Viscum album, assembly GCA_963277665.1. Taxonomy (NCBI): domain Eukaryota; kingdom Viridiplantae; phylum Streptophyta; class Magnoliopsida; order Santalales; family Viscaceae; genus Viscum; species Viscum album. The sequence continues at coordinate 1,230,316,897 of OY728133.1, read as the reverse complement.
CTCTAGATAACTGTTGGTAGAAATGATCACCTTCTTTCTCTTCGTTTTCTCACTGCACTTGGAAGGGATCCACTCACAGTTTATAGACTTGTAGGCCCGATCATTATCACTAATGAATTCATCCCTTGTTGTATGTAGATGCTCTGTTGAAGTCCAAATTTCATCCACTAATGAATACCCCTTTTCCACAAATCACTGTGAAAAAATATTTGGAAATACCTACACAAATCTCCCTACTTCTTGAAGCTCCCAATTTTGCAAAGCTCTAACAAGCCTTCTCAATTATCGAACAAAACTTTGTAATGTCTTTTTTTATTAACAAATAACACACCATCACAGAGCTTACTGCTTCGTAGAGCACACATATTTGTGGAGCTTAATCCTTCACAACGCTCAGGCCTTCTCAAAGCTCAGGACATCACAAAGATCAAGCCTTTTCAAAGGTAATTCCTTTGTGAAGCTCAATGAGCCAACATAGAATACACCTCTTTTGCGGTGCTATATTAGACACCGTGAATATCCTACCTTTCGTGAAGTACACTGATTCTATCAGCATCCATTTTTATTCAATAGCTACAATTTTTCTTGAAAAACACTCAAATTATCTCAAGGTGGTCGAGGTATATTTATAGGCGATTCTACCAACTCGAGAACCTTCCGTGTAATGTCAGCATCACATCAAATCAATTCGCAAAGCTCCAAATCTCCCAATAAAATTATATCTATATTGTGAAGCACCACAATAATTTTCTGATCATAGAGATCATCGTAATCATGGAGCATTCCATCAATTCATTTACGCCACCACCGTAATGCTCCCTCACAATGATCTTCACCTCTGTTGTTTGCGATGATTATCATAATCGTAGAGCCCACATTCAACATTCTTCCAATCTCTGTGAAATCAAATTCAAGAATCCCATATTCGTGAAACTAAAGCCATTTCTAAATTTTAATGAAATCTTCATGGAAATCCCCTTTTTACTATTCTCACCAAATCCCAAATTTTGGACCCCAAAATTTTTACTAAAACTGGAAAACGATACCACCTTGTTAATGTTGTTTTGTACAGCCTCCAAATCTTCCGTTACTTTGTCATAATTCTTTGTCAACATGGATTGTCAAAAACATATCTGGAACTCGACAATTCACCATGAAAACCATTTTTATTAACAAACACAACCAACCCAAAAATGATTAAATGTTACCTTGAGGGATTTTTTCCGAACACCCTTAAAAAACTCAATTAAAAAGTGTATAGGGAAATAATAAAAGGTGATATGTTACTATGAAATAAACCAATCATGCATGAAACTCAATAAATTACAATTTAAGATAGTGAAAACTAAAATTAAAGAGGAAACATAGATGCCCGACCAGAAATATGTCCCAAACTGTAAAAAAAACTAAAAAAAGTAAAATAGCTGGGAGGGAATAACACCTCAATCATAAGCTATGACCACCATATGTAGTCTAGGAACATAGTACTCCTAGGCTCTTTTTATGTCATGGTGGACTTTTACATCATCTCTATAATACATGGCATGTGTGGGAAAATCCCACATAGGGGTATGTGTAAACATACCCTGTCAGATTCCCCAAAGATGAAGGGAGGGGGGGTAAGAGATACAAAAGAAGAGTAAAATAATAGATAGAACAAGGTACAATGAAACAATATAGATCAATCCAACCAAGAGTGAAAGTAATCTCATTGAAGCATAAGGGGCTAAACATAGTGAGTTTATGAAATACATGTTGATCCTTTTCCACCTATAGCTAGAGAATAGACTCACTAGACCATGATAAGCTAAACATGGAATGCACATGGGATACCCCAAACATCTTCACCTCTCATGGAAGGAGAGTATCCGATCAAAGGGGTGGATGTAGAAGAAAGGAATATATATATATATATTATCATCCAAATATGGAAAAAAAATGAGAGTAAGGGGATATCCATCTCACATCTTATCCCAATAAGAAGAGTATCCAACGGTTCTAAAAGTCCATAAATGATGATCAGTATCCAATGTGTCTTACAAGATGTAACTATCCGAGAAAAACCATGCCTACTCTCTCTAACACATAGTTGAGGGACCAAAAACTGTAGGTAGAGGACCCATGACCTAGTACAATAGGAGGGATACACTCTGAAGGTCAAAGACCCATTCTCTAGAGAGATGGAGGGTTCCACTCTAGTATTCATCGATGACCCATTCCTAGCCCAGCTGGGGGGTTCAACTCAAGAATTCGAGGACCCATTCCTAGCCCAGCTAGGAGGTTACACTCTAGAGTTTGTTCCCCTTGACTATGTCGAATAGTAACAAGTCATTTTTTGACTTGGATGATTACTTTAGGGTAGACCCATGGGATGTTGAGAATCATTGAGGGAATTTTGGAACTATTGGCTACTCTTCTTTTTGGGATGAGATGTGATACGGAGATCCCCTCACTCTCTTGTTTGGGTTACGTTGTCTGAGAATATATATTCCTTTCTTTTTAATCCAACCCTTGAATTTCGATACACTATATATATGATAGATGAAGATGTGTGGGGTATTCCATGTGCTTTACGTGTTTATCTTCCTGTGATTTGATGAGTCTACTCTCTAGATATAGGTGGTGATGTCTCGATGGGAAGTTCATCTACGCATTGTATTTATCCCCTTATACTTGGATAAGAATACATTCACTATTTGTTTTCATGGGATATACTCTAACACTGTACCTTTTTCTATCTAATGTTTTACTCTTCTGTTATATATATATATATTATTTATTCCCTTCATCATTCGGGATGTCATACTGGGTATGTTTATACTCACCCATACATGGAAATTACCCACATGTGTCATGTCTTATGAATATGACAGAAAAGTTTACTATGGTTTCAGAGGTTATTTGGGATATTGGGGGCTTGCACCACATACAATTGTCATTTCTTGGGATTCAGGAGCCACTCTCTCTCATTTATTTTACTTTTATAGTTTTCTGTTATGTTGGTACATATTTATAATTGGGAATGTATTTTCCCCTTTACTTCTAGTATTCACTACCGTACTTTTTACTGACTATTGGGTCATGCATTCTGAGGTTATTTCATAGAAGTTTTTCATCATTTATTAGTTCCCTCCATACCTTTTCATTGAGCTGTTAGTGTGTGTGTGTATACATGTTCTTAGGAAATGGACTCCCTGACTTAGTTATGCATTCAATTCTTATTACCACCCCATAAATATGGTGGTAGGATTGGGGTAGATATGGAACGAGCTCTGGCTTGGGTCGGGTTATGATATATTGGTATCAAATCTATGACAAAAAACATGAGGGTGATTCAGTACTGCCCAAAAAAGATAGTATCGAGGTGTGGTGGTTGATTCCCTCTAACTTGTGTTTTTCGGGCAAGGTGACGTGTGCATGTTTGAAAAATGAGGGACTAGAAAGACTTAGTTGATCATTCGGGAAGTCCTTTATTGTTCGTTAGTACCCTGATATTCTTGGAATCAGTTTTTACATAATATTATCGAGGTGTAAGTGATATAGTTTTACCTAGCTTTGGAACCATGAGGAAGAGGTGAACATTCCCCACCAATATGTATTTTTATAATGTGACCAAAACTATACCATAGATTTAGTGAAACCCAAAGAAGATAGTGAAAAGGTGTGGAGAAACATTTCCTTAGACTTGTGTGTTTAGGGTGAGGTTGTATGATGGAGTGTCAGAGAAGGTCATAGAATTTTCAGTGGAGTTTTTCAGGATGACCTTTTTTGATTGGGATGCCACTAGTGGGTGTGGTGTATATTCTAGTTTGGGGTTACTATCCTTCTAAGAGAGGAAAGGACGTGTGGGGTATTCCATGTTCTTTCCAATTATAGCATGTCATGTTTGGATGAGTCTACTCACTATCCTTGTTTGTTGACACCCTATCATGCTCAGTGTCAATCATAATGTAGTGAAAAGAAGTTATCATGTTCGGGTCAAGGTAGTTGAGACCCCATGAATAGCACTATGTGAGTCACTACATAGAGTTTGACTAGGAATTGGTCCACGATGATTACTAGTGTGGAGCCCTATAGTTGGGCTAGGCATGGGTCCTTGACTTCCCAAGAGGAACTCTCCAACTAGGCTGGGCATGGGTCCTTGATTAATGCTAGAGTGGAACCCTCCTATTGGCATGGGCATGGGTCCAGGATGACTACTAGAGAGAAACCCTATCACTAGGATGTGAATGGGTCCTCTACTTCTAGAGTGGGACCCTCTATATGGTATATTCATGGGTCCTCTACTGCCAGAGTGGAACCCTCCATCTCGGCTGGGCATGAGTCCTCGATGACTACTAGAGTGGGACCCACCATCCAGGATTGGCATGGGTCATTGAATTCCTCAGTGTAACACTCTTGTAGAGATGGATATGGATTCTTGATAATCTGAAGTAGAACCCTTAGGCTAGGCTGACCATGGGTCCTCAACCTTTAGAGTGGAACCATCATATTGTACCAGGGCATGGGTCATCTACCAAGACATTGTGACCCCTTGACTGTGCGACACAGTGATGAGGAATTCTTTGACTTGGATGGTTATGTCAGGAGTTGGTCATTCCTAGGTATTTACTTTTCCATTTTTTCTATGTTGAGAGACATTTCTAGTTTGGAATATTTTTTCAGCCTTTACTTTTTAGTATACATTACATTAATTTTGTAATTTCTAGAGGTTCATTCAATATTGGTTTATTTTATTGTATTTTTTATTTTTTATTCTTTTCCTTTTCACTCTTTCATCAAGATGGTTGTGTGTTTGTATAGGTATACAACCAAATTCATCCCTAAGTAAGTTATCCCTTTGGTTCTTTTCTCCACCTCTTCGCCCATAGAGGCAGGCTTGAGGTAGTTGCAGCTCAAAAATCATCATGGGTATGGTCATAACAGATAAAAAAACTCATGATATCCTACTAATGGGACAAAATATGATTTAAAAAAGGAGATAAAAAAGAATGAAGATTCATAAATGAGTACATGACATGTAAGGGACCCAGAAGTCATGTAGTCCCACTCTAGTGTTGGTTAATGTCCTTTCCAACACACAAATTTCTGGATATGTAGTACTAAATGACGTGTAAGGGTACTAGATGACATTTCTATGACAAAATACTAATGAATTCATTCGTCTCATCACTAGTCTGAGGAAAAAAAATGTATTTTCATTAATATGATTCTTAAAACTACCCCAGATATCCAAAGGGATCACATCGTTACGATCCTCATGGAAAAAGGCTCGAGATAAGAAATTCACTTGCCTCAATCAAACACTCAGTGAAAAAGGAACATTTCCCCACATAAATCTTTAATGGAGTCTCATGGGACTAATCCAAGAGATTAAATTAAATACTCAAAATTGGTCTTGAAACTCACACCTTAATTTTAGGCTCACAGCATTGCAGACTGTTCATCATTCCAACACCGTATGATGAAGATATGTCAGATACAAGATTCCATAATAATTATAATTTTTTTTATTATTGGGTGTTTCGTTGACCTAGGGAACAAGTCCTAAAAAGGTTTCCAACATCTATCTTAAAATTAACATCTCAATTCCATGGTCATGATTCCATTAACGGTTCATCAATATGAGGTCACATGAAAAAGTTACCACCGAATTTGTGTTTGAAATCCAAAATAATAATGATAATATTTTTTTTTACTTTTGTTAACCAACTGAGAGGGAAAGCACTAAGACCTCTTCTCATTTCCTTTTTATGCCCATAGTAAGTAGACTCTCTAATTTTTCACATCACCCTTATTTCATTCACATCTCTTTTTTATTTATTCCTTTATCATTTAATTATTATCATTAAGATATTCATGTCCCAAAATCACTCCCTTCACTATCCGTGCTAGGGAGGGAACACAATCGGAGAGTCTCCTTGCCATAATAATAAAAAGGAAATGAGACGATGGATCCTCCATCCTCTCCATGCACGGACCCATAATTTAGGGGTGAAGACAAATACCGAAGGCATAACTAACTCGCATAGGCTTTTTCCTAAGAACATGTACAGATGAACACAACCAACACAATGAAATAGTGTAGAGGGAAAGAAGAAAAAGTTTCAATAGTGCTATAATGTAAACCAAACATGCATGAACCTCTAGATAATACAGAATATACAATAGTGTAAATTGAAATGTAAAGGGAAAAAATACACACCCAACCAGAAATATGTCCCAAATTGAAAAAACTATAATGGTAAATAGTTTAAGGAGATCTCCACTCTTAAATCCAATAACATGACCAACGTACATGATCCAAGCACCCAATATCCCTAAGATCCTTTGAATTCAGGGTTGATCTGTATTTTGTTTGCAAAAGATGTGGCACGTATGGTAAAATCACATTTAGGGGTGAGTATATACATACCCATTAGAATATACTGAAAGGAGTGAAATGGGGTGTAATAACAGATACAATGAATGTGAAAGACATTAGATATTACAAGGTATAGTAAAATAGTACATATCGACCTAAAAAGAGTGAATGTAATCTCATCCAATCGTAAGGGGATGTACACGGTGAATATATGAACTACCCATCAATCCACCACCACATATATCAAGAGATTAGACTCATCCAACCATGAAAATATGGGCATGGAAAGCATGTGGAATACCATGTGCATCTTCGCCTCCCCTGAATAGAGAGTAACTAAACCCAATGTGTGGGTTATGAAGAATATATATATATATATATATATTCTCGGTCAAAAAATACAAAAAAAGAGAGTAAATGGACCTCCATATAATAGTTCCACCAAAGAAGATGAGTAGCCAACTCTTCCAAAAGACAAAAAAGGATGCCCAACATCTCATGAATCTATCGTGAACACCCAAGTATAAGGGAATCATTAACAATAACATGGTACTATCCAATCTAGGAGGCACTGACTCACCGTCTTGGTTTTAGGTTGCATCATAATAATGTTTCTTGGTGGGGAATGTGTCCCTCTTCATTGTGAGTCCAATGCCACAAGAAACCACATCTCATCACTACGCTACAGAATCGAGAGACCAAAAACTCTAGGTAACGATTCCATGCCATGGTTTTCCTGGAGGGTCCCATTTTTATAGTCACTATAGAAATCTAGTTCCCAACCCAATTGGAGGGTAACACTCAATAATTTCATTGGGGGAACACCACTTCCCATCCCTACTGGAGAGTAATGGCCAAAAAGGTCATCAAGGAACTATAATTCCCATACCTACTTGAGGGTAATGACTAGAATATATCGTTTGGTAACACTACTACCTAATCCTCTTGGAGGGTAATGCCCATAAGAAGTCATCATGGAAATATACTGCCCACCCCTTCTAGAGGGTAATGCCCAAAGGAATTCGCTATTGAAGTCCACTACGTATCCCTACTGGAGGGTAATTCCTGGATTAAGTCATTGGGGAACACCACTTCCCAGCCTTGCTGGTGGGTAATTCAAAAAAATCTCTAGTAAACCTTTATGATCTCTTCCATCATTTGGTTTCACGTTAATAAAGTCCAAACCCTGGACATTTAATATTGTATCTCAAAATCCACAAGCAATGGAACCATTGAGTTCTATGTGAAAAAACACTTAGGATAGGCTACTTGTAGGACAAAATATGATTTAAAATGAAGGATATGCGAACATTTTATGTTTCATTAGAAGAGATCAAGGGGTACATGATGTGTGATGGGGACTCACAAGGCGTGGGGTCCCATTTCACTGCCATCCCATGTCCCTGGTCGACACATGTGTGGGAAAATATCATGTAGGGTTTCTAATATGCATACCTAGAAGAACAACCCAAAAGGGGTGAAGGGGGAGCAGTAAGAGATACAATTGATGAGAAAGAGTGTATATAGAACAAGGTATATTGAAAGAGTACATATCAACACAACAAGAGTGAAAGTAAGATCATCCAAATACATGGGGATAAACACAATGAGTAGATGAACTACCCATCGAAACTTCTCTACCTATAGTAGAAGAGTAGACCCATCCAACCCTGGAAAGCTAGACACCGATTGAACATGGAATACCCCATGTGTATTTGCCTCTTTTGGAAGGAGAGTAACAAAGTCTAAGGAGTGGTTATAGAAGAAGAAGATATATATATATATATATGATCAGTCAAAGAATCACAAATAATATTGTAAGGTGATATCCATCTCATAGCTTAGCCCAAGAAGAAGAGTAGCCAAAAGTTCAAAAAGTATCCATCAATGATGCCAAACTTCCCATGTGTCTGTTTTAAAAACACAAGGATAAGGAAGTCATTCACCACACATTGATATTATCCACTTTGTGCGGCACTGAACGACCCTCTCAATTTTGAGTTGTTTAAAAAATGTCTCAATGGGGGAAACATCCCTCTTCCTCATGAGTTCAAAGACACATTAAACCACGTCTTGTAACTTTTCCACACAGTAGAGGGGCCACAACCTTTAAGTACGGATCCCATGCCCTAGTAGGATAGAAGGGTACTAACCTGATGGTCACTGAGAAACTCCACTTCCTAGCCCCACTAGATCGTATTGCTTGGAAATTTCATTAGGGAACTCCACTGACTAGCCCCGCTGGAGGGTAATTTATAAAATAAGAAATCAGGGAACTCCACTACCTAGTCCTGTTGGAGGGTAATGCCTATATAAAGCCATAATCTAGATCAAATTCCCAACCCTATTGGAGGCCAACGCCTGGAAGAATCAATTAGGGAACTCTACCACCCAAAAATTCTTGAGGGTAATGTCTTTAAATGTCATCAGGGAACTCTACTACCCAACCATGATGGAGGGTAACGCTCAAAAGAACTGATATAGGAACTCCATTGCCTAGCCCTAAAAGCGGGTAATTCGAGAAAGAGGTCATCAGGTGTCACCTCACTGCATTCCAAGCATGAAACATTTTCCATTGTATCTCTAAATACACATCCAAGAAAACCGTCATATTCTATGTGAAAAAAACTCAACATAGGATACTCAAGGGACAAAATCCTAGATCAAACAAAGGAGATATGGAGCATGGAAGTCTATTAAAAATAGCTCAAGGGGTAAAATGTGTGTGAGAGGAACCACATTGTGTGTGGACCCATTTCATAGCCATTTAGTGTCCCTAGCCAGTACATGACACTTGGTCTGTGTAGAGGTACACTCTGTGTAGGTGGACTACACGGCATGACCTGGCTAACTGGGACGGGGTTGTGTACCTACTGGTAGTGTCTATTTACCATAGTACATGGGTGTGTACATGAGCCCATAAACCTCCACATGGGTTCCCGACCGTGTGACTCATCACATGGGTTGTCCAACCGAGGAAGGGTACATGGTGTGAATGGTGGTACTACACGACATGTCCTATTTAAGCTTTCCAAAACCCTAGTGACACCACTAAGTGGGGGGGGGGGGCTACACGATGTGTTGTTCATCAATTTAATGACATGTAGTACAGATTTTTATCCATTTTATAGATCTAATCTACATATCTTGAATCTTTCAGCGCTTCCTTTTATTCCACCTCAAATCAGTCTCAAACTCCTGGATCTAGTTGTGGTGTTAGAATACCGTCTATTGCTCACTGTTTCACCACCATTCACCAGGATCAGTTTGGATGATCATTCCACACACCGTCATTCCCTCTTGGTTTTATTACATGAATATAATCACCGAAACAAGGCATCCTCATCTATCAAGATTTCCAGATCTATGTTCAGTTCATCAAACAATTACTGTTTCATCATTTTTCCATGAATATGGGGGTTTGATAGAGCTTAGAACTTCCCAGAAAATTCGACCCTAGACCACATGGATCCAACCGATGTAGAACAGAAAAAGTGGAGAAAGGAACAAAAAACCAAGGTTTATTCATAATTGTCTAAGAATTCTTGGACAACGATCAAGAACTGGAATACCAGGTTAGAACTAGATTAAATAAATTGAAATCAAGTACACAGTCTCATGGAAAGGTCATAAAAGGGCACAAATTGAAGAGGGAATAATGATATAATGAATTATTTAATTAAAAGGGTATAAAACAACATATAAATATTCTTATCTAAGTTTGGGATATATTTTTTGTGAAGAACACACCTGTTTAATGATTTGAAGGAGTTTCTACATTTTTTGCACCCTAATCCACTAAATCCTAGAGTTTCTCTACCATTCACCAAAGGATTTTTCAATAGAGGAGGGATAAAGCTTTTCTAGTGATCACTTTATTTGGGAACCAAACCTAAAAAATAATCTATAGTGATATATTTATAACATATTACCTAGTAAAAAATGAATGAATTAAATAAATTAATTAATCCACTTAAACACACCACCAATGAGCAAAGTTTCCGAACATCCCTCAACGGCTGATTTTTTGTCACTCATAGGGTAAGCAACACAATTCGAATAGAATCATGGTCTTGGATTTATGATTGGATCAATGATTTAAGAGTTAACCTGTTTTCTTTTAGGTATCATTCACAAACAATATAAAAAATATTTAATATTTTTTAAAAAATAATTTAGGGCACACTATGTAACGACCCAAAAATTCATTAATGAAAATCCCTCTTGGTATATTTAAATGTCATATTATAGTTATGTAAAATGTATGAACTTATTCGGTTCAATGTTTTGTTTTTTTAAATACCGTTAAGAATTGTGACTGTTGCTAATATAGCTGTTGAACAATGATCAGATGATTAGTATAAATATAGGGCTTTAACAAATCCAATTTAGTTAGAAAAATGAAGTGATGGCCTCATCCAGTAGACTTGATCCATACGAATCCCATTTTTCAAGGCTCGGAAAGGAGGTGGTGTCATTGTGATTAACTCTTGACCAATCCCAAGATTAGCTTTAACAGGTTAAGCTTGATCGGAACAGACTACTGGAGAAGTAGAAGTTAATAGAGATTACTACCTGGGCGATGTTATCCGAGCCACCCCATGAGTCTGTCACCATCGCACACCTTACCCTTCGGTCCTATGTGGGTGTTATAAGGGGTTATGTAACAAGACCTTAGCCCAATGATTACGTGCATTAATTTTTTTATATAATAATGAATATACATTCATTTTATTATTGTTACATTGTAAATAGTTTTTAAAGCACAAATAGTATTTTTAGTTAATATTCAACTATGAAATCTATTTTTATGAATTAATGGACCTTTTTAATTAAATAATATTTTAACAAAATATTATTATAATTAAATTACTTTTTATTAAAAAATAAATTATTGTATAATTTTATGAGTGAAATTGTAATTTTTATTAAGGTTTGAAAGTAGTTTTTGTCAAAACCCATGAATTTTTTATAAATGCCGGTTTTTTTAAAAAAGTAAAAATTTAATTATTTAGAAAATTATTTAGATAAAATTAATATTATTTTTGGAATCAGAATTTCGAAATTATCCAATGGTGAATTTTTCATATTTTTTTGAGACAGTAGAATTTTTTGGATAAAATTTAAATACCGTTTAAATATATAATGTGTTCTATGACATCCTATTGACCCAATAGTGATGTAATAAAATAATATAAATAATAGTTTCGGAAAATATATGTTTCTAAATCAATATAATGTGATTTTAAGTTTGTTTGATTTATTTTACAAAACATTAGTGGACCCTCCAAGAGTTATTAAACATTTTTGCTTTTTAAATTAATTTCCTTGAGAGTGTGACTCACCTCCACATAAGTCACCCTATTATTTTAAGAATTTGGGCCATTAAACTTATAAAATATTGTTTTACACTCCCCTTTGGAAAAAAATATTTGCAAAAACCATGGACTGGTTTGTGGTATTGATTAGTTTAATGTGTGGTGACCCAAACCTAAATAACAAAATATTCCCTCTCCTTTCCAATATAAACCCACCAAATCTCCCACTTCCTATTCATTCAATGCATTCTATGTTTATCCAACCTCTGAAATTCCCTCCCTATAATCCTACCAAGGTTCCCCAAGCTCTCATGAATCCTTTCTCAAGCCTCTTCCATGCTTTTGGGATTGCACTTCCAAGTAAGGGATTTCATCCTTTCTCATTTTTTGTCCAATTTTCTTTAACTTGTTATTCTATTTTTTTTAAATTAAAAATGTTGGGGTATTATTTTTAACGTACCACATACTTCACTATTTATGTTTGTATGATCATATACCCCTTTCTCTCTCATTAATGCCTCCCATGGACACCTGTTACCATGCCGAAATTTCCTGAGGGATTTCTCTCTCCTCTTTTACATCCACGTAATTCTTTTGTATTATGCATCAAAATTCCATTAATTTTTTTGGTACATGTATATATATGACCCCCTTAATGTCCATTTCATGTAAATATGATTATACAGCCCTTTCTCTCTCATCCACCATTTTTTTGAGTTCTTATTTCAGGTCGTTATGCTGTCAAAATCTCACTAAGATTTTCCAAGCCAATGTCATTGTGTAGTGAATACCATGCCCATTTATCTATCAAGGGTATTCAAATTTATGAACATTCACTTATTGATTTGAAAGATTCATGTACGTATTCCACACACCTTTATCATAAAATAAATAATGATGATTTATTCCATGTTGTATGATCCATGTGGCACACTTATGCAAGAAATGAAATGTTTAAGAAGGGTGCACCCTGATAGCACTCCAATGCATTGGGTAAAGATCAATATCATGATACAACAACTGCAATGAGGGTTTAATCATGATAATTAATGTAAAATGAGTGTTTCCTAATTCTCTATGTGCAATTATCCATGGAACATGCTAAAATATTGTTAAATTTTGTTTCCACATTTCCATGTTATGTTAATCATGTTATATAATGCCTTTATGTTCATGTTTATCTTATGCTACGTAGATATGCCTATTGCCTTACATGTATTGTATATTTCATGTTATGACTTGTTAAATCCCTTACTGGGATTTATTTCTCACACTTTTTTTATGCATGTCCTCAGGTTATCCCATGAGATGCTATGTACGAGGGAATGTAGTGGTCATGTAAAGGATGTTTTCAATAAAGAGATTGTATTTCATGTTTTAAGTTGTTATGTAATGATCCTAATCCCCAAATAAAATAGTCCTATCAATATTCTATGTTGTACCAAGTGAAGTTTATGTATGAAATCATGTTTAAGTGTGTAATAAAGAGCAGGGTAGTTATACACTTTTCCTCAGAATCACATCCCGTCTCAACACCAAGATCTGGAAATATATTTAAAAATATTTCAAAGTTTTACATGAAAAAAACATGTCTCCAAATCATTAAATCCTTCAAAATGGTTTCCCTAAGAATAAAAAATATGAAAACAACTAGGGATATTGATCCCGCACATGTCTCTCTTACTCCAAGGAACTCTCTTGCATGTTTCTGTGCTGTAACAATATGCAAACCAAAGGGATGGTCCATCTAGGCAGAGTCCACTCATACTGGCCATCAATCACCATAAGATACTCTTCAAATTTTACTTCATCCTTAATTTCTATCTCACCCCAGCCGATGACATGTGTGAGGTCATGCACATATCCCCTCAAATGAGACACCCAAAAGTTGTTGTGCCCCACTCCATCTATGGTGGTATGGTGAGGCTGTATGCAACCTCACGAACCATTTTCATGATCTAGAACAACCCAATGATCCTTGGGAATATCTTGCCTCCTCGACCGAACATTTTCAATCCTCATCATGGGGAGACTCATATGAAAACTTAAACTACCTTCTCAAACTCCAAGGCCATATGATGACTATAATTTCTGTCTGCTCGGGGCCATCTGCATCCACTCTCAGATTACATGGAGTTTCTACGTTGTCTCCTACACTAACTCTGGTCCCCCAAAAGATGACTTTCCAATATTTTTCCTACCCAAGGGTGACCAATAGGGTCTCCCGTATAGCACCTCAAAACTTGTCATGTTGATGGTAGAGTGGTAGATGCTATTGTATGCAAACTCTACCAAGGTAAAGGGATCCTCCTAGCTATGGCCAAATTCCAACACACAATCCCTTTGAAAAACCTCTAGCACCTACATAGTGTTCTCATTATTCCCATCGGTCTAGAGGTGAATTGATGTACTCATCCATATATGGGTCCCAAATTTCTCCTGTAGGCCTCTCCACAATCATGACATAAACCACACATCACAATCAGATATAATAGTTGAGGGTACCTTTTGATGGTGAATGATCTCTAATATGTACAACTCCACCAAACTCTCCATTCAATATTACTCCCTAATAGCAAGGAAGTGAACCTATTTTTTGAGTCAGTCTACTATCACCAAGATGGTTTTATGACCCTTATATATGCATAGAATACCTGTGACAAAGTCCATTGATATGCCATCCTATTTTTACTGTGATATCTCAAGGGGTTGTAACAAACTTGATGGAATTCGGTGCTCTTATTTTACTCGCTAACAGGTGAGGAACCGAGAGATGAACTTTGTATGATTTGTCTCATGTAAAGACACCAAAAAAACCATTGATGATCTCTGTACATCTTCCCCACACTGGGATGTTTGATTATGGGAGAAGCATGAAACTCCTACATCACAAATGGGACTAGTGTTCACCCTTAGAACAAGATAACAGAATTCCTTCCTATAGAATATTTATTTGGTGAGTCACCTATGGATATTTGGTCACATAAACACTAAAATTATATTTCTCATAGCTAGGAATCTCTCACATTATCTAGAATCGATGGTGTCAGAACCTTTGAATGAAGAAAAGTTGTACCCTCATACCCCACTAGGGTCCGTTGTAGGGAATCTAACAGCTCTGAAGCTTCCTGCATTAAGATATCTTGAGACTTCCTACTAAGGGAATTTTCTACAATGTTTACCATCAATGGATTATACACTATTATAATGTCATAGTCCTTAAAGAACTCCAACCATAATCACTATATCATGTTTAGGTCTCTTTGAGTGATAATGTACCTAAGACTCTGGTGGTTTTTGTAAACCAAAAATTTCTCCCCCAGAAGATATTGTCTGCATATTATTAGAGTGAATACAATCACTACCAAATTTAAGTCATGAGTTTTATAGTTTTTTTTCATGGGGCCTCAACTACCTCAAACCATATGCAATAACTTCCCGCTACAACATCAAAACACAATGGATCCCATATCATGAGGCATCACAGTAAACTATGAACTTCAATCCTTCCTCTGGTCATCTCAACACTGGATCACTCACCATCCTCTACCTTAACAACTCAATGGTCCTTTAGAACTTCTCATACTAGATAAAAAATTTCCCTTTCTTCATTAGGGTGGTTAAAAGGGGATGCGATTCTAGAGAAGTCTTCAGAAAACCCACTTGTAGTACCCTACCACGCCAATAGCGCTATGAAACTCTAACACATTCATGGGTGGCTCCCAATAAAGAACTAACTTGATTATTGTTAGATCCATGGATTAAACTTGTTCAGAAATGAAATTCCCCCAGAAGTGAACCTCATGTATGAAAAACTACAACTTTTAGAGATTTCGATAAAGATGGTTCTCTCAAAGAAAATCCAGGACCATCCTCAAGTGATCTACATGATCTAATATATTGGAGAGTAGATGAGTATGTCATTAATTAATATAATGAAAAACTATTCCATGTGTAGCTAGAAAACCAAGTTCATCATGGCTATTAAAAGGATGGTGGAATTCATAAAACAAAAGGGAATCACTTAGAACTCATAGTGTTCGTAGAAACATCTGAATTCCATATTTGGAATATCAGCCTCATGAACCAGGAAACAGTTTTAGATGGAGCTTTTATTGATATTAGAGAACCATATTGAACCTCTAAAATGGTTAGAGAGTTCATAAATCCTCGACAAGGGGTGCTTGTTCTTTATCATGGCCTGGTTTAGGTGATGATAGTTAATGTGAAGTTGCAAACTTCCATCCAATTTTTTCATGAACAAAAATATATCCACATAGGGAGACACAGTTGGTCTAATGAGAAATTAGTCTTAAAGGTAATATAACTATAACAAAAAATCTCTAGTTTAGTTTGGTTTCATCCGGTATACCTCAAAAGATATCAGAGCTGTCCACGGATGCAAGTTAATGAATAACTCCATCTCCTATCTTGGAGGTTTTCTTGGGATGTCCTCAATAAATACTTTTATATAATCCTCTAAAACTAAAAGAACCAATATTCCTAGAGAGCCTTCTCCACCAAGGGATATAGTCACCAACTGATGGGTGATGGGTTTCAACCTCTTTATATCTAAACCCACTTTCACTGATATGATATTTCAATCTCTACAAAAGAAGAACCTAATACCATCAGTGCGTAGGAATCTGATTAGTCTATGGTGAAAGTCAATAAGGGCTCAAACCATGGAATTCCAATCCATACAGAAGATAATGTCATAGGGTTCCATTGTGATGGAAAAAAGTTCCAACATGGATCTCTCTCTATCCATAGATAGATCACATTGTTGTTAGATAAAAAATACTAAAGAAGGGTTCCTTATAGAAACCTCAAGTTAAAGATGTTGTTCTAGAACCGATGCTGGGAGATCCATCTCTCACACCAAGAGTATCAAGATAAAATAATGGTTTCCACCTGTGTCTATTAGTACTAATCTAATAGAATATAACACATAAATCATACCTCATATCATCTTGTTCCCTGATTCATCATAGACATCCAAATCCTAGACCTTCCTATGGCCCCAACCACAAGCTCCCTGATCCTGATGTGGGCCTCCTTGTTGTGATGGTGGATGAATCTCATACAGGCTTCCACAACTCATAGATCCACCACCACCTCTTCCAGATCCACCTCCTTGGGGAACAATCTATCCTTCCTTGGGAGATACTTGATCATGGAGCTTCCTCTACCATGGCGGTCCAGGAACCCAAAATCCCTAAGCATATATGAAGTCACAATAGACCTACCCATCAATTGAAAAAGTCTTGACATGTGTGGGAAAATTCCATCCATGGGTGAATATACATAACCCCAGTAGAATGCCCCCAAAGTGGTGAAGAGGGAGAAATAAGAGATATAGTAGAAAAGAAAGGTTGTAGATAGAATATGGTATAGTGAAAGAGTATAACTTGACGCAAAAAAGAGTGAAAGTAAGATTTTCCAAGAAGAAGGGGATAAACATAATGAGTATATAAACTACTCATTGAGACTTTTCCACATATATCTAGAGAGTAGACTCATCCAACCAAGAAAATATGGAAACAAAAATCATGTAGCATACCTAGTGTGTCTTCGCCTATCATGGAAGGAGAGTAACCATGTAACGCCCGGACCCCAGCTACCCACAGTCGGTGCATTACTTCCTAACATTGTCATGATCACAAAAGATCAAGTCTCGAAAGACCGATTAGTTTAGTAGCCTTGGAAACACTAGATACATCCATAAATGTTACATTACAACATAAGGTAAAAAACTACAATAACAAAGTCTTCATAGTCCACACTCATATCCTCTTCTGACTATCCCTACAGGTCATTCCTAAAATACTTCTTCACATCCTGGAAAATATTAAAACATTGAAAGGGGTGAGCTCAGATGCTCAGTAAGGATAACAATATTGCGGAAGCTTTGATAAATAATCATTAACATTTAAGGTAATGTATAACTAAAACAAAAGCCTTTTTAAACTTTAACTTTAGCATAATATGGCAAAAATAAAATTCAATAATTCCATTTACTTACTCACATGGATATTATACTAATCGAATAATCCCATGCAATATCAATAACCATTTTCATAATGATGGAATGCATAATACCAGACATTCTGAAACATTTATCAAGGCCTCGACCAAGACATCTAAAATGATTAAGGCCTCGGCCAAAACCATAAATCAAATTGGGAAAGGGCCTCGGCCAATTCCACATCTAGTTGTCTCATGAGACCTACCGATGCATCGAGGAGCTATAGCGGGCTCCACCCTTCACTTACTAAGTCCAATGCATTCCTCATATGAATGGGTTTAAACTTATCATAAACCATAACATAATCGTATCACATAAAACATGCATAAAGGAAACATAACATTTCCAGATTTCAATCACAAGATTTCAATACAAAACATTGATATAATAAAAACGCTTTCAAAAACATTTTCAATACCAAAATAAAAGAATGGTAAAACATGGTATTTTTTTAAAAAAAGGTATGGCTTGTAAAGGAAGCCGAAACTCAAATAATGGTCACGGCGGTGAAGAAGTCGTTGTCGCCGCATATGTACGGAAAGAAAAACATTCCCTTTTTGTCGTTTAGTAAAATGCTTTGTATTAAAAAGATTCCTTTTGAATAAACATAAAAGTCAATGGGGTTTATACACCGTATAAAATAAAATTGTGTATAAAACCAAATATGCCTCAATGAAAGGAGATTGAGACGAAGTCCTTAAAAAGATCATTTTCAAAATAAAATAGATCTATTATGTGTATTCACTATAGGTACACATAATGAACGTAAAAAAATACAAAATAGGACATAATAATATCATGACATAATTTGAAAGTAGGAGATTAACCCAAAGTATGGAAATTGGGTTAAGAAGTTCCCTTACCTTGCGTCTTGTCCTGACTCGACCATTCTTTAACCTCCTGAATAATAAACTAGAGTTAATTTATATTTACTTAAGAACCTTTTTTATGTTCATTATTCCTTTTATATCACTTATTACCATGTTATGAACATTATGTAATTATTTAAGTTAATAACGGTCGTTTTGTCGATCTTTGGTACTTGAGTCAACAATAAATTTCTTATAATTACAAGTTGTTTATGTAGTAGAATATCCATTATCTCCAGAATTATATTCATGATTTAGATGTCATATATATCATATATATCCGGTATATACATTCATTCATAATATTACGTAACATTTAGAGGTATGAAATGAAATGCACCGTTCATGGAGACGGTAAGCCGTACGTACGCATGAACGCTACTTTCATTTCTATTTCCTATTTAATGGAATGAAATCATAATTATATAAATGTATAATATAGTTCCAGTATAATATCATATATAATATCATTTACTCCATCCTTTATACATCCCACATATGGCATTAACGATTCACATCAGTTTGAGGGGGCGGTAGTCCGCACTTCCTAAAATGAAATTATCGCGTTTACCCATAATAGAAATCATAAAGTATGCCATAAATGGGAAATACATAAGCATATGGAAAACATAAACATAATATATATGTCATATATTAAAATAGTGTCATCAAAATGGCCACCATTATAGGTGTTAAAAGAATTTGAAGAATCATCGTTTCGTGAGGTAGTATTTCGCCACCCACAGAAACAGTATGTTCTTTAACCATTAGACGAAGGTGTGTGTAAGTGTAAACCAAATACTTAACATAACAACATCCTAGTATATTCTAGATACTGGTGTTGTTACAAAATAAAGTAATGAAATGAGTTTAAGGGGTTGGAGAAGCAAAATAAAACAAAACAACATTAGAGAAGACATTACCTTAAAAATCGGGTAACTCTTTTTGATTTGAGCCAAAGGCTTCCTTGGTAAGAATTCTGCCCAAAGTGAGGCTTCTAGGAGTAAGGGAGGGATGTTGGGAGAGTATTTGGGCAGAGTTTTGCCGAGCCAAATGGCTTGATGGTGTGAATAAGGCAGGAGTGGTGGGGGCCTTTTATAAGTGGAGAGGAGGGGCACTTTTGGAAAGTAATGAAATATTACTTTATTATACAATGCATTTAGGATTCTAAAGGTCCCAAACTTATATAATTCGTGGATAAGGTGATAAGGGTTCGAAATATACCCATCAAATAGTCTTTGGACAAGTGTAAGCCATGTATTGTACATTATCTTTTCATTTTATTAAAATCCTTAAATAATGAGGTCATCACTGCATCATAATGATGTCATAAATAATTTAATTTATTTAATGTCTAAAAATTATAAAACAAATACTATGATGTAGTAAATCTTTTTAGCTTTCAAATTACTATTTATAATCAAAAATATGACTTGTATAACCCCATGTAAAAATTGTTTTAGTAAAACATTTCATGTTTGTGTCATTTTTTACTTTAACATTAAATAAAAGGTATTTATGTCATTTTCCAACTAAAGTGGCTCCATGGGGTACCAAAGTTGACCCATGGATTTTCTTGGTCGTTCATGACACATAAAATTAGGGTAGGACATGTTTCAAGCTCATATCATATTATTAAAGCATTATTTTTACCTTAAACTACACTAATTACCTCTAATCGTGATCAAGAACTTAAAAGTTACTATTCACCAAAAATTATTTTAATCTCATTGAACCACATTTTACTTCTTAATGACAACCATGTATGTCGGATTTTTGAAAATCAAAACACAGAAGTGGTAATATTTCATTTAAACGAAAAATCAGTTATTTAACTACCTCTTAGTGGTTTCACTATTCATAAAAAATAGAAGTTTTTCAGAACAATGCCAAAATTTCACCCAAAGCTATAATTGATATTCTGAATTAAAAAATGATGTCTATTTTATGAAATTCCAAACATATAATTTTCATTAATTAATTTTATAATTAATTCCCGCTGTCACAACAAATAGCGTGTTTTTAAGAAACAATTTATATCAAAAGATTGACAATTGTTTATGTCCAATTTCAAAGTGAAATTAATTATGATGACCACCATTGGATAAAATGGTAAAAATATATTCTAATTATACTTTAAAACCACTAAATAGTATAATTTATCACTATGAATTATTTTGATTAAAAAAGTTTTTTTTAAGTATTTTTCACTATTCATAAAAAATTAGAAGTTCTTAGAAAAATACCAAAAATTCAACATAGGATAATTTCAATATTAGGAATACAAAAATGAAGTCCATTTTGAAATAAAAAATTTCTATAAATTTAAAAAGTGGTTATTACTATTCATAACGGCTACTTTGATTAGTTGCGGTGTGTTATAACTCAAAGTTGCGTACAATGCAAGCTATTGCATTATTGAATGAGAAGCGTATCATGAAAGCTCGGGGTGTTACATTCTCCCCTACTTCAATAAATCGCGTCCTCGCAATTTAAAATTTTTCTTTGAAAATAAAAGGTTGAAAATAGAAAATACCTTTGTGGAAAACCCACATCGTAAATAAGATTAATAAAATTTAGCCTTAATAAGAGGGAAAGGGAAATGAAAAAGTCACCACCCAATTATGATCTCGATTAGGAGAACATTGGTGGCAATTAAAGACATATAATTGGAGGAAAAACGTAAATATTTGTAGGGAGTGATTGAGGTCATCAATCACAATCAACTGTCAAATTGAGGGCCTCAAAGACTTCAATCTATGTTGATTTAAAATATCATCAGTTCAACAAGACATATGGTATTAGGATAACACATTTTTTGTTTTAATATCCCTTTACTAAAGTTTAAGAATTAATTTATTCATTGAATAAGAGATATGTATATATATATTTATGCTTGACAATTAGAGTTTCAACCTTCAACTCATCTTCCACTCAAAAAGATAATAGAACTCAAAAATATTATACTTATCCTAATTGTATAAGGTTCCAAATGTTAACACATACCATTTAGATTAGTAAAATTATTTTTTAATAACCAGGGACTTCCTGTAGGCTAGTGGTAGGAAATAAAGGCCTGTCGCACTATGATTGTGGGTTCGATTCCTGCAGCTTTGTCCGACGCGACGGGTTATGCCCCACCCTGCAGGTTGTCCTTTTCCTAAAACCATAGTATTATAATATTCAAAAATAATTTTCATAAATTTTTAACCTTAAACAATACTATCCAAAGATAAACTTAATCCACTCCAACCTTTATAGTTATCCAAAATACCTATGTCCAGACTTTCTCTAAAAGGTCTCTTAATTCCAAAATCAATTTATCAGATTCCCCAAACAATGTAAAGTTTCTCTTATTGTCACATACTAAAAATATAATTACCTTTATCATATTAAAACCTTACTTAAATCAACAAGTAATACAGTAAAATCCTTATATATATATATCACATTATTCTAATAACCAGAATATAATCCATGAGTCCAAAAGCACCAATACAATAATTATTCTGCTTCAACTGTAGTAACAACATAAGATTTTCCTTGATCCCTTGGCCTTTTCTGAGGTAAGTTTCCCTGATGCTTAGGACATTCATTTGCATAATAACCCATTTCACTACAATTGTAGCATTCAACATTGATAGCCTCTTTCTTTCTCTTGCAATCACGCGCCTGGTGACCTTTTTCCCCACATTAATAACAAACTCTCATTCCTTTTAGACAAGTACCAGGGTGATTCTTCCCACAATTATCACATAATGGAAAATCCTTCTTTCCCTTTTTCCCTTTATCTTTCTCTTTTTCCACCGTTCTCTTCTTCTCTTTATTTACTTTGTTGTCATAAGACTTAGAGAATTCCTTTTCTGTCTTGATAGCACATGAGACAATATCTTCGTATGTTGAGAACGATTGTGATACTAAAGCTCGATGGAGAAATGGTTTTAACCCATCAAAGAAATGATCAATCTTAACTCTTGGGTTATGTATATAATCTACAACATACCTCACTAACCTTGTAAAGTTGGCCTCATACTTTGTGACATTCTCATCCTCCTTTTATCTCAGACTTAAAAATTGCCTTTCCATATCTGCTCGATGGTCATGAGGAAAGTATTTTTCTAACAAAAGCTCTTTGAACTCCCTCCATTCCATATTAAATACGTCATCATCTTCCTTTGTATTTTGAATCAATGACCACCATTGATCGGCATCTCTAGTGAGGCAGTAAACTGCCATGATAACCTTCTCCCTTTCGCTACTCCCCATGGCGTGGAATTTTTTCTCTAAGGAGTTTATCCATTGCTCAGCTACTAATGGATTTGTACCCCCATTAAATGTTGGTGGTTGTTGCCTCATGAA
Source organism: Viscum album (assembly GCA_963277665.1). Classification (NCBI taxonomy): domain Eukaryota; kingdom Viridiplantae; phylum Streptophyta; class Magnoliopsida; order Santalales; family Viscaceae; genus Viscum; species Viscum album. Next base: position 1,230,293,959 of record OY728133.1, on the reverse strand, counting down.
GCGGTCTAACATTGATCCTCCATGTTGCGGATCAGGGTGCTCGATACGAGTAAGGTTATTATTCATAACCTGAGTGAGTTTTCCTAGTATGGTAATAAGTTGATCAGCACCAGTTGTATCTCCAACTCCACAATAATTATCTTGAGCAGGAGGGAAATCCCTACACGGAGTGCATGCATTGATATGGTTTCCATTACTTCTACTAGGCGCCATTTCTAAACAATGGCATAAACTATATTAGTTTATAAATCAAAATACATAATTCCATACTTGTAAGATACTTAACATAAATTGAACTATTTATGGATATAATCCATAAAAATGTTTTCTTTGAGGAATTATATACTCATAACCCTTCATAGTGTTTTATAAAGAAAATGAGAATTATCCAAAGCATATCCCCTGGGAGTGTCGTAACCAAGAGTGCAGCAAGGCCCGTTGTCGTGCACCAGTTCCCATTCGAGTCTAGCTCAAAGCGGTGTTTTTGGGTTTTACCCATAGGTACATCTGTGCCAGAGCCGCCTCTACTTGCTCTTATCTAGACAGGGACGTATTGCTCGGAAAACTCACAAAATATCTATAATACCAAAATTATAGGAAGTTCTTCTATACTAATCCTTAAAGTCTATCTTCGGGCTATGTGCTATAATCAGAGTTTATCTAAATCTAGCTTCCAAGGTTAGTACTAAACTGCCTCTGATACGAACTGTAATGCCCCGACCCCAACTACCCAGAGTCGGTGTATTACTTCGTAACATTGGCATGATCACAAAATATCAAGTCTCAAAATACCGATTAGTTTAGTAGCCTTGGAAACACTAGATACATTCATAAATGTTACATTACAACATAAGGTGAAAAACTACAATAACAAAGTCTTCATAGTCCACACTCATATCCTCTTCTGACTATCCCTGCAGGTCATTCCTAAAATACATCTTCACATCCTGGAAAATATTAAAACATTGAAAGGGGTGAGCTCAGATTCTCAGTAAGGATAACAATATTGCGAAAGCTTTGATAAATAATCATTAACATTTAAGGCAATGTATAACTAAAACAAAAGCCTTTTTAAACTTTAACTTTAGCATAATATGGCACAAATAAAATTCAATAATGCCATTTACTTACTCACATGGATATTATATTAATCGAATAATCCCATGCAATATCAATAACCATTTTCATATTGATGGAATGCATAATGAGAGACATTCTGAAACATTTTGTCAAGGCCTTGGCCAAGATGTCTAAAATGATTAAGGCCTCGGCCAAAACCATAAATCAAATTGGGAAAGGGCCTCGGCCAATTCCACGTCTAGTTGTCTCATGAGACCTACCGATGCATCGAGGAGCTATAGTGGGATCCACCCGTCACTTACTAAGTCCAATGCATTCCTCATATGAATGGGTTTAAACATATCATAAACCATAACATAATCGTATCACATAAAACATGCATAAAGGAAACATAACATTTCCAGATTTCAATCACAAGATTTCAATACAAAACATTGATATAATAAAAATGCTTTCAAAAACATTTTCAATACCAAAATAAAAGAAAGGTAAAACATGGTATTTATTTTTCTTTTAAAAAAAGGTATGGCTTGTAAAGGAAGCCGAAACTCAAATAATGGTCACGGCGGCGGAGAAGTGATTGTCACCGCATATGTACGGAAAGAAAAACATTCCCTTTTTGTCGTTTAGTAAAACGCTTTGTATTAAAAATATTCCTTTTGAATAAACATAAAAGTCAATGGGGTTTATACACCGTATAAAATAACATTGTGTATAAAACCAAATATGCCTTAATGAAAGGAGATTGAGACGAAGTCCTTAAAAAGATCATTTTTAAAATAAAATAGATCTGTTATGTTTATTCACTATAGGTACACATAAAGAATGTAAAAAAATACAAAATAGGACATAATAATATCATGACATAATTTGAAAGTAGGAGATTAACCCAAATTATAGAAATTGGGTTAAGAAGTTCCCTTACCTTGCGTCTTGTCCTGACTCGACCGTTCTTTAACCTCCTGACTAATAAACTAGAGTTAATTTTTATTTAATTAAGAACCTTTTTTATTTTCATTATTCCTTTTATATCACTTATTACCATGTTATGAACATTATGTAATTATTTAAGTTAATAACGGTCGTTTTGTCGATCTTTGGTACTTGAGTCAACAATAAACGACTTATAATTACAAGTTGTTTATGTAGTAGAATATCCATTATCTCCAGAATTATATTCATGATTTAGATGTCATATATATCATATATATCAGGTATATACATTCATTCATAATATTACGTAACATTTAGAGGTAAGAAATGAAATGCACCGTTCATGGAGACGGTAAGCCGTACGTACGCATGAACGCTACATTCATTTCTATTTCATATTTAATGGAATGAAATCATAATTATATAAAGGTATAATATAGTTCCAGTATAATATCATATATAATAACATTTATTCCATCCTTTATACATCCCACATATGGCATTAACGATTCACATCACTTTGAGGGGGCGGTAGTCCGCACTTCCTAAAATGAAATTATCGCGTTTACCCATAATGGAAATCAAAAAGTATGCCATAAATGAGAAATACAGAAGCATAAGGAAAACATAAACATAATATATATATCATATATGAAAATAGTGTCATCAAAATGGCCACCATTATAGGTGTTAAAAGAATTTGAACAATCATCGTTTCGTGAGGCAGTATTTCGCCACCCACAGAAACAGTATGTTCTTTAACCATTAGACGAAGGTGTGTGTAAGTGTAAACCAAATCCTTATCATAACAACATTCTAGTATATTTTAGATACTGGTGTTGTTACAAAATAAAGGAATTAAATGAGTTTAAGGGGTTGGAGAAGCAAAATAAAACAAAACAACATTAGAGAAGACATTACCTTAAAAATCGGGTAACTCTTTTTGATTTGAGCCAAAGGCTTCCTTGGGAAGAATTCTGCCCAAAGTGAGGCTTCTAGGAGTAAGGGAGGGATGTTGGGAGAGTATTTGGGCAGAGGTTGGCCGATCCAAATGGCTTTAATGTGTGAATAAGGTGGGAGTGGTGGGGGCCTTTTATAAGTGGAGAGGACGGGAAATTTTGAAAAGTAATAAAATATTACTTTATTATACAATGCATTTAGGATTATAAAGGTCCCACACTTATATAATTCGTGGATAAGGTGATAAGGGTTTGAAATATACCCATACAATAGTCTTTGGACAAGTGTAAGCCTTGGATTGTACATTATCTTTTCATTTTATTAAAATCGTTAAATAATGAGGTCATCGCTGCATCATAATGATGTCATAAATAATTTAATTTATTTAATGTCTAAAAATTATAAAAAAAATACTATGATGTAATAAATCCTTATATATTTCCAATTAATATTTATAATATAAAATATGGCTTGTATAACCCCATGTAAAAATTGTTTTAGTAAAACATTTCATGTTTGTGTCATTTTTTACTTTAACATTAAATAAAAGGTATTTATGTCATTTTCCAACTAAAGTGGCTCCATGGGGTACCCAAGTTGACCCATTGATTTTCTTGGTCGGCCATGACACATCCAATGAGGGTAGGACATGTTTCAAGCCCATATCATATTATTAAAACATTATTTTTACCTTAAACTACACTAATTACCTCTAACCGCGATTAAGAACTTAAAAGTTACTATTCACCAAAAATTATTTTAATCTCATTGAACCACATTGTACTTATTAATGACAACCATGTATGTCGGATTTTTGAAAATCAAAACACAGAAGTGGTAATATTTCATTTAAACGAAAAATCAGTTATTTAACTACCTCTTAGTGGTTTCACTATTCATCAAAAATTGAAGTTTTTCAGAACAATGCCAAAATTTCACCCTAAGATATAATTGATATTCCGAATTCAAAAATGATGTATATTTTATGAAATTACAAACATATAATTTTCATTAATTAATTTTATAATTAATTCTCGCTGTCACAACAAATAGCGTGTTTTTAAGAAACAATTTATATCAAAAGATTGACAATTGTTTATGTCCAATTTCAAAGTGAAATTAATTTTAATGACCACCATTGGATAAAATGGTAAAAATATATTCTAATTATACTTTAGAACCACTAAATAGTATAATTTATCACTATGAATTATTTTGATTAAAAAAGTTGTTTTTAAGTATTTTTCACTATTCATAAAAAATTAGAAGTTCTCAGAAAAATACCAAAAATTCAACATAGGCTAATTTTGATATTAGGAATAAAAAAATGAAGTCCATTTTAAAATATAAAATTTCTATAAATTTGAAAAGTGTTTATTACTATTCATAATGGCTACATTGATTAGTTGCGGTGTATTATAACTCGAAGTTGCGTACAATGCAAGCTATTGCATTATTGAATGAGAAGCGTATCCTGAAAGCTCGGGGTGTTACAAACCAAATCCAAGGAGTGGGTACCAAGGAAGGATATATATATATATATATATACAAAGTCAATGATTTCTAAATGAATGAGTAAGGGTATCTCAATCTCACAACTCATCCCAAGATAAAGAGTATCAAACATTTCCAATAAAACCATCAATTATTACCAATATCTAATAGGTATTCCCAAAACAAAAATTCTAAGGAACTCAATCACCAAACCTTGATAATATCCGCTTTGCACAACACCGACTTGTCTGAAAAGTTTAATATATTTTCAAAAGAACACATCTTGGTAGGGAAAGCATCCCTCCTCCTTGGGATTCTAAATCTACATCAAACCAAGTTTCATTACTATGCCTCAAAGTCGGGGGGGGGGGGGGGGTCAAAAACTAGGTAAGGATAACATGCCCTAGTACAAGAGAAGGGTCCTACATTTCAAGTCACCATGTAACTCTAATTCCCAGCCCTGATGGATGGTAATTCTTAGGAATGTCATTAGGGAAATACACTTTTTGACTCCATTGTAGTGTAATGATCAAAAGAATATATTGGGGAACTCTACTATCCAACCCTGGTGGAGGGTAATTCCTTGAAGAAGCCATTGTGGAACTCCATTTCCTAGTCCCACTGTAGGGTAATGCCCAGATGAAGATATTGGGGAAATCTACTATCGAGCCCTATTGGAGGGTAGTTCCTAGAAGTAGTTGTCAGGTAACTACAATTCACATCCCTGCTAGAGTGTAACGCCCATAAGAATCCATTAGAGAACTCCAATACCTAGCCCTACAGGAGGGTAATTACAAGAATAATCCATTTATGAATTCCACTGCCTAGACATCCTGTGTTGATCTACTACTCAGCAAATGGAGGTGATTCTAGCTATCCACCTAGAGGAAGGGGATCACGGGATGAACCATAAACTAAGGCTGCATCGCTTATATGATCTTCATCAAAAAACTAAAAATGGTATCTTGGATAGTTGTTGTTGTAGAGGCATCTTGAAAGTTTTCAAGGAGTATCACTATCTGATGAGAATATATATATATACAAAAAAACAGTAATCCAAATTATTTCAAGCTATATCATGCCTCTTTTAATACTTTTAGACACTACGTTTGACCAAATCCAAGCCCGTATTTAAAATTTATTATGGGGTTAGAACAATTGATGCAACAAAATACACCTGATGTATTAGAATAAGCTTTTCTCACCTAAATCATGTAATGAAATGGTATTCTATGATCATTGACTATTCAAAGATTATTTTTTGGATAGGAAATGTTAGAGGTAGATGAAATATCTAAACTCACTCTGTTCTTATATTTTCATGGCTAAATACTTTCCCCACTGATACTTCTAAAATTAAACTTCAGGCACTCGCTCCTGTTTTTTAGATGAGTATCAATGGTTGAATATCCTTCTAAACAAATATATATGTTTAAGGATTGGAGATGAATCAATTATCAATATTTTGAAGTATTCTTAGATCCTAGAAGGTGATGGGATTTATAAAGCATCCCCATCAGATATTGGGTTTGAGGATACAACTATGTGTACCATTTTCAATGATTTATATAAGGTATGGTGTAATAACATACTTGATAAATTATTTAATGAAAGGTATATTAAAATAATTTAGAGTATTTCTTGCATTAGTGATATGGGACATGATAGTATATACTAGTCCAATGACATTTTAGGAATATTATTAATGAACTATTCTTATATTCTAGCCCATGAAACATGGAACTACGATGATGATATGTCTTTTACCATTATTTGATGCCTGGAAGTCCCACAAGGTTTTCTATTTATAGTTGCTGGTTCACGCTGGTATCCCCTCTCCCAAATATATACTATTTTTGTTCTGTTATTATAATTATCTTATATATCCCTTAATCATATGGATGTTTTAATATACATCACATGTTGTATTTAGTGTCCCAAGGCTTGAGATATCTGGCCGTCATGGTGTTCTAGTGTAGCCCCATTTTTCAAGAAAGAGTTTGTTCCCATAGAATTACTAGTTTCTTGGATATATTCCCTTCCCTCCAAGAAGGTGGCATACATCTGCAAGATTTCTTCTTTTATTTGGGTCCGTCAAAATTATTTCAACTACAACCATATAAAGAATCGTTTTTGGGTTGAAACAGCTACTTCTTCGGTATAGATTTTGAATCATGTTGATTTTCAACATGAGAGTCCTATAACCAGCCCATGAATCATATCATGGAATTCCCCTTCATGTGTTATGGAAATCAATGTTGATTCTTCTATCCTAATGAAAAGATTTATTGGATTTGGAGTAATGGTATATGACTCCTCTAGATGTATTTTTGTATTTAGTCATGATTCAACCCATGAACATTAGGACACACCATTGGATGAGGTGAAAGCAATATGGGTAATATTTTATCTTTCTATTGAGATAAGATGGAAACTGGTTATTATTGATTTATAATTCCCTACCATAATCATTTTTATCCATTAAAAAATTAGATGTTTCCAAACATTTGGTTTTGTGATAATAAAAATCACATCCTTTCTCCCTAATTTCTAAGATGTCTCTTTCTCCATCATCAAAATAGAGGTGAATAAAGTATCTCATATTTTGGATACTCGATATTTCTCTGGTATTAAACATATACTTCTGGAAAAAAATGTTATACCCATGTTTCTCTAGAACCCAATGGGTATAATTCAACCCTATACCAACAATTTATATAAACTATGGGAATAGGTTTCACGGGAAAAAAATTTTCACATGAAGGGCCTATACACATAGTTCAATAGAAACTGTGGGTAATAGTGACCCCTATAACCATTGTTTTAGTAAAAAATAGCAATAGGTTTTTGTAGGGAAACAATAGTTTTCGCAGGAAAATAATTTGTGGGAAGGACCTATACCAACGGTTTGACCATACCATGGGTATAGGTTGGACCATTTTTTCCCTAATCATAAAAATAATAATTAAAAATTTATATATGGATGTTTAGGGACTCTATTTATTTGTGGATTTTTGGTACATTTAGTGAAATGAATTGATGATTGTTATAATATGTTATGATTTTAGTATGATCTTATTTTCTTATTTTTACGCATTTTATGTGACTTGTCTCTATAATAACAATATGATTATCAAAAACCACATTATCTCATTATAATAAATTCAGGTATTAGATTGACATGTTTTTTTATTAAAATTAATAAATAAGGATTCATTGATAGTTTTCCTAGGTTTTCATTGTAATCCAATATTTCTCTATCGACTATTAACCCTACACAGGAAATTTTTTATTTATCAATTGGTGTTGACAATATGAAATCATACATTCCATGATATTGAAAATTTTGGTCATTAGATTGATGCGTGATTGATTCCTAAAAAAATTACTTGATGATTTCTTGTTCATAATTTTCAATGTCTATCGAGACATTTCTTCTTTATTTTTATGCCTTGATAGGTGTTATTCCATTTTAATTAAAATATAAGTATGAAATAATAATTTAGATTATACTGACTTGTCTGGGCATAAAATTATTGAATATTGGATTCATAAAATTCCAAAATGATTTTAGGATCATTATCCTATGCTTTCCTAGAAATGTGAAATCATTTAATTAGTTTTGACCCCTTTTAGGTGACTCATCACTTTAATAACAATGTGAATCTCAAATGACATTTTCAATTACAGTGAGAAATGCAGGCATTAGATATAAGATATTTTTATTCCTATAGTTAAAAATTACTCAAAGTTTTTTTAATTTATTTATCCAATGTGATATGTTTTTCTTGGTTATGACCCGTGAAAAGGTGATTATAAATATTAATATGTTTTAAAAGTATTAAATCGTACTTTCTATCATACTAGTGAATCAAGGTATTTTATTGATGTTTGGTTGATTCCTACATAACTAAAATGTTTCCAGAATCATTTTCATTTGTTTCCAAATTAATCCAAAATTTTTTACTTGGTTTTTAACCCCTGACATATTATATTCAAATTAAATAGAAAATATATAGTCAATATAGTACTTTGGATCATATTGATAATTCATGGAATCATATTAATGAGTGGTTAATTAGTACAAATGGAAATAATATCAGGATCATTTTATATGTTTTTATAGAAATATGAAATCTTTTGATCCATTATGTCCCCTTTTAGTTGACTAATTAACAATGTGATGTTCAAATGTCACTTTTGAACTTACTAGGAAATTTGGATATCAAATTGATATGTATTTGATTCATACTGATAAAAAATTACTCAAAGAATATTTTATTAAGTTTTCAAACCAATCCAATATTGTTTTCTTATTTTTATAACACCCTACTATTTTATGATATATTTCCCAATGAATAAGTTTTATATTATTGATAGATTTCATTAAATAAAACACCGTGTTTAAATGAACTACGATATTCTATTAATGTATTATTATTTAATGTTATTTTTATATAATAGGAATTGGATTTTTGGATTTTAATGAGACTAAAGAAAATATGAGAAATTATTTTCACACATTTATAAAATAAATTAATTGTTTATTAATTAGTTTGAAATGAAAATAAAATCAAAGTGGTTTTCTGGAAAACAGATTTTATGTGTGTAATGAATATTTATCTTAATATATTAAATTAATTAATATTGATGAATTATTTTCATAAAATATATATTATATATGAAATAAATTTATTTATTATTCATTTATTTATTTTACTATGAAATCAATATGAATAAATTTATTTTTATGGATAAAAATGTATTTTTTCAAAAAATGGGTTTGTTAGATTTTGCGTAGTTATTTTAAAATTAAATTTTGTAGCCTATAACAAATAAATATTTTAAAATTTATTCCATATTTTTCTGAATCATATTTAATATATTTTAAATGGTTCAAATTAATTTTTCCTCATAATGAATATTAAATATAGGAAAACTTTCATACCAATGTTTGGGTTAAAACATGTTTATCAAGAGGTTAAACAAATAGATAAGGGAAAAAATGAATCTTAAAAAAGTATAAATATTATTGTTTGAAGATATTTCTACCTTATATTATCCTAAATTATATTATAAATCATTTTATTTCCAATTTATTAATAAATTGAACTTATATTATTTAAATATTTTATGTAATTTCATGTGTGTTTCTCACCTCACTTATAAAAGGGCACCTTTTATCCACCATTATTCAAAAATATGTGCCTTCTTGAATATAAATTACCTACCTAAAAACATAATAAGATTTATTTCCTTTAATTTTGGGCCACATTCCATTCCCTATGACTATCAAAATAATTATTAAGGTTTTAGCTAAATGTGGTCTCTTAATATTGTGGTAATTATCTTACCTAACTCTTTAAAATTTTATTTCTTATTAAAACGCATAAAAATATTTGATATCCATCCTATAATAATTAATAAAATATCATAAATCTAACAATATTTTTCAATGAAAATACGGTAACTATTTTTCAGCTACTTTCCATAAAATGGGAAATGGAAGTATCACTCATGCATAACTGTGGAGTACAATCTCCACATGGCGATATAATTTATTTTACATCAATATCATACATGGATGATTATTATTTCTCATTTAATTTTTATATATGATATTTATTTCATAATTATTGGTTTTTAATTATAATATATTATCTACCTACTTATCTTCCAATCAGTTTGAAAATGATAATCTCTCTTGTGCGTAAGTGTGGACTACCGCCTCTATGATGTTCTAAGATTAATTTATCATTTATAACTTAAATGGATGGTTATAAGGATATATTAATTTAAAATATATTATAATTACGATTTAATAATGGTCCTTTAATGGTGATTTCTTATTTACCTTTATTTTTTTCCATTCATCGAAAAACAGAAACACCACTCTTTTGTAAGTATGAATTGTCATATCCACCAAGTGATGCAATTATTTTTTCACCCAAAATATTTATGAATGGATATAAATTTATAAAAAGTGAATAAATATGATATTTATAAATTTTTTTATTTTTTATATGATGAAACCATGACCAAGGATCAAGGACTCAAAACAATAATCCGAAACATGGAAGGAAAATCGACCAATTTTAACTTGAATAATTATTTTAGTGAAGAATATTCAATAAACAGATAATTGGAATTTATAAGGAATTATATATAGTAATATATATTAATATGGTTACAGTATTAATTTATAATAAATATATATTTAATAAATAAGATGTTTTAATTCAAATGAAGTTGTATGAGACATGAGGTAATGGTTTCTCATCTAACTTATATTTCTATGATACATATTCAATAGTCAAAACTTGTTTCTTTCATCTGGTGTATATAATAGCACATTGATATGATATATCATTAATATAATTATATTTATTGTATTTCAAGTATAAATTTGTTTAAGTCCTTTCTTATGGTTAAGATTCAGATGATACTAAAGAAGTAAGGAATTCATGTTACAATCTCATTTCTTTTCTGGATTATTTATGTTATATGTCCATTGAGGAAAATTTAATGATACTTATCATTTAAAATGAGTTTATTTTCTCTCCTAGTATTTTTTATAGGGTTTTATTCTTTTTTCCTTTCATTTTAATCTCTTTGGTTTATAAAACTATTGAGAAAATATATCTAATGAAGGTTAACATTATTTCCTCTTTAGCCAGGAGTCTTTTTCTTCCATATCCATATTTTGTTTAAAATTTATTGAAGAATTAATTTTCTATTATTCAATTATTATTTTACAACATTTTCACCTATATTTTGCATTATATATTTTTCAATAAAAAATATTTTTAGTTTTAATTATGAGGTACTTCATAGAAAAGGTGTGATTTTTTAACATGTAATACAGGGATTCCATTTCAGAATATCATAAATAATCTTCAAATGGAAGCATCCTTTAAATATTTCCATTGATATTTTAAAAACCAGACTTCCCTAATATTCAATAATTTTTTTTATTTTAAAAAATTGATTTCAAATAAAAAATATTATTTTCCACAAGAAATGATGCAATAGACTTTTAATGGTATTGTCATATATGAAAAAAAATATTGATTCCACTTATGATTCACTAAGGATATTATCCAAAAAATACTAATTATTTTTGTACATGGATATTAATTAGGATGATTAAATTTTAATTAAACCTATTTATTTTTTTAGGTATAAACTATGATTAAATGAAAAATATTTTCATGATCTTGAGGAATAAATTTTAATGTGTTATGATTATATGATTGGTGGGATCATTATGTCCACCCAACGCATTAGGTTTTGTGATAAATAGGTAATTTGGATAGGCATGGACATGATTCTGATTTTTTATTTTAATATTTTGATGTTTGAGTATGGTTTCTTCTAGGCATGGTCATAAAATTATATATGGACATGATTTTGAATAACTATGTAAACATTTCTATATGTGGGTATGATTTATTCTATGTATTCTGACAATATTACTCATGTTCATGACTGTGAATAACTTTGTTCCATAAATTATTATTTTATATGAATTCAATGCTGTATTCCAAAGTTATGACTCTTGAACTATGATTATTTCAATGAAACCCTTAATAATCAAGCCACTATATATGACTTAATTTTACATCTTATGATATAAATTTTCTAGGTTTGAGTATTTTACATTATGATCAAGGAATTGATTATATTATCATATACATATGATACACTTGTTCTATGTTTTGATTGATGTCTCCCATGTTTAACCTTATTGAGTATTGTTGATTACCCTTTTCTTATGTTTTTATTCCCTATGTTTTGATGTAAGGTTCCAAGTATGATATGTAAATGAGGGTACTAATCTGAAAATAATTGTGTGAGATTATAATGATATTTTATGATATAAGCGGATTATTTATCTATACAATAATGTCATTAATCCTTTACTGTCCCCATGGTTGTATATTAATGGAATTTATTGAAAATTAATTTAAAAAGTTGTAACATTTTTTTGTTATGTTGGTGTCACCTTAATTATAATTGGTTGATGGTATATTTATTTTTTGAGATTAGTATTGGAAACCTTTTGTAAGAAACCGTAGTATAAGACAAAGTATAATAGAACATCCAACATTATGGTAAATAAAGGAGTACAGCTTTGAAAAAAATACATCTCTACCTAGATACTAGAAGGTGGATGCATCAGTTGAAAAAATGAACTGTGGGATAACAACTTAAATGCGGTATATTGGGTATTAATTCGATCATCACTGGTGCATGATGAGTAGTCCTAATACAACCCACCTGTATGGACACTCATGTGGGATACTCTAAGGTTATTTCCTATTTTGTTTATAAACAATTAAAATGAATAAGTGGTTAGAACCTATGAAATCCAATGATAATCCATAGTGGTATAAGATATTATTAATGTTTCATGGTTTGAAATAATATATCATGATTTAGGGAATTTTTAGAATGATTTTAATAATCATAAATTTTTAAAACTGATGTGTGATGTTTTACACTCATAATTTTTTTAGGGTTTTATAAAATTATTAGGAATTATAGGAATAATGGGAAAATGAATGTGATGGCTAATAAAATGATCATATTTACGATAAACCAAATTAAATGGTAACTAGAATGTAAATTCGTATGGTCATTCATATCCAGATATCTTAATATATGATTAAAAATCTCAACATGGGTGAGTTTCCCGACACACCAAATAAGATAATAATAATGTTTAGTGTTAGTTCACTTCATGATGAAGTATTATAAAATAATATTCTTCTTCCTACTTTTCTAGAATGGGGGAAAAACACTAAGGGAAATTTTCTATGGAATGGGAAAAAAATTTTATTGGAAAGAAAGGTTAAAAAAATTAATTACAGATGAATAATGAAGTTTTTAGTGGATGGAAATATAAAAAAATACTAAGGTACCACTAATAATTAAATTCCTTATATGTTAGAAACATCAGAATTATTTGAGTCAATACCCTAATAAAAGCTCTAACACCAAAAGCAAGCAAGTGTTAATGAGATTTAAATTATTGAAGTGGATCATGATTGGTAAGGAAAACATATCCTTTACTTTAGAGATGAGGAAGTCGTGTTAGTTTTTTTTGTAAGAATATTACTATTGAAAATATATTAATCTATTCTTTTGGGGGAATTTGATTCAATTTTTAGATTTAATAAGATCTTTGTATAAATATCACATTTAAATTTCTAAAATAATAAAATCATATTTCGTATTATGAATGAACTTGGGAACATTTATCATTGTAAGGTTGAATATGAGATTCCATTGTAAATTACATCCACTATATTGGTGTTACTACCTATACATGAATTATTTTTTTCATAGATGATTATGGAGAAATTCAATATTGAAGATATTCCTATTTTTTGGGAATATGTTGACATATTTCACAAATTATTACATAGTATTCCCCAAAATCACAATGTTGGGTTTTTAATTAAACTCATACCTGGTGTAACACTTATTTTAAATACTCAATATAGAAAGGCCACATTGAGTTACATGTATTTAAGAAGAAACTCTAGGAGAATCTAGAAATTTTATTCATATGCCTGAGTGATTTTCTATACAATGCACCAATTATTTTTGTTAAGAATAAATATATGTCAATATTTATTTTTATTGATTATAATGAACATAAAAAAATCATTTTCAAGAAAAAGTAACTATTACCCTATATTAATGAATTTTTTTGATCAACAATACAGAGATACATAATTTTCAAATACTGAAATTCATTTTGGATATCATCCTTTGAGGGTTAAGAAATAGGATATACAGATGAAAAACTTTCATATAATGTACGATAATTATGAATTTATAAAAATTTCAATTTCACTTACTAATGACCCTAATTTATTTATGCATCAATTTAGTTGAATCTTTATAAATTAACCTGATCATTTTTTTGGAGTTTTTATAGATGATAATATTATATATTTAATGAGAAAGTAAGAGAATGAATATAATTTGAATATTGAGTTGAAGTCCTTGAGTTAGGAGAAGTTTTATAAAAAACTTACAAACTTTTAATTTTATCAATTGAATGTTTCATTATTAGTACATATAATCTCATGTGAGTGTATATCAACAAAACATTCAGAGACATAATTTATTGACACATGTCCTAGATGAACAATGGTAACTGATATATATATTTTTCTATGGTTGGATGTATACTATCGATGATTTATATGGATTTATCACAACTATATAATCCAAAATACTACTTGACATGGAAGGGAGCTAAGTTCATTTTCATAGATAAATGTGCGTAAAATTTTAAGGATCAAAAAAGAAGGTTGTTCAGTGAACCTATGCCAACAATATCCTATAGTGGATAAGATATTACGACTTGTATTGATGTTTCCTTGAAGGAAATTGGATTCTTCCACATTTATAATGACAAGTTCATTGATTATGCATCACACTATTTCAAAAAAAATTGGACCACAATCCTTTTTTTTATTATTTAAAATCCAATTTATGGGTAAATGGAAACCATACAAGAGAGCTCAAGAATATCTCACATCCACATCCACATCCATAGAACCACAACATTCAAAATTAGAAAATTAATTATTCATATTCCAGAACGAAAAATTCAAAATACTGCCAAATCCACATGGAACAACGAGTAAACCCATCTCGATTCACAATACATCAACCATCATGACCTCGAACATAGAGAGAGGCCGCCATTAATCAACACTATCAATTTCATCACCACTGTCATCTCGTCATTGCCAACACTGTCATCGACACCTGCCAATACCACAATCATCATCGCCTCTCAAAACTCCCCCAACGTCGTCGCCTGTCATCCTTTTCACCAGAACCGCTGCATCCATTCCTACAAAACACCATCATCACAGACACCAAAAACTGATTTCAACCAATGCAATCTAAACCGGACGAACCATTGTCGCTTCACCATCATCATCATCATCGACATCGACTCGATCACTAAAACAGAAATGAAAATCACGGAACAGACCACAAATCGACCACATTGCCAAGTGAGAAAAAATAGTAGTCACAAAATACACCAAGCATAACCATCCAAAATGAAGAAGAAACTGGGAAACAAAATCAACACCTCCAGATGTTGGCAATAACCATTCACCAAAGCAGTCACCGCTAGCTAAACATTCAAGATAGAAACAAAAAATGAAACACACCAAGAAACTTATCAATTTAAATTGAGAAGGAAGATGAAAGCGAGAAAAAACAAAAAATATGACATGGGATTGAACCCTAGGAAGTAACCCAATTAAGAGGGAAACATAGAAATATTTCCAGAACCAGAAAATAAAGCAGGACAGAACCCAAGCAAGGGATTGAGACTGCGATTCAAACCCAAGGAAGAAGGACCAACTCACACCTGGAATTCTACCTTCTGCCAAACCGGTTCCCCAAAACCTCATCGTATCCTGTGCTCCAAATCCAAACAAGAGAGGGGATGAGGAATTAATGATCAGAGCATTGAGAGTCAGATGGGGAGAAAACCGAACCGCAAACACAGAGCATGGAAAGGTGAGAGAGAGAGAATGAAAACCAATAGAGAGCACTCCAAAAGTGAGTGAGAGAGAAGAAAGAACCCAAGAGGAATGTAGTGGAGGGTCACTTCCAAGAGAAGCCGAAACCCTAGGATATGGGAGTCAGGGCGAGGGTGCGAGAGCTACCAGGAGAGTGAGGAGCCATCCTGATCATGATGGAGGCCATAATTTTATCATTGAAATGTAAAGTTATTATAATTATGGTGAATGATGTGATATATATACTAAAAATAAAATCATTGAGTATATATTAACACTGAAAGAGTTGAATATGTGATGAATCAGATGGTTAAATTTTATTAAAGACTATGAATGATCAATACATTACCACTCTAGGAAAAAAACATTGTTTTTAATGGTCTATATTGAAATGATTGTGCTTATTTATCCATGATTTGGATTGAAAGAGATCAATATATATGGATTTTTAGAAGATAGATATTGAAATCATGATATAAGTGGATATATTTATTCTTTATTAGATGAATTTTAAGCTATCCATCCATGTAAAGATTAAAAATTAATAGAAGGATTATAAGTAACTATAGAAAAAGGTTATCAATGTTCGTGAGTAGAACCATGATTGTGATGGAACAAGAAGGTTCATGAAATGATTATATGTCCATTCAATACCATATTTTAAGGAGCTATTGGATAAAGCCTGTAGATCATCATTATCTTTTCATCCATGAAGTACAAAACCATATAGAGTTATGGAAGAGTATTTATGAAGGCTTAATAGAAAAATAGATATTTCATAGTATATATCATGACATCTCATATGTAAAAATGTTAAGGATTATATATATAAGTATAAATTTATTTTAATACCTTTACCTATACAATAATGGAAATCGTAAAACATTAATATGGACTTTGTCATCATACACCCCCACAAATCTAATGTTGATAATGATATTAGGGTTATAGTAAATAACTGTATGGAGTCACCACATTTCATTATTATAAGAGAGGATTTCACCCATGATTTTATTTATAGGATATAAAATAAATAATTATTTAAGGGTTATAGAGTACTTTATTAAAATGTATCAAATTGGAATCTTGGATTTACCTCATTATTTTAGAGAATCTGTCATCATGATTTGAATAAAAAATTATATTATATAACTAAATATCATCCTAAAAAGGATGCTCATACTAAGAGGATCATTCATGAACTAGATGATATGGTGAGAGTATATTATTTCGCACATAATAGGTGATTTGTATGAATACTTTTACCTAGTTTAGTTTTCAAACAATGATATATTTCACTCAATAATTCTGATGGCTACATATAATTACATCAATTTTAAGAAGAATTCAAATATGAGGTTATGGGGTGTATTTGGAGAAAAAAAAATATTGGGACTTGATCTAACTTATTAAATAATTGATAACGTTAGATCCATTCAATAACATTTCATGTGAGCTTATATTTGATAAACCATTATAGTGATAATCATCAGTGAGATCTAGATATTTATATTGGTGAAAATTCATTCCTATGAGTATATCCTTGGAATAATATTATGATATTTTAAAATAAAATAATTTTAATCCATATATATCTCAGTATCTTTGAAATTATTTATTATATTGGGATTCTTTCTTATCATTTGGCACTAAAATTGAATCTCACTAAAATTCATGGAATCTTATATGTATCTCCCATGAGGAAGTAGAAAACATGATCCCTCAAATGTACTAAACATAGAGGCCATAAAAGTGTAGAATGATATCTCTTAAGATGGAAAAAAAGTGTATCCTCCAAACCAAATAGACAAATTTATATAGAAAAATAATACTTATCTGATGATAATTTTAGGGTGAAATTATAAATTTGAGGAAGCTAAGTGGGAACCTGAGGATTAACTGAGGCCGAATTATCTTCACTTGTTTGTATCAGATTGATAAATTTTTAGTGAAGAAATATTTATATGGGCATAGAATGTGACACCCCTATATTTTATGATATAATTATCAATAAATATATTTTATGGCTTTGACAGATTTACTTACATCCAACATCGAGATTAAACAAACTGTGTTATACTTTTAAAATAATATTATTTAATGTGATAGTTATCACCTAAACATTTGATTAGATAATATGAATATGAAAAACTAAATTATTAAAAAATATTATTTACCCATGTATAAAATTAATCCATTGGCTAATAATTAGTTAGAAATGAAAATAAAATAATTTTATTTTAAAAAAGATATGTTTTTTTCTAATTTGTTTTATGCATGAAATGTGTTTTGGTCATAATAAATTACATTAATCACTTTGGATGATTTTTTTTAAATTTATAGATTATATTTTAAATGAAATTATCTATCATTATTATATTGGTTTTTTTCTTTTAAAGTAATAAAAATATATTAATTTTGTTTTCTCATAAAATTCATTTTTCTAAATGCGGGTTTGTTGCTTTTGCACATTTATTTTAAAATGAATATATACAAATTGAGAAATTTAATATTTCTTAATTGAAACCATATTTAGAATAATCATAATTAATATATTTTAATATGGACAACTTAACTTTTGTTTATAATTAATAATATAAATTGTATAAAAGTATTTTTCCACAGTTAAGTTTAAATTTGATTTATCAAAGGAGGTGAATAAACTAAGTTATAACGGTCTGAATTCCTCTAAAACATGTATAAATATAATTTTTTATCATATTTATACCACAAATTATTTTACCTATATTTTATTTCCATTTTTTAAAACTAGTTGATTTTATGACATATTTATCGTCAAATATATTTAATTTCTTTGATAGTATGTGATACACTAAATACAGAGTCTAAATAAACCATAATAGAGTATACCATTATATCCTAGCCATTAAATTGGTCGATTTAATAAAAAAATTAAAAAAAAATTATAAATGTTTGGGATAAATAGAATATATTGATAAATAAGTACTGGATTTTTATTAAAGTCATTACATGCTTCAAAAATACATATTCCCAAAAAATAGTTTTTATAATTTTTTATGAAAAAAATATTATTAATTTTTTTGATGTTAATAAAATTAATTTTTTGAAATTTCAATTTCAAAATAATCTTAGAGTGATATTTTTTGAATTTTCTTAAAATATTTAATTTTAAATAAATAGTGAAAAATATTGATTTTTATTGAAATATTTATTTTCATCTCATGAATTTAAATTATTTAATTTTGATTTAAAATTATTTCAAATATAAACATAGTATATTTATATTATTAATAATATAATTAGGGTTATTTGGATCAAATTTATGTTGGATTTTTGTTTAAAAACTCATTATACTTAAGAAAACATTTTTCTCGGAAATGACTTTTTGTCACATTTTGCGGGTTTAATTTTAATTTAAAAATTTCCAGTTGTATGTATTAAATATGATAAAATGGATTCAATATTTTTATTTATAATGAATAATATTATTTCATATGTTCATCTTAATTCTTGTACATAAATAATAATAATAACAGTAAGAATTCATTACTACAGTAAAGGTTAAAATGGGTTTACTAGGGGTTAAAAAAACCGATAAGGTTAGATTTTCAAATTAAACTCACCTAAATCATAATTTCTATCTATATATATAACAAATTATATCCCAAAATTTAATATCTAGGTATTTCAAATCATTTCATTGGATTATGACATTATTATATTTTAATATTTTAAGAAATTCATATTTTATCCTCTCCCAAACTTAGAAAAGGATACCCCTAAATTATCTTATTCACACAAAATTGATCCATATATATTCACTAAAATCTAACTAATTACAATTTAAACATAACTATATTTAATTTATTGGTTTTATTCTTTTTAATATACCATTCCAAGAGTCCTTAAGGAAGGATTTAAAGGAGGCATACTTTAGAAGAGGCTACCATCCAACCCTACCTCTTTAAATTATTTATTCATATACCTCCCAAAAATATATTATATTATTCATAAAATATAACATTACATAAACTAAATTTATTTAAATTTTTTTATTAATTTGTAATGTCCATTATTAACCCTCTTTTCAACCAATTGGGATGCAAAATTATTAGTTGTGTGTATGTGTGGACTACCACCTCCATGTAATAATAAGACTCATTTACCACCACAAAATTTAATTCATAGAGATTAAAATTTAAAAAGTACAGTTATGAGAAAAATATTCATGAAAAATCATAATATCATATCTTTCTTCTTAACATCCCATATGATGAGAAAACAATAACACTGCTCATGGGTATATGTGGATTACCTCCTCCACGAAGTGATGCGATTTTTCTTCCATCCAAAAATTACATGGTTTATAATTATTATATTTTTAATGAAAATATATGATACATATGATATATTAATTTATCTGCAATATTGAATTACTATTTACCTTTCCTTCATTCCATCCACCAAAAATTAAAAATAGTGGTCATGTGTATGTATGACCTACCGTCTCCATGAATGGTGTAATTATTTATATATATCTATATTTTATGGATTAATCTAAATATATATAATCATTATATATAATATTTATATCAATTGTCATTTTTTATATGATGTAACCATATTTAATATACAGAGACCAAAACTACCAAATTGAAATGCTTATGAAAAAAAGAAATGGTTAACACCCAAAAAATGATGAGTTTAATAATGAATTATTATTAAATAGGTGTTCAAATATTATAAATAGATCACATATGATATTACAACTATGTAAATTATTCTTTTATATAATTTTAATAAATTTAAATTTATTTTGCAGGAGGTTAGAGTTCTTTAAAAGTACGTCAAACTCGAGTTAATGGTTTTATGTTACTATCTCATTGCTTTCCCTAACGGTTTATGGTGATGAAATTTTATGATATAACTCTCAATAATCTCATGAATTTTATTTTTCTCTTGGTCAAAACATTGAATTTTCATTAGTAAGATAATTTTCTTACCTTTCATAATTAAAATTATTGAGAAAATATTTTTAAAAAGCATTATTTATTTCATATTTGGTCTGGAATCTATTTTTACATGTTCATGTTTTATTTAATATATATTCAAAAATTATTTCTATATTATATTATAATTTTTATGTACATTTTTAAATGGTTTACAGATTAATTTTTTTTTAAAATAAATACACTTTTCATTTTCTAACTTTCGATATTTTTAAATTTTTAAAAAATGAGAAGGGAATCTTTTTTATGTGTGCGACATGAAAAGAATTTCTCACCATTAAGATGACTCAAGGATTTAAATATTTCCTAAAAATATTCACAGGTTATTTTCAATAAAAAATTCCATAAAATTTTTGAAATTTCTAGATTTTAAATAATTTATTCCATATGAAAAAAGATATTTTTATCATAAATATTCAAAGACATATTTTAAAGGAATCATAATTTATGATAACATCCTTTTATGATACTTATGATTTAATGTAGATATTATCCAAGTATTATATCCTTATTCATTATCTAGATGGAATATGAATATTATTATGAGATATTTTTGAATCTCATTTCTTCCATTTCAAATAGTATGATGAATATTTGAAATGCCTATGAAACACATTTCTTTTCAATGGTTTATGATATATGAATAATGTTTTTTCAAATTGTGGAACACATAAAAATGTATTATAAATAAGTGATTGGTGGTCCCTAAATTATATATCCTTCCAATACATTGGGTATTGATGGATATCTCATGAGATAATAAGGACTTGAATTTGTAGTTAACCCAATTCAGCAAGGGACCCAGTCTGTTATGATAGTCTCGAGATTATATTTCATCTAAGGATATATTAGAATGGGAAGTGAATATTTTCCACTATGACATTAATAATAGTGATACTAAACTAAAGATATTATTTTCTATGATTATGTTTTTGTAAAAATCTCATGTTTTATGCCAATGTTATGCCATCATGGCCCATTTTCTTTGATCCCATTAGGATTCATGTCTTATTAACTACCATGATACATGACATGAAGAATGATTATGATCATTGATATGTTGGGTATGGTTTTAAAATGTTAATATTAGGTTCTCATAACCTTGTTCTCTTCTTAGGTTTAAATGATCATTAATATCTACCTTCTTTACCCTTACTGACCATCTGATCTCACCCTTTCTTATGTTTCAATTTCCTTGGTTATGAGGAAGGGTTATAAGTATGATATTTCTAAGAAGGGCGTAGGTTATGATGAACATAATGGGAGATTATATAGATATTTGTTTTTACCATTTTTTGTTTATAAAATATTTTATTGTTTCTAGAACTATATGAATCTAGTAGGGACCGTAATGTTATGGATTAAGAATTCCTATAATAATATATAATATTTATTAATGAAAGTATGGGTCACTAATTTTTATATTTGAAGAAGGCTTAGTTACCTTTATAAACTAAGATAAGAAATTTTGTGAGAACCCTTAGGGTAATATTATTTATATGATAACTTCCTAAGTTATCATAAATATAGGATTGTGGATATCTAATTAAAACATCCCTTTTTGGATTAAAAAAGTGGACATAGTCTTGAAAGAGATTAATCTAGGGGTAATAAACCTAAAAATAGTTTGTAGAGTATATCTCAACCATCAT
Source organism: Viscum album (assembly GCA_963277665.1). Classification (NCBI taxonomy): domain Eukaryota; kingdom Viridiplantae; phylum Streptophyta; class Magnoliopsida; order Santalales; family Viscaceae; genus Viscum; species Viscum album. The sequence continues at coordinate 1,230,271,285 of OY728133.1, read as the reverse complement.
TCTGGTGCATGGTTAGTGTACCCTTGCTGATTACCTATTTTCGCACTCTCTATCGATATGCATGGGTTAATTCACATTTTCATTATGAAAAATTATGAATGATTCAAATAAATTATGATCATGTAGGGCGTAGGTTATACCTAAGTTTTTATTAATTGAAAATAATGTGTTAAGGGTTAGAAATCCTATGAATGATTTGGAATTATTTATTACTCATATTAAATATGTATGATGGTTATTCTAACCATTTTGGTTTTAGTAATGTATTAATGATTTTACAAAAGGATTAAGAGTGGTGACTTGTGCACTCAAATATTTAACTATCTTATTTGATCATTGTATTATAAATTCTATTATATCATGAAATATTATATGGGGATGTAAATTGATGTCATCAATAATTTAATGTGATTTCACAATAAAAAATCTCAATTGTTGAATGATTTCATTTGGATTATATGATTCTTCTTTGATTGACATTTTTGGGAATGTGCTTCTAGTAAATCTCATTATTCTCCTTATATATGTATTTTATGTTATCTTAGGAATGGATCAGATTTATTTATATAAATCCCACATATATTACTGATTATGGGTAGTAAAAATTGACATTCCAAACTAACTATTGATCATCTATAAGTGCAATGATAAATATTAAATTCTGATGGAGATTTTATCCATTGAATGGGTCTTGATTTAAAATTAGAAAGGGTATTTATCTCGTATATTTGGGTAGAAAATCAATATAAAAAGTATTCAAATTATACAAGTGTTTGTTTATATCCTTCAAAAAAGGATTCCCAATCATTCACCAAATTTTGAAGTTGAGATTAAAAAAAATCATACTAGGTGATACAAATATTTGAAATACTATATATAGTATAAGCCCTATTATGTTTCTATAATATATAATTCAAATCAAGTAGAATCTCGATAATGGATTCATTCAACCTAGTGTTACACCATAGAGACAACTTATTCTATTTTGTTAAGAATAATGACAATTCAATGCGATTATGTAATAATTAATCGAAACAGTAGAAGATCACAATTAAGAATAAGTATCTTATACTTTATAATGACTAATTTTAAAATCAATTAAAAGTAGAGCAATATTTTTCCAAGGATGATATTTGATCTGGATACAATATTTTGATGGTAAAAAATATAAATATACCTAAGAAAACCATTCGTATAAGGTATTACGATATGAATTTATATTGATTCCATTTCGTCTAACTGATACCACTATTATCATCATGGATTTAATGAGTATGTTGTTTAAATATTACCTTGATTAGTTTTTAGTATTCTTTGTAGAATTTATTGTTATATATTTCAGAATTTAAGAAGAGTAGGAGGACCACTTGGGTATTCTACAAAAAACCCTAAGGAAGAATGAGTGGTTTGAAAAATTTAATAAGGATGAATGTTTTCTATAAAAATGTTTCTTTTTATTGGTCATATAATATTTAGGAGGGAATATATGTAACGCCCCGACCCCAGCTACCCAGAGTCGGTGCATTACTTCGTAACATTGGCATGATCACAAAAAAGATCAAATCTCGAAAGACCGATTGGTTTAGTAGCCTTGGAAATACTAGATATAATCATAAAGTTTTACATTACATTTCAAAGTGAAAAACTACTACAACAACAAAGTCTTCATATCCACACTATTAACCCCTCATAATATCCCTGCAAGTCATTCATAAATTACTTCTTCACTACCTGGGAAAAATAAAACATAGAAAAGGGGTGAGCTCAAATGCCCAGTAAGGATAACAATATAGCGGAAACTTTCATCAATAAGAATAAACATTTAAGGAAATGTATAACTAAAACAAAAGCCTTTTAAACATGAACTTTCAACATGGTATGGCATAAATAAAATGAAATAATGCCATTTACTTATTCACATGGATATTCCACTAATCGAATAATCACATGCAAAAATAAATAACCAGTTTCATAATGTTGGAATGCATAATGCCAGACTATCATAACCACATAGCCAAGGCCTCGTGCCAAGACTACAAATAAGATTTTGTCAAGGCCTTGTGCCAAGACACTAGTTTGTCTCATGAGACCTACCGATGCATCGAGGAGCTATAGCGGGCTCCACCCGTCACTTATTAAGTCCAATGCATTCTCATATGAAAAGGTTTAAACATGACTTAAACATTCGTATTAAAACTAGCATACGAAATGTCAATACTTTCACAATAAACTATGAATGGTATAAAAATAGCACATCCATATTCAAACATATCACAAAACCTTCAATACAATATAGAAGTTTTGTATCATAATAAATCAACTTCAAATAATCTTAAAATCCATCAAAGGATGTTGACATAGATGAAATCAAAATTCTTTTTAAAGAAATATCTCCTTTTATTTTGAAATCATTTAAGATCCATATAAAATAAAACATTTTCTTTGAAAATATTCTTATAAGATTGTAAGGAAAGCTTTGAATATTTTATAACGGCGTAAAATAACCGCACCCGCCGTATAAGTTAAAAAAAACATTCTTACCTCAATTCTGTCGAAAAGGTTAAAAATGACCTTGTTTTGAAAACGACGGAAAGATTCCTTTATAAACCTCTTATAAAAAGTCAAACAAGGGTATAAATGACTTTAACCCATATTCTTGTAAATAGTAAAAATGTTTTGAAATACATTTTGAAGAAACATGGATGTGGATGATAACGAGATCCCAGTAGATTATTACGTATAAACAACCTCGGATAAAGAAGAGATTGTGAAATAACCCTTACCTTGTACTTTTCCTTGGTTGGGGTAGGTTAACCTCCTGTATAATGGTGAAATAATTGTTATTAAATTATACAAGAATCGTATATATTAATATGATATCATATATGATCTTTTAACATTGATTTGTTAATAATATCTTAGAATTATCGTCGTTTCGGGTGTTAACTTACTCATTTTCTTTTATATGTTTTGTTACATAAGTCATGTTTGTTGTATCTTATTCATATCCAGAATGATATAAAGTCCTTAAACATCATTTTTAAATCATTAAATGATAATTATACTTGAATGGATAAGATGGAGAATGAATCTCATCGCGTTCGTGGAGACGGTAGTCCGTACGTACGCACGAACGCTACTTCCATTTAATTTTTATTTTAAAAGAATCGAATCCAAATGATACATAGGTATATTACTATTCCAGTATAATATAATATTTTATATATGTTACTTAAGTTCATTAACACCATCCTTTATACGTTCCAAGTGTGGTATGAACGAGTCATATCATTTTAAGGGGGCGGTAGTCCGCACTTCCTCAAATGAAATTATCGTATGTATATACAACATGAAACGAATAATGGTATGAAGTAAAATGGAATTACAGAATCTTATATATAAAATATATATCATTAATATCATATTTAATTATAGTGCCATCATAATGGCCACCATGAGAGGCGGTAAGATGTATTTGAACAATCATCGTTTCGTGAGGCGTTAGTTTGCCATCCACAGAAACATTATGTTCATCATCCATTAGATGGAGTTGTGTGTATGTGTAGTTTGAATCCTTCTTATAACAACATCCTAGTATATTGAGGATACTGGTGTTGTTACAAAAGAAAGTAAATAAAAAGAGTTTGGGGGTTGGAGAAGGAAAATAAATGAAAATAATTTAAGAGAAATTGTTACCTTTAATTTAGGTAACTCACTTTGGTTGGAACCAAAGGACTTCTTGAAATGCTTCCTTCCTAAGGGGTAGCTTCAAGGAGGAGGAGAGGGATGTGGGGAGCTTAGTTGGGCAGAGTTTGGACGAGCCAAGTGGCTTGAGAGGTGTGAGGAAATGAGAAGGAGGAGTGCCCTTTTATAAGAGGGGTGAGGGGCACCTTTGGAAAAGCTAGAAATATTAATTTATAATAAATTCATATTCGGTTTCTAATGGCTCCAAAGTTGACTATTCAAAGGTTAAGGTGGGGATAGGTAGAAAACCACTCAACCAATAGAATTTAGACAGGTTTGGGTACTTATATTAACCTTATCTTTAAGTATTAACTCTAAGTTAATTAGTTTCACTTTTACAATGTCTCTTTGTATTTTTATATAATATGGTTAATAAACTTACTATATACATCCAAGCGACCCCCAAGTGGTCCATTAATGATTAACCTATCATAATATAAGTCTCTTGGCCGAACCTTAGATTTTTAGGAATTTAATATCAATTAATAATATAATATTTGTTTTAAGAACTCTTTTATGTCAATTTTGACACTATTCAATAGTTGATTTTTGTGAAACTCATAACAGGTTGATTACTTCGAACAAAGTCAATTAAATAAATCCTAATATATCATATTATCCTAGAAAATTAGTTTAATTCATTAAAAGTTTCATATTATAATTATTTGGGTATTTATAAGATCAATTATTTTAATTTTTCACTATTTTAGTAATTACTGCATCATCATTGTGTCATAAATAAAATAAATTATTTAATGTTTAAAAATTATAAATAAAATATAATTATGTAGGAAATCTTTTTATCTTTTTAATGAATATTTATAATCGAAAATCCAACATGTATAACCCTATGTAAAAATTGTTCTTCTAAAAGATGTAAGCTTATGCCATTTTTATTTTTATTTTAACTTTATTAATATAATGTGTCATTATCACTTACAAGTGGATCCATGGGGTCCCAAAATAGACCCAAAGATGCCCATGGTCGACCATGTATCAACCAATAGGGTTAAGACACGTTTTAGGGTAATTTAGTATTATTATAATATTATTTTTTTAACCCTTATTTACCGGATTTACCCTTTAACCATGGTAAATAAAATATTTACCACAGTAAGTTTTCAAAATGTCTAAAAATAAAAGTTACCTATTTACACAATTTGAACATCCTGATTCCAAATATGGAATCCATTTTCCTAAATTCAAAACACAGAAGTGGCAGAAATTAATTTAAAATTAATTCCCGCCGTCAAAACAAAAAGCGTGTTTTTAAGAGATAATAACTATCAAAAGATTGACACTTGTTTATGTTCGGTTTAATTGTAAAATTATGTCCAATGACCAACATTATATTAAATGGTAAAAATATATTCTAAATATACTTTAAAACCACTAAAATTCATAATTTATCACTATTAATTATTTTGATTAAAAAAGTTGTTTTTAATTAAAATTTAGAAATTTTCACTATTCATCAAAATATGAAAGTTATCCGAAATGTACCAAAATTTCACCCTAGGCTAATTTCGATATTCTGAATCCAAAAATGAAGTCCATTTTGAAATATAAAATATATATGATTTAAAAAATTAGGTATTACTATTCACAACGGCTAGTTTAATCGGTTGTGGTGTGTGTTAAAACTCGAAGTTGCGTATAACACACGCTACTGTATTATTCAAAGGAAAGCGTACCGTGGAAGCTTGGGATGTTTCATTTTAAATTTTTTTTTGATGTCCCCATTTAGTCAATATGTTTAAAATATTGTATTTAAAAAGGGTTCACTATTAAAAGTTGATAAAAGTGCAATACTGAAAATGAATTTGTTCTTGCATTATATCAAAGAAACTCATAATATGGATTCTAAAATTATAAGGATTATATAAAGTTTAAAATTTAGATAATACTATTCATAACCGCTTTTTAATGGCTTATTTTTGTAAGTGATGGTGTGATTGAACTCGGTGTTGCGTGTAGTGCAAGTTATTTAATTATTTTGAAGAAATAACACACTATGAAATCTTGGGGTGTTACATTCTCCCCTCCTTCAATAAATTGCGTCCTCGCAATTTGAAATTGTTCTTCAAAAATAAAAGGTTGAAAATAGAAAATGTATTTGTGGGAAAACCCACATCGGAAATTGGGTTACTAAAATTTAGTCTTAATATGAGGAAAAGAGAAATGAAAGGGTCACCACCAAATTATGATCTCGATTAGGAGAACATTGGTGGCAATTAGAGACATATAATTGGAGGAAAAACGTAAATATTTATAGGTAGTGATTGAGGTCATCAATCACAAACAAGTGTAAAATTGAGGTCCTTAAACTCATCAATCTATGATGATTTGAAATACCATCGGTTCAACAAAACATAGGGTATTGGGATAACACATTTTTGACGTTTCAAAATATCTTAGTTGAAATCCCACATCGAAAAATGAATTAATGAGGCCTCTATTTAAAATAAAGAGTGGAAAGTATGAAGATTACCGAAAATAACACATACTAGGGTTCCATGCAGGAAAATATGGATATGGAGAAGAAATCTAACCATCAATTATCTGATGGAGAGTGGTAGAGAACATGGCTATGAAAAGGCCAACAATCCTAAAGCCATAAATTAGTGATGATTTAAGGTACCATCTAGGACAACATTTTTGTTCTAAGTTCCTTTTATTAATGTTGAGGAATTTATTTATGAGTTTGTCTAAGATCATAAGGAGATATACTTACTTTATAATTAGAGTTTTTTCTAATAATAAATTTCTACCACAAACTCATCTTTCACTCTAAGAGATAATAGAACGTAAAAAAAAAAAAATTTATACAGGGTTCCAAAATAAATGAATTTATAATTCATATACCAGATCTTTTAATAAAAACTAAATTATTTAATCCAGGACATCTCGTGGGCCAGTGGTAGGTGATACACCCTTGTCGCCCTTGAGTTGCGGGTTCAAGTCTCGCAGCCTTGCCGGACGCGACGGGTTACCGCCCAACCTCCGGGTTTTCCTTTTATGGTAATCCAAAATAATCCAAACTAGAACTATCCAAAATACTTCTATCCAGACTCACAGTCCAACATTTATAAGTAAGGTAAACATAATGTAGAACCTTTTTACCCCGTAATATCATATGAATACCTTCATCATGTATTCTTTTAATACACTGAAACATCCTGAATTACCATATTCCTTATTGATTAAATTCATGCTCCCTTATTCCATATAGAAAGCTGGATATACTTCATTAATCCAAAAATGTTTTAAACCCCAAAAATGATGGAATATACAAATCATTAATCAGTTCAAAGGTAGTCAAGAATATCCAATATAATTTATCCAAAACAATCATGTATTATTCCAAAATCACTACTTCGGTATCAGAACTATATTATGGTTTATCATTCTCTCAACCATATATTTTCCAAAAATTTATCCTGCTATTGAGTCACTTTTCTTTGTTCCACATAATCTCATGTCCTTAATGAAATAGTACTGCAGTACAATCCTTATATACTCCATAATTATTATAACAAGTACATTGTTGATACAACACTCAATTGACATAATCAACATAAGAACTCTAATCATTCCTCCTCATCTGTGGTAGTATCATAACTTGATTATTATCCAATAGCATCATTTGCGGCATAGTCTGATGACTGGGACATAGGTTCGCATAGTGTCCAAACTCCTTGCAAATGAAGCATTGTACATTTGAGACCATTTTCTCACCCTTGCAGTCACGTACTTTGTGCCCTTTTCCTCCACACTTATAACAAACTCTCATTCTTTTCAGGCAAGTTCCAGGGTGTTTCTTTCCACAGTTACCACATATGGGAAAATTATTCTTTTCCCTCTTCCCTTTATCCATCTTTCTCTCTTCCAGCCTTTTCTTCTCTTGCTTCCCTTCAAAGGCATAGGACTCAGTAAACTCTTTACTTATCTTATCAACACATGATATTATTTCTTCATATGATGATAATACATGGGTGACTATTTCTCTTATAAATTCTAGCTTAAGACCATGAAAGATATGATCCTTCCTTCTCTTTGAATCATGTGTATTTCTGGAGTTCTCATTCCTTCTACTGGGCGCCATTTCTAAACAATGGCATAAACTAGATCAGTTTATGAATCAAAATACATAATCCCATACTTATAAAACACTTGACATAAATTGAACTATTTATGGATATAATCCATAATCATAAGAATGTTTTCTTTGAGGAAGTATATACTCATAATCCCTTCAAAATGATTTGTAAAGAAAATGAGAGTTATCCAAAGCATATCCCCCGGGAGTGTCGTAACCAAGAGTGCAGCAAGGCCCGTTGTCGTGCACCAGTTCCCGTTCGAGTCTAGCTCAAAGCGGTGTTTTCGGGTTTTACCCCTAGGTACATCTGTGCCAGAGCCGCCTCTACCTGCTCGTATCCAGACAGGGATGTATTGCTCAGAAAACTCACAAAATCTCTACAATACCAAAATTCTAGGAAGTTCTTCTATACTAATCCTCAAAGTTCATCTTAGGTCTACGTGCTCTAATCAGAGTTTATCTAAATCTAGCTTCCAAGGTTTGTACTAAACTTACTCTGATACCAACTGTAACGCCCGACCCCAGCTACCCAGAGTCGGTGCATTACTTCGTAACATTGGCATGATCACAAGAAAGATCAAATCTCGAAAGACCGATTGGTTTAGTAGCCTTGGAAATACTAAATATAATCATAAAGTTTTACATTACATTTCAAAGTGAAAAACTACTACAACAACAAAGTCTTCATATCCACACTATTAACCCCTCATAATATCCCTGCAAGTCATTCATAAATTACTTCTTCACTACCTGGGAAAAATAAAACATAGAAAAGGGGTGAGCTCAAATGCCCAGTAAGGATAACAATATAGCGGAAACTTTCATCAATAAGAATAAACATTTAAGGCAATGTATAACTAAAACAAAAGCCTTTTAAACATGAACTTTCAACATGGTATGGCATAAATAAAATGAAATAATGCCATTTACTTATTCACATGGATATTCCACTAATCGAATAATCACATGCAAAAATAAATAACCACTTTCATAATGTTGGAATGCATAATGCCAGACTATCATAACCACATAGCCAAGGCCTCGTGCCAAGACTACAAATAAGATTTTGTCAAGGCCTTGTGCCAAGACACTAGTTTGTCTCATGAGACCTACCGATGCATCGAGGAGCTATAGCGGGCTCCACCCGTCACTTATTAAGTCCAATGCATTCCCATATGAAAAGGTTTAAACATAACTTAAACATTCGTATTAAAACTAGCATACGAAATGTCAATACTTTCACAATAAACTATGAATGGTATAAAAATAGCACATCCACAGTCAAACATATCACAAAACCTTCAATACAATATAGAAGTTTTGTATCATAATAAATCAACTTCAAATAATCTTAAAATCCATCAAAGGATGTTGACATAGATGAAATCAAAATTCTTTTTAAAGAAATATCTCCTTTTATTTTGAAATCATTTAAGATCCATATAAAATAAAACATTTTCTTTGAAAATATTCTTATAAGCTTGTAAGGAAAGCTTTGAAGATTTTATAACGGCGTAAAATAACCGCACCCGCCGTATAAGTTAAAAAAAACATTCTTACCTCAATTCTGTCGAAAAGGTTAAAAAGGACCTTGTTTTGAAAACGACGGAAAGATTCCTTTATAAACCTCTTATAAAAAGTCAAACAAGGGTATAAATGACTTTAACCCATATTCTTGTAAATAGTAAAAATGTTTTGAAATACATTTTGAAGAAACATGGATGTGGATGATAACGAGATCCCAGTAGATTATTACGTATAAACAACCTCGGATAAAGAAGAGATTGTGAAATAACCCTTACCTTGTACTTTTCCTTGGTTGGGGTAGGTTAACCTCCTGTATAATGGTGAAATAATTGTTATTAAATTATACAAGAATCATATATATTAATATGATATCATATATGATCTTTTAACATTGATTTGTTAATAATATCTTAGAATTATCGTCGTTTCGGGTGTTAACTTACTCATTTTCTTTTATATGTTTTGTTACATAAGTCATGTTTGTTGTATCTTATTCATATCCAGAATGATATAAAGTCCTTAAACATCATTTTTAAATCATTAAATGATAATTATACTTGAATGGATACGATGGAGAATGAATCTCATCGCGTTCGTGGAGACGGTAGTCCGTACGTACGCACGAACGCTACTTCCATTTAATTTTTATTTTAAAAGAATCGAATCCAAATGATACATAGGTATATTACTATTCCAGTATAATATAATATTTTATATATGTTACTTAAGTTCATTAACACCATCCTTTATACGTTCCAAGTGTGGTATGAACGAGTCATATCATTTTAAGGGGGCGGTAGTCCGCACTTCCTCAAATGAAATTATCGTATGTATATACAACATGAAACGAATAATGGTATGAAGTAAAATGGAATTACAGAAGCTTATATATAAAATATATATCATTAATATCATATTTAATTATAGTGCCATCATAATGGCCACCATGAGAGGCGGTAAGATGTATTTGAACAATCATCGTTTCGTGAGGCGTTAGTTTGCCATCCACAGAAACATTATGTTCATCATCCATTAGATGGAGTTGTGTGTATGTGTAGTTTGAATCCTTCTTATAACAACATCCTAGTATATTGATGATACTGGTGTTGTTACAAAATAAAGTAAATAAAAAGAGTTTGGGGGTTGGAGAAGGAAAATAAATGAAAATAATTTAAGAGAAATTGTTACCTTTAATTTAGGTAACTCACTTTGGTTGGAACCAAAGGACTTCTTGAAATGCTTTCTTCCTAAGGGGAAGCTTCAAGGAGGAGGAGAGGGATGTGGGGAGCTTAGTTGGGCAGAGTTTGGACGAGCCAAGTGGCTTGAGAGGTGTGACGAAATGAGAAGGAGGAGTGCCCTTTTATAAGAGGGGTGAGGGGCACCTTTGGAAAAGCTAGAAATATTAATTTATAATAAATTCATATTCGGTTTCTAATGGCTCCAAAGTTGACTATTCAAAGGTTAAGGTGGGGATAGGTAGAAACCACTCAACCAATAGAATTTAGACAGGTTTGGGTACTAATATTAACCTTATCTTTAAGTATTAACTCTAAGTTAATTAGTTTCACTTTTACAATGTCTCTTTGTATTTTTATATAATATGGTTAATAAACCTACTATATACATCCAAGCGACCCCCAAGTGGTCCATTAATGATTAAACTATCATAATATAAGTCTCTTGGCAGAACCGAAGATTTTTAGGAATTTAATATCAATTAATAATATAATATTTGTTTTAAGAACTCTTTTATGTCAATTTTGACACTATTCAATAGTTGATTTTTGTGAAACTCATAACAGGTTGATTACTTCGAACAAAGTCAATTAAATAAATCCTAATATATCATATTATCCTAGAAAATTAGTTTAATTCATTAAAAGTTTCATATTATAATTATTTGGGTATTTATAAGATCAATTATTTTAATTTTTCACTATTTTAGTAATTACTGCATCATCATTGTGTCATAAATAAAATAAATTATTTAATGTCTAAAAATTATAAATAAAATATAATTATGTAGGAAATCTTTTTATATTTCTAATGAATATTTATAATCGAAAATCCAACATGTATAACCCTATGTAAAAATTGTTCTTCTAAAAGATGTAAGCTTATGCCATTTTTATTTTTATTTTATCTTTATTAATATAATGTGTCATTATCACTTACAAGTGGATCCATGAGGTCCCAAAATAGACCCAAAGATGCCCATGGTCGACCCTGTATCAACCAATAGGGTTAAGACACGTTTTAGGGTAATTTAGTATTATTATAATATTATTTTTTTAACCCTTATTTACCGGATTTACCCTTTAACCATGGTAAATAAAATATTTACCACAGTAACTTTTCAAAATGTCTAAAAATAAAAGTTACCTATTTACACAATTTGATCATCCTGATTCCAAATATGGAATCCATTTTCCTAAATTCAAAACACAGAAGTGGCAGAAATTAATTTAAAATTAATTCCCGCCGTCAAAACAAAAAGCGTGTTTTTAAGAGATAATAACTATCAAAAGATTGACACTTGTTTATGTTCGGTTTAATTGTAAAATTATGTCCAATGACCAACATTATATTAAATGGTAAAAATATATTCTAAATATACTTTAAAACCATTAAAATTCATAATTTATCACTATTAATTATTTTGATTAAAAAAGTTGTTTTTAATTAAAATTTAGAAATTTTCACTATTCATCAAAATATGAAAGTTATCCGAAATGTACCAAAATTTCACCCTAGGCTAATTTCGATATTCTGAATCCAAAAATGAAGTCCATTTTGAAATATAAAATATATATGATTTCAAAAATTAGGTATTACTATTCACAACGGCTAGTTTAATCGGTTGTGGTGTGTGTTAAAACTCGAAGTTGCGTATAACACACGCCACTGTATTATTCAAAGGAAAGCGTACCGTGGAAGCTTGGGATGTTTCATTTTAAATTTTTTTTTGATGTCCCCATTTAGTCAATATGTTTAAAATATTGTATTTAAAAAGGGTTCACTATTAAAAGTTGATAAAAGTGCAATACTGAAAATGAATTTGTTCTTGCATTATATCAAAGAAACTCATAATATGGATTCTAAAATTATAAGGATTATATAAAGTTTAAAATTTAGATAATACTATTCATAACCGCTTTTGAATGGCTTATTTTTGTAAGTCATGGTGTGATTGAACTCGGTGTTGCGTGTAGTGCAAGTAATTTAATTATTTTGAAGAAATAACACACTATGAAATCTTGGGGTGTTACAATATAGGTGGATCTATGAAAGGTAAAAGTTATTTAACACTGTCCTAGGACAACTATTATTACTAAGAACCATATTTTCTTAGTTTATCTATATACTATCTACACTTTGGAGAATGTTTTTAACATATATGTAATACACTAACTAAGTTAACTAAAAAAAGAATTTACGTTCCTTTATATTGATTAATGTGACAAAAATGTCATGGAAATAGATACAAGGATATTTAACACACATATTATTATTTATTTATTAAACAGAGAAGGGTTTATGAACCCTAGTGATGCTTAAAAGTAGTGAATAGGATTATTACTCATGAAGAATGATATATTGATAGCTAATACCTCATGAAAATTTATGGTTCATTGGAAAAATAACCCAAATCAAGATTTTGAATTTGATATAGTAATTATTTAATTAAAAACATGGTGGAAATATATTTATTGAGAAAGGTGTATCAAATATATCAATAATAAAAGTATAAAATATACATTAAATTAGAAATAGTTGAATACACTACTAGAAATATGGTTGTAGTTGATTAAATGGTATGACTACTCAATTCATTACCAACCTGGGAAAGAAAACAATGTGTATCATGCTCTATGTCAAAAGAATAATGCTAGATTATCCCTTATGAGGATAATAAGGGATCCAATATTTCTTGATTTTCAAATTATTGATTTTAAATAATAAAGGAAGGGGAGAAGTACCATATTTATCAAATAAAATATCTACCATCTATCTAAATGAAGATTAAAGTGGTGTAAAATGACTATATATTTATGAAAGGTAATGTATGAAAATTTCATAAATTATATCTTGATTGTTACAGAATGATAATTTTTAAGAACTGTGTTTTTTTCTTATCTATAATAGATTTTAAAATAGAGATTTTGGACTAGGCGTCATAGTTCATCAATATCTATCCATCCTGGAAGTAAGAATAATTATAGAGATTTTAATGAGTATTTATAGTGGGGAGACATTAATGGAGATATTTCATAGTTTGTATCATGGTTCTTGGTGTGTTAGAAAGTTAAGTATAAGAGATTGAATTTTTAGGGTATGTTATAACAATTACCCATACAAAAAAGGAAATGGGAAATCATTAATTTTTTTAAGACTCTATAAAATGTTTTAAGGATATATTGTTAATTGGGATGTAGTTGATCAACATAGGAATTCTTCAACCATTTTTTATATCAGATATAATTTCTCCCTTGATCATCTCCCTATAATATACATTAAAGAAGTGGTAAGGATGTGTAAGAACCTAGTTTTTCGTATGTGGTAAAAATCATTTTATTTTTGGTTTAACTGCCTTGTTATGACCTTATGTGAATGATTATCATGATCATCGGTGTTTTGGAGATGTACGGGGCTTCTTCGGAGGCTGAAACCATGTTTTGGGCTGAAAATGACCAGGCCCACAGTTTGAACATGGCTTGCACATGGTTTAGGTAAACCGTGTGAGAGGTCTAAAAACTATAGGGTTTGGATAGAGTGGTTCTACACGGTTACAACATGGTTAGTCAAACTGTGTGGGGTTAATGGTGTGAATTGGCCCCCTTAGGCAGAGAGGTGCGCATGATATTTTCACGGTTTGGGAAACTGTTCTGGTAAACCTTGCGACCCCCACTGTGTGGTTTTTTAATTTTCTTAAATTAAAAAAAAAAAATTCTTTTCAAAACATAAATGTGGTTTCTTCATCCATGCACAAAAGCCCCTCCCATAGCTCTCCTTTGGCACCTAGGATAGGCATGGAACCAGATCCTCCGTCTAACATCTGTTTTGATTGACTATAATCTCTACAGATCCACAACAGTAAGTAATCGATTCATTTTGAGTAGTTATTCATTAATTATTGAACTATTTGTATTTAAGTTCATATGCCCTAATATTTTGTTCTTTGTCTGTTCTTCATATTTCTTCCAATCTGGGATCAATCAGGACACAATAATGAATGAGTTGTCTTCTACTGAGGTTATTTAGGTGTTCAATAATTTTTTTCGGCATTCTTTTGGTGTTTTTCAAGTGGGCGGCTAATATTCCATTTTTCGGAATTTATGATGAGGTATTTTTTTTGAGTGAGTAGCTTTTAGTAGCTATAGTTGGACCAAGTGAGGTTGATTATGGGTTTCGTTTCGATGCGTTGGCACCTGTTTCTCGTTACGAGGACCCCTGAGGGGTGAACCTTTTAGGAATAGCTTGTTTATTCATGTTGAAGTCACCCAAGGGGTGTGTGCTTATGATTTCCTAGTTATAGGAAGCCCATATATGACATGATAGCTTGAGTAGATAGTTTATGAGATGTACTTCCTCCTTCATTATTGAATATCATGTTATTCCTTTTCTATTATGATAGATTGGATTTAATTAAATGTTTTTATATGGGTGGGTATTCCTATATGAAAATTCATAATGGCATGTTAATGATTTGTATGGGTGGTTAGGCCCATATTAATTTATAAAAGGATTTCATGAGTGGGTATACTCATGGATGATTATTATTGTTGTGAGTGGGTTTACTCAAATATTTATAAATGTTAATTTTAAAGGTTTAATGATTGAATGCTTGATGAATGATTTGATAGATGCAATGGCCTTCTCTCCAGGGATCTGGAATGTAGTAGGGAATCCATGGGTTGACTCATCCCCTTGGGTCTTGATTCTATGGGATGCCTCGGTCCTTACTACCTTGTAGATTCGAATTTCTTAGGCTCACATAGGACTTTCTATTACCTTGGTCCTACGAAACCAATGAGTGCCTAACCAAGTTTCCACCAAGGATGCCCATGGGACTCTATGGGATGCCTCAGACATGATCCTTAGATCTAGCCCTCTATGGTCAAGATATTAATTACTCAGATTCCTTGGGCTATAGACATCTTGGATCTGGCCTTTGGAGTCTACACATCACTAAACGGTGTGGACATGAGATCCTATTTCACTCTATGGTGTGGCTGTGGGATACTTGTTCTCTTTATATAGTGTGGTTGTGGTCTCTTCAAACTGGTGGATGTACAGTGTGGCCGTGTGACTTGTTTACTTGGCTATAGATACCTTTTTAGGAGTTAAATCTTTTTTGTAGGTATCTTTGAGGATTTTTTAGTTTTACTTATTCTAGTAGACTTATGGAATGGGCATATACACTTAGTTACAATTTGTTTAAAATTTCTATAACCTTTGTAGAATTACATTTAGAATTGTATAGACCTGGGTGGTTGCCTACTAGGATGTTTATCTCACACCATATTTGGGCCTTGTTGGGGACCCAAATAGATTATATGGTTTTAGGTGATGATAGGGGCAGGTTCCCCAGTACAGGTTGTTGAATATGGATTTGGAGCAGTGGAGTAGAGGACCATGCTGAGGCTTGCGATGTTGGGATTCCTTTCTGGACTTTGGTTCATTTTGGGATACATGTATTGTATTGTATTTCCAAGTATTGTTCTAGATGATTTCTAGACACTTGTATCATATGAATAATTTTTTTATATGAGATACTTATAGTTATTAATATGTATATTCCTATCTACATGTATTAATTTCATTTATCTACTATATATTTCGCTTGCTTTATTTTATTTTTTTAACTTTCATTGTGATACTCTGGTTATGAGGGCATAGTCTCCCCATCGAGTCACCTAGGCCCTTGATTCTAGTCGGAAACCTTTAGGATTTTTGGAGATGTGCTTGAGGCCTTATGACCAACCAGGCTCGGGGCACCGTTTCTGGTGGCATTTGGGTTCGGGACGTTACAAAGTCGTATCATAACATTTTCTTTCTGGTTTGAATTACTGTTTGGTGACATTAGATTGGGATAGTAATGGATTGAAATTTGGTAATAAATTGTGCCCGGGATTAGCTACCCCATGTATAGGGAAATTACAAATTGCCTCGAATTGAGTTCTGGTTTTCTGGATATTGACTATTACAGTTGATTTTATTTCTCTGTTGGGTGGAACACTTGATTTTTGCTATTACATTTGATGCAACTATGGGTTCTATTTCAGTTGAAACCTGATTGGATGAGGGTGTGCCATCTCATGTATCATATAGACACTTGTTAGAATGATATTTCATGCATTATGCCATTCCATCTAGCATGCATTAGATATTTCATGCTATTGTGATAGTTGATGTGATTATTGTGCCTGCTGTTGTGTTAGTTGGGTGAAATTGATAAAGGTGTGATGTCGGCTTTCAATCCATAGGGAGTATAGGCCCTTACGAATAAGGAAATGGAACACCAGTGAAATATAATTTTTAAATGATCTTTTTGTATGTATGGTTTTAACGGGATCCAAATTTTCAGTTCATGAGGTGTTATGAGCCATCATGGATGAAAAAATTAGTAAACCCTTGGTAAAGTGTCTTGAATAACTAAATCTGAAATGGTAATAGAAACTGGAAATGGTAAATAGATACTTGACCTAGACCTGAATTTTGAGTGGTTGGAAGGCATATTTTCTGAGTGTTTGATAGTTTTTCTCTATAAAGTCTTTGATTTAGATGCAAGCTCTGGGTTTGACTTGGTTTCTTGGAGGTTTTTCACCTGTCTTATGCTTGTGATATTTTTGCTTGATGTTGTTCTTTCATGAGGCGTGTGTTTTCAATTATAAATACATGAAACCACGACAACCTCAAGTTATTTGTCATGATGGAGGTGATGACCATACTTTAGAGATAGTTGGAAATGGGATACCGTTTGATCCTACTATAGTTCCGGTTGAGGAAGCAGAGGATATTACTTACATATTTGATGAGGCACAGTTCTACGAGGGCTTATTTCGCTAAATAAAGAATTTCTAGGGAGCACTGCAGCCAACCTTGACTATGGCTGAGATGACACTAGTTTTCTGGCAGAATCCTCCTCCTACATTCTCAGGGGACGAAGGACCACATACTGTGGAGATATGGCTAGATACCGCATTAGAAATTTTCAAGCATATAGAGACACCTCTGGAGTGGAGGGTCAAGCTCGTGACTTACATGATACATGGAGATGTAAAGAGTTTATGTGATGTTTTGACCCAGGCTGATGGGATGCGTAATATAGGTTGGGATGAATTAAAAAACTACTTCTACGACTACTTTGACCATGCGACTCCATGAGCATAGTTATCTAGTGATTTTATGTGTCTGGAGGAGGGCACGATGACAGTTATGGAATACTCAACATGCTTTACAGAGTTGTAGTGTTTTGTGATGATGTATCTTACTAATGTGCTATCAAGGGTGGGGTGCTTTGAGGAAGGTCTCAGAAATGCTATCAGTTATTAGGTAAATGTGTTCAGGATTCCTTCTATCACTTATATTGTGAATACGACACTGATTACAGAGAAGAACCTAAGAGAACCTGGAGGTACAGAATAGGTGAGTGATGGTTCTCACCCGAGTGGATCTACGTCTTTAGGTAGGAAGTTCAATTTCAAGGCTTCCCAAAATGGGAGTGTTATACCAGATGTGGGTGTAGGTAACTAGGTGTTTTTCCATCAATGTGGTATGTGGGGCCCCAGGAAAAATCTGTGTGATCATGACCTATTCAAGTGTTGAGATTGCGATAGGATGGGGCACATGCAATAGTTTTTTAGGACCTTCCCTTAAACTATGTGGGGTAGGGGGTCAGCTCCGACCTCAGGTATGGGAAAAAGGTCTTCAACTTCATGTTAGGCAGGGAGATGGAGCAATGCAGGGTAGTCAAGCCAGGACAGTGGTGGATGTGGATGTGGTAGCCAGACACAGATTTCTCATATGCAGTAGGGCGGATCAGCTCAGGGTAGCCAGGTAGGGTCACTGGGTCGTGGTATATGCCAGACTAATGCAATGAAACATACCCAATTGGACTAGGATCCCAAACCATATTTAGTGAGAGGTATGATCTTAGTATCTTCTACTATTTCATCCACTCTTTTCGATACAGGTGCCTCTCACAACTTTATTTCTGCATGAGTGGTAAAGAGCCTTGGGCATGTTGTTTTACTTTATTTGGGGTTTTTGATTCTAGAAACACCATTGGGAGTTAAGACGGGTGATATAAATCATTTTTTGGAGTGTCCCCTTGAGGTCAGATGGTGTCACTTCATCTGGGAACTTTTTGTCCTCGAGATGACAGGGTTTGAGGTCATTCATAGAATGGATTGTCTCGTAAATTATCGAGTGTACGTTGACTGCTATTTCCATAGGGTTACTTTCACATTGATTGAGGGTGTAGTGTTTATTAAAAAGGGTGAATGGGATGTCCAAGCATGTAGAGATAGACGTGAGCATTGTGGGATTTTTGGGTTGAAACTGAGGATTGATAGTTTGTTTCAGGATGATTAGGGAGTGGGTCATGCAGACTTTCCTCCAATGGTTGAGCACATTAGGGATGTCTTTCCCGATGAATTTTTTGGTTTACCTCCTAAGATATGGGTGGAGTTCTCTATCAAGCTAGTGACAAGAGTTGCATCGGTATCCATTCCCACTTACATGATGGCTATGATGGAGTTTCAGGAGCTCAACAGGTAGCTGGTGGATTTTGATGCAAAGGGGTTTATCATACCTAGTACTTCTCCATTGGGTTTTCTGGTCCTTTTTGCGAAAAAGGTGGAAGGAAATCTTAGTCTATGCATGGATTATTGGAAACTGAACCAGATGATGGATAAAATCCTATATCCCTTGACATAGATAGATGACATGTTTGATCAGATTTGAGGAGCTCGAGTGTTCTCAAAGATTGACTTATGGTCAGGATATCACAAGGTGCATGTTCGACATGGAGACATACCTCGTACTGGATTTCATAGAAGGTACGATATATATGAGTATATGGTTATTCCATTTAGTATCATAAATACAACAATGGTTTTCATGGATTTGATGAATCGAGAGTTCTATCCTTACATAGATTCTTTTGTGGTGGTTTTCATGAAAAATATCCTTTTGTATTCTCACAATCGACACGACCATGCCAACCATCTTGAGATTATATTGAATACAATGAGAGAGAATCAGTTATAAGATAATCTCACAAAGTTCCACTTTGGGATGGATCAGATTCACCTTCTAGGTCACATTATCTCATAGGCAGGTGTGTTTATAGACCCAAAGAAGGTTAAAGATGTAGTTTATGGGGAACAATACAAGAATGTTTTTGATATAAGAAGTTTCTTGGGGAAAGATTGGTACTACAATAATTTTATATAGGACTTATCACGCTTAGAAGTTCTATTGATGATCTTGACTAACAAGTTTGTGAAGTTTGTATGGTCTGAATCTTATGAGACATCCTTTTAGGAGCTGAAATAGAGGTTGACATCAGCACCAGTCCTGATACTTCTAGAGTAGGGAAAGAGCCACCAGTGTACTATAATGCTTCTGGTATTAGGATGGGTTGATGTAGGGAGATTGAGTAGTGGAGTATGGGTCTCTCCAGTTGAGGCCTAATGAGAGGAATTATCATATGCAAAATCTTGAGTTTTCTTCAGTTGTTCATGCGTTGCACTATAGGAGGCACTATTTACTAGGACAACGTTTTGTGGTGTACACAGACCCCAAAATCCTCAAGTAAATCATTACGCAGCATGATCTAAAATTGAGGCCGAGAAGGTGGGCGGAGTAACTAAAGTCATTTGAATTCGAGCTTACCTACATTCCTAGTAAGGGAAATGTAGTGGTTGATGCACTGAGCAAGAAGACTCATATACATGTAGTGCATCCTTCCAGTAGTGAGTGACAGCATATAGCGTTGTTTTCTGAGATGTATATGGAGGTGAATGATAGACAGGGGTAGACTTTTATTTCATCCTTAGATTTTACCTATAACTTTCAGGTTCTGGATAGAGTGGTTCTACACGATTCCCGCACAGTTAGTTAAATCGCGTGGGGTAACCTTGCGAATTGACCCTCTCAGGAAGAGAGGTGCACATGGTTTCATCATGGGTTTTGGAAACCATGTTGGTAAACTGTGCGACCCATGTTATGTGTTTTATTTATTTTTTATTTAAATTAAAATAAAATTTATTTTTAAAACCCAAATGTTTTTTCTTCTTCCATGCACAGAAGCCCCTCTCAGAGCTCTACTTTGGTGCATATGATAGGATTTGATCCCGATCCTCCATAAGACTTCTGTTTTGATAACAGATCAGCTTTATGAATCCGAAACGGTAAGTCCTTGATTCCTTTTTAGTTGTTCTTGATTCTTCGGAACAAAGACCGTGCTATTGGGATTGAGGCTCATATGTCTTAATATTCCATTCTTCGTCCATTCTTCAGATTTATTCCAAACTAGGATGAATCAGTACACAATATTGGATGATCTGTATACTACCAAGGTGAGGTAAGTGGTTTATACTTTCTTTTGGCTTTTATTGGTGTTTTTTGATCATTCAGACAATATTACATTTTTTATACTTTCAAGATAGGTATAATTTTTTAGAGAGTAGATTTTATTAGCTAAATTTAGACCTATTAAGGTTGACCATGGGTTCCATTTCAGTGCGATGGCACCCATTTTTCATTTTGAGGTCCCCCAAGGGGTTCACCTTTCAGTAATAGCTTTTTTATGCCTATTTAAACCACCCAAGGGATGTGCGCTTGTGCTTTCCTAGTTAGAGGAATTCATTAAATGACTTGATAGCTTGAGTAGATATTTTATGAGATGCACTACCACCTATCTTATTGAATATCAAGTTATTCCTCGTCTATTGTGATAACTTGTCTTAAATGAAATGTTTTTTATATGGGTGGGTATACCTATATGTAAATGACTAATGGAATGTAAAATGATTTCTAAGAGAGGGTAGGCCCATATACTTTAGATAAATGGTTTTAATGAGTGGGTATACTCATGGATGATGCTTATTGATGTGAGTGTGTATAATCACATGTTTATAAATGTCAATTTTAAATGATGAATGATTGAATGCTTGATGAATGGTTTGATAGATGCCATGGACTTTTCTCAATGGATCTGGAACACGGTAGTGAATGCCTTGGGTTGACTCTACCCTTTGAGTCTTGATTCTGTGGGATGCCTCAGGCCTTTCTACCCCATGGATCCGACATTCTTGGGCTCACATAGGACTTTCTATTGCCTTACTCCTAGGACCCCAACCAGTGCCTAACCAGTTTCCACTAAGGATTCCCATGGGAATCGATGGGATTCCTTGGACATGGTCTTTGGATCTGGCCCCCCATGGTCTAGATATTAATTACTTGGATGCATTAGTCTACTTACACGTTGGATCCAGACCTCTGGGTCTACACATCACTATATGATGTGGCTGTGAGATGCTACTTTACTATACGACGTGGTTGTGGGATACTTGTTCTCTTTATTCAATGTGGATGTGGTTGCTTTATACTGGTGGATGTACGGTGTGGTTGTGTGACTTGTTTACTTGGTTATAGCTACCTTGTTAGGAGCTAAATCTCTTTTATAGGTAGCCTTGAGGGTTGTTCAGTTTTAATTGTTATAGTAGACTTATTTCGTGGGAATATGAACTTACTTACTAGTTGTTTACAATTTCTATAACCTTTGTAGAATTGATATTAGAATTGTATAGACCTGTGTGGTTTCCTACTGGGATGTTTATCTCACATGCTATTTGGGCATCTTTTGGGACCCAAAAAAATTATATGGTTTTAGGTGATGATAGGGGAAAGTTCCCCTGTACAGGTTGTTGACAATGGATTTAGAGCAGAGAAGCATAGGACCAAGCTCAAGCTTAAGATGCTAGGATATCTTTTTGGTATTTTCTTATTTTTGGGATAACTGTATTGTAAGGTATTTCTATGTATTGTTATGTCTTCTTTCTAGACACTTCTACCATCTACATCATTTTTGTATATGAAAAACTTCTTGTTATTGATATGTATATTCTTTTCTTCCTATATTACTTTTAGTTGTAAGGGGTATATTTCCTTTTTTCTATTATATATTTTTAACTTCCACTATGATAATCTGTTAATGAGGGTACAATATCCCCACTTACTCACCTAGGACCTCACTACTAGTTGGAGACCTCTTGTGCTTGGGAAGATGTGCTTGGGGAATTATGACCAACAAGGTTGAGGGCACCATTTCAGGTGGCGTCTATGTCCGGGTGATTATAGGATGTATAGAGTTCCACATTCTATTATATCTGATTGGGGTACTATGTTTACCTTAGAGTTATGGTGATGCATTCAATAAAATCTAGATTCATAGTTGTGTTTAATTACTTCTTATCATCCTTATAAATATGTCTTTTATTAGAGAACCATTAAAACCCTAGAGGATATGATGATATCTTATAATCTATATTGAAAATGTGGTTGGGATCAACACCTTCCTCTAGTAGACTTTATCTTTCACCCATGTATTATGATGGATCCTTATAATTCCCTCTGTAGAAAGAATCATATAACTCTAACATATTTGGATGATTTTTGAGATAAATACTATTGGTACCTGTGATAATTTATTATATGGTAGAGAATGTAATATGCAGTTATATGTACATCATGGCATCTCAAAGTATAATGAAAAATTATGATGATAATCATTAGTGAAATTTGGATATAGAATATGGTGATAATGATTTTCGGTATTTTTTTCCATGGAATAACGTTATGAAATTTGAAATTAATGGAATGTTGTTCCCTAATTATATTTTCACTTTCATGATTCTTGGTTAAGAATGAATGATAGCTTATCACTTTCCGCTTCCACCAAACCTCTATGAAGTTCACGATGTGTTCCATTGATCTCTTCTATGGAAGTACATACTGATCCCTCACATGTAGTGAACTTAGTGGTTCTACCATTGGAGAATTATATTTATTATGAAGATAAAATGTTTTAAATTATTGATCATAGAGAAAAATTTATAGGGAACAAGACTACTCATCAAGATAATGTTTTATGGAGGAATCCAAAATTCGAGGAGGTTATTTTGGAACCCGGGGAAGTGATGAAATAGAGATAATATCATTTTCTATATCAAAATGATAGAATCATGAGGAGTACAATAATTTTATGTCGGATATAAATGCTACCTGATATTTTATAGTATATTTCTCTTCATGTAAATTTAATTTCATTGAAAGTTTATTGTACAAGTAAACCCAAGGGTTCATGAAACATAATATAATATACCATCACAACCAAGAAATTAAACTTGAGGAGTTAATAGGAATAACTAAATTTTAAAAATTACTTTTAAAGAATTTATATAATCAAATACATTCATAAATAAGTATGTAATTTTTAGTAAAGTCTCTAATGCTTCACAAATACATTTTTCCACAAAACTGGGTTTTATTTCATTTAATAAGAAATATAATTATTTTTTTAACAAATTTGTAAAATTTATTTCTGGAAAGGAACTATATTTTTTAAATCATCATGTCAAAATTATCTTAGTTTAAAATTTTAATAAATTTATTAAAATATCAATTTTCAATGAATAGTGAGAAAGAATAATTTTTTTGAAAACTCTGTTTTAATTTCAAGCATTTAAAAGGTTTCATTTTTTTAAATTATTTAAATGAAACATTGGATAATTTATATTATTAGTAATTCAATCATGGTTCTTATAATTAATTTTATTATTAATTTTGGTATAAAATCTTTTTATAATTAAGAAAAAATTTTCTGGGGAAACCATTTTTCATCACATTTTATGTGATTAATTTTAAATTAAATTCCTCAAATTCAATAAATGAATTTTGATAAAATTTATTCCATATTTGGAATCATAATAATAATTTTCTTATAATATATCCAACATAATTTTTGGTCACAATGAATAGTAAAAATATTATAAATTTATTACTAAAGTAAAGGTTAAAATGAGTTTACAGGGGGGTTATACAAGAGACAAATTTACGTTTTCCAATTAAAAATGTATAAATCCTATTATTTGGAAAATTTAACCTTAATAATATATCAGGTTTTAATCTTCTTCTATTTTGAAACATATTCTGTAAGTAAGACATTAATATATTTTAATATTTTAAGAAATTCTAAGTGTGTCCTCTCCTGCTCTTAAAAATTGAAACCCCTAATTTATATTATTTACCCTAATAAGTGTCATATATCCTGACCATCCGTTGGAAATGTATCTTCTCAACTTTCCAATACATGATATAGAGGTCCTTTTTCTATTAAAAGGCCATTCAGAGGATCCTTAAAAAAATATATAAAGGAGGTCTTCCAAGGTAGTGGTAATCTACCAACCTTACCTATTTCAAATTATTTATCCTTATACCTACCCTAAATGAGTGGTATTCATCATAAAATAATAATATAAGTATTCATAATTTACTAAAATGTTATAATTACTACTTAACCAACATTATTCACTATCTATTACACCTAATGGTATGTGAATGCATCGCTTGTTTGTATATGTTTTAACATCCGAACTCAGGTGCCACACATTAGTTCCTTGAGCAAGTCAGTCACATGAACTCAAGCATGCATCCCAGTATTCTAGAGGCTTCCAACTAGTAGATATGGTTTAATAAGTAAATAATGAGGATACTATAACATTTTTTATTATAGTAAAACACCAGAGGAAAGAAATAAACAATATAAGAATCATAAATAACCATAAAAAACCAAAATCTCAAGATAATTGATGAAAGAAATAAAATATCCAACTTAAATAGTAAGCATGCTATAATAATGAAAGTGATAATGGGCTGTAATGAAAATTGGAAGTTAAGACACTGATGAGTACAAAGCAGATCCCAAACCACATCTGGTTCCCTCATCCAAGATCCATCCCCACTCTGCTATCTAACTCAAGACATTTTCATTAAACTATCTAGAAAACATAAAATCTATTCAGTTATTGATTAGGAAGCTTGAGTAGAGTCTGCGTACAACTCAGTAGGCCCCCAAAAATGGTGTCTAAAACAAATCTAATTAATAACATGTGCATGTGGTTGTATAAAAAAATAATTACAATTCATATGTAAAAATTTTCCAAATTATAAATTAATAATTATTAAACCACATAGACCACCAGGATTCCAAGGAGACCAATACCTCAATACCTGCTTCGATCCATGCCACAATCTGAACCATTCCACATTATTAATTCAAATTTTTTCAAACAAATGGTCTTTCATTATACATTCTGTTTCACTGATTATAATAGACTATTGTAAGCATAGTTCAATGTCAGCAGTTTGGGTCTAGATCATCATGTCTAGGACCCCATGGGCTTGGAAAGTAGAATAACATACCCCCTCACAGACACACACACACACACACACACACACACATATATATATATCTCACTACAGGCTTCAGAAGTAGAAGACCATGTACCACTCACATATATATATATATATATATGTATGTATGTACGTATGTATATATGTATATCATGACAGGCTTCAGATGCAACTGAACATTTCCCACACATATGGGCTTTTTGAAGTATCAAACCTTGTTCCAAACATATTTATCATACAATTTATTACCGTGGGATTTAGAAGTAGAATACAATGTCCTTGAAATGTATATCACATAATCATTTATATCATATATATCACATATCACATCATGCATGATTAATCAAAATTAATCTTTTTATCACAATTAACCATCACAATCATCCATTAATTTATTCTCAATTTATTTAACATACATCTATTAATTAATTAGACAATTAATTATTCATTCGTAAATTCAAAATCAAAAAAAATCCACCAATTAATTATCCACCATTCATAATACAATAAAAGTCCAAAATTTATTCAAAAATTAATTTATACCACTATACAATCCCAATATGAAATAATTAATTCAACAGTTAATTATCAAAATTTCCATCCCAATATCTCACAATTAATTCCACAATTAATTATTTAATTAAACAATCCCAAAATCTCACAATTTCACAATTATCTCAATTAATTAATTTTCCGCATTAATTAATTTAATCAGGGATTTCAATGGATAAAAAAATCTATAAATTATAAAACATGAATGTAGAAAATCAAATCATCACTATTGGATTTGGAAATTAGACCACCTACCTTGATTTATTGACAAATATTACCCAATACAATTCCTCAAATTTGATCAGCATAATAATGTAGATTGGAATTCGTATCGAAAACTAGTGAGAAAAGTGGATATTCGATTTGGGATTCGAATTTTGAAGAATGGAGTTTGCACTTCCTTGAAATTCATCAAAAAAACTTCAAAATAGCTAAAGACTACCTAGGGTCAAGTGAGGGTTGAAATTGGTGAGTTTTGAGGGTTTGAAGGATTTTAAAATAAATTTTCGGGCCATATTAGTTGCCGCACATGGTTTCTTGGGCAGGATAACATGGATTTTTCAAACCATGTGCCAACCATGCACTAATTATTTTTGGGGAGCACAATTTAAAAAACCATGATCCATCCATGAGAATATTCACTATCTAGGGCTACACTATTTCTTGGGCTGGGTGGATGGATTTCTATAACCATGCGTGAATCATGCAGAACCCCTTTCCTTACATTTTTGTTAATTTTAACTCAAACACACATCAAGGTAAAACCCAATAGAAATGTACATAAAAAAATGTACCTAAATTGAAGCCCTAATCAACTCTATAAAAGTTTGGGATCCTAAACTCTCCCCACATATTAATAGATCATCCTTGAGCTACATAGCCAAGATTCTATAAGATTATAAGACAAAACAATCGGGCCACTAAGCCCTCAAATTTTCTTAAATTTCCCATGTTTCCTCCTGCACACGCCAACGTTAACACAATATAAAAACTATCAGCATTGTGCTTCCCTAAAACAATTTCTCACTATGATATAACCGATGAACCAGATTCTCCTTAAAGGATGAATCTACCTCAAGATCAACATTATGCACATAGATCAGTGAGAAGGGTTAGGGTGATAATTCCATAGTTTTGATACATGGAAAACATCATTCATAGAAATCTATTTCTATGGAAGAGAAAATCAGTACACCAGTAGCCCAATTTTCAACAAAACCTCAAAATTTATTACAAATCTAGGTTCCAACATGCCCTATCTTTATAATCTGTGGTGAGACAGCCTAAGAAACACCTAAAGGAATACCAGATTCCCCTCTATAATCTCTAGATGTCATCTTAATATATTAATATACAAATTATAGCTACTAGGATTAATAACAATATGTTTCTGAATCTGTAAAACCAACTCTAATGTATCTTGCAAGAGAATCAGTCTCAATAACTATGACTCTCCTACCTCTATCCAACATAGTGGTGATCTACATGACCTACCATAAAGAGCCTCAAATGGTGCCATATATATCATTTCCTGATAACTATTGTTATAGAAAAACTCCACTAAAGAAAATTACTTATCCCATGACCTAGAAATGTCCAAGACAAATGCCCAAAACGTATCTTAAAGAATTTGTATAGTATTCTCTATCTTCCCATCTAAATGTGGGTGGAAAGATATACTCAATAATACTTATGTACCGAGAGCTTTCTGTAAGACCTTCTAGAAGCATGAAGTAAAACAAGAATCATGGTCTGAAAAAAATAGTATGTGGAACCCCATATAGATGAAAAATATCCCAAACATTTATATATACTAGCTAATATAATGAGAAAGTATCCTGTATGGGAAAGAAATACATTACTTTCATCATTCGATCCACAAAAACCAAGATAACATCATTTTTCTAAGCATTTTCAAAATACCCGCAATGAAATACATAGTCACATCATCCCCCATTCACTATATAATGGGATATGACCACAAAAAACCACCATGTCATTGATTCTATACTTTTACATAATGATAGGTGTATCATTGTGTCACAAAAATGGTTATTTCCTTCTTCATTCATTTCCACCAAAACTATCGATGTAGGGAGAAGTACATTTTGGTCACACATAGAGGTACCGCCCACTTCATGGCATGAAATTCCTACATGATCTCATCCCACATTCTCATAGGCACAACAACCCAATTCCTGACACAGAAAATCTCATCCTCATTTATGATCCAATCTGAAGGTTAATCCCCACCTTCAGGGCTTTCCCC
Organism: Viscum album; assembly: GCA_963277665.1. NCBI lineage: Eukaryota > Viridiplantae > Streptophyta > Magnoliopsida > Santalales > Viscaceae > Viscum > Viscum album. The sequence goes on along the minus strand of OY728133.1, from coordinate 1,230,242,609 downwards.
AAAGTTCAAACACTCTGGATCCTCATACCGCATGTCTCTAATCCATCTCAAAAGTATTCACTCCACATAAATCAAATGTATAGTCATCTCCTCCCAACTTTCATGAACCACCACATGATTTTCATCCAGCAAGGACAACATCTTTCACTCAAAACTATACTCATGAAACATATGAGTAAATGTTTTCATTCTCAAAGCATCACCCACACTATTTCCTCTCCCAGGAATATATTCTAGATCACAATAAAAATACTCCATACACACAATCCATCTTCGTTGTCAGATATTCAAATATTTATTTGAAATGATATACATCAAGCTATTTTGGTACGTATACATAGTAAAATTTTCTCCCAAAATGTAATGCCTTCTAAACATTAAATCATAAACCACTAAATCCAGCTTGAGGTCATGCATAAAATAGTTCCATTCAAAACATCTCAAATGTTAATACCCATACAAAAAAACTCGATATCTCTAAAACAAAACTGATCAATGTCTTATCCTAGAAGCATCACAATACACCATGTACTCCTCACTTATTTTGTGTAGGATCATGATTGGTGCTAATGTCAAGTTATTGTTCAACTCCAATAAGGATTTATCACATGATTCCAACCATTAAAACTTTATCGATTTCATCATCAAAACCAAAAGTGGATATATAAAATGCTAAAATTCCAAGATGAATCTCTAATAATATCCATCTGACCCCATAAATCTATGGATATTGAATATGTTCTTGATATTCTCTTAATAAACCATTTCCTGAGCCATATCTAGGTCCACTGACACACCATCCATTGAAGCTATGTTCCGCATGAAGTGTACCTAGTCAGTCAAGATCTGATACATAGATAGCTTGGCGTATAGCTAATGATCTCTCTGTGTATTCAGGACAATGTCAAGATATTTAGAATGAAATTCAAGAGTCTTGGAGTAAACTAATATTTCATTAATGAATAGGACCAAAAACTAATCCAAAAACGGATGGAATAATTTCTTTGTCAGGATATAAACATTTCAAGTGCATTTTTCAACCCAAAAGGCATTAAGAAAAACTTTTATAGGCCATACCTACTTTGGAAAGTAGTCCTAGGTATATCAGAAGTTGCAAATCACAACTAATAATACTCAGATCTTAATTCAATCATTGATAACATAAAATACCTTCTCAACTAGTCGAATAGATCACTAATACATGGAATATGATGATGATTTTTCATAGTTATTTGATTCAGATTGCGATAATCGACACACAAGTGAAATATCTATTTAGTCTTCTTTGAAAACTACATAAGTGACCCCCAAGGTGTTGTACATGGACATATAAACCCATTATCCTCCAAATCATCTAACTAATTTTTGATCACTTTAATCTCTATTAGTTCCATTCTTTATGGTGGAAAAAACCCTAACTCATCATTCAACATGAGCTCAATAGATAATTCCACATCCCTCTCAGGTGGAATCCCATAGAATCTATTATAAAACATCCTGAATGTATTCCACTACTAGAGAAAAAAATCAAGTTTCAATCATTTGTAATCCAGCAAAAGACTATAAACCTTGGCTATGAACTCTCCCAATTGATGATTGATTTTTCCCTCTTAGCCTGCATTGATTTCCCACTATCCATGGTGAATGTAATCATCACCCTTAGGATACAAAAATGTTAAACACCTACGGTAACAATTTATATCGGATCAAAAACTGACTAGCTAGTTTATACTCATAATTATATCGAATCTGGTCATGGGAAGGATATAGATATACCATATAAAAAGTACTTCCCAACTTAAATAGAACATCCCTTGTAAAAATATATGTCTCTATACCATATTACCAATGGTGTATCTATTGTCATCGTTATGATAATGAAGTCCAATTCCATGATCAAACCACTAACTCATTTCTCATATATAAAGGAATGAGAGGAACTAGTATCAAATAAGGCACCAGCTAATATAGAATCTTTTAGAATAATACAACTTTCTATCATTGGAATTTCCACTCTATCCACATGTGTGGGATACACCAAATGAAACTATATTGAGCCTCTTCCATATGATTCCATTTGACTCCCTAGACTTGTAACACATTGTTGATGTGGTTTCCCTTTCCTAGAAGTACCACATCCACTACCTCTACAAGCTCAGCTAGTAGAACCCCACTTGTCAGACTGATATGGTGCAGAAGATACCATTCTCACACCCTGGTTCTGTCTAGCTCCTCCATCACTAACCATATATCTTGGGTTCATATGGAACCCCTTTTGGATGTACCATCATGATACAAGATCATCAGTCCACTGGTGGTTAGATAATTTTTTTCTATAAGTATCATATCCTGACACACTGGTGGAAAACACGTTATTATGGTCATGGATATTTAACCCTTCCACTAGATACCCTTCTTTCAACATTATGAGAATAATTTTCATAAATAAATTTCATTCATTCTATAGTCTCACCTATATACCATGTAGAAGAAACCCCCTATCCAACTCTAGAATCTTATTTTCAATCCCCCATCTGATATGAGATCCTGATTTTCCAATTTCAAAAATTTCTTCACCCAGAAGATATTTATATGGGAATAAATTTGACACATAAGTCCATCCTGAAACCTCTTCTTCTATAGTAGCCTCATCTCCGTCCATCATTATTCAAAATCCATATATATTTGTGAAGAATACAATATTGTCTATCATAGAAATATTCCCTTAAGTCATCCTCATGAACTCAGATGCTCTCTCCTTTCTAAGCGTCTATCGGTAAAAGTTCTCAAAGAACGTCTCCTAAATTTCCTTCCACTCTATAGTGTCCAACTATCCGTCCTAATTCTAACTATCCCAACAATGATTTTCTTTTCCACATAACATGTAAGAAGATAACATGAACCTAATCTCAACAGAGGTCACTAAGTGGTCAAGTATAGTATGGATGCACTATATTTAGAACTAATCTCCCTTAGGCCCACCCTCTATAGTAAAACTCTGAGGGTGATGTAACTAAAACACCCTTATCATGTTAGAAATGATCTTCACAACCCTATATAGGTCTCATTTCATGAATTTCATGAATCAAGAGATGTTCTCATGGAATTAATCCCCCACTTCCCCAACCAGAACTATCAGTGCCTTAGCTTCCACTACTGGTAAACCATATCCTCCTACCATCATATAATATGCATCATTGTAAAGTCATATCTCTTCAATTAAAAATAAAAAAACTTATTACTCATAACAAAAATTTATTATATTTATGTAACAGGTAAATCATAACAACTCAGAATAATTATTTTCCCCAAGTCTCGCCACACAGTCAAAACTAAGGCGCTATCACTACCCTAAACCATCTTACACATAGGTCCCAGTTAACAATGGTAACCACATTATCACATAGTATCTATCATTTATAAACCCATTTATTATATTTTTGAATAATTTTACCATTATAAAATTCATATTAGGAACCATTTTCAATTCAATTTCACAAGAAAGGAAAACTATCTATGTTAAACAACATACCCAAAAACCATTTCCCTATGCATTCCTAAAATGATGTATGTCCAAAAATAATTTCGACTGACTAGAATGGTCCATGAAGACTTGACTCCCATTATATACTAGGATATGATTCAATTCTAATAAATCTCATCAATAATTATCACAACACATAACAAGTGCATCACCCAAGGTGAAATAACATTCAACTGTAACAAAAAACAGAAAAAGCAATAATCCCACCCTGAGTACTTGGGTTTTCCCAAATACATGGGTCTAAAACTCCCATGAATGATCTAATTATCGAGTCCTTGACTCCTCCTAGTATCTTATATACCATTCTCAAATAATAATACCAAATAATAAGAAAATAAAATTGTGCTTTGATACCACTTTGTAATGTCCCGACCTAGGCGCCACATATTGGTGCCCCGATCCAGTTGGTCAGATGACCACAGGAATGCCTCCCCTTACACCAGAGGTTTCAAAATAATAGTGAGGGTCTAGTAAGTTAGTCATAGGGAGAGTATACCCAATTTTATCCAAGTAAAACAACAGAAAAAATAAATAGAAAATAACTGAAGCATAAATAACCATAAACAATAACTAAATCTCATGATAATAAACGCAATATATACATTATCCTACTGAAACTGTAAACATTCCATACTAATGTAAGTTTCAAGTTTCTAAAATGAAAACTAAAAGTAAATACACTAATGACTCCCAAGATAATACCGAACCACATGTGGTTCCTTCATCTAAAATCCATCCCAACTCATCCATATAACTCGTGGTATTCTCCCTTAACCTGTCAAAAAAAATCTATTCGGGTACCGATCAGGTACCCTAATTAGCATGTGAGTACAACTTCGTAGGACGACACCAATGGGGTCTAACAAAAATATTGTTAATTATATATGTATGATATTGTGCAGATAAATAATTAAAATTGGTAAGTAAACAATTAACACATTATCAATTATACTTTATTAGACCACATAGACCACTAGGTTCTTGAGGACACCCATAACTCAATATCTACTTCAGACCATTATAGAGTTTGAACCATTACACAATATCAATTCACAATTTATTAATTAAACGGGCTTTCATTATGAATTTTATTTCACTTATTAAAATAGATGACTGCACCATAGTCCAATGTAATCAAATCATGTCTAGATCATCAATTCTAGGACCCCATGGGATTGGGAAGTTGCAATCCATGTCCCCCCATATATATATATTTCTCAATACAGACTGATGAAGTAGTAGACGAAGTCCTAGTCACACAAACACACAAACAGACACACATATATATATCATGATGGGATTCAGAAGTAGAAGAACATGTCTTGCACATGTGGACTTTGGGAAGCCAGAAACCTTGTCCCACACATATTTATTAAAATTTTTGTTAATATAGTCTTGGGAGGAAGAAGACCAGGTCCAAAACATGTATATCACCGAATAATTTACACCACATATATCACATGTCACATCAAGCATGATTAACCAACAATAATCTTCTTATCATAATAAACCATCACAACATTCCATTTATTAATTCACAAATTAAATAATACAAGTATAGTAATTAATTAAATAATTAATTAATCATTCCTTAATTAGACATTCAAATAATTAATTCAAAAATTAATTTTCCCCAATTAAAAATTCAACAATTCTCATAAATTAATTCAACAATTAATATATGCAACTAAATAATATCAATATTTTGTAATTAATTCAACAGTTCATTATCAAATTCCCAATCCCAATATCCTATAATTAATTCCCCAATTAATCATTTAATTCAACAATCCCTAAATATCACAATTTCACAATTATCTCAAATAAACAATTTACTACATTAATTAATTCCATCATGTATTTCAATTGAAAAAAAACTCTATAAATTATATAACTTGAATGTATGAAATAAAATCATGACTTTGGGATCTAGAAATTATACCACCTCCCTAGATTTATTGATAATGATTTCCAAAATAATTCCTGAAATTTTAAAATCACAATGATAAAGATCAGAATTCGGATCTAAAACTCAATAGAAAAGATGATATTTTATTCATGATTTTAATCACAAATGTTAGAGGTCCTATGGCCTTAGAATTCTTCTAGAGAGCTCCCAAATCATGAAATACTACCTAGGGTCATGTTAGGGTCAAAATGGGTGTGTTCTGGGGGTCTAGGGGATTTAAAATTAAATTTTAGGGCCAGATTAATTCTAGTGAATGGTTTCTTGGATAGGGGAGAATATTTTTCCCTTACTATGTGCCAACTATGTATCTGTTATTTTTGGGGTGCACAAATTTTCTTTTTAGGGAACATGGTTTGAAAAATCGTACGCTAGCTGTGCGAACCCTTACTGTTCATGGATTCATGGTTTCCCAGGCTGGTAATACGGTTTTCTATAACTATGTGCCAACCATGAGCATCCAATTTTTCATCCATTATTCTATATTTATACCCAATAAAACCCCAAGGTAAAGCCCAATCAAAATTTAATTAATTAAAATACATACATTAATTCAATCCCAAGTCAACTCCAGAAAAGGACGGGATCTTACACATGTAAAATACCACCTACACATAGTGATACAATTCAATATCAATCACTATGTTTTATAGTTAGTTTTCATATTTATACATTATATTTATTATATAATTATTCTTATGGATTTATAATATCATATCAACCTTACTATTTTCCAATCTGTTGGGAAAACAATAACATCTCTCATGTGTACGTGTGGGTTAAAACTCCATGATGTGATGTGATTTGTGTTTATTTTAATCTATACATTTATAATATTAAGTATATATTTAATGAATATAAATTAAAAATATGATATAATAATTATTCATTAAAACTAAACAACTATTTTCCTTTGCTTCATTATATTTCTCAAAAGAAAAAAAATCATTCTTTCGTACACTTGACCAACCATCTCCATGAATGGTGTAATTAATTATTATATATATAAATTTTATGGTCTAATATAAATAAATATAATTAATATTTAATATATTTAAATAATATTTAAAAATCATTATATTAAGGAACTATTATCAAAGTACAAGGACAAAAACTATGGAGACAAAATTCTTATAAAAAACAAAATAGTCAAGACACTAAAATGATGATTTTAACAAAGAATTAATAATAAATTTTTGAAGAAATGTTAAAATTTTATCATATATGATATTATATGTATATAAATGATTCTTATATAAAATTATATTTGATTTATATTTTTTAAATATGAGTCTAGAGTTATTTCAATGCAATTTTAACATGATGTAAGAGTTTCAATGTTACAATATCATTATTTACTTGGAATGTTTTTGATTAAGTTTCTTATCATGATATTTCACAATGTACCTCCAAAAGTATTTTATTTATTTTTTTTAAAGTATGGTTATTCATGGGGTTTCCAATAAATAGTATTATTTTCCTCTTTTTGGAACATAAAATTATTAGTAAAATTTTAAAAAAAGAATTTATTTCCTCTTTGATCAAGGGTATTTTTCTTTAATGTTTATGTTTTCTTTAATATATTTAATATATTGTATTTCACATTTTATTAGGATTGTTTTAATTAATTTTTACAATGTTTTTCATTTTTTTAAATGGAGTATTCCTATCATTTTATGATTGATTTACTTTTGAATTCATAAAAAATTGTGAAAGGGATCTTTGTTTCAACATACATGACATGTGTAGAATTTCCCAACATCTTAAGTAGTCAAAGATATGAAGCTTAAAATACATGATTACATGGTTATTTCCAATGAAAAATATTTCAATAATGTTTTCTAAATTTTTATATTATATAAAAGTTGTTATAAATTGAGAAAGGGTATTTTCCTCTCAAAATGTTCTAATGATCATTTAATGAAAATTTTCATCAATAATAACATCCCTTAATGTTAATAATTCTTTACTAGGGATATGATCCAACTATTGAATCCTTATTCTTTTTATATATTCTTTTTTATTATCATGTTATTATTTTTTTGAAACCCATTTTTTCCATGTATTATTTTATGATGAAATGATGAAATATTTACAAAACCTGATTACCTTCCACAAGTTAGGATGTGATGATTTGATCAATGTTTTATGAGATTTTTTGAACACATATATATATATTTCATTATTTTTTGGGTTGTACTAGAATTATACAGCTCTCTATTGAATTGTGAAAATATTGTTATCTCATGAGATAATAAGGAATGTAATGGGGTGTAAATTCAATTCAGTATGGGAGTTTATAAACTATGATAGTCTAGGAAGTGAACCTTGATTACATATAATATTTAATGGGGATTGGACCCAATACTCTATAATAGTCTTATTAGTGGGGCTCGAATAATGAAATGATGTTATAAACCTATGTGTATTCTGAAAACCTATGTATTATTCTAATTTAAACCCCTCATGTCTCATGTTCTTTGATTCCATTATGATTCATTTCATATGAAATTGAAATCTTTATTCCATGGCTCATGAAAATGATTTATGATATGCTGTGTATGGTTTTAAAATATTGAGATCTTATTCTCATACCCCTATACTCATATTATGTTTAAGTGATCATTGATATCTCAATTATTTACCATTACTGGGAAACATAGATCCCCATTTCTTATGATTCCTTACTCAAGGATATAAAATATGGTTTTATGTATGATATGTTTGAGAAGGGTTCTAGTTATGAAGAATATACTGGGATATGATTTAGAACATTTATTCACCAGTGCTTATGTATCTATGTTTCTAAATACACTAGAACTATATTAATCTATCATCGAACAGAATGTTACATATTGAATATTCATCGAATAAGTTGTAATATTTATGTATAAAAATAATGGGTATCCATAAATTTGGTAAAACATTCAAAATAATGCATCCTTTTATTTTTCAAATCTATTTAACACTCTCATGTGGGAACCACTCACTAAAAAAGCACCTCTATTCCTCTCTTATTCACATAATTTGATCCTTATATCTAGTAAATTCCATACCCATTATCATTTTTTGCTTTATTACAATAATTATTGATCTCATTGTCTTTCTATAAGACGATCATAATAAGGCTTATAGTTTAACACTAAGGAGATCACTCAAATAAGTTTTAATCCTATTACCAGACAATTTGAAAGAATATTTCCTCTTATAATTACTCAAAATATATTTTACCCATCCAAAAATAATTACTCCAGTATAAAACATATACTGAAATGTTATTATTAATATGATATAGTCATTTTTCACATATTTTTCAAAAAATGGGATGTGAAAGTATCCCTTATGTGTAGGTGTGGACTACTACCTTCACATAGTGACATAATTAATTTTCAATCAAAATATTTAATTTTTTGTTATTATGATGGATTTGATATTTATAAATGATATTTATTTCATAATAATGTTTTTATAAATAAAATATCTTATTTAACTTCTTACCTTCCAAAATTTTGGAAAACTATAATGTCTCTATTTCATAAAATTGTACAACCACTTCCACAAGTTGAGGTGATTCATTTTTCATTTCCTATTTACATAGATTTTAATAAGGATATGTTTAATGAATATATATATATATAATATTTATGATATAATAATTATTCTCTAATGGTGAGTTATTGTAATATCCCAACCCAACTCATTGGCTTCTGCCGATTCTGTTGTGTTATTGATCATATGTGATATGCACAAGACACCACAAATAGGAAATAATTTCCATGGGAATAAATAAACATAGGTGGATGATATTAACTTAATAAACAATAAAATATATGAATACAAAACACATAAAACCTACCAAGTATATTATGATTTGACAAATAATACAACTCATTTGGTAAACAAATAAAACACTAATAACATCATAGATGCGACGCATTAAAATAGTAGCTAAAGGAAAACAAGGACTTCTCAACACAACATAAAAATTGTGGCATCACAAAAAAGATCAAAAAAGAAAATCTCTATGCTCCAACTCCATTTCAATGAACTGTAATCATAATGATTCACTTGATCAAATGATATATTTTCTTTACCCTAACAATAATGAATAACGTCTACATATGAAAAAAAGTGTATATGCATGGGTTAGTAACAAGAACTAGTTGAATTCAACCAAAACATATTACACACATTCCACAAGGACTAAAAAAAGTTAGATCATAGTTCATATGAATCTTAAGGAGAGAATATTGGAAAAAGTTAACATAATAAAATATATTAAGAAAAATAATTGAACTAAATCACTTTGTTCATTATTTCATTACACTTGGCATGCACATTCCTTATCCACCCCCAAAAAAACATGAATTAGGAATGAAAATACAAATATTCATTAGTAGTGACTGATCATTCACTATTTTATCATAATGTGATAAACCCATTTTCCACTCCATGTTGACACCGTGTACCAAGTACCAAAAAACCAGGATTTGTGCAATGCAATATGATCCCACACCACCATGCATCAGAAGACCATATTTCATAATCATTATGATGTAAATTTTCCCCTACTTTTTAAAAAATCATTGAAAAAAATTTCATTCTCAAACAATTAAAAACAAGGCTTTGAAAAGGATTAAAAAATATATTTGAAATAAAAAAAATTTAAAATCAACTAGTCTATCACAACTCATTTTAGAGGGGCCCATGCCATGACCACCCCAATCCCACTTCCAATAGGCTAGGGGAATGCGACTAGTGCTGAGTAGGAATATACCACAAATGGAAGGCATTTTTCTAAGTTCTTGTACACATGCACACAAATCCAAGCCCAAAATACTGAAATGTAAAAAGACTATGTAAAAAAAGTATGCATACCACTATAAATACCACCAATAGGGTATGATATTAGGAAAACGGAAAGTAAATAGTTCTAGAATACATGCCCACCAAAAGTAATAGAATGTAAAAGTGAAATCAATAGTTCTTAAAACTCATCCGTAGAAGACCCTATCTAAAGTATAGGTGTAGGAAAACTGTATAATGCCATCAGAGGTCACCACATCCATCTGGTCTCTCTAATAACCACCTAGTCTTAGTCCACCTAGGAATCTGTCAAATCATTGATCATCTGCACAAGACACGACAAGTATGGAAGAATCCCATGCATGGGTGTGTAAAACAATACTCAGTAGGACACCATTAAACCACCAAGGAATACATTAAGAAAATACACAAAGTACACCACAATGTAATTACATAAAGTAATTACATGAAGTATAGTCCACTTCACATAGATATTTGTCTAAAACACATATATCATGAACATTTAGATAGAATAATCTCACACACTATGTATAATAATGTTCCAACCTTATATCGAGCAAAATGATTCTCATCATAAGCCCAAATCGAAGCACGAAAACAAGGAGGACACACTCCACATGCTCATCCATTTCAGATAGTATCTATCCAAGAGATGAACTACATTGGGAACAATTTAGTAGGTCCATCTCTAGTTCCCAACACTAGGAGTCCAGTCATCACTATCATGTGCCCAACACAGGCTAAGAAACCCATGTGAAGGGGCCCTCCCCTCACCATTGCACGCAGTTGAGGGAGCACTACTCCAGACCATGCACTGCATGAATCATATCTAACAAGATATAATGTATGGATCCATGCCTCCTCACTGCCCCGTAGTTGAGGGTGTACTACTCCTACCTAACATGTGATACCTCTTTATCTCATCTTAGGAGTGGCCTGTACCTCAGTCTATTGAGGGTGAATTAACTCAAATCTAGGTATCACTCTCATCAGGTGGATGTGACCGCTCCTTGTAATTGTGTCCAACAACTTATGGAGCTCCATCTCCAATGGAAGACCCACTCCCTACCACTACTCGGAGATGAGGGAGTACAACTCCATAAGTGAGGAAATTCACTCTGATCCCAACAGGGGAGTTCCACTCAGTGACTAGAGGAACCGCTCCCTGTTAGGACATGGGAGTACCAACTCATTAATGATAACTCACGGAGTGTTGATAGTGCATGGAGCATCAATGTCGGTACACAAAGGGTTGATGTCAGCACAAGGAGTGTCGATGGAACTCGATGTGTTAGTGTCGGTGCACAGAGCCTCGCTGTTGGTGCACGAAGAATCAATTGTGCATGGAGCATCAGTTTTAGTTAATAGAGTTCCTATGGCACACTAAGCATAAGTGTCATCTCATAGAGAATCGATGTTAGTGCCCTGAGCATCGATGGGTCATTAATCCCCCATGTCACACAATCACTAAGTCACAACGACTAGAAGGATTCTGCTCATAGCATGCTCGTTCCAGGAGCACCTACTCCTTAAGGCATTATTCCTTATTTCAACTTCAATAAAAACTCACTTAGAGTATCTTGAAAAGGGATACCTTATTGAAAGGGTCTCAACACCATATATGGATCATCAAAAAAACCTCCTGTTTGAATGATATTGACAATTGTGTAAAAGTGGTCTGGTTCAGTAAGGTCTAGGTCCGACCCAACGCGGTCTGGCCGACTTGGACCGGTTCAACCAACACGAACAAACTTACTTTGTTTGAGCTATCCCATTAGGCCCTTGGGATGTGAGGTCTAGCCCACTAGGATTGTAGAGTGGACCATTTCTCCACCCCAACCCACACAGTATGGGCTAACTCTGCTCCTCCTAACGTGGTCCGCCCTTTTCGCATCCCTTTTGTCCATGTGGTTGCTCTAACATGTGGCCAACCATCTCCCTCAGTCAACGCAGTGGTAGAACATGTTTCACATGGCTGGCCCGTGTTCTTCGCCTGGTCCCACGGTCTCGCCACTACTATGGGACCTAGCTAATGTGGCTTCTGAGCCGCGTCCCTACGTGACTGCTATGTTATCCTTCTGGGACCTCTGGTCACCTCCCGTGGCTTCCACTACCGCAATCCCTATTCAGTCCAACTGCCACTCCCAACTCCCTTAGTCACAATCGGGGTGACCAATGTCCCTTTTCGCACCCGCACACAACTAATACCATGCGACTCTTCCATCCCTAGTTCTATAGGTCATCCTTATTGCTCTGATGCTCCATTTTTGAAACAGATCCATATCCATTATCCTCAGGTTATAATCCTCACTACTTCGGGATTTATCTGGCCAGCTATCTCTCTGGGGGTATGAGAATGCTTGAAATGAACTAGCAACATCGTTCCTGTAGCTATAGGGTTCCAACAGTGAAGAACATGTTTAATGAATTGAGAATTTCACATAGAAATGGTTTAACATAGTTGGCCAATCATTGTTGTCCAACAATATTTATCTGGGGAATTTAGGTTAAAATAGATTAGATCTAACCCTGCTAACCCACAACATATTCCCTCCCACAACATACAATCGATCTATATGCTAATATATTTGTGGATTAATACGCATTCATAGTAGAAATCAAGAATCGGAAAATGAAATAATAAAGAGACCAATATCCTAACTAGATTTGGATTGCTCGCTAACGAAGATCGGTCATCATGTCATTGTTTTTGGTGAGATCCTTCGAATCTGAGACATGTCGCTGATCATTGATCCTTGATCCATCACCATTTATTTGAGAGATTTCCCCAAATGTTCAATCCTACAGCTCTCCAATGTTTCTAGGGTTATATGGATACCCCTATAAATTCTCCATATTAATAATTTTATGTAATGTAGTTAGTTCGTCAACAAAATAATTTTTATTTAATAATTTTAATGATGTTTACATAAAAAATCTATCTTTCATAGCTGGACCGCACCAACTGATGTTAGGTCTTGACTAAGGAAAAAACCCCCAAAAAACTCAACGATTGTCTCAAATTTCCAATTTGAGTTACCATTTATTTTTTACTAGGATGTGAGAATAAAATAACATTATTTAATTATTATATTTATAGTTACGTCCCAAAAAGTAATTTTCACAGTTAACCCTCGCTGGCCAAACATAGCTCACGACTGGGGTAAAATTGATGCTCTGAATGTAATGGTTCCCTCATATTTATAATCTTGGCACCCATTTATAAGTTATTACACTTTATTAGTAAAACCAATCACACGCACTATTAAATATTTAACATTTTCAACAACTTGTTGTGGGGTGATAGGCCTTTGAATTGCACGCCGTCTCAGTACCTGGTCTTAGAGTTTTTCCAATTAATATCTAAATATAAATTCAGGAAAATACACATCATTATATTCTCCCCACCTTTGGGATTTACATCCCTTAAATCCAAACCATGTGTTTCACAAAGTATGAGGGTACTAAGAACAAATCTGAGCCTCCCACTCCCAAGTGTTATCTTGGATATTCTTGTGTTTTCCTCAGACACGCACTAAAATAATCACTAATACATGATGGATCTATCTCCTTTCCATACTTTATCTACAAAATCATAATGAAAATCTAGAGTCACGATCTAAAACTATTGTTGATGGAATTCCATGGAGTCAAACTACCTCATGTTCATAGAGGGATCCCAATCCTTATACTAAACTCAACTCCTACCTAGCTAGGTGGTTGGGCGACTGAGTGAGTTTTTCAATGATCACCCAACTTGTGTCATGTCTCATATACAGCCACGGTAAATCCACCACAAAGTCCATTGATATCTACTACCACATCAATCCTTGCACCTCATGAAAGGAAAGATCAACCATTTCAAAACACAATTGTCTTGACAGAGTGAGTTAATAAACTAAAAATTTATTCCAAAAAGCACCTAGATTTCAAATCAATAGGTAATCCTACCTTCAAACTATTTTTTCACACCCGATGTCCTCCTGGAAACCCATATGCATTTCTCGATGCACTTAGCCAATCTAAGAATCCACTACTGCCACAAAAATTAGCCCCACCTTCCCCACATATCTCAATATCCTTCCAAGCTCACCCATCCCAGGCTCACATCACATCACATGATTCTAGAATCACCCTATACCCTAGGTTGTCAGTCCTAAAGCAAGGAATTCAGCATTACCACAAAATGAACTATCATGGGTAAAGTGGGAGGATGTACTACCCAAGGGTAAAGTATGAAACATCCTCAGAAACTCCCCCCAACATTACTGGTACAACTATGTGTACTCTAAAAAGAATGATGTGCTCCACAAATTTTATATACCCTTTAATATTATAACCAATATACATATGAGAACGTAATGTCTCATATCCAGTATCTTTAAACTATGCCTCCTAGAATCACTGTTAGAGTGGAGGGTTAAAAACTGTAGATAGGAGATAAGCCACTCTGACACCATCCACTAATGGTAACTGTAACAAGGACAACCACTCTGATTCCATTTTTAATAACTATGAACAAAGTATCCTTTTGAGAGAATATAATACCATGGTTCCCTTACAAAGAGTATAGAAAATTTCAAAGTCATAGTCATAGTGGAACCCCTACCAAGACCTTTTCTCAATCTTTGATTGATCCACTGCATCTCTGCCAATATTGTAGGAATTGGGGACTCATGAAATCCACTATACCAAGGGTTGGGAAAGAAAATTGAAGAGTAATTGGTTGCATCCTCTTGTGTGCGAGTCCATCCGATGTTTCCTAGATTTACTATTCACTAAAAAGGATAACCCTCATTACACCAATGCAGAAAAACCACACTATTCGAGTAAAATTTTCAATCGGAGCATGAATTATGGATAACTAGTAGTTAAAAATAATGACATCCTAAGGCCTCGATGCCGCTACTGAGATATCTCAACTGAAACACTCCCCTTTAGGAGTTGGGTCGCACTGTCGGAACTAGCGTCTGATCATTGGGTCTCCTCTAGTAGGAGTCTCCAAACGTGAGGGTTAGCTTAACTATTCAATCAAAATCTACAACTCTCAAAATATATTCATCGAATGAAAATAATGATTTTCACCCATGTCTATCAATATGGAAGACAAGGTAGAATAGACATAGACCATACCTAAAATCATTCTTGGAGAACTTGGTCACATGCCTCGACCATATGAAATTGTACCCTCCACTACCCTCCATCTCCCTGATCCTGGTATGTAACACCTGAGGTGGTGGTGGTGACATGTCGAAAATCATATCACCTCCTTCTATTCTCCCATCTCCTCTTCCATGTCCACTGCCTTTTATATATCTATATTCTATCTTGTCCATTACTGACTATCACTAGTTGTGTTTTCTCATCCAAAAGACTATCAACCACAAAGTTTTTATCTCACACACCAGAATAGGTAAAAATTCATAGAGGTATAACACTGGAATGGATGTCCCTAAAAACACCATTCTCGAAGGCCTGATCCTTGAAGCATCGGTCATGTATCATATCCATCGAGTACCTGGAGAGGTTGGTATGCCTCGATGAATACTCAAATATTGACATGTCGTCCAGTCAGAACTATAGAATCTTTTGGACATGCATATCCCTTATCTTATAAGGTGAGAAATCCTTTTTGAAGAGGTTCTAAAACTCTTTCCATATATGTGTCACCTCATCATTAGATTGGGTAACCAAACCCCACTATCACTCTATTCAGCCACATAGAAGTCTCGCTTCCAGGACTACTATTTGATTTGTTGGTGTCCTGACTTGATGGAAAACTGGGTCCACCACCTCAAGCTAGTCCTCAGCCACCTGTGTGTTAGGCTAAACGTAGAACATATGAGGTCTCTATTATTGAAATGAGTGAATCTCACAATTCCTTCACATCTCGTCTTCTAGTAATACAAGTACAATGTGATACTCTATTGGTGGTGGATAGCTGGTAAACCACCTGAATGTGATATTTCTAGTAAAAATACCTATACCGATATCTAATCACATATCAGATCATCGTTTTTATCATGCAGTGGAATCTTGGCTTGCTGTCTATGTGGAAGCATCTTGAAGTAAAACAAGATGTATCATGATCAATATAGAATAAATAGAGAGATAACTCAAGAAAGACATGGAATACACAACCATTACTATATTATTAAAGTAGATTTGTTTTCCTTCCAACTATCCTTTTCATGTAAAGAGTCAAAAAGAAGGTTTCTAGAGTCTAGGTGTAAGGATATGTCGGCCACCACACCAAAACTGAAATCCCTAGGTTGAAATCTGAACTCAAGACACTTAACACTGTTTCCCCAAACCAATCTCACAAACTCCCTGTCCAAAAGTAGAACTAAAACCTTTGATACCACTCTATTAAATCCCATCCTAGAGGGTCTTGTTCCGTGACCACACCAAGACCACCTCCAATAGTCCAGGGATGGTTACTAGAATCAAGTAGGCATATCCCATAATTGGGAGTCATTTACTTCTCTACCTACACACCCACCCACCCACCCACACACATATCCCAGCAAAAAATACAAAAAATATAAAATGAATAAGTAAATTCGTATAGGTACCTATAAGAATACCAACAACAGAGTATGATAGTAGAAAACTGGAAAGTAAACAGATCCAAAATAAAAGCCCACCAATAGTCAGAGTCTACAAAAGTGAAATAACATGTTCCTAAAACTCATCCAGAGAAGAACCTACATAGAGGGTAGGTGTATGACAGCTGTATAAAGATGTGGGAGCACACCAAATCAGTCCTGTCTCTCTAAGAACCACCTATTCCTAGACCACATAGGACTCTGTCAAATCATCGATCATCTGTTCAAGAAATGACACGTGCATGAAAAGCTTGTGCATGTGTGAGTAAAAAAATACTCAGTCAGACACCCCAAACCACTAAGGAATACACTAATAAAATAAAAGAAGTACACCATAGAGAAATTAAACCAAGTACACCATAAAGTAATTGTGTGAAGTAAAATTAGCTCCACATAGATATATGTCTACAATACATTTATCAAGAACATCCATATAGAATCATCTAAGACATTAATTTTCATATCATTCCAAACTTATAGAAAACAATAGTATTTTCATCATAGGCCAAAATAATAGCATGAAAACTAGGAGAACACACTATAAAAGATCATCCATATCAGATGGAACCCTTCTGAGAGATTCACTTCATCGGGAACATTTCACTAGGTCCCGATCCAGTGCCCAACACTAGGGGAATAGTCATCACTACATTTTTCCCAGATCAGGCTCAGAAACCCAAGGGAAGAGGCATGCCCATCACAACTATACACAGTTTATGGAGCACTTCTCTATACTAGGAAATGTGTCCATCTTATCCCACAAGAGAGAATAGAGGGACCCATGCATCACCACTACCACTCATGTTGAGGTATTACAACTCTTAACTAAGCTATGAAACCTCTATCACTCTTGTAAGGTGTGGCCCACACCTTAGTCTGTCAAGGGATCATTAAATACTATCTTGGTATCATTATCGACAAGTGTATGGTCCCACTCCTTGTAACTATGTTTGATAGTCAAGGGAGCCCTAGCTCAAATGAAGGATCCACTCCACACCACTACTCAGAGATGGGGGAGTACAAATATGTAAGTTATGACCTGTACCCTAATTCAAATAGAGGAGTTCCACTCAGTGACTAGAGGACCTTCTCCCTAGTAGGATAGGGTTGTACCAACTTAATCATGATAATTCATGGAGCATCGATGGCACACATGGAGTCATTGTCAGTGCACAGAGCATCAATGTTAGCTCACTATGCATTGATGGCATAGAAAGTGTCAGTGTTGATGCACAAAGCGTCGATGTTGGCACACAGATCATCAATAGAACATGGAGTGTCAATTTTGGATCATGGAGTGTTGATGTAGCAATAAGCATTAGTGTTGATGCTTGAAGAATCAATGTCAGCATGAAGAGCGTTGATTGGTCCTACAACCCCCAATCAAGTAGTCAATAAGTCACAACAAGTAGTTGGATTCCACTCATAGCATGCTCATTCTGATAGAACCTAATCCTCAAACCATTAGTACATATTACAATTTTTTTTAAAAATTTTAGGATCTCAATAATTATGGCATCATTGAATGTGTTCGAACGCCGTAGAAGGATCGTCAAATAGACCTCCTATTTGAATGATATGTCCAATGTAGTAAAAAGGGGGAGAGTTAAATATGATCTGGGTCCAGCCTGACCCGGTCTGACTGACCCGACATGACTCGGTTGGTCTGGGCTAGCTCGATGGGCTGCAAGAGCAGTCTAGTTCTATAGCCCATCCAGGTAAGCACCAGCCGACACAGCTCCACTAGAAATGGACCACCCTGGTTAGGCCCCTCAGCTCTACACGGTATCCTAATCGCGTATCCATCTAGATCCCCTGGTCAATGATGCACCAAACCATGTTTTACATAGCTGGCCCATGTTCTCCACCTGGTTTCGAAGCCTCACCAGCCCCATAGAATCCAGATGACACGAATTTCGAGTCGTTTCCCGCTGCGGTCGTTGTGGCCTCCTACCGTGACCTCTGGTCTCTACCCACAACTTCTACCATCATGATCCCTACATGGTCTAGTCGCCACAACCTACTCCTATAGTTTCTTCCACGGTGACCACCATCCTCCACCACACCTACACGCGATCGCCGCCACATGCCACTGAGCGCCACCGTGCACTGCTGGCCCTAGTTCTGCGGGTCTAACCTATTTCTCCAGTTAACAGTTTTTTGAAAAAGAACCATATCAACCATCCTCGGGTCGCAATACTTACTGCTTCATGATTTATATGATTTTACATCTCTTTGGGGGTCCGATCGTGCTGTGAACCACCTGATCACATCAAGCCAGGAACCATAGGGTTCCAACGATGAAGAACGTGTTGAATGAAGGGAAAAATTCACATACCAAAGGTTTAATATCATTGGAATAGTGTTCTTGGACAATGATTATAATTAGAAGAAATTTAGATTAGAAAAAATGAGATATAGTACTGTTAACCCACATCATATTACCTCCCACAACATATGGTCGATACGCGGGCTTATTTGTTGATGGATTAGTTCGTGTTCATCATAGAAATCAATATCAAGGAAAGACGAAATAACAAAGGGATTATAATCCTATAGGGATTTGGGTTGCATGCTGACATATATTGATCGCTCTGTCATTGTCTGTGGTGAGATCCTTCAAATTCTAGGCACATTGCAGATCATCGATCCACGATCTTTCATTGTTTGTTTGAGAGAGGTATCCAAAGGTTCTCTCCATTGTCTCTCTAATGCCTCTATGGTTATGAAACTAACCCAAGAAATTTTCCATAACAATTATTTTAAATATTATGGCCATTGCCTCAAAAAAATAATTTCTATTGAATGATTTTAATAACATTTACATCCAAGATCTATCATTCACATCATGCCTATTCCAGCCGATGTTATTCCTCACATAAGGAAAACACCCCTAAAAACTCAATGAGGGTCTCATATTTACAATTTTAGTTACCATTTACGAGTTATTTCAATTTGAAAATAAATATATTTTATCTTATAATTTTATTTACAGTAACATCCCCAAAACTACTTTTCACAATTGACCCACATCAGCCATACTTAGGTTGTGCCCAGTGTAAAATCACTGCTCTTAATGCAACAATGGCCTCAGATTTATGATCTGGACCCTTTTTGAAATTTATTCGACTTTTTTTGGAAAACCTATCACGTGCACTATTATATGTTTCAAAATTTTAAATGACTTGTTACGGGCACACCAGGCTTTATAATCACACGCCGTTCCACCTCCTAGTTTCAGAATTATTTCCAATTAATTTATAAAACTAAATTCAAGAAAATATAAGTCATTACATATTCTGAATTTATTAACCAAATAGAAACCAATATTTTAAATTAAACATTAAATAATTACTTTCTTTTTGAAAATAATAGAAAAGAATTTTGGAAATCGATGCCTACCAATTCCATAAATTATGGAGTGATAAAGAAGCCACCAAAAACTCAATATGTGATGAGAATGAAGAAAAACATTACAAAACCTATATATTCAAGCTTAAAACCTATTTCACTCAATAGATCCAATCAAGATATCATCATAATATATCATATATCAAAGATCTGTCTGTAAAATATTTGATTTAATGTTCCAGGAGAGAGGATATTAGGGTATCTAAAGAAAAAAAATATGATGACGAGACTAACCATTGATTCAGGAGATCCAATAAATATATAACCATAAAAATACGATTCTGGACAAAAGGGAACCGCAAATTGTTTTTAAGAGAAGATAAGAGTACATGATACTAGGATAAGAGAAGAAAAGTGACAATTTTAAGGATGAAAATTAGGTCAAAATATATTTATTTGGATCATTTAATACACCTCACATGGTTTGGATGTATGGTTTGGAAAACCATGTGACAACTATGCCAATGTTATTGTCTACCAACCTCCCCACACATGGTAGGTTTTCACAGTTTGAAAAAAAATGCACCAAAAATGACATTCCCTATATAACGACATGTGAGGTACTCCATAAAACGTATATAGTTTGGATAAATTGTGTTCCAAACATCCACTTACCTTCAAACTTCCATATTCCCTTTCATTATGCAAGGACTCGAACAATTATAAATAAAATTACCCATTTGATTTAATTACATGTATTATTATGTAATATGGTTAAAAAAATTCATGAACATATTTTTTTATATTATATCCAATTAGATTTAAAATAATTTTATTTATCATTACCATGATAACATTTTTGGTGAACAATAATCACATGATTATTATAAATATAGGGTTTTAATAAATCCAATTGATAGAGACAAAGGAAGTGATGGACTCAACCAATAGGATCATATTAAATGAAGCCTATTTATCAAAGCATCTAAGGGATATTGAATCAAATTGATTTTACCTTTACTAATACCATGATAAGATCCAACAAATTAATCATGATAGAAACCACTTACGAGAGAAGTTAAAGCTCATCGAGATCACGACTCAAACCATGTATGCTAAACCACTCCATTAAAGTCTCATCATTTAAAAACATACTCTTAGGGATTTTCATGGTATATTAAAGGTATATTTATCATGAACCTATCATTATGATTATATAGATTATTTTTTATGTAATTATTAATACAATTTCATACTGTTATGGATACTTTATAAAATATTTTTATTTTTGATATAATAAAACAAAAATTATATATTTGGGTAATATTAAAATTAAATCAAGAAATTTATTTTGATGAATTAATGGATTTTTGAAATAATATTATTTTAATAAAACATTATTATTTAATAATTTTTATTAAATATAAATGATCATATAATTATAATTATGTCAAATTTAGTTTTTATAAAGGTTCAAAACTATTATTATCAAAAAACAGTAGCATTTCTCAACAAACACTGATTTCTATTTTAAAAGTAAAAACGAATATATTTAGAGATTTATTTAGATAAAATGAATATTATTCTTAAAATCATAATGTTGAAATTATCCAACAATGAATATTTCATAATTTTATGAGACAGTCAAAATATCTGGTTAAAAATAAATACTAAATAAATATAGTTTGTGTATTATGACATCATAATGTCCCAAAAGTTATGTAATAAATAATATAAAGGGTATCCATGAAAATATAAATGTTTAAATTTAAAATAATTTGATTTTAATTTGATTTGATAAATTTTAGAAATCCATTATGAATCCCCAAACCATTAAAATCATTTAGGGTTTTAAAATCATATCTTTAAGAGTGGGACTCACCTCCACATAAGAAAAGGAATTATTTTATTATGTTAGGAAATTGGAATTATAAAATAATTATAACCAATACCATTTTGAATAATCTATGTAAAAAACCATGGGATGGATTATGGTTTTGTTTATTTAATTATTTATAGTCCAAAACCTAAATAATAAAGAAATCCCCCTCATTTCCTATATAAACTCACCCAAGCTCCCATTTCTATTAAATCAGACTCATTGGATAACGTCTATACTATAAAATACACTATCTAGAATCCTTTCCTCTATGGTATCAATAATCCCCTCCAATGAATTTGGAGTGTGATACTCAAGTAAGGGATTTCTCTCTCTTCATTTCCTTTCAAGCACCTCTTTTATGTTATGATTCTTAGTTTTAATTTTTGGTTTTTTGGGTATATTTTAATAAAAAAAAAATTAATATCCATTTGATTTATAAATTATGATATTCACATTCATATCTAATTAATCCCACCCATATTTTTATATGTACACCTGTTAGAATGAAAAAAATTAGTAAGGGTTCTTTTAGTTCTCCTCTTTATTAAAATTTCTTTATCATCTTATGCCTTTTATTTAAACTTCCTTATGTTAAGGAATTTATTTACCTATATCCATTTCTTACAATATTATTTACAAATGATTATAAACCACTTTTTCTCCCATCATTCCATTTTAGGAATTTTTATGTTATGTCATTATGTTGTAATAATTTCATTGTGTTTTTCAGGACAAAATAACTGGGTAGTGAAAAACACACCCATTTAATATCAATGGTGTTAACCTTTATACACATATAATTATTTTATTTGGTAATTTTGTGAATTTATTCCACACTCTTTTATCCTGGTATAAAATATGATGATGAATTAATCAATGTTTATGATCTATGTGGCACACATAAGCATTAGAATAAAATGAATGCGACCGGTCCTCCCAGAATTATATAGGGATACAATGAATTGGACAATGTTTAGTATCATGAGACATCTTGTTGTGAAAGGGATTGAACATGATTCTTTTAGGGTACTTTCTTCACCATAACTTCTTGGCGTTTTAGCCTTGAACTATGTTTATGATGCATTTTTTTACATTGTTAACACATTTCTCATGTTTCCCATATGATTGTCATGAGATATCATGGATTTTTATAATTGATCATTTTATTACCCATTTATATGACTATTATCTAACATGTACTAAATTCATCATGTTATTCCATGTTTTTTTCCATTACTTGGCTTTGTAGATAACCAATTTATATGTATGTCCCTATGTTATCCTATGTAGTTTAATGTGAGAATATGTTAAATTTTTTTCAATAAAGATGATGTATTTAATGTTTTAAATTGTTATGTAATGTGCATAATTTCAAAATAAACTAGACTTATTGACCGTCTAGGTTTTATTAACTTTAGTATTATCTAATAAATCAAGTATAGTGTTTAATATAGAGAAGGTTTATTATATTTGTAATTAAAAGAGGTTTGGTTTTTTTTGGATTAGGAAAATATACTCTATAAAAATTCATAGGGATAAGAATAATTATAAGAAAACATCCCTAAAGGTTTGTATGTATAGAGTAAGTGGTTTATCTATAAAATAAATCAATGTACGGATACTACATGTGGATGTGGTTCTGGAACATATGTGAATAGGTTTAATGACTCTGACAATGTGTGTTAGGCCAGACTTGGTGTAACCTAGTTCATGAAACTGGAACTTAATGTGAACCTGGTTTGACACTTCAGGGGGATATAGTTTTGTAAATTCCTATGATCAATATGAAATATTATTAAGTGAAAAAATTCCCATAAGAGTATATTCTTGGAAATAGATCATGGATAAAAGAACATGAGTCCTATAAATTCATAAGTTAAGGAAATAAATTTTAGTTATAATTTATCCCTTTAATAAAGTTAAATTAACCCTTTCTGTGTTTAATAGTTTAAAATAATCATCCCTAATTTTTCTTATATTTAATCCAATGGCTGGAAATAGGGGAATTAGAGAAATCAATTTGATGAGAAATATGATGAATGCCCCAACGAGATGCCCAACCCGATGAGAGAAGAAATCTGAAACATTGTGAAAATAATCTCTCAGATAACTCATGTTATAAATAGAAACCCATATCTGAATGTTCTATTAAACCCAACTAAGAGAGAACATTTTGTGATTCATAAATTTTTGCTGCTAAGTCGACTTACTTAGAATGGATTTTCTGGTCTCTTAATCATGGAATAATGGATCAAATCTATTGAGAAGATATTATCAATACTTCAATGTTTCAAACAAGAGAATGTTATACTATATATTTATCATAAGGAAGGAGAATCTAATAAATAAAAGACATCAATTAAGAATATGAATCCTGAAGAATATATCAATGCGATGGTGTGGATAGAATTATTAAAATTGTTTTTGATAAATATTTTCCTTGCACTCTCTAACACAAAATGGAAAGAGATTTCACTTACCTAAAAAAATGATAAATCTATTAGGGATTATGGGGAAAACATCATAGTACTTGTATGATACACCTTAGGATTTTTCACTAACCTACAATGAAACGTTTACCACTTCTTTGGTTGGATAATGCCTAGTATATGAAAATCCCTAGTGATACATTACTTTAATAGCTATGAAGAAATTTTTTAATCTATCCTCAATGTAAAAATAGTGATAAGAAAATTTCATTGGTATATTGGGGATAAGAATATAAAATTTGAGTTAAATTATAGATGCTTGATTGAGAAATTTGACAGTGCCAAGAAATGTTATCATCCCACAAGTCAAAGGTGAAGAAAGAAGCACCCCAAAAATTGCCTAAGGGGAATGAGGAGATGCCTTATATGAGGGAAGGAAGGTCACCTAGCTAACGATATCCAATATAGGAAAATAATACTCTAGTAAAACCTCAGCGCATAGTTCATTGCTTACACTACAAGGATCTATGGAACTTTGCAATCCAATTCTCTAAGCAAAGGGTTTTCAGAGGGAACTATCAACCTCTAAGGCAGTAAGGGTGAGTTTTTCCATTACAACCACCGAGGTGTATCATGAAAATGAAGTGGTGACATATACTCTAGTTATTCATTCATGAATAAAAAACTTATTTTTTATTTTTATTCTATACATTCTTTCATATCACAAAATCTTAGTAGAAGTATTCAAACATTATAAAAAAACAGGGAAGCAAAGATGTTGGTGAAAATATAAAATGGGTAAATTAATGCATCCCAAGTATATAACTCCCTACCTATCACAATTTTTGGGCTGAACATCCCAAAACAACTTTTTGTACTGCCTTTAGTGGAATTTGATACAATTATATTCATGGATTGACTTTCCATAGATAGTTCCAACATTAAATTTCCTGAGAAGGAAACCAATGTTCGTATTGAACATCAACCCCTGATTCTGTACAAGTGAAAGGAGGATGACGAATCTTTATTAACAAAAACATATCAATCATGGATATTATTTCCCCATGAGAAAGTGTATCTAGATATAATGGTTAAGTATAAGGAATGAATAATCCTTGAAGACAATCCTATTGTGAGGGAATATACTGATGAGTTTCATGATGATTTCCTAGCCTTCCTCTAAGTTTATTGGTCGAATTCTCAATTGGGATTATTCTGAGTCATTTCCTTTATCCAAGAATCCATATTGAATGGATGTTATAGAACATTAGAATATAATGAATAGAATATAAGAGAATCTACATTAATGGTTCATATGCCCAAGTTCTTCACTATAGGGTGAATAAGTCATCTTTATTAAGAGTAAGGATATGTCAATGAACCTTTTTTTATTATAGTAAGCTTAACAAGATCACTATAAAGAACAAGTACCCTCTTACATGGATTGATGACATTTTTCAATCATATATGTATAGGACAGTACTTCCCCAAGTTGCATTTTTGGTCAGGATATTTTCATGCAAGAGTGAATAGGGAAGATATCCCCAAGGCCACTTCTTTGTATAATGTATGGGCACTATGAGTTCATAGTAATGCCATTAGGACTCATTAATGCTCTAAAAAACATCATGGAATTGATGAATATATTCTTTAGATATTATCATGAAAAATTTGTGTTATTATTTATAGATGATATTATAATGTACTCCATAAGAAAGGAGGATTATGAAGAGAATCTAAGCACTATTCTAAATATATTATGAAAAGTGAATCTCTATTCCATTTTCAGAAAATCTGAGTTCTGGATTAAATAATTATCATTCTTAGGGAATATAATCACAATAATGGGGATATATTTTGACCCTTCAAAGAAAAAATAAATTAATGGATGATCGAGTAAAAAATCTATGAAATATATCTAAAGTTTTATATGGTTAACTAGTTTTTCTCTTCAATTTGTGAGAAATTTATAACGATTTTAAAACTATATTACCAAGATAATTTGTAAGAGATTCAAGTTCTCATGGAATTCTGAATGTAAAGAGAGCCTCATGGAGTTGAAAAAAGGTTTATCCATTCGCCTTTGATAACATTCTTGACAGGTGTAGAATTGTTCATATCATTCAATGATGCTTCGAAGAAGGGATTGGGATGTGTGTTAATACAACATGAAAAAGTAATATCTTATTAATTAAGGCATTTAAAAGACCATTAATATAAATACCCAATGCATGATATGAAGTTGGATGCCGTGATCTTTTCTTTGAAAAATGGTTTAATTATCTAATTGGGGATATGAGTGAAATATGTATGGATCAGAAAAAGAGTAATTATATTCACATAGAAAGAGAGGAATATTCTCCAATGAAGATGGTTAAATATAATCAAGGACTATGATTACTCAATCCACTACCATACCACTAGAGAGAATAAAGTGTATAATTCTCTATGTAAATTGATCCATAAATTCTATCATTAATGAGAATTGAGAGAGATCTGATCTTCTTAGATTTAAAAAGTATGAACATGAGATTCATAAACGAAGGAACATCCACAATAAGTTGAAAAATGATTGATCAACCATCATTTATGCAGTGGTTAAAATATTCTCAAAGGGATCTGGTGGGAATTCTGAAGAAAGTGGAATATTTTAGAAAATGGAAATCCTCATAGTTCAATGTTAATGAAGAATGATTTGTGATATTATGGTCATGATCTAGTGTAACATCTAATACTGAGTTAAATGAGTTGTTGGATGATGCACATAGCTCAACCTTATTCTATCCATCCAGGAATCACAAAGATGTATCAATAACTCCAATAACACTATTGGTGGGAAAATATGAATATGGAAATCACTACATATACATCAACGTGCATGTTATGTCTGAAAATAAATCCAAAAAAGGTTTAACTCTTAGGGGATAATGTAACCCTTACCCATACCAACATGGAAATGGGGAAACAAAACCAATGACTTTGTCAGTGGACATATGAAGACATATTGAGGAAATAATTCTATACAGCTTATTGTGGATCATATAATAAAGACATCTCACTTTATTATAATTCAAGATGACTCCTTGCTGGATAAAAATCTATAGATATATATTAGAGAAGTGTTAATGTTGCATGGAGTACCACTATTGATTGTAACTGATCAAGATCTGAAATTCACCTCGATGTTTTGAAAAATTCTCGAACATGCTCTAAATAGTGAGTTGAACATCAGTATGGCCTATCATACTCAAACTGATGGACAATCTAAGTGGACTATTCCAATTCAAGAATACATATTTTGAGAATATTTTATGGACTTCAAAGGATGATGGGGCTAACATCTTTCCATGGATGAGTTCTCACACATCAACAGTTTCTACAAAACCATCGAAATGACCCCCCACATAAAGACCTTTATGGTAAGAGGTGATGAACACCTACATTTTTTGATGAATTTGGGAAAAAACTACTATGTCCTGAAATGGTCAAGGAAATGTTGAAAAGGATAAGACAATCTAGCCGAAAATCAAGTCTTCTCATAGTCAATAGAAGAGCTATGATGACAATATTCAATGTGTCATTATGTTTGATGTTGGAGACATGGTTATAATATTCATATTCACAAGGTATAAATTGTAGATATTTGGTTATAAAGGAAATATTTTACCCTGATAAATAATCCCCTTTTAAATCCATGATCATATCAGAGAGGTTACCTACTAACTTGCACTCCCACCTACCCTATCTCATGCACACGATTTATTCCACAAATCCCTCTTGAGAATGTACAAACCAGAACCCTCACATTTACTCAATCTAGAGATAGTTCCATTGGAGAGTTATCTCTCATATATGGAAAATCTGGTGAATATCTTAGATCATACTATTAAAAAAGACAACGCACCGGGTCAAAGTGTTGTAGAGAAACCACAAGTTTGAAGAAGTGATGTGGGAACTTGAGGAAGTGATTAAAAATAGTTTCCATCATCTATTGTAGTGTGAGTAATGAAAATTTAGAGAGTGAAATTTCTTAATAGGGGAACAGGTCAATGACTTGAACTATTATAAATAAAATTCCCCTTTTGATTTTATTAAACGTCTTATTTAGTAATATGGTTAAAGAAACAACATGAACTTATTTTGTTTTATTATATCCAGTTATATTTAAAAGACCATTAAGTATCATTACCAATGATAATATTTGCATTGAATATTGATCATATGATTAGTAAAAATACAGGGTTGTAACTAATCTAATTGATACATACAAAGGATGTGATGGCCTCAACCAGTAGAACTATATCCTATGGAGCCCATTTATCATTTCATTCATGTAGATTGAATCACTGTGATTTTCCCTTGACTAATCCCAAATAGAGATCAAATAACTTAATCAATAGAGAAACCATTTATGGGGTATGTTCAAGCACATTGAGATCACGACCCAAATCATGTATGCCAATCCTCCCCATGAAAATCTCATCATCCCACACCGTACTCTTATTTAGTTTTTTGGTATATTAAATCAATATGTACCAAGACTCTAGAATTATGATTATTGTCATTATTTTTTTTATAGAATATTGATTATATATTCATCCTATTATGAATACATTATAAATGATTTCTATTTTGATATAATAAATGACAAATAATATTTTTGGGAAACATTATAATTCAATTAATGAATTTATTTTGAAGAATTAATTTATTTTTGAAATAAATAATATTATAATAAAATAATGTTTTTAAATATATTTTATTGTATATAAATTTTCATATAATCATTATGAATTAAAATGTAATTTTTATAAGGGGTCAAAAACGATTATTGTCAAAAAAACCAACATTTCTTAATAAATATCAAATACTATTTTAAAATAAAAAATTTAATTATTTAGAAAATTATTTAGATAAATTTCTTATTATTTTAGAATCATAATTTCAATATTATCCAATGGTAATTTTTTCCAAATTTTCTGAGACAGTTGAATGTTCTGGTGAAGATTAATTATTCCATGAATATAATCTGTGTATTATGACATCATAGTGACCCAAAAGTGATTTAATAAATACTATAAATGATATAAACTACCAACTATATGTTTTACCTTTTAATGTGGAGATTCAATGTTTATTTTATTAATTTTATAAAGCCATTATAAATCCTCATAAGAAATTAATATATTTTAATGTTATGAAATCATTTCATCAAGACTGTGACTACCTCCACATATAAACAATAATTATATTGTTATGCTAGGACCCTGATATTATAAAATATTGAGAATCACTCCCATTTTTTAGAAACCATGTTCAAAAACCATGGGGTGTTTTGTCATTTTGATTATTTGATTATAAAGAGTCCAAAACATAAATAATAATGAAACACCATCAATTCTTCAATAAACCTACCGAATAGATAATTTCCCTTAACTGAACCTCGTTTTATCATGTCCATACTCTACGCTAAACTCTCTAGAGTCCCCTTAAGTCATCCTAATCTCTCAAGAATCCCCTCCCATTCATTTGGTGTCACACACTCAAGTAAGGTATTTGTCTCTTCTCAATTCATATCTGGAACCTCTTTTATGTTATGATTCTTAGATACAATTTTTGGTAGTTTGGATATATTTTCCAATAACCCCTTACTATCCATTTTATTTCTAAATCATTATAGGATCCTTTAACTATCATTAGAAACACCCACGAGCCTTTATGTGCACCTGTTGTCGTGTCAAAATTTAGTATGGTTTCTTTTCTTTATCCTCTTTATTAATGTTTCTTTATTATTGTATGCCTTCTACTTCCAATTCCTACTGTTGGTACATGTATTTCAATTTTCATATTTCTCACCATTTTATTTAAGAATTATTATATACATTTTCTCTCTCATCTACCCATTTTATAAATTTTTAACTGATGATGTTATGCTAGAAATATTTCACTATGTTTTTTCATGCCAAAATAATTGTGTAATGAATACCATTCACATTTCCTGCCAAGGGTGTTCAATTTTATACACATAATCATTTATGAAATGGGACTTAAATGTATGTATTCCAAACTCCTTTATCATGTTATCAAATATGATGATGAATGAACCCATGTTCCATGATCTATGTGGCACACTTAAGCATGAGAATGAAATAATATTGATAGGTGTGCCCATAATTATAATGTGATCCAATGCATTGGGTATGGTTTATTCTCATGAGAAGTTATGTTTGGACATGGAGTGAACCTTATTACATTATGGTATACTTTCCACCATGATTTATTAGAAGTTTAGCCTCGACCTGTGTTTATGATGCAATGTTTTAAGTTGTTACCACAATTCCATTGTTTCCTTTAGGATTATCATGCCACATCATGCCTTATTATTCATGTTTCTTTTAGTCCCCATTGATGTTCCTATTTTATAACATGTATTATATTTTTAATGTTATTCTATTCTTAATCCCTTTCTAGGATTTATATCTCACCCTTTCTAATGTATGTCCCCGATTATCCCATAATGTTTTAAGTGCGAGCATGTTAAGGAATTTTTAAATAAATATGATGTATTTTATATTTTAAATTGCTAAGTAATGTACCTAATAACAAAATACACTAGAAATTCCTAACCTTGATGGTTTTATTAAGTGTAATATTATGTAATAAATCATGTATTAATGTGTAATAATGATAACGATTTCTATACATGGTTTCTTGGAGAAGTTGAACAATCTCACATAATAATGATTAAACTATGAAACACCATGAATGCATCCAATAAAACTCTAAAACCATCTAGAAACTCCAAAAACTATACCCAGGAGTTATATAGATTAAAAATGAATAATAAAATTTTAAATAACAAGATAGGGGGTTACATTTCCCCACCATTAGGTTTTTCCCCAGATCTATACATTTACGATGCTTTGGAAAATTTCATTCCTTTTTTCCAACATTTCATTCTTACATTCCCATGTATCTTAAATAATATGAACAAGATTCCATAAAACCCACCCCAATTAGATACCATTTCATTATAAAACTCACCATTATTAATATAAAATTATCACCATCAAGCATAACCAAATATCATATGGTCAAAGATCAACATGGTCTCATTAAATTACATGGTCAAGATATGCCTGATGTTTCATCAATTGAAATAAATCTAATATATTATTTATGGATCTAATAATGGTGGTAAAACCAGTATAAAATCCTCATAAAAAATATTTTCTAGTATTTTAAAATGGTATATGTATTAAGGATAAAATTAACCTTGTTTAATAAATCATTGATTCCCATGTCTTGGAGTGAATTTTAAGAACAACTGATCTCCCACATAGAATGATAATGGTAAATAAAAAGGATCCAAATTTGATTTCTGATGACTATGTTCCATGATCCACATTTTCCAAATGAAATAAATTTTCTTATTCATAACATAAATGATACTAGACCAAACAATAATTTGTCTCTAGTCTCTACAAAGTAAAATAAAAATTTGAAGGGATGATTGTAAAATGATTTTAATGGATTCATATATATTTAGGAATAATAGCTATTATTATATGGTAACACTAATAACTATATATAATCTACCCATGAACATTAAAAATCCATAACATAACTTTGGAAAACATATTCCAATTTCTGAATCATTCATTTGGACTATCCATATATTTTAGAATGATGTGACATACTTGTGGTCAATTGAGTACAAAAAACATGCTATAAAGTCCTCCAAATTAGAGGTGTAAAATGAGGATCTTGGTTTGGTGTCATCAAAAAAGGTAATTCCATAGAATATTATGACCTCTTATATAAATATTGTTTCAATATAATCCTCCATATTGGATTAAAAAATTGTACTGAATTGATCCATCTTTGTGAGATGATCAAAAATCACATATATGGAATTGTGTTTCTGAACAATTCATGGTAGAATTGTCAAAAACCTGCAACTATGTTCTCCCATTACAAAATTTTTATCAGTTAAATTTTCAACATATTAGCTGGTAATTGATGTTAATCCATGACTGAATATAAATTAAGGCATTTAAAGACAAACTCTACTACATTTATTTTCATAAAGGTATACCATAAATGAGTTCTCAATACCTAAAACATATTCTCAAATCTATAATGAAAAACCCATTTCAAGTGTTGAAAAAAGAATGTATTTTCTATTTAAAAGAATATGGAACAACTAATTGATAATGAAAAAGAAATATGGAATTTCAATCTTATTTTCATCTATCAATGGTCACCCTGCCATTATGTTTTTATGTAATATAAATTTGTCTATAATTCAATGTTTGTGCATTCTTACCTTGCTCATTCAAGTTAGTAATTAAAGTAACCTAAAAGAAAATTTCAACCCCATCCTTATTTTTAATGTAAAAATGCATGTTTTTAATTAATCTAATCAACTGGCACTGATAATAATCTTATTTTGAATATTGATTGCATTCCATTCAACTTAAATAATCATGTATGGAATTCAATTTCCTAAGTGTATAAACTAAGAAAATGAAAAAATTTTGTAGATAACCTATTTATCATCATTCTCTTTGGTTAATATTTCTTTGAAAAAATATGTATTTATTGATTTAGTGATATCTAGAAATATTTCATTTATCAAGAAATAGTTAACGAATCAATGTTTTCAAATAATTAACTACTCTAACGAATTGAAAAGCATGGTTTAAATAAAGGTTTTCATGAATTCCCAAATTTCATGATCCATAATATATGACATTATCTCCATTAATGAGAACACAAATGAATCTATATCTACATGTTCCTCAATAAACTACATAAACCATTCGGTTCTGGTAAAATAAGAATGGTTTTGTAATTTTTCTATCATTCATGCTCTAAATGTGTTTTTAACAATCCTCATTTAAATGGAACAGAGTCCCCTTTATCATGAGAATTTTCATAGAAGATTCTAGTAATGAGAAGTCCAAAAACAATTGATTATTATATCATACTCATCCCCAAATGTTATAGATCTCAAAAAAAAATACATCGATTTCCAAAAGACAACAACTTATAAATTTGAAAGATCTAATGACACACATGTTTCATAAATAATCTAACCAATAATGAAAAAAATTAAAATAAATAAATCACATATAGGAAATTTTTCATAGAACATGTGATCCTATAAAATTTCCAATGCAATCTATAATTTTTCTTGATGTTTATTCAAATTTATAGAATACACCTGACTGTCATAAAAAATACCACAATGAAGGATTATATGTACCAATAAAAGATATGATTTATCAACACCATGAAAACCGATGCTCCATTAGTAAGACCAAAGGGCATGATCATCTATTTATAATGATCGTAAGGGTTTCTGAATGTTTTTTTTGGAATATACTCTTTCCTAACATGGAGTTGATGATACAAAAAGTGTAGATAAATTTTTGAGAACCATTTCCTTTCCTTCAAGTGATAACAAATGTCAACAATACTAGGTAGTTGACATCTATTATTTATTTTAATCTGAATCATTTATCAAAAATCAATATAGTGTCATAAAAGAACTAGATTCCTTCAAAAAAATAATTATTAGAGCATCCCAATGTGAAATATATAGTCTTATAAACCATTTTTTAAAGAATATTCTAATTGGAATTTTAACCCCATGAACATTATTGGTTCCATTATATATGATTAAAGTGAAATAGTATTTCTCATTAGTAGAGGATCAATAGAAAATTTTACTTCCAATTTAGGTGGAAAAATGTTTAATTTTTTAAAAAATGTATGTATTTAAATCTACTTTAGTAGGTATATTTATTATATCAATTATGTCATTATTTCACAATGTGACTGGTACTGTTTGATAAGAAATTTTTTCTACCATTGGGGACAAAGGGACTCAATTTCCAACTATTACATCCCAATATCCCTTAAAATGGTTTTGCATCCCATCACTGGATTCAAAAATTACTTATCATGCATAACAATTGATATGGGCCTTAAAAAACATTCCAATTCATTTCCATGATCAAGTCAAAAGAATCAATGTGAAAAATTTAACATTCTAAATCAAAACTGAATCCATTGAATCATATAGAACAAGCTACACATTTAAACCCCATACACTCTCATTTCCTGATACATGTCTAGATACACATACTGGGTGGAATAATCTAGATATGTAATTCCATTTTAACAATTTAACATGATGTAATAAAAGAGTGGGACCCATTAATATCAAATAAAATACACATAAAATTCACATTAATTATAATGGTTCCACATATAGTTGAAAGATCTGATTGGTCTTCCAAGATAATATGCCCATCACCATAAAAGTATGTATTTGTTCCCCCTTGTTACATGCTTCCAAACTATGGATAAGGAGTTAGGGTATTCCTTGAATCACCCAAATTTACTTGGTTTATAGGATGATAAATGTTCTGACATGATCTTTCCCAATAAAGACTAATATTTCTAAGACAGATGCTATGTATTCCTAGAAACTAAATTTGGAGTGGCATGACAATAACACTACATGTGTCCCATATTATTATAGTTATAACATTACCTATTTGGTGGTATAAAATATTAAAAAATTTCTCAAATGAACCGCATTAGAAAATACCAAGGCATAGTTCTGTCATGAGGAAGATTGTTAGCTGATTTAGTGGTCTGATTCTTATAAGCTCCTCCACATTAGATATAGGTGTCCCTCTTCCACTTATGTCCATCAGTAGAGTTCCCACCTATTCCCATTTAGAGAAACATACTTTATCTAATTGGATTTATAGATTTATCCATTTCTACCATTATTTCTCTATTAACCATTTTTTTATAATTAGTAATACAAAGTAAATCTATTTTAGAACAAATATATAGTGGTAGTATGCATTCCTTAAAGGATTCATTGGAAGAGGGTTCTGGAGAAAAAAAACTAACTTCAAAATACAAAATCATATTCTATAATTGATTTAAATTATTTCTTTAGACTTAATAAATATATTGTTGTTGATATCATACAGTTGAAGGGCAAGAATTATTTGTTGGACAATTATTCAAAGTCCACCCATATTTGGAATACTACGCTTTATCTTGGGAAACTAAATCCCACCATTTGTATAAAATATCCTCCAAAATTTATAAATCAAAATTATCCTTTATATAATTTAGTGTTCAACTGAAATCAATAATAAGTTAATTCTAGTAAGCCACTATTATTCCTTTTTGAGTTCCAAATCCAATAGAAATATTGGCGGATTATATTTTTCAAATTGTATAGAATTATATTTTTTAATTGATTATTCATTATAATATACCTTATTAACATCATGAGAAAATTTAATAATACTCTAAAAAATCTATTGGTTCACCTATGGCTGAAGTGCTACCACAATTTTTGCAGCCTCTTATTGTGGGTTTTTGCGTCTTCTATTCAGTTCCATTTCTCTATTATAATACCAAAACACTACTTATTCAATAACTACTTAACAATTAAGGCTTAGAATAATAAAAATCATCATAAGAAATCATATTTACAATAATTATTAAATAAATAATCAACAAGCTATGAAAAAAATCAGGCATAGTGGGATGTATTGGTACTAATGCATGATATGAGAAACTCATCGGCTAAACCCACAATGATAATAGACCACATTTCTAAATTTAGGTTCAATATAAAAAATTTAGTTGTGTCTCTTTAGGCTATGCATATCAGGTTTAGAAGTTTTCTATATCCTTTCTTGCTTCCAAAGATAACGACCCAACTAGGATTGATTCCAACTATGTCACCCAACCCAACGAATTGTCACGGGTTAGGTCAATGTTGTCATTTACCATAGTTGACATCCCTAATACACCAAAGGGTGGAAATTAATGTCAAAGTATTATATAAATAATATTGGAAAATTATCCATTTTTAAACAATACAATCATTCAATAAAAAATACAAATAACCATCCCACTATATAATGAATGAGTATTAATAACATAAATTAAATGATAGACTAATAAAATACTAATATCATAGTAGAAATGAAAAATTAAAAAAAATAAATCGAGAAATGCAAGGAAATATTGACATGACAACACCAATGCCTCTAAATATTATAAAATAGAAACTCCAATCTACAAGTCCATCACAAGGAAATAGAATCTTGATTCTCCAATATAAATGTATATGACCTTTACTTTATCTTTGTGACCATTAAAAATATATGTATACAAACCTAATTATATATCATGGGGTGAGAAATCATACCCATTAGGATCTATTCAAGAGACTTCCCACACATTATACTAGGTCCAGGAACATTTTAGCTCATCGTTTATATAAAATATATTGTGAGAATATCAAAAAAGTTTACTTTACTTTTTTTAAATATTTTTTTATCTAAATCAATTTATTCATTATTTATTTCCAATTAACATACCAATACCATGTCTCTCTCTATTTATCTATAAATTTCATGTGGAATGATAATTACATTTATCAAAAGTGGTTACCCTTGTTTCACCATGTCATTACAAGGTGATAATCCCATGTGCATTCCAATATGGCACTTGTGATACAACGAAATTTGATCCCATGCCACCATGTTTACTGAGACCATATTCCATATTTATTCTAATAAAAAACATTTTCCTTCATAATTTTAAAAAATAAACATTTAAATACAAATTTCATTCTCAAACCATTAAAAACTATAATTCCACAGGGTTCAATAAAATCTTTTTGAAACACAAATCATTTAAAAAATAAGCAGTATGAATTTCATATAGCTATTGAAATCAAAATTCTTAAAAAAATTACATTAGGGTTTATCTTTATAAAAGTAATAGGAATTTAATTTGGAAATCCAATCCTTCAAATTATAGAAATAATTGAGTTATAAAGAGTCCACAAACCTTACAACAGGTGATGGAAATAGAGAACAACACTACACAACCTCTAGACTTAGGCATGAAACCCATTTCATTTAAAAGAAACAATAAATATGTCATTAGAAAACATCATAGATAATATATATATCTATAATTAATTAGATATAACATTATTTTTGAAATAATATGAGTATATCTATGGAAAAATATTGGAAGGAGAGACTTATCATTGAATCTTACGTTGAAGTATACTTAGATCCAACAAAACTGGCATCCAGATCAAAATGAACCACTATGAATTCTTACAATATTAGAGGATATTGAAATATATAGATAAAGGAATATAAATAAGGGCTCTGATACGAATAATTAAGTCAAAAACAAATTTTTGGAGGATTTAATATTGGTCTCATGATATAGTTGCATGATTTGGAAACCCATGTGCATGTTACTATCTCTGAACCATCACCTCACATGATTGGTTTTCATTATAAGGACCCAGTATTAATCCATCCATCCAATGGACCAAAGGCCTTAATTTTTTATTGATTTTGATAATACACCTTTCAAGGGGTGAGGTGGAACCCTAAAAAGGCCCGTAGGCGTAAGTATTACCTGGCCCGAGTATTAAAAATTACGTAATCTTGAGATGAGTCAACTATTGATTTTTATTCACTTTGATGATCTTTTCAGGTTTATATCACTAGATAATTAGGTCATAACTCATACATAGAAACTTGAGTATTACATGTAGACACTTCTACTCACTATCCATTTTTTTCATAAAACAAGAACTCTTCAAAAAGAAACATGGTATTGTTTCATTTTTGATAGCTTAACTTTTCCTTGATCCCATACTTGACTCTATCCTTCTTTAATTCTGTTGAAAAACATTTCAAAACTTTTGATGAACATAAAAAAAATATTTAGGGATACACAATGAATGAAAACTGTTAGTCTTGGGAAAACATAAAACCCCTGAATACTTTATCATAAAGTAATAATTTTTACCTTTATAAAGTATTTAATATACTTCACTAAATATAATATAATTGGTTACAGTTTTTGTAACCAAAACAATACTATAAAGCCCATATAAGGAAAATATATAACAAATAAAGTTCAATTTGGAAATAAACATATGTAAATGGAATAACCATACAACCGACATCAACACATATTACTTAATAGAATAGCCATAATGCCAAATTTCTATACACAATGCACTGAGGTTATAACATAACAACCCATCCATGGTTTATCAAGGAACCACCCATATTTGGTTTATCACTTAACCACCCATCAAATGTCCAAGTACCATTATATAATTATAAAACATAAATGTTGGAAATTATCCACATTTCACTTATAAAATTTCATTTGAAATCATAAAAATTTATTTCAAGATATTGAAATAGTAAATTTAATTTCCAAACCACATTCAATACCAAAGCACCCAAAAAGGGAAGAATATATTTCATTTTTCTTTTAAAAACATTTAGTCTTATAGAATAATCCACATATCAAATAACAGTTATGACGATAAAAGAGTCATTCTAACCACATATGTTAAAAAAAAATTCTTTGTGTTCATTTAGTAAAACACTTCATAGGAAAAATATTCCCTTTGAATGAAATTAAAAGTAAAAGGGGTTTATTTTACACTGTATAAAAGAAGTCGGTGTATAACATCCAAAGTTACCTCAATGAAAAGAGATTGAGATAAAGTCCCTTTCATTGAATCTGACTCGCCTTGTTCGTTCTTTATATTCCTAAATAAACTACTTAGGATAATTTATACATGTTTTAGAATATTTTTAAATTTTATTATTCATTTTATATTAGTTTTTATCTTTTTATAAAAATTACATAATTATTTAAGTTCAAATTAGTCGTTTTGTAAATATTCTATTCTTGAGACGAAAATGAACTTGTTTTGATGTAAATTATCCATGTAGTCAAATTACATCACCTCTAGAATATTATTCATGATTTAAATAATATATATATACAGTATAAATTTATTTATAATATCATAATATTTGGAGATAAAAAATGAAATTTACCGTTCATGGAGATGGAAGGCCGTACGTACGCATAAACACTACTTTCATTAATTTATCATATTAAAATAATAATAAAATAATATAAAAGTGTATTTTAATACGAGTGCTATATTAATTTCATGCATCTCTCATATAAAATAATCCTTTATAAGTTTCACGTATAGCATGAATGAGTCATATCACTTTGAGGCGGCGGTAGTCTACACTCCCTCAAATGAAATCATTGTATTTACACATTATGAAAATCATAAAGGTATGTCGTAAATTAAAATTATAGAAGAATATAGTTAATATAAATTTAATATATATAATATATAAATACAGTTCCATCATAATGGCCACCATGAGAGGTGGTAGGATAAAATTGAACAATCATTATTTCGTGATGCAGTAGTTAGTTGTACACAGAATCAATATGTTCTATATCCATTAGATGGAGGTGTGTGTAAGTGTAGGTCAAACCAATAGAATAATAAAATCCAAATATATTTAGTATAATAGTGTTGTTAAAAAAGAATGGAATAATGATATCATAGGGTGTGGGGAAGGAAAATAATGGGAAGGATCCTGAGAGAAAACATTACCAAATAATTTGGTAACTCCTTTTGATTGGAGCCAAAAGGATTCATTGATTTTCCTTATACCTAAGTAAAGGATTTTAGATGTAAGCGATGGAATTTGGTAGCTCTTTTGAGTAGAATTTGGATCAGCTAAGGGGCTTGAGAGGTGTGAGTAAGTGGGTATAGTGGGTTTCCTTTTATAAGAGGGAGGAGAGAAACTTTAGGATAGTCTTGAAATATTATTTTATTAAAAATTTATTTTAGAATTATAATAGAAAAAAGTGAAATATTTAGAGTATAAGATGAGGATGAGTCGAAATCCTATCAACCAATAGTGTTTGGACATGTTTATTTTATAAAATTAACATTAACTTTTATCATTAACCCTTAGTTAAAAACATTAACTCTTACCATGTCTTCTTGTACTTTCCTAACACATGGTTACTATAGTTAAAATAAAATGCCAAGATAACCTCAAGTGGAAAATTAATGAAATTTGTAATATTATCAATTTTAGTTGGCCGAATCATAGATTTTTATAACTATTATATGATTTAATAATAGAGTATTTGTTATAAAAACTCATTTATGTCAATTTTGAAACTTTTTAGAAATTGATTTTGGTTAAATTCATAAAAACTTGATTAATTAGAACCTAAATAATTAAATCAAATATAATTTTTCATAGTCATCCCTAAAATTCATGGATAAAATCCAAATTTTTAAATTAAATTTATTTTAATATTTATAATATCATTTATTTGAATATTTCATTAAGAAGGTATTCATTGCATCATCATTGTGAGCTTAATAAATTTATTTATTTAATGTATAAAAATTATAAATAAAATACCATGATGTAGTAAATATTCTTATCATTCTAATTACTATTTATAGTAAATGATATAATTTATATAAACCAAATTTAAATTTTTTTAGTTAGGAGATACTTGTATACGTTATATTTTTTTATTCATTAAATTAAATATTAAAAAATTTCATTATCACAACCAAGTGGCTTCATGGGTTCCTAAAATCAACTCAAGAATGCTCATGGTCATAAGTATCTCATCAAATAGGATTAATACACAATTTAGTATAGTTTTATATAATTATAAGAATATGTTTTACCCTTATTTACCTTATTTACCCTTTAACCATGGAAAATAGAAATAATTACTGATGTTACTATTCATAATGTCTAAAAGGTGGTCATAATTACGTAATTTAGGCCTTATAATTCCCAATATGGAATAAAATTTTCCAAATTCAAAATAAATAAATTTTAGTAATTAATTTAATCTTAATTCCCGTTGTCAAAACCAGAAAGCGAGGTTTTAAGAAATAAAAACTATCAAAATATTGACATGTGTTTATATCCAATTTAAATTTGAAATCACATATACTGACTAAAATTGGGTTAAATGATAAAAAAATCCAATTAAACATTAATAAAAATTAAAAGGATAATATATATATATATATATATATATATATATAAATTATATGAAAAGGCAGTTTGGAATTAAAATGTCGTATTTTTACACTATTAATTAAAATTTTGATTTTATCCGAAAAATTCTAAAATTTAAACCAAATTAAACATTGATACCCCTATTCTAAAGAATATGTTTATTTTCTACAATAGAACATATAAAAGTGACAAAAATAGATTTATAAATCTTTCTCTATCAAAAGGCATTAAAGAAACCTTTTAAAAATATTTTAGTATTTTATGATTAAAATTGGATTCATTCTCAGTTTATGCCTTTTAAAATTATTGGATAAATGTAAAAAACATTAAAAAATAAGTATAAAAAAATATAGTTTGTCCAGTTCATTTACACCAATACGAAGACTAGGCACTAACTACTATTTAAAATAGTAATAATATTTTTTTATTATTTTTCAGTATAACTCGATGTTGTGGGCAACATAATATTTTGGAGAAACCCATTGTAGGCTTTTTAGTACACAATCAAAAAAAGTGTTTTCTTTAACATAAAATTAATATCATATTAATTAATATTTATTTATATGAAAATTAATTATTCTATAAATGAATGGGATATTACATAATTCCCCCTTTTGAAAATTATGACCACATAATTTTATTTACTTATCAAATAAGTGGGGGGTATTTCTCCCTCATAGAATTTTCAGATTCCCATGTTGCCTCTTCAACCATATGAATTTTCCACAAAACCATTACATTATTAATCACCTTTTTCTGCAGAACATTCTCTCTATAGTAAAGAATCTGTTCAGGTTCTCCTCACAGGATACATTCTTTTCAAACTAAACTACCTCTGGTCTGAAAACATGAGATGGAATCTGTATATACTTTGTCAACATTGAATCATGAAAACATTGTGTACCATGGATAAACATGGAGGTAAATCTACAATGTAGGAACCTGATCCAACATTCTATAGGATTTCATAGAGTCCAATGAACCACAAACTCAGATTTCCCTTCTTACCAAAATGCATCACACTTTTCCATGGAGAAACTTTGAGAAAGACATGATCACCTACCTCGAAAGAATGGTCTTTCCTCTGGATATTCACTTAACTATTTTACTTGCTCTGATCTATCCACATGTGCTTCTGAATAAAATAATATTTTTTTCTATCTCTTCTACAAATTCTTGTCCAATCAACTTACTTTCACATACTTCATCTCAAAATGCCAGATTTCAACCCCTCTTTCCATATAATCTTTAGATGGTTCCATCTGTATACTAGAATGAAAAATATTATTATTAGAAAACTCAACCAATATAAGATTTTGATCCCAAATTCCCAAGTAATCTATTGAGAAAATAATTTAGCATATCCTCCAAGGTCTGAATTTTTTATTCTAATTGACCATATAATTGAGGAGGACAAGTTGTACTGAAATTTAATTCACATCCCAATGACTTCTAAAGGCGTTTCCAAATTTTAGAAGTGAACCTAGGATCACGATAAGATACAATGGAGAGAGTAACTATATGTAACCTGAATATCTCTTTAATATACAACTGAGAAAGTTGATTGAGAGATAGAGTATCTTGAATAGGAAGAAACTGAGTAGATTTAGTCAATTGATCAATAATAACCTAGATTGTATAGTTACCTTGAGAAGCCTCTGGTAACCCCACTACTAAATTCATGGATATATTTTCCAATTTCCACTCTGGTATTGGAAAAGTCTTAAGCATCAATTTCGGTAACTGCCATTATCCTCTAACCTGTTTAATAGTAAATCATGTCCCATTAAAGTCAACAATATCAGTTTTCATTACATCCCAATAGTAACTCTCTCGATAATCTCTGTATAACTTAGTACATCCAAGATAAACTAAAAACAAGGAAATATGAGATTCACACAACAAAAAATTCTTAAAAATTGAATCACAAGGAACACATAATCTATTTCCATACCTCAAAACATAGTCTTTATCAATGTTAAATTTAGGTAACTTACCCTTCTGAACAAATTATACCTTTTTATACAACTGACTGTCTTCTTTCCGTGCTTGCATAAATTTGTCGAATAGAGATGATTTCATTGCCACCGGAATCGAAACAAATTAATTCCCTACACTAACAACTTCCAATCCAAAATTCATCAAATCATATTCCAAAGGATATCATTCTTAACGTAGGATTGTTAATTTGGAATTACTCTTTTGACTCAAAGTGTAAGACACTTTTTTTCTTTTCCTTGATGCTAATGAATCATGAAATTATAATCCTTGATTAATTATATCCATATTCTTTATCTCTTGTTTAATTATTTATGAGTGTCTATATTCTTAAATATTTTTTATTCATTATATATTTCAAACATTAGGTCATCAAAATGATTCCTCTAATTTTTTTAGCAAAAAACAACAGTAGCTAAATCCAAATCATGTGTAAGGAAATTTAAATCTTGAGGTTTCAAATTATGTGAAACATAAGAAATTACCTAATTATTATGAATTCTGACATAACCAAGTATTATAAATGATGCATCACTATGGATAACAAATTCCCTACTCCAAGATGGCTGGGCCAAAACTAAAGTATTTACCAATCTTCATTTCAGTTCCTAAAAACAATCATCACATTCTTTTTTCCAAATGAACTTAGCACTCTTACATGTTAGATTAGTTAATGGGATAGATAACTGAGACATGTTTTCAATAAAACTTTGGTAATAACCTATTAATCCATGAAAATGATGAGTCTCTATGATATTGGTAGGTCTTGGACACTCTTCAATAACTTTTGTTTTAGAAGGGTTAATAAATATGCCATATTTGGAAACAATGTGTCAAAGGAAATAAATTTCTTGCAAAAAAATCACTCTAACTAAACATTATATATAGTTTCTTTTCTTTTAAGGTTTTAAAAATAATCCTTAAGTGACTTTCATGATCCTCTCGACTTTTAGAATATACCAAAATGTCATCTATAAACAAAACCAAAAACTGATCTAGAAAATGATAAAGGACTCCATTTAAAATATTCATAAATACATCAGCTGTATTAGATAACCCAAAGAACATAAATAAAAATTTATAATCCCCATATCTCATTCAGAAATATATCTTTGGAATGTCATCCTCCTTTAAATTCTACTAATGGTACCAGAAACTCAAATCAATCATTGAAAAATAATGTGCTCCCTGGAGCCAATCAAACAAATAATCAAGATGAGGAAACATATACATG
Organism: Viscum album; assembly: GCA_963277665.1. Taxonomy (NCBI): domain Eukaryota; kingdom Viridiplantae; phylum Streptophyta; class Magnoliopsida; order Santalales; family Viscaceae; genus Viscum; species Viscum album. The sequence continues at coordinate 1,230,197,788 of OY728133.1, read as the reverse complement.
TTCTTAATAGTGATGTTATTAAAGGATGTGTAATCAACAAATAGTCTCTTAGAACCATCTTTCTTTTTTCACAAATAAAATTGGGGCACCCCATGGTGAAGTGCTAGGTCAAAGGAAACCTTTATCAAGTAATTATTGCAGATGTTTTTTTAATTCTGCCAGTTATACTTGAGCCATTCGATAAGGGGGTTTAAAAAAGGCTTAGAATCAGGTATTAAATCAATAGTAAATTAAACATCATTATTTGGAACAATAATAGGAAATTCATCAGGAAAAACATATGTGAATTCATTCACTACTAGAATGTCTCTAATCAAAACTGTTTCATTCTTTTCAACAACATGAGCCAGATAATTTTCACTGCCATCTTTAATCAATCTTTCAAGTTCCAAGTATTTTATTAGAGGTATTAAATCATTGAATAAATATTTCTTGGATTTATAATATATTTTAGCATGATAAACTAAATGCCAATCGATTCCACAAATGATATCAAATTCCACTATGGGAAGTTCAACATGATTTTTTGGAAAGTCCATCCCACTAATGATAATAAGAATATTCTTATAAATCATGGATTCTTTAATACTTATACATGGAGTCTTTACCAAAATTTATATATCACATTTATGAGGTTCTATTTCCAATTTAATTGGAGAGATATCAGAAATGAAATAATTTGAAGATCTAGAGTAAAATAGAGTATTGGCATGTTTTGAAGAAACCTGTAACATACCAATCAACACTTAATTTAGTAGTCCCACATCAAACGTAGTAATAGAAAATTATTTTTACATCCCATTATACTTTCTATCATTATAGTTTCCACCCTGACTAATCATATATGGACACACATTGGCATAATGTCCTATCTCATTGCAACTAAAACATCTTACAGTTAGTTTTTCACTGTAGACCTGGTCATCTTATTTACAGTTTTGAGAAATTTGAAATTTCTTACCACATTATAATAACTTCATGGACATTGAGAGGCATTATACAAGATTTTTTTTACCACACATATCACAAGTTGTAAATTAAGTTTTCTTACCTCCAGACTTCTTTGATGAATTCTTTCCAATTTCTTGCCACCTAGATCTCTTGGTTTGTTTTATCTTAGGGAACACATAGTCATAATAGAACTAAATTTCTACCTTCTCATCACATCATACAAGTTTTTCATAGCTTTTGAACTCATGAGAAGCTAATGCCCATCAATATTTCAGTGTCAGTCCTGATTAAAACCGATTTATCTTACTATCAATATCCCAGATAAAATTTGGGATGTACTTTGACAAATGGGTAAAATGTTCTTCATATGAAGCCACATAATCACCCACTTTTAGTCTTAATTAACTGAATTTATGATCCATCATATGTTAAACATCCTTAATAAAACAATTCTTAAGGAATATATGCATAAATTCATCCCATTCCATGGAATAAATCTCTTCACATCCTTTGATATTATTAATAATTTACCACAACTGATCATCTTCACATTCAAAATGATAAATAGAATGTCTATCCTTTTAATCATATGAACACCCCATTACATCAACTTTTTTTCAAGTGCTTTAATCGAACCTTTATCTTGCACTGTGTGAGATGATCCTATGAATGACAGAGGATATTGCATAATGAAATTCCCTACGATCAACATATGCCTCTGCAGTTGGTCTGGGTTATCTCGTGAATGGACACCACTATAATTTATTTTTTATATCAACTGAAGTGATCACTACAACAAACTGTTTAGTTCTGATTCTGACCATCTCATGATGTTGATTCAGAAGGTTATTTCCCTTTGTATGCCTTAACAACACAAATTCCATATTTCTTTTGTGGAAAACCATTTAAACAGATATATCTTAGGTAAAGCAACATGGTAATCTCTAAATGATATATAATTTTGACTATAAATTAAAAATATTTAATGGATATTCTATTAACAATATTCTAACACCTATTGTAACACCCGAGACATTTATAAGAAATATTTTGTGTTTATTTTATATAAATAATCAAAGGAATGTTTCAATACACACAACACTAGCTTGTCTTGCTTTACACGCAATCACGACCTTCCTTGAAAGCTTGTGTCGTACGCAATACCGAGTTTCACTAAACAACGATATGCTATTAAAATATTATTAAAACTAGTAGTTATGAATAGTAAATACCACTTTTTGAAATTTTGTAAATTTTATTTTTCAAAATGGACTTCATTTTTGGGTTCGGAATATCGAAATTATCCTAGGGTGAAATTTCGGTATTTTTCTGGAAACTTTCTATTTTTGATGAATAGTGAAAACACTGGGTTACTATTTAAAAACAGACTTTTTATTTAAATAATTGTTTATTTTATTTAAATTTATTTTAGGTGAAAATTGATATATAATACCTATATAATTTTAATGCAATTCATTGGAGTCATTTTATAATAATTTTAGATATATAAAAATATATTGAACTTTTCACCGTCTTTTACCCACCTCCTAGGAGAATTTACAATTTCACATAAAACTTAATTTTACTGCTTCTGTGAGTGGAATTTTGAAAATCCGAGAGACACGGTTAATATCAAGGACTAAAATGTGGTTCAATGGGATGAAAATAATTTTTGTTGAATAGTAACTTTTTACTTTTTTTACCACGGTTAAAAGTAAATAGGGTAATTAAGGGTAAAAATGTTATTATTATTACCTTAACACATGTAATAATTCTATTAGATAAGTGTAATTCGACCAAAAACAACCTTAGGAATAAAATATGACCATTTAGGCCCACTTGGATTAGATTAGGACATTTATTATAAATATATTTAAAGAAGGGTTAAAATAGTTAAAATCAATGTTTAATAAGTAAACAATTTTTAATATAGGGTTATACATAAGATAAATTAGACTATAAATATTCATTAGAAAGATAAAATTATTTCCTACATAATGGTATTTTATAAGTAATTTTTAGACATTAAATAATTTAATTTATTGAAGAAACAAAGATGATGTAGTAATTATCTTATTAATGCAATATCGACATAATTGATGTTATAAATACCCAAAATAAATGTAATTTGAGACTTTTTATAAATTAAACTAATATTATTGGTTAATATGACATTTTATTATTGATTTAAGTTACATTGTTTGAACTAATATTTCTGTTATGATTTTCACAAAAATAAATTACTAAATAGTGTCAAAATTGACATAAAATAGTTTTTAAAACAAATATTATATTATTAATTGTTATTTTATTCCTAAAAATCTAAGGTTCGTCCAAATGACTTAGATAAGGTTATATATATTAATAATAAACAACTTGGGGTTCTTTTGGATTTTTATAGTAAGTTTATTAACCTTATAGTGTAAGAAGACAAAAAGACACGGTAAACGTAAAATTATTTAACTTAAAGTTAAATCTAAATGATAAGGTTAAAATAGTAAACTAAACTTGTCAAAGTTCTATTGGATGAGAGGATTGCGACCCATCCCCACATTATCTTCGAAATAAATAAATTTGAAGCTATTTAAAACCAAATATGTCTTTATAATAAAATAATATTTTTAGTTTTTCCAAAGGTGCCCCTCTCCTCCCTTATAAAAGGGAACCTCCTCCCTCTCTTCCTCACACCACATTGAGCCTTCAAGATTGGCCAAGCCCTGAAAATTTCTCCTCTCCACTTCCCTAGAAACATCCTAGAGGTTTTGGTATTCTTCAAAGACCAATTTTAGTGCCCTAAATGGAGGTCTCAAAGAAGCGTTTCAAAGAAGAGGTAATGTCCATTACTGATTCTTTCAACTTTATTTCTTCTTCCACTTCTTCTTCTTTAGTTATTTCATTATGAATTAATAACATCAGTATCACTAATATACTGATATGTTATTATAAGTATGAATCAACCCTATTTAACCATCTATCCATCCTACGGAAAATGAAATCACCGCGCGTGCGTATGTACGGAATACCCTCTCCACGCCGTGGTGTAATCTATTTTCCACCACCACCTTACATGGATGGGTATAATGGTGTAAAGAATGAATATATATGATTATTTTAAAGTGATATTGATTCTGAAATAATATACATACACTCCAATACAATTCCACAATCATGGGAACGATATCATCGCTCATGCGTACGTACGGAATACCGTCTCCGCGATGTGATGCTACTCGTTCTACTGATTTTCATTGCATAATGATTACATAAATGAATTGAGTGAATAAATATGATATATATTACACTAATAACATTCTGGAAGTGAGGTATCTATAATCTAAAATGAATAATAAGCATTTATTCGACAAAACACGCATAAGAACAAAAAGTAATAAACAACCGAATTACAAGTAGCAATGAAATATTACTAATAATAAGCTAAATATATGACCATATATGATATCATAACAATGAGTATGATTCTGGAATAAGTCAATGACATTATTTAAATCATTATACAAGAGTTTCAGACACTTACGAAGCAAATCAGACCTAAGGTAAGGGAAATATCACAATCTCATTTTTATCCGAGATTGTTTATACTTTGGAATTTACTAGGGTGTATTTTATCATCCACATACATGTTTCCTCAATATGTAATATTATTTCAATCCACCTAAAATTGTTTAAATCCAATTTTACCCTTCAGTGAGTTTTTAGTAAAAGATATGAAAGGAATCTTTTGTCATTTTTCGTACGAGGTACTTTTTGACTTTTCCTAAAAAAGTACGAGAAGAATGTTTTTTTAACTTATACATCATGAATGGATTTTTAAAAAATTATTTCCAAATATCTTCCTTTACAAGTTTTCAAGTTTATTTTTAATCAACTTATTTTAGTTTAGAATTGTATGACATGTTATGAAAGGAAAAGTGTTTTTGAAGTAGAAAGGATATTTTCCTCAAGAATGGAGTTCAAGTGTTTTATCAAAATTGTTTTCCATCTAAGATAATAAAGGGTTATATTTATATCTATATTATTAAATTGATTTAATTATTTTGTGATGGAATTATTTTTATGAATTCATTTATCTTATATGAATATTTTTATAATGTCACGATGTTTAAGAATCCCATTTTTATTACATGGGTTATGCTATGATGTATGGTTTATGATTTTGTGGCACATATAATAATGGTATCATTATGAGATGGGTGGGACCTATATATCCCTTCAATAAATTGGGTAAAGATTTTATATCTCATGAGATAGACATGGCTGGAACGGCAGGTTAAACCGGTTCAGTGAAACAGGACTGAAATGAGGAATGAACTCGGTTCAGAAATGGACTTTGTCCACTAAGATAGTCTTGGCAATGAGTCTTGACTAATAAGAAATGTTTCTCTGTGATTATGTGTGTATTCCAGAAAGCTTCATGTTTTATGTTATGATTATTGTGATTACATTTCACTACCATGATTTATCCCATGTTATGAAAATTTGATCTCTTTTGCAGGGTATGATTTCCAAAATGTTATGTTCTTATGAATATGATGTGATATATATTTCTTTTGTTAACCCTCACTGAGCATTTGAGCTCACCCCTTTGTATGTTTTCTCTTTCCCAGGCCAGGAAGAAGGTTATTAAGTAGGATATCCCAAAAGGGACTCTAGATATGATGAAATAAATGGGAGAATGTGTAGATTCTTTATAAACCAGTTGTTTATGTTTCCCAGTTTCTAAAGACTCTATACCTATACGATCCTTTCATAGTTTTGTTATATGTTTTAATAAGTGTACTTTAATTTTGAAGTATTAACAATGTATGAAAAGTATGGGTCGTTATAGTTGGTATTAGAGGAAAGGTATAGTCAACCTTTGGAAACTAGGATGTGAAATCCTTAGTAAGAATCATAAGGATAAGTCTAAGCATAGACACAATCTAAGTGTTTTAGAAATGGCCATGAATAACCTAGGATAAGACCTTAAGTGTGAAATTTTATTCTTGATCATCTGGTTTTCCTATTATAATTACTGTTTCTCACACTATTCTTCTTGGTTTTAGTCAATGGATGGAACCTGAAGGAACCGTGTTAATGCAGAATGCGACGGGCAATGCAATGATTGTCCCCCTGAGCAACCAAATGTTATGGGAGCTGGAATGAAAAATCTTTTAGCCATGCTCACACAACTTGCTCAAGCTATGAATTATGCAGGACTTCCGAATGAGCAAAGGAAGGAGAAACATTCTGTTGAATCCTTCATGAGACAGTGTCCACCTTCATTCAGCAGGTCTACTGATCCATTAGTTTCTGAACAATGGATCAGTACTACTGAAAATATATTTTCAATTCTTCAATTTTCTGAACATGATAAATTCATCTTAGTAGTGTATCGTTTGGAAGGCGATGCTGATCAATGATGGAATCTTATCAAGAATATGAGGCCAAGAGAGGAAATTGAGTCCATGGAATGGGACGAGTTCAAGAACTTATTTTTCAATAATTACTTCCCCCATATTCTCTGAAAAAATATGGAGTAGGAGTTTCTTGAACTAAAGAAAAAGGATGGTCAATCTGTTGGTACCTATGAAGAAGATTTTACAAGACTTACAAGGTATGCTTCTGGTATTATTATCCAACCTGAGAGTAAGATCGATCGATTCTTTAGTGGCTTAAAACCAAGTCTTCGAAGGGCGTCAACCATAAGGGACTTCAATATCTACGAGGAAATCGTTCGATGTGCTCTCAAAGTTGAGATGGAGATTGGAGTAACCCATCAGTCATATGGGTTTGATAAGAAGAGGAAAATGGAATTCAAAGGAAAATCTAAAGAGCACACTGAAAAGAAGATGAGTTCTCCCTTATTCTCAAAGTGTGGAAAGAAACATGGAGGGAGTTTTCATAAAGGGACAAGTAAATGTTTCAAATGTGGAAAGGAAGGTCATCGGGCATTTTAATGCCGCAATGATGGGAAGAATATGTCTAGTGATGCGAATAATGAAAAGGCTACACAGAGTGCACATCCTACACTTAAATGTTACAAGTGCATTGAAATGGGGCATTATGCCAATCGATGCCCTAATCCAAGGGTTTTTGATGATGATTGACGTCAACAAACTCTTAAGTCTAAAGATAAAGGAAAGTACGTGCAATTTCTATCAACGATGTGGAGTATGATAACGAAGTGGTGAAAGGTACACATACCATCCACTCTAAATTAGAAAATGTTTTATTTGATTCTGGATCCACCCACTCTTTTATTTCTGAAGAATTTTCTAAGGGTATCACCGTATTACCTCAACAATTAGATGTTGAGTTAGTTGTGACAACCCCTAATGGCACAACAGTCACATCAAAAGTTTATAATTCTTCTCCGATTGAAGTTTGTGGGAATATGCTTCCTATAAATCTTGTGATCCTCCTTATAGTAGAATTTGATATAATTCTTGGAATAGATTGGATTTCTCTATATGGAGCTCATATCAATTTCCAAAGAAGGGAAGTCACATTTCATATTCCAGATCAATCTTTGATCGTCTATCGATGCAAGGATGAACATAACCTTCCACTGGAAATTTCTTCCATCTTATGGGTCTTGATTCCACTAAATGCAGGTTATTTATCTCAAATGGTTGGTGAGAAACTCACGATTAAGAATATTCCCATTTTATGGGAGTTTTATGATGTCTTTCTAGAGGAATTTCTAGGTCTTCCACCAAAACGTGAAGTTGAGTTTTCAATAGAACTTGTACTGGGTGCTTTACCTATTTCAAAGACACCTTATAGAATGACCCCAATTGAGTTACAGGAATTGAAGAAGCAACTCCATGAGAATCTTGATAAGGGGTTCATATTCCCTAGTGTGTCACCTTGGGGAGCACCTGTTCTGTTTGTTAAGAAGAAAGATGGATCAATGAGACTCTGCATTGATTATCGAGAACTTAACAAGATCACTATCAAGAAAAAATATCCTCTCCCGTGCATTGATGACTTATTTGAGCAACAATGCAGAGCTCAATACTTTTCCAAGATTGATCTTCGTTCATGGTATCATCAATTAAGGGTCAGAAGGGAGGATATACCAAAGACAGCTTTCCGTACAAGGTATGGATACTATGGATTTATAGTGATTCCATTTGGTCTTACTAATAACCCTGCTATCTTCATGGATCTGATGAATAGAGTCTTTAGAGACTATCTTGATCAGTTTGTGGTAGTCTTTATAGACGATATTCTTGTGTATTCAAAGAGCAAGGAAGAACATAAATATCACTTGAGAATTATATTGAAGACCCTGGGAAAGGAGAATATTTATGCCAAATTTATCAAGTGTGAATTTTGGCTTCAAAAAGTTTCATTTTTGGGTCACATAATCTCAAAAGAGGTGATATCAATGGATCCAGCAAAAACAGAGGTTATCGAAAGATGGTCGAGACCAACAACAGTAACTGAGATCTGAAGTTTTCTTGGTTTGGCTGGATATTATCGATGTTTTGTGAAATATATTTCATGATGATCTAATACACTCACCAGGTTGACTCAGAAAGGAGTTAAGTTTGTTTGGATGGAGGAATGTGAAGAGAATTTCAAGGAGTTGAAAAGAAGGTTATCCAGTGCACCTGTTCTCACACTGCCTTGTAGTGGAGAAAGGTTTGTGATCTATAGTGATGCATCCAAGAAGGGATTGGGGTGTGTTCTTATGAAAAATGATATGGTGATAGCTTATGCCTCATGAAAGTTGAAAATCCATGAGAAAAATCACACAACTCATGATTTGGAGTTAGCTTCGGTAATCTTTGAATTAAAGATTTAGAGGTATTATCTTTATGGAGAAAGGTGTGACATTTATACTGATCATAAAAGTTTAAAGTATATTTTCACACAAAAGGATCTGAATATACACCAAAGAAGGTGGTTAGAGATGATTAAGGATTGCGACTGCTCAATTCATTACCACCCTGGGAAAGAAAACAAGGTGGCAGATGCATTAAGTCGACAAGACCATGCCAGTTTATCCATGATGAGGATAAAAAAAGATCCAATATTTATGGATTTACAAATGATGGATCTTGGAATTATAATGAAAGGGGAAAATCTTATCTTTCTCAAATGAATCTTCAACAATATATACATGTTTAGATTAAAGAGGCACAGAAAGAAGATATAGAGTTACAAAAGGAGGTGAGAAATGTTCCTGAATTAAACCTTGATTGTGATGGGATAATAATGTTCAGGAATTGTGTTTGTGTTCCTCCCATCCCCGAATTAAAGAAGGAGCTGTTGGACGAGGCTCATATTTCTTCATTCTATTTTCATCATAGAAGCACATAAATGTATAGGTACCTGAAAGAGTACTTCTGGTGGGATGACATGAAAAGAGATGTTGGTGAATATGTCTCTCAATTCTTGGTTTGTCAGGAAGTTAAAGCTGAGAGACAGAAGTCTAAGGGGATGTTACAACCATTACCGATACCCAAATGGAAATGGGAAAACATCAATATGGACTTTGTCACAGTATCTCCTAAAAAATCCAAAGGCAATAATGCTATCTGTGTCATAGTTGATCGTCTTACAAAGTGGGCACACTTCATCGCTATTAGAGAGGATTTCTCTCTAGATCAGATTTCCAGGATATATGTAAAGGAAGTTGTAAGATTGCATGGAGTACCGCTTTCCATTATATATGATCGGGATCCAAGGTTTAACTTGAAATTATGGTGAGGCCTTCAGTATACTCTAGATACATAGTTGAGTTTCAGCACTGCATATCATCCTCAGATAGACGGTCAGTCTGAGAGGACAATTGAAACTCTAGAAGATATGTTGGGAGCTTGCTCTATGGATTTCAAAGGTGGTTAGGATCAACACCTACCTTTGGTGGAATTTTCTTATAATAATAGCTTTTACTCCAGCATTCAAATGGCTCTTTATGAAGCTCTCTATGGAAAGAAATGTAGGAATCCAACTTGCTGGGATGAAGTTGGGGAAAGAAAGCTATTAGGACCTGATCGTGTTGATGAGATGGCAAAAAAGGTCAGATCTATTCAACAACACACAAGAGAATCTCAGAGTTGACAAAAAAGTAATGCCGATAATTGAAGAAAAGACATAGAGTTTGAAGTGGGTGATAAAGTTGTCTTACGAATATCTCCTTGGAAGAGAGTAATGAGATTTGGAAAGAAGGGAAAGCTGAGCCCTAGGTATATTGGTCCTTTCGAAATACTGGATCGTGTTGGGAAGGTTTCTTACCAATTGGCACTTCCACCGAATCTCTCTCAAGTTCACGATGTGTTCCATGTATCTCTCCTAAGAAAGTACATACCTGATCCTTCACATGTACTCAGCTCAGAAGTTGTACCACTGGAGCAAGATCTTTCATATGAAGAACAACCGATAGAGATTCTCCATCATAGTGAAAAAGTCCTACGGAACAAGACCACTCGCTTGGTGAAAGTTTTATGGAGGAACCACCAATTAGAAGAAGCTACCTGGGAGATTGAGGATATGATGAGGGAGAGGTATCCTCATCTGTTTGTTACAAGTGACAAATTTTGAGGGCGAAATTCATTTTAAGGGGTGTAGAATGTAACAACTGAGACTTTTATAAGAAATATTTTGTTTTTATCTTATATAAATCATAAAAGGAATCTTTCACTACACACAACACTAGCTTGTCTTTCTTTACACGCAATCACGACCTTCCTTGATAGTTTATCGTACGCAATACCGAGTTTCACTAAACAACGATATGGTATTAAAATATTATTAAAACTAGCCATTATGAATAGTAATAACCAATTTTTGAAATTTGGTAAATTTTATTTTTCAAAATGGACTTCATTTTTGGATTTGGAATATCGAAATTAGCCTAGGGTTAAATTTCGGTATTTTTCTAGACACTTTCAATTTTTGATGAATAGTGAATACATTAGGTTACTATTTAAAAACCGACTTATTATTTAAATAATTATTTATTTTATTTAAATTTATTTTAGGTCAAAATTGATACATAATACCAATATAAGTTCAATGCAATTCATTGGAGTCATTTTATAATAATTTTAGATATATAAAAATTTTATTGAACTTTCCACAATCTTTTACCCACCTCCTAGGAGAATTTCCAAATTCACATAAAACTTAATTTTACTGCTTCTGTGAGTGGAATTTTGAAAATCCAAGAGACACAGTCAATATCAAGGACTAAAATCTGGTTCAATGGGATGAAAATAATTTTTGGTGAATAGTAACTTTTTACTTTTTGTTACCACGGTTAAAAGTAAATAGGGTAATTAAGTGTAAAAATGTTGTTATTATTACACTAAAAAATGTAATAATTCTATTGGATAAGTGTAATTCGACCAAAAAAACCTTAGGAATAAAATATGACCATTTAGGCCCACTTGGATTAGATTAGGACATTTATTATTAATTTATTTAAAGAAGGGTTAAAATAGTTAAAATCAATGGTTAATAAGTAATTAATTTTTAATATAGGGTTATACATAAGATAAATTCGACTATAAATATTCATTAGAAAGATAAATATATTTCCTACATAATAGTATTTTATCTGTAATTTTTAGAAATTAAATAATATAATTTATTTATGACACAAAGATGATACATTAATTATCTTATTAATGAAATATTGACATAATTGATGTTATAAATACCCAAATAAATGTAATCTGAGACTTTTTATGAATTCCAATAATTTTCTAGGTTAATATGACATGTTATTATTGATATAAGGAACTTTTTTAGAACTAATATTTCTTTTATGATTTTCAAAAAAATAAATTACTAAATAGTGTCAAAATTGACATAAAATAGTTTTTTAAACAAATATTATATTATTAATTGTTATATTATTTTTAAAAATCCAAGGTTCAGACAAATGACTTAGATATGGTTATATATATTAATAATAAAAATCTTGGGGTTCTTTTGGCTTGTTATTGTAAGTTTATTAACCTTATAGTGTAAGAACACAAAAGGACATGGTAAAAGTAAAATTATTTAACTTAAAGTTAAATCTAAATGATAAGGTTAAAATAGTAAAATAAACTTGTCCAAATTCTATTGGATGAGAGTATTGCGACCCATCACCACCTTAGCTTAGAAATAAAGAAATTTGGAGCTATTTAAAACTGAATATGGCTTTATAATAAAATAATATTTTTAGTTTTTCTAAAGGTGCCCATATCCTCCCTTATAAAAGGGCACATCCTCCCTCTCTTCCTCACACCACTTTGAGCCTTCAAGATCAGCCAAAACCTACCAATTTCTCCTCTAAAATTTCCTAGAAACATCCTAGAGGTCCAGGTCTTCTTCAAAGACCAATTTTAGTGCCCTAAAATGAGGTCTCAAAGAAGCGCTTCAAAGAACAGGCAATGCCCGTTACCGATTCTTGCAACTTTATTTCTTATTCCTCTTCTTCTTATTTAGTTGTTTCATTATGAATTAATAAAATCAGTATCAATAATATATTGATATGTTATTATAGGTATGAAACAACCCTATTTCACCATCTATCCATCCTACGGAAAATGAAATCACCGCGCGTGCGTACGTACGGAATACCGTCTCCACGCCATGGTGTAATCTATTTTTCACTACCACCTTACTTGGATGGGTATAATGGTGTAAGGAATGAATATATATGATTATTTTAATGTTATATGTATTCTAAAATAGTATAAATACACTCCAATACAATTCCACGATCATGGGAATGATATCATCGCTCGTGCGTACGTACAGAATACCATCTCCACGATGTGATGCAACTCGTTCTATATGATTTTCATTGCATAATGATTACATAAATGAATTAAGTGAATAAATATGATATATATTACACTAATACCATTCTGGAAATTATGTATCTATAACCTAAAAAGATGAATAAGAATTTATTCGACAAAACACGCATAAGAACAAAAAGTAATAAACACCCGAATAACAAGTAGCAATGAAATATTACTAATAATAAGCTAAGAATATGACCATATATGATATCATAACAATGCATATGATTCTGGAATAAGTCAATGACATTATTTAAATCATTATAAATGAGGTTTAGACACTTACAAAGAAAATCAGACCTAAGGTAAGGGAAATATCACAATCTCAATTTTATCTGAGATTGTTTATACTTTGGAATTTACTGGGGTGTATTTTATCATCCACATCCATATTTCCTCTATATGTACTATTATTTCCATCCACATACAATTGTTTAAAATCAAATTTTACCCTTCGGTGGGTTTTTAGTAAAATATATGAAAGGAATCTTTTGTCATTTTTCGTACGAGGTACTTTTTGACTTTTCTGACAAAAGTATGAGAAGAATGTTTTTTTAACTTATACGACATGAATGGATTTTTAAAAAATTATTTCCAAGAATCTTCCTTTACAAGTTTTCAAGTTTTTTTTAATCAACTTCTTTTAGTTTAGAATTGTATGACATGTTAAGAAAGGAAAAGTGTTTTTGAAGTAGAAAGGATATTTTCCTCAAGAATGGAGTTCAAGTGTTTTATCAAAATTATTTTCCATCTAAGATAATAAAGGGTTCTTTTTCCATCCCTATTATTACATTGATTTGATTATGTTGTGATGGAATTATTTTTATGAATTCCTTTGTCTTATATGAATTGTTTTATGATGTCATAATGTTTAAGAATCCCATTTTTATTACATGGGTTATGCTATGATGTATGGTTTATGATTTTGTGGCACACTTAAAAATGGTATCATTATGAGATGGGTGGGACCTATATCTCCCTACAATGCACTGGGTAAAGATTTTATATCTCATGAGATAGACATGGCTGGAACGGCAGGTTAAACCGATTCAGTGAAACATGACTGAAATGAGGAATGAACTCGGTGCAGAAATGGACTTTGTCCACTAAGATAGTCTTGGCAATGAGTCTTGACTAATAAGAAATGATTCTGTATGATTATGTGTGTATGCCACAAAGCTTCAAGTTTTATGTTATGATTATTGTGATTACATTTCACTACCATGATTTATCCCATGTTATGAAATTTTGATCTCTATTACAGGGTAAGATTTCCATAATGTTTTGTTCTTATGAATATGATGTGATTGATATTTCTTTTGTTTACCCTTACTTAGCATTTCAGCTCACCCCTTTGTATGTTTTCTTTCCCCAGGTCAGGAAGATGGTTATTAAGTAGGATATTCCAAAAGGGACTCCAGATATGATGAAATAAATGGGAGACAGTGTAGATTATTTATGAACCAGTTGTTTTTGTTTCCCAGTTTCTAAAGACACTATACCTATAAAGTCCATTCATAGTTTTGTTATATGTTGTAATAAGTGTAATTGAATTTTGAAGTATTAACAATGTATGAAAATTATGGGTCGTTATACCTACTGTTATTTAAACCAACCTCTGATACCAACTATAAGGCACTGAACTCAAACATTACTTAATATTTAGATAAGTCAATAATTGACTTTAATTCACTTGAATGATCTTTTCAGGTTTAAGGCTTTATCGTAATAGTTAATAACTCATTTATTTCAATATAAAAATTACATGTATACACTTCTATTCAATATGATTTTTTAAATAAAACTAAAACTCTTTCGAAAGAAACATAGAATCATTTCATGTTTTAATAACATTACTTTTCTTTGATAATATCCTTGAATCTATTCTTCTTTAAGTCATCTGAAACAAATTCAAAAATTGGGTTTAGTATAAAAATCTCATTAGGGATACACAAAAAAGGAAAACTAATATTCTTGTGAAAACATAAAACCATGAATAATTTATCATAAATTAATACTATTCACCTTTATGAAGTAGTAAATATATTTCACTAAATATAGGATCATTTTTACCCTTTTTATAACAAAAATATTACCATAAAGACCATAGAAAGAAACATATATCATAAAATGTTAACTTGGAACATAAACATACGTAAATGGAATAACCATAGAATCAAGTTCCACACATATCACTAAATAGAATATCCATAAGTTAGACATCCATAACCAATTCATTGGAGGTTATAACATAACCACCCTTACTTGGTTTATCATGGAACCACCCAAATTTGGTTTATCGTGTAACCTCCCACCTTTGGTTTATTATGCAATCTCCTATTAAATGTCGAAGTTCCATTATATAATCATAAAACATAAATGATTTCAACTATCAACATTTCACTCATAAAATTTTATTTTCAATCACAAGAAATATTTTCAAGATATTGTAATAATAAATCTAGTTTCCAAACCATTTTCAATACCAAAACACCCAAAAATGGAATATGAGATTTCATTTTCTTTTAAAAACATTATTGTTTATAGAGGAATCCACATATCAAATAACGGTTATGGAGGCGAAGGAGTCGTTGTTGCCTCATACGTTTAAAACATTCCATTTTGTTGTTTAGTAAAATGTTTTATAGAAAAAATCCTCAAATTGAATAAAATTAAAAGTATAATGGGTTTATTATACACCATATAAAATAAGGTGGTGTATAACCTAAAAATATGCCTCAATGACAGGATATTGAGACGTAGTCCCTTACCTCGAATCTGACTTTTCTCATTCATTATTTGTATTCATAAATAATAAAATTTGGTTAATTTCAAATTTTTAAGAACCATTTTTATATTTATTATTCATTTTATATTACTAATTATCATGTAATAAAAATTACGTAATTATTTAAGTTCATATTTGACGTTTTGTAGATATTTAGTACTTGAGTCACAAATGAACTCATTTTGATGTAAATTGTACATGTGGTCAAATTAAATCATCTCCATAATATTATTCATGATTTAAATGTCATATATATCAAGTATATATGAATTTATAACACCATAATATTTGGATATAAGAAATGAAATGTACGTTCATAGAGACGGTAGGCCGTACGTACGCCTGGACGCTACATTCTTTTCAATGTCCTATTGAAATAATAATAATAAAATGATATAAAAGTATATTACAATAAGGGTATTATATTAATTTCATGTATGTATCATAGGTTTAATAAAACCATTCTTTACATGATCCATGTATAGCATGAATGAGTCACATATCTTTGAGGGGGCGGTATTCCTGACCTCCTCAAATGAAATTATCGTATTTACACATTATGGAAAGTATAAAGGTATGTTATAAATAAAAATTACAGAAGCATAAAGTCAATATATATATAATATATATAATATATAAATATTTTTCCATCCTAATATTCACCATGAGATGTGGTAGGATAAAATTGAATAATCATCATTTCATGAGGCTGTAGTTCACCATAACCCAAAAAGATATGTTCTATATCAACTATTTAAAGATTTGTGTAAGTGATGGTTAAAACCTTAGAAAAACAACATCCAATTATATTGAGTATACTTTTGATGTTCCATGATGCTTGAGAGGTGTGTGTAAGTGGGTAGAGTTTTGGCCTTTTATAAGAGGGAGGAGAGGCACTTTAGGAAAGTCTTGAAATAATATTTTATTAAAAATTAGTTTTCGAATTATAATAGTTAAAAAGTGATATATTTATAGGATAATAAAAGGATGGGTCGAAATACTCCAAACTAATAGGTTTTAGAAAAGTTTAGTTCACAAAATTATTCTTATATTTTAGATTTAACCCATAGTTAAAAAGATTAACTATTATCACGTCTTCTTGTATTTTCATTATATATGTTTAATATAGTTTCTAAAATTTTTTAATAAAACCTCATGTGGACTATTAATGATGTTTGTAACATTATATTAGTTAGTTTTCTGAGTCATATACTTTTAGGTCTATTATATAATTTAATAATATATCATTTTTTATAAAAACTCATTTATGTCCATTTTGAAACTATTTAGAAATTGATATTTGTTAAAGTCATAACAACTTTATTCATTATAAAACAAATTAAATCAAATATAATATGTCATAGTTATCCATAGTATTCGTGGATGAAATCCAATGTTTAAAATTACATTTATTTTAATATTTATAATATCAATTATTTGATTACTTCATTAATAAGGTAGTCATTGAATCATCATTGTGTCATTAATAAATGTATTTATATAATGTCTAAAAATTATAAATAAAATACTATGATGTAGGTAATATTATTATATTTATAATGAATATTTATATTCAATGATATCATTTATATAAATCAAATTTTATATTTTTTAGTTAGGAGATGCATGTTTATGTTTTAATTTCCTTTTCTTTAAATTAAATATTATAAAAGGTCATTATCTAACCCAAATGGTCCATGAGGTCCTAAAATCAACCCAAGGAGGATCATGGTCTGAAATATCTCATCCAATTAGATTGGTACATGTTTTAGGACATTTTATTATTATTATAATATTATTTTTTACCCTTATCTACCTCATTTACCCTTTTACCATGTTAAATAGAAATAATTACTGAAGTTACTATTTATAATGTTCAATAATAAAGGGGAAATATTTACATAATTTGGACTTTCAGATTCCAATTTTGAAATCCATTTTTACAAATTCAATACATAGATATTTTATTAATTAATTTAAAATTAAATCCAATTGTCAAAACTAGAAAGCAAGTTTTTAAGAAGTAAAAACCATCAAAATATTGACTTGTGTTTATGTCCAATTTAAATGTTATATTACTTATAATGACCAAAATTTTATTAAATGATCAAAAAATAATCCAAGTAAACTTTAAAACCAATTAAATAGACAATATATCTATAAAAATAAATAATATTAAAAGGAAATTTTTAATTAAAATGCATTATTATTAACTATTCATTAAAATATGGATTTTGTCATAAAAATACCAAAAGTTCAAAAAAATTAAATTTTTATGTACCCCTTATAAATAATAACTTTATTTTTTGAAATAAAATATATAAGGGTGAAAAAAACAAGATTTAAAAATTGGTCGCCATCAAAAGGCAATAAAATGACCTTTTAAAAATATTATAATATTTGATGCTTAAAATTGAATTAATTATCATTTTAAGACAGTAAAATTTATTGGATAAAAGTAAAAAATTTAAAAAACATGAAAAATCATATTTTAGTTAGTTTCATTCATTACAACTAATAAAATAAATAGTCTTTAACTACAATTTAAATTAATAATAATATTATAGTATAATTTTTCAGTATACCTCAATGTTGTGTGCAACATAAGATTTTAGAGAAACCCTATGTTGGGTGTTGAGTACAATATCTTGGAAAGTGTCCTCTTTAAAATAAAATTAATATCTTATTCATAAATATTAATTGATATGACAATGAATTGTTCTATAAATATCTTGGATATTACATTAATGGTTTGATAAAAGCATTCAAAAACCATGATATTATTACTTTCTACAATTTTATGGTTTCTCCTAGAACCTATATGGTTTGAAAAACCATGTTTAATTCATGAACTTTCCCAAAAAAACTTATATTCCCTTTCATGGTTTCTTAAAGAAGTTTCCATATGGATTGAAAAACCATGCACCAACTATGATATTCCCTCTATGTCAACTTCAACAAGTTTTCCAGAACCCCAATATTTTTTTAGAAAGCATGTTATAATAGTTCTAATATCCATAAAATCTGATACTCCCTTTCAAAATTTTCTATATAAGTTTCATAGTTTCCACTATCCATGCTAAAAATATGCACCCCAAGTGATGCTTCCAAATCAATCCAAAACCATCCAGAAACTCCTCAATCTCAAACTAAGTGGTATATAACTTAAAAATATAAAATAAAATGGTAGTTTACCAGAAACCCAAAGTTTATAATTAATATTTTACTTTATTTTTGTTCCATCCATCATAAAGTGAAAACATAAAATTTTTAAACGTATGACCAATATCTCTACAAAGTGATGTCATCTATTTTTCACCACCATATTTAATGAATGGTTATATATATATATATAAATATAAAAATTTAAAATTTAAGAAATTTATAATATTTTTGAGAGGATGAATCTATGAAGAATGTGTTATAAATGAGATAATCGTAACGAGACATGCTTTAATATAGACAAGTTTTTACCAAAATAATTATTTTAATATAGAAATTTTAACACATAGATAATTGGAATATATAAGTCAATTATATCTACTAGTATATATATATATATATTAATGTGGTTATGTTATATATGTATAATAAATATATAATTATTCAATTGGATGTTTTAATTCCTATTAAGAAGGATGAGACTTGATGTTATGGTTTCTCATATCACTTTTGCCTATACGAGACATATTCCATATTCACCACTTATTTATTTCATGTGGTGTATATAATACCATTTTTTTATAATATATAATTAATCTAATTAAATTTATTGTACTTAAAATTTAATTTTGATTTATTTAATTCCAGAGGATATGATTCAAATTTTACCAAATTGGTAATGGATTTATGATACAATCTCAATATTTTTGGATTGTATATATTAAATTATCATTGATGGTAAATTATGAGATACCTATCATTTAAAAACAATTTATTTTCATCTAATGTGGTTAATTTTTTTATTTTCATGTTCTACATTCACTCTCCTCCATTCTTTACAAAAAATGATTGAGAGATTAATTTTAAAAAAAGTTAACTTTATTTTATCTTTAGTTAGAAATATTTTTATTTAATGTACATGTTTTCTTTAAAATCATTTCTAAAACTTTTTTATTATTCTATAATGATTGATTAATTTATTTTTTACCCATATTTGACTTTCTATTAAAATGTTTAAAATAAATCTTATTTTCATTTTACAAAAGAGGTACTTTTTTACAAAACGTGTAAACCAAATCATTATTTTATTGTATACCACATAATTGGATTTTCCCGTCTTAATGAATAAATTTTTCATTAAATAATTAATTACATGTTTCCATAATTATTTTAAATAAAAATTAACTTATTGTTTTTTTATTAAATTTTAAAATTTTAAATAATTTATTTAACAATTGAAGTCATATTTTCCTCATGAAATATTTGAGTGATTTTTCATTGTATTTTGATATATGGAAACAAAAATTGTTGATACTTGTGATTCCAATTGGATATGATCCAATGATGCCATCTAAATATTCCTCTCGTGATTATAAGTTATGGTGATTAAATCATGGTGAAACCCATTTACATATCCATAGGTTATACTATGATGAATTGATAATTTTTATGTGATATTTTGTAATATATATGAATGGATTATGATTATGTGATGTGAGAGTTTTTTATAGACATAAAATACCTTGGGTACTATGATTAATAAATCTTATGAGATAATGTCGTTATGTTTGAAAATTATTATGAATAGATATGATCACATTTTTATATGTGAGTATGATTCTTATAACTATGATCAAAATATTCTATATGGACATGATTACAAATAACTATGTTAACATTTTGATATTTCAGTATGATTTCTTCTTGATATGATCAAAATATTATGCATGGACATGATTATGATTAAATGAATTCAAATAATTATTAGTTCGTTCAATTATGATGCAAAATGACTTAGTTAGGAATACTAAGTTGTGATTACTACATTTACACCCTTATTAATTATGAATCTGAATATGAAATGACTTTGGAGTTTATGAGATAAACTTTTTAGAGGATGAATATTTTACATTGAGAACAAGCACTTGATAATGTAATCATATGATTATGATCATATTATTCTCTATTATGGTTGATATCTCACATGATTAACCTTACATAGCCTTTGAGGTCACCCTTTTCTTATGTTTTTCATCTCCAAGTTTTGATGGAAGGTTCTATGTATGATATGTCTATAAGGGTACTAATATGAATAAATTTGTGCGATATTTTGAAGATACATTTAGAAATAAGTTTATTATATATCTAGTCTCCAAATAAACTAAACTATTATAGTCCTTATGAGTGTATATATGTTATATGAATTTAATATTGTTTTAAAAAGATGTAATATTTATGTATTTTATGCTGAGATAATCTTAGTTTTGACCCCTATATAGGTGAATTTCATATATTAATAAGTGTTGAAGATAAATGAAAATACATTCCATTATACTAAAAAATATGGACATCATATTGATGGATTTGTGATCCCTAAATATGGAAAATGACTAATTGACCATTTTAATATGTTTCCATGTGAATAAGAACTTTTTTATATGATTTGACCAATTTATGGGATATGTTACATTTGAATTAAATAATAAATGAGGAATGTTACTTTGGATCATAATGAGAATTCAAGGCATCAAATTCATTCACGATTGAATTATACAGATGAGAAATCTTTTGAGGATTATTTGATATTATTTTCATGGAAATGAAAACATGTTTGATCATTTTTTACCCCTTTATAATGATTTATCACGTTAATAACAATGTGAAGCTCAAAATAAAATTATTATTATATAAAGAAATTCATTTATAGGATTGACATGTGTTTAATTCTTATAGGTCAAAATGAATCAAAGATCATTTTTAAATGTTATCTCTTTGAATTGAGTTAATGTTATGGAACCTATACATATGATTTTTAATTTATTAAAAATTGTTAATAATAAAAAATATTTCATTACGTCATACTAATAATAATTATAATTATATTGATTCATAGTTGATTCATACATTTGTAAAATAACTTTAAGATAATTGTCATATTTTTCCACATCAATATGAACTCATATTCATGGTTTTGAGCCCTTGATAGGTGATGTTTCAATTTAATTAAAGTTGAAATGGTACTTTTGATCATTCTAAGAAATAAATAAATTTCGTTGTTGTTTAGTTGACTTATAAATTTGGAAATATATTTACATATTGTTATCTTATGTGATCAAAGAAATGAAATATCATTTTCTCAATTTTAACTCATTTGAGGTGACACATCACTTAAATAACATTATGAAACTCAAATGAAACTTTTGATCATAATAAGAAATTTTTATATTGGATTAAAATTGGTTTTATTCCTATAAATCATCATTGACTCAAATATAATTTTCCATTTTCTATTGTCAATTTGAACTTATATTATTTGGTATGTCCCATTAAAGGTTGATATGTGATTTTGATAAGAATATAAATGTGAAATGAAATATTGAATCCTACTAAGTGATCTAGTAAGTATCTTGATGTTTCGTTGATTCTTATAGATGAAAAATTATTCGAGGATCATTATCTTATGTTTTCATAGAAATGTGAACTCTTTGCCCAGATTTTTCACATTTGAAATGACTCATCACTTTAATAACAATTTGAAGCTCAAATGATACTTTTGATTATATTGAGAAATTTGGGTTTCTGATTGAAGAATCTTTTACATATAATTATTAATTAATTTAAAGACTTTCTTTAATTGTCTTCATGCCAATATGAGATTTCTTCTCTGATAGGAACCCAAAATTTATGATATTCAATTTAATAATAACTATTAAAATTGAAAATCATACATTAAATTATATTGAGAGCCATGGGAATCAAATTGATGTTCAATTGATTCAAAAAAATCAAAAATTAGTCAAGAATTATTGTTCTACGATTCCACCTAAATTGAAAGTCATTTCCTCAAGATTGACCTCTTTATTTGCGGTGTGCATTTTTAATAAAAATATAAAGGTAAAGTGGTACATTTGATCATACTATGTAATATGAACATTATATTTTCGTATAGTTGATTCATAGAGAAGAAAAAATATTAGGGGATTATTCTTCTACATTTTTAGGGAAATATAACTCATTTTTATCCATTTCATGTTTGAGGTGACTCATCACTTGAATAAAATTATCAAAATCCAACAAAAAATTTGGTCACAAAAAATAATTCAGGTTTTGAATTGATATGTGTTTGATTTCTAGAGATTATAAATGAATGAAAAATACTAATCAATTTTCTAATAAATAAAATATTTTTTATCAATTATAAACCCTACATAGGTGGTTTTTTAATTACTATATACAAAAAATATGAAATTATATTTTCCATCCTAGGGAGAAATCCAAGAATTCTATTAACACATGGTCAATTATAACAAATAAAAAATGATTAATGGATTATTAACCTAATGATTCATAGTGATACAAACTCATATACTTGGGTTTGACCACTCAATAAGTGATATGAAATTTAAATAAAAATATAAAATAGTAATATTTGTTTAGATGCACAAAGTAATCCAATCCTCAAATAGACACATGGCTGATTAAAAAAGCTAAAAAATGATTCTAGGACCATTGTTATATGTTTTCAAAGATATTCAATCTTTTTTTCTCAATTCTATCATTTTTAGGTGACTCATCACTTTAATATCCATGTGATTGTCATATCAATTTTTTTATCAAAATGATAATTTAGTTTATCTGACTGAATTATGTTTGATTCATACATATTGAAAATAAATCAATGATAATTTTATCATGTTTCCATGTAATTCCATGAAATTTTTCTCTGTTAGTAAGTATACATAGGATATATGTCATTTATTAATATGTGTTAACAATATTAAATCATAGTTTCCCTAAAAATTGGAAATATGGGTCTCATGTTGATGCACGATTGATTCATATATATCAAAAATGACACACATATCATTATGCTAAGTTTTAATGTGAAAAAAACACTTTTTCTATAGTTTGAACCCCTTATGTGTGTTTTTTCATTTGAATAAAATTATAATGGTCAATATGTACTTTGAGTTATATCAAATAATACAGAAATAAAAATGGAAGACGGTTAATTTATATAGATGAAAAAATTATTTGATGATCATTCTCATTTATTTCCATGTAAATCCAAACCCAGTTCATTTTTTACCCATTTTAGGTGATTCATCACTATAATAAAAATATGAATGTAAAAAATGTAGTATATCATTCTGATAAATATCGGTACTAGATTGACCTTGGTTTTATTTAAAATTATTAACATGACTCAAATATTTTTGCCAAAATTTTTCACAAAATTTTGACTTTTTTTATTGATTATGACCCCTAAACATATGAATTTTCATTTATTAAAATTTATTATTAATATGAACTCATACATTTCATCATTGCAGACAGGCGATATATAATATCGATGCCTATTTTTTTCAGTAGATCGAAAATGGAACAAGGATCATTTTCAATAATTTAAATATCAATGCAAACAGATCTTATTATATTTGAACCATTAATGAGTGATATATAATTTTAATAAAAATATAAAAGTGAAATTGTACCTTGGATTATATTAAGATATTTAGTAATCATATTTACATGAAGTTGATGTATATAGATCACAAATTATTTGTGGATTCTATTGTATTTTTCCATATAAATTTGAACTTATTTGATCAATTTTGTTCCCTTTAAGATGACTTGTTACTTTAATAACAATGTGAATGTAAAATAATTATTTTTTTTATCACTTTGAGAAATTCATGTATCATATTAAAATGTGTTTGATTCCTACAGATCATTAATGAATTGAATACCATTTTCTTTGTTTTCATGTTAATACATGATTATTTTCTCAATTATAATCCCAATATAGTTAATTTTTCATTTGTCAATATGTGTTACCTAAATGAAATCATAAATTCTATCATATTAGGATACACACCCTTCAAGTTAATACTAGATTAATTATTATAGATAAAGTATTAATCATGATCTTTTTTCATTTGTTACAATATAAATATAAACTCTTATTCCCAAGTTTAATTCTCTGATGTGTGATAGAACGTTTGAATTAAAAATAAGGTTAAAATCATACATTAGTTTATAATGAGAGATTCATGCATCAAATTGATTCTTAAATATGATAAATTATTTGAGAATTTGCATTTATTTTGCCAAGTGAATACAAACTCATTTTCATAGTTTTGACCACATAGCGGCGACTCATCATTATAATAAAAAAGTGATGCTCATAAATAAATTCAATCATTCTAAGATGTTTTAATTTAATAATTACATGTGTTTGAATCCAATAGATTAGAAATGACATAAAGAAAAAATTTCTATGTTTTCACAGTAATATAATCTTGTTTTCTCACTTATAATAAATACATGGACTATTTTGTAGTTATTAATAAATTTAAACAATATGAAATGATGATGTATATTATTATAGAAAATCTGGGATTTAGATTGTTGCACAATTTAATCATATGAATCAAAATTTACCCAAGGATATTTTCCCAAAGTTTGAATTTTAATTTAAACTCCAATGCCCGTTTTGAACCCTTAATGATATATATTCTATATTATTAATAATAAAATTTTAAAATGTTATTTATATTATACTGGACTATATATTCATATAATTTATACTTAGTTAATTTATACAGATCCCAAAATATTTTGTGATTTTTATACAATATTTTCATATAAATTTGAACTTGTTTCCCCATTTTTATCCCTTAGAATTTAGTAGAAAGATTAATAACAATATGATTGTCATAAAAAAAATTAATAATGGGAGGGGTTTGGGGCGTGCGTCGCGTGTTCGAGTCCCCAAGAATGTTTTCATTCCTTGTGTGTGTTGCAAAAAAATACAAATAATAATATGAATCTCAAAAATTACATTCAATTATAATGAGTAATTAGATCATCATATTGATGCGTGTTTGGTTCTAATAAATATGAAATGAATAAATTATTGATGTCTTATGTTTCTATAACCATCTAATATTCTTTATTGAAGTAACCCCTATATAGTTGATTTATCATTTATTAATTACGATTAATAGTATAAATTTAAACTTTCCATCACATTAGGATATTTTGGCATCATATTGATGAATGATTGATTCATATAGATCAATCACTATCCAATTATCAATGTACTATGTTTCCACACCATTCCAAACTCATCAGTTACATTTTTACCCATTGTTGAGGGATATTAATTTTAATAAAATTTTATTTTGAAAAAGTTATATTGGATCATACTGAGAAATATTTGGATGATATTGATGAATTGATGATAAATATAAAATAAAAATTAATCTTAGATCATTATCATATGTTTTTATATAAATTAGAATTTTTAATCTCGATTTTCATAAATTTTAAGTGACTCATAATTTATATAATAATATGAAGGTCAAACAACAATTTTTGTTATTTCAAGTAATTAAAGTATGTGATTGATTTTTGTTTTATTTATACAAGTCATAAATGACTTGAAGATCATTTTCCAAAGTCATTTAACCTTTTTGATATTGATTGCATGGTTATAAACCCTTCATATGTGATTTTTTAGTAATAAATACCTTAAAAATGTGAAATAATACTTTAAATAATATAGGAAAATATGGAAATTTAAATTAGATGTTATTAATTCCTACACATCTGAAATGAACTGGTAATATTTTTCTCATTTTTTCACATCATTCCAAATTTTTTTGATTATGTGTCACCAATTGATGGGTGATGTTTCATATTTTTGAAATAAAATAGTGAAATTGTAATTTGGGTTATAACAAGAAAAATGGGCATCATATTAACTCACATATGATTTATATAAATGATATATTATTTAAGTATCATTATCCTATGATTTTATGTAAATTGAAACTCTTTTGGTTAGATTTAATTTTTTTATGTGGCTTGTCACTATAATGATAAAGTGATATTAAAACGAAAATTTATATAATATCATGAAATGTGGGTATATAATTAAGTAAAATTTTATTTCTATAAATAAAAAATTACATCAATTTTATTTTATTAAGTTTTAATAGTGATTTAAGCTTATTTTCTCAATTATGACCTCTTTACACGTGATATTTTCATTTATTAATATATTTTGACAACATGAAATCATAATTTCAATCATACAACGAAATATAAGCAATATTAATAATGAAATTTTATTTTCTAAAAATTAAAAATGACTCAAGGATATTTGAAATATATTTCAATTTCAATAAAAAATCATTTTCTTAGGTTTTCCCACTTAATGGGAAATATGTCATTTTAATAAAAATATAAATTTAAAAGGACACATTATATCATACCTAAAAAACATAGAATAATATTGACACAATATTATTAATATATATAAAAAGGAATGTAGGATAATTTTTCTATGTTTTAATGGTAACATAAACCCATGAACTTGGTTTTGACGCCATTGAGGTGACTCATAACGTTACTATCAATTTGAAGCTCAAAAATATATTATGATAAAAATGATCAATTTGATCATTGAATTGATGATTTTTTTGCTTATAAAGATAGAAAATGACTAAAATAACATTTTATTTTTTTCTCCAAAATGAACATCCTTTATTTTTTATAACCCATAAAACAAGGGATTTTTCATATATTAATAAGTGTTAAAAATATGAAATCTTATTATTTAATATACTAGGAAATTCATGTATCATATTGATAAGATGTTGATGCCAATATATCAAAAATGATTAGAGGATAGTTATTTTATGTTTTAATTTTAATTTAAACATGTCTACTATGGTTTGACCCCATGTTGGGAGATATGTCATTTTAATAAAAATAATATCTGAAATTTGTACTCAGGATCAAATAGAGAAATTTTAGCATCAAATTTAGTTTCATAATATTCTTAAAGTTGAGAAATGAATTTAGTGTTTTTCAATAATATTTTATTTACAACTGTAAATGATTTTATCTATTTATATCCATTTTAGGTGACCTATCACTTTGATAACAACTTAAGGTAAAACTACACCTTTACTGATACTGAGAACTTCAGGTATGTGATTGATATTTGTTTGATTTATACAGATAAAAATGACTCAAATATCATTTTAGTATGTTTTTAAAACAATATTTTAATTTTTTAAGTGTTATTCACCCTACATAGTTGATATTTCATTTAAAAATAATTGTTAAAAATATAAAGACATACTTTCGGTCAAACTAGAAAATTCTGTAATGGGATTATTGTGCACTTGATTCCTACAAATCAAAAATTACATAATGATTGTTTTCTTATGATTAAATTTCAATATGAAATGGTATGTTTGTGTTTGAAAACATTATGGGTGAAATGTAGATTTAATATAAATCTAGTAGAGAAATGATACTTTTGATCATGTAGATAAATATTTTTGTCAAATTGGTCCATGATTAATTTATAAAACAATGATTTGAGGATCATTCTCATAAGGTTATGTTGAAATCCAAAATTATTGTATAAATATTGAAACAATTGGGATGACTCATCAAATTAATATAAATGTGAATGTAAAATGACACATTTGATCATTTTACAAAATTTGGGTATAAGATTTATTTTAATTTGATTCATATAGATAAAAACTAATCAATGATATTTTCTATATGTTTTGAAGAAAATATGATATTGTTTTCTTTTTTGAAACCCCATAACGTGTTATTTTTCATTTATTAATAAATTTTAACAATATAGAATCATAATTTACATCATACTAGGAAATTCGAGCAACATATTGATGTGACGTTGATTCTTATATATCAAAAATGACTCAATGATCTTTTTTGAACGTTCTAATATTATTAAGAACTAATTTTTTTGGGATTGATCCCTCAATGTATTATAGGATATTTTAATAAAAATCTTTTGGTGAAATGAAACTATAGAACATACTGAGAAATCCATCTATAAAATTGTCACATGGTCGATTGAGACAGATCAAAAATGATTTGAGGATCATTATTCAATGTTTTGTAATCAATTTTGACATGTTTTCTTTGTTTTAAAACCTTTGAGGTAACTCATAATATAATCAATAATGTAAATAAAAAAAGATTAATTTCATCATAATGAACAATTTTGGTATCATATTAATATGTGATTGATTTATGGATATAAAAAATCAATAAAATATCATTATCTTATATCATTGCAACAATTCTAGAAGGTTTTATTAGTTACGAAACCAATAATGTGTATTTTAAATTTATTAAAAAGTTTTAAAAATATGAAAACATACTTTCCATTATATCAATAAATGCATTAATTAGATTAATTGATGATTGTTTCACAAAGATAACGAAATTACTCAAGGATTCCTTAATATGTTATCACATTCATCTAAACTTGTTTTATTAGATTTGACCTATTGGTGGGTGATTATTTATTTTAATAAAAATATGTATTTAAATTGGTACTTAAGAACATAAAAATTTGTTTATGAATCATATTTACATGTGGTTTATTTGTATAGAATAGATATGATTTTAGGATTGTTCTCCTAAATTTTCAAGGAAATGTAAACTTGTTTTCCTAGATTTTCCTTCTTTTATATGACTCATTAATTTCACAACTATGTGTTTTCCAAATAAGTTTTTAGACTATACAAATAAATTAGTTTACTGACATGATGTGAGATTTATTTTTATAATTAAAAAATGACTCTAAGATCAATATCCTATATTTTTATTCTATTAACTATTTTTCCCTTGGTAATGAAACCAACACAAGTGATTTCTCAATTATTAATAATTTTTATCAATAAGAAATCATATATTACATCATGTTAATATTGTTTTCATTTCACTAATGTGCAGTTGATTCCTAGAGATAAATATGAATAATTGATTATTTTCTAATGTTTACACTTTAATCTGAACTCTTTCCCTCAGGTCTGAATCCTTGATGGTTGTTGTTTCATTTAAACATAAATATAAAGTTGAAATGGTACTTTAGATAATACCATTAAATATGGGAATCATATTTATGTGTGTATGATTATTGCAGACAAAAATTGATGTCTACATTGTTGTCTATTTTTTTTCATGGAAATTTGATTTTTTTTTATTTTTTTGAACCTTTCTAGGTTACTAATTACAATAATAATAACGTGAAGTTCAAAAAACACTTTCTATCATACATAGAAATATATGTATCATATTAATGTTTCTTAAATTTGAACTCATAAAAACTTTTGTGACTATCATTTTACAATGTTTATAAAAAAATAAGACCATTTATTTTCATTTATGACACTTATATAAGTGTTTTTTCCTTTTTTAATAAGTGTTACAAATGTAAAATTGTTCTTTCCATCTTAAAATGAAATTCACACATTTTATTTATGTGTGGGATATTATAACATATCACAAATTTCTCATGTATTTTCAACCTATGTTCCAACATTAATCTATAATCATCTTCTTGGGTTTGACCCCTTGATGGGTGTTGTGTAATTTTAATAAAAAAATAAAGTGGAAAGGGTACTTTATTACTCACTAAGAAACTTTGGACTCATATTAATGAACTATCAATTATTACATGTGAAAAATGAATTTGGGATTTTTCTCTAATGATTTCATTGAAATATAAACTCATTTCCTTCATTATTAACTCTTTTATAAGACTCTCTTCTTTTAAAAAAATTAGAAACTTAAACATAAAATTTAGTTAAATGAGGATAGTTATGAATCATATTTATGTTTTTTTAATTTCTAAAAATCATAAATGACTGAAAGATCATTTTCATAAGTATTCACAACAATACATGCCATTTGTTTCAGTTATGACCCATACATATGCAATTTTGATTTATTAATAAGTGTTAATAATAAAAAATATAACATTCATTTTTAGCATGAAATATTGGAATTGAATTAATTCATATTTGATTCATATACTTTACAAGGGAATAATGGTTCATTTAAAAAAGTTTACACATAAATAAAAACTCGTATACCTAGGTAAAACCATATGATGGTCAATGTGTTATTTTAACAAAAATATAATGGTGAATTGGTACAATGAATAATATTGAGAAAATTGGGAATAATATTGATGGATATTTTAACATTATAGATGAAACAATGTTTGGGTATCATCAAAATATATTATCATACAAATCAAATATCATCTTCTTGGTTTTTACCCCTTTAAGGTTACTCTTTACTATAATAACAAATTAACGTTCAAAGGGATTTTTTATCAGATAAGTAAATTTTGGTATTTGGTTGATGTGTTCTTAATTCCTCCAAATCATAAATGAATCAAAGATCACTATAATTAGTTTTGGATAAAATTTTAGTTTTTTTGTTATTTATTAACCGAGAACAACTTATTTTTCATTTATTTATATGTGTTAGAAATATTAAATCATACCTTTCACCATACATGAAATATTGGGATTCAGATTCATGTGTGGTTAATTCAAATTGATCATAAATAACTTGAATATTATTTTACAATGTTTCCACAATATCCAAACTATCATTCTTGATATTGACCCCTTGATGGGCGAGGTTTCATTTTGTTAAAAATGTAAAGGTGAAATGATACTTTTGGTCATATTGAGAAATATAGGTTTCAAATTTACATGTAGTTGACTCATATGTGTCAGAAATTATTTTAGTATTATTCATTATTGATTTCATCAAAATAAAATCTTTTTACCATTGTTTTACCACTAATTTGTGTCTAATAACATTAATAAAAATGTAAATCTCAAACTACTATTTTTATGATAATGATGAATTTGGGCATTGGATTGTGGAGTGTTTAATTATTAGAGATCATAAATGATTCAAAGATCATTTTTTAATATCTTCAAAACAATTAGAACTCATATAATATGGTTTGAACCCAAATATTTTACAATGGTAAATTAAATAAATTTAAATTTTATTGGTAAATCAAATATTATATCACCAATGATTTATTAAAAATTATTACACAAAAAAAAAATTTCATCCATAAAAAAAAATTAAAAATAAAGAACAAAAAACACCATACATTAAACATCATATATTAATTGATTGAATCACTATAAAATGCTGACTCTATTTACCATGAGTTGATAGTAGTATTACTAAATTGACACAATAAATAAAAGATATCAACCTAAAGGATTGAATAATCAACTAGTCTTGGTTGACTAGATATGTTTTTCCCATGTAAGTATTCAGTTGTCTTCAAAAATTATATATTTAGTATTGATTATTCTTATAGAAAAATTATGTATTAATGAAAAGGAATGTTATTTAATGCATGACATTGTATCTATATAATTATATATTAGGAATGATCTATTTATATGTTTTATAGAAAAGGAATTTTGAGGTTACGAAATGAAGAACTCAAAAGAGATGTTAAAGACTATGTAAAAAATAATGTGCGGTGATTGGTGAGATGATATTTAAAAGAATCAATAATTGGTGTTTTTTGATGAATTATAGTTCTAGATAAATTTTTTTAGAAGTGTTGAATTTACTGAGAGGGTCTTGAAGTTATTTAATGAAGATAGACATTTATTTGAGTGAATTTTGAAATTTTCTATATTCATGAAACTGATTTATATAAAGAATCTCAACATAGCCAATTTATTTTGATGATTCACAATTTTAGTAGTATGGGCCTCATCCTCAGTATCCTAGAGGTGGTGTTTGGATTATTAAATTATCATAATAAATAAGGTATCATTTCCTTATTGATAAAATAATTTAGTAGTCCTAGTAAACTAGATACATATATATGTCTTTAATTACATGTTAATATAAAAATTAAAACATATTTTTTTCGAGAATAACATTATTACCACTATAATATAATTTCATTTCAATCAAAATAAATGTCATGGATTCATGGGAAAGGAAAAATATAATACTGAGCTCAAATGTTAGTGTAAGGGTTATATACAATGAAAGATATCATGAATCAGTAATGAATAATCAATATATTAGGTTAAATAACATAAAATACATACCATTTAATAAATAAACTATGAATTAAATGAATCCAAATAAAATATCATCAATAAAATATCATGTATAATAAGAATAGAATTATAAAAATGGAAAAGAAAATAACTGAAAACACGTTTCATATAATCAATAACCTGAGAACAAAATTCATCAAGAGATAATATCATTGTGAAAATATAGTGGGTAATAATAACTGAATTCTTAACGAAGGTAATTAAAAATTATTTGATTTCATGACATAGGCACAAGATTACTCTACCACAATGATCTTACCTTAATAAAATTTAAAACTACAAGGTACAAACCCATTTTGTTTGGCCAAATGATTTTATGTTTTCTTATTGATTCGCCCCATAAGACCACTTCTGCATCAATGGGTATCTACAACTAGGCCCCACATATTACTTCATCTACTAATCATTCCTCACATATCAAGTAACAAATTTAACACATGGAAAATTTTATTTAACATCAAATATCTATATTGAGTATGAAATATATATTTATCAACATTTCTCTGGATAAAAAAATAAAATCCAATATTAAAATTCATATGTAGAAATCATATATGTCTTAATTAATAAACATATATTTGAAAAAGAATATTTTTATTTATAGGAAACTTAATTTCCAAGATAAAGTGAATAATTCATGGGAATGTAAATGAAAATAAATTTGAATCAAAGAAGTGAATGTTGACACATTCCTTGGTCAAAATGATGATAAACCATCCAGATGAATAATAAGTATAGTATCAATATAACATATATTCAATGGAGTAATAATAAAGGGGGTTTTTCATCGACTAATAAAAATACCATAAAATACCGTTAAAATAATTCTTCAATAAAATAACCATATAATTTTTAAAATCACTTTTTAAATATAAAATTCCAACAAAAAATTTGAAAATAAATTTATTTGAAAATAAAATTTGAAGCTTATACAAAAATATTTGAAATATTTGAGCGTTAATGATGGATGGGAATTCCATTCTGGCCGTACATGTAAAAAAATGTCTTTTCACTATTTTAAATAAAATCCAAAAATGAATTCTTTTGAAACAAAATAACGATTCCTTTAAAAAATTTATAAAAACTAAAAGTTGGTAAAATTTCCTTCAATAAATCATTTTTTAAGTTAAAAAAATTAATACTTCTTGGAAAACATCATCTTGTACGAAAAAATATATTCGTTTTAAGAGAGAAATGATGATTCATTTTCTTAAAAACATTTTATAAATCATTTGAAGTACCTAATAGTGGTAAAATGTTAGTATTAATTGAAATAAAATTACAAATGATCTAATAAAATAATAGGGATTATTAATCATTTATCAAATAATTCACTTCAATGAAAATTCATGTATAAACAATCTCTATTAAAAATATATTATGAAATAAACAATTACAAAGATCAACATTCAAGTGAGAATTAACCGTAGAATTTATTTTGTGTATAAAATTTAAATCTAATTTTTTTTGAAGTACCATATTATATATTAAAAATTAATTTCATGAATAATATTATAATATCAAAGACAGAAAGGAGTATTATAACCCAATAAAAGTAAATTAAGTTATGAAATTATTTAAAACTTATTATCTTTAAATTAAAATCACTTTTGATGAAATATTTCAAATTAAAACAATATATACCCTGGAAAATTAATTATTAATGATATTACATGTCAAATGTGTAGTATATACACCACATTATAATGAATTGGTGGATAATAAAAAATAAGCCTCAATGGAATGTAAATTGTAAAAAAGTCCATTAACACATGATTCCTTTGGGTTGAATATTCTTTATCATCATGTATAGTGTTTTTAAAATGTTATTAACTTATTATAGAACTATTTTAATATTTATAATATCATATATGATTCTTTTATAAGATATTATCACCCTTTAGTTTATAATATTCCATTATTTTCATTATTTTGAGGGTTAATTTCTTGTTTTATCATGCATGTTTCAATATTAATGATCTAGTTATTACATATATTATACAGTTATATAATATATAAAATAGTAATCAACATATAATTATCATATATTTGTGTCAATTATACTTTTAATCCCATTTATGAATGACGATTTTGAGAAATGAAGTATATTATGATCATAGAGATTCTAGGCTGTATTTAGAATTGAGTAATATTTACATTCCCTAATGTTTGTTATGAAAAATTGGTAAGTAATAAATTATCATCAAATATTGATAAGAACATCAAATTATTTCCCTAAATATATTTATATATATATTAACCATACGTGTGTATAGATTGGAAGAGATTCAATTCTCTTTGTGAAGACGGTAGTCCACACATACACGAACGATGCTCTCATCTTTAAGTGAGTTAAATGGTAAGAAAGGAAGTGATATATTATATTTTATTAATTATAACTATGTCATAAATATATTAATTATTTTTATTATTTGACAAATAATTTTTAACTTAATCCTTATTACCTTCCATGTAAATAATTAGTGAAAGACAAATCACATCTCGTCGCAAAGAAGTAGTCCACCATACAAACGAGAGATGTTATCATATACCATAAAGAAAGAAAATTCAAGATTAATATATTATAAAATGAATAAATATGTATAAATATGTCATAAATATCATATATATGATTTATATCCATCATCATACCAAACCATGATATGTGGTAATGAAAAAATGAATGAAATCCATTCATGAGGTGGTAGTCTATCGTACAGACAAATAATGATTACGTAACCCATTTACTAAAAGTGTAAATGGTTGTGTTTCATTTCCTTATTAGAAAAAAATAGGATATTTAAGATCCTTATCATATTATATCAACATGTTTTAATAATAATTTATGTATTTGGATGGAGAAATAAACTAGAAATGGTCCTGGAAGAACGTTACCTCTTCTTCAGGTAAACACCTTAGGTTTTTACCAAAAGACTTCATAGGTTGGATTTATTCAAAATATAAATCTTCTAGGATGATATCATTAATATTTGATATTTATTTTCTAAGGGTTTTTTTCATGTTAAATGGATTCATAGGTGTGAAGAAGTGAGGGGAGTGAGTGTCCTTTTATAATTCAGGATGAGTGGAATTTTTTTTGTAAATACCAAAAAGTATTCAATAATATGAGGACACTCTAAGATAATGTGGCTCAAACATTTATAAATAATGTAGTGTAGGGTTGATATGGTAGAGACCCCACACATAATAAAAAACACCTTTATAATCCTTAAATTCCTTAGTACTTAAGTTTACTCCCTTTTCACCAATTTAGTTTCTACCATGTAATTTGTTTTTTAACCTAGGTAATTAAATTATTTATCCTAAAATAAACTAATAATCATTATATAACTTTTATTTACTTATTATAAATATTAAATTAAATTTACTAAAGAAAATTCTATGTAGTTTTGAATTTATTTTAATACAAGCTCATGTAATGTGCAAAAATACCTCCTTTTACCTTAACCACAGTAATTAATTTTTATTTTTATTACTAATTATTACGTCAAAAAATTATGTTCAATTTATTAAAAAAAATTAATAATTATTATTAAATATATTTAATGAATTTTATAACATTAAATTCAATTATTTTAAAGAATTTTATTTTAAATTAATCCCGTAAATGTGATAAGAAATCTTGTTTTGAAAGAGAAAATATTCAAAATGTTACAATGTTTTTATATCCAAATTAAATATACATTGAACACAATTACATAAATTGTATTAATAGATATATAATTCAACTAATTTTTCTATAAAAACAATATCAAAAATTATTTATCATTAAAAATAATTTAAACTAAAAAGTAGTTTTCTATTAAAATTAACTATTTTAACTATTCCCCTAAATATAAAAAATTTCAGAAAAATACAAAATATTCACACAATATAATTTTTTCGGATTTTTATTAAAAAAATATGTTAATTTTATGAAATAAATTTTATCAATGTAGTAAAAATTAGTTTAAATTATGTGAGAAAAGGGTGAATAAACCATCATTTTAAAAAATATATTTTTTAGAAAAAATTTATTTTTTATCGTTTAAATGATTATTATTTTACTTCAAATTAATAGATAACCATAATTATCATCATATAGTTCATACTATTCACAACCTCCAGTTTACTTTCTAGTTGATTACTATCATATTAAATATTAATATTTTAATAATATTTCATGTTTCGTTTAAAATCTTTGTTGCATATAACACAAGCTAAACACTATATCACTTTTAAAGAATGCTATTGAAGATATTTAATTTAATTAAAAATAAATATATCATAAGTTTCTAAGTATTATATTTTATTCTAATATTGGTGATGTGTTTCATGAATGTTATCGAATACAATGTTCTACTTTTGGAACTTTAGGTTGTTGCATTATTCTCACCTTAAATAAATTATGTCCTCCCAATTTTATCTTATTCTCAGTAACAAATGGTTTAGAATTTTAAAATACCATTGTTGAAAAATCCAGATCATAAAAGGGTTAATAAAACATCCTTTTAGTATGATGTATAGAGAAGTATAATGGTCTAATGGGATAACACATAATTATGTATCTTTGTAGGGGAACATTGGTGATCAGTGAAGATATAGACATAGATGAAAAGCATAATTCATTATAGAGAGTGATATAGGTAATTGATTACAATAATGTGAATTATAAATTTAATGTTAAGGCCCAAAAAATCATAAATTTAGGATGATTTAAAATACCAACTTATTTATTATATTTGAATATAATAGGATAAATTTTTTGTTTCAGGATTCTTTTCTTAATGTCGAGGAATTAGGTTACTATCTATGAATATAATGAAATATATATACATGATATGTTCCTATTTCATATAGTCAATTTCTTCCTTTAATTGTGCTTAAATAAACATCCAATTCATTTCTTACTCTAAAAAATGAATATCCAAAAAATGAATTTTTTAAGCATGGAGAACTAAAATTCACATTTAGAAGATTGTAAGATCCATAAAAGTGTGAAAAGTCTTTCCTTATATCTCAAACTATTTTCCAAAACCAATATGGTTAGAATAATTTATCGAATATAATAAATTATTCTATAATCATCAACAGTAACACCATAGGTTCATTATTAATATTAATCCATCAAGTTAATTAAGTAAAATAATGGCACACTAACTAGTAAATCATGTAGGATACTGGTAGGCTTTAAACCCTTATCACCCTATAGTCATGTGTCCAATCCCCATGGACTTTATGAATGCGATGAGTTGCCACCTAACATGCGGACTCTCCTTTTCTAAACTAAGTTTGTATAATTCCTATAAAATTCTCAAAAAAATATGATTGACATCCTTCAAATAAAATATATCATTAAAAAACCTTTTTACTAGGGTTTTCAAAAAAATTTATTTTTTTACATAATGTAAAATAATTATATTTTACTATATTATAATATTAGTAACGATCACATTAACCCTAAATTTTTTCAATACCACAAAACATAGGCTTATAAAAGGAAAAAGAATTATTCTTTAAATAAAATTTTCACAAAAACTTTTACATTACATAGATTTATCTAAAAATAACATTAATATTAGTAGAATCCCGTAAAAAAAACTAAAAATAAGTGTTTAAGACTTTTAACTTATGATAAATCTAAAAATAGTAATCCCAAAACTTTTTCCATAAATATTATGTTAATTAATACATATATGATTTTGAAATTTTACAGAATCATTAAGAGATTCATGATTCCATTTCCAAAATATCATTTGTAAAAAATACTTCTGTAATATAATTCTAGAACCCCATTAAGTACATTAACCATTATATTTTAATTAAGGAACTTCCTTGGACAATGAGAAAACCTTTAGATGAGTTTATTGACTTAGATAATTCTATGGTTCTCCACATTTAAGATAATGAATATAAATGTATCCGTAGGTGTAGATTTATTTCATTTCATTATACTATGCATTTTTCCTTAGTAATTATTTGATTTATTCCTTTCCTTTACACACATAAATAATTTTACGATTCCATTAGGACACTTTCTTGGGAATATCCTTCCATATTTCTAACTTGAATGAAATCATGCCTTCTTTATTCCATGTTCTCTATCACCCAAGTGCTTAGAAACCTCTACCCATATCTTCTTTAGTGAGCCCGAGAGTTGGTTAAGGTAAAGGTTTTAATCATATTTCAGGATAAATGACTAATCATAATCATTATATTTTTCACTCTTATCATCATCCCATTTGTATTCTCAAAGTCACCACATTATCCTTCATTTTCAATGTTAACGTGTTTCAATTCAGTTCCATCCGTTGACTAAAACCAAAAATCATAGTGTGATAAAAATAACCATAATGGGAAAACAATATAATCATTTATATGATGTATAAATGATGACACATTACTTACAATATAATACCCCTTAATACTAAACTAGAAGATTTGTTTTTATCATTTAATCAAATCCTTCATAATGGTTTCAAAATTAAATGTGAAATATTCGAAAAATATCCCCTTGGAGTTTCAAACTAGTTGCGTAGTAAGGCCTATTATTGTGCACCGGGTAATGATCAATTCAAGAACAATGTTCCCTTTTTAGAGTTATTACCCCTAGGTAAATTTGTTTTAGAACAACATCTACCTCTAGTAAATAAGTATGAATACATTTCTAAGAAAAACCACACATTATTAACCTTAACACAATTTATGATGTTCTTCTATACTAATTCTCAAAGCTAATCATATGGTTTAATTTATAATATATGTTTTCTTAAATATATTTCCTAAGGTTTATAATAATATTCATTAGTTACCGACTACATAAAACACAACCCCAGTAGCCTGGATCTGGGTCTATATTATTATGTTGGAATAATATACGAAGAATCATATCCCAATGGACTGAATAATATAGTTGTCTCGATAAAATAAATACAAACTTAACACATAAATTACATTTGAATATACAAATTTGAACACATTTTTATGAGAATAACATTATTCCCATTGTCATTTTATTATATGTAATTTGTAGTAAACTTCATGGATTCTGGGGAATAGAAAACAAATAAGGGATATCTCAAATTCTCATAAAGGGTAATGTAAAGATGATTCTATCATGAATCAATAATGGGTAATTAATATGTCAAGTTAAATAAATAA
The DNA here is from genome assembly GCA_963277665.1 of Viscum album. Taxonomy (NCBI): domain Eukaryota; kingdom Viridiplantae; phylum Streptophyta; class Magnoliopsida; order Santalales; family Viscaceae; genus Viscum; species Viscum album. The sequence continues at coordinate 1,230,157,940 of OY728133.1, read as the reverse complement.
AAAATAATTCCTTTAAATTAATTTAATAATAATTAAATTAATCCATTGATAATATCATTGTGAAAATATCATGGATAATAATATAAGGAATAATAAATTATATAAGGTAAATAACTTAAAACACATGTCATTTAATCAATAAACTATGAATGAAATGTAACCCAAGATAATATAATTGTGAAAATATAATGGATAATAACTACAGAATTACTAAAGATAAAAATTTTAATTATTAGATTTCATGTCTTAGTAACATGATACCTTTAGCATCATGATATATCCTCATGACAGTTTAAAACTACTGCGTACAAACTCATTTTGTTTGGACAACATATTTTATGCCAGTTTACTAATTTTCCTTATGAGACTACCGATGTATTGAGGAGATATCTATAACAAGTCCCTAGCCATATCTTCAAGTCCAAGACATTCCTTATATATCAAATAATTTATTTAACTCATGAAAAATATTCTTTATCAACAAATATCAATATTTAGAAAAAAAATTAAAATTTATCAATATTTCCTTAGATAAATAAATAACATTCAATATTCAAACACCATATTTAGAAATTATACATAGTTTAGTAAATAATTATATAAAGGGTAAATAATATTGATATTTAGTGGAAATATAATTTCCATAGGAAATTTAATAATTCAAGGGATTGTTAGTGACTACAAAAATGAATCAACAAATTGAATTCTAATACTTTCCATATTAAACATGATCATAAACCATCCAGATGATGAATATGGATGATATTAATTCAAAATATATACAATGTATTAAAAATAATGGATTCTTGTAAATAGTGGATAGAAATAAAATAAAAATATTTTTAAAATAGTCTTGAGGAAAATATTCATTTCATTTTGAAAATATCTTATTACAACAAACTTTTATCAATAAATTGAAAATAATTTTTTTTGAAAATAATTTTTAACTTATTTATTAATATTTAAAACATTTCATTGTTCACCATGATGGTAAATTCCATTCATGTTGTCCACCGTAAAAAAAGGACTCCTTTTACTTTTTCAGTAAAATCCAAATTTGCATTATTTTGAAAACAATATTAATTTTTATATAAAAAGGTTTTTTCAAAATGTAAAATAGGTAAAATATTATTTAATAAATCATTTATAAAGTTTGATTTATTTTTTAAAATGTTTTTTTTGAAAATATGGTTTAAAAAAAAATATATTTCTAACCGAAGAAAGAAAAGAAGTTATATTTTCATAAAAATCATTTAACAGTAATTTAAAGTACCAAATAGTGGGAAAATGGTACTATTAAATGAAAATGATCATCAATAAACATAAGATAATAAAATTAAAGGGTTTATTAAATAGTTATCAAATAATATCTTTTATTGAAAATCATATATAAATAATCTAGATTAAAATGGAATTGTGAAATAAACCCTTACAAATATAGTAAAATTTATGTGATAACGAAACAAATAATCTATTATATTAACCAAATATAAATCCATATAAAACAAGTGTAAATATAATAATATAGTTTCAGAATTCATTTCATGCAGAGATATTATAATATCAAATACATTTAAGATTAATATAACCGAATGAAAATAAATTTAGATATGAAATTTGTTAACACATAATAACTTTTTATTCAAATACCCTTAGATAAAATAATTCAAATTAAAACATAAATTCCATGATTAATGAATTATAAATGATATTAAACATGAAATTGATAGTATAGACACCACATAAAATGTAACTGGTGAATAATAACAAATAAGTCTCAATGGAATGTAAATTGGGAAAAAATACCTTACCTCAAAATTTCTTTTTGTTGAATGAGATTTAGCTTCATGTATAGTTATTTAAAGAATGTTATTAACTTATTATAACAAAATAGTAATATTTATCATTTCATTTATTATCCCTTTATAACATATAGTCACCCTTCAATTAATAATCTTTCATTATTTTCAATGTTTCGGTTTTAATTGCCTTATTTTCTCTTTCATGTTTCATCATGAAAGATCAGATTCATGAAAATATTATAAAATTATTTCATCTCTAGAATATTAATCATGAAATAATTATCATATTTATGTGTTAATTATACTTTTAATAACATTCATGAAATGTAGTTTTGAGAAATTAAGTACATTACGATAATAGAGACGGTATGCCATTCGTACGAATAAGTAATGTTTCCATATTTCAATGATCATTATAGGAAAGAGTTAAGGAATATTTTAAATATAAAAATATATCATAATATTATATTATTTTCTTAAATATTCTTATATATATCATCTATTTCATGTGGATTTTATAATAGAGTCACATCACTTCATGAAGGCGGTTTTCCACATGTACACAAACAATGTTATCATATGTAAGTGTGTTAAAATGTAAGAAAAGAAATGATATGATATAATTTTAGAATGATACCTATGTCATAAATAAAATACTAATTTCAGGTTTATTGTTCAGAGTGGATACTCAAGAGGGGTGGGGGTGAATTGAGTTCCAATTGAAATTTCTGTTAAAATATTGTCTATTAAAATCCCCGAATTTATAAAACAAGTTAAACTGTAGTGAATTTATACAGATTGTAAATGTTCACTTAGCTTATCAAATATTGATTAGGTCTCAGTGAATTTAACCACATGATTAAACTAACTTTTGAAACTAACCTTCTGATTTACAATAAGTATAAACACTTTCTAATTTAACTATCAAAGTAACTTTAAAATGTTTTTGTATTTCCAAGTAATAGTAGTGGAATATAAAAGATATATGTAGTATACTTTAAACTTAATCAAAAGATGCACAACTGATATAACAAGCGGTTCAGTCTCAATCCGAGACTTAGTCCTCTCAAATTTATATAAATTTGACCCACACCTTGGATCGGGGTTAAGAACAGTTTAAAAAATTGTCCAGGCCATATAGGGACCTCTACCATAGTTGTTTGTGGGAAACAAAACAAAGAACATACCACACAAGGACCGCTTCCATAGTTGTCATAGGTAAACAACAGTAGGCAAATTTGGTTTGAGGATTTTGTTATCCTCCAGTTCAGCACTGGAGAAAGTGTGTGTAAGATATACAGAGTGCACCACACTACTCGAAAATAAATAAACAAATAACATAGAGAGAATAGATAAGAGTTTAGAAAGCTCTAGTGATTAGCAATGCAGCTCTGGACTCGTTGGATTCAGCAAAAATGCTTTTAAGTCCTTCTCTAGTTTTTCTGTTGAAAAACAGAGTGTCGTAGTCTAGCTTTTGTTCTACAGGAGTGAATATGTTCTCTTGACTTCAGTTACTCCATTAGTGTAGGATTGGAGGTGTTGGAACTTTTTTCAGGATTTTTCAATGTCTTCTTCATAGTTGTGCTCAGGATTGTTCTTCAGTTCAATACAGAGCACTTCACATGTGTTGTGTAATTTATATCAAGGTGACTTCTTTTTTTTACTATAGATGAGACTTCTTTTTATTCCATAAGAATCGGCAGTTATAATGAATCCCTTTTCATAAGTATGAGGCATGGATTCCTGAAATGCCAACAAGTATCATTAAATAACATTAATGGCATTAAAAACATCAAATATGACCATTATAATAATTTAAATAATATTGAAAAAAAAGTTAATAAATGGTGTCATTGTGATTATGTAAATTGTGTCTTCTTCACAGTATGTACTTCATGGTGTGTGTTTCACGGTGTCTCCATGTCACGGTGTGTCCTTCACGGTGTCTGGGTCACGGTGTCTGGGTCACGGTGTGTCCTTCACGGTGTCTCGGTCACGGTGTCTGGGTCACTGTGTGTCCTTCATGGTGTGTCCTTCACGGTGTCTGGGTCACGGTGTGTCCTTCACGGTGTCTGGGTCACGGTGTGTCTGTTTGACTGTGACTGTGTCTTGCTCACAATCTGTCTTACTATGTCAACCATCATTGTGTCTTTATACATAGACAAATATCTATATTTAGACTTAAATAGTAATTTGAAAAATATAGATTAAGCTTATTTATTAGAGAGTAAGAGAAGTTAAAACATAAATATAAAGGCTTGATAATATAAGTGAGTTTTTTGATCATGCATAAGACTTGTAAGTAATAAAGAGAGTAATTAACATCAATAAGATTTGATATCATTAAAAAATGATGTGTAGTTATTAGTGATATTGGAGAGCATTAACAGTAATAGGATTTGTGATCATAAAACATGATTAATACATGGGGAGTCCAATAATCTCTTCCTTTTTGATGATCACAAATTGTGTATAGGTAAAATATAAAAGAGATGCAACATTAGAGAATAAAACAGATTTGACAATTAGAATACTAATACATGTACTTTTACTTGGAAATTTTCTCCCACTTTTGGGATTATCAAAAAGCAGAGAAAGTGAAATGTAACACTGCATTTTTCATTAAAAGGTTCATAATAAAACAGACAAGAGAAATACAAATAGTAAACAACAAAAGACATCCCATAAAAAAAAGTAGTATCTGGAGTCTTCAGGGATCAACCTTTTCGTTGCCTTTATCAGCAGTAGGAGTTGGGGTAGATATAGAAGAAGGCATATATATGGTAGACAAAGAGGGTAAGGGTAGACCTTAAAAAATGGATGGATCCAATGTAGGAGAAGTAGAAGATCTAGGCTGTGGTTGTTCAAGAATGACTGGCCGGATCTGAGAAAGGGCTTGGCTGACTGACATGGTAGTTGAGGCGAGGGAAGGTAGACTAGTTCTAAGGGGAGCAGCAGCTGGAGCAACAATAGCAATAATCTGAACATGAAGATATGGCTTTTAAAGATTTATGAAATCAGTAATGATTTCTCCACCATATTGTATAGCCTTTTTAAAATTGTCCTTATTCTCCACAAATTTGTCCAACAATCTAGTGAACTCTGTAAGATTCTGAACTTGAGCTTTAAAATCTTGAGTCACCGGAGGGATTTTCAGGTTTTCCACAAGATACTTCAAGTGATTTTACATATCACTTTTAGAGAAAATCTGGGTAAGATAAAAATATATCTTCTTGGTGATCTCCTGTTGAGCATCATTGGGTATCTTAGAATGGATCTGTACAAGATCAAGTTCTCTATCACTGTTCTCCATAACTACAGCTAGAGGAGACAGATCTAAACCACTAAAAGCAATTTGATGTTCTTCCTTGATTATGGATTGAAGCACAGAATCATCCAAAGGAGGTGTGGAGGTCTGACTAGGAGCAGGAGAAGCTTTTACAGCTAGGTATATAACTTTGAGCTGTTTTAAAACATTCTGCAGACATCCAGTGTACTCATCTGTGAGCTTATTCGGATTTTACACAAGCTCCCTCATGCGTTCCAGCATTTTTGTGTGTCTTTTACCAATATTCTCATCAATAGACAATAGATATGGATGCACTTGAGACACAATCTCTCTAGCAAGGGTGGAATCAGTTGGTTCAGGAGAAGCAGCAATAGGTGCAGGGGAAAAAATAGGAGTAGGCATAGTCTTTGATCTTAAAGATAGTTCTTATTAAAGGTTTTCCACCAAACCTTTCAAATTTGCAACATCAACAATAAGCAACTTATTTTCAACCCTGACTTCTTGAATCTCACATATCATCCTTGGTTGAATATTCAATATAATATTTTCCAGCAAAATTGAGGCATCTTATTGACTTAACTGGGTTACAGGACGAGGATGAGTGGATAAAATCTTCTCAACACCAGCCAAGATAGCCTCTCCAGAGATTCTAAAATCATCCTTAGTTACAAAAGAGTGTTGATCGGGTAAGAGTGCAGGTAAAGATAGTGGAACAGGTTCTGGAGAAGATTATGGTTGTGATTCGGATTCATCTTCAGACTCCGATTGTGATTCATGTGGAGGTTCTGGTTCTGGTTCTGGTTCTGGATGAGCTACAAACTTCAATTGAAACAAAGAAGAATGATCTATACCAGTTGTAGTCATTTTCTCTGACTCACTCACATCATAAAAACATGGAAATTAATACCGAGTGTACACAGAATATGTGATAGTAGGTTGAGATGTTTCAGTATATCTATCTTATATAATCTCAAGGATTTTAGGTTCCTCTACCTCAAAATGTTCTTCTATTTCAGATTCTTAAGGCTCATGAATTTGGTCATGATCCATGGGATCATCTCTAATCTCTTCCGCAAACTCTTGACTTGCCATCTGAAAGGAAATTTCCATCCTCTCTTCAGTAGAGGTTATGTACTCAGGAACTGATCATTCCACTGGTTGTGCATCTAGACTTGCTTTATTTTCAACAGGGATATCCTCTTCAACAAGATCTATCTCCACCATTTCTTTCTACTCTAAATTAGGAAAAAACAATTTTCTTGCAGTCGTAGGATGAGTTTCTGGATTGACATTCTCACTAAAATCAGGAGCTTCTTCTTCTCTAAATCCAACATCAACTTCCTCTCTTGAAAGAATTTCAATAGGAACATCAGCAGGGATAGTAGTCCTTTCTTTCTCAATAGGAGCCACTTCCTCTTGTGGTATTTCAGCCTCTTCTCTAGGTGGTACTTCATCTTCCACTTCCTCTTCTTTTTCTTCTGAATACTCAGCCACTTCATCTGGTTCCAAACCTAGATCAGCTAGGTTCTTAGGTCTTCTTGTAAAATCAATAGGATTAAACTTCTTATAAAATTGATCATTATCCTCAACCCATTGCTTCTTCCAGGGGTTTCAACTAATCTTCATCCTTCTGATGATAGGCTTGGATAAGCAGAAATAAAATTCCTCTAGCTTTTCTTTATTCGGACCAACCATTCCTTTGGCAACTAGCATGGCTGAAATCATCCTTGAGTGAAACAAGTAGGTGGATTTGGAAGTGAATCTAACCAGCTTACATATATGGTTAATAATATACTTTCATAGGTTTATCTTATGGTCATTATTCAATAGGTGAATCAGGAACACATCCTGATACTTCATCATAGCAAAATCTCATTTTCTTGGACTAATCAAATTCTGAACAAATTTGAATAGTAGTCTTGTCTCCCCATCTAACCCAGCAGCTATGGCCCTTCACTTGGTTCCATTTCCAGTCAGGATTTCCAAATAATTCTCCAGGTCAATGATGTTAGTTGTTGGAGGAGGGTCTCTTTGGTAATCCTCACAAACTCCTTCATGTGGAATCCTTAGGCATGAAGCCCACAACCTCGAAAAGAAAGAACACTTCTGACCATTGATCCACCTGGTCACCATAAAGATTTCTCCAAAATCAAAGGAAAAATTCACATATTGGTAGAATTAAGATACCAATCTCAGGTAAATCGGTCTATCTTTTCTAGAGAACCATTCAAACCAACCTTGTTCTCTTAAGATTTTCATAATTAAAGACTTACTATACAACAGGCACTCTGGGAAAACCTCTTTTTCAGGAACTACGGTACTGTTAGAAAGGTTTGGGTTCAGGGGTCCATCAGGTGCTATCCTATATCCTATTCTGTTTCTTAGAGCAGCACTTCTCAGACGAGGGTGAAGATGGATTCTTCATCCTAGGCATCCACTGCAGGTTCAAGCGAGAGAGAAGAAGGTCTTCAAGAATGAGATGATTTAAGAGAGGGTTCGGGTAAGGAATCAAATGAAACACTTATGTTTTATCATTTGGGAATGTCAAACATCTTAAAAAAAACACGGGAAATAAAATACCGGTGAAATAAAAATTACCGCGATATAGGTTAAAAATAAATGCATAAATAATCTTCACAGCGAGACCATGAGTAGGCATTACAGTGTGATGAAACAAAGTCATCACGGTGAGATAGTGACCATTCTATGCAGTCACAGTGAGATAGTGACCATTCTATGTAGTCACAGTGAGATAGTGAGTGAATTGTTCTGTCATGGTGAGACAGTTAAGGGACATACCGTTAGTACAAGGTGTTAAACTGTGAGACTGTAAGCATGAAGCAGTAACTTAGAAACAATGAGCATGAAACTGTAAAGTAAAATACAGTAAAGTATTAATCATTTAGATCAGTAAGATATCTATTTGTGATTAATCATACCAAGATCATGTATGATGTAGTATAATATTTCAGAATTTAATGGTTTAGTGAATATATCAGCAAATTGATATTCAGTACCAATGAATTCCAATGTGAAATCACCTTTTTGATAATGATCCATCAATAAGTGATCTCTTACATCAATATGTTTTGTCCTAGAATGTGAAATAGGATTTGTTGAAATGTTAATAGAACTTGTGTTGTCACAATTTATTGGGACATGTCTGAATTGATATCCATAGTCTAGTATTTTGTGTTTCATCCACAAAATTTGCGCACAACAACTTCCAGTAGCTATGTATTCAGCTTCTACAGTAGATAATGCAACAGAATTTTGTTTCTTACTACACCATGATACTAGTGACTTGCCTAAAAGTTGACATGTTCTAGCGGTGCTTTTTCAATACAACTTGTATGCATAAAAATCAGTATCAGAATAACTAACTAGTTCAAAAGATTGTCCTTTGGGATATAACAGTCTTAAATTGGGAGTATGCTTGAGGTATTTGAAAATTATCTCACAGCATTTATATGTGACTCTTTAGAGTTTTCTTGAAAACAAGCACACATACAGACACTAAACATAATATCAGGACGACTAGAAGTCAAGTAGAGTAGGCTTATAATCATTCCTCTATAAGTGGTTTGATCAACACATTTACCATCTTCATCAAGATCCAACTTACAGGTGGTACTCATGGGAGTGTCACCACTTTTTGTGCTATCCAATCCAAAACTTTTTATAATATCTCTAGTATATTTACTTTGAGTTAAAACAATTCCGTCATCATTTTGAAAGATTTCAAATCCAAGGAAAAATTTTAATTCTCCCATTAAACTCATCTCAAATTTATTTTGCATCATTTTAGAAAAATCAGTACATAGGGAATTTCTTTAAGATCCAAAAATAATATCATCTACATAAATTTGTACAACTAAAAAATCTTTTGAAATTCATTTTATAAAAACTGTAACAACCCAAGATTTTATGAAAAATATTCTTTTTTGACTTGTGTTGTACGCTACACCAAAAGGAGCTTGCACAATACGCATCCTTGACTTGCCTTGCATTACACGCAATCACGACCTTCCTCGATAGCATGTGTAGTACGCAATAACGAGTTTCACTAAACAACAATATGCTATTAAAATATTATTAAAAATAGCCGTTATGAATAGTAATAACCAATTTTTGAAATTTTGTAAATTTTATTTTTCAAAATGGAATTCATTTTTCGATTCGTAATATCAAAATTAGCATAGGGTAAAATTTTGGTAATTTTCGGATAACTTTCATTTTCTGATGAATAGTGAAAATTACTAAATTTTAATTAAAAACAAGTTTTTTAATCGAAATAATTAATAGTGATAAATTATTAATTTGAGTGGTTTTAAAGTATATATAGAATATATTTTTACAATTCAATACAATGTTGGTCATTGGATGTAATTTCACATTTACACCAGACATAAACAAGTGTTAATCTTTTGATAGTTATTATCTCTAAAAAACACGCTATTTGTTGTGAAAGCGGAAATTAATTATAAAATTAATTAATGAAACTTATATTTTGGGAATTTTGTAAAATAGAAATCATTTTTGAACTTGGAATATCAATTATAGCTTAGGGTGAAATTCTGGCATTTTTCTGAAAAACTTCAATTTTTGATGAATAGTGAAACTACTAAGTGGTAGTTAAAAAAATTAATTTTTTCATAAATCTTAATTTTACCGCTTCTGTGAATGGAATTTCAAAAATATGAGAGACACGGTTGATGTCAGTAAGTAAAATGTGGTTCAATGAGATGAAAATAATTTTTGGTGTATAGTAACTTTTTACTTTTATTTACCACGGTTAAAAGTAAATATGGTAATTAAGGGTAAAAATGATATTAATATTACCCTAACACATGTCCCAATCCTATTGGACAAGTTTATCTCGACCAAAATCAACCTTAAGTGTAAAATATTATCATTTAGGCCCACTTGGATTAGATTAGGACATTTATTATAATTTAATTCAAAGAAGAGTTAAAAGAGTTAAAATCAAAGTTTATTTACTAATACATTTTTAATATAGGGTTATACATAATATAATTTCGACTATAAATATTCATTAGAGATATAAAAAGATTTCCTACATAATTGTATTTTATTTGTAATTTTTATACTTTAAATAATTTAATTTATTTATGACACAACGATGATGCAGTAATTACATTTTTAAGAAAATATTAACATAATTGATGTTATAAATGCCCAAATAAATGTAATTTGATACTTTTTATGACTTAAACTAATTTTATAGGTTAATATGACATTTTATTGTTGATATAAGTAACTTGGTTAGAACTTATAATTCTGTTAGAAATTTCATAAAAAACATGTACCAAATAGTGTCAAAATTGACATAAATTAGTTTTTGAAACAAATATTATATTATTAATTGTTATTTAATCCCTAAAAATCTATGGTTCGGCCAAATGACTTAGATAAGGATATATATATTAATAATAAATAACTTGGGGTTCGTTTGGCTTGATATAGTAAGTTTATTAACCATATAATGTAAGAAAACAAAAAGACACGGTAAAAGTTAAATTATTTAACTTAGAGTTAAATATAATTGATAAGGTTAAAATAATAACTTAAACTTGTCTAAATCCTATTGGATGAGAGGATTTCGACCCATCCACACCTTAGCCTCAAAATAAATCAATTTGGAGCTATTTAAAACCTAACTAGACTTTATAATAAAATAATATTTTTAGTTTTTTCTAAGATGCCCCTCTCCTCCCTTATAAAAGGGAACCTCCTCCCTCTCCTCATCACACCAATTTGAGCATTCATGCTCGGCCAACCCCTGAAAAAAATCTCTTCTCCACTTCCCTAGTATCATCCTCGAGGTCCTGGTCTTCTTCAAAGACCATCATTAGTTCTTTAAGTGGAGGTTAAGTTAAGGCGCGTCAAAAAGAGGTAATATCCATTACCGAACTTTTTCAATTTCTTTCTTCTTCAACTTCGTCTTCTTTAGTTGTTTCATGATAAAGTAATAACATCATTATTTATTATATATTGATATGTTATTATAAATATGAAACAACTCTAATTAACCTTTTATCCATCCTTTGGAAAAAGGAAATCACCACGCGTGCGTACGTACGGAATACCGTCTCCACGCCGTGGTGTAATCTATTTTCCGCAAACACCTTAATTGGATGGGTATAATGGTGTATTGAGTAACTATATATGATTATTATAAAGTGATATTGATACTGAAATAGTATACATACAGTCCAACACAATTCCACGACCATGGGAACGATATCATCGCTAGTGCGTACGTACGGAGTACCGTCTCCACGACGCGATGAGATTCATTCTCAATGATTAACCATTCATGAATGATTATAAAGTATATATAATAAGTACTAATGAAATATATGACATAATAATGATACTGTATTTATGTATATTTATATGTATGTCATCTACTTAATTCCATTCAATTCAATAAGGAAATGAAAATAGCGTTCATGCGTACGTACGGACTACCGTCTCCATGAACGGTGTATTTCATTACATTTATCAATCTATTATATATATGTATATTATGAAAATATATTATATATAAATCATGTTTTAAATTCTGGATATAATTAATCCTGATCCATGTAATCATATTAATAATTACAAGTTAAAAACACGAATGAAAAATGAGACGATTTTACCCAAAACGCTACTTTAACATGAATTTACAAAAGAACGGGTAATATAATGTCATAAGTGAACCATATATGATATAATAAAAATGAATATGATTCTGTAATAAATCAATGACATTATTTAAATCATTATACAGGAGGTTCGGACACTTACGAAGCAAATCGGACCTAAGGTAAGGGAAATATCACAATCTCATTTTTATACGAGATTGTTTATATTTTGGCATTTACTGCGGTGTATTTTATCATCCACATCCATGTTCCCTCAATATGTAATATTGTTTCCATCCACTTACAATAGTTTAAATCTAAATTTACCCTTTGGTGAGTTTTTAGTAAAGAATATGAAAGGAATATTTTGTCGTTTTTTTCGTACGAGGTACTTTTTGACTTTTTGACAAAAGTACGAAGAATGTTTATTTTATCTTATATGGAATGAATGGATTTTTAAAACATTATTTCCTAGAAGCTTCCTTTACAAGTTTTCAAGATTATTTTTAATCAACTTCTTTTAGTTTAAAATTGTATGACATGTTAAGAAAGGAAAAGTGTTTTTGAAGTAGAAAGGATATTTTCCTCAAGAATGAAGTTCAAGAATTTTATCAAAATTATTTTCCATCTAAGAAAATAAAAGGGTTATATTTTTATCCCTATTATTACATGGATTTGATTATGTTGTGATGGAAATATTTTTATGAATTCCTTTATCTTATATGAATTGTTTTATGATGTCATGTTGTTTAAGAATTCCATTTTTATTCCATGAGTTACGCTATGATGTATGGTTTATGATTATGTGGCACACATAAAAAAGGATTCATTATAATATGGGTGGGACCTATATATCCCTCCAATGCATTGGGTAAAAATTTTATATCTCATGAGATAGACATGGCTAGAATGGTAGGTTATACCGTTTCAGTGAAACAGGACTGAAACGAGGGAGACTCGGTTCAGAAAAGGGACATTGTCCACTAAGATAGTCTTGACAATGAGTCTTGACTTACAAGAAATTATTCTCTATGATTATGTGTGTATGCCACAAAGTTTCATGTTTTAAGTTATGATTATTGGGATTTCATTTCACTACTATGATTTATCCCATGTTATGAAATTATGATCTCTTTTGTAGGTTAAGACTTCCAAAATTTATGTTCTTATGAATATGATGTGATGGATTTTTCTTTTGTTTACCCTTACTGAGAATTTGAGCTCACCCTTTTATGTTTTCTTTTCACCAGGACATAAAAGAAGGATTTATGTTTTAAGAAAAAGAAGATTTTTATGGGAGATGTTAAAGATCTTTCACCACGATTAGAAGATTATATTCCGAGTTTCTAAAGACACTAAACTGTTACGGTCCTTGTGTGTGTGTTTTGTTATGTACTAAGTATTCCGCAAAAGTAATGTAATATCTATGTACGTTAAGCTTCGGGTCTCTACAGTTGGTATCAGAGGAATGTTTTAGTCAACCTTTGGAAACAAGGATTCGAAAACTTTAGTGAGATCCCTAGAGATATTTCTAAGGTATGTCTAGGGATGTCCCTAAGGTTAAGTATACGTATAGGTTATAGTGCTAGAACTACGCTAACGATCATAGAATTAAACCTAAGATATTAGATATTGAATGTACTCCCACTTTATTATGTTGTTTTCCCTAGCATGATTTTTGCCTCTCACACTATTCTTTTTGGGTTTTAGACGATGGCTGGAACCCGAAGGAACCGTGTTGATCAATGCAATGGAAAATGCAATGATTTTTCTCCTGAAAAAACAAATGTTTTGAGAGATGCAGTGCAAAATCTTATTGCTATACTTACACAAGCTATGAATCATTCTAGACTTCCAAATGAGCAGAGAAGGGAACAATATTCTATTGAGTCCTTCATGAGGCAACATCCACCTTCTTTCAGTGGGACTTCCGATCCACTTGCTGCTGAACAATGGATCAGTACCACTGAAAAGATATTTTCAGTTCTTCAATGTTCTGAACATGATAAAGTCATCTTAGCAGTATATCGTTTAGAAGGTGAAGCTGATCAATGGTGGAATCTTATCAAGAATACAAGGCCAAGAGATGAAATTGAGTCCATGGAATGGGATGAGTTCATGAACTTGTTTTTCTGTAAGTACTTCCCTCGTATTCTTCGAACAAAGATGGAAAAGGAGTTTCTTGAGCTGAAACAGAAGGATGATGAATCTTTTGGTATATACGAAGCAAATTTTACAAGACTTGCAAGGTATGCATCTGGAATTATCATCCAACCTGAAAGTATAGTTGATCGATTTTTCAGGGGCTTAAAACCAAGTCTTCAAAGGGCATTAGCTATAAGAGACTTTAGTAGCTATGAAGAAATTGTGCATTGTGCTATCTAGGTAGAAATGGAAGTTGGTGTTACATATCCATCTCATGGTTTTGACAAGAAACGAAAGATGAAGTTAAAGGAGAAATCTCAGAATAACGGTGAAAAGGAGATGAATGTTTCCTTATGCACAAAGTGTGGAAAGAAGCATGGTGGAGATTGTCTTAAAGGGACTAGAAAATGTTTTAAGTGTGGAAAAGAAGGTCATCGAGCAGCTGAGTGTCGAAGTAATGAAAAAATGGATTCTAATGATGTGAATAAAGCAAACACTGCAGAGAACACACAACCAACACTTCAATGCTTCAAGTGCAAGGAAATGGGGCATTATGCTAATAAATGCCCTAATACAAGGGTTTGTGATGATCTACATGAGCAACCGCTTAAGGAAAAGGAAAAAGGGAAGTCACATGCGATCACTATTGGCAATGTTGAATATGACAACGATGTGGTGAAATGATTATGTGTTTATGTAATGGGATTCCAAAATAATGTTGTATCAGGGAGTATTGGAATATTTATGTATTGGTCTAATGTGGTATTCAAAGTGATTGAGATATTATGCGCATAATGAAGGGAAAACGAGAAAATGAAATGTTTAACAGTATTCATGATCTCATGATTGATATAAGGACTAATTGATATCATGGTTTGAGTATATAGAATTTTGAGGATTTTGATATGTGGAAAGTGTTAACTTTTAACTGCATTCATGTTTTCACTATGTTTCGATGGGTATCCAAGAGAATAAATGATTAAGGACTTTGAATGTTTGGAATGTGACCAACAAAACATATCTTATGTTATATGGGGATCAATGATGGTATTAAATCTCTGGTAATCGTTTTCACTATGTTATGAGAGTGGACTGCAGTATTATGGATAAGCCTAAAGATTGGAATGGATTATGTTGGACATAATTTAGTATTGTTTAAGGATAGAAGTTTTTTCGATATTATTGATGGGATGTTATAGCAATATAGTTTTAGAAAAAGGACAACCTGCAGGACGGGCGACAACCCATCGCGTTGGACAAGGCTGTGGGAATCGAACCCACAACCGAAGTGAGACTGGCCTTTATCGACTACCACTGGCCTACAAGAAGTCCCTGTTTAGTAGAAACTAGTTTTATTATATTAAGCAGTATGATATATGAAGTATAATTCCATTTTAGGAACCATATATGATTAATCTCACTATAGATCGACTTATGTATATAATTTTTTCTAACCTTTTGTTTGAGACAGATGGAATGACCTGTCATTCTACCACATGATCTGCTAACACTTCACGAATAACAAATTCAACTTCATTTATTTAAGAGATGAAGTGGAAATTGTTCAAGGCACTAACAATATTGAGATTGTACCAAAATAAAGTAAGTATTTATTGTAATTAAAATTCTTCAACTTTAGGGAAATGATCTTGAAAACAAAAAATGATGTCCTAGTGCCCTTATATCCGATGAATCAGATGGTACACTAGATCGTCACAAATTTATGGCTTTGTGATTACTGGCTTTTCCATAGCCATGTTCTCTACCACTCTCCATCAGAACATGATAGTCAGATTTCTCTTCCATATCCATATTTTCACCTATGTGGAAACCCAGTGATTAGTTTATTTGGGTAACCGTTACGTTTCGTACTTTTGTTTTTAAAGAATTGTTTTGGTATTCCTTTTTACGATGTGGGTTTCTATTAAAGAAACTTTCATGTAGTAAACCATTTATAACCCCGACGAATTTCGAGGGCGAAATTCATTTTAAGGGGGGTAGAATGTAACAGCCCAAGATTTTATGAAAAATATTCTTTTTTGACTTGTGTTGTATGCTACACCAAAAGGAGCTTGCACAATACGAATCCTTGACTTGCCTTTCATTACATGCAATCGTGACCTTCCTCGATAGCGTGTGTAGTACGCAATAACGAGTTTCACTAAACAACAATACGCTATTAAAATATTATTAAAACTAGTCGTTATGAATTGTAATAACCACTTTTTGAAATTTTGTAAATTTTATTTTTCAAAATGGAATTCATTTTTCGATTCGTAATATCGAAATTAGCTTAGGGTAAAATTTTGGTACTTTTCGGATAAATTTCATTTTCTGATGAATAGTGAAAATTACTAAATTTTAATTACAAACAACTTTTTTAATCGAAATAATTAATAGTGATAAATTATTAATTTGAATCGTTTTAAAGTATATCTAGAATATATTTTTACAATTCAATACCATGTTGGTCATTGGATGTAATTTCACATTTATACCAGACATAAACAAGTGTTAATCTTTTGATAGTTATTATCTCTTAAAAACACACTATTTTTTGTGACAGCGGAAATTAATTATAAAATTAATTAATGCAACTTAAATGTTGGTAATTTTGTAAAACAGAAATCATTTTTGAACTTGGAATATCAATTATTGCTTAGGGTGAAATTTTGGAATTTTTCTGAAAAACTTCAATTTTTGATGAATAGTGAATCTACTAAGAAGTAGTTAAAAAAATTAATTTTTTCATAAATCTTAATTTTACCGCTTCTGTGAATGGAATTTAAAATAACCGAGAGACACGGTTGATGTCAGTAAGCAAAATGTGGTTCAATGAGATGAAAATAGTTTTTGGTGAATAGTAACTTTTTACTTTTATTTACCACGGTTAAAAGTAAATAGGGTAATTAAGGGTAAAAATGATATTAATATTACCCTAACACATGTCCCAATCCTATTGGACAAGTTTATCTCGACCAAAAACAACCTTAAGTGTAAAATATTATCATTTAGGCCCACTTGTATTAGATTAGGACATTTATTATAATTTAATTCAAAGAAGAGTTAAAAGAGTTAAAATGAAAGATTATTTACTAAAACATTTTTAATATAGGGTTATACATAATCTAATTTAGACTATAAATATTAATTAGAAAGCAAAAAAGATTTCCTATATAATGGTATTTTATTTGTAATTTTTATACTTTAAATAATTTAATTTATTTATGACACAACGATGATGTAGTAATTACCTTTTTAAGAAAATATTAACATAATTGATGTTATAAATGCTCCAATAAATGTAATTTGAGACTTTTTATGACATAAAATAATTTTATAGGTTAATATGACATGTTGTTGTTGATATAAGTAACTTGGTTCGAACTTATCATTCTGTTAGAAATTTCATAAAAATCGTGTACCAAATAGTGTCAAAATTGACATAAATTAGTTTTTAAAACAAGTATTATATTATTAATTGTTATTTAATCCCTAAAAATATAAGGATCTTCCAAATGACTTAGATAAGGATATATATATTAATAATAAACAACTTGGGGTTCTTTTGGCTTGATATAGTATGTTTATTAACCATATAGTGTAAGAAAACAAAAAGACACGGTAAAGGTTAAATTATTTAGCTTAGAGTTAAATATAATTGATAAGATTAAAATAATAACCTAAACCTGTCAAAATCCTATTGGATGAGAGGATTTCTACCAATCCCCACCTTAGCCTCGAAATAAATCAATTTGGAGCTATTTAAAACCGAACATGACTTTATAATAAAATAATATTTATAGTTTTTTCTTAAGATGCCCCTCTCCTCCCTTATAAAAGGGCACCTACTCCCTCTCCTCCTCACACCAATTTGAGCATTAAAGATCGGCCAACCCCTGCAAAAATCTCTTCTCCACATCCCTAGTATCATCCTAGAGGTCCTGGTATTCTTCAAAGACCATCCTTAGTTCTTTAAGTGGAGGTTAAGTGAAGGCGCGTCAAAAAGAGGTAATATCCATTACCGATCTATTTCAATTTCTTTCTTCTTCAACTTCTTCTTCATTAGTTGTTTCATGATAAAGTAATAACATAAGTATTTATTATATACTGATATGTTATTATAAATATGAAACAACTCTAATTAACCTTCTATCCATCCTATGGAAAAAGGAAATCACCACGCGTGCGTACGTACGGAATACCGTCTCCACGCCGTGGTGTAATCTATTTTCCGCCACCACCTTAATTGGATGGGTATAATGGTTAAATTAGTAACTATATATGATTATTATAAAGTGATATTGATACTGAAATAGTATACATACACTTCAACACAATTCCACGACCATGGGAACGATATCATCGCTCGTGCGTACGTACGGACTACCGTCTCCACGACCCGATAGGATTTATTCTCAATGATTAACCATTCTTGAATGATTATTAAGTATATATAATAAGTACTAATGAAATATATGACATAATAATGATACTGGATTAATGTATATTTATATTTATGTCATCTACTTAATTCCATTCAATTCAATAAGGAAATGAAAACAGCGTTCATGCGTACGTACGGACTACCGTCTCCATGAACGGTGTATTTCATTCCATTTATCAATATATTATATATATGTATATTATGAATATATATTATATATAAATCATGTTTTACATTCTGGATATAAGTAATCATGATCCAAGTAATCATATTAATAATTACAAGTTAAAAATACGAACGACAAATGAGACGATTTTACCCAAAACGCTACTTTAACATGAATTTACAAAAGAACGGGTAATATAAAGTCATAAGTGAACCATATATGATATAATAACAATGAATATGATTCTGTAATAAGTCAATGACATTATTTAAATCATTATACAGGAGGTTCGGACACTTACGAAGCAAATCGGACCTAAGGTAAGGGAAATATCACAATCTCATTTTTATCCGAGATTGTTTATACTTTGGCATTTACTGG
This sequence comes from Viscum album, assembly GCA_963277665.1. NCBI lineage: Eukaryota > Viridiplantae > Streptophyta > Magnoliopsida > Santalales > Viscaceae > Viscum > Viscum album. Next base: position 1,230,139,054 of record OY728133.1, on the reverse strand, counting down.
GGTGTATTTTATCATCCAAATACATGTTCCCTCAATATGTAATATTGTTTCCATCCACTTACAATAGTTTAAATCCAATTTTACCCTTTGGTGAGTTTTTAGTAAAGAATATGAAAGGAATCTTTTGTCGTTTTTTTCATACGAGGTACTTTTTGACTTTTCCGAGAAAAGTATGAAGAATGTTTTTTTAACTTATACGGCATGAATGGATTTTTAAAACATTATTTCCAAGAAGATTCATTTACAAGTTTTCAAGATTATTTTTAATCAACTTCTTTTAGTTTAAAATTGTATGACATGTTAAGAAAGGAAAAGTGTTTTTGAAGTAGAAAGGATATTTTCCTCAAGAATGAAGTTCAAGTATTTTATCAAAATTATTTTCCATCTAAGATAATAAAAGGGTTCTGTTTTTATCCCTATTATTACATGGATTTGATTATTTTGTGATGGAAATATTTTTATGAATTCCTTTATCTTATATGAATTGTTTTATGATGTCATGTTGTTTAAGAATTCCATTTTTATTACATGAGTTACGCTATGATGTATGGTTTATGATTATGTGGCACACATAAGAAAGGATTCATTATAAGATGGGTGGGACCTATATCTACCTCCAATGCATTGGGTAAAGGTTTTATATCTCATGAGATAGACATGGCTGGAATGGTAGGTTATACCGGTTCAGTGAAACAGGACTGAAACGAGGGTGACTCGGTTCAGAAAGGGACATTTTCCACTAAGATAGTCTTGACAATGAGTCTTGACTAACAAGAAATGATTCTCTATGATTATGTGTGTATGCCACAAAGTTTCATGTTTTATGTTATGATTATTGGGATTTCATTTCACTACTATGATTTATCCCATGTTATGAAATTATTCTCTGTTTTTCAGGTTAAGATTTCCAAAATTTATATTCTTATGAATATGATGTGATTGATTTTTCTTTTGTTTACCCTTACTGAGCATTTGAGCTCACCCTTTTATGTTTTCTTTTCCCCAGGACATAAAAGAAGGATTTAAGTTTAAAAAAAAAGAATATTTTTACGGGAGATGTTGAAGATCTTTCACCATGATTAGAAGATTATATTCCGAGTTTCCAAAGAAACTAAACTATTACGGTCCTTGTGTGTGTGTTTTGTTATGTACTATGTATTCCGCAAAAGTAATGTAATATCTATGTACGTTAAGCTTCGGGTCTCTACAAAAATAGTAGGATTAGCTATACATTTTGTAAAACCTTTAGAAATTAGAAAAGTACTTAATCTATCATACCAAGCTCTTGGAGCTTGTTTTAAACCATATAAAGCTTTTGATAAGTATAGTGCTTCTTATATGAGTAAACTTCTTAGTTTTGCACCAAAATCATAGCTAGGTTGGATTGTTTTTCCAAAATAAGGATTTAAAGGTGAGATGAATGAATTTTTGAGGTCATACTCACCACATGTGGATTTTAGGGATTATATGGTGAATATAAACCTTCTAAAAAACAACTTACGATTAAAACATGTTCTTCCTTATCCCAAAATATTACTCCCGTTAATCCACATTAGTTTCCACCATGGTAATATGTTTTCAAACATAAGAAATTAAATATTTTTTCTTGAAATAAAATCAGTACCATTAGATAAAATGTAATAACTTATTATATGTAATATATGTAATTTATCAAATAAAAATCATATCTGTGTCAAAAATTAATTTTAATACAACCGCATGTAACGTAAAAAATATCACTTTTAAACTAAACCACTGTAATTAATTTTTATTGTATTTACTAATTATTATGAAACAAAAATAAGTTAGACTTATTAAAAAATACCAATTTGGATGATACAAATTATGGAATCCATTTATTCAAATTAAATTAACTAATTTGGAAGAATATATTATAAATTTAGTCCCTCAAATACGATGAGAAACCTGTTTTTCTATAACACCCCAAGCTTCCATGGTACACTCCCCTTTGAATAATAGAGGAGCATGTGTTGTATGCAACCTCGAGTTCTTACACACCGCGACCAATAAAAGTAGCAGTTATGAATCGTAATACCCACTTTTTGAAATTATATAAATTTTATATTTCAAAATGGAATTCATTCTTGTATTCGGAATATCAAAATTAGCCTATGTTGAATTTTTCGTATTTTTCTGAAAAATTTCGATTTTTGATGAATAGTGAAACCACTAAGTGGTAGTTAAAAAACAAATTTTTCGTTTAAATGAAAATTTACCACCTCTGTGATTTTAATTTTAAAAATATGACATAAATCATTGTCATTAAGATGTAAAAAGTGATTCAATGGGATTAAAATAATTTTTGGTGAATAGTAACTTTTAAGTTCTATTAATCGCGATTAAAGGTAATTAGTGAAATTTAAGGTAAAAATGATATTATAAAAATATGAAATTAACTTTACACTTGTCCTACCCTAAATGGATGAGTAACTTCCGACCAAGACAATCCATGGGTCAACTTGGGGACCCCATGGAGCCACTTGGGTAAGAAAATGACATTAATAACTTTTTATTTAAAGTAAAAATAAAATTGTCACAAACATGTGTTGTTTTAGAAAAACAATTATTACATGGGGTTATATAAGTTTACATTTCGACTATAAATATTCATTGGAAATATAAAAATATTTCATACATCATGATAATTTTTTTATAACTTTTTGAAATTTAATAAAATAAATTGTTTATGACACCATGATGATGTAGCGATTACCTCATTAATTAATGATTTAAATAAAATGAAAAGACAATGTAATATCTAAGACATAAATTTGTCAAAAACCTATTGGGTGAGTAGATTTAGAACTCTTAACACCTTAGCCTTGAAATATATAAGTGTGGGACCTTTAAAATCCGAAACTCATTATATAATAAAGTAACATTTCATGACTTTCCAAGAGTGCCCCTCTTCTCCTCTTATAAAAGGCCCCCACCACTACCACCTTATTCACACCTTCCAAGCCATTTGGCTCGGCCAACCTCTACCCAAATACTCTCTAAAATTCACTATATTACTACTAGAAGCCTCAATTTGGGCATAATTCTTCCCAAGGAAGCCTTTGGCTCAAATCAATAAAGAGTTACCCGATTTTAAGGTAATGTCTTCTCTTATGTTATTTTGTTTTATTTTGATTCTCCAACCCCTTAAACTATTTTTATTCCTTTGTTTTGTAAAAAAACCAGTATCTTAAATATATTTGGATGTTTTTATGAAAATTATTTGATTTAAATTTACACACACCTTTGTCTAATGGTTAAATAACATACTGTTTCCATGGATGGCGAATTACTGCCTCACAAAACGATGATTGTTCAATCTTCTTTTAACACCTCTCATGGTGGCCATTATGATGAAAATATTTTTTATATATGATATATATTATGTTTATGTTTTCATTATGCTTCTGTATTTTTCATTTATGTCACACGTTTATGATTTCATTATGGGTAAACGCAATTTCATTTTAGGAAGTGCGGACTACCGCCCCCTCAAAGTAATTTGAATCGTTAATGCCATATGTGGGATGTATAAAGGATGGAGTAAATGATATTATATAGGATATTATACTATAATTATAATATAACTTTATATCATTATCATTTAATTCCAATAAATATGAAATAAAAATGAAAGTAGCGTTCATGTGTACGTACGACTTACCGTCTCCATGAACGGTGCATTTCATTTCTTACCTCTAAATGTTATGTAATATTATGAATGAATGTATATAATGGATATATAAATGATATATATATGAAATCTACATCATAAATATAATTATGGAGAAAATGGATATTCTACCACATAAACAACTTGTAATTATAAGAAGTTTATTTTTGACTCAAGTACCAAAGATCGACAAAACGACCCTTATTAACTTAATTAATTACATAATGTTCATAACATGGAAATAAGTGATATAAAAGGAATAATGAACTTGAAAAAGGTTCTTAATCAATTAGAAATTAACTATAGTTTATTATTCAGGAGGTTATAGAACGGCCGAGTCAAGTCAGACACGAGGTATGGGAACTTCATAACACAATTTCCATTCTTTGGGTTAATCTCCTACTTTCAAATTATGTCATGATATTATTATTTCCTATCGTGTATTTGTACTTTCTATATGTGTACTTATAGTGAACACACATAATAGATCTATTTTAATTAAAAAAAGATCTTTGTGAGGGACTTCGTCTCAATCTCCATTCATTGAGGCATATTTTGTTTTATACACAAATTTCTTCTATACGGTGTATAAACCCCTTTGTCTTTTAAATTTATTCGAAAGGAATATTTTTATATAATGAGTTTTACTAAACGACAAAAAGGAATGTTTTTCTTGTCATGCGTACGTGGAGACAAAGACTTCTCCGCCGTCGTGACCATTATTTGAGTTTCAGCTTCCTCTACAAGCCATAATTTTTTTAAATGAAAAATAAATACCAAGTCTTAATTTTCTTTTATTTTGGTATTGAAAATGGTTTTAATAATGTTTTTATTATATCAATGTGTTGTATTGATATCTTGTGATTGAAATGTGGAAATGTTATGTTTCCTTTATGCATGTTTTATGTGATACAATTATGTTATGGTTTATGATATGTTTAAACCTGTTCATATGAGGAATACATTGGACTTAATAAGTGACGGGTGGAGCCCGCTATAGATCCTTAATGCATTGGAAGGTCTCATGAGACAAACTAGTGTCTTGGCATGAGGCCTTGACAAAATCTTATTTGTAGTCTTGGCATGAGGCCTTGGCTACGTGGTTATGATAGTCTGGAATTATGCATTCTATCATTATAAAAGTGGTTATTGATATTGCCTATGATTATTCGACCAGTAGAATATCCTTGTGAATATGTAAATGGCTTTATTTCATTTTACTTTTTCCATATTATGCTAAGTTCATGTTTAAAAGGATTTTTTTAGTTATACATTTCCTTAAATCCTTATGTTTATTTATGAAAGATTCCACTATATTGTTATCCTTACTGAACATCTAAGATCACCCCTTTCAATGTTTTAATTTTTCCAGGATGTGAAGAAGTGCTTTATGAATGACCTGAAGGGATAATATGAGGGGATATGAAGACTAGATGTTGTTGTATTTTTTTATTACTTTATGATGTAATGTAAAACTTATGAATATATCTAGTGTTTCAAAGATACTAAACTAATTGGTCTTTCGAGACTTGATCTTTGTGATCATGACAATGTTACGCAATAACGCACCAACTCTGGGTAACTAGGGTCGGGGAGTTACATTATCAATGTGAAAATGTTCAAACATTCAAAAAGGTTTTATATAAAAATTCAATATTAAAATTAGTAAAATAGACTAAGTTGGACTAATAGATATATAATTGAACTAAACATACATTTAATTAATATTAAAATATAATTAATTATAATAAATTATTTAAAAAATAATTCATTTTTCAATTAAAATTTAGTATTTTCAAATATTTAAAACAAAATTAAAATTTTCAGATCAGTCCTAAAAATTCAACCCAATAAAATTTTGATTCCCTAATTTTAAAAATTAGTTTCATTTTATTAAATACATTTTTTCTAAAAATAGGTAAAAACTAATTTAAAATTTTGTGCATAGAAAGGAAAAAACGTCATTTAGAAAAATAATGTTTTTCAAAAACAATTTTTTTCTCTAAAATGATTGTTAATTTACTTATAATAAATAGATAACCCTAATTCTAATAATTTAGTTAATAATATTAATTTCATGACCCTTACCAGAGGGTCTTGGGCTGTGACTACCCCCATCTTGCCTTTGATAGTCCAGGGGGCTGGTGACTAGTAGAGAGTAATAATATACCAAAAATGAGAGGAATTTTCCTAAGTACCTATACAGAAACACACATCTTTAAGCCCAAAATGTTAAAATGTAAATACACTATGTAATCATTGCATTCATACACTAATATACAAACCATAGAGTATAACATTAGGCATATTTAAAATTAAACTAGGCTAGAATACAATCCCACCAAGGAAAGAGTCTCTCCAGTGAATTCACTAGTTCCTAAAAATTGTGTGCAGAAATACCTACCTAATGGGTAGTTGTGGGAAATACTCTTGAATTAATATGATAAAAACACATCCCTCTCATACCTCTAAGAACCACCTAGTTCTAGTAGACCTAGAACCTTGTCAAAGAATTGATTATCTGCACATGACACGATACAAGTGGGAAAAGCCCGTACATGGGAGAGTAAGGCAATACTCAGTAGGACACCCTGAAACAAGAAACGAAACACCACTAAGAAATACAAGAATTATCCCAAAAATAAAATACATTAATTACAAAAAAAAATGAATCACATTATGTAGACCACAAATAAAACACATGAAGTACAACATAAATAAAACACATGAATTATACTCACACAGAAGAATAGTTCTAAAAAACAAAAGAAGGATTCTTAGTAGTAGTCCATAGATCTCCCAATTTCTATGGCACACAGTGTTTCAATGGTTCACAGAGTATCAATGAATCACAGAGTGTCTATGGTGCATAGAGTGTCGATGGCTTACAGTGTGTCAGTGGCACATGAAGTGTCGATGGTACAAGATGCGTCGATGGCGCACAGAGTGTTGATGGAATACCGAGCATCGATGGAGCCCGAAGAATTGAGGAATCTAGAAAAATTAATGGTGCATGAAGCATCGAGGGAGAACCGAGCTTCGATGGTCCACTAAGCACTGATTAGTCATGCAACACCCTTGTCATGTAGTCACCAAGTCATATCCAACCTTAAGATTCTACTCATATAGCGTTTGTACTGGGATAACCTACTCGTCAAGCCAATAGTTCATATTCCAACTATCATAAAGACTCACTTATTATGTCTCAAAAGTACAGTATTATAAAAAAGGTACCAAAACCATAAATGTATTATCAAACTGACATGTGGTTTGAATGTTATGGATGGTTTTCTAAAAACGTTTGACCTAAGTCTGGTTCGGGTCCGATCCAAACCATCAGACCGGACCCGACCTAGTTTATCCAACCTAGAAAAGTCGGATAGGTTCATCTTGGCCCAAAGCAGCTTGCCTGATAGACTCTAACCATTAGGCGCGGCCCGCTGGGCCTGCTGGACTCACTGAACTGTTGGAGTGGCCCGACTCATCTAGTTTGGCCTACCACAAATGGGGTGGTTTGTGGGTGATGGACACAGACCATCTTGGCATCATACCTCATATCAACGTGGGTAAGTTCCATATTTTATGCTGTCATCATTCATACTTTTCCTAGTCCCATGACCTCATCACCACCACAGAATCCCTTTGATGTGGCTTTGAGATGCATCTCAGTTCGCTGCCACATCCTCCTTTCATGCCCCCAGGTCATTTCTCGCATCCACTACTCTCATGGGATTTATCTGAAATGAACTCTCTTGGACCACACCCTACTATCGCCAGCAGTACCCCATCGAGTGGCCTGCCCTGTCACGCTTCTCCTGGCCCGACCTCCCCTACTAGGCCACTGCTACCTATGCCACCATCAAGCTCACCGACATGCTGTCCTCTTAAGCCTGTATTGCCACCACCTAAACTATCTGAATCCATTGGATCTAGCCATAACCTCCTTATGTTTTCATTGCCTTGCACTGCCATCAAACCACCATGGTGCCATCAGAGGATCAGTTCTTGATTCAGATTTCAGATAGGGTTTCAAAAAGGGAAGGTAGAAGGTGGAGAGGAATGATGAATGTGGGAGATTGAGGGGGGAGTCTTAAAGCATATAAATAACCAAAGTATAGATGTTGTCCTTGTTCATGCCACCCTTGATCTGTTTATGTTAGAAAAATCATGAAGGAGAAGTCAACACAGAAATCTAATTCCCAATCAATCACCATAAACATAACACCCATCCCGTAGGTGATCGAACTATGGATCAACATGTTATTTGGTTGGTCCACAATCATCATTGGATCTACGAAGGGGATTGGAAATTACCATGTGGATAAAAATCCTACCCCATGGATGGATCAATCATTGATGAAAATACGGAGGTTCATCTCATCGTTGATCCTTGATCCACCGATGTTTGTCGTCAGGAGAGTTTCATTTCATGCCGTAGATGAATTCTATGGTTATGGTGATAACCATTAATTCTAAAAAAAGGTTTTAACAAAAAGAAAAACTCTAATTAATCCAATTAAATATTTATATTAAGATATTTTAATAATTGTTACATATAAATTTTAAATTTCATAGTTGACCCATGCATGTCAAAGTTAGGCCCCACATAATGTAAAGTCGCTACTCTGAATACAATGGTGACCTTAGATATCTTATCTGTGCACTCATTTAAATTTTTTTCCTATTTTAATGAAAAACTGACCGCATGCTTTATAAAAAACATAACATTTTTCAGGGTATCATATTAGGAAAACTAAACCCTAAAATCTCATGCCATCTCAGCATCTGGTATCATAATTTTCCAAAGGAATTTATAAATATAAAATCAAAGAAAATGAAATTCATTACAATCTCCCCACCTTAGGGATTTACATCCCAAACATCCAAAAAGGGAATCTCAAGAAATATATGTGGGTAATGAGTATGAAACTATGCCTCATGCTCCCAAGTGATCTTATAGATATTTTGGTACTACCACCTAACATGAACCAATGAAATTGACAGCATGTGAAGGATCCTCTCATGTTGATGCATGATCTCCACCTGGTACTCCACAAAGGTCTCTCCACAATCAATGTCTAGATCTCACTAGTCGATGACGTGTGATGGATCTTGAACGTACCTCGTTAGTTGTGACATGTGGAAGAAATTATTCACCCAGGTCAATTGTGGGTGTAGAGCTAGGAGGTACAAAACCTTGTCAAATCTACTTAGAATCTAAAAAAGGGATGATATATCTCATATATAAATTTCTTCTCCAGCCAAATCTCTAGAATCCCCATGGAGGTGAGACCTATACGAACACATGGTCTACCTACTCAAACTCCAAGGGCCTCCATCTCAAATCATCATATGACTTTTACCAGCTCTGTGGAGTCATCATCTGCTCCTATATGAACTTCCAATTTTCAGTCTTATCCCACACCAACTCTGGACCCACGAGTGCTGACTCTCCTTGGTCAGTCTAGTAAAGTGGTTACCTACACAGTCTCCCATAAAATTCCTCAAATGGTTCCATACTGATGGTCGAGTGATAGCAATTTTTGTACGCAAACTCCACCAGTGGTAGGAGATCCTCCCAACTATGGACAATGTCTCGGATATAATCACATAACATGTAATCAAGAACCTATATTTTCCTCTTTCTATGGCCATCAATATAGTGATGAAACACTATGATCAAGTGAAACTGAGTCTCAAATGCCTCCAAAAATCCCATCCACAACCGGGATGTGAAACGATCATCATGGTCTAAAATGATCATCAATAGCACTCCATGAAGCTGAACTATATCTTTCACATAGAGGAATCCCATGATCTCAACTGAAATATGGTGACAAATCTGTACGAAGTGGGCCGACTTTGTGATTTGATCAATTATCACCTATATTTTATCATATCCTCTGGATATGTAAGGTAAACCCATCATGAATTCTATTGATTTTCCATTCCACTTCCACTCTATCACCTTAAGTGGTTGGGTCATTCCCACTTGAACCTAGTGCTTATCATTAATTTTTTAGCAGGTGAGGCATCATGAAACAAACTATGCCACTACCTTCTTTATCCTTGTACACCAGAACTCATGTCAGAAGTCCTAGTACATTGTCTTCACACCCAGATATACCACTGAAGGGAATGTGTGAAACTCTCTCATAACCTCCTATTGGAATTTCATCGGAACTATTTTGTACTCTATTAATAGTACTACATGATCCCCACCTTTTGAAAATCCATCAGGGGCATGTCCTATGGACAATTGAGCACGTCATGTCTCATAGTAGATATTCACAAGATAGTCCTCCCCGAATTCCTGTATGAGTGGAGGGGTGACAACAATAGAATTGAGATAATTCTCTCCATCTCCATCCACAAAGGATACCTGTGACATGGAAAACTTCTTTGAAAACTCACTCAGTAACTACAATCTAGATCTAATACCAAGAGAATCTTCCACTCTGCTCCCCTTAACAAGAGTATAAACAATATCAAAGTCATCATCCTAGAGGAACTATAACCATCGCCTCTGTTTGAAGTTATGATCCATCTGAGAGAATACATACTTGAGACTCTTGGGTTCAGTGTATATGGTCAATTGATCACCCATTAGGCAGTGTTATGACATATTTAATGAAAATACTACAAATGTATGCTCAAGATATTGGGTTACGTAGTTCATCTCATACTGCCTCAATCATCACGAGCCATATGAAATCACTGCTTTCCCCTACATCAGGACAGAACCTAGATTGATCCCCAATGTATCACATTTCACTACATTCCTAATGAACTCCTATGGTAGTCTAAATATGGGAGTGCTCTTCAACTTCTTGCTCAGTTCATGAAAGCATCACTGACACTTTTCTGTCCACACAAGAGGCTACCCCTTTCATGTCAAGGTCGTCAGGGGTGTTTCTACTCTAGAAAATCCAAGTAGAAACCTCATATAGTACCCAACTAAACCCATGAAACTTCACACCTCAGTAACTATCTTGGGTGGATCCTAAGAAAGCACTGCTTCATTCTTTGTCAGATCCACTACCACTCCATCCTTTTAAATGATGTGTCCCAAAATGTGGACTTCCCTAATCAAGAACTAACACTTATAGAGCTTATCATAAAGATGGTTATCTTAGAGTGTGTCTAGGAACATCCTTATATGTACCGCGTGCTCATCCTCAGATGCTGAGTACACTATGATTTCATCAATGAATACCATAATGAAATGGTCTATGTACAGTTGGAAGATTCTGTTCATGAGTCTCATGAACACTATTAGGGGATTATTCATGCAAAATGGAATCACCAAGTACACATAGTGGCTTTACTGAAATCTAAAATCTGTCTTTGGGATTTCCTCATACCATATTTGAAGCGAGTGATAGGTTGATATGAGTTCTATCTTCACGAACCACCTCTATGCCTCTATATACTCAGAAAGGTCATTAATCCTCAGTAGTGAATATTTATTCTTCACAGTCACCTAGTTTTGGTGCTGGAAGTACACACATAATATCATGTTACCATCTTCCTTCTTGAAAAAAATGGGGCTACCCAGGAAGAAACACTGGGTCTCAGGAAGCCCTTCATTTTCAAGCCCTCTATCGGTACCCTAAATTCAAAAAGACCCATGGGAGACATCCTATATAAAGGTTTAGATATTGGTGTCACCACTAGGTACAGATCAATGTATATGTCATCTTATCTATAGGGAGGCAATCCAAGGATATCGTTAGGGAAGACATCCTCATACTCTGCCACCATTGCAGGAAACTGCAGACTTCTATCATCAACTGTATCGAGGGTGAGGCTATCCAACTGGAGATTAATCAGCTATAACCTCCTATCAATATTTTTTTATTCACTAAATATTTTTATTTTCACCAAAAAAAACAATTCCTGGTCTCATCACTACGGACACACCGCACTCTATGCAAAAAATAGTCAACCTGGGTGTGAAATGTGGATAAACATTCCATAAAAAGAATGTGGTCGTAAGGATTTAATTCTTCCACCAAGAGATACCAACCAAATCTATCTCCCCTAGAGTAAGGTAACACTATCAACACCAGTTTTTGATCATTGAATCTCCCCTATAAACGTATCTAAGAGTAGGGACCAAGTCTACAATTCCACTGAAATATCTGAGACTCGAACAGGGGTCATGGTGGGAAATGAGTGACTAGCACCAACTTCTATCAAAATTATAGATAGGGTGGAAAATAAAAAGATCATTCCTCTAATAATCTCTAGATAATTGGGGTCGTAATCCTCCATCGCCTAAAACTAGCCTCATCCCAATCCACCATCTCCCTATGCCCATGGTGGACCACCTTGGGGTGGTGGTGGCAGCAAGTCGAACCACTTCCCACTACCTTCTTCTCTAACTACTTATATTCTATGAATACCTCCATATAAACCACTCTTCTAATGCTTCCTTCTCTACATTAATGGTCCCAAAACTTTTGTTAGATTTTACACATGGCGAGTTGAGAAATTTTGTTCCAGATGTCCCCAACAGCCGCATGCGTAACACAACATGCCCTTCAGGTCACCCAATATGCCCAATGAGCCACACACCACTGATCCCATATCCCTAGGGTGTCCCCTAGATTGCATGATCCACTTGGTTCTCTATGTCTTCTCTCAGCTACCTACCAATAAAGACTCAACTACCTAGTGTCTATTGGTATCTCCCACTATTGGTGTCTGCTCCACCAGAAAGCTCTCCATTAGAATCTCTCTCTCCAATACCCCATAATATATTGGGATGATAAGGGATATCATGGATTCTATGTTCTCCAAGTGTATCCCATACTTGAAGGTCCATTACCTAAATAATGGGACCTACACCATATTCAGGGAGTAGAAAAAAGATCCGTTAATCTCTTAGAGTACATTGTTTCTGTATAACTGACATACTGTAGACACAAGAGCTCTTATATACACACTAAGAATAACGTCAGTGGAATGAACTTCTCCCTAAATAGGTGCCTAAATTCTTCCCAAGATAGAGTCATCTCATCATGCATCAAGGTCACTAAGGTCCACAATCACCCCACTGAGCCCTAAAGAAAGCTCACTATAAGAACTTTCATCTAGTTTGAAGACATCCTCATAAGGAGGAAAAAACAAGTAACTGCCTCTAGAAAATCCTCAGCTACCTAGGATTATAGATCAAACCTAATCCTATAAGGATATTTCCATTGGAACTCATACAACACACTCATCCTGCGTGCATCTTCTACTGAAAGTGTTGGTAATAAGTGCTACTCTCGGGGTGGTGGTATCAGTCATACACAACCCGAAGGTGCTATCTCTAACACTGGTCTATGTTTTGATTCCTCATCGCTAGGTGGATCATTCTCATGATCATGCATAAAAATCCTAGCTGGCTGTCTATGTGGAGGCATCCTAAAATAGATAAAGATGTACCATAGTCAATAGAGTATACCGGGTGAGATAACTCAAGAAGGACACGAGAACACACTCAAGATCCTATATGGTGCATGTACCTTTTATTTTCCCTAATACTAGTGTTTTCATGTATGGAGTCGAAAATTGTAATTCAGAGTCATAGTGTATGGATACATCATCCGCCACACCAACACTGGAGTCCTTGGTTTGAAATTCTATATCGAAACAATATACAATATTACCCCAAACCAATCTCATAGACTCTTTGTTCTGTAGGTATAACTACCCTCTATTGATACCACTATGTCATGAACCATACCAGAGAAGTTCATGTCAGGACTACCCCAAGCCAACCTACAATAGGCCAGGGGTTGGAATCTAGGACCCAGTTGGCATATCCCACAAATGGAAGGAATTTTCCGAAGTACTAGTACACAGGCACACATCTCCATTCCCAGGATGCTGAAATGTAAAAAGACTAAGTAAAAAATTCATGCATACACAAAGATACCAACCATGGAGTACAATAGTAGGAAAACTGGAAAGTTAACAGGACAAGAATACAAGCCCACCAATGAAAGAGTCTATAATTTGAATTCACGATTTCTTGAAACTCATTCACTGAAAACCCTACCTAAATGTAGGTGTTCGAAATCTGCGGAAAGTCATAGGAAAAAATCACGACATTCTGATCCCTCTAAAAAACATGTGGTCCTTGTTCACCTAGAACATTGTTAAAGTATCGATTGTCGAAACAAGAAATGATACTTTTGGAAAAATCACATGCATTGGTGATTAAAACAATACTAAGTTGGAAACCCTGAAACCAAAAAAGAAATACCACTAAGAAATACACAATGTATCCAAAAAGGAAACACACAAAGTACACCCCAAAGGAAACACGTGAAGTAAAATGTGAAGGAATAATACAAAAAGCATCAAAAAGAAAAGTAAAAATGTATAGTCATCGCACACAAGTATAAGTCTGTAACATAAAGAGAAGGATTTTAAAGTGTAGTCCATAGATCTCCTATTTTCCATGACACACAGATTTTGGATTGTGCGTGGAGAATCGATGGTGCAAGGAGTGTTGAGGGCACACAGAGCGTCGATGACACCCATAGAGTCGATGGAACATAGAACATCGATGGAGCACAGAGCTTCAATGGTGCACAAAGCATCGATGGAGTACAAAGTGTAAATGGTGTATGAAGCGTTGATTGTTCATGAATCCCCCAAGTCACGTATTCACGACATCACATATTCACCAAGTCACATCCAGCCGTAGGATTCTGGTCGTATCACGCTTATACTAGGAGAACCTATTCCTCAAGCCAATAGGTCATATTATAGCAATCAAAAAGGCTCACATATTATATCTTAAAAAGACCATCTCATCGTAGGGGACCCAATTCCACAAACGACATATCAAAAGAACACACTTTTTGAATGTTATGGATGTTTTTCTGAAGAGGTCCCACCTGAGTCCGGTCTGAGTTGGATCTGACCCCTATGAACCAATCCTGAATCGGTTTGGTCAACCAGAATTGACCCAGTCTAGTCGACTAGACCTGGCCCAACCTAGTTCAGCCTAGACCGAACTGTTTCGGCCTGCTGGGCTTGGCTCATTGGGTACTCCACATTGGGCACAACATGCTAGGCCTACTGGACCCAACCCTCTAGGCCACTGGAGCAGCCCGACTCATCTGATCTAGCCCACCACTTGTAGGGCAGTCTGTGGGTCTGGACATGGCCCACCCAAGAAACATCCCTTTGGGTCAATGCAGATCCATGCGATGTTTCACATGGCTGGCCCAACTCCTCTACATGGTCTCGTGACCCCAATTCCATCGTCAGCTCCCTTTGATGCAGATCTGATCCGTGTCTCAATTCTCCACTATGGCCTCCTGTCATGGCCCCCAAGTTTCCACATATGGGACCCATCACTATGGGAACCCTACGATGCAATTCCACATGCACCACGAATTTCCACTACCATCGGCCACCATGTCGGTGGCCCATCCTACCGCGCTATGCCTAGCCTGACCTCCCATGTTATGTTGTTGCTTCCTCCACAACCATCTACCCCACCAGCAGCCTCATCCTGTCAGCACACCATCTTCCTGGACTAGTGCCACCATAACTGAACCAACCAGAGCCACCACCTCTGGACACTTCCTCCTTGAGTGGCTATAGCCATGCGCTGTCATCATACCTATATGGTTATATCATGAGATTAGTTCTAGATTAATATTTCTCATTGGGTCAGAGAAAGTGTAGGGAGAAGGTGCATAAAACATTAACAATGTGGGAGATTGAGGGGGAGTTTGAAAGAACATGAATACTGAATGAGTAGATCTTGGACTTGTTCGAGTCGTCTTTAATCTGTTCATGTTAGTAGAATCACGAAGGACAAATCGGCACAAAAATTTAATCCCCAAACAAACCGCACAATCATAACCCTCACCCCAGAAGTGATCAAACTACATATTAACCTGTTTATTGGTTATTCTATGTTTTTTATTGGATATAATAAGTGGAAAGATAATAACAATGAGAATAAACATCCTACCTCATGGTTAGATCAATCATTGACCATTAATGGAGTTTATGTCATTGTTGATTCTCGATCCTCTGAAATTTTTCATCGAGAGAGTTTCCTTCCATGCCTTATAGGAATTCCAAGGTTGTGGTGATAACCATAAATTCTTTACTGTGTTTTTATTAAAAATTAAAACTCCACCACATCCAATAAGATAATTTAATTAAAATATTTTAATAATGGTTACCTTTTAATTTTAACTTTCACAGTCATCCCACACCAGTCAATGATAGGCCCCACCTAGGGTAAAGTTGATTCTTTGAATGCAAATATTCCCTTAGATTTATGATCCAAGCAACCTTTTAAATTTTATTCCCATTTTAAAGGCAAACACCCACACACTTAATTAAAAACATAAAATTTTTCATCATATCTTTTAGGGAACACCGTGACTTATAATCTCACTCTGTCTCACCACTAGGTCTATGAATATTCCTAATTAATTTATAAAAATAAAACCAGAGAGAATATTACTCATTACAATTAATACTCAATGATTTATCATATTGGTGATAACTATTATATTGAATATTAATATTTTAAAAATATTTCCCATTTTTTATAAACACATTGTGGCTTATAACACTTGATAAACTTAGTTTTGTAGGTAATTTATGTGATTGATGATATATAAAATATTTAATAATAAATTTATAATATGAACCTTGGGTGTTATATTTTCTGATAATCATTGTTTTTCATATCCTATACACTATAAAATATAATGTTCTTATTTCTGAACATTGTGGTATTATATTCTCCCCACCTTTATTAAATTTCTTATACTCATTTAAAACAAGGTCTCAGTAATCAAGGGGTTAGAATTTGGAAATATCATTATAGAAAAACCAACATTGTAGAAGGGTTAATAAAATATCCTCTTAATAAGGGAGAAATCATAATACTAAGGTAATATGGAATATCACATAACTAGGATTCTATGTAAGAGATCATTGGTGTAAATTGAAGATATGAATAGGGAATAAAATCATAAATAATTTTACGGAGCGAGAGAGATCATTGATCACAAGAAAATGAATGATCAATGAAAAATTAAGGGCCTAAAATCCATATATTTTTTTATTTAAATAACATCTAATTCCTCATATATAAATGTAATAGAATTATATTTTTTTTCAAAATCCATTTCCTATAGTTGAGGATTTATTTTACTGCATATGAATATAAGGAAATATACTAACATGATATATTTCTATTTAATAAACACAATTTCATATTATGACTGTTCTTCGATTAATTTTCAATTCATTTCTTACTCCAAGAGATGGATATTAGAAAATTAAATTTTTATGCCTAGGGCACTAAAATTCACTTTTAATGGATATTATGATCTAGAAAAGAGTGTAATGTATTTACATATATCACTAACTATCTTCTAATCAAAATATGGTCAACATATGTTTCTCAATGTAGTACATTAATATAAAAAACTAAATATTAAAACCACTTGGTCATCATTAATATTTATCTATTAAATTATTTTAAAAAATATTGACATATTTACTAGGAAATCATATATGATAGTGGTAGGTGTGAAACCCTTACTATCCATTAGTCCTGGGATCAAGCTTCTGAACTATAAGGGGTTTGATGAGATTTTATCTAGTATGAAGGTTTTCATTTTTATAAATTATTTTATTATAATTCCTGTAATGCTCCGAAAAATTATGATAGAAATTCTTGAAATGAAATAAATTATTAAATTACATTATAACTATGGTTTTAAATATTAAATATTTTTATTCCAAAAAGTATAATAATCTTATTTTACTATTATTACAATTTTATTAATGATCAAAATATCCATATTGTTTATTAATACATCTAAAATTATGTTTACAAAAGGAAAATGGATTATTCATCAAATATTTTTTACAAAAATATATAACTTCCATAAATATCCCCCAAAATATCCTTAATATCGGAAGAGTCCCATCACATAAAACATAAAAAGACGTGGTTCAAACATTGAGATTTTAATCAATCTTAAACACATAATCCCATGATGGTATCCCTAACTCTTAAGTTAATGAAGACATATTTTCTTCTAAAATTTAAGATAATCCTTAATTGTTTCATGATTCTCATACCAAAATACCATTGGTATAAATACTACTAAAATGAAATTCTATAATCCTAAAAAATACTTTAAACATTTTATTTTAACACAGGTCCTTCCAGGGTCTTGGATTTAACATTAATATGTGGACAATGAATTGGATAATGCATGGATCTCCAAATTTATTATAACCAACTATAAATGAATCCCTAGGATGAAATTTTTTCCTTCCATGATACTCTTCATTTTTCCTAAGGAATATTTTTCTTTATTCCATTTCTTTCCAAAAATAAAGCATTCTCATGTCCATTGAATCACTTTATTGGGTATATTATTCCAAATTTATGACATGAATGAAATCTAGGCTTCTTTTTTCCATGGTCTCCATCACTAATACTGTCAGTGACCTCAATCCTTCTCTTCTTTGGTGAGTCCAAGAGTGGGTTAAGGTATAATTTTTTAGTCATATTTTACTAAAAATGATTTCGAATAATCACAATATATTTTACTCCTATCATCATTCCATTTTGTTTATCATGGTCACAAAATACACCTTAAACTTAATTTATAACATTATTACTTCCAGTTCCATTCATTGACTAAAACAAAAATCATATTGTGAGAAAAGATATCAGTAGTAGTAAAACCATAGAACAATTCATAGGATTTATAAATCATGAAAAATTATTTTATACATATAACACCTTAGATTTAAACTAGTCCATTCATTAAAATAATCAATTCAAATCCATCATATTGTTTTGTAAAGAAAATGTTAATTTTCATATGAATATTCCCCTACAGTGTCAAAATAGGTGTGCAATAAGTCCCACTTTCATACACTAGGTGATGATAGGTTCAATCCCAGTGCACCCTTTTTCAAGTTATTACTTCTAGGTTCATCTATTACCAAACCAAATTGACCTATAGTATCCAGAAATGGTTGTATTATTTAGAAAAACCAAAAAATATTTTCCTTACTAAAACATTTGTATGTTCTTCTAAAAATGTTATCAACATCTATAAAAGGGTTATGATCCCTAATATTTTTTCTTATAAATATCATTCTCAAGGTTTCTACAAAACATTCATTAATAACATTTGTAGTGACCCCAACCCCAGTAGTGTGAATCCAATGTCATTTTTATTACACTGGCATGAGATATAAGGAATCTCATCCTGAAATACCAAATAGTTCAGTAGTATTGGAAAAATAGATATATATATATGGGTCATTAATTACATTTGAATATAAAAATAATGATTTTTATCGTAAAATAAAATTATGCACTTCATCATATTCTTTTATATCAGTGATATTAAGTGTCATGGACTCCTGGGAATGAAAAGAAAATAAGTTTGAGCTCAAATTATCATTAAGGGTTAAGGAAATAAAAAGATATCATGAATAAATAATGACTAATAAACTTGGAAAGGTGAATATCTGAACAGGTATTCCATTTATTCAATATATGGAGAATTAAATTCATTAATAGATAATATAATTTTTAGAATATCATGGATAATAAGATGAGGCATAATAAATATGGAAATATAAAAAAGGAAAAAAGATTAAATTTAATTAATAAAATGATAATGTAATGCATCCATAGATAATATCATTATAAAAACCTAATAGATATTAATAATTGAATTCATAATTAAGGTAGTGATTAATTACTGGATGTAATTTCTTAGGCACAACATACCTCTACCACCAAGATCTATCCTAAAGATAGCTTAAAACTATAGGGTCTAATCTCATTTTGTTTGTCCAAATGATGTTATGCTATCTTACAGATTCACCTCATTATATTATCAATTCATTGATGGGATATCTATTACTAGGACCCACCTTTTTTTCATGTTCAAATAATTCATAGAAGATCAAATAATTTATTTAAATCATGAAAAATATACCTTATCCTTAAATATTTGTATTGATTAAAGAATTCATATTTATAAATATGTCCCTAGATAAAAAATAACTTTCATAATAGTAAACATTATATAGATATGATATATCATTCAATAAATATACATATACATGTAAAATAATATGGATATTTAGGGAAATTTAATTTCCGTTGGAAAGTAAAAAAATTCAAGGGAATGTTTATGAGTAAAAAATGAATCAATAAAGTGAATGTTAATACTTTACATGGTCAAAATGATCATATTATACACAATGTAAAAATAATTATTGTATTAATTCAATATATATCCATTGTAGCATGAATAAATTTTTGTTTTCAGTGATGAATAGAAATACCAAAAAAAAGATCCTTAAAAACATTCTTTAGGAAAATATACTTTTCATTTTGATAATAACCTTTTAATAATAAAATTTCACAATTTTTTTATTAATTTATAATTATTTGAAAATAATATTATAATCATATAAAATAATATTGAAATCCTTTGAGTTTTCTATATGGATATATATTCTATAAATACAGTATAATTTAGGGAAAACATTTCTGTCATATTTTAACTAAAAACAAATAGGAATTATTTTGAAATTGACATGATGATTTATTTCAAATTTTTATTAGAAAATAGTAAAAATTTATTAAATAATTCAATTATAGAGTATTTAAAAAATTTCAAAAACATTTATTGAAAATATGGTTTTGTAGGTTAAAAGATTTCTGACTGATGAGAGAAATAAATTCATATTTTATTAAAAAAAATTCTCAATCATTTTAAGTATGAAAGTCTAGGAAAATGGTATTATTACATAAAAAACATCATGAATATCCATAGGAGAATAAAATATAATGGTTTTTAAAATAATGATCAAATAATTTATTTCAACAAAAATTAAAGTGAAAATTATCCCGATTAAAATGAGATCAGGAAATAAACCCTCAAAAAGATAATAACATTGAAGTGAAAACTAATTAAGGAAATTATTATGTATATAAAATTTAAATACATATAAAATATAAAGAAATAATAAAATATATTTTCCAATGTAATTACACACATAAAACTATAATATCAAATACAGTGAAGGTGTAATATAACCTAATGAAAAGAAGTTTAGTTATTAAATTCTTTACCACATGGAATCTTTTAATTCATATCCCATTAAATTAATAAATTAAAATTAAAACAAAAAATTTACATTATAATTAATTATCCATGATATTTCATGTCTAAGTCACCATATAAATGTAAATTGGTGCATAATTACAAATAATCCTCAACAAAATTTAAATTGAGACGTAATCCATTATTTAACCCTTACTTTTGGTTAAAAATTATTTATAATTATGTATAGTGGTATTAAACATGTTATTAACAAGTTCTAGAAACATATTTATATTTATAATAATATATGTTGTCCTTTTATGACATATTATCACCCTTTTGTTAAACATATTTCATTATTTTCATTGCTTTTGGTGTTAATTTCTATGTTTTCTCTTGAATGTTTCATCATGAAAGATCCTATTATTGCACATATAATATAGTTATATCATCTTTAGAATAGTAATTTAGAAAAAATTATCATATTTATTTTTCAATTATACTTTTAAAACCATTCATTAAGGATGGTTTTGAGATATGAATTACATTACCATCATGTAGATGGTAGGTCATACATACGCAAGAGTAATGATTCCATTTTCAATCAATCGTTATCCAAAAGAGTTAAGTAATATTTTATCATTTCATAAATATCATAATAACATATTACTTCCTTAAATATACTTACATATATCATCCATGTGTTGTAGTTATGAAATGAGGGTCACATCGCTTCATGAAGGCGGTAGTACACAAATACACGAACAATGTTATCATCTTTAAGTGAGTGAATAGGTAAGAAAGGAAATGGTATGTTATAATTTAATAATTATAAAAATTTCATGAATGTAAGAATTATTTCAACTATATAGAAAATATTTATTAACATTATCATTATTACCTTCCATATAAGGCATTAGTTAAAGACAAATCACGTCGCTTTATAAAAAGGTCGTCCGTGAAACGCACAAGCGATATTATCCTATCCCATTCATAATGGAAATTAAGATGTTATATATTATATAATGACTATAGAGGTATAATTATTTTATAAATATAATTTATATACTTTTTATCCATCATCATTACCAACTATGATCTGTGTTAATGAAAAAACGAATGGCATTAGTTTGTGATGTAGTAGTCGTCCGTACACATGAATGATGATTTAATACCCCGTTTTTTGGAAGTATAGATGGTTTTAGGTAATTTCATTATTATAAAAACGTATTAGTATGTAAATATTCTTATATTATATGACATAATGTTTTAATTGTAATTGAGGTAGGTGGAGGTATAAATGAAATAAAAATGATCATTGAAGAACATTACCTCTTCATCAAGAAACTCTATGTGTTTGCATAAAAGTCTTTATAGAATAGATTTTATTCACAAAACAAGTATTATAATATTAATAAATTCAATATTTGAATTGAAATTTTTTATGGTTTTTTCATTCCAAATTTATTTGTAGGTGAGAAGAAGTTAGCAGAGTGAGTGCCTTTTTATAATTAAGGAGTTGTGACATTTTTATAAATACCCAAAAGTCTTCAATAATGGGGGGTCATTATCACCTATTTGGGATCTGATAATTAATAAATAGTGTATTTTTTGTTTTATATGGTTGAAAAAAACTCTAAAACAGACAAAAAACACATGTTTAAAACATTTCATACCTTATCTCTTAAGTTTACTCCATTTTTTCCAATTTACATCCCTCCACATTAATTAGTTTTCAACCTATCTTATTAAATCCAGAAGCCAAAAATAAAATGAGTATTATTAGATAATTTGTAACTGATAATTATAAATATTAAAAATAATTATCAAATAAAAATCCTGCGTGTGTTGAAATTTAATTTTAAGACAAGCGTATGTAATATAAGAAAATAACACTTTTTCTATAATTGTGGAAATTAATTTTAATGATATTTAATAATAATTATATCAAAAAATATAGTTGGAATTACTAAATAATAATAATTATTATGAATAAAAATATATTTTCAATTTTATCAAATTAAATTATCTTATTATTCATAATTTAATTTAAAATTAGTCCTGTAGATGCGACAATAAAGAGAGTTTTCAAAGAGAAACTATTCAAAAGTTTGAATTGTCTTTATATAAAAGTTTATTATGAAAATTATTAAAAATAAATAAATTGGATTAATATATATTTATATGATTGGTCTAATTTTACATTAATCCTAATTTAAAATTTAATTTAACTTTAAATTTCTTTTATTGAAGTGGCATCTTTCAATTAAAATTCGGTATTTTTTATTATTCGTAAAAAAATGAAACATTTATGAAAAATCCAAAATATTTTCCAGAAGATAATTTTTTTATTTTAATCTCAAAAATTCATTCCATTTTATTTTATAAATTCTTTAAAATTATAAAAAATTAATTTTTAATTATTTTCTCAAAGGACGACTAAACTGTTATTTAGAAAAATACAATTTTTTAGAAAACATTACTTTTGATTTTTAATAAATCTAATTTTATTTTAGTCAAAAGATAACCAAACTTTTCAATTTATTTATAACTATTCATACTCTCCAATTTATTTTCTATGTGATAACTATCAAATTAATTATTAATATTTTATTTATTTATCATGTTTCGTTTAAACATGGTGTTCCATGTTACGAAAGCTAAACTCAGTGTTCTGTGTAATGTAATCTATTGAAGTGATTTATTTTAATTAAAAATTACCACACCTTAATTTATTATGGAGTTATATATTACTCTAATCTTGGTGTTGTGTTTTATACACACTAGGTAATAAAATTTTCTCATTTTATAACTTCAGGGTAGTACATTAGTGATATAGAAAAATTGAGAACCATGTATCTGACTACCACGTAACTGATGAGAATCATGTATTTGGTTGTGTGATGTATCATATTTTATGAATACTATGTGAAATTTCCAATTTTATGAAGATTTGGAAGTATCATATGTGATATTTTAGAATTTGGATATTTATATATTTCAGGGAAGATTGAATCCAAAGTATTCATGGTATTTAAATAAAGATTTGATTAAGAATTAAAATGAGTATAAATAAGATGATTTTCCTAATAATTTTTATGAGATTTATATAACTTAGATATTTAAACACTAACTAAGATATTTTGGTAATAATATTCACAATGATTTTCTAATAAAAATATATGGTGTAGTTATTGAAAAATTATATTGAGATAATTGAGATGTCTAATGTTCAAATTCTGAATTTTCTAAAAGATTAATATATCTAGTATCATGGAGAATAAAAATATAATTTAAATAAAGTATTCCCTTGATTGAGACATGCTACAGTAATCAATGTAGACTTGGAGAATACAGATTGCACTAAATCTAGAAGGTGACTCAAAACTAGAACTTCGAACGAAATTTCTAAGGATTATGTATGACAAAACCGGATCATGTAGGATTGTGGAGGAATGTTATCAACAGGAAGTTTGAAATTTTTTCTCTCTGAATCTTTATAGAAGGTATAGAATGTGTCCAGGGGGTCTAACTAATTATTTAAGAGGCTCAAGACTAATTTGTATAATTAGTCAATTAGAATAATATAGAGGTTTCTAATCAAAAAAATTAAAAAGAGTTGTATTTTTGGGGATAATAACTTGTAATAAAAAAATAATACTAGGGTGTATAACCAATTTTTTAAACCATAGTTATTAAGGATATGATTATATATGAGAATCAATGTTGGGGTGTCTATCCAGTATGAAATGGATATATATTTTATGTCAATCAATGTAAATCAATCTATGATTCTCTCTCAATTATTAAAAATTCATAACAGGTGAGATTTTGATATATTATTAAGTGGATTGAGAAACCTAACATGTTTTATAGGTTATATTTAAAAGGATAATAATTTATAAAATTTTTGTAACATTGATTCATGCACCCTCTTAGCGGTACCTAATAGGTTTATAGACACTAAAATTGGAATCAGAGAAGGTTCCTTTGAAATATCCAATATGTTTTCAAGATAAATTATATTAACTACATAGATTAATTCAAATATTTTAATTCAATTATCAAAAAGGGAAAAGTTTATAATTAAGGAAATAAATTACCAAAGGAGTAGATTTATAATACTAATATAAATTTTTCCTTAAACTTCCCCCTTAAAAATTTGAGGAGGAAGAATGAGAATGTTTATTCATCTATTTTATGAACCCAACATAGATATGAATTATATATAATCTATATCTATGAGATGATGAATAAGAATTCATTCTAGAAATTTATTCTCCAATCAAGGAAAAATATAAACATAATGTTAACTTTGATTAAATCCTTAATGAGGAGAAATGATGTTAAATTTAAAACTCACTATTGGGAAAGAAAAATAGATTTGGTTTTGTTGATTAATAGGGAATAACATTAAGTTTTTATTACAAGGAGTGATCATGAAATGACAAAGAAAACCAATGGTGAATCATGCTTAATGCTACTATATGTTGGTAAATAATTTTTCTTTGGAAAAAACAATATTGAGAAGAGAATAAGTGGAATTAACTATCAACACCAATAAAATGGGAATCGAGATAAATAAGAATAATTATATTCTAAATTATACTTTATAAGAGAGGTTAAAAAATATAGACATATAGAATGTGTTGAAGGATAAAATTATATATCTCACATCCTAACTTGAATAAAGGATACCATCAGTATGAATGATTCTTAAAATATTAAATTAATTACTAATATTTTAGAAGATAAATATAAGGATAAAATATATCATGAGGAGGGTATAAACACATCTAATGAGAAGATTAATTTCCACCCTAAATCTATCTCAACATATCTAGCAACAAATAAGATTCCAAATGTAAAATATGGATGTGAAGTGTTTTTAATGAAAATATGAAATTTGGGTTCCAAAAAAGAAGAATCAACTGATAGTTATTTTATTATGGAATATTTGGGAACATCATGAGAAGATGTTTTAAGGAAAAAATCATATATATATATTATATGAACATTATCAATGCCAATATAACAATCAAGGAGAGAAAAAATGATGATTGATTCTTATGGTAAATGTTTCATTTTTTCTAACATCAGTCATGTAGAAAGATATTTAGAATATGAGAAATCATAGAAGGTTAACGAATACTTACAGATACAATATACTCCTATGATATATAACGATATTTCTTATCTTGCAAATGGCCTATTAAGATGGAAAATATATTCCATGACAAAACTATTTTTCATCAAATAAGATTTTTTAGTAAGTGGTCAGACTAAATCTACTAAGATTAATAATGATGAAGCTAAAAAACATGCTAAATCCAAAGGAAATCAAGTGGATTCAGAAGATGATTAGTAATTATTGAGCAGTTATCCATAACTCTTAAGCTGATAAATGATGGTGACTTGTGTGAATGTTGTGGTAAATCAGGACATGAAACACAAAACAACATGGAGATTATACCTATATAGTTTGAGCAATCTAAAACAATGAGAAAGAACATATAATTATACATTCATAGATAAATAGAATGAAAAGTTATATTTCACACAAAGATAATGATGAAATAGGAAATAAGGAGTGGCTTTAGTTGATAGTAATCTATCCCCCTCATGGTTACTTCTAAAAAATCCCAAGGGACCCCCTTATTTAAAATTATTTGAAGTGTTTGGAACCAAGATATAGGTACTTGGATGATAATTTTGAGTTTGTCACTTTATGGAAATATTAAGATATTTTACTGTATAAATTCTAATGAAATCCATGAAATGGATGACGATATTTCTTCCATTCACTAGGACAAACATTAAGAGTAATCTATCACTACAATATATTCCAGTGAATATGGAAATTCTGAAACAATTTCAAAAAATAATTCCAATGTTTTATAATCACACATAGAACCCTTTTTATGATTTTGTTAAATACACTTATTAATTTGGAGTTTGGTTATAAAAAATGAGAATAAGGTGGAGTTAAATGAATTGTACATAAAGTATTTTTTGTTTTTTACAATGTGTGTAGATAAGTTGATCTTTTATAATAATATATTTTCATAAATACCCTATATGATAATTATGAAATTATGATAATTATATCACATGCTTGGTTTTTAATAGAAAACATAGACAAACTAGGTTATATCTATGTAGTTTTCTACATAGGGTTTTCTAACAGATACTTAGAGTAGGACAACTAAATGATTTTTTTCTAAGAGCACCATGTGGTATCATACTTCTCCTATTAAAGGGGGAATAGAATCCTATATGCATTTAAAGGGAGAAGGAAAGATAAATAGACCCTAACATTGACCTTTCCATTTTATTGTTTAATAGGGTGAGAAATAGAGTTTCTATCCATAAACACATATTGGTATTGAGAATTTTTATTTCTTAAATGTTAAAGGTGTATTTTTTTTGTTCCCATGTAACTATTTCATTTATAGTCAATGGTTTACAATGTGTTTTTGAGGTTTCTTGTAGAAATATTATGTATTATTATGAATGAATTGGAGGCTATTATGGATAAAAAATCCATGTAAGTCCATAATATGATTGATGTTATTTTGTGTTCAATGAAAAATTAACCATGAGGCTTTAGCTTGAATAAATCGAATAAATAATTTCAAGAATATATTGAAAATCATGATTGAATATTTGTGATATGATCTAAAAAAGAATCAACAGAATGTATTGGTTAATGATTTGCACTATGTATAATATTCTCGAGAAGTGATGATGTGATTGAGAAGGGTTTGAAGTTTTCTGAAGATGTTCAGTAGATTTTTGAGTAATGTCTGGAATTTTCCATATTCACACTGTGGATTCACATAAAAGAATATCTATGAAACCGATTCACATAGTTGACATGGACACATAAATGATTCAACCACATAATTGATTCACATAGCTAAAATAGATATGTAGTTAATTCACATAGCCGATACATCCACATAGTTGAATCGTGTAGTCAATTCAACAACATAGGGAAAACACATAGTTGTTTCAATGATGTATCTAAATTGAGAATCACATAGTCCATTGCTATGTATCCAATGTGAATCACATGGCCAATTTTGTGATATAGCGGACATCCTAAACATTCTATGAAATAAATAATATTATATTGATGTGGAAATCCAGGAAGTAATATCTTAGGATATAGATAGTTATATATCACATGGAATAGTGATGCTAGATTATTTTTGAAATTCATTTATTAATTTGAATATAAATTAAATTGATTTTAAATCGGATGATCTTGCTGATGAAGATCGTTGGATTTATATATTTTATATAATAAAATAGTGATAGTAATATTTTGACAATAATATCCATTGTGATTTTTTGAGTATTAATAAATAGTTTAGGTATAAAAGAATTATATATATATAATTAATAACTTCTTTACTAAACACATGATTTTCTAAGAGACTGATACATCCACAATTAAGGATAAGAAGAAGAAGACTCAAATACCAAAGTAAATTTATAGTGACAGACATGTGTATTCAAAAATGTTTTATCAAATACATATTTCACTATATTGGGAAGGAGTCATAAAGACAAAAATACTACTAAAGTTCATGATAATTGAACATCAAAAAACCTGAACGTCTATTCTCATATAGGAAACTATTATACAGAATGATGAATATCTTATAACTTTAGATCATCAATGAATGAGGATCTTATTACATGGGTGTATAACTATTTTTGTATGTGCCTTATGTTTATAGTGTTTATCCAATTAATGGAAATACAGTTAGGGTGTCTAAAAAATTATGGAAGAAGATTCAGATTACTATAGGATATAAATAAGATCAACTAGTGGGTTATATAATGGGGTGTATAACTAGTTATCTCATAAACCATAATTGTTAATTTTAATATAATACTGGGAAATAATTTTTTTTTTGTGTCTGAACAATATAGAATGAATTTTAATTTTATTTTGAACATTGTAAATCACTCTTGGGTGCTTTCTTTTATTATTACAACTACACAGGAGGAGATTTTGTTATAAAAATTTTAGTGTATTACGAACCTGAAGAAGTTCAAGAGGTTAAATTTAAAAGGATAATAAATCATAAAGTTATTGTTTCAATAATCCTCTCTATAGTGGTACCAAAATAGTCTTTTCACTCTATACGATACATATAGGATTCTCATATTACATTTGATAAATATGAAACATAATATACAATTATATTGAGAAATTTATTATTTATTCTATTATATAAATAAAATTACTCAAGATAACTTCATGATATCATGGGGAAATGAAGACATAATAAAGTAGAGATTAGATTCTCAATAAGGGAATACATGCAACAGTAACTATCAAAGAATAAATAAACAACACATAATATGGAAGATACAAACAATAATTAGATATTACATATAACTAATATCATTAAGGGGGAATATATAAAGGATGACATACCAACATAAATAGTCACACGAATAATAATTTATTGTTCCACAATGATAGAATTAATATTTCATAAAACAGAATCATACCATCGAGGTTTAGTTCAATGAACACATACAAAAAATAGGTATGATTTAATGAAATCCATGGTTTTTTTATCATGAAACTTACTGATAAATTAAGGTTCTATAAACCCCCCATAACATAATAAATCAAATTAATTCATCATATGAATGATATAAATAATAATTCAATACATAATCAATATAGAAATTAATATTGACATACAATTATACAAAATATTGATAGTTTCCTCAATTAATAAATAGAAGAACATAATGAAAAGGTATCCAAAGTAATAATTTTAATTGTAAAATTATTTTATATCACATGTATAGAATAATATACATTATATGATATATAAATTGTTGAAAATAATTTCAAACAATCAGTGGAGTATTTTTTAAAGAATAGTTTGTTTTATTTTAAAGTCAGTTATTTAAAATCTAAATTTTTTTTAAAAATTAGTGAAACATTTTCTTTAAAAAGGAAACTATAAACATATAAATCAAGATTCAATGAAATTAATAGTCATAAAGGCAGTAAAATCCATTCATATGGCATGTCTTAAAACAAATATTCCATTCACACCTTTAATAAAAAGTACCTCATAAAGAAAAAATTTAATTTTAAACCATTATATAAAAATTAAATCAATTGTAAGAATGAAATTAATAAATAACTATATAATAATAAAAATATTCTTAAAATAATTATAAGTAAAATATATACATCGATGAAAAATATACCTAAATTAATATACAATCACAGTTAGCTTTCCTTAAAAACAGTGTTTAGGAAATTTGCATACAATGATAAAGGAAAATGAAAGGGGAAATTGAAACTTCTAGAAATAACCAATGGAGAATAAATTATATGTAATTTAAAATAAAAATTTTATATAATTCATCCATTGAAAACAAAATAATAATAATATACCGAATAAGCATGAGATTTTGAAATTAACCCTTAACACTTAGGTAACTTTTCAATCATAAACCCCACGAAATAAAGAAATTAAATTAAATTTTTAAAAACCATAAATATGAATATATTAGTGATAATGATTTTAAAAGTTTAATTATATACATATTATATTGGAAATAAGTGTTCAATCATGCTTATGTCTCATGGAAACAAAAGTGATTTTAGAAACCCTTATATTAGGCCTGATATTCCTTATAAGGGTACTGTAGTGGGGTACTGTAGCAGTGATTGCACTATTACGGGGGGGGGGACTATTGCAGGGTACTATAGCATGGTGCTGTAGTAGTGCAAGCACTGTAGTAGTACTATTCACCGAGGGGTCCTTTGGGCCAAAATATGTGCTTTCAAGCCTTGTATTCATGAAACTTGGCCTTGGTCCTTCATGCTATGTAATGGGTCTCCCTCTACCTACTCTAAAGAGGTATTTTCTTTAATAATAAATTTAGGATTCAGTCCCAACCTTTAAAAAAATATTATAGAACCATGTTCACACTTATATGATCATATATGATCCTATTATAAAATAATTCCATTTTTTATTAATAACTCTATTAAAATCATTAATCATGGTCAAAATTGTTTCATTTTCCAAAAAAGTTTCAGTTTGAAAGTTCAATTCCTTGAATTTTGATCAGGATTCCATAATCAATATAATGTTATTAACATAATATATATGTTATTATTATATAATATCAACATTACATAACATTAAATAAAAATTAATATCATAAAAGTTAAAACATCATTCATATTGGTTGTAAAATAGACATAAACAAGAGTGTATTTTAAAGAATGAATTAGTAAAAAAATGAGAAGATATAATCCTAATATAAAATTAATAAAATGTTATTAATTTATTATTTAATATATATATTCTTTATAAATAATTGTATAACCATATATTGGAAGAATATGTTGAAATTGAAATATATATCGCTCACAAAGATTGTAGTCCTTATATATGCATGAACGACACTTCAATTTTCTAATGAGAAAATAGAAATAAAGAAGATAATGATATTACTTAAAGAGTAGTAATTATATCATAAAATTCATATATACTCATTTATCATAATTTAATCCATTCATGAGAGGTGATGATTGAAAATGAGTCACATCACTTTGTGGAGGCAGTAGTCCATGCATATACACGAGTAATACTTTTTATTTCTCATATGATTGAAATGAGGTAAAAAATGGTTTTACCACATATTCATAACAACATATCTATATATTTATGATATATTATTCATTATGATAGGATTAATACAATGGATTTATAGGATTCAATATAAGAAATTTACATTGAAAGAGTCGGTAAAGATGACAACAAGTTAATTGAGAGACCTCTTTTGGATTACACTTTAATCCTTTTAAAAATAGTTTTCAGAGAATAATATAAGATCAAGAATGTAAGGATAGAATATATCAAGATATTAGTTTTATTATATTCTTAGACAATGTTTTCAATCATTATGAATAAAGGAAATGTAGAGGTGAATTATTATAAGTGATGGAAATGAACCTCTTGGAATTACTTAAAATATTTAAATATAATTTATATCATAATAATGCCACGTGGATCTAAAAGGATATAATATCAAAGTTTAGGAAGGATAAGATCTAATAACACCATCCAATATATTATATGAATGTTTATGTTTTATCTTAATCCTCTTGTTTTGGTTTATCCCCAATGTTAACCCTTTTTATAATTAACTTTATTAAATAAAGTAACATTTAGGGGTTATAATTTGATATTTATTGTGAAATGTTGCTAAATTTTTTTTGATGGATACAATTTTCAATAACATCTCGACCCAAATATCATATATTAATTTTTTATTTTTTTAAATCATTTAATAAAATAGTTTTTTTCATAAAATATCATTAAATTCATTTAGGGGACTATTAATTTAATTTGACTTTAAATAAATCAATACAATTATGAAATTAGAATATAAAAAAGTTTATTAGCATTTATACTTTATAATTACCTATAAAATTTATGTAACACAAAAATTAGTCCAAATAATATTTATTATATTTTTTTTAAAATAATTTTTCTTGACTTTTTTTATACATGCACAAGTACTATATTAGTGTTAAGTATGAATTTAAGGTATTTATATCATCACTAAAAATAAAAAATAAATCACTAAAAAAATAAATATTTATGTTCATAAGAATCATTTAGATTCAGTAATAAACTATTTAAAT
Source organism: Viscum album (assembly GCA_963277665.1). Taxonomy (NCBI): domain Eukaryota; kingdom Viridiplantae; phylum Streptophyta; class Magnoliopsida; order Santalales; family Viscaceae; genus Viscum; species Viscum album. The sequence continues at coordinate 1,230,106,518 of OY728133.1, read as the reverse complement.
CCTTTGGATACCATATAAATGACATTTAAATCATGAAAGCGATATATTTTTTTTATTGTTTTAATTATCAAAAGTTTTAGGATAAAACAACGACAGAAATAGAATTTATTAAAAAAAAGTAAGAAAATATATTCAAGATATACAAGGGGTTTTACAGAGGGGGAGTGGATCACAACATGAATAAAATGCTTTAACCAATGATGATAAGTAATCATGAGTCTGTAGTGGACACAATGAACTCTACTCCATGATAAGTCTCTTCAAAAGTGCATCCACAACATGGTTGGACTCCATATATTCATGTGAATTCATAAAGTAAATGTGACTATTGGATTGAAGTAATATGATTTAGTGTTGAAGCACTTTCCAAGGAACATTCCTAATTCTTGCTGTAATATCTTCAAAAACCATCTTTGAATATTTCCCAATCACAAGAGTATCCAAAGTATGATAAACAACAAAATTTAAGGGTTTGACCATGGGATAGAATTCATACTTATATGAAATATGATTCCAAAAATTATTGAGAAAATAAAACATTAATAAATAAAATAATTTTATGAAAATCACCTCCATATCCATATAATTCGGGCACAACAGAAGTGTCCCCATAAACATTCAATTTGTTCCATATAGGGATTATAAGAATCTAGTGGATGTATTTCATCTCTAATGGATTACATTCCTATCCATAAACTTAAATAATTCATGGTTTGGTTAGATCAAAAATGTTGTTATCTATCCCACTTTTTTGAACTCTGGAGGTGATAAATTCTTCCTTGTGGATGGCAACGATTCCCATATGAGGTGAAGAGGTTTGGTTTCCAAATACTAGATCATTCATTGAAGCCAAGGTGTACACAACAACACATTAAGATGATATATGAATAAAGTTATATATATCATTATTGTGGTCATTATTACTAATAGATATGATCAGGTTTTTAGTTTTTTTATATAGATTCTTATTTAAAAAAAATCAAAATAGGTTGTCCCAAATCATTGCGATGAAAAGGGGTTGCTAACATCCTCTGGAACCCCACATGTAATTTTGAATCTTAAATGCCACAACTTATGAATAAATTCACCATTTATTTCCCATTACACATGCTAGTAGTTCCATAATTAGATTCCCACCCCATCCAGAATGTCAACTTCATCATAGAGACCATCCAACTGGTTCTCAGAACCTTATTGTTCAGCCCACAATATACCTGAGAAACAGGGATATACTTGTCAAAATTCGCACAAAATAAGTCCCAAAAGATTCCATATTTTTAAATATATAATTTATTGGATAGAGAAAAACTCAAAAAATATATATACAAGAATGTTTTATTGATATTTTTACTCTAAATATCATATTTTGACCCCATTTTATAAGTTTTACACTTACTGATGTGATAAATATATACCCCAATTATTTTTCACAATGACCCATAACAAAAGGAGCCTATTTAACAAATTTGATCATACTGATTAAAAATATTGTATAAAATTTTCATGACTATATTTATAGAATATAGATGAATCAATTTTAATATTATTTTTTAAAATATATAAAAACGGTTTTCAGAAAATTATGTTATTAAATAAAAAATTAAATTATTCTAAAATATAATATAATATTTATTCTTGAAGAATAATTTAGATTATTTTTAATAAACTTTAACTCATTTTACATTAAAAAAAATAAAAAAATGGGTCTTACATTTCATTATTTAAATAAATTAAATAAAAGTTTTGCAAAAAATTGTAATTTTTAATATTCATTAAAAATTTATTCATATTAGAAAAATATCTAAATATTAATCCTAGAATTATTATAAACATAATATTTCAAAAATAATATATATTTTTTTCAATTAAAATATAAAAAAATGTTAGAAATTAATTATAATGACCACCCAAAATATTCAAAAGATACCATTTTTGTATAAAACGTTTTGCAAAACATAAAATTACTTCCCTACAATTGAGTACATATTTATTTTCAATAGTAAGTACATTTGAATTAAATAAAACCATTAAAAATATTTTTCAGAATGTGATTATTTCTATTCATACATCCAATTTACCATCTTGGAAATAATTGTCACAATTAAATAATAATATTTTTATAGTAAATCACAGTTTTTAAAGATCAGTGTTTTATGTCAAGAAATTGATCAATTTTTTTGTTATTTTAAACTATATTTTAAAAAAGATGCATTATCCCCGTTGTTTAAATTGTGTATTTTTTTTAAAAAAAATACCTCAACTATTAAAGGATTAATATTTGAAAATACTTTTGTTAAGAAAACATCTTACAATGGAAAAATAAAACATCCCTTGAAAATGGGAATTATTAATTATAAAGGTTACTTGAAATAATATATAATAATTTTCCCATATAAGAAAAAAAATACATTGATGTGAAAATATATACTTAGTGGAGAAAAAAATTGTCCTAGGAATAGTAGAGATTTATTGAAAATAAGATCACGAGAAAGATAAAAATAGAAAACATGAAAATATTATCGAATTAAGTAGTACATCAATTAATTAGAATTGATGGTAATAGGATACCATTTTTATTTCATGATCTTCTACCTATATATTATAGTTTTTTTACCATTAAGATAGATAAAGAGTGAAAATATACTTACTTGATTTCGTTTCAATCTACAAGCACAATATTTTCCTTTGGTTACGCTTAAGGTTGTTATTCTATTTTTTTGCCTGAATGGCCTGTAGGCATTCATTTTTTATTGATTTTTGATAACCCCCCTTTTAAGGGATGAGGGGGAACCCTTAAAAGGCCTATAGGCTTAGAGATTACATGGCCCGTAGGCTTAGGAGATTACATGTCCCGAAGATCTTATGGAATTCAACCAAACTATCTATAAGAAACTGCCCCTCCCCAGCATCTGCATCTTGCTAGTATCTCTCCACCTTTGCATGACCATCTGGCTAGGCTTACCATGAAATCAAAGGCTGGTACCGATGGTAGATCCATACCCTCTCATTCTAACAATCCATTTGGCTGTGTTCGGGTGAGTGCACCTGCTCTAAATCCTCTTCTGGGGCTGTTCCTTTTTTTAGTATGTCTAGGGCTTGTATTCATGTGGGCGGAAGGCCTTGGGGTGGTCCTAAGGCCTTAAGGTTGCCCGAAGTCCTTGAGAATCAGCTGGCCCAAAGGCCTTGGGTGGCCCAAAAGCCTTGCAGGACCCAAGGACTAAACTGGTGGCCCGTAGGCCCAGATGGATGAATAGTTCTGGCTGCTACAGAACCGAACAGTGCCTACTACATTGCATGCTATAGTGCCTACTACAGTCCTGCTACAGTGCCTGCTATAGTACCCCGGAAATATGCCTCCACCCGGATTTGATCTCGGGTCTCTTGGATGCACCTAGCGAGTCCTCACCAACTGGTCTGAGGCTCTTGTGATGTTATTCTATTTTTAATTCATCCCATATTATTAATGAAAAATATTGAATTATTCATTCCCGAAGCACTAAAATTTAGTTTTAAAGGATAGAATAATTATAAAAGAATGAAAAATCATTATTTACACGTCTCGATATTTACCATAATGAAATTTTTTATTACAGGATATCCAATATAGATAAATCTTAATATGATAAAATAATATATTAATATTTAAAACGTTAAAAGAATCACCCAAATATCAAATTTATCCATTCCATAAATTTATCCTTAATAATCCTAAAAATTATATTTTCAAAAAATAAAAAACCCGTAACACAAATACATTTGATCACATATTCTTTAAAAATAAACTAAACATTTATATTGAGTGAGCATTAATCAATATTGAAGTAAAATAATAAAAATTTATATCCCTAAGCATATAATATCCAAAATATTATAATAATTTACATAAATCACCTAAATCACCATAAATGTACAATAAAATCATATATTCTTCCCAAAATTAAGGAAATATTTAATCCTAAAATTCTATTTTACTTCGTCACATAATGTTCCGATTATTATTTACTTTAAAAATAAAATTAATCACATTTTCTCTAAACAACTTTTTAATCCCATTTTTATCTAAATAGTAAAACATATGTTCCTAAAATATAATATCCCTTTTATCCCAATTATCCATATAAGCATCTGTGATCTTGTTAAAAAAAATTACCCCTACCTTTCAATTTATGTCCACAAAATATAAAATCATTATTACTCAAATAACCTTTTCAATAAAACTAATACTAAAAAAATGGTTGTATTACCATAAATGTCTCTAAAAATAACCATACTGATCTCAAACTCCCATCACATAAAAACTTATAAGGGGTATCGATTTCAATAAATATACTATCAAGCCTATAATTATCAACCCTTAACAAATTATGTTTATCCCATATCACTATGGAATGTCATTGATTTCCATGGGTTCAATCCACTCTTTCCTTATAATAGTTTGTAAATAAAATGTTAATAAAACCAATCACGTCACTCGAGTTTGTATACATAAGTGTGTAGTCTTAGGTTCACTCATCATGCCATGGTGATTATTTAAATTATCCATAATCTACTAATTTTGAGTTATTACATCTATCTATATCAATGACATATCTAAAACCACAACCCAATATCCAGATAGGGATGTAGATAATAGGAAATCCAAAAAATCTATACAAAACCAATTCATCATGACTTTACCCTATACATAGTGTTATCCTTAGAATCTATCATAGGATTATGTTAACTAATCATTGTTTTCTGAAATCTTATTCCCAAGGGTTCTAATAAATATCATCCAATACCAAATTTAAAACCTTGACAATAACAATTAAATGTTGGCGGTCATCTTAGTACATTATCATAAGATTTATGAGATCACATCTCAAAGGATCAAATAGTTTATAGGTATTGGGAGACTAGAAAGATGAAATATTAACATATTATATTTGAATACATGAAATAAGAATTAAAAATCAAGTGATATCATTATAATTAATTCTATTATATACATGGAATCATTCATAGGTCCCTTCATAGTATCCTAGGAAATGAAATCCATGATAAAAGGAAATCTCATATACTTAGTAAAGGAAAGCACACAATTGAATTAACTTAACTTAAATATAGTATGAATGAAATATCATAGGTAAACAGTTATAAAATATTCTATATAGCTAATATCACTATTTTGGAATATTTACATGGATTTCATAATAACATAAAAAATCATATTAATAACAATAAATAGTTCCACTATAATATAATACATATACTAGACATCACAATCCTACCATCAATGCTTCATTCCAAGACAACATACATAAATATGTTAGAAATACCCCAAATACCCAATGTACATTATCTCATTATACCTAATGATACTCCAAGGGGCTATAAGAGGACCCGTATATCAAATAGAAAGTCTAAGTCATTGGTAATATGAAATAATTTAAAATTTGTTCAACACGTAAACAATAAGAACATAAAACTATAATTCAAATTGATAATATTTTCCCTATTCATTCACAAGATCAACATGATCATAAGAAATCAAGAATAATATTGTGCATGAGATAACTATATTATACCCTTATTAATGTACAATTTTATTTAAAGGATACTCACATAGATAAATATATTTATAATACATTTCAGAAACTTTTTTTTTGATGAAAATACCATTTTTTATTTTCAAACAATTATCTAAAATGTGAAAACATTCGGAATATTTGGGAAAAAGTCATTAAAATAACCATTGAAACATGTAAAGAATGATTCATGGAAAAAAATTAGTCTTAATGGAGGAAAATGTTATTTTATTGGTAAGCATTAAGATGAAGATTTTTTTTCAAAACATTGAAAAATAACACATCATTCAGAGAACAAAAAGAATTTTTTTGAATATATTTATAGAAATCCATAAACTGGTAAAAAATGACTTCAAATAATCATTTTTTAATATTAAAAACGTTATTGATAAAATTTAAAACAAAACAAGGTTCTGGAAGAAAATTATTTTTTATCTAAAGGAAAAAGAAGATAATTTTTCATTAATGTTTTATTATAGAGTTTGAGTAATTATAGAGAGGAAAATAAAAAAAAAATTCTAAAATAAATATATGTGAATAAAATATATATATTTAAAAGTATAAGGATAATATAATTCTTCCAATGAGATCATAAACCTAAACAATCTCGAATAAGGCTGAAATTTTGAAATAAATCTACACTATTTGGATAAATATTGTATAATAACCCCAATGTAAGAAAAATAATGTAAAATGAAAATTTAAATTATTTTAATATAAATATATTAATTGTATACCATATCAATGATTCTGTAAATACACTATTTTAAGGAATCACATATTGAATATGGAATATGTATTATAAAAATAAATAGTCATTGAGAAACCCATACATCAAGTCCAACTATCCATGTAAGTTTTTTTAACCTAATATATAATAAATTTAAATTTATTATAATTATCCTAAAAAACACTATTGAAACTTACAATATCATATATGGTCCACTTTTAACATCTTATCATTCCTTTATTAATAAATATTTTTAAATATCCCTATTTCGGGTGACAACTGTTCTAATTTTCATATTTTTTTTTGTTTCAGATGTTTTGGTCCTTGAATATCTATCATGGTTCAATCATCTCCAGAATCTTAATAGTGTCATGAAAATATTGTTATTACATAATATCACAATTATTAAACATTCCTTAAAACTCAATTCTTAAAAATTATAATTCCACTCATATAGGTTTTAAAACTGACCGAAACAATAGTGCGGTATAAAGACCGAGTGGGTAAGAAAATTTGAGGGTGTAATATTAAAAAATTATTAAAATAATATTATTAATAAAATAATAATTATATATTTTTACTATGTATAATTTTATAACTGTCTTTAAAATGGATAAATTAAAAAATGAATATATATCACTCACTGAGACAAATTTTCATACGTATGCATGAAGGATACATCAATTTTTTAACGAGAAAAACATAATAAACTATAAAATATTTTATCATCACCTAATCATTATTTTTCTTAAAAATTATATATATTTAGTAGATATATCATTACAACCATCCAAAATATCTAGTGATGGAAAATTAATCACATTTCAATGTGGAGGTTGTAGTCCACAAACACACAAGCGATGCTTTTATTTCTCATTTGGTAGAATTGAGGTGAAAAATGGTTGTAGAATAATATTAATAAAATATTAATATATTATTTATATTGGATTAATTATTATAGTATGGATAATACATATTTAGAAGATTTATAATATTAAATAAACTTTTAAATGGTTGATAAATATGGTTGTTGCTTCTTTGAAAGACATATACTGTTTTACACATTAATCTTTCATAGAAAGACTTGAGAGAATACCAAAATCTAAAGAAAGATATTAAGGAAGATAAGAAGTTATTAGGATATGGTTATAATGATCTAGGGTTCTCAATTTTTGTGAATAAATAAGAATTGGAAGTTACCTTTTATAAGTGAGGGAGAAGACACACTTGAAATTACTAAAGAGATTTAAATATAGAATATATAATAATCATGTAAAGTGGAATAAAATGGGAATAATTTCAATAATAGGATATTATAAGGTTTAAATAACATCAATAAATATAATTTAGACTTATTAATATTTCATTTTTATCATTATGTTTTTTTATTATCATCCATGTTAACATTTTAAAGCTTAACTATGGTAAGATATTTTTTAATTTTAAGGGTAAAAAATTTACATGTACGGTGAAAAGTGGCTAAAAAATTATCCATGGATGAAAATTTATACGATTTTCCTTCCTAAATATACTCTTAAAAAACTATGATTTTTAAATCATTTCATAAAATATTGTTTATCCTGAAATGTCATTAATGTTATTTGGGGTCTATTCATATAATTTAACATAAACTTCATCCAAATAGTTATGTAATTCAAATATAAAAAATTTTACCTACATTTAAAACATTTAACAAGATATTAAACATTATTAATTAAAAAATCGAACTATGAAATATTAATTTTATTGTTTTAAAAGTCATTTATTTGATTTATCTATTACTTTTTTATGCAGAGTATCGGTGTTGCGTAAGCATTTAAAGAAATTATATCAATCGCAAACATTGAAAATAAATTCATACGATCAAAATAATTTACTTATTTTAAAAATAATCTTCAATATTCATTTATAACTCATTTTTTATTTCCATAATATCATATAATAGAAATTAAAATCAAGAAAGTGACATATTGTATTTATCCTTTTTGTAAAAAATATAAATGTTACAATATATGGAATATGGAATTATTTGTTCATATTCTAATATATAGGATATCTCGGGTTGAACATAACTTATTAAATTTTATAAAATAACATGTTATGGATATTTTAGGCCTTATCACGTAGTATAAACCCCAATTTACCCATTTTAGTCTTACAAAGGCGATAAATATTTTCATAAATTACTAATTACAATGAAAAAAACAAAAAAAACCTAATTAACATATTTCAAAATCATAATTCAAAATATAGAATTAAATTTTTTTAATTATATTTATATATGTGATAGAAATCAATTTTAATATAAATTCATAAAAAAATGCTTTTTTTGATAAATGTATTATTAAACAAAAAAAATGAACTTATACAAAAAATTAAATGAAATATTTATTATTAAAGAAATATTTATATTATTATTAATGAAATGGATATTATTTTACTTTAAAACCAAATCCAAAATAGAATAGGTCTTTTAAATTAGTCGATTTAGAAAAATATTTATGACAATTTTACAAAAGATGGTATATTTCACTATTCAATTAAATATAAATCATCTTAAAGAAATCAATGAAATTAGTCATAATAATATAATTACATGATAATTTCGTTAATTTTATTAATTATTTAAAATAATATTGTTAATAGTTGTATAAATTAGAAATAATATCTTCATACAAAAATGAATAAAAACCATTTTTGCAGAAAATTTATTTTGAATCCCAGAATCACTTCACTAAAAATTTATTACTTATTTATTAACATTAATCAACATGTTTTTTGATATATCAAACATTATTTAATATTTTTCATAATTTAAATATTTTTATTCATATCACTAATTTTTCAATTATGTTATGATTTTCACATTTGAATAACAACATTTTTGTTGAATATCATTGTTCTATTTAATATTAGTGTTTTGTGTTAAGAAATAAATCATGTTTATCATTAATTTAACCTATATTTTCATGGAATTATAATCATCAATTTTGAAACCATTATTCGAAATTTATTTTTTTGAAGAATTTTTTGTCTTTGAAGAGCGTACATGTTCTCCATAAAAGTCAAGATATCCTCTCATTGCATTGGTTTGAAATTTATTTTTCTCCAATCATTCTATATTCTCATCCTAGGCACGTAATTATTCGAGAAAAATAAATCCTTGATGAAGTCTTTGAATGATAAACATAAATATTTTTGATAACAGGTATGCTCAAAAAATCATAATATACATTAATTATTCACAATTTCTATGAAATTAACAAATTAAGTAGTAAATAAACCAAATCATCATGATCTCTATAATATAAAAACAATTTAAAATGTAATACAAAATCACCTCTTCACAATGGATACAAAATTTTTTGCACCATGTAATAAATCCACACATTAATAGATATATCTATATCCAATTTTGACTACATGGACTTTGGAAAATTTAGTTTGTAATATGAACATATTGATAATCGAATGATTAATAAATGATTGAAATGAAATTGTACATAAAAATAATCAATAAACATTGAGGGATTCATTCTATTTAATAGAATATGATTCCATTCATTAATTTACAAATGAAATAACAATAGTCATTGTGATTATTTTGTTTTCGACATTTTCGAAATATTGAAAATAAGAAATATTCTTTTTCGGTATTTTTTTGATAATGGAATACTATTAAATATAACCAAATATATATGTAGTTGATTTAATTATGATTCTCTTTATAGGAAGTTTCTATCCTAATGCAATGTGTTTAATGATAATTTAACAGTTCCCTATTATAAAAAAATTATCATTAGGAGTTTAAATAAAATTCAAAATATGATATATATTGGTAAAATGTTTAATTTAATGTATTAAAAATTCATCAATGAAATCACGTGTGTTCTATTTGTTTAAAATCCCTGATTTGATTCTAAAATAAATTTTTTGAGTATCCAAATTGATTTCAATGATATTTAATCAGATCATAAAATATAAAAAATGAATAATTAATGAAAAATCTATAACATATTTTATATGATTTGATTGGAAATTTTTACCCATCATTGTTGGTTTTATGAAAAGCATCTCATTTTTTATTTTTTTTAAATGTTATGGATATTATCACTAATGAATTTGAAATTAACTTTTCTTCCATAGATGATTTTATTATACAAGTGATACAAAGGCTAATAAGTCCAATTTTTTTAACAAGGGTTTCCCTTCAAATTATAGTGACATATATTCCTTTCGAAAATATGAATATTATTTAGCTATAATTAACCTTGAAGTGAAGTTATTTGGGAAAAAATTATAAAAATGTATCTTATGAAAATATTTAATATAAAGGCCCTCAGCCATTCCTTCTTCTAAATTTTAATTTATCACTAAAAACATAAGGAGTATATATAATAATTTACATACTTTTGTTCTTTCAATTAATTTTAGAATATATTTTTTATGATATGAAATTTTTATGTTGATAAATACAAAAGTTTAAATAGTGTGGTAAAGGTAATCTTGGAAGGTATTTTTGATTTATTTTTTGGTTGAATAGATTTTTATATTTGATCTTTACATTAACATCAATTTTTTCATTCTATAGTATCATACCTCATTTCAAAACTATTTCTATTAATTTTTATTGGTATTTTATTTGAATGAAATTACAAGGGACATAGATCATTATAATCATGTATCTTTATGAGATTAATGAACATTTATTTTAATGTTTCATTAAAATGTTTTAATATGTTAACATACAAATCATCATGGGGAATACATTGCATGACACATATCTCATGAGATACTTGGATCCCTTCTATCATGTGATATTTTAGAACATTCTTATTGTGCTGAAAATAACCCTAGATGTTATACATTGTACCCCTCACAAAAAGTTGATGGGTGGGTGCTGATAGATATAAATGAAAATAAATTTCACCCTAAAAAATGTTATATATGAATGTTATTGGTAGTTTTTTAATTCACATTTAGAAAAAAACTGTTATAAAAAATCAATTACCCCAGGTAGAGAAGGTACATGATAGGAATGGGTACCCTCAATGCTTGTGAGGTGTGCCCCATTAAATAGTGTGTTTCATTTTATTTTTTTTGTTCTTTTTGATACTCACACATGTATTGGACCATTTAAACATAATAAAATATAATATATTTTAGAGAATAAATTTTTTCCTGTAAGTCCTTCAATTTCTCATTTGCATCCTCCTGTGACCTTTTTTCTCAAAAATATAGTATTTGTAAAACTCTAAAACCTACACCACTAACACATTGAATTTTTTCTATCTACTTCAAGTAAATTTATTTTAGTTTCTAATTGGGTATGGTTGATGGTATTATTATTTATAAACTATATATTAAATATAAAAAAAAATAAATAGATATTTTTATTAAATAATGGTATAAACTATAAAAAATTACTATAGAGTCATACATACACTTGATATACATAATATATATATATTTGCATCGAATTTTATTTATTTATTTAAATTATACTCTTTCCATGCCACATAGAATGGGATGGAAGTGGCCTTATATTTTGATTCATCAATTTCCATATAAAAAATGAACATAATATTTTTATTTTTTCATATCAGGAAATGAAATTATGAAGATTTGAAATGTATACAATTTTATAAAGTGACAAATACTATGTACATACTTTATGGTATGGGAACATTGGTTTTTAGGATGTTTCATATTTTTAGTGCTCCTATGATATTTTACAAATTATCATTTTTGAATCAAAGTTATTAATAAAGAAAATTTAAAATTTAATATAACCAATTACAATTTACATGAAATGATAAATTCTCATGAAAACCAATGAATTAATTCACTGCTTTTTGGTTAATCATGTGTGAATATATGGGTATTGGGTGGGTAATTACATTTCCACCATCATCCATGAGATGATTCTTCTTTAGATGTGTCTTAAATTCATTATGAGCCCTTCTAATGACACTTAATATGAATTTCATATAAAAATTATTTAAAATAAATGTACTCTTCAAGTGATAATGAATAATAAAAAAATAGTTTATTTTTTTGAGATTTTGATAAATTTGAGAAATCATATCATAACATTACCATGATGTCTTCACTAATTATTTTCCTCAACATATGAACCACATTTTTCCATAAAAGTATATCAATTGGCCTCTGAATTCGAGAAGTGACCCAATAGTAACTAAACAAATTGACTTGTTTTATCAATAGGTTGGTTAAAATGATTCTATCTGATTCTGGTATTTTTTTCAACATATCATTAAATATTTTCTCCTGAAAAATTATAGAACAGTACTGACCATGGGGTTGTCTCACAAGAAGGTAACAGAATATGCTGTCAAACTATCACTTTCTTAATTTTTTTTGTTAAATATAAAAAATATTATTTGGATTTAAATGAGTTAATTAAGATAAATTAAAGGAAATCTTATTGTATCTAGAAATTAATGATAGTGATTATATTTTTTTAAGTATGTCTTAATAAAAAACTTAATGATTACAATAGTTGTCAATATTCGATCCTCGGTCACTTCCTTTATCATTGTTGAAAAAATTATTTCAATTAAATTATACATTTTGGAACCTAAATTCCTATAATTATACACCTATGGTTTCTATAAATTATATATATTAAATAAATATTGCTTTATATACACTTCTAAAAGTTATCCTATTGCACAAAGAATGTTGAGAAAATGAAACAAATTGATCTTGTTTTGATCAATCTGGATACCCCTATGAGAGAAGTTTATACAACAATAAAAGCACTTTACAATGATAAAATTATAAAAAATCATAAAAAATAGAAGATAATTAAAACAATATTGAAAGAGACATCTTTCAATATTGAAAAAAATTGAGGACAATTCCAAAGAGAAGATTTTATGGATGAAACCAAAAAATCAATATGGAAAAAACATCAGATCTTCACTTCCCACCACCATATAGAGTCAGAACTTCATAGAATGATTAATTAATTAGATACATTTATTCTCTAGTATTTAATATTCATCACATTTGACTCCCTCCTTCTAAACATCTTTTGAAATAATATCAAGGACATGAATTTATAAGAAAGGGGGAACTAATTTTTTTTTTTTGCAGTTTCTATAATATAAAACCATAATCACTTTTTTACCTCTTACGAGATTAATATTAGACAATTACCTTAATCAATTTTTTTCACATGTGATTTATCATAACCTGTAAATAATTTCAGGCTATTTGGACACATGAACAAAACATTATACTATAATTACTAATGTGACATTTTCTATTAGAGGTGTCTCTTCTACACATCACACTTATATACAACAACTGACCATATTAATGATATAATTTAATCATGGAATTCAATTTTGTGGGGGGGGGGTATGAAATTATTTATTTTCCAATTTCAATCACCCCCAATCGGACACTGTTGGGATGAGTTATTCCACATTTACTAAACAGTTATGAAATCTCTTAGAAAAAATATTTCCCAATTTGAATGCTATTTTTGGGACTCCAAAAGGTTTATTAAAATCTTGATCCAGTTGTTAAAGCTATGAAACACAGTAGGGTCCTAAATATTCTTTATTCAAGATGAAAAAAATTCCATCAAAAGTATAGAAATATAATTGAAAATAATAGTGAAGAAAAACACTCAAAGGGAGAAGCAATACCACAGAGCACAAGTTTCTTTAAGGATCACCACCCAGCATGGTGATCCACTACATCACGAGAATCTTGCAAACTAAATCACTCAAAAGAGTCATATGGAAGCACCAACTCTATGAAGATTGTCATTTGTGGGATGAAGGTGGATAAATTCATCCCATGCACGACATTTTCTATAGACTCAAACAGTTCACAAGGAAGGAGAAGCAGATTGCGCCCCATGAATATAATGAAGTCAATCATGGGGATGAGGAAGTGATTTACAACCCTAAGAAAGATGATACCTCATGAAAAATTATGTTCTTAGGATGTGGTGGCATCACTAGTGATTACAAAAGATTCCCCTACTAACTAAGTCATCCATAGTCTAAGGAATTCTACACAGGATCCCCGTAAAAGAAAACTATTTGGCCAATTCCATTCATTTATAAATGCACTCCAAAGGATGTGTGAAAATGATCAGTGAAAATGGTGGGAAAAGGAGATTAAACATGTAGAAAAATATAGAGTGAGAAGGAGCAACATCTACCAAACCTGGGGATGTTCACGGACACTGTTCTGCAATCTATATGTGGGTGGAGCTTTGTAGAAATATATCCCATGAACCATAAGAGGAAGACCCTCTGTAAAAGATAATGTGGGTAGGTAGTGTTATTTTTGGAATTGAGGAATCATTTATTAACCCCAAGAATGGATAAAAACCCAAAAATGAAAACAATAGTACATAGATGACCTTTTGTAGAAAATGGTTCACGGGTGACCTTTTTTGGGTAACGGTTAATGGGGGACACTTTACGAGAAAAACATCATAGAAACACCTATGAGGAAAAAGTTTTGTGGAAAACCCTATTCATTAAATGGTTTTTGGATTACCCTTAATATAAATAACCCTCCATGGATGATCCTTCACGAACACTCCTATGCAGATGCTCATACAAAGCTAACCCCCACCGGCTCTCCTAAATGACCTAATCTTATGCAGTCTACTCCCTCACGGTTGGCCCCACATGGTTAACTCCTAAATGTAAAAACTTATGAGTAAAATCTTAGGAAGACACTGGTCAATATATATGGGGTTGTTCCCCATAACCCTCACTCGAGTTCAGTGACTGGCTACGGTTGGGACCCTCCAAGCCAGTCCCTTTACTACTGTCACTCTTCCCTTTGAAAAATGGAGAGTCACACTGTGAAATTTTAGAGATAGGTTAAATAAATTTTCCATTTCACCCTTATGTCATGCTGACATCCATCGAATAAATACCATGAGTCAAGGAACTCCTTATGGGACACATAAAACCCACCACCTGCCTCCTAGTATTAGTTTATCCAAAATCTTTCGGCAATCTGAGATTGATTTCTTCTTATATGTCCAGACACAAAATTCCCATTCCTCAATATCTATTTCCTATGAGATTTAACATCATTATAAACATGCCCACCCATTATAAACGGATAGTTAGTGTCCTGAGGACACATCTACATGACTATGCACTCAATCCCCTAGTGGCTCTGCATACATTGCCCACAAAAATGGTCTATCAACCAGATTCGTGTTCATCCTCAATATAAGGTATTCCAACCTCTGTATGACTTAATGGATTCTGGGCCTCATATCCTTTCTCCTGATCCTAGAACCCCTAGAATCAAGGTTTACACTATACATCCGTATCATTTTCCAGGCAAGTCAGAACATCCCAACCAGATTATCCTCTAGTTAATAATGGTTTCTATAACACCTGGTCCAATCTCTATGACCTGAAAGTAGGAGTTATTATCCTATCAACATGGATTTAAACTATATGGAACATTTCATGTGCACATGACATTAAATTGGATAGAATGCATCCTAACCATACGATGTTAAATTTTATGGTGTTAGTCCCTACAACATGACATTAAAATGTGATGTCATGGTCCAAGAAATATGACATTATACTGCACTATACCCCATTTTAAATTCCAAAGGGCATCCCTCCTACAGTAGAGCCCTTACATTCAAATGAGGTGGTTCTCTATTCCCAGCCTCTTCCACCATTATCCTCCTCTATACATTAGTTGATAGTAATGAAAAGTATTTGGTTTTTCAGATCTACTAATTCCTCTTGTTTATCACACCAATCATGATTCATGTGGGTTTATATAATAGTGATAATCTTTGAAATTTCATAATTCAACCCAATATTAAACTACTTGAACACTAATTCCAACTCCAACTAGGATACATATGATTCATGTTCAAGGAACGAGCTCAAATGGGCCTACTCTATTGTATAAGTCTAGACCTAAACCAAAATTGGCATTCTTCACGAATGTATGTCCTGACCATATCCATGTGGGACTCTTATATGGTATAAGTCTAATTCAAATTCCTTCAAATGGGAAGCTTCAACATTTAAACCCTATCATGTGCTGAACTAAGTGGTCTTTGATTCCCAATTTAATTTCATACATAAGAATCCTCCATGGGGTTCAATCTCGATGAATCACATATCATCATCATGTCAGTTCATCCTCATCCTCATCCCATGATGTAAAACTTCATGGATTCCCAAAATACATGAGCTTAGATCCCCAACTAATTGGGATACATAAGAATCCTCCTTGAGGTCCAAAATTGACACTCCAAATCATTCTTATGTTCTCCAAGCCACATTCTTGATAGATTCATATCCACCTAGGAGACTATATCACTTATGGGCACCTCAGTCCTCCTTGACATAAGTCCCACACCATCAGTGACTAGGAATCCTTTCCCCTATGTGACCTTGCTTAATTAAATTAAACTACATGGATGGATACTTGTCACATGAGCTAAAATGGCCATTTTCCCATAATGAGACAAAAAAATATGTTGGTTTTGATTCCTCTCACGAGTGTACATATGAGGCCAATCTCATGGATTCAATCCAAACATCACATAGCTCCCATCTCACAAAGATGACGATAAATTGCACAGCACCACGCCATATGACTAAAAACCCACCTTCTCATAGATGACGTCCAAATAATCTTTAATCTATCTATAGAAAGATAACATCAATGTGGTACTCTGGGAAAATACATGTATCTTAATTGATGGAGAAACAAGGATACATACAAATGATTCTGAACCCATGCATACTGATGAATGATCTTGATACCCCATGGATACACTAAAGACACACATTTTGGAATAAACTAAGTATTAATGAACATAAAAACATATATTATATATATTAGAGTCCTGGAATAAGAAATAATTCCTCTTAAAAAGGTGATATGATCATGAGTTCCCATACTATCCACCAATGTGAGTTGTAAATGTTTTGTTCCTCAAATAATCCAATAAGTTTCTACCATTGGAAAGTGGGTTCTTGAATCATGGATAACCAAGTTTTTGGGTGTTTATGGATCTGTGAAAAACCCAATTGGAGACAATCGAAGACTGTGGTATCCAATATAAAAAACAAATATTCTCCACAATAATGAAAATTTTCAAGTAAAAAAGAACACATTGAATGATTTCCTATAAAAAATTATTTTAACAATTTGATCACATTTTTAAAATTTATTTACAATATACTTAAGTTGAAAAACTGTTAAAATTCTAGAATTAGGAAATTTTAAAAAATTAGAAAAAAACGTCTCAAAATTCCAAAAATGACGACATTTAAAATCAAATTAAATATTGTAGGTGATTAAATCATTGCACTTGGACTCCATAACAATAAAGCATTCAAAACAAATTCTCATGAAAATTCAAAAAACAATCAATGAAAATCACAGGATTAAGATCAAGGGACAAAATTTATCATACCTATTAAATATATTTTTTCCCAAATGATTCATTATTTTAATTCATTCTATTCCCATTTCATTCAATATTCTGACCATAAGGATTCAATCCTCACTTGTCTCTCTCTCTTATCACATTATTTTGATTTAAACAATGTTTTACCCATCCTAATATGTGAATGGGTCACTATATCCTTGAAAATATTATAAATATATACCCAATAAGTCAAATAAATTTATCCATAATACGAAATTATAATAGTTTTTTATAATGTTTGAAGGATTTGGGTTCTACATGTGAAAAAGTTTGATGCATAAATAGATGAATTGAATCTTTATTGATGAAATATTGAATAATTATAGTTTTCACTTATGCATGGTCTTCTATAATTTTCTATTAATAAGAAATAATACCAAAAAAATTTAAAATACACTTTTGCATCCCACACCATGAATATTTAAATTGTAAAAATATCTTTTATTTTCTTTTTTTGAATGATCTATGTTTTTACAACATTCTTTATTTGGAATCTATAGAATAAAAAAGATTTTAATGTCAACAATTGTCTCTTAAAAAATTAATTTTTATCAACCAAAATTTATCCCAAAAATGATGTATAAAATCACAAAGAGACCCCCCCACAATTATGATTAAAAAAATCATTCAATGTACATCAATGGTGGGTTGGATTGGAAAACATGCTTATAATGAATCTCTCTAAGATTAAGTTTGTATAAACTAAGGGACTATAAAGGAAAAATGTAGTGGGAAGGATGGAATAAAAATTATTCTTTTGAAATTGGGGATTTCAATCACCAATGAATTGACTCAATAATTTTGAACAGAAGTTATTTTAAGATAATAGGTTTTTAATGAAAAATAGAAATTTCAAATTTGAAAGAGAATTATTATGTTCACTCAAGAAGTAAGGTTATCGTGAAAAATATGATGAGATTATCTTTATTTATTTTGGGAAAGTGGTTTATAATTCTAGGAAACATTCATTAAATCTATTTCATAATTTAATTTTCATTTCATAAATCTTCACAATTTTAATATGGAACACAAGATTTTTCTAAAATCGTTTTTTAGTTCTCTGAATTAGGATAGCTTCTTTCATTGAAACAAATATGCAATTCAAAAAGGTAATTATTTTAAAGCTCAAAAGTTAGACATAATTTCAAATAAAACACACAAAATATGAAAATAAAATACACAAAATTTTAAATAAAAACATAATATAGATATTTGAAAAGAAAACCCAAAACATTTGAATGAAAAAATGAAAATACATATTTTAAGAGGAAAAAAATCAAAAACACAAAAAATCCTTATATATTATGAATGTTCCTCCCCTATAATTATTTTATATAGTGTAATCATTGTTTATATTTTATATTAACATGTAAAAAATCAAGAAGATTAGACACGAAAAAAATAAGTGCGAAGGAAAAACAAAACCCCGTTTTTATTAACAAACAATAGCCTTGAGTTAGCCTCATAAAAACAATACATTAAAAACTATATAAAAAACCAAAACAGAGAATAACATTTTTATTTAATGTAAGGGAAGAAAAATATAAAAGAATGAAAATGAAAAGTGTTTTTGATTCAACCCCCTAGTAGGATTTATGATTTTTATGTCCCTTGTGAGGTAGTTATAACTGATCATCCCAAATCCAATATAGGTTAAAGTTTCTTACTCATAAACCACAAAACAATTCTCCCATCCTATTTTTCTAATGATTCTAGTAGAATCTACAAAAAATCATTTCTTCAGGTCCCCCTCCAAAAACTTTATGTTCCAAAGATGTATTGGAGGAGGGATAAAATATAATATAAACTTACCAATGCTTTATCTTCAAAAAAAACTCAGCTGGTTGTTGAAATTTAATTCCAGGATGTAGTTCATCTTTAGCGTTGGCTTTAAAAACGATTTATTAATTAATAAATAGATCAATACTAATTTTATCTTGAATAATATTATACTATTGAATTGGAAATATCATTTTTTAAAATTTCATTATTGACCTCTTCTTTATATGAAAAATTAGTTCACTCATATGAAATTATCACTAAAAATGCACAAGGAGAAATGGTAAAAAATTTATTATCAAAATAATCTGAAAAATTGGGATCAATATTGAAAATATATACCTATGATTTCATAGGCTTTTGCTATGTTTAATAATATATTTATTTATTTTCTATATTGGAAATAATTTTCTTTAGATCATCTTCTAATTTATAAACTGTTTTTTGAAATTGGTTTTATCGTTTCCCAAATCTAATGGTTCACTCTCTTCAATTTCAGTAGGCAATATCTATAGCTTTTGTGAATTATCTTCAAAAAATGAATTGATCAAGTGTTCCATTTTCTTTATACAATGTTTGAAATAATGTTTATATTTTTATCATATTCAAAAAAATGTATTTCATATTGAATTTAATTTAAGAAAAATTACCTAATTATTTTCAAAATAAGTTTGATTTCCAAAACTAAAATCAATATTCAAGTCAAGGTTACAATTCTAATCTAAATATAAAATTGAAAAATAAATGTCCAATTAATCACTAAACTCTTCCAAAAAAATTTCTTCCATATCATAATTTTGTTGGAAAATATTTCCCTTTTCGTGGGACACTTTTTGAAATATTAATATTTTCTATTATTTTAATGCATTGAAAATAATTTATATTTTTTTTCATACATCAAGAATAATTTTTCAAATCAAAAAATATATTTTTTTGAATAAAATAATATATTTTTTGTATCATTATATCATTTTTTAGAGTTAAAATATTAAAGATTATTCATTACTAGGATCCACATATTTTTTTTAGTTTAGACAATCATAGAAGTAGTCATTGTGAAAATCCTATTTTTTATTTTGTTTTTTTAAATATCATAAATTTGTTATTAAATCCTAAAAATTATAAAAAAAATGTGAAACAACATAGAAAATATCCCTATTAATGGATCCAAATTGATTATAATATTTTTTTTCATGAAACCCAAAAAATAAATTTTCCCCTTTAAAAATTCACTATTGTGATGAACATGAAGTTATTTTATGAGGAGGGTTTAGTCTAATCTATCAAACTATCACATTGTTAATTTTATTTTGTTAAATGTAAAATCTAAAATTGTGGATTGAAATGAGTTAAAATAATTTATAATATATGTAATAATATTAAAAATATAAATTATGTTTAAGGATTAAGATTTATAAGCAATTCAGAATGAAATGGACAAACTAAATATGGTAGAAAATGACATGCCTCGATCCTTTGATACTACCATTATCATTTTGATAAATTTATATTCCTTAAAATACACAATATATACATAAATACCTAAAATTATACACATAAATTTCATGTAAACTACATAGAGACCTCTAATACTATTTTTTATCCACTTATGAAAGGTATACAATTTAGTAAAGTCCTCCAAGAATCTAAAACTAATTGAACTTGTTGTGAACAATGGAGAGACCTCATCCAAATAAATTTAAAAAAACTATTAATCTGATAAGACATTAATATATCAGAGTAAATTATCACAAAAAAATTTATGAAACTACATATTACACATTATATATGATTACAACCACTCAAACTATAAAAAATAAAAGGGAAAAATAAATTGAAAATAACATTTTTTATAGAGATTGAATATCCCATAGACCACCATCTCATTTAATAATAAACATCATGTTTTTTATAAAAATGAGTTATATTGGAGTGCATTGGAATACTACAAAAAAAACAATTACATCAGTCTAAATAATGTATTTTTATATTTATCTCTATGAGAAATAAGCATCAGCTCAGTAGGGAGGGTGTTAGAGAAGATGTGATCATCAAAATACACCCATTTGTTCACAAGGGCATCATCAGGAGAGATAAATTCATGAAAAACAAGTGTAATGATGTAATTAATTGATCATATAATATCTAGACATATGTTCCCTCAACCAGTCATCTTCTAAGAGAGGTGAGTGGCTCTATATCTAAGAACATACACAATCATGGTGAAGTCACACTCAACCCATAAATTATTCCAACGTAGTTGAATTTCAATGTCCATCAAACCAAGAATTTCATAATCCATTAAAGAGGAGACACCATGTGGGATATATAAGAATCCCATGATATCACTACTATTATTTCTATACATATCATGAAATCCCACATGACCGGAATTACCTGGGGGTTCTCTATTAAAATTATATTTAAACTATCCAGGAAACAATGAATAAGATAAAAATAATATAGACATAAGATAATGAAAAAATAAAGAACAAAAATAGATTAAATTTCAAATCAGAGAGAATGATAATTCCATAAATCAAGAATAGAAATTCATAGATGATTAAAAAAATAGGTTATAGTTAAAAGAACAAACTGAAAAGGGAAAGGCATTCAGATCTTTACTACCCACCCCCACCTAGCATTAAACCCTCCATTTCTTGATTAATTCATGAAAAATTGTCTTCTATGGTATTTCATATATATCAAAACCCCCTCCATCAATCCAAAAAATCATTTGAAATGATATTAAGGACATTAATTTATAAGAAAATGGGGTGTAAGATCTGTTGTATAGTTTCTTTTATCCAAATGTTGGATAGATTTTATGCATCTTATCCACCTAATTAGGGAATAGTATATTCATAAATAATTTTCCCATGTTATTTATCATTATACATAGAAAATTTCAATTTATTCATGTACATGGATAACAAGTGGTATCATAATTATAGATGTGACCATTAATGTTCATGTTGTCTCTTCAACATCCTCCCTTTTCATGCACCCAATGACCATCTTAATTAGAGATTTTAATATCGATATTATATTTAGGGATTTGGATTCATAATTTAATACTTTTCTATATGGATTAATCCAATTTGGAAACTTTTGGACAATGTTATTCATTATGTACTAAAGGGGTATAAATTTTATTTGAAAAAATTCAATTTGAATGATTTGTTTGGGCCTAAAAAAGATTGATTCGAATCTTGGTTCACTTGGTGAAGTTGAACCTCGCATCTAATGGGTTCTTATAAAAAACATAATTTTGATAAATATATTATTTTGTAAAAATATATTCCTAAAAACCCCAAGTGAAAAGAAAACTATTAAAATTATAGAATTATAGAATTTTAACAAATTTTCACAAAACTCTTCAGAACACATAAAATGACATTATGTAAAATTGAATAAAAAATTAGTGGGTATTAAATCAGTTAAATACATTCGAAATACAATTTAAATTTCATATTTATTAATATCTATCCTTGAATTCTATATATTTTTATCTTTCCTTAATATTTTATTTTTATGATTGTCAAGCTTTATCACTAATATCATTTTGCATCCATATGTTATTGATATTTTAATAGTTCCCAAGATTCGAAATCATTAATTCGTTATAACATGGGACTTGTAGAACCATCATGTTGAGAATCCAATATCTCCATGAGAATTAAAAGATTTAATTGAAATTACATACTCACAATGGTGAACACAAAATATTTACAAACAAACCATCGTATATAAAAAATAATTTATTTTCATTAAACTCTATTTTTCATTAAAGGTTGAAGTGATTTGGATACTATATTTAGAATCAAAATTAGCTCCTTGTTTCCTAATATAAGTTACAAGACACTATCTAAATTGAGACCACTTTGAAATTATTTCAATGTTCTAGTGTAAGGGTTTTCCTTAATTGAATTTTCATCTAACCTTATAGCTGTTTTAGAAAAAAAATAATTGGTCAATTTATATTTAAATTTTCACGAACTCAAAATAATTGTATTATAATTGATTTCAGACTTAAATTATCATCCTTATAACATTATTTATTAAAATACACTGTAATTAATCAAGATTTAATGATTTTAAATACACTAATATTTCAACCCATTTTCAACAAAAAAATCCCTTAGAATATTTTATACTCCAAATCATATATTTGTTCAGAGATGCAAAAGAATAATTTTTTTTGAAAATTTGATTTCTTTCCTAGGTTCTAGATAATTTTTTTCTTATATCAAAGGAGAAACTCCATGGTTTTCCATTATAATGAATTATTTTTATTTTTTCATAGAGAAAATAATTCCCTTAATTACATAATGATTTTAAGATAATATATTTTAATTTGGGAATACTCCCTACTATCAAAGTTGTCCTGAAATTTAATTTTAATTTTAATATTATCCCCTTAAAGCATAGTATCAAAAACATCTTATAAACTATAGATTATGTGAATTTTATATCAATATTTTACACCATGATGGATTAAAATGTATACAAATTGCACTTTGGGTTTAAATATATGGATTAAACAAAATACTATTAAGTTAAATATAAGGTTAAGCTTGTATTTTCTCTATAATTGTAATTATAAAAAAAATCTATTCTGAAAATTCATTTATGCCTAAGGAATCATCTATAATGATATCTAGAGAGGCTAATGTTATTGATACCTAAAAGGAATTCAATACAGAATTCAGTTGTATATAAAATAATGTATCACTCGGTAATACAACCTTCTGTATAAATTTAATTTTTTTTACAAATTTCATAATATTAATATAACATTCAATGGGGGTAAATCCATCTATAATGTGTTTCATGACAGATTCCAACATCTCTTACTAATTTAAATATCAAGAAAATCATTACATAAAATAATGACATTAGTTTGAAAATAATTTCATAGCAATTTTCGTTTTAAATGGTTGTAAACTTCAATTTCTCTATAAATAAAATTAATAGAAATTTTATAACAAATTAGAGATAAATTAATTTGTTTTGTTCATTTTGTAACAAAATTAAATCTAAAGACACAACCCTGAAATCATGCATTAAAAAAGATATTCAGTTGAATTTTTTCCTTTAAACATCAAATAATTCATCAAAATGATCTTAGTGATAAATTATTAATATCCATCTAGAACCATTACACCATTAAAGATGTTTTAAAAATAAAACTTTTATGATAAATAGGGTTTTGGAAACTAAAGGATGAAAAGTCCATTTCTTACCATGTACTAGTGTCAACACTTACCTTATCCTTAGTTCAATCATATAAAACATATTCTTAATTTCATATTTTGTTTTATCATAGAAATTTTTCTAATAAAATAATAACAATATCCCATAAATTATTTTTAGAACTACCTGAAATCCTGAAAATTTCAGATGTGAAATGAATTATAGAATAATAATTAAAAAAACTGATCCCTTTTCGATCCCATTTTCATAATATCATTTGAAATTTTTATACCAAAAATTGTAATTATATCCTTTAAATTGTCGAACTATTTTTAACACACCATGATTTTATGGGATGACTCTTTAAAAAAATTAATCTCCCTGAAGGATTTTTTTACACTCAACACCCAACATAAATGAACAATGAAATATTATTATGTGATCCCAATAAATTAACTCGTAAATTAGAAATAATTAATAGTATTAGCCACATTATAAAATATATAATTTTCTAACCCATTTTTAATGTATTAATTGACTACTTTTTTATTTGAATTTTTTTTTTGTAAAATAATTTTATTCTTCAAAAATATATTTTCTTCAAAACGCGTAATCTTACATTGTATGAGTATATATTATTATAAATTTATAGAACTTATATAAATTATATATTATGATAATAATATCATTTCTTAAATCATAAAATTTGAATTCTCTAATGGTCAAATTTCATTAATTTTCTAAGATGATTGATTTTATGGTGAATAATTAAAAATTCATATTTTTGTAAATTTATCAATTACTCTATATTAAAAGTACCATTAAAATTTTAGTTTGATCTAAAATTAAATTACATAATATTTATATAGTTATATTATAACTAATTAAATTTTATTCCTTCTTATAATTTATTTATTTGTAATTACATTTTTGTGCTTAAAAAATCAATTGTCAAGAAAACTGTTTTTGATGCATTTTGTGGGATTAATTTAAAATTAAATTCTATAGGATATTCTTTTTCAATATGTAAAATCAAAGAGAGATTTGGACACTTATGTTCAAAATTTAGTAAACAGGTCCCTTTTATTTTTGGCCAATATAAATAGTAACCTTTGTAATTTATGATACCACTCTAAAGGGTAAATTGGGTAATATTGGTTAAAAATAAAATTACAAGAAGATGTCCATAAAACATTCTCTAAACTTATTGGATGATTAATTTTTATCCATATGTATTCAAGGATCAGATATATGACCATATTTTTATTTAGTAAGTGATTATGATCCTTACAATATTCAATTTAATGGATTGTCAAGGATGTCACATTCATGATTTTAGTGAGTATAAAATATCTAATAAAGTACTATCCAGAAGATATCATCAACTAATAATAGTATTTTGAATGATAAAAGAATGATATTCATCATGGTAATTTATTTTAAATTTGTATTTAATAAATAATCAACTTATATTATTTTACAACACTAATAAATTAATTACTAAATGAATGGAACAAATAAATAAATTATAGTAAAATTATTAAAAAAAATAAATTGAGACACAAAATTTTTGTCTGAGTGAGTATCTCAAGCAGGGTTTAATTGATTACCCATTTTTTTAAATACACGTTTAAATTAAATCCCATAAATAATTAAAAACTACCATGTTAACTGAAATAGAATATCGATATAAGTTATAATCTTTTAAGAGATTTCTCAAAGAGTGATTAAGACTCAGTAAAAATAATTATGAAAACTATGTCAAATTTTTAAATAAATGTACTTAATCAAAATATTATATAAAAACAAATGAATATTAACTATCAATGAAGTTATTTTGTATACAGTTTAAAAATAATCAGATTAATGATTTGAAAAGAAACAAAAAAAACACAATGGATTAAATAAAATAGGTATTATATTAATATAAGGTATAATATTTTCCACTCATAAATCACATACTTCCATGAAGATTATATAAAATATGCACGATCTATAAACTGGAACAACTATACACAAAATCTCACCAGCTATCCAAACCATGCAAGGAGCTCATCCACAATAACTATGGGAAAAAATAAATTGAGGACACACAAGTAACTCTTCCAAAAAATATGGGTAAACACATATAAATAATGTTAGGATGATATCACATACATTCCAGTTATAGAGAATGAGACGGTGTGTGCAATGTAAACAAACTAAACTACACACTACACAAAATGTAAATTATACAATAAAAACTGAAAATAAAGATATAGAAAATGTAGTACATCTTAATATATTATGTTCTAAAAAATTTGACTCCTTGAAAATATATTGAATATAATATAAAGTCTTTTCTATAAAAGTTGTTGTAAAATAGAGCATCATAATCTCTCATTGATCTGATTGTAGTAAAGGCTTTGTATCACACTTTCTATCTATCTTCCATACATGAGGGAGTATGCTTCTTTATTCTACATCTTCAAGGAAGATTATCCATTTAAAGAACAATAATTTAGATCTTATACTTCTCATACTGAACTCTAATATCCTTTTTATTGTTCTATGCAAGAATAATAATTAAAATAATCAAAATCAATAAAATTCATATTATAGTTATTAGAAGTTTTAAATTAAAAAAACAAAAACATTGATTGTGACTCTTCTAAATGGTGAGATATCTCTGGTAGTGACTTTAGATTATGGTATGTTTGGCCAATGGTGAATTAGGATGATGGTAGGGCATGTTCAAAAGTGACTCATTATCTTAGAAATTAGACATCTCAACATTTTTATAATATTGAATCTGATTAAATTATAATGTTGGCTTATGTATGGAAGTGACTATAATTTGGAGGTATGTATTTTCAACACTTATCCATGTTTTCATCCAAATAGAGATTCATCTATGATGGTGGGTTAGTCCCATACTTTTCCAAAATCTCATCCCAACAACGAGTCTTTCAAGGTGGTGACTCATCCACGACGGTGATTAAAGCATGACTGTGACTAGAGTCTGATGAGGAGTTATTAAAACACTTTACCAGAAATTCACCAATATTATTTATATTATAAAATGACATCACAAAAACATAAAACTCATGAACATCATAAGAAATATTATTTGGTGGTCATTCAAACAAGGGGGTTCTAATAATATCTCCCTTTTTAATGATAACAAATTAAGGCATTTTTTCCCTATATATATATAATAATAATGTATGATACTCAAATAGTTTTTCTAAGAATATTAAATAGTTATAATTATAGTTTGATCAAAAAAGTAAATACTTAAGTCATCAATGGTAGTTAGAATAAAATCATTATCAAAGAGAATATGGTATCGAAGGAAGGAATTAAATATATGTTAAATTATAAGAAATATCATCAACGAAGGTATTAAAGAAATACCACTATAAAAAAATATCGTAGAGTACTATACACTTTTTTTATTATAAAAAAGAGAAAATGAAATATTAAATGAAAATTAAAATATTATGAATAATAGTATAATTTTTTTAAGAAATGAAATTAATGTAAAACCAAATTGATATATCAAAAATTCATACAAAAATATTCATCCAAGACTGAATTTCAAATGTCATTTCTTTTCTTGATGGTTAGTAGAAATAAAAGATTCCATTTATTTTCCCGTGTTATAAGAAGAAGAAACATTAGTTGTGGCTGATGTAACTATACAAATGACTATATGGAAATGATGTATAGAAGGAGTCTCTATGATAATGATCATCCTAATATATTGGAAATTTTCACAGGGAGTCAGACCGAAGGGCAATAAATGATCAGGTAAAGGTGTTTTTAGATTTTTTGTGAAACTTTGTCTAGAAAAATCTAGAGTATAGGCTCGAGAAGTGATATCAAAAATGAATGTAATAGAATCTTGATCCACTGATATTTCTCAAGAAATATTAAGAATTAGATTTAATAGATTTATCAAGTCCATGATAATATTTTATCCCCTTTCCATAGCATTGAAAAATCATTTTTTCTCATTTATAAAAATATTTTCACTGGGTTTATTACATTTACTTGATTCACTTGTTCTTTGAAATCATGAGTAACCAAAGGCATCATTGGGTTCTCATTATGGAACTTAAAATGAGAGTTAATCTCATGATTAGTATAAATACTATAATGATAATAATTTAAATCCTTTTTAATTTTATCTCTATAATATTTCAAAACCTTCATATATTCTACAATAATAAAATACACATAAGCAATATTATGCTGAATCTACCTTAGATTATCCAATAGGATGTTAGGTACATCTCTAGAAACTACATGAATCTCCTCTCGAAAAACTGACCTGATCAACTGAATATTACGAGAACCAAGGGGATTACACAATGTACAAGCTATAAAACAAACGTTCACCACCATAACTAACATTGAAACCATAGAATATTCAATGGAAGAACTCTTTTCATCTACTTCACACCTCAAATCCTCTATCTCAATTGTTAACCTCATGTTCTCTATTTCCTCTTCTTGAATGTGATGAATCATCTTGGGATGGATGTGCTAGATCACAAGCCCAAACATGTATCTTGCATTTTTTTGATGAGATTAGTTTCCAAGGGAGGTTTACTTCTCATAATATTTTCAAAATTAGAGGAAATATATTTCAAAAATAACTCTATGTCATCTCTAGTAACAACATATATGGAAACAGATGGGACAAAAGGTGTAGGAAATGGTTTCTTGGTAATGGTAGGTTTCACAACACCCACTAGAGGATTAGAAACATCAGAGAAATATTTTTTAAAAAATTTAGATCCCATATAATATCTTTCTATTGTGCCAATTATCTCTTAGCATTGATATATTCTTGAACATCAGGTCCACTATACATTGGTGGATTCCTCTCGTCATCGAAATCTAAGTAGTCTTGGCCTAGTCTAACAAACCTAGGATATTTATTCCATTAATCCTATTATAGGTCCCTCATAATGATATAAGACACACCATAAAGTATTAATAGTTACCAAATCCAAAACAATATGCACAAAAATGGTAAGTACGACATTCATCTTCTCATCAACTAACTATTTAGTTGTAGTCTTCTTAGTGACCATTTGCACATAAGATGATTGCTCAATAAAATATTTCTAACATGAGTCCCAATCAATAGGTTAAATTAGGTGACTAACCATGGTTAGGGATTCATCCCCTTAAACTTATTCTTCATTGTTATCCCAATAAGCTTCATCCATCTATTGAACTGAACAAGGTCTCTCTTAAAATTAAGAGACATCTGATGAAACTAGAGAAAAGGTAAGTGCTTGAGTCATTTAAACATCCTCAACACTAATGTGACCACACGTACCATCTTGGTAAGAATCACTATTATTGTAATCTCCATCACTATTTACTTCATCTTTTACATTTTAATTTTCTTCTTCATCATCTCTTTTTTCTTCTTATTCATCACCATTATCAATATTTTTTTTTCTGATGATGTATATGTTATTCTAAAATATTTTTTACCAAAAAATTGTATTTCCTCCTAATCACTTCCTTCTTCTAAAATATTCTATAATACAGGTAGATATCTAGGAGGTCTATGAGAAATATAAGCAATAGATACAGAGCTCTGAGGAAAATCAGGATCACTTCCACTATTAATCAGAAATTTATTCTTCTCATTAACAATGCTGGTAGCCTCAACTTCATCGACATCCGATTACTCAATCACTTCATCCCACTCTAATAAAAAATCAACATGATTTGTTGTTGTGAAAGGGTGATCAATTGGATTGAACTCCACATAGATTCTTTCATCATCATCAACCTGTTTCTTCTTCCATTGGTTCCAACAGATCTTTATTATTTTTTAAAATGACCCTTTTAATCAATAATCCTATACATTTTACCATGGTTTATTCATCATTATCTACCAATTTCTTGGCCTCAATAATTACTTAAATGATTTTAGGATAGATGAGATAGTTTTATATAGATAATTTCTCCTACATCTCAATCATATTGACCATTAGTTATCTATATAGATTTATCCATTCTCATTCTTTCATAATAAATAATAGATATACATATTGATACCTCATTATGGTGAAATAAAATTACCTAGGGCATAATAAGTTATAGATAAACTTCAAAACCAAACAAAATTCACAGTCAAGATCAGTTGCAGATATTCATCTTACTATTCCATCTCTAATCAACTCTACCAAAGCAACTTAAAATACCAAAGTGTCCCTATCACTTGTAAGAAATACTTAATGGTCATTTTAATTCCATCATGCGGTACTTTCCGATAGCTAGACTGATGTAGTGATGAGAAAATAGCATTGCATCCATTTATTGTAAATTTAACCCTGTCTTCCTCTTCCTCAAATCATTACTCAACATACTAACTAAACTAGTGCACCCTCTTTGGATAAAAGGTCCTCTCATTGTTAGAGAACCAATATACCCATTCCTAGTCTTGAAAAACTCTAATAATTATCGTCTTTATCGACATTATCCATTCATCATTCACATATTTATCGAGCACCACTACTCGATTTACATGCATATGGTACACTGGCACAATAGCTGGACAGATCGACTGTCTTTTTCTTTCCTCCTTTTAATGAATTGTATTTTTTATAGACGACAATATATCTCTCTTATCTATAACAATGGTGAAAGATTCAAAAGGTTCAAAAAATGTTGAGGGAAGTCAAATGTCCATAGAGAAAGGGTTACGAAAAGGATCAAGAGTACAGTACGAGGGAGTAATTATTGAAATTATAAAAGTGTCAAATATATATAATTTTGGGATTTAGGGATTTGTAAATTGAAAAAAATAAAATTTAAATCATATAAACAATAGATAAATATGATTTACCAAGAAATTAGAATTTGTGGTTAAATACTCAAGGTGAGAAATTGAAAATGGAAGTTTGTTTCCAAGAAAGGGTAAATCCAATGGTGGATAACTCTAATGGTGGGTAAACTCTGATTGTGGGTAAACAGCAACGTTCGATCCTAATTAATAATATTTAACCAAAAATAATAATACCTAATTCACTTTTTATATTTTTTATTTTCTCTAAATTCAATGGATTAATGAAAATATTAGAAGGATTATGTTCAATACCAATTTATTAAAAATTTATATCATCCTTTTGAAAAATGACTATAAGAAAGTGATGTATTACATCAATATGTTTTTTTCTTGAGTGAGATACCATGTTTTGTTGAAATGATTGTAATGTTTGTATTGTCACAATTTTAGAGACATGCCAAAATTGATATCTAAATCTAGTAAATTGTGCTTTATCCAAAAATTTTGATCACAAGAACTACCTATAACTATGTATTTACCATTAACAGTGGATTATGAAATAGATTTTTTTTCTTAATACATAATGATAGTAGAGAATTTCTAAAAATATGACATGTTCTCTAGGTTCTTTTTATATCTAGTTTGCAACCACCAAATGTAGCATTTCAATAAATAAAAAGGTCAAATTATTGTCCCCTAGGATAGAAAAATCCTAAATTAGTTATATACATTTGGTATTTTAAAATTAATTTTATAGAAACTATATGTGAGTGTTTTTGGGGTTTCATGAAAATGATCACACATAATCACAATAAACATAATTTTCGGTTAACTAGCAGTTATGTAGAGTAGACTTCCAATCATACATCTGTAATAGGTTTGGTCCAATAATTTCCTAGCTTCATCAAGATCCATCTTACATGTTGTACTCAAAGGAGTGTCACTAACTTTAGTATTATCCAAACAAAAATGTTTTAAATGGTCTTTACTATATTTAAATTGATATAAAAAATTAATTAATTATTTTGATAAAATCGAAGACCTAGAAAAAATTTCATTTCACACATTACACTCCTTTAAAATTCATTTTAAATCATTTTTAAAAAATCAGTACATATATGATTTTTAGAGGATTGAAAAATAATATCATCTTCATATATTTTAACAAATAAAACATATTTTATTTTTAAAAAAATATATGTTATGAGCTACTATACCTTTTGGAAATCCTTTTGAAATAATAAAAATATTTATCCTATAATACCATGATCATGTATATTATTTTAAACCATATAATAAGTTTTAAAAATAAATAATATGATTTGAAAAATTATTATTTTTAAATCCGAGGGGTTATTTAACAAAAACATCCTCAACTATATACCAATTCCAGAATTCAATTTTGACATCCATTTTACATGGTTTGAAAAATAGATGTACTATATAGGTAAACAGTATTCTAAGGGATTCATATCTGGATATAGGTGAAATTATTTCTTCAGATTCTATAACCTCATATTGACTATATCCTTGTGAAACTAGTCTAGTGTTATTTCTCACTATTATCCCAGATTCATGAACCTCTTTCTAAACAACAATTTAGTTCCCATATTAATGGTGTATTTGGGTCTATCAATGAGAGCCCTAAAAATTATATATTTAAAATTGGTTATGTTCTCCTTTAATATCCATTACCCATAACTCATCCTTATTTGGATCAGTAATGTTCATAGGTTGAAACTGTGGCAAGAATGATTGATGTTCAACCTAGTTTCATAGATAATCTATAGTTTGTGTATCTTTATAAAAGTCTAAATAATCTTATAAATTAGGGTAGTAAAGATTCATACTTGTTCAAGACAAGGAATGTATTGTCACCTCATTGTTTTATATAGGTTCCAGTTCTAGAATATCCTCAGAACTGCATAATTTAACTTCATTCTTTACCATAGAATCAAAAGGTTTGTAA
Organism: Viscum album; assembly: GCA_963277665.1. Classification (NCBI taxonomy): domain Eukaryota; kingdom Viridiplantae; phylum Streptophyta; class Magnoliopsida; order Santalales; family Viscaceae; genus Viscum; species Viscum album. Next base: position 1,230,072,990 of record OY728133.1, on the reverse strand, counting down.
TTTATGGTCAAAATGGATAAATCATCATCAAGGATTTTAAAGTTATATTAGGATCATGTGTATTTGTATAATATAATTTTATATGAATATATTATTCTAAATTCATTGTTCTTTTTTTAAAAACTCTATAAAAATTTTTAGAGTTAGAATATGAAAAAAAAATTCATTAATTGATTTTGGAGAAAAACCTATCAATATTGTCCCTAATGTCAAGAATAAAGAAATAAAAACCCAAAATCCAATGTAATTAACATTAATATTTATATTATTCTAAAGTTCAGATGGGGTTTTGTTCAAAATTAGTCTCATTAAAACTGTATTAATTATATTATAAACTGTATTTAAGGCCTTTTCCCAAATGTATATCGGTATGTCATATTCATTAAGCATTGTATGGGCTCTCTGTTGAACTATTATATATATTTATTCTATAATTCCCTTCAACTGAGGAGTCGTAGGATCCTATAAATTATGGTTATATCTAATTTTCATGAAATATGATTCAAATTATTAATTTTCAAACTCATGGCCTTGGTAACATCTTAAGGTCATAATTATATGTTCACTTTTGTTTTATATAGATTTAGCATACTTGGTAAAATGAGAACAAGATTCACTCTTGTGAGCTAAAAACCCAACTATACATAGATATGTGATATCCATGTACATAGACATAGTGATTCCCATTTAAACAAGAAACTCTAGATGTCCCAAAAAAGTCCATGTTAACCAAATCAAGTTGTTTAGATATTAAAAATTATTTCTTTTATTTAAAAGATATCTTTTGTTGTTTCCCTCTTTGGAAAGGGTTATATAATTTTTCATATGAAAATTCATGTTTGGGTAAATCCTTGACAACCCCTTCTTTAATATGATTTTAAGAGAGTAATTATTACAGTGTTCTAGTCTCCTATACCAAAGCTAATATTATCTATGAAAGGCACTTAAACACGAATAATTTTAAAAATTAAATAATCAATACTAACAGAATAAACATTTTCATTTCTCAGTGTAGTAAATACTAAAGTATTTTTAAATTAAGAACTTTACAAGTATTTTTTTCAAGAATTATGTTAAATCCATCATGACCTATGTTTGAGAACCTAAGAAAAATATATTTTATACCATCAATAAAAAATAATCTAGAAATTAAAAATAAGTTAGTGTTACTGATTTTTTCATGTCCAATGATCACACCCTTATCATTTTCACCAAAGGTGACATGACCACTATACACTTTTATCATGTTCATGAAGCCTGAGTAATCTCTTGTTATATGTCTTGAATAGCTGTTGTCTATGTACCATTGATTTATATTGGATATTTTTAAGAAGGTTACCTATAAAATAATATTTATTCCAAGAATGATGTTGGTACCTATATTTTTTTGGATCTAGATAAGATAGTGTTAATGGAATTAAGAACCAACATTTTCATAATGGTGTTTCTATAAGTAGATTTTATACTCGTAGAAATTAAACATTATTTAACCCAATTGAATTGAAATATAAATAATAATTTTCGAAATTATATTTTGGAAAAAAATTATTTTAAAAATTCTTCTATATCAAGGTTGGTAGCTTAGACTAATAATGTATTTCAGTGAAATTTTTTCATAGTATTTCATTCAGATTTTATCATCCATTTTTAAATTATTATAATTATTTATTTAGTTTCTCATTTGATAATTTTAGTTGCATAGTTTCTTTTAATAATTGAGAACTATTTTCTTTTTCTAATGTAAAATTATGTTTAATTCTACCAGATAGAACATGTTGTCTCTTCAAAATTATATGTTTTTATTTATGATCATCTAAGGAATATTCATGAATATTTTAGTATTAAAACATTTCAAATTTTAAAAAACCATCATCATTTTCATATTTAGAATGATCTGAATTATGAATAGAGGGTAAAATAGGTACCTCAAATATATTTTTCATGAAGAAAATATTTTCTATGTGAGGATTCTCATAATAAGTTGAGTTTGAGTCACTGAAGCATTACTCAAAGGCACTCCATGTGGTTTTCATGTCTTTATTATATTTCATATCCTTTTCCTCATACTTTTTTTACATATTCATAGGATAATCATCCTTAACATTGACTTTTATCTTACACTCATAACATGTAATATCATTTGAATTTTCAAAATTTTCTAGTATTTTTTCCAATTTCCTCTATTATGATACATTCCCTTGTAACTCAGTTTTTTAAAGTATTTAATCTTATTATAGATCTTACTAAAATTTATGTCCAAATGGGATATTTCCTCATAACTATTAGCTAGTGATTCATTATCACTGGAGCATTCATCTTGGAATTTTTATTTTTCATTCTATTTTGATATAACCTTCTTCAAGGAAGTCGATTCTAGATTATGTTCATCATCCTCCTCTTGGTTACCTTTAATATGATCTTCAAAAATAATTATATTTACAGTCAATTTCATTATAGTTAGTATACTGGTGTTAAAATATTCTCTTATTGAAATAGATTTCCCTCTCTATCTATCTTGAGGACATCTCTATAGTCATGTGATTTGATCTTTTTTCAAAACAAGATTCCCCATGTATCTCATTATATTAACAATATCATTGAACCTGATATACATATAAGAAATCATCTCATCATGTTTCAACATAATATTTTCATATTTAATTGTATAAGTGTTCAATCTCATTTCCCCGACAATAGTAGTTCCTTCATGTGAAAATGATAATGTTTCCCAAATTTCATAATAATTTTTACTAGTATATATCCTATTAAATTCGTTAACTCGTAAATCATAATAAAAATAATTCATATCTTTTTAGTTTTTGATTTATGAATATTTAGTTGCATCATCCTAGTCATTTATTTAACTTTTAAGAAATTCATATTTTCCTTCTATAACCATCCATATTTAAAAATAGATACTTTCAATATGAGTTTTTATTTTTATTTTCCATTGATAATAGTTATGTTCATTAAATAAATGGGGTATGTTAGTATCAAAACATATTTGTCAATTATCCATTTTAATAAATATATTTATAATTGAAATAAATTTAAGATCTTTAAAACATAACTATTTTTTTGAAAAGATAATAAAAATTAGTTTGATACCAAATTTTGGTCATAGTGAGTATCTCAAGTGGGGGGTTAATTGAGTAACCAATAAGAATTATATTAAAAAAAAGTTTAAATGAAATCCCCAAATTATTAAAAACAACATATTTAATCAAAATAAAATATTGATATAAGTCAAAATCATTTAAGATATTTCTCAAAAAGTTTTTAACTCTCAGTTAAAATATTTATAAAAACTATTTTATACTTTGAAATAAATTTAATTAAACAAATCATATATAATCACTAAATAATATTTACTATAAAATTATTTGTTTTGTTTATAGTGTTAAAAGAAATTTAGATTAAAGCTTTGAAATGAAACAAAACAAACCACACAGAGGAATAAATACAGGTGGTTCAGTATCAATCCAAGACCTAATCCTCTCAATGTGGTATAACCTCCTTCCAATTATATTGTATAAAATAATCTTGATCCAAAACAGGTACCGAGTATACCCAATAGCTAACCAGCTATCTTGGCCACACAAATACATCTTTAATAGTAACAATAGGAAAATAATAAATACAGGCCACACAAGGTCCTCTTCCACAACATGTGTGTTAGTGATTATAAAGAGAGTTAAGAATATATTGATTATCTTCTAGTTATATAAAATGAGATAGTGTTGTTATGTTAAAATAATTGACCAAACACTACTCAATATTTAAATGAAACAAGAAAAAAAATGAAAATAAAGATATATAGAATGTAGTGATGCTCGATGTGATGTGCTCTAAAACTTGAGACTCCATAGATATAACTTTTGTAGGAGATTGAGTATTATATCATAAAATTTTAGTAAAAAAGAATATTTAATGTTCTCTTTAATCTTCATGTAGGAAGGGATTTATACATTTGTTAATCTCCACTTTGTTATCGTTGAATATATGTAAGGATGCAGTATGTAATATCTTGATCAATTCTCACACATAACTACAGTATATTGGATTTTATATTTTTAAATATGGTTCCAAAAATATTTATATATGTCTATCATTCATAATGGAGTATGCTGCTTCCTTTAACTACAACATTCAAGAGTATCTGTTTGAAGAAAAACCATCTAGATCTTTTTCTCCTCATACTTAACTCTGAAACCCTTTTTAATGTTCTTTGAAATTGTATAAGAATTACCATTAATATAATCAACAACATTAAATTTGATAATGTATCCATTAGAAGTATTAAATTATAATGAAACATTACTAGTGATGATGACCCTTCTGAATGGTGAGATAACATTACTGTTGACTTGATCTAGCGGTGAGTCGGGCTAATGGTATATCAGGATGATGGTTAGCCACTCTCAACGGTGATTCATTGTCGCAATAGTATATCATATCAAAAAATTTCCAAAACATACAGTGAATAAATTTTTATGGTTAAAAATTTATATTAGAGACTAGTCTATGGTGGTAGGACTTTTTAACACTTGTCCAAATTTTCATCCTGACAGCGTGTCATCTCTAAAGGCGGGTCTTTCCCATAATTTTACAAACACTCATCTTGATAGTGAGTCTTTACGTAATGTGAATCATCATCAATGATAGGTAATTTATGCTGGAGGGTAGATTATTACGATATGAATTTTCAAAACATTTAAAAAAATTCCTTTTTCTGCGTTATGTTATAAAATTCTATCTTAAACATATAAAACTCATTAATATCATCAGAAACAATATTTTTTTATCATTAAAACAAGGATGTTCCATCACATAATGTCATAAAAGAATTTATAGATGACGTTCACATATTAGGGATGTATTAAAATATTTTCATTCTATGATATATTATTTTATTGATATTTTTAACACTAAATGTAATTAATAGTGACGAAATTGACATTAATTATACTTTGAAATGAATTATATTTTATTAAATGATATAATTTCATATAAAACATAAATTTATTCATTCTAGTACTATATTTTTTAATATATAATTCCAAATACATTTATGGGTGTTTATTCATTTAATAGAAAAAATATTGACATGTAAATAGAAAAATCCATATTTTCATAGTGAGAGTTAACGTTGTTAAATAAGGGTTAAAACTAAATTATAAGGGTAACTATGTGAACTAAACATGTATAAACATTATTATATGAGAGGATTTGTATGAATAATCATATTATATTCAAAATAACTCAAATTGTATCCTTTTTTAATTGAAAATTAATTTATATAAAATTCAATATTTTGAGAGTTTCCAAAAGTACCCATCACTTCAATTTTAAAAGGGAACCCCTTAATTTAGTAATTTACACCACATTAAGCCATCCATATCAACAATAAACAATATAATTATCTTCTAAACTTCTTTATACATGATATTTTGGTGCTGGTTTTCTCAAATAGGTAACCCTAGTGTCCCTACGAATATATCTAAAGAAGGTTTTCCGAATAAGAGGTAATCATCTTTACCAACTCCTTCAAGTTTATTTCTTATAATAATTAATTATCATGATTTTTTTACATCCTGAAACAATTAATATAGAGTTATATCTATAGTTATACATTCGGATTATTATTTAACAACTAACTTATATATATTATCCATTCAAATAAAAATGAATGCACTGCACATGCGTACGTACGTCTTCGATCTCTATGTAACAGTGTAATTCATTTTTCATCATCACTTTACAATGATGGTTATAATGATTGAAATTATTGATATATATCACAATGTTGATATATTATTGATTTTAGAATATAAATATACCATCTAATTCGTTACACTTTCAACAATTTATAAATATTTCATCACTCGCGCGTACCTATGATTTACTGTCTCGATGAAGTGAGGTGATTGATTTTCTATGTTAAACACTAAATAATGGTTATAAAAATGTATTTAATGATTAAATATGATATTAATAACATTAATAAAATTCTGGATATAATGGAACAATACCTTATATAAGATATACAAGACATTCATGGGAAAACAAGCATGTGAAAACATGAATGAGAAAACAAGTCAATTAACACTTGAAAGAGTAAAAATAATGAAATATTATTAATGAACATTATGTATGGTGTTATAAAAGGATCATATAAAATTTTAAAAATATGTAAATGGTTATTTTATAAATTAAAAATATCTTTAAAACAATTATAAAAGCGGTTTAAACTCATTTGAAGGAAGTTGAACTTGAGTTAAGGGATTTCTGAACTTAATTTCCATTAAATGTGTTAAACTTTTATTTCATTGAATTTGTATTTATATTTTTATGTGTGAAATTAATTTGTTTTATATTATGTTAAATATATAAATGATTTATATGGATTTATATTGGGCACACATACTCAATTAATTTGATCAATACCCACTTCAGTGATATGATTTTTCTAAGGATGTTCATCTCAATTTTCTCTCATTGAGGAATATTTGCTTTTATAGACCTATATTATTTTATTAGGTGTATATAATGACCCATTTACATTTGATATAATGAATTTATTTATTCTCATGATATTTAATGTTTTGTCATTTTTCATTATTTCATGTGGAATATGATTCAACAGATTACAGTGTTGTTAGGGTTTATTTTACAATCTCAACATTATTCAATATTATTTAATTTGAAGTCCTGATTATGGAATATTGGGTTTCAATGTAAAATTTTTCTTAATTTTTTTTGAAAAGCTTTTGAATATTATAATTTAATTTTTTAAAGGTATTTATACCCCTTTTTGAATTTTTACAAAATGTTTTAAGCTGAATTTTCCTATCATTTTTTAAAAAAGATAATTTTTTAAATTTTCATTATAAATTTTGAAAAAAATGTTTTTATTATCTTATGAAAAATGAATGGGGTTTAACTCCATCGTGATTCCTTAATAAATTAATCTTTCCTTTATATGTTTAAAAGGCTATATTCACAGGAATATTGTTTCTTAATTATGTGTAATTTTTTTAGATTTTAAAAACTATTTTCAAAGTAAAAAGGGATGGTTTCCTTAAGAAATATTACAATAATATATTTAATGTATTTACATCTATGTCAACAACCTTGTTTAATAATATCATACAAATTGAATCTCTTATTTCAATTCATCATATATATTTGTATGGGTTATGATCAGTTTAACATGAAAATGTATTTATATTTCATATAACTAGTTCTTCTAATATAGACACATATTCATTTTGTTAAGAAATTTTTATTGAGTTTTTTTATATTCTTTAGAAGAATGAATTATACATTGTAATTGATGAGCTAGGACCATTATAACCACTCCATGAATCAGTTTTTCTCATGAGATAATATTTTCTGGATATTGGTCGAGTCCTTACTCATTTAATTATAATTTCTTGGATAAAGGCTTGATGGTATGATTATAATGTACTACATGTTGGATTCCCTCATCATGAGATTAGTTATTGATATTACATGTTATTATTTAATTAGTATAATGTCCATTTTTAGGTTTCAATTTCATGTGTTTATTTATAGAGAATTACGTGATCATCATTTATTCTTTCCATATTATGCTCCATTTATTGATTAAATGAAATGTGTTTCAGTTATTTATGTTTTCATATTATTTATTAATTAATTATTCATGGATTATATTGTATTAATACCCTTTATAATAATTTTATCTCAATAATTATGTTTTATATTTCCCTAGTATACCAGGAAGTGTTCTGTGATTTATTATTTAGGGTTGTGCTAAGGGGATAAGAGTGCACTAAAAGAAAATACATTGTGTATTTTATGATTGAAATTAAATTTTAATTTCATTTATTTATCATGTTTACCAATATTACTAAACTATTTAGTTCTTCATGATGTGATTATTTGTCTATAGTTCAAAGGTAATAAATTATCCACTGACTCTTGGACATTGGGTCCAAGATCGTTACAATATTTATTAGAGGAATTTTTGTCGAAAACTTGGAAATTTTATTTATGAAAACACATATTTTCAAAAAAACCTATTAAAGAATTTGTAAATATACACAAATAAACTAATATATTGATATAAAAATTATTTTTTCACATATTTTGATATTATACATTATGTTTCATAATGTTATGTTTTAATCTAATGAAGGACTTTTTTCAAATTATGCCTTACTGAAGAAATAGAAGTTGTATCAATGGATGTCGTGATTTCCCTACTCAAAATGATAATGAAGCTACAATTGGAGAATAAAAATTTATAACTATATTAGGATAACTGATAAAATTTATGAGAAATAACCTTCATTGTATGGAGTATCATATGGAACGATAATTTAGTGTATCTATTTTAGACCACTTTATGCATCAACAACCTCCATCATTCAATGGAACTATGAATCTATTTGTAGCTAAGTAATAGATAAGATCCTTAGAGACTATATTTCTCACTTTTGGATGTAATGATACGAAGAAAATTTTCATGGTTGACTATCATTTCTCAGTGGATACAGATCAATATTGGGCATTCATTTAAAACACTACGGATGTAGAAATAAATAAAAATCTTGGAATGGATGGATTTTAAGAGTCCTTTAATAAAGAAATATGTTCCTTGATAAAATTTATAAAATATTGAGAGATAATTCTTGATTCTGAGAAAAAATTAGGATTACAATTTGTCTTAGTATAAAGCTAAATTTATAAGGTTATCTCAGAATGTTGCAGACTGCGTAGGTCATAAAAAGAATAATATTGAGAATTTAATTGATGTACTAAAACTAATCCATTGAAGGGTGATAGTATCCAAAAAAATTTCATCATATGAAGATATAATATCATATGATATCAATATAAAAAAATAATTATCCAAGTCTTTGGTTTCTTAAGGAGAATAAGAGAATTGGGGGATGGCATGAAAAAAACTGATAAAGGGGAAAAAGTAAAAAATGATTTTTCCACATGTGATAATTATGGAATGCATCATCTTGAGAAATGAATGAAAGGATGGTGAGTTTTTAAAGTGTGGAGATAGGGTAAATATGGATGAATAATATAATGGAATGAAATGAATCACTATTATTTAGTGTTTTAACTATAGGGATTAAAGGAATTATGAAAATTAATTCTTTAAGCATCAAGGGTATAAATCTTAGAAGAATAAAAGGGATAAAGTTCATGCTTATGTTTTTTTAGAAGTTGATGTTTACAAATTAATTTTTTTCATTTACTCAAGAATTATGTTATAAATGTATTTCATCAATGAAATTATGGATATAAGAATGATGGTATATGATTATTGTCCTATAAACATTCTTCTTTAAGTATTTGGAAGCATGCAATGAATAATACCAGTAACAAATATAAGTGATTTTTTTGCATGTTGATCTTTTGAAAAACATGATTTTTGAAATATATCCATAAATATGTTCCCAATTATAAATAAATGATTATAGAATAGTATGTGTGACCCTAAAAGTGGTTATTCATTTTTTTATGTTATATTTTGTTTGGTTTACTACATGTTTCGATTTACGGAATATATTCCATCAGATGCTGTTTTTTTTTTGGAACCATGATTTTTTAATGTTTTATGCTGATAAAGGTATTATTATATTTTATATGTTATAATAAGAGATAAATTATATTTTTTTGAGAATATAATGTGAATTTGATTTATAAATTTAGTGACCATTCTTCTAAATGTTTTGATATATGTATTTCAAATATAATTTTTTGAGGTGAAATTATGATTTATCATATTGGAGAAAATGTTCTAAAAGTAATTTTTTTGGTAAATATTTAATGTTCAAAGGAATGAATTAGTGATCCTTTCATAATGGTTATTTTGGATTAAAAATTCATTTTGAATATCTATCCCTTTCTATGAGAAATGAAGTGGTGATAGATCGAAGAATAACCAAAGGTTGAGATTATGATTATGAGTTGGTAATAAATAAATTAATTTTATTTTCTTGGGTGGTTTATATAGAGATTAAAATAATTAATAAACTCTCAGAAATATATTTTTAAGTAAAAACATTTTCTGATAACTTTTCTTACTAAGAAATCAATGGCCATTGAATCGATCACCGACTTTCGGTACTGTGATTGTTGTGTTTGTCATGATCATATTTTATATAACTATGTATTTGAACTTGATCGTTATATTTCTATTCTATGTATATATTTTCACTCCCCACTAATGTCTTTCTATTCAGAATCATAGAATTTAGTGACGAGCACATTTTCATTTCCCTCTTTTTAAAATTACGTTTTTATTAACAATTTTTACGATGTGGGTTTCCCACAATGTAATTTCTAAATATCAACATCGGATTTATAATGTTAAATTTATGATGTTAAAAATTAAATTTATTAAGTTATGGGATAATTTAACACCCCATGAATTTATGGTATGTCTCTTTTTAAATAAATTTAATCTCTTTAGTAACATGTATTTCACACAACACCCATCTTAAATAAAGAATGAAATATTCCAATAAACATATAGTTTTATAAGAAAATTTTAATAAATTAAATAATACATAGTTAATAATCACTTATTTTTTTCTAAAATTATTTTATTCGTTAAAAAATAAGTTTTCTCCAAAAATAGGTTTTCTTCTTTTTTATGATTAAATATTATGATCAATTTATGTAACTTCAATAAAGTTTATATTATAAAAATATTACCATTTTTTAAATTTTAATAACATAATTAGATTATGGAGATTTTTTATTAATTTTATGAGGAGTTTGATTTTCTAGTGAATAGTGAAAATTATTGTTTTTTATAAAACTTTCAATTTAAATTTATTTAAATTCCCTTCTGTGAATATATTTTATTTTAAAATTAACTTAAGTAATATTTAGTTTTTTTAACATGATTAATAAAATTTTTATCATACTTCTACATTATTTTGTTATATGTACCTGCTTGGGCTTAAAATGCATTTTTCATGAAAATTGACTTTCTTTGTTTTTTGCTAGATTAATATTAAATTAAATTATAAAACATATGACTTTTAAAAATTGAAAAATGGAAGAAATGTTTTATTTAAGAGGCCCAAATTTAGTAAGTAGTTCTGTTTCGTTTTTTTCCAATATGAATAGTAACCTTGATAATTTTCGTTACCACGGTAAAGGGTAAATTTTGTAATGTTAGTCAAAAATAAAATTATAAGAAAATGACCTTAAAAAATGACCCGATTTTACTGGATGAGTTATTTTTGGAAATATGTATTAATGTTTTGGATATACAACCATTTTCTCTCCATTGAAATGTGATTATGACCCTTATGATATTTTATCTAAAGAAAAGTCATAGATGTCGTACTAATTACATTAATAAGGATAAAATTTTTAATATTCTATTATATAGAATATATCCTAATATATAAATAGTGTTTTAATAGAAATAAATTATAATATTCATGGTAATTTATTTTTAATTTTAATTTTTGAAATTTTTACATTAAATGCTTGCAAAACATTAATGAAATAATAATATAATTAATAAAAAACTGAAATAAATGAAACTAAAAATATTGACTTAAATATAATTGGAAATAATTAAGGTCATATATTAATATTATATATGACCTTGAATGATTATTGATGTATTAAAATATTTTGTTTGATGTTATACCATTGTACTAATATTTTTAAAAGTCGAAGTAATTAATATTGTCATAATTGACTTGTTGATATTTTGAAAAAAATAATAATTTATTAAATGATAAAAGATTTTAAAAAACATAAATTTTGTTAGGTGAATATTTCATGGTAGAAAATATCATCCATAATCTATTTATGGGTCTTTTTGAATTTTAAAGTAACAATACTGACCCTTAAAGAGTATAATCCCTGCTGACTCGGTAAGAGTTAAAGGAGTTAAATACGGGGTTAACCAAAATTATATGGTTGAAAATGGGACATAAATTTTATCTATAAATTATATTATGAGATTATTTATACCCATAAATATTTTATATTGTAATTTAACTACATTTTAACCATTTGGAATAGGAAATTAATTTATATTAATATAATATTTCGTGAGTTATCAAAACTGCTCCTCACTTCAATTATAAAAAAAACCCCTACCTTCACTAATTTACACCACATTGATCTTTCTATCTCGACCATAAACTGAAATATTCTATTCTCAAATTAATTATTAATATTATTGAGGTTCTGGTATTCTCAAAATACTATCCTTAGTGTCCCTAAGATAAGGTCTAAAAGAAGTTTGTCGAGGAAGAGGTAATCATATTTACAGAATCTTTAAAGTTTATTTATAATTATACTTCTTATTAATTTATTATTTACATTATTATATATAATGAGATGTTATTATAATTATTAAACAACCATATTAAACCTGTTATCCATTCTATAAAAAATTAAATCACTGAATGAGTGTATATATGATTTATCATCTCCACATAGCAATGTAATTTGTTCTTAATCACCCCTTTAAAAGTATAGTTATAATGATGGAAATAATGGATATAAACAATAATTATAAAATTTTATTTATTTTTTAAATCCAATATACCATCTACTCCCTTACCCTTTCAACCATTTAAATATTATCTCATTGTGCGTTCGTATGTTTGACTTATTATCTCTTTGAAGAGATGTGATTCTGTTTCTTTGTTCATCATTAAAGAATGGTTCTAAAAATGTATTTAATGAGAAAATATGAAATTTATAAAATTTATAAAATTATTTAGATAAATTAATTATATTCTAATCAATATAATTAATAATTTCATGACAAAGCATAAATGATAAGATCGGGAAATTAACAACCAAAACTATGTAAATAATGAAATATTATTAATGAACAAGTCGTAAGATGTTATCAAAGAATCATATAAGATGTTATAAAATGAAAGATTTTTCTTATGAAAAATAATAACATTTTTAAAAACATTATATAAGAAGTTTTAACACATTTTAAGGAATTTAAACAATATTTAAGAGATTTCATAACTCAATTTCCATTCATTGGATTAAATTTATACTTTATTGATTATGTAATTCCAGAATTATTCATGAAATGAATTTTGTTTATATTATTTTTATTTTTAAAAAATAATTTGTATTCATAGTGGATACACATAATCAAGTAATTTTATTAATTCTAACTTTAACTATACGGTTTTTTGAAAGGGACGTCATTGGAATTTTCTTTTCTTGAGGCATATTTTAATGTTATGAACATATAATCTTTTATGAGGTGTATATAATGCGAATTTTTCAAGGTATATCCTGAATTTATTTATTCTAATGATATTTAATGTTTTGTTAAATGTTATTAGTTCATGGGACATATGATTCAAATCATTAAAATGTTATAGGGGTTTATTTTATAATCCCTTTATTATTGGAGATTTTTTAAGTAAGAGTATCTACTAAAGAATATTTATTTTCCTTTTAAATTTTTACTTAAAATGTTACAATAAATCTTTTTACTATCCTCTTATAGTTGAATAAATAAATTTTATCCTATTTTTATTTATTTTTTTAAAAAATTAAACAGAGTTTTCTTTTCATTTTCTTAATATGGTAGTTGATTTTCTTAAAAAAATTATAAAAATAAATTTTTTTGACATATATTTAATAAATATAATTTCACACCATCATGTATCTTTAATAAATGATTGTTTAGTTTATATATTTATAAGGTTATTTTAAAGGAAAAGTTTTTCTTAATTACATGTACAATGTTTAGATTTTAAAATTTAATTTCCAAGTAAAAAATGATATTTCCACAATGAAATATTCAAGTAATCTTTTTAATGTATATAAATATATGTAAAAATACTATTTTAATATTATGTTAATTATTTTCACTAAATTTACCATTCCTTATTTTTCATTGGATGGTTTATGATTCCATATGAATAGTTCTTCCAACATTAATTTTTATTGTGTTTTAAGGAATATTGATTCACATGTATTATCAATAGATATAAGGAATGAATTATACTTAGTAAGTGATTTTATAGGATTTCTATAGCCCATAGATGCATTTGTAGGTCTTATGAGACAATCTAGTTTATGTATTGGCTGAGGCTTAACCCATTTATTTATGATGTCTTGGACAAAGCCTTGATATTATGTTTATGATGTCCCACATTATCCATTCCCTAATTACAATATTAATTGCGGGTATTCAATGTGATTATTTAGTTATTAGTATATATATTGATAAGTATCATTATCATGTAATTAATTATATGAAATTATTTAATCATCATTTATTCCCTCCAAAATATGCTCATGTTATTTATTAAATAGAATGTGATTTAGTTATTCCCACTCCTTATTGTTTGTGCATTATTTAATCATATCTTCTACTTTATTCTTTCACTTATTGATCATTTGATCTCACAATTTTTTTATATTTATTTCCTTCGGATACTAGGAAGTGTTATATGATTGATTATGTACAGTAAGATAAGGGTATAATGGTGTTCTCAAAGAAAATAAATTAAATATTATATATTTAAAATGAAATTTTAATTTTATATTTATATCTTTCTTACCAAGAATAGTAAAATATTATTCCATTTAGGATATGATTCATTGTATTGAATAAAAAATGTAATAATGTAACCAATGACTCTAGAATAATGGGGATAGAGTCATTACAGTATTGATAAAAAAAATTAATAGAGATTTTGTTTTAACTCTTATAAACTCCAATTTCATGTTATCTTCTATGATTTATATTTATATCATTGGGGATAAAATTCATTTTTTCTTACAAAATAGTCTTTTAAGGCAAGTTTTAACCAAACAGATTGTGTTCCTTATTCTCAAATGAAGCACATTAGTATTCCTTTTATATTATATCCAGAAGTAATTATATAATCTGGAATGCCATTTATCTTCCCAAAAACATGTCTCTCAATGTGAACTCTTTATTTATATGAGCTTCATACAATGTAAAACTAGTATCCCACAGAAATCTCAAATTTCTATCATCCAAAAAACAACAATATCAATATCTAGTTGTTTTAGTCTTCATATACACTATTATAACATAATGAATTTTTGATTCATGCATAACAACAATGGAATGTTTTAATTTATCAATATAACTAGCCTTATATAATGAGTACAACTTTGTACAACAAAATGATTCATTCCATATAATTATAACACACTATGAAAAATTCTCAGCCTATTTCGAAATTTAGGATAGTTATGAGCATTTTTATTTCATTAAGGATATTTCTTTTGTTGATGTAGTTTCCAATCACAAATTTTTATATATGTATTTAATTTTAATTTTTTCAGTCTATGTTTATCTATATACAGATATAATGCTTTAAATTATCATAATATAATATAAAAATTTATAATGACTTTTATCGATTCATACCACACATAGGGTATTTTTATGTGAATCTTGGTCTTACTGAATAATATATTCATTTAGAAATTTTTTTATTAATTAAAATATGACACCAATTGAATATTGAATTTTTTTTAAATCATATATTTGAAATGTATGATCATATTCATCTAATATCATACCACTCATCAGACAAAGTAGTTTTTTAAATTTGGTGAAACTCCATCCTCTTCCTGTATTCAAATTATATATGTTCAGTAATATTACAAAATGTAGAATATTGTATACAACTAGTATCAAATGGTGAATTTTTAGAACTCCATAACATAAAAAAATTATACAATCAAGAAGGTCTTCTTTATTCTTCATTACCATTTCCTCATTATGATCACTATCATTTTTTATAATTGTTATCATATCAGATGATCCATAAATTTCATGTTATCACAACTAATATAAACCTCAAGTTATTTCATCTAATTACTCTAGTATTTATATCTTTAATCAAATATATGATATAATAATTAATATTCCAAATTCTATTGAAATATTTGCCTTTAATAAATATAATGTAAAATAAAAAAAATTGAAAAGTGTTTTATTCATACTCTAATGTGAACTTGATGAACTAATTAACTATGTCCTTATCCTCATTTTTCATACAATTGTAATCCATCCATTATTGATTCATATCCATCTTATTCACTTAAAAAATATTTTATAATAAATAAATAAATATTTAAAAATTATACATAAATTATATATAAGAATTTACATAAAACAATTATCATAATTTTTGTGTAAATATATAATTAAGTGTGTATTTAAATATATTTTTATTTAAATATATAAAGACTATATTATATAATACATAATAAGATACTGTAGTTTGATTTTAATGTAGTGTATAATGGTATATACGGTCGATGGTGAACATGGTTTCGAAGAATTATCATGATAGATTTAGTATAGAATAGTTTGATTAAGCTAAAAATAAATTATAAAATTTAGTTTGAGTTATCTAGACTTATTAAAGAAGTTAGAAAATGTTCATGATAAAAGGACATAGTTAGAGAAACTATTATTAAATGTAAATTTAATACTATGAATAAAGTCATACTCACATTAGACACTCAAGGAATCCATTAATGAAAAACATATATTGAAACAATTATAAAGAAAGTAATATATTATTTAGAAAAGGTTTTCCACCCGATTTTGTATAATTTTTTTTCTTGAAAATCATATAAAAATAGTAAATTAATGGAAAATAAGGCTTATGATAATCTAATTAGAAACATACAATGAATAAAATTATACTAAATCATAACATTATTGAAGAAAAAAGAATATTATTCAACCAAACAAAAGTCACATTCAATATTTTTTGGAAAACAATTCTAATCAATGCATAGAAATATATTTGAAGGAAATATTGATAATATGGTGTGTATAGTTAGAAGTAATATTTTTTGGGTAAAATGTTTCTTTATCTAAATAAAATAAAGTATAGGATTTGATTGGATAAAATTTTAAATAAATTATATAAAACAAGAAAAGAAATCCAAATTGAATATAAATGTATAAATATATTTGATATTTTCAACTAAACATATGATTTATACATAAAAATAATAAATTTTAGTACATAAGTATCCAAATGATAAAAATTTAAAAATGGAATGTCGCACCACCAATTTCACATTAGAAACACTTTTATTATGTGTTTTATGTATGTACATTTTATGGTTGATGTTTGGGAGGGGTTGGTAGAAGGTTGGAGTGTTTTGGGGATTCTGTATGGGTGAATGGTTACTGAACGGTTAGTGGAAACCATGAAACATACCCAAGAAACCATGCACAATGTGACAAGGGCAACAGGGAAAGAAAATGGGCAGGTATATAGTTTTTCCAAATTGTGCAGCTAACTATATGAAACTGTTCAACTTGAGATAGTGGTATATTCCATGGTTTGCGCATGTTTTGGAAATTATATGACCCTACTATGTGAGGTTCCTTCTTGAGATAGATATTGGCACATGATTAGCACACCATTTGACTAACGGTGTGGCAAACTATCTACAATTTAAAAACTAGATAAAAAGAGTTAATCTAGGTCAGGATTGATATTTCAACCCTCATTTTATCCAAAACATACCTTTACGCAAGCTTTTATCCTCCCAAAGGCTGTATGGGCTTCTCCCATATTCCTGGAGGTGATCTGTAGGCTTCCCTTGGTGAATTGAAGCTAGATTCCCATAGTAAGGCTTTTTTCTTTGTAATTTTTTTTGTTTAACATAAATCTACTTCTCCCACTCTCTTAGTTTCCTAGATCTATATCTTTTGTGGAAAGATATAAAGATTTTTATTGCATATATGATTATATTTTGGTTTTTGGTTGATAGGGGAAGAGATTTAAGGATTATTTTTAGAGATTTAACTTTGTTTCATTGGTGTTTGAGTGTTATTTATTTTGTGTCGTGTTTCCCGATGTAGGTGGATTCACTATCGACTCTTATATTTATAATATAAAGATTTGATTTCAAAATGGTTGTTTAAATTGAAATATTTTATGAAATTGGTGTAAAAATCATGCAAGAGACCATCATGAGTGGTGGTTTTTATTTTTTTTTTGAAATTGGGTAACTATTGTAAGAAATGATTTTGGTTTTATTTTAAGATGATGATTTTATATTTGTTTGATTGACTGAATTTATAAAAAAGGTTTTATAGAATGGTTTTGAATAAAAAAATTATTCAATGGATTTATCACAATTGGATTTGTCATGGGTTGGACATGGTTGTGTGACATGGGTTCATATGCATTTGGATGTATATGGGAAAGAAGTATCCCTATAAAATGTTTTTGACAGATATAGTCATGAGGAACCCATTTAAAATGGTCCACTATGTGATGGATTATTGTAAGGTTGAATCCCCACTCATGAGTATAGGGAGGTCTCTTTTTCATTCATTGTTGTATGTGTGGATATGTAGAATGGAATATATTATTTTATATGGGGTTTACAAAATGGATTTAGAGAAATGATTGGTTTGTTTCCTCAGGAATTGATATTGTTTTTTGAAAACTTATTTTTATGGAACTTTTTTATATTTTGATATAAATAGTATAGGATTTTTTATTGAAAATATTTTAAATAAATTTTCTATCATGTTGTATCATAGAGGCATGAGCGGGGAAGTAATTTTTGGAAAGCCTTCTGAGTTCTTTTATTCACCCCTTCTTTGGAACTTTGGTATTTTCATAGATGTTATTTATCCAGATTTAGAAAAAATAAATGTGTCACACTAATCTAGTGGTGCTTAGTGATAATTGAGATATTTTGGATATTAAAATGTGGACAATGTTGGAGATTTGGAGTTATGTGGTCATCTATTAGTTGTTGGTTTTGTCTTTATCTATGTACATTGATGCTTGTCTTCTAAAAATGGATCTCTTGGTACTTTATATTGATATAATGGTATTTCGTTGAGTTTTCCTTCATTTATATCATGCATCGTGTAGTAGTATACTTGTTATGGCTTGTTTTCAGTTGGTTATTTTATTTTGAAACAGAAAATCCTCCCCAACTATAAATTATTCCCTTTGAATTTATTATCATCCTTTGGAATATTGGGGATGACACTTAAGGCCATCTAATTTACTTCTTACTTGTCAAGATAATGAGGAATAAGAGGTATGTTAGAAGTGGTAATAGATTTTTTAGTCCTCGATTAATAATTGGTCTTTAGTTATCTCGGTCTTGGAGTTCAAATTCATTCTGGTATTTTCCTTGTGTTGGTTTGGTAGAAAGGAGTAGCATTGCTGAGACATGAAATAGAGTATAAAAATATATAGGTAATGTTCTTATGTTGAACATCATGTTCCCTTCTTGTTGGTTAAATAATTATTTTGGAGACACTTATAAAATTTTTAATCTCGTTGTCATGGGTGTATACAACAATACGAGCATGCAATGCATGATAGAAATTACTTACCACTAGCTGTACATACACAATTTTGAGTAGTGATTTATTATTTTATTCCAATGTGTCTAATATTGAAAAAAATGATTATGTTATTTTCAAATGAAATATTTTTAAAAGGACATAGATGTGGCATTTTTGAGATGGTTTGATTTTCAAAATCATGTGAAATTATTTTTTCAAAAAAGGTTAAACAAATAAAATGATGATTTTTCAAAATCATTGTGTGATAATTATGATGTGGTAGAATTTTAAATGTTAAGGTTTTTTTTGAAAAAGAATGAGACTTAGGGGGTCTGTTTTTAATAGAAAATGAAACCTGGTAGATATCATAGAAACCAACCGGAGGAAGTAGCTGGAAATGTGGTTGTGATTATGCTATAGGTGAAGCAAAATATGGTTGAAAGTATTGTCCATGAATTTTAGGTTGCAGATATCATGAATATGAAGGATGAAACTTGGAAAGTTGATAATTCTATCCAGTTCCAGAAGCAGAATCCACCGATCCTTCAAGGTGTTTCTGAACCAAAATGGTGGAGGATTTGATGAAATAGATGAATCAAATCATAAATTTCATTAGAACACCAGAAGAGATAAATATCAAGTGGGTGATGTATATATTGGAGGATATTTCAGGATAGTGGTGGGATTTATCTATACATGATAAAGTGGATCAATGAATTAGGTTGGAGGATTTTGATAAATTATTTAACAAAAAAGTCTATCCATATATGTTCGTAAATCAAATAATGATGGACTTAATAATCTTGAATTAAGAAAATATACGCTTTCAAAAAATATGTTGCTAAATTCATGAATTTAGTGTGCTTTTTACCCAATGTTGCTGTTATTTCCTCCTTGACGACACACATCTTCGAAATGGGGTTTAGGGAGGAGATTCACTTAAATATTGTTGTTCTCTATATTATGGATTATATAGAGATGGACTATATTGAAATGGTGGACAAATGATAAATCTACAATGCTATAAAAGGAGGATGTATGTTGATACTGAAGGGAAATGGTGGGAACTCGAATGTTGGGAGAAAGAAGAAGAGGGCCACCTATTTATATTGTGGGAGTATGGCTCAATATCTGATACCCAGATTGGGAAAACTCACTCCACAATCCAAGAGAAAAGATAGATGTTTCCAAAATGTTTTTCTTGAACACATGAAGAAATAGTGTATAGTATAACTTAGAGCATGCCAAAACTAAAATTTGATAGAGCATCTTAGGCATTATTGTCACAATGCTCCACAGTCAGGTGTTTAGGACACGTTTGATGTGTTGCAAACATCATATGCATGAATTGGGCATGTGTAGAAGAATACCTTTTATTAGTTTAATAGTTTTATCCATGATGATTCTAGTAATACTATGACTCCTCGTGTCCTATAGTCTCAATATATCAATAATGAACAAATTGGAGCAAGAAAAAAAATATTTTGATATAATCAGGTTATTGTGGATTATCAGTATAGATTATCAACAGTATAAAGTTTGATTATTTTGAATTATTTTGTTATTCATATTTTTTCTAATATGGGTGCATCCCATTCTTTTATTACTTCTCGTATTATAGACTTGTTGAGTTTAAAAGTTGGGACGATTCCATTTGTGGTAAAATTTCAAACTCATCTTGTTCAAAAACAATGTTGTGAATTTTTCTATAGAGAATGTTCTATAACTATTATTGGTGCTAAGATGTTATGGGATTTATCTATACTAGAGATGTATTTCTATAATATAATTAATGTTATAGATTGATCTAATAGTTAAAAATATCACATTGACTGCTATAATATTAAATTAAGTTCCACAATTAAATATGGAGTCATGAATATCATTATAGGAGTCTATAATGTAAGGGTAGGTGAAATGGGATTGTTGGCATTAGTAGTTGGAATGATTTTGTAATAGATAGAGGATTTGACCTTGCCATCTATGGAAGAGATTGTGGATGGCTATTTTTTAGTAGTGGATGAGTAGTTTCTTGGTGTTTTTTCTAAACTGTATTTAGGGTTTCCACATACGAGAGAAGTGGAGTTTATGATTGATATCATATCGATGATTATTGATATTTTCCTTCTGTCTTATTGGATGGAATCGATAGAATTAAGGAAATAAAAATGTTATTTGGGGGGGATATAATGAAAATGATTCATTCAGCATATCACATCTCTATAGCGAGAACCTGTCTTGTTTGTGAAAAAGTCATATGAAACTCTAAGGCTATGTGTGGATTATCTTAGGATTAATTTTACTATGATAAAGAATCTGTATCCACTTCCACACAATGTTGATATGATCTATCAATTGAGTGGTGTACAATGGTACTCTAATATTGACTTACGATCAAGATATCATTAATTGCGAGTTTGGAAGGAGGATATTCCAAAAATAGCTTTCAGGAGTAGATATGGCCATTAGGAATATGTGGTAATGCCTTCCGGAATTAGGAATTAAGAAGTTGTACTTATATAACTAATTAGTCAATATTTTTGTAGGTGTCTGAATTCTTTTTTTTTTGGTGTTTTTGTATGACATTTTGGAGTATTCAAGGACAAGGGATGAGAATGAGCAACAATTGGCGATAGTGTTGGGAATCTTGAGAGATCATCGGTTGTATGTCAAATTATAATTGGTTGATTTTTTGATACAAGAGGAATGCTTTATTGGCCATGTAATTTATGAAATAGGTATTTATGTGGATCTAGAAAATATTGAAGTTGTTATCTCTTGGAATCTACCAAATAATTTCTTCAAGATATGGAGTTTCCTTGGTCTATATGGTTATTACTTATGCTTTGGTCATGGCTTGTAATAACTAAAATTCACTATGAAATATTTGGAAAATAAGATTGTTCTCTTCCTATAGATAGAGGAATGTTATTATTCTTTTCAACAGCTGAAATTATTCTTTACATCCGCACAAATATTGATTTTTTCGGAATCAGGACAAGGGTATATGGTGTATTATGAAGCTTCAATATCATTTTTTGGGATGTGTTTTCATTCAAGGAGATCATTTTTCCCTAATAAATAAAGGAAGATATTATTACATGATAATAATAAATCAACGAATGATTCAGAGATAATTGTCATAGTCAATTATTTGAAGACTAGGCATTATTACATATTTGGTGAGAAATTTGCTGTGTTTATGGATCATAAGTGCTTGAAACATATTTTCTCACAAAGGTAAATGGACCTGAGTATACTAATATGGATAGTGGATCTCCAAATTAAAAAATTTTACACGATGTATACACTAAAAATGTGAAATTTGGTGCCATATGAATTTAACATATAGTCATATGCTCAGTTGGGAAAAGAGGATTTGGATGAGTGGTAGTTAATGTCTGTCTAAGTCAATATGCATGTGGAATGTGAATAATAAAGTGAAGCTGTAATTTTTTTTTTAGTTTCACATGTTTCTAATTTGGTATAGATGTTAAAATAGGAACAATAGTCTAAGGTAGAATTCATGCTTATGATGTCAAAACTCAACAGGGGGAGATCATTGCTGGTTGGAAACTAAATGGGAGTTCAATGTTGTGGTTCCAAAATCTGATGGTCGTACATATGGATTTTCTGGAATAACTACTTCATGATTACAACCATTCAATATGTATTGTTCATATATGAATAAAAAATATGTTTAAGATGTTGAAATCAAAATTTTGATGTGTTGGTTTAAAAAGGAAGGTGAAAGAGTTTCTTATAAGATTCTTAAATTTTCAGCAAGTTAAGGCAGTGCATTAGTGACAACTGGTTATGTTGAAATCATTACATAACCATGTGTAGAAATGGGATTAGATAAATATGGATTTTCTAACTGGTCTTCTATGAATAGTTTAGAAACATTATTTCATATATATATGATAGTGGACCATCTCACAACGTTGGCTCCTTTCATCTCTATTTACGAATCACATATGGAAGAGTTATTGTGAGAAATCTATATCTAAAAAGTGATATAAAGTAATGGAATACCTATTTCAATTGTTTTAGATAGAGACATGATATTTTCATCTCATTTATATACATCCTTATAGAAATCCCTTTGAAATATGTTGATAATGAGTATGGTGTATCATCTTCATAGGGACACACAATTTTAATGGTTGATACAAGCATTGGAGGAAATGTTGTAATCCTGTGTAATGGATTTTTTGTGTCTCATAAGAAGTTCACAGACCATTATTTAAGTCCTCATATATTAAAAAATGAGTAGGCCTCAATACATATGGATTATTTTAAATAATTTAATCGGTGTCTTTATCATTATCCATTTTTTGGGTGAAAATAATTGAGCCTTCACTAGTAGGGCCAATACTATTTATAATTGAAAACATAGAAGATTTGATTGACTATAAAATAGATGGAGATGTCATAGAGTCATCTAAAATCATATTAGGATTATCAAAAATGACTGTTCACATTCACGCTGAGTGATCATGTATTCTTAAGGATCTATTTGAGTCTTGGGAACTATCATTTTGGGAATCGGGTATAATTATGTCCTTAATACATATTCTCTTTTGATATACTGGAATGAGTTGCTGAGATGGAATATCGGTTTTCATTACCACCATGCTTCAGTTTTGTGCATAATCTGTTCAATATGTCTTATTTTAAAAAGTTTTGGCATGACCATAACTATGTGATTTGATGGGATCACATTGACATAGATCATGATGCTTCATTGGTTCACATACCAGTGCTGATTATGGATAGAACAGAGAGATTCTTCTGTGGAAAATCATTGGTCTACTATTGTGTTTGTGGAAACAAGGAATGATTTAGGAAGAGAATTGGTAATATGTGATGGAAATGAAAGAGAAATGGCCAAAACCTTTTTAGAGAAGAAATGTTTTTCTAAATTGCTATGAGGAAAAGGTGTGAGGAGGATGTAGCACCCCTAGTTTCATGTAAGTAACCCTTATTTTATAGTATTTATATATATAAATTCTTTGGGTAAATTTTTGTAGGTTTAGGAAGAATTTCTGAATGGTTTTGGGGATTTTATAATGGTGAAAATTTGGTGAGTAGTTTGTGGAACCCATAAAAATTCTCCAGGAAACCATGCATAATGATATATGGGCTATGTAGAAGGTGCACGGGCAGGCACACAATTTTTCCAAACCCTGAGGCCATCTAAGAGAAATTGTGCAACTTGGGATAGTGGGATTTGGCATGGATGGTGCATGGTTTGGACATCATGAAATCCAACCACATGAGGTTCCCACTTGAGACATAATCTCAAGAACACATAGTTAATATGTATTCTAACTGTGTGACGAACCATTCTTAATTTAAAAACTAGATCAAAAAAAAGTGGATCTAGGTTGGGATTAATATTTGACCCATCATTTTTCTTTAAACCAACTCTAAATAATCCACCAAAAGGCTAAATAGGCTTCTCTCATTGATCCAGAGGTGATATGAAGACTTCTCTTGGTGTATTAAACTGTATTCTCATGGTAAGCTTTCGTTCTTGGTAGTTTTTCTTAGTTAATCTTAGATCTACATCTACCTCTCCCTCTCAGTTTGTTAGATCTATGTCCTTTGTGAACATATATAAGATTATTGATTCTAAATATATTTATATTTTTCTTTTTTGAGTGGAATAAATCTAATTTGGGATTTTTAAACTCAACCAGGTTTCACTGGCATTTGAGTGATGTTTTTTGTTCTCATCATGTTTTTTGAGGATAGTGGATTCACTCTCGAGTGTAATATTTATGATATGATGGATTTATTTTAAAATAGTTGTTTTAGTTGCTTTTTGTGATATGAGAGTGAAAATCATGGTAGAAACCCTCTTTAGTTATGGTTTATAGTTTTGGTGGAAATTGTGAAATTATTGTGATAAATTATGTGTGGTTCGAATTTAAAATGATTATTTTAAAAAATGTTGCTTGATTGGATTAATGTAAAAGGTTTTATAGAATTATTTTCAATATAATTTTAGTCTTATTTATTGGATTTGGAACACTAGGATTAGTAATGGGTTTTCCATGGTTGTGTGGCATGTTTTCATATGCATTGGGAAAGATAAGGGTGTGAAGTACCCCCCCCCCCCCCCATCAGAAGGTTGGGATTGATATGGGTGTGATATACCCCTATCAAAATGTTTCACTAAGTGATAGATTAGTGGAAGGTTGATTCACCACTCACTATTATAGGGAGTTCCTTGTTGTATACATGGTTATATGTGTGGATTTGTAAAATGGAATAGATTATTCCAAAATGGGTTTTATGAAATGTTTATAGAGAGTTGTTTGGTTTCTTTCCTAAGAACATGATATTATTTTTCGAAAACTTCTTGATTGTTTACGTTTTTTTATTTTTATATATATTATTTAGATTTTTTTATAGAAACTGTTTTATATAATTTTCTATCATGTTCTATTTTAATGGTGTGAGAAGGGAAGTCATTTGTGGAAAGTCTACATAGTTTCATTACTCACCTCTTCTTTGGAACATTGGTGATTTTGATGATATTATTTATAGAGATATAGTAAATGATAAAGTATAAAACTTCTCTAGTGGTTCTTAGTCATACCTCGGATATTTTGTGGATATTGGATCGTCATATATGTTGAAGATTTGGAGTTAGATGGATATATTTGAGTTATTGTTTTTCTCTTCAGCTGTGTACTTTGATGTTTGTCTTTTTTATGGCACTCTTGGTAGTTTTTATTGATATAAATGGGTCCCCATTTAGTATTATTTCATTTATACCATGAATCATGTAGTATTTTATTTGTAATGGATTTTTTGGTTGGTGGATTTATTTTTAATGAAATATCATCCCCAAATTGTAAATGAAGCCCTTGGAATTTATTCGTAGCATTCTGTATCTTGGGGGTGTTTTTATAGTCCATGTAATTTAATTTCATATGATCATGTCAGTGAGGATGAAGATAGAATTTACATTAGTGGAACACAAAATTTACATTTCAGATAAAAATAATTTTACTACTGGATAGGCTCATACATTCCCTATTCTATAAAGGATTATATTATTTTTAAAAATTTTATTTTGAAACAAAATAATAAATAATAAAAAATTATCAATGGAAAATCATATTTTATATAAAAAATTAGTGATTATAAAATAAATAAGATTTAAAAAAGATATTCTCTGAAGAAATTAAAAATAATAATAAAAAAGTGTATCATCAAGTAATCCAAAAATCTTAAATGAAAATTATGTTCATGGTATAATATAACATGTAATAAAAAAATCTATCATTCCCTTTAATTAGATAATTTAACACCCCATGAATTTATGGTATGTCTCTTTTTAAATAAATTTAATCTCTTTAGTAACTTGTATTTCACACAACACCCAGCTTAAATAAAGAATGAAATATTCATATAAATATATATTTTTATAAGAAATTTTTTATAAATTAAATAATACATCGTGAATAATCACTTATTTTTTACTAAAATTATTTTATTCGTTAAAAAATAAGTTTTCTTCAAAAATAGGTTTTATTCTTTTTTAAGATTAAATATTATAATCAATTTATGTAAATTAACTAATGTTTATATTATAAAAATATTACCATTTTTAAATTTTCATAACATAATTAGATTATGGA
Source organism: Viscum album (assembly GCA_963277665.1). NCBI lineage: Eukaryota > Viridiplantae > Streptophyta > Magnoliopsida > Santalales > Viscaceae > Viscum > Viscum album. The sequence goes on along the minus strand of OY728133.1, from coordinate 1,230,045,975 downwards.
TATTTTTTATTAATTTTATGAGGAGTTTGATTTTCTAGTGAATAGTGAAAATTATTGTTTTTTATAAAACTTTCAATTTAAATTTATTTAAATTCCCTTTTATGAATATAAATTATTTTAAAATTAACATAAGTAATATTTAATTTTTTTAACATGATTAATTAAATTTTTATCATACTTCTACATTATTTTGGTATATGTACATGCTTGGGCTTAAAATGCATTTTTCATGAAAATTGAATTTCATTGATTTTTGCTAGATTAATATTAAATAAAATTATAAAACATATGAATTTTAAAAATTGAAAAATGGAAGAAAAGTTTTATTCAGAAGGCCCAAATTTAGTAAGTAGTTCTGTTTTGTTTTTTTCAAATATGAATAGTAACCTTGATAATTTTCGTTACCACGATAAAGGGTAAATTTGGTAATGTTTGTTAAAAATACAATTATAAGAAAATACCCTTAAAAAAGACCCAATTTTACAGGATGAGTAATTTTTTGAAATATGTATTAATTTTTTGGATATACCACCATTTTTTCTCCATTGAAATGTGATGATGACCCTTATGATATTTTATCTAAAGAAAAGTCATAGATGTCGTACTAATTACATTAATAAGGATTAAATTTTAATGTACTTTTATATAGAATATATCTAAATATATAAATAGTTTTTTAATAGAAATAAATTATAATAATCATGGTAATTTATTTTTAATTTTTAATTTTGAAATTTTTACATTAAATGCTTGCACAACACTAATGAAATAATTATATAATTAATTAAAAAATGAAATAAATGAAATTAAAAATATTGACTTAAATATAATTGGAGACAATTAAGGTCATATATTAATATTATATATGACCTTGAATGATTATTGATGTTTAAAATATTTTGTTTGATGTTATACCATTGTACTAATATTTTTAAAAGTCGAAGTAATTAACATTGTCATAATTGACATATTGATATTTTGAAAAAAACAATAATTTATTAAATGATAAAAGATTTTAAAAAACATAATTTTTGTTAGGTGAATATTTTATGGTAGAACATATCATCCATAATCTATTTATGGGTCTTTTTGAATTTTAAAGTAACAATACTGACCCTTAAAAAGTATAATCCCTGCTGACTCGGTAAGAGTTAAAGGAGTTAAATACAGGTTTAACCCAAATTATATGGTTAAAAATGGGACATAAATTTATCTAGAAATTATATTATGAGATTATTTATACCCATAAATATATTATATTGTAATTTAACAACATTTTAACCATTTGGAATAGGAAATTAAATTATATTAATATAATATTTTGAGAGTTATCAAAACTGCTCCTCACTTCAATTATAAAAAGACACCCCTACCTTCAATAATTTACACCACATTGATCTTTCTATCTCGACCATAAACTAAAATATTCTATTCTCAAATTAATTATTCATATTATTGAGGTTCTGGTCTTCTCAAAATACCATCCTTAGTGTCCCTAAGATAAGGTCTAAAAGAAGTTTGTTGAGGAAGAGGTAATCATATTTACAGAATCTTTAAAGTTTATTTATAGTTATACTTCTTATTAATTTATTATTTACATTATTTTATATAATGAGATGTTATTATAATTATTAAACAACCATATTAAACCTGTTATCCATTTTATAAAAAATTAAATCATTGAATGAGTGTATATACGATTTACCATCTCTACATAGCAATGTAATTTGTTCTTAATCAACCAATTAAAAGGATAGTTATAATGATAGAAATAATGGATATATAAAATAATTATAAACTTTTATTAATTTATTAAATACAATATACCATCCACTCCCTTACCCTTTCAACCATTTGAAAATTATCTCATTGTGCGTTCGTATGTTTGACTTATTATCTCTGTGAAGAGATGTGATTCTGTTTCTTTGTTCAACATTCAAGAATGATTCTAAAAATGTATTTAATGAGAAAATATGAAATTTATAACATTTATAAAATTATTTAGATAAATTAATTATATTCTACTCAATATAATCAGTAATTTCATGACAAAGCATAAATGATATGATCCGGAAATTAACACCCAAAACTATGTAAATAATGAAATATTATTAATGAACGAGTGGTAAGATGTTATCAAAGAATCATATAAGATGTTATAAAATGAAAAATTGTTCTTATGAAAAATAATAACGTTTTTAAAAAGAGATTTTAACACATTTAAAGGAATTTAAACAATAATTAAGAGATTTCATAACTCAATTTCCATTCATTGGATTAAATTTATACTTTATTGATTATGTAATTCCAGAATTATTCATGAAATAAATTTTGTATATATTATTTTTATTTATAAAAAATAATGTTTATTTATAATGGATACAAATAATCAAGGAATTTTATTAATGCTCACTTTAACTATATGGTTTTTTGAAAGGGACGTCATTGCAATTTTCTTTTCTTGAGGCATATTTTAATGTTATAAACATATAATCTTTTATAAGGTGTATATAATGCAAATTTTTCAAGGTATATCCAAAATTTATTTATTTTCATGATATTTAATTTATGGTTAAATGTTATTAGTTCATGGGACATATGATTCAACTCATTAAAATGTTATAGGGGTTTATTTTATAATGCCTTTATTATTGGAGATTTTTTAAGTAATAGTATCTATTAAAGAATATTTATTTTCCTTTTAAATTTTTACATAAAATGTTACAATAAATCATTTTACTATCCTTTTATAGTTGAATAAATAAATTTTATCCTATTTTTATTTTTTATAAAAAAATTAAACAAAATTTTATTTTCATTTTCTTAATATGGTAGTTGATTTTAGTAAAAAAATTATAAAAATAAATTTTTTTATCATATATTTAATGAATATAATTTCACACCATCATGAATCTTTAATAAATGATTGTTTAGTTTATATATTTATAAGATTATTTTAAAGGAAATGTTTTTCTTAATTACATGTACAATATTTAGATTTTAAATTTTATTTTCCTAGTAAGAAATGATATTTCCACAATGAAATATTCAAGTAATCTTTTTAATATATATAAATATATATAAACATACTTGATTAATATTATGCTAAGTGTTTTCTCTAAATTTACCATTCCTTATTTTTTTTGGATGGTTTATGATTCCACATGACTAGTTCTTCCAACATTAATTTTTATTGTGTTTTTAAGGAATATTGATTCACATGTATTATCAATCGATATAAGGAATGAATTATACTTAGTATGTGATTTTATAGGATTTCTATTTCCCATAGATGCATTTTTAGGTCTTATGAGACAATATAGTTTATGTATTGGTTGAGGCCTAACCCGTTTATTTATGATGTCTTGGACAAAGCCTGGATATTATGTTTACGATGTACCACATTATTCATTCCCTAATTACAATATTAATTGTGGATATTCCATGTGATTATTCAGTTATTAGAATATATATTGATAATTATCATTATCATGTGATTAATTATATGAAATTATTTGATCATCATTTATTCCCTCCAAACTATGCTCATGTTATTTATTAAATAGAATGTGTTTCAGTTATTCCCACTCCTTATTGTTTGTGCATTATTTAATCATATCTTATACTTTATTATTTCACTTATTGATCAATTAAGCTCCCTATTTTTTATATTTATTTCCTTCGAATACTAGGAAGTGTTATATGATTGATTATGTACGGTAAGATAAGGGTATAATGGTGTTCTCAAAGAAAATAAATTAAATATTCTATATTTAAAATGAAATTTTAATTTTATATTTATATCTGTCTTACCAAGACTAGTAAAATATTTTTGCATTTGGGATATGATTCATTGTATTGAATAAAAATATAATAATGTAACCAATGACTCTAGAATAATGGGGATATAGTCATTACAGTATTGATAAAAAAATTAATAAAGATTGTGTTTTAACACTTATAAACTCCCATTTCATGATTTCTTCTATGATTTATATTTATATCTTTGGGGATAAAATTCATTTTTTCTTAGAAAAAAGTCTTTTAAGGAATGTTTTAACCAAATAGATTGTGTTCCTTATTCTCTAATTAAGCACATTAGTATTCCTTTGATGTTATATCCAGAAATAAATACAAAATTTGGAATGCCATTTATCTTCCCAAAAACATGTCTCTCAATGTGAACTCTTTATTTATATGAGAGTCATACAATGTAAAAATTGTATCCCACAGAAATCACAAATTTCTATCATCCAAAAAACAATAAAATCAATATCTAGTTGTTTTAGTCTTTATATACACTATTATAACATAATGAATTTTTGATTCATGCATAAGAACAGTGGCATGTTTTAATTTATCAATATAACTAGCCTTATATTATGAGTACAACTTTGTACAACAAAATGATTCATTCCATATAATTATAACACAATATGAAAAATTATCAGCCTATTTCAAAATTTAGGATAGTCATGAGAATTTTTATTTCATTAAGGATATTTCTGTGGTTGATGTAGTTTCTAGTCACAAATTTTTATATATGTATTTAATTTTAATTTTTTCGGTCTATTTTTATCTATATACACATCTAATCCTTTAAATTATTAGAATATGACATAAAAATTTATAATGACTTTTATCAATTCATACCATATATATAGGGTATTTTTAAGTGAATCATGGTCCTTACTGAATAATATATTCCTTTAGTCATTTTTTTATTAATTAAAATATGACCCCAATTGAATATTGAATTTTGTTTAAATCATATATTTGAAATGTAAGATAACATTCTTCTAATATCATACCACTCATCAGACAAATTACTTTTTTAAATTTGGTGAAACTCCATCCTCTTCCTGTATTCAAATTATATATGTTCAGTAATATTAAAAAATATAGAATATTGTATACAACTAGTATCAAATGGTGAATTTTTAGAACTCCATAACATAAAAAAAATTATACAATTAAGAAGGTCTTCTTTATTCTTCATTATCATATCCTCATTATGATCACTATCATTTTTTATAATTGTAATCATATCAGAAGATCCATAAATTTCATGTTATCACAACTAATATAAACCTCAAGTTATTTCATCTAATTACTCTAGTATTTATATCTTTAATCAAATATATGATATAATAATTGATATTCCAAATGCTATGGAAATATTTGTCTTTAATAAATATAATGTAAAAAAAAAATTGAAAAGTGTTTTATACATACTCTATTTTGAACTAGATGAAGTAATTAACTATGTCCTTATCCTCATTTTTCATACAATTGTAATCCATCCATTATTGATTCATATCCATCTTATTCAATTAAAAAATATTTTATAATAAATAAATAAATATGTAAAAATTATACATAAACTATATATAAAAATTTACATAAATTTTTTTTCATAATTTTTGTGTAAATGTATAATTAAGTGTGTATTTAAATATATTTTTGTTTAAATATATAAAGACTATATTATATAAAACATAATAAGATACTGTAGTTTGATTTTAATGTAGTGTATAATGGTATATACGGTCGATGGTGAACATGGTTTGAAAGAATTATCATGATATATTTAGTATAGAATAGTTTTAATGAGCTGAAAATAAATTATAAAATTTAGTTTGAGTTAACTAGACTTATTAAAGAAGTCAGAAAATGTTCATGACAAAAGGACATAGTTAGAGAAACTATTATTAAATGTAAATTTAATACTATGAATAAAGTCATACTCACATTGGACACTCAAGGAATCCATTAATGAAAAACATATATTGAAACAATTATAAAGAAAGTAATATATTATTGAGAAAAGTTTTTCCACCCGATTTTGTATAATTTTTTTTCTCGAAAATCATATAAAAATAGTAAATTAATGGAAAATAAGGCTTATGATAATCTAATTAGAAACATACAATGAATGAAATTATACTAAATCATAACATTATTGAAGAAAAGAGAATATTATTCAACCAAACAAAAGTCACATTCAATATGTTTTGGAAAAAAATTCTAATCAATGCATAGAAATATATTTGAAGGGAGATATTGAGAATATGGTGTGTATAGTTAGAAGTAATATTTTTTTGGTAAAATGATTCTTTATCTAAATAAAATAAAGTATAGTATTTGATTGGTATAAATTTTAAATACATTATATAAAATAAGAAAAGCAATCCAAATAGAATATAAATGTATAAATATATTTTATATTTTCAACTAAACATATGATTTATACATAAAAATAATAAATTTTAGTACATAAGTATCGAAATGATAAAAATTTAAAAATGGAATGTTGCAGCACCAATTTCATATAAGAAACACTTTTATTATGTATTTTATGTACGTAAATTTTATGGGTGATGTTTGGGAGGGGTTGGTAGAAGGTTGGAGTGTTTTGGGGATTCTGTATGGGTGCATGGTTACTGAACGGTTAGTGGAAACCATGAAACATACCCAAGAAACCATTGACAATGTGACAAAGGAAACAAGGAAAGCAAATGGGCAGATATATAGTTTTTCCAAATTGTGCGGCTACCTATAAGAAACCGTTCAACTTGAGATAGTGGTATATTTCATGGTTGGCGCATGTTTTGGAAATTATATGACCCTAATATGTGAGGTTCCTTCTTGAGATAGAAGTTGGCACATGATTAGAACACTGTTCTTCTAACCGTGTGGCAAAATTTCTATAATTTAAAAACTAGATAAAAAAGTTAATCTAGGTCAGGATTGATATTTGAACCCTCATTTTGTCCAAAACATACCTTTACTTGAGATTTTATCCTTCTAAAGGCTATATGGGATTCTCCTATATTCCTGGAGGTGATCTGAAGGCTTCTCTTGGTGAATTGAAGCTAGATTCCCATAGTAAGGCTTTGTTCTTTGTTGTTTTTTGTTTATCTTAAATCTACTTCTCCCACTCTCTCAGTTTCCTAGATCTATATCTGTTATGGATAGATATAAAGATTTTGATAGAATATATGATTATATTTGGGTTTTTGGTTTATAGGGGAAGAGATTTAAGGATTGTTTTTATAGATTTTACATTGTTTCATTGGTGATTGAGTGTTATTTCTTTTGTGCCGTGTTGTCTGATGTAGGTGGATTCACTATCAACTCTTATATTTATAATATAAAGGTTTGATTTCAAAATGGTTGTTTAAATTGAAATATTTTATGAAATTGGTGTAAAAGTCATGCAAGAAACCATCATGATTGATGGTTTGTATTTTTTTTTGAAATTGGGTAATTATTGTAAGAAATGATTTTGGTTTTTTTTTAAAATGATGATTTTATATTTGTTTGATTGATTGAATTTATAAAAAAGGTTATATAGAATGGCTTTGATTAAAAAAATTATTCAATGGAATTAGCACAATTGGATTTGTCATGGGTTGGACATGGTTGTGTCGCATGGGTTCATATGAATTTGGATGTATATGGGAATGAAGTATCCCCATCAAATGTTTTTGACAGATATGGTCATGAGGAACCCCTTTAAAATGGTCTACTATGTGATGGATTAGTGGATGGTTGAATCCCCACTCACGAGTATAGGGAGGTCTCATTTTCATGCATGGTTGGATGTGTGGATATGTAGAATGGAATATATTATTTTATATGGGGTTTACGAAATGGATTTAGAGAAATGATTTGTTTGTTTCCTCGGGAATTGATATTGTTTTTTGAAAAATGATTTTTATGGAGGTTTTTTATATTTTGATATAAATAGTGTAGGATTTTTTATCGAAAATATTTTACATAAATTATTATCATGTTGTATCCTAGAGGCATGAGCAGGGAAGTGATTTTTGGAAAGCCTTCTAAGTTCTTTTATTCACCCCTTCTTTGGAACTTTGGTGTTTTCATAGATGTTATTTATCAAGATTTAGTAAAAATAAATGTGTCAGACTTATCTAGTGGTGCTTAGTGATAATTGAGATATTTTGGATATTAGAACACAAAGAATGTTGGAGATTTGGAGTTATGTGGTCGTCTATTAGTTGTTGGTTTTGTCTTCCTCTATGTACATTGATGCTTGTATTCTGAAAATGGTACTATTGGTACATTATATTGATATAAATGGTATTTCATTGAGTTTTCCTTCATTTATATCATGCATCATGTAGTAGTATACTTGTTATGGTTTGTTTGCAGTTGGTTCTTTTATTTTCAAATAGAAAATCATCCCCAACTATAAATGATGCCCTTTGAATTTATTATCACCCTTTGGAATATAGGGGATTTCACTTAAGGCCTTGTAATTTACTTCTTACATGTCAAGATAATGAGGAATAAGAGGTATGTTAGAACTGGTATTAGATTTTTTAGTCCTTGCCTAACAATTGGTCTTTAGTTATCTCGGTCTTGGAGTTCAAATTCATTCTAGTATTTTCCTTGTGTTCGGTTGGTAGAAAGGAGTAGCATTGTTGAGACCTGAAATAGAGTATAAAAAGATATAGATAATGTTTGTATGTTGAAAATCATGTTCCCTGCTTGTTGGTTACATAATTATTTTGGAGACACTTATAAAAATTTTAATCTCATTGTCATGGTTGTATACAATGATATGAGCATGCAATGCATGATATAAATGACTTAACACTAGCTATGCATACACAATTTTGAGAAGTGATTTATTATTTTATACCAATGTTTCTAATATTGAAAAAAATGATAATGTTATTTTCAAATGAAATATTTTGAAAAGGACATAGATGTGGCATTTTTGAGATGGTTTGATTTTCAAAATCATGTGAAATTTTATTTTCAAAAAATGTTAAACAAAAAAAATGATGGTTTTTCAAAAGCGTTGTGTGATAATTATGTTGTGGTAGAATTTTAAATGTTAAGGTTTTTTTTGAAAAAGAATGAGACTTATGGGGTCTGTTTTTAATAGAAAATGAAACCCGGTAGGTATCATAGAAACCAACCGGAGGAAGTAGCTGAAAATGTGGTTGTGATTATGACATAAGTGAACCAAAATATGGTTGAAAGTATTGTCCATTAATTTTAGGTTGTGGATATCAGGAATATGAGGGATGGACCTTGGAAAGTTGATAATTATATCCAGTTCCAGAAGTAGAATCCACTGATCCTTCAAGGTGTTTCTGAACCAAAAATGGCGGAGGATTTAATGAACTAGATGAATCAAATCATAAATTTCATTAGAACACTAGCAGAGATTAATGTCAAGTGGGTGATGTATATATTGGAGGATATTTCATTGTAGTGGTGGGATTTATCTATACATGATAAAGTGGATCAATGAATTAGGTTGGGAGATTTTGATGAATTATTAAACAAAAAAGACTATCTATATATGTTCGTAAATAAAATAATGATGGACTTAATAATCTTGAAGTAAGAAAATATACATTTTAAAAAAATATGTTGCTAAATTCAAGAATTTAGTGTCCTTTTTACCCAATGTTGCTGCTATTTCCTCCTTGAAGACACACATCTTCGAAATGGGGTTTAGGGAGGAGATTCACTTAAATATTGTTGTTCTCAATATTATGGATTATATAGAGATGATCCATATAGAAATGGTGGATAAACTATAAATCTACAATTCTATGAAAGGAGGATGTATGTTGATACTGATGGGAAATGGTGGGAACTCGAATGCTGGGTGAAAGAAGAAGAGGGCCACCTATTTATATTGTGGGAGTATGGCTCAATATCTGATAGCCAGATTGGGAAAACTCACTCCACAACCCAAGAGAAAAGATAGATGTTTCCAACATGGTTTTCTTGACCACATGAAGAAAGACTGTATAGTATAACCTAGAGCATTCCAAAACTACAATTTGATAGAGCATCTTAGGCGTTATTGTCACAATGCTCCACGGTCAGGTGTTTAGGACACTTTTGACGTGTTGCAAACATCATATGCATGAATTGGGCATGTGTAAAAGAATACCTTTTATTAGTTAAACAGTGTTATCCATTATTATTCTAGGAATACCATGACTCCTCGTGTCCTATAGTCTCAATATATCAATAATGAACAAATTGGAGCAAGCAAAAAAATATTTGGATATAATCTGGTTATTGTGGATTATCAGTATAGATTATCTACAGTATAAAGTTTGATTCTTTTGAATTATTTTGTTATTCCTATTTTTTCTAATATGGGTGCATCCCATTCTTTTATTACTTCTCGTATTATAGACTTGTTGAGTTTAAAATTTGGGGTGATTCCTTTTGTGGTAAAATTTCCAACTCATCTTGTTCAAAAAGAATGTTGTGAATTTTTCTATAGAGAATGTTCTATAACTATTAATGGTGCTAAGATGTTATGGGATTTATCTATAATTGAGATGTATGTCTATAATATAATCAATGGTATAGATTGATCAAACCCTTAAAAATATCACATTAACTGCTATAATATTAAATTAAGTTCCACAATTAAATATGGAGTTATGAATATCATTATAGGATACTATAATGTAAGGGTTGGTGAAATGGGATTGTTGGAACTAGCAGTTGGAATGATCTTGTAATAGATAGAGGATTTGACCTTGGCATCTATGGAAGAGATTGGGGATGGCTATTTTTCAGTAGTGGATGAGTAGTTTCTTGGTGTTTTTTCTAAACTGTATTTAGGGTTTCCACCTACGAGAGAAGTGGAGTTTATGATTGATCTCATATCAAGGATTATTTCCATTTTCCTTCTGTCTTATAGGATGGAATCTATAGAATTAAGGAAATAAAAAGGTTAGTTGGGGGAGATATAATGAAAATTTTTCATTCAGTATATCACATCTCTATAGCGAGAACCTGTCTTGTTTGTGAAAAAGTCATATGGAACTCTAAGGCTATGTGTGGATTATCTTAGGCATAATTGTACCATGATAAAGAATCAGTATCCACTTCCACACAATGATGATATGATCTATCAATTGAGTGGTGTACAAAGGTTCTCTAATATTGACTTACGATCAATATATTAGTAATTGCGAGTTAGAAAGGAGGATATTCCAAAAATAGCTTTCAAGAGTAGATATAGAAATTAGGAATATGTGGTAATGCCTTCCGGAATTACGAATAAAGAAGTTTTACTTATACAACTAATTAATAAATATTTTTATAGGTGTCTGAATTCTTTTATGGTGGTGTTTTTGGATGACATTTTGGAGTATTCAAGGAAAAGGGATGAGAATGAGCAACATTTGGCGATAGTGTTGGGAATCTTGAGAGATCATCGGTTGTATGTCAAATTATAATTGATTGATTTTTTGATACAAGAGGAATGCTTTATTGGCCATGTAATTTATGAAATAGGTATTTATGTGGATCTAGAAAATATTGAAGTTGTTATCTCTTGGAATCTACCAAATAATTTCTTCAAGATATGGATTTTCCTTGGTCTATATGGTTATTAACTATGCTTTGGTCATGGATTGTCATAACTATAATTGACTATGAAATATTTGGAATATAAGATTGTTCTCTTCCTATAGACAGAGGAATGTTATTATTCTTTTCAATAGATGAAATTTTTCTTTACATCCGCACAAATATTGATTTTTTCGAAACCAGGGCAAGGGTATATGGGGTATTGTGATGCTTCAATATCCTTTTTGGGATGTGTTCTCATTCAAGGAGATCATTTTTCCCTAATAAATGAAGGAAGATATGATTAAATGATAATTATAAATTAACGAATGATTCAGAGATAACTTTCATAGTCAATTATTTGAAGACTAGGCATCATTACACATTTGGTGTGAAATTTTCCGTGTTTATAGATCATAAGTGCTTGAAACATATTTTCTCACAAAGGGAAATGGACCTGAGGATACTAATATGGATAGAGGACCTCCAAATTAAAAAATTTTACATGATGTATACACTAGGAATGTGAAATTTGGTGCCAGATGAATTTAACATATAGTCATATGCTCTGTTGGGAAAAGTGGCTTTAGATGAGTGGTAGTTAATGTCTGTCTCAGTCAATATGCACATGGAATGTGAACAATAAAGTGAAGCTGCAATTTTATTTTTAGTTTCACGTGTTTCTGATTTGGTAGAGATGGTAAAACAGGAACAATAATCTAAGGTAGAATGCATGCCTAAGATGTCAAAACACAATAGGGGGAGATCATTGCTGGTTAAAAACTAGATGGGAGTTCAATGTTGTGGTTCCAAAATCTGATGGTCGTACATATGGATTTTCTGGAATAACTTATTTATGTTTACAACCATTCAATATGTATTATTCATCTAGGAATAAAAAACATGTTTAAGATGTTGAAATCAAAATTTTGATGTGTCCGCTTGAAATGGAAGGTGGAAGAGTTTCTTTTAAGATTCTCAAAATTTAAGTAAGTTAAGGCAGTGAATTAGTGACAACTGGTTATGTTGAAATCATTACATAACCAAGTGTATAAATGGGATTAGATAAATATGTATTTTCTAACTGGTCTTCTATGAATAGTTTAGAAACATGATTTCATTTATATATGATAGTGGACCATCTCACAACGTTGTCCCATTTCATCTCTATTTACGAATCACATATGGAAGAGTTATTGTGAATAATATATATCTAAAAAGTGGTATAAAGTAATGGCAAACCTATTTCAATTGTTTTAGATAGTGACATGACATTTTCATCTCATTTATATACATCCTTATAGAAATCCCTTTAAAATATGTTGATAATGAGTATGGTGTATCATCTTCATAGGGACACAAAATCTTAATGGATGATACAAGCATTAGAGGAAATGTTGTAATCCTGTGTAATGGATTTATTGTGTCTCATAAGAAGATCACAGACCATTATTGAAGTTCTCATATAACAAAAAATGAGTAGCCCTCAATACATATGGATTATTTTAAATAATTTAATGGGTGTCTTCATCATTATCCATTTTTTGGGTGAAAATAGACGAGGCTTCACTAGAGGGGCCAATACTCTTTCTAATCGACAACATAGAAGATTAGATTGACTATAGAACAGATGGAGATGTCATAGAGTCATCTAAAATCATATAGGATTATCAACAATGACCGTTTACATTCACAGTGAGTGATCATGTATTCTTAAGGATCTATTTGAGTCTTGGAAACTATCATTTTGGGAATCATGTAAAGTTATCTCCTTAATACATATTCCATTTTGATATACTGGAATGAGTTGCTGAGATGGAATATCGGTTTTCATTACCACCATGCTTCAGTTTTGTGCATAATCTGTTCAATATGTCTTATTTTAAAAAGTTTTGGCATGATCAAAACTATGTGATTTGATGGGATGACATTGACATAGATCATGATGCTTCATTGGTTCACAAACCAGTGCAGATTATGGATACAACAGAGTGATTATTGTGTGGAAAATCATTGGTCTACTATTGTGATTGTGGAAACATGGAAAGATTTAGTGAGAGAATTGGTAATATTTGATGGAAATGAAAGAGAAATGGCCAAAACTTTTTTAGAGAAGAAATGTTTTTCTAAATTTTTATGAGGAAAAGGTGTGAGGAGGATGTAGAACCCCTAGTTTCATGTAAGTAACCCTTATTTTATAGTATTTATATATATAAATTCTTTGGGTAAAGTTTTGTAGGTTTAGGAAGAATTTCTGAATGTTTTTGGGGATTTTATAATATTGAAAATTTGGTGAGTAGTTTGTGGAACCCATAAAAATTCTCCAGGAAACCATGCATAATGTGATATGGGCTATGTGGAAGGTGCACGGGCAGGCACACAATTTTTCCAAACCTTGAGGCCATCTATGAGAAATTGTGCAGCTTGGGATAGTGGGATTTGGCCTAGATGGTGCGTGGTTTGGACATCGTGAAATCCAACCACATGAGGTTTCTACTTGAGACATAATCTCAAGAACATATAGTTCATGGGTATTCTAATTGTGTGACTAACCGTTCTTAATTTAAAAACTAGATCAATATAAAGTGGATCTAGGTTGGAATTAATATTTGACACATCATTTTTCTTTAAACCAACTCTAAATAATCCCCCAAATGGCTAAATAGGCTTCTCTCATTGATCCAAAGGTGATATGAAGGCTTCTCTTGGTGTATTAAACTAGATTCTCATGGTAAGATTTCGTTCTTGGTAGTTTTTCTTAGTTAATCTTAGATCTACACCTTCCTATCCCTCTCATTTTGTTAGATCTATGTCCTTTGTGAACATATATAAGATTATTGATTCTAAATATATTTATATTTGTCTTTTTTTAGGGGAATAAATCTAATTTGGGATTTTTTAAACTCAACCAGGTTTCACTGGCATTTGAGTGACGTTTTTTGTTCTCATCATGTTTTCTGAGGTTGGTGGATTCACTCTCGAGTGTAATATTTATGATACGGAGGATTTATTTTAAAATAGCTGTTTTAGTTGATTTTTGTGATATGAGAGTGAAAATCATGGTAGAAACCCTCTTTAGTTATGGTTTATGTTTTTGTGGAAATTGTGAAATTATTGTGAGAAATTATTTGTGGTTGGAATTTAAAATGATGATTTTAAAATCTATTGCATGATTGTATTAATGTAAAAGGTTTTATAGAATTATTTTCAATATAATTTTAGTTTTATTCAATAGATTTGGAACACTAGGATTGGTAATGGTTTTTTCATGGTTGTGTGGCATGTTTTCATATGCATTGGGATAGATAAGGGTGTCAAGTACCCCCCCCCCCCCTATAAGGTTAGGATTGATATGGGTGTGATGTACCCCTATCAAAATGTTTCACTAAGTGATAGATTAGTGGAAGGTTGATTCACCACTCACCTATTCTTTGGAACATTGGTGATTTTGATGATATTATTTATAGAGATATAGTAAATTTTAAAGTATCAAACTTCTCTAGTGGTTCTTAGTCATACCTCAGATATTTTGTGGATATTGGATCATCGTATATGTTGAATATTTGGAGTTACATGGTTAAATTTGAGTTATTGTTTTTCTCTTCGGCTGTGTACTTTGATGTTTGTCTTTTTTATGGCACTCTTGGTAGTTTTTATTGATATAAATGGGTCCCCATTTAGTATTATTTCATTTATACCATGAATCATGTAGTATTTTATTTTTAATGGATTTTTTGGTTGGTGGATTTATTTTTATAGAAATATCATCCCCAAATTGTAAATGAATCTCTTGGAATTTATTCCTAGCATTATGTATCTTGTGGGTGTTTTTTTAGTCCATGTAATTTAATTTCATATGATCATGTCAGTGAGGATGAAGATGGAATTTACATAAGAGGAATAAAAAAATTACATTTTAGATAAACATAATTTTACTATTGGATAGGCTCACACATTCCCTATTCTATAAAAGATTATATTATTTTAAAAAAATTTATTTTGAAACAAAATAATAAAAAATAAAAAAATATGAATGGAAAATCGTATTTTATATGAAAAATTAGTGATTATAAAATATATAAGATTAAAAATAGATATTCATTGAAGAAATTGAATATAATAATAAAAAATTGTATCATCAAGTAATCCAAAAATCTGAAATGAAAATTATGTTCAAGGTATAATATAACATGTAATAAAAAAAATCTATCACTCCCTTTAATTAGAAATTCATTTAATATGTTTTTAGCCCTAGCTCTAAATCATTATGGAAAAAAATATATGCGATGATTTAGTTTATCTACACTTCCCATAATTAATGTTTTTCATCTTCAACAAATGAATTATAGTAAAAATCTATAATTTAAAAAACCATATCACTAGAGGTTTATTACATAATTATTTTAAAAAATATATAAATACTAAAATACATTAACATATATTGGTTCTTCATATATAGATACCCCAACATTGAAAAATAAATATATATTATAAAAAATTTATAAACTTATATATATATATATATTATGACTAATAATATATATATGAATAAATACATAAAAATATATACATAAAAATATATTACAATAATGAAATATATATTTATATAAATATATTATATATATTATAACTAAAATAGATAACATTGCATATTTTAATACAGTTATATATATTATTTTTAATATTAATAATAATATATACATATATATATATATATATCAGGAAATACATATATATATTTATGAAATTAATTATATTTTATAAAAATAATCACAATTTATTTATATTTTGTTTTTCATATTTCTGGGATGTATGTGATGAGTAAGGATCAATGTACTACAGTGATTCAGTCCAATATAATGAAGGATGTACTAAAATTGAGAATCATTTTACTAGAAGAATTTTTATCTACAAACAACTAATTTTTATTCCTTATATTGTATTTAGTTACTTCACGTATAAGGAAAATTGATTTTTAATTTACTTTTATTATTTCCATAGAACCTATGTATAAAAATTCATGAAAACATATTAGTTTGTGTTTTAATTTCCGTTATGGGTAACAAAGAGAGGGAACCCTATAGATCCTTGTATTTGGGGTGGTTTAGACTGTAAATAAATATTTTAAAAGTGGGAAACCATGAATCTTTATCAATGGTTTCACAACAAACATTGAAATGAAAGAGGGGATTCAAATATTGTATTTCCAAGAATTCATTAGATAGAAGGATAACTAAAAAACATGTAAATGTTAAAGCTAAATCAAAATGTTTAAATTATATATTACCTAATCCATTCTTGAGATTTGAATCATCTGAAAAAATAGAAGGTTTAATCAGTAATAAAGGTAGAGTTACATGAAAACATGAACAACATTAGCAAGTGAGATCTCTATTAAGGTAAATTTAAAAGTGTGAAAATCATTTTATAGGTAATCGTAAAACACATAGAAAAAATACCACTTTATCATTACAAAAATAAAATATACTAATAATGATCATTTTTATCAGCAGTCATCATTAGCATTGATAAATAATTTTTTTATCTGTAGTTGGAAGTCACAGTTGAATATTTCTACTATAGGTCAATTGTTTGGTTCGAGGAATTATTTTTATTATTTTAGTTGGTTTTGTTGTTCCTCTTAGATTTGAACACCCCATGGTATAATGTGATTCTTTTAGCCTATGTTTCCCTATAGAAGTAATAAGATTTATTACGGTGATAAATAAAATTATAATGAATAATAAATTTCATATTACATTTCCTATTCATAGAATTTACGACCAAATTAGGGTTAAAAATAATAGACAACTGGATTTAAGTGAATATAAAATTTCCTTAACTAGATTTTACAGTGTATAATTAAACATCCATTGGTAATCAATTCCGAACATTCATTTAACATTATACAAAAATTCCCTCAGAAATTAATTAGTATTCTTAAATTGAACAGGTCTCACAACAATTTGTTTAGGATGAAACCATGTATCCCACATTTTTGTGAAATTTAGATAATATATAAAAATAATTATTCCACTAATTAAATCCCTCTTGAAACCCAATTTTGATTTTTTAGCTATATTGGTAACCATAAAAATTATTGTTATCCACTCATAATGAATTTTAAAAAGATTATAAAATGAGTTTAAAAATATTTTGATGGATTTATAATAGGACAAAGGTTCTATCAATGGATTAGAGTTGGATTCTATTAGAGATTTTGTGGAATTTTTAGTGCAATTTGTTTTCAATATGATAATCAGACATTCCAAATTTTGAATCTAGGATGTCAGGTGTGGTATGTAACCTAGCTTAAGATTATTTATTCTTGGCGTATAATAATATCATTCTTAGGGAATATAATTTTTTATATATTGTTAGTAAATAATATTATTATATAAATAAAATTAACGAATGCTAATGTTTAGTTATTTTGATGATTGATACTTAACAATAAATTAGTATTTTAAATTTTTTTTCATACCCGACTATATATTTATATAAAATAATTTGTTTAATATTTTTGAAATGTATATTGTCTAAATTTAAATTGGAATATAATAATGTCTCTTTATGGTTTGATTGAATGGAATTTCATTTGGAGTTGTTCATTTCAGATAAGATTGTTATCATAAATTAATCAATTATCAATATAATAATCCACTCCCTTAATTCATTCATTATTTCATTATCATGCTAATTTAGTTAAATGTTATTTATTAATAATTATAGTAATTCCTCCATCCGAACCTATACATTGAAATTATAGTTAAAACCAACCGAATAAGTGTCTAAATTTCATAAATCTACCCCATTCGTACACCTACTAGGCCGACCATGATGTAAGGTAGTAACCCTAGAATAGAATTCCCATGGCCTACAATACTTCGTTCATTGAAAAAAAAACATTCTTTAAACATTGTTTTTTACAATAAATTCAGATGAACCTATCATTATTTTACAACACCACCATAATATATACATTACTTCTCAAAATAATAACATAATCCCATGAATCTTTGGTATAATGTCCTTGAGGATTACCCCCTATATTTATTCCCTTAACTAGTAGTTTTTCTAATATAATTGTATTACCTTTTTTATATTAGCAATATCTCTGAGAAATAATCTCTATATAAAACATCTTTTAGAATATATCCCTATAATAACTTCCTAGTAAAAATTAAACAAAACAAATGGGTAAGATGACATGCTTAGTAGGGGAAAACTTATCATCATGTCAAAAAGTGTTAGATCTGAAGCACATAATAAACTTGATTAGGGGAGAAACATATAATTAAAAAATCATATAGAATTAATGTTTTTTCATAATTCATAATAGTAGTAAATTTATTCTGAAAAAAATATTCATATACCACAGAATTGTTTTCTGAAATCATGCGATAAAAAAAATGAAATGTGGATTATAACATTAACATTATATTATGACATAAGAGTGTGGTATAAAAATAATCACAAAAATATTATGTCAAGGATACCCACCAAGAAATTGATCACATAGTAGTCTTAGGATAACAACTTACGTACCTTCTTGGGCTTGGTATTACCACCTTTGTACCCTTAGGTTTTGTTTTACCACTCTTATACCCTTAATCATTAGATAATATATGTGGCTACCCTTGGTCTTAAGATAATACTAAGGTATAGTTTTGTTATTATGATAATCTAAATTCTTACCATTTGGCATTGCATAATCCTAATATTGACCCATTTGATAGGGATAATCGTCTTGTGTACCCTTTGTCTTGGGATAAGCCTCCCACATACCCTTTAAGGTAGAATAATCTTTATGTGTACCCTTTGGATTTGGATAATCCTCACATGCATATTTTCACGTGGAATAATCCCCTTGTATACCCTTTCTATATCCAGATATATAAAAATTAACAATTTATTGGAGGGATATATAAGATCACACCTATTAATCATCTATAAATATATGTGAAACCTTAAATAAATCATGGATACTTAAAATATCACTTAATTTACCCCTTAAAAATTGATGGGTTTCATGGTTAAATTTCAATGGAAAATCTATAATCCATATAGAGAAAGGTAATAGATGGTGGTATAAAAACATATCCCCAATGAAACATAAAGAACATCAATGGATATTGAAATAGATGAAAATCAACCATTTGAAGTTATTCGATAAATCACATTGAAAATGAAAATGAAACAACACTTTTTAAAAAAATTAAAAACTATGATTTTTTAAATATAATATGTTTAACATTATAGAAAAACTTAAATATTAACCTCTAAATTAAAAAAACAGAATTTTTGAATAAATTTTTTTTAAAATAAAGGTTCCTTAAAAGTATTGAAGAAATATTTCTTAAAAATAGAAGGCTTTAAAATCAATTGTAAAATCAAGAATTAATTTTAAAATGAAACATTTAATTATGAAATGTATAATAATATTTACAATAATTTTAAATATCATTAAGACATAAAATAAATTCGAAATTTTTTTAAAAACATTTAATTAATGATGCATAAAAAGTGTTTTCCCATAGTGAGTAAATTATTATAATTTTTTCACATTTTTTATACCATAATTATAAAAGATGAAGTAAAAGTCTAATTCAATAGTAGTTTTCATTAGGATGATGTGAAATAATTTAAAAAAAAAATACATTTAAAATGTATTTTTATTAATATATTTATGAAACGTATTTAAATATTTTGGAGGAAATGTTGAATGGATTCCAAAACATATGACCTATAGTGAAAAACATTGAGAATATTTTAAAATATATTTATTAAAAATATACATCATAAAAAATAATTAAAAAAACATACATTATAAAATGGAAGTGGTAAATTTGAAGGTAACATGAGATAAATAATAATTTGGTTTCCAAATATAATGGGGAATATTGTTTGAATGGGGGATATGGAAATTTATGAAATATTATTGTTAAATAGAATAAGAATTTTTCTTAAGAAAGTTAAAATTTTATGTGGATGAAATTAATTATATAAGGATGTATAAATTATAAAATCATTTTTCACAAAATAAAAAGAGAAAATAAAATATAATTAAATTTTATTGTGGATAAACCCAGGAATAGAAGAATGAAAATCACGATAAAATATCATAACTCAATGAAAAAGGTTTTTAGTTATCAATACCCATTAAAGATATAAAAACATTTTCTTTAAAAAAACATAAAATATGGGGATTTAAATTAAACATAAAATACCCTGAATAAAAATATAATTCATTCTATAATAAATACAATAGGTGGTACACACAATATTTAAAGGAAATTTACTTCATAAACAAAACTTATATCATAGAAAAGAAATTGAGATAAAAAACCCATACATTATATCCTGCTTAGTCAAAATTTCTCTAACCACTCATAAAATAAACATAAAATTCTTGATAAAAAATTTTAAATCCTTATTCGAATATTTTTTCATTTATATATATATAATTTATCACCATCATTGAAAAATATTGTAATGCCCCGACCCCAGTTACCCAGAGTCGGTTCATTATTACATAACATTGGCATAATCACAAGAAATATCAAATCTCGAAAGACCAATTAGGTTAGTATCCTTGGAAACACTAGATATATTCATAACATTTTACATTACATCATAAAATGAAAACTACAACAATATAGTCTCTATAGTCCAAACTCTTATCACCTCATACTATCCCTACAGGTCATTCAAAAATTACTTCTTCGCATCCTGGGAAAAATAAAACATAGAAAAGTGGTGAGCTCAAATGCCCAGTAAGGATAACAATATAGCGAAAACTTTCATAAATAAGAATAAACATTCAAGGCAATGTATAACTAAAACAAAAGCCTTTTAAACTTGAACTTCAACACAGTATGGAAAAAATAAAATGAAATAATGCCATTCACTTATTCACATGGATATTCTACTAATCGAATAATCACATGCAGAATCAATAACCACTTTCATAATGATGGAATGAAAAATGCCAGACTATCATAACCACATAGCCAAGGCCTCATGCCAAGACTACAAATAAAATCTTGCCAAGGCCTTGTGCCAAGACACTAGTTTGTCTCATGAGACCTACCGATGTATCAAGGAGCTATAGCAGGCTCCACCCGTCACTTACTAAGTCCAATGCATTCCTCATATGAAAAGTTTGAAACATAACATAAATTTTTTTATTAAAACTAGCATACGAAATGTCAATACTTTATCCACAAACCATGAATGGTATAAAAATAGCACATCCACAGTCAAACATAACTCATTCGATACAATATGGAAGATTCTATTATATCATATTAACCTAAATAGAGAATGATGAAGGATAGATGAAAATAATCATAAAAACTATTAGAGAGAAATATCCCACCTTTTCTTGAAATCATTTAAAATTCGCACTATTTGTCAAGAAGTCATTTAAAAACATATTTTTGAATCAAAGTGTCCCATACCACTTTGAAACTTTGAAAAGTAATTTTAATTTTAATACCATAATGTCCATATAAATAAATCCGTAAAAGAATTTTTAAAACATGGACATTAATGATAAAGATTCAGAAGAATAAATCTTCAACACATTTAAAAATGATACTTTAGTTATAATTTCTAACCAAAGGGCAGAAACTTGACTACAAATAATTGAGGTAATCAAAGACTTTTTAATATCATTATAATAAAGGGATTCATGATATACTATGTCAAAATACATTATATACACCATATAAAAGTGATTTGGTGTATAACAATGAAGAAGTCTCAATGGAATGTAAATTGAGATGAAATATCTCATAAAGGCCGTATCCATAGGTTAAGGATAAATCAATGACATAGTTATGTGTGAAAAATATAAATACACTAAATATTATTGGATATTCATTGTAAAACAATCAAAGGACAATCACACATAATCTTGTAAAAACAACACCAATGAATTGGATGCTTAACTCAACAATGGAGAATGAGTTAAAATTACTCTTATCAAATTCATATCTATGACTTGAGAAATTATAAATGGAGTGATTATGTGTATAAAAAGTATATCCACAGAAAAGCGGAGTGGAAATTCTGACATAAGCAAATTAATAGTTATTCCACACATAATCTCGAAGTAAAATAATCAATGAAGTTTGCGTAAAGCCGAATAAATGGAAATTGAAATTTCAAATTCCCTTATCGATTTGGTAACTTACGAAACATACAACCATGAAAGAAGGATAATACAATGATGATGTAAATATCCATAAATTATAGTATATTACACAATGAATAAAATCATGGGCAATACACACACCACATGCAATAAATAAGTGGTGAACAATGGAATTCTCACAGAATTAAAAGTGAGATAAGAAACCCCTTACTTTGTACTTTTTCCTTGGTCACTGGTAGGTTAACCTCCTGTATAATGGTGAAATAATTTTTGTTGAATTATAAAAGAAACATTTACATTAATATGATATCATATATGATCTTTTAACATTGATTTGTTAATTATATCTTAGTATTATCGTTGTTTTGGGTGTTAACGTACTCGTTTTCTTTTATATGTTTTGTTACGTAAGCCATGTTTGTCATTGATAGGTTGTATATTATTAATATACATAATGATATAAAGTCCTTAAACATTAATTTTAAATAATCAAATGATAATTATACTTGAATGGATACGATGGATAATGAATCTCATCGCGTTTGTGGAGACGGTAGTCCGTACGTACGCACGAGCGACAATATCATTCTTTTGATGTTAAAATAATATATAATTGGATGTTATAAAATATAGACAGAATAATTATCATTTTATATTTATTATTTACATGAATTACACATCATTATTACAACTATCCAAATAATAATTTCCTGAATGACAATTACACCATAACATGGAGACGGTAAGCCGTACGCACGCACGTATGGTGACATGTTATTCAAAGGATCGATAGAATAATGAATATGGTTGTAACATATTTATAATAACATCATAGTATATATAAGATTATGGAATTAATATTTTGGAATGTTAATAACAAATAAGGAATAAGTGGAAGAAGAAAGGAACTTGAAAAAGGGTGGCGAAAACATTGCCTCTTCTTCGGGTTCTTCCTTTTGATTTGATCAAAAGAGCTCCTTAGGATGGCTTTATGACTAATGTAATGCCTTTAAGATTATGTGAGGGATGTTTATAGAGTATTTGGGCAGGTTTTGGCCGAACCAAAAGGCTTTGAAGGTGTGAATTAATGATAAGGGGGAGTGCCCTTTTATAAGAGGGGTGAGGGGCACCTTTGGAAAAGCTAGAAATATTATTTTATAATAAATTCATATTCGGGTTCTAATGAATCCAAAGTGTATTATTTAAAGGTAAAAGTGGGTATGGGTCAGAAAACACTCAAACAATAGAATTTAGACAGGTTTGGGTAACTATAATAACCTTATCATTAAGTATTAACTCTTTGTTAATTAGTTTCACTTTTACAATGTCTCTTTGTATTTTTATATTATATGGTTAATAAACGTACTATATACATCCAATAGACCCAAAAGCGGTCCATTAATGATACAAATATAATGATATATGTCTCTTGGACGAATTTTAGATTTTTAGGAATTTAATATCAATTAATAATATAATATTTGTTTTAAAAACACTTTTATGTCAATTTTGACACTATTCAATAATTTATTTTTCTAAAAAACATAACAGAATGATTACTTCGAAAAAAGTTATTTAAATCATTACTAACATGTCATATTAACCTAGAAAATTAGTGTAATTCATAAAAAGTCTGAAATTATATTTATTTTGGTATCTAAAATATCAATCATTTTAATTTTTCACTATTTTGGTAATTACTGCATCACCATTGTGTCATAAATAAATTAAATTAATTAATGTCTAAAAATTATAAATAAACTACCATTATGTATTAAATATTTTTATATTTCTAATTAATATTTATAGTCGAACATCAAACATATATAACCCTATGTAAAAATTGTTTTTCTAAAAGATATATGCCAGTGTCATTTTTGTATTCATTTTAACTTAATTAAAAAAAAGTGTCCCTATCACTTACAAGTGGCACCATGGGGTCCTAAAATCGACTCAAAGATTCCCATGGTCGGTCATGTATCAACCAATAAGTTTAGGGACACATTTTAGGGTAATTTTTTATTATTATAATTTTATTTTTGAACCCTTATTTACCGGATTTACCCTTTAACCATGGTAAATAAAATATTTACCGAAGTAAATATTCCAAATGTCTAAAAATAAAAGTTACCTATTTACACAATTTTAACATCCTGATTCTAAATATGGAATCCATTTTTCCAAATTCCAAACATAGAAGTGGAATAAATTAATTTAAAATTAATTCCCACTGTCAAAACAAAAAGCGTGTTTTTATTAGATAATAACTATCAAAAGATTGTCACTTGTTTATGTCTGGTTTAATTGTGAAATTATGTCCAATGAAAAAAATTGAATTAAATGGTAAAAAGATATTATAAATATACTTTAAAACCACTCTAATTTATAATTTATCAAAATTAATTATTTGATTAAAAAATTTGTTTTTAATTAAAATTTAGTAATTTTCACTATTCATCAAAATATGAATGTTATCCGAAAAGTACCAAAATTTCACCCTAGGCTAATTTAGATATTTCGAATCCAAAAATGAAGTCCATTTTGAGAGATATAATTTATAAATTTTAAAAAATTAGGTACTACTATTCATAATGGCTAGTTTGATTGGTTGTGGTGTGTTAGAATCTCAAAATTGCGTACAATGCACGCCATTGCATTATTCAAAGGGAAATTTACCATGGAATCTTGGGGTGTTACATTCTACCCACATTAAATAAATTTCATCCTCGCAATTATTTAAAATTAGTCTTGATAATATAATGGAAAGTCCCACATCGGAGAAAGAGTTAATAAAACTATCACTTTAAATGAAAGGAAGAGAGGTATAAAGGTCACTCAAGATAACCCATAATAGGATTCCATGTAGGAAAACATTGATATGGATGATAAACTAAGTGTTCAGTTATGATAGATAGGGATAGTAAACATGACCAGGAGAAAGTTAAAAATAAGAAAATCACAAACTTGTGTTGGGAAAAACGATCCTTAGTCTCCCAGCAGGAAAAGTAAATGGACAACATTATTTTGTTTTAAGATACATTATATAAGGACAATGAATTAATTTATGATATTGACTAAGAACATAAAGAGTTATACTTACTTTTTATGTATAGTTTCATTCTCTAATAACTTGTTACCACTAACTCATTTTTTTTTTAAAAATGAGTATTCAAGAAGACTTGGTCACAATGGAAGAGCTAGAATAAACATCTATAGAAATACATGATCCACATAGGATAAAATATATATTTACCTTGTCTTTAGAGATTAATCAAAACCAAAATGGTTAGTATAATATCTGATGATCCCCCAAATGGATATTCCATTATAGTAAAAAATAGTAATCTTAATTTATAAAATTAAACCATCAATACCCCCAAAGTAAAATAAATACCATTCAATAATAAATTTTCCTTAAAATCCTTCAATATAATCCAATCTAATATTGAAACCCAAAACTTATAAGAATTTAGTCTTCCACGTTAAATTGTATCTCTAAATGACATTAATTACTCTTAAAGTCACATACTTAAAAGTAATTAACCTAATCATTTACATAAATAAGCCATATCACTATAAATCCAAAATAAAAACATAGATAAAAATCCACCATTACCCCTCAAATGAAATCCCATAATATTCTATTTTCCTTGGGCATATAGTGTTTACAACAAAGTGAAAAACTTCCAAAATAACATTTATCACTTAATCACCAAATCATTTTCCTATACTTAGGGTATTCATTTGATAAGAAACAAGATCCCAGATCAAATTATTATTGATCAATAAAATAATTTAACTAAAAATAATAGTCACACTAACCAGGGACTTCACGTAGTCCAGTGGTAGGTGATAAATCCCAATCGCACTTTGGTTGTGGGTTTGATTCCCACAGCTTTGTCCGATGCGACGAGTTGTCACATGGTTGCGTGTCGTCCTTTTTCAAAAAATATATTTTATAAAAATACCAAAATGAGATAAATTCCTCAAAATAACCATAACATAAATTAATCACAAATCTTATCTCGTACCTTGCATTTTCATCCCAAATTATAACAACTTATAATTGCCTCAAACCCAACGATCATATAAAACCGGATGGTTATTTATAACTATATCCACAAGAGAAAAGATAATTCTTCCTCAAATATCATTCTCACATGGAAAACTACAGGGTTAAAAATACAAGAGAAATTTTTTCCAAAGTAAACCCATAAACAAGGAGCACTAATACTTTTTAAACATTTCTCCAACCATTTATTTCCACATAGATTCTTCATTGAACAAGAATATATCCTATAGAATAGGGCATTCACTCAGGTAATGGCAAGGTCCCCTACATTTATGGAAAATGACTGTAAATGGATTCTTGGGACCATTTTTATCTTTTTCCATAGCACTCTTCATTTTTCTTCGGCAATTATTCAATTTATGTCCTTCCTTCCCGCTTGTAAAACATTTCTTTGTCCCATTGAGTCACTTTCCTGGGTGTCTCCTTCCAAATTTCCTCCATGATGAAAATTGAGGATTTCTTTCTCCACGGTCTCCACTACTGGAGCTCTTATCATTCATCACCTTTCTCTTCTTTGTTGAGTCCGGGAATTGGTTAATATATATATTGTTGATCATATTTTTGGAAAATTGATTTGGCATAAAGACCATATCTTTTACGCCTATCAACATTCCATTTTTTTTCTCATTTCCACCATTGTTCCCACCTTGTATATCATTCTCAAAGTCACTATGACTTCCTTCGAATCTAGCCATTGACTAAAACCAGAAAGCATTGTGTGAGTAAGAGTAGTCATAAAATCATTTAGAGATTAACATGTCACTATATTCTCAATTTGAACACATTAGGATTAACCAAGGTCATTTACTCCCATCTTATATATAATACTTCAAATCGGTTTGTAAAGAAAATGTAAATTATCCTAAGCATATCCCCCGGGAGTGTCGTAACCAAGAGTGCAGCAAGGCCCGTTGTCGTGCACCAGTTCCCGTTCGAGTCTAGCTCAAAGCAGTGTTTTCAGGTTTTACCCTTAGGTACATCTGTGCCAGAGCCGCCTCTTCCTACCTGTATCCAGACAAGGATGTATTGCTTGGAAAACTCACAAAATCTCTATAATACCAAAATTTTAAGATGTTCTTCTATACTAATCCTAAAAGTTCATCTTAGGTCTACGTGCTGTAATTCGAGTTTATCTAAATATAGCTTCCAAGGTTTGTACTAATCTTCCTCTAATACCAACTGTAACAGCCCGACCCCAGTTACCCAGAGTCGGTGCATTATTACATAACATTGGCTTGATAACAAGAAATATCACATCTCAAAAGAACGATTAGTTTAGTATCCTTGGAAACACTAGATATATTCATAAAGTTTTAAATTACATCATAAAATGAAAACTACAACAATATAGTCTCTATAGTCTACACTATTATCCCCACATACTATCCTTTCAGGTCATTCATAAATTACTTCTTCACATCCTGGGAAAAATAAAACATAGAAAAGGGGTGAGCTCAAATGCCCTGTAAGGATAACGATATAGAGAAAACTTTCATAAATAAGAATTAACATTCAAGGCAATGTATAACTAAAACAAAAGCCTTTTAAACTTGAACTTCAACATAGTATGGAAAAAATAAAATGAAATAATTCCATTTAATTATTCACATGGATATTATACTAATCAAATAATCACATGCAATATCAATAACCACATTCATAATGATAGAATGCATAATTCCAGACTATCATAACCACATAGCCAAGGCCTCGTGCCAAGACTACAAATAAGATTTTGCCAAGGCCTTGTGCCAAGACACTAGTTTGTCTCATGAGACCTACCGATGAATCGAGGAGCTATAGCGGGCTCCACTTGTAACTTACTACATCCAATTCATTCCTCATATGAAAAGTTTGAAACATAACATAAACATTTTTATTAAAACTAGCATACGAAATTTCAATACTTTACCCACAAACCATGAATGGTATAAATATTTCATATCCATAGTCAAACATAACTCATTTGAAACAATATGCAATATTGTATTATATCAGATTAACCTCAATAGAGAATGATGAAGGATAGATGAAAATAATCATAACAACTATTAGAGATAAATGTCCCACATTTTCTTGAAATCATTTAAAATTCACACTATTTGTCAAGAAGTCATTTAAAAACATATTTTTGAATCAAAGTGTCCCATACCACTTTGAAACTTTTAATAGTAATTTTAATTTTAAAACCATAATTTTCATATAAATAAATACATAAAACCATTTTTAAAACATGGAAATTAATGAGAAAGATTTAGAAGAATAAATCGTCAAAACATTTAAAAATGATACTTTAGTTAGAGTTTCCAACAAAAGGAGAGACACTTGAATACAAATAATTGAGGTAATCAAAGACTTTTTATTATCATGAGAATAAAGGGATTCATGATATACTATGTTAAAGTACACTATATACACCATATAAAAGTGATTTGTTGTCTAAAAACGAAGAAGTCTCAATGGAATGTAAATTGAGATGAAATCTCTCATAAAGGCCATATACTTAGGTTAATGAAAAAATAAATGACATAGTTATGTGTGACAAATATAAATACACTAAATATGATTGGATATTCAGTGTAAAACAATCAAAGGACATTCACACATAATCTTGTAAAAACAACACCAATGAATTAGATGTCTAACTCAACAATGGAGAATGAGTTAGAATTACTCTTATCAAATTCATATCAATGACTTGAGAAAGTATCAATGGAGTTATTATGTGTATCAAAAGTATATTCATAGAAACGTGGAGTGGAAATTATGGCATAAGAAAATTAATAGTCATTCCACACATAATCTCGGAGTAAAATAATCAATGAAGTTTGCGTAAAGGTGAATAAATGGAAATTGAAATTTCAAATTCCCTTATCGATTTGGTAACTTACAGAACATACACCCATGAAAGAAATAAAATAAAATGATGATCTAAATATCCATAAATTATAGTATATTACACAATGAATACAATCATGGGAAATACACACACCACATGCAATAAATAAGTGGTGATCAATGGAATTATCACGGAATTAAAAGTGAGATAAGAAACCCCTTTGTACATTTTCCTTGGTCGACGGTAGGTTAACCTCATGTATAATGGTGAAAAAATTCTTATTGAATTATACAAGAATCATTTTCATTAATATGATATCATATATTATCTTTTAACATTGATTTGTTAATAATATCTTAGTATTATCGTTGTTTCGGGTGTTAACATACTCGTTTTCTTTTATATGTTTTGTTACGTAAGCCATGTTAGTCATGTATTGGTTGTATCATATTCATATCCCGAATGATATAAAGCCCTTGAAAATTATTTTTAAATAATCAAATGATAATTACACTTGAATGGATACTATGGAGAATGAATCTCATCGTGTTTGTGGAGACGGTAGTCCATACGTACGTACGAGCAACAATATAATTCTTTTGATGTTAAAATAGTATATAATTGGATTGTTGGAGTTTGTGGTCTAGAACCAACTACTTTGTACTTTATTCATTTAAATAAAAGCCTTATCACATCTTGATTGTTCTTCTGTGTGACATGTCATGTGAGAATGTCCTAAGGACAACTGTTGCATTAAAGGTTCATAGCGGATCCCTACTGTGATGAGAACCCAGAAGTTCCATAACACTATTATTGAATGTATGTTCTATGGCCGGATGATATTATTTGAGGGACATAAATAATACAGGTCATTAGGGGTGAGGACTCATAAAACCTTGAGGCACCTTCTCATGGTGTGCGCCCTTGGTAATATCCAGGAGGATATTATGAGAACAAGACCCGCCAGTAGGAAATCCACATTTCATAGTGTCATTGGATGTTCCAATCTGCATACGTGTGTATTGGTCCATAGACATTAAGACTATTATTAATGGGTATTACAACTCGCGCACTTAGATTTATTGACGAAAACTGTGACGACACACTATTCGCAGCAAGGTAGGATATGTTGGGTGCGTCATGATTAATACTGCATTAATAGATAATGCGAGAAAGGATTTGTCCCTTCCATTCCATAAGGGAAGTAGATATCTCAGTCCCTTTGATGTAATTGATATATCCTAAATAAATTCATGGCGATGGTAAGGTATGGGCAAGTTCAATTTCGGGAAGTCAATGAAAGAATAATCAAGCACATGGGTTGATGGCACTAGCATGTAACCCGCTTGATTGGAGATAGACAAAGGTATTATATTACATGGTAAGCGTTCGTAGGAGGTGACACGTCATTGCGGCGTTAACTTCTTTCTCTATGGGTTCCTTGGCCTGTTGCTAGATGCTAACCTCGGACTTTAGGCAGACTCAACATAATGCCACTGAGAAAGAGGCCTAGAGGGTCACACACTAAGTGTGTCCATGTATCTTAGATAAATATTAATTTTACAAGTTAAATAAATATTATTCCCGATTGTGGTTTAATAATTATTTATGGATGTTTGATCGCATTTATTTTGACACTAGTTATTCAAGAGAATATATTGTGGACAAAATAATATATTTATTAGCGAGTAATGCAGTTACATTTATTTAAGAAATAAATAGTCATTACTCAAGGTCTAATAAATGTGGTGGAGAAAAATGGAAAATAAAAGTACATGCCATGTATATTAAATACACACACCGTGTAGTTTTATGAAAAAAAAGAGTACACGCTGTGTATTAATTATTACACGCCGTTTAGTTTGTCTAGTTGGGATTTTGAGGATTTAATATTTTTTTAATAACCGATATTTATTATAATCATCGTGGGCAAATGTCAAGGAATTAATAATTCTACATGGGGGTTTTCAATAAGAGTTAAAGAAATAAATAAACTGCGTAACATGTTTATTTATTATCATAACTCTATTAACCTCAAACCCGATTATAAATATCCTTGAAACCCTACATTTTAAAGAGCCTTTGTTGTGCACAATGGATTTGGAAATACTCTCAAGCCAAGAGATAATTACCTTTCCACCAAGAATGCCCTCAAGTTACGAGAGTAAGATCCTCCACCGGATCAAGGCGGTCGACGGCGGACATCAAAAGTGAAGGTTCTTCCGTGCTAGCACCAGGAGATCCCTTCGGTGACGTCCAGAGATACGTGACACACATGTGGATCACTGCTAGAGGAATCCTACAATTGGATTATACAACACAACGACGGATCACCGAATCATGACTGGACAGATCCACGAAGAAAGAATTCAAATGAGGTAATTCTTATGCATTAATTAAATTAATTATAATCAACACATGATGATCCTCCTCAAGGTTTCTGGGACCCTTCTTTTCTTTTTTTTCTTCGTTCTACTCTGAAGATTTGGCATTTTATATCGTGACAGATCTTAGATTGAATGTTGTTTAACGTTAAAATTATAGTTGGGCAAACCCGCCAACCCACTTCTGCTGCGCCCGAAACCTACAAGTGGTATCAAAGGGGTCATATCATTGATTATAATTATTTATTTTTTCATTGGTAATTTACGCATTTAATAATTTAGTTATTTCAATTAAATTTTAATTGTTATGGAAATCTAAATATCGAGATATATTCTTCCTCCCTCGTTTCTCGTTCACCTCACAGAAACAATTTTTTCTTTTAATTTTTATTAAAATAAAATAGAGGAACTCATCCAGAGGAGCCAAACGTTTCTGGCCGTATAACACCAGAATACACGGCGTGTATTCAGAATTACACGCAGTGTAGTCTAGGTTCAATGATTGACTGATCCGCCAAATCAGGCCATGTATTGGATTCTTTCTAAGAATTTAAGACATCGTGTGTTGAACGAAAATAGGTGGCAAACGGTTTCTGGAATACATGTAGTGTGGTCCAATGAACACGACGTGTAGTCCCTTTGGGTTAGGGATGCGTCGTGAAATCCGTACACGGCCTGCCCAGCTAGAAACCGTGTAACGTGGAAACTACAGGGCGTGCGTCCCACTGTACACACCTTGTACTCCGAAAATTTCCAAAGGACATTAACACACCCTGTCCCCGGGTGTGTACTTCGGATGGACGGTGAAGAAAAGTACACACCATATAGTCGGAACTACACGTTGTGTACTCACCCAAATTACACAGATTTATTTTTAATATTACATTATAAAAACCCTTGAGACGTGAACCATGGTGCATGCATAAAGCTGAGGCACAACACGTGATATGTGATTTATATATGTGTTTAATTTAACATCTTCCTAATAAATGGGAATTCACCAGGTTTCCTCCAAGGTACAAGTTACGTACAAGGACAATTTTAAATGAATTTATTTGTTTAAAATTATGATGGATGAGAATCTCAAGGGAATTCAGAAAAAGGGATTTAAGATAAAAGGAATGATTAATTAAAAAAAATTAATTGATTCGAGCGTAATTTATCTTAAACAAGAACGATTAAAGAATTGAATGCTAGTTTTATTTATTCATAAATATCGTTGCATTTATAGATGATCATGAGCTAGAGCGAGACCTTTGTATGTGAATGGTTTCTTTGGATTTATTTATTTAAATTAAATTTGTTGGTCTTCTAGCCTTGTCCTCATTAATATGTAGGGAATGCACGTCCAAGGATTATTTTATGTAAAACCCCCCTTTACCCCTCACCTGCATGTGAGATAAATGCATATGCAATGGATGGAGCTCCCAAGCTAGTGGAGGCGGCTCAAGTCAGGATCCAAGGTGAAACCAATCCAATGAGATACAAAGGTGGACAGGTGGAAAGCTGTAAACACGAACCCAAAAGGTTCAAAGTGTTTCTCCACTAGGTGTTGGGTCAGTTTATCAACCACTAGATAAACTAACCAATATAAAAGATCATGATCATACCATATATTTTATTTCTGTCAGTTTCATGGTTTATTTATTGTGGGTGTGTTGTCACAATCACACTATTAATGAATTAAATGAGCATGCAAGATGGAACTAAAATAAAACCGGATTATATTTAAATATTATCTTAGACATGGTTAATCACTTAAGTATATCCCACTTAATATTAACAAGCATGTAATCAAAGATAATAAAATGGAAATTTACATATAAGGATAAAATCCCTCAAAATAAATATTATGTCGGCATAGCCTTCCATAATCTTGGTTAGAATCGAACCATAGTTGAAAGTGCTTGAGCAACCCTAGTTGGGGTGCTTTCAATTATCTGGGAATTCTAATTCAAGGTTTTGGGTTGACTTGACATGGTTCGCATCAAGGGTTTACAGCCACAGCAGGACTTGGTGTGACCAAGAGGAAAAGGTTGAGGAAATCCAAAAAGGATTTCAGGATTGGGGAGTCCACTCAACGGATCAAGGAGCTACGAGTTAATGTAGTTGGCATTTGGAATGCCTACCTAAAATCCTTCAAGTTGCTTGACCAACCCTAGTTGGGGTAATGCGAAGGGAAATATGGATCCTTTCCACTATAATATTCACACAACAGAATATTCCAATGTCAATGGTGAGGGCTATTGGATTTCGATAAAATAGTGGGAGACTAATAAGTATTAATTTATTTATTTTTCTCAAATTTTGTAATAAAGTACTAAAACTTTGCTCATCTTAATTTGTAGAAACGGAAAGAAAATGACTTCAAACATATGATTGTGCACCATACTCGAAAAAGAAAACCTTCTCACCGACACCAATTTCGAAGAGTGGCAGAGGCGTTTACACATCGTCCTTCGCCACGAAAGGAAATTATATGTGCTGGAAGCGCCTATTCTAGTTGCGCCAGGGAAAGAGGCTGGTGATGAGGAATTATCTCTCTACATGAAACACATGGATGATTCCATAGATGTCCAGTGTTTCATGCTATCATCCATGTCTAATGAGCTCTTGAAGCAACATGAAAACATGGACGCATATAGCATGATGTCTCACCTTAAAGATCTATACCAAGAGAAGGCGAGACATGAGAGGTATGAGATCTCCAATGCTTTGTTTACCACGAAGCTTGGAGTGTCTGTGCCAGCTGGGCCTCATGTAGTCAAGCTTATTGGCTACATTGAACGCCTGGACATCTTAAGGATTAAATTCTCGGATGAGTTGCATATAGATCTCATTCTATCATCACTTCCCAAGACATTCTCTAGCTTCATTGTCAACTATAACATGAGCGGCAATGATAAGATGCTATCAGAGCTTTTAACCTTGATTCTCTAGGTACATAAGGACATGGATCATGAAAAACCCGCAATCCTTATGGTGAACAAGAAAAGGAAGGACAAGGAAACGGGGCCAAAGACTTATAAATGGTCTGAAGCCCCCGAGCACCGTCCCTCCAAGAAGGGGAAGATCCAGAGGGAGGGAAAGGAACGAGAGGCAGTGTGTTTTTCATGTGGCAATCAGGGCCACTAGAAGAGGAACTGCACCTAGAAGCGTGGGGACGCTAAAGGTGTGTTTTTATCGAGTGCAATCTGTTTATTTTTACACATTTAGTATTAGATACAAATTATGGGGCTCACATCTGTATTAATGTGCAGGAACCAAGTAGATTTAGAAAGATCGCTAGAGGAGAGGTGGATCTTCGAGATGCCAATGGCGCAAGGCTGGCTGTGTTGGCTATTGGCGACTACCTCCTCTCATTGCCGACTGGGATGATTTTGGTTTTACATAACTGTTATTATGTTCCTAGTGTTACCAAGAACATAATTTCTATATTTTTTTTGGATATGGATGGATTTTTTTTTCAAATTTGGAAATAAGGGTTGTCTCTTTTATAAGAACAACGTATGTTATGGTATGGAATATTTAAATAATGGTTTGTATGTATTGAATTACAAAAACCAAGTGTTGGAAATCGATAACGAAACAAACTCACATGAATCATACATCACCTAGTTATGGCATCACCGCCTTGGTCATGTGAACGAGAAGTGTTTGACAAAGCTATGCCAAGATGGCTATTTAGACTCTACTAAGCTAAAACCACTTGATAGATGTCACACTTGTTTACAAGGAAAAATGACCAAGACACCTTTTGGTGGACAAGGTGAAAGGGACACATAGCTTCTAGGATTGGTACACACGGATGTGTGTGGACCATTTCCTGTAGAAGCTGGAAGTGGATATTCTTACTTCATTACTTTTATTGATGATTTGAGTAGATATGGCTATGTCTACTTAATGAGGTATAAGTCAGAGTCCTTAAAGAAATATAAGGAATTCAAGAATGAAGTAGAGAATCAGCTTGGAAAGAAGATAAAGAAGCTTCGATCGGATCAAGGTGGAGAATATCTGAACCAAGAGGTCATCGTTCTTCTACGGGAGTGTGGGATTCTATGTTAGCTCACTCCTCCTTATAAACCACAATGGAATGGTGTTAGTGAAAGGAGGATCCTCACCTTGTTGGACATGGTGAGGTCGATGATGAGTTATGCAGATCTTCCATTATCCTTTTGGGGATATGCATTACAAACTGCAGCATACACATTAAACCGAGTACCAAATAAGGCGGAAAATGGAATTCCATCCGAGTTATGGAATGGAAGGAAAACCACTTTCTCTCACCCACGTGTATGGGTATGTGAGGCTCTTGTTAAGGCCTTATCAGGAAACAAAATAGTACCATGGGGTACGAAGTGTATCTTTATAGGATATCCCAAGGAAACGAAAGGGTATTACCTATATAACCCTCAAAACAAGAAAGTGATTGTCGCCAGACAATCCGTCTTTCATGAGAGGGAGCACATCATCAAGAACGATAGTGGGAGCAAGATTGAATTTGATGAAGTTGATGCTCAAGATACACAGGAGTTGGTACAAGAACAAGTTCCGCAGGTCCCCGTGGAAGAGGTTCCCGAAACACAAGTACTACGTAGGAGCTCAAGAGAGGTAAGGGAACCAGAGAGATTTGGCTTCCTAGTTACCGAGGATGGTGAGTCATTATTGTTGGACAATGATGAACCTCTCTCCTACAAGGAAGCAGTAGAAATATCAGAAGCTGCAAGATGGCTAGAGGCTATGAATTCTGAGATGGATTCCATGTATTATAACCAAGTTTGGGTTCTGGTCGATGAGCCAGTTGATGTAAAGTCTGTTGGATGCAAATGGGTATTCAAAAGAAAGCTTTACATGGAAGGTCAAGTTAGCACCTATAAAGAAAGGCTAGTGGCTAAAGGATTCAGACAATGTCAATGAATTGACTATGATGAAACCTTATAACTAGTTTCCACGTTTAAATCCATAAGAATCATTCTTGCCATAGCAGCTTACCATGACTATGAGATTTGGCAGATGAATGTCAAAATAACATTCCTTAACAGGAACCTTCAGGAAGATGTCTATATGACACAACCAGAAGGGTTTGTGACACCAGGTGAAGCCAAACGGGTTTGTAAGTTGCAGAAATCCATTTATGGATTGAAGCAAGCATCCAGGTCATGGAACATTCGATTTGATGAAGCCATAAAGGAATTTGGTTTAACTAAGAACGAATGTGAGCCATGTGTTTATAAGTGGTTTAATGGGAATGCAGTCATCATCCTAGTGGTATATGTTGATGACATATTGCTTATTAGAAATGACGTACCAGCCTTTCAGTCAGTTAAGGACTGGTTGAACAAGTGTTTCTCCATGAAGGACTTAGGACACGTAGCCTACATTCTAGGGATCAAGATCATTCGTGACAGATCCAAGAGGCTGCTTGGACTAAGTCAGGGTACATACATTGAGAAGATACTAAAGATATTTAGTATGGAAAAATCCAAGAGGGGATTGGTTCCAGTGTCACATGGCTTACATCTTTCTAAGAAAATGTGTCCCCAGACACAAAAAGAGAAAGATAGGATGATGAAGATCCCATACTCATCGGCTATAAGATCTGTCATGTATGCCATGTTATGTACCTGGATTGATGTTGCATATGCACTGAGCATGGTAGGTAGATATCAAGCAGATCAAAGAGAACAACATTGGACTGCTGTTAAGACTATCCTGAAGTATCTGAGAAGAACTAAAGATATGTTCCTGGTGTATGGAAGAGACGAGGAGCTTGTCATCAGAGGGTATGTTGATGCTGGTTTTCAAACAGATCAGAATGATCTAAAGTCGCAATGTGGATATGTTTTCTGTCTCAATGGAGGAGGTGTGAGCTGGAAGAGTTCAAAGCATCCAGTTTTCTCCGATTCTACAGTGGAGTCCAAGTATATAATGGCTTCTAATACAGCCAAGGAAGCCGTCTAGATTCGGAACTTTATCTAGGATCTTGATTTGGTGCCTAGCAGTAATGATTCCATTACATTGTATTGTGATAATACTATAGCGGTGGATCTTTCAAAAGAACCAAGGTCACATCAACGGACAAAGCACATACTCCGGAAGTATCACCTCTTGAGGGATTTCTATCAAAGAGGTGAATTTGCAGTGAGCAGAGTTTCCACGGAAGAGAACATGGAAGACCCCTTGATTAGAAGCCTATCTCAGCAGAAGCATGAATATCATGTGGGAGCTAGCGGGTTAAAGGCGGTTAGCGGTTGGCTCTAGTTCAAGAGAGAGTCTGTTGGAGTTTGTGGTCTAGAACCAACTACTTTCTACTTTATTCATTTAAATAAAAGCCTTATGACATCATTATTGTTCTTCTCTGTGACATGTAATGTGATAATTTCCTAAGGACAACTGTTGCATTAAAGGGTCATAGAAGATCCCTGCTATGATGAGAACCCGGAAGTGCCATAACACTATTCTTGAATTAATGTTCTATATCCGGATGATATTATTTGAGGGACAGAAATAATACAGGTCATTAGGGGTGAGGACTCAAAAAACATTGAGGCACCTTCTCATGGTGTGCGCCCTTGCTAATATCTAGGAGGATATTATGAGAACGAGACCCGCCAGTAGGAAATCCACATTTCATAGTTTTATTGGATGTTCCTATCGGCGGACGTGTGTATTGGTCCTTAGACTTTATGATTATTATTAATTGGTATTAAACCTCACGAACTTAGATGTATTGACAAAAAATATGACGAAACACTGTTCATAGTGAGGTAGGATACGTTGGGTGCATCAGGAGTAATACCACATTAATAGATAATGGGAGAAAGGATTTGTACCTTTTGTTCCATAACGGAAGTAGATATCATAGGCCCTTTGATGGAATTGATATAGCCTAAATAAATCAAGGGCCATGGTAAGGTATGGGCATGTTCAATTCCAGGAAGTCAAAGAAAGAATAATCAAGCACATGGGTTGGTGGCACTAGCACGCAACCCGCTTGATTGGAGATATCGAGACAAATGGATTATATTACACGGTAAGATTTCATAGGAGGTGACACATAATTACGGCGTTAAATTGTTTCTCTATGGGTGCCTTGGCGTGTTGCTAGACGCTAACATTGGACTCTAGGCAGGCTCAGCCTAATTCCACTGAGAAAGAGGCCTAGAGGGTCCCACACTAAGTGTGTCTATGTATCTCAGTTAAATATTAATTTAACAAGTTAAATAAATATTATTCCCGATTGTGGTTTTATAATTATTTAAGGATGTCTGATCACATTTATTTTGACACTAGTTATTCGAGAGAATATATTGTTAATGAAATAATATATTTATTAGAAAGTAATGTAGTTACATTTATTTAAGAAATAAATAGTCATTACTAAAGGTCTAATAAATTTGGTGGAGAAAAATGGAAAATAAAAGTACATTCCATGTATATTAAATATACACGCTGTGTAGTTTTATGGAAAAATGAGTACACACCATGTATTAATTATTACACGTCATGTAGTTTTTCTAGTTGGGATTTGGAGGATTTAATATTGTTTTAATAAATGATATTTATTATAATCAGCGTGGGCGCATGTCAAGGAATTAATAATTCGACATGGAAGTTTTCAATAAGAGTTAATGAAATAAATAAAACACGTAACACGTTTATTTATTATCATAACTCTATTAACCTCAAACTCGATTATAAATATCCTTGCAACCCCAACATTTTAAAGAGCCATTGTTGTGTACAACGGATTTGGAAATACTCTCAAGCCAAGAGATAATTCCCTTTCCACCATGAATTCCCTCAAGTTATGAGAGCAAGATCCTCCACCGGATCAAGGCAGTCGAAGGCGGACATCACAAGAAATGGTTCTTCTGCGCTAGCACTTGGAGATCCCTTCGGAGACATTCGGAGATACGTGACACATGAGTGGATCATCGCTAAAGGAATCCTATAATTGGATTCTAAAATGCAACGACAGATCACCGAATCGTGACCGGACAGATCAACGAAGAACGAATTCCAATGAGGTAATTCTTATGCATTTATTAAATTAATTATAATCAACATATGATGATCCTACTCAAGGGTTCTGAGACTCTTCTTTTCTTTTCGTTCTTCATTCAACTTCGAAGATTCGTCATTTTATATCCGGACAGATCTCGGATTGAACGTTGTTTAACGTTAAAATTATAGTTGGGGAAACCCACCAACGCGCTTTCCCTGCGCCCGGAACCTACATGGATGGTATACCATATAGACAGAATTATTATAATGTTATATTTATTATTTACATGAATTAAAAATCTTTATTATACCCATATAAATAATAATTTATTGAATGACAATTACACTGCGACGTGGAGATGGTAAGCCGTACGTACACACGTATGGTGACATGTTATTCAAAGGATGGATTGAATACTGAATATGGTTGTACCTTATTTATAATAACATCATAGTATATATAAGATACTGGAATTATTATTTTAGAATGGTAATAAAAAAGAAGGAAGAAGTGGAAGAAGAATGGAACTTGAAAAGGGGTGGTGAAAACATTACCTTTTCTTCGGGTTCTTCCTTTTGATTTGATCAAAAGGGCTCCATAGGTTGGATTTATGACAAAATAAAGGCCTCTAAAATGAATTGAGGGATGTTTAGAGAGTATTTGGGCAGGGTTTGGCCGAACCAAAAGTCTTTGAAGGTGTGAATTAATGAGAAGGGAGAGTTCCCTTTTATAAGAGCAGTGAGGGGCACCTTTGGAAAAGCTAGAAATATTATTTTATAATAAATTCTTATTCTGTTTCTAATGGCTCCAAAGTGTATTATTTAAAGGTTAAGGTATGAATGGGTTGAAAACCACTCATCCAATAGAATTTAGACAGGTTTGTGTTACTATATTAACCTTATCATTAAGTATTAACTCTTAGTTAATTTGTTTCACTTTTAAAATGTCTCTTTTTATTTTT
Source organism: Viscum album (assembly GCA_963277665.1). NCBI lineage: Eukaryota > Viridiplantae > Streptophyta > Magnoliopsida > Santalales > Viscaceae > Viscum > Viscum album. Next base: position 1,230,005,183 of record OY728133.1, on the reverse strand, counting down.
ATATTATATGGTTAATAACCTTACTATATACATCCGGGAGACCCCCAAGTTCTCCATTAATGATAAATATATTATTATATAAGTCTCTTTTCTGAACCTTATATTTTTAGGAATTTAATATCAATTAATAATATAATATTAGTTTTAAAAACTCTTTTATGTCAATTTTGACACTATTCAATAATTGTTCTTTGTAAAAATCATAACAGAATTATTACTTTGAAAAAAGTTAATTAAATCATTCCTAACATGTCATATTAACCTTGAAAATTATTGTAATTCATAAAAAGTATCAAATTATATTTATTTGGGTATCTACAAAGTCAATCATTTTAATTTTTCACTATTATGGTAATTACTACATCACCATTGTGTCATAAATAAATTAAATTATTTAATGTCTAAAAATTATACATAAAATACCCTTATGTAGTAAATCCTTTTATATTTCTAATGAATTTTTATAGTCGAAAATCCAACATATATAACCTTATGTAACAAATTGTTTTTCTAAAAGATATATGGTTGTGTCATTTTTGTATTCATTTTAACTTAATTAAAAATAAAGCGTCCCTATCACTTACAAGTGGCACCATGGGGTCCCAAAATCGAACCAAAGATTCCCATGGTCGGACATGTATCAAAAAATAAGGTTAGGACACGTTTTAGGCTAATTTTTTATTATTATAATATTATTTTTTATTATTTTTTTACCAGATTTGCCCTTTAACCATTGTAAATAAAATATTTACCGAAGTAATTATTCAAAATGTCTAACAATAAAAGATACCTATTTACACAATTTGAACATCCTGATTCCAAATATGGAATCCATTTTTCAAATTCCAAACATAGAAGTGGCAGAAATTAATTTAAAATTAATTCCCACTGTCAAAACAAAAATCGTGTTTTTAAGAGATAATAACTATCCAATGATTGACACTTTTTTATGTCTGGTTTAATTGTGAAATTATGTCCAATGACAAAAATTGAATTAAATGGTAAAAATAAATTCTAAATATACTTTAAAACCACTCAAATTTATAATTTATCAATATTAATTATTTCGATTAAAAAAGTTGTTTTTAATTAAAATTTAGTAATTTTCACTATTCATCAAAATATGAAAGTTATCCGAAAAGTACCAAAATTTCACCCTAGGCTAATTTCGATATCCCGAATCCAAAAATGATGTATATTTTGAGAGATAGAATTTATAAAATTTCAAAAATTAGGTATTACTATTCATAACAGCTATTTTGATTTATTGTGGTGTGTTAGAATCTCAAAGTTGCGTACAATGCATGCCATTGCATTATTCAAAGGGAAACATTCCGTGGAATCTTGGGGTGTTACAAATATGATACCCGGTTATAGATTATTTTCTTTATTGAATGTTATGATTTATCAATTGTTTATTTCTTAAATGTTTCAAGGTGTTATGTTAATTTACCTCTTATTGATTAAAATTTGATAAATCATTGATTTTTTAAGATAGAATAGTCATTTTCTACAGATTCCTTATGTTGCAATTCATTAGGTGAAAATCATGGATATAGTTAGTGAAAAAAGAAATTGCGATGACCAAATTTTTTATTATTTAGTAATCAAAATTTTTTATATTAGTAAATATATTTAATATCAATAACATCATTATACAATAGTTAAAACTCCATTAATATTTTTTTATTTCCTTATATTACCATTATACAACATTTTGTAATCATTCATGTTATAAAAATTATAACATCATTCACATAGGTGGTGAAAATGACCCAAAAGAGAAAAAATTATAATGAATTAATGAGTAAGGATATTTTATATATAATCTTAATATAGATATTATATAATCTTAAACATATCATAAATATAATTTAAACTCAGAAAATTTCTTCAATAACAATCTTTGTATGGTGGTGATGAAAAATATAATTCCTCATTTGTAGAGGTTATTTTGAACATGTACTCACATTTAATGATTCCATTTCTCAATGAGTGTGATGGAATTAGGGTGGATCTAAAATTACTATAAGAGAATTATAATTTTGATATATTAAATATATCATTCATCATGTTCATCCATGTTACCAACCATGATTTTTTTCATTGGGAAATGGATAACATCACTTCATCGATGTGGTAGTCTTCACATACACTTACACTCTAAAAAATATAGGTCCTAGTGAATGTTTTAGAAAATGATTCTAAATAAATTAAAGTTTAAAAATATAAAATTAGTGGTTGTTTATGTGAACTACGTAAATGTTTTATTTTAACATTTAGTAGTGGTTTTATTGAAATCACTACTAAATATTTTAAAAGTCCTTAATTCGACCCCCTTCTCCTAAACCACCCCAAATCCCCAATTCTCATCAAGACCACACCACTACTCATCACCCACTTCCTCTACCAGATCCCCACATCCCCTAGATCTTGTTTTCCCCCTTTCCATTATTGCCCCTTTCTAGTCACCACCCCTTGTCGCTCACCACTAACATCCCCTCATCATCCCTCACAGATCCTCAGTTATGTTTTCCCCCTTCTCCTGAGCCTCCCCTAACCCCCCAATTTTATTAAGGCATCACCACCCCTTACCCTATCCTCTTGTCACCCCACCATGTACTTCCCCCACCGCCTCTCCCCGAGAACCCCTTTCTCTTCATGCACGCGCCACCCCTTCCCCGATCCATCACCGCTCTCTGTCCATTGCTGAACCTTTCCCCCCCCAACCACCCCTCTACAATAGGTGGTTCAATATATCTTTTTTGGTTCCATACCAATGATTTATTTTATCATTATAGTTATTTTTCCTTTATAATTAAATTGTGTTTATTGTTGAGGATTAAATAGTGATTGTAGTATGATGAGGTTTCTTTTGTTTTATTACGATTTTTCTTACAATTATAATAATCCAATTTTAAAATAATTTTGCACATAAGGTGCTTGAAGAAATATAATTTTCTTATGAAAAAATATATATTTTTAATATACATGATTTATGGGGTGCTTAAAATATTGAGTTTGGTGGTTTTGATTATTTTCCCCCAAATATCCAGATATGTTTTGATTAATATTAATGTTGTGAGTGCTTCTTAATATAAGGAATTGTTATTAATTATTTATTAGTTTTATTGATATGAGTTGTTGTCAAGAATAGATTGGATTAATAATAATTTTAATATGTGTTTTTAGATGTCCTAAATTATTTAATGGGAGCTACAAACATTTAGTTTTTATTAACATCAATAAGTGTTTTCAATAATATCATGAATTGCTTTATAGGGTGTTGACAAATTTTATTTAAAAATCGGATGGTATTTTTAATTTAATTGAGAGTACCTAAATTTATAGTTGTAGAAATAATATCATATGGGATTATATTCAACTAAAAAATATCCTAGAGATAATCTTTAGTTAGAACCCCAATCATTTTAAAACATTTGTTTGGTGTTATACCGAATCAACACCTTAACCTGGTCAATGATGATTTTGGGTGATGTTTAATATTTATTGTACTTGTTTGATTAATCATTGGTATATTTATTTATAAATTTACATTGAGAACAGTGACAATCCAATACCTATGGACAAATGTTGGATTAATTTACATTAAAATACACCTCGACATGGCAAGGGATTGGACATTTTTTTAGATTTTACAATTGCAGAATGATCAGTGGATGGTAGAACAAAATTTCTATGTATTGATTGTGAATTCAAGATATGGTTTAATAGAAAGGAAGTATAAAATAATTTTATAGTGAAATAGTTTCTTGGTTGATATTTATTTTGGATTTGGCATGTTGAATGAAATGTTATGAAAATTTAAAAAAAATGAAAATACTATCAATAAATTACAAAGTAACATGGAAAATGATACTTCAGATTGAAATTTGTTAAATGATGCATTTATTTTTGAAGAGTACAATTTAAATGATTATAAATGTTAAACAGAAGCTCCAGATCATCATGAGTAGGTTAATCTTTCTAAAAACTTTAGTGACCAAAAAATCATTTTGATAAATTTGTTGAAGATGGACAGAATGAACTTTATGAAGGGTGTGCGATGTATTAAAATTTCTCTTTTTCATGTCACTTGTCTTCCTGGAATTATTTAAAAATAAATGTAATTGATTTTAGAGTTACTTATGAATCAGAAAACACTTCTAAAGGGAATAAAAGTCTTTAAAAATAAATTTAGATGGGTTAAAACTAGAAAAATTATGATAAATTTCTTTCAAATTAGGAGATAAAATCCATAGATTTAATTATGAAATGTATGAATTGACCCCATTCTATTCTAAATTATGATTTTTCTAGGATGACTGTAAATGCATTTTTAGTGTTTTAAAATGATAAAATGTGTATTTAATTGTCAAACCCATGGAAAAAGTCATAATATTGATGTGAAATCATATGAAAACTACCAATGAGTTATTTTTGACATGTATGCATAAAAAACATCCTTATATTATTTATTGTGTGGTAAAAATGACTCTATAAACAATTTATAATGTTACAAAAGAATTAAAAAATAGGTTTCGGGGGATCAAATCTAAAAAATTGATGTTATATTTCCCTAAAATCTGTATAAAACTACCATAGAAATTTTTTTGAAATATATTGAATGATGACTTTTCATTTTGCCTTACAGTTTTTCGTAGATGTCTATAAACACATTTTTAGTATCTTGAAACACTAAAACGGGAATGTAATGGTCAAAACCATATATATATACTTTAGAATGACTTGAATTCTTGGAAAAAACACATCAAATTCATTTTTGATGTGTACGCATTGACAACATGTCAATCTGACATGTGGTGTTGTAGTAATGGCTTAGTACCCACTTCTTGGATGTAAAAATTCTTTTAAAGACCTGTTTCAGGGGAGAGGGAACTTGAAAAATGAAGTCATATTTCCTTGAAATAAGATGAAAATGAACATAGATTGAATTATGAATGATAGGAATTGAAGGAACATCATTTTGAGTTACGGTTTTCTTGGAAGTATGTGAACATGTATTTAGTGTTTCTAAAACACAACAACATACATCAAACAACAAATACCGTAGAAAACAACTTCAGATTGATTTGAAATCATGGTAAAACATAGTCAAGTCACTTTTGATGTTTACGCATAGACAACACATCAATTTGACATGAAATTTGGTCAGAATTTATTGGTAAACACTCATTGAAGGTTCAAAATCCTTTGAAAAACGTTTCTGGGGGCCAAAATTAGAAAAACAACGCCATATTGACCTAAAATCAACGGAAAATTACAATAGATTGAATTTGGAAATGTATTAACTAAGATCACCTCATTTTGAATTATGATTTTCCCATTATGGTTCTAAACATGTTTTAATAATTTAAAACACTAAAACATGTGTGGAATGACCAAAATAATTGAAAAAAACCTATTATTGATGGGAAATCATGGGAAAATAATCAACAATTTATTTTTTTGTGCATGCACTGTCAAAAAATCAATTTGACTTGTGGTGTTGTCAGAATGACTCTATAAACACTTCTTAAAGGTATAAAATCCTTTAAAAACATTTGTGAGGGGGTAAAAAGTAGGAAAAAATATCTTATTTCCATGAAATCATAAGAAAACTACCATAGTTTTTATTTTTAATTTTAAGAACAAACTACATATCATTTTGAATTAATGTTTTCCTAGGATGGTCGTAAACACATTTTTCATGTTTTAAAACACTAAAATGTGACTAGAAGTATCAAAACCATAGAAAATGACCACATATTGATTTGAAATCTTGTGAAAAATACCTATGAGTTATTTGTGATGTGGACACATTGACAAAACGTCAATCTGAAATGTGTTTTGGTCATAGTGACTTAGTGTACAGTTCTTAATGGAACAAAAGCCTTTAGAAACATGTGTTAGGGAATCCAAAGATTGAAAACAACATTCAATTTCCTCGAAATTAGAGAAAAATGACCATATATTAAATTTTTAATTATAAGAACTAATATCATGACATTCAAACTTACGGTATGACCGAGATGGTCATAAAGGTGTATTTGGTTTTTCAAACAATAAAATGTGAGTGGAATGGTTAAAACAATAAAAACAACCTAATATTGGTTTGAAATCATGAGAAATATAATGCCGAGTTATTTTTTATGTATACATGTAGACAAGAAATTTATCCTATATATAGTGTGGTTAGAATTCCTCAGTAAACACTTGTTAAAGGTACAAAAGAATTTAAAAACAAGTGCCAGGGGGTCAAAATAATACAAATGATGTTGGATTTCCCGAAAATGAAAGGAAAGGACCATATATTGAATTTTCAAATGTGTATATTTATGGGACATCATTCCGAATTATTGTTTTCCCAGGATGATTGTAACTGTGTTTTTAGTGTTTTAATACACTAAAACAAGAATGAAACTATCAAAACTATAGAAAACAACCTCATATTGACATCAAATCCTGAGATAATCACTGAGGAGTTGTTTTTGAAATATACGACATGTTTTTATATCAATATATTTTAAATATTTTTATTAGGTAAATTTCAAACAGCCTTCACATCAATTTAAAAATTAATAGGAATATTTATTTATCCCATTTATGTTTCACGTGTTGAATGATATCTTAAATAAGTAATTTTATGTTTTCAGAGTGTTTTGAATTATATATTATTTTTCTAAAATTGAAATGTATTATTTTTTATTAACAAAATAAAAAACATTTATGTGAAACATTATGAATATATTTTGTGTCTTACTCTGTCGTATTTCTCTTCTTATATATTTTGATTTCCATTTTAGGGGGATGGTGTCTATAATAGGTAGAAGTTTTACCATTCTGATCCACAATTTTATTTAGAAGGTAGTTATCAAGGTTCTTTATTTCCGTGGAATGATAATATTTTATGAAATACTCTACAAAAGTTCTAATTTATTATGTTTAGTATTAATTTTGGTTTTCTTTTTAGTTACATTTGATGAGATGATGGGGTTGTTTTCAATTGATGAGTTGATGTTGAGGAAGAAAGATGCAGGGGTCATTATGTGGACATATATGGGAATGGCTTGTTGTTGTACATATTTTATATGTATATATTGATGAGTGAAGTAAGTGTTGATAAATGCATGGGTTGACTGAGACTAAGATTATGATAAATATTGATATTTGTATTTATTATTATTGATGTATGACTTATTTATTGTGGGTTTATCATACATTCATGACTTAGTTAGTTTCATGTATGTTTTTTTTATATTTATAGTTTTTATTAAATATTTTCTAAAAAATTTATGATTTGTCCATGGTTTTTAGTAACCACTGCTAAGTACATAAATTAAAATATATTTATATGTAGTTATGTTTAACCACCAATAAAAGAAACCATCGCTAATATTTTAAATTAAATTTAGCTTTATATTATTTATATTCACCTTAGATATTTATTTTATAAATATATGCTGTTAAATAAACAATAAACTGCCACCAAATTCTCATAAAACAAAAAATAAAAAAACCACTATGAAATTAAATAAACATTATCTGAAAATTAGGTATTATGAAATAGATAGGGGTTTTAATAAATTCCTCTATATTATTGGGCGGCAGTTTAATCACTCGTCATTATATAAAAACACCAATAATAATTCCATTTATTATACTAATTATAGGTGTTCTTTAATTTTTTTAGTTGATTGAAAGAATTGAATAATGGTTTCCCAATTAATATAATAAAATTTTAGCATATTAATCATATAGATTTCATTATATTAGGGTTTCTATAAATGGAATTTGTTAGTAATATTATGATTAAAAGGAAAAGGAATAAGAAATACTCATGCTGGGAACATATTATTTCTCAGGGAAATATTCTTGAAAATGGAGTTTGTAGGCTATCTTATTGAGAATAGAGGCTTATTAAAATCAAATATGATTATTGGAGGATATAAATATTAGTTTTTAGTGGTGTAATTCTAATGTATATGTGTGCCATAAATTGGTGGAATTGATCCCAATTTATAAGTGACGAGGAGGGTAATTTGGGAACTACTAATTACATTTCAATACTATTTTGTCACTATTCAAGGGTCCAAAGATAAAAAGTGGGAAATAATTATTCTTTTGATATTTCATGGTTTATTATACTCTAAATCATATATTTTGGAAAAACAATTTGTTTATTTTTGGCATTTTCTTTTATTTTTTATCATTTATTATAATTATCTTTTACAATGGTAATTAATTTTGAACCATTAGTTTTAATATTCATGAAAATTTTGAAATTCAAATTGCAAGGTCATTTGATCATTAATATATATAAAATGGAATTAATTTTATAAAATAAAATCTATATGGTTGAGAAATTTAATTTCAAACTAAATTCACATTGCACGTAAAATTGTTTTTTCTGAAAAGTTTTCTTCAAAGATGAAAATTTATGTATATGATAAAATTATCATTTTTTAGAGATATAAATTTATTTGATATAGAAAAATAATTTGGATTTAAAATTATTACGTAAAATTAATTTTAATAATAAAATAGTATATTTAATGAAATTACTAGAACGATTTTTTTTATTTGAAAATTTTTGTTAAGTACTTAAAATGTCAATCATATGTTTTCAAAATTTAAAATATCAGTTTTTTAATGAAAAATTTTATTCCTTAAATATTTTTTTTATTTTGAATATATTTTAATATGTTTTTATATAATTAATAACTGTTGATATAGTCTTAAATTTTTTGTTTTTGGTAAAACCTATATTACATTTATTCACCTACAAATAAATTATTTTAGAAAAATTTCACAAATTCACCCTAAGTTATTTTTCACTTGCTAGATTAAAAAATATATTTTTTTTAAAAAATAAAATTATTACATTTAGAAATTTTTTATTTTAAATTAAGATATGAGATATAATCAAATAAAATTATTTAAAATATATCTTTTAAACTGTTAAGTGTTATTAATCCATTTTTATATTCCTTTTTAATAGATTATAATCATTTTATTTACAAGAGGAGTTATTAATCTTAATTTTTGTAATAATATTCATCTAATGTTTCATGGATTAGTATATTTTTGTTCTACATGTGAATCAGGCTATCGAACATAATATTAATTTATAGAAAATATATATTCCAAAATCTCATGGTGCAACATTCTCCCTTTATCAAAAAATTTTCCCCCTCACTATATTTATTAATATTCACTAATGAAAGAAGATAAGGCATCCATAAAAATATAAAAATATGTGTTCTGCTAATATATCAACGACACAATCATATATCTTAGGAGACTCAGAAATATTTGTATTATAAAATTTTCTTTAGATTTTTCTTTATCTCTATTTTTTTGAAAAAATGATTCCATAAATGGTTGTTTGTCTTTTTAGAGGTATAACTAAAAAAATTTGATTTTATGATCTTGTTTTTAACCCAAAATTTAAAAAATTGGTTACTATATTGATCCATACTTTTCATTAATATATATAGATATAAAAATATGAATATTTTTGCATAACATAATGATCCACACTAGAATTATATAGGTCTAGTGCCTTTGGAAACATGTTAACATAGAAAATTATTTCATAATAGTTCTACATTATCTCATGCTTAGATCATTATAAATACCACACTTCTTAGACTTATCACATATACAATTTTTATTCATTACATTGGAAAAGAAATATAATAATGGGTGGGATCTAATGCTTATTAAATGTAAACAAGTAAGATATCAATAATCATATAAGAAAAAATGATAAATGTGTATCATAACACGAGATTATCATTTTAAAACCATAAAAATTATATCATATATCTTAATATTGAGTCCTGAAATAAAGATTATATTTTCATATTATAAGAATCATTAATAAATAATTGAACATGATCCATGATAGTATAATATTGGCACAAGAAATGGAATTGTTCCATATGTATAAGAATAGAAATTTGTTTATGTAGTATTCAAGGATCATTTAAAAAAATGTCACTGCCTAATGGGTTCACTCCCAAATCTATCTTAGTTGTCTAGGTTATCTACCAAGACAATCATTGTAGAAAAATACCCTTAGTGTAAATGGGTTCTCCGCCTATTTCATTCATGTTTATCTCATTAGATATAAATAATTACCCAATTCATTGGAAGTAAATATTGGCCCCACCCATCACATAATCAAAATCATATGTATTTATTCCAAAAGATCAAAATATATCATCATATAAAAATCCATGAATATAATTGGGATTAATAATCCTTCCATCATATAATAACCCCTGGAAAAGAAATGGGATTCATAAACATTTTATCATTTCATCACATTATAACCCTTTGAAAAAGGGAATGAGTTTCATAAAAATCATGTTACAATAATAATAAACCATTAAAGAATAATAATAATAATTTTATCATTGGATAATATTCTTAGTAAATCCAAAGTAACATTAAATATATTTCACCTTAGATGGAAATTGATTATGAAAGATACCGTGGAAATGCAATTGAGGAAAATAGCCTTTTGAAAATAAATTTTTAAAATTTTAAATAATCAAACATATTAAAGATAACATTTTCTTAAAGTACCATTCCAAAATTTTAAATTAGTATTTAAATATTTAATTCATCTGGACAGTGGGAAATTCAATTTATTTCATTTAAATTATAAACATATTTGTTTCTATATTTTTTTGAAAAAGTCATAAGGTACATGTTTGGAAGATGAAAAAATATTCCTTTCAAACCATTCTATAAAACATCAAACATGGGTATAGATGTCTCTAAAAATCATATTTTAATACAAAAACCCTTCTTCAATTTTTTTTATTAATCATGGATATGAAAAAAAACATTTTTGATTGAAGGGAGAAATGAAGTCAATTTTCCTTCAAAATATATTCATGGACTCCTAAGTACATAAAGTGATGGAAATTAAAAAAACCACTTATTTTTAAAAGATAACATTATGATATAAACATCCATCATTTTTTATAGGGATAGATCATAATATTTCAGCATTGGAAACTTAATCATAAATAATCTCAATAAATAATTATATTTTAATAATAAAACCCTTTACCTTTGGTCAAAAATCCTCCAAAAGTGTTTAATAATCATTTATAATTATTATAATTTTATTATAGTTTTATTAAACAAATATAATCGTATATATCATACAATTTATAATTTCCTTGTAACCGTTTATCACCCATTTATTAACAATTCTTTATTAAATCATTCTTTTGAGTGATAATTGTTTCATTTTTATTCATGTATTATTTGGTTTGGTATATTCAGTCATTATTCATTGATAAAAGTAACATAATTTCTATATTTTAAAACAACATTAAAATATCAGATTTATTCAAAATATATATATTTAGATTCATCCATAATAAATATATATAGAAAAATGAATTGCAGCGTTCATGGAGATGGTAGGTTATACATACACATGAACATTTTTTCCCTTTTTGAAAGACAGAACAATGGAAATTTGAATAATAATTAATATTTACATAATCATATTAATTCAATAATTATAAAATATAATAATTATCCCTTTTTATAACAATTCTTACAAATAGGTGATTAAAAAATAATTACACTACTACGTGGTGATGGTACCTCATACATTCACATGAGCAATATTTTCTCTTATCAATATATGGAAAAGAGATTTGATATTGTTTTCTAATATTCATAAGAAAAAATTATTACAATATTTTTACTTTATTGAGTATTTTATTATATATATAACACATGAAAATTATTTATAAGAATAAATAAATACGAAAGAGTCGGTAAAGATAGTAACCACTTCTTTGAAACAACTACTTTATATCTCCATCAATGGGATCTAGGGTTTGAATTTTAGGAATAGAAACCTCGAAGATATGTCTAGTGATGTTTCTAAGAGAAATTGTTGTATTTTTGTTGATATTTATGGATTAATGTTTTGTCTGTAAGTGAAGTATGATGTTTTATTTTATAATTGAGGTGAAGGATATTTTTGGAAGCTTTTAAAAGAATAAATTAAAAAGAAAAAATTCTCTATAAAAACGCTTCTAAATAGGAATTTATTCATAGTTAATGAAGGTTTGGCTTGTAATCCAATAAAAAAATATAATTTCTACATATTTTACTTCATTTTAAACCTTATCATTTTTATTAACCCTTAGTTAACACATTTTAATTTTAACTACTTTAAAACAATTTCTATATTAAAGGGATATTATTTTTACTAATTGCATCCAATTAGACCATAAATTACCAATTTTTAAAATTTTAGAACATATAATATACAACTTATCTTAATTATTATATTTATATAGTTAAATAAAACATTATTTTGATAAAATTTATTATTTCCAATTTTGACAATATTCATTTAACATAACCTTAATTACATAATGACAAAGCGCTAATTTGAATATAATTCTTCCAAACCTCCCATGTATTTCATATATATATATATATATATATATATATAATTATTGGAAAATTTAAATTATTAAAATTATATCACTTTTAATATTTTTAGTATCATTTATTATATTTTAACATTGAATGGAAAAATAATGTATCAGTGCTTCATAAGAAATTATGGTCACTAAATAATTAATAAACATTATAAATAAATTTATATCCTAAAAATAATTTTATTAAGATAAAAATATTCACTAATATTCATTCATAACAAAGTTTTGTTCTTATATGGACACATAAGAGATATTAAATCAGAGATAGTGACATTCTATATCTTTCTCTGATTTAACTAATTTATACGTAATTTTCATGCACATGTTTCCCTTAAAAAACTCAATTTAAACCCTATGTTTTTAGGGGGTTAATTTAGTTCATTCAATAACAATTCAGATTAAAAAATTCTGGCCTTATCAATTATTTTTAATCTAGATTATCTCGATTTAATCTTAATGAAGGCGTTAAATTTTTCCATGATTACTATTCATATTGACCAAAAATAAACGGGGCCCATTTAACATATTTGAAACTCATTATAAATATGAAATTAAATTTATCTAATTTTATAACTTTTAATGGAAGAAATTAATTTTAATATAAATTCACAAAATGTGATGAAAAACACTTATATTTTTAAGAATAAAATCTGATTTCTTATTATTCTATACATAATAAATAATATTTGATGAATGTTAAGGAACTTTATTAAGTATATAACATATTCATTTCCTTAATATTATCCTGAAATCCTGATTTATTTAGTTTATTAATATAAAAATAAATTACTTTCATAAAAAAAATTTAAACTAATCCTAACTTTTATTTTGAAATAATTTTTGTTTTTAATTCAAATTATTTGAAAATTAATGAAATCATTATAATTTTTTTTGGAAATTATATTTATCATAATTTAGTTATTATTAATCATACACTCAAATCACCCTATATATCCCTTATTGAAGTGTTTTTACTTGATGGTCCATATCATCCTTAATTATATCTTCAAAATGATTGGAAATCTCATCCCAAACATGGATATATTCTTCCAAATTTATCTTCTTTATATTAATTCTTCATGTTAAAATAGTATTTTCTTTATCGACCCACACCCTTTGATCATCACTAATATAACCTTGAATCATTCTATCATATATTCTATTAAAATTATTCGTTGGATCCTTTATTTGTAAAACTCCTAACATTTCTTCCATATAGTGGATAATGAGCTCTCAACATTTTTCAATATCCACTTCCACCTTTCCTGACCCACTCACTTTCTTTTATTCATTAAAACCACCAGACATTGATATATAATTTCATTTGAATATCTAAACATTTCTTAATGAAAAAATTACTATATATAACTACAAATAATGAGTTATGTAATTCTACTCATGGAATTTCAATTTTCATGAGGTATAAGATTTTACTATATCATTCAACATGAGAATTTATCCCAATCCCTTATTTAATGAATCAATTTATATTAAAAACTCTTATCCACTAATGGTTAGTGTAATCATATGAATACTTACTAGAATTATATTTAGTTAATTAAAAATTCCAAAAATTCAATCAACCAAAGAGACACATCTCCCTAACAAACAAACTTGGTGAGTGAATTCAATATCCAAGAAAATTTATCCACAAATCAACGACAATGTCCATCCAAACCTAGAAAACTATAGTTATCTGTAAAATTCTGTTGGTTTGGGATAATTTTCAATGATTTATATCTTTGAATGGTATACTAATATACCCTCCCAATATATTATATGACCCAAGTATGAAACTTTATAAATCCAAAAAATACCCATGGTAAATTTTTTAAAATGTTTCTTATTAATGAGGGACTTTAGAACAATCCTTGGGTGATCTTCATTATGTTAATTTCTCTTAAAATATATATGAATATCATTTTTAAAGACTACCAAAAACTAATCAAGGTAATCTCTAAAGACTCTATTCGTTAAATCTATGAATATAAAGGGGGAATTATTAATACTAATTTGAATCACTATAAATTCATAGGTCTCATTACTTGTATAATATTTTCTCCTAGGTATATTATCCTTTTACACCATTAATTGATGATATCTAGAGTGAAGATCAATCTTGGAAAAGTATTAGGCACTATATATTTTATTAAACATGTCATAAATACTTTTTAGAGGATACTCTTTAACAGTGATATGTTGAAGTTCATGAAAATAATTGTAGAGTCATTTTGATCTATATTTATTCTTAACAAATAAATCACGTGAATCCCAATATGAAACACTTGGTTGAATGGATCACTTTTAGAGATTCATTTAGAGTTATTTCTTAATTCATGCAACTCAGTTGAGGCCATTACATTTAGAGACTTGGAAATAGGTTTATCACCATATATTAGTTGTATTTAAAACTCAATTTTACAATTGTGTGGAAGACTATGAATATCTTATAAAAATACATAAATAAAATCCCATAAAATAGGTGTATCTTAGATGGTGATTTTCTCCCCAACTACAAGAGATAAAATACTTAGTTTAATAGGTTTCATGACTATATAATGGATGGAATATCCATAGAAAGTTCATTTTTTCAGCTCCCTAATAGGATATCATAGGTCGGTTTTGAATGTAAAATATAAAATTCATTCCTAAACAATTGATATGGGATTATTGTAAATAAAGGAAATCCATTCCCAAAATAACATCTAATTCACCTAGAGTAATAATGATAATAATTTCATGAAACACATAGACACAAACAACAACTAAAGAACACTCATAGACTTGGGGTGCTATCTCCATAAAATTAGAGTATTTTAGTGCTAAATTAATATATAATTATTTAAGTGGTATAATAATACCCTTAGAAAATTATTTAGATAGAAAGTGGGTAAATCTTGAATCCAATATGAAATTATTAGTTTTCGAGTGGATGGTAAGTGTGCATTTCACCATGACTTTATAATACCCCTCATTATAAATAGTGATGGCAAGAGATTTCACTTTTTCTCTAGGAATAATATGTTATTAACATGGATCATTTTCATTAACTTTTAGATTTTGGAAATAGTCATCATAACACCCATAATCTATTCATTTAAAACACTAGAGTATAGATTCGGTATTTTCTAGAGATTTCACTTTATTTTCTTCATTCGTAATCTTTATATTACCAATTTAGTTTTTGATTTTCAAATGACCTTCCTTTCCTTACATCAAACATTTATATGTTCCCTTAAAAAGGCATCCCCAGTATTTCTTTCCACATAGTGTGCATAAAATAAATTTCAACTTCTACTCTATATAGTTTTTATAATATCATTTGAATGTAATTTTTGTTTTCTTTTCAAATTCATGAGATTTTTGGGTAACTCCAAGCACTGTATCCACCTGCACATTACATCAAACAATTTATTCATAGCTAAAAAATTATTTTATGGATAATCCCATTCTGATACAAGGTTTTAATCATCAAAATAATCAATCAATATTATATTTAGGATGGATGATAATGCTAAAATTATACCTCATCCATATTGTACAATTTTCCCCATAAGTTCCAACATATTCTTGTTAAATACTCTTTGTATCATGTAATTATTTATCGCTTTTTATTTGAAGTAATATAGGAACATAACTATTGGAATATAAGATTTTAAATTAATCACACTACATATATTCAATTTTAATATTATTCTATCATTCTCTTGATAAGATTCCACAAAAGATCTGTTTCCCCTTACTAAAATAAACATCAAAAATAAATTTCTCATGACATTGATGAATATATAATTTCATTTCAATGGTATAGATCTGTTTCTTAGAAACTAGTGGATTAGAGACCAACAATAAAAAGGTGTTTGTTTCCTCATGAAGGACTCAACATAATATTGTTACCTACTTTGATTGTTTGGAAGCTCAGTATGACTTCTATATTGGAGAAATATTTGTGAGAATAAAAGCTATATTTTTCATTCCAAATCTCATAACTCTGTGTTTCATAGGAGGGAGATCATTTAATTATCCATATAATTCAGTGATAACATGATTCCTTTGGGTTACATCCATTGAATAAAACAAAAAATAGTGAGAGGAAAAATAATCCTAGTGGGAAATAATATAATGTTGAAAAATAATTAATATGGTATCAAAATCATGGAACTTTATTATATGAATCAATATGATTAACCAAGGTCCTTCATGATCATTACCAAAACATTATGATTTTAAAATATTTTTTAAATTATCCACAGGTTTATTATTAATGTTTTATAATCCTTTCTTTGAAAAGTTGACTAATCCTTTCTATAACAGCAACTATAGTGTCCCGTACTTTTCATACATAGATATTATATTTAAGTATATCAATATTCATTTCATAATATAATAATCCATGCTAGATTTTTATAGGGATGGTATCTTTGGATACTTTGAAACTTAGAAACCTGGGTTATAATAGTTATACATCATATCCCACTCATATTTTCATAACAATCACCCTACTTAGACATATCACACATAAACCCTTTTTTCATAACCTAATAAAGGAAACATAAGAAATTGTGACATTAGATTATTAGTAAGTGTAAAATGAGATATCAAAAAATCATATATGCATAATGTGAAACAAAAATGGTATGATAACATGAGATTTAAATTTGAAAACTAAACACCGTATATCAAATATCATAATATTTGGTCATTGAATAATACCTGACAGTTAATAATATATGAATAATAAAGGAATCATAGACCATGAACCAATGAACATAATATAATAATTATACATGGAATTTTTTCATACACCTAATGATATAAATTTATTTCCTTAATAGTCAACGCCCATTTCCAACAATATCATAGTGGAATGTGTTCACTCCCCAAACCACAATATTAGTCATGGTTTGATACCAATACTATCATAGTGGTCAACGTCCCTTATATAACTGGGTTCATTTACCATGAAAAACATATTTATCTCATAAAATATAAATCATTATTGAATTCATTAAATGATGATATAGGTCCCTCCCATCACATAATAAAAATCATATATATGTGTGCCTCAATAGAAAAAAAAAATCATCAAATCATAACACATGAAAAGAAATGTTTTTCATAAACATTCCAATAGAAAATAATTTGTATTAAATTGTTACTATTTTTAGTTATTCCTAAACACTTATTTTTATCCATATTTCGATGGGTTTATTTTGGTTTTCATTTAGGATAAATTTTTTGAAATTTAAAAAATTAGAGGGTTATGCATGGTTGGCACACAGTTTAAAGTAACCGTGAGCCCTGATAGTGCCATCCATGAAAACCAATACAATGTTATTTTTTATAGTTTTTTCACAATTTGAAAAACTATGCATCTACATAGTAGAAACTATTCACCTAGAAAAAAGTGGTGCATGGATAGAGGACTTGGTTTCTCTAAACCATGCGGCTCTCCATTGTTAACCATGTGTAAGAGATTTGACTCTATGAAAATTATTTTTAAGACACCTGAAACCCTCATTTATGTTATCGATGGACTTGCAAGAACCCTTAACATTTTCTACATCCATGGGAGCTTCTAAGAGTAGTTTTGAACCCTCTTCTATAGGTGGATTGATTCTTGGAAAACATCATTCTATCTTCTTAATGTAGGTTTTATCTTCTCATTATCTTCCATATATTGTATTTTTTCCTAGGGTTTTCTTAGATCTATATTTTGGTTGAAGGATATAATAACTTATGTTTTAAGTCTTTAGTGTAGGATCTTTCTTAGATTTCAAGTTTCAATATTATTCATAAGATTTTCCCAAATAGGGTTTGGATTTTTGATATCCCGTGTTTCCAAGGTAGGTGGTTCCATTATGATGACAATATTTTATTAATCCTAAATTGATTGATTTAAATTCAATTATTTAATTTGAATACAATTTATTGATATTGATTTCATTTAGTTTATTATAAACCCAATTCAATTGAATTGGAGGATATTTATTGGAAATTTTATTTTATTGAATTAAACTGAACCCCCCCCCCAATTCCTTTTTTTTGTTGTATTTTTGAAACTGATGAAATTATATGAAATTTAAATTCTTGGATTGAAATTATGAATTTTAATTGATGGAATTAGTTTGAAAATAGAATTTGGAAAAAATGACATGAATTGATTTTGATAAAACCCTATAAGTTTTAACTTAGGAAAAAGAATGTTTGATTAAAAATATTTTTTTTAAAAACAAAAATTTCAATATTTGGAATGGTGAGTGGGATGAACTGTATTTTAAGAAGTCTTAAAATATATTTCCAATAATTATTTTTTATTAGGGAGTATGCAAGAGTTAGGTAGTTTGTGAGTTATTTAGATGTTTTTCTATGATTTAGAATACTAAAAATACATCTGTGGTAGTCACATCCCCAACAGGATTATGATGAGTTCTCTAGGGTTAGTATTGAGGGGAATCTGTGTATATAATTTCATGTAAACTATTTGAGTGTGTGGAGTACCTCAGCCTATAACTATCATACCTTTAGGCATATCACCATGTTTCTTGCTTGTTTGTATTTGAAATATATATGTATATTCTAATGTTTATTATAAATGTTTTACCATCCATAAAAAATTTATACAAAATATTTTATATAAAATGTCTTCAAATCCATTTGTTTAATGAATTTCCATCATTTTAAATGTAAATCATGATTTTTTTAAATATTCTTTTAAAATTTCAAATTTCATAATTTAATTTTGTGTTCATTTTCTAGTTATTTAAATGCCATTATCTTTTATGGAATTATCGGTTAGACCCTACTAGGTTTTTAGCTTATGCCCTAGTTCTGTCTTTGGACGTGTGTTGATTATCACCTTCTAAGTTCATGTAGGGGAAAAAGCACCACTTGGATATGGTTCTAGCTTTTGATCTTTGGGATTAGGGAGTTCACTTCGAAGTGAGTTTTTCCATTTACTTTTATGTTACTTTTTTGTAGTACGTTTGTTTTTTACCTATTTAAATTCTAGAATAGTTCCTTATGTGAATTTTTCTTATATGCATTCATACTTTTTTCTTTATTCTATTTTTTTGTGGAAAATTAGTTCCAATATTCATTGTAGTAAGCCAAGTGTTAGTTTCCATCCCATGGGAATTTGGAATACTCTTTTGGAAAGGTTAGAGTCAACCTGGATATCGGGTTACCATGGTACCTAGGCTAGTTCACGACAAAGTGGAATTTGAGGTGCATGTACTACATCTTTCCTTAATGTCATTATGTGGTTTTGTAATTCTTTCAGGACATAGGGTGTCATTACGACTTAGTTACTATAGAGATCTCAAACTAAAAAAAACTTATATCACCATGGGTATTTTGGGAATTACATCATGAAGAGTATTTATTTTTTATTCCCTACTTAATATTTCAATATATTAAAATCCAAACATTTCCTTTTCTATCTATAAGGATTAATTTTCAATGTTGATCTATTTTATTGTTAAGTATGGTTTCCAATATGTATTCTAATGATGTTTGGTATCATCATTCCTCTAATAAGACATGAAAATTGGGCCTAGGAGGAAGCTGTTGATGCACCTCAGGGACAAAATAATCTCATGGAGTTGATTCCAGTTGAGCTGATTATGTTTAGTATCCAACTTCTTCGATATGAACCACCACTAGTCACCATTTAGGATATCTCTGTGAAAAATCAAAGAGATTATTTACAGACTTGTTCTCAGGAGTTCCTTTGTTATAAGCCACCAGCGTTCAAAGGATCTAAGGACCCACTATCAGTTGAGGAATGGTTTGGAAGGATTTAATGTTTATATGGGTTCTTAGAGACACCCAATGAAATCATGGTGATTTGTGTCACCTTCATACTCGAAGGACTGATCAAGAGATCATGGGAATTGATGGTGACATCGAAGAACCACAAGGGATTTGAGTGGAAGGACATTAAATTTCTTTTCACTGACTAGTTTTGTCTAGATTCAATGTTATTATCCATGGCCCCTGAGTTTTTTAAACTCAAGAAGGCTGAAAATACCATGAAAAAAAAATGAAAACCCTTTACTAATCCTATGTAGTTTTCATGTGAGATAGCATAAAATGAGAATATAAAGAATCTATGGTTTTAATTAGGACTTTGATATGATATTCAGTCTCAGTTTTTCTTACTGATGTTTCCCTCTTATAATGAAGTGATGGATAGAGTGTTGATTGTAGAATTTAACCTGGCTAGTATGTTAGGGTTGAAATGAGTTCCCCTTTCTCCCAATGAATGTTCCAATACCTCTAATGATATGATGAATCATGGTGAATCTCATGGAGTATCTTAACAGAAGGGTTTTTCAAGACCTCCTACAGGGCCTAGTATAGGCCCTTTGATTTTTTACTAGTGCGGAATGCCTAGGAACTCTAAGAATGTTTTCAGTGATTCACCCAAGGTATATGACACCTAGGGATTCATGAGTCACCTACATAAGTTATTCTATGTTTATTATAGTCGATTTAGTGGCATGAGATTATAATCACCTTCTAAAATTGTAGTGAAATCAGATTCTTCATGAATAAAGGGGTTCCAGTCACATTCATCTGGAATGAGGCTTCTTCAAGAAATGGAGGAGTCTCTAAAGGAAGAAAATAAAACTCCAGCAACTATGAGAGGTACCATCACCATATCCCCATCATTGGTTACAACTTTATTTTATACTAGTGCATCTTATTTTTCCTTTTCTACACCTATTTTAAATAGACTTAATTGTTCTATAGAGATTTTATCTTATGTGATGGATATTGCTAAACCACTTGGAACGAAGAGAGATCAAGATCTTTTTATTCCCACCTATTTTTTCTATCTATCATATTTTGAGCTTTCTTGGGATTCTTTTGGTTCTTGACATGAAATCAGTTGATGTCATATTCTGGGAGGATTAGCTCACTACCAAAAAATCCCAAATTTATTTTCTTCTTTACAAGCTCTCCTTACTTCACCCGATGGTGTTTATTGTGACTTTCAAGGAGAATGGGACTCAAGGTTGAGTAGATATAGACCTTCTTGTGTAGATTTTTGGAATTTGATATCTAAGTTCCCTTTTGATCAGGAGTATGAATCTTTGAGTGATGATCTCCCTCCATTTTTTTGAGTTTCCCGGTGTGATTCCAACAAAATTCTTTGGTTTCCCACCTGTAAGAGAGGTTTAGTTCTCTATCGTCTTAGTGCCTCATAATAAGTGTAACATCCCAAGATTTTATGAAAAATATTCTTTTTAATTTCACTAATGTCTTGTGTTGTACGCTACACCAAAAGGATCTTGCACAACATGCATCCTTGAATTGCCTTGTATTACACGCAATCGCGACCTTCCTCGATAGCGTGTGTAGTACGCAATACCGAGTTTCACTAAACAATGATATGCTATTAAAATATTATTAACACTAGCCATTATGAATAGTAATAAAAACTTTTTGAAATTTTGTCAATTTTATTATTCAAAATGGACTTTATCTTTGGATTCGTAATATAGAAATTAGCTTAGGGTGATATTTTGGTAATTTTCGGATAACTTTCATATTTTGATGAATAGTGAAAATTACTAAATTTTAGTTAAAAACTACTTTTTCAATCGAAATAATTAATAGTGATAAATTATTAATTTGAGTGGTTTTAAAGTATATTTAGAATATATTTTTACAATTTAATACAATTTTGGTCATTGGATGTAATTTCACATTTACACCAGACATAAACAAGTGTTAATATTTTCATAGTTATTATCTCTTAAAAACACGCTATTTGTTGTGACAGCGGAAATTAATTATAAAATTAATTAATGAAACTTATATGTTGGGAATTTTGTAAAATAGAAATCATTTTTGAATTCGGAATATCAATTATAGCTTAGGGTGAAATTTTGGCATTTTTCTGAAAAACTTCAATTTTTGATGAATAGTGAAACTACTGTGTGGAAGTTAAAAAAATTATTTTTTTCATAAATCATAATTTTACCGCTTCTGTGAATGGAATTTCAAAAATCCGAGAGACACGGTTGATGTCAGTAAGTAAAATGTGGTTCAATGAGATGAAAATAATTTTTGGTGAATAGTAACTTTTTACTTTTTTTACCACGGTTAAAAGTAAATAGGGTAATTAAGGGTAAAAATGATATTAATATTACCCTAACACATGTCCTAATCCTATTGGACAAGTGTATCTCGACCAAAAACAACCTTAAGTGTAAAATATTATCATTTATCTCCACTTGGATTGGATTAGGACATTTATTATTATTTAATTCAAAGAAGAGTTAAAAGAGTTAAAATCAAAGTTTATTTACTAAAACATTTTTAATATGGGGATATACATAAGATAAATTTGACAATAAATATTCATTAGAAAGATAAAACTATTTCCTACATAATGAGATTTTATTTGTAATTTTTAGACTTTAAATAATTTAATTTATTTATGACACAACAATGATATAGTAATTACATTTTTACGAAAAATTAACATAATTGATGTTATAAATGCCCGAATAAATATAATATGATATTTTTTATGACATAAACTAATTTTCTAGGTTAATATGAAATGTTATTGTTGATTCAAGTATCTATGTTCGAACTTATCATTCTGTAAGAAATTTCATAAAAATCATGTACCAAATAGTGTCAAAATTGACATAAATTAGATTTTAAAACAAATATTATATTATTAATTGTTATTTATTTCATAAAAATATAAGGTTCTTCCAAATGACTTAGATAAGGATAGATATATTAATACTAAACTACTTGGGGTTCTTTTGGCTTGATATAGTAAGTTTATTAACCATATAGTGTAAGAAAACAAAAAGACACGGTAAAAGTTAAATTATTTAACTTAGAGTTAAATCTAATTGATAAGGTTAAAATAATAACCTAAACTTGTCTAAATCCTATTGGATGAGAGTATTTAGACCCATAACCACTTTATCTTCTAAATAAGACCATTTTAAACCATTATAAACCAAATTTGACCATAATATAAAATAATATTTTGAGATTTTACAAAGTTGCCCCTCTCCTCCTTTATAAAAGGGCACCTCCGCCCTCTCTTCCTCACGCAACTTTGAGCCTTCAAGCTCGTCCAACACCTGCCATTTTATCCTCTCCACTTACCTAGAGACATCCTAGAGGTCCTGGTATTCTTCAAATACCAATTTTAGTGCCCTAAAAGGAGGTCTCAAAGAAGCACTTCAAAAAAGAGGTAATATCCATTACTGATCTTTTTCAATTTCATTCTTCTTCAACTTCTTATTCTTTAGTTGTCTCATGATAAAGTAATAACATCAGTATTTCTTATATACTGATATTTTATTATAAATATGAAACAACTCTAATTAACCTTCTATCCATCCTACGGAAAAAGGAAATCACCGCGCATGCGTACGTACGAAATACCGTCTCCACGCCATGGTGTAATCTATTTTCCGCCACCACATTAATTGGATGGGTATAATGGTGTAATGAGTAACTATATATGAGTATTATAAAGTGATATTGATGTTGAAACAGTATACATACACTTCAACCCAATTCCACGACCATTAGAACGATATCATCGCTTGTGCGTACGTACGGACTACCGTCTCCACTACGCGATGAGATTCATTCTCCACAGTAACCATTCATGAATGATTATAAAGTATATATAGTAAGTACTAATAAAATATATGACATAATAATGATACTGGATTTATGTATATTTATATGTATGTCATCTACTTAATTCCATTCAATTCAATAAGGAAACGAAAACAGCGTTCATGCGTACGTATGGACTACCGTCTCCATGAACGGTGTATTTCTTTCCATTTAATGATTTATTATATATATGTATATTCTGAATATATATATATAAATCATGTTTTATAATCTGGAATTAGGTAATCATGATTTAAGTAATCATATGAATAATTACAAGTCAAAACACGGATGACAAATGAAACAATTTTACCCAAAACGCTACTTTAACATGAATTTACAAAAGAACGGGTAATATAAAGTCATAAGTGAAACATATATGATATAATAACAATGAATATGAATCTGGAATAAGTCAATAACATGATTTATATCATTATACAGGAGGTTTAGACACTTACAAAGCAAGTCGGACCTAAGGTAAGGGAAATATCACAATCTCATTTTTATCCGAGATTGTTTATACTTTGGCATTTACCGGGGTGTATTTTATCATGCACATCCATGTTACCTCAATATGTAATATTGTATCCATCCAATTACAATAGTTTAAATCCAATTTTACCCTTTGGTGAATTTTTAGTAAATAATATGAAAGGAATCTTTTGTCGTTTTTTCGTACGAGGTACTTTTTGACTTTTCCGACAAAAGTACGAAGAATGTTTTTTTAACTTATACGGCATGAATGTATTTTTAAAACATTATTTTCAAGAAGCATAATTTAAAAGTTTTCAAGTTTACTTTTAATCAACATCTTTTATTTTAAAGTTGTATGACATGTTATGAAAGGAAAAATGTTTTTGAAGAAGAAAGGATATTTTCCTCAAGAATGGAGTTCAAGTGTTTTATCAAAATTATTTTCCATCTAAGATAATAAAGGGTTTTGTTTTTATCCCTATTATTACATTGATTTGATCATGTTGTGATGGAATTATTTTTATGAATTCCTTTATCTTATATGAATTGATTTATGATGTCATGATGTTTAAGATTCCCATTTGTATTACATGGGTTATGCAATGATTTATGATTTATGATTTTGTGGCACACATAAGAATGGTTTCATTATGAGATGGGTGGGACCTATATCTACCTACAATGAATTGGGTAAAGATTTTATATCTCATGAGATAGACATGGCTGGAACGGTAGCTTATACCAGTTCAGTGAAACAGGACTGGAACGAGGGTGACTCGGTTCAGAAAGGGACTTTGTCCACTAAGATAGTCTTGGCAATGAGTCTTGACTAACAAGAAATGATTCTCTATGATTATGTGTGTATGCCACAAAGTTTCATGTTTCATGTTATGATTATTTTGATTACATTTCACTGCCATGAGTTATCCCATGTTATGAAATTATGATCTCTTTTGCAGGTTAAGATTTCCAAATGTTATGTGCTTGTGTATACAATGTGATTGATATTTCTTTTTTTTACCCTTACTGAGCATTTGAGCTCACCCTCTAATGTTTTATTTTTCCCAGGATATAAAGAAAGGTTTTAGATAAGGAAACAAAAAGGGGAGAATCGTTATGAGAGATGTTGAAGATCTTTCAACATGATAAGAAGTTTATACTTCGAGTTTCCAAATACACTAAACTATTACGGTCCTTGTGTGTGTGTTATTGTTATGTACTAAGTTTTCCGCAAAAGTAATGTAATTTCAATGTAAGTTAAGGTTCGGGTCTCTACAGTTGGTATCAGAGGAAAGGTTTAGTCAACCTTTGGAAACTAGGATGCGAAAACGTTAGTGAGATCCCTAGAGATATTTCTAAGGTATGTCTAGGGATGTCCCTAAGGATAAGTATACGTATAGGTTATAGTACTAGAATTACGCTAAATATCATAGAATTAAACCTAAGATTTTAGATATTGAGGATACTCCCCCTTTATTATGTTGTTTTCCCCTAGCATGATTTTTTCCTCTCACACTATTCTTTTTGGGTTTTAGAAAATGGCTGGAAACAAGATGATTCACGATAATGGAGGATATGATGGACAATGTAATGATATTATTCATAATGAAATGGGATTTGGAAGTCCAAACCCCATTATTATGCCGAATCAGCAATCTCATAATATGATCAATAAATTAAAATTTGGTAAGTTTCCTGACTTGGCTAATAAGAGAATGATGGAGTTTCATGATGATCATAGAGGAAAGAATGTTCAATTTACCCTATGTAAATCATGTGGGAAGAGGAATCAAGGAGAATGTTTCAAGGGAACTGGAAGATGCTTTTGGTGTGGAAAAGATGGACAAAAAGCAAGTAAGTGCAAAGGAAAAGGTTCAGTTAACACCATGGATGAGGATAATGGTATTGCTACGACATCAAAAATGGTTAAGTGTTTTAAATGTGGAATGTATGGGCATTATGCAAACCAATGTCCTAAGGGAAAGACTCATGAAGAGAATCAGTATGGTTGTATGGGTAGTATTTATGTGGATGATGATGAAGAGACTACAAATGATATGTGAGATGAAAGAATTGTTGACGCTTGGTTAATGGTTTAAGAATGTAGTGGAATGATTACATGTTTATCATGAGTAATGTTGTATAAGTAATCTCATGGTATTATGGAATAAAGAGACATCTAAGGATTGTTACACTATTGTCTTTCCTTGAGTTTTGAAAGTGTATGATTAATGTTTCCAGTATCCATGAAAGGTTATTCAGATATTTTTGGAATGTAGATGATATGCGCATAATGAAGGGATAAGGAGAAAATTAAATGTTTGATAGTATTCATGAGCTCATGACTGATATAAGGAGAAGGTTATATTATGGTTTGAGTATATAGAGTTTTTGGATTTTGGTATGTGGAAAGAGTTAACTTTTGACAGTATTCATGTTTTCACTAAGGTTCAATGGGTATTCATTCTTCAAGAGAATACATGATTAAGGCCTTTGAATGTTTGGAATGTGACCAACAAGACATATCTTATGATATATGGGGATCACCGACAGTATTAAATCTCTGGTAATCGTTTTCACTATATTATGAGAGTGGACTGCAGTATTATGGATAATCCTAAAGATTATAATGGATTATGTTGGACATAAGTTAGTATTGTTTAAGGATAGAAGATTTCCGAAATTATTGATGGGATGTTATAGTAATGTAGTTTTAGAAAAAGGACAACCTGCAGGACGGGCGACAACCCATCACGTCGGACAAGGCTGTGGAAATCGAACCCACAATCGATGTGTGACGGGCCTTTATCGCCTACCACTGGCCTACAGGAAGTCCCTGTTTAGTAGAAACTAGTTTTATTTTATTAAGTAGTACGATATATGAAGTATATGTCCATTTTAGGAACCATATATGATTAATCTCACTATAGAATGACTTATGTATATTTAATAACTTTTGCTAACCTTCTGTTTGAGACAGATGGAATGACCAGTCATTCTATCACATGATCTGCTAACACTTCACGAATAACAAATTCAACTTCATTTATTTAAGAGATGAAGTGGAAATTTTTCAAGGCACAAACAATAGTGAGATTGTACCAAAATAAAGTAAGTATTTATTCTAATTAAAATTCTTCAACTTTAGGGAAATGATCTTGAAAACAAAAAATGTTGTCCTAGTGATCTTATATTTGATGAATCAGATGGTACCTTAGATCGTCACAAATTTATGGCTTTGTTATTGATGGCTTTTCCATAGCCATGTTCTCTACCACTCTTCATCAGAACATGATGATTAGATTTCTCTTCCATATCCATATTTTCACCTATGTGGAAACCCAAATGATTAGTTTATTTGGGTAACTGTTACGTTTCGTACTTTTGTTTTTAAAGATTGGTTTTGATATTCCTTTTTACGATGTCGGTTTCTATTAAAGAAACTTTCGAATAGTAAACCATTTATAACCCCGATGAATTTCGAGGGTGAAATTCATTTTAAGGGGGGTAGAATGTAACAGCCCAAGATTTTAGGAAAATATTCTTTTTAATTTCACTAATGTATTGTGTTGTACGCTACACCAAAAGGAGCTTTCACAACACGCATCCTTGACTTGCCTTGTATTACACGCAATCACGACCTTCCTCGATAGCGTGTGTAGTACGCAATACCGAATTTCACTAAACAACGATATGCTATTAAAATATTATTAAAACTAGCTGTTATGAATAGTAATAAACACTTTTAAAAATTTTGTAAATTTTATTTTTCAAAATGGACTTTATCTTTGGATTCGTAATATCGAAATTAGCTTAGGGTGAAATTTTGGTACTTTTCGGATAACTTTCATATTTTGATGAATAGTGAAAATTACTAAATTTTAGTTAAAAACTACTTTTTCAATCGAAATAATTAATAGTGATAAATTATTAATTTGAGTGGTTTTAAAGTATATTTATAATATATTTTTACAATTTAATACAATTTTGGTCATTGGATGTAATTTCACATTTACACCAGACATAAACAAGTGTTAATATTTTGATAGTTATTATCTCTTAAAAACACGCTATTTGTTGTGAGAGCGGAAATTAATTATAAAATTAATTAATGCAACTTATATTTTGGGAATTTTGTAAAATAGAAATCATTTTTGAATTCGGAATATCAATTATAGCTTAGGGTGAAATTTTGGCATTTTTCTGAAATACTTCAATTTTTGATGAATAGTGAAACTACTATGTGGAAGTTAAAAAAATTATTTTTTTCATAAATCTTAATTTTAATGCTTCTGTGAATGTAATTTCAAAAATTTGAGAGACACGGTCGATGTCAGTAAGTAAAATGTGGTTCAATGAGATGAAAATAATTTTTGGTGAATAGTAACTTTTTACTTTTTTTTACCACGGTTAAAAGTAAATAGGGTAATTAAGGGTAAAAATGATATTAATATTACCCTAACACATGTCCTAATCCAATTAGACAAGTTTATCTCGACCAAAAACAACCTTAAGTGTAAAATATTATCATTTAGGCCCACTTGGATTAGATTAGGACATTTATTATTATTTAATTCAAAGAAGAGTTAAAAGAGTTGAAATCAATGTTTATTTACTAAAACATATTTAATATGGGGTTATACATATGATAAATTCGACTATAAATATTCATTAGAAAGATAAAACGATTTCCTACATAAAGGTATTTTATTTGTAATTTTTAGACTTTATATAATTTAATTTATTTATGACACAACAATGATACAGTAATTACATTTTTAAGAAAAATTAACACAATTGATGTTATAAATGCCCAAATAAATGTAATTTGAGACTTTTTATTACTTAAACTAATTTTTTAGGTTAATATGACATGTTATTGTTGATTTAAGTAACTTGGTTCGAACTTATCATTCTGTTAGAAATTTCATAAAAATCATGTACCAAATTGTGTCAAAATTGACATAAATTAGTTTTTAAAACAAATATTATATTATTAATTGTTATTTAATTCCTAAAAATCTAAGGTTCGGCCAAATGACTTAGATAAGGATATATATATTAATAATAAACAACTTTGGGTTCGTTTGGCTTGATATAGTAAGTTTATTAACCATATAGTGTAAGAAAACAAAAAGACACGGTAAAAGTTAAATTATTTAACTTAGAGTTAAATCTAATTGATAAGGTTAAAATATTAACCTAAACTTTTATAAATCCTATTGGATGAGATTATTTAGACCCATAACCACTTTATCTTTTAAATAATACCATTTGAAACCATTATAAACCAAATTTGACCATAATATAAAATAATATTTTGAGATTTTACTAAGATGCCCCTCTCCTCCCTTATAAAAGGGCACCTCCTCCCTCTCTTCCTCACACAACTTTTAGCCTTCAAGCTCGTCCAACCCCTGCCATTTTCTCCTCTCCACTTCCCTAGAGACATCCTATAGGTCCTGGTCTTCTTCAAAGACCAATTTTAGTTCCCTAAAAGGAGGTCTCAAAGAAGCACTTCAAAAAAGAGGTAATATCCATTACCGATCTTTTTCAATTTCTTTCGTCTTCAACTTCATCTTCTTTAGTTATCTCATGATAAAGTAATAACATCAGTATTTCTTATATACTAATAAGTTATTATAAATATGAAACAACTCTAATTAACCTTCTATCCATCCTACGGAAAAAGGAAATCACCGCGCATGCTTACGTACGGAATACCATCTCCACGCCATGGTGTAATCTATTTTCCGCCACCACCTTAATTGGATGGGTATAATGGTGTAATGAGTAACTATATATGATTATTATAAATTGATATTGGTACTGAAATAGTATACATACACTTCAACACAATTAGATCACCATGGGAACGATATCATCGCTTGTGCGTACGTACAGACTACCGTCTCCACGACGCGATGAGATTCATTCTCCACATTAACCATAAATGAATGATTATAAAGTATATATAATAAGTACTAATAAAATATATGACATAATAATGATACTGGATTTATGTATATTTATATGTATGTCATCTACTTAATTCCATTCAATTCAATAAGCAAACGAAAACAGTGTTCATGCGTACGTATGGACTACCGTCTCCATGAACGGTGTATTTCTTTCCATTTACTAATTTATTATATATATGTATATTCTGAATATATATATATATAAATCATGTTTTATATTCTGTAATTAAGTAATCATGATCTAATTAATCATATGAATAATTACAAGTCAAAACACGAATGACAAATGAAACAATTTTACCCAAAACGCTACTTTAACATGAATTTAAAAAAGAATGGGTAATAAAAAGTCATAAGTGAAACATATATGATATAATAACAATGAATATGACTCTGGAATAAGTCAATAACATGATTTAAATCATTATACAAGAGGTCCAGACACTTACAAAGCAAGTCGGACCTAGGGGAAGGGAAATATCACAATCTCATTTTTATCCGAGATTGTTTATACTTTGGCATTTACTGGGGTGTATTTTATCATCCACATCCATGTTCCCTAAATATATAATATTGTTTCCATCCAATTACAATAGTTATATCCAATTTTACCCATTGGTGAGTTTTTAGTAAAGAATATGAAAGGAATCTTTTGTCATTTGTTCGTACGAGGTACTTTTTGACTTTTCCGATAAAAGTACGAAGAATGTTTTTTTTAACTTATACGGCATGAATGGATTTTTAAAAAATTATTTACAAGAAGCTTCCTTTACATGTTTTCAAGTTTATTTTAATCAACTTCTTTTATTTTAAAGTTGTATGACATGTTATGAAAGGAAACATGTTTTTGAAGAAGAAAGGATATTTTTCTCACGAATGGAGTTCAAGTGTTTTATCAAAATTATTTTCCATCTAAGATAATAAAGGGTTCTGTTTTTATCCCTATTATTACATTGATTTGATCATGTTGTGATGGAATTATTTTTATGAATTCCTTTATCTTATATGAATTGATTTATGATGTCATGATGTTTAAGATTCCCATTTGTATTACATGGGTTATGCAATGATGTATGATTTATGATTTTGTGGCACACATAAGAATGGTATCATTATGAGATGGGTGGGACCTATATCTCCCTCCAATGAATTGGGTAAAGATTTTATATCTCATGAGATAGACATGGATGGAACGGTAGGTTATACCGGTTTAGTGAAACAGGACTGGAATGAGGGTGACTCGGTTCAGAAAAGGACTTTTTCCACTAAGATAGTCTTGGCAATGAGTCTTGACTAACAAGAAATTATTCTCTATGATTATTTGTGTATGCCACAAAGTTTCATGTTTTATGTTATGATTATTGTGATTACATTTCACTGCCATGATTTATCCCATGTTATGAAATTATGATCTCTTTTGCAGGTTAAGATTTCCAAAAGTTATGTGCTTGTGTATACAATGTGATTGATATTTCTTTTTTTTACCCTTACTGAGCATTTGAGCTCACCCTCTTATGTATTCTTTTCCCCAGGATATAAAGAAAGGTTTTAGGTAAGGAAACAAAAAGGGGAGTATCGTTATGAGAGATGTTGAAGATCTTTCAACATGATAAGAAGTTCATACTCAGAGTTTCCAAAGACACTAAACTATTACGGTCCTTGTGTGTGTGTTATTGTTATGTACTAAGTATTCCGCAAAAGTAATGTAATTTCAATGTACGTTAAGGTTCGGGTCTCTACAATAAACTAGTGTATATTCCATCTTATTGGATGGAACCAGGTAAAATGAAGGAGTTAAATATTCTATTGGATAATCTTATAGAGAAATGATCTATACACCCATGTGTGTCCCCTTGGGCGGTCCTGGTTCTCTTTGATAAGAAAGATGATGGTTCGCCGCACCATTATGTTTATTATCAAAAACCCAATCAAGTTATAATAATGAAAATGTTATTTTTCCATGGATTGATGATATTTTTGAATAGTTTAAAGGGAAAAGTTGGTTCTTGAAGATTTATCTTTGATATGGTTACCATCAGTTGAGAATAACAGAATGTGATATTTTGAAAACCTCATTTAGGAGTAGTTATGGTAAATATGATTACCATTCCATGTCATCATGTCTCAACAATTCTCCTAATTTCAATGTAGAATTGATGAAAAATATTTTCCATCATTATTTTGATACTTTTTTGTTAGATTTTTGTGGATGAAATCCTTGTTTACTCTATGCCTGAGGAGGAACATTTGGGTCATCTGAGAGTAGTTCTATAATAATTGAGGAATAAATGAATTTATGTGAATTTTTAGAAATGTGATTTATGGATATTGGATGTAATTTTCTTGGGACATGTGGATTCAGAAAATGATATTTCATTTGATCCTGAAAAGGTGAAGGCTGTTATGACATGGGAACAACCATGAAATTTTATCAAGATTCAGAGCTTCTTCGGTCATGAGGGGTACTATCACATGTTTTTAAAGGACTTCTCAAAGTTGGATTCTTTAATGACTTATCCAACATGAAAAGGATTAAATTTTTCTTGGGATAAAAATTTTTATAGTTATTTTATTGAGTTGAATCATCTTTTTACTACAACAATAGTGTTGACTCTCCCATATGCTGCCTAGGGCAATGTGGCCTTTTTTGATGTACCGAGTTCAGTTTTTGGTTGTGTTCTTACTTATGGTGATCTTGTTGTTGCTTATGGATATCATCATCCTAGGTAACACGAGAAGAACTATATGACCCGCGACATTTAATATATAGCTGTGATACACACACTTAAAATTTGGTGGAACTAACCTTTAAATAATTTCATTCTATGTTTACATACAACTTGTGATTGAGTTATATCTATTCCCAAAAATATTTGAATCTCCACTAGAGGTGTTGGGTGGAATTCCTATAATCATTCTACTTCGACACTACCTATACCCTGTGGAAAATGAATTTCATCATGGATGCTTTGAATAGGAAAATTTTGACCTAGGAATTGAAATAATTATATGAATAGTTGAACTTGATATCCCTTTTTGAATAGTTTTATATTGTATTTTGGGAATCAGGGGTGGAGTGGCGAATGTTTAGTTGAAATCCACTCTTCTCGATATGATTCTTCAAGATCATTATCTTGGTAAAGAGTTCCTTTTCATTATAGACTCTATTTATGGTGGGGAGACCATGTAAGAATGGTCATTCTCCAATCAAGGAATTTTATGGTATCAGAATATCTTTGGTGTGTCATTAGTGGCAGGTAAAGTTGTGGTGGGGGATTTCAAAAATTTCCACTAGTATTTATACCCAAGAACCTTGAATGTCTTCTATAACATGCGGTGTAAACTATGGTTGCTAGGTATGAGATAAGAATTGATGAATTTGTCTCTCACTTGAATAACAGATATTGGTCTTATATAGGAATGATACTCTGGTGGGGGGGGGGGGTGATTTAAGTTATTCTAAATTAAACTATTTCTCTCAAAATCTTGTTCCATGATTAGACAGAATGTAAAATTTATTCCTTTCTAATATGAAACAGATAAATGGGCATAGAATAAGAATTTTTTTCATTATTCGCCCACACATTGATATATATAAGGATCTTAAGATAACTATTTTCCAATATACCAAAATTCAATATCAACACTAATTGTATATGGTTGAGAGTGGATTCACTAACTCCGATAGTATAAAAATTGTTAAAGTTTAAATGTGATTACTCTCATATAAAACAATGACTTTCTATCAATCAAGTACACTAGTTTGATCTTCATAAATAAAAATACAAAAAATATTACACCTATATTAGTGTAAAAATGAGATCATTATTTATCATGTTAATGATATCATTACTATTATTCTTCACATTTGGATATACACTCCAATGGTATTTAAACTGTATATGATTTTCCAGAACACCACTCTTGGTAATTTGTCTCAATTCTGGTTTTATTTTCCCTAGATATAATCAAAAATCTATCTCCACATTACAATAAAAAATTGATGTATATGATTTGTCCATATTGTATGCATCCTTCATTATCATGAAAAATATATTCCCCCTATTATATATAATAAATATATCTAAAATAATCAAATAATGTTTCTAAGTATCATCTAGAGACAACTAGTTTAAAAAAATTGAATTCCTTAATTTTTTACATAAAATCTCTTACACCATATCCTAAAATTTCATTATGTAATGATTTCAAATTTTATATCCATATGAAAATCATTTATTTTTTCAAAAAGATCTTCTTGAAATCGATGTTTTTATTTAATCTATAATATTTTTGAGAATATACATATGGATTTTCATTAATCACTACGACACAATTAACTTTTTTTTAAAATCCCAAAAACATCAACTATTATGTGAACTACACTCTCATTTTAAGAAAACCATTTATTATAAATTCATGATGTCTTGTTATGGTTTAAAATTTAGACCATAGTCCATAAACTACAAAATTCCCATTAATCTTTAAACTTAGTTGGTGTATCATGGTGTAATTATTTCCCATTACACTATAGTATTATCTTTTCCTTCCATTGAAATTCCTCCATAAAATGATCACGAATTATCCTAAATAATTACAAAATAATTCTTCAAACATATCTTTTAGTGACTCATCATGGAAATAAAATTCCATTTTATATATAATTATAATATAATTTTTAACCCTATGTCTAAAACTTCTTTAATATCCTTAAATTTAATGACGATACCAAACATAAATTCATAATTATATTTTTAGTCCATTTAATGAAATTATAGTCAAAGTTGTAAGTAAACACCACCAATTAATACATAATTATATTTTATGTTAATAGATAAAAATATTTCAAACAGATTAACAGATAATAATTTATCAATCATCTAAGTTGTACTCACAAAATAAATAAAATATATAAAACTATACTATCAATTTTAACATTATTTATATTTTTAAAATATATGTTAATATATTATAGATCTACTAGTTATTTTCATTAGAATCTAACATAAACTCATTTCATTGAAATAATTAGTACACCAATAGTTTCGTATGTGGATTTAGATGAAATATTGAAAATAAAATAAAAGATATTTTGGTATATTTTAATTATATGATTAACAATATTTATTTTTTATCTATCTATCTAAATTAATGAAATTAGTAACTTCAACCTATCGTAATTTCAGTGTATTAATATTTAATGAAATTTATTGCTTGAATTAAAATTAAAATTAATTATTATTTGTTCCTATACTTTTGAGTTCATTTCATAATTTGTAAATTAAAAGAAAAAAATTATAATGATGAAATACATGCTAACTTTTCAAGTGAATTATATTTTAAAAATTTAAAAAATAAAATTATCAATGATATTTTTATATTTGATACTATATTTTAAATAAATCATGTGTAAATACACCTACCACTACCCAGTGTTATGTTTTTGATCAACTACAAAAAAAAATCCCATATGTGAAGGATATAATTAAAATATTTAAAAAAAACCTAATTTACATACATTCTAATGATAATATAATAACTTTATCAGAGAAATATGGATTGAAGATCATTAATATGGGGAAAATCAAGGATCATATAGTTCTTTTAATTTATTTTCACATTAAATTTATCTTCTTCATCATCGTTTAAAATATTCCACCTATGAAAACCTCTCTAGGGTAAAAATTACTTCCAATTGAGGTCAAATAAAATCGTAATATATAACATAACTTTTATAAAAATCATTAATGTTATAACCCTACATAGATAATCTATCAGTAAGACTCCAAACTAAACCACACCATGACCAGAAGGGCATTCCCGATCTCCATGGGCTGGTGACTATCACCCGAGCATCAAATAATCACTATAGGGAGTGATTTCACCGAACCTAAACAATGATACAAGTAATATATATACATGATGAATAATAACTAGAAAAATTTATTCCATAAAAAAAGAAAGACAAGGTAGTGAAACAATATAAGGCAGTTAGATAAAAAAACAAGGTACATATTAAATAACCAAAAAGGAAAACTAAAACAATAAAACTACATTGTGTGATAGGTGGGTGACATCCCACCATCTCACCACTAGCTACCAATAACCTGATGATAGAAACCTCGCCACGTCACAATAGGTCCTTTCCCTTTCCTACATAATATGCCAATATGAGGTCTACAATACCTTAAAATAGTGTTTAAGTTGTACGCTAAAAGGGATATGTAGGATTCCACCAATGTGTTAAATATCAAGTCTTTATAAAAAATCCCAATATGATAATTTTTTTTAAAAAAGGGAATGATAAACAGTTAAAAAATTATATATCAAAATCCTTGAAAATAGTTCCACTTCATCAATATTTGTTAAACAAGTCAAGATAATATAATTTAAAATCATAATTCCAATAATATAGTTACATTTATCAAGGTATTTATTTTAAATCCAAACAACACCAGACAAATTAAAATGGTAAGCACCCATAGGATAACAAAGAACAAGCTAACTAGTTTACTCATACCAAGGTAAATTGAAATGATTAGTGTTCAATCAATTACCTAGGACACTACACGTTGAGAATAGAGGAACACCCCATCAGTGAACTCCCTCAATTTCAAGATCATTCCCTTAAGACACATTTCCCAGTGAATAGAGGAACTCCAAATGAGTGACCCCTAATGGAAATAATAGAAAAGTCCCCACACAAAACCCTATAGATAGGTACCCAAGGATCCCATGTTTGGAATAAATCAATCAGTTCAAAAGGGATTATCAATTAATAAACAATTCTAATCAATTATTTTTAACAAAAAAATACATTAAAACCCATTTTCACAATCCAATTCAAAATTCATTGAACGAATTTTTTTTTACAAAAATGAGGGAAAACCATATTTTCTAAAAACAAATTTACACACACAAATAAACTAATAGATTAATCATCCCAATTAATTTATAAATATTTTATAATAGATTGAAAAAATTTTCTTTCAAATTTGATTGTCTAGAGATGGAACCAATGACATAAAATTGAGGTCACATATCATAAAGGATTGAATCCACACAGTAAGATTGGAATGGGAATAATTATAGAAATGAACAGATGCCTTAAAATCATTTATTAAATATTATAACCAAATTCCATAAGAAAAAGGTTCCTCAAAAAGGGTAAATAAATATATACCTCCAGAAAATCATGGACCTCACCACAACCACTATAATAGCCTACCAGCATAAGATAATCACATGAAGGAATCTACAATGGATAAATATAGATCAAAAAAATGATCCATTGACTCTGAAAAATTATATTCAATCACCTCTACTAAACCAAAATATCATGAAAGAATGGAAGAGATAATGAAAAACTTACCAAATGAGTACCAACCAACCAAACTGGAGATCAAAGTGCTGATTAAAGAGGTCCAAATGAGTAATTCCACCCTAAAATACATGGCTTAGTCTTAGGGATAAAGATAGGTGGTTCTAATTGAATGATGGGGAAGCTAGGAATGATATGAATAAAAAAACTAGGAATAAAGGATTCATGATGAGAATACTATGATTTTCATGTAATCTAAAAAAGGAATCGCCTCATATTAAAAGTATAAAGTCACCCAATCATGATGTAAACAAGATTCATATTCTGAATTCTTTTGACACTATGAATTGAACTCATGGATTTTCCATAGAGTTATTTCCAATCATGAATATAAATTTCATAGTGTGAAAGTCCCCTAAATCTATATCCCAATTCCATTTCAATTATAAAATAACCCCCAGTCTTATTCGACACACTCTGAGCCCAATATAGAATCTCTTAAATATTAAAATATATTGTGCCATTAATAGGATGTTAAAATTATTTATAGGACCCCAGAATACCCTTAGAGGGGAAGGGTGAATTAGGGTTTTAATGTTTTATTCTAAAGAAATGGATCATGTTCCCCTGTTGGTAGAACCATGATAAAATTATTCGATGGAATAACACATTATTCAAACATTAATTTTCATAATGAAAGCACACCAATTTTACTTGGTTCACCACTAAGGACTAGTCCATGTATAATACCTTGAATGTGTTTTAGTTGTACCTAAATAAAAGAATATTTACTAGTTTTGGAATACATAAGTTAATACATAGACACATTGTACCAAGAAAAATTCCTTTATAAGATTATACAGATAGCACACCACCTCCCTCAGAATACTTTTTTTGACTCCCCCTAGCTCACTACATTGAGAGATGTATTAAATAGTTTAACTAATTAAAGGTTATTTCAGTATAATGGATTTTAATTATTTTTCCCTGACCAGCATGAGACAATTCTTTCATTTATTTCCAAAGTTTATATTCATTAAAAAACTATTCACTTGAATCAGATGTTAAAAAACTGATGTTTGTGAAGCTACTTCAGGAAGATATTTATCGAATCAGCCAACGGTCTTGAAGAATGTCTCATTCATAGAAAAAAATCCATTGAAATTCTCTATATGTTATCATGGAATTATAAATCATTGTGAAAATCATTTTTCTAAGACATTGAAGCATTGTTAAATACAAATACAACTTTCTCTCAATGCTCAAGCCCAAAATGAATAAATTATTTTTGACGATCTTAGCCTTAATGAATTAAAATTTATTTAGACTTTTCTTCAAATATTATTTATGTAAAATGAAGTGAGAGTGGAATCATATATATGGGGTCACCATTTCATGATTCCCCCATGCCTCCAGCAGATTTTTCAGGAACCTCCAAATCCATTTTCATAACGATTCAGTTAAATTTAACCCACTCATATAGCTTCTCATTGTCAGGGAGATTACTGTGAATCCTTCATTCAATAATGATTCTCCACTTCTCATAGTGAAATAGATTACCATCACCCCATCACAACATTCACAATGATTAGTTATATTATTCACACCTTCACAAATCTCAGCCTTTGTGTGACCAAGTATTAAAAAACCAATGCATTTACCATATTAATTAATATTTAATTACAAAAAATCACATTTTGAGATTCCTACCTCATCCTCATCATTTTGTGCCCAATTTGTTTAAAAAAGTGTAAATGATGCAACCTTCAACAACGTATTCAATTTATACTATAATATCGCATTCCTTGAAAACTCTCTAATAAAACTTGTTTAGATTAGAAACAAACAAAACCCATATTTCATTTCCAAAAAATAATGAAATTTTTTGCAATATTCATCCCACTATAGTACATTCTGTACATGTAATTCAATATAAAAGAAAGATACTATAGAAATAAGTGAGGCCACAACTCCCTCACCAATGATTCACACTCCCAAGTCTCATGAGAATCTAATCCTTACGAACACAATAGTTTGAATAATGGAATTGACTTACCATTAATGGATTTCAAATGCGATTAAATGATCTTAATTGGTTTCTATACATTGGAAAAAATGGATGAAACTCATTATCATCCCAAATGAAAACCTGGGAAAGATAAGGATGGGACTTCTTGAGATGAGATATGTGAAAAAATCATGAATACCTATCAAATGAGCTGGTAATTACTACCAATATAGAACATGAATAAGTTGATAAGTGACCTTAAAACTTCCAAAATATCACAAAGATAGATTCCCCTATTACTCAAATAGAAATTGACCCAATCCAAGAGAAAATTTATAGAAAAACCGGTCACCAAAGAACTAAAAAGGACGATGCTGATGATCTTTATATTATTTATTCCACCTCTAATATATAACCAAAGGTTGGTGTATATCTTAAATCCTTATCAATGTCTCATGAATGAGAGTTTGTCCCACAAGAGAGGCCTTTCCCACATATAACCAACAAATATGCGAGGTGACCATATAAAGACTATACAGGTTCCATTCTAATTGACTGCTGATAAATATCATATAAGAAAATTGAACCTATCCCAGATTAATATCTGATTATCCAATAAAATCCAAGACACAAACAAAAATGTTATCATGTAGAATCCAAATAGCATGCTCGTTCTATCGATCTAATTTTGGATGGTAAATTGTGCTTAATTTTAATTATTTCCCATCACCTCTAGGATATTCTTCTAGAATTGAATTTAAATATGGGATCCCTATATAAGACAATGGTAGTGAGGACACCATGAATCACCATGATCTACTGAATGTGAAACATACCTAGATCAACTTTTTTATGGTGTCCCTGATTGGAAAAAATGTAATGATTTTTTCCAATCAATCAATCACCACCTATATTTCATTCTTTCCTCATAGATTCCATGGTAATCTAACAAATATGTCTATAGAAACGTCATCCCATTTAAAGATAGGAACAAGAAGAGGAAATATTAGACTAATGGGATTGAAGTGTTATAAATTTATTTATTAGTATTTTCAACAATGAGAATCATAACCAGATATGTCATGCTTCATACCTGACCACAAGAAACACTATCTCATTCTATCAAAAATATTCTTATTGCCTAGGTGAATGAGCCATGAATAAATATGACAACAATGAAAGACTGAAATAATTACATATCATGAAATTAAAAAACAATACTTGAATTAGAAAATACCATCATTAGCGATAGACCAACCAAAAAATATATCCCAAATATATGAAGTTTCCCAAATTCCCCTAAAATCTTAATACTTCTTCTGGAAATACATAATAGACTCAGAGAGAGACAATGTTAACTGAAAACTGATTAGAACTATAATTTAATTGTAAGGAACATGAACACAGTATCCCAGAGATGGGGCCTTACTTTATTACATTAGTTAGATTACAAGGAATCACATCCTAAAGTACTGGATAGTTTAGTATCATTAGAAAACCATAAAAATCCTAATTTATTACATTACAACATGAAATTAAATACCACATATCAACTTTTTTTTAATCAACCATAAACTCCTATAATATCCCTACATGTCATTCATAATACACATCTTTGTATCATAAGAAAAAAACATTAGAAAGTGGTGATATTAGATGATTATTAAGTGTAAGAAATATATTTTAAATATAAATAAATAGGAATTCATATTGAATGAACTAACACACATGTCGTTAAAAGTAAACTTGATCATAATATGAAAGAAATATAAACTATTTAAATAATTCCACAACAATACCTAACCTTGGAAATTCTACTAGTTTAATAACTATGTGGAATATAAATAATTAGTTTCATAACAAGGTAATTCATATTGAAATATATAATAAACATATTTTCATGGTCTCGTTCCAAGACTACACAAAAATGTGTAAAAACCAAAACAATTTTGTCTCAGGAGACATATTGA
Source organism: Viscum album (assembly GCA_963277665.1). Taxonomy (NCBI): domain Eukaryota; kingdom Viridiplantae; phylum Streptophyta; class Magnoliopsida; order Santalales; family Viscaceae; genus Viscum; species Viscum album. Next base: position 1,229,963,262 of record OY728133.1, on the reverse strand, counting down.
TGAAACATGGGGCTATATAGGGCCCAACACAACACTTAATAAGACCAATTATTTCCTCATATTAAAGGGGTAAAACATAATCAAAAAATACATTAATATTGAAACTAACATATGAAATTTAAATAACTTTCCCCAATAAGTAATCATAAACACTAACCATTCAATGTAATATGGTGAATGGTATCAAGACAGAACATACATATTCAATTTAAAAATAAACCATTAAATAAAGTATAGTAGATGATATCATAAAATACTATTCCCAATTAAACATAATAATCAAAAAGAGTGTTGAAATAGATGAAAATACTCTTATAAAATTGTTGAGTTATTCTTGAGAGAAACACTCTTTTACTTTGAAAAGAAGAGTTCTTTTCTAAAATATTTATATAAAAACCTAAGTGAACTAAGAATTTTTTATTGTAATAAAATATTTGATTTTTCAAAAATAAGGGTCGATTAAAACAGAATATAGTGTGCACTTTAAAATATGTATGAATTCATGAAATTCCCTTTAATTGGGCTTGTTTATTTTGAATAATTTGAGAACGATTCTTTTAAAAAATGAAACTACACATAAAATAAATAAGTATTATGATTGGTACATATATATATAGTACATTAAATCATAATTTATTAGGATTACGTAAGAATACTTAAGAATTTTAATTTTGTAAATAGAGACAATGATTAACCAAAAAGAAGATGGAGGTTCGGGCAGAAACCCTTACCTTATGTTCGAATCTGTTCTGCACTTTACTATAAGGACCTACAATTTGAAATTATAATAAAAAATAATTTCTTTAAGAACCTATTATATATGTATATATTTTATTATAATTTTATTACATTCATTTTTGGCCTATTTGTTTTGTGATAAGATAGAATTTTGTCATTTTGGAGTGTCTGTTTCCTTGATTTAGTGACTTGTTTGCTTGATTATAAGTAATGGATATCATGTAAAATAGGGGTAATTTTCTATAATTGTAATTAAATATTATTAATGATCAAAAAAAGGTTATTATTTATTATTTATTATTATTTTTATATTTTTTATGATGAATTATTAGAAAACATAATAATAATAATAATAATAATAATTGTTTAGCTCAATTTTAGCGTTTTCTCGATCACAATGAACTAGTTTTGATTTATTATTTAATATCATGTATAAAATATTGTTCTAGAAAATTAAATAAGATATAATAAAAATTATATAATATATTTAAACCATATAATGTTTTAATTATAAGACATGATGGAGAAATTAATGAATGAAAGTTTATCACCCATGAAGTTTATTAATTAGATCCTTCTGGACGATGATTTCATTTTGAAAAATCGAGCGGAGAGAGAGAGAGTATGGAGATTTATAATGTATATAACATAAATATGATATAAATACATTATATAGATGATAATGGTGATATAATTATCATTTGGATAGAGAAGAAAAGCTGAGGATATTAAAAGAATATAAATTGAAATGGAATTAAAAGAAAAAGGAAGAGGCTTTACCTCTTGAATTATCATCTTTGAGATCCTCCTCTGGGAAAAGAGTTTTTGTATTTTGGTAAGATAATGAAATATTAGACATGGGTGAGATATTAGGGAAGATTATTTGGGTATTTTGTTTAAAATCATCAAGGTTTAGGTTTGTGAAGAGAAGACAGGGTGAATGGTGTTATTTATAGTAGAGGAGAGGGGTTCTTTCACATTAATTTATTCATTATTATATTATTATGATAAAGGAAATAAACAATGTTTGTTCATGTTACTATGTATAATAATGAGTTCACGTTCTTTCGAAACAATGGTTTTTACATCCCCCAAACATCACCTACGACTCAATAAATCATGTTTTTATTATTTATTGTAAAATATCGCATTTCACTATTCAAAAAAATGCATGTATTTTTGAAAAATAGGAAAAATTAACTAGAACCATTTTTTGATGGGTATAATTAAAAAATTAACTCCATTTTATGAAAATAATTTTATGAAATATGAGACATTTAATGTTCAATTAAAACCATAATTTACTAAAAAAATAATGATTTTAAAATTATAACTGATTTTATAACACTTTTAAAAATTAATAAAAGTCTCATAAAATTATCCAAAAATAATAAGACAAAAAGATATTTCTTTAAGAATTAATTTTATAAAAATAAATTTTCTTTTAAATCATTTTATTAATTATACTTTTTTAATTAAATATTTATGACTCAATAAATTACAATCCCTTAATTATTAATTTTATAAATTTTCATTTACCTACACAATGATATAATTATTTCATAATTTCATTTATAAGATTCCTAATTTTAATTTATAAAAACACTTGTTTAGTTACTATTTATTTGGATAAATAACTGTTCACAAGGTTCAAATTACTATTCCTAAGGTCAAGTTACTATTTCATCAGTATAGATTCATTGACTTTTAGGAAAACCTATTATTTCACTAATTAATCATTTATGACGCTTTTATTATGTTCGCTATGTGATTTTATATGATCAATACTATATTAAATGAACCTAAGATGGAAATTTTTTTTGAGATAGTTTGGATCATTACATTCCCCCCTCCTAAAAAAAATTCATCCTCCAAATTTATAAACTGTCAACTAGAAAAAATTTTGGGTAGTTCATTATCATATGCTTCTCTAGCTCTCACATTGACACATAAATTTTATTATTGTTCAAAAGTAATATTACTAGCTGAGTCATCTAATTTCTCAACAACTATTCTTTAGTGTCCAAAATCTAGATAGGCTCTTCACAGTAAGATAAGTTAGGTTCTAATTATATTCCTTAAAAAGTGAGTACTTATGTTGGTTCTGGCATGTAATTTTTCAACAACGAGATATGAAACAATTTTTGTACCTTAGAAAGAATATTAGACATTAATTGACAATAATCCACAACATCGATTCTCTCAAGAATTTTAAAAGGACCAATGTACGTGGGGAATAGTTTCCCATACTTCGCAATTATTATAGCACCATTCCATGGAGATACATTCAAGAAAATGTTATCTCCCACATGAAATTCACTACAACAAATGAGGATATATCCACACTTATATATACACTATTTAAAAAAACCATGGCTATATTTTAAGAGCTATCCACAAGTCATAAAATACCCATGGAATTACCCCCTTTCTCCTAATTTTCCAATGAACCCTACCCCATTTCTTCCCTACCTGCTCATGATCCCCACCTCCCTCCCTTACTCCTAGTGACCCTCCTCATACAGCATTGTCAGCAAAACACTCACCATTATACTTCTTTGATGCTTCAACCATGTTAGGTTGATTCTCCTCTGAGGATGTGGTCACCTCACCTCCCCATCGATTCTACTCTGAGGGGGTTATCTCACCCCCTCCTCCGATGCACCACCTATGTGGCCACGCCGCCTCCCCACCTCCCCTCATTCCTGTTCCTCTATGACCTTTCATGTTTTTAGGTATTCTTAAATTCATTCTCTAGCGATTTTAGGTAATAATCATCATATATTACCATCATCATTACTCTTATTTTATCCACTCTTGTTTTAATGGATCCCCTTAAGGTTTTCAGTTCCGATTCCACTATAACATGATGGAAATGACCATGAATATTGGGTTTTTAGTGTTTCTTAGATATCAGATGTCTCATGATGTATAAAACATTCCATCACTCATCATTTTAGAGATGGTATGAGGAAAAATGTATTTTTTGAATTTTTAGTTAAATGTATTGTAATATCCTACTAATAAAGTGTTTCTTATTACAAATTTTTCCATGATTAATTTAATCGGTATATTTTAGGACTATTTAAGTAAGTTGGTTATTGTTTCAGAATGTGGAAGAACCTCAATAATAATTTAGGAATCTATTCCTATTTGGTTTTTTAAATAATTAATTATAATTTTTTCATTTAATTTTTTCAATTTCATGGCATGAGGTAAGTTTCTAGGATGCTATTCAATCTTAGGTTTAGGTTTTCAGCTTTAGTGTTTTTAGAATAAAGTTAGTTGCGTGTTCTATATTTTTTATATTTCCCAATTTGATAGTTGATTATTAATTTATTTTGTTATTAAATTTAAATTTCTTTTCTGGGAGTCACTTGAGAACTTTTGTGGGTCGTCTTTGAGAAGTGATCGTCTTGGGTGTACCACATAGTGGTTTCTTTCATAAACCCACTCTCATGGTTTTTTATTAAAGAGAAGACCTCACATTCCCTTAGGTGATGCATAAGGGTGGTATTGGGGAGAAACATAGATAGAAATCAATCATTGGTATTTGAGTTTGGACCTGTGTGTGGTCTATCCACGTCTCTTTCAATGCGGGGTGTGGTTTTAGAACCCCCATGTAGATAGTGGCTTTTTTGGAGGTGATTTATTTTAGTCTAGTTATATGGGATGTGCCCCTAATGTTTTTTGATCTAGAACCCGCAAAGTGAGTTGTTTATAAAGAGATTTTCCATGAATTTTTTGGTTGGAGAGTTCATCAAATAGAGGCGTGGTTTGAGACCCAAGTGGGGGATGTTCGTTTTTAGACAAATTTCCACATGTGATGCCAATGCAATTCATTTGATGTTCATAGATAATTTCATTGGGTAGTCCAAGGGGTATAACATTAGCTATTTTACAACTCTATAAAGGCAAGAAAAAGTATTATTTTGGATGTTTCTTGGATGTTTAGACTAATTTAATATGGTTTGAGTAGTTGACGTTTTGGAACATCATGATGGAGTTTTAATACAATTGTAAGCTTTAGGTTGGGCTGAATCCACAGGGTGATGGTTAAGGATGGGTGTCACTGTGATTAGGCTGGAGATGGTTCCGAGGAACCCTTTACGACTTTCTTATGGGTGTGGCGTTTCTTAATTATTCCATTGTGGATGAGGTGATGATCTTGCATGAGTGAGTTTTTAGAGTCAGTAGATGTGGTTTTACTATCTATATTTGATCATGATTTTATAGATGTGATATAGGGGACCGTGGGTGCCCCATGTTTTTTTATCCTTGAGAGGGCTAGTGCTTATTTAGTCATTGGTGTATTTGGGTCTTTCATTAGAACATAGAGTTTGGAAGTGTGAGCCTATTGTGGATATTTTTTATAATTTTTGTTTCATTATTTTGATTTAATAGGGTATTATAGCTTACACCAGATATGGTTGAGGAAGTTTCTTACTCATGTACATGAAATAGGATAATAACTTTGGGATATTACTAAATATAGATCTGGCCCTGAGACTGATATGATGTTTTCATTCATTAGTATACTATTTTTGTTAGACATGTCATATGGAGATAATGGATAATCATAATTAGTGTACCCCATAGTTTATAGTTACATAATGGATATAGGATCACTGGGAATGGTTTTTTAGATTTTACTAATTGTGGTCATGGAGTCGAAGAAATCCCATCATGAAATATTTTTCTCCTCCATATATTTGAAGTGTCAAACTTATCCACTTGTTAGAGAAGGATAGAATCAAATGATATTCTTGGAAAATAGGCTTGAGATATCCAACAATAAGTCTATGAGGAAAAAAACTATTATATGGATGAGACATTATAAACAAAGTGATCAATGTAGTACATAAATCATCGATCATTTGATGCCAATATAGAAATTAATATTGGGGTTGTTCAATATAACCTCAATGACCCATTTGAATTAGGTTTTCTAGATTTTGATATTCCATATAGATTTTCATAATTGAAAATGTTAATTTATGATTTTATGCCTTGAGGGATGGTCTCAATTTCATTATCATATAAAATCTTGCATTAATGGTATTCTAGTAAGGATACATTATTCTTTTTATAACCAAATAATACAATAGACATTCATCAACCCAATTGTTTTCTATAATTCCCCATAAAAAAGTATACATAAAATTAATGGGAATAAAGTGGTGATACCTTTCTCTTTTAGTGGGAGAGGGAAGGTTGAGAGATATCTCTCAACTCAGATCATAACTTCTCATAAACTTCATCATTGGTGATTCTATTCATTATTCTTTCCCCAATTTTCTTGTTATTTAAATTTATCAATATCTTTGAGGACTTATTTATCTCTATAGGCTTGTTATGGGGTCCTCATTGTTTGAATGAGTAATAAATTAACTATAATCCTCATACTCTATATTTTAATTATTTTTTTATTCTTTTGAAGAAATAAATTTCATGCAGTTCTTTACAACATGACTAGGGAATTTTCAACTCCCACAATACTCCCATTAAATGTCAGGTTTTCCTATTTTAATTCCTTATAAGAATTATTTTTTATGTTCTTATGATGTCCAATTTTTATTGTACCATCATGATGAGATTTTGAAATTATTCTTAAATTATTCTCAAAATTTATTATTCTATGATATTTTTCAAGATACTTTTTAGGCACTAAATTTTTCGTTCTATGATTATTCCTACTTCTAATACAAATAATCCTATTCTTATCAGGCCTGCTCCCCCTTTTTTCATCCTAGTTCTAGTAAAATGACATGATATACCAGTAATAACAATATTTATACCCAAAAATTATAAAACAATATTAATATAACATGAAACCATATCTTCCTTTATATTGATTATTTTGTTTATAAAATTCATCTTGTTTTCTAGGAATCCTCCAGCCTTTATTTTCCCATTTCCTTGGGGTTTTTCCATTCTTAGGTCATCTATTGGATGAAAAGTTTTACAGCATTCATCCTCCTAAATATATTAAACTTCGTTTCATAATATTTATAATGAATTGAAACCTATTTAGTATCACCTGATTATTAAAAAAAATGTTGTATATTTTTCATGGGGATGGTTTTCTCATCATCCTTGGATGGTTCCGCTTGAATATCCACTGCATTTTCATAGACTTATATAATATTATTTAAGGATTTTCTGAAATTTAAGATACCAAGATTTTGCCTCATGATGTTATATTTTATTCATATACCAATATTGTATTAAGATATTCTGGTATCCTATCTTATTATACACATTTCATCATGGACATTGTTTTGTCTTATATGTGATCATTCTACATCACATTTACACTTCCTTTCTCCTCTTCCAATAGTTTTTCTTTCTTTTAATATAGTGAATTATGGTCAAAGTTTGAAATAGAATCATCTCTTAGAAAATATTCTGTATAACTATCCCCTCTTTCTTCTTATTATTAACTACTTGTAATGTTTATTCATCTCTTAACCTTATATGTATATATGTATATTAATAGAAAATTTTATTTTATAAGTTTTTCATTGATGTGAATACATTTTTTGATTTTACCTATAGTTATTATAGAAATTTGAGGTTTATAAACCATTATCCAGTTGTTCAACATCTGAAAAGATTTATATTTTAGTTTGGAGATAGAGGGAACCTGCAAAGATTGACCACACATTATTGATTTAAAGCATCCATTTTAGGCATTTGTTGAGCCTATAAAGGTGTAGGTAAATCGATAGTCTGGAATTTTGGTTCTTATTTTTTATATTCTTTTTGAGTAGTTAATGTTTATTTTATTTCCTTGTAAAGATGTCTATGTACATATATTGAAAAAGAAAAAACAACACCATGACGGTTAATCTACCACCATGTTAAAATTTCAAAGGTATGTAAATTTCATTTTCACTAGGTTTGTCATGGTTTTTTATCATCTTTTATATAATAATAAAAGAATTTAAATTTATTAGAAAATAAAATTCTGGCACATGCTTCATGTCGTTGGTGTTTTAGTAAATTTAGGTCTTTGTCTAGGGAAACTACTACATAATTACATAGACCACTCCAAAGAGGCTCACAGAACTCCCATGTATTCTCCTTGAAACAAATCCATTACTATTGAATCACCCTATAAATTGGCTCTCCTCCATTTCACATCCATAAACTCATCATTGCATATATAGTATTACATTTGTAGTGTTAATGTTTTAAAATGTTTTTCTATAAAAAATATACCATTAGGAGACACCCATGATGGATTTTTAATTGTTTTCAACTGTTATTTAAACTTGGAATGGAGTTATTGCATGAAATGTGTTTTTAAAAATCCTTGAGAGGTTCTTCAATTTCTTTTAGTATTTTAAAATAGTGTATGACACCTATTATGTTTTCAAAGGGGATTAATTGGGTGGCTTAAAGGATTTATTTATAAAAATAATAGTCTTATCCATCGTTTTTAGTTATGTTAATATATTCATGGTATTTGCATCTACTTTTGTTGTTTTATGGAATTTTCTTGTGAAAAAATAATTTTCAGATGGATTAGAAATACATTATCATAAAATGATATTTGATATGGAAACAAAATGTCTTCGAATCATAGGAATATTTTTTACATCCTTTTTGGTACTTTATAAATGAATTTTCTTGATGTTATGTCCACCCCCAGTGTTGAGCTCCTTGGTTTATATTATTATCCTTTTGGATTATGGATATACATAGGATATTTATTATTGTTAGTTATTATTCAGGGATATTAAATGGGATATTTCATGATAGGGTGTTGGAGGTGAGATGATGTTTATAAATTTCTCTTAAAATTTTTATTTATGTTATGATCTTGTGATTCATTAATTCTTATCACATTTATTTATGGATACCATACGAACCCAAGTTAACTAAATAAATGGTTTGGACATGTGTTATAGTAAATTAATGTATATATAATATCTATTTCTATAGTAAATTCATATTATCCTAGGGGTTTATACTGTACTCAGAAGGAACCTTGCGGGGATATGTCATATGAGGTGTTTTAATTTCACATAGGGACACCCTAAAAATATTAACCGAGCAAACTAGGTCCAATATCATTCATGTTGTATCCTGTTGAGTTTCTCATGGATATTATATCCCATTAAATATGATTTACAGGAAGTAATACCTTGTTTTTATCTGATGGAATTGATTTAGTTACATGACACCATGACTAGGTTGTGGGTTATTTTATTTTTCTCCAATGATATCTTGGTTCATATTGAGTTTATTCATTTCATTAGTTTTTTGTATTGGTTTTATTTTAAACTTATTTATAAATAGTTTGGGAAGTGTGTTTTATTTAAAGGAAAATTGATATTTTATTTTGAAAAGGATATTGAGAAATGATTTTGAGAAATGAAGAACAAATAGTTGGGATTACTATGAATTTAATATTACTATTTTAATTATTTGAATGAGAGTTTGAATGAATGGTTTGTTTTATTGATTAGGTTATAAATTATGGTATGTAGTCCATAAGATCCATTCTTTTTGAAAAAAGGGAGATACTATTTTTTGGGAATGAAGTTGATGCGGGGGGGGGGGGGGGGTGATGTAGGGGGAAGGGGGTGCTGCTGCGGGGGTGGGGGGGGGGGGGTTGGTGTAGGGGATGGGGGGAGCTGGTGTAGGGTGGGGTCTGTGGTGGTGGGGGTGGGAGCTACTATTTGGATGGTGTGGTGGGGGGCTCGTGGTTGGGGGGGCAGCCCAGGGAGGAGGGGGATGGAGTAGGGGGATGGCTGGTGCAGGGTGAGGGGCTAGTGTGTGTGTGTGGGGGGGGGGGGGGTGGCATTCATATATAATATTATTTGTGTCACTTCATGGTACTCTTGTTTTATAGTGAGATTAATTCAATGTGATGGGTTGTTTTTGGGGTTATATTGATTGGATGTTTCATGTATTGTGATATTCTATATCCATGAGGTTTATTTTTTATCATTGATATAATCACATTGATGGATTGTAGGTGGAAAATATCAATATTCCATTCTATCATATGAGTAACATTGACTGTAAGAGTTCATGAATTGTATAATAGCCGAATTATTTTCTCTTGCTGTGGTGGAAGATAGATTATAAGAGTATTATAGTTGTTTATCCAACCACATAATCCTTATAGTACTTTATCTTGATTCGTGCATGATGAACCCAATTTGAGCATGAAATTTTTCATATATATTTATTATAGATCTAACAATACTAATTAGTTTTATGGTATCTTTTAATTCTTAGTAGGTTCATGTTGGTATTTTAATATCATGTTAAAGTAGTGGAGTTATATAATTAATGGGTTCACTTATCTAGACTGAATGGAACCCTTATTCTATGCACTTGGGATTTATTATTCATTCATTTACATAAAAAACTATTCTCTATCACATGTTATATTATTTCCTTCCTCACTAATCATGTTCCTTCCAAATTAATTTTTATGTTCAATTAATGATGATTAATCAGATCAATGGCATTTTGTTGAAGTCTCCTAGGACCCGTTCATGTGTGTTGGAGATACCGTTGTTGAAGGAGAAGTGGTTTAGGCTGATTTGGTTCACCTGTAATGGTTTGAGGTGAGTTTTTTTCCTTCATTATTCAATAAAACATTCTTTATAAAAAGTTTTTTTAAAAATTTTATAGCCCTTGATAATTTTAATATAGTTTGTAGATCATCCTTGAGGCGGTTTAGAGTCATCGGAGTTAAAGGTGACTCACCACATATGCATAGGTAATCATATATAAAATATGTTCTCCCTTTATATTTATATCCAACAATAGCATCATGATTACATATAAAAGGCTAGGTGTGTTTATGTATATAAATGAAAAATGTATATATTTGTCAGTGATAATGGGATTATGCATGTGATAATATATATAAGTTTCTTCTTTTGTGTGTTCGAGGCCATGTGGACATGTACATAGGGGTTAGGGAGTCCTTATGTATATGTAAAGGTTAATACGCTTAGATGATGGATGAAGAAACATATAGTTTTTGTTGATAAAAGTGTGAAACGCCAAGTGTGGCTTTATTCCTTTGAGGTAGGGTTCCTCTCTAAACCTATTTAATTCAAGAATGTTTTAAATTTCATTTAGCTGCCTTCTTAGTTAAAATATTTTACTTTAAATTCCAATTGTTGATCAAGTGTTAGTTAAGATAATTTTTTTTGATAAATAAGTCATTGTTTTGTAAGAAAACCCCTCCAATGGAAGTGCATTTTCTATGAAAAGTCATAGTGGTATTTTATGCTTATATAGTTTTCTTGACATTATTTCATTGATGTTTTCCTTATATTTTATGTCATTGTTAGTCATATAGAAGACATTTTACTTGACCTTTTTTATATCCCATAAGGTAGTGGACTTCTATTTATTAAAATGGTTTTCTGAACCAAAACACCATTTAAGTGTCGTTAGGCTTTTAAGATGGAATTTCCCAAGTAGGTAAGTGTTGTAATTACCAAGTCACCACTAAGTCACCCCCTGTGATCTTATGAATAGAATTTCCATGTTTTAATTAATTGAATGAGTTAAATAAAATTAATCATGTATAACTTGTAATATGATATGTAATACCTCATGTAGTGATTTTTTTTATTGGTAATGCCTCTATTATGAAGTGTAATTGGATTGCATGAAATAAATATAGTGACTTATTCAGGGTGGATTGCACTCTACATTTGAAATTTCTAAAGGGAAAGTGGTTAATTTCCAATTATAACCAAACACCTCATAAGTGTTTGAATTTTTTTTGTATAAGGAATTACCCAATTAGGTAATTAACTTTTGACAGTGGCATATTCTACATTTGTTCTTTCCACTTTTAATTCAATTTCCTTGTTTTTACAATGTAAATAGCATGATTTGGATGGAATGGTTTATCATGGAAGAAAGCATTTTCTTGAGTGTTTAAATTGAAATAGCAATGTTAGTCAAGATACCATGACACCCAATCATTCCTACATTAGTAAAATTACAAAATATCACATTGTTGCCTCATATTATGCCATTTAACTTTTTCCCATCTCATTCCAAAATACATAGGGTAGGTTGGAATCAAAACCATGACCCATTACCCATAAGAACCAGTAAGGGTCATGCATCCATATCTTAACCCACAACCTTATCTCTCAAGATGGGGTCCATTGGTCTCGTCTCACATTATACCAACACCCATCCTTGTGGGTAGTCATTTACCAGTACTATATAAGGGAAGTGTCACCAATCTAACTGAACCATCCTTATAACTCAAGGGAGACTGGACCTTCCCTACAAACTCTAGGGAGGTTATCAATACACCAGCCAATCCTTGTAGACTCCATGTAGTTCACTAGTACACCAAATCATCCCCACAGTCTATTGTAATTCACATTAATAAGATAGGTCCAAATCATTTTACACATATCTCGAAATGATCCCATATTACTAATCACTATAGACCTACCCCTTTTCATTTAATGTCTCATATTACCCATAATTGTTTCCATAAGGCCTTCCACACTGATCCCAGTATCATCCCATTAATACTATTCTACACTCATTACTCATTATTAGAGTCACTACCCAAAGTCTCCTCTGACCTACACCTTAATTAATGATCCATTTCCCAATCATGATACCTCTATACTCATGGTCCTATTAATGAGGAAATTAATTAATGTAAATAAACATTATCACAAGATCATAATTCTTTAACAAAACAATCCAAACATTCTACAAGTTTCATGCACTAGTTGATCATCAATTTGAAACCTATAAAACTATTATTTTTTACCAAACCTACATTAGTTCCAATATATTATCGTATCCCCATCTTCCACATACAACAACTAATTAATAAAAAAAGGTTATTTCTTAAAGACCCTAAAAATACCCAATGTTTTAGAGTAGAAACATATGTCTAGGATCTAGTCTTATATCATCACTTGAGGATTTACCACATCACTAAGGGGGGGTCTAGGTGTGAGTGGGTGTCCAAGAGGGTAGGGAGAGTCCAGGAGGGAGGTGGGTTGTCCTGAAGGGAAATAAATGATCAGGTAAAGGTGTTTTTAGATCATTTGTGAAACTTTGTCTAGAAAAATCTAGACTAGAGGCTCGAGAAGTGATATTAAAAATGAATGTAATGGAATCTTTATCCACTTCTATGGCTCGAGAAACATTAAGAATTGGATTCAATAGATTTTTCAAGTCCATGATAACATTTTATCCCCTTTCTATAGCATTGAAAAATCCTTTTTTCTCCTTTATAAAACAAATTTTCACTGGGTTTATTACATTTAGTTGATTCACTTGTTCTTTAAAATCATGAGTAACCAAAGGCTTCATTGGGTTCTCATTATCGAACATAAAATGAGAGTTAATCTCATGATTAGTTTAAATACTAGAATGATAATAATTTAAATCCTTTTTAATTTTATCTCTATCATCTTTCATATCCATCATATATTCTACAATAATAAAATACACATAATAAATATTATGTTGAATCTACCTTAGATTTTCTAAAGGGATGTTAGGTACATCTCTAGAAACTACATGAATCTCTTCTCGAACAACTGACCTGATGAACTGAATATTAAAAGAACCATGGGGATTACAAAATGTACAAGCTATAAAACAAAGGTTCACCACCCAAACTAACATTGAAACAATAGAATATGCAAAGGAAGAACTCTTTTCATCTAATGCACACCTCAAATCCTCTATCTCAATTGTTATCCTCATGTTCTCTATTTCCTCTTCTTGAATGTGATGAATCATCTTGGGATGGATGTGATAGATCACAATCCCAAACATGTATCGTGCATTTTTTTATGAGCTTAGTTTCCAAGGGAGGTTTACTTCTCATAATATTGTCACAATTAGTGGAAATATATTTCAAAAATAAATATAAGTCATCTCTAGTAACAACATATATGAAAACAGATGAGACAAAAGGTGTAGGGAATGGTTCCTTGGTAATGGTAGGTTTCACAACACCCACTACGAGATTAGAAACATTAGAGACATATTTTCTAAAAGATTTAGATCCCATATAACATCTTTCTATTTTGTCAATTATTTCTTAGCATTGATATATTCTTGAACATCAGGTCCACCATGCATGGGTGGATTCCTTTCATCATCGAAATCTAAGTAGTCTTGGCCTAGTATAACAAACCTAGGTTATTTATTCCATTAATCATGATATTGGTCCCTCATAATGATATAAGTCACACCATAAAGTATTAATAATTACCAAATCCAAAACTATATGCACAAAAATGGTAAGTACGACATTCATCTTCTCATCAACTAACTATTTAATTGTAGTCTTCTTAGTGACCTTCTGTACATAAGATGACTGCTCAATAAAATATTTCTCACTTGAGTCCCAGTAAATAGGTTAAATTAAGTGACTAACTGAGGTTAGGGATTCGTCCCCCTAAACTTATGCTTCATTGTCATCTCAATAATCATCATCCACCTATTGAACTGAACAAGGTCTCTCTTAAAATTAAGAGATATCTGATGAAACTAGAGAAAAGGTAAGTGCTTGAGTCATTTAAACATCCTCAACACCAATGTGACCACACATACCATCTTGGTTAGAATCACTATTATTGTAATCTCCATCACCATTTACTTCCTATTTTAAATTTCAATTTTCCTCTTCATCATCTATTTTTTCTTCTTATTCATCACCATTAACAATATTTTATTCTGAGGATGTATATGTTATTCTAAAATATTATTTACCAAAAAATTGTATTTCCTCCTAATCACTTCCTTCTTCTAAAAGATTCTATAATACAGGGAGATATATAGGTGGGCTAGGAGCAATATAAGCAATAGATACAGAGCTCTGAGGAAAATTAGGATAACTTCCATTATTAATCAGAAATTCATTCTACTCATTACCAAAGCTTGTAGCCTCCACTTCATCGACATCCGATTACTCAATCACTTCATCCCAATATAATACAAAATCAACATGATTTGTTTTTGTGAAAGGGTAATCAATTGGATTGAACTCCACATAGAGTCTTTCATCATCATCAACCTGTTTCTTCTTCCATTGGTTCCAATAGATCTTTATTATTTTTCAAATGACCTTTATAATCAATAATCCTATCCATTTTACCACGGTTTATTCATCATTATCTACCAATTTCTTGGCCTCAAGACTTACTTAAATGATATTAGGTTAGATGAGATAGTTTTATATAGATAATTTCTCCCACATCTCAATAATATTGAACATTATTTATCTATATAGATTTATCCATTCTCATTATTTCATAATAAATAATAGATATAAATATTGATACCTCATTATTGTGAAATAAAACTACCTAGGGCATAATAAGTTATAGATAAACTTAAAAACCAAGCAAAATTCACAGTCAAGATCAGTTGCAAATATTCATCTTACTATTCCGTCTCTAATCAACTCTACCAAAGCAACATTAAATACCAAAGTGTCCCTATCACTTGTAGGAAATACTTAATGGTCATTTCAATGCCATCATGAGGTACTTTCTGATAGCTATACTGATGTAGTGACGAGAAAATAGCATTGCATCCATTTACTGTAAAATTAGCCCAGTCTTCATCTTCCTCAAATCATAACTCAAAATACTAACTAAACTAGTGAACCCACCTTGGATAAAAGGTCCTCTCATTTTTATAGAACCAATATAACCATTCATGGTCTTGAAAAACTCCAATAACCATCGACTTTATCGACACCAGCCATTCATCATTCACCTATTTCTCGGGCACCACTACTCGATTTGCATGCATCTGGTAAACTGGCACAATAGCTAGATAGATCGAATGTCTTTTTCTTTCCTCTTTTTAATGAACTATCTTGTTTATAGAAGATACTATATATGTTTTCACTATAACAATGGTGAAAGATTCACAAGGTTCAAAAAATGTTGAGGGAAGTCAAATATCTATAGAGAAAGGGTTATGTCAAGTATCGAGAGTACAGTACGAGGGAGTAATTATTGAAATTATAAAAGTGTCAAATATATATAAATTTTGGATTTTGGTATTTGTAAATTGAAAAAAATAAAATTTAAATCATATAAACAATATATAAATATAATTTACCAAGAAATTAGAATTTGTGGTTAAATAATCAAGGTGAGAAATTGAAAATGGAAGGTTGTTTCCATGAAAGGGTAACTCAAATGGTGGCTAAATCCAATGGTGGGTAAACTCTGATTGTGGGTAAACTGCAACGTTAGATCCAAATTAATAATATTTAACTGAAAATAATAATTCCCAATTCAGGTTTTATATTTTTTATTCTCTCCTAATTCAATGGATTAATGAAAATATTAGAAAGATTATGTTCAATACCAATTTATTAAAAATTTATATCAACCTTTTGAAAACTGACTATTAGAAAGTGATGTATTACATCAATATGTTTTTTTCTTTAGTGAGATACCATGTTTTTTTGAAATGATTGTAATGGTTGTATTGTTACAATTTTAGAGACATGCCAAAATTGATTTCTAAATCTAGTAAAGTGTGCTTTATCAAAACAAATTGATCACAATTACTACCTACAACTATGTATTTAACATTAACAGTGGATTGTGAAATATATATATTTTTCTTAATACATAATGATACTGGAGACTTTCTAAAAAGATGACATGTTCTCTAGGTTCTTTTTCTATCTAGTTTGCCACCACCAAATGTAGCATTTCAATAAATAAAAAGGTCAAATTATTGTCCTCTAGGATAGAAAAATCCTAAATTGGTTATACACATTTGGTATTTTAAATTTCATTATATAGAAACTATTTGTGAGTGTTTTTGGAGTTTCATGGAAATGATCACACATAAACACAATAAACATAATTTTCGGTTAACTAGCAGTTAAGTAGAGAAGACTTCCAATCGTACATCTGTAACAGGTTTGGTCCAATAATTTCCTAGCTTCATCAAGATCCATCTTACAAGTTGTACTCAAAGGACTGTCACTAAATTTTGTATTATCCAAACCAAAATGTTTTAAAAGGGATTTACTATATTTAAATTGATATAAAAAATTTATTCTTTATTTTAAAAAAATTGAAGACCCAAAAAGAATTTCATTTCACCCATTACACTCCTTTAAAATTGATTTAAAATCATTTTTAAAAATTTAGTTCATATATAATTTTTAGAAGTTTGAAAAATAATACCATCTTCATATATTTTAACAAATAAAACATATTTGATTTTTAAAAAAATATATGGTAGGTACTACTATAACTTTTGGAAATACTTTTGAAATAACAAAAATATTGATCCTATAATACCATGATCAAGTATATTATTTTAAACAATATAATAAGTTTTAAAAATAAATAATATGATTTCGAAAATTATTATTTTTAAATCCAATGGGTCGTTTAACAAAAACATCCTCAACTATATACCAATTCCAGAATTCAATTTTGACATCCATTTGACATGGTTTGAAAAATAGATGTACTATATAGGTAAATAGTATTCTAAGGGATTCATATCTGGATATGGGTGAAATGATTTATTCATATTCTATAACCTTGTCTTGACTATATCCTTGTGAAACTGGTCTAGTGTTATTTCTCACTATTATCCCAGATTCATGAACCTATTTCTAAACAACAATTTAGTTCCCATATTAATGGTGTATTTGGGTCTATCCATGAGTGCCCTAAAAATTATTTATTTAAAATTGGTTATTTTCTCCTTTAATATCCATTACTTAGAACTCATCCTTATTTGGATCAGTAATGTATATAGGTTGAAACAGTAACAAGAATGCTTGATGTTAAACCTGGTTTCATAGAGAATATATAGTTTGTGTATCTTTATATATGTCTAAATAATATTATAAAGTATGGTAGTAAAGAGTCCTACTTGTTCTAGACAAAGAATGTATGGTCACCTCATGGTTTCTAAAGGTTCCAGTTCTAGAATATCCTCAGAACTGGATAATTTAACTTCATGCTTAACCATAGAATCAAAAGGTTTGTAATTTATGGTCACAATGGATAAATCATCATCAAGGTTTTTAAAGGTATATTAGGATCATGTGAATTTGTATAATAGGATTTTATATGAAGATATTCTTCTAAATTATTTGTTCATTGTTTAAAAACTCTACAATTTTTTAGATGTAGAATATGAAAGAAAAATTCATTAATTGCTTTTGGAGAAAAACCTATCAATATTGTCATTACTGTCAAGAATACAGAAATAAATACCCATAATCCAATGTAAATAATATTAAGATTTATATTATTCTAATGATCATATGGGGTTTTTTCATAATTAGTCTAATTAAAACTATATTAATTATATTATAAGCTGTATTTACGGCCTCTTCCCAAATGTATATCGGTATTTCATATTCATTAAGCATTGTATGGGCTATCTATTGAAGTGTTATATATATTTATTCTATAATTCTATTCAACTGAGGAGTCCTAGGATCATATAAATTATGGTTATATTTATTTTTCATGAAATATGATTCAAATTATTAATTTTCAAACTCTTGGCCTTGGTGACATCTTAAGGTCATAATTATATGTTCACTTTTGTTTTATATAGATTTAGCATACTTGGTAAAATGAGAACAATATTCACTCTTGTGAGCTAAAAACCCAACTATACCTCGATATGTGATATGCATATACATAGACATAGTGATTCCCATTTAAACAAGAAACTCTAGATGTCCCAAACAAGTCCATGTTAACCAAATAAAGTGGTTTAGATATTAAAAATTATTCCTTTTATTTAAAAGATATCTTTTGTTGTTTCCCTTTTTGGCAAGGGTTATATAATTTTTCTTATGAAAATTCATGTTTGGGTAGATCCTTGAAAAACCCTTCCCTAATTTGATTTTAAGCGAGTAATTATTACAGTGCCCTAGTCTCCTATACCAAAGCTAATATTATCTACGAAAGGCACCTAAACACAAATAATTTTAAAAATTAAATAATCAATACTAACAGAATAAAAACTTTCATTTCTCAGTGTAGTAAATACTAAAGTATTTTTTAAATTAAGAACTTTACAAGTATTTTTTTCAAGAATTAAATTAAATCCATCATGACCAAAGTTTGAGAATCTAAGAAAAATATATTTTATACCATCAATAAAAAATAATATAGAAATTAAAAATAAGTTAGTGTTACTGATTTGATCATGTCCAATGATCACACCATTATCATTGTCACCAAAGGGGAAATGACCACTATAAACTTTTATCTTGTTCATGAAGCTTGATTAATCTCCTATTATATGTCTTGAATAGATGTTGTCTATGTACCATTGATTTATATAGGATATTTTTAAGAAGTTTACCTATAAAATAATATTTATTCCAAGAATGATGTTGGTACCTATATTTTCTTGGATCTAGATAAGATAGTGTTAATGGAATTAGGAACCAACATTTTCATAATGGGGTTTCTATAAGTAGATTTTATACTCGTAGAAATAAAATATTATTTAACCCAATTGAATTGAAATATAAATAATAGTTTTCAAAATTATATTTAGGAAAAAAATTTATTTTAAAATTTCTTCTTTATCCAGGTTGGTAGCCTAGACTAATAATGTATTTCAGAGAACATTTTTCATAGTATTTCATTCAGATTTTATCATCCATTTATAAAAAATTATAATTATTTAATTAGTTTCTCATTTGATAATTTTATTTCCATACATTCTTTTAATAATTGAGAACTTTTTTTTTCTACAGTAAAATTATGTTTAATTATACCAGATAAAACATGTTGCTTCTTCAAAATTCTGTGTTTTTATTTTTGATCATCTAAGAAATATTCATGAATATTTTAGTATTAAAAAATTTCAACTTTTAAAAAATCATCATCATTTTCATATTTAGAATGATCTGAATTATGAATAGAGGGTAAAATAGGTATCGCCAATATATTTTTCATAAAGAAAATTTTTTCTATGTGAGGATTCTCATAATAAGTTGATTTTGAGTCACTGAAGCATTCTTCAGAGGCACTTCATGTGGTTTTCATGGCATTATTATATTTCATATACTTTTACTCATACTTTTTTTTACATATTCATAGGATAATCATCCTTAACATTTCCTTTTCCCTTACACTCATAACATGTAATATCATTTGAATTTTCAAAATTTTCTAGTATTTTATCTAATTTCCTCTATTATCATACATTCCCTTGTAACTCGTTTTTTTAAAGTATTTAATCTTATTATAGATCTTATTAAACTTTCTGTCCAAATGGGATATTTCCTCAAAACCATTAGCTAGTGATTCATTATCACTGGAGCGTTCATCTTGGAAATTTTTTTTCATTCTATTTTGATATAACCGTCTTCAAGGAAGTCGATTCTAGCTTAGGTTCATCATCTTCCTCTTGGTTACCTTTAATAGGATCTTAAAAAATAATTAAATTTACAGTCAATTTCATTATAGTTAGTATACTGGTGTCAAAATATTCTCTTATTGAAATATTTTTCCCTCTCTACCTGTCTTGAGGACATTTCTATAGTCATATGATTTGTTCTTTTTCCAAAACAAGGTTACCCATAGAGCTCATTGTATTAACTATATCATTGAACCTGATATACATATAAGAAATCAACTCTTCATTTTCAACCTAATATTTTCATATTTAATTGTATAAGTGTTCAATCTCATTTCCCCGACAATAGTAGTTCCATCATGTGAAATTGATAATGTTTCCCAAATTTCCTAATAATTTTTACTAGTATATAACCTATTAAATTCATTAACTCGTAAATCATAATTAAAATAATTCATATCTTTTTATTTTTTGATTGAAGAATATTTAGTTGCATCATCCTAGTCATTTATTTAACGTTTAGGAAATTCATATTTTCTTTCTATAACCATCCATATTTAAAAATAGATACTTTCAATATGAGTTTTTATTTTTATTTTCCATAGATAATAGTTATGTTCATTAAATAAATGAGGTATGTTAGTATCAAAACATTTTTGTCTATTATCTATTTTAATAAATATATTTACAATTGAAATAAATTTAAGATCATTAAAACATAACTATTTTTTGAAAAGATATTAAATATTAGTTTGATACCAAATTTTGGTCATAGTGAGTATCTCAAGTGGGGGGTTAATTGAGTAACCAATAAAATTTATATTAAAAAAAAGTTCAAATGAAAACCCCAAATTATTTAAAACAACACATTTAACAAAAATAAAAGATTTATATAAGTCATAATCATTTAAGATATTTCTCAAAAAGTTATTAACTCTCAGTTAAAATAATTATGAAAAATATTTTATACTTTGAAATAAATTTAATTAAAAAAATTATATATAAT
Organism: Viscum album; assembly: GCA_963277665.1. Taxonomy (NCBI): domain Eukaryota; kingdom Viridiplantae; phylum Streptophyta; class Magnoliopsida; order Santalales; family Viscaceae; genus Viscum; species Viscum album. Next base: position 1,229,942,150 of record OY728133.1, on the reverse strand, counting down.
CACTAAATAATATTTACTATCAAATTAGTTGTTTTGTTTATAGTGTTAAAATAAACTTAGATTAATGCTTTGAAAATAAACAAAACAAACCACACAGAGGAATAAATACAGGTGGTTCAGTATCAATCCAAGACATAATCCTCTCAATGTGGTATAACATCCTTCCATGTATATTGTATAAACTAATCTTGATCCAAAACCGGTACTAGGTATACCCAATAGCTAACCAGCTATCCTGTCCACACAAATACATCTTCAATAGTAACAATAGGAAAATAATAAATACAGGCCACACAAGGTCCTCTTCCACAACATGTATGTTAATTATTATAAATAGAGTTAAGAATATATTGATTATCTTCTAGTTATATAAAATGAGATAGTGTTATTATATTAAAATAATTGACCAAACACTACTTAATATTTAAATGAAACAAGAAAAAAATGAAAATAAATATATAGAGAATATAGTGATGCTCGATGTGATGTTCTCTAAAACATGAGACTCCATAGATATAACATTTTTAGGAGATTGAGTATTATATCATAACATTTTAGTAAAATAGAATATTGAATGTTCTCTTTAATCTTCATGTAGGAAGGGATTTATATATTTGTTAATCTCCACTTTGTCATCGTCGACTATATGTAAGGATGTAGTATGTAAGATCTTGATCAATTCTCACACTTAACTATAGTATTTTGGGTTTTCTATTTTTTAAATATGGTTCCAAAAATATTAATATATGTCTATAATTCATAATGGAGTATGCTACTTCATTTAACTACAACATTCAAGAGTATATGTTGGAAGAACAACCATCTAGATCTTTTTCTTTTCATAGTTAACTCTGAAATCCATTTTAATGTTCTTTGAAATTTTTTAAGAATTACCATTAATATAATCAACAACATTAAATTTGATAATGTATCCATTATAAGTATTAAATTATAATGAAACATTACTAGTGATTATGACCCTTATGAATGGTGAGATAACATTACTGTTGACTTGATTTAGCGGTGAGTCGGGCCAATGGTATGTCAGGATGATGGTAGGCCACTATCAACGGTGATTCAGTATCGCAATAGTATGTCATATCAAAAAATTTCCAAAACATACAGTGACTAAATTTTTATGGTTATAAATTTATATTAGATAATACTCTATGGTGATAGGACTTTTTGAAACTTGTCCAAATTTTCATTCTGACGGCGTGTCGTCTCTAACGGCGGGTCTTTCCCATAATTTTACAAACACTAATCTTGATAGTGAGTCTTTACGTAAGGTGAATCATCGTAAATGATGGGTAATTTATGCTGGAGGGTATATTATTATGATATGACTTTTCAAAACATTTACAAAAATTCTCTATTCTGTGTTATGTTATAAAATTCTATCTTAAACATATAAAACTCATTAATATCATCAGAAACAATATTTGTTATCATTAAAACAAGGAGGTTCCATCAAATAATGTCATAAAAAAATTTATAGATGACTTTCACATATAAGGTATGTATTAAAATATTTTATTTCTATGATATATTATTTTATTGATATTTTTAACACTAAATGTAATTAATAATGACGAAATTGACATTAATTATATTTTAAAATGAATTATATTTTATTAAATGATATAATTTCCTATAAAACATAAATTTATTCATGTTAGTACTATATTTTTGAATATATAATTCCTAATCCATTTTTGGGTGTTTATTCGTTTAATAGAAACAATATTGACATGTAAATAGAAAAATCCATATTGTCATGGTGAGATTTAATGTGGTTAAATAAGGGTTAAAACTAAATTATAAGGGTAACTATGTGAACTAAACATGTTTAAAAATTATTAGACGAGAGGATTTGTATGCATAATCATATTATATTCAAAATAACTCAAATTGTATCCACTTTTAATTGAAAATTAATGTATATAAAATTTAATATTTTAAGAGTTTCCAAAAGTAACCCACACTTCAATTTTAAAAGGGAACCCCTTCATTTACTAATTTGCACCACATTAAGCCATCCATATCAACTATAAAAAATATAATTATATTCTAAAAATTTTTATACATGTTCTTTCAGTGTTGGTTTTCTCAAAAATGTAACCCTAGTGTCCCTAAGAATAGATCTAAAGGATGTTCTCTGAATAAGAGGTAATCATCATTACCAACTCCTTCAAGTTTATTTCTTATTATAATTAATTATCAGGAGTTTTTTCCATCCTGAAAAATTTAATATAGATTTATATCTATAATTATACATTATGATTATTATTTAATAACTAAATTATATATATTATCCATTCAAAAAAATGAATGCACCGCACATGCGTACGTATGTCTTCGATCTCTATGTAACAGTGCAATTCATTTTTCATCATCACTTTACAATGATGGTTATAATGATAGACATTATTGATATATATATATCATAATGATGATATATTATTGATTCTACAAAATAAATATACCATCTAATTTCTTATACTTTCATCAATTTATAAATTTTTCATCACTCGCGCGTACCTATGATTTACTGTCTCCATGAAGTGAGGTGATTTATTTTCTATGTTAAACATTAAATAATGGTTATAAAAATGTATTTAATGATTAAATACGATGTTAATAACATTAATATAATTCTAGATATAATGTAACAATACCTTATATAATATATACAAGACATTTATGATAAAAAATGCATGTGAAAACATGACTGAGAAAACAAGTCAATTAACACTTGAAAGAGTAAAAATAATGAAATATTATTAATGAATAGTATGTAAGGTGTTATAAAAGGATCATATATGATTTTAAAAATATGTAAATGGTTCTTTTATAAATTTAAAACATCTTTAAAACAATTATAAAAGTGGTTTAAACTCATTTGAAGGAAGTTGAACTTGAGTTAAGGGATTTCTTAACTTAATTTCCATTAAATGTATTAAACTTTTATATCATTGAATTTGTATTTCGATTTTTATGTGTGAAATTAATTTGTTTTATATTATGTTATATATAAAAATGATTTATATGGATTTATATTAGGCACACCTACTCAATTAATTTGATCAATACCCACTTCAATAATAATATTTTCATAACGAAAATCATCTCAATTTTCTCTCATTAAGGAATATTTTCTTTTATAAACATATATTATTTTATTATGTGTATATAATGACCCATTTACATTTGATATAATGAATTTATTTACTCTCATGATATTTAATTTTTTTTTAATTTTTCATTATTTCATGTGGAATATGATTCAACAGATTATAATGTTGTTTGGGTTTATTTCACAATCTCAACATTATTCAATATTGTTTAATTTGAAGTCCTGATTATGGAATATTGGTTTTCAATGTAAAATTTTTATTTAATTTTTTTGAAATAGTTTTGACTATTATAATTTAATATTTGAAAGGTATTTACACCCCTTTTTGAATTTTTACAAAATGTTTTAAGCTTAATTTTCCTATCATTTTTTAAAAAGGATAATTATTTTAATTTTCATTATAAATTGTGAAAAAATGTTTTTATTAACTTATGAAAAATTAATGGGGTTTAACTCCATCATAAATCCTTAATAAATTAATCTTTATTTTATCTGTTTAAAAGGTTATTTTCACGGGAATATTGTTTCTTAATTATGTGTAATTTTTTTAGATTTTAAAACTATTTTCAAAGTAAAAAAGGATGGTTTCATTAAGAAATATTTCAGTAATCCCATTAATGTATTTACATCTATGTCAAGAACCTTGTTTAATAATATCATACAAATTTAATCTCTTATTTCAACTCATCATATTTATTTTTATGGGTTATGATCAGTTTAACATGAAAAAGTATTTATATTTCATATAACTAGTTCTTCTAATATGGACACATATTCATTTTCTTAAGAAATTTTGATTGAGTTTTTTTATATTCATTAAAGGAATGAATTAATAATTGTAATTGATGAGATGGGACCATTATAACCACTCCGTGAATCAGTTTTTCTCATGAGATAATATTTTCTGGATATTGGTCAAGACCTTACTCATTTAATTATAATGTATTGGATAATGAATTGATGGTATGATTATAATGTACTACATTTTGGATTCCCTCACCATGAGATTAGTTATTGATATTCCAAGTGATTATTCAATTAGTATAATGTCCATTGTTATATTTCAATTTCATGTGTTTATTTATAGGGAATTACTTGATCATCATTTATTCATTCCATATTATGCTCCATTTATTGATTAAATGACATGTGTTTTAGTTATTTAAGTTTTAATATTATTTATTCCTTATTTATTCCTGGATTATATTGTATTCATACCATTTCTAATAATTTGAGCTCAATAATTATGTTTTATATTTCCCTAGTATACCAGGAAGTGTTCTGTGATTTATTATTTAGGGTTGTGCTAAGGGGATATGAGTTCTCTAAAAGAAAATACATTGTCTATTTTATGATTGAAATTAAATTTTAATTTCATTTATTTATCATGTTTTCCAAGATTAATAAACTATTTAGTTCTTCATGATGTGATTATTTGTCAATAGTTCAAAGGTAACAAATTATCCACTGACTCTAGGGCATTGGGTCCAAGATCGTTACAATATTTATTAGAGGTAGTTTAGTAAGAACCTTGGAAATTTTATTGAAGAAAACACATATTAGTAAAAAAAACCTATGAAATAATTTGTAAATATACCCAAATAAACTAATATATTGATATAAAAATTATTGTTTAACATATTTTGATATTATACATTATGTTTCATAATGTTATGTTTTAATCTAATGTATGACTTTTTTTAAATTATGACTTGTTGAAGAAATAGAATTTGTATCAATGGATTTTGGGATTTCCCTCCTCAACATGATAATGAAGCTACAGTTGGAGAAGAAAAATTTATAACTATATTAGGATAAATGATAAAATTTATGAGAAATAACCTTCATTGTATGGAGTATCATGTGGAACCATAATTTAGTGTATCTATTTTAGACCAATTTATGCATAAACAACCTTCATCATTCAATGGAACTATGAATCTATTTGTAGCTAAGTAATAGATATGATCCTTAGAGAATATATTTCTCACTTTTGGATGTAATTATACGAAGAAAATTATCATGGTTGGGTATCATTTCTCAGTGGATACAGATCAATATTGGGCATTCATTTAAAACACTAGGGATGTAGAAATAAATAACAATATTGGAATGGATGGATTTTAAGAATATTTTAATAAAACAATATGTTCCTTGATAAAATTTAAAAAATATCTAGAGATAATTCTTGATTCTGAGAAAAAAGGTGGATTACAATTTTTCTTAGTAAAACGCTAAATTTATAAGGTTATCTCAGAATGTTGCGGACTACGTAGGTCATAAAAAGAGTAAGATTGAGAATTTAATTGATGTACTAAAACTAATCCATTGAAGGGTGCTAGTATCCCAAGAATTCTCATCATATGAAGATATAATATCATATGATATCAATATAAAAAAATAATTATCCATGTATTTAGGTTTTTAAGGAGAATAAAAGAATTGGAGGCTGGCATGAAAAAAACTAATAAAGGGGAAAAACTAAAAAATGATTTTACTACATGTGATAATTATGGAATGCATAATCTTGGGAAATGAATGAAAGGATGGTGAGTTTTCAAAGTGTGGAGATAGGGTAAATATGGATGAATAATACAATGGAATGAAATGAATAACTATTATTCAGTGTTTTAACTTTATGGATTAAAGTAATTATGCAAAATAATTCTCTAAGCATCAAGGGGATAAATCATAAAAGAAGAAAAGGAATAAAGTTCATGCTTATGTTTTTAGAGAAGTTAATGTTTAAAAATTAATTTATTTCATTTATTCAAGAATTATGTTGTAAATTTATTTCATCAATGACATTATGGATATAAGAATGATGGTATATGATGATTGTCCTATAAATATTCTTCTTTAAGTATTTTGAAGCATGCAATGAATAGTACCAGTAACAAATATAAGTGATTTTGTTGCATGTTGATCTTTTGAAACACATGATTTTGGAAAGATATCCATAAATAAGTTCCCAATTATAAATAAATGATTATAGGATAGTATGTGTGACCCTGAAAGTGGTTATTGATTTTTTATGTTTTCTTTTGTTTTGGTTACTACATGTTTCGATTTATGGAATATATTCCATGAGATGGTGCTTTTTTTGGAACTATTATTTTTTAATGTTTTAAGTTGATAAAGGTATTATAATATTTTATATCTTAGAATAAGAGACAAGTTATGTTTTTTTGAGAATCTAATATTAATTTGATTTATAAATTTAGTTACCATTCTTCTAAATTTTTTGATATATGTCTTTTGGATATACTTTTTTGTGGTGAAATTATGATTTATCATATTGGAGAAAATGTTCTAAAAGTAATTTTTTGGGTAAATATTTAATTTTCAAAGGAATGAATTAGTGATCCTTTCATAAAAGTTATTTTGGATTAAAAATTCATCTTGAATATCTATTCCTTTCTATGATAAATAAAGTGGTGATAGATCTAATAACAACCAAAAGATGAGATTATTTTTATGAGTTGGTAATAAATAAAGTAATTTTATTTTCTTGGGTGGTTTATATAGAGATTAAAATAATTAATAAACTCTAGGAAATACATTTTTAAATAAAAAACATTTTCTGATAACTTTTCTTACTAAGAAATCAATGGCCATTGAATCGATGACCGACTTTCGATACTATGATTATTGTGTTTCTAATGATCATATTTTATATAACTATGTATTTGAACTTGATAGTTATATTTATATTCTATGTATATATTTTCACTCCCCACTAATGTCCTTCTATTCAGAATCATAGAATTTGGTGACAAGAAAATTTTCATTTCCCTCTTTTTAAAAGTACGTTTTTATTAACTTTTTTTACGATGTGGGTTTTCCATAATGTAATTTGCAAATATCATCCTCTGATTTTTAAAGTTAGATTTATGATTTTAAAAATTAAATTTATTAAGGTATGGGATAATTTAACACCCCATGAATTTATGGTATGTCTCTTTTTAAATAAATTTATTCTCTTTAGTAACATGTATTTCCCACAACACCCAGCTTAAATAAAGAATGAAATATTACTATAAATATATATTTTTATAAGACAATTTTAATAAATTAAACAATACACTGTGAATAATCACTTATTTTTTACTAAAATTATATTATTCGTTAAAAAATAAGTTTTCTTCAAAAATAGGTTTTCTTATTTTTTATGATTAAATATTATGGTCAATTTATATAACGTCAATAAAGTTTATATTATAAAAATGTTACCATTTTTTAAATTTTCATATCATAATTATATTATGGTGATTTTTTATTAATTTTACGAGGAGTTTGATTTTCTAGTGAATAGTGAAAATTATTGTTTTTTATAAAAATTTCATTTTAAATTTATTTAAATTCCCTTATATGATTATAATTTATTTTAAAATTAACATAAGTAATATTTAATTTTTTTAACATGATTAATTAATTTTTTATAATACTTCTACATTATTTTAGTATATGTACATGCTTAGGTTTAAAATTCATTTTTCATGAAAATTAACTTTCTTTGCTTTTTGCTAGATTAATATTAAATTAAATTATAAAACATATGTCTTTTAAAAATTGAAAAATGGAAGAAAATTTTTAATCATAAGGTCCAAATTTTGTAAGTAGTTCCGTTTCGTTTTTTTCTAATATGAATAGTAACCTTGATAATTTTCTTTACCACGGTAAAGGGTAAATTGGGTAATGTTAGTTAAAAATAAAATTATAAGAAAATGACATTAAAAAATGACCCAATTTTACGGGATGAGTAATTTTTGGAAATATGTGTTAATATTTTGGATATACAACCATTTTTTCTCCATTTAAATGTGATTATGACCCTTATGATATTTTATATAAAAAAAGTCATAGATGTTGTACTAATTTCTTTAATAAGGATAAATTTTTAATATACTCTTATATAGAATATATCCTACTATATAAATAGATTTTTAATAGAAATAAATTATAGTAATCATGGTAAATTTTTTTTAATTTTTATTCTTTAAATTTTTACATTAAATGCTTGCACAACAATAATGAAATAATTATATAATTAATAATAAAATGAAATAAATGAAATTAAAAATGTTGAATTAAATATAATTAGAGATAATTAAGGTCATATATTAATATTAGATATTAACTTGAATTATTATTGATGTATTAAAATATTTTTTTTGATGTTATACCATTGTACTAATATTTTTAAAAGTCGAAGTAATTAATATTGTCATAATTGACTTAATGATATTTTGGAAAAAATAATACTTTATTAAATGATAAAATATTTTAAAAAACATATATTTTGTTATGTGAATATTTTATGGTAGAACATATAATCTATAATATATTTATGGGACTTTTTGAATTTAAAAGTAATAATACTGACCCTTAAAGAGTATAATCCCTGCTGACTCGGTAAGAGTTAAAGGAGTTAAATACGGGTTTAACCCAAATTATATGGTTAAAAATAGGAAAAAAATTTATCTAGAAATTATTTTATGAGATTATTTCTACACATAAATATATTATATTTTAATTTAACTAAATTTTAACAATTTGGAATAGGAAATTAATTTATATTAATATAATATTTCAAGAGTTATCAAAACTGCTCCTCACTTCAATTATAAAATGACACCCCTAAATTCACTAATTTACACCACATTAATCTTTATATCTCTACCATCAGCTAAAATATTCTATTCTCAAATTAATTATTCATATTATTGAGGTTCTGGTCTTCTCAAAATACCATCCTTAGTGTCCCTAAGATAAGGTCTAAAAGAAGTTTTTTGAGGAAGAGGTAATCATATTTACAGACTCTTTAAAATTTATTTATAATTATACTTCTTATTAATTTATTATTTCTATTATTATATATAATGAGATGTTATTATTATTATTAAATAACCATATTAAACCTGTTATCCATTCTATAAGACATTAAATCACTGAATGAGTGTATATACGATTTATCATCTCCACATAGCAATGTAATTGGTTCTTAATCACCCCATTAAAAGGATAGTTATAATTATCTAAATAATGGATATATAAAAAAATTATAAAATTTTATTTATTTTTTAAATCAAATATACCATCCACTCTCTTACCCTTTCAACCATTTAAAAATTATCTCATTGCGCGTTCGTATGTTTGACTTATTATCTCTTTGAAGAGATGTGATTCTGTTTCTTTGTTCAACATTCAAGAATGGTTCTAAAAATGTATTTAATGAGAAAATATGAAATTTATAACATTTATAAAATTATTTAGATAAATTAATTATATTATACTCAATATAATCAATAATTTCATGACAAAGCATAAATGATAAGATCGGGAAATTAACACCCAAAACTATGTAAATAATGAAATATTATTAATGAACGAGTGGTAAGATGTTATCAAAGAATCATATAAGATGTTATAAAATGAAAAATTATTCTTATGAAAAATAATAACATTTTTAAAAACATTATATAAGAGTTTTTAACACATTTTACAGAATTTAAATCATATTTAAGAGATTTCATAACTCAATTTCCATTCATTGGATTAAATTTATACTTTATTGATTATGTAATTCCAGAATTATTCATGAAATGAATTTTGTTTATATTATTTTTATTTTAAAAAAATAATTTGTATTCATAGCGGATACACATAATCTAGTAATTTTATTAATGATCACTTTAACTATTTGGTTTTTTCAAAGGGACTTCATTGCAATTTTCTTTTCTTGAGGCATATTTTATTGTTATGAACATATAATTTTTTATGAGGTGTATATAATGCAAATTTTTCGAGGTATATTTTGAATTTATTTATTCTCATGATATTTAATGATTTGTTAAATGTTATTAGTTTATGGGAAATATGATTCAACTCACTAAAATGTTATAGGGGTTTATTTCATAATCCCTTTATTATTTTAGATTTTTTAAGTAAGAGTATCTAATAAATAATATTTATTTTCCTTTTAAATTTTACCTTAAAATGTTACAATAAATCTTTTTAGTATCCTCTTATAGTTGAATAAATAAATTTTATCCTATTTTTATTTTTTATAAAAAATATTAAACAAAATTTTCTTTTCATTTTCTTAATATCGTAGTTGATTTTCATAAAAAAATTATAAAAATAATTTTTTAACATATATTTAATGAATATAATTTCACACCATCATGAATCTTTAATAAATTATTTCTTAGTTTATATATTTATAAGGATATTTTAAAGGAAAATATTTTCTTAATTACATGTACAATATTTAGATTTTAAAATTTATTTTCCAAGTAAAAAAATGATATTTCAACAATGAAATATTCATGTAATCTTTTTAATGTACATAAATATATTTAAACATACTTGATTAATATCATGTTAAGTATTTTCTATAAATTTACCATTCCTTATTTTTCTTTGGACGGTTTATGATTCCATATGACTAGTTCTTCCAACACTAATTGTAATTGTGTTTTTAAGGAATATTGATTCACATGTATTATCAATCGATATAAGGAATGAATAGTACTTAGTATGTGGTTTTATAGGATTTATATAGCCCATAGATGCATCATTAGGTCTTATGAGACAATCTAGATTATGTATTGGATGAGGCCTAACCCGTTTATTCATGATGTCTTGGATGAAGCCTTGATATTATGTTTACGATGTCCCGCATTATTCATTCCCTAATTACAATATTAATTGCGGATATTCCATGTGATTATTCAGTTATTAGAATATATATTGATATGTATCATTATCATGTGATTAATTATATGAAATTATTTGATCATCATTTATTCCCTCCAAACTAAGATCATGTTATTTATTAAATAGAATGTGTTTTAGTTATTCCCACTCCTTATTATTGGTGAATTATTTAATCATATCTTATACTTTATTCTTTCACTTATTGATCAATTGATCTCACTATTGTTTTTTATATTTATTTCTTCTGGATACTAGGAAGTGTTATATGATTGATTATATATGGTACGATAAGGGTATAATGGTGTTCTCAAAGAAAATAAATTAAATATTCTATATTTGAAATGAAATTTTAATTTTATATTTATTTCTTGATTACCAAGACTAGTAATTTTTTTTTCTATTTGGGATATGATTCATTGTATTGAATAAAAATGTGATAATGTAACCAATGACTCTAGAATAATGGGGATAGTGTCACTACAGTATTGATAAAAAAATTAATAGAAATTTTGTTGTAACTCTTATAAACTCTCATTTCATGATTTCTTCTATGATTTATATTTATATCATTGGAGATAAAATCCATTTTTTCTTACAAAAATAGTCTTTTAAGGAATGTTTTAACCAAATAGAGTGTGTTCCTTATTCTCAAATGAAGCACATTAGTATTCCTCTGATGTTATATCCAAAAATAATTACATAATCTGGAATGCCATTTATCTTCCCAAAAACATGTCTCTCAATGTGAACTCTTTATTTATATGAGCGTAATACAATGTAAAACTTGTATCCCACAGAAATATCAAATTTCTATAATTCAAAAAACAACAATATCAATATGTAGTTGTTTTAGTCTTCATATACACTATTATAACATAATGAATTTTCGATTCATGCATAACAACAGTGGCATGTTTTAATTTATCAATATAACTAGCCTTATATTATGAGTACAACTTTGTATAATAAAATGATTCATTCCATATAATTATAACACAATATGAAAAAATTCCTATCCTATTTCGAAATTTAGGATAGTCATGATCATCTTTATTTCATTAAGGATATTTCTGTGGTTGATATAGTTTCCAATCACAAATTTTTATATATGTATTTAATTTTAATTGTTTTCGGTCTATTTTTATCTATATACACATCTAATCATTTAAATTATTAGAATATAACATAAAAATTTACAATGACTTTTATTGATTCATACCATACATAGGGTATTATTAAGTGAATCATGGTCCTTACTGAACAATATATTCATTTAGACATTTTATATTAATTAAAATATGACACCATCTGAATATATAATTTTGTTTAAATCATATATTTGATATGTAAGATCATATTCTTCTAATATCATACCACTCATCAGACAAAGTAGTTTTTTTAATTTTGTGAAACTCCATCCTCTTCCTGTATTCAAATTATATATGATCAGTAATATTAAAAAATGTATAATATTGTATACAACTAGTATCAAATGGTGAATTTTTAGAACTCCATATAATAAAAAAAATTATACAATCAAGAAGGTCTTCTTTAATCTTCATTATCATTTCCTCATTATGATCACTATCATTTTTTATAATTGTAGTCATGTTAGATGATCCATGAATTTCATGTTATCACAACTAATATAAACCTCAAGTTCTTTTATCTAATTACTCTAGTATTTATATCTTTAATCAATTATATGATATAATAATTGATATTCCAAATGCTATGGAAATATTTGTCTTTAATAAATATAATGTAAAATAAAAAACAATTTGAAAAGTGTTTTATACATACTATATTGTGAACTAGATGAACTAATTAACTATGTCCTTATCCTCATTTGTCATACAATTTTAATCCATCCATTATTGATTCATATCCATCTTATTCACTTAGAAAATATTTTATAATAAATAAATAAATATGTAAAAATTATACATAAAATATATATAAAAAATTACAGAAAAAAATTATCATAATTATTGTGTAAATATATAATTAAGTGTGTATTTAAATATATTTCTATTTAAATATATAAAGACTATATTATATAATACATAATAAGATATTGTAGTTTAATTTTAATGTAGTGTATCATGGTATATACGGTCGATGGTGCACATGGTTTCGAAGAATTATCATGATAGATTTAGTATAGAATAGTTTGATTAAGCTAAAAATAAATTATAAAATTTAGTTTGAGTTAACTAGACTTATTAAAGAAGTTAGAAAATGTTCCTGATCAAAGGACATAGTTAGAGAAACTATTATTAAATGTAAATTTAATACTATGAATAAAGTCATACTCACATTGGACACTCATGGAATCCATTAATGAAAAAAATATATTGAAAAAATTATAAAGAAAGTAATAGATTATTGAGAAAAGGTTGTCTACTCAATTTTATATAATTTTTTCTCTCGAAAATCATATAAACATAATAAATTAATGGAAAATAAGGCTTATGATAATCAAATTAGAAACATACAATGAATTCAATTATACTAAATCATAAAATTATTGAAGAAAAAAGAATATTATTCAACCAAAGAAAAGTCACATTCAATATTTTTTTGGAAAAAATTCTAATCAATGCATAGAAATATATTTAAAGGGAGATATTGAGAATATGGTGTGCATAGTTAGAAGTAATATTTTTTTGGTAAAATGTTTCTTTACTTAAATAAAATAACGTATAGGATTTGATTGGTATAAATTTTAAATAAATTATAGAAAACAAGAAATGCAATCCAAATTGAATATAAATGTATAAATATATTTGATATTTTCAACTAAACATATGATTTATACATAAAAATAATAAATTTTAATACATAAGTATTGAAATGATAAAAATTTAAAAATGGAATGTTGCACCACCAATTTCACATAAGAAACACTTTTATTATGTATTTTATGTATGTAAATTTTATGGGTGATGTTTGGAAGGGGTTGGAAGAAGTTTGGAGTGTTTTGGGGATTCTATATGGGTGCATGGTTACTGAACGGTTAGTGGAAACCATGAAACTTACACAAGAAACCATGCAAAATGTGATAAGGGCAACGGGGAAAGAAAATGGTAAGTGGGGATTCAACCTTCCAAATTGTGTATCTACCTATAAGAAACCGTTCAACATGATATAGTTGTATATTGCATGGTTGGCGCATGTTTTGGAAATTATATGACCCTACTATGTGAGGTTCCTTCTTGAGATAGAAGTTGTCACATGAGTAGCACACCTTTTGTCTAACCGTGCGACAAACTATCTATAATTTAAAAAGTAAATTAAAAAATTTGATCTAGGTCAAGATTGATATTTGAACCCTCATATTATCCAAAACATACCCTTACTCGAGATTTTATCCTCCCAAAGGCTGTATGGGATTCTCCCATATTCCTGGAGGTGATCTGAAGGCTTCTATTGGTGCATTGAAGCTAGATTCCCATAGTAAGGCTTTGTTCTTTGTTGTTTTTCTTTGTTTAACTTAAATCTACTTCTCCCACTCTCTCAGTTTCCTAGATCTATATCTTTTTTGGATAGATATAAATATTTTTATGGAATATATGATTATATTTAGGTTTTTTGTTTATAGGGGAAGAGATTTAAGGATTTTTTTTAGATATTTAACTTTGTTTCATTGGTGTTTGAGTGTAATTTCTTTTGTTCCATGTTGTCTGATGTAGGTGGATTCAATATCGACTCTTATATTTATAATATGAAGGTTTTATTTCAAAAAGGTTGTTTAAATTGAAATATCTTATAAAATTGGTGTAAAAATCATGCGAGAAACCATCATGAGTGATGGTTTGTATTTTTTTTGTAATTGGGTAATTATTGTAAGAAATGATTCTGGGTTTATTTTAAAATGATGATTATATATTTGTTTGATTGATTGAATTTATAAAAAAGGTTTTATATAATGGTTTTGATAAAACAAATTATTCGATGGATTTAGCACAATTGGATTTGTCATGGGTTGGTCATGGTTATGTGGCATGGGTTCATATGAATTTGGATGTATATGGGAAAGAAGTATCCCCATGAAATGTTTTTGATATATATGGTCATGAGGAACCCCTTTAAATTGGTCCACTATGTGATGGATTAGTGGAATGTTGAATCCCCACTCACGAGTATCGGGAGGTCTCATTTTCATGCATGGTTGGATGTGTGGATATGTAGAATGGAATATATTATTTTATATGGGGTTTGTGAAATGGATTTAGAGAAATGATTGGTTTCTTTCCTTGGGAATTGATATTGTTTTTTGAAAACTGATTTTTTATGGAACTTTTTTATATTTTGATATAAATTTTGTAGGATTTTTTTATCGAAAATATTTTACATAAATTTTCTATCATGTTGTATCCTAGAGGCATGAGAAGGGAAGTAATTTTTTGAAAGCCTTCTGAGTTCATTTATTTACCCCTTATTTGTAAATTTGGTGTTTTCATAGATGTTATTTATCAAGATTTAGTAAAAACAAATGTGTCAGACTTATCTAGTGGTGCTTAATGATAATTGAGATATTTTGGATATTAGAACATGGATAATGTTAGAGATTTGGAGTTATGTGGTCATTTATTAGTTGTTGGTTTTGTCTTCCTCTATGTACATTGATGCTTGTCTTCTAAAAATCGCACTCTTGGTACTTTCTATTGATACAAATGGTATTTCATTGAGTTTTCCTTTATTTATATCATGCATCATGTAGTATTATACTTGTTATGGTTTGTTTGCAGTTGGTTGTTTTATTTGGAAAGAGAAAATCATCCCCAACTATAAATGATTTCCTTTGAATTTATTATCATCCTTTGGAATATTGGGGATGTCACTTAAGGCCATGTAATTTACTTCTTACTTGTCGAGATAATGATGAATAAGAGGTATGTTAGAAGTTGTATTAGATTTTTTAGTCCTTGCCTAACAATTGGTCTTTAGTTATCTTGGTCTTGGAGTTCAAATTCATTCTGGTATTTTCCTTGTCTTGGGTTGGTAGAAAGGAGTAGCATTTCTGAGACATGAAATAGATTATAAAATGATATAGGTAATGTTTTTATGATAAACATCATGTTACCTACTTGTTGGTTACATAATTGTTTTGGAGACACTTATAAAAATTTTAATCTCATTGTCTTGGGTGTATCCAACGATACGAGCATGAAATGCATGATAGAAATGACTTACCACTAGCTGTGCATACAAAATTTTGAGTAGTGATTTATTATTTTATGCCAATGTGTATAATATTGAAAAAAATGATAATGTTCTTTTCAAATGAAATATTTTGAAAAGTACATAGATGTGGAATTTTTGAGATGGTTTGATTTTCAAAATCATGTGAGATTTTATTTTCAAAAAAGGTTAAACAAAGAAAACGATGATTTTTCAAAAGCATTGTATGATAATTATGATGTGGTATAATTTTAAATGTTAAGGTTTTTTTTGAAAAATAATGAGAATAATGGGGCTTCTTTTTAATAGAAAATGAAACCTGGTAGGTATCATAGAAACCAACCGGAGGAAGTAGCTGAAAATGTGGGTGTGATTATGCCATAGGTGAACCACTATATGGTTGAAAGTATTTTCCATGAATTTTATGTTGTGGATAGGAGGAATATGATTGATTAACCTTGGAATGTTGATAATTATATCCATTTACAGAAGCAGAATCCACTGATCCTTGAAGGTGTTTCTGAACAAAAAATGGTGGAGGATTAGATGAACTAGACGAATCAAATCATAAATTTCATTAGAACACCAGCAGAGATTAATGTCAAGAGGGTGATGTATATATTGGAGGATAATTCATGATGGTGGTGGGATTTATCTATACATGATATATTGGATCAACGAATTAGGTTGAATGATTTTGATGAATTATATAACAAAAAACTCTATCGATATATGTTCGTAAATCAAATAATGATGGACTTAATAAGCTTGAAGTAAGAAAATATTCTCTTTCACAAAATATGCTGCTAAATTCATGGATTTAGTGTGCTTTTTACCCAATGTTGCTGTTATTTACTCCTTGAAGACACACATCTTTGAAATGGGGTTTAGGGAGGAGATTCAATTAAATATTGTTGTTCTCCATATTATGGATTATATAGAGATGGTCAATATAGAAAGGGTGGATAAATGATAAATCTACGATGCTATGAAAGGAGGATGTATATTGATACTGATTGGAAATGGTGGGAACTCGAATGCTGGAAGAATAAAGAAGAGGGCCACCAATTTATGTTGTGGGAGTATGGCTCAATATTAGATAGCCAGATTGGGAAAACTCACTCCATAACCCAAGAGAAAAGACAGATGTTTCCAACGTGGTTTTTTTGACCACATGAAGCAATAGTGTATAGTATAACCTAGATCATGCCAAAACTACAATTTTATAGAGTATCTTAGGCATTATTGTCACAATTCTCCATGATCAGGTGTTTAGGACACTTTTGATGTGTTGCAAACATCATATGCATGAATTGAGCATGTGTAGAAGAATACCATTTATTAGTTGAATAGTTTTATCCATGATGATTCTAGGAATACCATGACTCCTCATGTCCTATAGTTTCAATATATCAATAATGAACAAATTGCAGCAAGCAAAAAAATATTTGGATATAATCAGGTTATTGTGGATTATCAGTATAGATTATCTACAGTATAAAGTTTGATTCTTTTGAATTATTTTGTTATTCATATTTTTTCTAATATGGGTGCATCCCATTCTTTTATTACTTCTTGTATTATAGACTTTTTGTGTTTAAAAGTTGGGATTATTCCTTTTGTGGTAAAATTTCAAACTCATCTTGTTGAAAAAGAATGTTGTGAATTTCTCTATAGAGCATGTTCTATAACTATTATTGGTGCTATGATGTTATGGGATTTATCTATACTAGAGATGTATGTCTATAATATAATCAATTGTATAGATTTATCGAACCCTTAAAAATATCACATTGACTGCAATAATATTAAATTAAGTTCCACAATTAAATATAGAGTCATGAATATCATTATAGGAGACTATAATGTACGGGTAGGTGAAATGGGATTGTTGGAACTAGTATTTGGAATGATCATGTATTAGATAGAGGATTCGACCTTGGCATCTATAGAAGAGATTGGGGATGGCCATTTTTCATTAGTGGATGAGTAGTTTCTTGGTGTTTTTTCTAAACTGTATTTAGGGTTTACACCTACGAGAGAAGTGGAGTTTATGATTGATCTCATATCGAGGATTATTTCTATTTTCCTTCTGTATTATAGGATGGAACTGATAGAATTAAAGAAATAAAAAGGTTTGTTGGGGGAGATATAATGAAAATGTTTCATTCAGCATATCACATCTCTATGGCCAGAACCTGTCTTGTTTGTGAAAAAGTATTATGGAACTCTAAGGCTATGTGTGGATTATCTTAGGCTTAATTGTACTATGATAAAGAATCGGTATCCACATCCACACAATGATGATATGATCTGTCAATTGAGTAGTGTACAATGATACTCTAATATTGACTTACGATCAAGATATCAGTAATTGCGAGTTAGGGAGGAGGATATTCCAAAAATAGTTTTCAGGAGTAGATATGGCCATTAAGAATATGTGGTAATGCCTTCGATAATTAAGAATGAACATGTTATACTTATATAAATAATTAATCAATATTTTTATAGGTGTCTGAATTCTTTTATGGTGTTGTTTTTGGATGACATTTTGGAGTATTCAAGGACAAGGGATGAGAATGAGCAACAATTGGCGATAATGTTGGGAATCTTTAGAGATCATCGGTTGTATGCCAAATTATAATTGATTGATTTTTTATACAAGAGGAATGCTTTATTGGCCATGTAATTTATGAAATAGGTATTTATGTGGATCTAGAAAATATTGAAGTTGTTATCTCTTGGAATCTACCAAATAATTTCTTCAAGATATGGAGTTTCCTTGGTCTACATGGTTGTTACCTATGCTTTGTTCATGGATTATCATAACTAGAATTGACTATGAAATATTTGGAAAATAAGATTTTTCTCTTCCTATAGACAGAGGAATGTTATTAGTCTTTTCAATAGATGAAATTTTTCATTACATCCGCACAAGTATTCATTTATTCTGAATCAGGACAAGGGTATATGGTGTATTGGGATGCTTCAATATTCGGTTTTGGGATGTGTTCTCATTCAAGGAGATCATTTTTCCCTAATAAATAAAGGGAGATATGATTACATGATAATAATAAATTAACGAATGATTCAGAGATAACTGTCATAGTCAATTCTTTGAAGACTAGGCATCATTACATCTTTGGTGAGAAATTTTCCATGTTTATAGATCATAAGTTCATGAAACATATTTTCTCAAAAAGGGAAATGGACCTGAGGATACTAATATGGATAGAGGATCTCCAAATAAAAAATTTTGCATGATGTATACACTAGGAATGTGAAATTTGGTGCTAGATGAATTTAACATATAGTCATATGCTCAGTTGGGAAAAGAGGCTTTAGATGAGTGGTAGTTAATGTCTGTCTAAGTCAATATGCACATGGAATGTGAATAATAAAGTGAAGTTGCAATATTTTTTAGTTTCACATGTTTCTTGATTTGGTAGATATGGTAAAATAGGAACACAAATCTAAGGTAGAATGCATGCCTATGATGTCAAAACTCAAAAGGGGGGAGATCATTGCTGGTTGGAAACTAGATGGGAGTTCAATGTTGTGGTTCCAAAATATGATGGTTGTACATATGGATTTTCTGGAATAACTTCTTCATGATTACAACCATTTAATATGTATTGTTCATCTAGAAATAAAAAATATGTATATGATATTGAAATCAAAATTTTGATGTGTTGGTTTAAAAAGGAAGGTGAAAGAGTTTCTTTCAAGATTCTTAAATTTTCAGCAAGTTATGGCTGTCCATTAGTGACAACTGGTTATGTTTCAATCATTACATAACCAAGTGTAGAAATGGAATTATATAACTATATATTTTCTAACTAGTCTTCTATGAATAGTTTAGAAACATGATTTCATATATATGATAGTGGACCATCTCACAACGTTCTCCCATTTCATCCCAATTTACAAATCCCATATGGAAGAGTTATTATGAAAAATCTATATCAAAAAAGTGTTATTAAGTAGTGGAATACCTATTTCAATTGTTTTAGATAGAGACATGATATTTTCATCTCATTTATATACATTCTTATATAAATCCCTTTGAAATATACTGATAATGAGTATGGTGTATCATCTTCATAGGGACAGACAATCATAATGGATGATACAAGAATTGGATGAGATGTTGTAATCTTGTGTAATGGATTTTTTTGTGTCTCATGGGAAGATCACAGAACATTATTGAAGTTCTCATATAGCAAAAAATGAGTAGGCCTCAATACATATGGATTATTTTAAATAATTTAATGGGTGTCTTCATCATTATCCATTTTTTGGGTGAAAATAGACGAGACTTCACTAGTTGGGCCAATACTTTTTTTAATAGACAACATAGAAGATTTGATTGACTATAAAACAGATGGAGATGTCATAGAGTCATCTAAAATCACATGAGGATTATCAACAATGACCGTTCACATTCACGGTGAGTGATCATGTATTCTTAAGGATCTATTTGTGTCTTGGAAACTATCATTTTGGGAATCATGTAAATTTATCTCCTTAATACATATTCCCTTTTGATATACTGGAAGGAGTTGATGAGATGGAATATCGGTTTTCATTACCACCATGCTTCAGTTTTGTGCATAATCTATTCAGTATGTCTTATTTTAAAAAGTTTTATCTTGATCATAACTATGTGATTTGATGTGATCACATTGACATAGATCATGATGCTTCATTGGTTCACATACCAGTGCAGATTATTGATACAATAGAGAGATTCTTGTGTGGAAAATCATTGGTCTACTATTGTGTTTGTGGAAACAAGGAAAGATTTAGGAAGGGAATTGGTAATATGTGATGGAAATTAAAGAGAAATGGCCAAAATATCATTAGAGAATAAATTTTTTTCTAAATTGCTATGATGAAAAGGTGTGAGGAGGATGTAGCACCCCTAGTTTCATGTAAGTAAACCTTATTTTATAGTCTTTATATATATAAATTCTTTGGGTAAATTTTTGTAGGTTTGGGAATACTTTCTGAATGTTTTTGGGGATTTTATAATGGCTGAAAATTTGGTGAATAGTTTTTGAAACCCATAAAAATTCTCTAAGAAACCATGCATAAGGAGATATGGGCTATGTGGAAGGTGCACGGGCAGGCACACAATTTTTCCAAACCCTGAGGCCATCTAAGAGAAATTGTGCAGCTTGGGATAGTGGGATTTGGCATGGATGGTGCATGGTTTGGACATCGTGAAATCCAACCACATGAGGTTCCTACTTGAGACTTAATATCAAGAACACATAGTTCATGGGTATTCTAACTGTGTGACTAACCGTTCTTAATTTTAAAACTAGATAAAAAAAGTGGATCTAGGTTGGGATTAAAATTTGACACATCATTTTTCTTTAAACCAACTCTAAATAATCCCCCAAAAGGCTAAATATACTTCTCTCATTGATCCAGAGGTGATATGAAGGCTTCTCTTGGTGTATTAAAGCTAGATTCTCATGGTAAGCCTTCGTTCTTGGTAGTTTTTCTTAGTTAATCTTAGATCTACATCTGCCTCTCCCTCTCAGTTTGTTAGATCTATGTCCTTTGTGGACATATATATGTTTATTGATTCGAAATATATTTATATTTATCTTCTTTAGGGGAATAAATCTAATTTGGGAATTTTGATACTTAGCCAGGTTACACTGGCATTTGAGTGACATTTTCTATTCTCATCATGTTTTCTGAGGTTGGTGGATTCACTCTTGAGTGTAATATTTATGATATGGAGGATTTATTTTAAAATAGTTGTTTTAGTTGTTTTTTTGTAATATGAGAGTGAAAATCCTGGTATAAACCCTCTTTAGTTATGGTTTATAGTTTTTGTGGAAATTTTGAAATTATTGTGGGAAATTATTTATGGTTCAAATTTAAAATGATGATTTTAAAATCTGTTGCTTGATTGGATTAATGTAAAAGGTTTTATAGAATTATTTTCAATATAATTTTATTTTTATTTAATCTATCTGGAACACTAGTATTGGGAATGGTTTTATCATGGTTGTGTGGCGTGTTTTCATATGGATTGGGATAGATAAGTGTGTGAAGTACCCCCCCCCCCCCCCTATCAGAAGGTTGGGATTTATATGGGTGTGATGTACCCCTATCAAAATGTTTCACTAAGTGATAGATTAGTGGAAGGATGATTCACCACTCACGATTATAGGGAGTTCATTGTTGTATACATGGTTAGATGTGTGGATTTATAGAATGGAATAGATTATTCCAAAATGGGTTTTATGAAATGTCTATAGAGCGTTTTTTGGTTTCTTTCCTAAGAACATGATATTATTTTTTTAACACTTCTTTATTATTTAAGTTTTTTATATTTTTATATATACTATTTATATTTTTTTTATATAAACTATTTTATATAATTTTCTATCATGTTCTATCCTAACGATGTGAGAAGGAAATTCATTTGGGGAAAGTCTACAGAGTTTCATTACTCACCCCTTCTTTGAAACATTGGTGATTTTGATGATATTATTTATATAGATATAGTAAATGTTAAAGTATCAAACTTCTCTAGTGGTTCCTAGTCATACCTCGGATATTTTGTGGATATTGGATCATGGTGTATGTTGAAGATTTAAAGTTACATGGTTATCTATGAGTTATTGTTTTTTTCTTCGGCTGTGTACTTTGATGTTTATAATTTTTATGGCACTCTTGGTAGTTTTTATTGATATAAATGGGTACCCATTAAGTATTATTTCATTTATACGATGAATCATGTAGTATTTTATTTGTAATGTATTTTTTGGTTGGTGGATTTATTTTTAAAGAAATATCGTCCCCAAATTTTAAATGAAGCCCTTGGAATTTATTCCTATCATTTTGTATCTTGGGGGTGTTTTTTAGTCCATGTAATTTAATTTCATATGATCATGTCAGTGAGGATTAAGATAGAATTTACATCAGAGGAAAAAAAAATACATTTTAGATAAACAGAATTTTACTACTGGATTGGCTCACACATTTCCTATTCGGTAAAGGATTATATTATTTTTAAAAATTTCATTTTGAAACAAGATAATAAATAATAAAAAATATGAATGGAAAATAATATTTTTTATGAAGAATTAGAGATTATAAAATATATAAGATTCAAAATAGATATTATCTGAAGAAATTTAAAATAATAATAAAAAAGTGTATCATAAAGTAATCCAAAAATCTGAAATGAAAATTATGTTTAAGGTATAATATAACATGTAATAAAAAAATCTATCACTTCCTTTAATTGGAAATTCATTTAATATGTTTTTATCCCTAGCTCTAAATCATTATGAAAAAATATATGTGATGATTTTGTTTATCTACTCTTCCCATAATAACAGTTTTTCATCTTCAATGCATGAATTATAGTAAGAATATATAATTTAAAAAACCATATCACTAGAGGCTTATTACATAATTAATTTAAAAAATATATAAATACTAAAATACATAAACATATATTGGTTCTGCATATATAGATACCCAAACATTGAAAAATAAATATATATTATAAAAAATTGTATAAACTTATATATATATTATGACTAATAATATATATATGAATAAATACATAAAAATATATACATAAAAATAGATTATAATAACGAAATATATATTTATATAAATACATTATATATATTATAACTAAAATATATAACATTGCATATTTTAATATAGTTATATATATTGTTTTTAATATTAATAATAATATATACATATATATATTAGGAAATACATAAAAATATATTTATTAACTTAATTATATTTTAAAAAAATAATCACAATTTATTTGGATTTTTTTCTTCATATTTCTGGGATGTATGTGATGAGTAAGGATCAATGTACTATAGTGATTCAGTCCAATATAATGAAGAATGTACTAAAATTGAAAATCATTTTACTGGAAGAATGTTTATCTACAACCAACTAATTTTTATTTCTTATATTGTAGTTAGTATCTTCACGTATAAGGAAAAATGATTTTTAATTTATTTTTATTATTTCTATAGAACCTATGTAAAAATATTCATGAAAACATATTAGTTTGTGTTTTAATTGACGTTATGGGTAACTAAGAGAGGGAACCCTATAGATAATTGTAGTTGGGGTGGTTTAGACTATAAATAAATATTTTAAAAGTGGGAAACCTTGAATCTTTATCAATGGCTTCACAACACACAATGAAATGAAAGAGGGTATTCAAATATTGAATTTCCAGAAATTCAGTAGATAGAAGGATAACTAAAAAACATGTAAATATTAAAGCTAAATCAAAATTTTTAAATTATATATTAACTAATCCATTTTTGATATTTGAATCATCTGAAAAAATAGAAAGTTTAATCAGTAATAGTGGTAGAGTTACATGAAAACCTAAACAACATGAGCAAGTGAGATCTCTATTAAGGTAAATTCAAAAGTGTGAAAATCATCAAATAGGTTATTGTAAAACACATAAAAAAATACCACTTTATCATTGATAAAATAAAATATACTAATAATGATCATTTTTATCAGTAGTCATCATTAGCATTGATAAATAATTTTTTTATCTGCAGTTGGAAGTCTCAGTTTAATATTTCTACTATAGGTCAACTTTTTGGTTCGAGGAATTATTTTTATTATTTTAGTTGGTTTTGTTGTTCCTCTTAGATTTGAAAGCCCCAAGGTATAATGTGATTCTTTTAGCCTATGTTTCCCTATAGAAGTAATAATATTTATTACGGTGATAAATAAAATTATAATGATTAATAAATTTCATATTACATTTCCAATTCATAGAATTTATGACCAAATTAGGGTTAAAAATTATAGACAAATGGATTTAAGTGAATATAAAACTTCCTTAACTAGATTCTATAGTTTATAATTAAACATCCATTGGTAATCAATTCTGAACATTCATTTAACATTATACAAAAATTCCATCAGAAATTAATTAGTATTCTTAAATTGAACATGCCTTACAACAATTTGGTCAGGATGAAACCATGTATCCCACATTTTTGTGAAATTTATATAATATATAAAAATAATTATTCTACTAATTAATTCCCTCTTGAAATCCAATTTTGATTTTTTAGCTATATTGGAAACCCTAAAAATTATTGTTATCCACTCATAATGAATTTTAAAAATATTATAAAATGAGTTTAAAAATATTGTGATGGATTTGTAATAGGACCGAGGTTCTATTAATGGATTAGTGTTGGATTCTATGAGAGATTTTGTGCAATTTTTAGTGAAATTTTTTTACAATATGATAATCAGACATTCCAAATATTGAATCTAGGATGTCAGGTGTAGTAAGCAACCTAGCTTAACCTTATTTATTCTTGAAGTATGATAATATCATTCTTAGGGAATTTATTTTGTTATATATTTTTAGAAAATAAAATTATTATATAAATAAAATTAACGAATGCTTATGTTTAGTTATTTTGATGATTGATACTTAACCATCAATTAGTATTTTAAATTTTTTTTCATACCCGACATTATATTTATATAAAATAATATGTTTAATATTTTTGAAATGTATATTGTCTAAATTTCAATTGGAATATATGAATGTATCCTTATAGTTTGGTTGAATGGAATTTCATTTGGAGTGGTTCATTTAGAATAAGGTTGTAATCATAAATTAATCAATTATCAATATAATAATCCACTCCCTTAATTCATTCATTATTTCATTATCTTGCTAATTATGTTAAATGTTATTCATTAATAATTGTGGTAATTACTCCATTAGAACCTATACATTGAAATTATAATTAAAACCTATCTAATAAGAGTCTAAATTTCATAACTCTACCCCATTCGTACACCTCCTAGGCTGACCATGATGTAAGGTAGTAAGCCTAGAATATAATTCCCAAGGCTTACAATCCTTCGTTCTTTGGAAAAAAACATTCTTTAAACATTGTTTTGGATAAAAATTCAGATGAACCTATAATTATTTTATAACACCACCATAATATATACATTACTTCTCAAAATAATAACACAATCCCATGAATCTTTGGTATAATGTCTTTGAGGATTACCCCTGTATTTATTCCCTTAACTAGTAGTTTTTCCAATATACTTGTATATCCTTTTTTATGTTAGAAACATCTCTGAGAAATAATCTCTATATAAAACATCCTTCAAAATATATCCCTATAATAACTTCCTAGTAAAAATTAAACAAAAAAAATGGGTAAGATGACATGCTTAGTAGGGGAAAAAATATCATCATGTCAAAAAGTGTTAGATCATAAGCCCATAATAAACATGATTAGGGGAGAAACGTATAATTAAAAAATCATATAGCATTAAGGTTTTTTCATAATTCATAATAGTAGTAAATTTATTATGAAACAAATATTCCTATAACACAGAATGTTTTTCTGAAATCATGAGGTAAAAAACATGAAATGTGGATTATAACATTAACATTAGATTATGACATAAGAGTGTGGTATAAAAATAATCACTAAAATATTATGTCAAGGATACCCACCAATATATTGATCACATATTAGTCTTAGGATAACAACATAAGTACCTTCTTGGGCTTGGTATTACCACCTTTGTACCCTTAGGTTTTGTTTTACCACTATTATACCCTTAATCATTAGATAATATATGTGGTTACCCTTGGTCTTAGGATAATACTCAGGTATAGTCTTGGGATTATGATAATCTAAATTCTTACCCCTTTTCATTGCATAATCTTAATATTTTCCCTTTTGATAGGTATAATCATCTTGGGTACCCTTTGTCTTGGGATAAGCCTCCCATATACCCTTTAATGTAAAATAATCTTTATGTGTACCGTTTGGCTTTGGATAATCCTCACGTGTATCTTTTCACTTGGAATAATCCTCTTGTATACCCTTTCTATATCTAGATATATAAAAATTAACAATTTATTGGAGGGATATATAGGATCACACCTATTAATCCTCCATACATATGTGTGAAAGCCTAAATAAATCATGGATACTAAAAATATCACTTAATTTACCCCTTAAAAATTGATGGGTTTCATGATTAAATTTCAATGAACAATCTATAATCCATATAGAGAAATGTTATAGATGGTGGTATAAAAACATATCCCCAATGCAATATAAATAATATCAATGGATATTGAAATAGATGAAAACCAACCATTTGAAGTTATTCGATAAATCACTTTGAAAATGAAAATGAAACAATCCTTTTTTAAAAAATTAAAAACTCTGAATTTTTTTAAATATAATATGTTTAAAATTATAGAAAAACTTAAATATTAACCTCTCAATAAAAAAACGGAATTTTTGAATAATGTTTTTTGAAATAAAGGTGCCTTAAAAATATTGAATAAATATTTCTTAAAAATAGAAGACTTTAAAATAGATTTTAAAAGAAAGAAATAATTTTAAAATGAAACATTTAATTATTAAATATATAATAATATTTACAATAATTTTAAATATCACGAAGACATAAAATAAATTATAAAAATATTTTAAAACATATAATTAATGATGCATAAAAAAGTGTTTTCCCATAGTGAGTAATTTTTTTTTTAAAAACATTTGACATTTTTTATACCATAATTATAAAAGATGAAGTACAAGTCTAATTCAATAGTAGTATTCATTATGATGATGTGAAATAATTTTCAAAAAAATACATTTAAAATGTATTTTAAATAATATATTCATGAAAAGTATTTAAATATTTTGGAGGAAAAGTGGAATGGATTCCAAAACATATGACCTATAGTGAAAAACATTGAGAATATTTTAAAATATATTTATTAAAAATCTACATCATAAAAAATAATTAAAAAAATACATTATAAAATGGAAGTGGTAAATTTGAAGGTAACATGAGATAAATAATAATTTGGTTTCCAAATATAATGGGGAATATTGTTTGGATGGAGGGATATAGGAATTTATAAAATCATATTGTTAAATAAAATAAGAATTTTTCTTAAGAATGTCATAATTTTATGTGGATGAAATTAATTATATAAGGATGTATAAATTATAAAATCATTTTTCACTAAATAAAAAGAGAAAATAAAATATAATTCAATTTTATTGCGGATGAACCCAGGCATAGAAGAAAGAAAATCATGAAAAAATATCATAACTCAATGAAAAAGGTTTTCAGTTATCAATTCCCATTAAAGATATGAAAACATTTTATTTAAAAAAACGTAAAATATGGGGATTAAAATTAAACATAAAATACCCTGAATAAAAATATAATTCATTCTATAATAAATAAAATAGGTGGTACACAAAATATTTAAAGGAAATTTACATCATAAACAAAACATGTCTCATAGAAAATTAATTGAGATAAAAAACCCATTCATTGAAGCCTGCTTAGTCAAAATTTCTCTAACCACTCATAAAATAAACATAAAATTCTTGATAAAAAGTTTTAAATCCTTATTCGAATATATTTTCATTTATATATATATAATTTATCACCATTAATGAAAAATATGATACCTAGTTATAGATTATTTTCTTTATTGAATGTTAACATTTATCAATTGTTTATTTATTAAATGTTTCAAGGTGTTATGCTAATTTACAACTTATTGATTAAAATTTGATAAATCATTTATTTTTCAAGATAGAATAGTCATTTTCTACGGATTCCTTATGCTGCAATTCATTAAGCGAAAATCATGGATATGGTTAGTGAAAAAAGAAATTGCGATGATCAAGTTTTTTATAATTTACTAATCAAAATTTTGTATATTAGTAAATATATTTAATAGCAACAACATAATTATATAATAGTTAAAACTACATTAATATATTTTTATTTCCTTATATTACCATTATACAACATTTTGTAATCATTCATGTTATAAAAATTATAACATCACTCACATAGGTGGTAAAAATGACCCAAAAGAGAGAAAATTATAATGAATTAATGAGTAAGGATATTTTATATATAATCTTAATATAGATATTATAAAATCTTAAACATATCATAAATATTATTTAAAATCATTAAATTCTTTCATATAACAATCTCTGTATGGTGGTGATGAAAAATATAATTCCTCAATCGTAGAGGTGATTTTCAACATGTATTCATATTTAATTATTCCATTTCTCAATGAGTGTGATGGAATTAGGGTGGATCTAAAATTACTATCAGAGAATTATAATTTTGATATATTCAATATATCATTCATCGTGTTCATCCATGTTACCTACCATGAATTTTTTGTTGGGAAATGGATAACATCACTTCATCGATGTGGTAGTCTTGACATACACTTGAACTCTAAAAAATATAGGTACTAGTGAATGTTTTATAAAATGATTCTCAATAAATTATATTTTAAAAATATAAAATTAGTGGTTTTTTATGTGAACCACATAAATTTTTTATTTTAACATTTAGTAGTGGTTTTCTTGAAATCATTACTAAATATTTTAAAAGTCCTTCATTTGACCCCCTTCTCCTAAATAACCCCAAATCCCCCATTCTTATCAAGACCACACCACTAATCATCACCCACTTCCTCTACCTGATCCCCACATCTCCTCGATCTTGTTTTCCCCTTTCCATTATTTCTCCTTTCTAATCACCACCCCTTATCTCTCACCACTAATGTCCCCTCATCATCCCTCACAGATCCTCACTTCCCTTCGCCCCCCTTCTCCCAAGCCCCCCTGATCCCCCAATTTTATTAAGGCATCACCACCCCTTACCCTCTCCTCTTGTGACCCCACCATGTACTTCCCCCGCCGCCTCACCCCAATAACCCCCTTCTCTTCAAGCCCACGCCACCCCTTCCCAAATCCATCGCCGCTCTCTATCCATCGTTGACCCTTTCCCCCAACCTCCCCTCTACAATAGGTGGTTAAATATATCTTTTTTGGTTCCATACCAATGATTTATTTTATCATTATAGTTATCTTTTCCTTTATAATTAAATTGCAATTATTGTCAAGGATTAAATAGTGATTGTAGTATGATGAGGTTTGTTTGGTTTTATTATGATTTTTTTTCTTACAATTATAATTATCCAATTTTAAAATAATTTTGCACATAAGGTGCTTGAAGAAATATCATTTTCTTATGAAAATATATATATTTTTAATGTAAATGATTTATGGGGTGCTTAAAATATTGAGTTGGGTGGTTTTGATTATTTTTCCCCAAATATCCGAATATGTTTTGATTAATATTAATGTTGTGAGTGTTTCTTAATATAAATAATTGTTATTAGTTATTTATTAATTTTATTGATATGAGGTGTTTTCATGAATATATTGGATTAATATTAATTTTAATATGTGTTTTTAGATGTCCTGAATTATTTAATGGGAGCTACAAACATTGAGTTTTTATTAACATCAATAAGTGTTTTCAATAATATCAAGAATTGCTTTATAGGGTGTTGACCAATTTTATTTAAAAATTGGTTGGACATTTTAATTTAATTAAGAGGACCTATATTTATGGTTGTAGAAATAATATCATATGGGATCATATTCAACTAAAAATTATCCTAGAGATAATCTTCAGTTAGAACCCCAATCATTTTAAAACATTTATTTGGTGTTATACCAAATCAAGACCCTAACCTGGTCAATGATGAAGTTGGGTGATGTTTAATTTTTATTTTACTTGTTTGATTAATAATTTGTATATTTATATATGAATTTACATTGAGAACAGTGACAATACAATTCCTATGGATAAAAGTTGGATTAATTTACATTAAAATACACCTCGACATGGCAAGGGATTGAACAATTTTTTATATTTTTCAATTGCAGACTGATCAGTGGTTGGTAGAACAAAATTTCTATGTAATGATTGTAAATTCAAGAGATGGTTTAATAAAAAGACAGTATAAAATAATTTTATAGTGAAATAGTTTCCTGGTTGATATTTTTTTTCTATTTGGCATGGTGAATAAAATGTTGTGAAAATTTTAAAAAAATGAAAATACTATCAATAAATTACAAAGTAACATGGAAAATGATAATTCAGATTGAAATTTGTTAAATGATGCATTTATTTTTGAATAGTACAATTTCAATGATTATAATAGTTAAACAAGAGCTCCAGATCATCATGAGTAGGTTAATCTTTCTAACAACATCAGTGACCAAAAAATTATTTTGATAAATTAGTTGAAGATGGACAGAAAAAACTTTATAAAGGGTGTTCCAAGTATTAAAATTTCTCCTTTTCATATCATATGTTTGCATGGAATTATTGAAAAATAAATGTCATTGATTTTAGTGTTACTTCTGACTCAGAAAACACTTCTAAAAGGCACAAGAGTCTTTAAAAACAAATTTTGATGGGTTAAAACTAGAAAAACATATGTTAGATTTCCTTCAAATTAGGAGAAAAAATCCCTAGATTTAATTATGAAATGTATGAATTGACCTCATTCCATTCTAAATTATTAATTTTCTAGGATTTATGTAAATGAATTTTTAGTATTTTAAAATGATAAAATGTGTATTTAATCGTCAAACCCATGGAAAACGTCATCATATGGATGTGAAATCATATGAAAAATACCAATGAGTTATTTTTGATATGTATGCATAAAAAACATGCCTATATGATGTAATGTGTGGTCACAATGACTCTATAAACAATTCTTAATGTTACAAAAGAATTTAGAAATAGGTTTCGGGGTATCAAATCTAAAATATTGAAGTTAGATTTCCCTAAAATCTGTATAAAACTACGATAGAATTTTTTTTGAAATATAGTAAATGATGATTTTTCATTTTTCCTTATAGTTTTTCGTGGTTGTCTATAAACACATATTTAATGTCTTGAAACACTAAAACAGGCATGTAATGGTCAAAACCATATATATATATACTTTAGAATGATCTGAATTCTTTGAAAAAACACATCAAATTCATTTTTGATGTGTACGCATTGACAACATGTCAATCTAACATGTGGTGTGGTAGTAATGACTCAGTAACCACTTCTTAAATGTAAAAATTAATTTAAAAACATGTTTCAGGGGAGAGGGAACTTGAAAAATGAAGTCATATTGCCTTTAAATAAGAGGAAAATGACCATCGATTGAATTATGAATGATAGGAAATGAAGGAACATCATTTTGAGTTACGGTTTTCTAGGATGTATGTGAACATGTTTTTAGTGTTTCTAAAACACCACAACATTCATGGAACAATAAATACCATATAAAAAAACTTCAGATTGATTTAAAATCGTGGTAAAACATAGTCAAGTTACTTTTGATGTGTACGCATAGACAACACATCAATTTGACATGATATTTGGTCAGAATTTATTGGTAAACACTCCTTGAAGGTTCAAAATCCATTGAAAAACGTTTCTGGGGGCCAAAATTAGAAAAAACACCTTATTGACCTAAAATCAAGGGAAAGTGACAATAGATTGAATTTGGAAATGTATTAACTGACATCACCTCATTTTGAATTATGGTTTTCCCATTATGGCTCTAAACATGTTTTAGTGTTTTAAAAAACTAAAACATGTGTGGAATGACCAAAACAATAGAAATAAACCTATTATTGATGGGAAATCATGGGAAAATAAACAACGATTTTTTTTGTGCACGTACAGTCAGCAAATTAATTTGACTTGTGGTGTTGTCATAATGACTCTATAAACATTTCTTAAAGGTAAAAAATCCTTTAAAAACATTTTTCAGGGGGTCAAAAGTAGGAAACAAATATATTATTTACATGAAATCATAAGAAAAATACCATATGTTTCATTTTTTATTTTAAGAACCAATTACACATCATTTTGAATTAATGTTTTCCTAGGAAGGTCGTAAACACATTTTTCATGTTTTAAAACACTAAAATGTAACGGGAACTATCAAAACCATATAAAATGACCTCATATTGATTTGAAATCTTGAGACAAATACCTAAGAGTTATTTGTGATGTGAAAACATTGACAACACGTCAATCCGAAATCTGTTTTGGTTATAGTGACTTAGTGGACAGTTCTTAATGGAACAAAAGCCTTTAGAAACATGTGTTAGGGAATCAAAACATTGAAAACAACATTCAATTGCCTCAAAATTAGAGAAAAATGACCATATAATGAATTTTTAATTATAAGAACTATTATCATGACATTCAAACTTACGGTATGACCGAGATGGTCATAAAGGTTTATTTGGTTTTTCAAACAATAAAATCTGAGTGGAATGGTTAAAACAATAAAAAACAACCTAATATTGGTTTGAAATCACGAGAAAAATAAAGCCGAGTTATTTTTTATGTATAAATGTAGATAAGACATAAATCCTATTTATAGTGTGGTTAGAATTCCTCAGTAAACACTTGTAAAAGGTACAAAATACTTTAAAAATAAGTTCTAGGGGGGTAAAAATAATTCAAATGATGTTGTATTTCCCGAAAATGAAAGGAAAAGACCATATATTGAATTTTCAAATTTATATATTGATGGGATGTCATTCTATATTATTGTTTTCCCAGGATGATTGTAACTGTGTTTTTAGTGTTTTAATACACTAAAACAATCATGAAACTATCAAAACTATAGAAAAAAACCTCATATTGACATCAAATCCTAAGATATTCACTGATGAGTTGTTTTTGAAATATACGACATGTTTTTATATCAATATCTTTTATATATGTTTATTAGGTAAATTTCAAACATCCTTCACATCAAATTAAAAATTAATAGGAATATTTATTTATCCCATTTATGTTTTAGGTTTTGAATGATATCTTAAATAAGTAATTTTATGTTTTCAGAGTGTTTTGAATTATATATTATTTGTTTTAAATGGAAATGTATTATTTTTTATTAACAAAATAAAAAACATTTACGTGAAACATTATGAATATATTTTGTGTCTTTACTCTTTTATATTTCTCTTCTTAAATATTTTGTTCTATTTTAGGTGGACGGTGTCTATAATAGGTAGGAGGTCGACCATTCTAATCCACAATTTTATTTAGAAGGTAGTTATCAAGGTTATTTATTTCCGTGGAATGTTAATATTTTATGAAATATTCTACAAAAGTTCTAATTTATTATGTTTAGTATTAATTTTGGTTTTCTTTTTAGTTACATTTTATGAGATGATGGGTTTTTTTAATTGATGAGTTGATGTTGAGGCAGAAAGATGAAGGGGGGTCTTTATGTGGACATATATGGGAATGGATTGTTGTTGTACATATTTTATATGTATATATTGATGAGTGAAGTAAGTGTTCATAAATGTATAGGTTGACTGAGACTGAGATTATGATAAATATTGATATTTTTATATATTATTATTGATGTATGACTTATTTATCGTGGGTTTATCATACATTCATGACTTAGTTAGTTTCATGTAAGTTTTTTTATATTTATAGTTCTTATTAAATATTTTTTAATTTTTTTGATTTGTCCATGGTTTTTAGTAACCACTACTAAGTACATAAATTAAAATATATTTAGATGTAGTTATGTATAACCACCAATAAAATAAACCATCACTAATATTTTAAATTCTAGTTAGTTTTATATTATTTATATTCACCTTGGATATTTATTTTATAAATATATGCTATTAAAGAAACAATAAACCACCACAAAATTCTCATAAAACAAAAAATGAAAAAATCACTATGAAATTAAATAAACAACCTATAAAAATTAGGTATTTTGAAATATAGAGGGGATTTTATAAATTCCTCTATATTATTAGGCGGCAGTCTAATCACTCGTCATTATATAAAAACACTAATAATAATTTGGTTTTTTATACTAATTATAGGTGTTCTTTAATTTTTTTGGATGATTGAAAGAATTGAATAATGGTTTCCTTATTAAAATAATAAATGTTTACCATATTAATCATATCGAATTCACTATATTAGGGTTTCTATAAATAGTTTTCATTAGTAAGATTATGATTAAAAGGAAAAAGAATAAGAAATAATCATGTTGGGAACATATTATTTCTCTGAGAAATATCCTCGAAAAAGGAGTTTTTAGGCTAACTTATTTAGAATAAAGGCTTATTAAAATAAAATATTATTATGGGAGGATATAAATATTAGTTTTTAGTGGTGTAATTCTAATGTATATGTGTGCCATAAATTGGTGGAATTGATCCCATTTTATAAGTGAAGAGTAGGGTAATTTGGGAACTACCAATTACATTTCAATATTATTTGGTCACTATTCAAGGGTCCAAAGATAAAAAGTGGGAAATAATTATTCTTTTGATATTTCATGGTTTATAATACTCTAAATCATATATTTTGGGGGAAACATTCGGTTATTTTAGGCATTTTCTTTTATTTTTTATCTTTTATTATAATTAACTTTTAAAATGGTAACTAATTTTGAACCATTATTTTTAATAGTCATAAAAATTTTGAAATTGAAATTGCAAGGTCATTTGATCATTCATATATATAAAATGGAATTAATTTTATAAAATAAAATCTATATGGTTGAGAAATTTAATTTCAAACTAAATTCAAATTGCATGTAAAACTGTTTTTTTCTGAAAAGTTTGTTTCAAAGATAAAAATTTATTAATATGATAAAATTATCATTTTTTAGAGATATAAATTTACTTTATATAGAAAAATTATTTGGATTCCAAATTATTATGGAAAATTTATTTTAATAATAAAATATTAAATTTAATTAAATTACTAGAACAAATTTTTTTATTTGAAAATATTTGTTAAGTACCTAAAATGTCAATCATAGGTTTTCAAAATTTAAAATATCAGTTTTTTAATGAAAAATTTTATTCCTTAAATATCTTTTTTATTTTGAATTTATTTTAATATCTTTTTATATAATGAATACCTCTTGATATAGTCTTAAATTTTTTGTTTTTGGTAAATCCTATATTACATTTATTCACTTAAAAAAATTAATTTAGAAAAATTTAAAAAATTCACCCTAATTTATTTTTCACTTGCTAGATTAAAAAATAATTTTTTTTTTAAAATAAAAATATTACATTTAGAAATTTTTTATTTTAAATGAAAATATGAGATATAAACAAATAAAATTATTTAAAATATATCTTTTAAATTGTTAAGTGTTATTAATCAATTTTTATATTACTTTTTAATAGATTATAATCATTTTATTTACAATATGAGTTATTATTCTTATTTTTTGTAATAATATTCATCTAATGTTTCATGGATCAGTATATTTTTATTCTACATTTAAATCAAGCTATTGAACATAATATTAATTTATAGAAAATATATATTCCAAAATCTCATGGTGCAATGTTCTCCCTCTATCAAAAAATTTTCACCCTCACTATATTTATTAATATTCACTAATAAAAGAACATAAGGCATCCATCAAAATATAAAAATATTTGTTCTTCTAATATATAAACGACATAATCATATATATTAGGAGACTCAGAAATTATTGTATTACAATATTTTCTTTAGATTTTTCATTATCTCTATATTTTTCAAAAAATGATTCCATAAATGGTTGTTTGTCTTTTTAGAGGTATAACTTTCAAAAATTTGATATTATGATCTTGTTTTTAACCCAAAATTTAAAAAATTGGTTACTATATTCATCCATACTTTTCATTAATATATATTAGATATAAAAATATGAATATTTTTTTCTAAACATAACGATCCACAATAGAATTATATAGGTCTAGTGCCTTTGGAAACATGTAAACATGGACAATTATTTCATAATAGTTCTACATTATCTCATGCTTAGATCAATATAAATATCAAACTTCTTAGACTTATCACATATAAATTTTTTCTTCATTACTTTGGAAAGGAAATATAATAATGGGTGAGATATAATGCTTTTTAAATGTAAACAAGTAAGATATAAATAATCAGATAAGAAAAGAATGATTAAAAGTTTATGAGAACATGAGATTAACATTTTAAAACCATAAACAATAATCATATATATTAATCTTGAGTCTTGAAATAAATATTATATTTTCATATTATAAGAATCATTAATAAATAATTGAACATGATCCATCATAGTATAATATAGGCACAAGACATGGAATTGTTCTATATGTATAAAAATAGAAAATTGTTTAATTAGTATTCAAGGATCATTTAAAAAAAATGCCACATCCTAAGGGGTTCACTCACAAATCTATCTCAGTTGTCTAGGTTAACTAAAAAGACAATCATAGTAGAAAAATACACTTAGTGTAAATGGGTTCTCTCCATATTTCAATCATGTTTATCTCATTAGATATAAATAATTACCCAATTCATTGGAGGAGATATTGGTCCC
The DNA here is from genome assembly GCA_963277665.1 of Viscum album. Lineage (NCBI taxonomy): Eukaryota > Viridiplantae > Streptophyta > Magnoliopsida > Santalales > Viscaceae > Viscum > Viscum album. Next base: position 1,229,904,765 of record OY728133.1, on the reverse strand, counting down.
ACCCATCACATAATCAAAGTCATATGTATTTATTCTAAAAGATCAAAATATATCATCATATAAAAATACATGAATATAATTGGGATTAATAATCATTGAATCATATAATAACCCCTGGAAAAGAAATGGGCTTCATACACATTTTATCATTTCATTACATTATAACCCTTGGAAAAAGGGAATGAGTTTCATAAAAATCATGTTACAATAATAACAAACCATTAAATAATAATAATAATAATTATATCATTGGATAATATTCATAGTAAATCCAAAGTAACATAAAATATATTTCACCTTAGATGGAAATTGATTATGAAAGATTCCGTGGAAATGTAATTGAGGAAAATATCCTTCTGAAAATAAATTTTTAAAATTTTAAATAATCAAACATAGTAAAGATAAAATTTTATTAAAATACCATTCGAAAATTTTAAATTAGTATTTAAATATTTAAGTCATAAGGATAGTGGAAAATTCAATTTATTTCATTTAAATTATAAACATATTTTTTCTATATTTTTTTAAAAAATTCATAAGGTAATTTATTTGGAAGATGAAAAAAATATTCCTTTCAAACCATTCTATAATACATCAAACATGGATATAGATGTCTCTGAACAATCATATGTTAATATAAAAACCCTTCTTTAAAACATTTTAATTAATCATGGATATGGAAAAAAACATTTTTGATTGAAGGGAGAAATGAAATCAATATTCCTTCAAAAGATATTCATGGCCTCCTAAGTACATAAAGTGTTGAAAATCAAAAAAAACCACATATTTTTAATATATAACTTTATGATATAAACATCCATCATTTCTTATTGGGTTAGATCATAATATTTCAGCATTGGAAACTTAATCCAAAATAATCTCAATAAATAATTAGATTTTAATAATAAAACCCTTTACCTTAGATCAAAAATCCCCCATACATGTTTAATGATCATTTATAATTATTATAATTTTATTATAATTTTATTAAACAAATATAATTATATATGTAATACAATTTATAATTTCCTAGTTACCTTTTATCACCCATTTATTAACAATTCTTCACTAAATCATTCTTTTGAGTGATAATGGTTTCATTTTTATTCATGTATGATTTGGTTTGGTATATTCAGTCATTATTCATTGATCAAAGTTACATAATTTATATATTTTAAAACTTCATTAAAATATCATACTTATTCAAAATATATATATTTAGATTCATCCATAATAAGTATATATAGAAAAATTAATTGCAGCGTTCATGGAGATGGTAGGTTATACATACACATGAACATTTTTTCCCTTTTTGAAAGACGAAATAAAGGAAATTTAAATAATAATTAACATTTACATAATTATATTTTTTTAATAATTATCATATATAATAATTTTCTCTTTTTTATAATAATTCATGTAAATAGGTGATTAAAAAATAATTACACTACTACGTGGAGATGGTAAGTCATATATTCACATGAGCAATATTTTCTCTTATCAATATATAGAAAAGATATTTGATATTGTTTTCTAATAATCATTAGAAAAACTTATTGTAATAATTTTACATTATTGAGTATTTTATTATATATATAACACATGAAAATTATTTATAAGAATAAATAAATATGAAAGAGTCGGTAAAGATAGTAACCACTTCTTTGAAACGACTCCTTTAGATCTCCATCAATGGGATCTAGGGTTTGAATTTTAGGAATAAAAACCTCGAAGATATGTCTAGTGATGTTTATAATGGAAATTGGTATATTTTTGGTGATATTTATGGATTAATGTTTTGTCTGTAAGTTAAGTATGATGTTTTATTTTATAATTTAGGTGAAGGATATTGTTGGAAATTTTTAATAGAATAAATTATAAAGAACAAATTCTCTATAAAAACGCCTCTAAATAGGAATTTATTCATAGTTAATGATGGTTAGGGTTGTAATCTAATAAAAAATATAATTTCTACATATATTATTTCATTTTAAACCTTATCATTTTATAAACCCTTAGTTAACTCATTTTGATTTTAACTACTTTAAAAACATTTCTATATTAAAGGGATATTATTTTTACTAATTTCATCCAATTAGACCATAAATTACCAATTTTTAAAATTTTAGAACATTTAATATCCACCTTATCTTAATTATTATATTTAAATAGTTAAATAAAACATTTTTTTGATAAAATTTATTATTTCCAATTTTGACAATATTCATTTAACATAACAGTAATTACATCATGAAAAAGCGCTAATTTGAATATAATTCTTCCAAACCTCCCATGTATTTCAAATATATATATATATAATTATTGGAAAATTTAAATTATTAAAATTATATCACTTTTAATATTTCTAGTATCATTTATTATATTTTAACATTGGATGGAAAAATAATGTATCAATGCTTTATAAGAAATTATGGTCCCTAAATAATTAATAAACATTATAAATAAATTTATATCCTGAAAATAATTTTATTAAGATAAAAATATTCACTAATATTAATTCATAACAAACTTTTTTTCTTATATGGACACATAAGAGATATTAAACCAGAGAGAGTGACATTCTATATCTTTCTCTGATTTAACTAATTTATATGTAATTTTTATGCACATGTTTCCCTTAAAAAACTCAATTTAAACCCTGTGATTTTAGGGGGTTAATTTAATTCATTCAATAATAATTCAGATTAAAAAAATTATGGCCTTATAAATTATTTTTAATCTAGATTATCTCAATTTACTCTTAATGAAGGCGATACATTTTACCATGATTACTATTCATACGGACCAAAAATAAAAGGGGCCCATTTAACAAATTTGAAACTCATTATAAATATGAAATTAAATTTATCTAATTTTATACATTTTAATGGAAGAAATTAATTTTAATATAAATTCACAAAATGTGATAAAAAACACTTATATTTTTAAGAATAAAATTGGATTTCATATTATTCTATACATAATAAATAATATTTGATGAATGTTAAGGAATTTTATTGAATATATAATATATTCATTTCTTTAATATTATCCCGCAATCCGGATTTATTTATTTTATTAATATAAAAATAAATTACGTTCATAAACAAATTTAAACTAATCCTCACTTTGATTTTGAAATAATTATTGTTTTTAATTCAAATTATTTGACAATTAATTAAATCATTTTAATTTTTTTTGGAAATTATATTTATCATAATTTAGTTATTTTTAATCATACACTCCAATCACCCTATATATCCCTTATTGAAGAGTTTTTACTTGATGGTTCAGATCATCCTTAATTATATCTTCAAACTGATTGGACATCTCGTCCCAAACATGGATATATTCTTCCAAATTTATCTTTTTTATGTTAATGCCTCATGTTAAAATAGTATTTTCTTTATCGACCCACACCCTTTGATTATCACTAATATAAACCTGAATCATTCTATCATATATTCTATTAATATTATTCTTTGGATTCCTGATTTGTAAAACAACTAACATTTCTTCCATATAGTGGATAATGAGCTCTCAACATTTTTCAATCTCTACTTCCACCTTTCCTTCCCCACTCACTTTCTTTTATACATTAAAACCACCATAGATTGATATATAATTTCATTTGAATATCTAAAAATTTCATAATGAAAAAATTACTATATATAACTACAAATAATGAGTTGTGTAATTCTACTCATGGACTTTCAATTTTCATGAGGCATAAGATTTAACTATATCATTCGACATGAGAATTTATCCCAATACCTTATTTAATGAATCACTTTACATTAAAAACTCTTATCCACTACTGGTTAGTGTAATCATATGCATAGTTACTAGAATTATATTTAGTTAATTAAAAAATTCATAAAATTCATTCAACCAAAGAGACACATCCCCCTATCAAACAAACTTGGAAGGTGAACTCAATATCTAAGAAAATTTATCCACAAATCAATGACAATGTCCATCCAAACCTAGAAAACTATAGTTCTTTGTAAAATTATGTTGGTTTGGGACAATGTTCAATGATTTATAGCTTTTAATAGTATACTCATATTCCCTCCCCATATATTATATAACCCAAGTATGAAACTTTCTAAATCCCAAAAAAACACCCATGGAATTGTTTTAAAAAAATTTCTCTTTAATGAGGGACTTTAGAACAATCCTTGGGTGATATTCATTCTATTACTTTCTCCTAAAATATATAAGAATATCATCTATAAAGACTACCAAAAACTAATCAAGGTAATCTCTAAAGACTCTATTTGTTAAATCTATGAAGATAAAGTGGGAATTATTAATACCAATTTGAATCACTATAAATTCATAGGTCTCATAACATGTATAATCTTTTCTCCTAGGTATATTATCCTTTTACACTATTAATTGATGATATCTAGAGTGAAGATCAATCTTGGAAAAGTATTAGGCACTGTATAGTTTATTAAACAGGTCATAAATACTTTGTAGAGGATACTCCTTAACAGTGATATGTTTAAGTTCATGAAAATAATTGTAGAGTCATATTGATATATATTTATTCTTAACAAATAAATCATGTGAATCCCAATATAAAACACTTGGTTGAATGGATCACTTTTAGAGATTAATTTAGAGTTATTTCTTAATTCTTGCAACTCAATTGAGGCTGTTACATTTAGAGACTTGGAAATAGGTGTATCACCATATATGAATTGTATTTAAAACTCAATTTAACAATTTTGTGGAAGACTAAGCATATCTTATAAAAATACATAAATAAAATCCCATAAAATAGGTGTATCTTAGATGTTTAGTTTCTCCCCAACTACAAGAGATAAAATACTTAGTTTAATAGGTTTCATGACTATATAATGGATGGAATTTCAATAGAAAGGTCATTTTTTCAGCTCCCTAATAGGATATCATTGGTCGGTTTAGAATATAAAATATAACATTCATTCCTCAACAATTGATATGGGATTATTGTAAATAAAGGAAATGCATTCCCAAAATTACATCTAATTCACCTAGAGTAAAAATGAAAATAATTTCATGAAACACATAGCCACAAACGTCAACTAAAGAACAATCATAGACTTGGGGTGATATCTCTATAAAATTACAGTATTTTAGTAATAAAATAATATATAATTATTTAAGTGGTATGATAATACCCTTAGAAAATTTTTTAGACAGAAAGTGGGTAAATCTTGAATCCAATAGGACATTATTAGTTTCGAGTGGATGGTAAGTGTACATTTCACCATGAATTTATAATACCCCACATTATAAATAGTCATTGCAAGAGATTTCACTTTTTCTCTAGGATTAATATGTTATTAACATGGATCATTTTCATAAACTTTTATATTTGGTAAATAGTCATCATAACACCCATAATCCATTCATTTAAAACACTAGAGTATAGATTCTGTATTTTCTAGAGATTTCACTTTATTTTCTTCATTCGTTATCCTTATATTACCAATTTTTTTTTTATTTGTAGATGACCTTTTTTTCCATACATCAAACATTTATATGTTCCCTTAAAAAGGCAGCCACAATGTTTCTTTCCATATAGTGTACATAAAATAAATTTCATCTTCTACTCTATATAGTTTTTTATAATATCATTTGAATGTAATTTTTGTTTTCTTTTCAAATTCATGAGATTTTTGGGTAACTACAAGCAAAGTCTCCACCAGTACATGACATCAAATAATTTATTCATAGATAAAAAGTTATTTTATGGATAATCCCATTCCGATACATGGTTTTAATCAACAATATAATCAATCAATATTATATTTAGGATGGCTGATAATGCTAAAATTGTACCTCATTCATATTGTACAATTTTTCCCATAAGTACCAACATATTCGTATTAAATACTCTTTTTATAAACTAATTATTTATCTATTTTTATTTGAAGTAATATAGAAACATAACTAGTGGAATATAAGCTTATAAATTAATCACACTACATAGATTAAATTTAATATTATTATATCATTCTCTTGATAATATTCCACCAAAGATCTGTTTCTCCTTACAAAAATAAACATCAAAAATAAATTTTTCATGACATTGATGAATATACAATTTCATTTTAATGGTATAGATCTGTTTCTTAGCAACTAGTTGATTAGCGACCAACAATAAAAAGGTGTTTGTTTCCTCCTAAAGGACTCAACAGAATGTTGTTCCCTACTTTGATTGTTTGGAAGCTTAGTATGACTTCTATTTTCGGAAATATTTGTGAGAATATAATCTATATTTTTCATTCCAAATCTCATAAATTCGAGTTTCATAGGAGGGAGATCATTTAATTATCCATATAATTCAGTGATAAGATGATTCCTTTGGGATACATCCATTGAATAAAACAAAAAAATAGTGAGAGGAAAAATAATCCTAGTGGGAAATAATATAATGTTGAAAAATAATTAATATGGTATCAAATTCATGGTACTTTATTATATGAATCAATAAGTTTAACCAAGGTCCTTCATGATCATTACCAAAACATTATGATTTTAATATATAATTGTAATTATCCACAGGTTTATTATTAATGTTTTCTAATCCTTCTTTTCAAAAGTTGACTAATCCTTTCTATAAAAGCAACTATAGTGGTCCATACTCTTCATACATTGATATTACATTTAAGTATATCAATATTCATTTCATAATATAATATTCCATGCTATATTTTTATAGGGATGGTATCTTTGGAGAATTTGAAACCTAGAAACTAGTTTTATAATAGTTATACATCATATCCCACTTAGAGTTTCATAACAATCACCCTAATTATACATATCACACATAAAACATTTTTTCATAACCTAATAAAGGAAAAATAACAAATTTTGACATTAGATTCTTAGTAAGTGTAAAATGAGATATCAATAATCATATATGCATAATGTGAAACAAAAATGGTATGATAACATTAAATTTAAATTTGAAAACTAAACACTGTATATCATATATCATAATATTTTGTCATTGAATAATACTTGATAGTTAATAATATATGAATAATAAGTGAATCGTAGACCATGATCCAATGAACATAATATAATCATAATACATGGAATTGTGTCATACACCTAATGATATAAATTTATTTCCTTAATTGTCAACACCCATTTCCAACACTATCATAGTGGAATGTGTTCACTCCCCAAACCACCATATTAGTCATGGTTCGATACCAATACTATCATAGTTGTCAACATCCCTTATATAACTAGGTTCATTTACCATGAAATACATATTTATCTCATAAAATATAAATCATTATTGAATTAATTAAATGATGATATAGGTCCCTCCCATCACATAATAAAAATCATATATATGTGTGCCTCAATAGAAAAAAATCATCAAATCATAACACATGAAATGAAATGTTTTTCATAAACATTCAAATAGAAAATAATTTATATTATCTTGTTACTATTTTTATTTATTACTAAAAACTTATTTTTATCAATATTTTGGTGGGTTTATTTTGGTGTTTATTTAGGAGAAATTTTTGGAATTTTAAAAAATTATAGGGTTATGCATGGTTGGCACACAATTTTACGTAACTGTGAGCCCTGATAGTCCCATCCATGAAAACCAATACAATGTGATTTTTCATGGTTTTTTCACAGTTTGATAAACTATGAATCTACATAGTGGAAACTATTCACCTATAAAAAAGGGGGTGCATGGATAGGGGACTTGGTTTCTATAAACCATGCGGCTCTCCCTTGTTAACGATGTGCAAGAGATTTGACTCTATGAAAATTAATTTTAAAACACATGAAACCCTCATTTATGTTATCGATGGACCTGCTCGAACCCTTAACATTTTCTACATTCATGGGAGCTTCTAAGAGTTGTTTTTGAACCCTCTTCTATAGGTGGATTGATGCTTGGAAAACATCATTCGATCTTCTTAATGTAGGTTTTCTCTTCTCATTCTCTTTCATCTAATCTATTTTTTTCCCAGGGTTTTCTTAGATCTATATTTTGGTTGAAGGATATAATACCTTATGTTTTATGTCTTTAGTATAGGCTCTTTCTTATATTTTAATTTTCAATATTATTCATAAGATTTTCCCAACTAGGGTTTGGCTTTTTGATATCCCATGTTTCCAAGGTAGGTGGTTCCATTATGATTACAATATTTTATTAATCCTAAATTGAATTATTTAAATTCAATTATTTAATTTAAATACAATTTATTGATATTGATTTATGTTAGTTTATTATAAACCCAATTCAATTGAATTGGGGGATTTGGATTGGAAACTTTATTTTTTTTGAATTAAACTGACCCCCCCAATTCCATTGTTTTTTGTTGTATTTGTAAAACTGATGAAATTATATGAAATTTAAATTCTTTGATTAAAATTATGAATTTTAATTGATGGAATTAGTTTCAAAATAGAATTTGGAAAAAATCACATGAATTGATTTTGACAAAACCCTATAAGTTTTAACTTAGAAAAAAGAATGTTTGATTAAAAATATTTTTTTAAATGGAAAATTTCAATATTTGGAATGGTGAGTTGGATGAACTGTATATTAAGCAGTCTCAAAATATATTTCCCATCATTATTTCTTATTAGGGAATATGCAAGAGTTAGGTAGTTAGTGAGTTATTTAGATGTTTTTCTATTATTTACAATACTAAAAATACATCTGCGGTAGTCACATCCCCAACAATATTATGATGAGTTCTCTAGGGTTAGTATTGAGGGGAATCTGCTCATATAATTTCATGTAAACTATTTGAGTGTGTGGAGTACCTTAGCCTATAACTATCAACCCTTTAGGGATATCACCATGTTTCTCGCTTGTTTGTATTTGAAATATATATGTATATTCTAATGTTTATTGTAAACGTTTTACCATGCATACAGAATTTATACAAACTATTTTATATAAAATGTCTTCAAATGCATATGTTTAATGTATTTAAATAATTTTAAATGTAAGTCATGATTTTTTTAAATATTACTTTAAAATATAAAAATTCATTATTTAATATTGAGAGCGTTTTCTAGTTATTTAAATGTCATTATATTTTATTGAATTATCGGTGAGACCCTAGTAGGTTTTTAGCTTACGCCCTAGTTGTGTCTTTGGGCGTGTGTTGATTATCACCTTCTAAGTTCAAGTAGAGGAAAAATCACCACTTGGAGGTGGTTTTATCTGTTGATCTTTTGGATTAGGGAGTTTAGTTCGATGAAAGTTTTTCAATTTAATTCTATGGCACTTTTTTATAGTACTTTTTTACCTTTTTAAATTCTAGTATAGATATCTATGTGGTTTTTTCTTATATGCATTCATACATGTTTTCATTATTCTATTTTTTTGTTTAAAATTAGTTCCAATATTCATTTTAGTAAGCCAAGTGTTAGTTTCCATCCCATGGGAATTTGGAATACTCTTTTGGATAGGTTAGAGTCAACCTGGATATCGGGTTACCAAGGTACCCAGGCTAGTTCACAACAAAGTGGAATCAGAGGTGTAGGTACTACATCTTTCCATAATGTCATTATGTTGTTTTGTAATTCTTTCAGGACATAGGATGTCATTATGAATTAATTACTATAAATATCTCACAATAAAAAAAACTTATGTCACTATGGGTGTTTTGGGAATTACATCATGTGGAGTATTTATTTTTTATTCCCTACTTAATATTTCAATATATTAAAATCCAAATATTGACTTTTCTATCTATAGGGATTAATTTTCAATGTTGATCTATTTTATTGTTATGTATGGTTTCCATTATGTATTCCAATGATGTTGGGTATCATCATTCCTACAATAAGACATGAAAATTGGGCCTAGGAGGAATCTGTTGATGCACCTTAGTGACAAAATAATCTCATGGAGTTGATTCTAGTTAAGCTGATTGTGTGCAGTATCCAACTTATTCAATATGAACCAACGCCAGTAACCATTTAGGACGTCTCTGTGAAACCTCAAAGGGATTATTTAAAGACTTGTTCTCAGGAGTTCCTTTGTTATAAGCCACTAGCATTCAAGGGATCTGATGACCCTCAATAGGTGTAGGCATGGTTTAGTAGGATTTCATGTTTATGTGGGTTCTTAGAGACACCCAATGAAATCATGGTGATTTGTATCACCTTCATACTCGAAGGACTGATCAGGAGATCATGGGATTTGATGGTGACATCGAAGAACCATAAGGGATTTGAGTAGAAGGACATTAAATTTCTTTTCATTGACTAGTTTTATCTAGATTCAATGTCATTATCCATGGCCCCTGAGTTTTTTAAACTCAAGAAGGATGAAAATACCATGAATGAAAATAAAAAACCTTTAATAAGCCTATGTTGTTTTCATATGAGATAGTGTCAAATGAGAATATGAAGAATCTATGGATTGAATTAGGACATTGATATGATATTCAGTCTCAGTTTTTCTTACTGAAGTTTCCCTCTTATGATGAAGTGATGGATAGAGTGTTGATTGTAAAATTTTACCTGGCTAGTTTGTTAGGGTTTACATGAGTTCCTTTTTCTCCCAATGAATGTTTGAATACCTCTAAAGATAAGATGAATCTTGGTGAATCTCAGGGAGGATCTTGATAGAAGGGTTTTTCAAGACCTCATACAGTGCCTAGTGAGGCCTTTTGATTTTTTACTAGTGTGGAAATCCTAAGAACTCTAAGAAGGTTTTCACTAAGTCACACAAGGTATATGACACCTAGGGATTCATGAGTCACCTACATATGTTATTCTATGTTTATTATAGTCCATGTAGTGGCATGAGATTATAATCATATTCTAAAAGTTTAGTGAAATCAGATGCTTCATGAATAAAGGGGTTCCAGTCAGAGGCATCTGGAATGAAGCTTCTTCAAGAAATGGAGGAGTCTCTATAGGAAGCAAATAAACTGCCAACAACTGTGAGAGGTACCATCACCATATCCCCATCATTGGTTACAACTTTATTTTATACTAGTGCATCTTATTTTTCTATTTCTACACCTATTTTAAATAGACTAAATTGTTCTATAGAGCTTTTGTCTTATGTGATGGATATTGCTAAACCACTTGGAACAGAGAGAGATAAGGATCTTTGTAGTCCCACCTATGGTTTCTCTCTATCAAATATTGATCTTTCTTGGGATTCCTTTGGTTCTTGACATGAAATTGCTTGATGTCATATTCGGGGAGGATTAGCTCACTAACAAAAAATCCCAAATTGATTTTCATATTTACAAGATCTCCTTACTTCACCTGATGGTGTTTATTGTGTCTTTCAAAGAGAATTGGACTCAAGGTTGAGTAGATATAGACCTTATTGTGTAGAGTTTAGGAATTTGATATCTATGTTCTCTTTTGATCTGGAGTATGAATCTTTTAGTGATGATCTCTGTCTATTTTTTTGAGTTTCCCTGTGTGATCCCTACAAAATTCTTTAGTTTCCCACCTGTAAGAGAGGTGTAGTTCTCAATCGGCTTAGTGCCTCATAATAAACTACTGTATATTCGATCTTATTGGATGGAACCATCTAAAAATTAAGGAGATAAATATTATATTGGATAATCTTATAGAGAAATGATCTATACACCCATGTGTGTCCCCTTGGGTGGTCCTGGTTCTCTTTGATAAGAAAGATGATGGTTCACCGCACCATTATGTTTATTATCAAAAACCCAATCAGGTTATAATTAGGAAAAAGTATATTTTTCCAGGGATTGATGATATGTTTGACTAGTTTAAAGGGAAAAGGTGGTTCTTGAAGATTTATCATTGATATGGTTACCATCAGTTGAGAATAAAAGAATTTGATATTTTGAAAACCTCATTTAGGAGTAGTTATGGTCAATATGATTACCTTTCCATGTCATCTAGTCTCAAAATTCTCCTAATTTCAATGTAGAATTTATGAAAAATATTTTCCATCATTATTTTGATACTTTTTTGGTAGATTTTCGTGGATGAAATCCTCATTTACTCTATGTTTGAGGAGGAACATTTGTGTCATCTTAGAGTAGTTCTAGAATAATTGAGGAATCATAGAATTTTTGTGATGTTTTATAAATGAGATTTATGGATTTTGGATGTAATTTTCTTAGGACATGTAAATTCAGAGAATAATAGTTCATTTGATCCTAAAAAGGTGAAGTCTATTATGACATGGGAACAACCATGAATTTTTTTCAAGATTCAGAGCTTCTTCGATCATTTGGGGTACTATCGCATGTTTTTAAAGGACTTCTCAAAGTTGGATTCTCTAATGATTTATCCAACATGAAAAGGATTAAATTTTTCTTGGGATAAAAAATTTTAGAGTTATTTTATTGAGATGAAACATCTTTTGACTACAACAATAGTGTTGACTCTCCAATATGCTACCTAGGGCTATGTGGCCTTTTGTGATGTACTGAGTTCAGTTTTTGGTTGTGTTCTTATGTAGGGTGATCATGTTGTGGTTTATGGATATCATCATCTTAGACAACACGAGAAGAACTATATGAACCATGACATTTAACATATAGCTATGATACAAACAATTAAAATTTGGTGGAACTACCTTTTGAATAATGGTTTTCTATGTTTCCATACCACAAGTGATTTAGTTATATCTCTTCTAAGAAATATTTGAATCTGCACTAGAGGTGTTGGTTAGAATTCCTATAATCATTCTACTTCGACACTACCTATACCCTGGGGAAAATGAATTTCATCATGGATTCTTTGAGTAAGAAAATTTTGACCTAGGTATTGAAATAATCATAAGAATAGTGGAACTTGATATCCCTTTTTGAATAGTTTTATATTGTATTTTGGGAATCAGGGGTGGAGTGGACAATTTTTAGTTAAAATCCTCTCTTCTCGATATGATTCTTCAAGATCATCAGCTTGCTGATGAGTTCCTTTGCATTATAGACTCTCTTTATGGGGGGGAGACCATGTATGAATGGTCATTCTCCAAAGAGTGAATTCTATGGTATCAGAATATCTTTGATGTGTCATTAGTGGGAGGTAAAGTTGTGGTGGGGGATTTCAAAAATTTCCACTTGTATTTGTACCCAAAAACCATGAATATCTTCTATAACATGCGGTGTAAACAATGGTTTCTAGGTATGAGATAATAATTGATGAATTTTTCTCTCACTTGAATAACACTTATTGGTCTTATATAGGATTGATACTCTTATGGGGGGGGGAGTGATTTAAGTTATAAAAAATTAAACTATTTCTCTCAAAATCTTGTTCCATGATTAGACAAAACGAAAAATTTATTCCTTTCTAATATGAAAAAGATAAATGAGCATTGAATAAGAAATTTTTTCTTTATTCACCCACACTATGATATATATAAGGATATTAAGATAACTATTTTCCAATATACCCAAATTCATTATCAACACTAATTGTATATGGCTGAGAGTGGATTCACTAACTCCTATAGTATAAAAATTGTTATAGTTTAAATTTGATTACTCTCTTATAAAACAATGACTTTTTATCAATCATGTGCACCAGTTTCATAAATAAAACAACAAAAAATATTACACCTATATTAGTGTAAAAATGAGATCATTATATATCATGTTAATGATCTCATTATTATTATTATTCTCATTTGGATATACACTCTAATGGTATTTAAACTTTATATGATTTTCCAGAATACCTCTCTTGGGAATTTGACTCAATTTTGGTTATATTTTCCCTAGCTATCATCATAAATATGTCTCCACATTACAATAAACTATTGATGTATATGATTTGTCCATATTTTATTCATCCTTAACTTTCATGAAAAATATATTTCCCCTATTATATATAATAAATATATGTAAAATAATCAAATAATGTTTCTACATCTCATCTAGAAACATCTAATTTAAAAAAATTGAATTCCTTAATTTGTTACATAAAATCTCTTACAACATATCCTAAAATTTCATTATGTAATGATTTCAAATTTTATAACCATATGAAAATCATTTATTTATTCAAAAACGTCTTCTTGAAATTGATGTTTTTATTTAATCTATAATATTTTTGAGAATATACATATGGATTTACCATAATCACTATGACACAATTAACGTTTTTTGAAAATCCCAAAAACTTCAACTACTATGTGAACAACAAAATTCATGACTCGACACTACACTCTCATTTTAAGAAAACCATTTATTGTAAATTCATGATGTCTGGTTATGGTTTAAAATTTAGACCATAATCCATAAAGCTACAAACTCCCATTAATCTTTAATCTTAGTCAGTGTATCATGGTGTAATTGTTTCCTATTGCACTATAGTATTATCTTTTCCTTCCATTGAAATTCCTCAATAAAATTATCACGAATTATCTTAATAATCACAAAATAATTATTCGGACAAATCATTTAGTGATTCATCATGGAAATAAAATTCCATTTCACATATAATTATAATATAATTTTTAACCCTATGTCTAAAACATCTTTAATGTCTTTAAATTTAATGATGGTACCAATCATAAATTCATAATTATATTTTTAGTCCATTTAATGAAATTATAGTCAAATTTTTTAGTAAACACAACCCATTAATACATACTTATATTTTATATTAATAGATAAAAATATTGCAAATATATTAACATATAATAATTTATCAATCATCTTAGCTGTACTCACAAAATACAAAAAATATATAAAACTATACTATCAATTTTAACATTAATTATATTTTTAAAATCTATGTTAATATATTATAGATCTACTTGTGATTTTCATTAGAATCTAACATAAACTCATTTCACTGAAATAATTAGTACAACAATAGTTTCATAAGTGGATTTAGAAGAAATATTGAAAATACAAAAAAGATATTTTGGTATATTTTAATTATATGATTAACAATATTTTTTTATCTATCTATCTAAATTAATGGAATTAGTATCTTCATCCTATCATAATTTTAGTGTGTTAAGATTTAATGACTTTTATTTCTTGAATTCACATTAATATTAATTATTATTTGTTTCTATACTTTTGAGTTCATTCCATAATTTGTAAATTAAAAGAAAAAATTTATAATGAAGAAATACATGCTAATTTTCCAACTGAATTAGATTTTAAAATTTTAAAAAATAAATTTTTCAATGATATTGTCATATTTGATACTATATTTTAAATCAATCATGTGTAAATACACCTACCCCTACCCAGTGTTATGTTTTTTATCAACTAAAACATAAAATCCCATATGTGAAGGATATAATTAAAATATTTATAAAATACTTAATTTACATACATTCTAATGATAATATAATCACTTTATCAGAGACCTATGGATTGAAGATCATTAATATGGGGAAAATCAAGGATCCTATAGTTATTTTAATTTATTTTCACATTAAATTTATCTTCTTCATCATCGTTGAAAATATTACACATATGAAAACCTCTCTAGGGTAAAAATTACTTCAAATTGAGGTCAAATAAAATCATAAGATATAACATAAATTATATGACTCTCATTAATGTTATAACGCTACACATATAATCCATCTATAAGACTCCAAACTAAACAACACCATGACTAGAAGGGAATTCCCAATCTCCATGTGCTGGTGACTATCACCCGAGCATCAAATGATCACTATATGAAGTGATTTCACCCAACCTAAAAAATGATACATGTAATATATATACATGATAAATAATAACTTGAAAAATTTATTCCATAAAAAAATAAAGACAAGGTAGTGAAAAAATATATGGTAGTTAGATAAAAAAACAAGGTACATATTCAATAACCAAAAAGGAAAACTAAAACAACAAAATTACATTGTGTGATAGGTGGGTGACATCCCACTATCTCACCACCACCTACCAATAACCTGTTGACAGAAACCTCGCCACATCACAATAGTGCCTTTCCCTTTCCTATATCATATGCCAATATGAGGTCTATAAAACCCCACAATAGTGTTTATGTTGTATGCTAAAAAGGATCTGTAGGATACCACCAATGTGTTAAATATCAATTCTTTATAAAAAATCCCAACATGCTTATTTTTTAAAAAAGGGAATGATAAAAACATAAACAATTATATATAAAAATCCTTGAAAACAGTTATACTTAATTAATATCTCTTATTCAAGTCTAGATAATATAATTTAGAATCATAATTCCAATAATATAGTTACATTTATCAAGGTCTTTATTTATATCCAAACAACCCCAGAAAAATTTAAATAGTAAGCACCCCTAGGATAACAAAAAACAAGCTAACTAGTTTACTCATACCGAGGTATATTGAAATGATTAGTGTGCAATCCATTAACTAGGACACTACACCTTGGGAATAGAGGAACACCCAATCAGTAACTCCCACAATGTCAAGATCATGCCCTTAAGACACATATCCCAGGGAATAGAGGAACTCCAAATGAGTGACCCCCAATGGAAATAATAGAAAAGTCCCCACACAAAACCCTATAGATAGGTACCCAAGGATCCCATGATTGGAATAAATCAATCAGTTCAAAAGGTATTTTCAATTCATAAACAATTCTAATCAATAATTTTTAACAAAAAAATACGTTAAAACCCATTTTCACAATCCAATTCAAAATTCATTGAAAGAAACATTTTTTTACAAAAATGAGGGAAAAACAAATTTTCTAAAAAAACATTTACACACACAAATTCACTAATAGAATAATCATACCAATTAATTTATAAACATTTTATAATAGATAGAAAAAATTTTCTTTCAAATTGAATTGGCTAGAGATGGAACCAATGAAATAAAAATGAGGTCACATATCATAAAGGATTGAATCCACACAATAAGAGTGGAATGGGAATAATAATAGAAATGAAAAGATGCCTTAAAATCAGTTATTAAATATTAGAACCAAATTCCATAAGAAAAAGGTTCTTTAGAAAGGGTAGATAAATACATACCTCCAGAAAATCATGGACCTCACCACAACCAATATAATAACCTACCACCATAAGAGAATCACATGAAGGAATCTATAATGGATAAATATAGATAAAAAAATTATCCATTGACTCTGAAAAATTATATTCAATCACCTCTAATAAACCAAAATATCATGAAGGAATTGAAGAGATAATGAAAAACATACAAATGAGTACCAACCAACCAAGCTGGAGATCAAAGTGCTGATTAAAGAGGTCCAAATGAGTTGTTCCACCCTAAAATACATGGTGTAGTCCTAGGGATCAAGATAGGTGGTTCCAATTGAATGATAGGGAAGTTAGGAATGAAGTGAATAAAAAAAATAGTAATAAAGTATTTATGATGAGAATACTATGATTTTCATGTACTCTAAAAAAGGCATCGCCTCAGATTAAAAGTTTAAAGTCACCCATTCATGATGTAAACAGGATTCGTATTCTGAATTCTGTTTACACTATGAATTGAAGTCATGGATTTTCCGTAGAGTTATTTCCAATCATGAATATACATTTCATAGTGTTAAAATCCCCTAAATCTAGATCCCAAATCCATTTCAATTATAAAATAACCCCAAATCATATTCAACACACTATGATCCCAATATAGAAACTCTTAAATATTAAAATAGATTGTGCCATTAATAGCATGTTAAAATTTTTTATAGGACCCCAGAATACCCTTAGAGGGGAAGGGTGAATTAAGGTTTTAATGTTTTATTCTAAAGAAATGGATCATGTTCCCCTATTGGTAGAAACATGAAAAATTTATACGATGGAATAACTCATTATTCAAAAATTAATTTTCATAATGAAAGCACACCAATTTTACTTGGTTCACCACTAAGGACTAGTCAATGTATAATACCCTGATTGTGTTTTAGTTGTACCTAAATAAAAGAAAATTTACTAGTTGTGGAATATAAATTTTAATACATAGAAACATTTTACCAAGCACAATTTCTTTATAAGATTATACAGATAGCACACCACTTCCCTCAGAATACTTTTTTTTGATTTCCCCTAGCTCACTATATTGAGAGATGTATTAAGTAGTTTAACTAATTAAAGGTTATTTCAGTATATTGGGTTTTAATTATTTGTCCCCGACCAGTATGAGACACTTCTTTCATTTATATCCAAAGTTTATATTCATTAAAAAACTATTGACTTGAATCAGATGTTCAAAAACCGATGTCTGTGAAGCTACTTCAGGAATATATTTAGCGAATCAGCCAATGGTCTTGAAGAATGTATCTTTTAGAGAAAAAATTTCCTTTTCAATGCTATTTATGTTATCATGGAATAATCATTCAGTGTGAAAATCATTTTTCTAAGACATTGAAGCATTGTTAAATTCAAATACAACTTTCTCTCATTACTCAAGCCCAAAATGAATAAATTATTTTTGTCAATCTTAGCCTTAATGAATTAAAATTTATTTAGACTTTTCTTCAAATCTTTATTTTTTGTAAAATTAAGTGAGAGTAGAATCATATATATGGGGTCACCATTTCATGATTCCCCCATGCCTCTAGCAGATTTTTCAGGAACCTCCAAATCCATTTTCATAAAGATTCAGTAAAATTTAACCCACTCATAAAGCTTCTCATTGTCAGGGAGATTACTATGAACCATTTACGCAATAATGATTCTCCACTTCTCATAGTTACATAGATTACCATCTCCCCACCACAACATACATGATGATTAGTTATATGATTCACACCTTTACAAATCTCAGCCTTTGTGCGACCAAGTATTAAAAGACCCATGCCTTTACCATATTAATAAATATTTAATTACATAAAATCACATTTTGCGATTCCTACCTCATCCTCATAATTTTGAGCCCAATTTGTTTTAAAAAACGTGGACATGATGAAACCTTCAACAATGTAGTCAATTTATACTATAATATCACATTCCTTGAAAACTCTCTAATTAAAGTAGTTTAGATTGTAAACAAACAAACCCCATATTTCAATTCCAAAAAATAATGACATTTTTTGCAATATTCATCCCACTATAGTACATTCTGTACATGAAATTCAATATAAAAGAAAGATACTATAGAAATAGGTGAGGCCACAACTCCCTCACCAATGATTCACACTCCCATGTCTCATGAGAATCTAATCCTTACGACCACAATAGTTTGAATAATGGAATAGACTTACCATTAATGGATTTCAAATGCGATTAAATGATCTTAATTGGTTTCTCTACATTGGAAAAATTGGATGAAACTCATTATCATCACAAATGAAAACCTGGGAAGGATAAGGATGGGACTTCCATAGATGAGATATGTGAAAAAACCATGAATACCTATCAACTGAGCTGGTAATTACTACCAATATGGAACATGAACAAGTTGAGAAGTGACCTTAAACCATCCAAAATATCACAAAGATAGATTACCCTCTTTCCCAAATGGAATTTGACCCAATCCAAGAGAAACATTCTAGAAAAACCGGTCACTAAAAAACTGAAAAGGATGATGCTAATGATCTTTATATTATTTATTCCACCTCTAATATATAACCAAAGGTTGGTGTATATCGTAAATCCTTATCAATGTCTCCTTAATGAGAGTTTGTCCCATAAGAGAGGCCTTTCCCACATATAATCAACAAATATGCGAGGTGACCATATAAAGACTATACGGGTTCCATTCTAATTTACTACTGATAAATATCATATAAGAAAACTGAACCTATCACAGATTAAATTCCTATTATCAACTAAAATCCAAGACACAAACAAAAATGTTATCATCTAGAATCCAAATATCATGCTCCTTCTATTGATCTATTTTTGGATGTTAAATTGTGCTTAATTTTATCTAATTTCCCATCACCTCTAGAATATTCTTCGAGAATCTGCAAGTAAATGTTGTATCCCTATATAAGACAATGGTAGGGGGGGAACCATGAATCACCATGATCTACTGAATGTGAAACATACCTAGATCAACTTTTTTTTATGGTGTCCCTGATTGGAAAAAAATGTAATGATTTTTTCTAATCAATCAATCACCACCTATATTTCATTCTTTCCTCATAGATTCCATGGTAATACAACAAATAAGTCCATATAAACGTCAACCCATTTATAGATTGGAACAATAATAGGAAAGATTAGACTAATAGGATTAAAGTGTTATACCTTTATCTATTGGTAGTTTCAACAATGTGAATCATAACCAGGTATGTCATGCTTCATACTTGACCACAAGAAACACTATCAAATGCCATTAAAAATATTCTTAGTGCCTAGGTGAACGAGCCATGAATAATTATGAAAACAATGAAAGACTGAAATAATTACATATCATGAAATTAAAAAACAATAATTGAATTAGAAAATACCATCATTAGGGATAGACCAACAAAAAACTATATCCCAACTATATGAAGTTTCCACAATTCCCCAAAACTCTTAATACTACTTCTGGAAATACATAAAAGACTCTGAGAGAGACCAGGTTAACTGAAAGCTGATTGGAACTATAATTTAATTGTAAGGAACATGAATACAACATCCCAGAGATGGGGCCTTAATTTATTACATTGGTTAGATTAGAAGGAATCACATCCTAAAGTACTGGAAAGTTTAGTATCATTAGAAAACCATAAAAATCTAAATTTATTACATTATAACGTGAAATTAAATACCACATATCAACTTTTTTTAATCAATCATAAACTCTTATAACATCCCTACATGTTATTCATAATACACATCTTTGTATCATAGGAAAAAAAATTAGAAAGTGGTGATCTTAGATGATTATTAAGAGTAATAAATATATTTTAAATATAAATAAATAAAAAGACATATTGAATGAATTAACAGACATGTCGTTAAAAGTAAACATGATCATAATATGAAAGAAATATAAACTAATTAAATAATTCCACAACAATACCTAACCATGGAAATTCTACTAGTTTAATAACCACGTGGACTATAAATAATTAGTTTCATAACTAGGTAATTCATATCGAAATATATAATAAACATACTATCATGGTCTCGTTCCAAGACTACACAAAAATGGGTAAAAACCAAAACTATTTTGTCTCAGGGGACCTACTGATGAAACATGGGGCTATAGAGGGCCCCACATAACACTTAATAAGACCAATTAATTCCTCATATTAAGGGGGTAAAACATAATCAAAAAATACATTAATATTTAAACTAACATATGAAATTTAAATAACTTTCCCCAATCAGTAATCATAAACACTAACCATTCAATGTAATATGGTGAATGGTATCAAGACAGAACATACATATTCAATTTAAAAATAAACCATTAATTAAAATATAGTAGATGATATCATAAAATATTAATCCCAATTAAACATAACAATCAACAAGAGTGTAGAAATAGATGAAAAAACTCTTATAAAATTGTTGAGTTATTCTTGAGAGAAACACTCTTTTACTTTAAAAAGAAGAGTTCTTTTCAAAAAAAATTATATAAAAACATATGTGAACTAAGAATTTTTTATTGTAATAAAATATCTGATTTTTCACAAATAAGAGTGGATTAAAACAGACTATAGTGTGCACTTTAAAATATGTATGAATTCATGAAATTCCCTTTAATCGGTCTTTTTTATTTTGACGAATTTGAGAACGATTCTTTTAAAAAATGAAACTACACCTAAAATAAATAAGTATTATGATTGGTAAATATATATAGTACATTGAATAATAATTTATTAGTATTACGTAAGAATAACTAAGAATTTTAATTTTTTAAAAATAGAAAATGATTAACAAGAAAGAAGATGGAAGTTCGGGCAGAAACCCTTACCTTATGTTCGAATCTGTTCTGCACTTGACTATAAGGTCCTACAATTTGAAATTATAATAATAAATAATTTCATTAAGAACCTATTATATATGTATTTATTTTATTATAATAATATTACATTCATTTATGGCCAATTTGTTTTGTGATAAGATTGAATTTTGTCATTTTGGAGTGTCTGTTTCCTTGATTTCATGACTTGTTTGCTTGATTATAAGTAATGGATTTCATGTAAAATAGGGATAATTGTATATAATTGTAATTAAATATTATTAATGAAAAAAAATATTATTATTTTTTATTTATTATTATTTTTCTATATTTTATGTTGAATTATTAGAAAAATAATAATAATAATAATTGTTTAGCTCAATTTTAGCGTTTTCTCGATCACAATGAACTAGTTTTGATTTATTATTTAATATTATGTATAAAATATTGTTCTAGAAAATTAAATAAGATATAATAAAAATTATATAATATATTTAAACCATAAAAATGTTTTAATGACAAGACTTGATGGAGAAATTAATGAATGAAAGTTCTTCACCCATGAAGGTTATTAATTAGAACCTTCTGGACGATGATTTCATTTAGAAAAATCAAGCAGAGAAAGTGTATGGAGATTTATAATGAATATAACATAAATATGATATCAATACATTATATAGATAATAATGGTTATATAATTATCATCTGGATAGAGAAGCAGAGAGGAGGATATTAAAAGAATATAAATTGAAATGAAATTAAAAGAAAAAGGAAGAGGCTTTACCTCTTGAATTATCATCTTTGAGATCCTCCTCTGGGAAAAGAGTTTTTGTATTTTGGTAAGATAATTAACACAGAGACATGGGTGAGATATTAGGGAAGATTATTTGGATATATTTTTTAAAATCATCATGGTTTAGGGTTGTGAGGAGAAGATGGGGTGAATGGTATTATTTATAGTAGAGGAGAGGGGTTCTTTCTCATTAATTTATTCATTATTTTATTATTCTGATAAAGGAAATAAACAAAGTTTGTTCTTATTACTAAGTATAATAATTAGTGCATGTACGTTTGAACCAAAGGTTTTTACATCCCCCAAACATCACCTATGACTCAATAAATCATGTTTTTATTATTTATTGTAAAATATCGCATTATACTATTCACAAAAATGCATGTATTTTAGAAAAATAGGAAAAATTCACCATAAACATTTTTTTATGGGTATAATTGAAAAATGAACTCCATTTTATGAAAATAATTTTATGAAATATGAGACATTTAATGTTCAATTAAAACCATCATTTACTAAAAAAATATTGATTTTATAATTATAACTGATTTTATAACACTTTTAAAAATTAATAAAAGTCTCATAGAATAATCCTAAAATAATAAGACAAAAATATATTTCTTTAATAATTTATTTTAGGAAAATAAATTTTCTTTAAAATCATTTTATTAATTATACATTTGTAATTAAATATTTATGACTCAATAAATTATAATCCCTTAGTTATTAATTTTTTAAATTTTCATTTTCCTACACAATGATATAATTATTTCATGGTTTCATTTATAAGATTCCTAAATTTAATTTATAAATACACTTGTTTAGTTACTATTAGTTTGGATACTTAACTATTCACAAGGTTCATATTACTATTCATAAGGTGAAGTTACTATTTCATCAGTATTGGTTTCTTAACTTTTCGGAAAACCTATTATTTCACTAATTAATCATTTATGATGCTTTTATTATGTTCTCTATGTGATTTTATATAATCAATACTATATTAAATAATCCTAAGATGGTAAATTTTTTTGAGAGAGTTTGGATCATTATATTCCCCCCTCCTAAAAAAAATTCATCCTCAAAATTTATAAACTGTCAACTAGTAAAATCTTTTGGGTAGTTCATTATCATATGCTTCTCTTACTCTCACATTGACACATAAATTTTATGATTGTTCAAAATTACTATTTCAGGCTAAGTCATCTAATTTCTCAACAACTATTTTTTAGTGTCCAAAATCTAGATAGGCTCTTCACAGTAAGATAAGTTAGTTTCTAATTATATTCCTTAAAAAGTGAGTACTTATGTTGGTTCTAGCATGTAATTTCTCAACAACGAGATATGAAACAATTTTTGTACCTTAGAAATACTATGAGACATTACTTGACGATAATCCACAACATCAATTCTCTCAAGAATTTTAAAAGGACCAATGTATGTGGGGAATAGTTTCCCATACTTCCCAAATATTATAGCACCATTCCATGGAGATACATTCAAGAAAATGTGATCTCCCACATGAAATTCACTACTAAAAAATGAGGATATGTCCACACTTATATACACTGTTTAAAAAATCCATGGCTATATTTTAAGAGCTATCCACGAGTCATAAAATACCCATGGAATTACCCCCTTTGTCCTAATTTTCCCGTGAACCCTACCCCATTTCTTCCCTACCTACTCATGATCCCCACCTCCCTCCTGAACTCCTTATGACCCCCCTCATGCAGCGTTGTGAGAAAAACACTCACCATTCTACTTCGTTGATGCAGCCACCACCTTACGTTAATTCTCCTCTGATGATGTGGTCACCTCACCTCCCCATGAATTCGACTCTAAGGGGGTTATCCCGCCCCCTCCTCTGATGCACCACCTATGTGGCCACCCCGCCTCCCCACCACTCCGAATTCCTCTTCCTCTATGACCTTTCATGTTTTTAGTTATTCTAAAATTCATTATCTAGCGATTTGAGGTAAGAATCATCATATATTACCATCATCATTACTCTTATTTTATCATCTCTGGTTTTAATGGATCCCATTAAGGTTTTCAGGGCCGATTCCACTATAACATGATGGAAATGACCATGAATATTGGGTTTTTAGTGTGGCTTAGATATCAGATGTCTCATGATGTAGAACACATTCCATCACTCATCATTTTGGATATGGTATGAGGAAAAATGTATTTTTGTTTTGATTTTTTAGTTAAATTTACTGTAATATCCTACTAATAAAGTGTTTCGTATTACAATTTTTTTCATGATTAATTTAATCGGTATATTTTAGGCCTATTTAAGGAAGTTGGTTGTTGTTTGAGAATGTGGAAGCACCTCAATAATCATTTGAGAATCTATTCCTATTTGGTTGTTTTTAAATAATTAATTATAATTTTTTTATTTAATTTTTTCTATTTCATGGAATGAGGTAGGTTTCTGGGATGCTGTTCAATCTTAGGTTTAGGTTTTCAGCTTTAGTGTTTTTATCATAAGGTTGGTTGGGTGTTCTATATTTTTTATATTTCCCTAATTTATTGTTTATTATTAATTATTTTGTTAGTAAATGGAATGAAATTTTCTGGAAGCCCCTTGAGAACCTTTATGGGTCGTCTTTGAGAAGTTATGGTCTTGGGTGTACCACATAGTGGTTTTTTTTAATAAACCATCTCTCTTGGTTTTTGATTAAATAGAATACCTCACATTCCCTTAGGTATAGCATAAGGGTGGTAATGGGGAGAAACCTAGATATAAATCAATCATTGGTATTTGAGTTTGGACCAATGTGTGGTCTATCCATGGTTCGTTCAATGCCGGGTGTGGTTTTAGAACCCCCATGTAGATAGTGGATTTTTTGGGCGGTGATTTGTTTTAGTCTAGGTTATATGGGATGTGCCTCTAATGTTTTTGGATCTAGAACCCACAAAGTGAGTAGTTTATAGAGAGATTTTCCATGATGTTTTTGGTTGGAGAGTTCATCAAATAGAGGTGTGGTTTGAGACCCAAGTGGGGGGTGTACGTTTTTAGACAAATTTCTACATGTGATGCCAATGCGATTAATTTGATGTTCATAGATAATTTCATTGGGTAGTCCAAGGGGTATAACATTAGCTATTTTACATCTCTCTAAAGGCAAGAAAAAATATTATTTTGGATGTTTCTTGGATGTTTGGACTAATTTAATATGGTTTGAGTAGTTGATGTTTTGGAACATCATGATGGATTTTTTATACAATTGGAAGCTTTAGGTTGGGCTGATACCACATGGTGATGGTTAAGGACGAGTGTCAATATTTTTAGGCTTGAGATGGTTCTGAGGAACCCTTGACGGCTTTCTTATGGGTGTGGTGTTTCTTAATTATTCCATTGTGGATGAGGTGATGATCTTGCAAGAGTTAGTTTTTAGAGTCACCAGATGTAGTTTTGTTATCTATATTTGATAATGATTTTATAGACGTGATATTAGGGACCATGGGTGCCCCATGATTATTATCCCTGAGAGGACCAATGCTTATTTGTCATTGGTGTATTTGGGTCTTTCCATAGAACTTAGAGTTTGGAAGTGTGAGCCTATTGTGGCTATTTTTTATAATTTTATGTTCATTATTTTCATTGAATAGGGTTTTATAGCTTACACCAGATATGGTTGCGGAAGTTTCTTACTCATTTACATGAAATAGGATAATAACTTTGGGATATTACTAAATATAGATCTGGCCCTGAGACTCATATGATTTTTTCATTCATTTGTCTACTAGTTTTGTTAGGCAGGTCATATGGATATAATGGATGATCTTAATTAGTGTACCCCATAGTTCAGAGTTACACAATGGATATAGGATCACTGGGAATGGATTTTTAGATTTTACTAATTGTGGTCATGGAGTCGAAGAAATCCCATTATGAAATATTTTTCTCCTCCATATATTTGAAGTTTCAAAATTATCCACTTGTTATAGAAGGATAGAATTGCATGATATTCTTGGAAAATATGCTTTAGATATCCAACAATAAGTCTATGAGGAAAAAAAATTTATATGAATGAGACATTATAAACAAAGTGATCAATGTAGTACATAAATCATTGATCATTTGATGAAAATATAGAAATTAGTATTGGGGTTGTTCAATATAACCTCAATGACCCATTTGAATTATGTTGTCCATATTTTCATATTCCATATAGTTTTTCATAATTGAAAATGTTAATTTATGATTTTATGCCTTGAGGGATGGTCTCAATTTCATTATCATATAAAATCTTAATTTAATGGTATTCTAGTAAGGATACATTATTATTATTATAACCAAATAATACAATAGACATTCATCAACCCAGTTGTTTTCTATAATTCCCCATAAAAAAGCATACATAAAATGAATGGGAATAAAGTGGTGATACCTTTCTCTTTTAGTCGGAGAGGGAAGGTTCAGAGATACCTCTCAACTCAGATCATCCATTCTCATAAACTTCATCATTGGGGATTCTATTCATTATTCCTTCCCCAATTTTCTTATTATTTAAATTTATCAACATCTTTGAGGACTTATTTATCTCTATATGATTCTTATGGGGGACCTCATTGTTTGAATGAGTAATAAATTAACTATAATCCTCATACTCTATATTTTAATTAATTTTATATTATTTTGAAGCAATAAATTTCATACAGTTCTTTACAACATGACTAGAGAATTTTCAACTCCCACAAATCTCCCATTAAAAGTCAGGTTTTCCTATTTTAATTCCTTATAAGAATTAATTTTTATGCTCATAAGATGTCCCATTTTTATTGTACCATCTTGACGATATTTTGAAATTATTCTTAGATTATTCTCAAAATTTGTTATTCTATGATATTTTCAAGATGCTTTTTAGGCACTAAATTTTTCATTCTATGATTATTCCTACTTCTAATACAAATAATACTATTCTTATCAGCTCTGCTCCCCCTTTTTTCATCCCAGCTCTAGTAAAATGACATGATATACCAGTAATCACAATATTTATACCCAAAAATTATAAAAAAATATTAATATAACATGAAACCTTATCTTCCTTTATATTGATGATTTTGTTTATAAAATTCATCTTGTTTTCTAGGAATCCTCCAGCCATTATTTTCCCATTTCCTTGGGGTTTTTCCATTCTTAGGTCATATATAGGATGAAAATTTTTACAGCATTCATCCTCCTAAATATATCAAATTTCTTTTCATAATATTTATAATTAATTGAAACCTATTTAGTATCACATGAGAATTTAAAAAAATGTTGTATATTTTTCATGGGGATAGTTTTCTCATCATCCTTGGATGTTTCCACTTGAATATCCACTGCATTTTCATAGAATTATATAATATTATTTAAGAATTTTCTTAAATTTAAGATACCAAGATTGTGCCTCATGATGTTATATTTTATTTATATACCAATATTGTATTAACATATTCTGGTATCCTATCTTATTATACACATTTCATCATAGACATTGTTTTGTCTTCTATGTGATCATTCAACATCACATATACACTTCCTTTCTCCATTTCCAATAGTTTTTATTTATTCTAAAATAGTAAATTATGGTCAGAGTATGAAATAGATTCATCTCTTAGAATATATTCTGTATAATTATCCCCTCCTTCTTCTTCTTATTAACTACTCGTAATGTTTATTCATCTCTTAACATTATATTTATATATGTATATTAATGGAAAATTTTATTTTATATGTTTTTCATTGATGTGGATAAGTTTTTTGATTTTAGCTATAGTTATTATAGAAATTTGAGGTTTATAAACCATTATCTAGTTGTTCAACATCTGCAAAGATTTATATTTTAGGTTGGACATACAAGGAACCTGCAAAGATTGACCACACATTCTTGATTTGAAGCATCCATTTCAGGTATTTGTTGAGCCCATAATGGTGCAGGTAAATCGATAGTCAGGAATTTTGGTTCTCATTTTTTATATTTTTTTTGAGTAGTTAATGTTTATTTTATTTCCTTGTAAAGATGTCTATGTACTTATATTGACAAAGAAAAAACAACACCATGATGGTTAATCTGCCACCATGTTGAAATTTCAAAGGTCTATAAATTTCATTTTCACTAGGTTTGTCATGGTTTTTGTATCATCTTTTATATAATAAAAAAAGAATTTAAATTTATCAGAAAATAAAATTCTTCCACATGCTTCATGTCATTGTTGTTTTAGTAAATTTTTGTCTTTTTGTCTAGGGAAACTACTAAATAATTACCTAGACCACTCCAAGGAGGCTCAAAGAACTCACATGTAGTCTCCTTGCTACAAATCCATTACTATTGCTTCACCCAATAAATTGGCTCTCCTACCTTTCACCTCCCTAAACTCATCATTACTTATATAGTATTACATTTGTAGCGTGAATGTTTTAAATTGTTTTTCTATATAGAATATACCATTAGGTGACACCCATGATGTATTTGTAATTGTTTTCAACTATTTTTTAAACGTGGAATGGAGCTATCACATGAAAAGTGTTTTTGAAAATCCTTGAGAGGATCTTTATTTTTATTAGTATTTTAAAATAGTGTTTGAGACCTATTATGTTTTCAAAGGGGATGAATTGGGTGGCTTAAAGGATTTATTTATAAAAATAATGGTTGTATCCATCGTTTTTAGTTATTTTAATACATTCCTGGTATTTGCATCTACTTTTGATGTTTTATGGAATATTCTTGGGAAAAAATAATTTTCAAATGGATTATAAATAATTTATCATAAAATTATATTTGATATGGAAATAAAATGTCTTCAAATCAGAGGAATATTTTTTTACAGCCTTTTTGGTACTTTATAAATGAATTTTCTTAATGTTATGGCCACCCCCAGTGTTGAGCCCCTTGGTTTATATTATTATCCTTATGGATTATGGATATACATAGGATATTTATTATTGTTAGTTATTATTCATGTATATTAAATGGGATATTTCATGAAGGGTGTTGGAGGTTAGATGATTTTTATAAATTTCTCTTAAATTTTTTATGTACGTGATGATCTTGTGATTCATTAATACTTCTCACATTTATTTATGGATGCCATACGAACCCAAGTTAACTAAATAGATGGTTTGGTCATGTGTTATAGTAAATTAGTGTGTATAGGATAGCTATTTCCATATTAAAGTCATATTATCCTAGGGGTTTATACTGTACTCGGAATGAACCTTGCAAGGATAGGTCATATGAGGTGTTTTAATTTTATATAGGGACAACCTAAATATATTAACCAAACAAACTAGGTCTGATATCATTCATGTTGTATCCTATTTAGTTTCTCATGGATATTAGATCCCATTAAATATGATTTAGAGGAAACCATCATTAATACCTTGTTTTTATCCGATGGAATTGATTTAGTTACATGACACCATGACTAGGTTGTGGGTTATTTTATTTTTCTCCAATGATATCTTGGTTCCTATTAAATTTTTTCTTTTTATTAGTTTTTTGAATTGGTTTTATTTTAAACTTATTTATAAATAGTTTGGGATGTGTGTTTTATTTAAAGGAAATTTGATATTTTATTTTGAAAAGGATATTGAGAAATGATTTTGAGAAAAGATGAACAAATAGTTTGGTTTATTGTGAATTTGAAATTTCTATTTTAATTATTTGAATGAGAGTTTTAATGAATGGTTTTATTTATTGATTAGGTTATAAATTATGGTATGTAGTCCATAAGATCCATTATGGTTTTAAAAAGGGAGAAATTAGTTTTTGGTAAAGAAGTTGATGCGGGGGGGGGGGGGGGGTGCTGCTGCGGGGGTGGGGGTGTTGGTGTAGGGGATGGGGGGAGTTGGTGTAGGGTGGGGTCTGTGGTGGTAGTGGGGGGGGATACTATTTGCGTGGTGTGGTGGGGGGTTCGTGGTTGGGGGGCAGCTACAGGGAGGAGGGGGTTGGAGCAGGGGGATGGCTGGTGCAGGGTGAGGGGCTGGTGTGTGTTGGGGGGGGGGATGGCATTCATATATAATATTATTTGTGTCACTTCATGCTACTCTTATTTTATAGTGATATTAATTCAAAGTGATGGGTTGTTTGTGGGGTAATATTGATTGGATTGTTCATGTATTGTGATATTTTATATCCATGAGGTTTATTTTTTATCATTGATATAATCACACTGATGGATTGTAGGTGGAAAATATCAATATTTCATTTATTATATGAGTAGCATTGACTCAAAGAGTTCATGAATTGTAAAATGGAAAAATTATTTTCTCTTATTGTGGTGGAAGATAGATTATAAGGGTATTATAACAGTTTATCCAACCACATAATCCTTATAGTAATCTATCTTGATTCATGCATGAAGAACCCAATTTGAGCATGAAATTATTCATATATATTTATTATATATCCAACAATACTAATTAGCTTTATGGTATCTCTTAATTCTTACTAGGTTCATGTTGGTATTGGAATATCATGTTAAAGTAGAGGAGTTATATTATTCATGGGTTCACTTATCTAGACTGAATGGAACCCTTATGCTATGCACTTGGGATTTATTATTCATTCATTTACATAAAAAAATATTCTCCATCACATGTTATATTATTTCCTTTCTCACTAATCATGTTCCTCCCACATTAATTTTTATGTTTAATTAATGATGATTCAACAGATCACTGGAATTTTGTTGAAGTCTCCTAGGACCCGTTCGTGTGTGTTGTAGAAATAGTTGTTGAAGGAGAAGTGGTTCAGGCTGATTTGGTTCACCTCCATTGGTATGAGGTGAGTTTTTTTCCTTCTTTATTCAATAAAACTTTTTTTATTAAAAGGTTTCCATAATTTTATAGCCCTTGATAATTTTAATATAGTTTGTAGATCATCAATGTGGCGGTTTCGAGTCATCGGAGTCAAAGGTGACTCACCATGTATACATAGGTAATCATATATAAAATATGTTCTCCCTTTATATTTATATCCAACCATAGAATCATGATTACATATAAAAGGCTAGGTGTGTTTATGTATATAATTGAAAAATGTATATATTTATCAGTGATAATGGGATTATGCATGTGAGAATATATATATAAGTTTCTTCTTGTGTGTGTTTGAGGCCATATAGACATGTACATAGGGGTTAAGGAGTCCTCATGTATTTTTAAAGGTGAATATGCTTAGATGATGGATGAAAAAACATAGAGTTTTTGTTGATAAAAGTGTGAAGTGCCAAGTGTGGCTTTATTCCTTTGAGGTAGGGTTCTGCTCTAAGCCTATTTATTTCAAGAATGTTTTAAATTGCATTTAGCTTCCTTCTTAGTTAAAATTTTTTACATTAAATTCCAATTATTGATCATGTATTAGTTAATATAATTGTTTTTTTGCTAAATAAGTCATTGTTTGGTAATAAAACCACTCAAATGAAGGTGCGTTGTCTGTGAAAACTCATAGTGGTATTTTATGCTTATATAGTTTTATTGACATTATTGCATTGATGTTTTCCTTATACTTGATGTCATTTTTAGTCATATTGAACACATTTTACTTAGCCTTTTTCATATCCTTGAAGGTAGTGGACTTCTATTTATTAAAATGGTTTTCTGAACCAAAACACCCTTTAAGTGTCGTTAGGTTTTTAAGATGGAATTTCCCAAGTAGGTAAGTGTTGTAATGACCAAGTCACCACTATGTCACCCATTGTGATCTTATTAATAGAGTTTCCATGTTTTAATTAATTTAATGAGTTAAATAAAATTGAACATGTTTAACTTGTAATATGAGATGTAAAACCTCATGTAGTGAATTTTGTATTGGTAATGCCTCTATTCTAAACTGTAATTGGATTTCCTGGAATAAATAGAGTGACTTATTTAGGGTGGATTGCACACCACTTTTGAAATTTCTAAATGTAAAGTGGTTAATTTCCAATTATAACCAAACACCTCATAAGTGTTTGAATTTTTTTTGTATAAGGAATTACCCAATTAGGTAATTTACCTTTTGACTGTGGCATATTCTACGTGTTTTTTTCCACTTTTTATTCAATTTCCTTATTTTTACAGTGTAAATTGCATGATTAGGATGGAAAGTTTTTTCATGGAAGAAAGAATTTTATTGTGTTTTTAAATTGAAAGAGCCATGTTAGTTAGGATACCATGACACGAGATCATTCCTATATTAGTAACATTACAAAATATCACCTTGTTGCCTCATATTATTCCATTTCACTTTTTCCCATCTCATTCCAAAAGACATAGGGTAGGTTGGAATCCAAACCATGACCCATTACCCAACAAAACTAGTAATGGTCATGCATCCATATCTTAACCCACAACCTTATCTCTCAATATGGGGTCCATTGGTCTCGTCTCACATTATACCAACACCAATCCCTGTGGGAAGTCATTTACCAATACTATATAAGGGATGTGTCACCAATCTAACTGAACCATCATTATAACTCAAGGGAGACTAGACCTTCCCTACAGACTCTAGGGAGGTTATCAACACACCAGCCAATCCTTGTAGATTCCAGGTAGTTCACTAGTACACCAAATCATCCCCACAGGCTCTTGTAATTCACATTAATAAGATAGGTCCAAAACATTTTACACATATCTCAAAAAGATCCCATAGTACTAATCACTAGAGACCTACCCCTTTTCATATAATGTCTCATATTACCCATAATTGTTTCTATAAGGCCTTCCATACCCATCCTCATATCTTCCCATTAATACTATTCTTCACTCATTACTCATTATTAGAGTCACTACCCAAAGTATCCTCTGACCTACACCTTAATGAATGATCCATGTCCCAATCATGATAGCTCTACACTGCTGGTCATATTAATGAGGAAACCAATTAATGTAAATAAACATTATCACGAGATCATAATTCTTTAACCAAATAATCAAAAAATTCTACATGTTTTATGCACTATTTAATTATCAATTTGACACCTATAAAACCATTATGTATTACCACACCTACATTAGTTCCAATATATTATCGTATCCCCATCTTCAACATACGACAACTAATTAATAAAATGGTTATTTTTTTGAAGACCCAAAAAATACCCAATGTTTTAGGGTAGAAACGTATGTCTAGGATCTAGTCTCATATCATCACTTGAGGATATACCACATCACTAAGGGGGGTCTAGGAGTGATTGGGTGTCTAGGAGGGGAGGGACAGTCCAGGAGGGAGGTGGGTTGTCCCGGAGGGGGGGTGTTATAGAGTGAGGGGTGTCCAAGATGTGTGTGTGTGGGGGGGGGGGGTTCTCTAGGAGGGAGGGGGGTTGTTCGAGATGGGGATGGGCAAGGGGGTCTATCTAGGTAAGAGGGGGGTCTTTCAAGGAAGTAGGGGAGGGTTGAAAGGGGGGTTCATAGGGGTAGGGGTGTGTAAGGGGGTGAAAGGGGGGTTTTCTAGGGGGTGTGCAGGGGGGTGGGTTAATCTATAAGAGGAGGGGTCTGTTCAAGAGTGGGGGGGGGGGTCTATCTAGGAATGAGGGGCTCTGTATAAGAAGGAGTGGGGGTCTTTCCAGTATGTAGGGGGTGAAAGATTGATCTATAGGGGGAGGGGTGAAAGGGGAGTCTGTTGGGGGTGAAAGGGGTATCTACAGGGGAGGGGTGTGTAGAGGGGTCTATCCTAAAGGGGGGGTATGTCTAAAAGGAGGGGGGGGTCTGTCCCGGAATGGGGGGGTCTATCAAGGGGGGTTTGTCTTGGGGGGGGGACTTTGCATGGGGTGGGGTACTGTAAGGGGAGTGGGGGGAGAGACTATACAGGGGAGAAGGTGGTGGGTTTTTAATAAAAATCAGAAGGCATGTGTCCAAAGTTTCAAACATTGGCTATAGAACTATAGCCACGGTTTAAAAAGTGGCTATAATCCCATTATAGCTTAATCTTCTTCCATGGTTTCAAACTATGGATATATGGATTTAGCCATGCGTTGAACCATGGGTATAGGTTTATAGCCACGCCAATACCATACACTGTTCATTAAACAATGGATATAACCTATAACAATGGTTTCTAGGCTTATAACCATTATTCCAAATCATGGTTATAGAAAAAAGTTCTAGTAGTTATTCAAAATAAATCTTTAAATTATCAGTATATCTTTTTTCATAAATTGATTTTCATTGATATGGGGTTGAATAGTATTTACCTTTGATATTGTTTCTTCCACAAGATCTTGGCTCATAAGCTTCCATTCACCAACATCATCCTAACATGTTCGTGTCCAAAATATATTTCTATCAAATGTTTCTTATGGTTCCACTTGAATACTAGGATAGAAAATATTATTGTAAAAAACTCAACCAAAGGTAAATACTGATCCCACAAACCTTGAATGTCATATGAGCATGATCTCAACATGTCTAGTAATGTTTGTATTGTTCCATTTTATTTTCTGTCTATTTGAGGGCGATAAGTAGTACTCAAATGATGCTAAGTATCCAAATATTTCTGAAAACGTTTCTAGAATTCAAATGTAAATCATGGATCATGAACTAGTAGAATAGAAATTTTTTCTCCCTAATGTCTTGAAAATTCAATAATATAGTTTTTTTCAAGGCTTTCTGGTTGAAAAACCTCCCATATAGATAATAAGTGACCAGATTTGGTAATTCAATCAACAATCACCCATATTGGATCATTCTTTATTATTTTTGTGTAACTTGATGACAAAATACCTAGTGATATCATCCCATTTACATGTAGGAATATAAATAGGTTGTATGAATCCTCTATGAAGGTTTCTTTCATCCTTTACATATGGAAAAACTAATCATCTTGATACATTAGCAACAATTTCACATTTTAAATTATTCCACTAGAAATGTTCCTTTAAATATCTACACATCTTAGTGTTACCTAGATGTATAGAGAAAATAGAGTTATGGGAATCTTCTAATAAATCCATATTTAATCGAGTATAGAAGGAACACATATCCTCCCCCAAAATTGAAAATTTCCATCTTCATACACAAAATCTGGAAATTTCCCATAAATCACAACATTAATTTTATGATGAAGAATCTCATCATCACGTTTAGAAAGTTTAATACTTTATTATAAAGATGTTTGGGAAACAAATTGTAAAAATAGCGATGTTTCACCTTGTTTGATAATTACCATATCCATCTATACTAGATCTACGATCATTGGATCTCTTTTAATCCTAGTTTTATTCAGAACCCCATGGTCCTTCTTATTCAATGCATAAATTACCTTATTTTCTTTCCCTGGGGAGTAGTGTATTGAACAATAATAATCCTTCAGTAGCTCGAGACGTTGCCTTTTCCTAATGAAAATTTATTTTTTTATGAGGTATATTTGAAACTCTTATTATATGAATATATATATATATATATATATAAAATCATTCACCATAGAGATAGTATCTCCAGATCATCATGGAAAATATTAGAGTTTATAACTCAAGATCATGAGTTAGATAGTTATATTCATGAGTTTTTAACTACCTTGACACATAGGCAGTAACTCTTTCATTTTGTATAAGAAAAAAACCACACCATTTCTTTGATGTGTCACTATAAATCAAAAACCCACCATTTCTTGAGGGTAGAGTCAATATTGCAGCATTCACCAATTTATTTTTCAATTCTTCAAAATAATTCTTTATAATTTTTTTCATATGAACTTATCCCCTTTATGAGTATGCTTGGTTGATAGGTTAGCTAATTGGGTGATGTTATGAAGGAAACAATGATAATATACTACTAAAACAATAAAAATACAAACCTCAGTTATGTTAACTGGTTTAGGCCATTCCTTGTCCACCTTTTTCATCACAGGATCAACAAATATTCCTCCCATATGGACAACATGGGCATAAAAAGAAACTACTTGAAGTAAGAATAAACAATATCTAAATATCCCATATAACCCATTTCTTCTAAGAGATTTTAGAATAATTTTTATGTGATTCTCATGATCTTCGTATCTTTTAGAGTATACCAAGATATCCTCAATAAATACAAAAAATTCATCAAGATATTCCAGGAAAAATAAATTCATTAGATCCATGAAAAAAGAGGGTGAATTTGTAAATTCAAAATGCATTACTATAATCTCATAATTCCTCTAGCTGGTTCATAATTATATCTTTGGAATATCTTCCTTCCACACATGTAACCAATAACATCCAGAACGAAGGTCAATCTTCAAAAAATACTAGACACCATGAATTTGATTAAATAATTAATCAATGTGAGGAAGAGGATACTTATTTTTTATTGTCATAGAATTGACGATACAATAGTCAATATATAGCCTCACAAATCCATATTTTATCTTAAGAAAGAGAAAATGGACTCCCCATAGAGAAACACTTGGGAAAATAAATCTTTTATCCCTAAATTACTATTGTTGTTTCTTTAGTTTCAACAATTCCATTGTTTCAATTCTATAATAAGTCTTTGATATAGGACATGCACCATGAATTAAGTCAATAGAAAACTCAATTTTCCAAATCCAGATAATTCCCATATAAATCCTCTATAAATACATCAATATATTATTGCACAATAGAAACATACTCAATTTTAAGGCTTCTTTCCAAACCCATATATATTATTTTATATTCCTCCCCAAAAATTGACTTCCAAAGTGATACTAGGGGAGGATATAGATAATAATAAGATAGTGAGGGTTTGACTCTTAAGATAAGGGACTCTACATCATTCTAAAAAATTATATCTTTATTATTCTTGAAATATATTTTCACACCATAATTTTAAATCAAATACATACCCAAAATTATATCAAATTAAATCATACGTATGATGATATGTTCAACAACTAAATCACGTTTTTTGGTCTTAAAGTGGACTGATTGACACATATTTAATTCAATGATACTTCCCATATGCGTTTTGACTGATAAATACTTTATTAAATCAAATTGCAAATATATAATTTTCGTGGAAAACTGTGAAGATATAAAATAATGCAATGATCCAGAATCAAATAAATCATTGGATATGTTTGAGAAAAGGATTAAAATACCTACCACCATATCATCAGAAAGAGAAACATCATTATTTTTGACCACATAATTACTAAAGGGTGTGAAGTAAACTCTTTCTCCCTTATAACAGACTCACATTCCCTTCAGAAAAGTACTAGGGTGTTTCTTCCCACAATTACTATTTGGTGGAAAGTCAACTCTTACCTTCTTCCACATTTCCTTATTTCCATTACCAGAGTGTTCAATTTCCTTCTTATTTTCTAGATTTACTTTTAATTCATATGACCTAGAGAATTATTTTTCTATCTTGATAGCACATGAGACTATATATTCATATAATTAAAAAAAATTCAGAGACCACATCCTTTTGAAGGAATGGTTTTAAACCTTCAAATAATTAATCAATATTAATAATCTATTTATATATAGAGTATAAGACATGCCTTTATATCCTTGTGAAGTTGTATTCATACATTGCAACATATTTATCCCCTTTCTATCTTAGAATCATGAATTGCCTCCTAATAACTTCTCACTATTTAAAGGGGAAATATTTCTGTAGGAAAATTTCCATAAAATCCCTCCATATAGTATTTTTGATTTAATCCTCCTCTTTTTTATTTTGAATTATTGACCACCATTGATTCTGATATCCTGAGAGATGATAAACATCTATGAAAAGAATCCCCTTTCATTACATCCCAAAGCAAGAAATATCTTCTCTAAGGAAATTATGTACTTCTCGGCTACCAATGGGTTTGTAGTCCCATTGAATGATGGTGGTTATTGTCACATAAAGCAGAATAATCATTCAATTCCATGTTGGGTTCAGGATACTCCATACATGAATGGTTATTATTCATAACTTAAGCCATCTATCATTGTATAGTTACAAGTTTCTCAACACCAGTTGTATTTCATATATTGAATTACTTATATTTCATTTGAGGGAGATCCCTACATGGGATACATGTGTTGTTACAGTTTTTATTCCTTCAACTATGAGATATTTCTAAATAATGGCATTCAATATATTATGTTTTGAATCATAAATTTTAATCTCAAACCAGAAAAATAAATAACATAAATTAAACATCTATTCATAGTCAATATCATAAACATAAACATGGTTTCTTTGGGGAAATATTTACATTTAAATACTTGAAAATTGTTTTTTTAATATTAATTATCCTAATATTGTTCACAAGGAGTCTCAAGCTAGGTGCACAGTAAGACCCATTGTTATGTTCTGGGTTACCCCAAGTCAATCTCGGGACACCTTTTAGAGTTGTTA
This sequence comes from Viscum album, assembly GCA_963277665.1. Lineage (NCBI taxonomy): Eukaryota > Viridiplantae > Streptophyta > Magnoliopsida > Santalales > Viscaceae > Viscum > Viscum album. The sequence continues at coordinate 1,229,865,873 of OY728133.1, read as the reverse complement.
CCCCTAAGTAAATTTATTCTATAACCATTAGAACTTATAGAATCCAAAAAATAGATGTATTTATAGGATGTTCCACATAATACATATGTTAAAAAATCCTAGTATGCTATTCTATTCATACCATCAAATTCTATATTGGGAAATGTTCCCTAATCTATGTTTCATAAATCTAGTTTCTAAGGATTATACTATTCATCCTCTGGTGCCAACTGTAAGGACCCTGAACACAGTACCCCTAAGCTGGATCTATAATTTATTACATTGGTAAAATTATAGGGAATCACATTTTGAAGGATTTAATTGTTTAGTAGCATTGGAAAACTATATATATATATATATTTGTTACATTACAAATTCAAATTTATTAAAACCTGTCAACTTATTTTGAATCACACATAAAATCCTAGATTATTCATACAAGTCATTCATAATACACATCTTCACATCCATAGAAAAATAAAACATTAAAAAGGGGTGATATCATAATCTCATTAAGGGTATTAAATTTAATGAAAGCATAAATAAATAATAAGGAATGGTGAATGACTCAAAACACATGCCATTAAAAGTAAACATTAGCATAATATAGAAGAAATATACACTTATTAAATAATTTCATAACAATACCTATCCATCAATATTATACTAGTTTTATAATCATATTTACTATCAATTGCTGGTTTCATTATTAGGTAATGCATAATACGAGACATCATAACCATAACATCAAGGACTCATGCTATGTAGATACATAACTGGGTAGAAACTGAAACTAGTTTGTCTCATGAGACCTATCGATGCATCGAGGGGCTATAGTGGCCCCACCTGACACTTACTAAGTCTAATGAATTCGTACTAAGAAATGGGTGAAACATAATCAACATATACATTTATATTGATACTAACTAATAAAATGAAAATAAATTTTCCCAATCAGTAAATATAAACACAAACAATTCAGAATAATATGGTGAATAAAATCATGATAGGATATCCATAGTTAAAATAATAATAATAAACTAAATAACATTAAATAGATGGTATATATAAATATTAATCCCATTTATATATATGATTCAACAAGAGTTTTTAAATAGATGAAAATACACTTATAAAATCATCGAGTAATTTATGAGAGAAAGACTACTTTAATTTGAAAAGAGGACTTGTTTTTGATAATATTTGTATAAAAACAAAATTAAACTAGAATAGTTTTTCAAAATAAAATGATTTATTTTAGAAAAATAATGGTTAATGAAACCTGATTATGTACTACACTTGAATATAGGTATGAATTCAGAAAGTTCCCTAAAATTGAGATTATTTATCAGGAAGAATTTGAGAAAGATCCTTTTAATTCATGTGATTCCCCATAAAAGAACGACAGATTATGATTGGAACATATATATATATATATAATTCACACACAATTTATTAGGAGTAAATAATAATAATTTTTAATTTAATTTTGGTATAGAGAGAAAAAGAGTAACCTGAAATAAAAATAAAGGTTTGGGTAGAAACCCCCACATTTGTCCGACTCTTTTCTGCACTTGACCTTCATGTCCTAAAATATAGAATTAGACTAATAAATAATTTAATTCATAAACTATAATATATGTATTTATATTATTATAATTTTATTAAGTTCATTTATGTGTTTTTTTTGTTAAGTAAAAACATTTATTTCTGTCATTCTAGTGTGAATGTTTTCTTGATTTTAGGATTAGTTTTCCTGATTATAGGAACTGAATTTTATTTAAAATAAGTATAATTCTCAAGAATTAGAATTAAATTTTATTAATGAATTAACATAATTGTAATTGAAATTATTTATTATTATATTTTCATATATCAGGATGACTCATTAGACAACATATTAATGATAATTGTTTATCTTAATTTTAGCGGTTTTTCGATCACAATGAACGAGTTTTGTTATATTATTTAATATCATGAACATAAAATGGTTCCAGAACCTTAAATAAGATATAGTTAATATTTTATAATCTGGTTCACCTATAAAAATTATTTCATTAACAACATTTAATGATAAATTAATGAACAAAAGTTTATCATCCATGGAGGTTGTAAATCATCACCTCTAGGATGATGATTTAATTTTTATAATAAAATAGAGAGAGAGATTAAGAAGAGTTATAATAGATATTAAATTAATATGATATATCTATTTTATATAGATGATATTATAGGTATCATGATCATTGGGGTAGATAATGTGAGATGTGGATAAGAAAAGAAAATAAATTGAAATGAAATTAAAAGAAAACGGAAGAGGGTTTAGCTATTGAATTATCCTCCTTGAGAAACTATTCTGGTAAAATATTTTTGGCATTTTAGAAAGACCAAGAGCTCTTCTATTTAGGGGAGAGACTAGGTAATAGGATTTGTGTATAATTATTACATGCTTCAAGGCATAGTATTTTGAGGAGAAGAGGGGGTGATTGGAGGTATTTATATTGGAGGAGAGGGATGATTTCTCATTATTTTATCCATTGTTTTAATATTTTTATCAATACAAGAAATGATGTTGATTATTATTTATTAATCTAGTAATAAGTTCATGTGAGTTTGAACCAAGGTTACTGACATATTCTAGAAATCGCTTATGGCTCAATAAATCATATATTTATTATTTATTGTAAATTATTGTATTTTATTATTCACCAAAAATTCAAATGTTTTAGAAAAATAACAAAAAATTACGCTAAACATTGTCAAACATATTAAATTCATCAATTGACTCTATTTTATGGAAATAATTTTATAAAAATGATAATTTTATTTTTTAATTGAAATCATCATTTACTAAAAAAATGATTTTAAATCGATAACTGATTTTAGAACACTTTAAAAAATTAACTAAGGTATTATAAAAGTATCTTAAAATCATAAGAATCAATTATTGATATGAGAATACATATTATGAAATTAATTTTATTTTAAATCATTTTATCAATTATACACTTATAATTAAATATTTATGGCTCAAAAAATACCTATGATTAATTAATAATTTTTAAAATAATCATTAACAACACTATGATATATTTATATCATATTTTTATTTATAAAATTCCAAAATATTATTTATAAAAACCTGGGTGGGGTTATTATTCATTCAACTAATTTACTATTCATATTGGTCATATTACTATTCCTAGGAAGAATTTAATATTTATTTAGTATTGGTTCATAAAATTCTTGAAATACCTCTTATTTTAATCAATATACATTTTTGATGTTTGTATTTTGTTCTCTATATGATTTTATGTGATTTATACTATATGAAATAAAAATAGAAAGGTAAAATTGACTGATAGATTTCTGGTTCATTACATGAATCATCATCGTGGGTATCAAGATGAAACTAAGGAAGAATCGCCTTCTAGTTCCACTCCTCCTTAAATTGAAAAAATGGTTATGGTGGACCCTTTTAGTGAGAGAATAAATGAAACCTTAACATTCCGGAGGATGTAGAGGATGTTTATATGAAATAATTGGAGTTATTACACCAATAATATATACCTAATATTTAGTTCTTTCTGACAAAATATATTGGTCAGAATATTATGATCAGAAAATTCCATGAGCCTATCCATAAAAAGATAGTGTCTCAGACACTTTAGCACATGCATAATTGAAGTGAGATCTAAATAATGAGTAGGAAAATTTTTCCCAGGTGGATAATGATGAGAGAGATCTATCCCACTAGGTGATCATCCAGAATAATTAAAAACTATATAAAAACCCCAAATACATAAAAGTATACCACATAACCCTTAAATGGATTAGGTAAGATCCAAATAGGTGCAGATATTAGAAGTCATTTCAACTCTTCAAAAGAAGTATTCCATTTAAAATTCAATGGAAATTTCACAACATTATTTTCTTTAGATCTATAAAATTTGATACGAAATTATATAAATTATTGAAAAACAACTGATAATATATATAAATACCTAGGAAGATCCATATCTTTAAAATTTTACATGGTTATACCCACTAAAAGGCAACCTTAACCTTCTCCAGATCGATTTAAAGAACATATTTTGAAATCATGTTCCCGAAGAACATTCTCCAATGTCCTGAAGGCCTTCATTTTTATTGATTTTTAATAATCCACCTTTTCAGGGGTGAGGCGGAACCCTTACGTGGCCCGTAGGCATACGTATTACATGGCTCGCAGGCCTTAGAGGAACTCTGTTCCCATAGGCTTCAAAAATTATATACAACCTACACTAAGTACTGGGAACTGCTCCTCCATAACATCTTCATCTTGAAATAAGTTCTACACCTCTGCATGGTTGTTCGGCTAGGCATTCCCATGCATGCACAAGCTTGTTTCGATGGTAGGTTTCATACCCTCTCATTCTTGCAATCCATTTTAGCTTCTATTGTAACACCCGAGATTTTTATGAGTAATATTTTGTTTTTATATATCATCAAAGGAATCTTTCACTACACACTTTCTTGGCTTACTTTACACGCAATCGCAACCTTCCTCGATAGCATGCATTGTATGCCATACCGAGTTTTACTAAACAACAATATATTATTATAATATTGTTATGAACTAGCCGTTATGAATAGTGTTAACTAAATTATGAATTTTATAACATTATTATTCATCTTACACATTTCTAGAACATGGTATAAGAACAAAATAATATTTTCAGGTAAAATAAGTATTTTTCAAAAAATGCAGTTTTGCCGCCTTTTGATGGTGAACCCACTTTAAATCTAGTTTTTGACATGTTTATATGTTCAATTTGACAAAATAAAATTCTTCATTTGAATCAGGATATAAAAATTTACATTACATAAAGTATTGATATTTTTCCGATAACTTTCATATTTTAATGAAAAGTAAAAACACGCTATATTTTAATTAAAATCAATTTTTTTCATTGTAATATCTTATGTTGTTAAATTATAATATTGAAAGGTTTTAAAGTATAAATAGAATATATTTTTACCATTTACTATAATTTATGTCATTAGCATTGATTTTACCTTGAATTCGTAGGTTAAATCAATTCAATCTTTTGCAATGTTTTAAAGAAAAACCCGTTTTCTATCGACAATGGGATTAATTTTAATTTAATTTCTGCATCTTTTGTGTATTGAATTTGAAAAATGGATTCCATATTTGGAATCAGTGGGTCCAAATTATGTTAATAAGCTACTTTTTATTTTTGGGAATTATGAATAGTAACTATGGAAAATTTTATTTACCATAGTTAAAGGTAAATCAGGTAATTAAGGGTAAATATAATATTTTAAAATTACCCTAAAAAATGTCAAAATCCTATTGGATGACTAAAAGTCGATCCATATCACCTAAGGGTCGGATTAGATTCATTTAATTAAATTTTTTCAATGAAAATAATTTAATTATTATTAAGACCAAAGAATGTGACAACATGTCACTTTCTTAAATTATAATAATTTTAATCTAGTGATAAACTTCATGAAACTTCGAACATGAATAGTCTACAGAAATATAATACAATTATCTACATCATAGGAATTTATTTAGAATTTTTAGAGATTAAATAATTATCATTTATTATGACACAAAGATGATGCAGTAATTATCTTATTAATGAAATATTGACATAATTGATGTTATAAATACCGAAATAAGTGTAATTTGAGACTTTTAATGAATTATACTAATTTTATAGGTTACTATGATATATTATTGTTGATTTAATAAACTTGGTTCGATCATATAATTCTGTTATGACTTTCACAAAAATCATATATCAAATAGTTTCAAAATTGACAAAAAATTGTTTTTAAATAAAATATTATATTACTAATTGTTATTTTATTCCTAAAAATCTAAGGTTAGGCCAAATGACTTATATAAAGATATATATATTAATAATAAACAATTTTGGATTAGTTTGGCATGTTATAGTAAGTGTATTAACCATATAGTGAAAGAAAACAAAAAGACACGGTAAAAGTTAAATTATTTAACTTAGAGTTAAATCTAATTGATAAGGTTAAAATAATACCCTAAACTTGTCTAAATTCTATTGGTTGATAGGATTTCCACCCGTCCCCACTTTAGCTTCGAAATGAGACCCTTTGGAACCATTATAAACTGATTTTGGCTTTAATATAAAATAATATTTTGAGATATTCCTAAGGTGCCCCTCTCCTCCCTTATAAAAGGGCACCTCCTCCCCCTCCTCCTCACACCAATTTGAGCACTCAAGCTCGGCTGAACCCTGCCATTTTCTCCTCTCCACTTCACTAGAATAATCATAGAGGTTCTGGTCTTCTTCAAAGACCAATCTTAGTTCCCTAATTGGAGGATTCAAAGAGGCGTTCCAAAGAAGAGGTAATATCCATTACCGATCTTTTCAATTTCTTTCTTCTTAAACTTCTTCTTCTTTAGTTGTTTCATGATAAAGTAATAACATTAGTATTACTTACATACTTATATGTTAGTATAAATATGAAACAACCCTAATTCACCTTCTATCCATTCTACGGAAAAATGAAATCATCGCGCGTGCATACGTACGGAATACCCTCTCCACGCCGTGGTGTAATCTATTTTCCACCATCACCTTACAAGGATGGGTATAATGGTGTAATGAGTAACTATATATGATTATTATAAAGTAATTTTGATACTGAAATAATATATATATATACTCCAATACAGTTCCACGATCAAAGGAACGATATCATCACTCGTGCGAACGTACAGAATACCATCTCCACGATGTGATATGACTCGTTCTACATGATCATCATTACATAGTAATTATATAAATGAATTGAATGAATAAATATGATATATGTTACACTAATACCATTCTGGATATAAGGTATCTATAACCTTAAAATAAGAATAAGAATTTATTCTGCAAAACACGCATAAGAACAAAAGGCAATAAGGACCCGAGTAACAAGTAACAATGAAATATTACTAACAAGAAGCTAAGAATATGACCATATATGATATCATATCAATATGTTTGATTCTGGAATAAGTCAATAACATTATTTAAACCATTATACAGGAGCTTCGGACATGTACAAAGAAAATCGGACCTAAGGTAAGGGAAAATATCACAATCTCATTCTTATCCGAGATTGTTTTTACTTTGGCATTTACTGGGGTGTATTTTATCATCCTCATCCATGTTCCCTAAATATGTAATATTGTTTCCATACACTTACAATAGTTTAAATCCAATTTTACGCTTCGGTGAGTTTTTATTAAAGAATATGATCTTTTGTCATTTTTTCGTACGAGGTACTTTTTGACTTTTCCGAAAAAGGTGCGAAGAATGTTTTTTAACATATATGGCTTGAATGGATTTCAAAAAAAACATTATTTCCAAGAATCTTACTTTACAAGTTTTCAAGTTTATTTTTAATCAACTTCTTTTAGTTTATAATTGTATGACATGTTAAGAAAAGAAAAGTGTTTTTGAAGAAGAAAGGATATTTTCCTCAAGAATGGAGTTCAAGTGTTTAATCAAAATTATTTTCCATCTAAGATAATATAGGGTTCTATTTTTATCCCTATTATTACATTGATTTGATTATGTTTTGAGGGAATTATTTTTATGAAGTCATTTACCTTATATGATTTGTTTTATGATGTCATGATGTTTCAAGAATCCCATTTTTGTTACATGTGTTATGCGATGATGTATGATTTATGATTATGTGGCACACATAATAAAGGATTCATTATAAGATGGGTGGGACCTATATCTCCCTCCAATTCATTGGGTAAAGATTTTATATCTCATGAGATAGACATGGCTGGAACAGTAGGTTATACCGGTTCAGTGAAACAGGACTGGAACAAGGGTGACTCGGTTCAGAAAGGGACTCTGTCCACTAAGATATTCTTGGCAATGAGTCATGCCTAACAAGAAATGATGTTCCATGATTAAGTGTGCATGCCACAAAGTTTCAAGTTTCATGTTATGATTATGGGGATCTTATTTTCACTTCTATGTTTTATTCCATGTTAAGATATTATGATCTCTTTTGCAGGTTATGATTTTCAAAAAGATATGATATGATTTTTATTTCCTTTATTTACCCTTGCTGAGCATTTGAGCTCACCCTTTTATGTTTTCTTTTCCCCAGGTCAGGAAGATTGATATTATGTAGAATATTCTAAAAGGGACCCTAGATATGATGAAATAAATGGGAGACATTATAGAATATTTATGAACTAGTTGTTTATGTTTCCCAGTTTTTAAAGACACTATACCTATACGGTCCTTTTTGGTTTTGTCTTATGTTGTAATAAGTGTGCTTCAATTTTGAAGTATTAACAATGTATGTAAATTATGGGTCGTTATAGTTGGTATCAGAGGAAAGGTATAGTCAACCTTTGGAAACTAGGATGTGAAAGCCTTAGTAAGAACCCTAAGGATAAGTCTAAGCATAGAACACAATATTAGTGTTTTAGAAATGGCGATGAATAACCTAGGATAAGACCTTAATCATGAAAATTTTATTCTTGAATTATGTGGTTTTCCTATTATAATTAGTGTTGCTCACACTATTCTTCTTGGTTTTAGTCAATGGCTGGATCCTGAAAGAACCGTGTTAATGCGAAATGCGATGGGCAATGCAATGATTGTCCCCCTGAGAAACCAAACGATATGGGAGATGGAATGCAAAATCTTGAAGCCATGCTTACACAAATTTCTCAAGCTATGAATCTTGCAAGACTTCCAAACGAGCAAAGGAAGGAGCAACATTCTGTTGAATCCTTAATGAGGCAGCGTCCACCTTCTTTCAGCGGGTCTACTGATCCATTAGTTGCTGAACAATTGATTAGTACTACTGAAAAGATATTTTCAGTTCTTCAATGTTCTGATCATGATAAAGTCATCCTAGCAGTGTATCGTTTGGAAGGAGATGCTGATCAATGGTGGAATCTTATTAAGAATACGAGGCAAAGGGATGAAATTGAGTCTATGGAATGGGATGAGTTCATGAACTTATTTTTCAATAAGTACTTCCCTCATATTCTCCGAACAAAGATGGAGAAAGAGTTTCTTGAACTGAAGCAAAGGGATGATGAATCTGTTGGTACCTATGAAGCAAATTTTACAAGACTTTCAAGGTACGCTTCTGGTATTATTATCCAACCTAAGAGTAAGATAGATCGATTCTTTAGTGGCATAAAACCAAGTCTTCGAAGGGCATTAGCCATAAGGGACTTCAATAGCTACGAGGAAATCGTTCGATGTGCTCTCAAAGTCGAGATGGAGATTGGAGTAACCCATCAGTCACATGGGTTTGATAAGAAGAGGAAGATGGAATTCAAAGGAAAATCTAAAAAGCACACTGAAAAGAATGCTAAAAGTGTGGAAAGAAACATAGAGGGAGTTGTCTCAAAGGGAAAATTAAATGTTTGAAATACGGAATGGAAGGTCATCGGGCATTTGAATGCCGCGATAATGGGAAGAAGATGTCTAATGATGCAAACAAAGGAAGGGATACACAGAATGAACCTACTACACTTCAATGTTTCAAGTGCAAGGAGATGGGGCATTATGCCAATCAATGCCCAAATCCAAGGGTTGATGATGATGGTCGACGTCAACAAAATCTTAAGGCTAAAGACAAAGGAAAGTCACATGCAATTTCTATTAGCGATGTGGAGTATGATAACGATGTGGTGAAAGGTACACTTACCATCCAATCTAAAGTAGCAAATGTTTTATTTGATTCTGGATCCACCCACTCTTTTATTTCTGAAAAATTTTCTAAGGGTATCACCGTATTACCTCAACAATTAGATGTTGAGTTAGCTGTGACAACACCTAATGGCACAACAGTCGCATCAAAAGTTTATAATTCTTCTCCGATCGAAGTTTGTGGGAAAGTGCTTCCTGCAAATCTTGTGATCCTTCCTTTAGTGGAATTTGATGTGATTCTTGGCATGGATTTTCTTTCTCTACATGGAGCTCATATCAATTGCCAAAGAAGGGAAGTCACATTTCATATTCCAGATCAATCTACGATCGTCTATCAATGCAAGGATGAACATAACCTTCCAGTGGAAATTTCTTCTATCATATGGTTATTGATTCCACTAAATGAAGGTTATTTATCTCAAATGGTTGGTGAGAAACTCACGATTAAGAATATGCCCATTGTACGAGAGTATGATGATGTCTTTCCGGAGGAATTACCGGGTCTTCCACCAAATATTGAAGTTGAGTTTTCAATAGATCTCGTACTGGGCGCTTTGCCAATTTCAAAGACACCTTATAGAATGGCCCCAATTGAGTTGCAGGAATTGAAGAAGCAACTCCAAGAGAATCTTGATAAGGGATTCATACGCCCTAGTGCGTCACCTTGGGGAGCACCTGTTCTATCAGTTAAGAAGAATGATGGATCAATGAGACTCTGCATTGATTATCGAGAACTTAACAAGATCACTATCAAGAAAAAATATCCTCTCCCACGCATTGATGACTTATTTGACCAACTACGCGGAGCTCAATACTTTTCCAAGATTGATCTTCATTCAGGGTATCATTAATTAAGGGTCAAAAGGGAGGATATACCAAAGATGGCTTTCCGTACAAGGTATGGACACTATGAATTTATAGTGATGCCATTTGGTCTTACTAATGCCCCTGCTATCTTCATAGATATAATGAATAGAGTCTTTAGAGACTATCTTGATCAATTTGTGGTAGTCTTTATAGACGATATTCTTGTCTATTCAAAGAGCAAGGAAGAGCATGAAGATCACTTGAGAATTCTATTGAAGACCCTGAGAAAGGAGAAGCATTATAAAAAATTTACCAAGTGTGAATTTTGGCTTCAAAAAGTTGCATTTTTGGGTCACATAATCTCAAAAGAGGGGATATCTGTGGATCTAGCAAAAACAGAGGTTATCGAATGATGGTCAAGACCAACAACAGTTAATGAGATCCGAAGTTTTCTTGGTTTGGCTGGATATTATCGACGTTTTGTAAAAGATTTTTCACGATTATCTAATCCACTCACCAAGTTGACTCGGAAAGGAGTTAAGTTTATTTGGACAGAGGAATGTGAAGAAAATTTCAAGGAGTTGAAAAGAAGGTTATCCAGTGCACCTGTGCTCACACTGCCTCTTAGTGGAGAAAGGTTTGTGATCTACAGTGATGCATCCAAGAAGGGATTGGGGTGTGTTCTTATGAAAAATGATATGGTGATAGCTTATGCCTCACGACAGTTGAAAATCCATGAGTAAAATTACCCAACACATGATTTGGAGTTGGCTGCGGTAATCTTTGCATTAAAGATTTAGAGGCATTACATTTATGGTGAAAGGTGTGATATTTATACTGATCGTAAAAGTTTAAAGTATATTTTCACCCAAAAGGAGCTGAATATGTGTCAAAGAAGATGGTTGGAGCTGATTAAGGATTATGAATGCTCAATCCATTACCACCCTGCGAAAGCAAAAAAGGAGGCAGATGCATTAAGTCAACAAGACCATGCTAGTTTATCCATGACGAGGATCACAAAAGATCTAATATTTATGGATTTACAAAGGATGGATCTTGGAATTATAATGGAAGGGGAAAAATCTTATCTTTCTCAAATGAATGTTCAACCATCTATACATGTGAATATTAAAGAGGCACAGAAAGAAGATGTCGAGTTACAAAAGAAGGTGAGAAATGTTCCTGAATTCAACCTTGATTGTGATGGGATAATAAAGTTCAGGAATCGGGTTTGTGTTCCTCCCATCCCCGAATTAAAGAAGGAGCTGCTGGATGAGGCTCATAGTTCATCATTCTCTATTCATCCTGGAAGCACGAAGATGTATAGGGACCTGAAAGAGTACTTCTGGTGGGATGGCATGAAAAGAGATGTTTCTGAATTTTTCTCTCGATGCTTGGTTTGTCAATAAGTTAAAGCTGAGAGACAGAAGTATAAGGGGATGTTACAACCATTACCCATATCCGAATGGAAATGGGAAAACATCACTATGGACTTTGTCACATGACTTCCTAAAGTATCCAAAGGAAATAATGCTATTTGGGTCATAGTTGATCGTCTTACAAAGTCTACACACTTCATTGCTATTAGAGAGGATTTCTCTCTAGATCAGCTTTCCAGGATATATGTAAAGGAAGTGGTAAGATTGCATGGAGTACCACTTTCTAATCCGAGATTTACCTCGAAGTTCTGGCGAAGTCTTCATCATACTCTGGATACAGAGTTGAGTTTCAGCACTGCTTATCATCCCCAGACAGACGGTCAGTCTGAGAGAACAATTCAAACCCTAGAAGATATGTTGAGAGCTTGCTCTATGGATTTCAAAGGAGGTTGGGATCAACACCTACCTTTGGTGGAATTTTCTTATAATAATATCTTTCACTCCAGTATTCAGATGGCTGCTTATGAAGCTCTCTATGGAAAGAAATGCAGGACTCCAACTTTCTGGGATGAAGTTGGGGAAAGAAAGCTATTAGGACCTGATCTCGTTGATGAAATGGCAGAAAAGGTCAGATATATTCAACAACACATAAGAGTAGCTCAGAGTCGACAGAAACGTTATGCCGACAACCGAATAAAAGACCTAGAGTTTGAAGTGGATGATAAAGTGTTCTTACGAATATCTCCCGGGAAGAGGGTTATGAGATTTGGAAAGAAGGGGAAGTTGAGCCCTAGATATATCGGTCCTTTCGAAATACTGGATCGTGTTGGGAAGGTAGCTTACCGATTGGCGCTTCCACCGAATCTCTCTCAAGTTCACGATGTGTTCCATGTATCTCTCCTGAGAAAGTACATACCAGATCCTTCACATGTACTCAGCTCAGAAGTTGTACCGCTGGAGCAAGATCTTTCTTATGAAGAACAGCCGATAGAGATTCTGGATCGTAGCGAAAAAGTCCTACGAAAGAAGACCACTCGCTTGGTGAAAGTTGTACGGAGGAACCACCAACTTGAAAAAGCTACATGGGAGCTTGAGGATATGATGAGGGAGAAGTATCCTGATCTGTTTGTTACAAAGTGATGAATTTTGAGGGCGAAATTCTTTTTAAGGGGGGTAGAATGTAACACCCGAGATTTTTATGAGTAATATTTTGTTTTTATATATCATCAAAGGAATCTTTCACTACACACTAGCTTGGCTTACTTTACACGCAATCACGACCTTCCTCGATAGCTTGTGTTGTACACAATACCGAGTTTTAGTAAACAATGATATATTATTATAATATTGTTATGAACTAGCCGTTATGAATATTTTTAACTAAATTTTGAATTTTATAACATTATTATTCATCTTACACATTTCTAGAACATGGTATAAGAACAAAATAATTTTTTCGGGTAAAATAAGTATTTTAAAAAAAATGCAGTTTTGCCGCCTTTTGATGGCGCACCCACTTTAAATCTAGTTTTTGACATGTTTATATGTTCAATTAGACAAAATAAAATTCTTCATTTGAATCAAGATATAAAAATTTACATTAGATAATGTTTTGATATTTTTCCGATAACTTTCATATTTTAATGAATAGTAAAAACATGCTATATTTTAATTAAAAACAACTTTTTTCATCGTAATATCTTATGTTGTTAAATTATAATATTGAATGGTTTTAAAGTATAAATAGAATATATTTTTACCATTTAATATAATGTATGTCATTATCATTGATTTTACCTTGAATTCGTAGGTTAAATCAATTCAATCTTTTGCAATGTTTTAAAGAAAACCCCGTTTTCTTTCGACAACGGGATTAATTTTAATTTAATTTCTGCATCTTTTGTGTATTGAATTTGGAAAAATGGATTCCATATTTGGAATCAGTGGGTACAAATTATGTTAATAAGCTACTTTTTATTTTTGGGAATTATGAATATTAACTATGGTAAATTTTATTTACCATAGTTAAAGGTAAATCGGGTAATTAAGGGTAAATATAATATTTTAAAATTACCCTAAAAAATGTCAAAATTCTATTGGATGACTAAAAGTAGACCCATATCACCTAAATGTCGGATTAGATTCATTTAATTAAATTTTTTCAATGAAAATAATTTAATTATTATTAAAACCAAAGAATGTGACAACATGTCACTTTCTTAAATTATAATAATTTTAATCTAGTGATAAACTTCATGAAACTTCAAACATGAATAGTCTACAGAAATCTAATACAATTATCTACATCATATGAATTTATTTAGAATTTTTAGGGATTAAATAATTATCATTTATTATGACACAAAGATGATGCAGTAATTATCTTATTAATGAAATATTGACATAATTGATGTTATAAATACCCAAATAAATGTAATTTGAGCCTTTTTATGAATTCCACTAATTTTATAGGTTACTATGATATATTAGTGTTGATTTAATAAACTTGGTTCGATCATATAATTCTGTTATGACTTTCACAAAAATCATATATCAAATAGTGTCAAAATTGACACAAAATAGTTATTAAATAAAATATTATATTACTAATTGTTATTTTATTCCAAAAAATCAAAGGTTCGGCCAAATGACTTAGATAAAAATATATATATTAATAATAAACAATTTGGGGTTAGTTTGGCATGTTATAGTAAGTGTATTAACCATATAGTGAAAGAAAACAAAAAGACACGGTAAAAGTTAAATTATTTAACTTAGAGTTAAATCTAATTGATAAGGTTACAATAATACCCTAAACTTTTCTAAATCATATTGGTTGATAGGATTGCGACCCATCCCCACTTTAGCTTCGAACTAAGACCCTTTGGAACCATTATAAACCGATTTTGACTTTAATATAAAATAATATTTTGAGATATTCCTAAGGTCCCCCTCTCCTCCCTTATAAAAGGGCACCTCCTCCCCCTCCTCCTCACACCAATTTGAGCACTCAAGATCGGCCAACCCCTGCCATTTTCTCCTCTCAACTTCCCTAGAATAATCCTAGAGGTCCTGGTCTTCTTCAAAGACCAATCTTAGTTCCCTAAGTGGAGGATTCAAAGAGGCGTTCCAAAGAAGAGGTAATATCCATTACCGATCTTTTCAATTTGTTTCTTCTTCAACATCTTCTTATTTAGTTGTTTCATGATAAAGTAATAACATCAGTATTACTTAAATACTTATATGTTATTATAAATATGAAACAACCTTAATTAACCTTCTATCCATCCTACGGAAAAATGAAATCACCGCGCGTGCGTACGTACGGAATACCGTCTCCACGCCTTGGTGTAATCTATTTTCCACCATCACCTTACAAGGATGGGTATAATGGTGTAATGATTAACTATTTATTATTATTATAAAGTAATATTGATACTGAAATAATATATATATATATACTCCAATACAGTTCCACGATCATAGGAACGATATCATCACTCGTGCGTACGTACGGAATACCGTCTCCACGATGTGATGTGACTCGTTCTACATGATCATCATTACATAGTAATTATAAAAATGAATTGAATGAATAAATATGATATATGTTACACTAATACCATTCTGGATATAAGGTATCTATAACCTTAAAAGAAGAATAAGAATTTATTCGGCAAAACACGCATAAGAACAAAAGGCAACAAGGACCCGAGTAACAAGTAACAATGAAATATTACTAACAAGAAGCTAAGAATATGACCATATATGATATCATATCAATATGTATGATTTTGGAATAATTCAATAAAATTATTTAAACCATTATACAGGAGCTTCGGACACGTACAAAGCAAATCGGACCTAAGGTAAGGGAAAATATCACAATCTCATTTTTATCCGAGATTGTTTTTACTTTGGCATTTACTAGGGTGTATTTTATCATCCACATCCATGTTCCCTAAATATGTAATATTGTTTCCATCCACTTAAAATAGTTTAAATCCAATTTTACCCTTCGGTTAGTTTTTAGTAAAGAATATGATCTTTTGTCGTTTTTTCGTACGAGGTACTTTTTGACTTTTCCGACAAAGGTACGAACAATGTTTTTTTAACTTATATGGCATGAATGGATTTTAAAAAAAACATTATTTCCAAGAAGCTTCCTTTACCAGTTTTCAAGTTTATTTTTAATCAACTTCTTTTAGTTTATAATTGTATGACATGTTAAGAAAAGAAAAGTGTTTTTGAAGAAGAAAGGATATTTTCCTCAAGAATGGAGTTCAAGTGTTTTATCAAAATTATTTTCCATATAAGATAATATAGGGTTATGTTTTTATCCCTATTATTACATTGATTTGATTATGTTTTGAGGGAATTATTTTTATGAAGTCATTTACCTTATATGATTTGTTTTATGATGTCATGATGTTTCAAGAATCCCATTTTTGTTACATGTGTTATGCGATGATGTATGATTTATGATTATGTGGCACACATAAGAAAGGATTCATTATAAGATGGGTGGGACCTATATCTCCCTCCAATACATTGGGTAAAGATTTTATATCTCATGAGATAGACATGGCTGGAAAGGTAGGTTATACCGGTTCAGTGAAACAGGACTGGAACGCGGGTGACTCTGTTCAGAAAGGGACTCTGTCCACTAAGATAGTCTTGGAAATGAGTCATGTCTAACATGAAAGGATATTCCATGATTATGTGTGCGTGCCACAAAGTTTCAAGTTTCATGTTATGATTATGGGGATCTTATTTTCAATTCTATGTTTTATTCCATGTTAAGATATTATGATCTCTTTTGCAGGTTATGATTTTCAAAAAGATATGATATGATATTTATTTCCTTTATTTTCCCTTGCTGAGCATTTGAGCTCACCCTTTTATGTTTTCTTTTTCCCAGGTCAGGAAGATGGATATTAAGTATAATATGCTAAAAAGGACCCTAGATATGATGAAATAAATGGGAGACACTGTAGAAGATTTATGAACCAGTTGTTTATGTTTCCCAGTTTCTAAAGACACTATACCTATACGGTCCTTTGTGGTTTTCTCATATGTTGTAATAAGTGTGCATCAATTTTTAAGTATTAACAATGTATGTAAAGTATGGGTCGTTATATCTGTTATGGTGAAAGATCCTTGATCATCATCCTCTTTGTAGAGCTTTATCCTTGTAGGTTTTCTGGTTTGCACCTACACTAATTAAGGTGGCCCGAAATCCTTCAGGTGGCCTGAAGGCCTTACTAACCCGAATTCCTGGGTGTCCTGAAGTCCTTAAAGGACTTAGGGACTAAATTGGTGGCCCGAAGGCCAAAACGAGGGCATATTTCCTGCTACTATTGTGCCAAACAATACCTGCTACTGTCCCCATTAAAGTACTCCACAGTTCCCGATAGAGTTCCGGCAACACTACTACTACAGTAACTGATACAGTACTGCTACAGTACCCCAGAAATAATTCATGTGCCTAGATTTGATCTTGGGTAGCTTAGAAGCACTTACGGAGTCCTTACCAACTGGGCTAAGGCTCATGTGCATGTTCCCAAAGAACATCATTTCGTAGATCCATAAATTTTATTTTTTGATTTTTCCATAATAGTAGTGAATCCTAAGGTTATACAAAACCATATTCAAATGGATATCATGATCATGCTTAGATCCAAAATAAACTTTGGTATTATAGATAAACACCTTGAAAATGGTTTTGAGATATCAATTGAATAATTTGTATGATAAATCTATAAAAATTCTAGGAGTGTTAGTTAATAAAAAATGCTTCATAAGAAATTCATAATGTCCATATCTGATCCTAAGAGTCGTCTACAAAATATGAGGCTCTAAAACCTAAAGATAATTATAATTTAATCAGAGATCAATTCTTAGAAATAAAATTTCACTCTTTAATTGATCAAACAAGTAATAAACACAAGATAAGGAAAATTTATTCTTAATGGTCACCAAAATCAACTTCCAATAGTGAAAAAAATTATTTGAACCATGAGTCTTCTTGGAAATGAACACAGAGTCTACCCATAATAAAACACAAGGGTATACAATTTTTTTTCATATCAGTTCCTCTAACTAGATCTTGATTGCTTCTAGCTCATTAGTTTCCACTCAATAATAGGGTATTGTTATCATAAGCAAGCTAGAAACCAAATAAATAATGATCTCTATATCACCATCTAGAATAAGGATAGCAAATTCATTTGGGAATATGTCAGGGAAGTCCCTATAACAATGGATGATCAGAAAGAAACAGATCATCATCATGATAAAATACGATGAGAGACTATAAACAATGAATATCGGGGTGGGAGGTTTCTACATTATTAGAACATGGATCACACTCACCTTGAAACACCCAAGAGACCCCATCAAAAGAAAAGAACAAAACACACCAATGGTAACTATTAGTCTCAATATGATTAAAAAATAGTGAATTCATCTATGGGATGATGTCTAACATATCCATATTGTAAACAAAGAAATCCTATACAAACTCTACATTAGCTACAGATAGTGAACAAGTGAATAAGAGATAATCCACTCTCTCCTCCTTCCAAGAGTTGTCTCTAACTCCATAAAAATGAATATGAGATTTATTGAATGTTTTATCACATGAAAGATAAGGTTATATAAAAAAATTTCAGAAACCAATAGAAAATATAGAATTTTTTTATAAAAGATGAAAAAAATTCTAAGACTCACTATTGCTAGGTTCATGCTAACTCCCATAAAAAACAAATCCACTATTTGAGGGTGATTAAATCATGAGCCATGTGGATGTATCCTTATGGACATAAAATCTCTTTACTACCCCAAAGTGTCCTTTGGGGTTGGCTATCCTTAACTATAAAATGTCGTACACATATCCTAGAAAAACATCTACAAATGGTCTCAAAGTCTATAAGAATTTATGTTCTTTGTCGGTGCGGGACAAGTAATTCTTGTGTACCCTATCTGGCCACACTTTTAGAAAGTAAAGGGGATACTATGGGATTCTATTGATGGGGAAGACGAGGCCAGATTGTGAGAATCACATCATGCACCTTTTTTATTATCATGTAACTTTATCTTATTTCCATATGAACAACTGAAACTAACAATAGGTAGAAACAAATATCTTGAGAATCCAATATTTTCTTCCTTATAAATTTATTCCATCATTTCCCAATAAACCTTTTCAATATAGGTGGTAATATTAAGCATGTATACCTATGATTCGATACTTGGTCACAAACCCTACAAGCATTTCTGAGCTTTTCGGTTGTTATTTATCAAAACCACCAGACAGAAAAATACAAGATCCAAAAATTGTTTTGTGTACACTGACACTAAACACGCTCCTTACTATAAGGATAGTGAATCCATATAGTTTTCTTTCATTAGAGACATTAGGAATAACTGTTGAATGAAGATGGTCTTGAAACCGTTCTTACCCAAACTCACATGACAATTTGCCAAAACACTAGAATAATAACACTCATTTCATTGAATGTCAAATATAAACATTGGACAATTAACCTTTATAAAATTAAGTGTCTCTTGGAAGTTTAATATAGGATCAATCCAATCCATCCAATCCTCCACCTATTTATAAGGCCCCAGCCTTAAACCTTACTTAAACTTGAGTTATTACAAGATTTCACATTGAGGATCTTTTCAGGTTTAGAGTTTTAGAGAATTAGATCATGAAACTTGCATTACATTCCACATTTAAACAAGGTGGTTACATAAAAGACAATATTCATTCTTCCCATCAATGGAAACCTATTTAAAATAAAACACGGATTCTTTCTTGACACATCCTTGACACTATAGTCACATCATGTACCTTTCCCTTGACCTGTGAAAAGAATTTCAAAAACATGGGATGATCATAAAAATCTCAGTAAGGGTTATAAAAATATGGAAAGGAAACATGAGTTCATATATACATATGAATGAAATCATACTTTACCCATAAAACATAGGCATAACAAATCATGAATAAATCATAGAAAACATAAGACATAAAGGTAACTTGAGGCATTCATAACATTCTTATGTAGGGAGTAACCCTCTTGGTTACGTTTGGAATACCCATCACAGTATATTCCCTAAATCTCTTCAGAGAAACCTAAACGTTTCACTCCTTCGCGTTACCCAATGCATTGGAGAGCTATATCGGGCTCACCCACCCATAGTTTATCACGAAACCACCCGTTCTTCATAACAATGCCCAAGAACCATAACATAATCGTATCACATAAACATGAATAAATGAAACATAACATTTCCACATTTCAATCACAATATAACATTTTAGGATATTGAAATAATGAATCCATTCAAAAAGAAACCATTTCCAAAACCATTTAAAACATTTAATAAAGAGAATTTTGAATCAAAGTGTCACATACCACCTTGAAGCTTTTAAAATGTTAAACTATTAATATCCATATAAATAAATCCTTAAAACCATTTTGAAAACATGGATATTAATAATAACAAATAATTAAAACATTAAAAGAGATATTTTGGTTAAAGGGGTTTTACCAAAATTAGAGACACTTGAATACAATAATTGAGGAATAACATTTAGTCAGAACTTTGTAATATCATGAGAATAAATGTATTCATGATATAATACTCCAAAGGACATTATATACACCATATAAGAGCGAATTGGTGCATAACAACAATGAACCCTCAATAGAAATGTCAAATGTGATGAAATCCCTTATAAAGAAGGTTTCCTTAAATTAAGGACAAATCAATCTCAAAAATATGTTTGACAAATATAAATACACCCAATATAAGTGGATATTAAGTGTAAAACAATAAAAGGTCATTCACACATATTCAATGGATGACATATTCAATGATTATATGTTCAACCCAAAGAAATCGAAATTGGGTTAAAAAGTTCCCTTGACAGCCCAACAGCATCACATCAAAATGAGTTGATGAGAGATAAAAAGTGTATATCATCACTTGGACATAAAATTTACATCAATATGGATATATTATAACATATCCCAACATAACAATATGTAAATTAAAAGACCCAACAAAAGAAGTCTTTTAAAAAGAGGAGGGTGAAAGGTTCCCTTACCGAGTTGGGTATCTTTCAAAACATACACCCCATGAAAGAAGGACAATAGATCATTGATGTAAATACTCATAAAAGAAATTATATTACACAAAGAGTAGAATAATGGGAAGTACATACACCACTCAATTGAATTTGTGGCAAATGTAGCATAAATCTCACGGGAATAAAAGTGAGATGAAAAATCCCTCACGAAAACTCGGCAGCCTAACAACGCCACATAAAACTTCTGAATATGGATTGATGAGATCAAATAGGGTATCTCATCACATTAAAATATAATTTACAGCAAGAGGAATGTAAAATAACTTCCCCCAACATTACAAAGAGGAGCTTAAAAGAAGTGACATAAAGGAGAGTACTTAAAAAGAAAGAGAGAGGTTAGATCTCTTACGAAAGTTCGGCAGCCTAACGACGCCACTCAAAACTTCAAAAATGGATTTATGAGAGAGAATAGGGTCTCTCATCACATGAACATAAATATTACAGTAATTTTAATATAAAATATCATCCCAATAACAAGAAAGATGAGCTTTAAAAGGAATGACATAAAATTGTGTACTTAAAAAGAAAGAGAGGAGTAGGATCCCTTACCTCGGGTCCGACTTGACTCGATCGTTCTTTAATCTCCTGAATAATAAACTTGAGTTAATTTATAATTCATTAAGAACCTTTTTCAAGTTCATTATTACTTTTATACCACTTATTACAACGTCATAAACATTATTTAATCATTTAAGTTAATAATATTTGTTTTTCCGATATTTGGTTCTTAAGTCGAAAGTGGACTTCTTACAATTACATGTTGTTCGTGTGGGCAAATGTTTATTATATCCAGAATTGTATTCATTATGTAGATATAATATATGTCATATATATCCAGTACATTCATGCATTTATAACATTACATAATCATTTAGAGGTAAGAAATGAAATGCACCGTTCATGGAGATGGTAAGCCGTACGTACGCATGAACGCTACTTTCCTTTCTATTTCGTATTTTATAGAATGGAATAATAATGATATAAAGGTATATTATAATTCCAGTATAATATCATATATAATATCATATTTCCATCTTTTATACATCCCACATATGGTATTTAACGAATCAAATCACTTTGTGGGGGCGGTAGTCCGCACTTCCTTAAATGAAGATATCGCGTATACCCATAATGGAAGCCATAAAGGTAAGACAAAAATGAAAAATACAGAAGCATAAATAAAACATAAAAATATTATATATCATATATAAAAATAGTGACATCATAATGGCCACCTTTGAAGGTGATTAATGAGTATTGAACAATCATCGTTTCGGGAGGCAGAATTTCACCATCCACGGAAACCGTATGTTCTTTAACCATTTGATGTAGTTGTGTCAGAGTGTAGCTAGAACAAATCTTATAACAACATCCTAGTATATTGAATATACTGTTGTTGTTACAAAAGAAGTAAATAAAAAGAGTTTAGGGGGTTGGAGAAGCAAAATAAAACAAATGAACATGAGAGAGTGAATTACCTTTAAAAGTGTAACTCCTTTTGATTTGAGCCTAAAGGCTTCCTTTGAAAGGATTCTTCCCAAAGGGAATCCTCTAGGATGAGTAGAGGGATGTGGAGAGAGTAAATGGGCAGGGGTTGGCCGAGAAAAAGGCTTGAGGAGTGTGTTAAATTAGGTAGAGGTGGGGGACTTTTATAAGAGGAGAGGAGGGGCACTTTTGGAAAGTAAAGATATATTACTTTATTTGAAAATGTGTTTCGGTTTCAAAAGGTCCCACATTGATATAATTCGTAGATAAGGTGATAAGGCTTCTAAATCCACTCATCCAATAAGTTTTGGACATGTGTAGTTCATAGAGTTTACATTATCTTTCCATTTTATTTAAATCGTCAAATAATGATGTCATCGCTGCATCATTATTATGTCATACATAATTTAATTTATTTAATGTCTAAAAATTATAAAAAAATACTATGATGTAGGAAATCGTTTTATCTTTCCAATTAATATTTATAATCAAAAGGATTACTTGTATAACCCCACTTCAAATGTGTTTTATTAAAACATATCATGTTTGTGTCAATTTTACTTCTACATTAAATAAAATGTTATTTATGTCATTTCCCAACCAAAGTGGATCCACGGGGTCCCCAAGTGGACCCATGGATATTATTGGTCGGCCATGATACAAACAATGAGGGTAAGACATGTGTCAAGCTCATCTCAGTTTATTAAAGCATTATTTTTACCTTAAACTACACTAATTACCACTAATCGCGATTAAAAACTTCATAAGTTACTTTTCACCAAAAATTATTTTAATCTCATTGAACCACATTTTACTTCTTAATGACAACCATGTATGTAGGATTTTTGAAAATCAAAACACAATGATGGAAAAATTTCATTTAAACGGAAAATCAGTTTTTATAAGTATCACTTAGTGGTTTCACTATTCATCAAAAATTGAAGTTTTTCAGAAAAATCCCAAAAATTCACCCTAATCTATATTTGATATTCTGAATTCAAAAATGAAGTCCGTTTTACAAAATTCAAAACATATAAGTAACATTAATTAATTTAATAATTAATTCTTGCTGTCATGACAAATAGTGTGTTTTATGAAACAATAAGTATCAAAAGATTGACACTAGTTTAAGTCTGATTTCAAAGTGAAATTGATTCCAACGACCACTATTGGATTTAATGGTAAAACTATTTTCTAATTTCACTTTAAAACCAATTCAAAATATAATCTAATCATATAAATAAATTAGATTAAAAGTGGTTTTGAATTAAAATACAACATTTTACACTATTCATTAAAAAAAAGAACTTTATCGGAAAGATACCAAAAATTTACACAAAGTAAATTTTGATGTCCCGATTCTTAATAAGAGTTTTATTTGTTCCAAAAGAATGTTTAAGAGTGAACAAAACTATATTTAATGACGTTTCTCCATCAAAAGGTGATAAGTGAACCTTTAGTGAAAACTAGGGCATATATGCCTAAAATTGAATTCTTTCCGTATTTTAAGACTTTATCTTTTATTGTACAAATATAATCATATTTTAGTTATTTCTATCCATTCCCGCCATTAAAACGGCTACATGTTAACTACCATTTAAAATAATATTATTTTATTATTAGAGTGCAACATAAGATTCCCAAAAACTCGTTGTTGCGTGTTGGGTACGCCATTGAGAATAGTGTCCCCTTTAAAGTCATATTAATATTTTATTCACAAGTATGGATAAATATGAAAATGTCATATTCCTTATTTACCTGGGGTGTTACATCCTCCCCCCCTTTTTGGGAATTGCGTCCTCGCAATTTTAAAATTGCTCTTGGAAACATCCTTGAACGTCCCACATCGGAACAAGAGTCGGTAAAACAATCACTTTAAAATAAAGAAAGATAAGCACAGAGGTCACCCGAGTTAACCCATACTAGGATTCTAAGTATGAAAATATGGACATGGAGGAGAAAACATAGGGTCATGTTCTGATGGAGAGTGATAGAAAACATGTTTAAGAGAATGTTAACAATAAGAAAATCACAAACTTGTGATGGGTTAAACGGTGTTGGGTTCCCCAGTAGGAAAAGTTGATAGACAACATTTTTGTTTTAAGTTACTTTTTATTGAGGAATTTATTCATAAGGAAGCATAATCACTTATCATGTTGACTTTCAACTTTTACTAGATTCCTTAGTCAAACTCATATTTTTTCCAAAAGACGAGTATTTAGGGAGACTTGTTCGCATTAAGAGTACTATAATCAACTTCTAGAGAATCACCTAATCCCCAAAAGAGAACTATATACATCCCATGTATTTAGGTTTTAACCAAAACCATAACCAAAAAGGTTAGTACAAGATCAGATAATCCAGAAAAGGATAACCCCTTATAAAAAGAAAATCTATTCTTAATCTCCAAAATTTGTCCAACAAAACCCAAAGTTCAACAAGGACCATCCGATAAACAATTTGTCCATAAAATTCTTCAAAGTAAACAAATATAATATTGAAACCCAAATATTTGAAGGATTTAGTCACATAGTCTTCCAAGTTAAATCGTAACATTTATCTCCAAACAACATTAGTCACTCCTAAAGCCTCACATTGAAAAGTAATTATCCTAATCACATATCCTCCAAAATCAACTTACTCTTAATTCATAAAATCATATAACTAAAAAGAATCAGTCAAACTAACCAGGGACTTCACGTAGTCCAGTGGTAGGTGATAAATACCAGTTGCACTTTGGTTGTGGGTTCGATTCCTGCAGCATTGTCCGACGTGACTAGTTGTCACACGGTCTGCATGTTGTCCTTTTTCCAAAACTATATAATTCTCAAATCATTACCCAAAAAGGGATAAAATCATCAAAAATAACCATAACATAATTTAACCTCAATTTTATCTCATGCCTTTCACTTCAATCATAACATATGGTAACCCATAATTACCTCAAAAGTAAGGATCATATAAACCCAAATGGTTCTTTATAACTATGTCCACAAAAGAAAAGATAACTATTACTTGAATAAAATTTTCCTATATTAAACATGAGGGTTACACATAATATAAAAAGTTTTCGAATGTAACCCCATCATCAAAAGAGACTTAATACTCTTAAGAATTTCACCCTAACTCTTGAAGCACTTATATGTTGACATCTTAGTCATTCAACATTCTTCATGATCCATTATCCATTCCTTTCCAACTTATTCTGAAATAACTCTTTCCTACAAACAAAATAATGAATCATATCCTAAGATTCCAAAATAAGAAAACAATAGTCATGAAATAGTACATACCTTTGATTGGTCATTGTTAGTTTCTTCATCCTCAATCGGAATGGCATTAGGTATTGGTAAGCGAATATTGGTATGCTCTTGGTGACCCCATTCACGAAACTTCTTCATAGGACATGTGTTTTCATAATGACTATGCACACCACATTTAAAACATTCAATTGATCCCTCAGAAAGAACTTCTTTCCCTTTCCTCAAGTCAACTGGATGCTTCCTTTTTCCATGGCAGGTTATTGCTTTATGACCTTCATTTCCACATCTATAGCATATTTCTGTCCCTTTGAAACATTTTCCTAGGTGTTTCTTTCCACATCTTTGACACATAGGTTTTTGAACACACTTACCTTTATGATTATTACATGTACTTCCGTAGGGATTTGTTTCTTTCATATATGATGCCTTAGAGAAATCTCCAAGGTTTTGGTGGTCAATCATGACTCCAGACAGTTGGTTGAGGATAATCAAAAGAGTTCTCATTGAAGCTCCCATATCATTCAGTTGCTTGCTCAAAAAACTGTCATAGTTTCCTTCACGTCCACTGTTACTTTGGTGCCTGCAAGATCCAACCATTTACTAAAACCAAAAAGGTCAGTGTGAGTATATCAACAAAACCATCATGTACTAATGAGTAAGATAGACAATAAGATATACTTACTCATTCGCTTTATCTAAAACTAAGACTCTTTCTGAAATCCTAACCATTATGGTAATTTTCAATTATGCTTAAATAATACCCTAACCTCTAAAGTTATCTAAACCGACCTTTGATACCAACTATAAGGCCCCAGCCTTAACCTTACTTAAACTTGAGTTATTACATGATTTCACATTGAGGATCTTTTCAGGTTTAGAGTTTTGGAGAATTAGATCATGAAACTTGCATTACATTCCACATTTAAACAAGGTGGTTACAAAAAAGACAATATTCATTCTTCCCATCAATGGAAACCTATTTAAAATAAAACACGGATTCTTTCTTGACACATCCTTGACACTATCATCACATCATGTACCTTTCCCTTGACCTGTGAAAAGCATTTCAAAAACATTGGATGAGCATAAAAAGCTCAGTAAGGGTTATAAAAATATGGAAAGGAAACATGAGTTCAAATATACATAAGAATGAAATCATACTTTACCCATAAAACATAGGCATAACAAATCATGAATAAATCATAGAAAACATAAGACATAAAGGTAACTTGAGGCATTCATAACATTCTTACATAGGGAGTAACCCTCTTGGTTACGTTTGGAATACCCATCACAGTATATTCCCTAAATCACTTCGGAGAAACCTTAACGTTTCACTCCTTCGCGTTACCCAATGCATTGGAGAGCTATATCGGGCTCACCCGCCCTTAATTTATCACAGAACCACCCGTTCTTCATAACAATGCCCAAGAACCATAACATAATCGTATCACATAAACATGAATAAAGGAAACATAACATTTCCACATTTCAATCACAATATAACATTTTATGATATTGAAATAATGAATCCATTCAAAAAGAAACCATTTCCAAAACCATTTAAAACATTTAATAAAGAGAATTTTGAATCAAAGTGTCCCATACCACCTTGAAGCTTTTAAAATGTTAAACCATTAATATCCATATAAATAAATCCGTAAAACCATTTTGAAAACATGGATATTAATAATAAAAAATAATTAAAACATTTAAAGTGATATTTTGGTTAAAGGGGTTTTACCAAAATTAGAGATACTTGAATACAATAATTGAGGAATAACATTTAGTCAGAACTTTGTAATATCATGAGAATAAGTGGATTCATGATATAATACTCCAAAGGACATTATATACACCATATAAGAGAGAATTGGTGCATAACAACAATGAACCCTCAATAGAAATGTCAAATGTTATGAAATCCCTTATAAAGAAGGTATCCTTAAATTAAGGACAAATCAATCTCAAAAATATGTGTGAAAAATATAAATACACCCCATATAAGTGGATATTAAGTGTCAAACAATAAAAGGTCATTCACACATATTCAATGGATGACATATTCAATGACTATATGTTCAACCCAAAGAAATCGAAATTGGGTTAAAAAGTTCCCTTGACAGCCCAACGGCATCACATCAAAATGAGTTGATGAAAGATAAAAAGTGTATATCATCACTTGGACATAAAATTTACATCAATAAGGATATATGAGAACATATCCCAACATAACAATATGTAAATTAAAAGACCCAACAAAAGAAGTCTTTTAAAAAGAGGAGGGTGAAAGGTTCCCTTACCGACTTGGGTATCTTTCAAAACATACACCCTATGAAAGAAGGACAATAGATCATTGATGTAAATAATCATAAACGAAAGTATATTACACAAAGAGTAGAATAATGGGAAGTACATACACCACTCAATGGAATTTGTGGCAAATGTAGCATAAATCTCACGGGAATAAAAGTGAGATGAAAAATCCCTCATGAAAACTCAGCAGCCTAACGACGCCATATAAAACTTCCGAATATGGATTGATGAGATCAAATAGGGTATCTCATCACATTAAAATATAATTTACAGCAAAAGGAATATAAAATAACTTCCCCCAACATTACAAAGTGCAGCTTAAAAGAAGTGACATAAAGGAGAGTACTTAAAAAGAATGAGAGAGGTTAGATCTCTTATGAAAGTTCGGCAGCCTAACGACGCCACTCAAAACATCCAAAATGGATTTATGAGAGAGAATAGGGTCTCTCATCACATGAACATAAAAATTACAGTAATGGTAATATAAAATATCATCCCAATAACAAGAAAGATGAGATTTAAAAGGAATGACATAAAAGTGTGTACTTAAAAAGAAAGAGAGGAGTAGGATCCCTTACCTCGGGTCCGACTTGACTCGATCGTTCTTTAATCTCCTGAATAATAAACTTGAGTTAATTTCTAATTCATTAAGAACCTTTTTCAAGTTCATTATTACTTTTATACCACTTATTACCATGTCATAAACATTATGTAATCATTTAAGTTAATAATATTTGTTTTGCCGATATTTGTTTCTTAAGTCGAAAGTTGACTTCTTACAATTACATGTTGTTCGTGTGGCCAAATGTTTATTATATCCAGAATTGTATTCATTATGTAGATATAATATATGTCATATATATCCAGTACATGCATGCATTTATAACATTACATAATCATTTATAGGTAAGAAATGAAATGCACCGTTCATGGAGACGGTAAGCCGTACGTACGCATGAACGCTACTTTAATTTCTATTTCGTATTTTATAGAATGGAATAATAATGATATAAATGTATATTATAATTCCAGTATAATATCATATATAATATCATATTTCCATCTTTTATACATCCCACATATGGTATTTAACGAATCAAATCACTTTGAGGGGGCGGTAGTCCGCACTTCCTTAAATGAAGATATCGCGTATACCCATAATGGAAGCAATAAATGTAAGACAAAAATGAAAAATACAGAAGCATAAATAAAACATAAACATATTATATATCATATATAAAAATAGTGACATCATAATGGCCACCTTTGAAGGTGTTAAATGAGTATTGAACAATCATCGTTTCGGGAGGCAGAATTTCTCCATCCACGGAAACCGTATGTTCTTTAACCATTTGATGTAGTTGTGTGAGAGTGTAGCTAAAATAAATCTTATAACAACATCCTAGTATATTGAATATACTGTTGTTGTTACAAAAGAAGTAAATAAAAAGAGTTTAGGGGGTTGGAGAAGCAAAATAAAACAAATGAACATGAGAGAGTGAATGACCTTTAAAAGTGTAACTCCTTTTGATTTGAGCCTAAAGGCTTCCTTTGAAAGGATTCTGAACAACGTTAATCCTCTAGGATGAGGAGAGGGATGTGGAGAGAGTAAATGGGAAGGGGTTGGCCGAGCCAAAGGCTTGAGGAGTGTGTTAAATGAGGTAGAGGTGGGGGACTTTTATAAGAGGAGAGGAGGGGCACTTTTGGAAAGTAAAGAAATATTACATTATTTGAAAATGTGTTTCGGTTTCAAAAGGTCTCACATTGCTATAATTAATAGATAAGGTGATAAGGCTTCGAAATACACTCATCCAATAAGTTTTGGACATGTTTAGTTCATAGAGTTTACATTATCTTTCCATTTTATTTAAATCGTCAAATAATGATGTCATCGCTGCATCATAATTATGTCATACATAATTTAATTTATTTAATGTCTAAAAATTATAAAGAAAATACAATGATGTAGGAAATCTATTTAGCTTTCCAATGAATATTTATAATCAAAATTATGACTTGTATAACCCCAGGTAAAAATTGTTTTATTAAAACATATCATGTTTGTGTCAATTTTACTTTTACATTAAATAAAATGTTATTTATGTCATTTCCCAACCAAAGTGGATCCATGGGGTCCCCAAGTTGACCCATGGCTTTTCTTGGTCGGCCATGATACAACCAATGAGGGTAAGACATGTGTCAATCTCATCTCATTTTATTAAAGCATTATTTTTACCTTAAACTACACTAATTACCACTAATCGTGATTAAAAACTTAATAAGTTACTATTCACCAAAAATTATTTTAATCTCATTGAACCACATTTTACTTCTTAATGAAAACCATGTATGTAGGATTTTTGAAAATCAAAACACAATGATGGAAAAATTTCATTTAAACGGAAAATCAGTTTTTATAAGTACCACTTAGTGGTTTCACTATTCATCAAAAATTGAAGTTTTTCAGAAAAATCCCAAATATTCACCCTAAGCTATATTTGATATTCTGAATTCAAAAATGAAGTCCGTTTTACAAAATTCAAAACATATAAGTCACATTAATTAATTTAATAATTAATTCCCGCTGTCATGACAAATAGCGTGTTTTATGAAACAATAAGTATCAAAAGATTAACACTAGTTTAAGTCTGATTTCAAAGTGAAATTGATTCCAACGACCACTATTGGATTTAATGGTAAAACTATTTTCTAATTTCACTTTAAAACCAATTAAAAATATAATCTAATCATATAAATAAATTAGATTAAAAAGTGGTTTTGAATTAAAATCGGACATTTTACACTATTCATTAAAAAAAGAACTTTATCGGAAAGATACCAAAAATTTACACAAAGTAAATTTTGATGTCCCAATTCTTAATAAGAGTTTTATTTGGTCCAAAATAATGTTTAAGAGTGAACAAAACTATATTTAATGACGGTTCTCCATCAAAAGGTGATAAATGAACCTTTAGTGAAAACTAGGGCATATACGCCTAAAATTGAATTCTTTCCGTATTTTAAGCCTTTATCTTTTATTATACATATATAATCATATTTTAGTTATTTCTATCCATTCCCGCCATTAGAACGACTACATGTTAACTACCATTTACAATAATATTATTTTATTATTAGAGTGCAACGTAATATTCCCAAGAAACTCCTTGTTGCGTGTTGGGTACGCCATCGAGCATAGTGTCCCCTTTAAAGTCATATTAATATTTTATTCACAAATATGGATAAATATTAAAATGTCATATTCCTTATTTACCTGGGGTGTTACACTGTTGGTGTTCTTTCATACCCCTGATAGATAAGGGATTTCATGTAATAATTCGCATGATCGATCCCGATATCCTCAATCTCCTAGATATACTTAAATAGATTGGTTCTAAACTCATGGTAAATTCTTTTCCATAGAATTAACTCTATTTTCCATAAGCACTATAAAATTCTATTCCATAGGAGGATTCACTTAAGGAGAATCTCTTTTTATACCCTCCTAAAAAAACGAGGGATGATGTCTTGATGGAATATTACTACACACCAAAAATAGTATAAAGTTTCCATACTACATGATAATATATGTTTATAATAGAAACCATATTTTGCAACTGAGATCAAGAAAAACCCCAAAAAAAGTGATACACATCCCGACATCCCACAGTAACCTAATTCATGTCACAATAAGAGCTAGCTAGACCCTATATGAAACCATCCTATAAGCCCTGAAAGACCTATATCATGTCTACCAACATCCCATGACAATGAATTACTAGTATTTGATAATATAATATCACAAAACATCCTGAATAACCCCCAAAAAAGTTCCAAACTAGACCATAGTAAGCCCTAAAGGGTGATCCCAATCACAATGGGTTGAAGACTAGCACCCAGACATTAAGAAAGAACTAGAGGGAAAAATTTCACCCAACATGAAAAAAGATACATGGAATATATATACCTGTAGAAGAAAAAAACTATAAATAATGAAATACAAGGCAGTGAAACAAACAAAGGAATAAAGATAAAAAAATCCAAGGTATATGTCCAATAACACAAAAAAAAACTAAAACTAAAAAGAGCTACTCGATGTGATATGTGGGAAACAATCCACAATACCCCACTTGTAACCCATAACATGATGATAGAAACCATTCCACACCACCACATTGCCTTCTCCCATTCCTACATAATAAGAAAATACATGGTCAACCCATTCATGGGGGTGTTTTAATAGTGTGAGATAAATATGATTAGTAGGATCCCACCCAGTTCTTCCATATCATGTCACTATAAAATAATACCAATATGCTCAATTTCAGGAAACAAAATCATGATTAATAATTGACCACTTTTATATCAAAATCATGGTAAACAGTTCCATTTTTGTATAAAGTTATAAAACTAATCTAGTGAAAATAGTTTCAAAGCACAATTAAAATAAAATAGATACGATTATCAAATCATTTTTATCAAATTCTAATAGAACATTCCAAAGCACAATGGAAAACACACATTGGATTACAAATTTTGGGATAGCTTGGTCACTTGTACCGTGATAAATAATAATTACTAGTGAAAACATAAGTACCTTGGACATTGGGCCCAAGGAATAGAGAAACACACCATGAGTGAGACCCCTCACAATGTCAAAATCATGTATCTATGGAACAATACCTATGGAATAAAAGAATACCCCAAAAGTTAAGACAACAACACAAACAATGAATAATTCCCAATTCCAAAACCTCAACCTAGGTATCCAAGTCTCCAATGTATGACATACAATGATTATTTATAAATTTTTCACCAATTCACAAACAATTCCAATGAAACCTTTTTTTATCAAGAACCTTCTTTGAAAATTGTTTTCAATGTCCATTTCTCAATGATTTGAATGAAAAATTTCTACCTAAATAATGTTTTTTATTCTCAAAAACCCATTTACTAAAAAAGAAAAATTCTAATATATGAATAATGATAATCATTCATAAAAAAAATTTTAAATCCAAGAGAAATTCAGGTTCAAATACAGTAGGAAAGAGAGAGAACAACTGTAACAACCCAAGATTTATAAATGCTAATTTTGTTGATAAAATGTGTATTATATTATATTATATTATACAAAAACAAAATATAAAAGAAAAAAAGAAACATTATTTCATTAATAAATATTATTACATTAGTAATCTATAAATCCAATGAAAATGATAAACATTACAATTCAAAATAATACAAAATAGAAAATAAAAAAATGTAAAATATGGATCACCCAAATATGTTAGAATCATATCTGAATGAGAAACACACAATTAATGAATAAAAATATTAGTAAAAAATTTATAATATTAGAAAAATTAAATATAATCTTTGGATGAATTTTAGTGAATATTGAGTGAAAAAATGAAGCTGTATTTATAGGGAGAAATGTGACCATTATAATAGTAATATGCCCCTTGGTCAAATTCAACCATTGGTCTATTCTACAATTGGGATCTAAAACCATTCTTAATAATTTTATCATTATAATTTGTGTTTATAATTAGTAATGAAAACATATAATTGTTTTCGAAAGGAGAAATGATAGCCTCAACTAGTTGAGTCATGCATTTTAAAGCCCATTTATTATAACATGATAGGGAGGTTACGTCAATGGCGTTCACCATTGACCAATAACAAGTTAAGCTTCAACAATTGAATCTTGAATTCAATTTCATGTTATGTAATTTCATGTATGTAGAGATTACTAATTGGTTAATGTTAGGAGATCCATCCCATGAAACTACCACAATCATACTCCTTACTTTTAGGGAGTATGTTGGTTTAACAATGGGTTATATGTCTAGGAATTAATTACAGAGATAATAATTTTCTATTTATAAATAATATTTTTATTCAATAATTCCTATTTTAAGAATATTATTTTAAAGAAAATATATATTTTTATGTAGGCAAAATTCAATAAATTGATTGTTGGACCCAAATAAAAAATAATTATTTTTTTATAAAATATATCCAATTTTATAAACTCTGTTATTCTAAATAATATTTTTTATAATTTAATTATCTTCCAAAACATTACTACTCAAATATAAATAATAAATTTATTTTATAATGGCCTAGGAAATTTTTCATGTTTCAGAAACTTGACTGTATTTAAGAAAACTATTTTTTTCATGAAATAAGGATGATTATATTTAAAAGGTAAAATTATCATATTTAGAGAATTATCTTGATAAAATAACAATTATATTTAAAATAATCATTATGAAATTAGTTTAGGGAGAATTTTTAAGAATTTTATAAAATGAATTATTTTTCAGTGAATAGTAAAAATAAAATTTTGGATTTTCCGTTGTTTTATGACTTCATATTTATGTAATAATGATGTAGTAATTAATATTAATAAAATAAAAAAACTAAAATATGGAATTTTATTAATATTAATTATTTTATTATCTTTAAATCAATTTCTAAACCTATAAGTTGTAACGCCGAGACCCTAGTTACCCACAGTCGGTGCATTATTACATATCATTGACATGATCACAAGAGATCAAGTCCTAAAATGATTATTTGATTAGCAGCCATATAAGAACTAGGTACATACATAAGTTTTACATTACATCATGAAATAAAGAAAAAATGGGTCCCCTTTTAACACACTCATATCCCTTAGCCTATTCCTATAGGTTAATCATGATATACTTCTTCACATGTGGGGAAAAATAAAACATAGAAAGGGGTGAGCTCAGATTCTCAGTAAGGATAACAATATAGCAGAAACATTCATAAATAAGCATAAACATTTAAGGCAATGTATATAACTTTAACACATTCCTTTTAAACATAAATTTCAGCATAATATGGAAAATATAAATCAAATAATTCCATTTACTTATTGACATGGATATTATACTAGTTGAATAAATTCATGTAATATAAATATCTAATTTCGTAATGATGGAATCCATAATGCCAGACATCATAACCACATAGTCAAGACCTCTTACCATGACTAAAAATAATATTTTTTCAAGGCCTTGTGCCAAGACACTAGTTTGTCTCATGAGACCTACCGATGCATCGAGGAGCTATTGGAGGCTCCATCCATCACTTATGAAGTCCAATTCATTTAACATATGAAAAGGTTGAAACATAACATAATCATTAGTATTAAAAGTAGCATACAAAATGTTAAAATATTAACCATAAATAATCAATGGTATAAAAATATCACATCCATAGTCAAAAATATCTTATTCATTACAATATGGATGATTGTATTATAATAAATCAACCTCAATAAAGAATAAAATACACTGAAGGATATGGACATTGATGAAAATAATCAGAATACCTATTTGATATAAATGCCTGCTTTTCTAAAAAACATTTAAATGGCTAACTATTTATCAAATATGTCATTTAAAATATGTTATTGAATCAAAGTGTCCCAATACCACATTTATTATTTTGAATGGAAATTTAATTTCAAAACATTCTTGTCCATATAAATAAATCGTTAAAATCATTTTTAAGACCTGGATATTAAAGAGAAAGATTTAGAAGAATAAATATCCTAAACATTTAAATGTCATACTATTTATCAACGATGTCATTTAAAAGATATTTTTGAATCAATGTGACCCAATACTACATTGATACTTTTTAGTCAAAATTTAATTTCAAAAAATTCATGTTCATATAAATAAATCATTAAAATCATTTTTAAAACCTGGACATTTATGAGAGTGATTTAGAAGAATAAATCTCTTAATCATTTAAAATGATATTTTTGTTAGAGATCCTAAAAAATTGGGAGATTCTTGAATACAAATAATTGAGGAAATAAAAATATTATAATATCCTGAGAATAAATAGATTCTAGATATAATATGTCAAAGTACAGTATATACCCCATATGAAAGTGAATTGGGGCATAACAACAAAGAAGTCTCAATAGAATATAAATTGAGATGAAATCCCTTATAAAGACTATATCCTTATGTTAAGGATAAACCAATGACATAATTATGTGTGAAAAATATCAATACACTCAATATTATTTGATATTCAGTGTAAATAAATCATAGGACATTCACACAAATTCTTGTAACAACAACACCAATGACAATGATGTTTAACTAAATAAATGGAAATTGAGTTAAGATTAATCTTATCAAGTTCATATCAATGACATGAGAATTTATCAATTGAGTTATTATGTGTATCAAATGTATATACACACAAATAAGAGTGATAATTACTACATAAATAAATAAATAGAGATTTCACACATAATCTAGGAGTAAAATAATCAACGATGTTTGCGTGAAACCCTATGGGTGAAAATCGAAATTATAAATTCCCTTACTGATTTGGTAACTTTCAAAACATACAACCTATAAATGAAGGATCATAAAATGAAGAATTAAATACCCATAAATTAAATAATATTATACAAGGAATAAAATCATGGGTAGAACATATAACCAACAAAAGGAAATATGGGAAATATAACATGAATCTCATGGGAATAAGAAGTGAAATGAAAACCCCTTAACATGTGCTTTTCCTTAATCGATGGTACATTAAACTTCTGTATAATAGTTAAATAATTTTAATTAAATTATAAAATAACCAAAATAATATATATGATATCATATATGGTTTTCTAATATTTCATTGTTAATAATATTTTAGTTGTATCATTGTTTTGGGTGTTAACTAATTTGTTTTCCTATATATGTTATGTTACATAGGTCATGTTTGTTATAGATAGGATGTATATGATTCATATCCAGAATTATATTAAGTTCTTAAACACTATTTTTTATCATAAAATAAAAATTATTCTTGAATGGTCACGATGGGTACTGAATCTTATCGCGTTCGTGGAGACGATAATCCCTACGTACGCATGAGCGACATTATCATTCAATTGAAGGTGAAATAATATATAATTGGATGTTATATCCAATATAAAGAATAAGTAACATGTTATATTTATTATTTTGATCAATTATAAATCATTATTATACCCATCTAAATAATTAAGTGTTGAATAACAACTACACCACTAAGTGAGGACGGTAAGCCGTATTTATGTATGTATGGTGACTTTTTCATTCATAGAATGGATAGAATAATGAATATGGATGTACCATAATAAAATCATAGTATGTAAAGGTAATAGAGTTATTATTTTGTAATGGAAAAAAATAAAGTGTAATTGGAAGAAGAAGATAAATTTGAAAGAGGTGATTAAGTTATTACCTCATCTTCAGGTGCTTCCTTTTGATTTGATCAAAAGGGATTCGTAGGTTGGATTTCTGATCAAAGGAAGTCCTCTAGGAAGTAGTGATAGTTTTTGGGAGGATATTTGGTTAGGGGTTGGCTAAGGGAAATGGCTTTGGTTATGTGAAATTAAGAAAAGGAGAAGTTCCCTTTTATAAGCGAGGTGAGGGTCACTTTTAGAAAACCTTGAAATATTATTTTATTGTAAATTCATTCTCAGTTTCTAATGGATCCAAATGGATTTACTTCAAGGATAAGGTGGTGATGGGTCTAAAACCTCTCAACCAATAGGTTTTAGACATGTTTATGTAACCATATTAACATTAACATTATGATTTAACTCTTAGTTAAATAATTTGACATTTACTATCTATCCGTGTATTTTTATATTATATGGTTAATAAACATACTATAAATTACCAACAGAATTCCAAGTGGTTCAACAATAACATATTTATTTTTATATAAGTACATTTTATGAATATTATATTTTTATGACTATTATATAATTTAATAAAATATTATTTTTTTAAAACTCAATTATGTCAATTTAGAGACTATTTAATATTTGTTTTTTTAAGTCATATCTACTGGATTACTTTAGAAAAAAATCATCAAATCAACCCTAACATGTCATATTAACTGATAATATTCGTTGAGTGCATAAAAAGTATCAATTTCCATTTATTTTTATTTTTATAATAACAATTATTTTAATCTTCCATTAATGAGGTAATTACTGCATCATCATTATGTCCTAAATAAATTTAATTATTTAATGTCTAAAAACTATAAATAAAATTCCATGATGTAGGAAAATGGTTTATATCTCTAATTAAGATTTATAGTATAATTTATCTTATTTATAACCAAATATTAAAAATGTTTTAGTTATGGAAATTTGAAATCAAACTTTTAACTATTATTTAAATAAAATAATAATAAATGTCTTAATCTAATCCAATGGGACCAAAGAGGATAATATTTTATTCCTAAGGTTTATTTTTGTCGATAGAAACTTATAAAATATAATTGGGACATGTGTTAAGGTATTTATAATGTCAGTTTAACATTTAATTACCCTATTTACATTTAATCGTGGTAAAGGAATGTCAAAAGTTACTATTCACCAAAAAATATTTTCATCTTCTTGAAACAAATTTTACATAATAATTTCAATGGTTTCTCTTGGATTTTTGAGATTCAATCAATATATGCGATAAAATTACTTTTTATGCAAATTCATAAATGTGCCTAGAAGGTGGGTAAAAGACGGAAAAAAGATCAATAAAATTATATATATAATCTTAATTTAAAATGACTCCAAATAGTTAAATTGAATTTATATAGGTATAATGTATATATTTTGACTTAAAATAAATTTAAATTAAATAAATAACTATTTAAATAAAAAGTCAGTTTTAAACAATAATGTATTGTATTTCACTATTCATCAAAAATCGAAAATTTTCAGAAAAAATATCAAAAATTCACTCTAAGATAATTTTGATATTTTAAATTAAAAAATGTCTATTTCAACAAATTAAATACATAGAAGTTGTGATAATTAATTAAAGAAATATTCCCGATTTCAAAACCAGAATGTGGGTTTTTGAGAAATAAAAACTATCAAAAGATTTATACATGATTATGTCCAATTTAAATGTAAAATTACTTATAACAACCAAAATTATATTAAATGATAAAAATATAATCTTGTTATAAATCAAAATCATTCAAATATATAATTTAACACTATAAATTATTTTGATTAAAAAAGTTGTTTTTAATTAAAATTTAGTATTTTTCACTATTCATCAAAATATGAAAGTTATTAGAAAAGAAAGGAAAATTTATCCAAACTAAATTTTTATGTCCATCTGCTAAATAAGAAGTTTATTTTTTTAAATTGAATATATAAAAGTTTCAAATAATGGATTTAAAAATGGCTCCTCATTAAAAGGAGGTAAAATTTCATTTTTTTAAAAATATTCTTTTATCAAAAAAATTGAATTTGTTCTTATATTATGTCTAAGAAACACATAATATTGATCATAAATTTATAAGGAATATATAAAATTAAAAATGAAGTTAATACAATTGATAAATTCTTTTTGAACGCTAGTTTGGTACGTCCTGGTGCGCTTGAACTCAGTGTTGTGTGTAGCGAATGATATTGAATTACATTAATGAAAATAACATACTATAAAATCTTGGAGTGTAATATTCTTCCCCCCTTTTGGAAATTGAGACCACAAAATTTAAAAATTGAGATTGGGAACTTCATTGAATGTCCCACATTGGAAAAAGAGTCAATAAAACTATCACTTTAAAAGAAAGAAAGATAAGTATAAAGGTCACTCTAGATAAACCATACTAGGATTATATGTAGGAAAAAATTGATATGGATGATAAAATATGTTTCATGTTCGGATGGAGAGTGATAGAAAAATGATCAGGAAAAAGATAAAAATAGGAAAACCACAATCTTGTGATGGGATAAACAGTCAATAGTTTCCAGGTAGGAAAAGTAAATATAGAACGTTTTTTGTTTAAAGTTCAATTTCATAAAGTTGAGGATTTTATTTATGATATTGAATAAACCCATAATGATATATACTTAATTTTTAATAAGAGTTTCATCCTTTACTAAATTTATACCACTAACTCATCTTTTTTCCAAACGATGAGTATTCAAGATGACTTCGTCACACCTGTAGCGATAGAATCAACTTCTATAGAATCACATAATCCACAATGGATGAACTATATATTTATTGTGTATTTATAGATTAACCAAAACCAAATGGTTAGTAAAAGATCATATGATTCCCAAAATGGATAATACTTTATAGAAAGAAATACAAATCATAATTTCAAAAATTAAACAAACAATACCCAAAGATTAATAAAGGCCATTCAATAAACAACTTTCCTTAAAATCCATAAATATAATCAAAACAAAGATTTAAATTCATAACTCATAAGAATTTAATCACACAGAATTTCATAGTAAATCTTACCATGTATCTCTAAATAACATCAACTAAACTTAAAGTCTCATACACAAGTGTAATTAACCAAATCACTTTTTCTCAAGGATTGGTTAATCATTTACATCAATAACATTAATCTGTATAAAAAAATTGATTCTTCCAAAAAGAATCCATCATTAATCTTCAAATGAAATTTCTTAGTATTCTATTTTCCTTAGGCATATAGTGTTCTTAATAGAGCATACATATTCCAAAATAAAATTAATCACTTAATCACCAAATCATTTTCCTATAAAAATGATATTTTTAAGATCCAAAATCAATCTATTATTGATCAATAAAATCATTTATCTAGAAATAATTAGTCACACTAACCAGGGAATTCATGTAGTCCAGTGGTAGGCGATAAATGCCAATCGCACTTTGGTGGTGGGTTCGATTCCCGTAGCTTTGTCTGATGCGATGTGTTTTCACATGTCTGCTTGTTGTCTTTTTTCAAAAACTATATAACATTCCCAAATTGAGATAAATTCCTCAATATAAACATAAAATATTTTAACCACAAATGTTATCTCATACCTATCATTTTCATCCCAAAAATTAATAACATGTAATTTCCTCAATTCAAGGATCATATGAACCCAAATGGATATTTTTAACTATATCCACAAACGTAAAAATAATTATACCTCAAATATCATTTTCACATAACAAACTGAATGGTAACACATAAAAGAGAATAGTCATCCAAATTAATCTGATGAACAAAGATCATTAATACTTTTAAACATTTCTCCACCCATTTTTTTCAACATAGGTTCTTCCTTGACATAGGGGATATCCTATAGTGTATGGTATTGACTCGAGTAATTCCAGGGTCTCTTTTATTTATAGAAAATGACTGTAATTTGATTATTAGGATCAATTTTATTTTTTCATCCATAGTACTCTTCATTTTTCTTGGAAATTCTTACATTATATCCTTCTTTCCCACAAATAAAAACTTTCTTGGTTCCATTGAGACACATTCATGGGTTTCTCCTTTCTAATTTTTAGAATGATGGAAATTGATCTTACTTTTCACCACGGTTTCCACTGGTGGAGGTCTTATCATTCTCTACATTTCTATTATTTGATGAGTTTGAGAGTTGGTTGAAGTATATATTGTTGATCATATTTTTGGAAACCTACTTCGTCACAAACCTGATATCTTTTATGCCTATAAACATTCCATTTAGTTGGTCATTTCCATCATTGTTCCCACCTTTTACGTAATTTTCAATGTTACTTTTACTTTCTTAGAATCTAGCCATTGACTAACTCATGAAAGCATAGTGTGTGTCATAAAATAATTTATAGAATATGATGACACATTTTTTCCAATCTAAAACAGATTAGGAATAACTAATTTATTCTCAAATTATATTAAAATACATAAAATTGTATTGTAATGAAAATGAAAATTATACTAAGCATATCCCTTTGGTGTGTCGTAACCAAGAGTTAAGTAAGCCCCTTGTCATGTACCAAGATACCACGGGTCAAGCCTCAAACTCCTTGTCGGAGTTTTCACTCCTAGGTACATCTGTGTCAGATTCGCCTCTACCTACTCATATCCAGAGAGGGATGTATTGTTTGTAAAACAATATAATATTTACATTAACAAAATTTTTGGATGTTCTTCTATACTAATCTTCAATGTCTATCTTAGGGTAGTGTTTTATAATTAGTGTTTGTCTAAATATGGATTCCAAAATTTGTACTAAACTTCCTCT
The DNA here is from genome assembly GCA_963277665.1 of Viscum album. Classification (NCBI taxonomy): domain Eukaryota; kingdom Viridiplantae; phylum Streptophyta; class Magnoliopsida; order Santalales; family Viscaceae; genus Viscum; species Viscum album. The sequence goes on along the minus strand of OY728133.1, from coordinate 1,229,823,658 downwards.
GATACCAACTGTAACACCCCAACCCTAGTTACCCAGAGTCAGTGTATTATTACATATCATTGTCAGGGGAACAACAGATCTATCCCTAAAATACTGATTAGTTTAGTAGCCTTGGATGTACTAGATACATACATAAGTTTTACATTACATCATGAAGTATTGAAAAAACATTGTTTCCCCTTTGAACACACTGATATCCCTTAGCCTATTCATACAGGTTAATAATGAAATACGTCTTAACATTCTGTAAAGATAAAACATATAAATGGTTGATATCAGATCCATAGTAAGGAAAATAATATAGTACAAACATTCATAAATAAGCGTAAACATTTAAGGCAATGTATAAGACAAAATCAAAATCCTTTTAAACTTAAATTTAAGCATAATATGAAAAATATAAATCAAATAATTCCATTTAATTATTCGCATGGATATTCTACTAGTTGATTAATCACATGTAATATGAATAACTAATATCATAATGATTGAATTCATAATTTTAAACATCATAACCACATAGTCAAGGCCTCAGGCTAAGATTAAAAATAATATTTTGTTAAGGACTTATTCCAAGACACTATTTTGTCTCATGAAACCTACCGATGCATCGAGGAGATATAGTGGGCTCCACCCATCACTTACTAAGTCCAATTCATTCCTCATATGAAAATTATGAAACAAAACAAAAATATTCATATTTAAACTGGCATACGGAAGGTTAATACTTTAACCAAAAACCGTGAATGGTATAAAAATAACACATCCACAATCAAACATAACTTATAAAATACAATATGGATGATTGTATTATATCAAATAAACCTCAATGAAGAATAAAATGTAATGAAAAATATTGACATTAATGAAAATAATCGTTAAAACAATTTGACATAAATATCCCCTTTTTCTTGAATACATTTAAAGGTCGTGCTATTTATAAAATAAGTCATTTAAAAGAGATTTCAGAATAAAAGTGTCCCATACCAGAATGAAACTTTTGAAATTAATTTCAATTTCAATACCTTCATGTCCATATAAATAAATCCTTTAAATCATTTTTTAAACATGAACATTAATGAGAATGATTTAGAAGAATAAATATTCAAAACATTTAAAATGATATTTTAGTTACAGTTCCTAACCAAATGAGAGATGCTTGAATACAAATAATTGAGGTAATAAAAACATTATAATATCCTAAGAATAAAAGGATTCATGATATTGTACATCAATGAATAGTATATACACCATATGAAAGTGAATTGGCTCATAACAACATTTAAGACTTAATAGAATGTAAATTGAGATAAAATCAATATTAAAGATTGTATCCATAGGTTAAAGATAAATAAATGACATAATTATGTGTGAAAAATAAAAATACACTCAATATGGTTGGATATTAAGTGTAAATAAATCAGAGGACATTCACACATATTCTTGTGAAAACAACACCAATGACTTGGATGTTTATCTCAATGAATGGTAGTTGTGTTAAGATTACTCTTATCAAGTTCATATTGACGATATACGAATTTATCAATAGAGTTATTATGTGTATCAATAGTATATCCAGACAAAACTTAGTGGTAATGACAACATAAATAAATAAATAGTGATTTCACAAATATTCTTGGAGTAAAATAATCAATAAAATTTCCATGAAACCCAATGAGTGGAAATAGAAATTAGAAATTCCCTTACCAATTTGGTAACTTATGAAACATACATACCATGAAATAAGGATCATTAAAACACTTTGTAAATACCCATAAATTAAATTATATTATACATGAATACAATAATGGGACGTACACACACCATACAAAAGGAAATAGTGGCAATATAGCATCAATCTCACGGGAATATGAAGTGAGATGAAAACCCCTTACCTTGTACATTCCATTTGATGAGGGTACATTAATATCTAGTATAATAGTTAAATAATTGATATTAAATTATACAAGAACCACATACATAAATATTATATCTTATTTGATCTTCTAATATCTCTATGTTAATAATATTTTAGTCGTATTATTTCTTTGGTTGTTAACCGATCCGTTTTCCTTTATATGTTTTGTTACGTAAGTAATGTTTTTATGGATAGGATGTATTTGATTCATATGAAGAATTATATTATGTTATTAAAAAATATTTTTATTCATAAAATAAAAATTATTCTTGAATGGTTACATCGGGGAATTAATCTCATCGCGTTCATGATGACGGTAATCTGTACGTACACACAAGTGCAAATATAATTCAATTGAAGGTGATATCATATATAATTGGATGTTATATAATATAGAGAGAAAATTTAACATTTTATATTTATTATTTACATCAATTATAATAATTATTATACCCATCAAATAATGAAGTGTTTAATAACAACTACACCGCAATGTGGAGACGGTAAATCGTACGTAGGCACATATAATGACATTGTCATTCATAGGATGGATAGAATAATGAATATGGTCATACCATAATAACATCACAGAATGTAGAAGGTACTGGTGTAATTATTTTGGTATGGAAACAACAATTAAAGAGGAAGTGGAAGAAGAAGATAACATTGAAAGAGGTGATGAAATTATTACATATTCTTCAAGTTCTTCCTTTTGATTTGATAAAAATGGCCCCTTCAGTTTGCTTTATGATCAAAGGAAGGCCTCTAGGATGTTGTGACAGTAGTTGGGAAGATATTTGTGTAAGGGTTGTCTGAGATGACTGGCCTTGGAAGTGTAAAATTAAGAGAAGGGGAATTTATCTTGTATAAGGGAGGTGAGGGTCACTTTAGGAAAAGCTTGAAATATTATTTTATTGTAAATTAATTTTTGGTTTCTAAAGGATCCAAATGGATTTATTTCAAGGATAAGGTGGGGATGGGTCACAATCCTCTCAACCTATAGGTTTTATATGGGTTTAGGGTACCATATTAATATTAAATTTTCGATTTAACTCTTAGTTAAATAGATTGACATTCACCATATCTCTTGTTATTTTTATATTATATGGTAAATAAATTTACTAGAAACTACCATGAGACCCCCAAGTGGTCCATTAATAACATATATTTCATTATATAATTCATTTTTCTGATCCTTATATTTTTTGGACTATTATATATTTTATTAAAATATTATTTAAAAAAAACTCAATTATGTCATTTTTGAAACTATTTAGTATTTGGTTTCTGTTAAATTCATATCAACTTCATTAGTTAGAATAAATTCATTAAATCAATCCTTAAATGTCATATTAACCTAGAAAATACATGGAATGCATAAAAGTATTAATTTACTTTTATTTTGATATATATAATATCAATTATTTTAACATATCATTAATAAGGTAATTATTGCATCATCATTGTGTCATAAATAAATTTAATTATATAATGTATAAAAATTATAAATAAAATACCATGATGTATGAAATCATATTAGATTTCTAATTAATATTTATATTCAAATTTATCTTATATATAACTCTATATTATAATTTTTTTAGTTATGAAAATTTGAATTTAACAGTTTTAAGTCTACTTTAAATAAAATAATAATAAATGTCGTAACATAATCCATGGGGACCAAAGATGATCATATTTTATTCCTAAGGATTAATTTTTCGAGAACCACTTATCCAATAGAATTAGTACAAGTGTTATGGTAATTATAATATCATTTTTACCCTTAATTACCATATTTACTTTTAATCGTCATAAATAAAAGTGAAAAGTTACTATTCACCAAAAATTATTTTCTTCTTATTTTACCAAATTTTACTGACTGATTTCAACTATGTCTCTTTTATTTTTTAAATTCAATCCATATAAGTGGTAAAATTTCATTTTATGCAAATTTGCAAATGTGCCCAGAAGGTAGGTAAAAGACAGTAAGAAGTTCAATAAAATTTTATACATATAATCTTATTATAAAATGTCTCTAATGAATAAATTTGAATTATTATAGGTACTATGAATATATTCTTTCTTAAAATAAATTTATTTAAAATAAATAATTATATAAATAAAAAGTCGGGTTTAAACAATATCATAGTTTCTTTCACTATTCATCGCGAATCGAAAGTTTTCAGAAAAATTCAAAAAAACCACTCTATGCTAATTTGGATAATTCAAATTCAAACATGACGCATATTTCACCAAATTGAAAACATATAAGTTTTATTAATTAATTTAAATAATATTCCCATTGAAAAACCAGAAATCCGATTTTTGAGAATTAAAAACTATCAATTGATTGATACATGTTTATGTCCAATTTAAATGTAAAATTACTTCCAAAAACCAAAATTTAATAAAATGATAAAAATATTATCTAATTATACCTAAAAACCATTCGAATATATAATTTAACACAATAAATTATTTTGATTGAATTTATTTTAATTAATATTTAGTATTTTCAGTATTCATCAAAATAATAATGTTATCAAAAATGCTCTAAAAATGTATCCAAACCAAATTTTTTTGTCGCTCTTCTAAAGAAGAAGTTTATTTAGTCCAATAGAATATATAAAAGTGTTAAATATTGTATTTAAAAAAATTTCACCATGAAAAAGTTGGTAAATTTTCATTTTTTGAAAAATACTTCTTTTATCTGAAAAATTGAATTTGTTCTTATATTATGTTTAACAAACACATAATATGGATGTTGAAATTATATGGATTATAGAAAATTCAAAATGTAGTTAATAGAATTAATAATCACTTTTTGAGTCGCTAGTATGGTTTGTTGTGGTGCACTCAAACTTGATGTTGCGTTTAACACAAGTTATTGAATTACATTAAAGAAAATAACTTGATATGAAATATTGTGGTTTTACAAAAGTGAATTTATAAAATCAAAAATGGAAAATTTAAATTAAAACATTAAGTTGTTAAAAATCTAATTTTCAATTTACATAAAAGTATTATAGAAGTTTTTTCCCTTATAATTGATTAAAATATCATATTGTTTTACTCGAATTTCTATAACCAGGAGAAAAAACTAAGCATAAGTTAATGGTTTTTCCTTTTCTAGAACCTATATTTATAAGACCTATATCTAGAAATTATTAAACAATTATCTCACTTTTTCTATAAATACCCATTAATTTCACCATTATACTTCACTCAAAATACATACATTATAAATTTATTGTCCTTGTACATCCAAAATAGTTCCCCCTAGATTTTTGTGACCCCCAAGGTCCCATCCTTATGATTTAGGAGCAACACTTCAATGTGGGGGAATTCTCATCATCATATTTTCTATTCAAGAAAGTATTTTTCTGTACACATTCTAATGGTTTTTTACTTTCTTTTTTTATGATTTTTATGATACCCTTACATCTAAAATAATAACTTATCATTTTAAACCTTCATTAATTCTCAATTTAAAATTTTTGAAATCTACTATTTATACCCATCATGTTACCAAATTTACTTCTCAAATTTCCTTTTTTTACATAAGAAATTTTCATATTGTAAATACCCAAACCATTTATTTATCCATGGGAATTCAAATTGATGTTAATATAATATATTTTTTTAGTTATTTACCTATAAAAACCCACATTACATTTATGTGGGTTAAAATGAGGTTATGCTGACACCTTTAATCAGTTTTGTACTCGATGGTTTTATATGAAACTCATACGTTATTTTTCTCTGGTTATTGAAAAATTATTTATTATAATCAATATGGATCAAATGAAATTAATAAATATTATGGGAATTCTAGGATAAAATTATACTGCATTAGGTATGGAATTATTCTCTAGATATGACACGTTTTATAATAACTTGGTGAATATGTTTGGTAATTTTGATTTATGAAACCTTGGTGATAAACCATGGTGAAGTGATTATGAATGTATCATTTAAATGTTGTATCCATATTTAAATGTTATTATTCATGTTATTTTTTACAACAATATTCCAAATTTTATATTTATCATGTTATATTTTTATACCTCATGTTCTTAATAATATGCCTAATGATTGCATGTAAAATGTCTCCATATATTATTCCCTTACAGGGAACATGATAACACATTCCTTGGATGCTTGTCCCATGGATAGGATATTCATAAAAATTAACTTAGGATAAACAGATTATGTATAATTTCCCATATATTAATAAAATATTTTATGTTTTCATGTATTATATTTCTAATTTCAATGAAATTAAACATTAAAAGATCCTATGAAATTTTCCATTAATAAAAATTTAATATTAGAAAAATGTGGGATTTCATAGTTAGTATTAAATTATGGTTTATTTATTTTTGGAAATCAAGACATGAAAACATTATCAAGTCCCCTAGGGATAATTCTAAATTTAGGAAAACATAGCAAAATTTGGATGAAGTATTAACTTAGTGGTTTCTAAGAAATGAAATCCTTATATGGAAACTATAAGTGGATGTGGCTTTGGGATAGATTTATATAAGTGTAAGAACTCTAAAAACAATATATTGAGTAAGTATCTATGGGTAACTAGTTAATGATGATGGGCCTTGATGGATACAAAAATTGAAACTCATGGGGTATATGTTTGGCCAATCATAATCTTTTTATGGAGCCTTTTAAAAGATATATATAAGGAATGTAATTTTTAATAAATAATGACATATTTAATCATGATTTTTTAATACTAAAATCCCTTAATAATTATAATATTATTTAAAGTAACATTTTTCTCAAAATAGTTTATTTATTTTAAAAAAATGGTCCGAAATAGGAGGAACTTCTCAAATGATGTGTGAATCAGAAGACGCATTAATGAATGTACAATTTAATATGGAATAGAAAACATCATGAGGATGATGAATAAAATATCTAGATTTATGAATAATAACTTTAATCATGTTGAGAAACTAGAATAATCAAATAGGTAATAACATTATATTGATCCATTCATGTTCCAATGACCACATTCATTTTGTTGATCTACCAATTCATTTTTATGAAAGATATGGAATTATAGTGTGGAGTGTTATATAGGTTGATTTGGAGTTTGAGAGATGATTTGGCCACATAGGATGGATGAAAAGACGAGAGAAATGGAGGAAAACCCAAGGAAGAATTTTGATTTTGGAAAAAGATAAAAGAGAGTTAAACTTGTCACATCAAAAAAATGTGGGAAGATTAATTAGATAAACTTCTTGATTTTTTGTGTAAATTGATAAATGTGTGGAAGATATGATCATATATCTTGGAACAATCTTTGGTGGGATGAAGCCTCAACTTCTAAATACTACTGATAAAGGGAAGATGGTGCAGACCCGATATGATGTTCAATGCTTCACGTTTGGAAATCATGGAAATTTTTCTAATATAATTAAAAAATAGAAGATAATGCATGGAAATAACCATCAATCTCATCATAGGCCAGTGGAGAAAAGATGGTCATCTTAAATCATGACCGTTTATGTAGAGGAACCAAATGATATTATAAAAATAATACTCGTTGTGCTCTCAATGCGAGAATGTACTTTGTTTGATTCTAGTTCTACACATTCCATTATTTTATATTTGTTTGAAATGAATATGGAATCAATACTCAACCTACTAAAAGTAGATTTATGAATCAAGACTCTTAAAGGGATTATCCTAGAGTCAAAAATGTATATAAACTCTAGTATTCTCCTAGGCGATTAAAATCTCATCACAAATCGAATAATTATTCCCATGGTAGAATTTGACACTAAAATAGGAATGATATTGCTCTCAGAGTATAATAATAATGTCAAATATAGGTTCAAAGAAGTTTCAATAGTATTTAGTGGACGGCGCGCTCGGCATGATGGTGTCGTTCTTCCCCCACCTCCGATTTCCAATTCCAAAGGGATAAAGTTCCAGCGGAGGGTCGTCGGGACGTGTTCGTTCAGCCCGCGCCCTCCACGTTAGATGGTAACAAAAAAGCCATAAATGAAAAAGTTTCATGAAGAACAACAAAAAAAGATTATTTTCAATAAAATTGAAACAACTCACCCTACATCAACAATTGATGATGAACATCGGTGTCACAATAGCCAGCGTTGTGAGGTGAGGATTTGTAGACTTTGAAGGTGAGCGTCCGAGGAGAAAGTGGCGTCCCCTCACTTGTCGCGGAGAAGATAAAGGAAAGTGTGTTGTCGTTGGTGAGTTTCCCCACATTGGTGTCGCCTACCTTTGATGCGGAGGAAGAAGAAAATATTGGAGGAACGAGGTGCATTCTTCGCCGAGAGGAAAGGTCTTCATTGGTGAAGAACCATTCTTCATTGAGGAAGATGTTCTTCAAAACTCTAGAGTTCTCCCCCAAATCCTCCCACGAAACAATTTCCAAACCCAAATAAAATAAGGCATCTCCTTATTTTATTTAATCATTTCATGAATTTCAAAATTCCAAAATCAAATCCCCTTAATTAATTGAATGTACTATTGTTAAATAAATTAAGAGGTAGGTTGGAAAATTTATTGGTGTGAGAGAGGGAGAGGAAAAGTTTCTCAATTAAAGAGGAGTTAACAATTAAAGAAGGGGTGTTTGAGGAGTTTAGGGAATTTGCATGGTTGGGGATCATGTGGGTCCCACCTCACAAATATCCTCACATGGGTATTTAGGTGCTAGTTGGTCCCACCCCAACTCCCTCATGTAGGATATAACCACCTTAGATATAAAATAAAAATTGTTCCACAATTTTTATTCACTTATTATTTAATCAACAAATTTTAACTTCTCATCCCATGCAAAAGTAAATACGATAAAGGTCCCCTTAAGTAATTACTAGCGTTGTGAGTTAATCAGTGCCCTCAAATTTCAATTCCGAGCACTGGTTCCAATGATAGAAAAACTCGCTCATTCATTCGCTGAGCGTACCCGAGCTAAACATCAGAAACATATTCCGGGCACACCAGGCCTCAGAATCAGGTTCCTTCAAAAATTTCATAGTCGTAAAATCCCAAATAATTTTGAAAAAAATCCTTTAAATTTATGGGTCTTAACATCAAACTCTTGGTATTTTCTTCAGTTTTTAGAATAAATATTTTGTTGACTCAAAGATGTCATTATGTGTTATTGAAAATATCTGACCTTGTCTATCATTTCATCAATAAGATCTTGTCCGAATATTCTTTTTCCCCCATCTTCATCCCAGAAAGTTATAGTTCATCACTTCATTATATAGAGAGCTACATAAGGTTCCATATGAATATTAGAGTGAAAGATATTATTGTAAGAATATTCCACCAAATGTAATTGTTGAACCCAACCATTTATGAAATCCATAGAGCATGCTATCAAAATGTCTTCTAGATTTTGAATTGTCCCATTAGATTGAAAGTCTTTTTAAGGATGATAAACTGTGCTAAAACATAACTATGTATCAAAATCATGGTTAATTCTTTGCTAGAACATTGAGATAATCCTTGGATCCTAATTAGAAATAATTGAAAGTCGTACTCCCTGAGATTTCACATGTTCCTTTACATATATACTGACAGGTTAATCATGAGATAAATCATATTTAATATAAATTAACTATGCTGATGTCATAAAGAGATTGACTATAACCCATATAGTACTATAGTAGTTAGATGTTTTGGGAAGGCTGAAGAAAAATACCCAAGTGATATTTCAAATTTCCATTACGGTATGGGTAATGGTTGTAACATCCCATAGAAGTTTTTTCTCAATGACTTATCTTGATGATAGACCAACCTCTGAAATATTAATTCAACAATATATCTTTTCATGTTATCCCATTTTAAATAATCATTTAGGTCCATGCACATATTTTTGATTCTAGGATTAATAGATAATGACAAACTATGAGCCTTATACAATAGCTCCTTAGTTAATTATCCTATGGGAGGAATACACAACTAGTTCCTAAACCATATTCTATTACAAGCTAGGTTTAATTCAGGAACATTTCTAACATTATTTTGTAGCTCTACGTCTTCATTATATGCCTCCTTAATCTTCACCTTTATAGATGGTTGAAAAATGATTTGAGAAATATATTTTTCCCCCCATTCCAATTAAAGTTCAAGATCCTTCATTTTAAAATTAATATATATTTGATCTTTTATAATCCTCATCATGGATAGGCTAGCATGGTCCTTTTGACTCAAAGCATCTTCCACCTTGTCTAATTTCTCTAGGTTGTAATATATTGATGAGAAATAACCTATACTCAACTAAAACCATCTTCTTTAGTGCATATTCATCTCCTTATGTGTGAAAATATAATTTCAAATTTTATGATCTATATAAATATCTAAAATTTCCCCATAAATACAATGCCTCTATATCATTAGTGGCATTATTTCCACAACTAACTCTAAATCATTATTTGGGTAATTTTTATCATGTATTTTAAATTGTCACAAGGTATAATCGATCACCATATTATTTTTCATTAGAAAAAAGCCAAATACCTTCTTGGATGCACCACTATAGATCACAAACCTTTATCCACTAAAATGTTGTATGAGCACAGGTGCATTAGATAACCTTATTTTTAGTTCTTTGAAGTTCTCTTCACATTCTTTTTTCATCATGAAATTAAATCATTTTTGAGTCAACATGGTGATTGGATTAGATAATCATGAAAAAACAATAACAAAACATCTACAATATCAAGAAAAACCAAGAAAATATCAGATATCAATTACTATTTTTGGTCTCATCGATCATTCAATAACTTCTTTTTTTTCTATATCAATATATATCCCTGCTCTTGAGATTATGTGACCCAAAAATGATACTTTCTGAAATGAAACTTTACACATGATAAATTTTACATATTGATTCTTATTTATCATGGTCTTTAGTACAATTATTAATTGATCTTCATTATCTCCCTTGATATTTTATTAGAAAATAATATTGTCTATAAAAATTACCATAAACTGACCATGATAGTCTCTAAAGACACTATTAATTAGATCCGTAAAGATAATAGGGTAATTTGTAAGACCAAATGGCATCAATATAAATTCATTGTGTCCATACCATTTACAGAATGAATTATTTGGAATATCTTCCTTATTTGCCCTTAATTGATGATATCCTTAAAAAATAACAATTTTTTAAAAGTATTGAGCTCTGCCTAGTAGGTGGGATAAGTCATCAATTCGGGGATGAGGATATTTTTTTGATAGTGATCTTGTTAATTTCATGATAATAATACAGAATCTCACTGATCAATCATTCTTCTTAACAAAAAGAATATGTGCTCCCCAAGGTGATGCACTAGGGAATATGAATCCCTTTTCAATATTCTCTTGGAGTGTATTTTTCAATTCCTAAAACTCAATTGGTTCCATTATATAAGTTTTAATTAATATAGGCATAACACCCAGTATGAAATCTTTTAAAAACTCGACCTCGTGATTTAGTTGAAGATCTAAAAATTCATCTGAAAAGACATCAACAAACTCCCATAAAATGGGTGTATTTTTAATTTAGAGTTTCTCCCCAACCATTTGAGATAGATAACCTTCATTTATAGGAAAAAATACCTATAATAAGGGTGAAACTTCTACTGGAAGGTCATATTCATCCTTGCATTGATAAATGATCATTGATTGATCCAGAATACGAAACATGGCATCCATTCCATGGAAAATGATATGAAATCCATATAGAGAAAGCCAATACATTCCATTAATCACATCAAATTACACTATATGATGGATCCAAACATTTATAGGAAGAAATTTCAACCAAACATCAACAAGAGATGAATTATAAACATTTATTGGAAATAATATGTCAATACGAGTTGTCACAGGTAACTCAATATCTAGTTATTGAGTTAATGTTGAGAACCCTTAGAAAATTATTCAAAAATTAAAGAGTGGGGGGATCCAAAAATAAATAAAACATTTGTATCATTATTGTGGATGGTATGTGTACCCTTTATCAGTTCATTATCGTACTCCACATCACCAATAGTGGTCACATGCGACTTTCCTTTTTATTAGTCATTAAGAGTTTTCTCATGTCAATCATCATAAATAACCCTTGGATTAAAAAATTGATGTGTATACTACCAAATGTCATTTCACTTGTAACATTGTTGTGTGGGAGGTGCATTCTGTGTAGCCTTTTCTCTATTCCCAAAATTAAAAATTGTTTTCCCATCACATTGGCATTCGACAGCCTGATAAACATATTTTCCACACATTAAATATTAACTATTCCATTAAAGACAATTTCTGCCATGTTTATTTCCAGACTTTGAGCATAAGGAAAAAATAATCTTATTTTTAGTGTGGTCTTTAGATTTTCCCTTTAATTCCATTATTCCCTGATAATCAAACCCTAAAGATGGATGGGTTGCTCCAATATCCATCTCAACCTTGAGATGAAGTAGAATTATTTCATCATAGGTATTGATGTCCCTTGTGGCTAATTACCTTAGGAGACTGGGTTTTAATCCACTAAAGAATCGATCAATTTCAATCACAAGTTAGATAAAAATTGTATAAGTATACGATGGAATTCTTGTAAAATTTTCTTCGTAGGTACCAATAGATTTATCATCCTTTTTTTAAGTTTAATGAACTCCTTCTAAATAATTGTTATAAGATTACGAGGAAAGTACTTATTAAAAAATAAGTTCTTAAACTCATATTAAATCTATGTATTCATATACATATCATTTCCTTGTATTATTGATAAGGTTACACCATTGATCAGATTCACCTTCCAAATGATAAACTGCTAAGATGACTGTATCATGATCTGAACATTAAAGAACTGATGATATATATTTAGTAGAATAGATCCATTTTTCAGCCACAGATGGATCAGAAGACTTGAGGAAAAAAGGTGGATACTACCTCATAAAGGACTAAAAAAAATGTTTTTACCACTTTTTCTTGTTTGGAAGTCTTTAAAGATTCATAGACTGAGAACATTATGTGAGTATAGATAAAATATCTTTCATTCCAACTCCCACATTTATTTTCTCAAGAGGAAAATCATTGCATTTCCCATTGCATTAATCATTAACACAGTTCGTCCGAGTTCCAACCATTGATTAAAACCATGAAGCATATTATGAGAAACACTAAGAATAATTGGGAAAATGTATAACCAATAAAAAAATTTCAATTTATTACACTTTAGGTTTTATCCGAGGTTATTCATGATCATTTCTAAATCTATAGTATTGTAAACTATACTTTGATATATCCTTTGGATTCTTACAACTATTTTCTCATCCTAGTTTCAAAAGGTTAACTATACCTTTCCTCTGATACCAACTATAACAACCCATACTTTACATAAATTAATATTACATCAAAATTGAAGAATATTAATTAAAAAATATAATAGAGCCATGACTGAACGGTATATGTATAGTGTATTTAGAAGTTGGGAAGCATAAACAACTGATTCATAGGACATATTTATTGTCTCCCACTTATTTAATGATAACTATAGCAGTTTCTGATATATTTTAATTAATACACTTCTTCATGACCTGGGGAAACGAAACATATGAAAGGTTAGGCTCAGATGCTCATTATGGGTAATTGAGGGAGATGTCAATAATATCATAATCATAAGACACACGAACATTGAATTTGAAAATCTTTTCCTACATATGAATGATCGTTATATCATGCCATGGGATAAATAATGAAATTTCTTAAGAATAAATGAACGTAATCCCAAAAGTCATAACATAAGACATTAGGTTTCTTGGAATACTCATATTGGTAGAAAATAATATCATATTAGACAAGTCTCATTTCCAAGACTATCTGAGTAGACAAATTCCATTACTGAACCGAGTTCACTCCTCATTCCGGCCCTGTACTACTGAACTGAGATCATTTACCATTGAAACCATCACTATGTCATGAGCTATAAATCATTAAACAATTAATTGGAGGTAGATATAGTTCTTATCCATATCATAATGATTTAATTCTATTGTGTTCCACAAAATCATAAATAATTCATCACAGTATAACCCAAGGAAACAAATGTGTTCCTTGAACATTATTCCATCATAACATAAATTCATAAATGGATTTTATATATAGAATTAAAACATAAAAATAATAAAAATAAAATAATAATAAGTATAGAAACATAACCCTCTATAAATAATTTCATCCATGATGGGAATAATTTTGATAAAACATTTGAAATTAATTCTTTAGATTAATATTTTTACTTATTAAAAAACATTTTATTTTCTCCAAATGCCACAAAATTTTAATTGAAATTAATTTAATTAAAAATAAAAATAAAATATTATAAAGTAATATTGATGAAATAAGGTGTAATAAAAGTGTAAAAATCTATTCATGTCATATAATTTAAATGAAATCATTCATCTCGTACTTTTTTCAGAAAGACAAATGGTACCTCATATTGAAAGTGAAAAAAGATTCCTTTCATACCATTCCGTAAATATTAAACCATTGTTAAAATTAAATTTAAAAAATATTACAAGTATATAAATTTTTTTATAATATATATGTATAAAACATAAACATGGATGATAAATATACCTCAGTAAATACTTAAGTAAAAAATATCAAATAATAATGAAATTATGAAAGTATCACTTAAATTAGGTCCGTTTTTTTTGTATGTACCCAAAACTATTGTATAATGATTAAAATAATTTCATTGACATATTTATGAGTCATATTAATTTTTTATTTGACATTATATGTGATCATATCATCCTCGGTTTGTTAGTATCATTATTACTCGTCCATCAGGTGTTAACTTCCTTATTTTCGTACGCATGTTTGTTTGAATAAGTTTCTATTCCACATATTATTTTATAGTTATATCATATAATAAATTATATTAGTATAATATATATAAAATTCATTCATTCCATTCATTTATATAATAATTTTTTAATGAAGATCATGTATAATGAATCATATCGCATCATAGCGATGGTAGGCCGTAAGTACACACGAGTGACACAATCATTCCCATAACTGTTGAATGGTAATGAATTAGATGGTGTATAATATTTCAGAATTAATATAATTTTATAATAATAATATATAGTTATTATTTCCATCATCATACCCATCCAATTAATATGGTGGTAAAAAAATATTGGTGAAGATGGTAAGCTATATGTACGCACGTGTGGTGATTTCATTTTTCGTATGATAGATTCAAGATAGAATATGGTTGGTTTTTAATAATAATTATATCTTATTATATATGGGATACTAGATTTGTTACTTTATTATGAAATAAATAATTTATATAACGTATAATAAGACAATATATTGGAATAATCAGTTGAAGAGATTACATCTTCTTCGACGTGCTCCCTCTAAATCTTCTCTTAAAGCTATAGTATTGGTATTTGAAGAAAAAAAGAACCTCTAAAATGTAACAAGGGATGCTGAAAAGGGAATATTTAAGGTTATTTATAATATTTAAGGCTCATGTTGAAGTTAATAGGTGAGGGAGGAGGTGCACTTTTATAATTGAGGTGACGGGCACTTTTGGGATCTCCAAAAATATTAATTTATAATAAAATAAAAACAAATAATAAAACCTAAAAATTTTCAAAATTTAAAAAATGATATTATATTGAGTTTAATATCATCATCCAATAGATTTATGATGTATTTTTAATTATATTTAATCCTTTCCATTTTGATAAACAGTTAGTTATTCAATTAAATTTTTAACAAAGGTAACAAATATTTCAATATTATAAGGGTGTAATATTTACTTATTTGATATTAATTTGACCATAAATAAATAAATTATAACATTATATATGATAAAATTATTATTATATATTTTTTAAAAAAGTATTATTATTTTTAAATAATTTAATAAAACATTATTTTCATAAATAATCAATATTGTCAATTTTTACACTATTAAATTCATTGATTTAAAAAAATATAAAGATAACATTTTTACTTAGAAAAAAATAGTTATATTAATAATATGTATAGTTCAAAAATAAAATTAAATGGAAAAATTTATTATCCCAAATTATATATATTTTATTAAATTTAAGAACATTTATTTTATATTTTATTTATTAAAATAACTACTATAATAGTTTTGTGTAAGTATTTTATACACTTATTTTTTCAATAAAAATTACAAATAAAATAATATGTTGAATATAAATCTACTATATTTCAGAATCATACATTTATTGGGATATATATTCTATAAAATCCATCATTAAAATTGTTATTCATTTTAAGACATGAATGTGACAAGTTTATCATAACTTTAAATAAAATAATATATGTGTCATAATGTCTTCTATAAAGAACAAAATGTTAAATAACTAGAACCTTGGATGGTTATGATCGATTTATACTCAACCAATAATATTTGGTTATGTTTTTAGGTATTATAATGGTTGTTATTATTTTATTAATTATTATTTTATTGATTTATCATCACATAAATAATTTTATCATCATTAATGTATAAGTCTTTAAGGTAAATAATTATATCTAAAAAATTAAAAAATTATAATGATAATTAAAAAAATTCGATTCAAATGATTACTTATAATCAAATTTATTGTCTGTATAACCTTATATTAAAAATGATATAGTTATTTAAATTTGAGTAATACATATTTAGCTTTTCGTTAAATAAATTAAATTAAATACACTAATCTCATACAAGTGGCCTCCAAAAGTCCCCATTTAGACCCAAGGATGATTTAGTTCTAAACATTATCATAAAATGATATTTGGACAAGTGTTATTGTAATTTCATAATATTACTTTTCACTTAATTACCAGATTTATCCATTTACCCAAATAATAAAAATCACCAAAGTTACACTTCATAATACCCAAAAATGAAATTAAGAAAATAATATAATTTTTAATTACTGATTAAAAATAATTAATCCAGTTTTTTAAATTCAATGCATATAATTTTATTTAATTCATTTTAAATTAATCTCATAGTCAGAAAAAGAGAACGAGTTTTAAAAGTTAAAACATTGTAAAATATTGAAATATTTTTGCATCTGAATTCAATGTAAAATTACTAATAATGAAATAAATTATTTTGAATGATAAAAATATATTCTATCTAAATATAAAAACTATTCAATATTGAAAATTTAATCGTTTAGTGTATTTTGAATAAAAAATATTTTTTCAATTAAACTTTAGTGTATTTTTACTATTTATCAAAACATGAATGTTAATAGAAAAATATCAAAAATTTATTCAATGTAAATTTTTATATATCTCTTACAAAAAACATTTTTATTTTGTCATAATATAATTATTAATTTATCAACACATGAATTTCAATGTGGTTATATATTAGAAGGCATACAATTACCCTTTTTTCAAATATAGGTTTTATACATCAAATAGGGTTTATTCATGCCCTATGACAAATATATATATTAGATGAATATAAAAAATATAATTTACTATATAACACATTTATATCATTAAATTAATTTACTATTATTAAATCACTGAATTTATTAATTAAAAAATACAAATATATAATTGATTTATATTTTTTATAAATAAATGGTAGCCAATGAAATCACCATAAATTTTCATATGTGATTTATATTTATTAAGACAAACCTAAAAGATAAGTTAAAATGGTAATTTTTTACTAAGTGTCTCTTGTGTTGGTTTAAACTCCGGATTGTGTGCAATTAATATTATTGAAGAATTACAATTATTTTAAAAAATATTTTATAAAGACATCTGGGTGTTAAAGATATCACCATAGAAGAGAGTCATGTTGTTTTTGTGAAATTTAATCTTATCCCTAATTAAAATTTCCCATTTTAAATCATTGATCACATAAGATTAGTTTCCTATCTGCTATCAATTCCAAAAAAAATATTCCTCAAGTTGATGATGCATTCCATGTATCTCTTTTGAGAAAGTATATACCAGATCACTCACATGTACTAAATTTTGTCGTGGTTCAACTGGAACATGACCTATCTTATGAGTAACAGCCAACAGAGATCGTGGGCTGTAGAGACAATGTTATACTAAACATGAAAAATAACCTAGACATAGTGTTATATAGAAATACAATGTTTTAAGAGGTGACATGAGAACCAGAGTAAAAAAATGAAACAGAAGTACCCAACCTAATTCTCCATCGATATTATGAGTTAATATTTTGGGGCTGAAAATGAAAACATAAACTTTGGAGTAATTGTAGTTAATATTGAGTGAAATAATGGATTGTTATTTATTGCGAGAAATGTGACCCTTGAAATAGTAATATGACCATTGGTCAAATATAAACATTGGTTAATATATACATTATTATATTTATATGTTGGGAACTATATCTATTGGTAATAATTTTATCATTGTAATTATTTTTTATATGTTGTAATAAGAAAGTATTATTTATGAATAATGGAGAAAAGTGGAATCAAATAGTAGAGTCGGGCTCTTTGAACGCATTTTTCAAAACATTGGAAGGAGGTTGCATCACTGGGGTTCAACCTTGACAATTCCCAAGATGAGCTTCAACAATTGATGTATTAACAAAATCATCTATGAGATAAGTTAATGTTAGTTGAGATTACCACTCTGTAAATGTTATCAGAGCCACCCTATCAAACTAACATTATTACAAACATTACCCTTAGGATGTATTCATGTGTAATTATAGGTTACATGTCCAGACCTTAATTAAATAAATTTCGATTTCCATTGAATAAAAAAAATTTATTCAATGAATCATATTTTTAGAATAATTTTTTTTAATAAAATATAATTTTTAAGACCAATTTCATAAATTTATTGTTGGACCCAAATAAAAAACAACATTATTTTGATAGAATACGTACAATTTTATAATAAACTCTTGTATTATAATTTTTTTTATTGAATTAGTGTTATAAAAATATCATATTTATATATATTTGATGAAAAATATTATAATATCCTTGTAAATTTTATAAGTGTCTGAAATTTGACTTCATTCTAAAAAATATATTTTTCAATAAATAGGGTTATTTATATTTAAATGAAAAAGTTATAATAGTTAAATAATTATTTGGATAAAATAAATATTATATTTTAAATCATCACTTTTAAATAATGTTATCAAGAAATTTTGAGAAATTTATAAAATACATTATTTTTTCAGTGAAATTTAAAAATACAGTTTTTGGTTGTATGTATATTTTATGAATTAATATTTATTTCAATATCATGTAATATATAATTAAACATAATAAAAAACATAAAGTATTTTATTTTATTAATATTTACTTTTTAATATTATTTAATCAATTGAAAAACCTACAGTTGACATTCCAAAGTCTAAAATAGAAAATTTGACATTAAAATAATTATTTTATAGATAATCTACATTTCCATATCCAAATAAGAATTGAAAATTGGGTTTTAGTTATAATGGATAAAAATATCATAAAATGAGACTAAAATTTTCAAAAACCATTAGAAAAAAATATTTTTATGTTAATGGATTTTTAATTTCCACAAACTAGATCTCCAAGAGAAATATTTAAAAATTATTTAACAATTTATCCACATTTTCCATAAATACAGACCCATTTCAGCATTCCCCTTAACTACAAATACATAATCTATGATGTTCTAGTCATTTTTCCTTTTAAATAGTCCCCTAAAGGTTTCTTTAATCTCATAAGGTTCCATCTTCATGATTTAGGAGCAGGTTTTCATGGTAAGGTAATTATCATCATCTTCTTTTCCAGTCCTGCAATTCTTAATATGCATGTATTCTAAAGGGTATGGTACATTTTTTCATATACTTATCGTCATACCCTTACTTATTAAATAATTTTTTATCAATTTTTTATTTTCCTTCTATCTCATTTGTCCTGTTTAAAATCGATTTCTTAAATCTGTCATGCTATTGAATTTACTTATCAAATTTTCCTCTTTTACATAAGAAATTATTATATTGTGAAAACCCAAACCATTTATTTATCTATGATTATTATCATAGATTTTAATATAATTTATTAACTTTGGGATTTATATTTATGAAACCCACATTCCCTTTCCAAGGGAGAAAAATGATGTTATTGTCATGCCTGGACGCCCTTATGTTGTCATTTGTTATATGAAACAAATAATTTAATTTCCTGAAGTTATTGAAAAAATTATTTATTATGTAAATGTGGCCAAAATAAAATTAATACATATGAATGGTGTTTCCTAATTGTGAAACAATATATTGGGTAAATAATTAGTTATAAAGAATACATTTATTACAATTCCTTGGTGAATAACCATGGAAATTTGGATTTATGACACCATGGTGAAAAACCTTGGTGATATGCTTATGAATTCCTCATTTAAATATTGTATCAAAATTTCCATTTTATATTTCTTGTTTTTTTTATTTTTTATGCATCATTTTCTATTGATCGTGTCATATTGTTATACCTCATGGTCTTATTGATATTCTTCATGATCAAATGTTAACTCTCTCCCTTTATTATTCACTTACTGTGCTCATGGTAACCCATTTACATTGATTTATATCCCCAGGATATGAGATATAGTTAAATTAACTTAGGGTGAACCCATAAATAATTCATTAATGTAGATTAGATGAATTTTTTATGTGTTCAGGTATTATATTACTAATTTCCAAGAAACTAACATTAAAAATATCATGTGTTTTGTTAAATATAATAAAATTTTTATGTAATAAAAAGGCAGAATGTCATAACCACCTACCTCAAAATCAGGCTCAACAAAAAACATGATGGGATCTACACACCAAGAGAGGAAAAAGGATCACTAGAGAAATAGAGAGAGGGAATAACACTGATTCTTACATCTTAGAACTAAATTCCATAAGAAAAATGGTTGGCAGAGAGGGTAGATTAACATATACTTTGAGATACCCATGTGACTAACCACAACCAACCTGAGAAAATGCCTCCAGAAGAGAAACACATGAATGAATATACTATGAACTGATATAGATCAAAAATCAATCAAGAGACACCAAAAAAACACATCCAAACACCACTTCCGAACCTAGATATCAAGATAGAATTGAAGATATAAAAGAGAAAATAACAAAATAAGAGCGAAAAACCTATAAAAAGATCAATGTGATGACTAGAGAGGTTTAGAAGAGTGAAATTAAACCCAAAATTCATGGTTTAGTCCTAGGGATTGAGAGAGGTGGTACATATTGAATGATAGAGGATTTAGACATGGAGAACATAGAAACACACAATGAAGAAAGAATTTAGGTCATCAATCCTAGATTAATGAGGTGAATACTGATGTTTTAATTTACTTTGAAAAAGAAAATTCATCATATTAAAAATCATGTGTAACTTATTCAAGGTATGATAATCATTCATAGGTTGAACATTTTCAATCTTTGAACCAAACTCACAGATTATTCACATATTTATTTCACATTGTGAGTATATAATTCACAACATGAACCTTTATTTAAAGCTAGAACCTAGCACCAATTCCTTTATAAAAAACCCCCAATCATCTCTGATTACCTCTAAATCCAAATTACAAACTCTTATTCATTAAAAGAGATCATATATCAACTGTGTGGTTAAAATTACTCAATTTTAGTGATTAATAATTTCTATATAGTGGGTGGTATCCTACATCACACATATTGTAATATTTTCATATCAAAATCACTAAAAAATTAAAGTAAAGAGAAAAACATGCACTTCATATTCCATGTGACACAGAATAACTTATTATTCATTATATACTAATGTGGTAATAAATGCTTTAATCTAACTTTAAACCATAAAACATGATGTGAAATCGAGAATATTTTCATTAGGATTTTTTAAATCGTAATGTAATAAGTTTAAACAAAGCCTGAAAAAATCACTCAAAATCTACAAAGATGATTCCAAAATAATTTTTATACATATATTTTTTCCATATTTAATGAAACATAGATAATTTATAATATTTTTATAAGATAATTAATAATTATTATTATTAAAATAATTTTGATATATTCTAGATCATTTGAAAATAAATTAAAGTAGTAAAATAAATAAAGGTTTATATGTTTTATTTAAAATTGTATAAAAATTTACAACATGAACTCCACTGATGATATATTTACTATAAAATAAAATTGGAATAATAATATAATTGGGAAAGACTTATAAAAGTAGTAAAATATAAATATCTAATATGTAGCTATTGGTAGACCAGAAGATGATAATAAACCCTGATTTTTTGTAATGAAATATACATTCAGATTGACAGAATAAAATTTATGCACCTGAATAATATAATTATTTTCAAATTGGGATATATAAATGAATAAAAATGATTAAAAATTTTACTTATACAATCGAACCCATTTTACGAGAGCATAATCTTACCAATCAAGATTGAAAAAAAAACTGAAATACTTACAGATTAAGAATACTTAGTAAATTTTCATCATATATCAAATTCATAAGTCACAAGCCTAAGGATTACCATCTAATCCAGTAATATAAACTCCATTTATTTATCATCATAGAAAAACCATAATCAAACACATAGATAGAGAAGATAAAAATAGGTTTCCTCCTGGTTCTCTGTTGATCTTTTGAAATTCAATGTATTAAAATAAATAAAATCCAATAAACTCTCATTCAATCAAGGAAGGTAATATAAACATAAATAAGTCATAATCTTAGTAACCATTGAATAATGTTAATTAATTTTAAACCTTAATAATCAAAGGTGTGATTCAAATCAAGAAAACATGTGAATAGAAACCGTTGATCACCAAGGATTTGGATTAGATCAAGTTGAATATAACAGAAAAAACATAAGAAAACAAAAAAATTAATTTCTAGATTTATAGGATCATTGATAATATTTAATTTAAGCTTTATTTAATTTTTATATTTATTATTATTATTTAAAATTTACCCTTGACAATGTTATTTTGAGAAAATTTCATTGAAATTCACGAAAATGTTGAAAATTATGTGTTTTAAATATGTGTTGAATAATATAAGAGTCACCTTGATCTAGAGGGAACAAAAATAAGAAAATAAGAAAAATAAGGAAATACATGTGGTGAGATTTCATTGTAACATACTATAAATAAATAAGAACACATGATGTGATCCTGGGAAACAACATACTAAAGGTTAGTGTAAAGACCCACAAATTTCAAGGAAATTTTGTTTTCTTAATTTTCTTAGGAATTTTACAAGAGCGCAGAATCAGACGGCACCTGATTCCGAGGCCCGGTGTGCCCGGAATCAATTTCCGAAGTTTGGCTCGGGTACGTTCAGTGAACGGACGAGCGAGTTTTTCTATGTTTTGAACTGGTGCCCGGAATCAAATTCTGAGGGCACCGATGAAATCGCAGCGCCGGTATTTGCTTAGAAACGCCTCTTACGGAGTTGCGTTTGCTCAGACGTGGTTTTTAAATTTTGGGGCTTTAAGTCAGAAATAAAATAAAATTTGTTCGACAACTTTATTTTATTTCACTTAAGCTGCTTGGAAGTCACTTGGAAGCCACTTGAACTGAGTTAAAGCGGATAGGGTGCTATCCGGAAATACCCTACCCCTTGGTAGGATATTTGTGAGGTGGGGCCCGCACGAGCCCCGCCGTTTCTTTCGTTAAGTAACGCACCCGCGAAAACCCGTCAAAGTAACTGAAAAGTCAACCGGCGCGTTTTCTTTAATTTATTAACAGACCATTTAATTGGACGGTTTATTTCATGAATTAAATGGGCTGTTTCATTCGTTGAATTAATTCAACGAATTTAATGGGTCGTTACTTACGTGTTTGCGTTCGTTGGAAAATTAATAAAATAGACAAACTTGTCTATTTTGGAGGATTTCTATCGTTGTGCAAATTCTCTGAACCTCCACTCTCCTCGCGAAGAACGCGAAGAACGCGAAGAACGCCGGTGACCAGAATTCGACGACGCACACCGTGATCTGCGACGTCGACGAGCTCTACCCGCGACGTTCTTCGGCGACGCCTCTTCTTCCGCGGCCGATCCTCGTTCGACAACTAAGGTGAGAAACAGATCGTTTAATTCTCCCTTTTATTTTCAATGACAACGGATTTAATTAATTAAATCCGTTTGTTCTAGATCCGGAGATCGTCGGCGCGACGTTTTTCCCGCGGTGTGACGAACGTCTCTTCCGCGACGACGCGACGATCCCCTCCTTCCGCGATGAGCGATTCCACGACGACCTCACGTCCGACGGCGACATCGAGGTAGGGATTTTATTTTTCTTGGTGATTCGTTCCCGTGATCTAATTCTTTTTAATTAAAGAACCAAACTTGAACAATTTTATTTTTGGATAAAATTGTGGCTGCCTTAATCCCTCCCGATGATTTTATGACTAACGCGGAGGGTGCGGATCTAACGAACAAGACCCGGCAACCCTCCGCCGATCTTTTTTGTTGTGCGGATTTGGCGGACGACGACGAACCGTGCATCAGGGGCGATCCGTTGATCCCGCGGTGAAGATCGGCCCCCGGGAGGAGCTATGGCGCAGACGGGAGGCAAAACGAGCCACCGGAGGATCCACCGTGGCTCGGCCGCGGCGGCGGCGAACCGCCGGACCGCGTCCACGGTCCGGCCACCCAGCACGCGGCCCGCGCGGGCCGCGTTCCTCCAAGCCGCGGGTCAAACCCGAGATGGTTTCTTCGGCCAATCGGCCGAAGCCGAGCCGGGTCGGGCCGACCCGGTTCGGGTCGACCCGGTTGGGCCGACCCAGGGGGTGGTTCGGGCCGGGTCGCCCCGGGCCCAGAACCCCTGTTTTCGGGCCCTCTTCGGTCATTTGCCCATATCTTGGGCCTGGGACCTCCGATTGACGTACCGTCAGCGGCTACGCGATACTTGGTTCGAGATGGTCATTTCGGTATATTACACTCAAGGTTTAGGAAGACTTTGGGTTCAGCCGGGTTGGTTCGTACACGAAACTAACCGGGCCCTCGGAGCGGAAACGCTCATAACTTGAGCTACGGACGTCCGATCGACGTACCGTCAGCTCTGGTAGTTTCCTCTAAGTGAGACAGAACTTTTGGCATACTCCGCCCGAGGATCGGACACAGGCGGAGTACGGTCGGGTTGGTTTTTCCCTAAAAACCAACCGGGCCCCTAGGACGAAAATGCCAATAACTCTCAGACCGGGCGTCCGATTGACGCGCCGTCTGTTGCGTTGAGATCCTGTTGTCGATACGGAACCTTGGGATACATCAACTTCGGACTACGTGTCAGTTGATGTATCAGCCTCTCGGCTCGTGGAGTGGACACTCCTAAACGAGCTCGCTGTGTGCGGGAACCCTAGCGCTGGCTGTGACTTCGACGACAGAGCAGAGATCCTCCGTGGACTGCGACGACGACAGAGCAGAGATCCTTCGTGGACTGCGGCGACGACTGTGTAGAGATCCTCAGTGGACTGCGTCGACTACTGCACTCAGCGATCCTACGTGGATCAGTGCTACAGGTCCTATGTGGGCCCGATCCTGTGTGGGTCCTTACTACCGGTTCAGTGTGAGCCACTGCCTACAGGTTCTGTGTGAGCCCGATCCTGTGTGGGTCTTTTGCGGGGGTTAGTACCTATCGATCCTTCGTGGGTCCGATGACTTAGATGGATCAGTGATCATCTCTGACGTCATCTGAAGAAGTATACCTGGTTGAGCTGAATCTTATGTTACTCTCCTTTGTGGAATGTGTTGAACTAACCTATGTGGATTTACTGTTTACTCTCCTTTGTGGATTTGAGTCTTGCTTTCCTGTGTGGATTGAGTTGTTCTTGAGCTCGTGAGGAGAGCTTGAATTGGGGACTTAGGTATATGTATGGGCATATACCTAAGTCGAGTCAGATGTTACTTCGTGATTGCACCTTCCTTTTGTGCTATATCCTTTGTGGATTTTGGGAGACCATCGGGGGTCTCGGGGTCCTTACTGAGTAGCTTATACTCACCCCTGCACGGGCTATGCCCGCACCTTGTTGTGTTGGATGAAGACGACAAACAACGCTGATCTCGGTTGGGGCGTGGAGCAGGACGGTACCTGGAGGCAGACCACTGGGCGGGACGTGCTCGGAGCGGACGTGGGACCCGAGGAGCCTGTAGGCTATCTGTACCCACCCTTCAGGTGGGATTGCCAGTGGACGACACGAGGCCGCCGTCTTTTCTTCAGTTGCTGTTCTTTTTCCTTTTCAGTTGTACTTTCAGTTGGGCTTGTATTCCGGCCCCCTTTACTTTTCTGCACTTTGTAGTTACTTTCCGCTTGCTGACTCTGTGGTGGTTGTTACTTATAAAGGCAATGCCTTCCCTGTTTACCGGGATTTTACGCCATGGTGCTAGTCGCCAGCGCCTAGCCTATGGAAGGCGGGCTTGGGGTAGTCCCGGCACGGGCCCCGAGGTCGGGTCGTGACAAATTGGTATCAGAGGCGGTCTGTTCTACCACAGACTCTGATCGTCTTTTCTTTCTATATGAAGCAATAGTGTTTAGTGTATTGAGTGTGGTTATCAGTTCAGGGAGCCCAGTGTTGGTGCTGCGGCCGACGTATCCGTACACCAGGACCCTGACTCCTGATTTCCGACTTAATGCATGAAAACATTGATTGCGTGTGTGTTTCATGTTTTCTTTGTGATTACTTGTGTCAGCTCACTGGGTATACTGATCTGCTTCATGAAAGTCTCAAGTTTTCCTTGTGATTACTTGTGCCAGCTCACCAGGTATACTGTTCTGACTGTGGTGCTCTTGTTCTCCTTTTCAGGATGGCCCCGCGACGACAGCCAGCTAGGGTTCCGAGTGTAGGGCGTGACGGCAGCCCACCGAGCGACGAGGCCTCGGTGCAGGGCCCTTTGCCAGCAGTGGCACCGGCGGTAGCTTTACCCGTCGAGCCACCGATGCTACCAGTACCAGACGCTGACGATGCACTCGCCTCAGGGCACTGCATGAGTTTCAGAGCTAGCGACCGCCCAGGTTTCGCGGTGAGGCGGACCCCCAGGCCGCCGAGGACTGGCTAGAGGCGGTGGTACTGATCTTTAGGCTAGTGAGGACACCAGTGGATCTCATGGTGATTCTCGCGGCGAGCCTCCTGCAGGCGGCGGCAGGACGATGGTGGAGCTTGATGCTCCAGGTTCACGATGAGGCATCCTTGCTCTGGACGGACTTCGAGAGCCTCTTCCGCTCTGAGTTCGTCCCGGCCACCCTCCGAGCGGTGCGCATCCAGGAGCTTCTCCAGCTGCGCCAGGGCAGCATGACGGTCGCTCAGTACGCGGCGAGGTTCACTAACCTATCTCGCTACTCGACCGACATGGTACGGGACCCCTTCTTCCGGGCCCGGACCATCGAGCAGGGCTTGCGACAGGAGATTCGGGCGTCGCTGATCTCCCTCAGCATTCCGACCCAGGCGGGAGTGCTGGAGCGAGCCCTCCTGATCGAGAGCTTCCTGGCAGAGCCTTCTTCAGCGGCAAGACCTAGCGCAGGGCGGCAGGTAGCTGAGTCTTCGGTAGCAGGTAGCCGACGGATGACTCTCGGGTCCAGGCAGACAAGACCCCCACGCAGACGGCCTCAGGACACCGGATCAGCAGTGCGGGGCACACAGCGGAGTGCCAGCCTTCCGAGAGGCAGGCTGTGCTACTCCTGCGGTGGGCAGGGTCACATGGCTCGTGACTGCCCGACTCGCCGATCAGAGGAGCAGCAGACAGTGGAGGGGCCACCCAGGCAGAGGCAGAGGGTCGACTGTGGCGGTCCACAGGGAGGAGGCGGACGAGGCAGAGGAGCTGGCCGAGCAGCGGGTGGTGGGCGACGCTTCCAGGCTCTACCCCCACCACCACCAGGAGGGCCACCTCGACCACATGGAGCTGGCGGGCAGGGACAGGCCCAGCTCCAGGCAGTGGAGGCCTACGACCCCAACATGCCAGAGATGATTCGAGGTACGATCTGTGTCTATTCCACCCTTGCTGCAGTACTTATAGACACAGGAGCGAGTCACTCTTTCATAGCCTCTGCCCTTGTTCGGAGCTCGGAGATTCCGACTAAGACGTTGGCTCAATCCTTACGGCTAGAGACTCCTACAGGAGCAGACTCGACGATTACGCACTGGTGCCGGCAGTGTGAGCTTACTCTAGGAGGCGAGAGCTTCGGCTGGGATCTCCTTGTAGCGGCGTCGAGGCCTTACGACGTCATCTTGGGCATGGATTGGCTATCCACGGTTCATGCCCAGATCGACTGTTTTAGGCGCAAGGTGCGATGTGTTCGCACCGACGGGAGCAGGTTTACCTTCACCGGCGAGAAGGGAACCTTTGCAGCACAGGATGGACTTCCGCGGAGGAGAGTGCAGCCCATCTCTCATCAGTTGGCTAGCCTCATCCTAGGAGCAGTGGACATGCGGAGTCCAGTTTTTCCTGCAGTGGTGGACCAGTACGTGGACGTCTTTCCCGACGACGTTCCAGGGCTACCTCCTCGTAGAGAGGTAGACTTTTACATCGACTTGTACACCGGGACAACCCCGATATCTACTCCAGCATATCGGATGGCCCCCGCCGAGCTTCGAGAGCTGTGGGTACAGTTGGAGGACTTGCAGAGCAAGGGGTTTATCCGACCCAGTGTTTCACCCTGGGCTTCCCCGATTTTGTTCGCCAAGAAGGTGGACGAGAGCTTGCGACTGTGTGTCGACTATTGTCGCCTGAACCAGGTGACAGTGAGGAACAAGTATCCGCTGCCACGGATTGATGACCTCTTCGATCAGCTCAAGGGAGCGCGGTGGTTCTCGAAGATAGACCTCCGGTCAGGCTATCATCAGCTCAGAGTTCGAGACGAGGATGTGCAGAAGACGGCCTTCAGGTGTCGGTATGGCCATTATGAGTTCTTGGTTATGCCGTTCGGCGTAACCAATGCTCCAGTAGTGTTCATGAGCCTCATGAACATGATCTTTTATCCATACCTCGACCGATTTGTCGTGGTCTTCATTGACGACATTTTGGTATACTCGACGACTGAGGAGAAGCATGCCTACCACCTGCGAGTTGTGCTAGACACAATCCGAGAGCACCAGCTTTATGGCAAGCTCTCAAAATGCCAGTTCTGGTTACGTGAGGTCCACTTCTTGGGGCACGTCATCTCTGAGGCGGGAGTTGCAGTGGATCCCGCGAAGATCGAGGCAGTGCTATCTTGGGAGCCACCCAGGAGCGTGAAGGAGGTGCGGAGCTTCTTGGGCCTAGACGGATACTACCGGAGATTTTTGCCAGACTTCTCCAGAGTTGCTGCACCACTCTCAGCCTTGACAAAGAAGGGGAAACCCTTTGTGTGGTCAGACAGATGTCAGCAGAGCTTCCAGGAGCTGAGACAGAGATTGACCAGCGCACCTATCTTGAGGTTGCCTGAGGAGGGAGTTGGATACGTAGTTTACTGCGATGCATCAGGGACTGGACTCGAGTGCGTCCTGATGCAGGAGCGGGCCGTGATCGCCTACGGATCACGTCAGTTGAGGCCGCATGAGCAGAACTACGCCACTCATGACCTGGAGTAAGCAGCAGTGGTCTTCGCTCTGAAGACTTGGCGACACTATCTGATGGGCGAGCGCTTCACAGTCTTTTCTGACCACCAGAGTCTCAGGTATATCTTCTCTCAGAAGGACCTGAACCTGAGACATCGGAGATGGCTTGAGTTCCTCCAGGACTATGACTTTGAGATAGTCTATACTCCTGGGAAGGGGAACGTGGTAGCCGATGCCCTCAGCAGGAGGACGGGCATTCAGCTACTTGAGGAGGCGACGGAGTAGCTAGCCTCCTTACAGATATCCTTCGTGGATAGAGACGGAGCAACCTTTCTTCAGTCTCTCACAGTCTCTCCTCCACTTCTACAGCGGGTCAGAGAGGCTCAGCGTGGGGACGCTGACTGTGAGGCCCGGCGTGCACTGATATCCTCAGGTCAGGCGCCTTATGGTTTCTCCCTTGGAGCAGAGCACGACATCCATTTCAGAGGACGTACCTTCGTACCAGTCGCTTTACGAGAGGAGGTGCTGAGAGAGTTTCACACTTCTCCCTTGGTGGTACATCCCGGAGCGGCGAAGATGTACCAGGATCTCAGACGACAGCACTGGTGGCCAGGCATGAAGAAAGCTGTGGCAGAGTTCGTTTCGCGATGCCTCACCTACCAGCAGGTGAAGGCAGAGCATCAGGTACCAGCAGGCTTGGTACAGCCCTTGGAGGTCCCGGAGTGGAAGTGGGATGGCGTATCTATGGACTTCGTGACTGGACTTCCACGCACTTCCAGAGGTCACGACTCCATTTGGGTGATTGTCGACCGACTCACCATGTCGGCACACTTCTTACCCATCAGAGAGCAGGGCTCAGTGGAGAGCTTGGGACGCCTTTACGTCCAGGAGATCGTACGGCTTCACGGTGTGCCATCGTCTATCGTCTCCGATCTAGATGCTCGTTTCACTTCCCGGCTTTGGAAGGGGTTGCAGGAGGCGTTCGGAACGCGGCTCCATCTGAGCACAGCCTTCCACCCTCAGACGGATGGTCAGACTGAGAGGACCATACAGACACTCAAGGACATGCTCCGTGAATGTGTTCTCGACTTTGGTCGCAGCTGGGAGGACCACCTACCCTTGGTGGAGTTCGCGTACAACAACAGCTACCACTCCACCATCGGGATGGCACCATACGAGGCGTTGTACGGCAGACCCTGCAGATCACCGTTGTGCTGGACAGACACTGGGGAGTCAGCACTCGTGGGACCAGAGATGGTCCGATCCATGACAGAGAAGGTCCAGATCATCCAGGAGAGGATGAGGACAGCTCAGAGCCAACAGAAGTCATATGCTGACAGGAGGCGGTGGCCACTAGAGTTCGAGGATGGCGACCACGTCTTTTTGCGTGTCTCACCTCGACGTGGTTTACGGAGATTTGGCCGAGGCGGTAAGTTGTCTCCACGCTTCATCGGGCCTTTCCAGGTCCTCAACAGGATAGGAGAGGTGACTTATCGCCTGGCTCTACCACCTCAGTTGCACCGGGTGCACGACGTCTTCCACGTGTCTCAGCTGAGGAGATACGTGCACGACCTGACGCACATCATCGACTTTGGGGAGCTGGACGTGGACGATGGGGAGACTTTTGCGGAGGTCCCAGTGGAGATCTAGGATTGACAGGAGCGGGTCCTACGTGGGCGGTCGATCCCTCTTGTGCGCGTCAGATGGCAGCACGGGAACCTCCAGGAGAGCACTTGGGAGCGGGAGGCTCAGATGCGTGCTCAGTACCCCCATTTGTTCCCCTAGTTTTTGATGTATCTTTACGGGGACGTAAAGCCCTGAGGTGGGAGTAATGTAAAGTCCCGCAAATTTGAAGGAAATTTTTTTTTTCTTAATTTTCTTTGGAATTTTACAAGAGCGCAGCTTCAGACGGCACCTGATTCTGAGGCCCGGTGTGCCCGGAATCAATTTCCGAAGTTTGGCTCGGGTACGTTCAGTGAACGGATGAGCGGGTTTTTCTATCTTTTGAACCGGTGCCCGGAATAGAATTCTGAGGGCACCGATGAAATCGCAGCGCCGATATTTGCTTAGAAACGTCTCTTCCGGAGTTGCGTTTGCTCAGACGTGTTTTTTAAATTTTGGGGCTTTAAGACAGAAATAAAATAAAATTAGTGCGACAACTTTATTTTATTTCACTTAAGCTGCTTGGAAGTCACTTGGAAGCCACATGAACTGAGTTAAAGTGGATGGGGTGCTATCCGGAAATACCCTACCCCTTGGTAGGATATTTGTGAGGTGGGGCCCGCACGAGCCCCGCCGTTTCTTTCGCTAAGTAACGCACCCGCGAAAACCCGTCAAAGTAACTGAAAAGTCAACCGGCGCGTTTTCTTTAATTTCTTAACAGACCATTTAATTGGGCGGTTTATTTCGTGAATTAAATGGGCTGTTTCATTCATTGAATTAATTCAACGAATTTAATGGGTCGTTACTTACGCGTTTGCGTTCGTTGGAAAATTAATAAAATAGACAAACTTGTCTATTTTGGAGGATTGCTATCGTTGTGCAAATTCTCTGAACCACCACTCTCCTCGCGAAGAACGCGAAGAACGCGAAGAACGCCGGCGACCGGAATTCGACGACGCACACCGTGATCTGCGACGTCGACGACCTCTACCCGCGACGTTCTTCGGCGACGCCTCTTCTTCCGCGGCCGATCCTCGTTCGGCAACTAAGGTGAGAAACGGATCGTTTAATTCTCCCTTCTATTTTCAATGACAACGGATTTAATTAATTAAATCTGTTTGTTCTAGATCCGGAGATCGTCGGCGCGACGTTTTTCCCGCGGTGTGACGAACGTCTCTTCCGCGACGACGCGACGATCCCCTCCTTCCGCGACGAGCGATTCCGCGACGACCTCACGTCCGACGGCGACATCGAGGTAGGGATTTTATTTTTCTTGGTGATTCGTTCCCGTGATCTAAATCTTTTTAATTAAAGAACCAAACTTGAACAATTTTATTTTTGGATAAAATTGTGGCTGCCTTAATCTCTCCCGATGATTTCATGACTAACGCGGAGGGTGCGGATCTAACGAACAAGACCGGGCAACCCTCCGCCGATCTTTTTTGTTGTGCGGATTTGGCGGACGACGATGAACAGTGCGGCAGGGGCGATCCATTGATCCCGCAGTGAAGATCGGCCCCCGGGAGGAGCTATGGTGCAGACGGGAGGCAAAACGAGCCACCGGAGCAACTCCGGCGGCCCGCGGAAGGCGGCGGCGGCGCGGGTCGCCGGTGCGGCGGCGCCGGCGACCGGAGGCGGCGGCGCCCGACGCGCCGCCGGAGGATCCGCCGCGGCGGCGGCGAACCGCCGGACGGCGTCCGCGGTCCGGCCACCCAGCACGCGGCCCGCGCGGGCCGCGTTCCTCCAAGCCGCGGGTCAAACCCGCGGCGGTTTCTTCGGCCGCTCGGCCGAAGCCAAACCGGCAGGTCCGGTCGGCCGGGCCGCCCCCTGGCCGGACCGGACTCGGCCTAGCCGGGTTGGGCCGGGTCTGGCCGACCCGGTTCGGGTTGACCCGGTTCGGCCGACCCAGGGGTGGTTCGGGCCGGGTCGCCCCGGGCC
This sequence comes from Viscum album, assembly GCA_963277665.1. NCBI lineage: Eukaryota > Viridiplantae > Streptophyta > Magnoliopsida > Santalales > Viscaceae > Viscum > Viscum album. Next base: position 1,229,790,569 of record OY728133.1, on the reverse strand, counting down.
CAGAACCCCCGTTTTCGGGCCCTCTTCGGTCTTTTGCCCATATCTTGGGCCTGGGACCTCCGATTGACGAACCGTCAGCGGCTACGCGATCCTTGGATCGAGACGGTCATTTCTTTATATTACACTCAAGCTTTCGGAAGACTTTGGGTTCGGCCGGGTTGGTTCGTACACGAAACCAACCGGGCCCTCGGAGCGGAAACACTCATAACTTGAGCTACGGACGTCCGATCGACATACCGTCAGCTGTGGTAGTTTCCTCTAAGTGAGACGGAACTTTTGGCATACTCTGCCCGAGTATCGGACACAGGCAGAGTACGGTCGGGTTGGTTTTGCCCTAAAAACCAACCGGGCCCCTGGGACGAAAATGCCAATAACTCTCAGACCGGGCGTCCGATTGACGCGCCGTCTGTTGCGTTGAGATCCTGTTGTCCATACGGAACCTTTGGATACATCAACTTCGGACTACGTGTCAGTTGATGTATCAGCCTCTCGGCTCGTGGAGCGGACCCTCCTAAACGAGCTCGCTGTGTGCGGGAACCCTAGCGCTGGCTGTGACTTCGACGATAGAGCAGAGATCCTCCGTGGACTGCGACGACGACAGAGCATAGATCCTTCGTGGACTGCGGCGACGACTGTGCAGAGATTCTCAGTGGACTACGTCGACTACTGCACTCAGCGATCCTACGTGGATCAGTGCTACAGGTCCTATGTGGGCCCGATCCTGTGTGGGTCCTTACTACCGGTTCTGTGTGAGCCACTGCCAACAGGTTCTGTGTGAGCCCTATCCTGTGTGGGTCTTTTGCGGGGGTTAGTACCTATCGATCCTTGGTGGGTCCGACGACTTAGATGGATCAGTGATCATCTTTGACGTCATCTGAAGAAGTATACCTGGTTGAGCTGAATCTTATGTTACTCTCCTTTGTGGAATGTGTTGAACTAACCTATGTGGATTTACTGTTTACTCTCCTTTGTGGATTTGAGTCTTGCTTTCCTGTGTGGATTGAGTTGTTCTTGAGCTCGTGAGCAGAGCTAGAATTGGGGACTTAGGTATATGTATGGGCATATACCTAAGTCGAGTTAGATGTTACTTCGTGATTGCACCTTCCTTTTGTGCTATATCCTTTGTGGATTTCGGGAGACCTTCGTGGGTCTCGGGGTCCTTACTGAGTAGCTTATACTCACCCCTGCATGGGCTATGCCCGCACCTTGTTGTGTTGGATGCAGACGACGGACAGCGCTGATCTCGGTTGGGGCATGGAGCAGGACGGTACCTGGAGGCGGACCACTGGGCGAGACGTGCTCGGAGCGGACGTGGGACCCGAGGAGCCTGGAGGCTATCTGTACCCACCCTTCATGTGGGATTGCCAGTGGACGACACGAGGCCGCCGTCTTTTCTTCATTTGCTGTTCTTTTTCCTTTTCAGTTGTACTTTCAGTTGGGCTTGTATTTCGGCCCCCTTTACTTTTCTTCACTTTGTAGTTACTTTCCGCTTGCTGACTCTGTGGTGGTTGTTACTTATAAAGGCAATTCCTTCCCTGTTTACCGGGATTTTATGCCTTGGTGCTAGTCGCCAGCCCCTGGCCTATGGAAGGCGGGCTTGGGGTAGTCACGGCACGGGCCTCGAGGTCGGGTCATGACAGTTAGTCCTTGACTACACAACATGTCTATAGTGGATGTAATATCATGCACCTAACCATACAATCCATGATTAGTTGATAATTATGAAACTACACACCCTGTGAGTAGTTCCATACATGCCATGTTTCACCCACCCCAACAACTGAAGATGGATAAAAGTAAAAGATGGGTGTATAAACATATAGAAAACTAAAAATATAGATCATTTAATAACAACATGATTTGAAATTATATGCCTGAAATATATTTAAGAAACACTAAAAATATAATTCTTGGGAAGTTAATCTATAAATAGAAGAGGAATCCATAAATGATGTTTATTTTCTTTTTACCTAGTCCAGATTCATTCCTATTTTTATTTTATTTTATGTTTTCTTTTATTATTTTCACTATTCAACTTAAAATGAAAATATATTATACCCATGGGAAGAATTGAATCTATACTCACCAAATATTTACTCCCATGTTTGGAAGAGACTAAGAAATCATGTACAGGGATTATGAAATTTTGATATATTTTTAATAAGTTAATTTTCTTCTAATCGTGGAATTTTCAAATTAATACTTATTTAATTTTGTGAAATATTCTAAAACCCTTTATACCTACCATGATGGACCTAATATATTCAAAGAGTGTGAAATTTAAAATTTCCATTATATACAAATATATAATCATTTCAATTAGATGATATATAGTCTTTAAGAATATCCATACCAATTCAATAATATTATAAATGAAAATCCAAAGATTAATTGATACTAAAAAATTTATTTTATTTATATACCATGCTTAACATATGTATATATTAATCCTCATGATTTTAATAATAATTTAAAATATTAAAAGGAAAAGGAAAAATAAAATTTTTTATGTTTCATTTCAATTCTATAACCACTAAAATCTAGATAACATTCAAAATTATTTCATTAAAAACCATTAATATATTCAATTTGATAATTATTCAAAACATAATTTAATAGAAATTATAAGCTAGATATCTATAGAATAAAACCCATACATATATTACCAACCTAGTTAATTAAATTTAATGTAAAATATAAATTCACATTTAACATACCTTATGATGAGTGTGAGGAATTATTATTGGTCCATAACCAAGAATTGGAATTTCTTCTAAGGAATCATTTTTTATTGAAATAGTTTTGAGTAATGTTATTTTATTCCTCCATTCTTTTGATTCCAATTTTTATATTTATTTATTACACATCAGTATTTAGTTTTCTGTTTTTTAAAATATTAGTGCATGATATTTTGTTTACTTGAATGAGGTGATAATTACATATGGAGGATTTACTTCACTTAATAATGATATTATGTACAATAATTGAGTGATAAAATCATATAATATGGTTTATAAAGATAAAAATAAGGAAAACTATGAAAAACTATGAAACATGATGGTATATTGAACACCTTTGATCTAAGGAATGATATTATGAATTATTCAACCTCTAATCTAGGATATTAATTTCAAAAGAATCCTATATTGATGTTAATAATTCAAAAAAATATGTAATATGTAGAACTACAGAGAAAAGAAACCAATTTATCATATCTTAAATTTACTCAAATTATTTGATAAATTTTGATATAATAAAGTTTTTATGATGAAAAATGACTTTAGTTATATATATGTTCTTTAAGGTCCCAAGAAAATTAATTGATAAAAATATAACACCCAATATCTATCTATACTTGGGATATAATAGTGTAAAAATTCATTTTCAAAATACTTAATATATATTTTTTGAAATTAATAATAACATCCATGAATTTAAAAAATAATAATGGATCACATTTTATTGTGGGATGAGATATGTATAAAATACTATTAATAAAAAAATTACACCATGGACTCTTTCCTGGGATACAAGTATTTTTTTATAATTATTAAATATTTTAATTATATTTTGTATTAGATATAATAAAAGAATAAAAATACATGAGAAAGAAAATAGGGGTGATATACAAATTATTGTACTAAATTTATTCAATATGTTTTGAAAGAAACTATGTGAGGAAAATTCAAAGAGGATAATTACTCCATATCGATGCCATGATGATGATTTCTTCATAATTTGATGCCAATGGTAAACATATTAATTTGATAAATGTTTAAAACCAGATATGAGAACATATTGTTTAAATAGTTTTAAACATTCCATTTAGTTATATATGCTACACAAAAAATCCTTATTATTATTACATAACAATGAACTTTTATTCTTTATCCTAAAATCTCAGAGCATGAAAACATTTTATACTACTACCAAAACATATACAGTTTCCATTTATCACACTTTTTTTAACTAAACATACACTAAATTTTTTATACAAATTTTAATTCATTCTAAATTCCCTGGATTATAATGAATAATGGCTATCTATGTAAGAATTTGATTTATTTTTAATCATTACATTTTTATTTTGATGGGTTTTGAATTTAAAAGTGGTTAATGAAAGATATGAACCACAATCGATGAAATAACATGGATATTATTATTTTTTGAAATGTAAAATATATACTATTGGATACTAGATGGACTAGAATTAGGCAAATAATGCCAAGGTAGTGGGAGGATGAGCATAATTGGACCACCATATAGCTAGTGTCCCATTTTAGAGAATTTATTGGACACCAACTACCTAGAGGGGGTTAATTAGGTATCCAATGGCCTTAACGAGATATTTATTCTATATAATTTAAATTAATTAATTAGTTAAAGATTATATAAACATGCATCCTCCTGATTTTAAACCTATACAAACCCGAACCAGTTTATCACTCTATATTACTCCTCTAAAGTGATATATTTACTATAATTTACTATATATAAATTTTTTATTTATTAAATTTTTTCCAATGGTACGTATCCATAATTATATTAAGTATTTATCTAACATTATCACTACTCTTAATTTATGATCCATAAATTAGAATATTTTTTTTTATTTTTTGGATTTTTGTATGATTGAGGTAGAATCATCCAATGATATTAAATGAGTGGGATCCAAATAATATGTGTTTCATGCTCCCTAAATAATTACTCTATATTATATTATTATGTTATATGAGATGCTGTGTATGTGTTGGTGAAGAATTGAGAAGGAACCACAATGCAATAGAATATAGCTTCCATACATGTTGAGTGGTGAGTAAGGATTGTCTCAAACAAGATAGATCCATTTGGATTTATAATTAAATCACATGGATTTTAATGTTCTGGTTTTTTATAGAACATATTAGGGATAGTTATATTTAGAACCCAAAAGGGGTGTGATTTCATTTAACATGAGTTAATGGACCTTGAGAGGTGACTATGATCATTCCTCAATTTGGGGTAGCTTTTATATATGATAGGTTAGTGTTTAGTTAGCCTCATTTTATAGTTTTGGTATAGTTCGTGGTCAATATGAATCATTCATCATGCTATGGGTGGTCAAATATTTTTTTTATCCATTATAAGAGAAGTTAAGGCTTGAGATAAGTGTAACCTATTATATAACACCAATTTTGTGGGTTTTGTGAGAGAATTGGGTATACTTAGGCATATATGATGTGTTAGTGACATCCTTTATTTATGTTTGGTGATAACCTATTCACCCTATCCAATTTTCAGAGTCGTGATAACATATTATTTCTTTTTTTATATTGTGATGATAACTTCTTCACCCATACTTGTTTATTGGGTGGTTGTAAAATACTCACCCTTTCTTATTTATAGAGTGGAAATAAACCATCAAATCATTATTTTTTATAGAGAAGTGATAACTTGTCTAAAAATGTTTTGTTTATATAGTGGTGATATCCCATTCAACCTTTCCTACTTTATGAATAATTATATATAGTTAACTATTGCTTCAATTAGTGATTTTTGATAACCTTTTCATAGTTTATATATTTATTGAGTAGTGATAACCCATTAAGCCTTTATTTAATTTGTAGATAGTGAAACCCTTTATACGTTGTAATGATAGAATAATTTACCTTATATATATATTTGTATAAAATCCATTTACTCTATTTTATTATATTAGTTATAGATGGATACACTTATGATATATCATTATCAAGAGAACATTAATTCAAACATAGCATTCTAGTTTCATTCTTATTGTGACCATACCATGGGGTTATCCATCCCATACTGACACTATATGAAGAAGGTATGTTATCTCATCTATGTGAATTATTGACACTTCATTTTGAGACAAGTATTATATTTATTATTTATTTTTTCCAAATCATATTATGTATGAATCCATATATATTTTATTTATTTAGGAACACCATTATTTCTTGAATATCTATTATATTTATGTCGTGCTATGTATATATCTTGGTGGGTATGAAAACATAATGTTCTATGATGAATGTAAGGTCATGGACTCAATATCCAAGAGATAAGTTGGAGATGAGTAATAGGGATTGGGATATAGGATTGAGTGGGGACATGGACCTAGTTTTATCATTTATCCATTATTATTTTTCGTTATGGATTATGTATTGTATGTTATTGACCTAATATGAGATAATACATATGATGTATTCCATGTATTACATTTACATGGGTTAATATTTTATTATAAAATGAAATATGGTTTTATGGTTTTATTATCATCAAAACTTCCATATCATGTTGTTATATTACGGACGATGCATGTTTATTATTTCATTGAGATTTATGGTAAATAGACAGAGGGTGTAGCCTCCTCATGACATCTGTGGACTCTCATTACAATTTGATATCCTCGAATGCATCAGTTGTAAAACATTATATCATATATTGGTATATAATGGGTCGTATAGATTGGTTCAAGTTGGGGAATTATAAATTTTGTTATTTTTTATATAAAATTATGATTTATAATTGTATATATTCATTTAAAATAGTTATCTATGTTTTTATTTATTTGTTTTATATATATATAATATAGATTTATTTTTTCATTAATATATATATAGTTTGTCTGTATTATTTATATATATGTATATAACATGTTTATATATGTTCCACACACACAGACACATATCTGCACAAATGTTTATATATGTGGACATGGATGAATATATATTTAGTTAAATATATAATTTTATATGAATATGTACATATGTCATTGTGTATATGCTATATTTATAGTGCACAAACAGAAATACATTTATTTATTTTTTATATATAAAGACATAAATATTTTTTTTCATATTGGTTATATATATTGTACATATTTTGTGTACATATATATATATATATTATTTTTATACATACATACATATATGCATATATAAAAATACATTTATTTGCACACACATACACACATATTTTATTTATAATATATATATATGTGTGTGTGTTAGTGTTATTATATACTATTTTTATGCATGTTATATATATTATTTTTATCATATATATGTCTATATGTTATGTAATATATATATATATATATTATATTATTTATATATATGTTATTATTTTTACATAGAAAGACAAAATCATTTGTTTTTTTTTAATTTTTTTTAAAAAGTGTAGGTTTTTAACTATTTTTAAAAATGGATCCTATGAGATGTGAACCTATATTTATGAAGTTCACAATCATCCATGATTTTTTGTGTTACTTTTGGGCTGACTTTCCAAAGGGTGGGGTTATTGAAACAGACTAGAGACAAAATGGATTTTACATTTGTTCACGGGGATAGGTTTTTTTGGATCATTCACACCATATTTAAGTTAGAATTATTTCCTCCTCTAGTACTCTCTAACAGATTTTAGAAATATAAATGAATTATTTGATGATTTCATTACATGAATTTCCATTTATCCGAATGAAAATGACTAATTATTGACATTCAATAATGGGAAATCATTTTTTGGTATTATAGGTTCCCCATATATCTATTTTGGGTTGGTTTGATTAAACTATGGATTTTAAAATTTGAGCACAATAATTTATCTAGGTGTATGTTTTTATGATGTTCATATCAAGACCATTATAGATAATTCATATGTATCCCAATAAAAGGAAGAAGTACCCAAATATTAATATTATATATAAGTGGACAAATCATAACTTTTAAGTTCATTTGATAAGGGCCATTATGGTCCCGTTTAAGGTTATTCATCCTTGATCAAGTGATGTGATTTTAAGAACATTTTTACAAGAGAATTTATCAAAAAATCAACATTATCTAAAATGCATGATATTATATGAGGTATGAATTCATTAAATATGGACTAATAAGAAAAATGGGGCGATAAAGTATTTGTCGTGGACTTATGCATGAAAGGAACTTTATCGATCAACATGTTTTTAGTAACTAAATAAATGTGCATAGTTTTCTTATAGTTAATATTATCCAATGAATATGTTTTTAGTATCAAAGGGAATATTCCCTAGTGAGGTCATGGTTGGTATCATTGGGAATATAGACATATGATGTTTTGATTAGGGATTACACACATTAGTAGGATCTTTTATTCAAACTAGAAGATGCCTTAGGTGAAAAACATTTATTGACTTAAACATAATAGGATGCCCTTATATGTTTCCACCTCTTACCATTTTATTATTAGATAAAGAAGGATAAGTAGAATAATTCGAGATATAGCATCATGAGATAGTGGAAAAGGCATACATTAGATTATATTCCAATATATGTTTATATGTTTCATTGAGTAGACTAGGTATGAGATCATAAAGGAGGATATGATTGTCATTTAATCCAAGTAGGAGGCCCGTAGTGTTCTTGCCTCAGTGATTGGACTTAATGAGTCCCCTTGATATTATGGATAAGAAAATGTTGTATATAGGCTAGAAAATATGATAAACATGATCTTGAATTTTTTTTATCCAATTTATAATTATATATATCATAATTATTAGTGGAGAACATGATAATTATTTCCCTAGATGTTTTTTCAATTAGAGGGAAAAATTCAGTGGGCTTTTTATACGATTCCAAATCCTTGTTATCAACGGAATTCATTATTGAAGAATTTTAATATGGCATGATTATGAAAAAAATTGCATGTCATAAAGATTTAGGGGTGGAATAGGTAGTTTATCACCCATTTGTTGAAATTTGGTGAATATGGAACCTAGGTAGGAGATCTTGGTGAAGGTAGCTGATCACATAATGATTCACTATTATATTCCACCCTTCTTCATCTATGATAAACTATTTTTTATTATAAATTTGAAATATAATAATCATTTTCACTTCTCATTTAATTTATTTAATTAATTTTAAATCAATTTGAAAAGATTAATTTCACTTGTTTTCATGTTTTCATCATCGGTGGAAGTGATTTGTATAGTCCAATATGAATCCCACACAAAATGTGATGAACTCCATTGAACCCAAGCACATATGGGAATTTATTTTCATATTTTTAAAATTATGGGCCACAAATTGCACTTAAATATCATTGGTGGATCCCTTGATATGTTTTTATAACTCATTATAAGAAACCTCTTCTAAATTTATTTATTTATGGAAAAAAATTAAGTGATATATTTAGAAAATTAAAATGGTTTGAACTCTTTAGTATAACATAGTATTTTGAAAATATCTAGCATTATTAAATTATAATTGACTCCAAATTTTAAAACAATAAGTAATAAAGATCCTAAATCTATTATATATGTTTTTCAAAAGCTAATTAATTTATTTAATCTTCTAAATCCAAACCACAATTGAAATTACCACAATAAGGGTCTAAAAACCACCATCCACCTTGCCTATAAATTATTACCTTGGGAACCTCATTTGAATGTTAGACAGAGGTTAAAGGATATAAACTTTTGGACAAATTTAGGGTTATTATCATCACATTAGAGATTTTATAGTAATTTATCCAAATCAAGTGATCCAAAATTAAGAAGGAGATCAACTTTAGCCACCTCATACTCTTCAGGGAATGCTAAACAGTTGGTGGTCATTAAAATGGAGGTACATACAATTCATCTGATCTACAACACATATATCATATAACATTTTGTTTTTTTGTTGGTTTTAATAATTTCAAGTGTTTTTATCATTATGTATTTTGAAATTGGATTTTATATAATGTTTCTTTCAAAAAATTCACATGTTATATTAGTCGATGAAAACTAAGATAATAATTAAGAAACTTATATTATTTGGAATGGAAAATGGAGGATTTTATTCAATTTTAAATACCATTGAATTATTTTATAACTGGATATCCCAAAACCATGAAGAATATTTATAACTTGGTTAAATTATAGTTACACCATGATCCATGTCTAAGTCAAATAATTATGGGTGCTGGTGGGTAACCACGATTTCAGTCAACCTCAATAGGGTAAATACTCCAAACCAAAATACATTTATAAGAGAAATGATCTTGATATGTTGCGTTGTAAACATATAGTGTTCAATATAAAATCAATATCTTGAAATTCACTTCATTTTTTATATTTATATGTTTTTTATTCATTTGTTTCTATTTTCAAAATCCCAACCCTCTATTAGTATTTTTGTAAATATTATTAATAATGAACACATTAAACATCAAAAAATACTTTATAGATAAATCAGGATCAACTCTGTCCTATATATAATCATGAAAAAACTAATTAATATAAAATTAAATGATAACATGTTCAAATTTTTGGAAATATTGTCATATAGTTCTTCATTATTGTTTGTGTGTTTTGGGTAATATATTTGTGTATTTGGTAAATGTTTTTCTTAATATTCTAATCATGTATATGTTTCTTTGTTTTAATTTATTTTCTATATATGTTTTATTCATGACACATTCCTCTATGAGAGAACTACCGACTTTCCAACATGAACCATAGAGGATCCTACATTAAAGAATCTAAGAGACTCAAAATAACTCTTTGAAGTAAGAAACACAACACATCAAAAAACACAAACCTTGTTTATTAAAAGCTAAAATTTAATTCTATTTTGAATTATATCAAATGGATGAAAAAAATGAACATTAAAGGAATTAACATTACTTGACACTAATTATCATCCCACTTGCATCTAACTTCTCATGGAAGAACAAATTTCAAACTAGAATATGATTTAATTAATTGGTCACCTAAATTCCATGTAATTTTTGGAGAGTAAAAACATCAACTCATAAAAGGATTTAGAACAATATTCATAATATTAAACCTATGGTAATGGATGATAAACCCATAAAATGAAGAGAATTTCATTTTTCTTAAATGAAATTATAGAAACAAAATATATTATGTGAATACCCAAATTCGAGTTTAGGGAAAAATGAAAGGAATTTTTATTGAAAAATAACTCACAACATCTTGAACTGAAATAATAAGAAAATAAATTTGTTTAGTAATACAATATAATGTGGAGATAATATATGAATGTTTTCCACACTACCAAATAGATGGACAACTTTTAATATAATATGTTTTTAAAGGGTTAATTCCTATTTATCATTATTTAATTGAATTTTTTGTGGATCTCTAGAATCCAACAATCCAATACCTATAAGCACCCCACTAAAAACACAACATAAAACATTCAAAATATTGATTCAAAATCCATTTCTCCTATTATAGGAGTTCATGAGGTGCATAGTTATAATTTTTAGTAGATGGTGGATATAAATTTAGATGCAGTAAGTACCCAACCTAGAAAAAAATCAATTTACCATATGAAATAAAATCCTCATCCTCCTATTTGTTAAGACATCTATATAACTGACACCCACTACTAATATAAAATCCCATAATTGAATGAACCTTCCAGAGTTTTGAGTAAATATTCTCAATCCACCCATATAACCAAACCATTAAGAATGAATCACACAATCTATATATATTTTTGGTAAATAGATCCAATACTACTAGTTATGGGGTATTATACAAATCCTCAAAAGTCATTAAACCACCCATGGTAGAATAATCATCCTCCTCCATTGAGAAAAAATCACCAACCACCTTAAAATACATTCCAATACCCCATATAAAACTCAAACCACTCATAGAAGTGTTAATGAAAAAATTGAATAAAATAATCTACAATTCCCAAAAATAATAAAGTATTGCATAAAATACAAAAAAACTAAATTAATAAAACCTGATGACATGGTTCTGGAAATTCGAAGTCAACGGTTGGGTAAAATACCTTCTCAAATAATTTTTAACCTAAGATATAATGGATATATTAATTCAATCGCAATTTCATGTAGTACTAAGCCTAAAAATAAAATAAATCTTCTATTAGAGTAATCCCATCACAAGGAAACCACAATTATAACCATCCATAAATATTCAATTGGGGAAATTCCTTAAATTTAGAGAAGTCACACCAAAGGAAAGAATGCGTACATTGATGAAACCCATCGACAAAAAATTTCTATTCAATTCCCCCAAATTTACACAAAAAAAATTATATAAAAAGGAACTATACTTTAAAAATAAATATTGGAAACATAAAAAAAAGTTGCTTAACATTTCCTTGATTCATTCTATGAAGAAAACATCATGATATGATATGTTGTTAAAGGATATGTTCACCCATTGATATAATATTTGTGCTGATGAAAGGGTGTGATTACGGAGGAACTTCTGATTATTAATCCACTAATCACCCCCCACAAAATACAATAAACCTAGATCTTTTTGAATTCCATATACCATAGAAAAGGTTTTATTTTTTGATTCCATGCTTAATTTGTGGGCTTATATAAATATTCTTCCTTAATCCATTTTCTATTCATTATAGGTTTGGAAGATAAAGTCTATAATTTTTAAACTAAAAAATTAAAGTACCACACACCCCACTAATTTGATATAAGATGTTTATGTGTGGGTTATTAATTATGTTATTAAAATTGATTTTCAAATTCATAAAGATAATGATGAATGGATGAATGGACATGTCCCATTTATATTGGGAAAAAATTTCAAGAAAACCAAAAAACTCTTATAAATATATATAATAGTAAATTAAATATGGATTTTTTTGTGACATTTTCAACTTTAACATCCTAGATGCAATGAATAATCCCTTAAACTTTCATTAATCTCCATCATTGAATTTAAATAAGTTCTCAATTTCCCCCAAAAAACACCTTTTATTCATGTGGTCCCATTTATGAGTCTTTATTATTGAAATAAATGATAGGTAATGATTTATTTGTTGAATATTATAATAGTATAGAAAAATTTCATGCATGTTTATTAGTTGATGATTCTTGGTTGTTTATAGTAAAAATTAAAATGAACAATTTTGAATAGATATTGAATGTTTAATACTCATCAAAGGATGTTACCATTAAGAATTTTTATGATATCATGGACCTATCTATTTCTTGTTCCCACTCACCAATCGAAAATACGCTAGAATTAATACTTAAACAACAACCTAAATATTTAAAATATTTATATATTGTGAATTAAAATAGGTTACCAATAATAATTTTCTATTTACTCAATCAAGGGCACAAATTTTTATTTCATTACCATTTAAGGGAGAATAGTAAATAATTTAATTGAACAATTGCAGATATTACTAGTAGTTTCCTATAAATTTGGATGCATTAGATATTATATATTTATGATATGAAACTAGTGATGTAGGCACAACATTGAATGAAAAAAAAACTCCATGATTTAATTTAAATATTTATAACCAAATTATTGGATATTAGAATAATTTAACATATATATGATATCTAATGGGTTGATTCAGGGTAGGTTATTTCAAAGATAACCTGTTTAATGGTAATCGAAAATAAAAAAATGAATTTTTACCAACACATGAGAAAAATAATTAGCATGTCCATATAGAATATGAACTACTAAACCAAAACACTACATGGCACCATTTAAATTACCATTAATTAACCAAATTCTTGATAAATTGGGGAGGAAGTACCACTAAAATTTATAAGATGGGTATTTTTGAATTTTTTTTCACATCCATAATTCTCTTAATGATAAGGTAAAAAAACCTTCAATTACCCACTAGAAATTTTTTAGGTTGGTGGATTCCATTTTATATATGGAGTACTATAGGTATATTTTTGGGATGAATGATTATTTTTAGGATTATGTATTGAATTTCATGGAAGTATTCTTAGATGATTTTTCTATTTATGGTTCCCCTTTTGATGATTGTTTGAGTAGTCTAGGTGTTTCCCTATGTCTTTGTATTGAAACATTTTTTATTATATTATGGTACAATAAAGTATAGTTGAGGTGACCAATGCCTTAAATTCATTAATATTACATCATTTTTTATAAAAATTCATTAAATATCATTACCGTTAATACTAGAACCATAAAATAATAGTTTCATTATAGTATCATATGCATAAAAAACTGGTATATAAAAGTTCCACAACATATCCCATTAATTAATTTAAAAGTCTTAAAATTATTACATATCTAATACTAAGAACCATTCATCTTTACATGGAAAAAAAGATAATAAAGGGTAATCTTAGATTCTCAATATGGGTAAAAAGGGATATATCAGTAGTGATCATTTTTAAGCATAAGATGAGTATAAGGGTATCATATCATGAGATCAACATTTGTAAATAATACCCAAAAATTCAAATATCATAATCATGATTCATTTAATTATGAATAGAAGTTTATAATACAATAATGATAAAGGAATCAAGGAACATGAGCCCTGAGAGGATTACATTGGTATATGATTATGACATAAAAGTGTGGAATAAATTGTGTAATAATCATAATAATATAAGTCCAATGTCATGTCTATTGAGAATGTAATTTTTAACATGTTAGTCTTGATATTAACACCCATTTACCAACTCCGGTCTTAGGATAACGTCATGTGTAACCTCTGTTAGTCTTGGGATAAACTTTGATGTACCCTCTTTTGAGCTTGGGATGACATCTTATGTACCCTATTAGATTAATAATAAATAACATTTACCCATTAAATTTGAGGGATATAATTGATCCACATGTCACATAATGGTAATACATTCATATGTATTCCACAAGATTATGGAAACATTTATCATTAAATCATAATTAACCCATGTAAAAGATTTTTTTTCATAAATATTTCATCAACATGTACATAAACCATCCAAATAAGTAATAAATATAGAATCATTGGATCATATCCCCTTAAAATTATATGTAAAATCAATGGATGTTGTCATAAATCAGAATACCTATAAAATATCATTTAATGTTTTATTATGGAATATACATTTTTTAATTTTGAAATCACTTATTTAAAATATAAAAAATTAAATAATATTAAGAAAACATTTTTCATTGTAAATAACTATAGAAATGTGAAACGGAATATTCAAAGGAAATAATAGTCTTCCAGATGGGAAAACCAATTCATGTGGTCCACATTAAATCCAAATTTTTCCTCCCATTTTCTGCAAGAAGTGAAAGGATCTTGTTTGGAAAATGATAGGTAGGTTCCTTTAAAATATTTTTATTGAAATTAAATAATGGGTAAATTTTAATTTATAAAATTATCAGGGAATGTTAAAAACCCCTGAAATCATAATGATAAATATGGACATAGAAGAAAAGAATCTTATCAAAATAGTTAAATAAGGTTAGTTCTGGTTAAAAAAATTAATTTGGAAACTTCAGTACTTAGAGAGATGAAAAAATAAAAGTAAAACACTAAACATTTTTACAAAAATATTATTTTAAAATATATATTATTTTTATAGATAGATCAAATAATTTTATCTTTTTAAATTTAAGGATAAAAAATCCTAGTGAAAAGTGAGATTGTAATATATATATTTTTACCACTTTCATAACGTTTGAATAATAAAACTAATGAAAGAAATTAGATCAGATTAAAGTTTAAATACTATTAATATAATTATATTCACAGTATAACATAATATAGGGGTATTAGAAACACCTTATAAAATAATATAGATAGATAACATAACATATGTCCAAAAATATATATTTTGAGATGATAAACCATTTCAACTTTGGAAGACTTCAAATAAGAACCCATTAGATAAAATAATTTTAATTTTAACTTAAAATACCATGAATTAATAATGATATATCATATAATATATCAATGTAATATTATATACACCTCATAAATGAAAACATGATCATAACTTCAAACACATCTCAATTAAATAATATGTAGATGAAGAACCCTTACAACCTTGGCCTTTTTAATTGATTGATATTTATATAAAAAAATGATACATATCATTAAAACCCATTAATTTAATTAATATAGTGAAATAAATTAATTTTGTAGTAATCATACCATATAGAAAAATTATGTTTCACAGTATCAAAAATGTTTCATTAATTGGAAAATGAGACAAAGAATCCTTGACCATATGCATGACTTGATTTGTATGGGATCTAAACACCTATATAGAAAAAATTATATTGATTATAATTATATAACAGAACCATTTACACACTTATAATATCATATATAAGCCACTTATAAGATTACAAGACCAATTTATGAATAAATATTTATAAAAATTCTCGATTCTTTGGGATAATTATTTGTTTTCCAATTATGTTTTGGTTCAATAGTTATGGTTCATGAAATTTTTTCCTGGTAAATAAAATTAAAAATATTAATATTTTCATAAGTATTACATTTAATAATTTTACACAATTTTATAACCATTCATAAAAAGTTGTTATGAAAAATGAATTACAAAACATTAGGGAGATGATAGTCCTTACATGCGCCCGAGTGATGTTTTCAAGTTTGTTATAGATGGAAATAAAGAGCAATAAATAATAATTCAAATTCAAACAAAAAAATTTATGTAATTAATTTCATATATATAAATTTTATTTAACCTTATTATTATCCATATATAGTGTAAATTAAAAATGAATCACATCGTTTCTTAGACGTGGGGGTCCACAGGTACACACCGACCTTGTTATCATTTTCCAATAAAAGGGATGGTAATAAGGTAGTTAATATATTATAATTAAAGAAGAAGAATTTTTTCATAAATTCAATATAAATAAAAATTAAATCCATTATAATAACTAACTGTTAATTATGGTGATGGGAAAATAATAATATCTCCATGTGGAGTCAGTAGTCCTCAAATACAAATAAGAAGTAATTTTGTCCCCTTTTATGGTCAATATTCAAAAAATGGTTGAGGAATAATCATAATAATTTCTGATAATATATTTTATATTATATTAATCTTGTTTTTAGGGATATAATAGGTTTATACAAAGTTAAATAAAAAATAAAATTGAAATAGGTTGGTCAAAATTTTAACCTCTTCTATGAGAGACTTGTTTTGGCATACACCATAATCCATGAAAGATTAGTATAGAATAATATCAGAATCAATTGGAATAATTTAAGGAACATAGAATGTTTTTATTAGTTATTTTCATATATATAATTCAAAAAGTGTGTGAATAAGGGAGATAAATATGTTCCCTTTTATATGTGGGGGAGGGATATACATTGACTTACATAAAAGATTTCAATAATATAACGTCATGTTAATGTTACATTAGATATAAATATAAAATAATAAGAATTTAGGATAATTTTTTGTCTAAATTTTCCAAATAAAATAATAATTAGGCAATTTTACGTGGCATCAATACCTTTATCTATTAGTTTAACCCTCGATAAACTTGTTTAAACCTTAACATTGATAAAAAATATTATTATTTTTACTAATCATTATGGCCAAATATTATGTAGAAAATATTAAATTATATTAATTTTTTTGATTAAAAATATAGATTAAATTTTAATAAGATTAATTTATTAAATTGTAATAATTTAAATTTAAATTAGCGAGTAAAATGCATGGAAATCAGTTTGTAGAAGAATGCAATTTTAAGTAGAAAATTGAATTTACATCTATTCCTTACCATTAAATACCATAAAATGAATGTTAAAATATTTTATTTTATTTTTAATTATTATTTCTAATAAAAATAATTAATAAATAGATATTAATTTAATTTACTAATATAAAAACACATTACGCACTAAAAATAGTTTTTAGAAAAATGTGTTTTACACTAAAAATTGAGAATATACCAAAATAAACTATAATAATTATTCTTATGTAATTATTTTTATTAATTATAATTAAATTAAAATTATTTTACTTTAATATAAAACAAAAGGCATAATTATAAATTTAAATTACATTATTCAAGGAAACAAAAGACAGTTTTTAAAAAATCGATAATTTTCCCTATTCTGTGAAAAATAAATCTTTTTAGTCAAATACCAAAACATTATCCAAAATATAATATTAAAATTATTATTTAAAATATTAAATTGATTTTATACGTAACATTTTTAAATAAGATAAAAATTAATTATAATGTTCAATTTTTTTTATCAATACTATTTTCAAAGAAAATATATTTCTGATGAATAAAATGATTATACTAAAATATGAGTACTTATTTATTGTGAATAAATAAATAAATTTTCATTATAAAGTATTTATTTATATTTTTATAATGTGATTATTCTAATTAATGTGTCCTATTTAATAGATAATTTATAATGATAACATTTAATTAATATTTTTATAGTATATCACAATTATCCTAAAGATTAGTGTTGTGTGTTAAAAAGCTATCAAGTATAGTATAGTTTTAAAATAAATTTTAAGGGTGTATAATTATCATGAACTAAAATAAATTTCATCCTTCTAATTTTTTATTAGTAGTAAAGGGTTCAATCTTTCAAAATACCATTATTAAAAACATACATCATAAAAAGGGATTTTAAAACTTCCTTTGAAAATAGGAAATAGGAAACATAAATGGTTTCAAAAATAAAACATCTAGATGAGGAAAAAATAGTGGGAAGTGAAAAAATGGGAATGGAGGATAAATATAATTTCTAAAGAATAATTCATAATTATTGAGAAAATATTCATAAGAAACCTAATGAACACAAAACCATAAATCATTAAGGGGTGAATAAGACCATTAATTCATATAAAAATTTAAACATAAAAGGATTATATTTTTATTTCAAAATCATATTACTAGAGTGGAAGTATTATTTTCCCATTATGATATAGAAAATTTAAAAATATTATTAGTTTATTTATTTACATTTCATAAGAAGAATTTCTCTCTTTGGTTTTTCTTTGTTAAATTTCCAATTTTATCCAATCTCTTATGATAATAATTGAATATTCAAGATAATGTTTTCATAAAATATGCTCTAAAATTAACTTTTAATATATCATAAAATTTATGGTAGGATAAAAATTCATTCCTTATGTCTCTACATATTTAGAAAAACCAAAATGTTTAGAAAAAGTTATCCAATATGGATAAATATTTATATGTTGAAATAATACATTAATCACTAAAAACCAAACAGTTACACCTAAAATTTCACTTAAACCATTCCTTAAATAGTTAATCTTAAAAATCCTAAAAACCAATCTTACCTTATTCAAGAGGAAAAAATATTAATGATTTGGCCACTTATTTCTCCAATATTAACTGTTATATTTACCCCAAAAAATATAAAGTAGATCATAATGTCACCAAAGAAATACGTGAATACAATGATCAAATATTCTCTAAAAACATGATAATAATTTCCCAAAATAAAAAGAATAACTGTTAAATCTAAATGAAAGAATAAATTATTTAAAAAATCAAATATAAAATTTTTCATTATTTTAAATATTAGAATAAACAATATAATCCATAAATCAAAAAATGGAATAAACTTCATCAAAGATAACATAAATCACTCATTGATATTCAGTAATCAATTTCATGTTCCCTAATACTATATAATTGTCATTTCTAATATGAATAAAAACTTTATCCAAACTAAAACATATTATCTCAATATCAAGAACATATTAACAGTTATATATCCATCAATCATGTGATCTATAAATATATCACCTTACTACTAAATAACATTTCAAGGTTATCAGTTCCATTCGAAATATTCTTGAAAATCCCTTATAATAAAGTACGAAACTGTAATATTTAAATATTTCATGATTTATATAACTATAATATCATTAATTAAAAACTTTTATAAAATATTTATTGAATCAAAATGCATAAATAATTTAGTCAATCCACATCATTATTAATCTATTAACTAGGATTTATCACCTTATTCGATAAGACTTCAATCCAACCATGTGAAATATAAATCACATATTAATATTTATCAATCCTTAATTCAATAATTTTTTTTGAATTTTGAAATAAGAAATATTGTAAAAATAATTCTCAACATTCATGTTATATTCATAGTCTCTTCATCATAAATTATTAAACCTTTACTCATTAATGCTTTCCAATATTAATATTTATATTTTATGCTAGGACATCTACCTTTATAATTCCCATACTATCCCTATTATATAACATATAAACATTGATGATACCTTATAAAAACCATAATTTCAATCCATTTTGTTTAATGAAAATTTCAATTTTTTTATTTGGAAATTTAATTATCTTCTCCGTTATTTTAGACACACAAAACATATTCATATTACATTAAGATAATTTCCCAGGTTATTAATCCCATATTCTGAAAATTTAAGATGTTGAATTTTATTACCTCTATGGCCTATATAAAACTCTAATTTTCTTGTATACGGTTTATCTGTAATCTCACATATTCTATGTTATTAACAATAAATTCAGATTGAAATTTATTCAATACACTAAGATTTCACATTCCATAATAATTTAATTTCATTTATCACAAGGAAAATCATTGCATCATCAGACACATTCCAGTTTAAAAAGTTTACTCTAATTTCAACCATCAAATAAAACCAAAAAGAATAGTTTGATAAAAGCTAATCATAGCGAGTAATAATATAATTATGAAAAATCATTCAGAGGATATAAAAATAATGACCCCCACTTTTCATTATATAAAATCATTGGTTTATACTAGGTCCTTCATGGCCATTATCTATTCGAATCCATTAAAATGTTTTGTAAATAAGATATAAATTAACCCAAAATATCCATGGAGAGTTTCAATTCACGTCTGCCTTTTTAATACCACTTATCATGCACAGGTGGAAACTGTGTTCATAAAAAATCTTCCTCATTCAGAGTTGTTACCCAAAGGTGCATCTATGCCATGACCACATCTACTTTATAGTATACAAACATTAATGTGTGTTATAAGAAAACCACACTTCATTATTTAATATGACTTAAGATTTCATCCTATAATTAGTATTATAAAAAATTTTATCACTAAAGTTTATTTTTTTCATGTTTAGAAAACAAACTAAAGCCTACTCTTATACCAACTAAGGAAACTCAAGCATTACATAAATAAATTTTATATCATTTTAAATTAATATTAAATACATATTATTATGATCCAAATCATAACGATAATGTTTTATTAAATTTTGAACCTTGGATACCTAAAAAATATGTACCTAAAATACCAACATCATCTCCCACTAAGTTCATCACAAATTGATCCCTTTATAGATATATCATAGTTCAAAACTATAACAACCCAATCTTTTTGAATAAAATTTGTTTCTGGAAATTTTTTGATATCTTATTTTTTCTACACAACATAATTATATCCATTTAATAATGATTTGAGTATAATTTAAATTTAACCATTAGGTTTCAACTTTTATATGTTAGTTGTTTAATTTTTACCATCGTTCAATATGAACAATGGAAATAATACTCTTAATGACAATTTTAACATTATTAATAGAAATAATAATGTGTAATTAACGAAAAAAAAGACTTGATGGTCTCATCTAGTATATTAGTACTATATGAACCCATTTTTTAGAACATGGGAGGGAGGTAGTTTCTTTGGTGTTTTCTCTTTACCAATCATAATCGACGCACCAACATGTTAATCTTGAACAAATTTACCTATGATAGAAGATCAACTTTGTGGAGATTACCACTCGGGCGATGTTATCCGAGCCACCAAAAGAATCTGTCGCTACCGAACACCTCACCTTTAGGTTAAATATGATTTTTATAAGGAGTTATGATTCATGTCTATAGTTACTTATTGAACAATCCCCCTATATAAATTTTTTTTCTTCCATCTTTTCCATTTTGAGTTTGGTTTTTCATAAAAATATGATGAATTTGATAAATTTATATTTCGGACAAAATTTTTTTTTGAAAGATAATCTAATTACTATAATAGGCTATTATATTATCAATAATATTTATATTAATGAAATATAATTAATAATACATTATTATTGAAATTTAAATATTAAAATAATTTTTTTTAAGTGTCAGAAATTTCATTCTCCATTTTACTATACATTTTCAATCCTTTATTATTTTACATAAATATAGGGTTTTATATTTAAAAGATAAAATATTCATATATATATATATAATTACTATGAAAAAATTAAAAATACTTTTTAAAACCACACGTCTTATTAGATCAGGGTGAATTTATGATAATTTTCTAAAAAAATTTCTTTTCGGTGAATTGAAGAAAATTGTTTTGTGTTTTTAGTATGATTAATGACATCAAAATGTTGTTATAAGGAATATAAATTATTTTAGACTCTTTTGAATTAAAATATAACTATATGTGTCCCATGTTTATAATACCATGGGGAAATATAATAGGAAATCCCATAGTTTTGAAAATACCACTACTAAGGTGTCCAAAAAAATTAATAAAAAAATTCCCCCTCTTATTCTAAAAATACCAACAATTTTATTCATTTTACTTAATTAAAAATTCATCATACATAAATAAATGATATTTTTAACTCATAATTATTCCTCCCATTTTTTCCACAAGCCCCCAATGTCCCGATCGTTGATTTTTAGAAGTTACTCATCAAGGTAAGGGAAATCTCAGCTTCTCTTTTACTTACATGTTCAGTTTTATGTGGCTTGTATTTAATGTTTTAAAACTAAATTTCTATTTACATTTCATTATATCCATATAAATTATTAATATTATTTTATGGGTGATATACCCTTATACCCGCTCTTTTTAATATTTTATTAAGCAATCTTTTATACTTAATATGCTGCTTATTTTACTTCTCATTGATTCCGTCTTTTTTAGATGATGTTATTTTTTTATTTTAATAATATAAAAACGTTTATAATGTCCAGGGGTATTAAAATATATTTTGAAATGATATATTTAATTATGGTATTAACATACATGAAAACCGCTTTCCTTTTTCTTGGGTTTACAAAGACAAAAGTTATTGTTTTTAAGCACTATCTATAGTATCATGTTTTTGATATGAAACACATTTATGTTATTATACATGGGTTATTTATGAAATGGTTGTTATAATATATGTGAATACCATTAATTAATACATATTTATGGTTATCCCTGTTATATCTCTAATTAATTGGGTAAATAATTAATAGATGATTTGTTTTATGATATATTAGTAAATAACTTTGTTAATTTTTATGCGATCTTGGTGAAAAACCGTGGTGGTATGATTATGAATGTCTAAATTAAATATTGTAGCCACATTTAAAATTTGTGATTCATGTTCTTATTTTTATTATATGCTTATTTTACATGAATTTATGTATTTCCTCATGTTCTTATTGTTATTCACTAAGATCACAAGTAAACAGTTTCCCTTGTTTAACCTTACTGGGCCTTTTTCTCACATTTTCCTTTGATATATGACCGTAGGATATGATATGTAGTAATTGAAGTCATTAGTAACCAATTATGATTCTATTAATGTTTATTATTATAATGTTTTCATATTTTCTTGTATTTTATACCTTATTTCAAAGACATTAAACATTAAAATATCCACTATTTGTAAAATTTAATGTAATTTAATGTAATAAAATGGAGGGATGATATAAAAACATTCTTCATAACCTGGGGAAAATGAAACATGTTAAAGGGTGTTCTAAAAAACAGTACAACGTAAAATAATAGGGATAGAAATAAAAGAACATTTTTAAGAATAATATCATTATAAAGGAATGAGAGAATGATCTTAATATTTGAAAATCATAACAATAATTCATAGATTATAATCATTGGTCATGGTATAATCATTGCAATTTATAAGGAAAAAATAATAAAATAATCAAATAATATGATCTGTGAAA
Organism: Viscum album; assembly: GCA_963277665.1. Lineage (NCBI taxonomy): Eukaryota > Viridiplantae > Streptophyta > Magnoliopsida > Santalales > Viscaceae > Viscum > Viscum album. The sequence continues at coordinate 1,229,766,796 of OY728133.1, read as the reverse complement.
GAATAAAATTGGAATAAGATCTTAAAATCATATAGTGGCATAATGTGTGGCATAAGAAGAATCCTAAAAATATAATTTCAAGGATACCCACCAATGAACTCATCAAATTGTTAGATTGGTATAAAAAATAGTGTACATACATCAGGCTTAGGAAAACCTCCTATGTACTCTCTTTTTTTCTTGGGATAAACTTCCATGTACCCTTTGAACACATAAAACATTAATCATTACCAAATTCATTGAAGGGATATAACGAACACACCCATAACATAATTATAATTTACTCATATGTATTCCACATGATTAGGAAAAAATTTATCATTAAATCATAACTTAACCCACAGAGAAGAATACATGTATTCTAAATATTTCATCCTTATAATCATAAAACTCCTAGATATTAATATAAATTGGATCATTGGATCATATACCCAATGAAGTATAGGTAACATCAATTTTTGTTATCATCAATGAAAATATGAATAAAAGTCAATGAAACATTTTATTGATGAAAATACCCATTTCATTTTGAAACAAATTATTAAAAATTAAAAAATATCAAAAATATTAATGAAAAAGTTATCTTTGAAACTAACCATTGAAACTTGTAAATTAATATTCTAGGAAAATATTTTTATGATGGTGGGAAAATATTTTCATGTGGTGTATATTATATGAAAAATCCCATTCACATTATCAGTAAAAATAGAAAAGAACCACATTTAGAAATTGACAGGAAGAATCATTTAAATATTTTCTTATAGAATGAAAAAAATGGGTAAAAATGATTTTATAAAAATAACTATTGAAGGGTTACAAAATTCTTGATAACATTTTAATGATAATATAAACCTATAAGGAAATATTATTAACTAATGGGACAAACAATTTTGGTTTCCTTTAAAAAATTTATTTCAATATATTGGTTATCTAAATATAAGAAAATGAAATTAAAACATGTAATATTAAAAAATAACCATTATTGGATAAAAATAAAAAATTATTTGGGAGATCATTCATATAATTTCATCATCATAAATTTATTAATAAAAAATCATATTAACAAAGTGAGAATATAACATTAAACCATTACCATTTTGTAATATTTTGAATAATAACCATCAAGAAATAAATAAATTCAAACAAAACATTTAATAACATAAATATAAAGATACCCCTTATAGAAAACAGAAAATGGGTAGTATATAATTCTCAAAAAATAATATTGGTGTATAATATAACATATTTCCCGAAGAAGACAATTTGAGAAGATAAACACTTAGTATATTGATTTTTTTTGAATTAAAACCCATTGGATGAAATAAATTGAATTTTAAATTTAAATAAAATTATTAATTAATAATAAATTAAATAATATGTAAAAATATTTTTTCATACACCTCATAAACATAAATAGTTTGAAAACATCAAAAACCTCTCAATAAAAATAGGTTGAGAAAAAAAAATTGTTACAACGTTGGAATCTTTTAAATCAATTAAAATGTAAATAAAAAACATGAAATTTCTCTTAAAACACCACAAATCTCATGAATATGGAAATTAAAATTTATTAGGTAGAAACCATGCCACATAAAAGAAATGATGGTGTGAAATATAATACATGTCTCTTAAATTTCAAAATGAGACAAAGAAACCCTTACTTTATATCTAAATTGTCCGGTAAGAGGTCCAAAGGTATATAAAATATGTTTATGTTTATTAAAATTTCATAAATGAATCATTTAAATGCATTTAATATCATATATGATCAACGTATTACATTAAAACACCCATATACCAATACATTTTATTAAAATCCTAATTTTTTGGTGATAACTGTTTCGTATTTCATGTATGTTCTAGTTTAATAGTTATGGCCCATGGAATTTTATCATGGTACCATAAATTTCAGAATATAAATTATGATATATGTATATTATATAATTATTATGCACAATTTTGTAACCTTTCATTATAAGCAGTGATGAAAAATGAATTACATCTCCTCTTGGAGATGGTAGTCCATAAGTACTAATGATGGATGTATTTAAATTTTTTATGAATGAAGAAAAATAAAGGTAAATAATAATTAAAAATTAAATAATAATTATTATATAATATATTTAACATATTTTAATTAAATATATCTTTATTAACATCCATTTAGAGTGAAAATTATAAACAAATCACATTTCTTCCAACAGGTGGTATCCCACACATATGTAAAAGCGACATAATTATTCTACAATGGATGGGGTGTTAAAAATTTAGATAAGATGTTATAGTTATATAGGAATAGTTATGTCATAAATATAATAAATAAACATTCAATACATCATAATAGATCACCATTAATGGTGTTTAAGGAAAATGAATCTTATCACGGAATGGAGGGAGTAGTCTACACATACACAAGATCAATTATTTTATCTCCCATTTAATGAAGAAAATGTTGGAAATTAATGTTTAATCAGTATAATCAAAAATAGTTATATTTATTATACCATATTAATAATTTATATATATATTGGATTTTTATACAATCAAATTAGAAATAAAAATAAAAGAATATGGTTAATATTTTTACCTCTTCGTTGAGATAACTCATACGAATAACGCCTTAGGCCTTAAAATATTGGTGTTAGGAGAATAAAATATCTATATAATTAAGATAATTAACCTATTAATTTTTTGGATTAGTTAATGGATGATATAAAAGGCTCAATTTTCGTTGATACAGAAGGAGAATAGATTCATTCTATAAGTGTAGGGCGGGGCACACATGAATATATTTAAAATATTTAAATAATATAAGGTCAATTTTTTTGTGAAAGTGGATCCTAATGGAAAGTAATATTAATTTTTGATAGGATAAAGTTTAAATGTCATAAAAAATAATTAGTAAATTTTAAGTGTAATTAATACAGTTTTCTTTTCATTTAACCCTATGTAATGTCTATTTATGTTTAACCATTGTAATTTTTATATTGTTTTATTATTCATTATAAAAACATTCTGATGAATCTAAGAAATTATATTAATTATGATAATTAAAAATATGGAAACTATTTTATAAGAATAAAATTCTACTAGTGGAAGAATTTCATTTTAAATAAGTGTGAAAACAAAATGAGAACCTATTATTAGAAAAAAATCATTTTTGAGCATAAAGCAGAATTAAAATCCATTTCATACCTTGTAAAAACCATTAAATGAATGCTAAAATTTTTTATTGAATAAATAATATATAAATTTTATTATAAACATTAAACAGTTGAGATTAATTTAAATTATTAAGATAAAATGGCATTTCACTGGAGAAAATAGTTTCTATAAATATGTGTTTGTAATAAAAAAAATTAACTTATATCAAAATTATGTGTAATTTTTATTGCTATATAATTAATTAGATTACTCTTAAATAAAGGATAATTTTTTAATATAATATTGTATTCAAAATGGCACTGTTAAATTACTTAATTTAATGAAATGAAATGACTTGTTTTTAGAACCAATATTTTCACTATTTACTAATAAATATAAATTTTTAGGGAAATACAAATAATTCACCATAATATTATAAAGACATGATTATATAAAAAATTATATTTATTTACTAAAATGAAATTTTTAAAAATTGAATAAATTAATTACATATTTTATTTACAAAATGATATTAAAACAATTTCGATGAAAACACATTTTTGAAGAAACAATATTTTTTGAAGCATAAAATCGATTTACTGAAGTTTAGTAAATTTTTATGTATAAATATGTTTATTTGAATTATATAAATAGTTTAATCATATTTTTTATACTGTTATTATTCATATTAACACTGTTAATTTAATGCATAGGTTATAAGAGTTATATTTATATAATTTCTTTTATAGTATATCATAGTTCACTTAATGTTCAGTGTTTTGTTTTAAGTAAGATATCAAGCATAATATAATTTTAATATAAAATTTGAGTTTGTTAAAATAGTAATTGTCCTTGAATTTTTATTATAAGATCTTATTTATTACATTAAAATTATAAGTCATTTATTCTGTACCATTCCCCAAAAATGTGTTTAATGTACAATATTTATCGAGTCATGTAGTAATTTATCATCATTTAATTCACAACATTAACAAATACTATACACCTCACATCCTTATTATTACAAAAAAATAAAGAATTTTTGTTTTGTAAAAAATATAAGGGTAATTTAAATAAAATGAAATATATCCTCACATAAACTTTGGTAATTCAACCACAATGATAAGATTTATCATTTGAGCTCATGTGTGATGCTTCAATTATAATATTGGGTATGTATTATCACAACATGCCGATTGAGATCCACATTTCATTGAATATACCTCCAACACAGTTGATGACTCTTAGGAAAACAACACCACAACTAGAAAATAATTTATTATTGTTGTGTTTTTATTTGATAAATTTTGGACATATATTTTATGGTCAAAAGTGATAATATATTTTGGACAATGCTTCCCTCCAATATATTCTTAGGAAACTGAAATCTAAACAATAACACATTAATAGATTATATTCCTTTAGGAATTCAATTAATATATTAGGGATAATAATGGATAAGTGAATCCAGTGGTTGACCACATCGTAAATATCTTTTCATAGTTGTTCATTGACTGATCCCCCTTCATTCCTATTAATGCCATGATTCAAGATAAATAATTGTATTGAATGAAATATTATTTTCCATGGTATGATAAAGTTGTAAATTATTTGTTTGAATCTTGCATTCATATAGATTTACATTGAAACAAAGATGATCATTTTATAAATGTGTGTCATTGAAACATTTTGGATGAACCTTACATTTGGACAACATGTAGTGATTAATTCCTAAGGTTTTGTGTTCCAGATAATTAGTTTTATTCCAACCTCACGTTATATAACACTATTTATTATAAAGGCCACTTTGTTCCATAGTATACTACTATCAAGGCCTATGTTTCTAGGATATATTGTCGTACAATATTTTGATATGCCCCTAGTTTTTTATTTATTTTCAACATCATTATAGGAAATGTAATATCATTAAAAGAAGTGAAATTCTACATCAACCATTACTTAGTTCAGTAATTTTTTATTTTAGGTGAATTGAATTTATAGGGAAAATTCCTAATTTATTTGGAAAGTTTTATAATACTATAAAAGTGTATTATTTGTCTAATTGGGTAGAATCATGAGTTAGTAGTTCTAATGAATCAAAGGTAGCTATGGAATTGTTAATAACCTAAATATTCTATATATTTGTATTTCCTAGGTTCACCATTAATGAATATGTTTCTCATTTCTTTAACTTCACAATGCAATCACTTTTACATTATTATAGGGTCGTACATCATGTTTCTAAAGATAATCACCCCTAAAATAAAAAGTAATATAAGGATTCTAATACAAGGGTAAAGATTTTTTTTAAAAAAATAGTCTAACCAAAAAAGTTTGTAATATCATAATCTATAGTTATTTGTGGGAATACCATACTGCTTTGAAAACTCTCATTGGCATGTCACCATAGTATCTTATATTTGGAAATAGTTTTTTACATTCATATCAAGACAGAGTATTAGCCCTATTGGGACATTAAATAATAAAATTTTTATATTTATTGTACTATTGATTAATTATAGATTCAGAATATAGAGTAAATATGAATAGATTTATATGAGAACTCTTGAATCTATAAGGAGAGAACTAAGGATACAATGACCTCCTCATTCATATCATTAATTCCACATTAGGTGAAAGGTAATCTATAATTCTGAATTATAGTTTTTTAAAATAAGATTTTTTTACAATTTTTACACATATAATATCACTATATATATCCTATTGGGGTTGTACCGATTAAAAATAATGAAACCCAATAGACATTCACTATTAATGTGAATTGGGTAAATAAATTCCATGAAACCAATATTATGTCAGTATTAGAGGAAATATACTTTCACGAATCCATATATTAGTGACACCTACCATTTAATATCCTTTCTTATCACCCTCTATTAAAATAAAAAGAACAAACTAAAAATTATAAGTGTAGGGGGTGGAAACATTCCTAATTTATATATATATTTCTAATCTTTTACCTTTTTCAACATTATTTTCTTAATGCATCAGATTTTATATTTATTCCACTTCTTCTTCTTCTTCTTCATTTCACTATTATAATATAATAATAAAATTAAATTCCCATATCATCATATATTTATTGAAAATATATTTCCTATTTTCCTATTTTATATTGTTTAAACATTTATGTAAATTAAACTTCACTGATGGATTTTATGTATGCACACAAATTTAACATCGATATGTGATTTTAGTAATATATTTTTTCTGTTATATAAATTGGTATGTATTTACAAAACTATTGAGTTGTTAATACCCAATGTGTTAGTTGTTTATCAATTATTTTTATTATTTATTGTCTTTACACATCATTAAAAAAACAAAGATTTATTAATCTTTTTCACTTAATTAATGGTATATATAGGACATGTAAATGTTAGTTTAGTTTCCAAAAATGACTTGTTATGCATTCATTATTATCTCATCTGTTTCTTTATTTTACCAGGCTAACCTATGGTTGATACATAATGTCGTTATTGAAAATAGTGACAAAAAGAATTATTATTTCCAAAATAGAAAACACAATATAGAAATAGGATACATGACACCATGAAATATGGAATAATAATCTTTATATCTTTCTTAACAAAGAACACATAGCTTTATGTGAATTGAGATATATTAAAAAATTATTATTATTTAAATGTGACCATTATAACATTACCATTGAATTAGAATGTATTAATATAAGAAACCAAAATTTGAAATATATATGTAATGTTACTAATCAATAAAAATGTACTGATTAATTCTAAGGAAATAAGCACTCTATTTTTAGTAAGTTTATTTTGTTATTCAAAATGATATTTTAGTCAAAAATGATTTTTATTAAATTTTATGATTAGAAATTATAATTAATTAATAACACTTCTAGAAAAATTATTTTAAATTATTACCTTTATTTTTTGGAATAACAATATAAAAATTATCATAAAGGCAATTTTCTAAAATTTTCTGAAAAAATGAATTTTTAAGAAAATTGAAAATATTTGTTTTTATCGTAGATGGTATTTCCATTTTAAAAATTTAAAAAGTTATGTTTTATTTGAAAATAGGTTAAAAAGTAAAAATAGATAATATAAATTATTAATAATCCAATTAAGTGTACTGGATTTTGTTTTATTTTATATATTTGTATAAAATATTTTTGTAGTTTAGAAAATATTTTTTCTAGAAAAATGCTTTTCATCGCCTTTTGCGGGATTAGTTTAAAATTATTTTTTTCTAGTTATATGAATTTAATCTGAAAAAATGACACCATATTTGGAAGCAAGAGTTTAAAATTTGTAAATATTACCCATTTTAATCATTATCGTTATGAATCATTACCTTGGAAAATTGTTTCCGCCACATTAAGCTTAAAATGGATAAAAAATGTTAGTAATTTGGGATAAGACATTAAAATTTGTTTAAAATGTGATTTTATCTTATTCAATGTAAGTATTTACAATATTTCAATGCAATTATCCAATATATAGACACTAGGTGTTATTTTTTGTTTTATTATGCCCTTTATATTAAATTTAGAAATGAAAAAATATAAAATTCCACTATCAGGACATTAATATCTCCAAATTTTTTACAAAAGGATAAAAAGAAGATAATTTTAGTCATAATTGTTTATTTAAAATATTAATATTTTTTTTTTTAAATTTATTTTCAATTTTTATTTTTTTAATAATTATCAAAAAGGCTTACGCAACCCTAACATAAAATTTATTCAATTAGAATGGAAATAAAATAAATAATTTATATATATTAAAATCACATTTGGATGAATAATGTTGTTACATTATTTTTATATATTAATATTTCATATAAATTATATATTAATTTTTTATATTCAAAATTATTATTTTTTGTCGTCTTCCAAGTCAAATTATGTAAACAGTTCTAAAAATGAAATCAACAGGTTTTTATGTTTACAATATTTTATTAAGTTATTTAAAAATAAAAAACAATAAAAAAGAAAATTAGGATTATAAATGGTGTAAAATATCATCCCTTTTACATTTATTATTCAATTGTAACATTATGTATAAAATTATAACCCTTTAATATTGAAAAAAATTCATTACCATAGTTATGATTAATGTTGGTAAACCACGTGGTTAATCCATAAGATATTATTTAAAAACTTATATAAACCTATAAAAAGTTAATTAAATTTTTATATTAGGAAAATATATTTCTCATATTATAACTAATTTAATTTTTTAACCATTTTACATATTTAAAAAAATCTTATATTTTAATATTTCATGACTTTCTAAAATTGAAATAAATTATACTTTAAAAAAAATATTTTTATGTGTTTTCAAATTCTTAGAAATATATACTCTAAATAATATAATTATTTATGGTTTAAAATATCAAAAATTCCCTATTTATGGGACACTTAAATTTTTATGTTAACTTTGTTGACCCATACAGAGTAAGAAATATTGATATCAAGGTAATTGTGAAAAGGGTGAATAAGGGGTTAAAACACTGAGATAAGGGTTGATATTTCACCTAACCATGTCCAAATTTAATTTTATAGGGGTATTTCGACTCATACATACCATATATTTTAATTTTATCAATTTTGAAACAATTTAAACATTCTATTAATTTTTATTATATAACACTTTATGTAATTCCATGTGTGGCCATATCCTCATTTATAAAGTGCACATATTCTCATATCTTCCTTACACAGTTATAGACATATAACTCAACCAAAACCTAGAAAATTTTACCCTAAAAAAACCTAGACATAAATTATAGGTTATATTCTTATTAATATATCGTTCCAGTAGTCCTTATGAATTGATTTCAAAAAGTCATGTTGAAGAAGTGGTAAACATTTTACCCAACATATTTTAATTTATTTATTATTCTACATCATATAAATCTATGGTACTCATATTGAGATAATAAATTAAGTATCCTAAATATACTGAAAATACATTACTAATATATAACCACCAATAATCATGCTTTATTCCATTAAATAGTTTTTGAATATATCACTCATGTGTACGTGTAGACTACCACCTTCACGTAGTGGTACAATTAATTTTCTTTCACCAAATGTTTTGTATGGTTATTATGATGGGTTTATTTTTTAAAATGGATATTTATTACATAATTGTTATTATATAAATATATTATCATATCTACAATCTTACATTATAATCCATCAGAAAATGATAATGTCGCATATTAATATGAGTAGACTACCACATATACGAAGTGATGTGACTAATTTTTCATTTGCACATTACATGGATGCAAATATGGATAGATTTAATGAATATATATAATATATTTTACATATTAATGATTCTATAAAGGTTGATTATAATTTTAATTAATTATCTTCAAAATTTTAGAAAGTACAAATGTTGTTCACGCGTTGATACGTGTAACACCCCAAGCTTCCACGGTACGCTTCTCTTAGAATAATACAATAGTGTGTGTTATAGGCAACTTCGAGTTCTAACACACCACACCCAATCAAACTAGCCGTTATGAATATTAATACACACTTTTAAAAATTTTATAAATTTTATCTTTCAAAATGGAATTCATTTTTTTGATTTGGAATATTGAAATTAGCTTTGGGGGAATTTTTGGTATTTTTCTGAAAACTTCCCATTTAGGATGAATAGTGAAAAATACTAAACATTAATTAAAAACACATTTTTAAATAAGAATAATATATATTCATAAATTATACTATTGAATAGTTTTAATAATAATTAAATTATATTATTACCATTTAATCCAATTTTTATCATTCAACACAATTTCATATCTAAACCGGAAATAAACAAGTGTTAATCTTTTAATAGTTAATATTTCTTAAAAAAATGCTTTTTGTTTTGACAACGGGAATTAATTTTAAATTAATTTCTGCAATTTTTTTGTTTTTAATTTATAAAAATGGATTCAATATTTGGAATCAGGAGGACCAAATTGTGTAAATAGATATCTTTTATTTTTAGACATTTTGAATAATTACTTCGTGAAATATTTTATTTAAAATGGTTAAAGGGGTAAATCCAGTAAATAAGGATAAAAAAATAATATTATAATAATATTAAATTACCCTAAAACAAGTCTTTACAGTATTGGCTGATACATTTCCGACCATGGGAATCCTTGGGTCAATTTTGAGACCCCATAGAGCCACTTGGAAATGATAATGACATTATATATTAAATAATTTAAAGTAGAGACAAAAATAACAAAAGTAAATATCATTTAGTAAAAGAATTTTTATATAGGGTTATATAATTGATCTATTAGACTATAAATATTAATTATATATATAAAAATATTTTCGACATAATGGTATTTTATTTATAATTTTTAGACATTAAATAATTAAATTTATTTATGACACGATTATGATGCAGTAATTACTTTATTAATGAAAGAATCAAATAAATTGTATTATAAATACTAAAATAAATAAAATTTAATTGTTTTTATGACATACAAGAATTTTATAGGTGAATATGACATATTAAGACTGATGTAATGATTTTTTTGAAGTAATAATCATGTTTTGACATTAACAAAAATAAATTATTAAATAATGTCAAAATTGATATAATTAAGTTTAAAAAAATACTATATTATTGGTGGATATAATATTCCTAAAAATATAAGGATCTGCCAAAAGAATTAAATAATGATACATGTATCATTAATGAACCACTTGGGGTTCGGTTGGAAGTTATTTGTTTGTTTTTTAACCATATAATATAAAAATAAAAAGAGACATGGTAAATGTCAACCTATTAAACTAACAGTTAAATCTAAAAGGTAAAGTTAATATAGTGACCGAAACCTATTTAAAACCTATTGTATGAGTGTTTTTTGACCTATACCTACCTTATAATTTAAATAATCCACTTTGTATCCATTCGAAACCGAAAATTATTTTATTATAAAATAATATTTCTTGCTTTTCCTATGGTGCCCCGCAATCCTCTTATAAAAGGGAACTCACCCGTATCACTAATTCACACATTCTAAATCATTTGGCTCAGCTAAAACCAGACCCAACACTCTCTCAACTATCCTCCATTCATCCTAGAGGCCTTCCTTTAGTCAGAAAGCTATCTTTTGCATCCCTTTTGATCAAATAAAGAGGAAGAACCTGAAGAAGAGGTAATGATTTCACCACACTCTTTCAAGTTCCTTTCTTCGTTCACTTCCTCTTTATTTAATGTTTCCATTCTAAAATAATAAATCAAGTATATTCTATATACTATGATGTTATTATAAATATGGTATAACCATATTCACTATTCTATCCATCATTTTAATGACATGTCACCATACATGCGTACGTACGGCTTACAATCTCCATGTTGTCGTGTAACTGTTATTCAATACATTATTTGGATGGGTATAATAATGATGTGTAATTAATTTAAATAATAACTATAACATGATAATGATTCTGTATATATGATATACCATCAAAATATATATTATTTCAATATCAAAATAATGATATTGTCGCTCGTGCGTACGTACGGATTACGATCTCCACGAACGTGGTGAGATTCATTCCCCATCGTATCCATTCAAGAATAATTTTCATTAGATGATTAAAAATAATGTTTAATGACTTGATATCATTTTGGATATTAATAAAATACATTCTATCCATAACATATATGCCATATTTAACAATTCATATAATGGAAAACGAATCTGTTAACACCTGAAAAAATGATAATATAAAGATATTATTAACAAAGAAATGTTAAAGGATCATATATTATATCATATTAATGTATATGATTTTTTTATAATTTAATAAAAATTATTTCACCACTATATAAGAGGTTAACCTACCCTCTACCAAGAAAAAGTACAAGGTAAGGTTTTATTTCACAATCTCTTCATTATCTGAGGTTGTTTATACGTAATTATCTAATAGGACCACTTTGTCATCCACATACATGTTTCATAAAAAAAGTTTTTTAAAAAATTATTAATATTTTATAGACTATGGGTTAAAGTCATTTATACCCTTGTTTGACTTTTTATAATATATTTATAAAGGAATCTTTCCGTCGTTTTTCAAAAAAGGTCTTTTTTAACCTTTTCGACAAAATTAAGGTAAGAATGTCTTTTGATAACTTATACAGTGGGTGCGGCTATTTTCCGCCATTATAAAATAATCAAAGCTTCCCTTATAATCTTATAAGAATATTTTCATAATAAATGATTCCTTTATAACTATGTAACTTCTAAATGATTTTAAAATAGTAAGAAATTTTTCTCAAAAAAATGTTTTGATTTCATCTATGTCAACATCCTTTGATCGATTGTAAGATTATTTGATGTAGATTTATTATGATACAAAACATCGATAATGTATTAATGTTTTTGTGATATGTTTGACTATAGATGTTCTATTTGTATACCATTCATGGTTTATGGGTAATGTATTGACATTTCGTATTCTAGTTTAAATATGAATGTTTATGTTATATTTCAACCTTTTCATATGAGGAATGTATTGGACTTAGTATGTGACGGGAGGATCCCACTACAGCTCCTCGATGCATCGGTAGGTCTCATGAGACAACTAAACATGGAATTGGCTGAGGCCCTTCCCAATTTGATATATGGTTTTGGCCGAGGCCTTAATCATTTTTAAAATTATTGGTCGAGGCCTTGACAAAATGTTTCAGAATATCCGGCATTATACATTCCCTTATTATGGAAATAATACTGATGGTTCATGTGGTCATTTGACTAGTAGAATAACCATGATTAGGTTTTATTATGGAATTATTTACTCAGCTCATATTCCTTCCATAAAATTATTTATGTTTATTATTGGTTAATGAATGTGGTTTCAATTATTCACCATGCTTAATATTTAGGTTATCTTCCACTGTATTGATTACCATTACTGAGCATTTGAGCTCACCCCTTTCATATGTTTCATTTTCCCAAGATAGGATAAATTTAGTTATGTGTTACTTGCAGGAATTATCGAGGTGTATTGGATGTTTCCAATGGAATAAATTCGTGTTGTATTTATTTTGATGTTGTAAAGTTGAACTTATGTATGAATCCTTTTTCCAAGACTGCAAAACTGATCGGTCCTTTGGGACTTGATTCTTTGTAATAATACCAAATGTATTAAAATAATGCACCCACTCTAGGTAACTGGGTTTGAGGTGTTACAGTTGGTAACAAAGAATTTTTAGTACAAACCTTGGAAACTAGATTTAGATAAACTCAGTTTAGAGCATATAACCATAAGATTGACTTTGAGGATTAGTATGGATGAACTTCGGAGAATTTTGGTACTCTAGATTTTGTGATTTTTAAAAGCAATACATCCCTATCGGGATACGAGTAGTTAGAGGTGGATCTGGCATAGATGTTTCCAGGGGTAAAACACGAAAACACCGCTTTGAGCTAGACTCCAACGGGAACTGGTGCATGACAACGGGCCTTGATTCACTCTTGGTTACGACACTCCTTGGGAATATGCTTAGGATGATTCTAGTTTTCTTTACAAAACATTATGAATGGTTTATGAGTATATACTCTCTCAAAGAAAACATTTTTATGATTATGGATTATATCCATAAACTATTCAAATTATGTTAACTGTTTTACAATTTTGGAATTATGTATTTCGATTCATAAACTAATCAAGTTTATGCCATTTTATAGAAATGGAAACTAGTGGAAGGAATTGAAATCTTATCAACGCACGTACTCCATGTTGGGATTTTCCTCCTACTCAAGATTATTATAGTGGTGCTGGTGATACAACTGCTGCTGATCAGCTTCGCACTATACTGGGACAACTCACTCATGTTATGAATAATAACGTTACCCGTATGGAGCACCCTGATCCACAACGTGGAGGATCAATGTTAGATCGCTTCATGAGGCAACAACCACCAACATTAATTTGGAATAAAAAACCATTAGTAGCTGCTAAATTAATAAATTCCTTAGAGAAAATATTTCATGATTTGGGGAGTAGCGAAAGGGAAAAAGTTGTCATGGCATCTTATCGCCTCACTGGAGATGCTGATCAATGGTGGTCACTGATTCAAAATACAAATGAAGATGAATAAGTATCAAATATGTAATCAATAGATTTTAAAGAGTTTTTCATATGAAAATACTTTCCTCATGACCATCTAGCAGATATGGAAAGGTAATTTTTGAGTCTGAGGCAAAAAGAGGATGAGAATGTTTGAAAGTATGAAGCTATCTTTACAAGGTTAGAAATTCATGCTGCAGATTATATATTAATACCACTAAGTAATATTCATCATTCATTTAATGGGTTAAAACCATTTATCTGTCGAGCATTGGTCTCACAATACTTCTCATCATACGGAGATATTTTCTCATGTGCTATCAAGACTGAAAAGTAATTCTCTAAATCTCATGACAATTAAGTAAAGCAAGAAAAGAAGAGAACGGTGCAACAAGATACAGGTAATGGTAAAAAGGGAAAGAAGGATTTTCTAATATGTGATAATTGTGGGAAAAACACCTTGGTACTTTCCTAAAAGTAACGAGAGTCTGTTACAAGTGTGGTGAAAAGGCCACCAGGCTCATGATTTCAAGGGAATGAAAGTTATTTTCAACGTTGAATGCTATAATTGTAGCTAAATGGGAATTATACAAATTAATGTCCTAAGCGCCAAGTAAACTTACCTTATAAAAGGCCATGGGAGAAATACCAAGCTTATACTATTACTACAGTTTAAGTTGAATAATTATTGTATTTTTTTGGGTTCAAGAACTATATTTTGATTATAATAATAATGTGATATATATAAGGATTTTATTGCATTACATTTTTTTCATTGAGTTTTTAATATGACTAAGGTAATCATATTTTCAGTTTGTGGAAATAGGAGGAAAATTACTTTGTTTGGGGAATCTGATGTTACAATTGATTTTGGAATTTATATACCTTTTACAGAGAGTCTAGACAGAGGTATTCTGGATAACTATAATGTTTGTAATGGATTAATTTGAACTTTGGATAGTATTTTTTAGTGTTAAAAATTTCTTATGATTATTTTTTAATGATTATAATACTATATTCTCGGGGAAATGACAACCTACAAGTCAGGTGATAACCCAACGCGTCGGACAAAGCTGTTGGAATCGAATCCACAATCATAGTGAGACACGACATTATTACCTACCACTATCTTACACGAAATCCATGGTTGTTAAAAAAAATACTTTTCATCATTTAAATGGTATATGTTTATATTTGGAACCCTATATGATTTGGATAAATAGAGTATTTTTTAGTTCTATTTTGTTTTGGAGTGAAAGATGAGCTTGTTGTAGAAATTTATTAGTAGATAAAAATCTAATTATAAAGTAATTATATCTCCTTATGATCTTATCCAATCTCATAAATGAATTCCTCAACATTATGAAAGAGAACTTAGAACAAAAACGTTTTTCATTTACATTTCCTACGGGGTAATCAAAGACCTTTCAACCCATCACAAGTTTATGGAATTCAGATCGTTAACAGTCTCCTAATAATATTCTTGATCACTCTCCATTAGAACTTGAATATTATTTTTCTCTTCCATATCCATATTTTCATACATGGAACCCTAGAATGTGTTATATTCAGTAACCTTCATACTTACCATTATTTATTTTAAAACAGAGGCCTCATTAATCCAGTTTTTGATGTGGTATTTCAATTAAGATATTTTGAAATGTAAACCAATAGTTTCCAATACAATGCATAAATTGCGAGGATGCAATTAATTAAAGGTGCGGATAATGTAACACACCAAGGATCTATGGTACACTTCTCTTTGAATAATACAATAGTGTGTGTTATACAGAACTTGAAGTTCAAACACACCACAACCAATAAAACTAGCCATTATGAATTGTAATACCCAATTTTTAAAATTGTATAAATTTTATATTTCAAAATGGAATTCATTTTTGGATTTGTAATATCGAAATTAGTTTATGGTGAATCATTCGTATTTTTCTAAAAACTTCCAATTTTTTATGAATAGTGAAAAATACTAAACATTAATTAAAAACAACTTTTTTAATAAAAATTATTTGTAGTGCTAAATTATACTATTGAGTGGCTATAAATCATAAAAGAATATATTTTTACCATTTAATCCAATGTTGGTCATTGAACGCAATTTCACATCTAAATTGGACATAAAAAAATGTCAATATTTTAATAGTTAATATTTCTTAAAAACACGCTTCTTATTTTGACAACGAGAATTAATTTTAAATTAATTTTTGACACTTATGTATATTGAATTTAGAAAAATTTATTTCATATTTGGAATCAGGATGTCCAAATTCTGTAAATAGGTACCTTTTATTTTTAGACATTTTGAATAATTACTTCGGTAAATATTTTATTTACCATTGTTAAAGGGGTAAATCTAGTAAATAAGGTTAAAAAATTATATACTAATAGTATTATATTACCCTAAAACATGTCCTAACTCTATTTGATAATAAATTTCCGACCATGGGAAAACTTAGGTCTATTTTGGGACCCCATGGAGCCACTTCGAAGTGATAATGACATTATATATTAAATAATTTAACGTAGAGACAAAAATAACAAAAGCAAATTTCTTTTAGTGAAACAATTTTTATATGAGGTCATATAATTGATCTATTCATCTATAAATATTAATTAGAAATATAAAACGAATTCCTACATAATGATATTTTATATCTAATTTTTATACATTATATAATTAAATTATTTTTGATAGGATGATGATGTAGTAATTACCTTATTAATGAAATAATCAAACTAATTGTATTATACATACTAAAATAAATATAATTTCAAGGTTTTAATTACATCAACGAATTTTATAAATGTATATGACATATTAAGGTGTATTTAATTAATTTTCTTTAAGTAATAATGTTTTTATAACTTTAACAAAAATAAATTATTAAATAATGTCAAAATTGACATAATTGTGTTTTTAAAACAAATACTACATTATTGTTTGATATAATATTTTTAAAAATCTTTGGTTCATCCAAATAACTTATATAATGATACATGTATAATTAATTAACCGATTTGGATTCTCTTGAAGTATATAGAAATTTTATTAACCATATAATATAAAAATAAAAAGTGACATGGTAAATGTCATCCGATTTAACTAAAAGTTAAATCTAAAATATAAAGTTAATATACTGACACAAACCTGTATAAAACATATTGGTTTATTGGTTTCAGACCTATGACCACCTTAGAATTTAAATAATCCACTTTGGATCCATTAGAAACCGAAAATGTTTTTATTATAAAATAATATTTCTAGCTTTTCCTAAGGTTCTCCTCACTCCTATTATAAAAGGGAACTCCTCATTCTCTCTAATTCACACCATAAAATTCATTTGGCTCTGCCAAAACCTGCCCAAATACTCTCCCAACTATCATACCTTCATCATATAAGCATTACTTAAGTCAGAAAACTATCTTATGGAGCCCTTTTGATCAAATCAAAAGGAAGAACCCAAAGAAGAGGTAATGATTTCACCACCCTCTTTCAAGTTCCTTTCTTCTTTCACATCCTATTTATTTGTTTTTTACATTCTAAAATAATAAACCTAGGATCTTCTATATACTGTGAGGTAATTATAAATATGGTATAACCATATTCACTGTTTTATCCATCCTTTGAATGAAATGTCACCATATGTGTGTACGTACGGCTTACCGTCTCCACGTCGTGGTGTAATTGTTATTCAATACATTATTTGGATGGATATAATAATGATATGTAATTAATGTAAATAAGAAATATAACATGATAATGATTCTGTATATATGATATAACATCCGATTATATATTATTTTAATATCAAAATAATTATAATGTCGCTCATGCATACGTATGGATTACTGTCTCCACGAATGGGATGAGATTCATTCCCCATCGTATTTGTTCAAGACTAATTTTCATTAGATGATTAAAAATAACGTTTAAAGACTTGAGAAAAGTTTGGATATGAATAAGATACATTCCATCCATAACATATATGGCTTATGTAACAAAGAATATCAAAGAAAAAGAATTCGTTAACACCCGAAACAACGATAATAATAAGATATTATTAACAAAGCAATGTTAAAAGATCATATATGATATCATATTAATTTATATGATTATTGTATAATTTAATAACAATTATTTCTCCATTATACATGAGGTTAACCTACCCTCTACCAAGAAAAAGTAAAATTTAAGGTTTTATTTCTCAATCTCTTCATTATCCGAAGTTGTTTATATGTAATTATCTACTGAGACATCTTTGTCATCCACATCCTTTTTTATTAAAAAAAATTATTTCAAAACATTATTAATATTTTATAAACTATGGTTTAAAGTCATTTAAACCCTTGTTTGAATTTTTATATGATTTTTATAAAGGAATCATTCTGTCTTTTTTCAAACAAAGTTCCTTTTTATCCTTTTCAACAAAATTAAGGTAAGAATGTATTTTTTTATCATATACGACAGGTGCGGCTATTTTCTATCATTATAAAATCGTAGAAGCTTCCCTTACAATCTTATAAGAATATTTTCAAAATAAAGGTTTCCTATATAATTATGTAACTTCTAAATTATTACAAAATAGAAAGAGATATTTGTCAAAAAAAAGTTTTCATTTCATCTATGTCAAAATCCAATGATGTATTGTAAGATTATTTGAAGTTTATTTATTATTATACAAAACATACATATTTCATTGAAGGTTTTGTGATATGTTTTACTATGTATGTGATATTTGTATACCATTCATTGTTTATGGTTAAAGTATTGAAATTTATTATGATAGTTTTAATATGAATGTTTATGTTATATTTCTACCATTTCATATTAGGAATGTATTGGACTTAGTAAGTGACGTGTGGAGCCCTCTATAGCTCTTCAATGAATATGTAGTTCTTAGGAGACAACTAGATGGGGAATTGGCCGAGGCCCTTACCAATTTGATATATGGTTTTGGACGAGGCCTTAATAATTTTTAGACATCTTGGCCAACGCCTTAACAAGGTGTTTCAGAATGTCCGACATTATACATTCCCTCATTATAGAAATAGTATTGATGGTTCATGTGGTGATTTGACTAATAGAATACCCGTGATTATGTTTTATTATGCCATTATTTACACAACTCGTATTCCTACCATAAATGTATCCATTTTTATTATTTCTAAAGGCATGTGGTTTCAATTATTCAACATGATTAATATTTATGTTATCTTATGCTGTATTTATTACCCTTACAGAGCGTTTTAGCTCACCCTTTTCATATGTTTCATTTTCCCAGGATATGAAGAAGTTAGGTATGAGTGACATAGAGGCATTATCTAGGAGGCTTGGATGTTTTCAATGGAATAAATTCATGTTGTATTTCTATTCAAGTTGTAAAGTTTAACTTATGTATGAATCTTGTTTCCTATAATACTAAACTGAACAGTTTTTGAAGACATGATTTCTTTTGATCATGCCAATGTTATGTAATAATGAACCGACTCTCGGTAACTGGGGTCAGGGCATTACATAACGACCTACCATCTTCATGAATAGTGTAATTCATTTTTCTGTATCTACCTTTTATGGATGAAGGTAAATATATAATGAATATATATATATATATGATATTTATATCATGGATAAAAATATATATATTATTTGACTATGATTTTAGTACAAATACAAGAACTTCCAAAACAAAATTCTCATGAAAAACAAAATAGTTAACACTTTGGAGTGAAAAAATTAAAATTGATTTATTAAAACATTGGTGTTGAAATGTTTAAAGTATATTATAAGTACATAAATTAATTTTTTATAAAATTATAATATATTCAAATTTATTATACAAGTGTTAGAAGTTTATTTCAAGAAATTTTAATTATAGGTAAGGGGTTTTTGTATTACTTTTATTTTTGTGAGGTATATGTCATATTCACAAACTGTATATTTTATGTGGATTATACACATCCGAAGAAATGATTTTGTTTTTATTTTTATGAAATTTATGGGATATTAATATCTATTGAATGAAATTTATTTTATGTGGAATCTTATTTAAAAGTAACTAATGTTGTAATATATTTATGTTAAAATTTCAATGTTTATCGGGATTTATTATAATAATGTTTCCTATTATAAACATTTCTATACTATCTCTCATTAATATCAGGAATTTTATTATACAATGATTTTTTTCAGATATTGCATATTTTAATTTCATAAAAATATCATTAAGAACTCAAAAAAATGAAATAATTTGTTTAAGGAAAGCCAACTTTATTTTTTTGTTCATTTGAGAATTATTTTTCATCCATGTCCATGATTTAAATTTATTCTTCAAGAATGTATTACTATTATACAATGATTGTTTAAATTCATTTTCACCTAAGTTTTATTTTAAAAAAATGGATTCAAATTATTCTTATTTTCATTTTATGAAAAAGGTAATTATGATTTTTTACTAAAAATGTAAAAGTTTTATTTGTATTAGTATACATGGTATGATCATATTTCACAGAAAAATGAATGTTTAATAAATTTTAGATTGTATTAAAGGTTTCTAGTGTATTTTTAAAATAAACATTTTTATGTAATGTTTTGTAATTTTTTTTACTTTAAAGAAGTGGTTTCAATTTGAAATTGTAATTTCTTCTAGAAATGTTCGAAGTGATATTTTAATAGAATTTTTATCTAAGATTACATTATTTTATGTTACTTATGAATTAATCAGGATATGATCTCCTCATAGAATCTGTATTCCTCTTATCGATGAATTATGATTATGTTGATGATATTTTTATGAAACACATTTATTTTCCCTGCGTTATGTTATTATGAAATGTTGAAATGTTTATAAAACCCATTTCCTTTCAACAATTTATAATGAATGGATTGTGATTATATGATTAGTGAGCTATAAATTATATAGAACTCTAATTAATTGGGTATAGAAGTATATATCATGAGATAATATGTACTATAATGTGGAGTCAACCCAGTTTACTAAGGGACTCTATAAACTATGATACTATTGGAAGTGATCCCTGAATAATGATACGATGGTTTGGGAAATTAATATAATCACTCTGATAGTATTAGAAGTGATAAATGAATAACAGGGAAGTGATTTTTATACTTTTTTTAATCTATAAACTTATGAATTATTTCAATGTTATGCTTTCATGGATAATGTTATATGGCTAGTTTTTTATTCATTTCATATGAACTATCATGTTTTATGGGATTAAATTAGATTTTGATCATTGATATGCAAGGTATGTCATTCAAGTGTTAATGTGATATTCTCATGCCCATTTTGCTCATGTTGTGATTTAATTATCATTGATATCTCCCTTTTTTATCCTTACTGAGTATCTAATATCACCTTTTTTATGATTACTTAACACAGGTTATGAGGAAATGTTGTAAATATAATGTGTATAAGAATGGTGATAGTTATAAATGAAAAAGTGTAAGATGATATGGATCATTTATGAACCATTTTTTATGTATTAAGGTTTCCAAAGACATAATAAGTTTATGTTTCCAGAATGGATCATAATGATATGACAAGAAAATTTTTCAAATAATATATTATATTTATGTATGAATTATGTGGGTCACTATAGCTGGTATTTTAAAAAGGGTTGGTTACCATTAAAAACTAGGATGAGAAGAATTTTGTGATAACCATAATGATAATCATATAAATAGAATAACATTCTGTCTTACGACAAGTTAAGGAGTTTGTTTTTCCAATAAAAACATCTATATCAAGATACTATTACTAG
Organism: Viscum album; assembly: GCA_963277665.1. NCBI lineage: Eukaryota > Viridiplantae > Streptophyta > Magnoliopsida > Santalales > Viscaceae > Viscum > Viscum album. Next base: position 1,229,744,742 of record OY728133.1, on the reverse strand, counting down.
AATTTATTTTACTAAAAATTAAACTTATGGGAATCGCCCCAAATTGAATAGGATGAGTATATCTCAGTCATGATTCATGTTCATATAGAGTGTAACCTTACTATGTACCGGGATTGACACCATAGAGTGATATGATATTCTAAATTCATGTTTTATTTATAAAAAAATTAGAAGGATTTAAATATGTAATGAATAAGGATAACCTATGTTAAATATAAGGTGTCGTTGATTAGAGTTTTGGTGTTAAAATTTAGATATTTTGTAAATGATACTTCCTGATCTATCACTAATATTATTATTTCTCAAAATACACTTTTTGTTTTTAAACAATGGTTGCAAATAATAGGAATCATATAAATGTTGAATTTTGTGTACAATGGAATGATTTACCTCATATGAAATTAAATTATGTTTGAATTATAATGAAAAATATTTTGATTATAACTAATCAGTTATCATGATATATGAGTAAAAATGTAAGCTTCAATGTGTTTCCAAACTTTTATAATTTTTGTAAGATTTAATTTTCTGAAATTTCATAAGGTAATGAGAATTGAGGAAATAAATTCTATTTTCATCATTTGTAGAATGTGGGATATAGAATCAAGGAGGATGTCTCAAATGAATAGGGTTATGTTTTGTGTGTGCAAATAATTGTCATTTAATAATGAATTATTGATAAATTCAATTTATTATATATGGGGAAATTTTGAATTATCTGATTCTCTTCCCTTACTAGTGGGTTAATTTCTAAACCAAGGAGGGGACTAAGTTATTCCAATCATTGAAGTGGAATTATGATAGTTATTTTATATTGGGTATTAAAAATTATGTTTTTCAATTGTTTTATCAATTATATCATACTTATAAGAATCATGAAATATCTAAGTATTACACCAAAATATTTTTACTTATGGATTTAAAAACATATTGTGAATGGTACTGATAAGACGGAATACCGATTTAGGGGTTATATGTTATTTTTGTAGAAAAAAATGATTAAGGGATAGATAACCCTTTATATGTTCATGATACTAGGTTTTTAATGTTTAGTTGGGATAAATAGATGATTAGAATAGATGAAGTAAATAGGATAATATTGGTTACCATGAAATTGGCTTGTAAGTTAATGAAAAAGCAATTTTAGTTATCTTTTATGAAGAATATTCCATTTTTGGGTTTATAGAATATATTTAATAGTTTTTTATTTTATTAGAGGAATATGTATAATGTTACTTTTTGGAAGTAGATACATTTTCCTCAGGATTAATAGTGATTCAATTTAATATCATGTTTTAAGAGAATCTATTAATTCACATGTTTTGAATATGACATTATAAGCTACTTTACGTTGTCTGTGGATACATTTTGGATCAAATATTTTAGATTTTTGGGTTTTTAATTTTTTCAAACAGATTTTTTAGGATACATAATGTTACCTATCAATATAATATATTACAACTAGTATTGGAGGTTATGGTTGAGGTTTTGGACTTTAATGTATTATATTTATCCATATTGGATAACATGTGAAAAAAAATTGTATTTACTAAATATTTAGATAATGAAGGAATTGATTATAATTCTTTTAGAGATCTTATAATCTATTAAAATTTAATTTTAGTTCTTTAGCCATGAAAAAATTTTCTTCAAATAATTTTTTCTTGAATCAATAGAAGAAATTAATATTGATCATAGAGTGAACAAAATATGAAATTCTTCTTATGAAATATAAATAAACAAAGTAAGATATTTTATCAGTTTTTTTTCTTAATATTAAATAAATCCAATTTTTTTTAAAGGATCATGAATTAAAAATGTTATCATTTTACCACTATTTATGACAAATTGATGGTCGTTTTACCCCACACTAATTTATGGTTTTGGTCATTAAATTTATCATGAACATGTTCTTTATCACTCTATATTAATCATTTGATTGTAGTTTTATACACCTTGTATATAATTTATCTTCCAACCAATTATATGTCTATTTTATGAAACCATTATGTTTCCCACTTTCCATTTTTTTAAAAATGTTTTATTTTCAGTATGTGTGATATGGGTATTCAAGAAATGTATTTTAATATATTGAACCATTGATGAAAAATATAAATTTTTAAGAGAAAAAATATTTAGGGGGTATATAACACCCTAAAAATTTCGAATAACAAGATTTATAGCTTTCTTAACATGCAACACTGATCTTTACATGAATTGTGGTATATTATAAAAATATTATTATTTAATTATAATTTTTATAACATAGCCATTGAATTAGTGTGCTTGAATATGAGTAAAAACACTATGAAATATATGTATAATATTCCAAATCAACCAATTTTTATTGATAAATTATTAGTAAATAATCACACAGTTATTATTACAATCTTTTTATGCTTCAGAAAGGAATTTTATTCAAAATTATTTTTAGTACATATTTTGTAGAAATTATACTTAATTCCTACAACTTTTATAATAAGGTTATAAAAAAGAAACATAATTTTTTAATTCATCTTTCCATAATTATCTTATAGTGAAATGTTGATAATTTTTTTAAAATATTGATTTTATAATGAGTTGTGAAAAATACTAATTTTTATAGACAAGTGTATTTTCATTTAAAATAATTTAATAAGATACTTTTTAAAGATTATTTTAATAGTAAAATTAGTTTAATTTTGTTATTAATAATCCAAATAAGGTTGTTTCAATTAATTATATACTTTATTTGTGTAAAATATTTTTATACTTGAGAAAACATATTTTCTAGAAATTTGATTTTCATCACATTTTATGTGTTTAATTGTAAATTAATTTAGTAAAATATATGAATTAAATCATGAAAAATGGATTAAATATTCGGAATCTAGATGTTAAATTTTTAAAAATAGTTAAATCCTATTTTTGGTCATAATAAGCACTAACCATGGTCAACTTTTGTCACTAAAGTAAGGATACAATAGGGAAAATATGGTTAAAACGTTTGTTTAAGGCTTGAAAATTTCTTTAAAACAATCATTTATCCTATTTTTAGGTTTAGTTTGGTCTATTTAGAATTATGTATTAAATATATTTCCACTTGGTTCCATTTTTCCTTGATTATTACCCTTATATTAATTTAAGAAAAGAATAAATACAAAATGTCATTCTCCTGACATTACTTTCTCTTAAACTTGTACATATGGATTAAAAGATTATAATTTAATTAAAATATGTTTATTTTAAATACGAATTATTTTTTTTAATTTTATTTATATTTAATTTTTAGTGATTAAAAAATTACATTAAATGTTTTCGCTACACCGTTAGTGTATTTATTTAATTAATAGAAAAATAAAATAAATGATTTTAAAAAATAACAAGTAATTTCCTTTGGGTTATTTATTGTGTTAATTTTTTAAGAAAAATATAACGTATTAAATATTTTTTTAATACTTATATTATAATTTGATTAATTTATTGATGATTTCAAATACATAGTATGTGAATTGTTCTTAAAATGACATTAATAGAAATGTTTATGTTTAATATATTTCATTAAATTTTTTAAAAATCATAAAAATATGGAATAAATGAGAGAATAAAAATAAATGGTATAAAATTTCATCTCATTATAATTTATAATAGAATTTTCACCTTATAAGTTAAATTACAACCCTTTAATATTGAAAAAAATTACTACCATGGTTAAGATTAAAAGCAATTAACCAAGCTGTTAAACCAAAACACAAGGTTTAAAATGAAATCTAATCATATAGAAATTTAATTATATAATTATATTTAGAATATATATTTCTTATTTTATAATCAATGTTATTTTGGAACAATTTTACATGAGTTAGATACTTATTATGATATAATATTTCATGAATTACCAAAAATATAATTAATAATATTTTAAAATAAACATTATTTTATTGAATGATTTATAATTAATAAAGGTCTAATATTCATCCTAGATAATTATATATGGTTTATAATATCTACCATATTTCATTTATTAGTGACTTTTCTTTTTTATGATATCAATCTTGACCCATAATGTGTAAGAAATATTGATATCATGAAAATTTTCAAAAGGGTTAACGAGGGGTTGAAACAAAGATATAAGTGTGAAAAAATAACCTAAAACAGTAAAAATTTAATTATATGTGATTAATTCCAATAATAATAACTTTATTATCAAAATATATCAATTCTGGTCCACATGAACTAGAAAATTAAATTATTTTAATTAAATAAATTTTTCAATTCTATCTGTACCCCTCTCCTCACTTATAAAAGGGAAAATCATATATTCACTTAATCACACCCTTTGACTCATATAGATTAACCAAAACATGAAAAACTATTTTATCAACTTCCCTATCCACACACTATTGGTTCTGGTATTTTTAAAATACCAATGAATGGTCCTTGAGAAATCGCCAAAATAAGGCGTACCGAAGAATCGCTAATCGTCTTACCAGAGCTCTTTCAATTTATTTATTCTTATACATTCTTTAAAGCTGTGGTATTAATCATGAAATTTAAAATTATGTATTTTATATATAATTAAATTTTATTATTCTTAAAGAACCACCAATATCCACCCTCTATTCTGTTAAACCTATTATGAATGTTTCACTAGTGCAGACCACCAACACCATATAGTGATATAATTAATTTTCCATCTCTATATTTCATCGATGAATATTATTATGGTTTTAATATCTATAAATTATATTTCTGATATAATTATTATTTTTTTCATAATCATATCATATCTACCTTCTTAAATTCCAATCAATGGGAAAATGATAACATCGCTTGTGCAAACGTGCAGACTACCACCTCCACAAAGCAATGTGATTTGTTTCTTATATATAATTTACATGGATGGTAATAATGATATATTTAATGAATATATATGATTTATTTTAAATAATAATAATTTTTTAAATGTGAATTATTACTTAACTCTTTTAATTTCATCTTTTGAAAAGTGAAAACAATGTACATGCATAAGTATGAGCTAGCATCTCTCTTAATGAATTAATTAATTTATACATATTTATATATTCTATAGGTAAATAAATAAATAAATAAATAAATATATATAATTATGTTATATTTATATTATGGTTGACATGATGGAGATGATTGAGCCATTTCATAGTACGAGGGATGAAACTACTGATCCAAAATTCCCATGAAAAAACAAACCAGTTAACACTTAAGAATAATAATTTTAATAAGGGATTATTAATAAAAGGGTGTTGAGACGTTTTAAGTGGATAAAAAATGATATTATAATTATGTACCAGAATATAGTATATAAGTATACAAAATTCTAATTTTTTAAAACGTATATTTTTTTCGTAGTACCTTGAAATGTGTGTTCTAGTTTTAAGAATCACTACTTCCTGGTTGTTTCCATTAGAATTATTCATGGAATTGAAGACTTCCAATATTTCTTTATCCCAAAGGGATCTACTTCCAAAAGATAGGCATTCATTAAGTTTGAATTTTACAATACTTAGGAACGTGAATTTGTTGAGAGGATGGGATGTTGGACTCATCACACCCTTTTGGGGAGAGTTGTTGTCTACTCTGGGACTCTGTTTATAAATTTTAGATATTTTCATGAATCCTTATTAATAACAATGTTTTCCATAAGTTTCTCATGGAATCTTCAATAACTTATTGTCATGTGTATAATTTAGAATCCTCTGTATGTATTTGAGGTTCTTCATTAATGGATATATCTGTATTTATGTGAGGTGCTCCATAAATGGTATCCCCTCATATACTATTTGGAGATTATTTTAATCATCTTTATGATGACACTAGTTTTTAAGACACTTAGTGGGGCACTCTGGAATTTATTTTCAGGAAGGGAGACGAAGGTTTGTTTTGATATTGGGATAGTACCCGTAAAATGGGTTACTTACATATCCTTATGAAAGGAATCATAACCCTCATAGTTTGGTGCCTCTTAATGGGGCCCATAATATGTTTTAAGGTCTTTCGATAAGGGAATCTAAGAGAAATTTTCTTTAGTCAAAGTTTGGTGTGGTACTTATGCCAATGTATCCCAATGGATAGGGAAAGGATATGGGTTTCCAAGTAAGATTGGGCCCTGTTGGTGATATGGCCCAAGGAGAAAAGGGTTGATTTAAGGTGTTAGGTTTGAACCTCGTGGAGGCTTCCTATGTACCCCAGGTGGATGGGAATCAAATCCCATGTATTTCGATAAGTCTTATAGAAAAGTATAGTCTTTTAAGAGAAATGAACTTGGCCTTACTTTCAGAAAAGGATGCCTTGATGATCTGGGGGTTTAATTTGGGTATTATTACTAAGGAGGGTGCCCAAATTATGGGAAATAAGGTTGGATTTCTAAAGTAGACATCAAAGGATCATGGGACCTGAGAAGGATTCCCACATATCAGGATTATGGTGCAAATCAGAGTTCTTGTAATTCATTTGATTATGGAAATGTTGTGGTCTTGAAAAATCTATAAGCTAAAGTGAGTCATGCTCAGTGTGAGAAACAAGATGATTTCAAAGATTTAACATTGACACCGACACTATTCATCATCAGATGGTGGAAGAGGGTGAGCCAATGATGGCCAGAGTGGAAGTGGGTGAGGTGACCGTAGAGGAGGGCGAGGCGACGATCCCTCTCTCTATTCACTTTACATTGGGAAATGGTCCCATGAAAGCATGAAGGGATTAAGGATATGGGATTACAATAGGATGGCTACCCTAAAATTGATCCTGGTAGGGGAATGAGTCTTTTCCATTGTTCAAATAGAATAGTAGGTGTGAGCCATACATTCCCTATGAGATATTGGAGGTTCAAAATCCTTGAGAAGGGAGAGGTCCGGACCCAAACCCTTATTCTCCAAATAGGGGACTTCCCAGCACTACTCTTGGGAGAAAGGTCCATCTGACTACAGATATATAGACCCATAGAGACTCCATGAATTCTAACACAATTATGAAACAAATGTAGGAATCCTCTGACTACAGATATAAAAACCCAAACAAGAGACACATTGATGTGCAATTCCCAAAGGTTCGATATGTCAGGAGGTTTTGGAGGAGGTCTCAAAATAATTCCTTTCAAAAAAGGAAGCCAATGGAGAAGAAGCATTTTTGTGGATGGCTTTGTAGAGGACTTGATGTCTTGTAGAGTAAAGAGAGTTAGTGAATCAAATAGGGGCACCCAAGTAGGTAAGGGACCACAAGTATGGGTGCACAAGTAGACTTGGGAGACTTGATATTCACTAAAGTGTCAAACAAACTATATGGTGATACATGGCAAAGACCTAGCTCAATCATTCAGGAGTATTCATAGGTGATCCCAGAAGTTTGGCGCTCATGTTCCAGTGAATGGAAAAGGTGGAGTGAAAGTTTTTTTTGATTTAGGGTGGTTGGTCACTTTAAGAGCCCAATTTTTATGTATTTCAAGCAGTAAAAGGAATTAAGTCATATGATACTCCTTTAAATCATCATCTCTAGGTGTTAAATAACTACTTTGAATGATTCCAAATACTTGAGTGAAGAACCTGGGAGACTAGAGCAACAATTGGGTTTTAGGTAATTTTTTCCATTCAAATGAAATCCCCATAGTTCTATTTATAGGAAAAAATAGGAACTTGGGAAAAATTAAACTGGGCACGCAAGTAGGCTCTGTGACAGCTGGTGGAACCCAAGTAGGCTACATGTTGACAGCCTTTTGGCTTGACTAGGGCGATCCAAAGTTCATGCCTCTTCAAATCTTGATTTTTATCATGTGTTTTCTTCTCTTTTTATCTAAAGTATTTCACATTGTAATTTTTAGACTCTTTCACGAAACGAAGTGTCAAAAAATCCCCCCCCCTCAAAATTTTATCTGGAATAAAAAGGGGATCCTGTATTGATATAAAGTAATTAAAGAGAAAGAAGAGGGTGATGGGTCACATATGTTTTAAATGTTAAAGGAAACTCGCCACGCAAGCTTGTATCACACAGTATTTTGGTACGCATGGTGATTTTCATTGATTATATATAGAGGATACTCTTCTGTGAAAATTCTATGACTTTTTTAATTTTAGATCTCGGCGTGCAAATACTTCTTCACTGAATATCTTCTATTATCGCGGAACTTATTCTGTATGTTTTTAGTTCCGCACTACAACTAGGGTGCGATAATTGTAAGATGACTTAAATTTTCACTCCAAGTGTTGTACTTGGGTGCCTTAATTCCTTTTCTTATTGATTTCAATTCAATTTTCAAACATCAACAATTAATTTAAATAAAAGATTATTTTTTATCTTTATGCAGGTTAAATGGCTCTCAAAAGAATTAGAACTACTAATGAACAAGCTAATGAGAGGATTGAAGACATGATTAATTTCATTGGTCATGACAACTTTGACGTCGGTGACACCACCCTTATAGACTTATCAAAATATCTAAATAAATATCACTTCAAATATCATCTAAGCCCTTATTTTCCTCTATATAGCAATGGCCATATGTAGGATTTCAATATTCCAGACCCAATGAACTATGTCCCACCTTCATTATTTCAAGATTATACAAAATTCTCATCTGCCAATGTTTCTATTGCGGGCTCATTTTCTAATTTTGGGATAGTAGAGAGATCTCATATCATGCAACGCAACCCACGTGCTTCAGATTTGATACCACACACAACCGATCTGCAGCCACACTGTTAATCATCCATATTTTATAATTATAAGGAGGATCAATACAAAGACAAGAAGAAAGGTTTAGATTTTTGCCCTGGAGGAGTTGTAAAACCTAAATGGTTATGGGAATACTAGGTTCATAATTTGTGTGAAGAATTTATAGATAACTTAACATGTTCTTGTATTTATGAGGCTGTTTGGGTTCGACAAACCTACATGTTCATTAATGATTTTTTTGTGACAGAGTTACTAAGATAGTAGAGCCCAGAATCTATCTCCATATATTTAACTCATGTAGAAGTAGGAATTATCTTATGTTATGTCTACAAGATTTATGGAGATCCAATCTTGGGAGATATGTACGATGAGTTTATTCCTCCAAAGGTGACATAAAATGACTCAGAGAAGACACCAGTATTGATTCGTGAGTTGATGAAAAATTTTAACATACTCAAGAATGAGACTACAAAATAATCCCACATAAGAAGAGATATCAATCTAGAGGAATATATGAAAATATTTCTAGAAATGGAGAAAGATAAGGGGGCCACCTATACTCATCCAACCAGCTATCCAAAAGAAAATAAAATAGTTACACCTGAAACTTTTTGGCCAGTATTAGCGAAAGGGGATTTTGACATGTGGGGATATGAAGTCAATCACAACATTCCTGTGAAAACGCATTTGGCTGGTTTCCCAGCCATGGGGCTCAGTGTGTACTTGTTACTAGTCCGAGACTCCAAAGGAGGTGTAAGGCTAGACAATTTTTTTATTGCATCCAAGCAGGATGAGAAAAATATAGTAGGGTTGGCCACTCCTGTTTCGATGAAGATTAATTGGATCTTACTTCATATTTACAGAGGGAAGTATTCTTTTAGAATAGTGGGTCCATTCCAGGTGTTATTGGGATGGATCACTACTCAATTTAGAACTTATGTCATACAATGTGGGGTACTGATATTTGGAAGTTCTTTTTGACCATCTGTTCAGGCTTTCTATGGTATCTCACAATATTCTTTGAACGCTTACGACATCAAGGGTAAGTTGAGTATGTTTATGGAATTTCATTTCGTTCCTTATAGGAATCCCTCTATGGGGCGATTCCTTGATGATGAGATGGCCAGTTTAGATTTGAGGTCATATATGCTATCTTGCAGAGATAGCGTATTAGCCACTAGACTCGATGGAGAAATCATATGTGAGGCCAATGATCTTTGTAAAATTTCCCTCCAATTAAAATTTTTGCAATATAAAACTGTATATCCTAATGTGCATGTCAGTTATGAAAAACATCTGATGGTTTCCTAACAATTATGGTTTCTGATTTCTATGGATAAAGCTGGGGAAGAATTTAATTTACCTGTCGCTGATGCAGTAAGTAGACTGACTATCTGGTATTCCAAAAACTATTTCGTTACTTAACCTAATGTTTTATTAAACATTGATGTCCCTTGTGTGTGGGTAAAGAGAATTAGTATGAGGGAACCCTATTATTTGGAAGGTAACTCTACATCATTAAGGGCTTGCTCATTGGAGTCAGAGGGTAGAGGTGGCGCAACTCCAATTTCACATAAGAGACCTCGTGCAAGATATAATCCACCTACCTTAGTTAAGAGAGGCACTCCTTTAGTCCCTACTAAGGATGTACTAAGTCAATATATTCTCCATCACTATGAAGAGTGAGGAATCCTAGTTTATCATACATTATATGTGACTGTAGGAGTTGGGAATTAACTTAAATCTAAGGCAGCATGATCCTCTTCACAACCCTCTGGCATGTACTCTAAATATTTACGACCATAAGCTATTAATACATGGAAATATATATATTGTGATTATGAAACCATTTATCTAGATCTGCGTGATGTGTTCAATATTCTAGGATTAGGGTATCTAGGGTCCTCTTCTGACATCTTATTTAAGGACAATCCCAACAAAGAGAGAACATACATTTGCTAGTTGGAAATAATCATATATGAAACCAATGAATTAATTCCCACCATGAAGTGAGTGAAATAAATGATAGATCATTGTACCAATGAAAGTATTGGTCTTTTATTATATTAAGAATGGTATGATTTTTTAGATCCTGAAGATGTATGATTTTGTTCATTGACCTTCTCTTATACTTTTAAATTTAAATGTAGTTAAAGCGTTGCTACTCAGGGAAAATATCATTTTTAACTTTTAGTTGTTTAATGGAAAATCAACTAAATTTTCCTCTCCATGGTATAGCCCTGGAAGAACTTCTCTTGGAGCTACCAGATTACCCCATGAATCGGGAGAAATATCTCCAAGACAACAGGCCATAGAGGATGATATGGAAAGGGTATTGACATCTCCAATACCTGTCTTTGGATATGATTATGGAACTCCTCCTAAGAAGGATAAGAAACAAAAGAATCAAAGGAATAATTTCATAGTTAAATGATTTCATATTAGTGGTATGTCTTCTTAAATAATCATGTATTTTAGCCTTAATTCATGAAAAATTGTTTAAACTTATTAGGATTATAGGGGATTCTTATGTTTATTCTTTGAAAGAGAATACTGATAAGATTCAATGAACAATGGAGGGTTTTTATAAAAAGGAAAAAATTCCTACAAACCTGGTTGTTCCTATAAAGGCATTGAGGCCCAAGGAACCAATTTATGTTCCCATCACTACACCCATTTTTTCTTTTAGAGGATTGGAGGCTTCAGGTAAATAAACAATGATTTATAGGATATCAAATGTAACAATAAATAATTTCCATCTTGTGATAATTTAGGTTCATCTCATGTACCAAAACATCTAGAAACAACTGACGCTAACACCATAACTTCTACTAAGGAAGCTATCCATGGTCATAGTTTGTTAGAGGAAGGTTTTGAAACAAACACACCGAGTGCTCCCACGGGTGAGACTAACCTGGGATCTGGAATATCATTGGATGAAATGATGAACCATGGCATGCATTTTGATGAATTATTCAAACATATTAATATACCATATGATTTACGAGATTTTGGAGTTCCATGTATAGAATCAGCAGGGTGTGGATTTTCATTATTCATCCTATTAATCTTCATATAATTAAATTTCTAACCATGGATGGATGAAATATGAAGTTCCATCTAAATAAACTATTACCACAATTATACTCAAAGGATATATTGATATTAATGTCAATCCCATAATTTTAGAGGCATTGGATAAGGTAAATCATGAGACAAAAAATCTTCTTGAGATTCACTATGAGGATCCCGATCCAATTAAAGATAACACTCTCCACCAAGAGATATCAAACCAAACTATTGAAACTAAGAATATTGGGGATAATTCTTCTCAAGTTGTTGACCTAATATTTTGTAAGAGATACTAATATAGTGATGGTACTTACTTTTTTTATCCCTTGAAGCTAACCACAACCATAACTTTTGATTTTTCAATATAGGGATATCAAATTTAATGGCTAGCTCTAGAGGTTATTCCTCTACATCATCCAAAATAGTACTAGAAGGTGAAAAATTCATTACTCAGGAAGAAACAAAACATCACACTTCATTATGTGCATTAATCCTATAATACATCCCTGTTTACGATAATGATTCTGAATATGACTCAGAACTGCAAAAGGCTCTTCGTCTACCATGTCGCAAAGCATGTAAGAATATATGGAAGATAATATCCAATATTCTCCTTGAGGAACTAACTTCAAGAATTCTATGACTCTCATATCTATATATCATGCTACGATTTGGCGATTTTTAATAACATGATATTCATGCTGTGGTGAAAGTGATTATTATAAAGAGGTAACTAGAGAAACAGATTTGTGAATACTTGATAAAAGATAAACTATTGATCAACACCGAAGTATTCCAAGTGGAACTATCCTGAGATGAGGCTAATCATATTGTAAAGTTGAATTAATTGAAGTAGAAGATCCATGAAAAGACTGTTCAGTAGCATAATCATCAACAAGAATTATAAATTATCATTGGGGAGATTAACTAGCTTAATATCTCACTAGAAGAAGTCCATAAGTATGGTGCAAAATACATTGAAGATGCTAAAGAAGCACCTCATCATGTTGAAGAGTGTGGATCCTGTCAACTAGGCAGGATTCAAGAGGCAGCTAATGGGTCTCAATAGGCATTTAAACAAATGATGAGTTATGTAGAAACCATCTTGTGATTTCTGATATGAGAGAGAGACTCCAATTTGTGGATTCTCCTCTGTGAAAAGTTTTTGTATAAATGAAAAAATATTTTTTCGTCAATCATCTGTGTTTTCATTCTCGCTGGCTTCTTTTGTTTTAGCTAAGCCATTGGGCCTAGTAAGCATAGTTTGATTTTTTCTAGGGTTATATGGAAAACCGACACACTTTTTATTTTTTGACTTTTTTATTGCTCAATATTACTTAAATAATATAAAATGTACTTTTTGTGAGCTGGGAATCAAATTTTGTTCAGAGTTCCCTTTCAAGGTTCTAAATTTGGTTAGTATGACATCTCTTTTTATTTGTAGTTTAGAGTCATGCATGTTAGAATATAAAGGTGTTTAAGGTCAAATAACTTGGACCATAAATTTTGAAATTAGATCTCAAACAAGACTCATTGGCTATGAAATAATTTACTATTTATTACATATATCCAAGGGGAATCCCAAGCCATGATTTTTATGGTCAAAAAATTTAAATCTTATATAAACATTAAGGGGAGTATCCTCCAGGAACAAAGTTTCCATTCTTTGAGAAACATGTTATTCATGCTGTATTATGCATGGAAAACTAGCGCTTATGATGCATAGACAAATAATGACATCTTTTTATTTACAGGTCCGTTATGTAGGCAACATATGGAAGGCCACCTAAGGGCGCGTACTTCATAGTTAGGAAAAAAATATCAGAAGTTTAAAATTTTTCTATTGATAGACAATAGAAATTTAGATTTTGGGTGACTGAAGACCATAGTGGGTGGTTTTGCTAAGGAAATGGATTTCATTATTAAAGGGTTATTTGTGCAGTTTTAAGTCATGTAATGAGGACATTGTACATTATAGTTTTAATTCATGCAGTGAGGACAATGTACTGTGCTGTTTTAATTCATGTGGTGAGGATGTTGTGTAGCTTTAATTAAATGTCTTTATCATTGAGCAAAGGTATGAGACTCTCCCAATTTATTGATAACTTGTTTGGAAACATATTACCATATTTTGTTTTGGATGTAAAAATTGTAAACATTGATTTGGGAAATTCCAGATCTAAATAATGATATGGAAAAGGCCTAAAGGCATTAGATGAACTATTTTCCAAGAATGAAGTTACAATTATTTTCAAACCCCAATATGGAGGTTGTATTGTGATTGGCCGCCTAGGGAATAAGATGTATAGTCAAATAGTGATATCTTTTGACTAACAGAACTATTTTTAGGCAACTTATGCAAGCCACCTAAGGGCACATACTGCACTTTGATGGGAAAGAGCACTCAGAAGTTTGAAATTATATTGCTAAAACTAAAGAATGTTTATGGACTTTCAGATTTTCTAAATCACAGAGTTTTGTTTATGGAGAAAGGTAACTTAATATTGAGAGGGTATTTCTAATAATGATTTCAGAATAATTGGAGGAATATGGTTTCTACGATGTTTGGACCCATATGTTGGGAGTATGGTGTTTCTAGTTTTAAGACATACAACTAATACTAGAAATTGAAACAAAATATGATTTGTGATCAAGTGATCCAAGGATATTTAATATTTCTTTGAACACATGGAGAGAGAGAGAGAGATGTTTAAACAACGGTCTTGTGGAATTTCAGATTAAGAGAAAGACAAATGGATGAATATGCATGAATGTCTATTTTAAAATAGAAATTCTTGTATATTTTCATCAATGATTAAAGGGGAAAAGAATCATTAACCAATAATGAAGTTTCCATTATTTTAAAAACCCATTATGGGGGATGAATTATGTAGGGACAACAAAGAAATATGCTGCATAGCCATATTGTGGCATCATTTGACTGACATACCCATTTTGTAGGAAATTTAGGCAAGGCCACCTAAGGGCAGATATTGCATAGTTAGGCAAAAGAGTTCTCAGATATTAGAAACTATGTCAAAAGAAACTATAAGAAATATTATAAATATTTGAAAATATTCAAGATTAAAAGAATGAAATATGGAAGGGGGTTATTCTCAATGCACATGATAAATATTTGAATCAATAATGAACATGAGTTTGAAGTCCTTTACATAGATCTAAATCATATGTAAAATAGACACATTCTTTCTTTCAATTGAATTAATATTGTGATGTGCAGTTTAAAGTCATGCAATGAAGACATTTTACTGTGTAGTTTTATGTCATGTAGTGAGTACATTGATAACCCCCAATAAGAATAGAGGCACCTTTTTTATACAGAGATATCATTTACCAAATTCTTAATCCCACGTGAGCTATGTTCACTGTGAGAAATAAGGAGAAATAAAAGGTTTATTCTGTAGCAAAAAATGTGACACGAGTGAGAAATAATTGTACTATAATTAGGTTATTGTTGATCCATAGTTTAGGACCTGGGCGTACTTTGTATCTAATTAGTGCAAGAATCAGGCCAAACATAGTTCTTAGATTTCCATTCAGTTTAAAATTATGTGGTAAGGATGAATATGAGCCTATGTAAAAATAAATACTTGTCGTAGATAGTCTAAGGGATAAAACTCAATTGTCAATATGTGTCTTGTATAGGGAAAGAAACAAGCCATATGTATATCATTAAAAATTCTCTATGCAGGTTCGATTCTTATATATGGACTAAATGAGGTTTTTATATTGTGATTGGGCCTATGATTAGATATCTGGTCGTCTCTATGTATCTCATATAAATGAGAATCAAGACGTACATAGTTTTAAAGACATTTATTTCTTAAACTAATTGATATTAATTTTGGATACATAGCTTATTACACGTTCTGGAAGAACAGTTAATCTTAAGACACAAAACGGTATAAATATCAGACCATTTATCTAAAGGGAACAATCTATATAGATCTAATTCATATAAAAGAGTAGAAAAAAGAAATAAAAAATATCATGGTTGTGGCTGGGCCAAAGATTGGAGATCCAGGAGTCTTTACATATCTCAAATAGATGAGAATCAAGCCACACGTATCTCTTTAAATAAGGTCCATATGCCGACCTAAGTCATACATAGGGAAGAGATGTACTTCTGTCCCCCTAAAGAGTAGCAATGATGTCAATGATGCTTACATATAGAAGCTCCTAATGTTATGTAGAGAAGACGTTAGTTGTACAGTTCAATGTCATGTAATGAGGAAAAATGATGGTACACATTTTAATATAATGCATCATATAATTTTATGGTTGTTACGTAGTTTAACATCATGAAATTGGGACATTGTTTTGTGAAATTTTATTTCTTGTAGTATGGACATGAAGGCTGTGCAATTTTCTGTCTTGTAATTAGGATGATGTATGCAACTTCACAAAGTATTTCATTAAGAATATTTCATTGGTTAGAGTTGTAATAAGATCTCCATTCTTTTAGATTAAGGCATAAGCTTCTTTTGAGCAGACCTAATTTATTGGAATAAGGTCCTTTCAACTTTGACCCAAGTTTTAGAGGTTTCTTTACTGGTATCATTGGAATATGGAGGACCAATTATAATTATCCTAGAATAAATGAACAGATTTGAACATTCTTGTTAAAGTCTTGGGATATTCTATTCTGATAGACTCCCAAATGATGAAATGTATACAATCTTTTCTCGTCTAATCGTTCCAGCTCATCAAACTATTTCTAAGACCTCTAATATAAAGACAAATGATCAGAGATTTAATCACTGAGTGAAGGAAATTGCATTTCAATTAGAAAAACTACTTCTTTTCTTTATACCAGTGAATAAGGTGATTCCTGGGTGGCAGTACAGTTAGTAGTCTGATAATCCCCTAAAGTATACAAGATTTTATCAGGCTAGTATTTCTTATCATTATCCTCTATCATTCGGAGAATATTTGACATGGTCTTATTAGAAACCTATTTCTTTCCATTGGCCGCCACATGATAGTGAGGTAAATGGTTGGACTTGATATTATACTCCTTTTATAAATTATTTACCTCAAGAGAACGAAAATTGGTGCCATTTTCGGTCAATATAGTTTGAGGGACACCAAATCTGATGGAGAATAATTCATTAGTAGTATTAATACACTTCAACTGCATGGCCGTATCAGGAGGATCGGGTCTTACTACATCCCTTCCCTATGTGGAAAATTGTCAGGAGTATTTTGTTGTATGTAGAAACATTGGGGGTTGATTAATGATATTGTAATTCACTTGGTAGGTATGACACATCTTTTTGAAATCAATGCAATACTACATCATTGAAGGCCAAAAGTATCGAAGCCTTCAGATTTGATTAGAAAGCCAATTCCCAGACTAGAGAGCACCATAAGCTCCTGAATATACTTCTTTCATGAAAGTTTCAATTTCTTCTCCATCAATAAATTTGAAGAAGATTCCATCAAATCCATGTTTGTAGAAGATCTTCTAGTGATCTGGACTATCCTATAGAGTATAATTGGCCTCTCATCATCAGATATTTTATTTTTTAACTCTATGTGGTGTAAGTACTCCATTTTGAAGGTATTCTATGATGGGTATTCTCTATCAAGTGGAATGCTCGTATGGCTCAGAAATATGGCTAATTTAATGAATTTAAACCATTATGGTTTGAACAAAAGGCGAGACCAAACGAAGATTGGATATGCTGATGATTGTCTCATACCAATTTGGATATTCCAAGGTTCTAGTTGCATTAGACAGTGCATCATTTTCAGTATTTTGTGATCACGGGACATAAGACAATGATCATTCTGAGCAAAATTAATCTATTAACCCTCTGAAATAATCATACAAAGGGATTGGATCTTCTTTTCTAATATTATATTCCCCATTTATTTATCTGATCACCAACTCTGAATGACCTTCAAATTTGAAGTGATTAACTTACACCTGAAGTGCCAATTCCAAGTCTGCGATGGGAGCCTGATACTCAGCCTCATTGTTGGTTCTGCCTTTTGATAACAAAATATAATAACACAACACTACCTTTTTTGTATTGATAGTTACTATTACTAAACCAAAATTTTGATTTTATGGGTTTTCATTCTCTTCCCTGTTGGACTTCTAGAGGCACCATCAAAGTACATTTCCATTGATTGAGAATTATCTTGAATAAAGAAGACATATTAATTTAGAATTTCAGTATTTAGTGATGTATCTTCATTAGATAGGTGTTTAGTAAGGAATTCGTCCAGAGCTAGGCCCTTCATTTCCTTATGAGGAACAAACTAGATATCAAACTATTTCAGAATAACTACCCCCATGCCATACACCCTATAAGCATAGGATGATTGAGGAAAAATTTGAGTGGGTTATTAAGAGACACCAATTGTATGTCATGATGTTGCAGGTAATGCCTCAAATTCAGAACTACAAATATTAATTCCAGGCATCGCTTTTTAAAACGTGAATACTGAGTTTCTGCATCAAGCATAGTTCTACCGAGATAGTAAAGGCAATTATCATTCACAACATCATTATTTTGGGAAAGGAAGGAACCCAATGATTGCTCTAAATCTATCACATAGAGAATAAGTGATCTTACTTTAATAAGTGGCATTAATACGGGTGGACTCAAGAGATATTTCATGATGGTATCAAATGATTTTTGGCAGTCTTTAGTCCATTGATGGGTGACTTCATTCTTCATTAATTTGTCTAGAAGAAAATACATTCCTACCAAATTGGAAATAAAGCGCTGAAAATATTTCAAGTTTCCTTTGAGTCCTCTAAATTATTTCAAATTTCGAGGAGGTGACATGTTAAGGAATTTTTTTTCAAGATCAACATCGATACCATGATGGTGTTCAATAGAGCCAACAAACTTTCCTGAGGTTACCCCATAAGCACATTTCAAGGGGTTCGTCATCAAACAATGTTGGTAATGTTTATTGAATGTGGTCTCCAGGTCATCCATGTGATTAATATTTTGTCTGAATTTGACCACAAAATAATCTACAAAACATTCATCAAATTTCTCCATGAAGGGTTTGAAGATATGGTGCCTTGCACATTGATAAGTTTCACCTACATTCTTTAAGCCAAAGGGCATTACCTGATAGAAAAACACGCCACGAGGGGATCTAAAGGCTATAAATTCTTCATCCTATTGGTACATACAGATTTGATTATACCTAGAGTATTTATCCATGAAGGAAAGGGCTTCATATCCAGCTGTTTCATCAATTAAAAGCTTTGTGATAGGAACTGTAAAGTCATCATTTGGACAATTCCAATTAATATCTCTAAAATTAATGCACACTCTGATTTTCCCATTCTTCATTTTCTATGGGTCAATATTGGACCACCATTTGGGATATTGAACTTCCATGAAAAATTTATCTCTTATAATATTATCAACTTCAACATCAATTTTAGAGGCACGAGTTGGGGGTGTTCTTCTTGTTGCCTACTAGAATCCTCAACATTCTTCTAGAAAACCCAAATGATGAGTGGATACATCAGGATTAAGTCCTATAATTTATGTATAATTACAAGAAAATATATCTCAATGTTGATTTATAAAATAATAATACACCTATTTCTCTTCGAGAGTCAAGGCCGCACTAATTAGAGTGGGACATGGATCTTCTTATATACCACGAATAATTTCTACGAGCTCATCCACGGTGTTAGAGAAAACATCCTCAAATGTTAGAGGAGAATCTCTGAGATAATCCTCATCTTATTCATTATATGTTACTTATTCTATTTCTAATTTCATGGTATATGAAAAATCAAAACATCCAAAGATAGGGGGAAGTCAGTATTTGAAAACTCAGATGAAGAGTCCACTATTTCTGACCCTACTGATGATGAAGGGTCTTCCTGTGGTAATAAATAGGTAATGATAGATTGTAAATCTACATATTTGTCATCCTATAAAACTACTACAAATTCTTCTATTATGAATGACGAAGTAGAGGCTTGCTTTAGTTCGGAAGAGGAAATGAACACATCTCCATTTAATCATCCATTACTTCTTGGTGAATCATCAATTTATCCCATGATGTTAGGCTCAGTTTCCATAATTGAAATTATGGAAGTTATTACATGAGTTCTTGGAATTATTTTTACCCTTTCAATTTGATTTATATGTATCACATTATCTATACTCAAATGTATGAATGGGTTTGCTGGGAACTTTTCCAAACCATTCATTACATTAATTATAGTTACCTATTTTGTCATAGACCTCATTATTTTTGTATGATAAAACTATAAATCAATGTATGGAGACTTGCACCATTTAAATGGATCCTTTTAATCATAAAATGGTTCAATTTGAGCATTGAAATAGTACTTGAAACATTGGTGGTATGGCGAATTTATGTTCTCATGTTGATGTGGTTGTGGCCTTCCAAGAAGAATGTTGAAGGTTGTGTCCGGATGAACAACCATGAAATATGAATTAGACAAAAGATCTCCAAACTATGTTTTGATTTCAATCTCACCCAGAGGCTCTTGTTCATTCTTTTCATAACCTTGCAACATTAAGGTAGAAGAAGTTAAGTCATATTTGGTAAGTCCCAATCGATGATGTGTACAAATAGGAATGAGGTTGAATATGGATCCATTATTAATGAAGGCTTGTCGGATGTCTATGTCATTGACCCTCTCAGATAGATATGAGGGCCTAATATGTCCATGTATAACAACATATTGATCTTTATTTGTAAAAGACATTACTGCATGGAACTTTGCAGGATCATTTTCAATACGGTAAACCTCAGCATTAGCAACATTGATTTTAAACTATTGAGGACTTGACAAAGACTTAATAAGTGCTTTTAAATGATCCTTTGATAGACTCGAGGAATCTAGAATCAAAAACATGTATGGTACATGGGAAAAATATTTCAATACATCATAATTTTGTTCTAGGGGTCTACATTTCCGAGCATGGAGATACTATATTATGGGTACCTTGAAAGATGACGCTCCTAATGTGGATGTTTCTTGTGTCAGGGAAGAAGATGGAAATACTCATAGATTTGGTAGATTAGACAGATTAGTTCTATTTACTTGATGAGATAAATATTGTATGACTTCTAATCGGTCCTCTAAAATAGTCATGTCATGATCGAATATGTCATGCATGGAAGAATTTTCTTGTTATTTTTGATCCCACTGAAGAGATCTCCCACATGTTTTAGCCGTATATTCAGTTTGAGGAGGTGTAGAGTTAAAATAGTGGATTCTAGATTTCCCATGTCTTCCCCTGTATCCTCTACCTTGGCCTCTTTTACTAGTTCCCCAGTTAGGTACAAGGAACTCTAGATCACTATAACCCGAATCACCATTGACATAGGGATCTGTTAAGTGGATAACGTGGAAGGAACCAAAGAAAAATTCTTCATCTGATGAAGATTCTACTTGATAGGTTATCTCTAGTTTTTCTGTTTGGTAGAACGATGCCTGTGCTTTTACAGAATATGGCATGAAATCTTCCAAAGTCAAATACATCATTATCCTTGACCCGAGCATTTCTTCTTTTGAATTCTCTTTTCCATTTTTATCACGTCGCTTCATTGAGGATTGAAATTTTGATGAATGTGGTTTTTATATGGAATGAGTGGAAGAAGACACAATCAGATGTTTTAATAGTGTTCATAAAAAGGAATGAGTTCAGTTGATCATTTTCCTAATCATCCTATCATCATATTTCTGTGAATTTTTACCTTTGAATTCCTGTCATTCACCTTCTTCCCCTGGATCAGTAGTAATAACATATACTACTAGGGCTGATAAACATTTCACTTTCACTTTTCTAGAGTGCACTATTTTTTGTAAGAGGTATATAAAAACAAAACACTCTTGAATGGGATTCCACAACATTTGGTGAAAGGGTAAATAATTCGGATGATCTGTATCTCATTCTTTGTTTTGTTTTTTCATCATTGGAACCTGAACCAAATTGTTTTCCAGAGTTGAGATAATGTAACCAGGAACCTGTTCATTCTAAAAAGAATAAAATTTGTTCTTTAATACCTCTATCTATTTATTCCTTTGATCTCTTTGGTCATATTGATGAGGTGGTGGTTGTTGTTGATTCTCAAGAGGTGGATCCCTTCTATATGATAAATTTTTTGAAGTGGAAGTTGGTAAAGGTGCTTGCTTGAGTGTAACTATAACAGTCTCTACTTTCTATATTCTCCTTCCCAGAGATGATGGAATTACATGTGTTTTATCCTTAGATTATATAATAGAATATTCAATATGCTAAGAAATTGATTTAAGGTCACGAAAACCTCTTGTTTATTTTACAGGGATCAATGGTGTGTGTAACTCATCATGCAGTTTTTCCACAAAAATTGGAAGAAACTCTTCTTGAGGGAGTTCCATAATTAAATAATATGTTTATACATTCCATCAAACAATAAAATCTAAAACTCTTTCATTTTTTCCTTTTGTTTTCAATTTATATGTTAAAAAACTATTGTCTTTAGTAATGTTGAGATGAATTGAAGAAGGAATTTATGATAGAGATCTTCCCATCTAGTAATTGTTCGAGATTGAAAACTTGTATACCATATAAAAGCTTGTCCTTGGAATGACTGCACAAAACACCTGATCATTCCTACTTCTTGTTATTGAGGAGTTCCCATCATGGGATCACAATGAGAAAAGAAATGCATTATGTGTTGTTCTGGATCTCCCGAACCATTAATGATTGGGAACGTAGTATTCACAGAATTTGGTGGTGGAGGAATCCAATTCACCCATTTAGGGTAAGCATTCATTTCTAGCTGAACTGCTGCATGACATTTTTTGTGGCTTCCAATCATGTTTTTAATGCCTCAATTTTGTTCATAATAACATGGGGAATATCTGGATGATCTGGGACATGTACAAGTATAATAGTTTGAGCATGAACTGGTGCAGTGAATATAAAAACCACTAGTGGTGGTGATAGTATTTTCCTTGGATAACCCACAATAACAGTCCTGAAAGGATGTGTTTGGTCCTGCCTTAGGTGTGTCCCCAATAAAGGTAATTCAATATCCAGATATGCAGTTACCACAAATCCTCTTTATTGAGGAGCTCTTATAGGATTTCCATGTTGAGGATCTTCTTGGGGAGTACATCTAGAAGAAATGAAACATTGAAGTAACTCTGTAATTTGTAATTTCTACTCTTTAATCTCTTCTTTATGCTATGAAAATTTATCTTCAAGTGAAATAGATTGACCTTATCTAGTGGAAAAGTGAGATGAAATTTGAATTTTACCTTTCCACTAGATAAATTCTTTTTGGAGGGGTGGGATTATGTTATTTAGAGGCATACCTAGATTCTAGGTATGCCTATGATTTTAGGTATGTACACATTCTTCATTTTCATTAGTGTGTATCAAATTATTGATAAGAACGTCATCTTCTGATTCCCCTGAACTATACTTATTTTCTAAAGGATCTTATGAACTAGTGTTAATAACATTTACTGATGCATAATGCATTGATGGTATTCTGTTAGTATCTTTGTATGATCGTCTCCTTATGTATCTTCTATGGGAATAATCTCTCTTATAAGATGGTTTCTCAAGAGGGGTTTGACGAAAAGTAATCTGAATGGAATACATAGATATTTATGTTATGCTCTCTCTTCATGGATTCTTCCCTAATTGGGTGAAAAATGACTTCCATTGAGAGGGATATTTCAAATGTTTAAAATCCCCTAGCCCTATAGGTTGGGGTTGTTGCTGTTTTTCTTCTTCAGACCTTTGAACCTTTTTTAATGAATTTGATTATTTAATTAAATGAGCCCCCATCCCTGCAAGATAGGGTGGCTATTGATTTTATATGTCTAAGACTTGTATAGATACTCTTCAAATTTTTAAAATTTTATTTTATACATTAGCAGGGTGCATTATCCGACAACCTCTCAAATCACTTATTTCGGAAGTTTTCTGTGCAATTTGAGACGTTTGCGTTATCTGATGGCTGACATCCGTTATGCTGGAGGCATGCTCAATATTCTCAGATGCATGATGTAAAAAATCTCAACAACATCCTTTATTTGGGTTGTAACGCCCCGACCCCAGCTACCCAGAGTCGGTGCATTACTTCGTAACATTGGCATGATCACAAGAAAGATCAAAACTCGAAAGACCGATTGGTTTAGTAGCCTTGGAAACACTAGATATATTCATAAGTTTTACATTACATCATAAAATGAAAAACTACTACAACAACATAATGTCTCCATAAACCACACTACTATCCCCTCATAATATCCCTGCAGGTCATTCATAATTTACTTCTTCACATCCTGGGAAAAAAATAAAACATAGAAAAGGGGTGAGCTCAAATGCCCAGTAAGGATAACAATATAGCGGAAACGTTCATAAATAAGAATAAACATTTAAGGCAATGCATTACTAAAACAAAAGCCTTTTAAAATTGAACTTCAACATGGTATGGCAAAAGTAAAATGAAATAATGCCATTTACTTATTCACATTGATATTCTACTAATCGAATAATCACATGCAAAAATCAATAACCACTTTCATAATGTTGGAATGCATAATGCCAGACTATCATAACCACATAGCCAAGGCCTCGTGCCAAGACTACAAATAAGATTTTGTCAAGGCCTTGTGCCAAGACACTAGTTTGTCTCATGAGACCTACCGATGCATCGAGGAGCTATAGCGGGCTCCACCCGTCACTTATTAAGTCCAATGCATTCCCATATGAAAAGGTTTTAACAGAACATAAACATTCATATTAAAACTAGCATACGAAATGTCAATAATTTCACCATAAACTATGAATGGTATAAAAATAGCACATCCACAGTCAAACATATCACAAAACCTTCAATACAATATAGAAGTTTTGTATCATAATAAATCAACTTCAAATAATCTTAAAATCCATCAAAGGATGTTGACATAGATGAAATCAAAATTCTTTTTAAAGAAGTATCTCCTTTTATTTTGAAATCATTTAAGATCCATATAAAATAAAACATTTTCTTTGAAAATATTCTTATAAGCTTGTAAGTAAAGCTTCGATGATTTATAATGGCGGAAAATAACCGCACCCGCCGTATAAGTTAAAAAAAACATTCTTACCTCAATTTTGTCGAAAAGGTTAAAAAGGACCTTGTTTTGAAAACGACGGAAAGATTCCATTATAAACCTCTTATAAAAGTCAAAAAGGGTATAAATGACTTTAACCCATATTCTTGTAAATAGTAAAAATGTTTTGAAATACATTTTTAAGAAACATGGATGTGGATGATAAAGAGATCCCAGTAGATTATTACATATAAACAACCTCGGATAATGAAGAGATTGTGAAATAACCCTTACCTTGTACTTTTCCTTGGTTGTGGTAGGTTAACCTCCTGTATAATGGTGAAATAATTGTTATTAAATTATAAAAGAATCATATACATTAATATGATATCATATATGATCTTTTAATATTGATTTGATAATAATATCTTAGTATTATCGTTGTTTCGGGTGTTAACTTACTTGTTTTCTTTCATATGTTTTGTTACGTAAGACATGTTTGTAAAGGATAGGTTTTATATTATTCATATCCAGAATGATATCAAGTCCTTAAACATTATTTTTAAATCATAAAATGATAATTACGCTTTAATGGTTACGATGGAGAATGAATCTCATCGCGTTCGTGGAGACGGTAGTCCGTACGTACGCACGAGCGACAATATCATTCTTTTGATATTAAAATAATATATAAATGGATGTTATATCATATATACAGAATCATTAACATGTTATATTTATTATTTACATGAGTTACACATCATTATTATACCCATCCAAATAATATTATATTGAATAACAATTACACCACGACGTGGAGACGGTAAGCCGTACGTACGCACGTATGGTGACATGTTATTCAAAGGGTGGATAGAATACTGAATATGGTTGTACCATACTTATAATAACATCACAGTATATGTGAGATACTGGATTTATTATTTCAGAATGGTAAGAACAAAGGAAGAAGAAGTGGAAGAAGAAATGAACTTAGAAAAGGGTTGTGAAATCATTACCTCTTCTTCGGGTTCTTCCTTTTGATTTGATCAAAAGGGCTCCTTAGGTTGGCTTTCTGATCAAACTAAGGCCTCTAGGTTGTATTGAGGGATGTTGGGAGAGTATTCGGGCAGAGTTTGGCCGAACCAAAAGGCTTTGAAGGTGTGAAGAAATGAGAAGGTGGAGTTCCCTTTTATAAGAGGGGTGAGGGGCACCTTTGGAAAAGCTAGAAATATTAATTTATAATAAATTCATATTCGGTTTACAAAGGCTCCAAAGTTGACTATTCAAAGGATGAGGTGGGGATAGGTCGAAAACAACTCATCCAATAGAATTTAGACAGGTTTGGGTACTTATATTAACCTTATCTTTAAGTATTAACTCTAAGTTAATTAGTTTCACTTTTACAATGTCTCTTTGTATTTTTATATAATATGGTTAATAAACGTACTATATACATCCAAGCGACCCCCAAGTGGTCCATTAATGAGGAACATATCATAATATAAGTCTCTTGGCCGAACCTTAGATTTTTAGGAATTTAATATCAATTAATAATATAATATTTGTTTTAAGAACTCTTTTATGTCAATTTTGACACTATTCAATAGTTGATTTTTGTGAAACTCCTAACAGATTGATTACTTCGAAAAAAGTCAATTAAATCAATCCTAATATATCATATTATCATAGAAAATTAGTTTAATTCATTAAAAGTTTCATATTATAATCATTTGGGTATTTATAAGATCAATTATTTTTATTTTTCACTATTTTAGTAATTACTGCATCATCATTGTGTCATAAATAAAGTAAATTATATAATGTCTAAAAATTTTAAATAAAATATCATTATGTAGGAAATTTGTTTAGATTTCTAATGAATATTTATAATCGAAAATCCAACATGTATAGCCCTATTTAAAAATTGTTGTTCTAAAAGATATATGCTTGTGTCATTTTTGTATTCATTTTGACTTAATTAAAATAAAGTGTCATTATCACTTACAAGTGGATCCATGGGGTCCCAAAATAGACCCAAAGATGCCCATGGTCGACTATGTATCAACCAATAGGGTTAAGACACGTTTTTAGGGTAATTTAGTATTATTATAATATTATTTTTTTAACCCTTATTTACCGGATTTACCCTTAACCATGGTAAATAAAATATTTACCGCAGTAATTATTCAAAATGTCTAAAAAAAAGTTACCTATTTACACACTTTGAACATCCTGATTCCAAATATGGAATCCATTTTCCTAAATTCAAAACACAGAAGTGGCAGAAATTAATTTAAAATTAATTCCCGCTGTCAAAACAAAAAGCGTGTTTTTAAGAGATAATAACTATCAAAAGATTGACACTTGTTTATGTTCGGTTTAATTGTAAAATTATGTCCAATGACCAACATTATATTAAATGGTAAAAATATATTATAAATATACTTTAAAACCACTCAAATTCATAATTTATCACTATTAATTATTTTGATTAAAAAAGTTGTTTTTAATTAAAATTTAGTAATTTTCACTATTCATCAAAATATGAAAGTTATCCGAAATGTACCAAAATTTCACCTTAGGTTAAATTAGATATTCCGAATCCAAAAATGAAGTCCATTTTGAAATATAAAATATATATAATTTTAAAAAGTAGGTATTACTATTCACAACGGCTAGTTTAATTAGTTGTGGTGTGTGTTAGAACTCGAGGTTGCGTACAACACACGTTATCGCATTATTCGAAGGGAAACGTACCGTGGAAGCTTGGGGTGTTTCATTTTAAATTTTTGATGTCCCCATTTAGTCAAAAAGTTTAAAATATTGTATTTAAAAAGGTTTCACTATTAGAAGTTGATAAAAGTGAAATACTGAAAATGAATCTGTTCTTGCAATATGACTAAGAAACTCATAATAGGGATTCTAAAATTATAAGGATTATATAAAGTTCAAAATGTAGTTAATAATATTCATGACCTCTTTTAATGGTGTGATTGAACTCGGTGTTGCGTGTAGTGCAAGTTATTGAATTATTTTTAAGAAATAACACACTCTGAAATCCTGGGGTGTTACATTCTCCCCTCCTTCAATAAATTGCGTCCTCGCAATTTGAAATTGTTCTTCGAAAATAAAAGGTTGAAAGTAGAAAATATATTTGTGGGAAAACCCACATCGGAAATTGGGTTACTAAAATTTATTCTTAATATGAGGAAAAGAGAAATTAAAGGGTCACCACCAAATTATGATCTCGATTAGGAGAACATTGGTGGCGTTTAGAGACATATAATTGGAGGGAAAACGTAAATATTTATAGGTAGTGACTGAGGTCATCAATCACAAACAAGTGTATAATTGAGGTCCTTAAACTCATCAATCTATGATGATTTGAAGTACCATCGGTTCAACAAAATATAGGGTATTGGGATAACACATTTTTGACGTTTCAAAATATCTTAGTTGAAATCCCACATCGAAAAATGAATTAACGAGGCCTCTATAAAGAGTCGAAAGTATGAAGATTACCGAAAATAACACATACTAGGGTTCCATGTAGGAAAATATGGATATGGAAGAAAAATCTAACCATCAATTATCTGATGGAGAGTGGTAGAGAACATGGCTATGAAAAGGCCAACAATCCCAAAGCCATAAATTAGTGATGATTTAAGGTACCATCTAGGAAAACATTTTTGTTCTAAGTTGATTTTCTTAATATTGAGGAATTTATTTATGAGATTGGATAAGATCATAAGGAGATATACTTACTTTATAATTAGAGTTTTATCCATTAATAAATTTCTACCACAAACTCATCTTTCACTCTAAAAGATAATAGAATGTAAAAAAATTCTATTTACACTATTCGTATAGGGTTCCAAAATAAACTAATTTATAATTCATCTATAAGATCTTTTAATAAAAACTACATTATTTAATCCAGGACATCTCGTGGGCCAGTGGTAGGTGATACACCCTTGTCGCCCTTCGGTTGCGGGTTCAAGTCTCGCAGCCTTGCCGGACGCGACGGGTTGCCGCCCGACCTCCGGGTTGTCCTTTTATGGCAATCCAAAATAATCCAAACTAGAACTATCCAAAATACTTCTGTCTAAACTCACAGTCCAACATTTATAAGGAAGGTAAACATAATATAGATCCTTTTTACCCCATAATAGAATATGAATACCTTCATCATGTATTACCATATTCCTTATTGATTACATTCATGCTCCCTTATTCCATATAGAATGCTGGATATACTTCATTAATCCAAAAATGTTTTAAACCCCAACAATGATGGAATATACAAATCATTAACCAGCTTCAAGGTAGTCAAGAATATCCAATATAATTTATCCAAATCAATCATGTATTATTCTAAAATCACCACCTCGGTATCTGAACCATATTATGGTTTATCTTTCTCTCAACCATATATTTTCCAGACATTTAACCTGCTACTGAGTCACTTTTCTTTGTTCCACACCATCTCAAGTCCTTAATGAAATAGTACTGCAGTACAATCCTTATATACTCCATAATTATTATAACAAGTACATTATTGATACAACACTCAATTGACATAATCAACATAAGAACTCTAATCATTCCTCTTCAGCTGTGGTAGTATCATAACTAGGTTATTATCCAATAACATCATTTGCGGCATAGTCTGATGACTGGGACATAGGTTCGCGTAGTGTCCAAACTCCTTGCAAATGAAGAATTGTACATTTGAAACCAGTTTCTTATCCTTGCAGTCACGTACTTTGTGCCCTTTTCCTCCACACTTATAACAAACTCCCATTCCTTTCAGGAAAGTTCCAGGGTGTTTCTTTCCACAGTTACCACATATGGGAAAATTCTTCTTTTCCCTCTTACCTTTATCCATCTTTCTCTCTTCCATCCTTTTCTTCTCTTGCTTCCTTTCAAAGCCATAAGACTCAGTAAACTCTTTACTTATCTTATCAACACATGATATTATTTCTTCATATGATGATAATACATGGGAGACTATTCCTCTTATAAATTCTAGCTTAAGACCATGAAAGATATGATCCTTCCTTCTCTTTGGATCATGTGCATTTCTGGAGTTCTCATTTCTTCTACTGGGCGCCATTTCTAAACAATGGCATACACTAGATCAGTTTATGAATCAAAACACATAATCCCATACTAATAAAACACTTAACATAAATTGAACTATTTATGGATATAATCCATAATCATAAAAATGTCTCATTTGAGGATGTATATACTCATAAACCCTTCATAATGGTTTGTAATGAAAATTAGAATTATCCTAAGCATATCCCCCGGGAGTGTCGTAACCAAGAGTGCAGCAAGGCCCATTGTCGTGCACCAGTTCCCGTTCGAGTCTAGCTCAAAGCGGTGTTTTCGGGTTTTACCCCGAGGTACATCTGTGTCAGAGCCGCCTCTACCTGCTCGTATCCAGACAGGGATGTATTGCTTGGAAAACTCACAAAATCTCTACAATACCAAAATTCTAGGAAGTTCTTCTATACTAATCCTCAAAGTTCATCTTAGGACTACGTGCTCTAATCAGAGTTTATCTAAATCTAGTTTCCAAGGTTTGTACTAAACTTCCTCTGATACCAACTGTAACGCCCCGACCCCAGCTACCCAGAGTCGGTGCATTACTTCGTAACATTGGCATGATCACAAGAAAGATCAAAACTCGAAAGACCGATTGGTTTAGTAGCCTTGGAAACACTAGATATATTAATAAGTTTTACATTACATCATAAAATGAAAAACTACTACAACAACATAATGTCTCCATAAACCACACTACTATCCCCTCATAATATCCCTGCAGGTCATTCATAATTTACTTCTTCACATCCTGGGAAAAAAATAAAACATAGAAAAGGGGTGAGCTCAAATGCCCAGTAAGGATAACAATATAGCGGAAACTTTCATAAATAAGAATAAACATTTAAGGCAATGCATTACTAAAACAAAAGCCTTTTAAAATTGAACTTCAACATGGTATGGCAAAAGTAAAATGAAATAATGCCATTTACTTATTCACATGGATATTCTACTAATCGAATAATCACATGCAAAAATCAATAACCACTTTCATAATGTTGGAATGCATAATGCCAGACTATCATAACCACATAGCCAAGGCCTCGTGCCAAGACTACAAATAAGATTTTGTCAAGGCCTTGTGCCAGGACACTAGTTTGTCTCATGAGACCTACCGATGCATCGAGGAGCTATAGCGGGCTCCACCCGTCACTTATTAAGTCCAATGCATTCCCATATGAAAAGGTTTTAACATAACATAAACATTCGTATTAAAACTAGCATACGAAATGTCAATAATTTCACCATAAACTATGAATGGTATAAAAATAGCACATCCACAGTCAAACATATCACAAAACCTTCAATACAATATAGAAGTTTTGTATCATAATAAATCAACTTCAAATAATCTTAAAATCCATCAAAGGATGTTGACATAGATGAAATCAAAATTCTTTTTAAAGAAGTATCTCCTTTTATTTTGAAATCATTTAAGATCCATATAAAATAAAACATTTTCTTTGAAAATATTATTATAAGCTTGTAAGTAAAGCTTCGATGATTTATAATGGCGGAAAATAACCGCACCCGCCGTATAAGTTAAAAAAAACATTCTTACCTCAATTTTGTCGAAAAGGTTAAAAAGGACCTTGTTTTGAAAACGACGGAAAGATTCCTTTATAAACCTCTTATAAAAGTCAAAAAGGGTATAAATGACTTTAACCCATATTCTTGTAAATAGTAAAAATGTTTTGAAATACATTTTTAAGAAACATGGATGTGGATGATAAAGAGATCCCAGTAGATTATTACATATAAACAACCTCGGATAATGAAGAGATTGTGAAATAACCCTTACCTTGTACTTTTCCTTGGTTGTGGTAGGTTAACCTCCTGTATAATGGTGAAATAATTGTTATTAAATTATAAAAGAATCATATACATTAATATGATATCATATATGATCTTTTAATATTGATTTGATAATAATATCTTAGTATTATCGTTGTTTCGGGTGTTAACTTACTTGTTTTCTTTCATATGTTTTGTTACGTAAGACATGTTTGTAAAGGATAGGTTGTATATTATTCATATCCAGAATGATATCAAGTCCTTAAACATTATTTTTAAATCATAAAATGATAATTACGCTTTAATGGTTACGATGGAGAATGAATCTCATCGCGTTCGTGGAGACGGTAGTCCGTACGTACGCACGAGCGACAATATCATTCTTTTGATATTAAAATAATATATAAATGGATGGTATATCATATATACAGAATCATTAACATGTTATATTTATTATTTACATGAGTTACACATCATTATTATACCCATCCAAATAATATTATATTGAATAACAATTACACCACGACGTGGAGACGGTAAGTCGTACGTACGCACGTATGGTGACATGTTATTCAAAGGGTGGATAGAATACTGAATATGGTTGTACCATACTTATAATAACATCACAGTATATGTGAGATACTGGAGTTATTATTTCAGAATGGTAAGAACAAAGGAAGAAGAAGTGGAAGAAGAAATGAACTTAGAAAAGGGTGGTGAAATCATTACCTCTTCTTCGGGTTCTTCCTTTTGATTTGATCAAAAGGGCTCCTTAGGTTGGCTTTCTGATCAAACTAAGGCCTCTAGGTTGTATTGAGGGATGTTGGGAGAGTATTTGGGCAGAGTTTGGCCGAACCAAAAGGCTTTGAAGGTGTGAAGAAATGAGAAGGAGGAGTGCCCTTTTATAAGAGGGGTGAGGGGCACCTTTGGAAATGCTAGAAATATTAATTTATAATAAATTCATATTCGGTTTACAAAGGCTCCAAAGTTGAATATTCAAAGGATGAGGTGGGGATAGGTCGAAAACAACTCATCCAATAGAATTTAGACAGGTTTGGGTACTTATATTAACCTTATCTTTAAGTATTAACTCTAAGTTAATTAGTTTCACTTTTACAATGTCTCTTTGTATTTTTATATAATATGGTTAATAAACATACTATATACATCCAATCGACCCCCAAGTGGTCCATTAATGAGGAACCTATCATAATATAAGTCTCTTGGCCGAACCTTAGATTTTTAGGAATTTAATATCAATTAATAATATAATATTTGTTTTAAGAACTCTTTTATTTCAATTTTGACACTATTCAATAGTTGATTTTTGTGAAACTCCTAACAGATTTATTACTTCGAAAAAATTCAATTAAATCAATCCTAATATATCATATTATCATAGAAAATTAGTTTAATTCATTAAAAGTTTCATATTATAATCATTTGGGTATTTATAAGATCAATTATTTTTATTTTTCACTATTTTAGTAATTACTACATCATCATTGTGTCATAAATAAAGTAAATTATATAATGTCTAAAAATTATAAATAAAATATCATTATGTAGGAAATCTTTTTAGCTTTCTAATTCATATTTATAATCGACACTCCAACATGTATAGCCCTATGTAAAAATTGTTGTTCTAAAAGATATATGCTTGTGTCATTTTTGTATTCATTTTGACTTAATTAAAATAAAGTGTCATTATCACTTACAAGTGGATCCATGGGGTCCCAAAATAGACCCAAAGATGCCCATGGTCGACTATGTATCAACCAATAGGGTTAAGACACGTTTTTAGGGTAATTTAGTATTATTATAATATTATTTTTTTAACCCTTATTTACCGAATTTACCCTTAACCATGGTAAATAAAATATTTACCGCAGTAATTATTCAAAATGTCTAAAAATAAAAGTTACCTATTTACACAATTTGAAAATCCTGATTCCAAATATGGAATCCATTTTCCTAAATTCAAAACACAGAAGTGGCAGAAATTAATTTAAAATTAATTCCCGCTGTCAAAACAAAAAGCGTGTTTTTAAGAGATAATAACTATCAAAAGATTGACACTTGTTTATGTTCGGTTTAATTGTAAAATTATGTCCAATGACCAACATTATATTAAATGGTAAAAATATATTCTAAATATACTTTAAAACCACTCAAATTCATAATTTATCACTATTAATTATTTTGATTAAAAAAGTTGTTTTTAATTAAAATTTAGTAATTTTCACTATTCATCAAAATATGAAAGTTATCCGAAATGTACCAAAATTTCACCTTAGGTTAAATTAGATATTCCGAATCCAAAAATGAAGTCCATTTTGAAATATAAAATATATATAATTTTAAAAAGTAGGTATTACTATTCACAACGGCTAGTTTAATTAGTTGTGGTGTGTGTTAGAACTCGAGGTTGCGTACAACACACGTTATCGCATTATTCGAAGGGAAACGTACCGTGGAAGCTTGGGGTGTTTCATTTTAAATTTTTGATGTCCCCATTTAGTCAAAAAGTTTAAAATATTGTATTTAAAAAGGTTTCACTATTAGAAGTTGATAAAAGTGAAATACTGAAAATGAATCTGTTCTTGCAATATGACTAAGAAACTCATAATAGGGATTCTAAAATTATAAGGATTATATAAAGTTCAAAATGTAGTTAATAATATTCATGACCTCTTTTAATGGTGTGATTGAACTCGGTGTTGCGTGTAGTGCAAGTTATTGAATTATTTTTAAGAAATAACACACTCTGAAATCCTGGGGTGTTACATGGGTATGACAATGATGTAAGATAGTTGCGGCTTGTTCTTGAGTGTACATTTGACTACATACAAAATCTGTTGATTGTAGCTGTTTGTGGGAAATAACATTGCTTGAGACCACTTTTGGAGGAATTTGTTGATTTTGGAGTGTAGTAAAATTCAATTCTCTATGTGCACCACATCCTATGATACGAACACCAAATGTAGAATCAGAAATTAACTAGTGTAGCCTCTATAGAGAATTGTGGCATGCACACTAAAGGGTTCTCTAATGATTTTCATCTTTTGGATGTTGAGAAACTGAGAGAGATGCCAAATCAATTTTTCATTGCAACCATTCTATTACCTTTAAATGATTTTTATATTCATCATATGGTAATATTTTGGTTTTCAAATGATGAAGAGTATTCCATTAGTTGATGTGGATATCATGAATGAAATCGTTTGACATCAATTCTAGAATGTTATATTGAGAATTTTCCAAAGGCCAGAACATGACTGGTATTTCTCCTTTGGCCAACTGTTTTCTCATGTTTAAAATATCTTCATCATCTTTTACTATAGGTTCCCTTACTTGGTTTGACTGAAGTTGATGCTTCTCTATTGTTTTATTAAAAATAATGGAATCAGTTTCTTTCTACTGTATTAGAAGACAAATGTCCAAAGGGGTGCTCCGAGAATGACCATTACCTTAAGATATCTTTTGGTTGAGAAAGTATTTCACCCATCAATGTTGAGGCATCAGACATGACTAGATTTCTGTTGTAAAGATCATTGAGAAAATTGGGGTTTCTAATTACTACACTGTAAACAATAGAATTATCTTGACAATTCCAAATACTACTATGGAGATAACTTTTGCAGTGAATGCCATAATGGGGAGGACCACCATTGTGGATTACAAGTAGGTAAAAATCCTCCTTCTCCTTGGTCCTATGGCCACATAGAGGGTTTTTTGTGGCTCTCATCCAGAGATGGGCTCTCTAGATTGACAGAATTTCCATGAAGCAATCCTTCATGGTGAAGTGTGTGATGGATGACTTCATAATTACTACTACAACTCCCATAATTTAGTAATGAGACATTAGGATCTTGAGTTGCAATAGATAAATGTATGAGGACTTCAATAACTCCACTATTAAGAGGATCCAAATTTTAGCTTGACTCTTGATTTTACAACTTTTTTTGGTGATATTTATTCTTAGATTCTCTCTTAGACTTCGTTGGGGCCACATTCGGGGAGAAGTGGTTTTCAAGGGCATGTGTATGTGCCTGCCTTGGTGTGGTAACTAGAATAGACCAATTACCTCCAATTTCAAATGGTGTATATCCCCGATCCTATTTTCCATATGATATAAGAGAGTATGACCCATGACCCACCTAGACTAGAACATTGGTGTGTATTTGCTCTGGGATGGAATGATGATGTGTCATCCCATGTGTGGGGATAGATTTATGTTTCGGTTCCCCCGATACTACTGAAGTAGTTTTTATAATATCCTAACATGCTTCTAGAATATGGGAACGAATTTGTGTCTTTCCTTTCAACATTGATTAGATGTGTTTGGTGACTTCAGTGGCTAAAATGAGAATAAACTTCCATTTTGTATCTATATTAGGTTTATTTTCCTACTCCTTTCATCTTTTTCCTATCAATACGTATTGACAGTACTGACGTATGGGTTCATAGAGTTGGGTCTGACCTAGTTTTTTCATTGAAGATTTCTGACTAAATTCTTTAGGTGGTGCCAAACGAGACTGTTGGAAGGCTTGATGAACACTTGTTGGTGTATGAGCCTACTATCTATTTTCCACCAAGAATTGTTGAAAGTATTTCATCAATATTGTTATATGATACTGATGATAGAATTGGTGATTGTAAGCATGTGTATGTTCCTATTTACTGGTTGCCACTACATTTGATTGGTGGGCTTCATTAAATGTAGTTAGACAAGATTGATAACCAGATGATAATTTATAAACAGGTGTATATGGTTATTCATGTTACTCCACCAAATATTTCTAGAGGGTTTGGTGGGTTTCTCCCAAACGAGTTGGCTGGTAGCAGAATTAAGACAGATGGGTGTATGTGCCCGCTCTTTATTCACCATCAAGTCAGGATGATGGATTTCCCTGGAGGGGATGAGGTAAGAACATATTCCCTATTGATCAGACATTGTCCCCAGTGGTTTGTCTGGCATGCCCAGGTCTAAGAGATCTTGGCCGAACATATGAAGAAAACGCCCCAATCATGGTGGGGGTTCACTCCCTCGCGATTCTGCTAGTGAGATTGTTAGTGGGAGTCCTTAGGAAAGACCCCTCTATCCTGGAATTGAGGCCCTGAGTGACCTCTTGATCCACCTCCCGGTAGTACGGGAGGAAATGGTTGTTTCATTCTAGGGATAAGGACCCAAAATGGTTGAATACGGTGGTTGGCACCATCTACTCCTTGATCATCCGTCATCATTGGACGAACAATCAAGGATTGTTATTGACCAAGAGGGCATGTCGGGAAGCCTCCAATGTTAGGATTATACCGTGATGATTGTAATACATTACCAACAAATTGGTCACCAAGAGTTGAAGATACTGGGTGGGTGATGGTGTCCTTCCCATGGATGAGGATCCTGACTGAGCAGTGGTTGGGAAGTTCATAGATGTTGTCTTGAGGAAATCCATTTTGGTCTGAAGGGAGTTATGAGAAAAAATCATGAAAACAATAATAAAATCTATTTAAGTGACATATTTTAGATGGATATTTCCGTGATGTATTCCTTTTTATGGCCTAAATTTATCAATTTATAGG
Organism: Viscum album; assembly: GCA_963277665.1. Lineage (NCBI taxonomy): Eukaryota > Viridiplantae > Streptophyta > Magnoliopsida > Santalales > Viscaceae > Viscum > Viscum album. Next base: position 1,229,707,409 of record OY728133.1, on the reverse strand, counting down.
TGTGTAATAGGTGTGTAACATTATTAAATTGGTTAATGATTTAGGTCGGGTTCACTATTTTTGTTTCATAGTTCCTTGAAATATTTGTTCTAGTATTAAGAATCACTGCTTCTTGGCTGTTTCCATTGGATTTTTTCATGGAACTGGAAACTTCCAATAGTACTTTGTTCAAAAGGGAACTACATTCCAAAAGCAGGCATTTGTTATGTTTGAACTTTATGATACATAGGAACGTGCATTGGTCGATGTGATGGGAGGTTGGAATCATCGCACATTTTGGGGGAAATTATTGTCTATTATGAGACTCTATTTATAAATTTAAGATATTTTCATGAATCCTTCTTAATTAACCAATTATACCAAAATTTTCTCTTGGAATTTTCAATCACTTATTAACTTGTGTAAAATTTACAATCATTTGTATGTATTCATGTTTCATCATTAATGGTGATATCCAAATGTATTTGAGGTTCCTCATAAATAGTATCCTCTCGTATACTATTTGAAGATTCTTTTAATCACCTTTATGATGATATTGGTTTTTATGCCACTAAGTGGGGCACTCTAGAAACTATTGTCATCCAGGGATACAACGGTTTGTTTTGATACTGGGATCGTACCCATAAAATGGGATACATATATATCCTTATGAAAGGATTCAGAACCCTCATTGTTCCATTCCACATAATGGGACACATCATACCTTTTATGTTAATGTGATAAAGACCTCAAAGTGATAGGTTTATAGTGAATGTTGGGTGCGAGACTTATTCCAAGGCAACCCAATGAACTTAGAAAGGATATGGGTTTTCAATAGAGATTATACCCAGTTGAGGATATGGCCCAAGGAGAACATGGTTGATCTATGGTGTCCAGTTTGAACCTCAATGGGGCTTCCAACGTACCCCATGTGGATGGGAATCAAATCCCACAAAGTTAAATTTGCCTCATAGGAGAGTATAGTCCTTTAAGAGAAATGAGTTTGCAATTACCTCATAAAAAGGACAACTTGCGGATCTGGGGTTTTAATTTGGGGCTTATTCCTAAGGAGTGTTCCTAGAATAATGAAATTAGGGTTGGATTCCAGAAAAAGATATTCAATGAGCTCAGGCCCTGAGAAGGCTTTCTATGTATCCCATTTTGGTGGGAATCAGAGTGCTCATAGTATATTTTATTGTGAAAATGTTCTAATAATGACAAATATTTATGACCACATGATTCATGCTCACTGTGAGAAACAAGAAGATGTTAATGATTCAATAAAGGCACTGACATTTTTCCTCCTTTGTTAGTGGAAGAGGGAGAGCCTATGACAACTAGAGTGGACAAGGGTGAGGAGACCGTGGATGAGGATGAGGTAATGAACCATCCCTCAATTCACATTACATTGGAAAATATTCCAATGAAAGGAATAGGGGATAAAGGTTAGGGGATTACACTAGGATGGATACCCTAAAATGGTTCCTCATTGAGGAAGGAGAATTCTCCTTTGTTAAAAAGGAAAAGTAGGAGTGAATAATACATTCCCTACCAGAAATTTGAGGTTACATATAATTGAGAAGTGAGAGGTCATGACCCAGACCCTTATTATCAAAACAGGGAACTTCCCAACACATTTCTTGGGAAAAAGGTCCATGTGACTGCAGATATACAAACCCACATAAACTCCATGAATCCTAACACCATTCTGAAAAAAATGTGGGAATCCTTTTAATGCAAATATAAAACCCGAAATAGGAGACACACTAATGTGTCATTACCAATGGTTTGATATGCTAAGAGGTTTTTGTGTATGTATCAACAGAAATTTCTTTCAAATAAGGGAACCAATGAAAAAGATGCCTTCCCCTGGATGACTTTGAAGAGGACTTGATGGCTTGTAAACTGAAGTGAGTAAGTGAATCAAAGAGGGGTTCCCAATTAGGTAAGGGCGCACATGCATGGGAACACAAGTACAATTGGGAGACCTGATATTCACTTAAGTGACAAAAAAAAATCTACGGTGACACATTGGAGAGACATGGATCAAGCCATCATAAGTATTCACAAGTGACCCCAGAAGTGGGGCATTCATGTCCTTGTGAATGGAATAGGTGGAACACAATTATTATTTAGAGAGGTTGGGCGCTTTAGGCATGTAGGTGTTGTGTATTTCAAACACTAAAAGTTCTTATGTACTATGATCATCCTTCAAATCCTCCTCTCTAGGCGTTAAAGAACTACATTGAATGTTTCAGAAGACTTGGGTGAAGCATTAGGGTGACGAGAGCAGCAATTGGGCTTTATAGAAATTCCTTTGTACAAATGAAAGACCCAAAAAAATATTTATTAGAAAAAATAGGACCTTGGGTGAAATTAAATTGGGAGCACATGCTGGCTGCATGACATACAGGGGCACGCAAGTAGGTTGTGTGCCAATGACCATTTGGCTTGACTAGGGAGATCCAAAGTTCATTCTTTTTCAAATCATTATTTTCATCGTGTGTTTACTACTCTTTTTTCTAAAGTCTTTTACTTTGTCATTTTTATACTCTTTGACGTAACATAGTTTCAAAAAGATTAAATATTTTGATGAAAATCAAACTTGAGGTAAGGAATTTTGTCTCCCTTTTATTTATATGAGTAACATTCTATATTCAAAACATATATATTTTATGTGGTTTATATATTACAGACGAATTTATTTTATGGTAATTATCGTAAATGTCATGGGATATAAATATACATCAATGTTTCATTGTTTTATTGGGCTTATGATTCAAAAGATTCCAAAATGATAAATGATTTCTGTTACAATCTCATTTTTTATTAGGATTGTTTATGATCATATTTATGATGATAAAATATTATGACCTATTTCTCAAGAATCCCATGAATTCTCTTCAACTACAAGTAATTATAGAGATTACATGTTTTCCATTAGTTTTTTAGTTATTATGAACTCACGATACTGAAATAATTTTTGTAATGTAAAATCAACATTATTTCTGTCTTTGATTAGAAATCCTAATTTTTCTATGTCCATGTTTTCTAAATATTTTTTAAATATTTTTTCTCTATTATCCAATAATTTTTAAGCATAACTTTCATCCAATTTTGAATTTTTTTTTAAAAAAAATTATTTCAAATATATCTTCTTGTCATTTTTCAAGCGAGGTACTTTTAAATTTTTACCAAAATTGTGAAAAAATATTTGGTTTAACGCACCCAACATGAATGAAATTTCCATACATTATGAACAATTAACGAGTTTAAGAAAATTTAAAATTTTCCATGTTTATTTTCAATGAAAATATTTTTCTCGATACTTAAGGATTTTTTTATTCTTTAATGAAGTAATTACACTACGAATGGGTATTTTACCCAATAAATATTTCATGTGATTTTTAAAGAAATTTTTATCTAATAAATAATCTATAAAAGACAATTATTATTTACTAGGAATAAGATTTAATTATACCATTCAGATTCATTTAATAGATGTTTTGTGACTATGATGATGATATTTTTATAAAAACCATGTATTTTCAACGTGTTATGTCATGATGATATTTTTAAATGTTTATGAAACTTGTTTAATTTAAATGCGTTAGGATATATGATGATTTATTTATTATATTTTGGAACACAAAATAATGGATTGTTATTATGTGATGGGGAGTACTAAAATTACATAGGCCTTTAGTACATCGGGTATATATGGATATCTCAAGAGATAATTAGAAATGGAATAGGGAGTGAACCCAGTTCAAAAAGGGACCCTGTTTATAATGATGTTACAAAGAGTGAACCTTTAATAAGGATATGATAGTTTATGGAGTGAAATTAATCCACTATGATAGTCTTGGTAGTGATCCTTTAAAAATGATTAAATTATTTTCTATGATTATGTGTATGAAGAAAACATACGTCTTATGCCAATGTTATGATCTCATGTATTACACTGTATAAATCATTTTTGATTAATTTATTATAAACTCCCATGAACTATGACATGAATCAAGATTATGGTATTTTATATGTAGGGTATGGATATCAAATATTAAGCTCATGTTATCATACCAACACATGTTATGTTTAAATTATCTATGATATATCCCTTTTGTAAACTTAATAAGAATTTGAGATCACCATTTCTTATGTTTCCTCTCACTAGGTTGTAGAGAAGTTTTCAGTATAATGTGTCTAAGAACATAAGCCTTAGCTCGGTTGGTAAAGAATCTGTAAGTGTATATGGGAGAGCCGGGATCAAATCCAGGCAGAGAAATTATTTCCTGTTACTGTTGCAGGCACTGTAGCTATAATGACCCATAATTTTCATACATTGTTAATACTTCAAAATTGAAGTACACATATTATAACATATAAAAATACCATGAATGGACCGTATAGGTATAGTGTATTTGGAAACTCGGAAACATAAACAACTGGTTCATAAATAATCTACACTGTCCCCCATTTATTTCATCATATCTAGAGTCTCTTTTGGCATATCCTACTTAATAACCTTCTTCCTGACCTGGTGAAAGAAAAAATACAAAGGGGTGTTCTAAAATACTCAGTAAGGGTAATCAAAAGAAATAACTATCACATCATATTCATAAGAACATAACATTTAGGAAATCTTACCCTGTAAAAGAGATCAAAATTTCATAACATGGAATAAATAATGGTAGTGAAATGTAATCACAATAATCATAACATAAAACAGGAAGCTTCATGGAATACACACATAATTATAGAGAATCATTCCTTATAAGTCAAGACTCATTGCCAAGACTATTTTAGTGGACAAAGTCCATTCTTGAACAGAGTTCATTCCTCGTTTCAGTCCTGTTTCACTGAACCAGTTTAACCTACCATTCCAGCCATGTCTATATCATGAGTTATAAAATCATTACCCAATGCATTGGAGGGAGATATAGGTCCCACCCATCTCATAATGATACCATTCTTATGTGTGCCACAAAATAATAAACCATACATAATAGCATAACCCATGTAATAAAAATGGGAATCTTAAAACATCATGACATCATAAAAAAATTCATATAGGATAATGGAATTCATAAAACTAATTCCATCACAACATAATCAAATCAATTTAATAATAGGGATAGAAACAGAACCCTTTATTATCTTAGATGTAAAATAATTTTGATAAAACACTTGAACTCCATTCTTGAGGAAAATATCCTTTCTACTTCAAAAACACTTTTCCTATCTTAACATGTCATACAATTCTAAACTAAAAAAAGTTGATTAATAATAAAATTGAATACTTGTAAAGGAAGCTTCTTGGAAATAATGTTTTAAAAATCCATTCATGTCGTATAAGTTAAAAAAACATTTTTCTCGTACTTTTGTCAGAAAAGTCAAAAAGTACCTCGTACGAAAAACGACAAAATATTCCTTTCATATATTTTACTAAAAACTCACTGAAGGGTAAACTTTGTTTTAAAAAATTGTAGGTGGATGAAAATAATATTAAATATTGAGGAAACATGGATGTGGATGATAAAATACACCCTAGTAAATTCCAAAGTATAAACAATCTCAGATAAAAATGAGATTGTGATATTTCCCTTACCTTAAGTCCAATTTGCTTCGTAAGTGTCTGAACCTACTGTATAATGATTTAAATAACGACATTGACTTATCCCAGAATCATAATCATTGTTATGATATCATATATGGTCATATTCTTAGCTTATTATTAGTAATATTTCATTGCTACTTGTTATTCGGGTGTTTATTACTTTTTTGTCCTTATGCGTGTTTTTTTGAATAAATTATTATTATTATTATTAGGATTTAGATACCTCATTTCTAGAGTGGTATTAGTGTAATATATATCATATTTATTCACTCAATTTATTTATTTAATCATTATAAAATGAAAATCATGTAGAACGAGTCGCATCACATCGTGGAGACGGTATTCCGTACGTACGCACGAGCGATGATATCGTTCTCATGATCAAGGAATTGTATTGGAGTGTATGTATACTATTTCAGAATAAATATCACTTTACAATAATCATATATATTCATTATTTACACCATTATACCCATCCAAGTAAGGTGGTGGTGGAAAATAGATTACACCACGGCGTGGAGACGGTATTCCGTACTAACGCACCCGCGGTGATTTCATTTTTCGTAGGATGGATAGATGGTGAAATAGGGTTGTTTAATACTTATAATAACATATCAGTATATCAGTGATACTGATGTTATTAATTCATAATGAAACAACTAAATAAGAAGAATTGGAAGAAGAAATAAAGTTGAAAGAATCGGTAACAGACATTACATCTTCTTTGAAGCGCTTCTTTGAGACCTCCTTTTAGGGCACTAAAATTGGTCTTTGAAGAAGACCAGGACCTCTAGGATGTTTCTAGAAAAGTGGATAGGAGAAATTTGTGGGTTTTGGACGAGCATGAAGGCTCAAATTGGTGTGAGGAAGAGAGGGAGGAGGTGCCCTTTTATAAGGGAGGAGAGGGTCACCTTTGGAAAATCTAAAAATATTATTTTATTATAAAGCCATATTCGGTTTTAAATAGCACAAAATTGATTTATTACGAAGCTAATGTGGGGATGGGTCTAAATACTCTCATACAATAGAATTTGGAAAAGTTTAGTTTAATATTTTAACCTTATCATATAGATTTAACTTTTAGTTAAATAATTTTACTTTTATCGTGTCTTTTTGTGTTCTTACACTATAAGGTTAATAAACATAATATAACAAGCCAAACGAACCCCAAGTCGTTTATTATTAATATATATAACCTTATCTAAGTCATTTGGCCGAACCGTAGATTTTTAGGAATAAAATAACAATTAATAATATAATATTTGTTTTAAATACTATTTTATGTCAATTTTGACACTATTTAGTAATTTAATTTTGTAAAAATCATAACAGAAATATTATTTCGAAAAAAGTTACTTAAATCAATAATAACATGTCATATTAAGCTTGAAAATTAGTGTAATTCATAAAGTGTCTCAAATTACATTTATTTGGGTATTTATAACATCAATTACGTCAATATTTCATTAACAAGATAATTACTACATAATCATTGTGTCATAAATAAATTAAATTATTTAATGTATAAAAATTACAGATAAAATATTATTATATAGAAAATAATTTTATCTTTCTATTGAATATTTATAGTCAAATTTATCTTATGTATAACCCTATATTTAAAGTTATTTACTTATTAAACTTTGATTTTAACTATTTTAACCCTTCTTTAAATAAATTAATAATAAATGTCCTAATCTAATCCAATTGGGCCTAAATGGTCATATTTTATTCCTAAGGTTGTTTTTGGTCGAATTAAACTTATCCAATAGAATTAGGACATGATTTAGGGCAATAATAATATCATTTTTACACTTAATTACCTTATTTAGTTTTAACCGTGGTAAAAAAAGTAAAAAGTTACTATTCACCAAAAATTATTTTCATCCCATTGAACAACATTTTAGTCCTTGATATTAACCGTGTCTCTCGGATTTTTGAAATTCCTCTCACAGAAGTGGTAAAATTATGTTTTATGTAAATTTGCAAATTCTCCTAGGAGGTGGGTAAAAGACGGTGAAAAGTTCAATAAAATTATTATATATCTAAAATTTTTATAAAATGACTCCAATGATTTGAATTGAACTTATATAGGTATTATGTATCAATTTTTACCTAAAATAAATTTAAATAAAATAAATAATTATTTAAATAAAAAGTCGGTTTTTAAATAATAACCCAGTGTTTTCATTATTCATCAAAAATTGAATGTTTTCAGAAAGATACAAAAATTTCACCCTAGGCTAATTTCGATATTGCGAATCCAAAAATGAAGTCCATTTTGAAAAATAAAATTTAAAAAATTTCAAAAAGTGGTTAATACTATTCATAAAGGCTAGTTTTAATAATATTTTAATATCATATCGTTGTTTACTGAAACTTGGTATTGCGTATGATGCAAGATATCAAGGAAGGTCGTGATTGCGTGTAAAGAAATCCAAGATAGTTTTGTGTGTAGTGAAATATTACTTTGATGATTTATATAACAAAAAAACAAAATATTTCTCATGAAAGTCTTGGGTGTTACAGTAACGGGCACTGTAGCAGAAATATGTAGTATTGTAGCAGATACTATTTGGCACTGTAGCAGCCAGGAATATGCCCCCGTTTGGGCCTTCGGGCCCCTGATTTGGTCCCTGAGTTCTTTAAGGCCTTCGGGCCACCCGGGCCCCCGAGTGAGTAAGGCCTTCGGGCCACCTTAAGTGCATATGAAAACAAGACGACCTACGAGGAACAAGCTCTATAAGGAGGATGAGTAATGAGCTTTCACCACAGCAGAAGCTAAACAAATTTCAAGAATGAGAAGGTATGAAACCTACCATCAGGAAAAACCTGTGCATGCATGGGAATGCCTAGCCGAATTTCCATGTGAAGGTGTAGAGCTGATTTCACGATGAAGATGCTGGGGAGGAGAAGTTCCGTGTAGTTAGTCTGGGTTCTATGTAATATTTGAAGCCTACAGGAAAATGAATTCTCTAAGGCCCGTGATCCATGAAATAATTATGCCTACGGACCCTGTAAGGGTTCCAACTCACCCCTTGAATGGTGGATTATTAAAATAAATAAAAAATGAAGGCCTTCGGGCCATTGGATGGATGTGTCTAATAAGGGTTCAAGTTATGAATAATTTAGTGGGAGATGTTGTATATATTTTATGAAACAATTTTTTATCTATCTATGTTTCCAAAGACACAAATATTTTATGGTGTTGGTATATATAATAATTTTTTATAATGATTATCTATTTAATAAGATCTAATATTTATGTATTAAAATTATGAACCTATATAGGAAAAAATAGAAAATGTTTCGCATAAAATAGTTCTTAAGTGAGTGGGTTCTAAAATTAAATTTCTATGGGTGTAGGTCAACTTTATGAAAAAGAATCAGGTTTGTCAGATAATCTAAAATGAATAATATTTACTTAATAAAAAGTGGATTGATAAATATGAAATGGTTATCACAAAAACATGTGGATATTCAGTTGAATTTTTGAATTTTTCATTTCCTTTCTAGGAAAAATATCATCTGTCACCATGAATTTTAGTTCGATATAATTTATGGGACACTCCCTTCCATTCATACTGAGATTCACTACTTGGGGTTGTTTTTTATTTTATAACATTTAACCATGAATTCACTTTCCTTTGAATGTTTAATAATTGTGTACTAAGGAATATATTCTTGCATCAGTTTATAAAATGTCACTATTCTCAGGGGAGAAAATTTTTAGGTGTTGGGGCGAGATCACAACATTATTAATTACTCTTTTCCACCCTTATAACTCTATATTAAAATTTTTATTAATTATGTATTCAAATATAATAATCAATTTTAATATTAAATTATTTAATTAGGAGATTTTAATTATTGTTTAAAAGGTTAATTTCACTTTTATTGATTTTTTATCATAGGGGTTGGTGATTTTGAGATCTTAAGATGAAATTAATGTAAAATCGGACTAACTACATGGAAGCCTTTGAACTTTTCAGAAATGATCATTTTATATTCCCAAAAATATTTGCCTCCAATTTGGCCAAAATATATTGAGTGTATCCTTTGATATATGGGTTAAAACTCATCAAAAGAAACCATATCACAACCCATCTATCCAGTGTCCTAAATTAATTAATCTATCCCAAAACAAATTATCTCAATTTAATATTAAAACTTTTATTTTTTAAAATATCTTCCTATTATAAAACTAAAATATCCTCGAACATTTATTCAGAGATATAAAATATTTTTTCCAAAAATATATAGTTCTTTTTATTTATTGATAGTTTTATATACTTATCCAAATTGTAACCACAAGTGGTTTTAAAAAGAGAAGTTTCCAAAAATTATCTTCCACTTTCCACATAAATTGGAACCTTGGATACATCATTTTCAGGTTTATCCAACATGAAAGGTTCTATGATTTTAGATAAATCTAGGGTTATTCTCAACACCTTTTATGTTTGGTATCTCTACATACTCATAGGGATAGTTGAAATGAATAATGAGAACTACTCAGGCCACTTCCTTCTCTTGATAAAATGTTAAATAGTGGGTGGTCATTTTGAGGGAGAAACACACTTTTCAATGGATTTTTTGAACACAAATTTTATACTTATTTTTTGTGTTATATTCATTTAATGTGTTTATCTCTTGATGTATTTTTTTTATCAAATTGGTATATCATTATTTTTTTAAAATTCTTGTATTACATTAACAGATTTCGAGTATTATTACACATGAGAAAATTAAATTATTGAAATTGGATAGCCTAATATTTTATTTCATTCCCATTATCAATCAATTTAATTTTTTTATACAAAAACCATTCATAATATTTGAAATATTGTTAGAAAATGGTAAAACCATGGTTTGTGTCTAATATTATTGTTTAAAGATAATAGAGGTTATTTTGTTTACTAGTCAAAATTATATGAAAAATTAATCCATATATAATTGAATAGTTGAGAGAAATTTACATGATGTATTTTTTAGAAAACTTATTGTAGTAAAAATTTCATACATCTCTAGAAACACATTTTATTTTTAAAATTATTATGTTTTTTATTATTTTAGTTTTTTGTTTTACATTAAATTATTTTTAAAATACACCCATTTTATTTTTGTTTTATAATACATATTAAAAAATCACACTGTAAACCTCAAATTTATTCTTGATAGATTACCTAGGGTCTATTCCATACTAAAAGTCATCTTTAGAAACTGAATTCCTTTTGAAAGTCATAATAACAAGTTTTATATCATTTAGGTATGAGATTCATGTGGGAATTAACTATAATATAGAACTATGATAAACATGGTACCCTAGTATTTGAGTTGGGTAAAGGTTCACCCTATAGTAAGTTTTAAGAAAATTTTTGCCTTAAGGGAGGGATAGGGAAAATTCCAACCTATTATAGAGGTTCGGTGATGGGTCACCCATATAGAACTAGGGTGAAATGTCTCCATTAAGTGATAGGTTTACCTTATTGGACTAGGGAAATGTGTCACCCTGTTATGGTGGTTAGGATAAGGGTTTTCCTATTATGGGGGCCTTTGGGAACTTATCTATTTAGATCCCTAATGAGGAATTACTAGGAGTGTCTGCCAATAGGATGTTCTAGTGGGGAAGAGTCTCTAGAACTATCATAAGTGCATGATTCTCTAATGTGTTATCTGAGATGGGGTCCTTTATCCCATGGTTAAAGTAATAATGAAGAATTAGCCTTTCATGGAGGTTTTATTTTCTAAACCATATGAAAAATAAACTACACATAATTCCTTACCTTTTTACAATGATTTTTACTTAGAAAGTCACCAAATTTTTGTTATAAACATATGTTGAAGTATGAAGTCACAATTCTTCATATTCATCACCATTTTCTGAAAATGTAAGTCATTTGATATATTTATAGACCATAGGGTAATAGGGAAAGTAATTTTGTGTGTAACTACCTACCAAATACTAGTGGTTGAGAAACTCATGAAGGGAACCAAGGTGAAAAATATGGGAACATAAACTAAATTAATGCTAGGAGGGTGGGGAAAATGAATAGATTATCCATATCACACACATGGTTAAGCCAGTTTGTGCCCGTGGGTATACCATGATAAAGAAGGGACCTAGTTAAATGTGAATACTTGTGATCCATTGATGGTTTTATCCACAAAGAATTTCCTTTAGTTAATAAAGTATCAATCATTCATAAAAGGGAGATCCAATAAATTACACACTCAGAATATGATTTTGTTACAATAAGGAGGATCAAATTATAAGATAAATACAAATCCTTCATGATAATTTCTTCAAATCAAAGCACCTCACATAGAAAAGACTAGGGTTCGTAATGAGTGCACTAATCCCATGTTACGTGTTGTGAATTTCAATATCTCTAAATTTGTTTGGATTCCCCGGAGATGGATTTGGATCAACCTCTATAAATTGTGGTGTACCACCTCACATATATATATTATTAATTCCAATGAAAATCTATAGCATCTCACTCTCAATTCTATCAAGTCTCATGCTCAAATCAATGTGAGTGAAAATTTATCCATCGCAATTGGATTAAAAAGTCATGTTGGTTATGTCTAAGATTGTTGTAAAACATTATCATGGGTGAATTCACCAGGGTAAAAATGGATGAGTGAAGAGACCTTAGTGAATCAAGTTGAGAAAACATACTTGAGAAAAAAAATTTCTTACGTCACAATTTTTCATGGCAGTGCTTAAGATTGGTTATTCTTTTATTATATCTACATTTAATAATTCCATTGAATTTTAATTGTTTAAAGAAAAAAATTATCACAATATGATAAATTTAATATATTATAAATATTTTTTATTACACTTATATGATGGTAAAAGGCATAACACAGTGACTTGACTCATAGTATAGGCCATACTTTTCATCCACTTCATCGATCCTATAGAATAAATAACCAATATAAATTTAATTCATTTTACTTATAATTTATACACAAGGGATCATGGAGTGAATTTATTCCCCTGAGGCTTGATAATAACCATCCCATATTTTGGTTTTTAGATTAGAAAAAAACAAATCAGAGCTAACATCTCATCAAAGGGTGCTTATATCAATGATGGGGTAACCAAATGGGCTTGAATTTTACATAAATCCAAATATATCCCAAAAACATTCACAGAAAAACATGAGTCCCAACCACATTTTTACATTCCCATATTTTACTACTCAACCATTGATAGATTCAAGGCTATAATAAATATTTTTATTTGTTCCAAGAAGGAGATTTCAAGAAGGAGTTGATGTAGGCATACTGGGTATGGTGAATGTGTGATGAATTGAATAGTTAATCTTGGGACCTAGAAATTTATGATATTTTTTGGATATCATAGAAATATATATATATATATAATTTGATATGACCCCTGAACTAATTAGTCCTTGGATATTGTAAATGAATAAATTCACTTTACATATAGTGAAATTGGAATTATTTTATGAGATTCCAACAATATCTACTATATACTAACACATAGAGTGATAGATGATGAGTTAGTCCCTCCAATGGATACTTGGGGATATATTAGGAGAACACCCACTATTTAATAAGCATTATTGAATGAAGCTACCAATTCCATGAAGAATAAATTATTCCAATGCACAGATATCTATTTTGAGATGTGGATGGTGGTATTTTTATAACATTAGAATGCTTAAGAATATTTCCTTTTAAATAAAAGAGTTAATTACCATAAACATATTGACTAGATATCAAGAGAGGCCATTATGAGGTGTAGAGATATGACATTAACACATCAATACCAACTAAAAACATTTATATATATTTCTCACCATATGGATGACTTGATAACTACTTCTACTCAATGAATGTCACAACAGTGGTAGAAAATCTATTATTTTAATGAACACTAAGATTATATAGGGTTATCCTCTTTGAATTTTGGACATATTGTTGGAAAGGATCCACCAATTTTTTCTACATGTATATAGAGGGGATTCCTAATTTCATATCGTGGGGATATTCAATGGGTTTTGGGGTAAAATGATAATACATCTGAATTTATAAAATCATTATAATAAGGTAAAAATTAAAATTTTATATTTATATCATTTATTGGTGTCCCGAGAATCCCTACATTGGACATATCCTTTGATAAGTCAAGCATGATTGAGAGATCCATTCATGCCATTGTCAATCAGAAACAAATGGATATTTCCGAAGATATATTCATTTTTGAGGAACTGGACATGCTCATTTTTACCAGTATGTCTTCAGTATCATTTTTAGCTAATGATTATCGATTAGTGACCCATATGGTGGATGAGAAGGATTCTTGGAATGAATCCATTTTATGAAATGGTATTCATGTAATGTATAATTTCTTGGTTTGTAGGATTCATAATCAAGCCTTTCTTATAGATGATTTAGTTTGGTCTAAGGGAATCTCGATGGAATCTAAGCTATTGTGTTTTAAAAATGCCAAAGAGAAATTGGTGGGGAATTTTTTTCATTGTAAGTGAGTGGGAAGAAATAGTTTGGGAGTCCCTGGGTGGCTTAATTAGATGGTCTTACATGGGTATATATATGGATTATTTTTGGAAATCCTTGTTTGCAGGATCTAAAAACTTGGTGCAGGAGAGGAAAGGTAGGGTGCTCTTGGTTACTTCCAATTTATCTAAGATTTAGAGAGTGATGAACCAGTACCACGACCCTGGTGCAGATATCTCGGGATTAGGACTATTAATCAAGACACAATGAATTCTGGTAGAGCTGGTCCCACTTTTCAAGCACTAAGAAGGGTCATCTTATTTGAGAAATTTTATGTCTGAGGGTTCTATTAATTTTATCTCATAATTATCTTCAATGTAGGGTATATGGATTTGGTGGAAGCCATTATCTAGTGGTTTTCAATCAAATATGGATGGATCCTTCATCTCTTATGTTTTGGGGGCAGGGTACGAGATCCTAGTGGGGCATTTTTGTTGGGTTTTGCAATGGATTCAGACTAGGGGGTTCTTTTATGGTAGTAGAGAAACAATGTTGGAGTATATTATGATTTTTCTTGACCCTAATATACAACATAGATGGGAGGATATAGAGTCTATGGTGCTTCATGGGGAATTACATGAGAAGATATAATGTCCATGGTCTATCTTTTATTTTGTTCGGTAGTGAATGCGCCTTCTTTATCTGAAGGTGGGAATCTTACACACTTGGAATGAGGTGAACAAAGTGTTGGATTTTTTACTTCTTGGGTGGCTAATGGGGTTCCGTTTTCAATTTTTCTATCTTTGGTTCTCTTCTTCCTTTATGTAATTTCATTTTAGGGTCGATGCACTTAGAATTAATTATTTTAAGCCTCCTTGAACTTGTTTTTCTTGGGCACTTCCCAAATAGGAATAAAAAACTGTACTTTGTAACAAAAAAAGGAATCATAAGGAAGGGGTGATATCAGATGCTCAGTAAGGGTAAAGAAGGTATATTCGTAAGAATAACATTACTATAAGAGTAGGATAATATGATCACTACATTAGAAGATCATAACCTCCATATAAAATATCATAAACATGAATCAATGAATAAGTATTGGTAGTTTAAAACACATGAATCATATGTGAATCAAGGGATTAATACATGAAAACATAACATATGAATAAGAAATTGGATTTATGATAGAGACATAAGAATATAAAAACGAATTCTATTGTAGATAAGGATTAATTTTAAGGATATATTAGTAGAATGGGTTTACTCCCCAATCTATCTTCATAGATATAGTTCACTCCCATGATCATCTTAGTATTCAAGGTTCTATCCCAAGACCATTTTTGTGGAAAAATTCTTTTACTGAACTGAGTTCACTCCAGGTTTCATTGATGTCTATCTCAAGATATATAAATGGTTACCAAATTCATTTGAGGGAGATACAGTTCCCACTAATATAATAGTGAAATCATATATACGTGTGTACAAGATCAAAATAAATCATATCATAACCCTTTAAATGAAATTGGTTTCATAAAAATGTCATCATATCATAACCTCTAGAGAATATACATGTTTCAAAATAATTTAATCAAATCATAACCCCTAAAATAAGCGTGTTTCATGACAATATAACCCATGTAAGAGAAATGAGTTTTAGAAACATATAAACCGTGTAATGGAAATTGGAATCATAAACATATAACCCATATAAGTGAAACATGTTTCATAAACATTATTCCATCAAAATACAAACCATTCAGCTAAATAATATGAATGGAACCCCTGGATCATATCCCATGTAATTCTTGAGTAACACCATCAAATTTCATCTTACATGGAACATAAATTTTGAAAAATATTTTCAAATAATTTCTTTAGGATAATATCTGACATTCATTAAAAAAATACCTTTTAAAGAACAATTTTTTCTAAAACCACTTTCTTTGAAAATAACCTAGAAATATTATAAATGAATATTGAAAACATTTGTAAACACTTTTTACCTGAAAACATATAATAGAATCTTGAAAACATTTTGAAAGGATTTTAATTTTAAAACATATAAAGGAAGGTTGAAAATAATTTTAAACACATTTTCGTTGAATAATTATATAATAATCCTGAAACCATTTAAACCCCTTTTTAATTGAAAACAATTTTCATTGAAAACATATAAAATAATTTGAAAACTATTTTCCTTAAAAACTTATATATGATGTTTGAAAACATTTTGAAAATCTATTTTCCTATAAACTTATATAGAAATATTGAAAACATTTTAAAAACATATTTCATTGAAAAAATAAAAAGGTATCATTAAAAAAATTGAAAATATATTTTCTTTAAAAATTATAAAAGAATATTGAACATATTTTGAAACAAAATTCATGTTAAAAATTTTATATGAAGCTTGAAAACCTGTTTACTTGTAAAAATATAAAGGAATATTGTAATAAATTAAAAAAATTATAGACAAAAAAAATATAAAGAATTTTTTCCTTAAAATGAGTTTAATAGAACATTTAGACCCATTTTCCAAAACTGATATTGATTTTTTTTTGAATAAAACTGATTTTTGATCGATGAGAGATATAAAATTAGATTTTCTGAAAACAAATTATTAATTAATTTAAGTACAAAACTGTGGAATAATGTTACCTTTGCATGATTTTATCATTAATAAACATAGGATATTAATAGTCATAGGTTTCCTTTAGATATAGATCTTATGATTACATGAATAGAAGAATAATAGTAACTAGTCTTCAAAATTGATGAGATTGTAGCAATAAACTCCTACCACTTTGGTAACTTTGAATCATAATCCACATTAAATAATAACATTACATGAAAATTATGAAATCATTAAAATAATTATAATTAATGACATGACATGCCAATTGTAAATATGCACACCTCATAAATGAATATACATGCAGGACATAACATTTGTCTCATAGAAGGAAATTTGAGAAAAAATTACATGACCAATTTGGAAGCATTTGAACTATAAAACACATGAAAGAGATATCATAAAATGTATTTTTAAACACCCATAATTTTATATATAATATTAATAGAATAAATTAATGGTTATTATATATTCCACACAAAAGAAACGAGTTGTGAATAAAGCGCAAGTCTCGTAGAAATAAAAGTTAAACAACAATGTCCCTTAGAATATGGGTAACTTATGAGTCCAGAGATCACAGCAATAATCACACCAATTTGAAATTTATTATCATCAAAAAATGAGATTAATGATATTAAATGTCATATAGAAGTTCATACACTACATGACATTAATAAGTCATGATTATAGTAGATACCTCATAGAAATAAATGTGAGAAGAGAAAACACTTCCCTTAAGTCATGGGTTTCTTCATATATGTTTAACAATTTTGTATAATAAATATAACTCTTTTATAAATATACCAAGAAACCATATTATGATATATCATACCATATTTCATTTTATTATGACTTCTTATTACTCATTTATTAATAATTTCATATAAAATTTATGGTTTAGGTAATAACTGTTTGTTTTTCGTGTATGTTTTAACATATTATTCTTGATACTATTACATAGATAATGATTAAATTATGAATAAAATATTAAAACATTATTTAAATATCATATATATTCTGTATATAATTATTTATAATAATATATAAAATTGAGAAATATTAAATTGAATATGATGTTCATTGATACGACATCCCTACGTACCCATGATTGGTGTTTCTGTTTTCTTATCGTATTGAAAGAATGTAAGTAAATAAAAAATATTTACATATAAATATAAATTATAATTAAATTATAATTTTTATTTCATATATATCTTATACATTTACAAAACCCATCCTTCATATATTTAACACAAAGTGAGAACAAATCACATTTATTTGAGGAGGTGATTGTCCTCACACCATCAAATAATGTTATTGTATTCCAAAAAATGGAAAAAATATGTGTTTTTAATAACACCAAATTAATAAATAAATAATAAAAACATATATATCATATAAAAATATTATTTACGACACTATTCCTTAACCTTGAATGGTGGTAATGGATGAAAGAAGTACATCAGTTTGCAAGGTTGTAGTCCTCCGCACACATGAGCGTTGATTGTGTATCCCATTTTATGGACATGTGTTTAGTTGTATATTAAACACTTAAAATAAAAAATCTTAGTATATTCCGGATATCAATGTTATTAAATAACCATGTAATAATAATAATTGAGGTGTTGTAGAACAAAAATCAAACAAAAGTGCTTTTTGAAGGATATTAGTTCTTCTTTGGGTAATTCCTTTTGGTTTTCCCCAATGGGATTCATTGGATGGATTAATTAAAAAATTTTGGACTCTATGATGAAGTTATAGAATTTGGGAGATTATTTTGGTGGTTTTTGGATGTGCCAATGTGGCTTGAGAGGTGTGTGGAATAAGAAGGGTGAATTTATTTTTATTTATGAGAATGGGTTTCATTCCTATTAATACAATAAGGTAAACACTATTAGAATGTATCCCTTAGATCATATTGTTAAAAATGAAAATATATGGTTGATAAAAAACACCAAAAAACACAAATAATTAAATTTCTATAATTTTGTTCCTTAACGACTTTGTTTCCCTATATTTATCATCTCGGTTCTTTATTAAGGTATTATGTTTTACTACATATGTAATTTAGAAATTATGATGAAATTAAAGTGTTGTTTATTATACCATATAGAACCAATGAATTATAAATATAATATTTATTTGTAAATAATAATAATAAATCACATGTTTTTTGGAAATTATTTCTAAAACAAGTGCATGTAATGTGTAAAAACAATGCTTTTACTCGAATAGTGCTTATAATGTTTTATATATATAGAGATCTATATATTAATTTTAAAATATCAAATATTCCATGAATGAAGAATATTTTATATTTATTAAAATTTAGAAATAATTTTTCATAATTTTGATTTTGTAGTCAAATTTTAATCTTTTAATAAAATATCATTTATTTTAAAATAACATTAATGTCAATTTTGAAATTATTTACATAATTTAAACATTAAAAAAATCAAGACAATGATGGAATATGAAATTATTAGTTTCACACAAATGTAACATGATATATTTGTCTATAAAAATAAAATAAAATATTTTAATAAACTTCCATTACTTTTATTATTTATAGTATAATTTATTTTAGTTAGATATTAACTTAATAATTACAACATTTGGAATTCCAAAAGTAGTTAATTTAAATTATTCATCTAGAAAAATAAAATGTAAAATAATTTGATGAAAAATAATCTTTTAAATTCAAAAATAATGTGTAAAACTAAACTAATGTGGTTTTTCCATATCAAAAGGCTTTGTAAAGGTTAATGGTAAGGAAGGTTCCTTTTTTTCTTTTTCCTTACATAACTTATTAAATAAATCACTTTCCTAGAATAGTTGCCCAATAACTCATAAAATTAAACCCAAGAGGATATATGGTCTATATATGGGTATATAATGTGTTTTGTACATGTGTATGGGTCATGTTATCCCTTAATATTAATGTTTAACTAGTAATAAAACTAATTATTTCCTTATTTAATATAATTAATTTTAATTAAGTCCACCAATAATTTTAGAAAAAATAAATAAATTGAACTAAATAGAAATTATAAATTATGATCATTAAAAATATGGAATATAATTTTCGAAATTATAAACACATTATTTTCAGAAATTAATTTTAAAAAATCCCACAAACGGGACAAAATAACAAGGTTTTTAAGTGAAAATCTTCACAAGTATGAAATTTTTTATATAAAATTTAAATTTAAAATTGTTTCCAATTACTTAAAATGGATTTATTTGTTTATAATAAATCTAATTATTATTTAAATACAAATTAAAACATAATTTTACAATATAAGAAAATATATGGGAAATAGTTTTCAATTAAAATTCGTGATTTTCATTATTCATCAGAAAATGAAACCTCTTAGGAAAATACGAAAAATTCATTGATTTTATCTTTTTATATCCCACTACAAAAAATTAAATTTATTTTTTCACATAAAATTTATAATTCTTTCAAAAATAATATTTAAAATATGTATATCTTTAAACAATAGAGAAATAAACTTTTAGAAAAATACAACTTTTTATTCATAAAATTGGAATTATTTTTATCTCTTATGAATTAAAAAAATACGATGGACATTAAATAGTTGAATTAAAATAAAATAGTATATAATTATTTTATTAAATTAATCAATCAAAGTTGTTTTAATTAATTTATTAATGAAAAACTGGTTTGATTTCATAAATATAGTTTTCCAACAAACGATTACCTATATTTCTAAAAGTGATTTATTTTCATTTCTAGTTAATTGGTCAAAAAATAATTCGTATTATATAAATATGTAAATATTATTTTTTAAAATTTTAATTAATGTTTTCCATAATTAGCATTCAATCAACTAGGGGAAAAAACATAAACTGACCAATCCATACTCAATTCAACATTCATAATTCATGAATCCAAATACATAAATGATTAAATTATTACCCATAATACTAATGTCATAATAATGATACATCATAATTTTTATTAATAACTCTTTCCTTTCACTTTTCATCTATAGCCACACTATCTACAGTAATATGACCATTAATCACACCACCTTACTGTCTCTCTTTAAGAAAATTCTACTTAGAATATCGATTTTGATAATGAACATTTATTAAAAACTTACAGAACGTAAGTGTTGATGATTCCATAAGGAGGAAAATATTTCCATCCATTTCTTTAACCAAACTCTTTAATTTTCTTTTACAATTACTTTCATTGTGTCATTCTTTTCCAATATCAAATAATTTTTCTGTTCGTATAAGACATTAACTTGGGTGATTCTATATACATCCTGGAAACAAAGAAAACCACAAATTATTTCCATGATGGTCTTTATTACTGAAAATCTTAGTTAAATCATTATTTATATTCTATAGTAACTCTGAGAGTTAGTTAAGGTCCACATTGTTAATCATGTTTCTTGAAAACTGATAAGGCATGATCACAACATCTTTCAATATAGTTATCATCTTATTTGACTGATCATTAGTAAATTTTATGTCACATTCAGGGTTAACCTAGTTCCTTTTGGTCCACACCATTGACTAAAACCATATATCATGGTGCGAGAAGAACTTATCATAGAAGAATCCAACATAATCATGGAAATTCACTTATAGTATATCTAAATTATGACACCGTATAATTATCCATAAATACATCCCTATAAATATTCTTAGAAAGATCTCTATGGATATCAACAAATTTTCCTCATCTTAGTTTACAATGGTTGACTAAACCATTCTTTTGATACTAACAATATCGATCATATATTACAATACGTTGATATTATAACAATTTAGATGAATATTAATCACATTACAAAAGTTCATGCCTGACGACCATAACAGTGTTGTACCTTTGAAAAAATGGAAACATATTATTCTATCCTAGTGAGATATCTTTACAATTTCCCTTAAATATCATAAATTAGTATTCCTACATAAAATATTTGTTCATAATCAGGGGTAAGGAAAAATAATATAGGGGTGATCTCATATGCTCAGTAAGGGTAAACAAGGGATATATGTAAGAAAAACAAGTGCATACGTGTATAATAAGATACTCATTGAAATATAAGATTATACCAATCATGTAAAAGATCATAAAAATGTATCGTAGAATAAATATTTGTGATTCACAAGACATGAATCATAAAATAATCGATGCATAATCCATGAAATCAAAACATAGGAATAATACATAGAATATGTGGGAGACACATAATCATATAAAATTGATTTCCATAGTAGTCAATGTTTAATGCTAAGACCATATTAGTGGAATTTTTTCACTCCAAAAAACCATCTTGGTAGTCATGGTCCACTACCATGACTGTATTAGTAGTCAAGGTTCACTTTCAATACCATCATTGTAGACAATGTCATTTACTAAACTGAGTTCACTCCCAATTCCCTCCATGTCTATATAATGAGATACATATCATTACCCAATTAATTGGGGAGATATATGTCCCAACCATTTCATAATGAAACCATACATATGTATTCCACAATACCAAAGTCAATAATATCATAACCCATGAAATGAAATGTGTATAATAAACATGTCATCATATCATAACATGTGGAAATTATAAAAGTTTCATAATCATTTCATCAATGAAAACCCCATGAAAAGAAGTGAGTTTCATTAGAATATAACCCATGAATGATAAATGCATTTCATACACATATATATAGATCAAGAGAAATGTATTTTATAAAAATATAACCCATGTATTAGAAATGGGTTTCATAATCATCATGACATAAAATAGTAAACCATTCAGAAAGAGAATATGAATGTAACCATGATATCATATCCCTATTAAGGAATGAGTAATAGCAAAGTACTTCACCTTATACGGAATATAATTTTTAATAAATCTTTTAAAATAATTTATTTATGAAAATATCCTTTATTCATTGGAAATTATTGTTTTAAAACATAAAACAATTTGAAAACAATTATCTTTGAAAATTACCATGAAATTAATTAAAGGAATAATGAAAATATTTAAAGATTATTTTTCCTTTTAATGCGTTGAAAATAAGCTAGAAAAAATTTTGAAAGATGTTTTCATTGAAAACATAAAAAGGAAGATTCAAAAAATTTAGAAACTATTTTTCCATGAAAAATTATAAAATTTTCCAGAAAAAATTTTCAATTCCTGTTTCCTTGAAAATTTTTAATAGAATCTTGAAAACATTTTGAAAACATATTTTTTGGTAAATTTATAAATATATATTTAATACAATATGAAAAACCATTTTCATTGAGAAAATTATAAGGAATATTGAAAAAATTTTAAAATAATTTTTATTTGAAAAACTATGATGGAAGATTGAAAATATTTTGAAATCAATTTTTCTTGAAAACTTATAATGGAGGTTGAAACCATTTTTCATACTTTTTTTTTAAAATTATAATGGATTCTTCAAAACATTTCTAAATGATTTACCTTGACAACATAAAAATGAATATCAAAAACCATTTAAAACACTTTTTAAAAATAAATTTTTTAACATTTTTCTTGGAAAAGTATTTTAAAATATCATTTGAAAACATTTTTCAATCTCTTTTAGACAAAATGTTTTAATAATAAAACTAATTTTGAACAAATTATAGGAGTAAAGTTAGATTTTATTTAAAACACATTCTTCATTATCTACAATACCAATGTGTGGAATAATGGTACAATTATTGGAATATATCATGAATAACAAGAGGATAAGAATATACATCATCTCATCTCAATAGTATTTATTTATGGAAAAAAAAGAAAAAAAATCCGGCAATAGAATGATAATAAAAACAAATCAAGGAGGTCTGAAATAGTGTAAGCTGATGGAATCCCCTCCCACAATATCCTCTCCCTCAGCCATGAGAGTATTCCTACCCTCAGGGCCCAAAAAATACCAAATTATGGGATGCAATGAAGGCCAGATGATCAGCCACTTTGTTACCCTCGTGGCACGTGTGAACCACCTTGATATTGCAACTCATGAGGCCTTATCATTTTCTTATAGTATATGATATGGACCAGGGAATATAATCAGTTCCATAAAGGGCCTAAAATAGGACCGTGCAGTCTATTTCCACTTCATCAATGAGGATAATATGTTGACAGCACAACCGAAGGCTAGAAATCATGGATGAAGCCTCTGCCTGGAGTGAATGGCCACTTCTATAATGAGCAGTGAATAGTCAGATGACCAAGCCACAGGAGTCTCAGGAAACACCTCCACCCCACTAGATGCCCTGTCTAGATGAGCCGTCAGTATTCAGTTTGAGTCTGATGTAGGGAGGCCTCCAGCAGACCCAATGACCTGCTCTAGCATTAACAGGACTAGTGGCACCGGTAGGTCTCAGCTGGAGAGGATAGAGTGTGGGGGACTGTCACAACGGATAGTTCAATCTGAGATGATCCATGAGTAAGAATTGGGTTTTGATGATAATACATAATCCAGACAGACATGCTCTCTCATATCTGGCTCTGTTTCGAGCATGCCAAATACCCCTAAACCTGGAGGTTAACACCAAAGCTCGCGCATTCCTATGTAGGCTCTGTTCAGGTGATCCCTGGAACCATTGGTCCATGAATTCATCTACAGAATGTGCTTGGCCATTGTAGGCAGTAAGGCCAACGAAGAATCTCCATCCTTTATGAGTTGAGACCCCTTCAAAGAAAATATGGAAGACAGTCTCCTCCTTAGCATGGCAGCACGAACATCAAAAAACAGAGGGTATACCCAACTTTTTAATGTTATCATCAGTCGGCACCACACCATTCCTGATATGCCAAGAGAGAAAGTTGATCTTGGAGGGAACTTTTTTACACCACATGGTCTCATGCCATGGGTCAGATCTGTCATGTGAAGCCAGACTTTCACGAAAATGATGAGATTGTATCAATATACTCTTACCACTTTGGTAACATTGAATAATAATCCCAATTAAATAATAAAACTAAATGATGATTAATAAATATTTATAATAATTAAATTCATGATATTACATGTTAAATAGAATTATATACACCTTGTAAAATATTATAGGTGCATAACATAAAATTTGTATCAAAGAAGAAAAATTGATACAAAGTTACTTTACATATTTAATAAATTTTAAACTGTAAACCCCAGGAAAGATAATTAATAATATAGATATGTAAAAACCTATATGGTTTTTTAAAATATTCATAGAATACATTCATGGGTATTATCTATACAATATTAAAGAGAAAAGTTGGGAATAAGTCATAAGTCTTATAGAAATAAAAGATAGACTAGAAACCTCCTTACTACTAGAGTTACATTTGAATAACGATGTCCAAGAAAGAATAACGAAAAGTAAAATATTTATTATAAATAAATAATGTATATTCATGATATAACATGTCATAGGTAATTATATACACCACATGAGATGAATAATTAGTGAATATAACATATATCTCACAGAAATTAATGTTAGACGCTGAAATCCTTACCTTATGTCTTGACTTTATTTGTACATGTTCAAACCTCATATATAATAAATATATGTTTATTATAAATACAACAGAGAACTATATTCATATATACCATTACATATTACATTTTATTATGACAATATAATTCTAGTTTAAAAGGAATTTCAGGTAAAATTTATGCTTTGGGTGTTAACTACTCTGTTTTTAGTATACATTATAATGAGTTATTCTTGATAATCATGAATATATAAATATTTACATATTTAAAAAACTAATCATGATAATTTAAAATCATATATATTATGTTTAAAATTGTTTATAGTTATCTATAAAAGATATAAATATTATATAAAAAATATGGTTCATGGAGACAGTAAGCCGCTTGTACGGATGAATGATGGATCCTTTTTTTTATAATCTTGAATGAAAGAAAATAAATAAGATATACGTATATATATATTATCATTAAATTAAAATTATTATTATATATATAATATAATTTTACTAATCCCTTCTTTAATACCTTCCTTAAAAACAATGAATGAATCGTATCGCCTTGAAGATGTTGTAGTCCACATCCCCACAAATGAGGTTATCATATTCCCAAAAAGTGAAAGCATGAAAATATGTGTTATATATTAATTAAATAAGAATAAATAAATCATAAAAAGTATTTATAATACAAACATATTTAATAAATCATTATTCCCAGCCTTGAATGATGGTAATGGATGAACGAACGACATTCGTTCACGAGACAATAGTTAGTCACACACATGAACGATGATTCCATATCCCATTTGATAGAAGTTTGTGTAGCTATAGATAAAAACCTTAATATAAAAACTTATATATATATTTAGGATAATGAGGTTTTAATATAAGAATGTAATAATAATAATTGAGGTGATCTAGAAATAAAATCAAACAAAACTACTTGTTGAAAGACGTTACCTCTTCTTGGGTAACTCTTTTTGGTTTTCACTAAAGAGATTAATATTATCGATTTATTCCAAAACTGATTCCTATATGATTAAGGGAGATATTTTCGAAGAATATTTGGCTTCTGGTAGGATGATCTAGTGTGTATTTAGAGGTGTGATTAAGGGGAATATTTAATGCCTATCTATATAGGAGGAGGGGTGTCGTTCTTATAAACACCAAAAGGTAAGCAAGATAGGGAGGTCTCACTTACATTATGTTCTTATGAAGATAATAAATAATGTATTAAATGAGAAATGTGGTAGATAAAAACCGACACCACATCAAAAAAGAAAACTTTTATAATTTTGTTCCTTAACATCTATATTCTCCCACTATTATCATTATGGTTTATTTATTATGGTAAGCAGTTTTATAAACTAAGTAATTTAACTATTAAGGACAAATTATATTGATATTTATTATAAATTATTGAACAATTTCATTATAAATATTATATATAATTTATAAAAAATAAATATATCCCTAGTGTGTGGGAAATTAATTTTAAAATAACCACATGTAAAGTGGAGAAACACTGCTTTAACTCACACCGTGCAAACAATGTTTTTACTGTGTCAAAGTCTAAATGCTCATTATAAAAGATAAATTGGTCAATTAATAATTTTTTTTATATTTATTAACATTTACTAATAATTTCTAATAATTACTAATTTTTAGTAAATTTAAATCTTTTAATAAAATATTATTTATTATAAAATAATGTTAATGAAAATTGGACATTATTTACATAATTTTAAATTTAAAAATATCATAAAAACATGGAATTTGATTATATTAAGCTTAAAAGTTTGTAACATGATATATTATCTAAAAAAATAATGAATACAATTCAATCAATTTTATTTACATTTTATATTTTTATTATCATTTATTTTAGATAATTATTAACTAAATATTTATCACATTCAATATTCCTTGAGTAGTTAAACTAAATAGTTCATCTCTAAAAATTCTAAATAAATTAATATTAAAGAAAAACTAATTTAAATTTAAAAATAATGTGTACAAACTAATTAATGTGCTTTTTAAAATATCTCAAGACTTTATAAATTGTAAAGGTTAAGAAGGTTCTTTTTGGTATTTTTCCTTACATAACTTATTATATAGTTCAATTTCATGGTATACTATCCTAGAAAAATTTAATATTAGAATTAATATGTTATATAGTCTCAATATAGGAATCCACTGGATCTTTGGCAAGTTTCTAGGTCAATTTCACCTTTTGTATAATGTTTAACTACTAAGTAAACTAATTTTCCATTAATAATTGTAATTAATTTTGACTAATTTCACAAATAATTTTTGTAAAAAACTAAATTATCCTTACTAGACATTAAGAATTATGCTTTTTCCAAATATATAATCCATTTTTTTTAAATTCAAAACACATAAGTGCTAGAAAATAATTTAAAAAATAATCCAATAGACGAGACTAAATAAAGAATTTTTACAGTAGAAATATTGCAATGTTTGAAATATTATTATATCCAATTTCTATGTGAAATTGGTTGTAAAGAAATAAATTATATTTATTGATATATAAATGTTCTTAATATAGTTTAAAAAGAATAAACATATAATCTAACTATATAAATAAATATGATGGGGTATCATATTTCAATTAAAAATCAATTTTCTCATTATTAACAAAAAAAATGAATCTTCTCAACAAAATATAAAAAAATCAATCAAAGTAAATTTTCATATTAAAATTTCAAAAATAATTTTTTAAATAAAAATTATAAATTTTAAAATTTTAATTTAAAATTGGTGCACCATTAGAAGGCGACAAAATTACCTTTTAGAGAAAAAACATATTTTTATTAATAAAATGGGATTTATTTTTACCTATTATCTAGAAACCAATTAATATTATCATATGATATTTTAATGAATATATATATATATACTTAAAATAATTTATCAAAATTGTTTTATTTAATTAATTAAGGTATAACATGTTTGATTTCAAAAATATGGTTTTCCTGCAAAAAATTCCTATATTTTCAAAGGGGTTTTATTTTCATATCTAGTCAATTGGTCACCAAATAATTATTATAATATAAATGCGTAAACCCCATTTTAATAATTTAATTAATCTTCTTCATAACCATCATTCCTATGATTAGGTGGCCACTATAATAATATTTTAATTAAAATATTAACTGTATTTATAGTATGGTAAAATTAGGTCTTCTGTGTAATGAAAGATATAAAAGTAACTAGGAATTGTGCATAAAATAAGAAAAAATAGTTTTGTGAGTACTGGAATCCTGTCTAAGTGTCTTGTATATCATAAGAACAACTTGGTCTTGCATATAAGGCATGAATAACATAATGTTTTCATATAACACAATCAATATTCAATGTTGTGTGAAATTAAAAATATAGAACCATTAAAATTAATTCATTATTTTACAAAATTTTGGGGTGTTGCAATTTAGGACATCTGTGATATCAATAAACTGTCCTTAAAGGGAGAAAAAACTCCTAATCCCCTAAGTTTTCACACAGAGTTCAAATTTCTACCTTACGGTGACCCTCCTTCTAAAAGAGTCATAGAAAATGGTCTTAGTGACTAGGAGACACAATTATATAATATATATGTGATATAATATTCTTTATTTTCAAAAGGTTGATTGAAACATCATCCCTGATTCATATGCACCTTATCAGTTTCCTTTTCAGTTTCCCTGTCAATAATAAAAAATGGTGGACCCTCCAATAGAAGTTAGGAATGAGTAACATCCCATGGTGGAATTATATCCCTATACATTCTCGGAGACCACCTAATCCATGGTCAAACTACCTTATCATAAAATATTCATCATATTAAAAACATGATATTCTCAAGCTTGGATGTCATTATTCTCACAAATTATGCTATTAGAAAAATTCTAAAGATCCACTGTTGTATTTTCCAATGAAATATGGGATAAAGCTACCAAATATTCAAATAAATGATATTTAATTTTTGAGGAACCGGGGTTTATAAAAAAATCATGATCATAGGCCTATTATTATATTTGGATTGTCGAGCTGATGAGTCACAAGATGGAGTTAGGTGATCAATGGGGCAATTCATCAATTGAGCATGAATATATATCAAAATTATTGAATGAAAAAGATCCCAAGTCGTCTTTGATACTCATGGGAGGTTTTTTAACACCTTATTAGGATATATTTATCAAATGGATTATCTTTTATAGCTATATTGTCTGGTATCATTGAACATAATCAACTTATGGGAATCTCATCAGGGTGGCTTCCATATCCCCCATAATGGAAGCATAAAAGAAACCAATAGTTCAATTTTTGGCATTAAACCTAAGTAATATGTTAAGTACATCAGGAAGTTAGATAAACATGTTTCTTTATTACTAAAAATATGATTATAATCAGCAAACAACTACAATACTTTATAGATCTGGGGTCTACCTAAGGGGTGATAAACCAATCCATTGATGTAGAATGATATGATTTTTCAACCATAAAAATGTATATAATTTAATTATTCTATAATTTAGATATATAATTTATAAATATTTTTGACATAAAAACATATATCTATTTGTGGAGGGTGGAATAAAAATATATCCAAATAGAACATTGGAGTATATTGTAGGGAAACTGTAATTGAATGTACCACAGAGTGATCTATTTCGAGGGAACTAGTGAAATATCCTAAAAAATAGTTATATGAGGAAAATGGGAAAACATCCTATTCAAACCTTTTATAGTATTTTGTTGGACTATATAGTGGTAAGTCATAGAAATACCCTGTCTAACAATAGGCACAGACAGAATGTTGAGATACTATCTAGAAATGTCATTACAAGTAAGACAATACATTTTTCTTGATTATCACTTTTAAATATTTTTGAGTTCTAATTTCATAATATTTTCGGAACATAATGTCACTTATTTTAAATGGAACCTTATGAGGTGAGTCTAGAGTATTTAATAGGGTCAACCCAATATGAACGTATACCTCCTGATATTGAAATATTTATCCATGTGGGGGAATGCACATCGATAGTTGTAATCTAGATTTCCTTTATGGGTAAATGAGTGAATGAATTGGATATGATGACTATTTATTAAACTAATATATATTATCATCCTCTATTACCTTATTTATATTCATATGGTTTGTGATAGTTATCAAAGCTATAATATCAGTAGAGGAAATATTATCCTCATAAGACATTCACTATTCTCTAGTAGATTGTGGTATCATTAACCTAGAAATGAATACAAATAAGTATTAATTACTTCATTTAACCAATATTTTTCTTGTATAATATTCTTATTAGAAAAATAATATAATAAAACTTTATAAATATAAATTATCACTTTGTTTCTCTACCAATGGTAAAATAATTCTATCACACCTCTTCATGTAGAATAATGGATGGTCAAGGGTTTTTCATGGGTGAATCTATTTGTTTGTTCATGTGAAGAAACTCATGAATTAATTTTAGAATATACACCTCTATAAGATATTAAATCCCAAAAATTTTATTATGAGACTATCTGGAGATGTGTGTAGCACCCATTGGTTGATTGAGTCACTGAAGATGGTGATAATACTCACATGGTTTAAGATGGTGGGGTAGTTATGTTGAATGAAGTTATTTTCATGTTAGAACAAAGTTTCATGAAATATGAATGTTAGGACAACTAACAATATTACAAGGTTTTTCGATTGGAGGGTGTTTCAATTTTTGAAAAATATAACACATCAATAGAAGATGGTGAATAAATATGATGCATTTCACCGACATTGATTCTTAGTAAGAGATGTATGAACGTTTTCATTTATTTCAATGATATCTAAAAGTTAGGATCACATTGATGGATTTACAACCTAAATATATCAATTGATATAGAACCTATATATTTTGGTTTTTAGGTATCCCACAAGCATAGTGGGTGACAAAAAATATTCCCCTTGAGTGAATTTGTTAAGAAATACATTTCCATTTTTTAGTGTCATTCAATGCAAGATCAGGAGTCACTCGACGTCCATTACACATCATAAAAACACACACACACACACCTAAATTAATTTCTAAAACCAATGTTGTTAAAACTATCACAAAGTTTTATCAAATATAATTGAAGTATTTTCATTAAATATTTCTATAAAATTATAATGTCACAGCATTCCATACTCACACATCAAGATCCCACTTTACTAATAGTGCACTCAAAATAATCCAATTACAACATCTAAAAAATATAATTTTCACCCTTTGATTTACATAAATGATGTTAAAATAGATGAATACCCACAAAAGGACCAATAGGTAAAAAAACCATAGTAGGGGAATTCATTTTTGCCAACATCATCTAAAGAATTTAAAAAGTCTATAGTGATATATGAATGTTTCTAGTCCAATATCACCCACAAAGAATAAAATATAATACCAAATTGACAAAAGTTTCATCCTTTTAAACCATTTTCTTTCTCTAGATATATTGAAGTGTTCACACTAATCTTAGTGAAAACCTTATTCCGACTAGTCTATGGGTTTCCCCATTATGTCCCTAATAATGGCTAATATATTAGATAATTAATAGAATATATTACTACAAACACTAAAGCACATATATATAAAAGATAATCCCCCAGAAGGACAAACCATGGTATTCCATTCATTATAAATTTCACATGCTCAAAACCCAATCCAGCTAATAAATTTATTAAGATATATACAATATATGAAACAAAACATGCATTCTAGGGTATAATTGGTTCCAATACCAGGAATATTTTCCCTAAATTAATTCACATATCTCATAGAAATCACAATCCATCCAACCCATACTACGGATGGTAACATATGTTTTCAACATGATATTCTAGAATCCCAAATAAGTTTTTCAATACATGGGGGAAAACAAACTCTCTACCACTATGTGAAAAAGATTAAAATAATTAATATAATTCTCAAACAACAATGATTGGTTAAGATCCCATTAGAATAAAATTACCTTGAAAAATAACCCAAAATGAAAATAATGGATCCCAATGATGTTAATGATAAATAATTTTATATTAAAAGGCAGAAATTATACATCAAATCATATAGAGTATCACATACCTAGATCCATTCATCAAGTGAAAGAATCTATATCATGACTATCAAGACACTACATATAATAAGGATAATTAAAATATGGGGACGCAGATGGTCCAAAGCATCACCTATTGCAAGTAACTCATTCACTAATAATGTTTTATATTTATTTCCACATTTAATTATATAAATCATACAATTGCAAGGTAATTTTTTTTTAAATTTATCATTATCATGGATTTCTATCTATGACAATACTCTAGATAACTATTGGGGATTATTGATCTGTCCTAATCAAAAGTATAATTTTAGTATAAAAATATCAACTTCCAATAGTCAATATAGATCTCTAGTGTATGTGTATAATGTATAAAATTTAATCCTTAACAAGAATTATCCTTCTACATTCCCCACTAAAACCCTCAGTCTCATAGAAAATTCATTTTAAATTATGGCCAAGGAGTACCTGATGAATAGTTTTCATCATTCACTTAGTCACATGCATACTAATCTAAACCAATCCAAATATTCACAAAATAAACTATCATAAAAATAATTAGATATATCCTTATATAAAAGACAAAAAATCCTACCAGGGTAGAGTAATATCATTGCATTTTAGGGTGAAATCCAATAAATGACTTGCTCTATTAGGAATGGTGAGTTCAATACAAGAATCACTATCCAGATGGCGGGTGTTCGAATCAGATGGATATATGTAAGTCATAAACTCTAACCACCCCTATTTCTCCTACGGACTTGGGACACCTAACAGACCTATAATGAATCTATCAAAACAATTCATATATTGAAAACTACTACACACATTGTAAGAAAATATGAATTATTCACAATAATATAGGACCTACCCTCTACTCTATGGGGAATGAAACTACTCATTAGGTATCTAAATCATTAAACCATCACATAAATGGTTAGTAATTGGGGGATCAAATATTTATATAAGAAAATAAAAGCCTTTCCTCTTATTATGAGTTTTCTATCTATGGATAACATTCCCTAGTACATGGGATGAACCCATGGTTACTAGATCATGTCTTGGAAATATAACATTGTATGAACATTAGGTTCCATGACTAACCACTATATGATATATGTACAATGTTATTTTTACCATGTAAATGATTCCTCGAAATTATATGTATATTATATTAGAGTCCTAGTGAAAGGATTCAATGGATGTTGTACCTAGAATTTTCTTTATAATTTGATAAAAAAATCAATCCCCCATATCATCAATTCTATAAATTCACACTAAAAACCTTTTGAGAAAACTATCTCGAAATTCGGTCTCAAATACCGTATTAGTTTCAATACCATTCTAACATGACCAACACCTCTATACCCCACCTGGTCTAGCAATTAGTTGTGTCTAGAACCCCATGGCCACCTCTAATTTACCAAGGGTTGGAGACCAACACCATTAAGGAGAAAAAATTCAGGGAAGTATTCATTTTATAAAAAATTATAACTAAATGAATCAAAAAATATGAAATAATATCCATTTACACAAAATAAATATAATCAATAAAAAAATATTTAAAACATGATTGATACATCAAATAAAATTATAGTTGCACAGAGGAAAGACCCAAAAATGAAGTATAAATGTTGTAGAAAAAATACATAAGAGAAAGTAAATCTACTAATGGGTATACACTACCTTGCTATATTGTCTCTTGGAATAAACTCCTTCTGTATCCCCCCCCCCCCCCATGAAGCACTTTTTGATACTCTGCGTCATCTCATCTTGCTATGTTTCACCCATAAAGATTCTAATCTCTGAAATTTCTACACATACATAACAACGAAAACAATTACTATTGATAATGAAAATGTGTAAATTTTCTAATAATGTATGTGGGATATTTTATAAATATAGTTATATAAAATAATATCTTATAATGATATTTATGTATCAATTCAATATCATAAAAATTAAAACTATTTCCATTGGTTAATGAAAAGCATATATTTTTAATCAATAGCTAAAATTGATTTCATGGTTTACCAAGAGGATATGCTTTAGATCATGCATATTGTTTTATAATCACATGTGTGCGTTGATAAAATATTATAAAAGTTTTGGATAAGTATAACTCTAATTTAAGGAAATTTTGAAATGATTAAATTCTCAATTTTAGTTGAGTAGGAATTTATGACATTAGAATATGGAAATTTATGTAAAATGACTCTTTTTTGTTAATGTATTGAAATATTGTTTTTATAGTATAGAAAAAGCATTTGATAATGGGAGAGAAATTTTTTTTAACAAATATTAGCATATTGAGAGTATATTTATGCATAGATTTATAAGGACCCAAATTTATCATAAACGGAGAATTAATTTAATTTTTGGTTTCAAAGGCCTAAGTTCCCTTAGGGGGTAAAATATTAAATTTACCAAATAATTTAACCACAAATTTTAAGTGGTTTAATTAAAACTAGAATTTGGTATTCACCATTGGGAAAAATTATTATGAATTTCCATGCTATTAGATTTGTAAGTCTTATTTATCACTTGTTAATTAATTTATTTTTTATTTTATGTGAATTAATGATTATATCTCTTAAACATACATAATGAAGAAATTTTATACACCATAATTATTTATATAATTGGATGATTCACCTAGGTAATGTATAATTAGGTTTCTCATGTGATTATCTATAGACTGAGCACTTTTCAGGTGTTCAATTATATTCCCGGTGAAACTATATTCATTTAATAAATATATTGTTTCACCTTATACAAAGGGTTATTTGTTGGTAGTTAGATGAACCATATAAGTAGGATATATTACTTGGATACCTTTATTAGTAACAATTTTATTTGACCATTGATAATTGAAAACAAATTATTGAATCAATGATGAGTGACCTGTAATTATTCAAAATATAAACTATCAAGGTAATATATTTCTTATTTCAAGCCTTTTCCATTACCTTTCTTGATTCATATCCATAACTAAATTCATTAATATTCCTATAGTGTTATAATAATGGTAGTTCATGATTAAGTATATTTCAAATATTCAGTAAATAATTGATAATAGACGAAAGTTAATTTATTCTCATATTGCAGGGATTGATAAAATTCAATCAATAAAAAACTGATAAGATACATTCTTCATTTTTTATGATTAATTATATCCTAAAGTATTCTTGAATTTTATATATTGTAATATTTATGATATTTGTGAAGTAGTATTGTGTTCTTTAATGGAATAACATAATACAATCGAGGAATATTTGTATTATAGCTATTAATAATGGTTCATTCATGGAATAATTGTTACCTTTTTAGAAAATTTTCGATATTCATTGTTGTTGTATTAATCCATTGTATAATATAAATTATCCTAAATAATTTTTACAATCATGTTTGACATGGGATATGTGATGAAATTTCTTGATCACTGACCTTTGAAACTTTCTCACATTGATCTTCATCATCCCTCCTCTCCAATTTGTGAATAAAAATTATGGTCAACCATTGTAGTATCCAATGGTTAGAAAATGGTTAAAAAATGGGAATACTACTGAGAAAATGACAAAGGGGGATCCTATAATATGTATTAGGTGTAGAAACTCAATCAGGATTGTATTAGTGCTTAAATATTTATTAAAGGAGATGGAATAGGGCATTTAGTGATTTATGGGTAGTATGCCCTTTACATTTGGTCAATGGTGCTCACTTAGTGTATTAAGAAATACTAAGACGTGTTGGGGGATAGTATGGTAAAACTTAGAGGCTATGATGGGGAATAAGAAACAAGGCATGAGCTAAATATTGATTTGGATATGGAATTGCTAACTACATAGAGTTTCATTCTCCATGAAACATGTTGTGTATAATGTATCCCAAATGGTTTTAGGGTTTTGGTGATTTTATAAATATTATATGTAATTTAACTTTAGGGCATAAGGAATTTATTCTCAACCTCATATATTAAGTGTTTACAAAAAATATAAATTTAATAACTACATATTCCCACACACCATGTCAATTAGACTATATTTTGTGTATAATAGGTAGGGTGCCTTGGGATTTAATCAGAGTATGTGGTGACTAAACCACACTATCCAAAATTCTATTCATTCCAATGTACACACCATGTATACCAAAAACATGAATTCAATATATTAGGGAGTATATGTCTATGTGGGTAGCTGTTACCACACACCATGCACTCCACTAAACATGTTGTGTTTGTGGGCCCCATATGAAGTGTTCAGTGGTAGTTCCACATATTGTGTAAGAATAGTAAAGTCCATGTTTGCTAAAAAATTACTAAATGTGAGAAAAAATCCCATATTCATAAAGGAGTGAAACACACTATGTAACCTAGTAAACATGCCATATAGGTCGACTCCACTCATTTCGAACAACAAATGAACACACCTGGAGGCTTCTATAAGACTAGACACCATGTACTCTAGATGTATATGTCATATACTAGAATGATTAAGGTATTTATCATATCTTCTCACATAAGATTCAAAATTAGACACATGTTTATTCTATTTTGAGTTTTTTTACACATAGGGAATGAATTTTCATGTTCAATTTATAGTTTTCGTTTTTTCTACGGTATTTATGATATACAAGGTTCATTATATTTATGTAGATGATGTTATTTTATTGGTAAATAATATTATGCTGGAATGGGTTTAGAAACCTGATAGTGATATTTTTAGGATTCAACATGGGTCCTTTATATTTTTTTTGTACTTTTATACCCCTCATCGGTGGGGCTTAGTAATTCCATTATCAGGGTCTGGGTCCTCCTTCAGGGCATTAGGTTGGCACCCCTTCAATCCTATTGAGGTGTAACTCACCCATACAATTTGTGGGTTTTGTTTTCCCCCATGTGTTGGGGCTTAATACCTCAACCTCTAGAGGTTAATGTTTACCTATTGGATAATATGTGATTAATTTCTTATATTAGGTTCGTGTACCCCCTTGACCAATTTACTCATCAGTGTGTTCTCAAAGTATTTATGAGGTATGTGTAGATGTGGAAATATGTGATGTGAGTTACAAGTATTTTGATATTACAATTATATCCATTTAAGATAATGATATGATTTATATATTGATTATATATTAATCGTTATGATAATTTTTTACTCAATTACTCTTTATTTCTATAAGATATGATTATTTACTCATCTGATGTATGAATATTGGATATCATTATTTTCCCCATCATTTTTTGTCTTTAAATAATATCTATTTATTTTATATTTTCCTTCTCACATCATAACCATAACATTTAAAAAAATATTTCTAGTCATATTCAATGTTATATTATATACTCTTAATGACCATGACTTGGTTAATTTTCTTATAGATTGATTTCATAATGTTGTCATAATATAGAAATATATAAATGTTACTATTATAAATAAGAAGGGAAAATATAAGAAATAATGAACTTTAAATTTATAAATATGTTATGTGTTAGAAAGATAAGGAGGAGGATAAATACATGGATTATTAAAAAAAAGATAATGAAGTCATTCTTTGGAATATTTTATCAGTTTTTTGATAAATTTTATCAAATGAAAGAGTTTGTGAAAATTGAATCCTACTTTGATGAATTTTAACTGTAGAGTTATTGTGAATAGTGTAGTATAAATTTCCAAAGTCTAATGAAAATGATATTGAAGAATGTGATTTAAAAATAATGTTCTTGATGAGGAATCCAATAATAATTAGCAAAATTATTTTTAATTATGAATATAATTAAAAAATTTTTCTAATGTTAAAACTAAATGATTAATGTCTAATATGGAGGATGATTTATATATATTTTGTGAATTTTTTTATTAATATATAATGCAAGGAAAATGATTAGACTCTAAATGGTAATCTAAATTTTGATTAGTTTTAATTAATTGAATAAGGTTAATCCATGTAAGATGATGAAAAAATATTGTTCTCAATAAATAATTAATTGAATGATTACATCACTAAGATAAAAAACATAAAAAAGTATAATACTCGTTTAAATTAGTCATAAAAAATTAATTCATTAATGATTATTCTTTAATTGAGAATGAATATTTCTTATTGAAAAAAATTATAGATGTAAATGTGTAAATTCATAAATAGAAAAATATAAACAAATTCTATTTTTAAAAGTACTTATCTAAGTGAAAAATATCATTAAATGGGATAATTATATGGTTTGAAATCATAAAATCATACAATATATTCATGTTTTATATTTAAATTTCAATCCATGACATTATAGAGAGTTCATTGAAGATTTGGATAGTTAATAAAGCATTTATAATTCATCATGTTTTCTTAAATTCCAAAATGTTATTCGAAATGTATAAATAAGGGCTTATATTTTGGTCAAAACATTATTACGGGATATAAAAGAATAATGAATTGATTTTTTTCATAAAAATTTGTAAAAAAGAAACCTTTTTATGAGATAGAATATATTAATAAAATACATTCAACATCATGTAAGTTAAAAATTACAAGATAATTTTATACTATGCATATGTATAAGATAGTGTATAAAATTAATGTATTTTATAAAAATGAAGTCCATGAGGGGGTTTTAATGTGAATAAAAATTTGGGAATTGAAATGGTATATAAAGTAACATTAATGAGATAATTTTATTTCAATGATTGTCGGTGTTATTTTAAAATATTTGGAAAAAGGGATTTTTATTTAATAAAATGATCAATTAAACTTTTAAAAGAGTATTATGTAAAATATAATGGGGAGATAAACAATTAAAAATCAAGATAGATAAATATAAGAAACAATTTATAGATAGTAAAAAGATTCCCAGGGATCTAAAAAGGGGAGATGTAACACCCCAAATATTTTTTGATATATATTTTTTTGAGTAAATTTAATTATGATGATAGCATGCATTACACACAAAATCGGGTTTTAATGAGACACAATATACTATTAATAATATTGTTTGAGCATGACTGCTATAATTAGACCTTAAAATTGGAGTTATAAATAGTTATATAAACCAATAAAATATTAAGTATAATGTTTTAAATTATATAAAATATATTGATAAAAAATAATAATTTTTTAAGTAAATCCTTATATAAGGAAATTCAATTTTCAGAAAATATTTTTTTATTTATTTGTGAGAAAACAATAAAATTATTTATTTATGCTTTATGATATTTTAATTTAGAAAATAAAATTCATTTTTGAAACATACATCTCAAAAAAAAATTGAGTAACTTTTTAAGGATTTTCTGAAAAAATTAATTTTTTGATGAATAAAAAAAATTATTAAAAACAACCTTTTAATTTAAATAATTTACAAGTTTTTTTCTATTTTATTATGATTTAAAAACTAAAATTATTTCATTTATATATTTATTAATCTAATTTAATTTATTTTAATCAATGTTCTACAAAATTCATTTATATTAAAACTTTCCAAACATCTGAAATTTACCTCCTTGGAAAATAGATTTTTCGCCACATTTGTGGGAATATTTCTAAATTGAAATTTTTTATTTATTTCGAAGGAAATTAGAAAAGTGGATTATATATTTTAAATAAGTATAATTAATTGTATATTATAAATTCATTTTAATTTTCTTCAATATTATTAGTAAAAATTGTAAATATTAATTACCACTGTTAATGTTAAAATGTGTTTTCGGGGGTTAAACTCAAAAAATAAGTGTTAGTATGAACCAAACACTTTTAAAATTCATATTTTATGTCTATATATTAAAAATTATTTTTTAGGACATTTTATTAACGTTTTTGTGGGGAACCATTCCATGAAATTGACCGATGTATTAATTTAGGAAAAGAAAACGCTAAAATGTCCCCCACTTTCTTTGAAATATAATTACTATGTTCTCATAGAAAACAGTTGGACTTGGTTGAATATTAATGGTAATTTTTATACAAAGGAAATTATTTTCATGAGGAAAATTTATTTTTAGTTTTTTATAATTATATAATTACATTAATTTATTAAGGAATACCAACAAAATAATTATTTAATTAGTAGAAAAATAAAATTACTTATACTACAAATATTAAATGAGAAATAAATTGAATTAATTAATGTATTCAATTAATTTTTTATGTAATTAAAAATTTATTTAGAGGTTTAAAAATGATATAGTGAAATTTCACCATAGTGATGATGTTTTCAAATTCAGAATGAAGGAATAGTGTAAAAATTGACATTAAAGTTATTTTAAAATAAATAATAGTATATTAAGTGATTTAAAATTACTAAAAATCCAATAAATAATAAATATATTGTTATATGTATTAAAAAATAATATATTTTCTATTAATTAGTCATTGTTCATTTATAATTATTATATTAGCACATAAATATAAAAAATGTCATAACCATGGTAAAGTCTAAAACCAGTTTTTGCAAATTTCATGCAATTGTTTTAAAATTAATTTTCCAAAAAATATGTTTTTTATTTTATAAATTTTATTTCATATATCTAACAATTTGGTAAAATTATATAATGTCACATATTTTATTTCTAGTCTTAAATGGAAATTTACATAGAATAAAAAGATAATTACCATAGTGAAAAATAAAATGGTAAATATAAGGAAACATTGAAGTTAAAGAATAACATTTTTAACTTTTTTGTGGTGGATGTTAAGATCGACCATATAATCCATAAAATTCATTATTTACTAATTTTTAACGAATTTGGGTAGATATTGACTCTCTATTATTGAATAGTTTTGTGTACCTACAAAGAATATCACCCCTCCTCAATTATAAGAGGGAACATCCTCTATTCACATATTGGAACCTATAAAAAATTTGAATAAACCATACCCTACAAAATATTTCCTCAAAATACGTATCCATGGTTTATATTAGATTATATTCATAAAAGACCAACCTTGGGGACCTTAATAAGGTATCGAAGGGATCATTCTCTAAGAGGATGTCATTTTCTTCCCCAAACACTTTCGTTTTAATTATTATATTATTACCTTCATTATTGTTCTATTAATTAATATAAAATAAAACCAATATCTGAAATATACTATGATTTTATTATTTTTATGGCATAACTAGTTTCCATTTTCTCTTCCTCCAAATGTAAAATGAAACCTTCAATTGTGTGTATGGTAGACAATTTCCTCGTGAATTTAGGTAATTATTTTTCAATCATAACTTCTCACAAAATAATACAATTATAGATTAAAATTATATATTTATAATTCATGACATCAATATACCAATGTAATTATAATATCACATAAACCATTTTACCTCCAAACCTTTTGGAAAACAATAACGCCACTCATGTGTACTACAAACTACCTTCTCACGAACTGATGTGATGTATTTCCTATATATATTTTACCTATATTATAATAAGGCTAGATTAAATGAAACGATATAATATTTATAACGTAATTATACTTATTGAATTATGATTTCAGAAATAACTTCTTAATTTCATTTTTTGGGGAATACTATAACATCACTAGTGTGCACAATGGAGTACTGCCTTGTGAAGAGAAGCGATTCATTTTTCACATACAATTTACATGGAAGGTAACAAGGAAAAATTAAATGAATATATGTGTCATGAAATTCCTTCACCATGATGAGTTAATTGATAGTAGATAGATAAACCATTCCTTCCTTAAGTTGTAGTTGAGAAAATGACCCCCTAAGACCCACCTTCAATAGGCCCTGAAGAGGTGATTAGCACCAAGGGTATAAAATCACATGTAATTTGGAAGGAATAACTCTTTTTTATTTAGTGGGATCAAGAGATAAGAAAGTAAATCCCAAACAACACCAAAAATGGAAGTAAAAGTAAATCTAATACAATTCATTCCCATATGCATGTTCTAATAATAAGTGCTAAAATGTATAATAATACTCAAAAGGGAAGTACCAAAAGAAAATAAAAAAAAATGTCAATGGTCCCAACATCCATGCTAATAGGGTCTGGTACAGTCCTCGAAGTCCTCTTGGAAACATGAAATAAGTCTTATATACGTAGGGTGAGTATAAAGGTATACTCATTAGGAGAAACCAAAATCTCTCGTGCACAAGTAGAGAGGAATTCTATTGCCCCATGAGAAAAGGGGATGACCAAAGCACCTAGAAAGGAAACTAGCCACCCAACCTCACTGAAGATCACTCCCCAAATAACCCAATTTAGGTAAAATAATAGTAATAACACATTGATGTTTGGGTACCCTACACCACTTTTCCACTGGTTATTGAAGAAATCCTATGCCTCAAACCTCTCCCATCATTCTCACTATAGTCCCATATCCATAAAATGCCCACACACACCTGGGCTACCACAACCACACGTCACCCTACCCGCAGACACCTGGGCCAAAACAAATACCATAACAACACCCACAGACACCTAGGCCCGAACAACTACATCAATGCCTGAAGATACCTGGGCCTCTCTTCGAAGGCACATGGGAAACAACCTCCGCGCAAACACATGAGAAAACCACAACAACTACCCAGCCCAAGGAATCTTGGGATATAATGGACTTCTAGACATCACAACCTACCCGAATAGTCTTGGACTACTTGGGAAAGGGACCAGAAAAGGATATAATAACCATCCACTCCTAGGAGTGTTGGAAAAAACACCATCCCTCATGAAATAGGGATGTTCAGCATGAAGTGATCAACTTGGGTGGGGCATGAATAAGACACATAAGAACTAAATTATAAATATATGTAAAATATCACTCTTCCTAACCAAGGGGTTCTAAAACCATCCCATACACAAACACCCTCATTACTATTCATTCATAAGAAGCACTACAACTACAACCAAGTCAAAACTAATTCCCAAAAAACAATTCCCCTTTGAACCCATTCTTATTTTCATATTCTCGTTATTCCATTTATATAATTCTTCCCTACCGGGCAATTAACAGGCATAGCCACAAGTTAAGGAAGGAAAAAAAACGTAGCAGCAGTTTAAGCACTCAGTCCCAGTCCCCTTGTAATGTCACAACAACAAAAGGGATATGTGAGATCCCTCAAAGTACAGAAACCTAACCATGCCCCCAACATACTGTAAAACATGAGACTTTTATAGGAAATATTTTTTTATTATTTTATATAAATCATGAAAGGAATCTTTCACTTACATAGCACTAGCTTGGATTGATTTACATGAAATCGCGACCTTCTTTGATATCTTGCGTCGTACGCAATACCGAGTCTCACTAAACAACGATATGCTATTAAAATATTATTAAAACTAGCAGTTATGAATAGTGATAAGCACTTTTTAAAATTTTTAAAATTTTATTTTTCAAAATGGTCTTCATTTTTGGATTCGGAATATCGAAATTTGCCAAGGGTGAAATTTTGGTATTTTTCTGGAAACTTTCAATTTTTTATGAATAGTGAAAACACTGGGTTACTATTTAAAAACCAGCTTTTTATTTAAATAATTATGTATTTTATTTAAATTTATTTTAGGTCAATGTTGATACATAATACCTATATAAGTTCAATGCAATCCGTTGGAGTCATTTTATAATAATTTTAGATATATAAAAATCTTATTGAACTTTTCACCGTCTTTTACCCACCTCCTAGGAGAAGTTCCAAATTCACATAAAACATAATTTCACAGCTTCTGTGAGTAGAATTTCAAAAATCCAAGATACACGGTTAATATCAAGGAATAAAATGTGGTTCAATGGGATGAAAATATTTTTGGTGAATAGTAACTTTTTACTTTTTTTTAGCACGGTTAAAAGTAAATAGGGTAATTAAGGGTAAAATTGTTATTATTATTACCCTAACAGATGTCGTAATTCTATTATATAAGTGTAATTCGACCAAAAACATCCTTTGGAAGAAAATATGACCATTTAGGCCCACATGGATTAGATTAGGACATTTATTATTAATTTATTTAAAGAAGGGTTAAAATAGTTAAAATCAACGTTTAATTAGTAAATAATTTTTAATATAGGGTTATACATAAGATATATTAGACTATAAATATTCATTAGAAAGATAAAAATATTTCCTACATAATGGTATTTTATCTGTAATTTATTGATATTAAATAATTTAATTTATTTATGACACAAAGATGATGCAGTAATTATCTTATTAATGAAATATTGACATAATTGATGTTATAAATACCCAAATAAATGTAATTTGAGACTTTTTATGAACAACACTAATTCTATTGGTTAATATGACATGTTATTATTGATATAAGTAACTTTTTTCTAACTAATAATTCT
The DNA here is from genome assembly GCA_963277665.1 of Viscum album. Lineage (NCBI taxonomy): Eukaryota > Viridiplantae > Streptophyta > Magnoliopsida > Santalales > Viscaceae > Viscum > Viscum album. The sequence goes on along the minus strand of OY728133.1, from coordinate 1,229,662,813 downwards.
GTTATTATTTTCAAAAAAATCAATTACTAAATATTTTCAAAATTGACATAAAATAGTTTTTAAAACAAATATTATATTATTAATTGTTATTTTATTCATAAAATACAAGGTTTAGCCAAATAACATAGATAAGGTTATATATATTAATAATAAACAACTTGGGGGTTATTTTAGCTTGTTATAGTAAGTTTATTAACCTTATAGTGTAAGAACACAAAAAGACACGACAAAAGTAAAATTATTTAACTTAAAGATAAATCAAAATGATAAGGTTAAAATAGTAAACTAAACTTGTCCAAATTATATTGGATGATATTATTTCTACCCATACCCACTTTATATTCAAAATAAATCAATTTGAAGCTATTTAAAACAGAATATGGCTTTATAATAAAATAATATTTTTAGTTTTTCCAAAGGTGCCCCTCTCCTCCCTTATAAAAGGGAACCTCCTCCCTCTCTCCCTCCCACACTTTGAGCATTCAAGATCGGCCAAACCCTACCAATGTCTCCTCTAAACTTCCCTAGAAACATCCTAGAGGTCCTGGTTTTCGTCAAAGACCAATTTGAGTGCCCTAAAAGGAGGTCTCAAAGAAGCGCTTCAAAGAAGAGGTAATGTCAGTTACTGATTCTTTCAACTTTATTTCTTCTTCCACTTATTCTTCATTAGTTGTTTCATTATGAATTAATAACATAATTATCACTCATATACTTATATGTTATTATAATTATGAAACAACCCTATTTCACCATCTATCCATCGTACGGAAAATGAAATCCCCGCGCGTGCGTATGTAAGGAATATCGTCTCCACGCCATGGTGTAATATATTTTCCACCACCACCTTACTTGGATGGGTATAATGGTGTAAAGAATTACTATATATTATTATTGTAAAGTGATATTGATTCTGAAATAGTATACATACACTCCAATACAATTCCACGATCATGGGAACGATATCATCGCTCGTGCAAACGTACGGAATACCATCTCCATGATGTAATGCGACTCGTTCTACATGATTTTCATTGAATAATGATTACATAAATGAATTGAGTAAATAGGTATGATATATATTACACTAATACCATTCTGTAAATGAGGTTTCTATAACCTAAATAGAAGAAGAATAATTTCTTCGACAAAACACGCATAAGAACAAAAAGTAATAAACACCCGAATAACAAGTAGCAATGAAATATTACAAATAATAAGCTAAGAATATGACCATATATGATATCATAACAATGAGTATGATTCTGGAATAAGTCAATGACATTATTTAAATCATTATACAGGAGGTTCGAACACTTACAAAGCAAGTCAGACCTAAGGTAAGGGAGATATCACAATCTCATTTTTATCGGAGATTTTTTATACTTTGGAATTTACTAGGGTGTATTTTATCATCCACATCCTTGTTTCCTTAATATTTAATAATATTTCCATCCACCTACAATTTTTTAAATCCAATTTTACCCTTCAGTGTGGTTTTAGTAAAAGATATGAAAGGAATCTTTTGTCGTTTTTCGTACGAGGTACTTTTTGACTTTTCCGACAAAAGTATGAGAAAAATGTTTTTTACCTTATAGGGCTTGAATGGATTTATAAAAAATTATTTCCAAGAAGCTTCCTTTAAATGTTTTCAAGATTATTTTTAATCAACTTATTTTAGTTTATAATTGTTTGGCATGCTAAGAAAGGAAAAGTGTTTTTGAAGTAGAAAGGATATTTTCCTCAAGAATGGAGTTCAAGTGTTTTTTCAAGAATATTTTCCATATAAGATAACAAAGGGTTATATTTCTATCCCTATTATTACATTGATTTGATTATGTTGTGATGGAATTATTTTTATGAATTCCTTTATCTTATATTAATTTTTTAATGATGTCATGATTTTTAAGAATCCCATTTTTATTACATGGGTTATGCTATGATGTATGGTTTATGATTTTGTGGAACACATATGAATGGTATCATTATGAGATGGGTGGGAAATATATCTCCCTCTAATGCATTGGGTAATGATTTTATATCTCATGAGATAGACATGGCTGGAACAGCAGGTTAAACCGGTTCAGTGAAACATGACTGAAATGAGGAATGAACTCGGTTCAGAAATGGACATTATCCACTAAGATAGTCTTGGAAATGAGTCCTGAATAACAATAAATGATTCCCTATTATTATGTATGTATGCCAAAAAGCATCATGTTTGATGTTATGATTATTGTGATTACATTTCACTACGATGATTTATCCCATGTTATGAAATTTTGATCACTTTTGTAGGGTAAGATTTCCAAAATGTTATGTTCTTATGAATATGATGTGATTGATATTTCTTTGGTTTACCCTTTCTGAGCATTTGAGCTCACCCCATTGTATGTTTTCTTTCCCCAGGTCAGGAAGAAGTTTATTAAGTAGGATATGCCAAAAGGGACTCTAGATATGATGAAATAAATGGGAAACAATGTCGATTTTTATGAACTCGTTGTTTATGTTTCCCAGTTTCTAAAGACTCTATACCTATACAGTACTTTCATGTTTTTGTTATATGTTGTAATAAGTGTACTTCAATTTTGAAGTATTAACAATGTATGAAAAGTATGGGTCATTATATATACAGCCCATCACGGCCTCAGATACAAAAACTAACAACTGAACCACAACAGGGGATCGCATTCCCATCCATGACACCCCACAAGAATCAAGAAGAACAAACACACATGTTACCAAGTTATAGAAAAGGAGTTTTTCATATTCAAACACATCATTTATTAAGTTCCTTCCTTCCGTTTGGTTACCTGGGGTGATCACACAAGGATTTATGTTCGCTGAACATTAATTTACTCAACTAAATTTATCTGATTAACCAATTTCAATGTTTCAGCCATTCAATTATCACAGAAGATAGGGGTTCATTAGGGCACAAGGAAATACCACCAACTACCATGATTTTTGGTGTACATAAGACTATCCAATTCACAACATATAAGAAAGGGTAAAAGAGTACATCAACATCAAACAAAACCCTTCATTCTCTAAAATTATATATATTATTCTTGTTAAGGATTGGTTATTTTCATCATGGATGGAACATCATCATACACACCCCGCATGATTCCCAAAAAGAGAGATGAAGGATGAACCCAACCTGGATGATCAACAGTCAATCTTTTTCTCCATGATCCAAGAACTTGGGATTCACAAAATGTAGGGGAGGAACATTAGGGACATGAAGAGTGAGTAGGAAAGGCTCTAGAATAGGCTCACCACTAGACTCAGGAAGGGGTACTCCAAATGCACCGTGGAATGAAAACGGGATCCTCCAAGAAGAAGAATGAATTCGCGTGCTATAAAAGGAAATATCCTCAACTTATGAGATATGAATTTTGAATATATTTAAAGGTGGATATTGGATTTACCATGTGGTTGGATAGTTACACATGATATAATAACTTTTTATTTAAAAATTATCATTAGAAAGATGGGAATAATAGTTTTGTATGATAAGATTTTCTATAATTATAGGAAAACATGTAATAGGAGCAGAACTGGAATGTAGGGGAAAAGGGTGTGACACGGAGGAAAAATCCACACATTTTGGTAAGTCAAGGGTCTCCCAGCCCTTGACAGATTCAAGATATCATGTATGGGCTTTAAATATCTTTTAAAGGGGTTATTAAAACATTTCAATGTCAAAAGATACGTTGCAGGAGCGAAAATAGTCCAAAATAGGAAAAAAGAACAATGGTGCGACACCATTTGGTGAGACACCGTAAGTGGTCCAATGGTCACAGTGCCACCATCATGGTTTCACCCTCATGATTCCACTATCATGGTGCTACTATAAGCGGTGACCCCATTTCGATGTGCGACCATGATGGTGAAATCGTCACGGTGCCACCATCATGGTTCCACCTTCACGATGCCACCGTCATAGTGCCACCGTAAGTGGTGCCACCATTTCAATGTGTGATAGTGACGTTGTGATAGCTATGGTGCCACTGTTACGGTGTCACCGTCATGGTTCTATCATGACGGTGCCACCCAGGGTGCCACCTTCACAGTGCCACCGTCATGGTGCCACCGTCATGGTGCCACTGGTTCGATGGGACACCGTAAGCAGTTCCACCGTTTTGTTCTGCGACCTTGACCGGTTCCATCGTTTCAGTGGAACAGAATTTTTCACAAACTCCTTAATGAGTCATTGTCTGGGCCATTACATCAGATACCTCTAAAACTATTCTCACCCTTGAGAATCAAAACTAGACCCACTGAAAAGAGTGGGGTCTGAAAAACCACCTAAGAAGATACCTCTCAACAGTACACCTCCTCAACATCTAGGAACACCTCTACGTAAAGTATACATACGAACATGTAAAGGCCATACCATACAAACATATGGATTAGGGAGTCCCTTACTCCATGTCAAGATAATACCTTCTTTGGGTGGTACTGAATTTCCCGCATGGGTTTCACCACACCCACTTTATTGTCTCTAGATTAGGGATGAGGTCCTCACATCCCCATAGCTAGGACTCATCACACACATCCAGAGAATAATAAAAAATATCCATTTAATAGTTAACAAGGTCAAAGAAAACATCAGAAAGATGTAGAAAATATAATAGAACAAAACTCAAAATAACTCTGGGTACTGAGCGCACATATGTGCCTCCCGTTCCCATGTACTCTCCTCCATCCTACCATGTCACCATAACTCATGAACCAGGGGAATGGTTTGTTTACCAAAAACCTTATCCTCATGATCCTCAATCATCAATGGCCACTCAATAAATGTCGAATCGTCCTTGATATCTAGCTCCCCCCAGTCATGGATGTGTGAATCATCTTGTAGATACTGACGGAGCTGAGGCACATTGAAGACGTCGTTCATCCTCTATAGAAGCGGTGGTAGCGCCAGCTGATAATCCACTTCGGCGACCTACCACAACACCTTAAAGAGTCCAATGATCCTAGGAGAAAGCCTATTCTCCTTACCGAACTTCTGCTGTCTACACTGAGGGGATAACTTTAGAACACATGGTCCCCGACCACAAACTCCAAGGGTCTCCTCATATGATTTCCATACAACCTCTTCCAGTCCTGAGTTTCCTTCATCCTCTATTGAATAATCTGAACTTTCTCTATCATTCTCTGTACAACCTCCGAGCTAAGAACACATACTTCCTCGACCTCTATCTACAACATGGGTGGGCGACACGAACTCTCGTAGAAGGATTTGCACATGGTCATTCCAATGGTATAGTGATATATATTATTGTAGTCAAACTCTAATAGAGTCATGTTTCATACCCATGATCCTAAAAATTCCAAAACACAGGCCCGTGGCATATACTCCAACTTCTAGATGGTGCGCTCTGTCTGCCCATATGTATGGGGGTGGAAAGCAGTGCTGAGGCATAGATGTGTTCCAAAAGCATGATGCAAACCATTGCAGCCCCGTGAGGTAAAGAAAGTATCCTAATCAGAGACTATGGACATCAGAACTCCATGAAAATAAACCACTTCATCCACATACCTCTGTGCTAGGGTATCCATCATTCATGACTCTTTGATTACTCGTATGTGAGCTGGTTTCTTGAGCTGGCCTACCACTACCTAGATAGCATCGCAACCTCCTTGATACTTGTGTTGTATTGTGATGAAATCCATAGATATTTCATCCCACTTCCACTCAACAACATCTAAAGGATGTTACAGACAACCTAGGATGTGGTGATTATTCATGACATGCTGAAACACAAGGCACATTTCCATAAAATATACCACTTCCCGCTTTACCCAAGGCCACCAAAACGGACCTCTCAAGCCTTGGTACATCTTGGAAACTCTTGGGTGTACCCCCATGGGTGAGTTGTGGAACTCACTAAGAACTCTCTTGCGCATTCCCACATAGATGAATGAATTTCATGAAACAAAATTGGATTTTGGCCATCTTCTGACCGTCCTTCCTAAGAAATTTCTTGGAAAACACTATCGCGCATCACTTCAACCTCTATGACCCCCCACTGAGAGTCCTCCACCTCCCACAATAGAGAGGAATGCACTGTCTTCTGGAATATAAATCCTCTTCCATCCACCACCCCTGCATTTAGGTGTAGGGAATCCAACTCCTCCATTACTCTCCAAGCATCTACCAACTCTCAAACTACATCCTTCTGTGACATCCAGCTGAAGGCATCGGCCACCACATTCCCATTACCTTCATTATATTAGATTTGAATTTGTATTCATGATAAAAATCCTTCCACCTATGATGCCTAATGTTCTAGTCTCGCTGGGAAAATATATATGAAATGGTGGCCGATTGTCACCTATCGACTGGTCGATGTTCTGGTGCTCTACTAATGTGTATAGAAGCACTCGGGTCGAATCCTCAGGGATGATTCCTTTTAATAGTCAATTGTTTTTAGTTGATAGTATTTTGATTGGGGGTTTATTTGAGAAGCTTAAATGAACTGATTAATGATTGGGGTGGGTTTAACAATTTTATAAATATTGGGGTGAGTTCATTTTAAGGGAGTTAATCTTATGATATCCTTGAGATTCGTTTTATATTTCATTTAAATTAACACCCACTTCACAATATATCATTGATTGGAATTCCAAAGTGTTATGGCATAAATCCAAGACTTCACATAACTTACTATTCTAATATTAATCATATCTTGCTTATGGTAGTGTATTTATGGTTCCAATAATCCTTGGAAACTACTCCTTAAACAAAACAAGTCATTAATCCATGGTAAGTTATGTCCAACATACAAAATTTCAATTCAAAGAATACTCATCGAGCAAAAGATCTCAATGGCTTATCATTCCTAAATTATAACTCACCCCAATGAGGGAATTTACTCAATCATTGAAATGATCAGTAATCTGTTTATAATGATTATGATGATAAATTAATAAGTGAATAAAAATAAAGGGATAAGAAAAGAGTAGTGCGTCAAACACACACAAAAAAAAATGAGAATTAAAAAAAGACTTTCAATTGAATGAGGAAGAAAAATAAGGGAAGAGGTTTTAACGTGATTTAAAATATTTTAAGAAACTTAATATTAAAAAACATAAGGTGGGTGAGAATAAGATATATTGGAGAAAAACTTGCACTAAAACATAATTAAAAAAACACTTACATGATTACAAACAAAGAACAACCCAAAAATAAATGAAAAGATGCAAAGAGGAATGGTTTCTCGAGTAAAAACATGGCAATGGAAGATCCTCTCAAGCCTTTGGTAGAGCCTTGGTTATGAAAACCTATCCTCCATTGCTCAAAAAATTCCAACTCCATTGAAGGGGAGGAGAGGGATGTATTTTTAGCTCAAGGAAGTGGATTGTCTGCCTTCCCAATCTGTCCCTCCACATGTATCGCCAATTTGGCTATTCAGATAGATGAATCTTGAGATATCATCTTCTTCAATGTTATAGATAATAATGTTGGAAGACTTTTGTAACATCCTAGATTCGGGTGCCACTTCATAGGTGCCCTGAACCTATTGGTCGCAAGACCTCAAGCACATTTCACCAAACACCAGAAACTGCCGACTAGTAGCGAGGGCCCAGGTCTAATAGTGGGGAAACTATGCCCTCATTTGTCAAAGTGTAGCACAACAGAATCATATATATATAAACATACAACGACGGAAGCAGTAAACAATATTTAAACTGAAATGGAAATTGTAATAAAAGATTACCAACAGTTATGTAGATAATGATGCAACACATCTCTAGTTCTAAGAAAACAGCCAAAACATGTTACACAACAATACAGTACAATAAAATACAGCTGAAAGTATAAGGTATAGTAAAACAAAACAAAACAGTGCATAGAAACTCAGCAGCATCGCAAGCCTAAGCTCGGTCCCATGCTCTCCTACTCCTCTACAACAATCAAGTACCTATATAAGGACCATTTCCCTTATCCACACCTGCAGAAATATAATCAGTTTGTGCAGAAGACATAACCCAAACAGGGTGTGAGAAATAAATTCCAGTAGGCACCCACCAAAGGCCCATTCCCAACTCTCAGTGAAAATGTGCAAAAATAGTGTGAAAAAGAAAATAGAGTAAACTAGTTACTACTCAAAACTAACTATCACTACCAGTTTTATTTCCATTTTAATTATTACTAATCAATTAAATTTAATTATATTATATTTAAAATGAACCTTTCTCTCAGGCCTTACCCTCAGGAAAAATACTACCTTTCCCTTAGGCTTTTCCCTCGGGAGAAATAAAACCTTGCCCTTATGCCTTGCCCTTTAGCAAATAGAACCTTTCCCTTTGGACTTTCCCTAAGGAGAATAGAACCTTTCCCTCAAGCCTTTCCCTCAGGAAAATAAAACCTTTCCCTCAGGACTTTCCCTCAGGTGAATAGAACCTTGCCCTCAGGCCTTGCCCTCAGGGGAATAGAACCTTGCCCTCTGGCCTTTCCCCAGGAGAATAGAATCATGTAACCCAGATGATCCCAAAGAATAACAAGAAATTTTATATACAATTCCTTTCAAGGAAAATGTAATGCTCAAAATAAACATGGCATACCCTCGGGTATCCTGGAAAAACAGCTAAACAAAGGAACACACCACCAGGGTGGTCCTAGATCCAATTAGTGATCCCAAGAAAAATCTATAAATATTCATTAAACTACCTATGCAATTCTAGGTATATAATTACATATGACCTCACCCAAACGACACCACATTCATTGCCGCGTATCACAACGGTACACAAATTCACCATAGCAGTTGGAAATAAACACTAGACCACCTAACTCGATCACCCCTGATTGGTATATGTGAATGACGTTCCTCAAATCGTCCCAGAACAATGTAGATATGAGGTAAAAGAATTTCCGTTCATATGTAAATAACTTCCCATCGGGAAAGAATTGGAAAGAACAGCTCAAGGAGAGGAGAGGGTGTACCCGTACGGTTCAAACAAGATCGATAGAGGTGGAATCATATTCTCGGTACTCGATCAGGTGGTCTCCAAAACTCTGGCCATCCTCCCGAGATCTCCTCTAGTTCTAAGATTCCTCTGTGAATAGAGGAGGCTACTTCCCATTTTATGCAAAAACAATTTACTACATAGCATGTACTATTGAGTACACGGCGTGTAATTTTCATTTTTAAAATGTTCCTCCACGACTTATTTCCACCATGGCACTGTTCACATTTTGAAATGAGTACATAGCATGCATTCTTAAGTAAACGGTGTGTAATGTCGCTCATCTGGCCACCGCCTTACAATTTTCCTACCTACTGACTGCACGACATGTGAATACCCACTACATGGTGTGTAGTCGGTTTTTACACCTTTCATCGCCAGCATGGCTACACGCCTTGTGTAATCATCCCACATGGACAAATTACATGATGTGTGGACAATTACATGGCGTGTACCCACAATGTTTGTTATTTTTCCCCTTTTTCCTTATTTTCTCAAAAACACTTAAGGAAAAAAGAAAATAAGAAACTCATTCCTCAAAACTATGAACCAGTTCTTTACAAATTTCCCCCCTTAAATCAGTTCAACCCCGAATTTCCCTTCCAAGGGTGGTGAAGATAAAGATCAGAACAAATCTAACCACTGAGCATGTACGTCTGTCTCCAACTCCCAGGTTTCGTCCTGCACTTGGCCATGCTACCATAACACCCGTACGAGAGGAACTGATCGGCTTTAGAGGACCTTCATGCTCTTATCAACAATATGAATCATATTCTCCTCAAAGGGTGCATCGAAATGAAGCTCAAACTCCTCTGTATGAAAGACGTGAGATGGGTCTGAATGATAATGGCGTATCTGAGATACATGGAAGACATCAAGCATGGCTAGGTACCGCTGTGGTAACTACAACTGATAGACAACCAGCCCGACTATCTCCAGAATCTCAAACGGCCCCACATACCTTGGTGAATGTTTAGCCTATCTCCTGATCCAGCAATGTCCCAACCTCGGTGAAATATGCAAGAAAACCTGATCCCTGATCATGAACTCCAAGGGTCGTCTGTGGCAATCAGCATCAGATTTCTGACGAGACTGTGCGGTAGCCATCCACTTCTAAATCAACTGGACCTGCTCAGAAGTCTCTTGCACGAGATGTGGTCCCAGTAAAACATCCTCACCTACCTCCGTACTACATAAGGGAGATCGAAATGGACTACCATATATACCCTCATAAGGTTCCATCACAATAGTCTCCTAAAAACTGTTATTTTAACAAAACTAAACTAGGGGTATATGCTTCTCCCACGAGCCCCCAAATTCCAGGATGCATGCGCGCAACATGTCCTGTAGCACCTGTATCGTACGCTCTGACTAACTATTGGTCTGATGGTGGTAATCTTTGCTGAGAAGCACCTGTGTACCCAGCTCCCCCTGAAAACTCTGCAAAAAAAAAACGAGATGTAAAATGGGAATCCCTATCTGAAACAATAGAAAGAGGGATCCCATGAAGACGTACGACCTCTCAGATATATAACCTCCCGAGATCGTCATCTCCGAAAGGTCCCCTGGATCTGAAAAAAGTGAGCTACCTTTGTGAGTCTTTCCCCAATAACCCACACGACATCATTTCCTTAATGTGACCTCAGAAACCCAGTCACAAAGTCCAACGCGACATCATCCCATTTCCACTCCGGAATGGGTATCTAATGTAACAATCCGACTGGACTCTGATGCTCCACCTTCACCTGATAACAGGTGGACCATCTCGTAACAAAACAAGCAACTTCTCTTTTCATAGCCAGCCACCAATACTGACGTCTCAAGTCACGGTAAATCTTGGTAACTCTGGGATGAACTACCCAAGCTGAAGCATGAAAAACCCTCATCAACTCCACTTGTATATTCCCTAGAACCCACACTCGTCCATGAAAAAACATTACCTCATCATCGCCAATTGTCCACTCAGAAGGAGGGTCCTCACCTCCCACTGACTCCCATAGAAATAGGCCTTACGAATCAGATAGATCTGTCATCCCGACTCTATCCAGGAGGGTAGAAGTCATAGCTAAAGATTAATGATAGGTTTTCCCTTGACAGTCATGAACCTCCAAATGCATCTCAGAGAACAAAGCCATAAGTTTCCACTCACCACTGGCCTGATGACCTTCCTTTATCTGAGTCTTCCAGTTCAGTGCATCAGCAACTGTGTTACCCTTACCATGTGTATAGGAAAGTTCAAAATCGAAGGACAATAGTTACTCAACCCACCATCATTGTCTAAGATTCAAGTCACGCTGAGTAATGATATATTTGAGACTTTTGTGGTTGGTAAAAACCAGAAAATTCTCTCTCAAGAGAAAATATCTCCAACAGTGAAATGCATGAACAACTGAAGCCAAATTGAGATCATGCGTCGGGTAATTCCTCTCATGTGGCCTCAACTACCGAGACCCATACGCAACAACTCGATCTCCCTGCATCAACATAGACCCTAGAACAATACCTAATGCATCACAGTAAACTGTATATCTCTTCCCTTTCTCTGGGAGTATCTAGATTGGTGCTGATGTCAACCTTACCTTTAGTTCCTGAAAGGATTTCTCACAATATTATATCTAAACAAACTTCCCACACTTCTTAGTCAAACCCATCTATGGTGCTGCTATGCGGGACTAGTCTTGGATGATGTGCCTGTAGTAACCATCCAGCCCTATGAAACTCCATATCATAGTCATGTTTTTAGGCTGCTCTTAGGAAACTACTGCTCTCACATTCTCTAGGTCTACTGCAACTCCTAACTCTGAGATGATATGTCATAGGAAGTGAATCAGGTCCATCAAAAAGTGGCACTTTGAGAGCATAGCACATAGTCGATGCTCTCTCAGTGTACTCAATATGTTCTCAAGATGGGTGGCATGGTTATATCGAGTGTGAGAGTACACCAAGATAGCATCCATGAATACTACCACAAATGAATCCAGATATGGATGGAACACACGATTCATCAGAGCCAGGAAAACTATTGGCGCGTTCGTGAGTCCAAATGGCATATCCAAGTACTCATATGGACCGTACATACACTTGAAAGCTGTGAGAGGTATATCAGATGGTCCAACTCGCAACTGATGATATCTGGATCTCATGTCAATCCTCAAGAACACCCGTGCACCTCTTAGTTGATAAAAATGATCATCAATCCTCTATAAGGGATATCGGTTCCTAACCGTCTGTTGGTTCAGCTTTCAATAATCCACATAGAGTCGGAGGGTACCATCCACCTTCTTTGAAAAAAGGACTGGAGAACCCGAAGGAGAAGTACTGGGTCGGATAGAACCCTTTAATTATAACTCATCTAACTGTCTTTTGAGATATTGTAACTCATGTGTAGCCATCCTATAAGGATAAATGGACACCATTGCTGCTCCTAGTACAAGATCGATATAGAAATCCACCTCTCGCTCTGGAGGTAGACCTGAAAAGTCATACGGGAAGAAATCCTTGAAATGATCAACCACCAGAGAGAAATAATTCTGACAAGTACCCTGATCATCTAGATATAAACTTTCTATATAGGATATGACTCCACCTTACCCACGATTCTCTGGTATAGCGCGACTTGCTTGTCAATCCCATTCGCCCTTGTATCGAAACACTCCTCCCTATGGTGACGTGAAACGCACCATGCGACGATAGCAGTCTACAAAGGCTCGACAGGGAACCAACCAATCTATCCCAAGAATTACATCATATCTCGTAATCTATTAGAAATAGAGGTCCCATAGAAAGTGATACCCACCATCCTCAAGGGGGCACTCCTTGCACTGACGCACACTAGTCGTTCTAGTTCCCAATGGAGTGTCTATCGTCATAATATCAGAAGAAGAAGAAACACAGAGCCCAAGGCTCTACACAACAGGCACAAATACAAAGTTATGAGTAGAACCTGTATTGAAAAGTACTGAAGATAAGACAAAGGCTACTAGAATAGTACCTCTGACAGTAGAAGGTCTAGGATCCTGTTCATGTTGGGTCTATTGCACTGCATATGCATGCCCAGTGTTGCGGCCCTGCAACATAGCCTGGCTACCCTGAGCTATCCCGCCCTGCTGCCTCTGAGATCCTGGTGTCTGGCTACCACGACCAAGACCACTATCTCTACCTGCACTCTCTGACGTATTCCAGTTTCTCGATTGGTAAAAAGATGCTAGTCTGGCTCCTGCACATGGAGTCTGCACAGAACCCCTCTCACCAGCCACTGGTAGAAACGTCCTCCAAAAGTGCTTTAGATTCCCCATCCTTCCCCAAGCTCAGAATTACACTGGATATCGTGGATGCTGTGGTCTCTTGTGCTCCTCTGTACCACACTGGTAGCACATAATCAGGAGACCTGAAATATTCGCCTGACTAGTACTACCACTGCGAGAGAAACACATCTATCTCTTCCTATTTCTAGAAGAAATAGTACCAGAAACTGGTGTTGAACCGCCCTAGCCTACACCAATAGCTTCCCGTAGGTTCCTCTCAGTAATCAGTGCCTGGTTCACAATAATAAGTACCATAGGAAACCTGAAAACGTTCACCAACGCTCGGAGGTCATACCGAAGACCATCCTCAAAGCGTCTAGCCCTCAACATCTCATCACCCACTATGACGGGTGAAAAACACTGAATCGTGGTGAAGCGACCAGAATAGTCCATCACCGACATAGTGCCCTGCTGCATATTCATGAACTCTCGAGATCTATCTGATCTCAGTGTCTCTAGGAAAACGATGTCATAGAAGGCTGTCTAAAAATCTTCCCACACCATGCCTTTGTTATTCTCTGTCTGAGTGGTAACATCCCACCACATCTTGGCAGAATCATGTAGTTTATAAGTCACGAGCTTGACCCTCATCCATAGAGGTGTCTCAAGATGCCCGAAAATAGTATATAATGAATCCAGCCAAGACTCTGCACCCTGTGGTCCACCATCCCGTGAAAATGTAGGCGGATGCTGCTGCTGGAAGATACGAGTCAGATCAACCATAGATGTGGTCACCGAAGGTGCTCCCTAAAAGGTCTACATGAACCGCATGAAGCCTTCACAGAACTACGCATCCGCGCTAGTGTCTGGTATAACGGCTGGAGCCGCATCTGGCTCTGTTGGAGGATATACCGGTAGCCCATGGCCTACGATCTATGGAGTATAATCATTTCCTCTCTCTTCGCGAACAACATGTGGTCGTCTCGGCGGCATGACTCTAAAATGTCAAACACACACCATAGATCAAGATAATCCAACACCGAATCAAGGGGGCAGAAGAAATAATGTTTTCAAAATTTACAAAACTTGACTGCACGGCGTGTTCTCAAATCCTTCTTCACTACCCCAGTCCTTCTACATGGCTCATTTTGAACAATACTACACAGAGTGTATAACATCAACATTGCATGTATGGTTTAATTTCCAGCTTCCCGGGTTGTTCGTGACATGACAGACAACTCAGCTTGTACAACATAGCTTGTTACACCCGCACACAGCGTGTACACCACCCCGTTTCCCTAGCAACACATTCAAGTCCACACAGTCTCCGACCAGTAAGGACTACATGGTGTCTCCCTCAGGTAAAGGACATGTTCATGTAGAGGTAACAATGACCGGTGTCTGTTAGATACATGGTCGGGTCCCCAGGTCAGACTACACGGCGTGTTCCAAGGTGGACATGGCGTGTATGTCTCAACGTCTCCTCCGTCCGTGTTGTTAGTTACACGGGCGGACTCTGGTTCAACACTACACGGCGTGTATATACGGTACATGAAATGTTTTCTCCATGCCTTTCCCTACACTGTGTCCCCGCCCACACGATCTATGACATGGGAAAAGACTATACGGCGTGTACTGAGGGTACACAACGTGTACTCAAAATGTTTTCATTTTTTCCCAAACAGAAGAGTAGACAACATGTGTCTAAGGAGCTACACGGCATGTATACTGGGTTTTTCGGATAGTAAGCCACTAAAACTACTCCGGAACCCAGTAAATACTGAAAAAAAACACCTAAGTGCCAAATTTGGATCCTTGAGGGCCAATACTCCCAGATAATAAATGTTTGGAATCTTATACATGTTATACACAAGTAAAAAAGTCAATGATCCACTAAATTCCTGTCATTGAGGGCCCATTCTCCCCAAAAACCAATGTTTTTAATCCTTCCTATCAACATGCTCATACAAAAATACCCTATCACATATAATGTATGTATCAAAGCAGCTATCACAACAACATGCTTTTCTAGGACAACAACTATCACAACAACATGCAATTTCTAATGCGCCTACATGGCATGGAAATATGCATGGGATGTGATTTCTAGCATGTTCCTAAATGATGCATGAGTTGAAATACCCTCATCTCATCGGGTTGCAACAAAATAGAACCCATGGATAACATATAAATATCACAATCATAAGTGTGTCACCCAACGGTGAAAATAAAATCAACTGTAAAATTTTCTAAATCAGAATAATTGCAAAAATATGAGGTAGACTGTATTTTTTCTATAGAAGGGTTAGCTACTCCCAGGAACAACATGTTACCATCTACCATTTCCATCTTATCCCTAACTAAGTCTCCAAAGAGTAAGTCAAAGAAAAGAAACCCCTCTGATACCACTTTGTAACGTCCCGGATCCGGGTGCCCCTCCACGGGTGCCCCGAACCCGGCTGGCCACAAGACCTCAAGAACATTTTCCCATAAGCCAAAAGCTACCGACTAGTAGTGAGGGCCCAGGTCTGATAGTGGGGAAACTATGCCATCAATTTTCAATGTGTAGCATAGCGGAATCATATATATAAACATACAATAGCGGATGTAGTAAAAAATATTTAAATTGAAATGGACAACTGAAGTAAAAGATAACCAACAGTTATGTAGATAATGATGCCATATGTCTCTAGTTCTAATAAAACAGCCAAAACATGTTACAAAACAATATAGTACAACACAATACAGCTCAATGTAAATGGTACAGTAAAACAAAAAAACAGTGCATAGGAACTCAGCAGCATCGCAAGCCTAAGCTCGGTCCCATGCTCTCCTACTCCTCTACAGCAATAAATTACAAATATATGGACCCTTTCCCTTATCCAAGCCTTTAGAAATATAATCTGTTTGGGCTGAAGACATGACCCAAACAGGGTGTGAGAAATAAATCTTAGTAGGCACCCACCAAAATCTTGCGCCCAACTGTCAGTGAAAATGTGCAACAATAGTGCGCAAAAGAAAATGTAGTAAACTAGTATGTAATCAAAAGTAACAATCAATACCAATTTCATTGAGATTTAATTATTAAATATCAATTAAATATAATTGAATTATATTTAATAATTAACCTTTCCCTTAGGCCTTGCCCTCAGAAGAAATAGTACCTTGCCCTTAGGCCTTACCCTCAGGCGAAATAGAACCTTTCCCTCAGGCCTTTCCCTCAGGCGAATAGAACCCTACCCTCAGTCCTTTCCCTCAGGTGAATAGAAGCTTTCCCTTAGGCCTTTACCTAAGGATAATAGAACCTTTCCCTTAGGCCTTTCCCTCAGGCGAATAGAACCTCTCCCTCAGGCCTTGCCCTCAGGCAAAAAGAACCTCGCCATCAGGCCTTTCCCTTAGGAGAATAGAATCAAGTAACCAGGCCGAGCCCAAATCATAACATAAAATTTTATATACCGTTAATTTAAAGGCTAAAGTAATGCTCAAAATAAACATGGCATGCCCTCAGGTATCCTAGCCAAACGACTAAACAGAAGGAAGGCACCCCCGGGGTGGTCCTAGATCCAAGTAGTGATCCCAAGCAACAGTTATACGTATTCATTAAACTACCTATACAATTTTAGGTATTTAATTATACAAGTCCTCAGCCATACGGCACCCCCTTCATGGGTGAATATCACAATAGTACCAAAATTCACCACCGAGGTTGGAAATAAACACTAGACCACCTACCCCAATCACCTCTAATCAGTATATGTGAACGATGCAACTTGAATAGTCTAAGAACGACGTAGATCTGAGGTAAAAGAATTTTTGTTCAAATGTAAATAACTTCCCCTCAGGAAAGAATTGGCACGAACAACTCAAGGAGAGGGTAGTGTTTACCTGTACGATTCAAACGAGATCGACGGAGGTGGAATCGGATTCCCAGTGCTCGATTGGGTGATCTACAAAGCTCCAATCGTCCTCTAGAGCTCTCCTCTAGTTCTATGCATACACCGTGAACATAGGAGGCTACTGCCCATTTTAAGAAAAAAAACAGACTACACGGTGTGTACTATTGAGTACACAATAAGTACTTTTCATTTTTAAACTATTCCTCTGGCAGCTTCTTTCCACCGCGACATTGTTCACCTGTCGACATGAATACACGACGTGCATTACTGAGTGCACAGCATGTACTGCCACTCAGCTAGTCACAACCTTACTATTTTCTTGCCGACTGTCTACACGGCGTGTAGTCAGTTTTTACACCATTCATCGCTAGCATGGCTACACGCCTTGTGTACTCATCCCACACGGCCAATGTACACGGCGTGTGGAAAAATACACGGCGTGTACCCACAATGTTTGTGAATTTCCCCCTTTTTCCATATTTAATAAAAAACAATTAATGAAAAGAGAAAAGAAGAAACACATACCTCAAAAATAAGAACATGATTCTTATAACTTATATCAAAATGCATAGTAATTTGGATTTATAGAGCCTATGTTACGATGGTTTGATTAAACAATGTTAAACTTCCCATTTCGATCCATACTTTTTAGAAAGTCAAAATGTGAATGGTTTTATCAATAGGAATATGCCTTAAAATACAAAAACTTTCTTCAACAATGTTGGCCAACTATATATCCTCTTTCACAATGCAAAATATAATCTTGATTTCATGATTATATCATGGGATATGTCATGAATAATGTAATGATTTTATTTTCCAGCCAGAATGGTGGGATGATATTAAATGAATCAGTTGGTCCCCTTATATTAAGAGTAGGAACATGAAATTATTATCCAAGACTCTTAACATAGTCCCATGAATGTTGGAGGAGAATGAATGAATTTTCACTTCTGGATTTAGAATAGTAAATAAATCTTCATGGATGGTCTTGTTTCTTCACAGATTCTATGGGCCTTATTGTGTGATCTATATTTACATTCAAATGGAATAATTGGATCAAGATTACTTATAGTGAAATGTTTTATATTGAATTATGAAGCCTTAAAAATTGTAGTAACACAATTTTAATCTTTTAGGTGATAATTATGAATAAAAAACATAAACTGACTCAATTGGACTACTTATAAAAAATGCTCAAAAATTATATTTCGTATTAAATCATTAATATTTCACACAAATTAAGAACATTTCATATAAATTAGCAAAGGGGTTATATAATAATTTATTTAAATATTAATAAAGTCAACTCCCCCACACATAGTCTTGTGCAAGTCCTCATGTGAAATAAATATAAAAATATGACAATATAATTTTCACTCACCAATAAATATTATCGATTTTCCCCCCAAAAATGGAACCACTTGAAAGAGTGATGATTATTTCCTATCGACCAATCAATGTTGTAGTGCTATGCTAATGTGTATAGCATCACTCGGGTCAAATCCTCAATAATGATACTTTTTAATAGTCAATTGTTTTTAGTTGATTGTATTTTGATTGTGGGGTTTGTTTGCAGAGCTTAAATGAAGTGATTAATGATTTTTGTTTAACTTAACAATTTGATAATTATTCGGTGAGTTCATTTTTTTGGATTTAAACATGTGATATCCTTGAGATTTTCCTTATATTGTATTTAAATTAACAGCCACTTCACAAGATAACGCAAATTGGAATTCCTAAGTGTTAAGACTTTAATCCAAGACTTAACTAAACTTAAGGTTTTAATTTTAATCATATATTGTTATGGTACAATATTTATGGTCAATAATACATAGAAACTAGTCGTTAAACAAAAAAATCCATTAATATATGACATGTTATGTCCAACATACACAATGTTAATTCATAGAATACCCATTGAGAAAAAGTTGTCAATCGATTAACATTCCTAAATTATAACTCACTCCAAGGATAGATTTACTCAGCCAATAAAATGATTAGTAATATGGCTGTAATTATTTTTAAGATAAATTAATTTGAAAAGAAAAAATAAAGGGATTTGAAAATAGTGGTTCATCGAACACACACACAAACGATAATGAGAATTAAAAACAGACATTCGATTGAATAAAGAATAAAATGAAGGGAAGAGGATTTAAAATGATTTCAAACATTTTAAAAACATAAATATTAAACTAATTAAGGTTGATGGTAATAATATATATTGAAGAAGAAATTTTCATTAAAATAGAATTACAAAAAACAAACACTTACATGATTCCAAACAAAGAACATCATAAAAGTAAATGAAAGGAAGCAAGGAGGAATGGTTTCTCATGTATAACCTTGAGTATGGTAGATCATCCTAAGAATTTTGCTGAGCCTTGGTCCTGCCAAGATATCCTCCTTTTCTAAGAAAATTCCATTTTTTTGAAGGAGCGCAGGTAGATGTATTTATAGCCCACAGAAGTGGACTATATCATTCACAATTTGTCCCCACATCTCGAGATAGACTCATCTTAAAAGTTCTAGATAATAATTTTTGACTAATTCTCTCAAAATTTAGAGTCATTTGGACTTATGGATCCAAAGTTATCGTGGTTTGATTAAACAATGTCAATATGTCCAGTTCAATACATACTTTTTTGAAGACTGAAATTTGAATGAGTTTATCAATAGGATGATGACTTCAAATCTGAACACAGTATTCAACAATGTCTTCCACATATATCTACTCTTTCACACTAAAAAAATTCTTCTTGATTTGATAATTACATCATTTTGTATGTCATGAATACTGTACTGATGTTATTTATTGGACAGAACGACAGTCTGAGATTAAATTAATCTGTTGGGCCCCTTGTCTTTGGAGTTGGGCCTTGATATTTTTATCAAAGACTCCTTACATTGTCCCCAAATGTTGGAGGAAAAAAATCGAATTTTTTATTTTTGATTGATCATGGTAATTCAATCTTCATGGATGTGAAATTGTTTTTCACAGATTCTTTAGGCCTTCTTGAGTGATCTATATGACCCTTCAAATGGCATAATTGGACCAAGTGTCCTTCTATGGAAATGTTTTATATTGAATTGTAAATCATATCAAATAAAAATAACAAAATTTTCATCGGTAGGGTGGTAATTATATAGAAAATATTAAACTGAAATAATTGGACTACATATTAAAATTCTCAAAAATTATATTTAGTATTAAAACATTAATATTTCAAAAAAATTACTCAAAATTCATATAAAATTAGTAAATAGAGTATATAATAAGTTATTAAAATATTAATAACATCAAATCCCCCACACTTACTATTGCTCTTGTCCTTATGTGCATCAAATATAAATACATGACAATATCATTTTCACTCACCAACAAATATTTACATTTTGTTTTCCCTTGCAATGATGCCATATTAAAGCATGGCTGATTATAGACTAGTCGAAGTTCCAGTGCTCTGCTAATGCATATATTTTCACTAGGGTCAAATACTCAGTGATGATACTTTTTAATAGTCGATTATTTTTTTGATTGGGGGTTTGTTTATAGAGCATACATGATGTTATTAATGTTTGGTGTTTGATTTAACAATTTGAAAAAGATTGGGGTGAGTTAATTTTTAGGGTGTTATTCTTGTGATATACTTAATATTTTCTTTATATTGCATTAAATTAACACCCACTTCACATGGTAACGTTGACTGGAATTACTAAGTGTTAAGGCTTTAATCCAATCCTTAACATAACTTAAGGTTCTAATAATAATCATATCTTGTTTATGGTAGTGTATTTACGGTTCCAATATTCCATGGAAACTACTCCTTAAAAAATCAAGTCATTAATCCATGAAATGTTAAGTCTAACATACACAATGTTAATTCAAAGAATACTAATTGAGAAAAAGCTATAAATCGCTTAACATTTCTAAATTATAACTCACCCCAATGAGAGATTTACTCATCCATTGAAATGATTAATTATATTGTTATAATTATTATGATGATAAATTAATTTGAAAATAAAAATAAATGTATAAAAAAGAGTGGTGGGTCGAACACACACACAAACGATAATGAGAATTAAAAATAGACTTTCAATTGAATGAGGAAGAAAAATAATGGAATATGTTCTAACTAGATTTCAAATATTTTAAGAATAATAATGTTAAACAAAAAATGGTGGAGGAGAATAAAATATATTGAAGAAGAAACTTATATTAAAACAGAATTACTAAAAACAAAAACATACACGATTACAAATGAAGAACAACACAAAAGTAAATGAAAGAAAGCAAGGAGGAATGATTTCTCTAGTTAAGACTTCAGTATGGAAGATTCTCCAAATCCTTTGGTGGAGCCTTGGTGGTGCCAACTTATCCTTCTTTTCTCTTAAAATTCCAAATCCTTTGAAAGAGAGGAGCAGGATGTATTTATAGCCCAAGGGAGTGGACCGTTTGCATTCCCAATCTATCCGTCCACTTGAATCTTAGATTTTTCTATTCAGACATCTGAATCATGAGATAGCCACTTCTTTAAAGGTGTAGATAATAATTTTGGATGACATATCTCAAATTTTGGAGTCATTCGGATTTATGGATCCAACGTTATGGTGGTTTGATTAAACATAGTTAAACTGTCCATTTCAATCCATACTTTTTAGAAGGCCGAATTTGAATAGGTTTATAAATAAGAAGATGCCATCAAATCCAAACACATTCATCAACAAAGTAGGCCAACTATATATCCTCCTTAACACTACAAAATCTCAGCTTTATTTAATGAATACATCATGAGATATGTCATGAATACTGTACTGCATTTATTTCCCGGCTAGAATGGTGGGCTAAGATTAAATGAATCAGTTTGGTCCCTTGTCTTTGGAGTTGGGACATGAAATATTTATCAAAGACTCCTTATATTTTCCCAATAATTTACCAAGTGAGTTAATTAATTTTAACTTTTGGATTGAGCCCAGTAATTCAGTCTTCAAGGATGGGAATGTTTTGTTACAGATTTCTGGTCCTTCTTGTGTGTTCCATATGACTCTTCAAATAGAAAATTTGGACAGAGAATCCTTATAATGAAATGAATGATATTGAATTAGGAAGCTGGAAGAATATGAATCACACAATATGGATTATTAGGGATATAAGTATAAATCAAATAGTAAACTGACTCAACTGGAATACTTCTAAAAATGCTCGAAAATTAAATTTTGTGTTAAAAAATTAATATTTCACACCAATTATGCATAATTCATATAAAATAAGTAAAGGGAGTATATAATAAGTTATGAAAATATTAATAAAATCAACTCTTCGACACTTAGTCGTGTGCATGTCCTCAAGTGAAACAAATATTAAAACATGACAATATCATTTTCACTCACTAACAAATATTAACATTTTGTTTTCCCCGACAATGACACCATTTGAAATCATAACCGATTGTCTCCTATAAACCGGTCAATGTTTAGGTGCTTTGTGAATTTTTATAGCAACAATCAGGTCGAATCCTTTGCAATGATTCTTTTTAATCATTGATTTTTTTAGTTGATCGTACTTTTATTGGGGGGTTTGTTTACATAGCTTAAATAAAGTGATTAATGATTGGTGTTTGATTAATAAATTTGATAAAGATTGTGGTGAGTTCATTTTTACAATGTTATGCTTTTGATATCCTTGAGATTTGCTTTATATTTCATTTAAATTGACACCCACTTCACTAGATAACACTAATTGTAATTCTTAAGTGTTAAGGCTTTAATCTAAGCCATAACATAACTTAAGGTTTTAATGATAATCATATATTGTTAATGGTAATGTACTTATGGTCCAAATAATCAATCGAAACAACTCATTAAACAAAACAAGTCATTATTCAATGACATGTTAAGTCCAACATACACAATGTTAATTTAAAGAATACTCATCGAGCAAAAGCTCTCAATCGCTTAGCATTCCAAAATTATAACTCACCCCAATGATAGATTTACACAACCATTGAAATGATTAATAATCTGGTTATAATGATTATGATGATAAAATAATAAGAGGCGAAAAACAAAGGGATAAGAAAATATTGTTGCATCGAACACACACACAAACGATAATGAGAATTAAAAATAGACTTTTGATTAAATGAATAAGAAAAAGAATGAAAGTAGTTCAAAATAGATTTAAAATATTTTAAGAAAACTAATATTAAATTACATAAGGTGGATAAAAATAAGTTATATTGAAGACGAAACTTGCATTAAAACATAATTACAAGAAACAAACAGTTACACGATTACAAACAACGAACAACACAAAACTAAATGAAAGGAATAAAGGAGGAATGGTTTCTCAACTAAAAACGTGAGTTTAGAAGATCCTCCTAATTATTTTACAGAGCCTTGGTTGTGCTAACCTATCCTCTTGCGCTGAAAATTCCAACTCTATTGTAGGTGAGGAGAGGGAAGTATTTATAGCCCAAGGAAGTGGACTGTTTGCATTCCCAATCTGTCCCTTTATTTTCATCACCTATTTGGCTATTCATACATCATAATCCTGAGATATAATCTTCTTCAAGGTTGTAGATAATAATTTTTCACAGGTTCTCTCAAAATTTTGAGTCATTTTTACTTATGGAGCCAATGTTATGGTTGTTTGAGTGAACAAAGTAAAACCGTCCATTTCAATACATCATTTTTAGAAGGAAAAAATATGAATGGGTTTACCAATAGGAAGATGCCTTAAAATATGAAAAATTTCTTCAACAAACTCAGCCTCCTATATCTTCTATTTCACTCTGAATATTCTTGGCTTTATTTTATGATTACATCTTGAGATATGTTATGAATACTGTACTAATTTTAGTTCCTAGCCAGAATGGTGGGTTGAGTTTAAATGAATCATTTGGTACCCTTTTCTTTAGATTTGGGCCTTGAAAGTTTTATCCATGATTCCTTACATTGTTCCCATAATTTGGGAGGAGAATGAACTATGTTTCACTCATGTATTGATCCCAGTAATTCAATCTTCATGGATGGGAATGTTTCTTCACAGATTATGTAGGACTTATTGTGTGATAAATATGACCCTTCTAATGGGATAATTTTCCCAGGATTCATTGCAATGAAATATTTGATATTGAATTAGAAAGCCTAAAAAATTAGAATCACACAATTTGGATGAGTAGAGTGATATTTATAAATAAAAGAGTAAACTGACTCAATTAGACTACATCTAAAAATGCTCAAATATTATATTTAGTATTAAAACATTATTATTTCATACAAATTATATATATTTAATATAAAACAAGTAAAGAGAGTGTATAATAAGTTATGAAAATATTACTAACATCAAATCACCCACAATTAGTCTTGTACATGTCCTCATGTGCATCAAATATAAAAACCGGAAAATATCATTTTCACTCACCAAAAGATATTAACATTTTGTTTTCCCCACTCAGGGGGGTTTAGAAAATTTCACTCATCCATATTAAATTACCCCACAATTTTTTATAGATATAATTTTCAAAAAACATTTCATTTTCTCATGCTCAAATTTAGAAATGGAAAATGGTGGCACAGCAAACCTACTCCTCTCAAGATGAAAAAATTAATTTATGCAGCTTTACTCATTGTCCAACCAATAGTGAAAATATTAAATTTTTAAAGAGATCCCACCTTCCAATCCCTATCATAATGTGTTCAAAAATCAAAAGGTCTTTTTATGGGGTTTTCTATGGTTATGGGATTGTGGGAAGATGAAATCCAAAAGATATGAAAAATGGGGTAAAACACCAACATGGAAAAAGAAATGCACATTTTTGTTGAAATGAGACCTAAAAGGAAATGGAATCACATATTTACCAAATAATTAAAATGTGAAATAATACACAAAATATGAATGATATTTGTAGTCGATTACAAGATGAAGTATTAATAAAACACAAAACTTCTCCCAATGACATAAGTGTTATTTTTTTTCTTTTTTTTATTCTTTTTTTAATGTTGAACTTGGAAAAGAACTCACACTCATATCCCAACCCATGTTTGATCACCTCATGAAAGTAATTGTTATAGTTATGACAATTTAAAAGGGTGAGAAATAATGATTTTGACCCACCCAAGATAAAAACCATTTTTTTTCTGTTTTTTTGAACACCTGTCAATAAACTTTTAACAATATGTCAATAGCATATATAGACTCCCAAAAAACACTGAATGAAAACCTCTCCCACACACTGAAATGGATGTTCGACCTCATGTATATGATAACATGGTGACATCAATAAAGGGTACCCAAAATGAAATCCATTCCCCCCACACATAAATTCCAATAAATAATGCAATATAAATCTCTATAGATATTGGGTGGGATAAGGTATTGGGCTTGTAATGTGGATATCAAATAAATTGTTTTCATAAGCTCAATGGGGTTTTCAAAATGGGGATTAATGTTTGGGAAATTGGAGGTTTTTTTGGCAATTCTGATTCTTATGTGGTTCAAAAAATTCCTCTATAATATTAATGCACACCAATGTAGGAAATTCACTCAAAGGTCTACAAACTCCTGGCTCACAAATTGGGGTGAAGAAAAAAGAATTTTGAAAGGATGGCCATAGTTATCCTTGTAATGAAATATAATTTTGTTCCTCATGGTTGGGGAAAATCATTTTGAAAAAAAAATTGAGCATTTCAAATTTGTTGATTTTGATACAATATTCATTCTATAAATTTATGAAGAAACCAAAATGTTTTTTAGATGAAACCATGTATTTTTACACCCCAAAATGGATGAAAACAATTTGAAAATTAGAATGTGAGAATGTATGACTTTTGATTTCCCATTAGTTTTTAAATGATTTTTTTTTCTAATGTTTTTTATATTTATTAAAATTTTGTTTTATTACAATTACTAGAAGATAATGACTAATTAATTGCACCATCCCCAACAAAGATGCTATTTTAAAGCATGGTCGATTATTGATTATTGACTGTTCTATGTTCCAGTGCTCTCTTAATGTGTATAGCAGCACTGGGGTCGAATCCTCAGTGATGAAACTTTTTAATAGTCAATTGTTTTTAGTTGATTATATTTTGATTGGGGGTTTTTTTGCAGAGCATAAATGAAGTGATTAATGATTGGTGTTTTATTTAACAATTTGATAATGATTTTGGTGAGATCATTTTTAGGGAGTTAAGCTTATGATATCCTTGAGATTTCATTTATATTGCTTTTAAATTAACATCCAGTTCACAATATAACATTGATTGGAATTTCTAATTGTTAAGGAATTAATCAAAGCAGTACCATAACTTAAGGATTCAATCATAATAATATATTATTTAGGGTAGTGTATTTATGGGCCCAATAATCAATAGAAACCACTCATTAAAAAACAATTAATTAATCCATGACATGTTAAGTCCAACACACACAATGTTAATTCAAAGAATACTCATCGAGCAAAAGCTCTCAATCTCTTAAAATTCCTAAATTATAACTCACCACAATGAGAGATATTATAATCCACTAAAATGATTAGAAATCAGGTTATAATGATTATGATGATAAATTAATAAGACAAGAAAAAGGAAGGGATAAGAAAAGAGTTGTGTGATGAACAAACACACAAATGATGATGAAAATTAAAAACAATATTTCGATTGATTGAGGAAGAAGAAGAATGGAAGGTATTTTAAATTGATTTCAAATATTTTATGAAAATTAATATTAAAAATTATAAGGTGGATGAGAATAGGATACATTGATGATGGAACTTTCCTTAAAACCGAATTATAAAAAAAACTATTGCACTATTACAAATGAGGAACAACACAAAATTAAATGAAAGAATGCTAGGATAAATGGTTTCTCAAGTAAAAAACAAGTATGGGAGATCGTCCCAAGCCTTTGGAAAAGCCTTGGTCATGCCAAAATATCCTCTTTTTCTCTGAAAATGTCAACTCTATTGAAGGAGAAGAGGGGGGTGTATTTATAGCCCAAGGAAGTGGACTGTTTGCATTCCCTATCAGTCCCTCCACTTGAATCACCTATTTGTCTATTTAGATAGCTGAATCTTTAGAAACCCACTTCTTCAAAATTTTATATAATAATTTTAGAAGTCTTCTCTCACTATTTGGAGTCATTTGGTCTTGTGGATCTAAAGATATGGCGATTTGATTAAACAAAGTTAAACTGTGCATTTCAATCCATACTTTTTAAAAGCTCAAAATGTGAATGAGTTTATAAAAATAAAGATGGATTCAAATATGAACAATTTATTTAAAAAATTTGGACACCTATATCTCATCTTCCACACTAAAATATCTCGTATTTATTTTATAATTACATCATTAGATATGTCATGAATACTGTACTAATTTTTATTCCCATACAGGATGGTATGCTTAGTTTAAATGAATCTGTTGGGACCCTTTTCTTTGAATTTGGGAATTTATAATTTTATCCAAGACTCTTTTCATTGTCCCCGGAATGTTGGAGGAGAATGATTGAATTTTATCTTCTATAATGTGCCCAATAATTCAATCTTCATGGATGGGCCATTTTATTCACAGATTATGTGGGCCTTCTTGTGTGATCCATATGACCCTTCAAATGGAATAATTGGACCAAGATTACTTCTAATGAAATGTTGGGTATTAAATTAGAAATCCTAAAACATTAATCACACAATGTGTATCAATAGGGTGATAATTATAAATAAGTAGTAAACTGACTCAATTGGACAACTTCTAAAAATGCTCAAAAATTATATTTAGTATTAAAATATTAATATTTCTCAAAAATTATGCACATTAAAATTAAAATTAGTAAAATTAGTATATAATAAGATATGAAAATATTAATAAAATCAATATACCTCAAGCACTTATGATTCGTGAATACCACAAAGCGCTACCCGATGAGGTAGTGCCGCCAACATTGTTGTGCGAACAAAACCGCTGCAAGATCCAAGTTGTGAGTGGAATAGTTACGCTCATGGGGATTTATCTGCCTAGACTCATAAAAGATCACCCCCTACCGTTGAATCACCACAAACCCCATGACTTGGCCTAAGTCATCATAGAACACCTCAAATGTAACTTTTTCTTTTGGAAAACTCAATAATCGGGCACT
This sequence comes from Viscum album, assembly GCA_963277665.1. NCBI lineage: Eukaryota > Viridiplantae > Streptophyta > Magnoliopsida > Santalales > Viscaceae > Viscum > Viscum album. The sequence continues at coordinate 1,229,634,542 of OY728133.1, read as the reverse complement.
AACGAACTTCCCATTTAGATAAATTAAGGCTACTTGGAACTGCTCACTCCACATAAAAGCATGGTCTTTCATGATCTAGGATGTCAAGGGAGCTTGAACTTGGGAGACCTTGGGAACTAATATCCGATAGTAACGCACTAATCCCCGGAAACTACAAACCTATACCATGTTCTTGGGTACTGTCCATGAAATAACTGCCTCAACCTTTTATGGGTCAACTAATATCCCTTATTCGGAGACCAAGTTTCCAAGGAAATGCACCTCTCATGTCCAAAACTAGTACTTGGACAACATTACATTATGATGGTGTTGTCAGAGGATCCCTAAAACTGTCCTCAGATGCTAAGCGTGGTCCTTCTCTAATCTTGAGTAGATCAGGATGTCGTCAATAAACAATACTACTAATTGGTCCATATATTACGAGAATATAGATTTCATGAGCCCCATGAACATGGATGGAGCGTTCATAATGCCAAATGGAAATACCATGAAATAAAAGTGCCCATACATTCACCTGATAGTGGTCTTCGAGATGTCACCCTCCTCACCCTGAACTAGTGATATCATGACTGCAGGCCGATCTTGGAGAACCATCCTACCCCCATAAACTAATCAAAAAGGTCATCTATTCTCGATAGAGGGTAACAATTATTTTCTATTACCTGATTCTGTCTTTAATATTCTATGCACAGCTTAGACCACCATCTGCCTTCTTCCCCAATAGGACCTGAGAACCCTATGGTGACGTTCTTGGCGGGACAAAACCCTTCTCCATCATATCATCAATAAAAACTCGTAACTCCCACAACTTTGAAGGGGACATCTGTAACGCCCCGACCCTAGTTATCCAGAGTTGGTGCATTATTCCATAACATTGGCATGATCACAAGAAAGATCAAATCTCGAAAGACCGATTGGTTTAGTAGCCTTGGAAACACTAGATATATTCATAAGTTTTACATTACATCATAAAATGAAAAAATACTACAACAACATAATGTCTCCATAATCCACACTCATATCCCCACATAATATCCCTACAGTTCATTCAGAATTTATTTCTTCACTTCATGGGAAAAATAAAACATAGAAAAGGGGTGAGCTCAAATGCCCAGTAAGGATAACAATATAGCGGAAACTTTCATAGATAAGAATAAACATTTAAGGCAATGTATAACTAAAACAACAGCCTTTCAAACATGAACTTTCAACATTGTCTGGCATAAATAAAATGAAATAATGTCATTTACTCATTCACATGGATATTCTACTAATTGAATAATCACATGCAAAATCACTAACCACTTTCATAATGTTGGAATGCATAATGCCAGACTATCATAACCACATAGCCAAGGCCTCGTGCCAAGACTACAAATAAGATTTTGTCAAGACCTTGTTCCAAGACACTAGTTTGTCTCATGAGACCTACCGATGCATCGAGGAGCTATAGAGGGCTCCACCCATCAGATATTAAGTCCAATGCATTCCCATATGAAAAGGTTTAAACATAACATAAACATTCGTATTAAAACTAGCATACGAAATGTCAATAATTTCACCATAAACTATGAATGGTATAAAAATAGCACATCCACAGTCAAACATATCACAAAACCTTCAATACAATATAGAAGTTTTGTATAATAATAAATCAACTTCAAATAAGCGTAAAATCCTTCAAAGGATGTTGACATAGATGAATTCAAAACACTTTTTAGAGAAATATCTCTTTATATTTTTGAAATCATTTAAGAGCCATATAAAATAAAACATTTTCTTGAAAATATTCTTATAATCTTGTAAGGAAAGCTTTTAAGATTTTATAATGGCTGAAAATAACCGCACCCGCCGTATAAGTTAAAAAAACATTCTTACCTTAATTCTGTCGAAAAGGATAAAAAGGACCTTGTTTTGAAAATGACGGAAAAATTCATCTTATAAAAATTAAAACAAGGGTATAAATGACTTTAACCCATATTCTTGTAAAAATATTTTGAAATACATTTTGAAGAAACATGGATGTGGATGATAACGAGATCCCAGTAGATTATTACGTATAAACAACCTCGGATAATGAAGAGATTGTGAAATAACCCTTACCTTGTACTTTTCCTTGGTTGGGGTAGGTTAACCTCCTGTATAATGGTGAAATAATTGTTATTAAATTATACAGGAATCATATACATTAATATGATATCATATATGATCTTTTAATATTGATTTGATAATAATATCTTAGTATTATTGTTGTTTCGGGTGTTAACTTACTTGTTTTATTTTATATGTTTTGTTACGTAAGACATGTTTGTAAAGGATAGGTTGTATATTATTCATATCCAGAATGATATCAAGTCCTTAAAAATAATTTTTTAAAACATCAAATGATAATTATACTTGAATGGATACGATGGAGAATGAATCTCATCGCGTTCATGGAGACGGTAGTCCGTACGTACGCACGAGCGACAATATCATTCTTTTGATATTAAAATAATATATAAATGGATGGTATATCATATATATAGAATCATTAACATGTTATATTTATTATTTACATGAGTTACACATCATTATTATACCCATCAAAATAATATTATATTGAATAACAATTACCCCACGACGTGGAGACGGTAAGCCGTACGTACGCACGTATGGTGACATGTTATTCAAAGGGTGGATAGAATACTGAATATAGTTGTACCATATTTATAATAACATAACAGTATATAAATGATACTGGAGTTATTATTTTATAATGGTAACAACAAAGGAAGAAGAAGTGGAAGAAGAAATGAACTTGGAAAAGGGTGGGGAAATCATTACCTCTTTTTCAGGTTCTTCCTTTTGATTTGATAAATAGGGCTCCTTAGGTTGGCTTTCTGATCAAACTAATGCCCCTAGGTTGTAGTGAGGGAATTTGGGAGAGTATTTGGGTGGAGTTTGTCTTAACCAAAAGGCTTTGAATGTGTAATGAAATGAGAAGGAGGAGTGCCCTTTTATAAGAGGGGTGAGGGGCACTTTTGGAAAAGCTAGAAATATTAATTTATAATAAATTCATATTCGGTTTCTAATGGCTCCAAAGTTGAATACATAAATTTTAAGGTGGGGATGGGTCGAAAACAACTCAACCAATAGAATTTAGACATGTTTGGGTACTTATATTAACCTTATCTCTAAGTATTAACTCTAAGTTAATTAGTTTCACTTTTACAATGTCTCTTTGTATTTTTATATAATATGGTTAATTAACTTACTATATACATCCAAGAGACCCCCAAGTGGTCCATTAATGATTAAACTATCATGATATAAGTCTCTTGGCCTAACCTTAGATTTTTAGTAATTTAATATCAATTAATAATATAATATTTGTTTTAAGAACTCTTTTATGTCAATTTTTACACTATTCCATAGTTGATTTTTGTGAAACTCATAACAGATTGATTACTTCGAAAAAAGTCAATAAAATCACTCCTAAGATATCATATTATCCTATAAAATTAGTTTAATTCATTAAAAGTTTCATATTATATTTATTTGGGTATTTATAATATCAATTATTTTAATTTTTCACTATTATGATAATTACTGCATCATCATTGTGTCATAAATAAATTAAATTATTTAATCTCTAAAAATTGAAAATAAAATATCATCATGTATGAAATCTTTTTATCTTTCTAATGAATATTTATAGTCTAAAATCCAACATATATAACCCTATGTAAAAATTGTTTTTCTAAAAGATATATGATTGTGTCATTTTTGTATTCATTTTAACTTAATTAAAAAAAAGTGTCCCTATCACCTACAAGTGGCACCATGGGGTCCCAAAATCGACCCAAATATGCCTATGGTCGAACTTGTATCAACAAATAAGTCTAGGACACGTTTTAGGGTAATTTAGTATTATTATAATATTATTTTTTAACCCATATTTACCAGATTTACCCTTATCCATGGTAAATAAAATATTTACCACAGTAATTATTCAAAATGTCTAAAAATAAAAGTTACCTATTTACACAATTTTTAAATCATGATTAAAAATATGGAATCCATTTTTCTAAATTCAAAACACAGAAGTGGTAGAAATTAATTTAAAATTAATTCCCGTTGTCAAAACAAAAAAGTGTGTTTTTAAGAGATAATAATTTTTAAAAGATTGACACTTGTTTATGTTCGGTATAATTGTAAAATTGTGTCAAATGACCAAATTTATATTAAATGGTAAAAATATATTCTAAATATACTTTAAAACCACTCAAATTCATAATTTATCACTATTAATTATTTTGATTAAAAAAGTTGTTTTTAATTAAAATTTAGTAACTTTCACTATTCATCAAAATATGAAAGTTATCCGAAAAGTACGAAAATTTAACCTTAGGCTAAATTCGATATTCCAAATCCAAAAATGAAGTCTATTTTGAAATATAAAATATATATAATTTCAAAAGGAAGGTATTACTATTCATAACGGCTAGTTTGATTGGTTATGGTGTGTTAGAACTCGGTGTTGCGTACAACACACGATATCACATTATTCAAAGAGAAGCGTACCGTAGAAGCTTGGGGTGTTACATTCTCCCCTCCTTCAAATAATTTCATCCTAGAAATTTCTAGAACACTTCACATGAAAAGACTCGGGTGGTTCTTCATCATAAGTTCCTCGGGTTCCCACGTTGCCTCTTCCATCTTATGGTTTCTCCACAAAACTTTTACCAGATGCGTCGTCCGGTTTCTCAGTACTTGTTCTCTCGTATCAAGAATCCTGACGGGCTCTTCACAATAAGAAATATTGGGTTCCAGTTATAATTCATCATAGGTGAGTACATGCGTTGAGTCAGGCATGTATTTCCTCAACAGAGATACGTGGAACACATCGTGAACTTTGGAGAGACTTGGCGGCATTGCCAATCGGTAATCTACAACCCCAATTCGTTCTAGAATTTCAAAAGGTCCGATGTACCTGGGACTCAATTCACCTTTCTTAACAAAACGTATGACTCCCTTCCATGGAGATACCTTCAGGAAAACATGACCACCGACATGAAATTCCAAATCCTTCCTTCGATTATCGGCGTAGATCTTTTGCTTACTTTGAGCTGCTTTGATGTGATTTTGGATTACCTTCACCTTTTCCACCATTTCCTCCACCAGTTCTAGGCCTACAAGTTTTGTTTCACCAACTTCATCCCAACAGGTTGGTGTACGACATCTCTTTCCATATAACGCTTCATATGGTGCCATCTGAATACTCGAATGGAAGCTATTGTTATAGGAAAATTCTACTAGTGGTAAATATTGATCCCACATACCCTGAAAGTCAAGTGAGAAAGATCTCAACATGTCTTCTAAGGTCTGAATGGTCCGTTCTGATTGTCTGTCTGTCTGAGGGTGGTAAGTAGTGCTCAAATGAAGTTCAGTATCGAGGGATTTCTAAAGACTTTTCCAAAATCTTGAAGTAAAACGAGGATCATGATCAGAAACAATCGATAGGGGTACTCCATGAAGTCTCACAACTTTATTAATATATAGTCTTGCTAGACGTTCCAGGGGTAGATCTTCTCTTATAGCATGAAAATGTGCTGACTTGGTAAGACGATAAAAAATAACCCATATTTCATCGTTCCTTCTAGGAGTCTTTGGTAGCCCCATGACAAAGTCCATCGTAATATTATCCCATTTCCACTCCGGTATGGGAAGAGGTTGCATGACTCCTCTAGGCTGTTGCCTTCCAGCTTTCACTTGTTGACAAACCTTGCATATTGACACAAAATCAGCAATCTCCCTCTTCATGTTGTCCCACCAAAAATGTTCCTTCAAATTTATATACATTTTGGTGCTCCTAGGGTGTATAGAGAAATTGGAACTATGAGCATCATCCAACAATTCCCATTTTAGATCATGTATATCGGGAACACAAAGTCTCTTCCCGAATTTTAAAATTCCATCTTCATACACAAAGTCTCTCAATCTCCCATCATTCACAGCTTTAATCTTCTTTTGAAATTCTTCATCATCGGTCTGAGAACTCCTAATACTTTCTAGTAAAGATGGTTTGGCAACCATTTGAAAAATCATTGATGTTTCACCTTCCCTGGTTATTGCCTTGTCCATCTTCAATAGATCCATGAAAATTAGATCCCTTTCAATTCTCATATTGTTCAAAACTCCATGGTCTTTTCTACTCAAAGCATCTGCCACCTTGTTTGCTTTCCCCGGGTGTTAGTGTATCGTGCAATCATAATCCTTGAGTAATTCAAGCCATCTCCTTTGCCTCATGTTAAGTTCTTTTTATGAGAAAATATACTTCAAACTCTTGTGATCAGTATAAATATCACATTTTTCACCATAGAGGTAGTGCCTCCATATCTTTAAAGCAATGATCACAGCTACTAACTCGAGATCATGAGTTGGATAGTTTTGTTCATGAATTTTCAACTGTTGTGATGCATAGGCAATAACTCTATCATTCTGCATAAGGACACAACCAAGTCCTTTATTTGATGCATCACTATAAATAACGAATCCATCATTCCCCGATGGTAGAGTCAATATAGGAGCATTGACTAATCTTCTCTTCAGTTCTTCGAAACATTCTTCACACTCTTTTGTCCAAAAAAATTTAACCCCTTTACGTGTGACCTTCGTTAATGGGTTAGCCAATCGGGCAAAATTCTGGACGAAACGTCGATAATAACCTGCCAAACCAATAAAACTACGTACCTCAGTTATACTCATAGGTTCTGGCCATTCTTGGATTGCCTTGGTCTTAGAAGGATAAACAGAGATTCTATCTTTAGAGACAATATGGCCAAGAAAAGAAATCTCCTGAAGCCAGAATTCACACTTGCTAAACTTCCCATATAATTCATGCCTCCTCAGAGTCTTCAAGATAATGCGCAAGTGATTTTCATGATCTTCGTAGGTTTTGGAGTATACCAAGATATCATCAATAAATACCACCAAAAATTAATCGAGATTCTACTTGAAAACTCTATTCATCAGATCCATGAATACAGAGGGTGCATTAGTCAATCCAAACGGCATTACAGTAAACTCGTAATGCCCGTACCTGGTTCAAAATGCTGTCTTCGGAATGTCTTCCTTCTTCACACACAACTGATGGTATCCAGATCGAAGGTCAATCTTTGAAAAGTATTGAGCTCCATGCAGTTGGTCAAATAAATCATCAATGCGAGGTAGGGGATACTTGTTATTTATTTTTATAGCATTGATCTCCTTGTAGTCGATACATAACCTCATAGATCCATCTTTCTTTTTAACAAAAAGAACAGGGGCTCCCCATGGAGAAACACTAGGGCGAATAAATCCCTTATTACTCAATTACTCTAGTTGTTTCTTTAGTTCAACTAATTCTACAGTGGCCATTCTATAAGGGGTCTTCGATATAGGCCTTGATCCAGGAATCAAGTCAATGGAAAACTCAACTTCTCGTTCTGGATCATGTCCAGGTAATTCTTCCGGAAATACATCTACAAATTATTTCACAATAGGTACATCCTCTATTTGAACATTCCTTTCCTCACCGACAGTTATTTCATTCTCTTCCTCCCCAATAATTGAATTAAGTTGAGCTACTGCGGGTAGATCTAAATAAGAATTAGGTGGTGACGATTCTGCTCTAAAGATAAGGTGTTCCTTATCATTATCATCAAGAATCGTAACCTCTTTCTTCTTACAATAAATCTTCACATCATAGTCCGAAAGACAGTCTATACCGAGGATTATATCAAACTCAATCATAGGTATGACGATGAGATCGGTAGATAAAGAATTTTTATGTGCTCTAATGGGGACTGATTCACAAAACGTTATTGCAATGATACTTCCCATAGGAGTTTTAACTGAAAAATCCCTTATTAAATAAAATTGGAAATATCTAATTTTCTTAGCAAACTGGGAAGATATGAAACAATGCGATGATCCAGAATCAAATAATGCATTTTCTAAACTTGAGGAAACCATTAAATTACCTGCCACCACGTCTTTCGGAGCTTCTACCTCAGCAGTAGTGATAGCATATGCCTGGCCTTGATCCCTTGGCCATTTCTGAGGTAAGTTCTCCTGATTCTTAGGACATGCATTTGCATAATGCCCCATCTCCCTGCAATTGTAGCACTGAACGTTGGTAGCTTCCTTCTTCCCCTTGCAATCACGAGCTTGGTGGCCTTTTTCACCACACTTGTAACAGACTCCCATTCCCTTCAAGCAAGTACCAGGATGTTTCTCCTCGCATTTACCACAAGATGGATATTCAACCTTTCCCTTCTTCCCCTTATTTCCATTCCCAGATTGATAGGCAGGTTTCTTCTTCTCTTGCTTTTCTTTAAAGTCATAAGACTTAGAGAATTCCTTTTCAGTATTGATAGAACATGAGACAATGTCATTGTACAATGAAATGGATTGTGAGACTAATGCTTGACGGAGAAATGGTTTTAACCCATCAAAGAAACGATCAATCATACTTCTTGGGTTACGTATATAATCTCCAGCATACCTTTCTAACCTTGTAAAGTTAGCCTCATACTTTGTGACATTCTCATCCTCCTTTTGTCTCAGACTCAGAAATTACCTTTCCATATCTGCTCGATGGTCGCGAGGAAAGTATTTTTCTAAAAACAGATCTTTGAACTCTCTCCATTCCATATTTGATACTTCATCATCTTACTTCATGTTTTGAATCAATTACCACCATTGATCAGCATCTCCAGTGAGGTGGTAAACTGCCATGATAACTTTTTCCCTTTCACTGCTCACCAAAGCCTGAAATATTTTCTCTAGGGAATTTATCCATTGCTCGGCTACTAAGGGATTTGTACTCCAATTGAACGTTGGTGGTTGTTGCCTCATGAATCGATCTAACATTGATCCTCCACGTTGTGGATCTGGGTGCTCCATACGGGTAAGGTTATTATTCATAACCTGAGTAAGTTGTCCCAATATGGTGATTAGGTGATCGGCACCAGTTGCATAACCAGCCCCACTATAATTATCTTGAGCAGGAGGGCAATCCCTACATGGAGTGCGTGCATTGATACGGTTTCCATTTCTTCCACTAGGCACCATTTCTAAACAATGGCATAAAATAGATCAGTTTATGAATCAAAATACATAATCCCATACTTATAAAACACTTACCATAAATTTAACTATTTATGGATATAATCCATAATCATAAAAATGTTTTCTTTGAGGAATTATATACTCATAAACCCTTCATAATGATTTTTAAAGAAAATGAGAGTTATCCTAAGCATATCCCCCAGGAGTTTCGTAACCAAGAGTGCAGCAAGGCCCGTTGTCGTGCACCAGTTCCCGTTCGAGTCTAGCTCAAAGCGGTGTTTTCGGGTTTTACCCCTAGGTACATCTGTGCCAGAGCTGCCTCTACCTACTCGTATCCAGACAGGGATGTATTGCTCGGAAAACTCACAAAATCTCTACAATACCAAAATTCTAGGAAGTTCTTCTATACTAATCCTCAAAGTTCATCTTAGGTCTACGTGCTCTAATCAGAGTTTATCTAAATCTAGCTTCCAAGGTTTATACTAATCTTCCTTTGATACCAACTGTAACGCCCCGACCCTAGTTACCCATAGTTGGTGCATTATTTCAAAACATTGGCATGATCACAAGAAAGATCAAATCTCGAAAGACCGATTGGTTTAGTAGACTTGGAAACACTAGATATATTCATAAGTTTTACATTACATCATAAAATGAAAAACTACTACAACAACATAATGTCTCCATAATCCACACTCATATCCCCACATAATATCCCTACAGTTCATTTATAATTTACTTCTTCACTTCCTGGGAAAAATAAAATATAGAAAAGGGGTGAGCTCAAATGCCCAGTAAGGATAACAATATAGCGGAAACATTCATAGATAAGAATAAACATTTAAGGCAATGTATAACTAAAACAACTACCTTTCAAACATGAACATTCAACATTGTATGGCATATATAAAATGAAATAATGCCATTTACTCATTCACATGGATATTCTACTAATCGAATAATCACATGCAAAATCACTAACCACTTTCATAATGTTGGAATGCATAATGCCAGACTATCATAACCACATAGCCAAGGCCTCGTTCCAAGACTACAAATAAGATTTTGTCAAGGCCTTGTGCCAAGACACTAGTTTGTCTCTTGAGACCTACCGATGCATCGAGGAGCTATAGCGGGCTCCACCCGTCACATATTAAGTCCAATTCATTCCCATATGAAAAGGTTTAAACATAACATAAACATTCATATTAAAACTAGCATATGAAATGTCAATAATTTCACCAGAAACTATGAATGGTATGAAAATAGCACATCCATAGTCAAACATATCACAAAACCTTCAATACAATATAGAAGTTTTGTATAATAATAAATCAATTTCAAATAAGCGTAAAATCCATCAAAGGATGTTGACATAGATGAAATCAAAACACTTTTTAGAGAAATATCTCTTTCTATTTTTGAAATCATTTAAGAGACATATAAAATAAAACATTTTCATGAAAATATTATTATAATCTTGCAATTAAAGCTTTGAAGATTTTATAATGGCGGAAAATAACCGCACCCGCCGTATAAGTTAAAAAAACATTCTTACCTTAATTCTGTCGAAAAGGTTAAAAAGGACCTTGTTTTGAAAACGACGGAAAGATTCCTCTTATAAAAAGTAAAAAAAAGGTATAAATGACTTTAACCCATATTCTTATAAAAATGTTTTGAAATACATTTTGAAGAAACATGGATGTAGATGATAACGAGATCCCAGTAGATTATTACGTATAAACAACCTCGGATAATGAAGAGATTGTGAAATAACCCTTACCTTTTACTTTTCCTTGGTTGGGGTAGGTTAACCTCCTGTATAATGGTGAAATAATTGTTATTAAATTATACAGGAATCATATACATTAATATGATATCATATATGAGATTTTAATATTGATTTGATAATAATATCTTAGTATTATCGTTGTTTCGGGTGTTAACTTACTTGTTTTCTTTTATATGTTTTGTTACGTAAGACATGTTTGTAAAGGATAGGTTGTATATTATTCATATCCCGAATGATATCAAGTCCTTAAAAATCATTTTTTAAATCATCAAATGATAATTATACTTGAATGGATACGATGGAGAATGAATCTCATCGCGTTCGTGGAGACGGTAGTCCGTACGTACGCACGAGCGACAATATCATTCTTTTGATATTAAAATAATATATAAATGGATGGTATATCTTATATACAGAATCATTAACATGTTATATTTATAATTTACATGAGTTACACATCATTATTATACCCATCCAAATAATATTATATTGAATAACAATTACCCCACGACGTGGAGACGGTAAGCCGTACGTACGCACGTATGATGACATGTTATTCAAAGGGTGTATAGAATACTGAATATGGTTGTACCATATTTATAATAACATCACAGTATAAAAATGATACTGTAGTTATTATTTTAGAATGATAACAACAAAGGAAGAATAAGTGGAAGAAGAAATGAACTTGGAAAAGGGTGGTGAAATCATTACCTCTTCTTCGGGTTCTTCCTTTTGATTTGATCAAAAGGGCTCCTTAGGTTGGATTTATGATCAAACTAAGGCCCTTATGTTGTAGTGAGGGAAGTTAGGAGAGTATTTGGGCAGAGTTTGGCTGAATCAAAAGGCTTTTAAGGTGTGAAGAAATGAGAAGGAGGAGTGCCCTTTTATAAGAGGGATGAGGGGAACCTTTGGAAAAGCTAGAAATATTAATTTATAATAAATTCATATTCGGTTTATAATGGCTCCAAAGTTTATTAATTATATGTTAAGGTGGGGATGAGTCGAAAACAACTCAACCGATATAATTTAGACAGGTTTGGGTACTTATATTAACCTTATCTTTAAGTATTAACTCTAAGTTAATTAGTTTCACTTTCACAATGTCTCTTTTTATTTTTATATAATATGTTTAATAAACTTACTATATACATCCATGCGACCCCCAAGTGGTCCATTAATGATGAACCTATCATGATATAAGTCTCTTGGCCGAACCTTAGATTTTTAGGAATTTAATATCAATTAATAATATAATATTTGTTTTAAGATCTCTTTTATGTCAATTTTGACACTATTCAATAGTTGATTTTTGTGAAACTCATAACAGATTTATTACTTCGAACAAAGTCAATTAAATAAATCCTAATATATCATATTATCCTAGAAAATCAGTTTACTTCATTAAAAGTTTTATATTATATTTATTTGGGTATTTATAATATCAATTATTTTAATTTTTCACTATTATGATAATTACTGCATCATCATTGTGTCATAAATAAATTAAATTATTTAATCTCTAAAAATTGAAAATAAAATATCATCATGGAGAAAATATTTTTATATTTCTAATGAATATTTATAGTCGAAAATCCAACATATATAACCCTATGTAAAAATGGTTTTTCTAAAAGATATATGTTTGTGTCATTTTTGTATTCATTTTAACTTAATTAAAAAAAAGTGTCCCTATCACCTACAAGTGGCACCATGGGGTCCCAGAATCGACCCCAAGATGCCTATGGTCGAAATTTTATCAACCTATAAGGCTAGGATAAGTTTTAGGGTAATTTAGTATTATTATAATATTATTTTTAACCCTTATTTTCCAGATTTACCCTTAACCATGGTAAATAAAATATTTACCACAGTAATTATTCAAAATGTCTAAAAATAAAAGTTACCTATTTACACAATTTGGAAATCATGATTCCAAATATGGAATCCATTTTTCTAAATTAAAAACACAGAAGTGGCAGAAATTAAATTAAAATTAATTCCCGCTGTCAAAACAAAAAGCGTGTTTTTAAGAGATAATAACTATCAAAAGATTGACACTTGTTTATGTTCGGTTTAATTGTAAAATTGTGTCCAATGACCAAAATTATATTAAATGGTAAAAATATATTCTAAATATACTTTAAAACCACTCAAATTCATAATTTATCACTATTAATTATTTTGATTAAAAAAGTTGTTTTTAATTAAAATTTAGTAACTTCCACTATTCATCAAAATATGAAAGTTATCCGAAAAGTACCAAAATTTCACCTTAGGCTAAATTCAATATTTCAAATCTAAAAATGAAGTCCATTTTGAAATATAAAATATATATAATTTCAAAAGGTAGGTATTACTATTCATAATGGCTAGTTTGATTGGTTATGGTGTGTTAGAACTCGGTGTTGCATACAACACACGCTATCACATTATTCAAAGAGAAGCGTACCGTAGAAGCTTGGGGTGTTACAACATCCGATAGGGAGGCATAAAAATAATATTGGCACTAGGTTGCAAGTCTCTACCGAACTTAACATCACTTCGAGGGGGTAGAGTCACCACCTCTTCAGGGAAGAATTACATGAACTCACCAACCATACCTGATGCTTCTACCATTTCTGAGTCCACTGAAATATCAACTAAAAAATCAATGAAAGGGCTCTACTCGTCAACTGCCCTCCAAGAAACCTGGCACACCCACGAAAGTCACACATCGGCAGCCCATATCTGAAAACAAAACCCTTCTCTGGAAGTATATGATAATGGAACAAACAGAGAGCAACTAGTCGATGCCTAAAGTGACATCATATGGCTCCATATGTAGCAAAAAATGGTCCCCACAGGACAAATGTGGTCCCTACATCTGTCTACAACCACGTCAAATGTGAGAGATGCTGGTCTGACCTCCGACTGGCATACTCAAAAACAGAGGTACATAATGTCTCTCTATGTCTAGACCCAATGAATTGTCTAGACTGGGTGCAACAAATGAATGATAATCTCTTGAATCAAACAAGTCACATGCAAGAGGAATAAAAAAGATGATCGTACCTCGAACGACTTCTAGCCTTGTTGTAATTTCTACCTCTGTGGAGTGCAATTGGCCAAACATACCTCCTCTAACCCTCGACTATCGACTCCCTCCCCAACCACACCATGTTTGAGGACCCTCGGGGGTGCCCTGAGGTTAGCCTCCTCTTGTAATGTCTACTCTCGGAAGAGAGGGAGATCGATGTATCTGTTGCAGCTTTTGAAAGGGTCTAGCTAGAAACTACTTCTACTGAGGTGGGCAGTGAATCAGCCTACCCCCACTATAATACACTTGGTGAAGGAAAATATTTTGAAGGGTCCCAAGGCTGACACAAATGAGGCATCTCAGTCCTGGGCACAAAAAGAAAGGGCGTGCACAGGGATATAGATACCTGAATTTCGAGGGCCTACTCCCCACTAACTCAAACCAGGAAGGCCATAAAGATGGAGGCCAGCTACTGACAGCCTTCCCATTTGACGATCACAACTGGATCCCTTCTTAGGGAACACCTCCACGTGTGTACATCCTATCTACCACTTAATCCTTCTTCTAGACCTCCATGTATGTCGGTACAGTGAAGGGAGTAACAATATACTAAAGATAAGGTTAGAGTTCCTCCTCTATATGTCTTGCTCGAGAATTCTTATCCAGAAAGTGGTCTGGAGAAAAATGAAGGAGATAATTGAACTTGATCCCCAACTCCCTCACTGACATACTCCCCTGCTGATGGGAGAGTAGCTCCTACCACTTCCCACCTTAATCGTCGAAGAGAGGAATTATTCCCGGAACTCCTTCAAGAAGTCAGTCCCCGAAATATCATCATCCCTCCTCTCCCAAAGATAGTGCATCCACCCTTGAAGCCACACTCCCCAAATTTAAATTACAGCCAGAGGAACCCAGCACTCCATCAGAGCCTGGATCAAGGTGAAATCTATTACAATCTACTCAAGACATATCTCTGTCTCCCTGTCCGAGACTCATACATTGTACATCCCGAGGGTTTTTTGCAGAATGGCATCAATTGTATTCTGAAACTGGTCATCCTCTTTTTCTCAATCAACCCTCTACTGATCATCTTAATCATCATCCTGGGCCTCAATCGCCTGCACTACTTGTGGTCATCATCTAGGTTCCATTTCTTCAAGGTAAACGATGAATGCCTAAGCCCAAGTAGTGTAGAATATTGGTTCTAAATTTTGGTTAAACTTTTTGTTTATTCTATATCTCCAAAATACCCAATACAAATAGGTAAAAAAGTCATTATGATGTATATACCATTCCTAGGGTCTCTACCCCGCAATCAATGTAGCCTCACTTGGTCGTTCAGAAGGTACAAAGTCCTTACATCGGATCATGGGGCCCCTAAAATCCCATGTCCTAGCCGGTCTTCCCTCGCCTATTTCACATGCTAAGATTTCCTAACACAATTTCCTTACCATCCCATGAAATTCTCACCATGCCTAACTATGGACTCTATCTTATCTCTCAACATGCCTCTGATGCCATTATTTCACGAACCACCTTCACTAAAATGAGAGAAGAGACAACAGATTTCCAGACCCTTCTTTCCCCTAGTTAAAGGAGAGATAATGACCCCCAAGACCCACCATCAATAGGTCCCAGAGTGAAGACTATGACCAAGGGTATAAAATCACACAAAATATGGAAGGAATTACCATTTTTATATTTAGTGGGATTGGGAGATAAGATAGTAAATCACAAAAAACACCCAAACTAGAAGTAAAAGTAAAGCCAAAACAATTCATTCCCAGTTGCATGTAAAAATTATAAGTGCTATAAAGTATAAGAAAACTATAAAATGTAGTACCAAAATAAAAGAAAAATATCAACATCAACGGTCCTAAAATATGAGCTAATTGGATCTGGAACAGACCTCAAAGTCCTTTAGAAAATATTAAAGCAGTTTTATAGACGTAGGGTGAGTATAGAGGAATACTGAGCAGGGGAAACCAAAATCTCTCGTGCACAAGTGGGGGGGTATTCTAATGCCCCGTGAGAAAAAGAGATAACCAAAGTACATAGAAAGGAAACAATCCACCCAACCTCACCAAGGCACACTCCATAAATAACACAAGTTAGGTAAAATAATAGTAATAACACAACTATCTTTGGGTACCCCAGACCACTTTCCCACTGGTTATTGAAGACATCATACTCGTCAGACCTCTTCCACCATTCTTATCATAGTCCCACTCCCATATCGTGCCCACACGCACCTGGGCTGCAACAACCACATGTCACCAACCCAAAGAAACCTAGGACCAACCAACAACCATAACCATGCCTGCAAACACATGGCCCTAAACAACTACTACCACACCCGAAGACACCTGGGCCTCATCCTGAAGACACTTGGGATACAACCTTCCTTCACACAGCTGGCCTAACCAGCACAACTACCATACCCAGGGAATATTAGGCTATAAAGGGCCTCAGGCCTTAATAGCCTAAACAATGAGTCTTCTGATACTCGGGAAAGGGAGCAGAAAAAGAGATAATAACTAGCCACTCATAGGAGTGCTGGAAAAAACACCCCCCATGAAATGGGGGTGTTCGACACAATGTGCTAAACATGGGTGGAATACGAATAAGAAACATAAGAAATAAATTATACATATAGCTAATAAAGGACTCTTCCATACCTAGGGGTTCCAAAACCATCCCATACACAAACAACCTTGTTACTATTCAATAATAAGAAGCACCAAAACCACAATCAAGTCACAACTCATTCCTAGAAAACAATTCCCTACTGAACCCATTATTGTTTCATATTCCAGTGATTCCATTTAAAGAATTTTTCAATATTGGGAAACTAACATGCATATCCACAAGACAAGGAAAATACAACCAAGCAACAAATTAATCATTCACACCTAGTTCTCTTGTAAAGTCACAATAGAAAAAAGGGAACTATAAAATCCCTTGAAGTATTGGAACCAAACCATGCCCCAAAATATGGCCCCTCATGGCCTCAGATCCAAAAACCAATAATTGTACCATAACAGGGGATCCCATCCATATCCATTTCACCCCATAAGAATCAAGAATAACAAATACACATGTAATGAAGATAGAGAAAGGGAGTTTTTTAGATACAGACACAACATTTATTTTGTTTCTTCCTTCTTTTTGGTTAACCGGGGTGATCACATTAGGATTCTTGTTCTATGAACATTAATTTAATCAAATGATTTTACGTGATTAACCAATTTCCATGTAACATCCATTCAATAATCTTATAAGACATGGTTTTATTAGTGAGCATGGGAAGACCCCCAATAGCAATGTTTTTTGGTGTACATAATCCCATACAATTCACAACATATAATCAAGGGTAAAAGTGTAAAATAACATCAAACACACCCCTTCATTCTTTAATACTCTCTTTATTATATTCATTATTTTTTGGTTTCATCTATCCCCAATGAATAATTTTCATACCCACCCTGCATGATACATAGTAAGAGAGTCGAAAGAAGAACCCCACCTGTATTGTCAACGATCAGAGTTTTTCCCCATGCCCCAAGAACTGGGGATGCATGACTTATAGGGGAGGAACTTTGAGGACACCAAGAGTGAGTAGGAAAGGATCTAGCATAGTCGCACCACTATCCTCGGGAAGGGGGACTCCAAATGCACCAAATAAAGAAAAAGGGATTCGTCAAAGAGAAGAATGAATTCATGTGTGATAAAAAGCAAGATCCTGGAGTTAAAGGATATGAATTATGAATGTATTTAAAGGCAGATCGTGGTTTCACCAAGGGTTTGAACAGTGACACATGATGGAGAAAATAGTTATCTAATAATTCTTATCGAAGAGGTGTCCATAACAGTTGTGCATTAAAGGATTTCCTTTAATTATATTAAAACATGTAACAAGGGCGGAAGTGGGAAGTACGGGAAAAGGGTGTGACGCCCTAGGAAAATTCCACAAGTTTTTGTAAGTCAAGGGTCTCTCGGCTCTTGGGGGATTCTAGATATCATTTATGGGATTTAAAAGGCTTTTAAAGGGGGTATTAAGACACTTCTATGTTAATAGATATATTGCGGGAGTGGAAAAATATGAAATTGGAAAAAGAACGAGGGAGTGACCCTATTTGGTGAGACACCATAAGTGGTGCCACGGTCACGGTGCCATAGTCACAGTTCCACCGTTGGTGGTGCTACCATTTCAGTGTGAGAGTGTGATGGTGAGACCGTGATGGTGCCAGAGTCATGGTTCCACCCTCACAATGCCATCATCATGGTGCTACTGTGAGAGGTGCCACCATTTTTCTGTGAGACCGTGATGGTGCTACCGTTACGGTGTCACCATCCCTGTGCCACCCTCACGGTGCCACCGTCAGTGGTGCCACCATTTTTGTGTGCGGTGGTGATGGTGAGACTGCTCTAGTGCCACAGTCACGGTGCCACCCATTTTTTGGGACACCATAAGCGGTTCCACCGTTTCGGTGTGCGACCATGACAGGTTCCACCATTTCTGTGGAACTAAGTTTTTGGAAAACACCATAATGAGTCATTCTCTAGGAAATTAAAACATGTGATATATATGATATATAAAATTCTCTATAAATGTGATTTACTATTTACCTTCCTTACATTCCATCCCTCAATAAAATATAAACAATCACCATGTGTACGTATGGCATACAGCTTTCCTGAATGATATATTTAATTTTCAATATCAAACTTTTATTTATTAATATATATATATATATATATATATTTATTAAATATATATGATATTTATATAATGATTAAAGTTTTAGCGATTATTTTACCATGATATAATTAAGAGGACCAAAAATACCATAAAACATACACAAAAAACGAAGCAATTATTAACCAAAACATGATTTTAACAAGGAATGTTTAAGAAATAGTTAACAAAAGGTCATAAGTAAATTATATATTGTATTATATATATATTTATGGGACTTTAATAAATTTAATATATACTTATTTTCATTTTATAGGGGGTTAAAATTTGTATAATATAGTTCAAGAAATAATGTAAGAGATCTTTGCCACAATTCATCATTTTTGAGCCATATTTTATGCACTGATCTAATTTTCAGATGTGTATATAGTTACTATATGGAATTTTATATCATTATTTTTCTTATATTCATGATGTTTAATATTTCATTTCATAATGTACTTTATTTTGGCTTAAAAGTTTTAAATAATACCAAAGTGGTATGGGAATTCATTCTCACTTTTATTTTCATGGGAAACATGCCATATACACAAATTGTTTCTTTTAAGAAGTGCATATATTGACCATGAATGTTTTTATGATTAATATCATGAAATTATGTGATATAAATATCAATCCAATGTTATTTGTTTCAAGGATATTATGATTTGAAAAATACCAATGTGTTAAATGTGTTATGTTACAATATCATTGTTTTTCATAATTATTTATGAATAACTTTTTTATCAAAGAATATTATAATTTACCTCTAATGAAACACGTGAATTTTATTATACTATAATTATTTCAAAAATATATATTTTTTCCATTAATTTTTATCTCTTTATGGTCTCTTGATACCAAATGAATATTTTTTTTAGAAAACAAACTTTATCTTTAGTCAAAAATGATTTCTCTTATGTATCCATGTTTGCTACAAAGATATAAAGATGTTTTTTATATAATACAATTATTTTTTGATGATATTTTTACCAATTCTTTACTTTTTACAAAATATTATAAATGGAATCATCTTTTAATTTTTTGATGGAGGTTCCTTTTGAATACAGATATTTGATAAGGAATATTTTTTATTCAATACAGATATTTGATAAGGAATATTGTTTATTCAATATGAGGAATTCTTTGGACTGGTAATAAATAGGTTGCAGACTATTTAAGGTAAACCGTATGGGTTGGGTACCAGTTAATGAATGCCCCACAAAGCATTGAGAGTATCATGGGGTGAATTATTTGTCCAAATTAGATGGGTTTCAACCTGATATTCTAAACCATATTATGAAAGAACCTGATAGTAATGGTTCCACATACCTAGGAAACATACCATCCAATAATTAATCATTTCACTCATTTAGTTTTATTTATTATTAATATATGATATTTTTCATCGTCATATCAATGGATACATTTGATTTATAGTTCATTAAATAAATGGCATGTTTTTCAATTTCTTACCCCAATATAGTTATTTTTCTTTATCATGTTATTTGAATGGAATGTGTTTTTAGTTACTAACTTTCCATAATGTTTATTCACACCCTTATCAATATTTTGATTAGATGATATATGTGTTCAATTATTTACCATTCCATGATTATTATTCTCATTGATTCTTTACTGATTATGTTATACTTTACAGTTACTAGTCAATTGTGCTCACCCTTATTTTGTTTCCTTTCTGCAAGAATCTAAGAATTATACTAAGAAATATATACATGGATACGCTAGATAGAATACAATTTTCCTTGAAATAAATATAATTATGTTGTAATTGTTGTATTAATTTTTTAAAAAAGACTCATGTATGTATCCAGTTAACCAACACTACTAAAATATTCAGTTTTATCAGATTTTATTTATTTTAGTCATTCCAATGTAATGGTAGTACCCACCATCTCAAGGATTTTTAGGGTTGGGGGGCTATAGTGTTTGTATTTCTATATAAGATTTCTTTAATTATGTAAATATTTGTGTGTGTGAAATTAATGTATATATATATACATACTAGTTTGATATATGTTAAAATGAACAATGAGATCATATAAAATCTAACTTCTATTAAAGAAATAAATAATAATAATTAATGAATCTTGAAAATAAATAAATGTTATTAATTATATAGATAATTTTATAATGTAAAAATGAATATTTATATATATTAAAATTGAAATGAATACAAAATTATTATCAAAATTATAACCATATTAAAAAAATTTAATGTTAATGAACAAAAATGTATAAATAAATGTTACGAAACTAGATAAAATTACAAAAAATTATGCAATGAAAAATTGAAAATAATTTTTTTAAAAAATAATAAATATATTAATTAATAATTATGATTAAAGACCTTAAATTAATATAAGTATAACAAATTTGGAATTTATAAATACATATAATCAATAAATTATTAAAAAAGTAAGCAAAAAATTAACATTATCAATAAATGAATTATATTAATCAAATTAATTTTAAAAATGTTTGAAATTTAATTATATATATATATAATTAAATAATTAATATACTATATATTACTGTGTATATTAAATTTATTTTTTAAAATAATTTTATTCGTTTTTATTAATTATAAATTGCATATTAATTGTGTAATTATATAACTAATTAATACTCTATTTATTACTATATATATTTTAGCTTTCATAACTTTATTTACAATAATTTTTTTGGTTGGCCCAGTCCACCTAATAAACTCGCATGATTATTTTTTATGTAAAAAATAAAATATGTTAATTACGGTAATTCAAACAGTATTAAACACATTAAATATTAAAAAAAATTAGTAAAAATTTAATCAGTGAAATGTTTATTAATAAATATTAATATATTTAATATATATAAATATACAGTAATAAATAGTAATTTAATTATTTAAAAAGTTTATTATGTATTTAATAAATAGTCATTTTTATTAATTTTAAGTATTGAATTGAATATTTAATTGTATAGCCAAAACATTTTTTTAATATTTTAAATTTTAATTAAAAAATTACTATACCATTTCTTCTAATATATATACTTATATTAAATATATATATATAATAAAATAAACAATATAATATTTATTAATAAATGTGAATAATATATATATATATATATATATATTAAACTTCATGTTTGGAATCCTGGTATCCTTTTTGACATTAAAATGTATATTCGGGTTCCAATTAAAAATGATAATGAAACTGAGGTGGAAAGATCTAGTAACATTAATGTACTTTTTGTAGAAGTGGATTTGTGCTCTACTTGAGTCGATATAGACATTAGTTCTACTAATGATAATGAAACTGATTTGAGAATTGAGTATGAAAAGATAGCCAGATTTTGTATGGATTATAAGTTCATGGCCATGACATTTAAAATAGAAGGAGATCAATTTTTGTGATATTACCTCTATGTGAGTGTACGATGCAAATTAATGATTTAAAACGTCTTTATGCTCGAAATCTAATGCTCAATGTGGTTTTAAAATTACCAGTCATGATCATCCTCAAACTAGAGGACATGTGAAATTAGAGGGAGAGTGTCATAGCCTTGAGGCTTGTCCAAAAAACATTTGAGTTTCATTGAATGATGTTTCTAATTTTGGGAATGAAAATGCCTATTTAATAAATGGGGAAAAGTCTTTTCTATTTGATAAAGGCAATAATTAGAAGGAATGAGATGATGTTATTGATTACCCTAAACCATTTGGTAGGAATGCCTCTATATGTATGTGGGGAATAGATTATAATGTGTATCATGCTACCATGTCATGAGAGGTGATTGTGGATGAAGGGTTGTTCTCTTGAACTGATGAAGTAATGGAACAAGATTTAGCTGATCAACAGCTCTTCCAAGGGAGAATTATTTCTTTAAGATATTAAATAGTTAAACAAAATGTAGATGAGGAGGTGAATAAAAATTATAATTATATAATTCTTGTTCAATTATATGATTTTTTTGAGAATTATTTGGGGCTGAGAGAGGTTGTGACTTAGGAAATAGGTTTGATGGATGGTCCTAAGGGTAAGATCCCCTTAGCATTTCCGAGTTCCCCACATGAAAATCATGATTCTGATCCCACATTATATCACTCTAAAAGAAGTGGAAAACATATTACTACCTGTAGAAGTGTAGAGTCTTATATATCTAGTTTTTCAGATGATCCACCAATGATTAATAATATTGAATTGGTCAGTCCACTCATGGTTAAAGATCTCTCATATATCAAACATAAGGATGTTTTCTTTAAAACCATGGGAGAAGGGCCTCCTTAGATGTTGAAGATCATTATGACGTTATCAATATGTATATATTAGGGTCCTAAGAAATTATTTTAGGTGGTCACTATAGTATGAGATCCAGTGGTACAAATACAATTTTGGACCATGTAAGTATGAAGGAAGGTGGATACCTTGGGAACGTAAACGAATCTATAACTGAATACATAACAATTTCTTTGATTTATGATAATTCTTTGAGATCAACCCTGAAAAATTGAAGATATGATCATGCATAATATACCCATCTATAATCAATTTGGAGCTCTTGTCTTGTAAATAGTTAATAACAAATGAATTTTAGATGGATAATAGGAGTAAGACTGCTTGCATAAGGTGGTCTCCAAAGACATTGGTGTTGCAGACTTGGGTGAAGCATATTCAGATGAAGGTGATGAATGTTGGTAGAGATTGAATACCTGGAAGAGTCCTAACATAACCTATGTGGGTGATTTTTATTATTAGTGATTATTAGGGTATTTGAAGATTGTGTCTTTCAATATATTTTATTTATGTTTTTGATGGCCCTGATTCAATTTCTCATAACTTCTCCATACTATACCTTTTTATTTTAATTAATGGGACTGGTCCTTATGTAAATTCCTAATCTTGTTAAAAACATTAAAATATATTTTTCAATAAACATTAAAAAATATTATACAGAAGAAATTAATATATATATATATATTATTTAACATTTTCATATATATAAATATAGAAATATAATTTTATATAAATGTTAAAAAATATAAAACAAATAAAAATTATAAATTATGTAATATATATATATATATATATATTTAATATTAATATATTTATATCAATATATTTCTATATCTATCAATATATATTTTAGTATATTAATATTTAATATGTTAATATATATTATTATATAATAAATAATAATTTAATTCTAAAAAATGAAAAAATATGAATCAATACTGAAATTGAAGATGTTTGAAAAAATATTAAACAAATAAAAATTAAAAACAAATAAATTTAATATATATTACTATTTAAAATATTTATATATATCAACATATATATTTTCGACATTAAATAAGAATTTAATTTTAAATTTCTTTTTCGATTCAACTATTCCTCAAGGAAGACCCATTAAATTGAATGATGAAAAGAAGAAGGTGGGTCAACTACTAAAGGGGTCCATGGAGAGAGAACAATGGAGAGAAAAGAGTGGGCTAAGGCCAGTGAGGGCCCATGTTTATAGGAACATTTTCATTTAGGCTTTTGTGGAGATTTTATGTGGAAGGACATCCCCAAAATAGGCTTTTAATGTTGTGATGCCACAGAATGATATAAAATAATGTGGATGATCTTGCACGTTATTTATATAGGGATTTCATGTATGTTATACTAGATGTTTCACTAGTTTTTATCAATATGACTTTTATCGGTTCTATAAAATGCAATGATAACGGGTACCCTTGATCATTGCTTCAAAAAAAACACTGATAAAGGGAACCCCTTATCATCAATTTTAGCTTGCGCTGAATAATCCCAAACTCTAATTGTGTCAAGTATTGTGGTAACATATTTTTTTTCTCATTTTGTCTTCATTGATACATAAATTATTAACCTATCATTATTTATGAGATTTATATACTTCCTCTTATACATGTTATATCAAGAATATTTTTATATTCATGTTTTTTACTGTTTTATTTGAAGTTGTTATTTATTAGGTCTATTGATTCAAAATATTACCAATGATGTAAGGAATTTTCATAACACATTTATTTACATGGGAAACATGAATTATGCACCACTCATTTGTTTTGTAGTTTATATACTACCTATGAATGTGTTTAATAATTCTTCTCATAAAATTATGTGATATATCTAATGTTATTTAATTTACTAAGACTATGATTTATAATATATCAATGTGGTAAAGGTTTTATCTTACAATCTCATTTTTTATCATTATTATTTATGACTAAGTGTATGATAATGAAATATTATGATATACCTCCCATGAAACACAAGAATTTAATTAGGATATGGTTATTTCATAAAAATACATGTTACATTTTGATTTCACACTCTTTAGATACTGAAGATACAAAATGAATGTTTATAGGAAAAATGGAATTTATTTATCGCTTCTTTTGAAAATGATTTTTCTTCTATGTACATTATTTCTAAGATTGTTTTAAAGAATATTTTTTACTATTCTTTAATGACAATTTAAATAAGAATTTACCCATTTTGTAGTTTTAAAAAAATATTTTAAAATGAATCTTATCGTCTTTCTCCGAATATGGGGGATTTTTAATTATACAAAAAATGTGAAAGGAATATTTCTTTCTAAAAATGTATGACATGAATGGAATTATCCAACATTATAACTGATCAATCATTTATAGATTACATTTTATATTTCCAAATATATTATTAATAAATAATAATTTAAAATGTTTTTTTTTAGTTTTTAGTTTGGAAATGATTTTTTCAAATTGGAAGGTATACTTTCCTAATGAAATGTGACATGTGATCTTTAAAAGTCAATTTCCATATGTTATGTCATACGTTGATGATACATCTGATTTTATAGGGATATAAAACAATTATACCATCCATACTGTTTCTCTTGATGGTTTGTGTTTATGACGATATGTGGTTTATGAATCCTCTTTCTTTTGTATGGGTTATACTATGAAGGAATGTTTATGAAACTCGTTTCCTATTTATGGGTTATGATATAATGAATGTTTAATGAAATAAAAGAATAAAAATGTATGGATTATATAATGGGTGGGACCTAAGTCTCTCTGTAATGAATTTGGTAATGATGGATGGTTCATGAGATAGTTATGTAGTTCTTGAACCCATTTATTTGTTCAAACTATTTTTAATAGACAAACATTCATTTCTATAAGACTAAATGGGGTATTTTTTTCATGTCTATATGATTAAACATGGTCATAGTTTTCATTTCCACAATATTAATCAAGAGCATTATATTCTGGTCCATATGATTACACATGGGGCTGGTTACATGTCCATGTGTTTTTAATGGGGCCTCATTTCTTTTCCATAACATACTAAGTATACCTATTAAAATTTATACATATTCAAAATGTTACATGATTAGGTTAATGAAAAAAATATATTTCTTATGATAATGTTATGATCTCCTGGATTATTTTATCGATTCCTTTATGAATAAATTCTTACGAACTTCCAATATTTTTTCCATGATGAATTTTTATAATATATGATATGTAGGGTATTGTTTTAAAATGTTTAGATCATATTATTGTACCCTTTTTTCTCATTTTAGTATTATGTGATCATTTATATCCACATTGTTTACCCTACAGAACATTTGATCTAACCCATTACTATGTTTTGTTCCCTAAGTTATGAAGAAAGGTTTTAATTTAGGTATGTCTATAAAGAGTAATAAATGGGAAGAACTTTTTGGGAGATGTTGAAGATCATTTATAAAATTAAAAAATAATGTTTCTCTACAAAAAAGTTGAAAAAAATTAATAATCTTTGAGTATTTATTTTGAAATTATATATAATCTTTATTTAAAAGGATTTAATATTTATATATGAATATCTTGGGTTGTCATATAAGAGGTGGTAATTTCAACAATGAAAAGGAATTTACACAATTATATGTAGGTGAAGTAGTAATGTTTTGAGCAATTTTAAAAATTTTTGTTGAATCTAAGAGATTAATTAATCATCTATAATCCACCATGGTGGAAAAAGTTTAATAGATTATCATTTTTTATGTGAGATTCCAATTATTGGATTATCCTCATAGTTTATGTCAAAAAAAAAAAGAAATTATTCTACTTCCAACTCATGAAATTATTTTACAACATTATTAACTAAAATATCAACTTATAATAACCTATGAATCTCTTGAGGAGTAATATCAAGATGATTGAATCTACTTAAACATTTGATGGAATTATATCAATTTCAACACAATTTTCAACTAGATGAGTCATAGAAGAAAAATAAGAATAAAACCATTGTCTTCTTAACATGTACCCAAATATGGATATAGACAAACCATATATGGAGGCACATATATACCATCACCTTAAGACAATGATTTTCCATAGAACCAGTCATGTATTGATTGATATCATATCAGTTGTTTTCAATAAGAAGGATATCTTTAGGATGGATATAGTTACAAATATACCATCATCATAAAGTGCATATAGTTTATGAATACAAGTTAATGGGATGTCTCAAAAACATATTCTCTTACAATGATATAGGAATATAGAATATGGTGGTATATGTAATATCACCATTAGTTAATGTTAGTATAAATGTATATGAAATGGGCCTCCTTGTAGATGTGTTATCATAGATTGATATAGGTGGGCCAATTATGGAAACACATGTACCATAACCATAATCCAGGGTTAGTCCACTTGGTAATGATATGTGTTTCCTCCAGTACCTTTTCTATTTGATGGATATTGGAAGGTAAAATAAAATAAAATATTTATCTTCATTGTAAGATATGTTTGGTCTATTTGGATATGAGGGAGTTAAGTGAACTAGTGTAATGAAAATCATAAAGGGGATATTTTTAGTTGATGAGTTCAATGATCAAAAGGTATGAAGAACAATAAAATCATATTTTTTTGGGATTCATAGGTTAATTAATTTAATAAATGAGAGGAATGTGATGGTTCGATATCTTTTTTATAGGTCAGTTGTCCTAGAGACATTAGATAAATGTTTCAAGATCCAGATGGTGGTCACTGTAATATTTAATACCGGTATTTATTTTCCCAAAATTTTTAACTAATACCTATATATAGGGAGACTTAGTGGGTATGAATATGGATTTTTCTCAAGATTACCCTTTGTAGGTTTTCAATATGAGTTTTTTCACTGTTTTTCTTTTTCTCAAAATGATGTATATTTTTCATAGGATATTCAAGGTGAATGAATAGAAATTATAGACTTGAATTTTTTCTAGGATGCCCTTTATGGGTATTCAATGTTTCTTCCCTTTGGTAGTTTAGGGCTATGCATGACCGAACAATTAAGACATATATTTAAGTTCAGACTACTTTGACTAGATGTTGTGAAAATTTCTATATCTAGGGAAAAGTAAACATGGCATGAATAGAGAGCCCAAAGCTAATATAGGTGATTTAATAGTGGGATCCATGTAGGTTAATGTTATAATGATTAAAAAAAGTATCTATGGTATAAGGTCACACAAATTTGACATAATTAAGAGTAAATCCCCATAGTAACAAGTGAGAGGTAAATATGACGTGAATATAAACTCACTATTGAGATAACATAAAATTTTTATTATAATTACTATCTAAAAGGAGATTTAATATATATAATATTTTTTCCATATCATTAATATAGAGTAGGACTTGGTTGGGGAATTTTTTTTCCTAGAATTTGATCAGACCCAATAGAGGTCTTGTAGTCACATATGAGAAAATAACTTTGGGTTTTCACTCCAACTATTTAAGGACATGAAAGGTAGACCATTATGCTATGTAGTAAAATTTAATATGATTAGGATTAAAAATATTTGAATTTTACAATAAGATATGATTTTCCTAGGTCAATTGATTTTTCAGCGGAGATACATACCCAACTATGAGAGGGTACAAAAATAGTTTTTCACAATTTTTCTCTGAAAATGGGTATGATGTAAATTGTTTTAAAAAAAGGTATTAAAATAATACTAGATAAATTGGTTGTCAAAATAATAAATCCTAGAAATAGTTTTATTGATTAAATAAAAAAGATATTTAAGTAAAAACCAGTAAACCATTTGTAATTGAAAAATTATCTCAATATGAATAAGATATAACACATGGCCTCATATGGCCTCCCCCATAAAGAAAACAAATATCCTATGTAACTGAACAGATATGTAGCATATCATTACCTAGAAGAGGTTTATTTTTTAAAATTTAATACACACACTACCACTTTCTATTAAATGTGGACATGAGAGAATATTCATAGTGTTTTGGAGATACCAAGAGGGGATATCAACTCAAGTCTATGAGTTGGGGAATATTCAGAAATTAAAGGAATAGAGTTGGTTCATAGAGAAAGGTGATCATATAAGTTATAAATCAACATATATATTTTCACTATGTATTAAACAAATAATTTGGGAAAATGGATATGGTAAAGTATTAATTTAGCACCCCAACATGAGAAATAGATTTTGTTTGAAGTCCAAGTACATGGTATGATCAAAATAAGATTCTAGGATGGGTATATGATACATGATATAGGTATCACTATGCATCCTAGAATAAAAATAATAAATCCTAATATTGTTCTAGAATAACCATGGAATAGATTTTTTTCATGTATAAGGGATAAGATACGATCTCATTATAGCATTGGGTATACACGAATTATTTTTTGAATGTATGTTCATGGATATGGAATCACACACTAGATAATATAATATGTATATATCATTCATTTGAGGTGGTTTGGTAGTACGATATAGACCACTATAATTAGTTTTATGGTAAGGCATGATGGAACATATGCAAGAATGGGTTTAAAGGGTAGTGGAATTTTTAATTTGGACCAAGGTAGGTGTCCCAAGAATAAATATATATATTCGATGATAATATATTAAAGCCATGAATAGTTACATCATTGTGCATCTATATATATATGGATCATATATTGGAGATAAATATCTTGACTGAATCCCTATATAAGGTAAAGGATAAACTAATTCAGCGTCAAAATATTTTTGACTACATGCCAATATATGTCAGTGCTACTCAACACATTGGGGTTCCCCAATGGTAGTAATATTATTATGTTTGAGGGCCATTTAAAATTTTTTAACACTAATTTGTATTGATAAATTTTTTAACTAGAAAACTGGTCTTTCTATTAACTAGTAGCATAGTTATTGAAATTAGGAAATCATCCTTTTTTTAGTTTTGTTTGGGATTTTGGAAATATATTAAAACTCAACTGTATCTATTTTTTCTTTATGGGGAAGATATTAGTGATCCAAATAGGGTATCCAACTTCTCAAATGAATTTTTACTTAATGAGGTCATTAAATTTGGCTTCAAACATGGCTAGATGATTCATATTCATTCTCATTGTATCTTAATAGTATCTACGGTGGTTATATTGTAGTCCTAAATTATTGGTATCCACATGGGGATCAAATTGGGGAAATATGTATAATAATAGGATAACACATCTGTTGTTGTTTAAGTAGAAATATATATTTCTCATATACTCTAGGAGTCATGCTAGTATTTCTTGGTATGTTTGGTATATATTCATCTATACCTTACTACAATAGTCATATCACATTATTGGTGGTTAAAATGCCTTCCCTAATTTCTATATGAGAATCCCCAAGATTTTTTTACTCTTTAAAAAACCATAATAGGAATAAAATTTACTAAAATCTTGAGATTTAGGAAAATATTAGGTAATTATTATTAAGGGAATTTCATTTTCTATAAGGATTACATCTATCATCTAATCGACTATGATATTCTATTGTAGATAATACCTTTGGAATAGTAGATACTTTTCCCAACCATTGGTCCTCTATTCTCCTTCTATAGTTGATGAATTTTTTATAAAATAGAGTTGCTTGTGTGGTATAAATATTAGTTAATATTCACCTCAAGTTAAAGACCAGTAAGGGGGAATGATCTACAAAGGAAATTAGTGGGAAGTGCATACTCCTCAAAAAGCTCACTCCACAAGTTCATAGGAGTGGTTCCTGTGATATTATGGTTGAAAATCTAGATTGATTTATCTACCACCAACTATTTTATATATTTTTAAAGAATCATACATCTATATAAGAAGGCTCAAATGAATTTGAGGGGTAAATTTCATCATAAAAAATACAAACATTCACATTTATATAATAATTCAAGAATTAATGGTGCAATGAGGGAACTATTATGTACATATAAAGTCATGACATTACATGAAAAACAATTAATACTGTGTATTAATAAGCCACGATGAACTCAAAATCAAATATGTGCTCCTAAAATTGGGTAATGTGTTTGAATATCCCAAGAAGTTTCTTCTCACTCTTATTTAATCTAAGAATGGTTGTGTTAGATAATGATAGAATAACATCACTATAACCCTATAATTGGAGATTTTTAACTAGAATTTTGTTAATTATAGAGCCTTTTTTTATTAGGGAATGATGGATATTGTTATTTTCAATCTTTAAAAAATATACATATGTTTGATATGTCCCTAAATAGAGATTTATCAATCTGGTTCTATAAATAAAATAATCAAGTGGTAGTTGGTAGAGTATGTTTTTTCATCAAATACCTCATCCGTAGATAATCCATCCTCAAATTCATAAAGTGTTATATGGCATCAATGATTGTTTCTATGAGATAATTTTATAGATGGAGTGATTCTAGAATTGAGATCCTATATGAGACTCTAAATATGTGTTTCAGGATAACATATTTATGGACCATGGGGATATGGTTGCTGTCATAGGGATGCTCCATGACACAAATCTTATGCTCTAAGGCAGTTTTGATGATAAATCTTGTGATTGAAAATAATTAGGGGGTATTATTTCCCCAATTGTGGTTTTGTTAATATGTCCTTAAAATATTATAATGTTTACTAGATAGTTTAATTCTTTCTATCTAATATTATAATATTACCATATCCAAATGACATTTAGAAATCTCAGGATCAAATTAGTTCATCAACTGGGCTCACCAGAGTTGTTACCTTTAGGTTCTGGATGCAACCTTGATTCTAATAAAAACATCACATGATCATTAGGGTCCCATACACTTTTATTCCAAAATACCTCTATGGATCCTTACTTTATTATAGGAAAAGGATTTAGGTACATTTTCTTCTTTATCATCACCAAAGGGGTCCATCAAGAGAATTTAATTGATAAAAGATTTTTAAGACTCCACGCATAATAAAGGATCCATTTGGAGAGGATTTTTTGTACTCCTAGGAATTGGGGTAGGATATATAGAATGAACATGATTAGTTTGAGAGTTATAAAGGGTTTATATACGATGAATTGTTCTTCCTTCACTAGTTATTCATTCATTTTGAATAATATAATGAATGTGTCATAGTTAGTTCTGTATAGGGAATTAGAAGTACATATAGTTGATTTATTTATACCCAAAAAATGGTTTTAACCTGGATAAATAATTTCATTTTCCTCCAAGATAAAATTTATATTTATTGTTTTCTAAAAATTCCATTCATTTTTTATTTCATTTTTCTGGAGGGGTGAAGATGTAGGTTAGTTAGGTTAGGGATTTCACAAACATCATTTACATGAAGTCAAATATTTTATAGAGGATATACTTGATGATTAAATAATATTGTCTTTCTTTCCCCAATTATAAGGTCGGTAGTTAGTGTGGACATGGATACCAAATTCATTGTCAATCCAAACTTTAAACAGTTTAGCAATGTTTTTATCCAATGCAGTGACAAAGTATCCCAACACGTCATATTTTTTGAATGAATAATCTTTATTATATTTATTTTAAAATTATGAGAAACCCTAATATTTATTTCATTATTATTAGGATTTTATTTCTACAACATTGGTACATGAGGAGGTTCCATGTGATATTGAGTGGCCATAAGTGTTAGAGCAGGAATCAATTTTAGTTCTAGATTGATGGTCACAATCTCTAACAAAACTCTTTGGTTAAGCTACCAATATTAGCTGAGATTTTAATTTATAGTGTGGAATAGAATCTTCTAGCCACTAGGCCATTACTATCAACTCCTAAAAAAACACTATGATATTTTAGTGGAATAACAAATGTCAATAATTAATTGTAAATATTTTCTATACAAATATTCAATATTCTATCCAATAAGAGTTTCATGTTCAGTGAGTAAGTCAGTCTCTTCCACCTAACAATTAAATATGAGAACCTCTCATATTTACAGTATTTATAATTTAATAGATCAATTATTTTCACATTCTATAGTATAAAACTGAATTGGTATTGGAATTTATAAAATAATAATTACCAATTAGAAATACATCCAAATGGTAAGTTACTATACTCGGGGAACAATTTTACTTATAGTGTCTTCATGAAGATTATATGCCTTGACACTTCCTACTATTCATTTATTTCAATCATGGTACCACACTGTCACACATTGTGTGTGAAATTATTCTATGGGTTTCTCTTATTATAGAAGGTTAGAAAGGTATGATTCAAAAAGTTAGATAGATGGGGAGTTGCATCAACCAATTCAAGATATGGATTCTTTCATGGATACAATAGTTCATGTCTCCCCTCTATAGCCTCCATCTGAGTATAATTGGACAATATGGATTTTTGGAGTTCTGGTGGTACTATTTTCATGGTTGACACCCATGCATGGAAAATAACTGGGGCATAATATAAATGACCCACATGAAATTTTGGTAGAAATCCATTTTGATCCATTCTGGGGTATTTTAATTGAAATTATTGTACAATCTATCCTAGTATAGGAAATTGCTGACAATCACCTACCATAGGAGTCACCTATACTGGTTGTTTTATCCCATAGTTAGTCAGATGAATAGATTCATTCCATATCACATGTGATGGTCTTTCTAAAATGGATTTTTTGAAAAGGGGATGGGTTAGAATAAACATGGTATTTGTATTTAGTGTGAATTTATCACTTTATTAACTCTAAATTAAGTCACTTAACCCCTTATAACTCAATTTCATTTAATGTTAGCTTCACCTTATATAAGAAAACTTTAAAAACATGATCATTGGGTGGGATGTAACAGCACAATTCCCATTGTCATTAGATGAGGCACACTAGGAAAGAAGTACTAGATATTTTGATCCATTGAGTATAAATTTAGTGTTTGATATTCAATACACCTTCAGGAAATTCAATAAAACAATTATTTAAATAGATGTCTCTTCATTATGTCCCTCAACATTAGTGTCACAATATGTGTCATACATGGGGTTTTCACTGAAAATTTTCTCTAATATTAATTATGTAGTATGTATCATGTATTCATCCTTATTATATTATTATGTTTATTTCACGTCTTTAAAATATCCATCAAGCAGATGGTCACAGTCCAAAAAAACATTGAATTTCATATAAATACATTTTTAGTTGTGACCACCATGAGGATTCTACCATGCTTATCAACATACCCCAAATAGTATTTTATTTAGGGTAACCATAAGAAAATTCCATACATATTACACCAAACATGCCCTCAATGACGATGTAGAATCAGACGAGGTTATAAACAATGGAGTTTCTTTGTGCGGTTATCCACTTAATCAAGTGGAGGTCAACCTCCATTTAGTGGGATGTGGTAATAA
The DNA here is from genome assembly GCA_963277665.1 of Viscum album. Lineage (NCBI taxonomy): Eukaryota > Viridiplantae > Streptophyta > Magnoliopsida > Santalales > Viscaceae > Viscum > Viscum album. The sequence goes on along the minus strand of OY728133.1, from coordinate 1,229,600,215 downwards.
TTACCTTATCCAAGTATAAAAGGGTTTTATTTTCCCTTACACTATTATAACTATGATTTGATATTGATTTAAGGATCTAAGGGGGGTGATTGTGAAAAACTATACCAATCAATAGGGGATGGGGTTACATTTCTATTTCCACTATTGAAAACACTATATGGCCTTATTATCCTTTGGTAACTTTTACTAGGTATAATTTATGTGTAGTAGATAATCTGGGAATGATCCTCTTTCCATTTAGGAGAAATATATTGTATTGGGGTTCAATTTCCTCAAACAGGACCCTTGTTTGGATTTCATAGATTCTTGTTAAAAGGGGTTATCAATGAACCTCTCTCACCAATACACAATATCTAGAATCTAGGGGCGAGAGGATTTTTTGGACAAACACGGTATTATATGAAACTGTAGGTCCTAAAAATTATCCTAAATAAATGAAAATAGAAGTTTCATTCTCCGATAAATTATTTTATCGACTAAGTGGGGTAAATTGAAATGATGTGTATTCAACCAATCCCATAATGAGTATATTTGACGAGGAATCATTTATTACCCAAAAAATGTTTTCATCTATTGAGGAATTAATATTAAAGGTCATTTCTATTCTTCAATGATTTTGGGTTTCATTCCATTTGTAAGGAAAAAATTCAGTCTTATAGTGGAGCTCTCTCATCACCTTAATGTGATTGGCATTCTACCCATAAGATACATAATTTTTTTTCTGGACATGATGAACTTGATCCATATGCTCTTTAATAGAAAAACATGAAATTCTCTGTTAATTATGATGGATTGTTATACCCTATATTGGGAATGCTCTAGTATATGAATGATATGTTTCTTTTAGATAACTCTTCACATACAACCTTATCATTCTCCTCATCTTTAGAGATGGGTAACTTTACCTAATATCATGAATGTGTTTTTTAAAAACTTCCTTACTGAGGAGAGTGGGATCATTTAGAATCCTAATAGCTGTGATAAATGATATATGATTTATGAGGGAAAATATTTTGGATCATTGTATACAATAAATCATTAATGTGGTGAAACACTTCTAATTAATGTGTAGGAATTGGGTGTGGATAGCCTCTACATATCTAGTGCATATTTATAAGAGGGAAAACATTGAAGAATCCCTAAATTGGGTAGAACCTCATGTTTATGAGATTAATCATTATAGGTATGGAATTCAAAATGATCACCATAGGCAAGAGTTTCATAATTATGTTGAATTTCGCCATTATGGAGAGGACTACTATTTTAGTTTGGGGCACTATTAAAAGAAGGGACTTGGAAAAATATGACCTAGAGAGGATATCAAGGGTGATAAATCTTCTTATAAAGGGAGGATATTCATTATTACCAATATATAATTGGTTTTAATGGGCATGATTTCCATTTTGGTAGATATTTAGGTTATTGGGAAGAATGTTTAACTTGAAGGTTGAAAAGGGATGATGAATGAAATGTTGTGTGGTACCCATTACACAAATTTATAAACCTAAAATATATTTTTTGATAATGGAAATTTGGTTTTCTATAGAGAGGTGAGTGTTGTGGGTGTGTTATTCTCTTCTTTATGGGTCTATGCATGTGAAAATAGAGCAAGAATATTATTGCAGATGTGATTGAGTTGGTTTTAGATTGATTATTAAAAATATTTTCCTAACATTGGATATTCCCCAATTAACTATTAAATAATTATTCAATAGTACTCTCATGATATATTGAATTATCTTAGATCTCAACTAATTACTATCACTTGGTGATCTTTCAATTATTAGTGAGATAAAATGATCAAAAAAACCACAGCTCTTACATTTTCTATTTATTTAAAACCTCCAATTTTTAAATGATCAACCACAGTACTAATAATCATAGGATCTAAAGAAGATCAATGTCTCCCATGTATGAAAAATCAATGTATTAAATAAGAATAATTAAAAATTAATAGAACAAATAAAATCTCATAATATCTAAAATAATAAAATAATCACATTGCCAGGAACATAATAGTTTTAAAAATAATGAATAAAATAAATGCATTAGATGAACTGAATTCATAATATCCCCCAACTCTAATGAATAATAACATTTATATAAAGTCTTTAGGGTTCTTATAATGTGCTTCATCATCCCCACCTTTCATTTACTTGACTCATTCTTCTCTTTATCCTTACAAATTTTTTAGACCATTGAAAATTATTCAAATTTAATTCCCAACTCAGTCTTCGCCAATTTATGTTATGTTTATATCTCAAGGAATGTGATTTATATAGATTGGAATCTCAGATCATCCACATCATTCATTACATTCCTCCTATGATCCCATTATCCTACATCATTTATATTTGAACTACAATGTTATTTGAGTGTTTATTCGTGATTTTATTGAATGAGTGGAAATGGGTATTAATTTTATTTTAGGTCTATTTTTTCCTATTTGAATAATTTGGATTTTAATCCCCATTGCTAAATTTAGTTTATTTCTGGGATCAAACACATGTAGGGAAGTCATGGTTGATTGGTTTTTCATATAAAACCTATTAAAATCTAATGATAGCTTAAAATTATTAATAATTAAATTTATATGTATTCATATGGTTGATCAAATACTAATGATTGGTCTAGGAATGATTAGCTAGAATAATCATGTGTTCAACTAATCCTTGTGGTTGACTGTTTTTTCCATTATCTCTTAAAAGGAATGTCCGGTTAGTTGATTACTTTGTATAATTTTCAACATGGTTAATTATATAGTAGATTCACTATGTGGTCAATCAGATCAACTCTTGCAGTATCTTTTCAGATACTCATGAGATGATTTTTTTATTAATTATATAGGGTTGTGTCATGTTTACATAGATAAGAACCTTAATTTAGTGATGTTCATATAGGTTTTGGACAATCCTTATGAAGACGTGTTGATGCTTACACAGGTAAAACATTGATAAATATTTTTCTTCACCGACACATCATGAAAAACATGTTTAATATAGAATTTTTCCAAGAAATTCTAAATTTATTTAAACATATCAAAACAAAATTAAATTTATTTTAACAATTAAAACAAAAAAACAAGATCAAGGTTTAAATTATCATATAAATCCTAAGATCCATAGACCACAAAAAATAAAGTTTTAATTAAATTTCCTTTTAAATAATTTATTTCCAAAATTAAAAAATAGTAATTATTTTATTAGATTTTATACAGGTTATGTGTTAATTTACATTAAAAATTAGTTTGAAATTATAATTTTTTTCTCTTGTTACCCCCACATAAAATATTTCATTCTTGGGAAATAAAAGGAATTTTAATTATATAAAAATATTATTCATACATAGTTTTACGCCCATAAACTATTTCACAGGAATAAAATAAAAAGATTAACCATAATTTGAAATATCATTTCTCCTCTATGAATTCATGATTATATAAAAACACTTATTTATTAAAATTTTCTAGTCATCGATTTTTTAAATAGAAAAATAATGGTATAATCAAAATTTTAACATGTGGTCCCTTCCAAAATCCATATCTTCCTAGATCCATTTTCAAGGTATATATTCACAGTTATATTATACATTCTAAATTATATTCATGTATAAAATATTCATTTTATGTTTAAATGTTTATAATTCCCTATATCTTATAATTCCATTTTTAAATTATTGGTCATATGATTTTCCACAGTCATATTTTTGAAAAGTAATATTTGGGTGACTGGTGCTTACCCCAGAACTAAAACAACCACAGACTACAGGTTCCACTTCGAACTAATTGTATTATATTGGGTATATAAGTTATTATTGGGAAACTAGATCTTAGGTATTTATAACAATTATGTTATGGAAAAAACCCACACATTCATAGGTGGACTTAGAGTTACTTCTAGATGAGTTCATATTTTTTATTTTACTCTAATTCATATGAGATATCCAAATGTATTTTTGAGAGGATCATAGAGGTGATAATCAATCATTATGTTATTATTACTGAGGATTGATTCTATTACTCCAATTTAATTATGTTATGATTTTGATTCCATAATACTATGAATAATATACATGAATTTCCTATTTTTCAAGAAAATAATATCAATGAAATAAAAATAAATTCACTAATAAATCATCTAATTCTAAAAATTTTAGATCTAATTAAATGCTTTAACTATATAATTGAAGTTATTTTTATAATGGAAATTTTTGGGGATTAATATATAATATTTTAAATAACCAAAATTTTTTAATGAAATATATGACAACATATACAATTTTTAATAATATATTCTAAAAAAATACTGTTGAATTTTTTGGATTCAGACCAAAACAAAATAAATAAAGAAAAATAATATTTAAATCAAAATATAGTTTCTCCTCTTTTATTTCATTCATGATACCAATCAATTCTAGATTCATTCTTTCAGGGGAAAATATTTATAATAAAAGGAATCTAGACTATTATGAAGGAATGAGGCAACATGGTTTCCTATTATTCAATAGTATTAGGGAGGAGCATAGAATCATATATTTGTTATTTCCATAAATCCTCATGCTATTATATTGGATGTTTTACATTCTCCTTAAATAGATACTTCGATTCATCTCCTATGATCATAATTACACTTAATAGAAAATTATTAACCCGTATATAGAGTCCTATCAACATGGAATAATGTTTAATAAGAATGAGATTCATCCTTGAGGAAAACAATAGTATCCAAATTGAAATTATCTTATATATATGATTCATTAAATTAAATATTTAGACTCTACTTGTGAAACAGTGTTTCCTCGTATTCCCCCTACTCATCTTATAATGTTCCATCATACACAAAATTTTCTAATCTCCAACATTTCTAAGCTATAAGACAACTCTTACCTAGAACGATTTGTTTTTTCAGCTCAGTTGGTATATGAAATGTCTTTAAATATTCAATTTTTTAATGATAAATTCCTATGGGGGTATTAAAATTTGACTTTTCTACGCACAATTCCCCTTCACGATTATTAATCTAATCTTTCTTAGTCAATTGCAATGTATTGTCATGAACCTTATTAATAACTCTTTCTGATACTTATGTATTAATACTTTTATATAGGTGAGATGAATTTGAATTATTATGGTGTACTTAAAACATATTAAAAAGGGAATCAATGTTAATATTGAAGGTTTTTTTACCATAGTCACTAATTATGGATAAAGTCATTCAAAATATAAAAAAATATTTTCTTTTGGGAACACGATAACAACTTAGGAATCATTTGTTCGAGTGTCCTTTAATCAACCCATTTAGAAACATAGCATAATATTAATATAATGTAGTATACTAAATATATTATAGTATATAGTTTCATAAAATCCAATACACAAAAATAAAATATTTCTCCAAAATTAATTTTCATGGGAATTTATCGACTTTTATAAATTTTCCATGTTAGTTGAATGTTTTGACATGTTTTATAGAAATAATGTGAGTATTTAACAAAACATGGTATAAAATAGTCATACTTATAAAACATTATTGTCTGTTCTATGAGTTCCAAAATAGAATCAAATTTATGTTTATAAAAAATTAAAGGAATATATTTAACATATTATTCTGGGATAAACATTATAAACACTTGATCATCACATATCTTCCCCAAATAAGTTTTATCCCATAAATAAAACTTTTTTCTACATTTCAATTTATGTGCTTTATAATTCTTATAATAGTGGGAAAATTTTATGTGTAAAAAATCCACTCTATCAGCATACCCGATCAGTTGGGTGACCTTATAAATCTACTCACAAGATACTGAATCATCCAAGGTTGTCTCTGTGCGTTGTTATACCTTTGCATCATAGGGTAACACGATCATGTGGTCTTCCACAATATTTCCATGTCATGTTCTTGATGTATAAATATCTACCTCACAAACCATGAATTTTATTTAACATTCTTACTCAAGTATCTTAGTGTAATATAGTAAGAAAAACAATCATCACGCACCTTAATAAATAAACTTATACTTTTTCATATAAATAAACTGATAAAAAATCCTTTTTTATTTATATGTGATTGAGTTAGGTAGTATCTAGGTTCTGTGTAGTACATGAGAACACTTCTGAGTGTCCATTAAAATTCTATGATAACTCTACTAAAAAAACATTTTTGAACATCCCACAACACTTCAAATGGGGTGTTCAAGTCATGTGGACAAATTATTGGTGTTTTTATAATGATATACTTGAGTTTATAATATATTTCTTACATGAATTATCAAATGAAAATTCAATTTCATTTTTCATAGTGTTAGTTAGTAATAGAGGAATGTTAAAAATTAAATTAATAAACATTCTATAAAATCCATTGTAGCCCTAAAAGATCCAATGTATTTCACAATAAAGGGGTAAGGTACTGTATAAACAATATAAAATTTGGTATTATGTACCTTAATACCATATATATATTTTATTATATGTCCTCAGATATTTCCTTTATCCACCATGAAATGACATTTTTAATGTATAAAACCAATTTATTCCCAATAATATTTTTAAAGTTGATTAATATTCACTATTCAGGGATCAATTTTTTTACAAAAAATTATAAAATCATCTCAAAATCCTTGAAATAAGAACTCAACCACATATAGAAAAGAATCACACATTGTAATGTTGACAAGTACATGGGTTATTTCATAATCCAAATGGTATCCGTCAATAAGAAAATATTCTGAAGGGACCAATTAATACAGTCCTTTATTTATCTATTGGATACATGGGAACCAAAAATTAGAAAAAAATAAATCATATAAATAGTATTCAACCTTTCTATATAGACTCGTAAACATTTGATCTAAAAAGAGAATGAGGAAGTGTTATTTTTCTTGTCACATTATTAAATATCCTATAACAAATGAAAACTTGCAATATATTATAAATCCTTGGGGGAACTAACTCATTATACTTAATTTATACAATGTTAATTCTAGTTTTCATGGGTACAATTTAATAGGTCTGACACTTTTGGAGTATGATTTAAAACCCTATGATTTCTTAGTATGTTATCTCTTCAATGTAATTCAATAACTTGCGCTACATGCAATAACAAGTTCGAGGACCCCACGACAAACCAAAATGGATGTTCAAAAAGCAATTATGAATAGTAGTAACTACATTTTGAATTTTAGCATTCATATTTTGTGTTTCTTAGACTTAATAAAAGGACAAATTCAATTTTTTAGATAAAAGAATTATTTTTCAAAAAATGCAATTATACCACCTATTTAATGGATAATCATTTTTAAAACAATTATTTAGAACATTTATATTCTTTATTTAATAAAATTATATCCTTATTTAGAATCCGAACATAAAAATTTTGTTTGGAAAATGTTTTTGTACTTTTCTGATAACTTTCATATTTTGATGAATAGGGAAAAATACTAAATTTTAATTGAAAACAACTTTTTTAATATAAATTATTCATAGTAATAATTTGAATTGTTTGGAAGTATAATTAGATTTTATTTTTATCATTTAATACAATTATGTTCATTATAAGTATTTTCACATTTAAATTTGACATAAACACATGTCAATATTTTGATAGTTTTTACTTTTTAAAAACCTACTTTTTGGTTTTGGCAACAGAAATTAAGTTAAAATTAATTAGTGAAACTTCTATGTTTTAATTGCTTAAAATATAATTCATTTTTGAATTCAGAATACCAAAATTATCTTAGGGTGATGTTTTAGTATTTTTATGAAAACATTCAATTTTGTATGAATAGTAAAACTACTGCTTTATTGTATAAAACTAACTTTTTATTTAAATATATATTTATTTATTTAAATTATTTATTAATTAAAAATATATAAAAAATACCTATATAATTTATATTTAATTAATTGGAGTCATTTTAAATTAAAATTATATGTATAAATTTTTAGAGAACATTTTACTGTTTTTACCCACCTTCTAGAAGAATTTGAAAATTTGCATAGAACATAATTTTACTACTTTTGTGAGTTGAATTTCAAAATTCTGAGAGACACAGTTGGAATAATTAAGTAAAATGTGGTTTAATGAGGTGAAAATTATTTTTTTTTTGAAAAGTAAATTTTGACATTTATTTACCACGGTTAAATGTAAACAGGGTAATTAATTGTAAAAATTTATATTATAATTACCCTATAACATTTCCTAATTCTATTGGATAAGTGTAATTCAAAAAAAACATTAGGAATAAAATATGATCCTTTTTATCCACATGGATTAGATTATGAAATTAAACATTATTTTATTCAAAGAAGATTTAAAAGTGTTAAATTCAAATTTTAATAACTAAACAATTTTTAATATAGGGTTATACATAAGATAAAGTCAACTATAAATATTAATTAGAAATCTAAAAATAATTAATACATCATGGTATTTTATTTATAATTTCTAGACATTATATAATTAAATTTTTTTATGACACACTAATGATACAGTAATTACCTTATTAATGAAAGAATCATATATATGGTATTATAAATATTAAAATAAATATAATTTCAAATATTGCAGGACATCCAAGAATTTTTAGGTGAATATTACATGTTCTGGGTTATTCAATGTATCTTTTTTCAATTAATCATGTTGTGATGACTTTCACAAAAACTAAATACTAAATAGTGTCAAAATTTATATAAATGAGTTTTTAAAACCAATATTATATTATTAAATTATATAATATTCCTAAAAATATAAGCTTAAGAAAGAGGTTTTAAATAATATTATATATGTTATTAATGAATCACTTGAGGTTCTCTTGTAAGTATAGAGTATTTTTATTAACCTTGTACTGTATAAATACAAGAAGACACGGTAAAAGTTAAACTATTTAACTAATAGTTAATTATAAAAGATAAGGTTAATATGGTGACCTAAACATTTCTAAAATATATTGGTTAAGAGTATTTCCACCCATACCCATCTTATAATTGAAATTATAAATTTATATCCATTAGAAAAATAATATTATTTTATAATAAAATAGAATTTCAAGTTTTTCCTAAGGTGTCCCTCATCGCTCTTATAAAAAGGAACTTGTCATTCTCTCAAAATCACACATCAAAAGTAATTTGAATCGGAGAAACCCAGACCAAATAACCTCCCAACTTCCCTCAAATAAACTTAGAGTCGTTAGATTGATCTGAAGGCCAGCCTAAGGAACCTGTTTGATCAACAAAAAAGGAAACACCTGAAGAAGAGGTACTAATTTCACCAACCTCTTTCAAGTTATTTTCCTCTTCATCATCCTATTTATTGGTTTCTTCCATACAAAAATAATAACTCCTATACCTCCTACATTCTGTGATTTCATTATAAATATGGTACAACCATATTATTTATTCTATCCATCCTACAATTGAAAAAGTCACCATACATGCGAACCTACGACTTACAGTCTCTACGTCCTGGAGTTTGTTATAAAAACACTTCATTATTTGGATGGGTATAATAATGAGTTTAACTAATGAAAATAATAAATATAACATGTTAATGGTTCTGTATATATGATATACCATCTAATTATATATGATTTCACCATAAAAAAATGGTCTTTTTTCTCGTGCGTATGTACGACTTACTGTCTCTACAACGCGATGAGATGTCATTCCCCGTTGTAACCATTCAAGACTAATTTTTATTTTAGGAATAAGAATATTGTTTAAATACTTGATAACATTCTTGATATGAATATGATACATCTTATCCCTAAAAACATGAATTGTGTAACAAAACATGTAATGGAAAACGAATCAGTTAACACCCGAAACGATGATACTACTGAAATATCATTAACAAAGCAATATTAAAAGTTTCTATATGATATAATATTAATGCATACAGATATTTTATAACATAATAACAATTGATTCATCATTATACATGAGGTTACCTGACCCTCGTCCATGGAAAAGTACATGGTAAGGGTTAATTATATAATCTCTTTACTTATTCGAGGTTGTTAACAGATAAGTATCCAGTAGGACCTCTTTATCATCCAAATATTTATTTTCTTAAAAATGAAATTCAAATCATTTTTACTATTTACCAGACTATGGGTAAAATCTATTTATACCCTTATTTGACCATATATGTTTGAACGAAATATTTCTATTGTTTTCCAAATAAGGTACCTTATGACCTTTGTGACAAAATAAAGGTAAGAATATATTTTTTTAACTTATACGATGGGTGAGGCTATTTTCGACCGTTATAACATCGTCGTAGCTTCACATACAATATTTTAAGAATATTTTCAAAATAACTTTTTTAATTTACAATTAAATGACTTTTATTTGATTTTAATATAGAAATATATATGTCTCCTAAAAAGTTTTTATTTCATCTATGTAAACATCCTTTGATAGATTTTAAGGTTGTTTGAATTTGACTTATTATGATACAAATCATCCATATTCTATTGAAGGTTTTGTGATATGTTTTACTGTGGATGTGTTATTGTTACACCATTCATGGTTTATGGATAAAGTATTGACATTTCATAGGCTAGTTATAATATGAATGTTTATGTTAAGTTTAATCATTTTTATACGAGGAATGCATTGAACATAGTAAGTGAAGGGTGGAGCCTGCAATAGCCCCTTGATGCATTATAAGGTCTCATTAGACAAACAAGTGTCTGGGCACAAGGCCTTGAAAAAATATTATTTGTAGTCTTAGAACAAGGCTGTGAATATGTGGTTATGAAGTCTGGCATTATGCATTCCATCATTATGAAATTGGCTATTTGATATTTTATGTGATTATTTGACTAGTAGAATATCCATGTGAATATGTAAATTGAATTATTTGAATTATATTTTCCATATTATGCAGATGTTTATGTTTAAAAGGCTCATGTTTTATTGTTATACATTACCTTAAATGTTTATGCTTATTTATGAATGCTTCAGCTATATTGTTATCCTTACTGAGCATTTGAGCCAACCCATTTCAGTGTATTATTTTTCCCAGGATGTGATGAAGAATATTATAAATATCAGAAGGGATAGTTTAAGGGATATGAATGTGGTCAATGGAGACAATGTGGTTGTTATTTTTCATTTTATAATATAATGTAACATTCATGTTTGTAATCTATTTTGCAAGACTTCTAAATAGATCAACCCTTCAAGATTTTATTCCTTGTAATCATTCCAGTATATTAAAATAATGAAATGAATGTAGGTAACTAGGGACGGGGCATTACATTTGGTATAAGAGGATGTTTAGTAAAAACCTTGGAAGATAGATTTAGATAAACTCTGATTAGAGCACATTACCCTAAGATAGACATTGAGAATTAGTATAGAATACATTCCTAGAATTTTGGTAATGTAGTGATTTTTTGTATTTTCAAAGAAATACAAAACTGTTTGTATACGAGCTGATAGAGGCGGCATTGGCATAGATGTAACTAGGAGTTAAAAATCCGACAAGGATTTTCAGGCTTGACACGAGGTATCACGGTACACAACAATGGTCCTTGCTTCACTGTTGGTTATGACACTCTTGGAGGATATGCTTTGGATAATTCTCATTTTCATTACAAGAAATTGTTAAATATTTATGAGTAACTAATAACTCAATGAAAAAATTTTATGATTATAGATTATATTCATAGTCATTTCATCTTACGTTTGGTATTTTACTAGTTTTGAATTATTCACTGTGATTCATAAACTTACCTAGTGTATGACATTTTTTAGAAATGTTTCCTAGTAGAAGGAATGATAACTCCAAAAATACACATGATCCAATGATTAAGAAGGATCATATCTTTCATGATATTAAGCCAATGTTTATAAAGGAAATAGTCTCCCACGTATTCTCATCATATGGAGAAATAGTATCATGTGTTAATAAGATAATTAAAGAATTCTCTGAGTCATGTGGCTTTGAAGGGAATCAAGAGAAGAAAAGGATGCAAGAGAGAAAATGGATAAAGGGAAGAGGGGAAATAAAGGCTTTCCCATATGTGATAATTATGGATTGAATCACCTTGGTAAATGATTAAATGGAATGCGAGTTTGTTATAAGTGTGGACAAAAAGGGCGACAAGTACATGATTTCAAGGTTAAGAAAAAGGTGTCAAAGGTACAATGCTTCATCTTCAAGGAGTTGGGACACTACGCTCATCAATGTACAAATCCATACATTATTCCACAAATAATGATATTGGATATTAAATAAGTAATGATATTACCACATATGTAGAGGATTGAATGGTATTCTAATGGTTTTATTAATGAAATATTTCATTAGAGTGTTGTATCAATGATATACTGGTTATATGAAATTTGAACATAAATAAGGAGTGTATTGTATAACTATTTCATTGAGGATTTAAGATTATATGGTTCTAATAAATGTTACTGAATAAAAATTTAAAATTTTTGGAAAATACGCAGTTGAAGGAAAGATAAACCTTAATACAGTTCTGATACTGGGGTAGTGATTTTGGAATATTATATGATTGATTTGGATTAATTATATTTGATATTCTTGACTACTTTGAAACTAATTAATTGTTCTTTTATTCCATTTATGTTGGAGTATACTACATTTTTAGATAAAAGGAGTATATATAGTATTCTATAACGAATAAGGGAACATGAATGTAATGAATATGATTTTATGGTAATTCAGGGTGTTACTATGTTTTAAAAGAATACATGATGAATGTATTGACATGTTATTATGTGGAAAAAAACTGTCTTCACTGTCTTCACATTCCTTATAAATTTTGGACTATGAGTTTGGATAGAAGTATTTTGGATAAGTATAAAGGTTGTAATCGATTTTTTTTAACATTGGGAACTATTCATAAGGTTAATGCATTTCTTAAGATTATTTTTGGATTGCTAAAAAATGGACAACCTGGAGGTCGGCCGACAACCTGTCGTGTCCGGCAAGGTCGTAAGACATGAACACACCACCCGAGGGAGACAAGGGTGCATCACCACCCACTGGCCTATGTGATGACCTGGTTTGTGTAATGTAGTTTTTTTAAATAGTCTGACAAATGAATTATAAATTCATTATTTTTATAACCATATAAGATTATGATAAATAGAATATTTTTTAATTATATTATCCTTTGGAGTGAAAGATTTGTTTTTCGAAAGAATTAGTTAAAGGATAAAACTCTACTTATCATGTATATATATGTATATCTTTCCATCTAATTATATGAATAAATTCATTCTTGAACATTAGGTAAGAGATCTTAAAACTAAATATGTGTTATCTTAAAACCTTTTGTTTTGTTGAACCGACGATATTTTAAATCATTATAGATTGATGGATTTGAAGCCCTCAACTTTACACTTGTCTGTGATTGTTGACCTCAATCACTCCCTATAAATATTAAAAATTTCCTCCAATTATGTGTCACTAATTTCCACAAATGTTCCCCTAATTGAGATCATAATTTAGGGGTGACTTCTTCATTTCCCTTTCCCTCTTATTAAGACTAATTTTTTTAAACCGATTTCTGATGTGGGTTTTCCACAAAGGTAATTTTCTATATTTAACCTCTTACTTGTGAAGAAATATTTCAAATTGTGTGGACCCAATTTATCGAAGGAGTGGAGAATGTAAAACCCCAAGATTTCATAGTATGTTATCAATTCAAAGTAATTAAATAATTTGATCTACACGCAACAATGAGTTCGAGCGCCCCACGACATACCAAACTAATGATTCAAAAAGTATTTATGGATAGTATTAACTACATTTTGACTTCTAAAATGCATATTTTGTGTTACTTAGAATCAATATATGGACAAATTCAATTTTTCCGATAAAAGGGGTATTTTCCAAAAAAATGCAATTATACAGCCTATTTAATGAAGAATCCATTAAAAAAAATATTTGACACTTTTATATACTCAATTTAATGAAATTATATTGTTCATTAGAATCAGGTCATAAAAATTTAGTTTTGATATATATTTGGTGTTTTTCTAAAAATTTCATATTTTGAATAATTGTGGGAAATACTAAATTGTAATTGAAAACAACTTTTTTAATCTAAATAAATTAAAATGTTAAATTAATCATTTGAATGGTTTGGAAGTATAACTAGATTTTATTTTTATCATTTAATACAATGTAATTCATTCTATTTAATTTCACATTTAAATTTTTCAAAAACACAAGTCAATCTTTTTATAGTTTTTACTTTTTGAAAACCCGATTTTTTGTTTTGAGCATGAGAATTAATTTTAAATTTATTAATTCAACTTCTATGTTTTGAATTTTTTAAAATAGAATTCTTTTTTTAATTCATAATATCAAAATTATATTAGGTTTATTTTTTTTATTTTTCTGAAAACATTCAATTTTTGATGAATAGTGAAAAACACTTTGTTATTGTTTAAAACGACATTAAATTTAAATAATTATTTATTTCATTTAAAATTATTTTAAGTAATAATTTATATATAATACCTATATATGTTTAATTTATTTCATTGGAGTCATTTTATAATAAAATTAGATGTAAAAATTTTTATTGAACTTTTTAGTGACTTTTACCGACATTCTATGAGCATTTTCAAATTTGTATAAAACATATTTTTACCACTTCTCTGAGTTCAGTTTCAAAAATATGAGAGAAAAAGTTGAAAATAGTAAGTAAAATGTTTTTCAATAAGATTAAAATATTTTTTGTTGAATAGTAACATTTGACTTTTATTTTCCAGGGTTAAATGTAAATTGGGTAAATAAAGGTGAAAATGATATTATAATTACCCTAACACGTGCCCTATTTCTATTGGATAAGTGTAATTCATCCAAAAATAACATTATTAATATAATATGATCCTTTTGTTCCACTTGAATTTGATTTAAAATTTTATTATTATTTTATTTAAAGAAGAGTTAAAAGTGATAAATTCATCGTTTAATAATTAAACCATTTTTAATATAGGGTTATACATAAGATAAATTCAATTATAAATATTATTTTGAAAGAAAAAAATATTTCATATAACATGGTATTTTACATATATTTTTAGACATTAAATAATTAAATTTTAATAATGGCACCCTGATGATGCACTAATTACCTTATTAATGAAAGAATCAAATAAATGGTATTATAAATATTAAGATATATATAATTTCATAGTTTTTATGACATCCACTAATTTTCTAGGTGCATATTACATCTTAGGATTTATTAAATGTATCTTTTTCAAATTAATCAAGTTGTTATTAATTTCACAAAAACCAAATAATAAATAGTGTCAAAATTTATGTAAACAAGTTTTTAAAATAATTATTATATTTTTAAATTATATAACATTAATAAAAATCTATGGTCTTGTACAATGGCTTAAATAATATTATATATGTCATTAATTAACCAATTGAGGTTCTCTTGGATTTTATGAGTAAGTTTATTTACTATGTAGTGTAAGAATACAAGACGACACGGTAAAAGTTAAACTATTTAACAAATAGTTAAATCTAAAAGTTAAGATTAAAATGGGGACTTAAACATGTATAAAAACTATTGGTTAAGATTATTTTGACCCATAACCACCTTATATTCTAAATAAATGAATTCATATCCATTAACATCCGAAAATTATTTTATAGTAAAATAACATTTCAAGCTTTTCCTAAGGTGCCCCTCACCCCTCTTATAAAAGGAAACTTCCCCTTCTCTCAAAATCACACCTCCAAAGCCATTTGGATCACTCATCCCTTCCCAAATAACCACAAAAATTCCCTCACATCAACCTAGAGTCCTTAAATTAATCTGAAAGCCATCCTAAGGTTCTCTTTTGATGAACTCAAAAGGAAAAAACCGAAGAAGTGGTAATAATTTCACTACCCTCTTTCAAGTTCTTTTAATCTTACGCTTCATATTTATTTGTTTTATACATACCAAAATAATAAATCCACTACCTCCAATATAATTTGATGTTATTAAAAATATTGTACAACCATATTCCTTATTCTATCCATCATATGAATGATAAGGTCACCATACATGAATACGTACAGCTTACCGTCTCCACGTCGTGGTCTAGTTTGTTAGACAAAAACTTCATTATATGCATGGATATAATAATGAGTATAACTGACTTAAATAATAAATATTACATGTTAATTATTATGTATATATGATATACCATCCAAATATATACAATTTTACCATCAAAATAATGATATTGTCACTCATTCCTATGTACAGCTTACCGTCTCTGGGACGCGATTAGATGTCATCCCACATCATAAATATTCATGACTAATTTTCATTTGATAATTAAAAATAAGTCTTAAAGACATAATATCATTCTAGTTATTAATAAAATACATCCTATCCATAACAAACATGACTTTCATAACACATCATGTAACAGAAAACGAATCAGTTGACACCTGAAATGATGATACTTCTGAAATATCATTAACAAAGAAATATTAGAAGATTATATATGATAAAATATTAATTTATATGGTTCTAGTATAATTTAATAACAATTATTTCACCATTATACAAGAGTTTAACCAACCCTCGACAAAGTAAAATTACAAGGTAAGGGTTAATTCTATAATCTCTTTACTTATCTGAGGTTGTTAATACGTTAGTATCTAACGTGTCCTCTTTATCATCCACATCTGTGTTTTCATAAGTATTTAATTCAAAATATTTTTACTATATAATAGAATATGGGTTAAAGTAATTTAAAACCTTAATTTACCATATATGTTTTTAAAGGAGTCTTTCTGTTGTTTTCAAAACAAGGTACTCTGTGACCTTGTCGACAAAATTAAGTTATGAATATCATTTTTAACTTACACGGAGGGTGCTGCCATTTTCCACAATTATAACATCGTAGAACCTTCCCATTCAATATTATAATAATATTTTGAAAATAAATGTTTTTTTTAATTATATGACATTTAAATTATTTCAAAATAGAAAGATATATTTCTCTAAAAATGTTTTGATTTAATCTTTGTCTACATATGTTGATGGATTTTAAGTATGTATGAAGCTAATTTATGATGATAAAAATATTCCATATTGTATTAATGGTTTTGTGATATGTTTGAATATGGATGTGCTATTTTTACACCATTCATGGTTTATGGAAAATGTATTTACATTTCGTATGCTAGTTTTAATACGAATTTTTACGTTATATTTAAACCTTTTCATATGTGGAATGCATGGGACATAGTAAGTGACAGGTGGAGCCCACCATAGCTCCTCGATGCATCGGTAGGTCTCATGAGACAAAATAGTTTCTTGGCATAAGGTCTTGAAAAAATATTATTTGTAGTCTTGGCATAAGTCCTTGAATCTGTGGTAATGAAGTCTGACATTATGCATTCCATCATTATGAAATTGGCTATTTGATATTGCATGTGACTATTCAACTAGTAGAATATCCATGTGAGTAAGTAAATGGAATTATTTGATTTATATTAGTCGTATTATGTAGAAGTTTATGTTTAAAAGGATTATGTTTTAGTCTTATAAATTTCCTTAAATTTTTATTCTTATTTAAGAATGTTTATGCTATATTGTTACCCTTACTAAGCATCTGAGCGCACCCCTTTCTATGTTTTATTTTATCCAGGATGCGAAAAAGTATATTATAACTGACCTGTAGGGATAATATAAGGGATATGAATGTGGTAAATGGAATCAATGTTCTTGTTATTTTTTATTTTATAATATAATGTAACATTCATGTATGTAATCTATTTTCTAAGACTTCTAAACTGATTGGTCCTTCAAGATTTGATTCCTTGTAATCATCCTAATGTATTAAAATAATGTACCAACTATAGGTACCATGGTTCAGGACATTACAGTTGGAATTAAAAGAAGTTTCATACAAACCTTAGAAACATGATTTAGATAAACTATGATTAGATCACATTAACCAAAGATAGACATTGAGGATTAGTATAGAATTACTTTCTAGAATTTTGGTAATGTAGAGATTTTGTTTATTTTCTAAGCAATACATCCCTGCCTGGATTCGAGCAGGTAGAGGCGGCTCTAACACAGATGTACCTAGAAGTTAAAACTTTGACAAAGAGATTCAGGCTTGACTCGAGGTATCCTGTTACACGAAAATGAGCCTTACTGCACTATTGGTAGCGATAGTCCAAGGGATATGCTTAGGATAATTCACATTTTCATTATAAGCCATTTTGAAGAATTTAGGAGTAAATACTTCCTCAAAGAAAACATTTTATGAAAATAGATTATGTGCACAATTTTTTATACTTAATTTTGGTATTTTACAAGTTTCTAATTATGCATTGTGATTCATAAACTAACATAGTGTATGCCATTTTTTAGAAATGGAGCCTAGTAGAATGATTGAGAAGTCCAGCAATACGCAAGATCCAAATATTAAGAAGGATAATATATTTCATGGTATTAATAATAAATTTAGAAGAGAAATAATATCCCACACATTCTCATCATATGAAGAAACAGTATCATTTGTTAATAAGATAAGTAAAGAATTCTCTGAGTCCTAAGGATTTTAAGGGAAGAAAGATAAGAAAAGGATGGAAGTGAGAAAGATGGATAAAGGGAAGAGGGGAAAGAAGCATTTTCATATATGTGATAATTGTTTAAATAATCACCTTGTTAAATTCATGAAGGGAATGAGAGTTTGATATATGTGTGAAGAAAAAGGTTCCCAAGTACTTGATTTAATGGGAAAGAAAAAGGTGTCAAAGGTACAATGCTTCATCTCCAAGCTGTTGGGACACTACATGAGTCAATGTCCATATCATGAGAGTATTCCCAAAATGATGATATTGGATAATAATCAAGTTATGATACCACCACATATGAATATGAATGACTAGTTTTCTTATGTTGTTATTAAATAGTTTTTTCATTTGAGTGTTGTATCAATGATATACTGGTTATTTGAGTAATGGAAATAAATAAGGATTGTACTACAGAACTATCTCATTGAGGATTTGAGATTATATGGTACTGAGAAAATATTCTAAACATAAAGTTGAGCTTCTAATAAAATAAATGGTTTAATGAAAGATAAACCATAATATAGTTCTGATATAGAGGTAGTGATTTTGGAATAAGATATGATTGATTTGGATAAATTATATTCGATATTCTTGATTACTTTGAAACTAATTAATTGTTTGTTCATTCCATTTTTGTGGGAGTATTCAAAATTTTAGGATATAAGGACTATATACAGTATTCTATAAAGAATAAGGGAGTATGAATGTAATCAATAATGTTTTAGGGTAATTTTGAGTGTTACCATGTTTTAAAAGAATACATGATGAATGTATTCAAATGTTATTACGTGTCAAAAAAGATATTCATTGTGTTTACATTATTTATAAATTTTGGACTATGAGTTTGGAAAGAAGTATTTTGGATAAGTATAATGGGTGTAATGGATTAAGATTTATATTGGATACTATTCTTATGTTTAAATCATTTCATAAGATTATTTTTTGATTGTTATAAAAAGGACAACCCAGATGATGGGAGAAAACCTGTCACGTCCGGCAAGGCCGTGGGACTTGAACCCGCAAATGAAGGGCGACAAGGGTGAATAAACTACCACTGGCCTATGTGATGTCCTAGTTTATGTAATGTAGTTTTTTAAGTAGTCTGACAAAGGAATTATAAATTCATTATTTTTGAACCCTATACGATTACGATAAATAGAATATTTTCGAATTCTATTATCCTTTGAAGTGAAATATTAGTTTGGGTTAGGAATTAGTTTAAGGATGAAACTCTACTTATCATATATATATATATATATATTCATCTTATTCTATGAATAAATTCAATCTTACACTTTAGGGAAGATATCTTAAAACAAAAAATGTATTATCCTAAAACTTTATGTTTTGTTAAACCGACGATATTTTAAATCATCATAGATTGATGGCTCTGAGTTCCACAATTTTACAATTATTTTTGATTGATGACATCAATCACTCCTTATAAATATTTACATTTTTCCTCCAATTATGTGTCTATAATTTCAAATAATGTTTCCCTAATCAAGATCATAATTTGGTGAAGCTTTTTTCATTTTCATTTCTCTCTTATTAAGACTAAATTCTATAAAACCAGTTTCCGATGTGGGTTTTCCAGGAAGTTGATTTTATATTTTTTACATTTTATTTTCAAAGAAAAATTTCAAATTACGAGGACACAATTTTTTGAAGGAGGGGAGAATGTAAAACCCCAAGATATCATAGTATGTTATTTCTTAAATGTAATTCAATAACTTGCACTACACGCAACAACGAGTTCGAGCGCCCCACAACTTACTAAACAAGCTAATCAAAAAGATGGTATGAATAGTAATAACTTCATTTTGAATTATAACATTCATATTTTGTGTTTCTTAGACATTACATAAGGACAAATTTAATTTTGCAGATAAAAAAGTATTTTTCAACAAATACAATTATACCACCTATTTAATAGTGTCCTTTTTAAAAAGAAT
This sequence comes from Viscum album, assembly GCA_963277665.1. Classification (NCBI taxonomy): domain Eukaryota; kingdom Viridiplantae; phylum Streptophyta; class Magnoliopsida; order Santalales; family Viscaceae; genus Viscum; species Viscum album. Next base: position 1,229,579,661 of record OY728133.1, on the reverse strand, counting down.
ATTTGACACTTTTATATTCTCAATTTAATGAAATTAAATTCTTCTTCAGAATTGAGACATAAAAATTTATTTTAGATAAATTTTTGGTAATTTTCTGAAAACATTCATATTTTGATGAATAGTAAAAAATACTAAATTTTAATTGAAATCGACTTTTTTAATTTAAATAATTTATAGTGTTAAATTAATAATTTAAATGGTTTGGAAGTATAATTAGATTATATTTTTATCATTTAATACAATTTTGGTCATTATAAGTAATTTCACATTTAAATTTGACATAAACATATGTAAATCATTTGATAGTTTTTAGTTTTTAAAAACCTGCTTTTTGGTTTTGACAATGTGAATTAAATTTAAATTAATAATGTGACATCTCTGATTTGAATTTGGTAAAATAGAATTTATTTTTGAATTTTTAATATCAAAATAATATTTGGGTGGTATTTTGTGTTTTTTTTGAAAAAATTCAATTTTTGATGATTACTGAAAAACACTAGGTTATTGTTTGAAACCAACTTTTTTATTTAAATAATTATTTATTTTATTTTAATTTATTTTAATCCCAAATAGACATATAATACTTATATATGTTCTTTGTAATTAATTGGAGTCATTTTATATTAAAATTATATGTATAAATTTTTATTGAACTTTTTACCGTCTTTTACGCACATTCTACGAGCATTTACAAATTTGCATAAAACATAATTCTACCACTTCTGTGATTTGAATTTCAAAAATACTAGATACACAGTTTACATCAGTAACTAAAATTTCATTCAATAAGATGAAAATAATTTTTGGTGAATAGTTACTTTTGACTTTTATTTACCAAGGTTAAATGTAAATAGGGTAATTAAAGGTAAAAATTATATTATAATTATCCTAAAACATGTCTTAATTCTATTGGATAAGTCTAATTCGACCAAAAAAATTTATGAATAAAATATGATCCTTTTGGTCAACATGGATTAGATTTGGACATTTATAATTATTTTATTTAAAGAAGAGTTAAAAGTGTTAAATTCAATGTTTAATAAATAACCATTTTTAATATAATTTTTTACATAAGATAAATTCATCTATAGATATTCATTATAAATCTAAATAAATTTTCTACATCATGGTATTTTATTTATAATTTTTAGACATTAAATAATTAAATATATTTATGACACACTAATGATGCAGCAATTAACTTATTAATAAAGAAATCAAAATAATGCTATTATAAATATTAAAATATATATAATTTCAATGTTTTTATGACTCAAAAGAATTTTCTAGGTGCATATGACATGTTAGGGTTGATTAAATGTATGTTTTTCAAAGTAATAAACTTGTGATCACTTTCACAAAAACCAAATAATAAAGTTTCAAAATTGATATAAATGTGTTTTTCATAAAATAATATCTTATTAAAATATATAACATTCTAAAAAATATAAGTTTCTATAAATTTGATTTAATAATAATATATATGTCATTAATTAACCACTTGAGATTGTCTTGGATGTTTATAGTATGTTTATTTACCAGGTAGTGTAATAATAAAAGAAGACACTTTAAAACATAAACTATTTAACAAATAGTTAAATCTAAAAGATAAGGGTAATATGGTGATCTAAACATTTCTAAAACCTATTTTTTAAGAGTATATAGATCCATAAAAACATTATATTAGAAATAAATTAATTTTTATCCATTAGAAATCGAAAATTATTTATAATGAAATAATATTTCAAGCTTTTCCTAAGGTGCCCCTCACCCCTCTAATAAAAGGTCCCTTCCCCTTATTTCAAAATCACTCCACCAAAGCCATTTGGCTCGGCCATCTCCTAACCAAATATCCTCCCAACTTCTGTCACATCATCCTATAGTCCTTAAATTGATCTGAAAGCCAACCAAAGGATCCCTTTTGATCAAATAAAAAAACACTCGTGGAAGATGTAATAACTTCACTACCCTCTTTAAAGATCTTTTCTTCTTCCACATACTATTTCTTTATTTTACACATACAAAAATAATAAATCCAGTACCTCTTATAAACTTTGTTATTTCTAAAAATATGGTACAACCATATTCATTACTCTATCCATTCTATAAATGACAAAGCCATCATAAGTGTGTATGTACGGCTTACCGTCTCTATATTGTGGTGTAGTTTGTTAGTCAAACACTTCATTATTTTGATGGGTTTAATAATGAGTATGGATGATGTAAATAATAAATATAACATCTTAATTATTTTGTATATATGATATATCATTCAATTATATACCATTTCACCATCAAAAGAATGAAATTGTCGTTCGTTCGTACGTACGGATTACTGTCTCCACGACACGATGAGATATCATTCCCCATCACAACCATTCAAGAATAATTTTCAATTGATGATTAAAAATAAATTTTAAATACTTGATATCATTATGGATATTAATATGGTACATTCTATCCATAACTAACATGATAAACATAACGAAGAATGTAACGAAAAATGATGTAGTTAACACCCGAAACGATGATTCTACTGAAATATCATTTTCAAAACAATATTAGAAGATCATATACAATAAAATATTAATGTATATGGTTCTTATATAATTTAATAACAATGGTTTCACCATTATATAGGAGGTTAACCTACCCTCGTCCAATGAAAAGTACAAGTTAAGGGTTAATTCTTCAATCACTATACATATCTGAGGTTGTTAATACGTAAGTATCTACTAGGTTCTCTTCCACATCCATGTTTTCTTAAAAATGTAATTCAAAACATTTTTACTATTTAAAAGACTATGGGTTAAATTCATTTATACCCTTATTTGACCATTTATTATTTTAAAAGAATCTTTTTTTTTCATTTTCTAAACAATGTACTTTATGACCTTTTCTACAAAATTAATGTAAGAATGGCTTTTTTTAACTTGTACAGCGGCTGTGGCTATTTTCCACAGTTATAACATCGTCGAAGCTTCCCATACAATATTATAAGCATATTTTCAGAATAAATTTTTTCTTTTATAATTATATGAATTTTAAATTATTTCAACATAGAAAGATATATTTATCTAAAAATGTTTTGATTTCATCTATGTTAACATATTTTGATATATTTTAATCTTGTTTGAAGTTGATTTATTAGGATACAAATCTTACATATTGTTTTGAAGTTTTTGTGATATTTTTGACTATGGATGTGTTATTTTTACACCATTCAGGGTTTATGGATAAAGTATTTACATTTCGTATGTTATTTTTAATACAAATTTTTATTTTATATTTAATACTTTGCATATGAGGAATGCCTTAGACTTAGTAAGTGACGGTTGGAGCCTGCTATAGCTCCTCGATGCATCGGTAGTTCTCATGAGACAAAGTAGTGTCTTGGCACATGGCCGTGAGAAAATCATATTTTTTGTCTTGGAATAAGGCCTTGACTATGTGGTTATGAAATCTGGAATTATGCATTCCATCATTATGAAATTGGCTATTTGATATTGCATGTGATTATTCAATTAGTAGAATATTCATGTGAATAAGTAAATAGAATTATTTGATTTATATTTTCCACATTATTTAGAAGTTTATTTTTAAATGTCTTATGTTGCACTATTATACATTTCCTTAAATTTTTATGCTTATTTATGAATGTTTTTGCTATATTTTTATCCTTACTAGGTATCTAAGCTCACCCGTTTCTATGTTTTATTTTTCCCTGGATGCGAAGAAGTATATTATGACTGACCAGTGGGGATAGTTTAAGGTATATGAATGTGGTCAATGGATAAAATGTATTTGTTATTTTTAATTTTATAATTTAATGTAACATTCATGTATGTAATCTATTTTCTAATAATACTAAACTGATCAGTCCATTGAAGCTTGATTCCTTGTAATCATGACAATGTATTTAAATAATGCACCAAATCTAGGTAACTAGGTTCTGGTTGATACATATGATATGGGGTATATAATTCTTCACCGTAAAATTACACGAAATTTTTGTTTACAAATTACATGATGGTTGATCTAATCCACCTTTGGGGATTTATCACTATCTTTAGAACATTTTCTATAAAAATACTACACACACATTTGGTAAATAAAATCCCCAAAACTCCTCCTAATGAATGACCAAAATACCTTGCATTTTACTTTAACGTGTTCAATAGTTTTCAATCAATATTGGGTGTCAAATGTTTTGATATTTTGAATTAAAATTTATAATTTTCATTACGGAAAACATATTTCATGTTTGATGGGATAAATTTTAATCCCTTCTAGGTTAGTGTTATAATGAAGGTTTTTACTCATTGTTCTTCAGTTTGGTAACCTATACATGTATTTTCAATTTGTTACTTATAGTTTTGAGTAAATCATCAAAATATTCATCACATCAAAGCAATTTTAGATTATGACCTTTCATAAAAGAAAATAGAGAAATTATGTGATTCCAATTATTATCTTACTCTAATTATCTCATGAATAATTTGATTTTATTAATTATAATAACATGGGAATTTGGAATATTTTAAAATAAAAATCGATTTTTTATCATGTAGGTATTTTATTGAATTCAAAATTCCAATTTTAACTATTTATTCCCCAAAGGGCATAGGAAGTGATTCCTTATTCCCATTTATTATAGTCTTTATAGTTTAAAGAAATTAACTATTGATAATAATAAGAATGCAAGAATCTACCTATATCTTCTTCTATGATTAAGATGTAAAATCCATAGGGAACAAAAATCCTTCTAATCTTATTAGAATATCCTCTAGAAATGAAATTTGGTAATAAATGATTCTATTGGAAAGTTTTACAACCACATAAGTTGTCTTGGGATCTCTTATATTTATTTAATAACAATACAAGTATGTTATTAAATTTATTGTTGGTACCAAGTCACATAAATGAAGAGAAAAAGTGAGTTCTCTAATAGTTTATTGGATAGAGAAGGTACCGATATCTTATAATTTACTTGGTAATTGTAAGGTAACAAGTGAAAACATATTTCCTCATATACATACCTTTTCATGTCCTTATAATTTCCAATATGTGTTGAAAATATCTTTTATAATATTTATATGCCTTAGAATTTGGATAATGGCCTCCAACCATGTAATTTTGATATCCACTCTCTTGAATGATTCTAAAAACACTTTTTGAAAGGATTCCCCATGGGTTATCTTAGGTGGTTTTATCCTTATAGGGAAGGTATTTTGGGGATAATTTCATTCTTACATCCCACACATTACCTAATCCTTCCTCATTTGTGGTATCTATATAAGGACTTATTCTTTATGTTCCTTATAAGGGATATATTCTTTTGTTTCATTAAGCTATACACATATAGATTCATCTTGAGATAATGATTCATTATTTTTTGTAAAATCCTTTAAAATCCTTAATGAAATAGATATAACATTTACCTTGGGGTAAGTAATTTCGTGGTTAAGGATCTTACAAGGACCGTGGTATACAAAGTGGTGAGGGTAGGAATGATATTCCTAATCAATCTATTTTCCTCCATCAATCCTGATACATGAGGGTTTATATTAGTTTTCTAGTTTTCATGAGATTTTAAAACCAGTTTTAGTAGGCCTTTCATGTAAGGTTATTGATCTTTTACTTATTTGTATGTTATAGAAGTATTAGAAGAACTCCTTTTAAAGGATGGAACATTGAATAGTTATTGAATACCTTAATAGAAATAGGGTACTTGATGCTATTAGTTTCTATCCCTACAATGAGTATAAAAATACTCTCCCAATCCTTGGTTGTTTTTCATTTTATTCCTGTATCACTTTTGGTACAAGGAATCAAAACACTCGTTTAATTGAGATTAGCCATAAATGTAGCAATCTAATGAATAAAAATTTTCCATACTCTTAAAGATAATGTAGATGATGTTTCTTATTCCTTGTTCATAGATAGTTTTCTCAGAAGAGTGGTTATCCCTTTGATTTTATTTCAACATAAATGTGTGTTGGATCTTTTTACTTCTTGAACTCGTATTATAGTATTTATAGTACAAAATTGTTGATAATATTTGGAGATCATATCCATAAATTTTATTACTTCAACATGTGAATTGTTTATGAGTATTCTCTAGAGAAATATTCAAGTAGGTTTTTGTCCATATCCATAAACCATTGGTAAAAAATTAACTTATAATTATGGTTTTAAAATTATTTTTGTGGGTATAATGTTTATCCACATGAATATCTCTTAGAACACATTATTAGTTTCCCTATATACTTATTATATTCTATAAATAATTTTACTTATATGGGTACTCTTTAACATTGGAAAAAATTCTAGAGGAAATAATTATAAAGCTCATCAAATGTGGATATTTCAATAGGTTGTATATTTTGGACCCACTCCCTCGAAAGTATTTAAAAGAATAATGGAAAAAAAGTCCAACAAAACTAATCTATAGGGAATCTAGTAGGATTCAAATACTTAAAACATCAAAAAATTATAATAAGTTTCGGTTAGGGAATTGTCCTTCCAAATATTGATACATTAGAAGTAGTGGGATCATTACATTTATATGATCAAAATCATTTTGGTTATTGGGCTGTTTAATTTGATTATTATTTTTTAAATTAAGTGCATATGATTCTCTCAATGTCCTATTTAATTCAGCTCAATTTTCTTCATTTTTTCATAAGCTTAATTATATCTAGTGATGAGAATGGCAAGGAGGAAGATTAAATCAATGTAATTTTGAAAAAATATATCTCTCAACATCCTAATTGATTATTAGGTTCATAATTAATTCCAAAATAATCCTTTCACACATTGGGAAAAAACCAAATAAGTGGATTGAACAATATCTGGTCATTGATAAAAACAATTTTAAAAAAAATAATTAAGATCACAATATTGGAATCCTTTGAAATGGTATCAATTTTATGGAATACATGTTTCGTCATTATTTAAAAAAATTATGATCCCAAATTTTATGTACTGATAATAAGACACAAGTTATCATTAGAGAGGAGTTTATTAAGGGAAAGTTCTTCTATTCTTTATTGGTTTTGTTTTTATGAAGGTAATGTATGAATTTTTCTAAGGATTTGATTGAGTTTATTTGGGATTAAAAATTAAATTAGTGTCCTATCCTTGGATATACCATCACTTATGTGCTAAATCGTTATTCTATTTCGCTATCCTTCCCTCTCTCAAACCAGTTTTAATCTAAATAGATTACCCTACCCTGGTGATATCATATTAAATGGTGAGTTTTAATGATCACATATCCCACTAATTTTTTATATATTATTCATTTAAAAACTAATATTAAACTTGGATCAATCCCACATCTCAAAATAGTTGGATGTGAAGAATCACCAGGTGTGAAATGTGTAACAAATGAGTTATAAAGGGTAGAAGATTTCAAAATTCCATGAAAAAGGAAGTCCCCCAATGTCTTAAATAGTATAATACATATAAAGAGATAATAATATATATTTATAAATTAATATAAATTCATTAGAAAAGGTTAAGGGGATTCCCCTCAGCCTACCCAGTCATGACATATTTTTCCATTACTAAAGAATTATAGAAAAATTGAAAAATATAATAAATGTCTTAGATCAATATGATTCACTATAGCCCCACCTATAATGAAGGGACCTTTTTTTATAGATGCTCCATGTTCTTATTGTAAAATTTATTAAAACCACATTCAATTTGTATAAAACGATTTGTTTCTCCTCTTTCAAAAATTTAAGTATATCCAAAAAAATCTTAAAATATAGTGCCAAAATCATTCAATAATTTTTACCATGAGTATAATTAAGGACAGAAATTGATGGAAAAAATAATCTCAAATATATCATATTTTTCAATTCATTCATCCCATAAATCCCTTATCATTTATCATTTTTATGTACACCATGTGGATGATTGATAGTTTTTTTTTATTTTGATAACGAGAGAAAATGTGTATTATTTTGACTTATACTATGTTTTGGTATTTTTGATTTTTGATTTTAATCCCTATGGCCAATGTTTCGTAAATAATTTTATTGACTGAATGAATGAATGTAATAATTGATTTATTTTTCATTCACAATGTCTTAAACTATCATGGTATCATAAAACTATCACCTATTTGATTGAAATATATTTTTATGGTCGATCCATTCCTTATAATAGATATTGCTATGGTCAATCAGAATAATCATGTGGTCGACTATTCCCTGTAGTCGATGACCATTTACATAGTTCCTTAAAATGAATGTTCGATAAATTTTTTCCTTTTTAGAACCTTCAACATGGTTGGTCATGTGGAAGATTCAGCATGCAGTTGATCAGATAAAATCTTTTTAATGATTGTATGATGTTTATATAGTTCTTGATTTATTCTTACACATGGGCATATCATGTTTATATAGACAAGATCCTTGTTCCACTGATGATTATATTGATCGAGTATGTAATGCCCCGACCCCAATTACCCAAAGTCGGTGCATTATTTTAATACATTGGCATGATTGCAATGAATCAAGTACCGAAGGACTGATCATTTTGGCAGTCTTGGAAAATATATTACATACATGAATGTTACATTACACTTCATAAAATATAAAACAACAAAAATAATCCTTCATTTACGTCATTATTCTCTTGCCTTAACCCAGCATATCAATCACAATACACTTCTTGGAATCCTGGGAAAAATAAAACATAGAAAGGGGTGAGCTCAGATACTCAAAAAGGATAACAATACAGCAGAAACCTTCATCAATAAGCATTAACATTTAAGGCATTGTATAACTAAAAAAGGCCTTTTAAACTTAAACTTCAGCATAATATGGAAAAAAATGAAGTAATTCCATTTACTTGTTCACATGGATATTCTACTAGTCGAATAATCACATGAAATATCACTAACCACTTTTATAATGATGTAATGTATAATGCCAGACTAACGTAACCACATAGTCAAGGCCTTGTGTGAAGAATACAAATACAATTTTGTTAAGGCCTTGTTCCAAGACACTAGTTTGTCTCATGAGTCCAACTGATGCATCGAGGATCTATTGCGGGCTCCACATGTTACTTACTAAGTCCAACGCATTCCTCATATGAAAAGGTTATTACATATTCATTTGTATTAAAACTAGCATACAAAATGTCAATACTTTCTCTATAAACCATGAATGGTATAAAAATAACACATCCACAGTTAAACATTTCACAAAACCTCCAATATAATATGAAAGATTTGTATCATAATAAATCATCTCCAAACAAGTTTAAAATCCATCAAATGATGTTGACATAGATGAAAATTAATTATAAAACTCATTGGGAGAAATATCCATTTTTCTTGAAAACATTTAAAAGTCACAAAATTTAGAAAATAAGACATTTAAAGTCATTTTTGAATCAAAATTTCCCATACCACTTTGAAACATTTGAGAGGAATTAAGATTTTAAAAACATTCTTGTCCATATAAATAAATCCTTAAAAACCATTTTGAAGACATGGACATTAATGAAAAATATTTAGAAGAATAAATATTTAAAACATTTGAAATGATGTTTCAGTAAAAAAGTACATTAAATAATTCCTTTGAAAACTCTTCCATAAAACATGGAAATTGATAATAAATATGTCATAGTAGATACTTACGTAAAAACAACGTCAGATAATAAAGAGATTATGAAATTAACCCTTACCAATTTGGTAACTTATGAAACATACACCCCATGAAAGAGGTATTATACAATTAATATGTAAATACACATAAATTGAAGTGTATTAAAAAAATAATAAAATTATGGGCATTACATAAACCACAGAGAAGGTAATAGTGGCAATATTGCATGAATCGCATGGGAATAAGGGGTGATATGAAAACCCATTACCTTGCACTTTCCTTTAGTCGAGGGTACATCTAACCTCTTGTATGATGTTTATATTATGTTATTAAATTATAACGGAACCACATTCATATTTATGATATCATGAATTATTAATTTATGACTTTATACTAACCATTTAAATATCTCCATGTTATATTATTATTTCAGGTGATAAATGATTTCTTTACCGTACATATTTTAACTTGTTTACTCTTGATTGTATCACTTAGATCGTGATTTAAATACATTCATAACATAAAAAAAGATTTATATATCATATATATTTAGAATATAAATATGTATAATAGACATATATATGAAATGGAAAAAACCGTTTATGGCGACGGTAGTCCGTACGTACGCATAAACGATGTTTCCGTTTTCATATAGTATTGAACAGAAGTAAGTGAATAAGATATATGTAAGTACATAAACACTTATATATAAAAATATATATCTCTAGTTGAATTATTATGTCTTATATTACATACTTATTAGTAATATATATTTTAATAATCATCAATGAATAGTGATCTTGAAAATGAATCTCATCGCGTCGTGGAGACGGTAATCCGTACGTATGCACGAGCAAAAATATCATTCTTTTGATATTAAAATAATATATAATTGGATGTTATATGATATATAAAGAATAATTATCAGGTTAAATTTATTATTTAGACCAAATACACATCATTATTATACCCATCCAAATAATAATGTATTGAATAACAATTACACCACAATGTGGAGATGGTAAGCCATATGTACGGACGTATGGTGACATGTAATTAAAAAGGTGGATGGAATACTGAATATAGTTGTACCATATTTATAATAATATAACAGTATATAGTAGATACTGGAGTTATTATTTTATAATTTAAATAACAAATAAAGAAGAAGTTGAAGAAGAAAGGAACTTGAAAGAGGGCGGTGAAAAATATTACCTCTTCTTCGGGTTCTTCTTTTTGATTTGATCAAAAGGGCTCCTTATGATGGCTTTCTGATCAAAATAAGGCCTCTAGATTGAAATGAGAGAAGTTGATAGAATATTTGTGCAGGTTTTGGTAGAACCAAAAGGCTCTGAAGGTGTGAAGAATTGGTTAGAATTGGTGTCTTTTTATAAGGGGGAGGATGGGCTCTTTAGAAAAAACATAAATTATTAATTTATAATAAATTAATATTAAGTTTATAATGGCTCCAAAGTGGATTATTCAACATCAATGGTGGGGATGGGTCTAAATAATTTCATCAAATAGATTTTATATAGGTTTTGTCCCTTATATTAACTTTATATTTTAGTTTTAAGTTGTAGTTAGTTAGTTTGACATTTACCATGCCACTTTGTATTTTTATATTATATAGTTAATAAATGTACTATATACATCCAAGCTACCCCAAAGTGGTCCTATAATGATAATCCTATCATTATATAAGTCCCTTGGATGAACCTTAGATTTTTAGGAATATAATATCAATTAATATTATAATATTTGTTCTAAAAACTCATTTATGTCAATTTTGACAATATTTAATAATTTATTTTTGTTAAAGTCTTAAAAACATAATTAATTCGATCCAAATTCATTTAAGAAATAATAAAATTTCATATTAACCAATAAAATTATATTATGGAATTAATACTTTCAAATTTTATTTATTTTATCATTTATAATACTATTTATTTGATTCATTCATTAATAAGGAAAATATTGCATCATTATTGTATCATAAAAAAATTTAATTATTCAATGTCTAAAAATTATAAATAAATTACCATTATGTAGGAAATATTTTTATATTTATAATGAATATTTATAGTCTCAATTATAACATATATAACCTAATGTAAAATTTTGTTTTCTAAAAGATATATGTTTATGTCATTTTTGTATTTACTTTAACATAATTAATATAAAGTGTCCTTATCACTTACAAGTGGCTCCATGGGGTCCCAAAATCGACTCAAAGATGCCCATGGTCGGACCTATATCAAACAATAATGTTAGGACACGTTTGAGGGTAATTTATTATTATTATAATATTATTTTATTACCCTTATTTACTTGATTTACCCTTTAACCATGGAAAATAAAATATTTACTGAAGTAATTATTCCAAATGTCAAAAAATAAGAGTTTCTTATTTAAAAAATTTGGAAATAATGATTCAAAATATGGAATCCATTTCTCCGAATTCAATACATAGAAGTGGGAGAAATTAATTTAAAATTAATTCCTGCTGTCAAAACAAAAAGCGTGGTTTTAAGAAATAATAATTATCAAAAGATTGACACTTGTTTATGTCCGGTTTAAATGTTAAATTATGTCCAATGACCAAAATTGTATTAAATGGTAAAAATATATTCTAAATATACTTTAAATCCACTAAAATTCATAATTTATCACCATTAATTATTTCAATTAAAAATTATTTTTTTAATTAAAATTTTGTAATTTTCACTATTCATCAAAAATTGAAGTTTTTCAAAAAAAATTCCAAAATATCACCTTAGGATAATTTCAATATTCTGAATCAAAAAATGAGGTCAATTATGAAAATTAAAATTTCAAAAGGTTAGTATTACTATTTATAATGGCTATTTTGATTGTTCACGGTGTGTTAGAATCCCGAAGTTGCGTACATTGCAAACTATTGCATTATTCAAAGGGTAACGTACTGTGGAAGCTTGGGGTGTTATAGAGTAGGAATCTTATATATAGGTTCTAATGATTATGTGGGAAATTATTTTCTAAATTTTATGATCCAACTACACATCAAGTGAAAAATAATTATTGTAAGTATTTTACATGATGTTAACTTAGATTTAAATACATAAAAAATTGAAAAACGTTTAAAAGTTATAATCTAGAAAAATGATTAAGGGAATTTATAGTGTATGTTTTTTATCATTACATGGAGAATCTTTATATAATGTTCTCTATGAAAAATCTATAAATATAGTATATATAGTCTTATAGGGAGAAAACACAAAGTAATTACTCTTGGGGGGACCTAGAGAGTTTTCATCCATTGTACTGTATGGATGACCTCTATGGATATAACTTCATTACCCTATTAGAGAGTATTTAGAAGATTATTTATCCACTAATAAAATACATTAGGGGATTCAAGAAAATCCATGTTCTCTAGGTAAAGGGCCTACTAATAGATTATACGCTACCTATTAAGACACCTTTGAGTTTTTATGGTTTGGAGAGTGGGGTTGGTAGATCAGTCATGATTAGAGGAACATTATATTAGAATAAACCCTCATGTTTTAGATATCTCCTTAGAGACCCCTAATTTTCAGCAAAAATGTTGATGATTTCCTTGTATTAATGTTCGAATATGTCGATATAATTAAAATTTGATAGTAAAAATGCATATATAATCCCACATTTAGTCCTCAATTATTACCAAAATACATCAAAATGATTCTTTAGAGAGGGAAGGTATATAGTCTTATCCCTTAATGGGTTATATAAAACCATGTGATTTTATGATTTTTCTCTTTTCAAATAAATTGAATATATTGATAGTTTGCATTACACAGAACCCTGATTCTAAATGAACTGCGATATAGTATACCATTAAAACTGATCCATTATATTGGTTGTATGAATAAGAATAAACACATTTAAAAATATATATATTAATTCTTTATAAAAAGTATATAAATTTCTAAATAAGTTCTCAATTGTTAATAACACCATTAAATGTTCTAAAAATACATGTTTCCTAAAAAATGAATTTTTTTTGAGAAAATAATTTAACTTTTATTAAAAAAAATTCAAAATAAATTTATGGAAATGTACATTATTTTTTAAATCAACATGTAAAAATTATCATAGAGTGATTTTTTAAACTTTTCTCAAATTATAAATTTTATCGATAAATAGTAAAAAGTTTTCATTTTAATAGAAATTTTTATTTCCATTTAGATGATTTAATAAGTTATATTTTTTATTAAAATGGTTTTAAAATTAAAATCAGTTTATTTATGTTATTATTAATACAACTATTATTTAAATTGATTTAATATGTATTTGGATAGAACACTTTTTATTCCTATAATTGTTTTTGGAACTCATTTTAACCGAATATTGAGAGTTAATTTTAGATGTAATTAATGTCTTTGTTCGATATTTTATTTGATAAAATGTATTCCCTATTTATAATTATAATTTATAACTGTTTTTTTAGGAATAGTTTATTTTAGTTCATAATGAGTAGTAAAAATAGTAAAAACAGTATCACTATAGTTATGATTAAAACTTTTTTACTATGGGTAAAACCAAAAATATTGGTAAGTTCATCAATTAAAATTTTATAAATCCTATATTTTTTCATATTATTACCACATCCCATTCCAACATTTAATTTTTATCCATTTTAAATCGTTTTTCTTGAGAATTAAATATTTATATTTTATTCTTTTCTGAAATTTCAATCATGCACACTCCCCAACTTCTAAAAGGACACCCTTGTTTTTTCTTCTTTTCTATACATTAATCCTTGAATATCAGAAAAAAATTCCAAATATCTTAAAAAAACTATATAGTTACATATTTTATGTTCTAGTATTCTCAAAATACCCTTCTCATGATCAATAAGAAAGGATTCGAGGTAGCCAAATCAAAGGATATGTAATCATCTTACCCGACCTCTATCATTTTCATTATTATTATAACTACTCTAAGTATATAGTATTCATAATCATATATAAATTCGGTATCATAAATATATTTTAATTTTATTATTATCATAGATCCATCATTTTTCACCAACTAGTCCCAAAAATGGGATGTTAATGTATCCCTCATGTGTACGAGAGGACTACCACCTCCACTTAATGATGCTCCTCATTTTCCATAACCATAATTTATGGGTGATTATTATGATGGGTTTAATGTTTATTTATTATATTTATAAATAAAATATGTTTCTATATTTATAATATCATTTCAACCTTTTTTTCCAACCAATCTATTAAAAAATTATAACGTCCCTCATGCATATGTTTGGACAACTACCACCACAATGTGATTTGAATTATTCATTTAAGATTTATATGGATAGTAATAAATATGTATTGAATAAAAATATATGATATATAAGATTTAAAAAAGATTATATGAAGGTGAATTAATATTTACCCTTCATTCATTCCATCTGTTTTAAGGTGAAAATAGCATACATGTGTATGTATGACTCACCGCCTCCATGATCAATGAAATTAATTGTTCTCTTTATAACATTTATGGATTAATATAAATATTTATAGAATTAATAATATATATATATAAAATTATGAAATGTTTGGAGATGATTTAACAACATTAGAATTATAGTGTCTAAAGCTATTGAAAAAAATTCTCATGGAAAACGGAACTATTAACAGCTGGAAACATTGATTTTAATAAGGAATTATTAACACATGGGTCTTGAAATGTTATAATTGGATAATATTCTATATTATAATTATTTACATTATTATGGTATATAATTGTAATAAATTAAAATTTATTATTCCGGTGGTTAATATACATTTGAAGAAAGGAAAACATGTGGTAATAGATTTATATTACAATCTCATTGTTTTTTTACAGTGTCTTTGATCATGCTTCTGATGTAGAAATTTCAAGATCTAACTCTCAATAATACAATAAATTTTCTTCTATTATGGTTATTTATATATATATAAAAATTTCTAAATTAATTTTCTCCTTGTAAAATAATCAATATACCAAAAGAATATTTTTCAGAAAAACATTAACATTATTTCTCGTTTCAATTGAAAATATGTTTTCTACCATGTATACATCTTATATATTTTTTTCAATAATTCTATGAACATTTTATGTTTTTAATGTAATTTTATCCAATGATTTTCTGTGTGAAAATTTGTTTTAAGGGAATTATCTCATCATTTTCCAAATGATGTACTTTTTGAATTTTTACCAAAAATGTGAAAGGAGTCATTACTTTAACATATAAAACATGATCAAAATTTCTTAATATCATGATCACTCAATGATTTGATCCTTAATTTGAATTCTTCCAAGTTTCAATTAAATGAAAATATATTCCCTAATTGTTTGGATATTTTTATATTTCAAATTTGAGATTCCCTAATAAAAGTTTATTTTATATAGGAAATATTCTAAGTCATATTTTAAATGTATTTTAAATTATGATAATATCCTTTGAGATTACAAATTATTTACCCAAGATATGTTCTAAAGACAACATACTTTTTCTTTCTCTGTATGGTTTGTTATTTTTAGGTCAATTGTATTATGAAACCCATTTATTTGTTATGGGTTATGCTATAATGAAATGTTGAGAGGTTTATGAAATACATTTTCCTCCCATTGGTTATTATATGATGAAATATTTATGGTCATTTGGAACTAAAATGTATTATTTTAAATATATTTTTGGTGAGCTTGGAATTATCTATACTTCTAATTAATTAGGTAAGGATGGATATCTCAGGATATACAAGGACTAGAACGGGGATTGAACACTGTTCAGTAAGGGACATTGTACACTATGATAGTCTTAATTTTGAAGCATGACTAATACAATAGAATGGGGAGTAAACCCAATCAACTATGATTATCTTGTATGTGATATTTGAATTCAAAGAAAAATATTTTAAATTATTATGTTTATTTCACAAGCTTATGTGTTATGAAAATGTTATACTATCATGGCTCAAGTTATTTAATTCTTTTACGAATCATGTCTTATGAACTACAAATATATATATCATGAAGCATGATTATGATATATGATATATAGGTCCAGGGATTAAAATGTTATTGTCATGTTTCTATACACTTATATTCATGTTATGTCTAATAAATCATTGATTTATACATTTTTTACCCATACTGAGCATCAGAACTAACCATTTATTTTGTTTTCATTCCCCATGTTTTTAAGAAAGGTATTATGTATGATATGTCTAAAGAAGGATTATACATAGGAAGAAAATAGTGGGACATGATGTATTTCACATATAATATTTTTTTTATGAATACATGTTTCAAAAGATACTAATCCTATAGGATTATGGTGTGGATTGTAATGATATGTATTGAATATTAATATATTAATTTGTAATATCTATGTATGAAATATATTTGTTTTTATAATTAGTATGAGAGTATGGTTTAGTTATATTTGGATACTAGGATGAGAAAATTTTATTAATTAAAACTTTGAATAATCATATGTATTATAGAACGTCTTATGTTATAGTAAATAAAAGAGTGTGGTTTTTGTAGAAATGAATCCCTATTTAGATTATATAATAGAATGTGTTTTTTATAGTAAATGTATCTAGAGTTGAAAACCTTGAAAAGATTCAGTAGAGTATATATTTTCCAATATTCTTATTCATAGTGAGTGTTCCCTTACTTAACACATGGTTTGAATCTCATAATAATTATACTTTGGTCAATTCAAATTTTCATTATGAATTTTTATAAAGGATTTCAATGAATTATTGTCATTGATGACCTAGGATAAACATAATGTTTCATTAATTTAAATTAATGTGTCATTATTTTGATATCAGGTAAATTATTTTTCACGATTGTGTGTTTTTTCACTATGATTATTATTTCACAGACTATGTTTTTTGGTTTTAGTTAATGGATGCTACCTGAAAAAACCTTGATAATGCTGAATTTTAAAAAAAATGAAATTATTATCAACTAGAGAAATCAATGGTTAGGGGAGATGGAATACAAAATAATATTTTTATTATCACATAAATTTCATATTCCATTAATAAGGTTGATTTTAAAAACAAAAAATTGAGTACAAAATATATTCTTGAGTCCTTCATGAGGAAACATCCACGTTATTTTAGCGGGTTTTTTGGTCTAATAGTCAGCGAGGAAGATATCAGTACCACTAAAAAGATATTTTCCATTATCAAGTGTTTATAACATGAAAAATGTATTTTAGAAATTAATCATTTGTAAGGTAAAGAATATAAATAGTAGAATCTTATCAAGAATAATAGGAAATGGAATGAAATTGAGTTCATGAAATGGGATGAGTTTATTATCATATTTTGCAATTAGTACTTTCTTCTTATTATTTATATGTAACTAGAGAATTAATTTCATGACGTAATGTAGATGTATAATATATCTATTAGTAACTATGGGGAAAATTTTACAATAATTCCAAGGTACAGATATGGTATTATCATCCATCCAAAAAATTTGGGTATATCGATTCATAAATGGATTAAAACAAAGTCTCCAATGGTAGTTACCCATAAAGAACATTAGCAGCTATGAAGAATTTATTTTATTTTCTATCATGGTATAAATCGATATTGGAATTTCCCATGAATCTCATGGCTTTAATATGAAAATCAAGATTATTTTCAATGTAAATTAAATACAAGGAGAGAATAAGATGAATTTACCTTTAAGATTTAAGTGTGGAAGAAAATAGGTAGAAAATTTTCAAAAGAGTAATATTAAATGTTTTATGTGTGGATATGAATTTTATTAAGTAATATAATTATGATTTAATGGGAATAGGTTTGACAATGACAAAAATAGAGGGAAACTCTAAAAAATACACCACCCATTCTCTAGTGTATCAAATTCATGGAGTATGGGAATTATTTTAATCAGTTTTAAAATCCAGAGGTTAATGATGGTGATAAAATCCAAAAAAATTCTTAATCCTAATGATAAAGGTAAATATAATGTAATCATTATTTCGGATGAGGGGTATGACAATGAATTGGTGAATGGAACAATTACAATACACTCTGAAATTGATAATGTATTATTTGATTCTAGATCTAAACAGTCTTTTATATATTAATTTTTTTTAATAGTATAAAAATTCGACATAATGATTAGATGTTGAGTTATTAGTAAAAACTCTTCATTGTACGATGATCACATATCAAATAAATGATTCTTTTGCAACTATGTTTTTTGGGAATGTGCATCCTATAAATATTATTATCCCCCACCAGTTTAATTTTATATTGTCCTATGAATGGATTTGATTTCTCTAAAACAATCCCACCAGAATTTTCGAGGAAGGGATGTCATGTTATTTATTATGAAAAAACTAATGATCATCTATTTGTGCGATGATAAATTAGACATTATGATAAAAATTAAATCCATTATATGGGTCATGATTCTAATTAAAAATGGGTTATTATCTCAAATGGTTTGGGAGACACACAACATCAAGGATATTCCAATTGTACTAGAGTTTGTAGATGTATTTCCAAAACAATTTCCTAGTTATCCACCAAATCATGAAGATAAGGTTTCAATATAACTCATACCTACTACTAAATGAATTATAAATACACTTTATAGAAAGTATTAAATTGATTTCAAAGATCTTAAGAAGAATCTCCAAGAGAGTATTTACGGGGTATTAATTTATACAAGAGTATGGGGTGAACATGTTCTTTTTATTAAGAAGAAATACACATCGATGTGGCATTGCATTGATTATTGAAAGCTGAATAAGATCATTATTAAGAAAAATAATCTTCTACCGAATATTAATGACTTTTTTTATTAACTAAATAGAGCTAAATACTTTTATAATATTGAACTTTATTCTAGATATCATCAATTTTCAGTCATGAAGGAGGATATAATGAAGACAACATTCCATACAAGGCATGGAGACTATGAATTATTAGGGATGCCATTTGGTTTTTCTAATTGTCATTTTTAATAGATTTAATGAATAGTTTATTTAGAGAGTATATTCATTAGTTTCTAATTAAATTTATGAATGATATTATTATATATTCAAATATGAAGGAAAATCATGAATATCACGTGAGGATTTTAATGAAGACCCTATAAAATGATATTTTGTATGAAAAATCTACCAAGTCTGAATTTTGGCCATAGAAAATTTATATTTTGGGTCATATAATCTCATGTGAGGATATTTTAATGGATACATGAAAAAAGAAGTAATTAAACAATGGAAAAGACCAACGATGTTGACTAAGATCTGTAGTTATATTTTCTTGTATCAATATTATCAATGGTTTGTGGATAATTTTTCATGACTGTCTGATACCCATACAAAGATAATTATTAAGGTATCCAAGTTCTTCAATATAAATGAATGTGATGGAAATTTCAGGGAATTAGTTATAATGTTATTCAATACATCTATTCTTATAGAACCCTAAAGTGGATAAGGGTTTATGATCTATACATATTCATCAAAGAAGAGACTAGGATACATCCTTATATAGAATGATATAGGGAAATGTTATGCATAATGAAAAAATTAAGGTTCAGGATAAGAATTACCTGACTCAAGATTTTGATTCAGCGATGGTTATTTTTTCAATTATGACATGGAGGTGTTATCATTATTGTTAAAGGTGTGATATATATTGATCATAAACATTTAAAGTATATATTCACTAAAAAGGGTTCAATATGTGCCCCATAAGAAGATTGGAGTTGATTAAATATTATTGATTTCCAAATATATTACCAATTAGGGAAATTGAACAATGTGTCCAATGCCATGATTCAAATGGTTCTTGAGAGATTTTCTATAAAGAGGATAATAAATGTTCCAATAATTTTTAATTTTCAAATTATTGATCTAGAAATAATAAAGGAAAGGGAGAAATTCTATCATTCTCATATAAGAGTTTAATGATATTTCCAAGTGATAATTAAAAAGTCACATAAAGATAATGTTGATTTGAAAAAGAATGTGAGAAATTTTCTTCAATTAGATATTGATTATGAGGGAATGTTAAGTTTCATGAACCATGTTTCAATCCCATAGATACTAGACATGAAGAAGCATCTATTTGATGGAGATGATAGTTCATTATTCATTATTCATCAAGGATGTAATAATATGATTAAATATATGAATGAGTATTTGTAGTGAGATAACATAAAGGGTGATATTATGGAGTCTTTATTTTAGTTCATTGTATGGTACCATTTTAAGGCTGAGAGGAAAACGTTTGAGGGGACGTTATAACCATTATCCATGCCAGAAAATAAGTGGTAAACATAATGATGTATTTTCTTATTGAATTCTCCAAAATATCTATTATATATAATGAAAATTTTGATTTTAATCGACCACCTTATGAAGTCATCACAATTCATTGATATTATAGAAGATTTTTATATTTATCATCTTTCCAAAATACACATTAAAAATATGTTAAGGTTGCATGGAGTACCACATTATATAGTATCTGATTGGGATATGAGGTTTACCTCAATGTTGAGGAGAATTTTTCATTAGGATATGAATATAGAGTTGAGTCTTAGTACTTATCATCATCATCATAAATATTGTTAGTTTGGTAGAACCATTCAAACCCTAGAAGATATTCTAAGAACATTATATATGGATTTAAAAGGTGTCTGAGATCAATACCCTCCTCTGGTAGATCATCCGTATAGAAACAACTTTCATGAATGAATTTAGATGGATTATTATGAATCACCATATAGAAAAAAGTGTAGTAATCCAATGATATATGATGATGATTGTGAAATAAATCTATTGGGACCATATCAATCTAAGTAAATAGAAAATAAAGTAATATACATTCAGAAGTATATTAAGGTAACTCAGATTAGATGGGAATTTTATTATGAAAATCTATAGTGAAATATAAAATTTGATGTTGGTTAGAAGGTATTCGTATTAATTTATATATATAAGAGGTTTATGAGAGTTTAAATTAATGGAATGATCATCACCTATTATATTGTTCTATTTGAGATTCTTGATCGAAAAGGGATGATAACTTGTCACTTAGTGCATCCACTAAACTGCTCTCAAGTTCACTATGTTTATAATACATCTCCCTTGTAGAAGAACATACTAGATCCATCACATGTATAGAAATGAGAGGTCAAACTATTGGTGAATGTCATTTCCTATGAAAAAATAGTATAAAAGTTTGATCACTGAGCTAAGGTGACATAGATCATGCCCACTAAGAATCTTAAAGCTTTATTGAATAATGAAAAATTTTAAGAAGTGACATGGGAATCCCAAAATGTGATGAAATAGATATATCTTCATTTTATATATCAACGTGATGTAATTTCAAGGTAGAAACTCATTTTAGGGAGGGTATTATTTAACACCCCAACATTTTATGATATTTCAATCTTTAAATAAAATTTATATCTCTAATATCATAAAATACACACATTTTAGAGACTAAATGAACCATAATATAGAATACCATAATAAAACATTTGTTATATTTGTGGTCTAAATAAGAATAACAAAATTGTAAAATAATTCATGATTTTTTGATAAATAAAATTAATTTATAAAAAATTACTCAATCATTAATAAATACATATTATGTCATCAAAATACTTTTTTCCCTCAAAATGAGTTTTATTGAATTTTATGGAAAAATAATATATTTAATTTGAAAAAAAAATATAGTTTATTTGCAAAAAATATCTTCATTTTTATGTTAACAAGTAAAAATTATGTTATTTTTAATTCTATTGAATTTTTTGAACAGATTAATCATTTTTAAGATTACTGAAAATTGTTGTTTTTATTCAAAATGGGATATTCATTTATATAATTTACAATGTTAATTTTTTTAAAGGACTATAAAATTAAAATTAGTTTATTTCTATTATTAATTATCCAATTATGGTTATTTGAATTAATTTTATGAGTCTTTTTGTTTAAAAATGTTTTTATACTTAAGGAAACATTTTATCTTGAAAACCATTATCACTACATTTTGAAAGTTAATTTTAAATGTAAATTCTTCCACTATTGGTGATTTAGTAAGATAAAATGAATCCCATATTTTGAATTAGAAATTAAAGTTTTTTGTGAGAACAATTTAAATTTTTCATAATGAATAGAAAAAACAATAAAAATATATCCTCACAGTTACGGTAAAAATGATTTTATAGAGGGTTATATGTTAAAAAAATGATATGGGTGTGTTTTCTAATTAAAAAAATATATATACTATTCAAAACACGTATTTGAACAACATCCCATTCCTCCTTCATATCTATTTCTAGTTGGAATCATCTTTCTTCAGAATGACATGGTTATATTTTATTCTTCTAATAAATTCCATGTCTGTCCTCTACCCCACATATAAATGGACACCCATAATTTTTATTCATTACAACACATTGATCCTTCTAAATCAAAAAAAAATGAAAAAATATCTTCTAAACCTCACTATACAATAGGTGTAGATGATGATATATTTTAAAGACCATTCCAAGGGTCCATAACAATGATCAAAATGGATCCCAACCGAATGAGAGGTAAGCATATTACATGGCATATTTAAATTTATTTTTTATTATACCACATATAAATATATTATATTTAATCTAAAATAATATATTAAATATCCATAATATGAACAAAAAATATTATAATCAATAAACCACAATTATCTAACCTTTTGTCCATCAAATGGGAAGTCAAAGTATCTCTCATGGGTTAATGTGGCAATAACATCCACACAGGGATATATTTTATTTTTCCAACACCATATTTATTGGATAGTTGTTATTATCAATTTAAATTATATATATTTAATATTAATTTCATAATTATTTTTCTTTAAATATAAGACCATATCTATTTTCTTACATTCTAATCTATTGTAAAACAGTAATGTCTCTCATGCGTAAGTGTCCACTACCGCCTTCATAAAGTGACGTGGTTTGTTTTTCATTTCAAATATTAATGGATAGAAAAAAGGTTTGATTAAATTAATATATATGATATATATTATATAACAAATATTCTCAAAAAATTAATAGATATTTACCTATCTTAAATTTCATCCTTTGAAATGTTAATATAACATTCATTCATATATACGACTTATCGTTTCCATTAATTGTGTAATTCATTACACTGTCAATATCATTTATGGATGAATCTTAATATATATATAATTAATATGTATGGTATTTATATCATGATTAAATGTTTTTATACCATTTAACCATGATCCAATTACAAGTACCATAACTATCAAATTTGAATTCTCATGAAAAATAAAACAATTAACATCCAGAAACATTGATTTTAATAAGGACTTAATAATAAATGTTTTTTAAAATGTTATAAATGGATTATATCTAATAAAATAATTTTTAAAAAGACTCTGAAATATAATTATATCAAATTTAAATTTATTATACTATAGGTTAATGTATATCAAGTAATGTGAAACTCGAGGTAAGAGATTTATGTTTATATTCTCATTGTTTATCAAGATTGTTTTTATCGTGCTTCTGAGGAAGAAATTTCATGATATAGCTTTCAAGAATATGAATAATTATCTTCCAATATTTTTATTTATTTATAATTAATGTTTTACTTTCATTTTCCTCTCTTTGAGTACTAAAGAGGCTAAAATAATGTTTTTAATGAAAAATCAACATTATTTTTCTTTCCTATCAAAAATCCAATTTATTCCTTGTTTGTAATTTATGAAAATGATATTAATTTTTTGTTAATTATTATAGGATTTTTATAATACAATTTTACCCATGATTTAATTTTATAATATAAAATTAAAATATAATCTTTTTTTCATTTTTCTTACCACTTACTTATCTGTTTTTACTGAAATTTTTTATGAAAAAATTGTTTTAAGATATAATAAATTTACAATATTTTCTACCTTTAAAAACACTCAATGAATTGAATAATCTGTTACATGTTTCCTAGGTTAATTTTAAAAAAAATTATTTCAATAAAATTTTATGAATTATTAAATTCTATAGAACATATTTAGAAATGAAAAGATAATTTTCCTCAAGAAATATTCCATGTTATCTTTTAAAATAATTATAAATTCTGATGACATCATTTGATGTTCCAAATTCTTTATTGGGGATTTGATAGAAAAAATATATCTTTGTTATATCTCCACATAGTTTATGATTATGACTATAAGTTGGTTATAAATCAATTTATTTTCTATAGGTTATGATATTATTAAATTATTATATGTTAATTGAACCTATTTCTCTTCCAAAAGGTATGATATGATGAATGTTTCATGATCATTTGTCACAAATATAAATGATTTTCATTATGTGATATGTGGGTCTAGAATCATATTGACCTCTAATGCATTTTATAAAGATGTATATGTCATTATATAATAAAGACATTAATAGAAACTAAACCTAGTTCAGTAAGGTATACATATTCCACTACGATAGTCTGGGGATTGAACCATAACTAATATAATGTAATGGGAAGTGAAACCAAAATACTATTAATGTCTTGGATGTGAGAATTGATTACTAAATAAATGGTTGTCTATTCATATGTGTATTCCACAATCCTTTGTATTATAGAAATGTGATTCTCTTATGGGTCATATTCATTGATTCCCTAATGATTCATGTCATATAATCTACCTTGATTTATACCATGATAAAAGATTAAAATATATGATATTATGGGTTTGATTTTTAAATGTTATTCTCATGTTATTATATCATTATATTCAGTTTAGGTTAAATTAATCATTGTCATCTCCTTTGTTTACCCATACCGAGCATCGGAGCACACCCTTTCATATGTTTCCTTTCCATAGGTTATCACAAATGTAATTATGTATGAAATGTCATAGATGGGTTCTAGTTATGAAAAACATAGTGGTAGATGGTGTAGTTCACTTTTGAATCACTTTATTATGTATCAGAGCTTCCAAGTATTCTTATACTATATGGTTGTAGTGTGGATCATAATGTTATGTGTTTAATATTCATCTATTAAAATTTATTATATATGTAAGAAAAGAATAGGTCGATGTATTTGTTGTCAGGTTATGATAATGGGATTGATATTTGTGGGTAATGATATGATTCAAAACCATTTATATTACATGGATATTCTATCTACCATATTCAATGGGAGAAGTTATATGATCATGATGTTGAACCTCCGTTAAGATATGTTGATGAACTCTGGTAGTAAAGGGAATACAGTCCCACCTATGATGTTAATTCTTCCCTATGATATACCAACAATCCTCATTAATGGGATAAAGGTATATGGTCTTACTCTTAAGTAACCATCACACCATACTAAATAGTAACTTCTACATTGAAGGGAAAAATAATACAAGCCTATCACTTAATAGCCACTAGGGATCTTTTGTCTATTCTAGGATATACTAGAAGGACTATAAATTGGGGGTAGGGATATGTTCATTCTATTAGGAAATATCCATGATACGTCAAATTGTGTCTTTTGACTCTTTGATGATATGTTGGAAGACATAGAATTTGTGAATAGTTATTTGTGTATGCTATTTGGTCACTACTAGGAGATGATAATTATATTCTTCAGTTGGAATAGAAATATGAAATTTTTTCCTTTCCTTTAATGAATTTATTCCATATGGGAGACCTCTTGTTGGGTTACATGGCTTGAATAATAGGGTCCAATATATAGTGGATGACCTCAATTTATTTCTAATGATCTTGAGTCCCATGGTGATGAAGACAATAATGGAAATTAGGAACCCTATAAAGGTGATTATGAACTATATTAAGGTCATGATCATACAACATATCTATCTTCTTATATCATTAGAGGAAAGACTCATAATGCTATAGGGATAACTTCCTAAATATGTTTGATATAATGATAGTAATAAGTATCATAACTATAGGCCTCATTTAATTTTATTGACCATAATTATTCATTTATCAAAGGTTATAATAGGCTACCACCAAGGAGGGAATAGAGTTATTGAGATAGCACTTTTTTAAATATCATTCACTACTTAGTATTAATGATACTAGGTTTGTAATTGAATTCTCTTATTCTAGGGTCCCTAAAAATATTTGTAGATGAGGGGTTTGTTAGGTGCATTGACTTAAGATGAGTAACACCCTATGGAGATCCACAAAAAAAATTAGTTTTTACCTACATATTAATGTATGATTGTGAATGATATTATTTCAAATTTTGATTTAAGTGATCTATAAAGTCAAATTTGAAAATAGGAAACAAAAAAAATCCCATTCAATGATCTATAAAAAGGTGCCTGGTCTATCAATCTATTTCATATGAAAAGGATTCACGTTGGGCTCACAAATAATGTATTTGATTTATGCCTCTATCTATGAAGTTTTTTTTCAGATTACAGGTCTTATTTCCAAATGAAGAAGTTACTGAGACATAAAAATAACAAAATCTACAGATCTTAGATCTAGATTATGGGATTTTGTGTGAATCCATACACTTAAGAGGGTGAATTATTTAAAACGTTAGGATCATATTATGGATTTAAAATAAATTATTTAATAATTTCCCAGTAGCAGTACAAACATGAACTATTAACACTATGAAAATGATCTATCACTGACATGTATCAATGGGAACACACTTTTATGTATTATAGGTTCTTCATATCTCTCATTCAAGGTGATTTTATTATACTGGAGTAAAAATATTCAAAACTAAGTACTCATGAATATATAACATTATAGAAAGGAAGAAGGTGTTGTGAATTTTGGATTGGGATCATTATTGGGGAATTATATGTATCCCTATGCGAGTAATTAGAAACCATGTTGTTGAGTTCTACTCAACAAGACACGTTATACCCTTTAATATTCATTGATATTGATCATTGTGGTTCCTTTTATATTTGTTCAACTAGTACCATGTAAAGTGTCCTTTATGGTCATGTGTCTTGGACCAATTATAAGGGTTTTAACATTGTTTAGAATCGATGATGTGATAAAGAGTATATGTTGTTATAATAAGGAAAACTACAATAAAGGGTCCAAGTAATGGTTGTTGTGAGATATATGCATTATATAACTTTTCAACCTCATAATGTTTCTTATTATCCAAACATGATTGGATGAGGTTGAATATAAAGGAATATGGCCTAATTAGTATATGGTAAGTCGCATATGGAATATTTCCTAGTGATTATATGGTTAATTATAAAAGTAATTAGGGACAACGAGGTTTTGTTTGGTCTCATAATGAATATTTACCATCAAGGTTTTTGTTGGGGCTTACAGCTTTTAGGAGTCCTTTTAATATATATAGATAAATTCACTAGGTGATAGAAAGATAAGGGATTGTACGTAGTAGGATTCCTTTATATGTGTGAACATCTGACTGGTTGATGGTTGAATAAGAAAGGATGACTAGACTCATAGAGTATATGGGACCATGATAAAAAGAATATTTCTTACACTAGAATAGATTCCAATATATTTTTATATGTCATATTGAGTCTACAGTGGAATATATTATAAATGAGGATATAGTGTGGATATACACCATGTAAGAGGCCTGTAGTGAACATGGATCATTGAATTGATTCAATGATTCACCTCGGCAATCTGGATGATTGGATGTTGGATATAGGTTATCCAATATGAGAAACATGGCCTATTGAAGGTTTTATCAATTACCTAATGATATGGATCCTCATTATTAAGGGAATAAAATTTCATTATTTCCTCTAGGATCTTCCCAATTAGGTATCAAATAATTGTAATATATCCCTCTATGTATCCAAATCCTTAGTATCAAATGAATACATAATCAAAGAAGATAAATCATGTGTTCCTTTGTGGATTTTGTATCTCCATAGGTCATTGAAGAGGCTTGGGTTGTTTGGTTCTGTGGTAAGGGACCTGAAAAAATATGGAGCCTAAGTAAGAGACCGATATTAAGGTCATTCCTTCGTGGGAGACCTTGTTGAGCTGGAAGTATAACCCATGACTAAGGAAAATATATAACCCTAGTATTGGAGTTGGGGGATGATTCTTTGTAGTTCATGTTTAGGGTGAATTATCACGTTAATATGAGGTAAGGCTGAAGTGTTTCTCTAATATGTAGGTTGGCTGAATTTTTAACCTTATAAGACTAGGGTGAAGTGTCTCCACTCTATGTGGTTTGGGGGAAGCGTCATCCGTATGTGACTATGATAATGTTTCACCAAATTATATCGAATGGGGAAAGGTTTTCCCTTTCATGAAACCCTAATAAAGAATCTTTAGTAGGTTCTCAGAATACTCTATTCTATTTGGAATTAGTATCTAAAACTATACTAGGTGCATGGTTCTCTAGTGTGTGAGTCATGAAGGGTTTATTTATCATATTCTAGTCAGACCCAGGCATAAATTATCTTTTGAAAAAAAATTATGTGGTAAAACATTGGATAACTCAACAACCCTAAAATTCATTCATTTTTTCTAATTTTCACCCTTATAGATTATACTAGAGGAATTATGGAATTGGGTGCATGTATAAGTAATTTATATTGGGGTCTTGTCATATTTCTCTTCATATTCTGTTGTGTCCCCTTAATAGAGGCTATTAGTTCTGTTTATAAACCATGGTGTACTAGGGTGTGTAATTGAGTGGGTAAATATCTCTCATATACTAGTGGATTAGTGCATTTGGATGGGAAGTTGGGTATGAAATATGTGTTCATAGATGGACTTATTTCAAAATATTTTAGGGGAACAAGAATATGTAATCTAGGTCACATGCGTCAATAGACTAGGATATGCATTTTTTTAAATTAGAGTGAAATAAAGGACCTAGATGAGTACAAAAACTAGTATTCAATTGATGGTTTTCTCCACTATTATTCTCATTTTTCTAAACAAGTATTGACCCTACAAAAAAGTAGAACCAATATCTTTATTCAAGGAAATTCTTTTTCTGGATATTGTGAATGAGGTGCACACATCATCCACCACCTTGGTAAGAGGAATGAACCGATTTCACACCTCATTTTTCATCTTTCACATGAGGCATGAACCATGTTCAGCCACCTTCCATAATATTTTTATAAAATAGGTACCCCCTCTATATCACAGTCTATTCCTCTAATTTTTCGGTGATGTTTTTTTGGATTTAAATCTCTTTTCAAATTATTATTTATGATATTGAGAAACATATAATTTCTTTCTTTAATTTTCTGTTTTTAGTTTTACAATTTATATCATTTATCTTGTTTTTTACATAATTATAAAAATATATTTAGATTTAATTATTTAAATAGAATTATTTTTATTTATATACTTTTTGTTTGTATTACATAAAATTTATATAGATTTCATTATTTAAATAAAATATCTTCTAGATGAGTCATGTTTTTTAAATAATTTAATAAATTTAAAAGTTATTTTTGGATGATTTAAATGTCATTAAATTATTAAATATATTTATTTAAACTTTTAGATATAAAATTATATTATTTGAATTTAGGAATTAATTATTAAATATACTTTATTGATTGTTTTAATAAATAGAGAAGGATCACTAGTTAGACTAACCAATGCTTATTTTATAAAAAAATTATTATTGTTTATAAAAATTATTTTTAATATAATTATTTATAATGTATGTATCACTCCCTTCTCTTATATGCAGGACCTATGATTCTATAATAAATTCAATATATAACAACAAGTTATTACCCCTCTATTGAATGTGAGTAATATTGTAAAAAAGAAGATTCCTAAGGAGTTGCTGATATTCATGGTTGGATCTGTACATGGTGGTTGAATTGAAATGATTTCAAATTTATTCAAGTTCATCAAACTGTATGAATATTTTCCCATAGGTTATGGGTTTTAATCATTTTTTTAATAAACTATCCCCATATTGAAAATTATATTTATGCTTTATATATATTTTCAAAATAGATGAGATGTTTAATTTTAAACATCAAAAAATAATATATTTTTATTTTTATTAATCTAAATAACACAACATATTAGTGAGAGAAAATAAAATTAATTGAAATAAATTAAAAAAAATAAGATATCACTACATTTTTATAAAAATATTAAAAATATATATTTTATGAAAATATAAAATTTTATTTTTGGATAAATAATATTAAATACAATATTCAATATAATTTCCATATAATGGTTATTATTTGCAAAAATATATAATAATAGATTAGTTTTATATAATTTCAATATTAATTTATTAAAAAAATTAATATTACAATATAATTAAAAAAATTGTGACACACATTTCTATTGAAAATTTTAAAATAAATTAATCAACTTAAAATACAGATTAAATTTACTTGATAGTGTAATTTTTTAATACGTGAGAAAATTAAATAATATTTATTACATATATTTATTTTAAATATTCAACATGAAATTAATTTTGATCAAATCTGGTTTAATATATGAAATTGTATGTTAAAAATAATAATTATATATAAAAAACTAGTAACAGATTGATTGTAACTTATCTTAAGATGACCGACCAATGATTGATTGGAAATATATGTTTTAATTTTTAAAATTATTTATATACATTGAAATAATTACATTTTTTCATCAATGACTCATG
The DNA here is from genome assembly GCA_963277665.1 of Viscum album. NCBI lineage: Eukaryota > Viridiplantae > Streptophyta > Magnoliopsida > Santalales > Viscaceae > Viscum > Viscum album. The sequence goes on along the minus strand of OY728133.1, from coordinate 1,229,548,335 downwards.
TTTCATTAATCCTTATAATAACATATGTACATTCATTTTCATTGAAAATTATTATGTATCCTGAACCCCTTCAACCCCTCACATGAATGCATGTAATATTGTAATGAAAGGGGGTTCTATAGGAGGTGATGATTTTCAATGCTAGATTTGTACACTATAAATAAAAGGATAATGGAAATTATATAAATCTAATACCATTGATGATTAAGAAGAATTACCCTTAGGATTTTGATAGATTATTGTAAAATGGTAATCAAAATTCGAAAAAAAATCTCAAGATCAGGCAAAATTAATTTAACCCAAGCTAATATTTTTTTTTTGAAAATTTGATAATGCAGTCTAAATATCTATATTCATATATATATATATAATGTGTTAAAAAATTTACATTATAGGTAATCATTTTTTAATAAATATACTAAATTGGAGAAGAAATTTGTAATGATCAAAATCCTAGCTATAATAAACCATCATTAATAGTTTTTTATCATTGAAATTATATAACATTGGGTAAAGTTTGTATGAAGATTCATACTCTCTTAAAAATTAAGGCCAATCAAGTAATAAATTCAAACACATATTAAAATCATGAATATGATGATCACCTATGGAATACTTTATATACTATGATTTATGATGATGATTGGGTGGAAGAATCATATTCGTTTAGTGCATAGTATAGTCATGATGTAATAGAATTATATAAAGAAATTTCTGTTATTGATGAGTTCAAACCTTCTACTATTAAATCCTTTTATGGGAGATTGGTTGGATTTTATCCTTATCAAAAAATTATATAATGTTTTCTCATATGACTTTGGTAATATAGAATAAGAATCTAAATATTGTGATATCTATTCTCTAAAATGATGTTAATTATGAATATGACAACATGAATGTTGAATGAAATGTTTAATACATCTGTTTCAATATTAAAAATTTAATCAATGTGACTTCATTTGGAGATGTAGTATCAAAACATATAGTGGGGATGAGGTAAGTGAGGATGAAATGATCAATTTACCATTATAGGATCTTTTTCCAAGTAACCATGAACCATTCATTGTTGACCATTTTCAATTACCAACTTCTCTTGTTGATGGACTATCACATGATAAATATTTTGATTAGCTTGTCATTATGAAAATATATTAATTCTTAGTTATCATAGGCAACACATCACAATCAAGAGGTAAAAATATTTCATGTTTGATTATATTTTGAAGTAAAAAGACCACATAATGATTTGGTTAAAAAATAACGTATCCTTATTGGTGAGTAAAAATGGGAAAATATAATATTTGGTTTAAAAAATATGGATTTCCCATAAAATTTTATATGTGATAAATATTTGATAATTTTTTCACGTTGCAAGATATCTATGTTAGAAGACCCAAAAGATTTTGTTCACCAAAGCATGTAATGGGATCATTCTTAACTATATATAAATTTTATACCAATTATAATTATTGAGGGAATATAAATGTGTTAGGAAATTCCTATATCTCTTATCAAGGAATATATAGAAAATTATTTAAAAAAATAGGATATATTATTCAATGGATTGGAAAAAATAGAAAAAACCAATTTTAATTGCTTATGGTGATTGTATTGAATCATATAACTATTTTCCAAAGATAATTCTATTGATGTCTCTGAATAATAAGTTCATATAACATCTTGTCACCATTTAGTATTTCTTATAATTTAATCAGATTATTCGAGCAAAGGTAATGTTTTATAGGTTAATCTAGGAATTTAGGCCACATATTGTAATATATCCTTACTAAAAATAGTTCATTTGGGTGGATAAAACAATAGTTTCTATTATGTGTACTTGTGAATTTTGGGATATGGACAAAAATGGGCACCACCAGGCCATGGTGGTTATATTAAGTCATAGTCTAAAACACACTAGTTTTGATGTGCATGTGATGTATATTGGGTGGCACATATTTCTCCCATAGTATTTCATCAATTATAAACCAAATAGTTTGTTAATTTGTGATTGGACAACCTCATTCATTTATTTTCGTAATGAATGGGTACAAAAATTAGTTAAATTTTTGAGTTTTCTATAATTACACTTCAACCATTTCATGTGTCCAATGATTTTTATTTAACAATGAGAGTCAAATATTCCAATAAGTAAATTCAATCTAGTACATTTATTTTGGGCTATGATTTTTTATTATTTAAAATAATTTGATTGTTTTCCAAAGATCTTTTTTATTCAAAAAGAATATTCATCACAAATTAAAGGTACCAAACCCCCTTTATGAAATTTAGAGTCTTTACGAAGTCTGTGTAGACTCATTGGCCATAGTTTTATCTTACATGGAAGGAGGTGTTTTTATAATTCACCTCTTGATCCTTATGAGGAAAACAACATTGAAAAAAGATGATATAATCTGATCATTTTTTTAAATTTCACTTACAACATTTTAGAATTTGTTTTTTGAATAGACATATGTGATTTATTTCTTAGAGATAGATTCTTCTACCTATTGGTTCACTTATTCAATAATGGGACATTAAATATTCCATCAAACCCCATTAGTGGTATTATAGACATATTATTAATGGATTAAAAATGTTTAATCATTGTTTTTAAATAACATCATCATTGCGACAACATGTCATTTCTTGTGTTTTATCTATGGTAGCTTCAAAACATTAAAATAACCATCACCATGATGTAGTGATGCCCGTGGTGCACTACTACAAATTGGGTCTTTAATATCCCTAATAAAAGTTCATTATTAGTGATAGAGAAGAACTGATTATGTATGTGATGCCAAATTAATATATTTAACAAGTCTCATAAAAAGTGTTGATAATGGCCCCCTTTAACAACGCTAAAAATTCACTGATAAATGGGGCCATTATCAGTGATTTTTAGTATTATCAAATGACCCCTTTAACAGTGTTAAAAATGTGCTGATAAAGGTCCCATTGATAAGGGTATATTCTATTTTTCACATACCACATTATCACTGCTTCCCACCCCTCCCTTTATCAGTGCTTCCCACTCCCCTTTATTACCGCTTTAGAAAAGACCTCCCTAGCACGAGTCTCTACCTCCAACGAGTTTCAAACCTGAGACCTCAAGCATATTCACCAACAACTTTTCCACTTGAATATACTTTTTCATTTTACATTATATGATATATATATATTTATTTAATTATATTTTCTATCTTTATATTTATATATACATTTATATATATGTATATATATATATATTAATATATATATAATTAAATACGTCCTCATTTATATATATTTTTATATTGGAAATATGTTTTTATTTAGATATGATTTAAATATTGAGAAATATATTTTAAATGTAAATATGTTTTATTATTTATTTATGAAATTATAATTTTCTGGAGTGAATAAATAAAAAAATATCTTTATATTTTTTTATAGTTAACTATAAAAAATTGTACATTATGAAAAAATATAAAATTTGAAAGACATAATATCAATATGTCTATAACTCCTGGGAATAATTTTATTCCTCCCTAATAAATGGAAAAATTTCCCCCTTAAACAAGGCTTAAAATACAATGAATTTTAAAAAATCACATTATAGAGGGTAAAAAATCAGTTTGGAGGCCTTCTGTGTCTTTTTTGTCTAGTAAAGAGGATATCTACTGATCCCATTATTCACTAAGACATATAGTTCATTTGATGTTTCAATTTGATATGTTTTATATCCCAAATAGATACACAGAGAAAAATTAATGACTGTTTGGAAGGTTTTCGAATGTCAAAAGTGGGGTACGCCGATTATAAACTCCATTTAGTACTCGATAAAGTTGATCAAGGATTCTCATGGGTTTCTAAGGTGTAGATATTATCATAATATTCGATTTAATATGTTTTATTGGAAGAAATAATACCTGAATTAAGTGATATATCTATTTGAATTCAAATAAATTGTGGTTTCGTGACTAAAAACTCTGTTTTGGACGCCTTTTGGTCTTTTTGGGGGTTGACAATCAGGACACAATTCATAAAGATTAGTCCAGACCTCTTTAGTGTATATCTCATCATAAGCTTTTATTTGATATGTGGTATAGCCAAAACACACACCTAAATCAATATTTATATTTTTTTTATGAATTTTGAGTTTGATTTATGACTTTTTTGAAACCGTAATTTATTTTATTCATTGGCTACAACATGATTTAAATATCATGTGGTTTTATCTTGTTTCATAATCTTTTATTTGAAAAGTTATGGAGATGGGATATACTCCATAAGCAACTACTATGGTCATTTTAGGGGATCTTAATGTTTTTATGGGTTTTAAGAGTTTTTAGAGTTATTATTGAGTATACATGTTTTTTTGGGTTTGAAGTGATTTTCTATAGTAATAATACATTTTATATGAATATAATATATATTATATATAAATTCCAATTAAAAATATCTAAAACATTTTTAAAAAATATATATTATATTTATATCAACATAAATATATTTATATATTAATAAATTTATTTTATTGAAATATATATATATATATATATTGAAGGTAACCTTTATCAGTGCTTCTTAAAAAGGGCTGATAAAGTCCCCCTTTATCATAGTTTTTTTTACTATAAATGACAAATCCCCCCTTTCACATTTATGTTTTATAAGAAATAGAAAATGTCTTATTCTTTAGTGATTTTACTAGAACTGATAAATAGTGGGAATTTGTGAGTGCTTTTTTAAAAACAATGTTAAAGAACCACATTTAGCAGTGCCTTTTTAGTAATTTAATGAACCCCTTTAACATCGCCACCACAATATTAATGTTAAAGAAGCCCATTAATAGTTCTTTTTCATGAAATGAGAAATGTGTTGATTAACAATAGTTCTAGCTTAAACATTTAAAACCCTAGTGCTCGATAAACCCAATTATATAGTTTTGGTGGTTCGCTTTTATAATTATCTAGACACTATCACCTGGTCTATAGAATAATTTTCCTAAAGTTATTCAATGTTTTTATTACCATGGATGTTCTATCTAAAATGGACAATTATTAGTCTCCACAATGTAATATTATCCATGATGAAGCTTAAAATGTTGATTAATTATTTTCCAATATTTTGATTCAAATTTTTTAGAAAATGCTTATAAATGGGAATAAAATAAATTTTAGGATATTATTATTTATAAAATATATATAAATTAATTAATTTTATCTTCTTTATTATGAATTAATTTTTTTTATATTTAACAATTTATGAAAAATTTAATATAGTTTTTAAATATTTTTTACTAAAATAATATTCCATGCCATGTGATTTAAAAAAAATGTGTTTATTTAGTCATTATAAATTTTAATTTATAAAATTGTTTACAAATTATATAATATTAATATTAATATTATATCAAATGTTCATATAATATAAATTGAATTATAATTTTTTTTATTCATGAAATATAATAAAAATTATATATAATATAATATATGAATGATTTAATATTGAAATGTATATAAAATTTTTATATTCAACCTAATTTTTAAAATTATTGCAATTAGAATTTATTTACAAATATTTGATAAATGTCACATGTTTTGAAAAAATAAAGTGTTTTTTATCTGTTAAAATCCATTGATATTCATTTTTAGTGAATTTTTAAGAAATGTGAATATTGGGTATGATTTATCATTAACTATTAAATTTCTTCTAGGATTTAGAGACATACATTACACATTATGTATAAATCCATAATGTTTATTCTTTATCTACCATAAACTTTGTTTGTTTTTTGATGTCATTTGTATAAAAATAACATTTGGATATTATTTTTTCATGTTACCTGTTATTTTTATCATGATTTAAACTTTTTATTAAGTCTAGAATACTATGGTAGTGGAACTATGGGTAAAAAAACATAATATCCTAGGGGTTATACCTTGTCTAGAAAGGTGAATAGGGTTGGGTAATTATCGCTATGAGATTAGTCATAACGTGATTTTCAATCTCAAATAATTCTATAGTTTTACATGAAGTGTCCATGTACCTAATTAGTATTATTCATTTAGGTATGTATGAATACACTTGGATTTTATTTTAGGTGAGTAATATGAACTTGCAGATTGTGTAAAGAGTTATACGTAGATCAGTTGTGAACAAATTAAAATGACTATTGGAATAAAGATTAAAACACAAAATAATTAAAAGAATACATACATAAAATGGAATAAGGCATGAGTATGTAAAGATTTCAAAATATATAATTGTTATGAATTAAATATTCATATGATGTATATTAAATTATTTACAATAGAAACCCCCCAAATATATAGTGTCTGTTTCATTCTAAAGTATCACTTGTCAAGACCTCTATCATCTGAGAAGGTAGTTTCACACTAAATCATTGTGCCCATATATTATCCTCTATAAGGGAAATAAGTAATGATAGGCCGTATATTTTTCAAATGGGTAGTTTCAAACCAAATAATGGTTCTAACACTATATGGTATTATCTTGTTTTTAATATTTTATTTGGGATACATTTGTATGGGAAACCCCATGTTTTGGGATACAAATGAAGTTATTTGGGTGAATCTATATAAATTATTTGGATTAGTGGTTATCCACTCAACTATCAAAGAAATACATTTTTTGTGATTCAGAAGAATTCATTTGTAAATAACTAATGTGATGAGTTTCAAACATTATCAATGTCATTTCTTACTGAAATATGGATCTCAGATCACTAAATAGAAAAAAAAATTTGGTCATCATTTTAGTTGTATTACATTCATTTGAAGTCCTTTTTAAAAATTTGAAAATATGATAAATAATCATTGATATTCTTTTCTAGATTTTATAATATTGAATCAAATTCATTTTGAGAGCAATAATAGGTATGAATTATTATAAAATTAAAGATTGGTATCTACTAGTGAAAAATGTTCTTTAAGAAAACAATTCCATGTACATGAATTTAAATACTATTGATATCCATTCCCTCAACTTTAACTTGTGGGTATTAGATACCAGGTGTGTGTCACATATTTATGCCAACAAACAGAAACTCATAAATATGATGGTATCGATGATGGTTGAAGTCGACCATCATACCAGAAATGGAGAAATATTTTCTTCATTATAGGTCAACACCTATGATCCAATATTAACAAGTGGATTGATCCTAGAATTGAAAAACCTAAATTATGATCCCTCTATTGATGGGAATTTTAGTTTTTCATTATATATGGGAAAGTTTTTATTTTAATTCATTATTATGAGTAGTAGTTATTCTATATATAAGGATTAAATTTTTTATTTTTCAAGGATATAATGAATGATTTATATATTATGGATATGGATAATATGGTTTGTAACATTAGAAATAAGATGGTCAGGATTTATTCTAATCCCGCCTACCTTTGACATTGTATCCTCAGATAAATAAATTAGAAGTAAAGACTCCATGAGGTAGATTGATATACTCATTTTATTATAAATCGTTTTAGATTTATAGATCTTGTTTACTTTGAAAAATTAAAAAGTAATCTTTTATCAGAAAAGGTGATTCAGATATTAGAATATTGGATCTCATAGAAACTGATATTTTTAGACTAATGGGTACACAATAAAGTCATTGTTTTGGAAAATTTTTTACTATTACCAATGAATTTATTTTGTATGGTTATGTGTTTCTCATGAACACAATTATTAATTTTTTAAAATATTAAAAAAAATTAGACTTATATTCAAAATCAGCTGAGCAGATGTATTATAGAAATTAGATCAGATTGGTGTGGAGAATACATAAGACAAGAATTTAGAACTCATATAATAGATTGTGGAATTGTTTCACAAATTAGTAAATTCAAAACACTATAACAGGATGGTGTGTCTGAAATAATTAATCACATCATGTTGGACATGGTTCGATCGATGACTATTCTACGTGATCATCTAATTTCATTATGGGGTTATGCTATAGAAACTAAAAAATTTCTAAAATCAATCAATACTTCTAATGTATTCATGAATACACTATATGAGATATGGGAAATAAACATCCCAGTTGGTATTTTATGAGGATTTAGGGTTTCGAATCACTCGTATAATGATTGGATTTTAAAAAATAGGGCCAGTGTTTAAAAATTGATTATTTTAGATAATCCAAGGAAACTCAGGGATATTATTTATATAAACCTACCAAAAAAGTATTTTTCTGTTGGATATGATGTTTTACTAGAAATAAAACACATGGATTGTGTAGTCTGTGGGAGGAAAGTTGAACATGGTGAAGTATGGGACTAATAAATTGGAAGTGGTCATGAGATAGGGTTTGAGCCTGTTATACAAAGTGTTTTTGAAGTTGAATAGAGTTACATTACACAATAATCTCAATGTTCTGGAAGGGTTCGTCAATAGTTATCGGGATATGAGTTTCGTGCAGATAATAATTTTTAGATAATGGCTATAGTTGATGAACCTACCAATTACCAGGAATAAATTGAGATTTTTTATTACAATAAACAGTCATGATCTATGGAATCTAAAATGGACTAAATATACTCTAACAATGTTTAGAACAAAATATCCATTGGCTGGAAGCATATTTTTCACAAGAAAACTGACATGGATTGTTGAATATTTGTCTATAAATAAAACTTGGTTAAAAATGGTTATAAAAATATTAACTTATCGACAATGAAGTGACCTTTTCACATGTTTTTATGATAAATTCAATTTATATTTTACTTTCTATAGAATCACATTATTATTATGAGATATATTAGATGAATGTGAAAAACATTTTTTAATGTTAATTTGGCTGAGGACATGTATCGGATTCAACCAACTATGATTGATGTTCCAAACTAGTCTTTTATGGTGTTCAAGTTACAATGATCCATTTATTGAAAAAAATAAGATTGTTAGAGATGGAATATCTAGATTAATGATGTGATTAAAGAGTTTGGTTTCAAAAAAATTGTTGTTGATTCATGTCTGTATAAGAAGGATAGTGGGAATATAGTATCATTTTATATATTTCATGTATATTACATACTAATGATTTTAAATGAAATATACACACTTAATTATGTGAATATATGGCTGGTTAAATGCTTCATAATTAAAAACATGGGTGAAGGTTCCAATATAAATGGTATAAAGATCTATACATATAGATCTTAAGAGGATTCTTGTGATAAGACAAAACAACTATATTGGTGACTTGATAATCTAGTTTAGCATTGAGAACTCTATGAAGGGGTATTTACAAATGTTGTATTGATAAAATCATAGAAATAATCAGGATAATTATAAAGAGTTATAAAGGATAGCTAAAAATCATTATGCTTCCACCAAATGATCTATCATATAGTCCACATTTCATACTTGTCCCAATGTATCTTTTTCTCTTATAGTAATAAGTAAATTTCTATCTTCTATTTCTGAGAATCACTAGATTTCTATTAATATGACTCAAAAATAATTAAACGGACTGAGGATATGTTCTATGTCTTTCAAGGAGAAGATGTGATCTATATAAAGGGTCACATAGATTCTAGTCTCTAGTATAAAAATGATTATATTAAATCTCAATATATATTTGTGTTTTTCATTAATAGTGGATTTATTAGATATAAGGTTTTCAAAAAATCCACCATATCAGAATTAACAATAGGGGAAATTTATATTATTCATAAAATGATGTAAATAAAGGTGTTTGGATCAAGATGTACATCGAGGGGTAAATTTAAATATATAGTATCCTTAGTGGGGTTTTTATCAATGTAAATAACAATGGTTTCAACAATGGAGAAAATTCATTCTTTGAAATTACAATCCTATGTGTGATATCATTGAGAGGGGTGATGTAATGATAGGTTAGGTGGTTATTGAGGATAATGTAGTAGATCCTTTGATGAAACTATTATCACTATAGAAGCATGGGGGTCATGTTGAATATAATAGTATAATATTCTTAAGAGATTTATGTAATAGTTTTTAATGTATCATGATATTATAAAAAAAATTCCAATTATCATCCATTCATGTGTGATGAAATTTATTTTATTAGAATAGTGAAATTATAATATTCCCTTAAATTATAACATTGTGTTGTCCTTAATCAACGTTCATCCTAAATTTTTATGGGTTTTGATGAAATGAAAATATTAATATGAATAGAAAATTATACTTAATAAAAGTTATTTTATGTGATTTACAAAGTCTATATTAATTGGGTAATAAGTAATAAATTATCATTGGGACCGATTTTCTAAAATATATCTCACACAATGTAATATTGTCATCAATATACATACGAATGTATGATTATTATCAACCATTATTAAACAATATTAGTGAGACAAATAGCATGATAGACTTCATACATTGATATCCTTATTATGAAAGTCAATATATGTATATATATTAGCCTATTTATTCAATGGGTTGTTGGGTGTGTTTTTATTCATGTCATTCATTAGATCATAACAAAGATAATATTTTTAAACTTGTATGAAATGAAAATATATATACACCTTGACTGAATCTATCCAAGGAAATGTACTTTGATATGTGACATGTGATGTTCATATAAGATAAAGGAATGAAATATGATCTATTTATCAACATGGTTAGTATTTATTTAGAGAATAAAAAATTATGAGAGTTATATACAAGAATGACATTTTCCATGACTAGTAGTCAATCAATGTCCTAAAAAATAGATTATAAAGGTAAGTATATGTTTTATATGATACATATTATAGTGTAAATGTTCATATATAAGTATGACTATATTTAATGGAGATCACACCAATAAAAATAGTTTCTTGAGTAACATTGATTATTTTCAAGAGGCTTATCTTTTCATACATCCTTTAAAAAGGGATTTTATATTTATTTCCAATATTTCTTGGTCTTGTAGGCTCACATAGTCAGTTTCTTGGAAATGTATTATATTTTAGATAGAGTGTTTGTTAAAAAATGTGTGTTTTATATAATTAGTTTCATTTTTTTGGATAGATTCAAAAAGAATTATAATGTTTTCAATAAATTTTATATGTAATTTTAGTGTATGTGGGGGATTATTAGATATGAACTAAAATGGGAACCATCATTTCCTGGTGTTGGATGTAAATTTGATGTCAAAATCCACATTTTTTTAACATACATGTAATGTATATTTCATGCCATATCCTTCCCCTGTTCATCTTCATCAGTCACAAACTGAGGAACTCTTGAATTTATGGATGACCTACCGCATTCACGGAAGTGTTCAATGAATTAATACTCTAAAATGTGAAAAAATTTAGTGCCATGTGATGAAATTTTAACTATTTTACATGGTTGATTATATTAATTTATTTATGATAATTGAAGATGGATATAATAGGATGTGACTGTCTCTTTAGGATTTAGGATGAGGTTTTTTTATTGTTGCGAATCATTTATAAGTTAGATGAAGTTGTAATCCACACTAAATGTTTTATTATTAATTATTGAAGGATATATAACCCCTTCAATCATTTATAAGTCCTCAAAAAATAATTCCTGGATCTAGTGGAAACTGATTTCCCTTTTGGGGTTAAATGGTGCTCATGGGAAACTTCTTATGATCGTTATTTAGAAAAATAAATTGAAGAATAAAGATGGAATATTACAATGTTTGGTCATTTCATGTACATTGGTTTATGTATGTGTTTCCAATATATATATGAATTTGATTCCACAGAGAATTAATCATTGTATTTTGGTTTCCCTTTTTCTATCATGTGTTATTAAATGATCCAATGAATTAGTAATGTTCCAATGTAAAAGCTACTAAACTAGTTCCCTTAGTTAGTGTGCCACATGGCCTCAATCATGCCTTCTGATATGCAAGAGTTTTACAATAAGAAGTTAGGATCTATAGGTGTTATGGTGGGGATACTAAACACTCTAGTTATATTCCAACAATAAGAAAAAAAGGAAACATTATGTACATCACATCCAAATTAAATGAGTTGGAGATAAATCATGAAGACAAATAGAAGATTATATGATAGTGATTTTACATATAGAATATGCATGAAAATATATATCCCAAGTCTAAAACCCCCAAAAAGTGAATAATATTGGAAAAATATAGAAAAACCAAGATGCCCTTACCTCTCTCCTAACTCCCAATTCTTGACTCTAATCCTAGCCGTAACATCAACCATCATCTTCATGAAATTTTCCCTTATCTTGACCTACATGCATGAAGTCTATTCGATTATGAAATAAAAAAAAGAAATATTGTTTGAGCATAACTCAATATACCACCCCAAATGGTTTCTAATAATGAACTACATTAGATGTGTAAATAATAATGGTGCAAAAAAAATAATTGGAGTAGTAAGAAAAAAATACAAAAATAAAAGGAACTAATTCTTTCTATTAGTATCAAGTAGAAGACATGGGAAAACCCTACTTTCTCCATCCTATGTTGGTCTTTGAAAACAAAGGACGAACCATGGTCCAATTTGTTTCCAAGGTGCATCACCAAGGAAACTAAGATCATGTAACCTGAAAGAATCTATGTGGCTCAACTATGAGTTCCATTTCAGTATTTCATAATATATTTTGTTAGTCTCTTCTGATATCACTGGAACACCCCTGTTGTTTATAGAAAAAAATATAATGTAATCCAGGGATCACATTCATTTAATTAAACATTAATAAAAATTTAGTTGAATATGTAGAGCTCAAACATATACATTAAAAGATGTTACCAATGAAGAACATATGAAATTAATTTGAAACATTAAACATAAAAAAATACCCATATCAATGGTGGAGCCTCTCTGAGGTATTTTTGATAAAGAATATAATTATAATTTTGAGGAATTTGATATCATTGGACTTCGTTGAATCCTAAGGTGTATTCAAAAACAGTCGTTCATATTTGTCCCCTAATGGAATCCTATGATCATCCATGTATTCATACCCAGTCTAATACATGATGAATCCTAGGAATTCATCCAAGACATTCCTTAATCATGAACCTATATAATGATATCAAAAAATTCATTATTCCAAAATCTAACTAAAAAATAATTTTAAAAATCTACCCAAGCTCACCATCTAGGTTCAATTAAAATTTTCAATTAGGAATTTCCTATCCACTACCCCTACTAGGTTGTTGGGGTCATTCCAAGCATCTAACATTCCATATTAGAGCATAACTTTTCCATGAAATTCCATAATAAACCACATCAGTTCACATGAAAGTAATGAAAACAAAATAAAAAATCACCTCTTTAATGGAATTTACAATGATCTACCTAGCCCAGCCCACATATCATTGTATATGAATGCTACTATGACATCAATAAGGTATAAAATGAAATTTATATGAATTTTACGTTAAGAATACAACGAGTTAGAAAAACTATACATGATAAAGATATAATAAAATGGGTATACATTGATGGAAAATAATGATAACAATTTTATTAGGTCATAAGAGTCCAATTATTTTGAGTATTGGACTTCAGTTAATGATAAACTAGAAGATATTAATAAATGAAAAAAAATCCTAGATGATATGAAATTTACATTAAACATAGTGAGACATTTTTTTTCTAAGTGAATGTAATATTAGACATTATAGGAGTTGATGATTTAACATAATCTCTTGATCTACTCAAATAGAGAGAGAGATTAAAAATAATCATAGGAGTTCCCCAAAGATCCATGGGAGAAGGGAGGGGTGAGAGATGGAGGATTTTCAATCAAAAAGGAGGGGTAAATAGGGGTTTAATTATTAAGGGTTTATAAGGATAAATATTTCATTTTCCACCTTTTATCTTAGTGTAAGGTTTTACCTCATAGTTTACTAAATGTTTTGCTAACTTTGGGAAAAATGTGCTAACCAACAATTTCTAAAACAAACCATTTCACAAGGTTATGCTTAATGGTTAAAAAACTAAGAGCCTATGAAATTATGGTCAAATTTTTGGGGTGAAAGATTATCACTAAGCATGTACTAGCAATGTTCCCTATACTACAAATCCAAAAATCTACAATTACAATCTCAAACATCTAAGACACTCTAGATACATCCCATAAACCCTAAAATACATCAACAAAGATAATATTGAGATTATTAATTAAAAATAAATAAAAATGTGTGTGTGGGGGGGGGGGGGGGTCGATACCTCAATGACTTTTGAGGTCTTATAAAATCCCATCTCATGGTAGACCATCCTTGAGCTGCACCATCAAATGTCACCAACCTATTTGATCAATAAGTTTGGCCATTGGGCCAATATTTCATAGTCGTGCTCCAAATTCATTTCTACATAAATTATGCTATATCCTTCATCATCTATATTAACTAGAAAATATGAAAAAGATCCTTTATAAGACTCGACCCAACCATTGTATCCTCAACTTACTCTACCCAATATAAGGCTTAATGACCTGAAATCCAATATAAAACCACTTTTCCCTTTATAAATCATCACATGGTAACTATTTTTGTTGAAAATATTAATGAGTCCTAGATGGTTATCCAAAGAACTAAATTATTTGTGGAAACAAGCCATCAAAAGGTCTTACAACACTTAAATAATACACTTAAACTGTCCATTTTTCTATTAGTGGTATTATGTACTAAATATATCGTTAGTTCTAATATTTTTTTAAATTCATTTAGAAATCTATGAAATAATAAATGATGGTTTGAGATATCCAATATAGGCATATGGTCTCTGAGTCATACAACATTACCAGATCATCCCCTTTATAGGTGTCCAAAAATAGTAGAAAATTTCAACCCTTCATTAGCCAATCCATGATGACCCATACTGCATCCTTCTCCTATAGAGTATTTGGTTCAACCATAACTAATTCAATGGTGACATCATCCCATTACTTCTTTAGAAATTATAAAAAACATATGATACTAGTGGGATATTGGTTCTCAATGTAAACCAATGAAGAGGAGGATCACTATATAACAAACCCCTATATCTCTGTCTTCATGCCCAACCACCAATATAGACGAAAAATATCATAATACACCTACATAATTCCAGGGTGTATTTACCACCATGAAGTATGATATTCCCACATTAACTCTTCATGAATGATAATGGGAACTGAAAACACCAATGAACGTGTATAATCATATCCTAATCTATAGTTTAGGATGATAGTATCTCCCCACCATCAAATCAACCAATGAAGACTAGACACTATTAATCTGATATTTGCCTCCTCTTGATATGATACAATAGAAGAAATATGCCTAAAGATACTAAATATACTCAACCCTAGACTTACGAGATATACAGATGCATTTTAGTAAAAATTTCTATCTTTATCCACTCACAACTCAAATCCTAAATAACATGTCCCTATATTTTACAGCTCATATAATGGATAACTATATTTTCCTTCATGGGTCTATAGGCGAGAACCGATTCAAATGAATGGAAGTAATTGACCCCCCTTTACTAATAAAGGATGAGATCCCACCAATTGAAAATGTACCTCAATCTATTATGTTTTCTATATACTAAGAAACACTCTCCCAAGATATAATATCACAAATACTTCAATTACTGATCTACCATTCCTAACTTGAGATCAGTTATAGGGTGATTCTATTCATGATTCCCCAATTGCAAAGACCCACATGCTATGACTGAATCCCCCAACATCAAAACTGCAACCAACCTGACACTAAATTCATCACAAAAAACAACAAACTCTATTCCTGTATTTATAAATATCATGATCGATACTAAGTTAAATCACTCCTTCAAAATATATAGGGTATTCTCACAATCTTTGGACTAAAAAATCATTACCCCTTTTGGCCTATATTATCAATGGAACTTCCAAATGGGAAAATGCCCATGTAAACCGTAGCTAATATCCCACCAAGCCTAAAAGGTTTTCTATATAATACAATTCCTTGGTAATATTCTATGAACTCGCAACATTCACTTTATCACAGTCTATTTACATTTTTTATTATGATATTATATTCCCTAATAAGTGTATCTAGTCAATCCAAAAAATGAAAATTCGATAGATTGACATAAAAATGATGCTATTAAAGTATAACATTAATTATATCTAGGTTATATGAATTCCTGTCCCCCATATAGAAACACACAATTATTCCAACCATATAAATCACAACAAAATCATCAAGTTAAAAATTCAAATCTCAATTCATCAAGGCCATTAACATGTCTGGTGTTTTCGTTAATCCAAACAACATCACTATGTAATCATTGAGGTCTTACAAAATATAGAAGCCAATACATGATATATCAATGGTTCTCACCCTTACTAGGTGATAACCTCATCTCAAGAAAAACATGGAGAAGATCCGAGCGCCCCTATGCTGGTAAAAATGATCATAGATTTGAGAAAGTGCATACCATTAATTTATAGTTACAATATTTAGTCATCAATAATCCAGAAAAATCCATAAAGTCCCATTAAATTTTTTTACAAAAAAAAGATAGCAGAATCCCAAGGGGATGTACTAGGGTATATAAAATACTTAGTGTATAAGTCATCCAACTAATTCATAAACTAATTAAGCTTTATCAGAGAAAAACAATATGATTGAATATAAAAATATTCATCGCTTGGAAAGACCTTGATGATGAACTCCACATCCTTAAAAGGAAAAAATCCAATGAATTCATTGGAGAAAAAAATACAAAAAATGGTCCACCTTTAGAGGTTGAACTACGAGAAAATTTCCTAAATAATCCAATATAATGTTGAAAATCTAGAATGAAATTCAACCATGCCTATGATGACCAATAACTACATGATCAGACTACAAGTCCTAATCTCCCTTGTAAACATAGCTGATGCATTTAGGTGACACAAAGGAAAACCAAAAATAGTAGAAATCACTATTAGAATAAAATGTAACCAACTGATCCATTCCAAAAACTAGTTCATGACCGATCATATAAAGAATGAAATGGTCCGATCGAAATTTGTAACCAATGATCTAAATAGAAAACTTGCAATAGTAATAGACTCCTTCAGAGTGGAAACCAAATTGGGTGTCGACAGAAATCACCCCATGCATATACAAAATTTTCGAACCAAGACATACCTCAATAAGAGAAGATATAAAATATTTTGATGCCTCTATGTTAAATAAAGAATAAGTTAAGGTCGAATAAATAGTTATCATATATCTCATGGTAGAATGCTCAATGTCCTGATATGCAAGATTAATTTTCACTACATGCATCTACACCAAACCTCTCCCTTAAATCTCATCCTGATGCTATATTGATTCCCTACACTACTATAATGACTCACTCTAACTCTGTTCACTATTACTAACACCTCGACCTATGAAACAAATCCAACTCCAATTACATGCTTGCCAAAAAGTAGTGTATCTAGATATGTGACCTTGAACTAGACAACAATATTTATCACTTGATTTTTGTTATGTATTCTTGAAAACCCTATTGAAATAAACCATATTCCCACAAGACCAATACTCAACTATTTTCTTGTCACAATGTTAATGGTCATGACCATTACTACGTCAAAGATGATATTTCACCACACTATCCCATTAAATTCCTTATCCAAACTCCTCTGTTGGGACCAACAAAAGTGATTCTTCTTTCTCTAAGATGATCTTCACTCGAATGGTGCTTCCCACCCTATTCAACATAACTCTCCTACATTACTCTGAGAAATAAAGTCCTGATTCACCATCCTAGTGACTATGTTCAGTTGGATGATGTTCGGCTATCCCTTTTTCTCCTACCTAAGGCAATCCATGAAGCATATCACTATCTCCAACTCATCACAATCCATAAATAGTGTGAAATATTATAACTCAATAAACCAATTTGCATAATCCATAATATGTAGACTCTTTTTATCATTGTGTATAAAATCCCTAACCCTAATAGAACATAGGTTCTCAATGAAATAGTTATTGATGAAATTAGTCAAGAAATCCTTATAGACCACGAAGACAAGATGATCAACCCAAATAACGAAATTCCACTACCACATTTCCTATCCTAAAAGAATATAGGTGGAAAACATATCCCTATTTTTAGGGTCTGTATAAATATGATCAAATATCATGTTCACAAACACTAGATAAGTGTCGAGTCCATGGGGGGCACCCTCCTTAGAGAATGTGTTGGATGCTATAACTAAAAGGTTTGGGTAAACTCAGAAATTAGATAGGATTCCCCATGTTAACATAATTTGGTATGATTTACTTCAAAAAGGAAACTCTCCCTAATCTGAGCATCCATACCCTGGCTCTGTGACATAGGTGAGTTTTTCCTGTCCACCTTAGGCTTATACTCACCAAGGTTCATTTAACACCCAATTGGTGGTCAATGAGGAGCCATTCATCATTGATTTCAAAGGACCATCTCAATATACATTACTAAAACAGTTATTGATATCAAAAATGAGGGAAATTTTCAACAAAGATAGGCTACTCAAATCACAAAAAAATTACTCTCACTATCCTCATATACCCACTTTAGGTATAATAACCACATACGAGGAAGCCTTATGTCACTAGTATTCATTAAATAATATTTCATTCACATGTTATGAGGGAAAATACCTAACCAGTTGTGTTTTAACGTTTTATTTAACCCACACCAACATTTAATTTATCTTGATGTCATATACTTTACACCTCTATATTATTTTAATTTTTTCAATTCCATTAAATTTAAAAAACACTTCACCATGTTGCCATAATTTGAAAGGTAAAACAAAATTTATAGATAATAGAACCCTTTATGCATTTCAAACAACCCGATTTAACTACCACTAATTCAATTTCCATCAATAGGTAAAAATTTCATATATTTAGTCATTTAGAGTTAAATTAGAGAATGTTCT
The DNA here is from genome assembly GCA_963277665.1 of Viscum album. Classification (NCBI taxonomy): domain Eukaryota; kingdom Viridiplantae; phylum Streptophyta; class Magnoliopsida; order Santalales; family Viscaceae; genus Viscum; species Viscum album. The sequence continues at coordinate 1,229,529,438 of OY728133.1, read as the reverse complement.
TCCATTAAGATATATATGAAAATAATTTTTTTGGGTTATTGATGAATCTTTAAATAACATAGAAATGTCATTATTAATAAACACACTTATAAAATCATTGAGTTAGGAAATTGAATGTAAATTCCAACATGCCTTATATAATTCATGAGACGCAATATATTACCACAAAAACCAAACAGTAAAAAACCTATAAACAAGAACCTTATAAATGAATGTCTCATTGAATGTTAAAATAGTTCTACCGTAATATTGAATTCCAAGAACAACAATTTATTTTCCTAAAAATTGAATTTTACCTCATATATGGGTTTGCTAATCCTTGGAAGAATCTTGTTACCGAGTCCCAAAAAATTCATATTCTCCCATCCAACATACCAAATCTAATAAAATTAATGGGCTCTCATACCATTTTGTAATGTCCTGAACTAGAATCCATTGAAACTTTGAGCATATTTAGTGTTCCACATGGCCTCGAGCATGTCTCCTAATATGCCAAAAGCAACAAAACAGAAGTATGAGTCCATTGGTGGTATGGTGGAGAGACTAAAACCTATGGCTTGAGTATAAAAAAATTGAAATAATGTAAACATTATTCACATCACATCCATATTAAATTAATAGGTGATAAAATGTCAAGTCACAATCCATGTAGTATCATAATTATTCCATATATAGAACATATAAAAATACATATAATTCAAGTGAAAAATTCCAAAAAAAGTGAGAAAAAGGGAAAACCCAAAATAAAAAAACCCTACAAGTCTCGATCACTATACCATCTCTCATCTCCCAACTCCAATCCAAGACATAACATTAATGAATATACTATGAAAATATTTCCCCTCTCCCGACCTTCATCCAATAAGACTATTCACATATGATTTGAATACCCAAACATGTTGTACATATAACTCAGTAAGCTACCACCATCAATGTATAATGACAAACTGGTCTGTATGTGTAAAGAATAATAGTGTGAAATAAATATGTATAGGATTAATAATAGAATATATATATATATATATATATATATATGAAACCATGTTTTTCTATAGTTATCATAGAAAAAAACAAGGCTAACTCCACATGTTTCATCCTACAGAAGTCTCTATGCACAGAAGAGGTATCATAGCACAATTTGGTAACATGATGCATCACTGAGGATACCATGATCTTGTAACCCAATGTTTTTCACATGGATCTCCTGGGTAGTCCCTTTCTACACACCAATGACAATCTATCAGTTAGGAACAAAATCAAGGGATGTGACTTGAAATTCCAAATTATGTATTGATTAGAATCCAGGAACCACACCATAGGAATTCCAAAATAACAAAATTCCAGCTAAATCTAGAGATCTCAAATAAAGTCATTTAACATGGGCACCCCTTGAGAATACACACAATTAATTCATGGAATTTAGTAGTGAAGAAATTACCCTAATCCAAGGGGGATCCACCACATTGACTTTGTGATGATTAATCCAAGAATAATCCAATGGATCACCTAATACAGTCCACACAATTAGATCTCAATGGATCCAAATGTGTCTTCACACCCCAATATTCATATGCATACCCTAATTGAATATAATTTTTCCCATGGAATTCCATGAAAATCCAATTCATCAAGAATACAGGGAATTACTACAATGAATTCAATACTATTGACCATTTCCAAGGATTTATAACAAGCCATAACTCTATAATTCAACTAATAAATAATACTATAAATGTAGATAATCCCTCCATTATTGTTCAATCCAAATTTTCATTTAATCAAACCATGTTAGTTAAACCTACAAGATCCTAGGGGTCATCCCATGTATCCCACATTTCATATTATATAATTATATCACTAAATTTATCAATAAAATAACCCATTAGTTCACCCAAAAACAGAATAATGAAAAAAATATACTCTTAAATATTCTAAACATGGGTTTTCCCAATACAACCTCATTTTCTATGTCTGTGTAATATTCTAAAAAGAATGTAGGAAATAAAAACAATTTAGAATCATTTTTTGGTCAGTTATTTGATGATTTATTGTGAAATCATGAGGAAAAGATGAAATATGAAGATGTGACATTTAGGGAAAAATGATACCACAAACTTTAGGTTATAAGAGTTCCATTTGTTGAGTAAAAATATTTGGATAAAGATAAGTTAGAAGATATTGAGAAACCAAAAAACCCAAAAATAGGACATTTAAATTAAATATGGAAGGAGAGATCTATTTTAATATTTAAAGAATTATTGTAATCTATATGATTCATATATTTACCTTAATCTCTTCATAACATCAAATGGAAGGATAAATATGAATATTTCTATTAGATTTAATTTCTTTCTGTAGGTCTGAATTTCCTTGACATAACCATTCAAATCATTATGATACACTTAAATAGAATCTTTAGATAATGAATGAACTTTATATATAATTTACGATGCTGTTGGAACCTTTACATATGTCCTAGGATAACATAACACACCCCTAGAAGGTAAACAGACAATTACACAAGAAGAAAGGGCACTTATGTAGGTGAAAATCACACATATTATCATGGAAGCATCCATATGTAGGCGAATTAAGACATAAAATAAGCATATAACAATAAATCCAAATAACCACTATGTAGAGATATTCACATATACTCATAGCCAATGGAAACAAATACTCATTATCCTTTCTAAAATTTACATCCTCTGGGCACTATATAATGACACATACGTTAAGCTAGAATGACACATATGATTGGTACAAATAACACATAAACCAAACTCCACTACAAATCTCATCCTTTCAACATTCATAAATTCTATATTTCCTTAAAAAATTATTTGATTAATCTATTTTACATCTTTCATCTATAAATAACTGTTAAAACACTAAATATATAATATAGATTCTGTTCTAATAATACCAAAATAAGGATAAATCGATTAAAAGTAAAGAATTTACAGATTCTTACCATTGAACTAAAAATAATATTATAATCAATAGATTAGTCAATTACCCGAAAAATGATAAATTAGTGGGATATGAATAATTCAAATATTTGGTAAAAAATATAGAAACATTTAGGCTACCAATTCCCCCACACATAGCCCTTGGAAATCCCGAAAATCGATCTCACAAAATATTCCCCAACAAAAATTAAAATACTATCCAATGTGAGTTGCATTTTTAACAATGAGTTTCTAAAATATATCAAGCCTCACTAGTGTTATTGGTTCCATTTTTTCATTTCCTTCATTGAATTTATTTCCACCCTTTTCAACTCCAATTATCAGTTATAACTACATTTCAGAAAATGTTTTACTCAACACTCAGTTATGAATATTAAAAAATGTCTTAATTTTTTGAATTCACTATAAGTATCACTACATGATTAGTGGATTTATTTCGTCTTCAACAAAAAAGTTAGGTATTTTAGGGTCCTTTATTGGAAAATGGTTTTTGGTTTCTATTGGGAAAGTGGTATGGTTGATTAGGGTTATTGGCTCTACATTGAAGCTTAATGCATGATTTATAGTTTTGTTAATATTTGATACCACCCTCAGTTATTACCCCATTGATGAAGATCCACTCCCTTGAAATATGAATGGGCTGATAACACATTTTATCATTCAAATAGTGTAAAACATTCCTCTCCTCATTTCCTTCAGTAGGTTTCACCCCTCCCTTTCCTTCTAATTGTTTTTATATGGTTCTATTCATAAATGCATATAGGGACATTGAAATTTATTCTTATTGGTGTGATATCATCCTTTTCCTAGAATATGATGTATCTCCCTCCCTAATAACATTTTCTATCTCCCTTCCTCGAGACATTCAATACTTTTTCACAACCTTGTTATACTGGACTTCACATACATATAAAATTGTATAACATATTTCACCTTCAATACCAATTCACATGTCCCTTAAATTTCACTCCAAATTCTTGGGTATGATACCCTTATATAAATTTAGAATCAATGATACATTTTATCCTTCTCCCCTAACATTATTTTAGAACAATATGAATGATTTAAATTTCATCAAAAAGGGGAGCACATCATACTTTATAAAATTTTATTATTCAATTAAAAAACATGAATGATGTCTAGGAAATCATACCATCCTTCCAAGCTTTATTTTCAACAGAAAAAATTACAAAAATATTTTCACCACTTCCTTTCATCAACTCATTGTGATTTATCAAAATTTAATTTTTCCATCCCAATATCTACATCCCCTCACACATGAAATCAACTTTTATCATGTATTTTATTATATATAAATATAGATAGGGATATTTTTATTAAAATGATACCAACTAAAAAATTTATTCATTGGTATCAAGGGATATGTGTATTAAATATCGTGCTATAAATTAATGTAGAGTTTAATGTAAATTTGTATAACATTTAAATAATGTTCCAGCCATTTACACAAAAGGGCCCTGAATACTTCAACATCTTGAATAGATTATTTATAAATTTATAGTTATTCAAGAAAGCAATGTCTCTCTCGAGAAATAAAAAATTAAAAATAAAATATCATAATATGATTAAAATACTCTCAAGTAGGTAATTAAAATTTCCCAAAATATATCATGGGATGTGATCTATAAATTAGTGGCCTGTCAATAAATTTCACAAACATATAATTTGAAAACAAGTTCTCTTAAGTATTTATATAATCTGAGAAAATGAGTCAAATTAGTTTCTAAAAAATGGTATATATTTTTAATTTTCAAGGGCTTTTAAATGAAGCTCAATAGGTATTTAAAAACCAAATAATGAAAAATAAACACACATATGTTTTTAATTTAAATTTAAATTTGGAAAGAGAAACGTTTTTTTTTAAAACATTAACAAAATGTCTTAAAATATATGGTTTTCTACCAAAAATTAAGCAAACCAGTGTCCACAATGCATTCCAACTAATTTGTCATGTTATAAATTTTTATGTAGAATCAAAAAAATATATAAATGTTAAGGGTGTCTTCAACATGATGGTTTTTCATGATAAAATTGTTGGAGTATCTGATATAAATTACAAGATAATTTAAAAATATCTATAGAATTTCTTCGATCAATTTCTACTTATAGTGATTGGATTTTTATAGCTTTCTTCCACAATATATGAAGAACCACAAGAAAGTACATTACAGATTGGGAATAGACCTTCCCATATGGAATGATGTTTTCTTAGAATTAGATTCAATATAGATTTGTACAATATGTATTTTTTCTATATTGATGTATATTTAATGAATTTAATTTTAATGAGACACTCATATCATTTAACCATAAATAATATAAGTGTCAATATATTCAATAGTAACATGTAATAATTCTTTTTTCTATGACCGCATATCTTACCTAGATCATTCTATATCCAAATTAATCTCTTTTATAGAATATTATGATTTGTGTTCCAGATCCAAATAAAAATGTAATTCCTTTAAATAGGTCATTTTGTTTTGGTTCATTCCAATGGATGTTTTTTAATCTTCTAAATATTTGAATAAGTTGTCTTACAACCATTGGATATAATATCATTAGGTTTTATTAATATTTTTCTCTAAATATTTTTATTTCCTTATTGGCCACTGCATTTTAGAAATTTTTATATGGGTTGTAGGTGTTTGTTGTCTTTTGGTTCAATACATAATTCACATAAATAATCCTATTTTCATATCATAAAAATGGATTCCTTTATAACTGATGATTACTATTATCACTCAAATTCTATAGAATAATTTTTCTATAACAAAATGACACCCAATATTAGAACAATCAATTTTGGTGGCCTTATCTTCCTCATATTTTGATACCCAATCAACTACTAAATTAAAGAAAGGGTTTCCAAAATTCATGGGAATGGTTCCTAAAAAATATATTCCCCATAATGAAAATATTCCACAAAAACAAGAATATCATTGAGTCATTTATTATATATTTTAATTTTTTTCAACAAATTGATAATTTTCACATTTTTTATAAAAGTCACATGATTATCTAAAAACGTTAGGACAATTAATTCCACATTAAAAGACATTACTAACTATAGTTTGCAACCCAAAGTGGAATCTATAAGATAGTGTGGAAAGATATTTAAAAACTAATTCAATATAACAATAATGTAAACATATTATTATGATTTGGTAATTAATAATTTTCTAGAGATATGGATCTTACCAAATACAAGTCCAGTGTTTATATTTAATCATTTCAAATTTTTAGAGATTTAAATGAGTTATTTCATTAGGTTTTGGTAAATATTTTACCATATCATTGTACCATGAAATCTCTCCTTAAACTATGTAATGTATCTCTTTTGTAATGGGGTCATACAATAGTTTTTGATATATAATTCTGGCTTAAGTGGTGTTGGGAAACCTAGTCATGTGATAAACCAGTTTTTTATTAGGTCCATTATTGTCTTTGTTATCTAGATTAAACAGTTATGAATGTATCATACATATGACCAGCCTAGGAATTTCTTCAACCTTATTCCTTAAATACATAAGTGATGTGATGTAAAAAAACACAATTTTCCAAATTCCAATATAGTATTATATGAATTTATCTGATGGAAAAAAACATCTACAAAGTCACTATAATTGGTTGTGTAGTTAAACTATGAAACATCTAAAGTTATTCAAGTGTGGGAATTTTTGTTTTCATCCATAAACTATTATTTTAAGGATAGATCATATTGATTGGTTAGAGGCATCATAAAGTAGTTGAAATTCAAGTTTTCAATTTTTGGAAGTTTTACTGGTTGCATAATCAATCACCTTATTAACTCATAAAATGTTGTTCATAACTCATCAATAAAATAAAAATAAAATTCATTAAAAAACAATCTAAAAATTGATCGAGTAATACTATAAATTTTTTAATGAACCTATTATAAAATCTTATTTGTATTAAAATATATCTATCATGTTTTACACAATTTGTTTAATCAGAAGATTTTATCATTTACGTTTTATAATTTTTCAACTTCATTGATATTTTTTTTGAAATGGTATTATAATGACCCATACTTTTCATAAATTGTTAATACATCAAAATTTAAGTACAATTATTACAACATATAACAAAACCATGAAAGGACTGTATAGGTATAGAGTATTTAGAAACAGGAAAACATAAACAACTGGTTCATAAAGAATCTACACTATATCCCATTTATTTCATCATATCTAGAGTCCCTTTTGACATATACTACTTAATAACCTTCTTCCTGGCCTGGGGAAAGAAAAAATACCAAGGGGTGAGCTCAAATTCTCACTAAGGGTAAACAAAATAAATATCAATCCCATCATATTCATAAGAACATAACATTTTTGAAATATTACCCTGCAAAAGAGAACAAAATTTCATAACATGGGATAAATCATGGTTGTGAAATGTAATCACAATAATCATAACTTAAAACACTAATATTTATTACATATACACATAATCATAGAGAATCATTTCTTATTAGTCAAGACCCATTTCCAAGACTATCTTAGTGGAAAAAGTCCATTCCTGAACTGAGTTCATTCCTCATTTCAGTCCTGTTTCACTAAACTGGATTAACCTGCTATTCTAGCCAGGTCTATCTCATGAGATATAAAATATTTACCAAATTCATTGGAGGGAAATATAGGTCCCACCCATCTCATAATGATACCATTCTTATGTGTGCCACAAAATAATAAACCATACATCATAGCATAACCCATGTAATAAAAATGGGAATCTTAAAACATCATGACATCATCAAACAATTCATATAAGATAAATTAATTAATAAAAATAATTCCATCACAACATAATCAAATCAATGAAATAATATGTATAGAATCATAACCCTTTATTATCTTAGATGGAAACTAATTTTCATAACACACTTGAACTCCATTCTTGAGGAAAATATCTTTTCTACTTCAAAATTACTTTTCCTTTCTTAACATGTCATTCAATTCAAAACTAAAAGAAGTTGATTAAAAATAAACCTGAAAACTTGTAAAGTAATCTTCTTGGAAATAATGTTTTAAAAAACCATTCATTCCGTATAAGTTCAAAAAACATTCTTCTCGTACTTTTGTCAGAAAAGTCAAAAAAGTACCTCGTACAAAAAACGACAAAAGATTCCTTTCATATCATTTACTAAATACTCACCAAAGGGTAAAATTGGATTTAAACAATTTTATGTGGATGTAAATAATATTACATATTGATTAAACATGGATGTGGATGATAAAATACACCCCAGTAAATTCCAAAGTATAAACAATCTCGGATAAAAATGAGATTGTGATATTTCCCTTACCTTAGATCCGATTTCCTTCGTAAGTGTCCAAACCTCCTGTATAATGATTTAAATAATGAAATTTACTTATTCCATAATCATAATAATTGTTATGATATTATATATGGTCATATTCTTAGCTTATTATTAGTAATATTTCATAGTTACTTGATATTCGGGTGTTTATTACTTTTTGTTCTTAAGCGTGTTGTGTCGAATAAATTCTTATTCTTCTTTTTAGGTTATAGATACCTAATTTACATAATGATATTAGTGTAATATATATATCATATTTATTCACTCAATTAATTTATGTAATCATTATGCAATGAAAATCATGTAGAACGAGTAACATCACATCGTGGAGGCGGTATTCCGTACGTACGCACAAGCGAAGATATCATTCCCATGATCGTGGAATTGTATTGGAGTTTATGTATACTATTTCAGAATAAATATAAATTTACAATAATCATATATATCCATTCTTTACACAATTATACCCATCCATGTAAGGTGTTGGTGGAAAATAGATTACACCACGGCGTGGAGACAATATTCCGTACGTACGCACGCGCGGTGATTTCATTTTCCGTAGGATAGATATATGGTGAAATAGGGTTGTTTCATACATATAATAAAATATCAGTATATGATTTATAGTTATGTTATTAATTCATAATGAAACAACTAAATAAAAAAAAGTGGAAGAAAAAATAAAGTTGAAAGAATCGGTAACAGACATTACCTCTTCTTTGAAGCGCTTCTTTGAGACCTCCTTTTAGAGCACAAAAATTTGTCTTTGAAGAGAACCAGGATCTCTAAGATGTTTCTAGGGAAGTGGAGAGGAGAAATTTTCAGGGGGATGGCTGAGCTTGAAGGCTCAATGTGGTGTGAGGAAGAGAGGGAGGAGGTGCCCTTTTATAAGGGAGGAGAGGGGCACCTTTGGAAAAACTAAAAATATTATTTTATTATAAAGCCATATTCGGTTTTAAATAGATCCAAATTGATTTATTTCAAAGATAATGTGGGGATGGGTCGAAATCCTCTCATACAATAGAATTTGGACAAGTTTAGTTTAATATTTTAAACTTATCATTTAGATTTAACTTTAAGTTAAATAATTTTACTTTTACCATGTCATTTTGTGTTCTTACACTATAAGGTTAATAAACGTACTATAACAATCCAAATGAACCCCAAGTTGTTTATTATTAATATATATAACTGTATCTAAGTCATTTGGCCGAACCTTATATTTTTAGGAATAAAATAACAATTAATAAAATAATATTTTTTTTAAAACTATTTTATGTCAATTTTGACACTATTTAGTAATTGATTTTTGTGAAAATCATAACAAGAATATTAGTTCGAAAAAATTTACTTAAATCAATAAAAACATGTCATATTAACCTATATAATTAGTGGAATTCATAAAAAATACCAAATTACATTTATTTGGGTATATATAACATCAATTATGTCAATATTTCATTAATACGATAATTACTGCATCATCATTGTGTCATAATTAAATTAAAATATATAATGTCTAAAAATTACAGATAAACTACCATTATGTATGAAATTGTTTTATCTTTATAATGAATATTTATAGTTGAATTTATCTTATGTATAACTCTATATTAAAAATTATTTACTTATTAAACATTAATTTTAACTATTTTAACCCTTTCATTAAATAAATTAATAATAAATGTCCTAATCTAATCCATGTGGGCCTAAATGGTAATGGTTTATTCCTAAGATTGTTTTTGGTCGAATTAAACTTATACAATATAATTAGAAAATGTGTTAGGGTAATAATAATAACATTTTTACCCTTAATTAACCTATTTACTTTTAACCGTGGTAAAAAAAAGTAAAAAGTTACTATTCACAAAAAAAATATTTTTATCCCATTTTTCCACATTTTAGTCCTTGATATTAATCGTGTCTCTCAGATTTTCGAAATTCCACTCACAGAAGTGGTAAAATTATGTTTTATATAAATTTTCAAATTCTCCTAGGAGGTGGGTAAAAGACGGTGAGAATTTCAATAAAATTTTTATATATAAAAAATTATTATAAAATTACTCCAATTAATTGCATTGAACTTAAATAGGTATTATGTATCAATTTTGACCTCAAATAAATTTAAATAAAATAAATAATTTTTTAAATAAAAAGTCGGTTTTAAAAGAGTAACCCAGTGTTTTCACTATTCATCAAAAATTGAATGTTTCCAGAAAAATACCAAAATTTCACCCTATGCTAATTTCGATATTCTGAATCCAAAAATGAAGTACATTTTGAAAAATAAAATTTACAAAATTTCAAAAAGTGGTTATTACTATTCATAATGGCTAGTTTTAATAATATTTGAATAGCATATCGTTGTTTAGTGAAACTCGGTATTGCGTACAACGCAAGCTATCAAGGAAGGTCGCTATTGCGTATAAAGTAATCCAAGATAGTGTTTTGTGTAGTGAAATATTCCTTTGATTATTTATATAACATAAAAACAAAATATTTCTCAAAAAGTCTTGGGTGTTACATTCTACCCCCCTTAAAATGAATTTTTCCCTCGAAATTCGTCACTTTTTAACAAATAGATGAGGATACCTCTCCCTAATCATATCCTCAATCTCCCATGTAGCTTATTCTAATTGGTGGTTCCTCCATAAAACATTCACCAAGCGAGTGGTCTTGTTCTGTAGGACTTTTTCACTACGATCCAGAATCTCTGTCAGTTGTTCTTCATAAGAAATATCTTACTCCAGCGGTACAACTTCTGAGATGAGTACATGTAAAGGATAAGGTATGTACTTCCCCAGGAGAGATAAATGGAACACATTGTGAACTTGGGAGAGATTCGGTGGAAGCACCAATCGGTAAGCTACCTTCCCAACACGATCCAGTATTTCAAAAGGACTAATATATCTAGGGCTTAACTTTCCCTTCTTTCCAAATATCATTACTCTTTCTCAAGGATATATTCGTAAGAACACATTATCACCTACATCAAACTCTTGGTCTTTTCTTCAGTTGTCGGCATAACTTTTTTGTCGACTCTGAGCAACTCTTATGTGTTGTTGAATAGATCTGACCTTTTCTGCCATATCATCAACAATATCAGGTCCTAATAGCTTTCTTTCCCCAAATTCATCCCAACAAGTTGGAGTCCTGCATTTCTTTACATAGAGAGCTTCATAAGGATCCATCTAAATACTGGAGTGAAAGCTATTGTTATAAGATAATTCAACCAAAGGTAGGTGTTGATCACAACCTCCTTTGAAATCCATAGAGCAAGCTCTCAACATATCTTCTAGAGTTTGAATTTTCCTCTCAGACTGACCGTCTATCTAAGGATGATAAACAGTGCTGAAACTCAACTCTGTATCCAGATTATGCTGAATAATTCGCTAGAATTTCAAGGTAAACCTCGGATCCCGATCAGAAATAATGGAAAGTGGTACTCCATGCAATCTTATCACTTCCTTTACATATATCCAGGCAAGCGGATCCAGAGAGAAATACTCTCTAATAGTGATGAAGTGTGATGACTTTGTAAGACGATCAACTATGACCCAGAGAGCATTATAGCCTTTGGATGTATTAGGATGTCCTGTGACAAAGTCCATAGTGATTTTTCCCATTTCCATTCAGGTATGGGTAATGGTTGTAACATCCCCTTAGACTTATGTCTCTTAGCTTTAACTTGATGACAAACCAAGAATCGAGAGACATATTCAGCAAAATCTCTTTTCATGCCATCCCACCAGAAGTACTCTTTTGGGTCCCTATACATCTTCGTGCTTTCAGGATGAATAGAGAATGAAGAACTATGAGCCTCATCAAGCTGCTCCTTCTTTAAATCTGGGATGGGAGAAACAAAAAACTGATTCCTGAACATTATTATCCCATCACAATCAAGGATGAATTCAAGAACATTTCTCACCTTCTTTTGTAACTCTAAATCTTCTTTATGTGCCTCTTTAATCATAACATGTATAGATGGTTGAACATTCATTTGAGAAAGATACAATTTTCCCCTTTCATTATAATTCCAAGATCCATCCTTTATAAATCCATAAATATTGGATCTTTTTTTATCCTCATCATGGATAAACTAGCATGGTCTTGTAGACTTAATGCATCTGCCACCTTGTTTGATTTCCCATGGTGGTAATGAATTAATCAGTCGTAATCCTTAATCAGCTCCAACCATCTTCTTTGGCGCATATTCAGCTCCTTTTGCGTGAAAATATACTTTAAAATTTTATGATCAGTATAAATTTTACACCTTTCTCCATAAAGATAATGCCTCCAAATATTTAATGCAAAGATTACCGCAGCTAACTCCAAATCATGAGTTGGGTAATTTTGATCATGGATTTTCAAATGTCGTGAGGAAAAATCTATTAGAATATGATTTTTCATAAGAACAAACCCCAATCCCTTCTTGGATGCATCACTGTAGATGACAAACCTTTCTCCACTACAAGGCAGTGTGAGCACAGGTTCATTGGATAACCTTCTTTTCAACTCCTTGAAATTCTCTACTCATTCCTCTGTCTAAACAAACTTCACTCCTTTCTGAGTCAACCTGGTGAGTGGATTAGATAATCATGAAAAATATTTCAAAAAATGTCGATAATATCCAGCCAAACCAAGAAAACATTAGATCTCAGTTACTGTTGTTGTTCTCGACCATATTTTGATAAGCTCTGTTTTTGCTGGATCCACAGATATCCACACTTTTGAGATTATGTTACCCAAAAATGAATCTTTTTGATTCCAAAATTCACACTTGGTAAATTTGGCATAAAGCTTCTCCTTTCTCAGGGTCTTCAATATAATTCTCAAGTGATCTTCATGTTCTTCATTGCTCTTTGAATACACGAGAATATCGTCTATACAAACTACCACAAACTGATCAATATAGTCTCCAAGGACTCTATTAATAAGATTCATGAAGATAGAAGGGGCATTTGTATGACAAAATGGCATCACTATAAATTCATAGTGTCCATACCTTGTATGGAAAGCCGTCTTTGGTATATCCTCCCTTTTTACCCTTAATTGATGATACCCTGAACGAAGATCAACCTTGGAAAAGTATTGAGCTCCGCGTAGTTGGTCAAATAGGTCATCAATGCGCGGGAGATGTTATTTTTTCGTGATAGTGATCTTGTTAAGTTCTCGATAATCAATGCAGGGTCTCATTGATCCATCTTTCTTCTTAACAAACAGAACTGGTGCTCCCCAAAGTGACGCACTAGGGTGTATGAACCCCTTATCAAGATTCTCTTGGAGTTACTTCTTCAATTCCTACAACTCAATTGGGCCCAATCTATAAGGTGTCTTCGAAATAGGTAAAGCACCCGGTACGAGTTCTATTGAAAACTCAACTTCACGTTTTGGTGGATGACCCGACAATTCCTCCATAAAGACATCATCAAACTCCCGTACAATGGGCTTATTCTTAATCGTGAGTTTCTCACCAACCATTTGAGATAAATAACCTTAATTTAGTGGAATCAAGACCCATAAGATGGAAGAAATTTCCACTAGAAGGTTATGTTCATCCTTACATCGATAGACGATCAAATATTGATCTGGAATATGAAATGTGACTTCTCTTCTTTGGAAATTTATATGAGCTCCAAATAGAGAATGTCAATCCATGCCATGAATCACATCAAATTTCACTTTAGGGAGGATCACAATATTTGTAGGAAGCACTTTCCTACAAACTTCAATCGGAGAAGAATTATAAACTTTTGATGCGGCTATTGAGACATTAGGGATTGTCACAACTAACTTAACATCTAATTGTTGATGTAATATGGTGATACCCTTAGAAAATTCTTCAGAAATAAAAGAGTGGGTGGATCTAGAATCAAATAAAACATTTGCTACTTTAGAGTGGATGGTAAGTGTAGCTTTCACCACTTCGTTATCGTACTCCACATCGCTGATAGAAATTGCATGTGACTTTCCTTTATCTTTATCCTTAAGTGTTTGTTGACGTCGATCATCATAAAAAACTCTTGTATTAGGGAATTGATTGGTATAATTCCCCATTTCCTTGCACTTGTAACATTGAAGTGTAGGAGGTGAACTATGTGTTGCCTTTTTATTGTTCGCATCACTAGACATCTTCTTCCAATCATTACAGCATTCAAATTCCCAATGACCTTCCTTTCCACATTTGAAACATTTACTTGTCCCTTTAAGACAAATCCCTCCATGTTTCATTCCACACTTTGAGCATAAGGGAAGAATCATCTTCTTTTCAGTGTGCTCTTTAGATTTCCCTTGGAATTCCATTTTCCACTTCTTATAAAACACAAATGACTGATGGGGTTCTCCAATCTCAATCTCAACTTTGAGAGCACATCGAATTATTTCCTCGTAGCTATTGAAGTCCCTTATGGATAACGCCCTTATAAGACTTGGTTTTAAGCCACTAAAGAACCGATCGATATTACTATCAGGTTGGATAATAATACTAGAAGCGTACCTTGCAAGTCTTGTAAAATTTTCTTCATAGGTACAACCAAGTTCATCATCCTTTTGCTTTAGTTCAAGAAAATCCTTCTCCATCTTTTTTAGGAGAATACGAGGGAAGTACTTATTGAAAAATAAGTTCTTGAACTCGTCTCATTCTATGGACTCAATTTCATCTCTTGGCCTCGTATTCTTGGTAAGATTCTTCCATTGATCAACATCGCCTTCCAAACGATACACTGCTAAGATGACTTTATCATGTTCAGAACATTGAAGAACTGAAAATATCTTTTAAGTAGTACTGATCCATTGTTCAGCAACTAATGGATCAGTAGACCCTCTGAATGAAGGTGGACCCTGTCTCATGAAGGATTCAACA
Source organism: Viscum album (assembly GCA_963277665.1). Taxonomy (NCBI): domain Eukaryota; kingdom Viridiplantae; phylum Streptophyta; class Magnoliopsida; order Santalales; family Viscaceae; genus Viscum; species Viscum album. The sequence continues at coordinate 1,229,514,236 of OY728133.1, read as the reverse complement.
GAATGTTGCTCCTTCCATTGGTCGTTTGGAAGTCCTGCATGATTCATAGCTTGAGAAAGTTGTATGAGCATGGATACACGATTTTTCATTCCAGCTCCCATAAAGTTTGGTTGCTCAGGGTGACAATCATTGCATTGCCCGTCGCATTCCTCATTAACATGGTTCCTTTGCGTTCCATCCATTGACTAAAACCAAGATGAACAGTGTTAGCAACACTAATTATAATAGTAAAACCACACAATCAAGAATTAAATTTTACACTTATGGTCTTATCATAGGTTGTTCATGGCCATTTCTAAAATACTAATATTTTGTTCTATGCTTAGACTTATCCTTAGGGTTTTTACTAACGTTTTCACATCCCAGTTTCTAAAGGTTTAGTATACCTTTCCTCTGATACCAACTATAACGACCCATACTTTTCATACATTGTTAATACCTCAAAATTGAAGTACAATTATTACAACATATAATGAAACCATGAAAGGACCGTATATGTATAGAGTCTTTAAAAACTGGGAAACATAAACAAACTGGTTCATAAAGAATCTACACAGTCTCCCATTTATTTCATCATATCTAGAGTCCCTTTTGGCATATCCTACTTAATAACCTTCTTCCTGACCTGGGGAAAGAAAACATACAAAGGGGCGAGCTCAAATTCTCAGTAAGGGTAAACAAAAGAAATATCAATCACATCATATTCATAAGAACATAACATTTTGGAAATCTTACCCTGTAAAAGAGATCAAAATTTCATAACATGGGATAAATCATGGTAGTGATATTTAATCACAATAATCATAACTTAAAACATGAAGCTTTGTGGAATACACACATAATCATAGAGATTCATTTATTATTAGTCAAGAATCATTTCCAAGACTATCTTAGTGGACAAAGTCCATTTCTGAACCGATTTCATTTCTTGTTTCAGTCCTGTTTCACTGAACTGATTTAACATGTCATTCCAGCCATGTCTATATAATGAGATATAAAATATTTACCCAATGAATTGGAGGGAGATATAGGTCCCACCCATCTCATAGTGATACCATTCTTATGTGTGCCACAAAATAATAAACCATACATCATAACATAACCCATGTAATAAAAATGGGAATCTTAAAATATCATGACATCCTAAAACAATTCATATAAGATAAATGAATTAAAAAAAATAATACCATCACAACACAATCAAATCAATGTAATAATAGGGTTAGAAACAGAACCCTTTATTGTCTTAGACGGAAATTTTTTTGTTAAAACACTTGAACTCCATTCTTGAGGAAAAAAACATTTATACTTCAAAAACACTTTTCCTTTCTTAACATGTCATATAATTATAAACTAAAAGACGTTGATTAAAAATAAAGGTGAAAACTTGTAATGGAATCTTCATGGAATTAATGTTTAAAAAATCCATTCATGCAGTATAAGTTAAAAAAACATTCTACTCGTACTTTTCTCGGAAAATTCAAAAAGTACCTCGTACGAAAAATGACAAAAGATTCCTTTCATATCTTTTACTAAAAACTCACCGAAGGGTAAAATTGGATTTAAACAATTATAGGTGGATGGAAATAATATTACATATTTAGGAAACATGGATGTTGATGATAAAATACACCCCAGTAAATTCCAAAGTATAAACAATCTCGGATAAAAATGAGATTGTGATATTTCCCTTACCTTAGGTCCGATTTTCTTTGTAAGTGTCCGAACCTCCTGTATAATGATTTCAATAATTTCATTGAATTATTCCAGAATCATACTCATTGTTATGATATCATATATGGTAATTTTCTTAGCTTATTATTAGTAATATTTCATTGCTACTTGTTATTCGGGTGTTTATTACTTTTTGTCTTATGCGTGTTTTGTCAAATAAATTCTTATTCTTATTTTTAGGTTATAGATACCTCATTTCCAAAATGGTATTAGTGTAATATATATCATATTTGTTCACTCAATTCATTTATGTAATAATTTTTCAATGAAAATCATGTAGAACGAGTCTCATCACATCGTGGAGACGGTATTCCGTACGTACGCACGAGGGATGATATCATTCCCATGATCGTGGAATTGTATTGGAGTGTATGTATAATATTTCAGAATCAATATCACTTTACAATAATCCTATATATCCATTCTTTACACCATTATACCCATCCAAGTGTGGTGGTGGTGGAAAATAGATTACACCACGGCGTGGAGATGGTATTCCGTACGTACGCACGCGCGGTGATTTCGTTTTTCGTAGGATGAATAGATGGTGAAATAGGGTTGTTTCATACTTATAATAACATATCAGTATATGAGTGATACTGATGTTATTAATTCATAATGAAACAAATAAAGAAGAAGAAGTGGAAGAAGAAATAAAGTTGAAATAATCGGTAACGGATATTACCTCTTCTTTGAATCGCTTCTTTGAGACCTGCTTTTAGGGCACTAAAATTGGACTTTGAAGAAGACCAGTACCTCTAGGATATTTCTAGGGAAGTGGGTAGGAGAAATTGTCAGGGGATTTCCGAGCATGAAGGCTCAAAGTGGTGTGAGGAAGAGAAGGAGGCGGTGCCCTTTTATAATGGAGGAGAGGGGCACCTTTGGAAAAACTAAAAATATTATTTTATTATAAAGCCATATTCGGTTTTAAATAGCTTCAAATTGATTTATTTAAAAGCTAAGGTGGATATGGGTCTATATCCTCTCATCCAATAGAATTTGGACAAGTTTATTTTACTCTTTTTACATTATCATTTAGATTTAACTTTAGGATAAATAATTTTTCTTTTACCATGTCTTTTTGTGTTCTTAGACTATAAGGTTAATAAACTTACTATAACATGACAAACGAACCCCAAGTTGTTTATTATTAATATATATAACCTTATATAAGTCATTTCGCAGAACCTTAGATTTTTATGAATAAAATAACAATTAATAATATAATATTTGTTTTAAAAACTATTTTATGTCAATTTTGACACTATTTAGTAATTGATTTTTGTGAAACACATAAAAGAAATATTACTTCCAAAAAAGTTACTGAAATAAATAATAACATGTCATATTAACCTGTAAAATTATTGTAATTCATAAAAAGTATCAAATTACATTTATTTGGGTATTTATAACATCAATTATGTCAGTATTTCATTAATAAGATAATTACTCCATCATCTTTGTGTCATAAATAAATTAATTTATTTAATGTATAAAAATTACAAATAAACTACCATTATGTAGGAAATATTTTTAGAATTCTAATTAATATTTTTACTCGAATTTAACTTATGTATAACCCTATATTAAAATTTATTTACTTATTAAAATTTGATTTTAACTAATTTAACCCTTCTTTAAATAAATTAATAATAAATATCCTAATCTAATCCACGTGGACCTAAATGGTAATATTTCATTCCTAAGGTTGTTTTTGATCGAATTACACTTATCCAATAGAATTAGGACATGTTTTAGGGTAATAATATTAAAATTTATACCCTTAATTACCCTATTTACTTTTAACCGTGGTAAAAAAGTAAAAAGTTACTATTCAACAAAAATTATTTTCATCTCATTGAACCACATTTTAGTCCTTCATATTAACTGTTTCTCTCGGAGTTTTTAAATTCCACTCATAGAAGTGGTAAAATTATGTTTTATGTAAATTTGCAAATTCTCCTAGGAGGTGGGTAAAAGACGGTGAAAAGTTCAATAAAATTTTTATACATCTAAAATTATTATAAAATGACTCCAATTAATTGCATAGAACTTATATAGGTATTATGTATCAATTTTGAACTAAAATAAATTTAAATAAAATAAATAATTATTTAAATAAAAAGTTGGTTTTTAAATAGTAACCCAGTGTTTTCACTATTCATCAAAAATTGAAAGTTTCTAGAAAAATACCAAAATTTCACCCTAGGCTAATTTCGATATTCTGAATCCAAAAATGAAGTCCATTTTGAATAATAAAATTTAAAAAGTTTCAAAAAGTTGTTATTACTATTCATAACGGCTAGTTTTAATAATATTTTAATAGCATATCGTTGTTTAGTGAAACTCAGTATTGCGTACGACGCAAGCTATCAAGGAAAGTCATGATTATGTGTAAAGAAATCCAAGATAGTGTTGTGTGTAGTGAAATATTCCTTTGATGATTTATATAACATAAAAACAAAATATTTCTCATAAAAGTCTCGGGTGTTATAGGTATTCCCATAGATTGTCCTCTTTTCATTATGAAATAACACTTTTTAATTTTAAAATCGATTTTCTCTTAAATTCATGTTTTTAAAACATTGTTTAAACTTTTTAGGCAATGATAAAATGAAAATAAAAAAATAGTGAAATCAACTAAAAACACAACCAAGTAGTTTTAAATATGATATGAAACGATACTTACCATACACACATGAAATATAATTTAATTATTAAATAATCTAAATGACATCCTTCCATAAGATATTGTTACAAAGGGGATTGTAAAGGTTTTATTCTCCTTGTCCTATAGAATAATGGGCACCTAAAAATATTCTTAATATTCATCCATGAAGCTATAATGAGTTATCCAAGACGGTATATCAAAAATATGGTTAATAAAAGGAATTGGGAGATAATATTTCCTAGTGGGATGGTTCTAATTCATATATTCTATCAAAAAACTCCAAATATTCTAAATTATAAATGGAATTAACTCATTTTTTTCATTCATTAAAATTGTTAGTCTAAATTTCTTGGAAACAACATGGATGAGGCTAACACATTATGAGTCTAAAATAGGGAATTCATATCATTGATTCTAAAAGTTTCATTATCTTCTTTCTTAATACCTCCATCAATGTGGGATTAAATATTATTTTGGGTCTTCCTAACAGGTTTGTAATCTACCTCAAATAAAATTCCATTTAGAAATATTATTGGTTTAATGCCACATATATCACCCAAGGTCCATTGATAAGACTAAATGTCATATTAATTTTTCTATCACTTTTCCATTGTTTTTTATTAATTTACTGGATAATTCATGTGGTATATGTCCAATATTGCAGTAAATAGGGCTTCACAAGGTTCCAAAAAAGAAAGGTAGCAAAGCTAAAAAATGGCCTAGTACACTTCATGATGGCCAAGTTTACATTGTGTTCTTGATGATCATATCTGGTATCAAGCCATGAAGCCAAGCCATGACCAACCACAATGACTTAAGATATTTGAGGTTCACATCATGAATTCCGCCAACACGTCATGACACAAGTAAAACCAGAAGCTAAGAAATCCATGAGGATTCAATGGGAAGAGACACTGGGCCATGGGGTGCACATTATAAATCACCAGTACGCGATGTGACTATGGTCGAACATCATTATTTCATAGAAGATAAGCATTCCATGCTTGAGATCCTAGTCTAAATAACGCATATTAAGAGTTTACGACATGATTATTAAGTACACATCATGACCATTTTCTCCCATTAAAATTTAAGATCAGTAGTACATTTCGAAAATCATGGATCAACTCTCTCTCCCTTTTTGAATCCCTTCATAATTCCCTGCACTTTTCCCTCTTAAAAAATTTTATTTCTTTTTTTTTTAATTACATTTTATATTGAAGAGCCATTGATTGATTTTTCTTCAACACCTTCATTTCCTACATCATTTCATTTCTATTTCATTCCTTTCAAGTATGATTTTATGTAAAGTATTTTTGAATATTCATTTCATATTGTTACATGTTCAATTCCATTAGCATCATTATTATGATTTCCATTGTCACATTTGTTGCTTTAATTACCATCATGATTTGTTAAATGAATCGGGGGATAGGGATTAAGATTTTATGTACCAAAATGCTTAATTAGATCTCTAGTTCAAAAAATGGAAAACCTAAATGGTTTATTAATTAGGATATAAACCAACATTCAAACACTATTTGTGTAATTGTACCTGACCATCAGACAGTTATGAAAATGACCCTGTCCTTATTTGATTAAACATTGCCTATGACCATTATCTTATGTAAATTTTTGAAATATAATATGAATGTAATGCATCTATGTCTATAGATAGCCTCCTGACAATGGAATAGTTACATCATTTCTAGAAATAGAAGACTGGACTAAGGTTGAATAAAAACCACCTCTTTCTTTTTAGACTAAGTACTTAAGACCATTCCATGATTATAACTAGGATAAAAATTATCTAGATACTTGTATTTGATCTTGACCCCTCTTTAATCAATTTAATTCAATCCCAAAATTTGTTAGACGTCGCCCAAACATTTTTGAAACTACTAAGGACTCGTACAAAATATTCAATACCAGATTTTGTTTCCCCACAAGAACAACACCCTTCTCATGGGATCGACACCGAACTTCTCCAATACTATGCCCTGGTAGTTAGTAATGTTTGGGACACATATGAATTTTCTACTAGACTCATGCCCTGATGAATTAATGACACCTTTTCGGTAGCCAATCCAATTTTGGCGTTATTTCCCAGGAGGCAATACCGTATCATTTTAACTAGGACTCTGGCCTAGATCTAGGATTACCTTTACCTCACCCCCGTTCCTTTGTTTCTAGATTCCCTTGTGTCTTTTAATTTTTTTTGTTCACCCCATGCATGAACCAAGGTCTGTTGACTCATTCTAGGACTCTTCAAGCACAATATCTTATGGCCTTCGATCCAGAGATCGAAAGGAATATCTCTTCCCTTTGTAGGTCAGCACTTGCCGAGCAAGTCAACCACCTTGTAGGACTAAACCCGCTAATCCACAACCATCAATTTATTCTGGGAGAACATCTGATAATCAACCAGGAGAAAACAATCACAGACTACGACTTTCCATCAAACCATGGTGTGACTCCAAGTATTATTTTTCCCCCATTCCAAGCCAACACATTTGAGATAAAACATGGACTCAATCATATGATCTAGAACATAGGTAAATTTATAATTTTTTAGAGAGAATATCCACATGAATATATTTCCATCTTCCTAGAGGTCTGTGACAGCATTCAAAACAAGGGAGTTTTGTCTGATACAATAAGACTCCACATATTCCCATTCTAATAACAAGATATAACGAAGGGCCGGATAAAGAGTCATGATCCTGAGTCGATTATGAATTGGGATAAATTGGCCAAGAAGTTTCTAGACATGTACTACCCCCCATCAAGACATAGAAGTTTCGGATGAAAATTCAAAATTTCAACCAAATTGATGGAGGGTCTGCTTGGGAAGAATGTTATCGCTTTAAATAATTAATGAGGATGTTTCCACATCATTGACTGGATATGTGGATACAACTCCAAAACTTTTATCATGAAATCTAGCCAGCGACACCGAATATTATTATGTATCTAAAGATGGAGGTCTCATGTTCTAGAACCCTGAAGCCAGATGATCCAATCTAGATGAAGTCACTCATAATGAAAGTCTGTGGTATAGTGATTGTGGATATCCACAGTGTGGAATCCACCAATTTGATTAGACCGTGAGGCTAGCATTGCATGTGGAAGCAGTCACTAAAATTTTTGAAGCATTTCAGATACCAACCACTCAACCCTCTATTGCTCCTATCATAAAATTAAAATCGTTCGAGATGTGTGGTGGCCCACATCTATTTAAAGACTGCAAAGATGGATATGAAGAACTACAATAAAATTGTAATTACATCAATTACAATAAACCGATCCATCGATTTCATTAGAAACAATTTTATCAGCAGTGGCATACTTAGTAGAAACCTCTAAACAGTAAAGGTTAAGATGTGGAAAATCCAATTCAGAGCTCATGGAACACCAGGATATCCTTTGTTGAACCTTATATTAATAGTTCAAGATAAACAACAACCCTTTCTTCAAAGAGAAAAAAAAATTTCATCCACCTTAACCAAGACCTTAGAAAGAACAGATGGAGAGCAATTTGGAATGCCACTTGGCCTCATTTGTGAAAAGTTATGATTAAATATTGATGAACCATGAGAAAGATATTCAAAACTAGAGAGCTTCTCTAAGGAACCATGAAGTGAAAATGGGTCAAATCACAAATAACATATCTGAGAGATTACAGGGTAATCTACCTAGTAACAATGAGATATACGCTTGAGAGAAAGATAAGGCAGTAGTGTAAAGGGGAAGAAAGATACTAGACTTCCAACAACCCAATGAAGTAGGATCGCAAGAAGAATAGCCGAGAAACTAATCGATACCTAATGAAAAAGTCACTCCAACCATACATCCTTGAAGAAGTACCAGCTGAGAAGGAACATATACCTGAGCTATAGAAGGAACCTATTTATGTTTCCCCACCTCAATACCAGCCACCACATCCTTATCTGGAAGGAGGAATAAAACTTAGGTAGGAGACACATTACAAGAATTTCCTAGATATGTTCAAGAACTTACATATCAACATCCCTTTTTCTGAAGTTATTCCCAAGATTCCCATTTATGAAAAATTCATGAAATAAATTTTATGAAAAAAATAAAAAAAAAGTTTTAGGAGTCAACTCCATAAATTAATAATGCACTGATGTGGTACAATAGAAAATTCCATTAAATATGAGAGAACCTATCAGCTTCTCATTTCCTTGTGAGACAGGCACATGAAAATTTGGTAGAGCCCTCTGTGATATTGGAGAAAGAATTAACCTCGTGACAATGAGGACTTATTTAAATATAGGACATAGAGTGCTCAATGTAAAAAGTGTGGATTTGTAATAATCAAAACTCTTGGTCAAGTACCCATGAGGCATTCTAGAAGATGTGCTAGTAAAAGTTAGAAAGTTCATTTTCTCAGCTGATTTTCTGGTTTTTGACATAGAAGAGGATGGAGATGTCTCTATTATACATGGAATACCATTCCTTGCTACATGAAATGCACTGTTGATGTAAACCTTAGGTCTCTAATATTAAGAGTAGGAGAAGAACATGTTGTTTTAATATTAATTAGACTTATGCATCACTCGGATGACACTATGGACTATCATTCAATTTCTCTCACGTGGGATGAAGAAGAATATATGTTTAAAGACAAGAAATCTCCATGTATTGTTTTTATTATATGGGAATTTTACGAGTATGAGAAAATTGATGGTGGATGATCTTGAGGCCCAGTGTGCCAAGAATGAATTTCTGAACTTCTTTTTGGGTACGTTCAATAAACGTGCAAGCGGGTTTTTGTAACTTTCGAACCAGATCTCGAAATTAAAATATGAGGACACCGTTGAACTCGCATCGTCGGTATTCTCTAAAGAGGACCTTCACCCTGACCATAGTAGGTCATGTGTGAAAGTTAGTTTTTGTGATATTCATGGAAGAAGAAGAATAATAAAATAAAAATCTTTTATTTTATTTTTGAAACCTCTCCACATGGGTTATGGAGGTGGGGACCACCCGAAATAGAAACCCACCAAATTAAATTCTACCAGTAGAGACCACCCAAACCCCTCTTAATGGGGGAGAACCTCTCAACTTCCCATTAATTTATTCTCCCTTTTAATTGAGCCAATTAATGTTGCCAAGAAAGTAAATTGTTAATCATAATTTAATTTATATGGTTGCCCTCCTCTTTTGAGAGGATTGTTGGAGAAGTATTGGAAAATGTGAGAATTGGGAGAAATATATGGAGAAACTCTCCAACAAGGAATTCTTCTCCAAATAAGAACAAAGAACCTACCTTGAGCCCGGAATGGAAGCGCCTTGCGGAAGTGACCAATGCCGATGCTCTTCAACGACTTTGTCTTCCTCCTCTTGCCTCCTCCTATGGAACCTTCAAGGTAGGGGTTTTTTTGTTTTCATGGTTTGCGTTGATTAAATTCTCCTGATCTGCCTGCTACCGATCTAATGCGGAGGGTGCACACCAAAAAAAACCCAACCTGATCCCTCTGTTGCTCTTCATGATTCTCATGTTCTTCGCGGTGGAGAATGGTGGTGTCCGGCACCCGATACAGCCACATGGAACCAAGGTGGCGCGCTTTCGCATCGCTGTTAGAGAAAGAGTCTTCACGGAGACCGGAGTAGAGTCGTGGCCCATCGGCTGCAGCGGTGGACAGAGGGAGGCCGATGTTCAGCCGACCACGGAGGGGCGGCGCACGACGCACCGACGTTAAAGAAAGGGGTTGTGGCTGGCCTAGATGCTACAGATGGAAAAGTCACAGCTATCGTTCGGCCTGTCGCGGAGCAGCAAAGCACAACGCACCGCCGGGAGGACCAAGGGCCTGCAGTTTCGGTCGGCTGAGCTGGACTGAGGAGGACCCGTGGTGAGTCCCGCGTGTTGTCTCGCGACCGAACGGCTTTGGACAATCAGTGAGTAGAAGAGGGGGTGCGCGACTCCAACACCCCCCCCCCACCCCGCATGCGGCCAAGCCGGGCCACCCAGTTTGGGATGTACCCAGTGGGCCAGGCCAGAACCAACGGTCCGGGTTAGTCCGACCGGGTTGGACCTGACACGGACCAGTTATGACCATATACCTTCTTGCAGACATAAATTTGGCACCAGATGTATGTTTGATGAACCCTCTAAAATTTTGGAGACCTGGGAATTAGATGTTCCTTTTCGTATACCCCACTTCAGATTTCGATAAAGGTGGGGTACGGTCGGATTGGATTGAGCACGAATCCAACCGGGCCCTCAGGACTATAAGGCTAATAACTTACAGACCGGGCATCTGATTGATGAATCGTCTATTTCATTGAGACCCCTTTTATATTCCAATCCATTAGGATACTTCATCATGGGACTTTGTAGAAGTTAGAGTATCAACCAGTAGTGTGAGGTGTGAACTCTGTCGAAGATGAGCAAGCTTAGTGCAGGTACACTATAGTTTGCTCTGACGATGTACTAGGATCCTGTGTGGGTCTAACGATGTACTGGAATCATGTGTGGATATGACGATGTACTAGGATCCTTTGAGGATATAATGATGTAATAGTATCCTGTGTGGGTCTGATGATGTATTAGGATCTTGTGTGTGACTGGGAGGTACTAGGATCCTGTGTGGGTCTGACGATGTACTAGGATTCTATGTGGGTCTGACGATGTACTAGGATCATTTGGGGGTATGAGGATGTATTAGGCTCTTGTGTGGGTATGAAGATGTACTAGGTTCATGTGTGGGTCTCACGATGTACTAGGATCCTGTGTGGGTATGTTGTACTAGGTTTTTTTGTGGGTCTGATGATGTACTAGGATCCTACGTGGGTCTGCCTCTTGACAAAGTAAGTTGATTCAGCAGTTACATGTAATCATCTGTAATTTTATACAAAAGATATACCTGATGTGAGATGATTCGGTACTTTTATGGTACTTTCCTTCGTGGTAATACCTTTGAGATATTCTTATGTGTGCCATACCTATGGGGTACTTACCATCATGGTTTTTCTACCTTTGTGGAACATTTGAGCTTTAGGATTTTTGGATGGACCCTGTGTTTCCTCATGATTGAGATGGGTATACTTGATAATTTAGGTATATGTATGGGCATATACCTAAGTAGGGTTTTCAGTTGATTTCATGTTTTGTGGTCTATCCTTTGTGTATTTTGTGAGACCTTGAGGGTCTCATGGACCATACTGAGTATCATTATACTAACCCCTGTATGGGCTATACCCGCACCTTGTTGAGTTTGGTGCAGACGACGAACAATGCTGATCGAGGCTAAGGGTACCAGGACTGGACGGTGCCTGGAGGTGGACCATACGGCGTGTTGGTATACAGAGGTGACGAGCGAACGTGGAGGGATGAGGAGGCATTCTATAACTACCCTTCTCAAAGGAACCTCAAAGGACAACTGTAGAGACCCAAAGCTTAATGTACATGAACATTACATTACTTTTGTGGAAGACTTAGTACATAAAAAAACACACACACAACGATCGTAATAGTTTAGTGTCTTTGGAAACTCGGAATGTAATCTTCTAATCGTGGTGAAAGATCTTCAATATCTCCCATAAAGATCTTCCCTTTTTTTACCTAAAACCTTTCTTTATATCCTGGGGAAAAGAAACATAAAAGGGTGAGCTCGAATGCTCGGTAAGGGTAAACAAAAGAAAAATTAATCACATCATATTCATAAGAACATAACTTTTGGAAATCTTAACCTGCAAAAGAGAGCATAATTTCATAAATGGGATAAATCATTGTAGTGAAATGAAATACAAATAATCATAACATAAAACATGAAACTTTGTTTCATTCACACATAATCATAGAGAATCATTTCTTGTTAGTCAAGACTCATTGCCAAGACTATCTTAGTGGACAAAGTCCCTTTCTGAACCGAGTCACCCTCATTTCAATCCTGTTTCACTGAACCGGTATAACCTACCGTTCCAGCCATGTCTATCTCATGAGATATAAAATCTTTACCCAATGCATTAGAGGGAGATATACGTCCCAACCATCTTATAATGAATCCTTTCTTATGTGTGCCACATAATCATATATCATACATCATCGCATAACACATGTAACAAAAATGGGATTCTTGAAACATCATGACATCATAAAACAAATCATATAAGGTAAATAACTTCATAAAAATAATTACCTCAAAACATAATCAAGTAAATGTAATAATAGGGATAAAAACATAACCCTATATTATCTTAGATGGAAAATAATTTTGATAAAACACTTGAACTCCATTCTTGAGGAAAATATCATTTCTTCTTCAAAAACACTTTTCTTTTCTTAACATGTCATACAATTATAAACTAAAAGAAGTTGATTAAAAATAAACTTGAAAACTTGTAAAGGAAGCTTCTTGGAAATAATGTTTTTAAAAATCCATTCATGCCATATAAGTTAAGAAAAACATTTTTCGTACCTTTGTCGGAAAAGTCAAAAAGTACCTCGTACGAAAAAATGACAAAAGATTCCTTTCATAATCTTTACTAAAAACTCACCGAAGGGTAAAATTGGATTTAAAATATTGTAAGTGGATGGAAACAATATTACATATTTAGGTAACAAGGATGTGTATGATAAAATACACCCCAGTAAATACTTACGAATAAACAATCTCGGATAAAAATGAGATTGTGATATTTCCCTTACCTTAGGTCCGATTTGTTTCCTATGTGTCTGAACCTCCTCTATAATGATTTAAATAATGTCATTGAATTATTACAGAATCATATTCGTTGTTATGATATCATATATGGTTCACTTATGACATTATATTACCCGTTCTTTTGTAAATTCCATGTTAAAGAGCGTTTTGGGTAAAATTGTATCATTTGTCGTCCGTGTTTTGACTTGTAATTATTCTATGATTACTTAGACCATGATTAATTAATTCCAGAATATAAAACAAGATATATATATATATATATATTCATAATATACATATATATAATAAATCAGTAAATGGAAAGAAATACACCGTTCATGGAGACGGTAGTCCGTACGTACGCATGAACGCTGTTTTCGTTTCCTTATTGAATTGAATGGAATTAAGTAGATGACATACATATAAATATAAATAAATCCAGTATCATTATTATGACATATATTTCATTAGTACTTATTATATATACTTTATAATCATTCATGAATGGTTAATCATTGAGAATGAATCTTATCGCGTCGTGAAGACGGTAGTCCGTACGTACGCACGAGCGATGATATCGTTCCCATGGTCGTGGAATTGTGTTGAAGTGTATGTATACTATTTCAGTATCAATATCACTTTATAATAATCATATATAGTTACTAATTTAACCATTATACCCATCCAATTAAGGTGGTGGCGGAAAATAGATTACACCACGGCGTGGAGACGGTATTCCGTACGTACACACGCGCGGTGATTTCCTTTTCCCGTAGGATGGATAGAAGGTTAATTAGAGTTGTTTCATATTTATAATAACATATCATTATGAAAGTAATACTGATGTTATTACTTTATCATGAAACAACTAAAGAAGAAGAAGTTGAAGAAGAAAGAAATTGAAAAGATTGGTAATGGATATTACCTCTTCTTCGAAACGCCTCTTTGAATCCTCCACTTATGGAACTATGATTGGTCTTTGAAGAAGACCAGGACCTCTAGGATTTTTCTAGGGAAGTGGAGAAGGGATTTTGGCAGGGGTTGGCCGAGCTTTAGTGCTCAAATTGGTGTGAGGAGGAGGGGGAGGAGGTGTCCTTTTATAAGGGAGTAGAGGGTCACCTTAGGAATATCTCAAAATATTATTATATATTAAAGTAAAAATCGGTTTATAATGGTTACAAAGGGTATTATATCGAAGATAAAGTGGGAATGGGTCGAAATCCTATCAACCAATAGGATTTAGACAAGTTTAGGTTATTATTTTAACCTTATCAATTAGATTTAACTCTAAGTTAAATAATTTAACTTTTACCGTGTCTTTTTGTTTTCTTACACTATATGGTTAATACACTTACTATAACTTGCCAAACGAACTCCAAATTGTTTATTATCAATATAAATATCCTTATATAAGTCATTTGGCCAAACCTTAGATTTTGAGGAATAAAATAACAATTAATAATATAATATTTGATTTAAAAACTATTTTGTGTTAATTTTGACACTATTTGATATATGATTTTTGTGAAAGTCATAACAGAATTATATGTTCGATGAAAATTGATTAAATCAACACTAATATATCATAGTAACCTAGAAAATTAGTGGGAATCATAAAAAGTCTCAAATTACATTTAATTTGGTGTTTATAACATCAATTCTGTCAATATTTCATTAATAAGATAATTACTGCATCATCATTGTGTCATAAATAAATTAAATTATTTAATGTCTAAAAATTATAAATAAACTACCATTATGTAGGATATCTTTTTATCTTTCTAATTAATATTTATAATCGAATTTATCTTATGTATAACCCCATATTAAAAATGATTTACTTATTAAACTTTGATTTTAACTATTTTAACCCTTCTTTAAATAAATTAATAAAAAATTTCCTAATCTAATCCAAGTGGGCCTAAATGATAATATTTTACACTTAAGGTTGTTTTAGGTAGATATACACTTGTCCAATAGGATTAGGACATGTGTTAGGGTGATATTAATATCATTTTTACCCTTAATTACCCTATTTACTTTTAACCGTGGTAAATAAAAGTAAAAAGTTACTATTCACCAAAAATTATTTTCATCTCATTGAACCACATTTTACTTACTGAAATCAACCGTGTCTCTCGGATTTTTTATATTCCATTCACAGAAGCGGTAAAATTAAGATTTATGAAAAAATTAATTTTTTTTAACTACCACATAGTAGTTTCACTATTCATCAAAAATTGAAGTTTTTCAGAAAAATGCCAAAATTTCACCCTAAGCTATAATTGATATTCCGAATTCAAAAATGATTTCTATTTTACAAAATTCCCAAAATATAATTTGCATTAATAAATTTTATAATAAATTTCCGCTGTCACAACAAATAGCATGTTTTTAAGAGATAATAACTATCAAAAGATTAACACTTGTTTATGTCTGGTGAAAATGTGAAATTACATCCAATGACCAACATTGTATTGAATTGTAAAAATATATTCTAAATATACTTTAAAACCACTCAAATTAATAATTAATCACTATTAATTATTTTGATTAAAAAAGTTGTTTTTAATTAAAATTTAGTAATTTTCACTATTCATCAGAATATGAAAGTTATCCGAAAAGTACCAAAATTTCACCTTAGGCTAAATTTGATACTACGAATCCAAAAATGAATAGAATTTTGAAAAATAAAATTTAAAAAATTTCAAAAAGTGGTTATTACTATTCATAACGACTAGTTTTAATAATATTTTAACAGCATATTGTTGTTTAGTGAAACTCGTTATTGCGTACTACACACGCTATCGAGGAAGGTCGTGATTGCGTGTAATGCAAAGCAAGTCAGGATGCGTGTTGTGCAAGCTCCTTTTGGTGTAGATTATAACACAAGACATTAGTTAAATTAAAAAGAATATTTTTCATAAAATCTTGGGCTGTTACATTCTACCCCCCTTAAAATGAATTTCTCCCTCGAAATTCGACGGGGTTATAAATGGTTTACTATTCGAAAGATTTTTAATAGAAACCCACATAGTAAAAAGGATTACCAAAACCAATCTTTATAAACAAAAGTATGAAACGTAACGGTTACCCAAATAAACTAATCGTTGGGTTTCCACATAGGTAAAAATATGGATATGGAAGAGAAATCTAACCATCATGTTCTGATGGGGAGTGGTAGAGAACATGGCTATGGAAAAGCCAGCAATAACAAAGCCAAATATTTGTGACGATCTAAGGTACCATCTGATTCATCAGATATATGGGCACTAGGACAACATTTTTGGTTTTCAAGATCGTTTCCCTAAAGTTGAAGAGTTTGAATTAGAATAAATACTTACTTTATTTTGGTACAATCTCACTGTTGTTCGTGCCTTGAACAATTTCCACTTCATCTCTTAAATAAATGAAGTTGAATTTGTTATTCGTGAAGTGTTAGTAGATCCTGTGATAGAATGACGAGTCATTCCATCTGTCTCAAACAAAAGGTTAGCAATAGTTAAAAAATACTAATAATTCATTCTATAGTGATATTAATCATATATGGTTCCTAAAATGGACTTATACATCATATATCATACTGCTTAATATAATAAAACTAGTTTCTACTAAACAGGGACTTCCTGTAGGCCAGTGGTAGGTGATAAAGGTCAGTCGCACTTCGGTTGTGGGTTCAATTCCCACAGCCTTGTCCGAAGCGATGGGCTGTCGCCCGTCCTGCAGGTTGTCCTTTTTCTAAAACTACATTACTATAACATCCCATCAATAATATCGAAAAAAACTTCTATCCTTAAACAATACACACTTATGTCCAACATAATCCATTTCAATCTTTATGCTTATCCATAATACTGCAGTCCACTCTCATAACATAGTGAAAACAATTACCAGAGATTTAATACCATCGTTGATCCCCATATATCATAAGATATGTTTTGTTGGTCACATTCCAAACATTCAAAGTCCTTAATCAGGTATTCTCTTGAATACCTTAGTGAAAACATGAATGCAGTTAAAAGTTAACACCTTCCACATACCAAAATCCTGAAAATTCTATATACTCAAACCATGATATCACTTAGTCCTTATATCAATCATGAGCTCATGAATACTGTTAAACATTTCATTTTCTCGTTTTCCCTTCATTATGCGCATATCATCTTATTTCCAAAAATATCTCAATCACTTTGAATACCACATTAGACCAGCACATAAATATTCCAATACTTTATGATACCACATTATTTTGGAATCCCATTACATAAACACTTAATCATTCTACCACATCGTTGTCATATTCAACATCACCAATAGTGATCGCATGTGACTTCCCTTTGTCCTTTGCCTTCAGTGGTTTCTCATGTTGATCATCACTAACCCTTGGATTAGGGCATTTATTAGCATAATGCCCCATTTCCTTGCACTTGAAGCATTGAAGTGTTGGTGGTGCGTTCTCTACAGTGTTTTCTTTATTCACATCATTAGAACCCCTTTTTCCATTACTTCGACACTCAGCTGCTCGATGACCTTCTTTTCCACACTTAAAACATTTTCTAGTCCCTTTAAGACAATCTCCACCATGCTTCTTTCCACACTTTGTGCATAAGGAAACATTCATCTTCTTTTCACCATTATTTTGAGATTTCTCCTTGAACTCCATCTTTTGTTTCTTGTCAAAACCATGAGATGGATATGTAACACCAACTTCCATTTCTACCTTGATAGCACAACGCACAATTTCTTCATAGCTACTGAAGTCTCTTATAGCTAATGCCCTTCGAAGACTTGGTTTTAAACCATTGAAAAATCGATCAACTTTACTTTCAGGTTGGATGATATTGCCAGATGCATACCTTGCAAGTCTTGTAAACTTCGCTTCGTATATACCAACAGATTCATCATCCTTCTGTTTCAGCTCAAGAAACTCCTTTTCCATCTACGTTCGAAGAATACGAGGGATGTACTTACTGAAAAACATGTTCTTGAACTCGTCCCATTCCATGGAATCAATTTCATCTCTTTGCCTCGTATTCTTGATAAGATTCCACCATTGATCAGCTTCACCTTCCAAACGATATACTGCTAAGATGACTTTATCATGTTCAGAACATTGAAGAACTGAAAATATCTTTTCAATGGTACTGATCCATTGTTCAGCAACAAGTGGATTGGAAGACCCACTAAAAGAAGGTGGATGTTGCCTCATGAAGGACTCAATAGAATATTGTTCCCTTCTCTGCTCATTTGGAAGTCCAGAATGATTCATAGCTTGAGTAGTTATAGAAATAAGATTTTGTACTCCATCTCCCATAACATTTGTTTGTTCAGGAGGACAATCATTGCATTGTCCATTAGAGTGATCAACACGGTTCCTTCGGGTTCCAGCCATCGTCTGAAACCCAAAAAGAATAGTGTAAGAGGAAAAAATCATGCTAGGGAAAAAAACATTATAAAGGGAGAGTATCCTCAATATCTAACTTCTTAGGTTAAATTCTATGATCGTTACCATAGTTCTAGGACTATATCTTATACGTATACTTATCCCTAGGGAAATCCCTAGACATACATTAGAAATATCTCTATGAATCTCACTAATGTTTTCGCATCCTAGTTTCCAAAGGTTGACTAAACCTTTCCTCTGATACCAACTGTAGAGACCCGAAGTTTAATGTACATGAACATTACATTAATTTTGCGGAATACTTAGTACATAAAAAAACACACACACAAGGATCGTAATAGTTTAGTGTCTTTGGAAACACGGAACGTAATCTTCTAATTGTGGTGAAAGATCTTCAATATCTCCCATAAAGATCTTCCCTTTTTTTTACCTAAAACCTTTCTTTATATCCTGGGGAAAAGAAAACATAAAAGGGTGAGCTCAAATGCTCAGTAAGGGTAAACAAATGAAAATTCAATCACGTCATATTCATAAGAACATAACTTTTGGAAATCTTAACCTGCAAAAGAGAGCATAATTTCATAACATGGGATAAATCATTATAGTGAAATGAAATCCCAATAATCATAACATAAAACATGAAACTTTGTGGAATTCACACATAATCATAGAGAATCATTTCTTGTTAGTCAAGACTCATTTCAAAGACTATATTTGTGGACAAAGTCCCTTTTTGAACCGAGTCACCCTCGTTTCAGTCCTGTTCCACTGAACTGGTATAACCTACCGTTCCATCCATGTCTATCTCATGAGAAATAAAATCTTTACCCAATGCATTGGAGGGAGATATAGGTCCCACCCATCTTATAATGAATCCTTTCTTATGTGTGCCACATAATCATATATCATACATCATCGCATAACACATGTAACAAAAATGGGATTCTTGAAACATCATGACACCATAAAACAAATCATATAAGGTAAATGACTTCATAAAAATAATTCCCTCAAAAAATAATAAAATCAATGTAATAATAGGGATAAAAACATAAGCCTATGTTATCTTAGATGGAAAATAATTTTGATAAAACACTTGAACTCCATTCTTGAGGAAAATATCCTTTCTTCTTCAAAAACACTTTTATTTTCTTAACATGTCATACAATTATAAACTAAAAGAAGTTGATTAAAAATAAACTTGAAAACTTGTAAATGATGCTTCTTGGAATTAACGTTTTTAAAAATCCATTCATGCCATATAAGTTAAAAAAACATTCTTCGTACCTTTGTCGGAAAAGTCAAAAAGTACCTCGTACGAAAAAATGACAAAAGATTCCTTTCATATTCTTTACTAAAAACTCACCGAAGGGTAAAATTGGATTTAAACTATTGTAAGTGGATGGAAAAAATATTACATATTGAGGGAACATGGATGTGGATGATAAAATACACCCTAGTAAATACTTACGAATAAACAATCTCAGATAAAAATGAGATTGTGATATTTCCCATACCTTAGGTCCGATTTGCTTCGTAAGTGTCCGAAAATCCTGTATAATGATTTAAATAATGTCATTGACTTATTACATAATCATATTCATTGTTATGATATCATATATGGTTCACATATGACATTATATTACCCGTTCTTTTGTAAATTCCATGTTAAAGAGCGTTTTGGGTAAAATTGTTTCTTTTGTCGTCTGTGTTTTGACTTGTAATTATTTATATGATTACTTAGATCATGATTACTTAATTCCAGAATATAAAACAAGATTTATATATATATATATATTCATAATATACATATATATAATAAATCAGTAAATGGAAAGAAATACACCGTTCATGGAGACGGTAGTCCGTACGTACGCATGAACGTTGTTTTCGTTTCCTTATTGAATTGAATGGAATAAAGTAGATGACATAAATATAAATATAAATAAATCCAGTATCATTATTATGTCATATATTTCATTAGTACTTATTATATATACTTTATAATCATTAATGAATGGTTAATCATTGAGAATGAATCTCATCGCGTCGTGGAGACGGTAGTCCGTACGAACGGACGAGCGATGATATCATTCCCATGGTTGTGGAATTGTGTTGAAGTGTATGTATACTATTTAAGTATCAATATCACTTTATAATAATCATATATAGTTACTAATTAAACCATTATACCCATCCAATTAAAGTGGTGGCGGAAAATTGATTACACCACGGCGTGGAGACGGTATTCCGTACGTACACACGCGCGGTGATTTCCTTTTTCCGTAGGATGGATAGAAGGTTTATTAGAGTTGTTTCATATTTATAATAACATATCAGTATGAATGTAATACTGATTTATTACTTTATCATGAAACAACTAAAGAAGAATATGTTGAAGAAGAAAGAAATTGAAAAGATTGGTAATGGATATTACCTCTTCTTTGAAACGCCTCCTTGAATCCTCCACTTAGGGAACTAAGATTGGCCTTTTAAGAAGACCAGGACCTCTATGATTATTCTAGGGAAGTGGAGAAGTTATTTTGTCAGGGTTTGGCGGAGCTTCAGTGCTCAAATTGGTGTGAGGAGGAGGGGGAGGAGGTGTCCTTTTATAAGGGAGGAGAGGGTCACCTTAGGAATATCTCAAAATATTATATTATATTAAAGTCAAAATCGGTTTATAATGCTTCCAAAGGGTATTATTTCGAAGATAAAGTGGGGATGGGTCGAAATCCAATCAACCAATAGGATTTAGACAAGTTTAGTTTATTATTTTAACCTTATAAAATAGATTTAACTCTAAGTTAAATAATTTAACTTTTACCGTGTCTTTTTGTTTTCTTACACTATATGGTTAATAGACTTACTATAACATGCCAAACGAACTCCAAATTGTTTATTATCAATATATATATCTTTATATAAGTCATTTGGCCGAACATTAGATTTTTAGGAATAAAATAACAATTAATAATATAAAATTTGATTTAAAAACTATTTTGTGTCAATTTTGACACTATTTGATATATGATTTTTTGAAAGTCATAACAGAATTATATGTTCAAAAAAAATTGATTAAATCAACACTAATATATCATAGTAACCTAGAAAATTAGTGGGATTCATAAAAAGTCTCAAATTACATTCAATTTTGTGTTTATAACATCAATTCTGTCAATATTTCATTAATAAGATAATTACTGCATCATCATTGTGTCATAAATAAATTAAATTAGTTAATGTCTAAAAATTATAAATAAAATACCATTATGTTGGATATCTGTTTATCTTTCTAATGAATATTTATAATCGAATTTATCATATGTATAACCCCATATTAAAAATGATTTACTTATTAAACGTTGATTTTAACTATTTTAACCCTTCTTTAAATAAATTAATAATAAATGTCCTAATCTAATCCAAGTGGGCCTAAATGATAATATTTTACACTTAAGGTTGTTTTTGGTCGAGATACACTTGTCCAATAGTATTAGGACATGTGTTAGGGTGATATTAATATCATTTTTACCCTTAATTACCCGATTTACTTTTAACCGTGGTAAATAAAAGTAAAAAGATACTATTCACCAAAAATTATTTTCATCTCATTGAACCACATTTTACTTACTGACATCAACCGTGTCTCTTGGATTTTTTAAATTCCATTCACAGAAGTGGTAAAATTAAGATTTATGAAAAAATTAATTTTTTTTAACTACCACTTAGTAGTTTCACTATTCATCAAAAATTGAAGTTTTTCAGAAAAATGCCAAAATTTCACCCTAAGCTATAATTGATATTCCGAATTCAAAAATGATTTCTATTTTACAAAATTCCCAACACATAAGTTTCATTAATTAATTTTATAATTAATTTCCGCTGTCACAACAAATAACATGTTTTTAAGAGATAATAACTATCAAAAGATTAACACTTGTTTATGTCTGGTGTAAATGTGAAATTACATCCAAGGACCAACATTGTATTGAATTGTAAAAATATATTCTAAATATACTTTAAAACCACTCAAATTAATAATTTATCACTATTAATTATTTCGATTAAAAAAGTTGTTTTTAATTAAAATTTAGTAATTTTCACTATTCATCAGAATATGAATGTTATCCGAAAAGTACCAAAATTTCACCTTAGGCTAAATTCGATACAACGAATCCAAAAATGAATACCATTTTGAAAAATAAAATTTACAAAATTTCAAAAAGTTTTTATTACTATTCATAACAGCTAGTTTTAATAATATTTTAACAGCATATTGTTGTTTAGTGAAACTCGTTATAGCGTACTACATACGCTATCGAGGAAGGTCGCAATGGCGTGTAATGCAAAGCATGTCAAGGATGCGTGTTGTGCAAGCTCCTTTTGGTGTAGCGTACAACACAAGACATTAGTGAATTTAAAAAAAATATTTTTCATAAAATCTGGGGCTGTTACAATAACCTAGTATCTGTCTTTATCTTTATTCAGTTGTATTTTATTTTAGTTGTTCTTGTATATTTACTGTTGGGCTTGTATTCTAACCCCACTTACTTTTGACACTCTTTTTTCTATACAGTTTACTTGTGTCCATATCTTACTGTGTGCTTGGTTGTGTTTTTTACATGTTATGAAGGCAATTCATTCCCAGTTTTAGGGAAAACATCTTTCGGTGCTAGTCGGTAGCCCCGAGCCTCTGGACGAAGGGCACGGGGTAGTCAGGACATGACCCCCAAGGGATGAGTTGTGACTAATTGGTATCAGAGGAGTCGGTTCTACCATAGAAAATAGGACTGTGATCTTTTTAACAGTAATATTGTTATGTTTAGTGAGTGTGGTAATCAGTTTAGGGAATCCAGTGTTGGTGCGGCGGCCGACGTATCCATACACCAGGACCCTGACATCTGATTTCCGACTCAGTACATGAAAACACTGATTGTGTATGTGTTTTTCAATAGTTTTCTTTGTGATCTCCTTGATTCAGCTCACCAAGTATAACATATTGAATTTGGTGCACAATATTCTTTTCAGGATGCCTCCACACAGCCATCCAGCTAGGGTTCTGGGTATAGTACGCATTGATATCTCACCAAGAGACGAGGCCTCAGTGCAGGGCCCTCTTCTAGTAGAGGTACCAGCAGAGGCACTAGTGGTACCATTACACATTGGGCCACTGATTCCACTAGACCCAGCAGTAGAGGGAGCACGCTGTTTGAGCATGTTTCATGAGTTCATGTTCCAGAGGCCACCAAGGGTCTGGGGAGAGACAGACCCACAGGTGGTTGAGGATTTGATGGAGGATATGGTGATATCCTTCCGAATGGAAGGGACCCCAGCTGATATCATGTTGATCCATGCCTCCAATATTCTACATAAAGAAATAGGAAGATGGTGGATCTTGATTCTCTAGGTTCGCGACGAGGTGACGCTTCTCTAGGAGGTATTTGAGAGCCTGTTTTAGGTAGAGTTAGTCCTAGCGACTCCTCCTGCAGTGTACATACATGAGCTTCTTAATCTACAAAAAGGTAGCATGATTGTGGATTATTACTCGGTGAGGTTCACCGACCTATCATGCTACTCCACTGAAATGGTGTGGGACCCATTTTTTACCTCATGGACATTCATGCAGGGACTTAGTCGGGAGATCAGGACTTCGATGATTTCACTCTGAATTCCCACGCAGGCAGGGGTGTTAGAGAAAACCCTCTTAGAAGAGAGTCTTCTTGTTAAGAAATCACCAGCAGAGAGACCTTCCACCAATCGTCGTGTAGCGGAGTCTTATGGAGCTAGCGGAAGACAAATATCACAGAGGTCCAAGAGGACCAGACCTACTGGTGGATGACCGTAGGATTCAGGGTCGGTTGTGCAGGTTACTGGAGACAGATCCAGTCATGGGAGGAACATGAAATGTTTCACATGTAGTGGGCATGGTCACATGGCTTGGGACTATCCGACCCACCGTACGGATGATCAGAAGATGGTCGAAGGACCACGCAGGCAATTACAGTGGTTAAACCAAGGAGGTCGGTAGGGAGCATGCAGACGTGGAAGAGGAGTTGGTCCTGTAGCTGGCGACGGGAGACAATTAGAGGTACTACCACCACCACCACCAGGTGGTGCACCCTAACCATAGGAAGCAGGTGGACAGGGGGTGAGCTCATCTCCAGGCAGCTATGGCCTACAACCATGCCTCTCTAGAGATGATATGAGGTATGAACTGTGTCTAATCCCCCGTAGCTACAGTACTTATAGACACATGTTCCATTCATTCTTTTATTTCCACAACCCTCATTCAGATCTCAGAGATTTCGATGGAGTTCTTGGCAGGATCCTTGTGGAGAGAGACTTATTTGGGAAAAGATTCAACGATTAAACACTGGTTCCGGAAGTGTGAACTTACTTTAGGAGGCGAGATATTAATCTTGGATCTCCTAGTAGTGGTATCGAGGCCTTACAACATCATATTGGGTATGGACTGGTTATTTATACTCCATCCTCATATTGATTATATTAGGCGCAAAGTGCGGTGTGTCCACATGGATGGGACCAAGTTTACCTTCACCGGTGAGAGGGGATCCTTTACAGCATGAGATGGAATTACTTTGAGGAGAGTGTGGTTGATCACTCATTAGTTGTCTAGACTTACCCTCATACCGGTTGATGTGGAGAGTCTGAGTTATACTTTAGCGGTGGACTAATATGCCGATGTATTCCCAAATGATGTTCCAGGTCTACATCCTCACAGAGAGGTGAAATTTTACATTTACTTGTACCCCAGGATGTCACTAATATCTACCCCAGTGTATCGGATGGATTCAGAAGAGCTTCGTGAGCTCTGGGTACACATGGAAGACTTACATGGGAAGGGGTTCATTCGGCCCAGTGTTTCTCCTTGGGTAGCCCCAATTTTGTTTGCAAAGAAGGAGGATGAGATATTCGGACTTTGTGTCGACTATCGGTACCTAGAATAGGTGACCGTGAAGAATACGTACTGACACCCAAGGATTGATGACCTATTTGATCAGCTGAAGGGATCACAGTAGTTCTTTAAGATAGACCTCAGGTCAAGCTATCACCATCTCACAGTGTGAGACGAGGATGTGTAGAAGACATCTTTAAAATGTTGGTATGGATATTATGATTTCTTAGTTATTCCTTTCAACGTGACTAATGCCTCAGTAGAGTTTATGTGACCCATGAGAAATATCTTTCATCTATAACTTGATCGCTTTGTATAGTCTTAATCGATGACATTCTAATCTACTCGGCTAATGAGGAAGATCATGCATTTAATTTGTATATAGTTTTGGGCACACTCTGAGAGAACAAGCTTTACGGTAAGCTCTTGATGTTCCAGTTCTAGATCTGAGAAGTTCACTTTCTGGGACATGTCATCTTGGAGGCTGGAGTTGCGGTTGATCCAGTGAAAATTGAGGCGGTACTTGCTTTGGATCCACTTAGGAGTGTGACGGAGGTACGATGTTTCTTGGTTTTAGATACATACAACTAGAGGTTTGTGCCATATTTCTCTAGAGTTGCAGCACCTTTATTATAGTTCATGATGAAGGGGAAACCCTTCATGTGGTTGGAGAGAATTCAGCATTGTTTTCAGGAGCTGTGGCAGAGACTGACTAGTTACCCCCATCTTGAGGCTTCTAGAGGAGGGTGTAGGGTACGTAGTCTACTACGATGCATCGGGGACTGGGATCAGATGTGTCCTAATGCAGAAGAAAGAAGTGATAGCATATGGTTCTCTACAGTTGAGACACAATGAATAAAACTATGCTACCCATGACCTGGAGCTTGCAGCAGTGGTCTTCACCATAAAGATGTGGAGACATTACTTAATGGGATAACATTTTATAGTCTACTGAGATCACAAGTGTCATAGTTATATCTTCTCCCAGAAATACCTGAACCTGATATAGTGTCATTGTCTTGACTTCCTCTAGTACTATGACTTAGAGATAGTATATGCACTTATAAAGGGGAATGTTGTATCAGATTTTCTCACAAGGAGATCTGATATACATATGATAGGCGAGGCGGCAGAGCAGCTGGCTGCTTTGCAGATATCCTTTGTGGATCAGGATGGGGAAGCTTTTCTTCAGTATCTTACAGTCACTCTCCCACTTCTTCAGTGAGTAATGGAAGCATAGTGTGGGGACACAGACTGTGATACTTTTCATGCTCAATTATCCACAGGACATGCACCTGATGGATTTTCTGAAGGTGGGGAGCATGTCATCCTCTTCAGAGGACATACCATGGTACTAGTGTTACTTCAGGAGTGATGAGGGAGTTCCAAAGATCCCCTCTAGGGGTATATATAGGAGTAGCATAGATGTATCAGGATCTTCGATGACAGCACTGGTGGCCGGGAAAGAAGAAAGTAGTAGCATAGTTTGTCTCTTGGTGCCTCACATGTCAGTAAGTGAAGGCAGAGCATCAGGTACCAGTAGAATTAGTTCAGCCTTTAGAGGTCCCAGAGTGGAAGTGGGATGGGATATCTGTGGACATCATGATATTACTTCCACGTACATCCATGGGTCGTGATTCTATCTAGGTGATCATCGGCTGACTCACCAAGTCAGCTCACTTCTTACCGATCAGAGAGTAAGGTTCCATAGAGATCTTTGGATTCCTGTATTTTCAGAAGATTGTATGGAAACATGGAGTATCCTAGACGATTGTCTCTGATCATGATAAATTATTCACTTCCAAACTATGGAAGGGGTTGAAGGAGGCTTTCTTGACGCAACTTCCTTTGAGGACTGCCTTCCACCCTCAGACGGATGGCCATATTGAGAGGACTATTAAGACACTCAAGGAAATTCTACATGCTTGCGTCCTTGACTTTGGTCGCAGCTGGGTGGACCACTTGCCTTTGGTGGAGTTTTCAGACAATAATAGCTATCACTCCACCATTTGGATGGCTCCTTTTGAGGTGTCGTACAGGTGACCTTGCATATCACCTATCTGTTGGACTGACCTAAGTGAGTCAGCACTCATGGGACCAGATATGGTAAGGGCCACCACAGAGAAGGTACAGATCATCCAAGAGAGTATTAAGACTGCATAGAGCAGGCAGAAGTCTAATGCCGATAGGGGATGGAGACCTCTTGAGTTCGAGGATGGTGACCACATCTTTCTACAGGTCTCACCTCGATGAGGTTTATGGATATTTGGCTAGGGTTGAAAGTTATATATGAGGTTCATCAGACCCTTTCAGGTCCTCAATAGAGTTAGAGTGGTGTCTTACCACCTAGAACTTCCCATTCAGTTGCACTAGTTGTACGACATCTTCCACGCATCCCAACTTAGGAGATACGTTCATGATCCTACCCACATCATCTATCACAGCAAGCTGGAAATTGACGATCTGGTGACGTTTATATAGGTCTAGTAGAGATTGAGGATCAATAGGAGCGGGCCCTTTGTGGGTGGTCGATACCTCTGGTGCACATTTTCTGGCACAACGGGAACCTCGAAGAGAGCACATGGTAGCTGGAGGCCTAGATTCGTGCTCAGTACCCCCCACTTCTTTTATAAGTTTTTGTGATTTGGAATTCGGGGATGCAAATCCATGAGTTGGAGAGAATGTACAGACACAGAATTTCCATGTAATTTTTTTTATAATATGGGAATTTTATAAGTCTCTGAAAATTGACGGTGCATGATTCCGAGGACCGGTGTGCCTGGAATAAATTTTAAACTTTATTTCTGGCTACATTCAGTAAATGTGTGAGTGGGATTTTTTAACTTTTGAACATGTGCTCTGAATTGAAATCTGAGGACACCGTTGAACTCGCAGCACAGATATTCACTTAGTAAGACCTTCAACCTGACCATAGTAGGTCGGGGGGTGAAAGTTATTTTTTGTTCTTTTCATGGAGGAAGAAAAAAAATAAAACAACAAAATTTTATTTTATTTTTGAAACCTCTCTACATGGGTTATGGAGGTGGGGACCACCTAAAATAGAAAAACCCAAAATTAAATTCTAGTGGTGGGGACCATCCAAACCCCTCGTAATGGGGTGAAAAACTCTCAACATCCCATTAATTTATTTCCCTTTTAATTGAGCCAATTAATTGAGCCAAAAAATTTAATTGCTAAACATAATTTAATTTATATGGTTCCCATAATCATTGGAGACTATTGGTTGGTGAAGTTTTGGAAAAGGAGAGAATTGGGTGAAAGTAGTGGTGAACTCCCCAATGAAGAACACTTCTCCAACGAATAATGTAGAACCAACCACGAACCTAGAACTAATGTTCCTTGAGGAAGCGACGAATACTGATGCTCTTCAATGACTTTGTCTTCCACCAAACACCTCCTCATACGGAACCTTCAATGTTGGGGTTTTTTTGTTCTTCATGGTTTGCGTCGAATATATTCTCTTGATCTACATGCTACTGATCTAATGTGGAGGGTACGAGCTAAACAAACACGGCTCGATCCCTCCGTTGTTTTTCATGATTGTCCTGTTCGTCACGGTAGAGAAAGGTGGTAGCTAGCACCTGGGCCTGCTGCACGGAACTGGGGCAGTGCATGTCTGTGCCGCCATTAGAGTAAGAGGCCACATGGAGATCAGAGAAGAGTTGCAGCCCATCGGCCACGGTAGTTGATAGAGGGCAGTCAGCGTTCATCCAGATGTGGAATGGCGGAATACGATGTGCTGCCATCGGACCAAGGGGTTGCGGCCCGCCTGGCTGTGGCGGATGTGGAGGCTCGGCCGGCCGCGGAGTGGTGGAGTATGACGCACTGCTGGGAGGACCAACAACCAGCTTATCAAGACTGAGTCAGAACCCTGGTAGGTCTCACGTGCTGCCTGGAGACCGAAGGGCATCAACCATTCGGTGAGTAAGAGTAGGGGGCGTGACTCCCACCCCCCTCTCCCCCGCCAGCAGCCAAGCAGGGATTCCCGGCTGGGCCACCCAGCATGTGTCGAGCTGGACACAATGGTCCATGCTATAACCAGTGGGTCGGGTCGACATGAACTAGGTTGGGTCGGCCCAGGCCGGGTCAGACCGGAGTTGGAATAGTTTCAACCCTATACGTTTTTTCAGCCCTATCATTGGCCCGAGATGTCGTTTTGATGAACCGTCTGCGGTGCTGGAAACCTTGAAATGAGAAGGTCCTTTTTGTATACCCCACTTGAGATTTGGATAATTTTGGGGTATGTTCAGATTGGATTTCACACGAATCCAATTGGGCCCTTGAGACTAAAAGGCCAATCACATACAGAACGAACGTCCGATTGATGCACCGTCTGTTGCGTTGAGACCCATATTACATGGAGGTCCTTTATGCTACTTCTTCGTGGGAATATTTAGAAGTTGGAGTATCGACCAGTAGCATGAGGAGAAGACTCTAATAGAGACAAGAAAGCTTAGTGCAGGTACCCTATAGATAGCTCTAATGGTGTACTAGGATCCTGTGTGGTTCTGACGATGTACTAGGATCCTATGTGGGTTTGAAGATATACTAGGATCATGTGTGGGTATGGCGATGTTCATGGATCCTCTGTGGGTTTAACAAGGTTCTATAATCCTGTGTGGGTCTGACAATGTACTAGGATCCTGGGTCGGTCTGACGATATACTAGGATCTTGTGTTGGTATGATGATGTACTAGGATCCTGTATGGGTCTGACGATGTACTTGGATCCGGTGTGGGTATGAAGATGTATGAGGATCCTATGTAGGTATGTTGTACTAGGATCCTGTGTTGGTTTGATGATGTACTAGGATCATACGTGGGTATGCCTCTTAGCAGGGTAAGATGATTCAGTTGTTACATCTAATCATTTATAATTCTGTACATAAGATATACCTTGTGAGAGTTGAGTCCGTACATGTGTGATACATTCCTTCGTGGTAATACCTTGGAGGTATTATTCTATATGGTGTACCTATGTGGAACTTACTTTCGTGGCTTTCCCACCATTTTGAAATAGTGGATATTTGGGATTTTGGGTTGGAAGTTTTGTTTCTTCATGATTGAGATTGGTATACATGATAACTTACACTACTAAAAATAGTATACTTACCAATGGTTCAGAACCATTAGGATAGGCTGCAGAACCATTGGTATATCATATACCAATGGTTCTACCAACCATAGGGAAGTAAGACATTGGGAAAAAATTTTCCCAATGGTTTATGTCAAAATGTTGGGATAGGTTAGTTACAGTAACCTATAACAACGGTTTGGGTGAACCGTTGGTATAAGTTTTACCAAAGGATCACCAAACCATTGGTAAAACCTCTTCTAGGATCCTTTTCAAACGGTTTACAAACCATTGGGAAAGGGTTTTTACCAACGTTTCTCATAGAAACATTGGGAAAACATCCTAAAAAATTTATGGGAACGGTTTGAAACCGTTGGCATAGGCTTAACTGTGAAAATTGCATAGTAGCCTGCAATTTGCACAGCAGGGTATGCAATCCCATTCCTACATACTGTAATTCTTTTCATTATATTGTAATTTTCTATTCCCTCTCCTTTAAAATTATTTAACATATAATGCATACACATTTAATATTTCACCCTGGAACTATACACATCAGAATTAAATCATAATTCCTAACGTAAGTATAAACATATATAATTGATTTAGAATTTAATTTAAAACATAGATGACAATTATATGTCAAATCCGGAATTCAATTCATAATTGAATACATACATAATTTAATTTTCAATTTTCAATAAAATACATAAAAAACTGAATGAGAAATTATATGTGTTATACACAATTAAGAATACATACAAGTGGTTTTTACTAAAAATGATGTCCATTTAAAACATTATACATACACATGGAGTGATACCGGCCAAAACGTGTCTCGGATTGATGCGGGGTTGACTCATACACATCACATATGACCCATGGATCATTTTCCTAAAGTATCAACATATACCGAAAGTGTTTGGTCGGTCACAAAAGAGAACACTTTGAGTGGAGTCGACCACACCATGCCTCGGATTGAGGAGTGGTTGACTCATAGAAGACAATAATGACCCATGGATCATTGTTCTAAAGTTTCAATAGAATCCAAATGTGTTTGGTCAGTTTTCCGTATGCCATCTGTACTTTTCAATTAAAATGTTGTCCATTTTAAATAAAACTGAGACTCATCGAGCTGTGCTGGCCACACCGCACCTCAGATATATTCAGAGTTTACTCTTACATGTCACATATGAATTGTGGATCGTTGTACTATTGTTTAAATGGAATCCGAATAAATTTAGTCTCTTTTACATATGTTAGTTGTTGGTTTCACTTAATATGATGTCCATTTTAAACAAAAGAGCGACACTTTGAGTGGTGCCGGCAACACTGGCCCTCGGATTGAGGTAGGGTTGACTCGGACATGTCACAAATGATCCATGGATCGTTTTCCTAAATTTTCAAAAGAATATGAATGTGTTTGTTCAGTTTTCTGTTTGTCGGTTGTTGTTTTCACTTAAAATGATGTCCATTTTAAACAAAAGATAAACATTGAGTGGTGTCGGCCACACCGTGCCTCATATTGAGGCAAGGTTGACTCGTACACGTCACATATGACCCATGGATAATTTTACGAATCTTTCAATGTAATCCGAATGCGTTTGGTCAATTTTCCATATTCCAGCTGTTGTTTTCACTTAAAATGACGTCCTTTTGAAACAAAAGAGGGACACTTTGAGTGGTGTCAGCCACATCGGGCCTCAAATTGACACATGGTTGACTCTTACATGTCAAATATGACCCATGGATCAGTTTCCTAGAGCATCAACACATTCCAAATGCGTTGGGTCAGTTTTCCGTATGTCAGTTGTACTTTTCCCTTAAAATCCCATCCATTTTAAACAAAAAGCGACACAGTTATGGTGCCACCGGCCACACCGTGCCTTGAATTGATGTGGGGTTGACTCTTACACGTCACAAATGTCCCATGGATTGTGGTACTAAAGATTCAATGGAATAAAAATGCGTTTGGTTGGCTTTCCATATGTCAGTTGTTGTTTTCACTTAAAATGATGTCCTTTTGAAACAAAATAGAGACACTTTGAGTGGTTCCGGCCACACCGGGCCTTGTATTGAGGAAGGGTTGACTCATACACGTCACATATGACCCATGGATCGTTTTATTATAGCATCAACACATTTTGAATGCGTTTGGTCAGTTTTCCGTATGTCGGTTGTTTTTTTCACTTAAAATCTCATCCATTTTAAACAAAAGAGACACAATTAGGATGCTACC
Source organism: Viscum album (assembly GCA_963277665.1). Taxonomy (NCBI): domain Eukaryota; kingdom Viridiplantae; phylum Streptophyta; class Magnoliopsida; order Santalales; family Viscaceae; genus Viscum; species Viscum album. Next base: position 1,229,481,509 of record OY728133.1, on the reverse strand, counting down.
GGCCACACCATGCCTCGCATTGATGCGAGGTTGACTTGTAGACATCCCAAATTTCACATGAATCATTTCCCAAAAGTTTCAACCGAAAATGAATAAGTTTGTTTAGCTTTTCGTATACCAGTTGTTTTTATTAAAAATGATGTCCATTTTAGACAAAATACATACACTTGGAGTGATACTGGCCACACCGTGCCCCGACATGAGGTAGGGTTGACTCGTACAAATTACATAAGTCACAAGGATAGTTTTCATAAAGTATCCTCAAATAATGAAATAATTTGGTCGGTTTTCTGTATGCCAGTTATTGTTTTAACTTAAAATGTTGTTCATTTAAAACATATGAGACACTTTGAGTTGTGAAGGCCACACCATGCCTTAGATTCAGGAGGGGTTAACATGTAAAGGTCACATATGACTCAATTATAGTTTTTCTAAAGTTTCAACAAATTCAGAATGTGTTTGGTCAGTTTTCCGTATTCCATTAGTTGTTTTCAATTAAAATGTTCTCCATTTCAAATAAATGTGAGACGCTTTGAGTGGTTCCAGCCACACCAGGACTCGGATTGAGGCGAGGTTGACTCTTACACGTCACATATGACTCATGTATCATTTTCCTAAAGTTTCAATGGAATCTGAATTCATTTCATTGGTTTTCCATATGTCATTTGTTATTTTCACTTAAAATGATGTCATTTTGAAACAAAAGAGAGACACTTTGAGTGGTTCTGGCCACACCGCACCTTGGATTAAGGCGAGGTTTACTCATACACATCACAAATGACCCATGGATCGTTTTCCTAATGTTTCAATAGAATACGAATGTTTTTGGTTGGTTTTCCGTATTCCAGTTGTACTTTTCAGTTAAAATGTTGTCCATTTCAACTAAAACTCGGACACTTCGAGTTGTGAAGGCCACAATGTTCCTCGGATTTAGGCGAGGATGACTTGTAAACATCTCATATGACCCATGTATCGTTTTACTAATGTTTAAATGGAATCTAAATGTGTTTGGTCAGATTTCTGTATATCAGTTGTTGTTTTCACTAAAAATGATGTCCATTTTAAACAAAAGAGAGACACTCTGAGTGGTTTCAGCCACACCGCACATTGGATTGAGGTGGGATTGACTTGTATATGTCACTTATTACCCATGTATCGTTTTCTTAAAGAATAAATACATTCAGAATGTGTTTGGTCAGTTTTCCGTATGTTAGTTGCTGTTTTCACTTAAAATGTTGTTCATTTCAAAAAAAAATGAGACACTTTGAGTGGTTCCGATCACACCATGCCTCGGATTAAGGCAGGTTGGACTCGTAAACGTCACATATGACTCATTGATCATTGTGCTAAAGTTTAAACACATTCATAATGCATTTTTTAAGATTTATGTATGCCAGTTATTCTTTTCACTTATAATCCTGTCCATTTTAAATAAAAGAGACATAGTTAGAGTGGTACCAGCCACACCGTGCCTCATATTTAGATGGGGTTGACTAGTACACATCTCAAATGACCCATGGTTCATTTTCCTATTGTATCAACACAATCCGAATGCGTTTGGTTGGTTTTCTGTATGCCAGTTGATGTTTTCACTTAAAATGATGTCCTTTTGAAATAAAAGAGAGACACTTTCAGTGGTGCTAGCCACACCATGCCTCAGATTGAGGCGGGGATGATTTTTACATGTCACATATGACCCATGGATCGTTGTACTAAAGTATCAACACAATCATAATCCATTTGTTTAGTTTTCCGTATATACTTAAAATGTTGTCCATTTTAAACAAAAGAGAGACACTAAGAGTGATCTCGATCACACCGTGACTCAGATTGAGGTAGGGATAACTCATACACGTCACATATGACAAATGGATCGATTCCCTAAAGTATAAACACATTTCGAATTCTTTTGGTCAGTTTTCGTATGTCAGTTGTTGTTTTCACTTAAAATGATGCCCATTTTAATTAAAAGAGAGTCACTATGAATAGTGTCGGACACACCGCATCTCGGATTGAGGCGGGATTGACTCGTACACATCACATATGACCCATGAATCGTTTTTAAAAAGCATTAATACAATAAGAATCTGATTGGTCAGTTTTCCATATGCTAGTTGTTGTTTTCACTTAAAATGATGTCCATTTTAAACAAAAGAGAGACACTTTGAGTTGTGTCAGCCACAACGCTCCTCTGATTGAGGTGAGGTTGACTTGTACATGTCACATATGAATCATGGATCGTTATCCTAATGTTTCAATGGTAACTGAATGAGTTTGGTTGGTTTTCCTTATGTACATAAAATGATGTCCATTTTAAAAAAAACAGAGACACTTAGAGTGATCCCAACCACACCACAACTCGGATTGAGACTAGGTTCACTTGTACACATCACATATGACCCATTAAACGTTGTGATAAATTATCAACAGATTCCAAATGTGTTTGGTCGGTTTTCTGTATGTCAGTTGTTCGTTTCACGTATAATCCTGTGTATTTTAATCAAAAGTGACACAGTTAGAGTGGTACCGGCCACACCACACCTCGAATTTAGATGAGGTTGACTCGTACACATCTCAAATGACCCATATATCATTTTACTAAAGTATCCACACAATCTAAATGTTTTTGGTCAGTTTTCTGTATGCCAGTTGATGTTTTCACTTAAAATGATGTCCTTTTGAAACAAAAGAGAGACACTTAGAGTGGTTTCGGCCACACCATGCCTCAAATTGAGGCGGTGTTGACTCGTATACATCACATATGACCCATTAATCATTTTCCTAATGCATCAACTAATTTTGAATGCGTTTGGTCAGTTTTTCATTTCTCAGTTGTTGTTTTCACTTAAAATGATGTCCATTTTAAGAAAAAGAGAGACACTATGAATGGTACTGGACACCCCGAGCCTCGGATTGAGGCGGGGTTGACTTATACATGTCAGATATGACACTTGGATCGTTTCCTTAAAGTTTCAATTGAATATTAATGTGTTTGGTCTGGTTTCCTTATGTCAGTTGTTGTTTTCACTTAAAATGATGTCCTTCTGAAACAAAAGAGAAGCTTTTTGTGGTGCCGGCGACACTGGGTATCGGATTGAGGTGAGGTTGACTCGTACACGTCACATATGACTCATGGATCGTTGTCCAAAAGAAACAACACATTCCGAATGAATTTTTTCAGTTTTCTGTATGTCAGTTGTTGTTTACACTTAAAATTAAGTCCATTTTAAATAAAATAGAGACACTTTGAGTGGTGTCGGACACACTGCGCCTCTGATTGAGTCGGGGTTGACTCATTCACGTCACAAATGAGTAAAAGAAACCATATTGGTATACCTCCCCTAGAAAACAATGCCTAAATAATAGATTTTCTAGTCTAAATTCCCTGAGCATGATGAGTCCGTCCGTGTGTCCTTAACATGTAACTCATGTCTTATCCAAACAATTGACATGTAAACCAAATAAAACAAGGAATAATTCACATAACACAGAGAATGTACAACAAGACTTTGTATTAAAATTAAAGTATTTCATCACATGCATTTGATGAGGATGATCTAATAAGCTTACCAAGACATTCATATAATTCAAGACATACAAAAATGAAATAATGCTAAATAACATTGCATGAACAGAGAAATAAGAAAAGTCATGTGATGTCTAGGAGGGTGGGGGGTGGGCTGTCTGGGGGTCTAGGGAAAAGGTTGGGGGGTTGTCCGGTGGGATCCGGGGGGCTGTCCGGGGACCAAGGAGGAGGGTGGGGGGGGGGGCTGTCCGGGGGGATATCTGGGGGGCTATCCGGGGGGTGTTCGGGGTATTGTCTGGGGTCCAAGGAGGAGGGTGGGGGGGAGGGGGGATGTCAAGGGGGATTTCTGGGGGGGGCTGTCCTAGGGGCTGTCCGAGGGGCTATCCAGGGGGCTTTCCGGAGGATTTCCAGGGGCTGTCCGGGGGGGGCTGTCCGAGGACTAAGGGGGATGGTGGGAGGGCTCTCCGAGGGCTATCCGAGGGGCTGTCCGGGGTCTAAGGAAGATGGTGGGGGGGTTGTCCAGGGTCTAGGAAGGAGGGGGATTTCCATGGAGTTCCCAAACACACAAAACTCTATAAACAAGCTCAAGATTCACTACAACCACTAAAATACAACAACATTATAGAAAACAGACAATATATAAAAATAACTCAACTCCAATACTATACTACGGGTCTAGATAAAACCAACAACTAGAATAGATTAAACATAAAATATTAGTAATATTAGTCAAAAATGTAACGGATCAATTTTTCCCACATCACCATCACCATCATCACCCTTGTCCTCGTAACCATCATTGTCCTCGCCCTCCTCGGCACCCACCTCATCTCCCTCACCCTCTTCCTCACCCTCGCCTTCCGCCTCGCCCTACTCCTCTCCCTTCTCTTCCGCATCAGACTCCTCGCCATCATCATCATCATCATCATGGACATTGTCTTGACCACCACTATAACTGCCACCTGGTGAACCATAAATAGAACATATCAATGAAATATATTCATCAAAAGCTGGTCTGGCCTCTGCTGGAAGTGTTGAACATAGAACTTCAATAAATTTCATAAATGCATTTTTTGCCCTAGAAAACTGTTTTTCATCACTGTGGCCCTTTTCTTAGCCTGTTCTGCTTGTTCCCTAACTTTCTGCAGCTCGGTGGCACTACAACTCATACTTGAGGAGGGCCAATACCTCGTTTGGGCTATCCTAGGTCGGCAGGATACTCTGCCAGGATGCTCCTCTCCCAACACCTGATGTAAGTGATCAGTTGGCCCAAAATTGTCTGGTTCGTGGGAATCAAGGGCCTCTAAAGCTGCATGTTACAAATATGAATATATTATTAAGTTACAAAATAGATATTAAAATATAAAATCAACAGATTAAAACTTACAATCTGTTGCTGAGTCGCTTCGTTGATGGCACTTCCATCCTTTTTCCATCTACTATAGAAAAACAGTTTTTCTCGAGGCACACGTCCTTCAGTATTTTGTATTTTCCTCTACAATGACATTGAAAACTAAATTTATATGGAAACTTTAGCAAACAATTAAATAATTGAGGAAACAAGAAAAGTGTATGTCGTAAAGAAAACATATAAAAAATTGTCATACCTGCTTCCTCTCAGGATCAGTAATTGTAGTACATCCTAGTGTGTGGAGGTATTTTTTTGCATCAATGCTTTTTTATCTAGGTGATTCCTAAATAAAATTCGATAATAAAAATGATTAAACTAATTAAAAACATGAAAGATATTATTTAAATACTTCAAATGTAATTAATACCTTAAACTGGGTAGTCGACCAATGAGTAATCATCTGACGAAACTTCTCTATAGGACAATCATCCATGACTGGTACCCCATCTCACTCAGTTCCAACTACAGCATGCCAGCCAATATACAACTCATGATTTTAGTCTCTCCAAATCTCACCTAAATTCTTTATACTTTATAGTCGTGCACCCTCACCATCGATAAAATTAAATCGTACCTGAAATCAAAATAATAATTCATATAAATAAAAAAATAATTCACGGAAATAAATACAACATATTTTTTACCCATATCTCTTCCCAAGCTCTATACTTGACGTCATGTGGAAGATTTATCCACAATAGCGGGCTGACGGTAATGATGTCGGAGTATTTGGAAAGCATCTCCAAAAAACATCGACATTGCTACCCTGTTTTCTCAACCATTCGGTTGTATTCATTGTAATCCACCCTAACCTGTGTCCAGTGGTTCCACACCAAACACATGTGTGTACTCCCCCGCCCCTAACTCATATTAGTATATGTATCTATAATGAATGAAAAACAAATATTTTATCAAACCATGTTATAATGAATATAAAAATTGGTATAATTTTTTTAGGGTTCTATAAATATACCTGCGCCAGTCTAATCGCTGAGCACCCCAGGATCCACAGAAACTAATGGAACACCCTATGGTGGAATAGGAGTCGAAGAGGATTGAATATAGAATCTCACAGAGACAGTAGTATAAGGAAAAGAGAATGGGATTGATGTATGACCAAATTATGAATAGGAAGTGGGAATCATCATGGGATATGAAAATGATGGGACAGATGGTGCAAAAGGTGGAAAAAACACGAGAGCCCTAAATATCCCATGTGCCCCTAACAACACACCGGGGTCAGAATGTGGGAAGGATGACATGTCATTGCATGGGGTAGGGTCTCGTCAGGTACGCGAAGCTGCTCGTCCTCCTCTGGTACGAACCCTCCTCATACCAAAGGTCTGAGTACTGGTACCAGTACTGGGATCCTCATCGAATAAATGTCGACCTATAGGTAGATCCTAAAAAAATGTTTACAAAAAAATTAATCACATGACATTTTATATTCATTAAATATATATATTTTATATAATGTACCCACTATAGTCACTAATGGTGGAACTCCAATCTTTTCCATTCGACGATTGTGGTCCATCATTTTTTTCCTTCGTCTCTCTTCAATTGGCTGCATTTTCTGCTTTTGAAAAAAATTATGTAATTAATTAGAAAAAGGAAACTAATGTGTATCCCAAAAAAATAAATATATGACGGAATAGGGGGATTCATTGGTAATTTAGCTATCAATTTTTTTATAAGAGCTTGAATGCACTTTATAAATCATACAAGTTTTAATGGTTACCAAGTTAGAAATATTGTTTGACTAGGTTTGAATATTGTTCACTTCCAAATTTGAAAATGCAATTTAAATAAAACTGTAACCAATAAACATTGAAAATTCACATAACATTCAAGTCAGCTAAAACATATTTGTGATCAATACTAAATCAATATGAATATTACTAACCTTAACAACCCAACTCGAGGTAAACCAAAAGGATTGAGAACATGGTTGAATGATTGTATATATTTTAAACCACAACTTTAGGTTCAAAATCAACTCTAACAATTTAGAATTTGGAGTCATAAAAAGAAATAAATGGATTGGTTCTAATGGCACTATGGACAATGCCAATTCTATCATCACCATCATCAAAAATATGTCTTGTAATTTCTTCAAGTATGACACCAAATTCCGGTCGAAGTTTATAACGACCCATACATTACATACATTGTTAATACTTCAAAATTGAAGCACCCTTATTACAACATATGACAAAACCACAAAGGACCGTATAGGTATAGTGTCTTTAGAAACTGGGAAACATAAACAACTGGTTCATAAATCTTCTACAGTGTCTCCCATTTATTTCATCATATCTAGGGTCCCTTTTAGCATATTCTACTTAATATCCATCTTCCTGACCTGGGGATAAGAAAACATAAAAGGGTGAGCTCAAATGCCCAGCAAGGGAAAATAAAGGAAATAAAAATCATATCATATCTTTTTGAAAATCATAACCTGCAAAAGAGATCATAATATCTTAACATGGAATAATTCATAGAAGTGAAAATGAGATCCCCATAATCATAACATGAAACTTGAAACTTTGTGGCATGCACATATAATCATGGAAAATCATTTCTTGTTAGTCATTACTCATTTCCAAGACTATCTTAGTGGATAGAGTCCATTTCGGAACCGAGTTCACTCCTAATTTCAGTCCTGTATCACTGAATCGAAATAACCATCCATTCCAGCCATGTCTATCTCATGAGATATAAATCTTTATCCAATGAATTGGAGGGATATATAGGTCCCACCCATCTTATAATGAATCCTTTCTTATGTGTGCCACATAATCATAAATCAAACATCATCGCATAACACATGTAACAAAAATGGGATTCTTGAAACATCATGACATCATAAAACAAATCATATAAGGTAAATGACTTCATAAAAATAATTCCATCACAACATAATCAAATAAATTTAATAATAGGGATAAAAACAAAACCCTATATTATCTTAGATGTAAAATAATTTTGATAAAACAATTGAACTCCATTCTTGTGGAAAATATCCTTTCTACTTCAAAAACACTTTTCTTTTCTTAACATGTCATACAATTATAAACTAAATGAAGTTGATTAAAAATAAACTTGAAAACTTGTAAAGGATGATTCTTGGAAATAATGTTTTTAAAAATCCATTCTTGCCGTATAAGTTAAAAAAACATTCTTCTTGTACTTTTGTCGGAAAAGTCAAAAAGTACCTCATACGAAAAATGACAAAAGATTCATTTCTTATCCTTTACTAAAAAACTCACCGAAGGGTAAAAATGGATTTAAAAAATTTTAGGTGGATTGAAATAATATCACATATTTATGAAACATGGATGTGGATGATAAAATACACCCCAGTAAATACCAAATTATAAACAATCTCGGATAAAAATGAGATTGTGATATTTTCCCTTACCTTAGGTCCGATTTGCTTTGTACGTGTCCAATGATCCTGTATAATGGTTTAAATAATGTTATTGACTTATTCCAGAATCATACATATTGATATGATATCATATATGGTCATATTCTTAGCTTCTTATTAGTAATATTTCATTGTTACTTGTTACTCTGGTCTTTATTGCCTTTTGTTCTTATGCGTGTTTTGCCGAATAAATTATTATTCTTCTTTTAAGGTTATAGATACCTTATATACAGAATGGTATTAGTGTAACATATATCATATTTATTCATTCAATTCATTTATATAATTACTATGTAATGATGATCATGTAGAACGAGTCACATCACATCGTGGAGACAGTATTCCGTACGTACGCACGAGTGATGATATCGTTTCTATGATCGTGGAACTGTATTGGAGTATATATATATTATTTCAGTATCAATATTACTTTATAATAATCATAAATAGTTACTAATTATACCATTATACCCATCCTTGTAAGGTGATGGTGGAAAATAGATTACACCACAGCGTGGAGACGGTATTCCGTACGTACGCACGCGCGGTGATTTCATTTTTCCGTAGGATGGATAGAAGGTGAATTAGGGTTGTTTCATATTTATAATAACATATCAGTATGTAAGTAATACTGATATTATTACTTTATCATGAAAAAACTAAAGAAGAAGAAGTTGAAGAAGAATTAAATTGAAAAGATCGGTAATGGATATTACCTCTTCTTTGGAACGCCCCTTTGAATCCTCCACTTAGGGAACTAAGATTGGTCTTTTAAGAATACCAGGACCTCTAGGATTATTCTAGGGAAGTGGAGAGGAGAAAATGGCAGGGGTTGGCCGAGCTTTAGTGCTCAAATTGGTGTGAGGAGGAGGGGGAGGAGGTGCCCTTTTATAAGGGAGGAGAGGGGCACCTTAGGAATATCTCAAAATATTATTTTATATTAAAGTCAAAATTGGTTTATAATGGTTCCAAAGGGTCTTATTTCGAAGCTAAAGTGGGGATGGGTCAAAATACTATCAACCAATAGGATTTATACAAGTTTAGGGTATTATTTTAACCTTATCAATTAGATTTAACTCTAAGTTAAATAATTTAACTTTTACCGTGTCTTTTTGTTTTCTTTCACTATATGGTTAATACACTTACTATAACATGCCAAACGAACCCCAAATTGTTTATTATTAATATATATATCCTTATCTAAGTCATTTGTCCTAACCTTAGATTTTTAGGAATAAAATAACAATTAATAATATAATATTTTATTTAAAAACTATTTTGTGACAATTTTGACACTATTTGATATATGATTTTTGTGAAAGTCATAACAGAATTATATGTTCGAACCAAGTTTATTAAATCAACACTAATATATCATAGAAACCTATAAAATTAGTATAATTCATAAAAAGTCTCAAATTACATTTATTTTGGTGTTTATAACATCAATTATGTCAATATTTCATTAATAAGATAATTATTGTATCATCATTGTGTCATAAATAAATTAAATTATATAATGTCTAAAAATTACAAATAATATACCATTATGTAGGAAATCTTTTTATCTTTCTAATGAATATATATAGTCGAATTTATCTTATGTATAACCCCATATTAAAAATGATTTACTTATTAAACTTTGATTTTAACTATTTTAACCCTTCTTTAAATAAATTAATAATAAATGTCCTAATCTAACCCATGTGGGCCTAAATGGTCATATTTTATTCCTACGTTTGTTTTTGGTCGAATTAAACTTATCCAATAGAATTAGGACATGTGTTAGGGTAATAGTAATATCATATTTACCCTTAGTTACCCTATTTACTATTAACCGCGGTAAAAAAAATAAAAAGTTACTATTTACGAAAAAATTATTTTTATCTCATTGAACCACATTTTACTTACTGATATCAACCGTGTCTGTTGGATTTTTGAAATTCCATTCACAGAAGTGGTAAAATTAAGTTTTATGCAAAATTCAGTTTTTAACCTACCACTTAGTGGTTTCACTATTCATCAAAAATTGAAAGTTTTCAAAAAAATATCAAAATTTCACCCTAGGATAATTTCGGTATTCCGAATCCAAAAATGAAGTCCATTTTGAAAAATAAAATTTATAAAATTTCAAAAACTGGTTATTACTATTCATAACGGCTAGTTTTAATAATATTTTAATAGCATATCGTTGTTTAGTGAAACTCGGTATTACGTACGATGCAAGCTATCGAGGAAGGTCATGATTGCGTGTAAAGTAAGCCAAGCAAGTGTGTACTGAAAGATTCCTTTGATGATATATAAAAACAAAATATTACTCATAAAAATCTCGGGTGTTACATTCTACCCCCCTTAAAAAGAATTTCGCCCTCGAAATTCGTCACTTTATAACAAACAGATGAGGATACCTCTCCCTCATCATATCCTCAAGCTCCCAAGTAGCTTCTTCTAATTGGTGGTTCCTCCATAAAACTTTCACCTAGCGAGTGGTCTTGTTTCGTAGGACTCTTTCGCTACGATCCAGAATCTCTATCGGCTGTTGTTCATAAGAAAGATCTTGCTCCAGCGGTACAACTTCTGAGCTGAGTACATGTGAAGGATCTGGTATATACTTTCTCAGGATAGATACATGGAACACATTGTGAACTTGAGAGAGATTCGGTGGAAGCGCCAATCGGTATGCTACCTTCCCAACACGATCCAGTATTTCAAAAGAACCGATATATCTAGGGCTCAACTTCCCCTTCTATCCAAATCTCATAACCCTCTTCGAGGGAGATATTCGTAAGAACACTTTATCACCCACTTCAAACTCTAGGTCTTTTCTTCGGTTGTCGGCATAACTTTTTTGTCGACTCTGAGCTGCTCTTATGTGTTGTTGAATAGATCTAACCTTTTCTGCCATTTCATCAATGAGATCCGGTCCTAATAGCTTTCTTTCCCCAACTTCATCCTAGCAATTTGGAGTCCTGTATTTCTTTCCATAGAGAGCTTCATAAGGAGCCATCTGAATACTGGACTGAAAGCTATTATTATAAGAAAATTCCACCAAAGGTAGGTGTTGATCCCAACCTCCTTTGAAATCCATAGAGCAAGCTCTCAACATATCTTCTAGGGTTTGAATTGTTCTTTCAGACTGACCGTCTGTCTGGGGATGATAAGCAGTGCTGAAACTCAAATCTGTATCCAGAGTATGCTGAAGATTTCGCCAGAACTTCGAGGTAAATCTCGGATCCCGATCAGATATAATAGAAATTGGTACTCCATGCAATCTTACCACTTCCTTTACATATATCTTGGCAAGCTGATCTAGAGAGAAATCCTCTCTAATAGCAATGAAGTGTGCAGACTTTGTAAGACGATCAACTATGACCCAAATAGCATTATTGCCTTTGGATGTTTTAGGAAGTCATGTGAGAAAGTCCATAGTGATGTTTTCCAATTTCCATTCGAGTATGGGTAATGGTTGTAACATCCCCTTAGACTTCTGTCTCTCAGCTTTAACTTGTTGACAAACCAAGCATCGAGAGACATATTCAGCAACATCTCTTTTCATTCCATCCCACCAGAAGTACTCCTTCAGGTCCCTATACATCTTCGTGCTTCCAGGATGAATAGAGAATGATAAACTATGAGCCTCATCCAACAGCTCCTTCTTTAATTCGGCGATGGGAGGAACACAACCCCGATTCCTGAACTTTATTATCCCATCACAATCAAGGTTGAATTCAGGAACATTTCTCACCTTCTTTTGTAACTCGACATCTTCTTTCTGTGCCTCTTTAATCTTCACATGTATAGATGGTTGAACATTCATTTGAGAAAGATAATATGTTTCCCCTTCCATTATAATTCCAAGATCCATCCTTTTTAAATCCATAAATGTTGGATCTTTTGTGATCCTCATCATGGATAAACTATCATGGCCTTGTCGACTTAATGCATCTGCCACCTTGTTTGCTTTCCCAGGGTGGTAATGGATTGAGCAGTCCTAATCCTTAATCAGCACCAACCATCTTATTTGACGCATATTCAACTCATTTTGTGTGAAAATATACTTTAAACTTTTATGATCAGTATAAATATCACACCATTCACTATAATGGTAATGCCTCCAAATCTTTAATGCAAAGATTACCACAGCCAACTCCAAATCATGTGTTGGGTAATTTTTCTCATGGATTTTCAACTATCGTGAGGCATAATCTATCACCATATCATTTTGCATAAGAACACACCCCAATCCCTTCTTGGATGCATCACTGTAGATCACAAACCTTTCTCCACTACAATGCAGTGTGAGCACAGGTGCACTGGATAACCTTCATTTCAACTCCTTGAAATTCTCTTCACATTCCTCTGTCCAAACAAACTTAACTCCTTTCCGAGTCAACTTGGTGAGTGTATTAGATAATCGTGAAAAATATTTCACAAAACATTGATAATATCCAGCCAAACCAAGGAAAATTCGGATCTCAGTTACTGTTGTTGGTCTCGACCATCTTTCGATAACCTCTGTTTTTGCTGGATCCACAGATATCCCCTCTTTTGAGATTATGTGACCCAAAAATGCAACTTTTGGAAGCGAAAATTCACACTTGGTAAATTTGGAATAATGCTTATCCTTTCTCATGGTCTTCAATATAATTCTCAAGTGATCTTCATGCTCTTCCTTGCTCTTTGAATAGACAAGAATATCGTCTATAATGACTACCACAAATTGATCAAGATAGTCTCTAAAGACTCTATTCATTAGATCCATGAAGATAGCAGGGGCATTAGTAAGACCAAATGGCATCACTATAAATTCATAGTGTCCATACCTTGTACGGAAAGCTGTCTTTGGTATATCCTCCCTTTTGACCCATAATTGATGATACCCTGAACGAAGATCAATCTTGGAAAAGTATTGAGCTCCGCGTAGTTGGTCAAATAAGTCATCAATGCGTGGGAGAGGATATTTGTTCTTGATAGTGATCTTGTTAAGTTCTTGATAATCAATGTAGAGTCTCATTGATCCATATTTCTTCTTATCAAATAGAACAGGTTCTCCCCAAGGTGACGCACTAGGGCGTATGAATCCCTTATCAAGATTCTCTTGGAGTTGCTTCTTCAATTCCTGCAACAAAATAGGGGCCATTCTATAAGGTGTCTTTGAAATTGGCAAAGCACATGGTACGAGTTCTGTTGAAAACTCAACTTCACAATTTGGTGGAAGACCCGATAATTCAACCGGAAAGACATCGTCAAACTCCCGTACAATGGGATTATTCTTAATCGTTAGTTTCTCACCAACCATTTGAGATAAATAACCTTCATTTAGTGGAATAAATACCCATAAGATGGAAGAAATTTCCACTGGAAGGTTATGTTCATCCTTGCATTGATAGACGATCGTAGATTGATCTGGAATATGAAATGTGACTTCCCTTCTTTGGCAATTGATATGATCTCCATGTAGAGAAATCCAATCCATTCCAAGAATCACATCAAATTCCACTAAAGGAAGGATCACAAGATTTGTAGGAAGCACTTTCCCACAATCTTCAATCGGAGAAGAATTATAAACTTTGGATGCGACTGTTGTGCCATTAGGTGTTGTCACAGCTAACTCAACATTTAATTGCTGAGGTAATACGGTGATACCCTTAGAAAATTTTTCAGAAATAAAAGAGTGGGTGGATCCAGAATCAAATAAAACATTTTCTACTTTAGAGTGGATGGTAAGTGTACCTTTCACCACTTCGTTATCGTACTCCACATCGCTGATAGAAATTGCATGTGACTTTCCTTTGTCTTTAGCCTTAAGATTTTGTTGACGTCGACCATCATCATCAACCCTTGGATTTGGGCATTGATTGAGATAATGCCCCATCTCCTTGCACTTGAAACATTGAAGTGTAGTAGGTTTATTCTATGTGTACCTTCCTTTGTCTGCATCATTAGACATCTTCTTCCCATTATCGCGGCATTCAAATGCCCGATGACCTTCCTTTCCACATTTAAAACATTTACTTGTCCCTTTAAGACAACTCCCTCCATGTTTCTTTCCACGCTTTGAGCATAAGGGAAAGCTCATCTTCTTCTTAGTGTGCTCTTTAGATTTTCCTTTGAATTCCATCTTCCTCTTCTTATCAAACCCATGTGACTGATGGGTTACTCCAATCTCCATCTTGACTTTGAGAGCACATCGAACGACTTCCTCATAGCTATTGAAGTCCCTTATGGCTAACGCCCTTCGAAGACTTGGTTTTAAGCCACTAAAGAATCGATCGATCTTACTCTCAGGTTGGATAATAATACCAGAAGCGTACCTTGCAAGTCTTGTAAAATTTGCATCATAGGTAGGAACAGATTCATCATCCCTTTGCTTCAGTTCAAAAAACTCTTTCTCCATCATTGTTCGGAGAATACGAGGGAAGTACTTATTGAAAAATAAGTTCTTGAACTCGTCCCATTCCATAGACTCAATTTCATCCCTTTTCCTAATATTCTTAATAAGATTCCACCATTGATCAGCATCTCCTTCCAAACGATACACTTCTAGGATGAATTTATCATGTTCAGAACATTGAAGAACTGAAAATATCTTTTCAGTAGTACTAATCCATTGTTCAGCAACTAATGGATCAGTAGACCCGCTGAAAGAAGGTGGACGCTGCCTCATGAATGATTCAACAGAATGTTGCTCCTTCCTTTGTTCATTTGGAAGTCCTGCATGATTCATAGCTTGAGAAAGTTGTGTGAGCATGGCTACAAGATTTTGCATTCCAGCTCCCATATCATTTGGTTGCTCAGGGGGACAATCATTGCATTGCCCATCGCATTCCACATTAACACGGTTCCTTCGGGTTCCAGTCACTGACTAAAACCAAGAAGAATAGTGTGAGAAACACTAATTATAATAGGAAAACCACATAATCAAGGATAAACTTTCACAGTAAAGGTCTTATCCTAGGGTATTCATGGCCATTTATAAAACACTAAGATTGTGTTCTATGCTTAGACTTATCCTTATGGTTCTTACTAAGGCTTTCACATCCTAGTTTCCAAAGGTTGACTATACCTTTCCTCTGATACCAACTATAACGACCCATACTTTACATACATTGTTAATACTTCAAAATTGAAGCACCCTTATTACAACATATGACAAAACCACAAAGGACCGTATAGGTATTGTGTCTTTAGAAACTGGGAAACATAAACAACTGGTTCATAAATCTTATACAGTGTCTCCCATTTATTTCATCATATCTAGGGTCCCTTTTAGCATATTCTACTTAATATAAATCTTCCTGGCCTGTGGAAAAGAAAACATAAAAGGGTGAGCTCAAATGCTCAGCAAGGGAAAATAATGGAAATAAAAATCATATCATATCTTTTTGAAAATCATAACCTGCAAAAGAGATCATAATATCTTAACATGGAATAAATCATAGAAGTGAAAATGAGATCCCCATAATCATAACATTAAACTTGAAACTTTGTGGCATGCACACATAATCATGGAAAATCATTTCTTGTTAGTCATGACTCATTGCCAAGACTATCTTAGTGGACAGAGTCCATTTCTGAACCAAGTTCACTCCTCTTTTCAGTCCTGTATCACTGAACCGAAATAACCTTCCGTTCCAGCCATGTCTATCTCATGAGATATAAATCTTTACCCAATGAATTGGAGGGAGATATAGGTCCCACCCATCTTATAATGAATCCTTTATTATGTGTGCCACATAATCATAAATCATACATCATTAAATAACACATGTAACAAAAATGGGATTCTTGAAACATCATGACATCATAAAACAAATCATATAAGGTAAATGACTTCATAAAAATAATTCCCTGACAACATAATCAAATCAATGTAATAAAAGGGTTAAAAACAGAACCCTTTATTATCTTAGATGGAAAATAATTTTGATAAAACATTTGAACTCCATTCTTGAGGAAAATATCCTTTCTACTTCAAAAACACTATTCTTTTCTTAACATGTCATACAATTATAAACTAAAAGAATTTGATTAAAAACAAACTTGAAAACGTATGAAGGAAGATTCTTGGAACTAATGTTTTAAAAATCCATTCTTGTCGTATAAGTTAAAAAAACATTCTTCTCGTACTTTTGTCGGAAAAGTCAAAAAGTACCTCATACGAAAAACGACAAAAGATTCATTTCTAATCCTTTACTAAAAAACTCACCGAAGGGTAAAAATGGATTTAAACAATTGTAGGTGGATTGAAATAATATCACATAATTATGAAACATGGATGTGGATGATAAAATACACCCCAGTAAATACCAAAGTATAAACAATCTCCGATAAAAATGAGATTGTGATATTTTCCCTTACCTTAGGTCCGATTTGCTTTGTATGTGTCCGAAGCTCCTGTATAATGGTTAAAATAATGTTATTTACTTATTCCAGAATCATATATATTGATATGATATCATTTATGGTCATATTCTTAGCTTCTTATTAGTAATATTTCATTGTTACTTGTTACTCGGGTCTTTATTGCCTTTTGTTCTTATGCGTGTTTTTCCGAATAAATTCTTATTCTTCTTTTAAGGTTATAGATAACTTATATAAATAATGGTATTAGTGTAACATATATCATATTTATTCATTCAATTCATTTATATAATTACTATGTAATGATGATCATGTAAAATGAGTCGCATCACATCGTGGAGACAGTATTCCGTAGGTACGCACGAGTGATGATATCGTTTCTATGATCGTGGAACTGTATTGGAGTATATATATATTATTTTAGTATCAATATTACTTTATAATAATCATAAATAGTTACTCATTACACCATTATACCGATCCTTGTAAGGTGATGGTGGAAAATAGATTAAACCACGGCGTGGAGACAGTATTCCGTACGTACGCACGCGCGGTGATTTCATTTTTCCTTAGGATGGATAGAAGGTGAATTAGGGTTGTTTCATATTTATAATAACATATCAGTATGTAATTAATACTGATGTAATTACTTTATCATGAAACAACTAAAGAAGAAGAAGTTGAAGAAGAAAGAAATTGAAAAGATCGGTAATGGATATTACCTCTTCTTTGGAACGCCCCTTTGAATCCTCCACTTAGGGAACTAAGATTGGTCTTTTAAGAAGACCAGGACCTCTAGGATTATTCTAGGGAAGTGGAGAGGAGAAAATGGCAGGGTTTGGCCGAGCTTTAGTGCTCAAATTGGTGTGAGGAGGAGGGGGAGGAGGTTCCCTTTTATAAGGGAGGAGAGGGGCACCTTAGGAATATCTCAAAATATTATTTTATATTAAAGTCAAAATCGGTTTATAATGGTTCCAAAGGGTCTTATTTCAAAGCTAAAGTGGTTCTGGGTCAAAATACTATCAACCAATATGATTTAGACAAGTTTAGGGTATTATTTTAACCTTATCAATTAGATTTAACTCTAAGTTAAATAATTTATCTTTTACCGTGTCTTTTTGTTTTCTTTCACTATATGGTTAATACACATACTATAACATGACAAACGAACCCCAAATTGTTTATTCATAATATATATATCCTTATAAATGTCATTTGGACGAACCTTAGATTTTTAGGAATAAAATAACAATTAATAATATAATATTTTATTTAAAAACTATTTAGTGTCAATTTGGACACTATTTGATATATGATTTTTGTGAAAGTCATAACAGAATTATATGTTCGAACCAAGTTGATTAAATCAACACTAATATATCATAGTCTCCTAGAAAATTAGTGTAATTCATAAAAAGTCTCAAATTACATTTATTTTGGTGTTTATAACATCAATAATGTCAATATTTCATTAATAAGATAATTACTGCATCATCATTGTGTCATAAATAAATTAAATTATTTAATGTCTAAAAATTACAAATAAAATACCATTATGTAGGAAATCGTTTTATCTTTCTAATGAATATATATAGTCGAATTTATCTTATGTATAACCCCATATTAAAAATGATTTACTTATTAAACTTTGATTTTAACTATTTTAACCCTTCTTTAAATAAATTAATAATAAATGACCTAATCTAACCCAAGTGGGCCTAAATGGTCATATGTTATTCCTAAGTTTGTTTTTGGTCGAATTAATCTTATCCTATAGAATTAGGACATGTGTTAGGGTAATAGTAATATCATATTTACACTTAGTTACCCTATTTACTATTAACAGCGGTAAAAAAAATAAAAAGTTACTCTTTACCAAAAAATTATTTTTATCTCATTGAACCACATTTTACTTACTGATATCAACCGTGTCTGTCAGATTTTCAAAATTACATTCACAGAAGCGGTAAAATTATGTTTTAGGCAAAATTCAGTTTTTAACCTACCACTTAGTGGTTTCACTATTCATCAAATAATTGAAAGTTTTCAGAAAAATACCAAAAATTCACCCTAGGCTAATTTCGGTATTCCGAATCCAAAAATGAAGTCCATTTTGAAAAATAAAATTTATAAAATTTCAAAAAGTGGTTATTACTATTCATAATGGCTAGTTTTAATAATATTTTAATAGCATATCGTTGTTTAGTGAAACTCGGTATTGCGTACGACGCAAGCTATCGAGGAAGGTGGTGATTACGTGTAAAGTAAGCCAAGCAAGTGTGTAGTGAAAGATTCCATTTATGATATATAAAAACAAAATATTACTCAAAAAAATCTCGAGTGTTACAAAGTTGGTCTTTGACATAAAAAAACTTGTTTAGCCATTGATGCCAACACATATGGTTCTTTGGTAGCAAGAGTGAGATTCATATTAATTACACTAAATCCAAAATCATCAATAAATGTGCCATGTCTCGTCATCAAATCAAACCAATGGCATTTCATCATTGTGACTCTTTCATTAGATTAATAAACCAATATTATTATTTTCTCAACGACTCCATAATAACCCACATTTTCAAATCAAGGTCTACTATATGATTCACTAGAATAACAATATGTTGTGGAAGTAACCATAACACCATCATGTTGTGTTCTCATGTTCTTTTCTCATTAAGTGACAATAAATTTGTACCCATTGATAACTGTTGATTTACAGTCACGAACCATGGTATTAGGACCAAAAGCAAAAGCTCTTATTTCCTCAGACACAGAGTCAGTAGAAAAAATCAATACCTGCAATATAAATGACTATTAAACTTAATTAAATATTGATATAAATATTTTAAATAGTAATATTTTCACCTTTAATATTATCCAAGCAGAAAACTCTTTGTGATGCAAAGTCTCTCTCCTTCTCAAAGATAAAGAACGATTCTTCCTATTTATCATTGTTTTATGTTCCTTTTAGATAAAAAATATGAATACTTTAATAGATATATATGTAAGATATATATATATTCAATTTAGCTACCAAATATTGTCATCGAACAAATCACATTTGAACAAAATTGTGCGATGTGTCATCTACCGCTCTTCATGTCTTAATGTCTTCAATGTATATGATCCAGGAAATTCTCCTATTTGATGAAGTTATGGACAACTAGGTTCAATTTTCTCATACTATAGTTCTTCATTTCTCATTAGTCTGTTCATTCTTGTAGTAAGATCAAACAAATACATTGAGATGATATCCATACATTCTTGAGCCATGTAACCGTTCACGATAGAACCTTCAGAATGATTCCTGTTTCGGACATAAGACTTTAATGTGTACATATTTCTTTCAATTGGATACATACAATGAAAAGAAACAGGTTCTCTTAGAAGTATTTCAGTGGGAACATGGACAGTCAGATGTAGCATGCATGTGAAAAATGATGGAGGATATATTTTTTCAACTCACAAAAAATTAATGGGGCATCTGTCATAATTTTTTTCAAGATATACTTGGATAACTTCATAGCACAAAGATCTATAAAATAATTGCACAACCGAATAAAAGTCACCCTTACTTTATTGGACAAAAGATGATGAATTGCTATTAGAAGTAACTCATGCAGTAAAATGTGATAATCATGAGTCTTCAATGATTTTAGCTTTAACTCTCTTCTGGTGACCCGTTTAGATATGTTTCTTGAATATCCATTAGGAACTCTAATAGTCTCTAATACTTCCAGAAATTGTTTTTTTCATAGGTTTCCTCACATAATAAGCACAAGAAAGTTTCCATTTATTTTCACTGATACACACAGGATGCAATTTTGGCCTGATGCCCCAATCCACCAAGTCAAGCCGAGATCAAAAATCATATTTTGTTTTCCCCTCGACAATTAGAAGAAACGAAAGAAACATTTGGAATATATTCTTTTCAATATGCATTATGTCTAAGCAATTAGGTAAGAAATTGGTTGACCAATAAGCCAAATCAAAAAAGATACTACTCTTCCTCAAATTGTAAGAGGTTTTAGTGGAAACATTCTTTCTCTTTATAGATTTTTTTTAACCCTTCTCGAATGAAAAATTGAAATCATTCAATTAATTAAGCACATCAGTTCCAGACATACACTGAGGTGGATCATCAGTCTCTATGGTATTATCCAATATTAGACAATTAATTCTGTATGGATGTTCATTTGGAAAGAATCGTCGATGTACCATAAAACTGAAACTAAAATGATGTTTATGTCTTCTGGATCGTGAATTCTTCATTCAAACTAGGCATGATAGTTTTCTCTTTGGTCTACATCCAGACATCATTGCATAATCCAGAAGAACATTGATTGTCCACATAAGCATAGCACCCATCTGAAATAAGTCTTTCAAACATGTGTCATATGTGTGCACACCCACATCCCAAAGAAGTTTCAACTCTTTTATTAAAGGTTTCACATATACATCAATATAAATTTTAGGATCAGAAAGACCAGATATGAGTATACTCATGAATGTGAATGGTTTTTTCATACACAACCATCAGGGAAGATTATAAATGTGTATAAAAACTGTCCATTAGCTGTGCGAAGTAAGCATCTGCCCAAATGGATTAAAACCTCCGCATGAAAGACCCAGCCTCACATTACGCACGTCAGCTACAAAATCAGGATGTCGGGCATCAAATCTCTGCCATGAAAATCCATCTGCAGGATGAACCAACTCATCATTAGTCTTCATTATCTCTATATCATGACATCTCATTTTTATTGATATGTTTTAAGACATAATAATATTCTGGAGTCTAGGGATCAATGGAAAGTGCCACATTACATTCTATGGAATGATGTATGGTGTTCCATCAGATTTTGACTTCTACCAGGATGTTCTATATTTTATACAATCATTTCATTCAATGGTTTCCTCCCAGAATAAACAGCAATCTTTTGGGCAAGCAAGAATTTTTATTCTTGAAAATCCAAGCTACTCAACTATCTTCCATGACATATAGTGGTTTGAGGAAATATCTGCATCATCTGGAAGTAAATCCTTCAAGAGGGTAAGAATATAATCGATTTCAATATTATAAATCCCATACATAGTTTTCCAATGAAACAATCAGATAAAAAATTCCAGCTTTTTCATTTTATCACATTGGCAATATATTGGAGTTGTGGCAGCATCATACAATTTTTTCACACTATAAATATCACCACTTTCATTAGATGCATCAGTTTTCCTCATATAGAAGTCTTCTTGAGTCGAAATCATCTCTTTTTCATGATGATGAATAAAGGGAAACTGATCATCTAACAAATTCTCCATTCCAGTCCTTTCATTTCGACCATCACCAATTTGAGATTTCATTTTCTCCTCATTGTAATACCACACAATGTAGTTTTCTTGAAAACCATTTTTGGTTATGTGGTAGCTGAATTCTTCACGACTTAACCAAGGTATACCAATACAATTGGAACATGGGTAGTGTATGCGACCACTATCTGAAGCATTGTGAAATGAAAAATCTATAATACTCTCTAAATTTTATTGAATGTCGATTGAGATCCGATCAGTTTCATACATCCAACTTCTATCCATTCTGTAAAAAGAATTTATATAAGTCATTTTTTCGTAAAAGATTCTATAGGATTGAAGTTTAATAGAAAATAAATTTATATAAATGATAAAGGAAGATGTTTCTAGTCGATGTAGTGAACTATTAAAATAATGTAAAGAACAAGTACTTATAAATTAAATTAAAATTTATTTATATTCATTTTCATTTGGTCTATAAGTGGCACATGCCTCCAGTCCCATTATGTGTTATAGGCATCCCAAATCATTCACTCATGTTCCATAACTCATTATTGGCACCTCTATGGCCATACCTTTCATTACCCAATTACTTCCCCAAGTCATGTGCACCCCATGGGTGAATAAATTTTAGGCTTCTACACTAATAGGTTGTTAATGGATTGTAAAAAGATTTATTTTTATTAAGTATAGACAATAACATTTAATTTTAAATTAGAGATTAATAATAAAGTATGTAATGATAACAACATTTCTGGATTAAACTTGTGACTTATCTAACATTTTTACGGATGTCTAAATATTCCAGCATGCATAGTGAAAAGCACCACACCCTCATAAAAGTGAGTATTGGCCAAGAAGGACACATAATATAAAACATACAATGAAAACCATATTTAATTCACTCTGAAGTTATATTAGTACTGTCATCTTGGTGGAAATGGAATATATGATCCTGGTTAACTGATGAATTGAAAAGCTCATATTCCCTATGTTGGACACTATCTATGGTAAGAAATCATGTGAGGATGGGTTTACACCATTCAATTTCTTACACGCTAGTGAGAATGAAGGCTTGAATTAATGACTTGAGTTCCCTGATTAAATGGGGGTAGAGGTTTCATAGGCTGTGTAAACAGAATGATTAAATTAGGGTAGAGGTTGCATACAATGTCCATGGTGGGGGAGTCTTAGCCGATTTAGAAACTAAAATAAATTCCCATCATTGGTATCAATAAGAAACATCCGCATCAAAAGAAACTCCAAATAAAAAATGACTAAAAACATCAAACAATTTTTATGTTATCCCACCAAAAAATGCTCACGAATGTCCCTATAAATTTTCATACTTCTAAAATTTATAGAGTTTATAGTTTTGAGCTTCATCCATCTACACACCCTCCCCACCCAACTTGGACAGACCTACCCCCACCCCACTTGGACAACCCAGCCCCCCCCCCCCACTTGGAAAGCCCTACCCCCACCCCACATAGAAAACCCAGCCCCCCCCCCCACCCCACCTGGACACCCATACCCCCCACCCCACTTGGAAAACCCATCCCCCACCCCACCTAGACACCCCTACCGTCACCCCACTTAGGCACCTTGTCAATCGTTATACACACCAACTGAACCCTTATACACACCATGTGAACCCTTATACCATATAGTCATTATTAGAACCCTTAATAACAACTTATTAAACAACATCACATGTCCAATATAATCGAATTGAAAATAAATCAATAATAATATTGGATATATCAAGTAAAATGAAGTCATACAATCCTACATCCAAAATGACCTCCCACAACTGCTATTAATGACCACAAAGCTCCTCGTTCGGCCAAATCAAAAGTGAATAAAACAAATAGTTAGAGAAAACAACTTCATTTGTGTGAAGAATAATAATCCCATGGTCCTCATGATATTTGAACAACACAATCATGATTTTCGAGATGAAATTGTATCCATGAAACCATATGAGAAACATGATTCAATACTTGTGTTTTTCTAATTTTTTCAAGTATTTTGAGGAACCCAAAATCAGTGAAAATGGTCATTGTGTTTTAAAAAGGTGATTGAATAACTCATGTACGATGTTGAAGGCATAATGATTAATGGTTATATTAGGAAAACTAATATTCACTAATATTACGAATTTTAACTTCTGTCAATTAGATTCATGAAGAAGAAATAAGTACTAATTAGGGACCACATACTATTTTGCAAAGTTCAAGACGATACTCCATATATTCTATTGTGAAAAGGATAAGTGAACAGTGTGTCATTTTATATATATATATATATATATATATAAACATGATACATACTAGTTATGTAATACACATAGTGTACAATAATTAAGTTGAACAAGATCTTCATGTTTGACATGATCTTAATGAAAGGAGTGATTTTCATGAAATACTATGAATAAATATTACAAACAATTTCTTATGAGTTCATATACATGAAGCTGTAATATTTGAAGAATTGAGATTAAAAAAACTATGAATCTCTAAAATTAGAACATAATAATGAGACGCCATGCCCTTATAAATGTATATGTGTAATGAAAACATTAATTGGAAAATGTGTACACCGATGTAGTGATTTGAGTACACAATTTGTGGAGTACATAAAATTTTACAAAAACCCTAAAAATTGGGAATACCGATATCCTTGAGAATAGAAGGATATCCTTGAGAATAGGTGGAAGGATATACTTGAGAAAAGGTAGAAGGAGTCTAACCTGGAAGCTGGTCTGATGGAAGAGGTGCACTTACTGGGGCTTCTCAAGGGCTTCTGCGAGTCAGAATTTCTTCTGGGAGAGCAGCACAATTCTTTTGGAATCATGTGGAGGGGGCTCCCTGAATTAGGCAAATTTGGGGAATATTTTTTCCAAATGTTATTAGGAACCGTTGGGAAAACCCATTTTTTTCCTTCCTTCCCAACAGTTTCATCAAACCATTGGGAAAAGTCATTTTTTACCCATCTTTCCCAACGATTTCATGAAACTGTTGGGGAAACTCGATTTTTCAGATCTTTACCAACGGTTTATGCAAATCGTTCGTAATGATAACCTATACCAATAGTTTTTTTGGAACCGTTGGTATAAAAGTGTTGGGAAAAGTATGATTTCTAGTATTTTTAGGTATATGTGTGGGTATATACCTAAGTAGGGTTTTCAGATGATTTCCGGCCTTATGGTATATCCTTTGTGAATTTTGTGAGACCATGAGGGTCTTGGTGTCCCTACTAAGTATCATTATACTCACCCCTACATGGGATATGCACGGACATTTTTGTGTTTGGTGTAGACGATAGATATCACTGATTAAGGATGAGGGTACCAGGATGGGACGGTGCCCGCAGGTGGAACATACGGCACGTCGGTACGTAGAGAAAATGGGCAGACATGGAGTGCTGAAGAGGCAATCTATACCTACCCATAAGATAGGAACCTTAGAGGATGACCTAGTAGCTTTATTTCTCTTTCTTCAATTGTATTTTATTTCAGTTTATCTTTTACCTTTACTATTGGGATTTTATTATGACCCCACATAATTTCTGCACTCTTTTTTCTATAAAGTATACTTGTGTTCGTATCTTGTTTTGTACTTGGTTGAGTGTGTTTATAGGTTATAATGGAAATGCCCTCCCAGTTTTAGGGAATATGCTTTTTGGTGCTAGTTGCCAGCCCCTGGCCTATGGAAGACGGGCTTGGGGTAGTCATGGAACGGGCCCTGGGGGACGGGTCATGACAATATGGCCATTTAGGAATAATGTGGGGGATATATTATAGAAGAAGAAGGTTACTATGACTTCAAGGAAGTCAAATTTATTTAAACACTCACCAAAGATTTTGTGCCATCATTTACCTCATCCATTATCCAGCCTCCCCACTTATACTTGAAACCACCACCTATTACATTAAATTACTCATTTCGAGGGGAATCTCCATCATTTCCTATTATAGTCAAAATCAAACTATCCTAGGATCAAGAAGAATAATTAGTTGATGTCCACAAATTACACAAGAAGTATATTTCTTGGGGAGTATAAGACATTAAAAGGAACAATTCCATAGAATACACTCACATAATCTTACTCGAAAAGGATGAAAACCCAAAATGGAAACCTCATAGGTGGCTCACACGACCCATGAAGGATGTTGTCTATGAAGAGGTGATGAAACACATGGATGTAGGAAAAATATTCACTATCTCAATCATTGAATAGTATATCCCCCTCTAAGTCATTCCCAAGAAACGATGACTCACAATAATAAGAATAGTTGACAATGAACTTATTTCAACATGCACCATCATGAGATGGAGAGTTTGCATGGATTGTAGATGTTAAAACTTAGCCATAAGAAAAAGGCTACTTCCACGAACCTTTTATGGAACAAATGATATAAATACTTGTGGGGAATGATTTCTACTATTTCTTGGATATCTATTCAAGATATAATCAAATTGTAGTCGACCCTGCTACCTGGGAAAAACCCACCATCACCTGTCTTTTTTTTAAACTTTTTCATACATACACATGACTTTCGGTATGTGTAATGATCCAAAAACATTCCAAAGATATATGACACACATATATCATGATAAGGAAGAATAATTTATCAAAATTTTCATGACAAATTTCTTAGTTTATGCAAGATCATTCGATGTATGTCTCTGCAATATAGACCTAGTTATTCAACACTATAAAGAAAAATGCTAGGTGCTAAATTGGAAAAAATGTCACATCATGGTGGAAGGAGGAATCATACATGAAAATAGAATCTTCAAAGAGGGAATCAATTTATATTTAGAAATTATTATATATATCAATGATCTACCTAAGACATCAACTATTAAGGGGATCAGAAGTTTCCCTGGGCAAGCTGGATTCTATAGACGCTTCTTACAATATTTTGATAAAGTTATAAATAATTTGACACACTTATTGTCAAAACAGATTCCATTTGAATTCAATCAATAATTATGACAAGCTTTTAAAACTTTTAAAAATAGCCTGATGACATCCCCAGTCATCATTACACCAAACTGGGAAAAATATATTGAACTTATGTGTGATGCCATCGACCTTGTTGTTGGAGCTGTTCTAAGACAACATACAAATAACATCTTCTTCCCTATTTATTTTTTAAGTCACACCTTAAACGAAACTCTATTTAATTATATGACTATGGAGAATGAGATCTGAACCATGATATACGCCTTGGAAAAATTCTGTTCTTACCTTGTTCTATCAAAATTTATTGTCCATACGGATCATGCTACCCTTCAGTACAAGATAACCAAGAGTGATGCAAAACTTAGGTTTATACGTTGGATTCCCTTGATATAAGAATTTGATATAATAATAAAACATACGAAGGGAAAAAATGTCATTACAGATCATCTCTCTAGACCACCTCTTACATCATCAATGACAACAAGGCTGATATTGAGGCATATTTTCCTGATGAGACCCTATTTAACATCCAGAATCAGACTTGGTTCTCCTAAATAGCCAATTTTCTTGCAACAAGATTCCTCTCTCAAGAGTTATCTTATCAACTACGGAAATAGATGCTTTCGGATTGAAAGAAATAATTTTGGGATAAACCTATACTTTTCAAGCACGGTGTTGATGGACTTTTAAAACGTTACATTACAAAAGAAGAGGCGAACAATGTATTCCGAATGTGCCACACTTCCCTGACTAGAAGACATCATGGGAATGAGTGCACAATATCTAGGATACTATAAATTGGACTTTTATCACCTTCATTACATCAAGACACTAGGAGATTCTTCTTCCACTATGATTGATTCCAAAGGATAGGAAATTTAAGTAAATGAAATGAAATTCCATAGAACCCCATGCTGGAAGATAATATTTTCTTTGTAAGGGAATCATCATTATGGGAGCATTACCCACGTCACAAGGCATGAAATACATTCTAGTTGTAGTGGACTACATATCTAAACGGGTCAAAGAAAAAGCAACGACTCATGACACTTCCAACGTGGTAATAAATTTACTTCATAAAAATGTTTTTTCACATTTTGGATTTCCACAAATACGCATTAGAAATTGTGGAAAAAATTTATCCAATAAAAATGTGAGAAACAGTCTTCAATGATATGGAATCTACTTCAATACTAGAACCCCTTATCACTCACAAACGATTAAGCAATTTGAACTATCAAATAGGGACGAAAAGTATATCCTAGAAATAATAGTCAATACAAAATGAAATGACTAGAGATGGAAATTGGAAAATGAATTATGGTAGTATATAATGGATTATAAAACACCGATAGACATCACCCCATTTAAACTATTTTATAGAAAACCATGCCATATTATAGTGGAGCTAGAGGACCAAACATTTTAGTCCAAAAAAAACTAAATTTGTAGTAAGACAATCTGGAGGGAAGAAGTTATTATAATAAACTGTGTTGGATGAATTATGGAATTTTGTATACGAGAATGCACAAATTTACTTGGAAAAAACAAAATAATGGCATGACTGAGTGATTGAAAGATGTGACTTAATCTCATGGAATAAGGTTCTGCTATTCAGTACAGGATTTGAACATTCCATAGGAAAGCTGAAATCAAGATGGTATGGTCATTATGTTGTTATCCATGTTATTACATGTGGAGAAATTTAAATTCAACAAGATGGAGAGATACCATTGAATGTGAATGGTCAAAATTTAATGATTTTTCAAGAACCATTCGATGATAGTTATGTCCTCAACCTCATGTTCAACTAAACTCTACTAAAGTTTGTCTAACAACTTTAAAGTTTGTAATTTATTGGTGGAAAACCATAGTTTCTTTTTGAGATTTGTTTGAGTCTTATATTTTTCATTAGTTCTATACAGTTCTTTTTACAGACATTCATTCAATAAATAAAATGGTTATTATTATTCTTTCTGTTTACAGTTTCCTGTTTTTCACCTATTCAAACTTTTAAAACTGAGGATTAATATTTGGTCGATAGTGCATGGTTTTTTACTAACAAATGTTGTAGGTGCATAAAAAATCAATTTAAGATATATAAGAGACCCCCATTGCATACCACATCATCTCAGGGAGCTCTTGATTTCTTTTTTAATTTTTTTCATCACTGCAATGTTAATTCAATTCCCTAAATTCACAAACACACCACCCCCACACATTATTTCATTGACATTGGGGACACTGTCTATTTTTATGTTTGTTGGGGGGGGGGGGGGTTCTCTAGATTTCACTAGTGATACAATCAATTTTTTCCTATTATCATTGTTCTAAGATACATTTTTCAAATTGATAAGTTTGCTGAAAATTTTAGAAAGTTATGACTATGTAAATTAAAAACAATGTTAAAATGAAAAAAATAGTACACTATTTCACCCATGTTTAGAATTTTAGAATGATTTCTAAGAATATAAGTTTAATTCAGATTCAAAATAATTGAAATATTGATTAATTAAATCACTATATAGGATTTATGACCTTTGTAATTTCCATTTTTTAATTCTCATTACTCAAGAGGATTTTATTCCTCCATTCTCATTTTCTTTTTTGAGCATATTTCTTGAGAGATACCTAGGACATGGAAACCTACTAGAACTATTACTGACATCCTATCAAAATAATGACTTAACAAGTGTAATTTTGAAATGATTGAGGAACCATTTGATAGACATTTTACTGGAGACCCACCACACATGTATCCTTCATTTAGCCTATAGCTTCCATGAATAACTAGATTGAAGAAAATCTATTTAAATCCTATCTCCCTTCTTACCCTGCTCTTTGTACAATGTTTGAAGATTATTTTTGAACAAGTTTGGGGGAGGAATTTAGACAACATGGGATGATTTCACTTTCCTGGATGCTCAGTGTGCTCACCTAACTACCAAGTTGTGATCTATATGTTTTTTTTGTTGTATCTCATTCTTATTTTATTCCGTTGTAAAATTAAAATTAAAATGAAAAAATTGGTATGGTTTTTGTACTAATAGGGTAAAAAATCACCATTTTACAAATAGATGAATTTTAAAAACGATCATATGTGGTTGGGTGATGGATGTGAGATCCATCTAATGAATAAATTTCATAAATAAAATTGCAAAATAAAATGGAGAGGAACAAAATCATTTATTTATCTACTCAATTGCTATTCTTAGGGATCCAACATGAGCTGATAGAGTATGTACTTGACTATCCTGATAGAGGAATTCTTTCACACAAATATTGTTGCATCTGCATTGTACTTTAGATCTTACCCTTTTTTAGAGCCTGATTTTCACATTTTACTTACCTACCTATTGCCTCAGAGTCATTAGAACCTTGTTGCTAAAAGTCCCCAAGATTATTTTTATACTTGACTTTACACAATAGAGATTATAGAACTAGTTATAGCCTATGGTTAGGAACTTGGAAGCGTGGTACAAAGATACCTTACTTACATTTTACCCTGAGTGATGATAGAATATCATGGTGAGTTCAATTACAACCGAGCATAAAGCTGAAGGAATAGTTAAAAGATTATGATTAAAAGAATAGAATTTGTTTTGAAAATCTGAACTAGGAGGCATTATTAATTTACTAGGTAGGATCCAAACTAGAACATGAATATATTTCTTCTTATATTTAATTTAATTGAATGTATGTAACATTCATTTACTTCTTTACAAATTGCTTATCCTTTTTTAAATCTTTTTGGATATACTTTTCTTGAGGAAAATGATTGAATCTTGTGTGGGAGGATTTGATAAGCCTAAATGTTATATATATGTTGTGGTTACTATTCCATTGTTTTCATTCATTTATAGGATAATTCATGTGGTAGAAATCACATATTGAAGGAAATAGTGCTTCAAAGGTTCCAAAGAAGAAAGGAAGAAAAGCTAAAAAAATGGCCATGTATGTATCATGATGGCCATGTTCACATCATGTACTTATGATCATAGCCTGCATCAAGCTGTGAATCCAGGCCGTGACCAACCACGATGACTGATGAAATTTTTAGTTCATGTCATGAATTCTTCCTACACAAGGTGACTCATGTCAAAATAGAAGCCAAGAAAGTGGCAAGGATTCAATGCGAAAATCCTGCTGGACATGGGGAACATGTCGTGAACCACCTATACATGATGTGACAGTGGTCAAACATCATTAATCCATAGAGGATATGCTTGAAATGCTATAGATCCTGGTCAAAATAAGGCATATTAAAGGTTCACCACGTGACAATTAAGTACACGTCATGACCATTTTCACCTATATAAGATGTATCATGGAAACATATTTCAGTAGGCTTGGATCACCTATCTCTCGCTTTAAGACTCCCATCAGAATACCCTTCTATTTTCATTCATAAAACACTTTCATTTTTTTTAATTTCATTACATTTTAAATCAAAGAGACATGGATTCATTTTTCTTCAATTCCTTCAATTCCCACTTCATTTCATTTCCATTTCACTCCTTTCATGTAAGGTTTTATTTAAAGTATTCTTGCATATTTATTTCATATCGTTACATATTAAATTCCATTAGCATCATTATCATGATTTCTTCTATCCATTTTTTTCTTTAATTACCATAATGAGTTGGTAATGCATTGGGTGTAGGGGTCAAGATTTTTTGTACCAATATGATTAATTATATCTCTATTTATAAACAACGAAAACCTAAATGCATTATAAATTTGGATATAAACCAATAGTCAAACCCCTTTGTGTGACTGTACCATGACCATCAAACAATCTAAAAAACAAACATATCCTAATTGACGTTAACAATGACTAAAACCATTATCTTTGGAAATTTCTGAAATAGATGTTGAACGTAATGCATCTAGGAATGTAGTGAGCCTCCTAACCATGGAATAGTTACATCCTAGGTAGCACTAGAAGACTGGACAATGGTTGACTAGAGACTACCGCTTGCTTCATATACTAAGCACTTAGGACCTTGCCTATATGATAACTAGGATCACCTTTACCTAGATACTCTTACATGATCATGACATTTTTTTAATCACTTGAAGTCAAACCCAAAATTAGTTAGACACCACCCAAACATTAGTCAAACTAGTAAGGACTCTTATAAAGGATTCATGACCAGATTTATTTTTCCCACAAGAGCAGAACCCTCCTCATGTGATCGACCCCAAAATTCTACCACACTATGCCCTGGTAGTTATTAATGTTTGGGACACATATAAATTTTGAATTTGACTCGTGCCCTGAGGAATTAGTGTTGTTGTTTGGGTAGAGGATCTTCCATACTCTTTCTTGTAAATTCCACCTAAAAGTTTAATTAATTCTTATTTGTGGGTTGTGGATAGTTTATTATAAATTATCACTAGTAATTTTCCTTCATCCATTAAATATGTATATTTGGAATCATTTGGATGTGAATTTAAATATATATTTGGGGGTTGTTCAATAGGTGAAATTAATTTTGTGTTCTTCACTTATAAATAATGGTTTTTTTGTAGAAAGGGAGATATATAAACTTCATTACTATGAAATAAAAAATAATATTCATCATAAAACATCATATTGACCACTTTTTTCAATGTAGAAAAAAATAGAAGAATTTTTGAACCCTATATATTACAAATTATTTTTTATTATTTTTTATTATTAAAGCTAATAATTTATTTGATATACTAAGATCTTTTATTTTTCAATCACTTCAAAGTTGGAATGTTTCTTGATGGGGATTTTATCATAATGATGCTTCATAGTGTCAATTTTTTTAAGTGGATGGAGTTTTCTCTATTCTCTATTTTGAGGGTTCCATCATACGCATTAATTCATGTATTGAATATATTTAAGAAGATACTACCCAGAATGATGGGTGAGTGTGCTGATATCTTATATTCATCCATATTTTATATATATAATCATTTTGGGAAATTTAGATATTGAACTCTAACCAATATATATTCTAAGAAACATTCTTAAAAGGATATAGATCTATTTAAAACTGGTACCACCACACTAAGATGATTAAAATAAAATATACAAAAATAACTGAATAGAAGAATCTAATTCACACAAATCATTTGAAAAAGTTATAAGAAAATTCATATAATGTGTAGAAAATGTCTGTAGGACCAGAAATATTTTGGGTAAATATTGTGTGACAAGTGATGATACAATTACTCCTAGATCGGTCTTCACTTTTCATTAGAGCCTCCTCTTCTTCGTGCATAGTTCTTTGAGTAACTTAGAATACTTTAGAATTATCTCATGATATTAAAGATGGGGAATATTAATCTATAATTTTTATAATTATTCAACAATGCCTTTTTGAATTGCTTCCACTTGAATAGTCATTAATTTCATCACTCTTTGTGGGAATGGAAGTCCAAGTCCTTTATTCTTCATGTATTTCATTTAAAATGGTGTTTCTTATTTCTTTCTCATTGGTATAACTTATAATCATCCCATATATTCTTTTCATGTGGGGGATAGATGTTTGGAATCTGCCAAAAATTTCGATCTTGTTTTTATTTTGGTTATACTGGGCTTTGAGAATGTTTATGGTTGGAAATAGGCTGAATCCCATCAGAAATTATAGTTATTATCATATTCACAATGTCATTTGGAATAAAACCATTTTAGACGGTACCTTACCTTTGATTTTGGACAAAAATAAATTAAACTATTGATCTATCTTCTCAATTCTTCTATTTTAGGTCATATATTTTTAAATATAGGTTTTTAGTGATCCTGCACTACGACTTGTTCATTGAAGGATTTCTTTTCCAAGGTTTTATTTTGTTGTAATTGAGGGAGATATTTTTTTTATGTTGTCAGAATATATGTTTTCTTTTATGGTTGTTGTAAAGGTGGTGTGGGTTAGTATTGTTGGTTTTTATATAGGAATGAGGGATTGGTTTTCTCTTGTTGATTTCAAAATCTATACTAGATATGAGGATTTCTCCTCTATCCTTGATTTTATTGCCTAGAATTCCATTTATTGTATACTAATATGTTATTTTATGTTCTCTACACCTCACAGAATTTTATTGTAAAATGATATGGGGATATACTTAAACCATATAACTTTGTTGGGATTTATTTTTCACTAGTGTTTTTACCCATATATCTCAAAAGACTTATTATAATTAAAATTATAGATTTTAATAATTATGATCAATCATTTCTTATTACCTCATGTATTCCCCTTACACCCATATATATTTTTACAAATTTCTATGAGTTAAAATATTTTCAATAAGTCCCCTACATTATGTTGTTGATTTTTCTACCAATGTTTTCCAAATGAGGCATCCAATAGGTTCCTATCATTTTCCATAATTTGTTGATAGAATTTGACTATATTGTAGATCTAATCAATAGAT
The DNA here is from genome assembly GCA_963277665.1 of Viscum album. Classification (NCBI taxonomy): domain Eukaryota; kingdom Viridiplantae; phylum Streptophyta; class Magnoliopsida; order Santalales; family Viscaceae; genus Viscum; species Viscum album. The sequence continues at coordinate 1,229,447,081 of OY728133.1, read as the reverse complement.
TTATGTGTGAATCTATCACAACGATTCATAAACCACTCCTAGATCTCATAGTGATTCTATCTTGAAGATTTTCTAGTGGGATATAACTCTTTCCTGATGGTTGTGTTGTAGAAGGTGTGGGAAAACACAAGAATGAAGTTCATTTTTATGTCATCCCAAATATATATATATATCTCTTAGAAGTAGGTTGTACCGATATAATTTTACTCCTCATTCAAGTGAAAAGGATAACTCTGTCTATAATATTTTCTCCTTAGTTAGTCCTTGGGGTTTCAGCATTGACAAGACAAGAGATAATTTCTTAATATGTTTTCCATGGTATTCACCTGTAAAACTGTAACACCCCAAGCTTCCATGGTACGCTTAACTTTGAATAATACAATATTGTGTGTTGTATACAACTTCAAGTTCTAACACACCACAACCAATCAAACAAGCCGTTATGAATAATAATACACTCTTTTTGAAATTTTAAAAATTTTAACATTCAAAATGGAATTCATTTTTGGATTTGGAATATGAAATTAGCATAGGGTTAATATTTTGTATTTATTTTGAAAACATTCAATTTTTTGATGAACAGTGAAAAACACTGAGTTATAGTTTAAAAAAAAAATTATTTAAAAAATTATTAATTTTATTTAAATTTATTATAGGTCAACATAGATACATAATACCTATATATGTTCAATGTAATTCATTGGATGAATTTTATAATAATTTTAGATATATAATAATTTTATTGAGCTTTTTACCATCTTTTACCCACCTCTTATGAGTATTTAAAAATTTTCATAAAACATAATTTTATCGCTTCTATGAGTTGAATTTCAAAAATATGAGAGTCACAGTTATTATCATGGAGAAAAATGTGGTTCAATAAGATAAAAATAATTTTTGGTGAATAGTATCTTTTAACTTTTATTACCACGGTTAAAAGTTAATAGGGTAATTAAGGGTAAAAATTATATTATTATTACCCTAACACATGTCCTTATTCTATTGTATAAGTATAATTAGAGCCAAAACAACCATAGGAACAAAATATGATCATTTAGGTCCACTTGGATTATATTAGGACATTTATTATTATTTAATTCAAAGAAGTGTTAAAAGTGTTAAATTCAATGTTTTATAACTAAAAAATTTTTAATATAGGGTTACACATAAGATAAATTATACTATAAATATTCATTAGAAATCCAAGAATATTTCCTACATTATGGTATTTTTTTTATATTTTTTAGACATTAAATAATTTAATTTATTTATGACACAATGATGATGCAGTAATTACCTAATTAATGAAATATTAAAATAATTGATATTATAAATATCCAAATAAATGTAATTTGTGGATTTTTATGAATTAAACAAATTTTATAGGTTAATAAGACATATTAGGGTTGGTTAGATGAATTGTTTCTAAGTAATAATGCTGTTATGAATTTAGAAAAAACAAAATACCAAAATAGTGTCAAAATTGACATAAAAGAGTTTTAAAAAAATATTATATTATTAATTGATATTATATTCCTAAAAAACTAATTATCAGCCAAAATACTTATATAATGACAGGTGTATCATTAATGAATGCCTTGGGGTTCTCATGGATGTATATAGTATGTTTATTAACTATATAATATAAAAATACAAAGAGACATGCTAAATGTCCAACTATTTATCTAAGAGTTAAATCTAAAAGATAAAGTTAATATAGTGACCCAAACCTGTCTAAAACCTATCAGTTGAGTGTTTTTAAACCCATCCCCACCTTATCCAATACATAATCCATTTTTTATCCATTATAAATAGAAAATTATTTTATTATAAAACAATATTTCTAGCATTTCCTAAGATTCCCCTCACACCTCTTAAAAAAGGAAACTCCCCCTTCTCTCTAATTCACTCATTCAAAGCCATTTCCCTCGGAAAAACCCTGCCAAAATGCCCTCTAAACGGTTCTAACTTCATCCTAGAGGCCTTCCATTAGTCATAAATCCAAACAAAAGAGTCCTTTTGATCGATTCGAAAGGAAGAACACGAATAAGAGGTAAATATTTAATCACCTCTTTCATGTTCTTTTCTTCTTCCACTTCTTCTTTATTTGCTTTTTCCATTCCAAAATAATAACTACAGTATATTCTATAAAATTTGATTTTATTATTAATATAGTACAACCATATTTATTATTCTATCCATCCTTTTAATGATATGTCACCATACGTGCGTAGGTACGGCTTACCATTCCCATGTCGTGGTGTAATTGTTATTCAGTACATAATTATTTGGATGGATATAATAATAATGTGTAATTGGATTAAATAATAAATATAAAATGATAATGATTCTGTATATATGATATACCATCAAATAATATATATTATTTTAATATCAAAAAAATGATATTGTCACTCGTGCGTACGTACGGATTACCGTCTCCACCAATGCGATGAGACTCATTCCCCATCATAATCAATTGAAGACTAATTTTCATTAGATAATTAAAGAGAATGTTTAATGACTTAATATCATTATGAATATGAATAAGATACATCTTATCCATAACAAACATTACTTTTGTAACAAATCTTATAAAAGAAAATGAATTAGTTAACACCTGAAACAACGATAATACTAAAATATTATCAACAAAGAAACGTTAAAATATAATATATGATATCATATTAATATTTATGATTCTTTTATAATTTAATAAAAATTATTTAACCGTTATACATGAGGTTAACCTACCCTCGACCAAGGAAAATTACAAGGTAAGGGATAATTTCACAATCTCTTTATTATCCGAGGTTGTTTTTACATAAGAATCTATTGGGACCACTTTATCATCCACATCCATGTTTCTTAAATATATATTTCAAATCATTTTTACTATTTACTAGAAAATGGGTTAAAGTCATATATACCCTTATTTGAACTTGTATGTTTTGAAAGAAATATTTCAGTCATTCTACAAACAATGTACATTATGGAATTTTTAAAAAAATTATGGTAAGAATGTCTTTTTTATCTTATACAGTGGGTGCGTCTATTCTTTACCATTTTAACATAGGAAAATCTTCTCTTACATGATTATTAGAATATTTTCAAATATAAATGTTTTCATTTATAATTATGTGACCTTTAAATGATTTCAAAATAGAAAGAGATATTTCCCTAAAAAGTTTTTGATTTCATCTATGAAAACTTATTTTGATATATTTTATGTTTGTCTGAAGTTGATTTATTATGATAAAAAACATCCATATTATATTGAAGGCTTTATGATATATTTGACTGTGGATGTGTTATTTCATACAATTCATGGTTTATGGATAAAGTATTGACAATTTTTATACTATTCATAACACAAATGTTTATGTTATGTTTAAACATTTTCATATGAGGAATGAATTAGACTTTGTAAGTGATGGGTGGATCCCTCTATAGATCCGTGATGCATCGGTAGGTCTCATGAGACAAAATATTGTCTTGGCACAAGGCCTTGACAAAATCTTATTTGTAGTCTTGGCACAAGGCCTTGACTATATGGTTATGAAAGTCTAGCATTATGCATTTCATAATTTTTAAAGTGGATATTGATATTTCATGTGATTATTAGACAATTATAATATCCATGTGTATAAGAAAATGGAATTTTTTGATTTTATATTTTCCCTATTATACTGAATTTCAAGTTTAATAGGATTTTTTAGTCTTATACAGTGCCTTAAATGTTTATGTTTATTTATGAATGTTTCTGCTATATTTTTATCCTTACTGAGCATCTCAGCTCCCCCATTTCTATGATTTATTTATAAAATGATGTAAATAAGTATATTATGAATCACCTACAGGGATAGTCTATGGGATCTCAGTGTTGTCCATGGGAACAATGTTGTTGAAGTTTTACATTTAATGATGTAGTGTAAACCTTATGAATGTATCTAGTACTTCCAAGTCTACACAATTAAGTGGTATTTCGAGACATGAACTTTTTTTATCATTCCAATGATACGTAATAATGCACATACTCTAGGTAACTAGGGTTAGGGTGTTCCAAAGGCCTAGGAAGTTTAGATGAAATTAGTCCTGACTATTTTTATGTTCAAAACCATTCGTTAGAGTAGGCATTAAAATCTTATTGTTTTGATTGACAAATTCAGGTGTACAATGATCACTCAAGAACTGGTTAAGAATTTCATCAATTATTTTAGACTCAAGTTAAACAGTTTTGGTTTTAATTGAGTTTTGAAGATGTATTTATTTAATGTTATGTTTTAAATTTTATTTCCCAATTTTGGTTAGTAAATATATTTCAATTTTAGGCTCATATTCATATAGTTAGCAATTAGAGGATCGAGTCATAAAATTTAATGTTAGATCTATCATTTCCACCCTAGAAAACTTTCTATGTTCTAATGCACACCTATCATTGGATGTGGATAAAAAAAATATTTTCTAGGCTAAATAAAATACTATTTGTATCCATTGCTTGTCTCCAATGAGGTGTTCTATACATCTATTGTTAAATTATTTCTAGATAAAAGGGTGTTTTTTTGGTAGATTTTGTTTTGAAAATAGAAAAATTAATGACAAAATAACATGAAATCAATAATAATAAAAATATTGATTTTTTTAGGGATGGATATCCAATTTAAATTCTATCATAGTCATAAAACAATAACACTATTATTTTGGATGACAAGTAAGTGATAGGATTCATGGTCAATTCCCCTCTCACTACATATAAAATAATGATGGTGAGATTATCCCAAACTAGAATCCCAAAAAGGTATACCCTTCTTCCTATGTGTGTATAAGTCATAGTGAAACATCCAAGTAGACATAGGAAATTACCAGTCGAGACTTATTCTTCCAAAATAAAAAATTGTTTCCATTACCACTTACACATTTTCTAACTATTAACAATCACTTAACCACTCAACTATATCTTATTCCATCATATATAGTCTATAACTAAGTATATTAAGAGTATAGATCATTGACCAAAGTAATAACTGATTAAAACAATTAAAGATAAATACAATCACCCTGGATAATAAATACCACTAGTGTGTAAAAAATAGTTATCATAAGAGAGGGAATTTATTCAATCATGTGGGAGAATTAGTAATTATAATATATATATAATTCCTATAACAACTAATAAATCATTCATGTTTTTTAATGTTAAATATTTTTTGGGAGTATCTTGGAAGTTTTTTTCTTTTTAAGCGGTTAGGTGTGGCTTTGGATTTTGATTATAGAAAAGAACTTGAGCCTATTAATGTAATTCTACAGTTGGAATATCAACTAGAATCTGGGGAGCCATCATCCACAATTTGTGAAAAAATATAATCCCAATAAATTTTATAGACACAATGAAAAGTTAGTGATCCACTAACTGGTCTGTGGGGTCTAGTAACATTCCAATGAAGTATTTGGAATTTTCATGTAAGGTAAACATTATATATTCTATATAAAACCCCTATTTTTCTTATGAAACATTATCCATGATCTTCACTTGGCCTTAATGAATTTGTAGATCCCTAATCAGTTAATTTTTATGCCTCCTCATAAATTCTTATACATTTTATGTTCCATTTTTCATGGAAGATCTAATTTCGTGACTCTACCCCAAATATTATCCCTTAATGTCTCTTTCAAATTTATTATTTATTTTATAACCATGTTGTTATTGATTTTTGGGGTTAATATATGGTTTTTGTATCAATGGATCAATTCAAGTTGGTACTATTTTCAATTGGACTACTATATTTGATGTAATAATTTCTTTACATGTCACATATTTAATATAAAAAGGAATTACTTGATTGTCCTATTGGTGCATTTTAAGACATGTGAGTACTCTAATTTGTCTGATAATTAGAATGTGGGTGAATTTTATTACATATGAGAACTCTTTTATGTGAATTAAATGTGTTATTTGAATTAGTATGTATCTATCCATTGTGATATGGTTGAGTCATGGGGTGAAACATATAACCTTTCATGATTATAATATTGTTAACCATCTTGATATGGTTGAGTCTTGGAATAAAATATTTGTTACAGTTCTCACATTATTTTGGATAATTATTAATGATATGTTTGAGTATTTGGATGAATTATGCTACATTTTTCAGATTATATGACATTCTTGATAAGATGTATCTTCCAGTATAGTGTTTAAATGAGTAGGATCAGGGTTCATATAAACCTAATTTATGCACAATGATTTGGATGGTTGGATGATTATTTATACTTCTCTTCCATTCATTGAATAAAATTATATATATATATATTCTAAACATATGTTATTGGAACATTAGTGGTGTCTTAGGAAATTTTATACTCTCAACCTGTATGAGAATCTCTGTGTTCATGAATTATTTATGGATATTCATCTAGGCAAGGGAAATAGACCTATATTGGGTAGTTGAGTAGGTGGATCGGGATGAACAAAGGGGATGTTTGGATAGACTATAACATATTTTCATTCGTGACTCATTTAACTTGCTATTTTTTTTAATTTTTTCAGATTGACCCACCATATAGGGTCATCCAATTGTCTTGATATTACTCTTGTATGCCATCTTGTTATATAATGGATATTTTTTCTTATTACTTATTATTTATCAATGTGGGATGTTTTATTGAGTAATTAAATTAATTTATTAATATTTTTATTTTTTAAAAAAATTATATTATTAAGGGAATATTATCCCTATGTTGCCACCTAATCCCTTTATACTAGTCGAAAGACTCCTGCATATAGGGTTATATGAATGAGGTCATGTTTCCATAAAAGTTTACCAGATGAATCATATTGGGGTGTAACACTTCAATTATCCAATAAATCAGAATTTACCCTTCCAAGATAAGGGTAGTATAAGTAAAAAAGAGTAATAGTGGAAATTCATGAATTTTACAAGAAAAAATAAATAAATTAGAAAAAAATAGTTGTAACATGACTCTAAGAAAGCCTCACACACCCATCGTCAGGATCTCAGATACTCTTATACAACATCGACCTCCTCTAATTGTTTCTAGTCTAATCCCATGATATCTTCTCCATTATAAATTTTAAAAAATTTACACATTCTAGAAGGATTAAAAAAATAATCCCAATTTGATGTTCCCAATAATTCATAGCTTCCTTCACCAATTATTTAATCATAATATATTTTTATATTTATATCCATGTGAGAATAGTCTATTGGATTTATTAAATCTAATGTGGATGCATGAAGATTAATTTTATACTGAATTATATTTTTAGGTCATGATTAACAAGATAAAAGAATTAAAATCATGATATTACCCTCACATATATCAATTTTATCAAAGATGACCCTAATACAACATGTTGGATGGAGTTTATAAAATGAACCATCATGATCTCTGTGATTACTGGTAGGGGAAGGGGTGAATCAATGATCATTTATTTTTATAAAATATTTTTTCTGAAAAAAAAATTATTCCTATTCTAGAATTATGGAATTTCTAAAAAAATTACAGAAGAACATCCCATAAGAACATAATAATTTACAAGGTGAACTATTGATTAAGAGTATATATTCCATTGATATTTCTGGAAATAATTAAATACCAAAAAAGCCTCTAAAAATAGTCATCTTAATGTGGTTTCAATAAGAAGGGAGTATCCTTAAATTGTGGCACACTATTATAAAATATAATGTTCATGTTATATTCATACAAATTATATATAATAATGATATTATAACAAAACTTATAAACCTTCACCAATAGGCTCATTATATAGTCACTATGCTACTTGTACTTTCTTTACACTAGAATTTCTTTCAAACAAAATCTTCACATTATGTCTCAGCAGAAGGAATGTAATTACTCATTGGAATTTTGTATGAATCTTCCATCCATTCACTATCCACCAAATTTATATTTCTATTTATCCATAAAAAAAATTGTTTAATGAATTTTGATAATTAATAAAAATTCCAATATCTTTGTCTCTCTGAACACCTTTTCACACAATCTATTGATTTAACCTGATATAAAAGAATGTCCGGTTAAGTATTCAATTTCCTTTGATAAAAAAATTTCAAAAAGTTTCCAAAATCTCATTCATCTAAGATATTCCTTGGTTGGAAACATACATGATAAAATTTTTATTTTAGATATAATTTGGTATCTCTATTTGAAACAATATATGCATCACTTTATTTTTAAACTAGAGAACAATGCACACAGATTTGTATTTAACATGCATACTTTTTGTAGATTCATGACTAGGAGAAAAAGATAGTTTCTTATTTTACATTACCACTCATTAAAAACATGAAATTAAAATATTTATCTTAGTAAAATTGTATTTGATGCTTTTTAAGGATTTTAGATAATTCTTGGATCTTCTCATAAAAATAAACATGCATGTCCATTAAAAAAATTCCTTCTTACTTAGGGAGAATCACATAAATTCTTTCCATGACAGTGGTAGCATTTTATTCTTAAAACAACTTCATCTCATTGTATATGATGATAAAAAAATTTAAGACAATTTAACTAACAAAACATTTTATCAGTTTATTTTTTCTATCAAAACATTTCAAAAAATATTTCATCATAATAGACTCCATCTGGTTCTCTTTTACATATTCATAGAGCCACTTCAAAAACATCCAAAAAATAATTTCATTATTTTAAGAATTTTATTTATAAATGTTCATTAATTTATTATTTAAACTACTCTGGATCTAAAGATAATTATAAAAAATTTCCATCCAATCATCCTTAACAAACTTCATCTATAAAAAAATTTTATATATCCTTGTGATAGTATTTTTAAAATATAGTTATTTATGGAATTAATCTATTGAATTTATCTAACTGGAATTCATCCAATTTAAAATTTTCTTATTTGGTGTTCGTCCTATTGGACTTCATCGGATGATGTTCCTCAATAGAAACCCTTTAAACATTGACAACATTACTCTGTTCACATAACCTCACAAATATTCAATGAAAACATTATATCCTCAAATGTACACATACAAGACATTTGGAAAGTTGATATTTATCTTACTTGAAATTCTCATAAAATATTTTACAACTCAATGAAAAAAAATTCCCAACCAAACCTCTATCTAATTTTATGTTTTTATGGTGATTTCTATAGACCATAAAAGTGTGAACTTTTATTATATAAATTAGTTTATCTAAATTTATTATTATATTTACATAATGGTTTTTTTCATAACACATGATGTCATAACAAATTTATCACAAAATATTACATAATTTTTTGTCAAAAATACATTGTCTAGTGATTTTGTAAGAAAAAAGATAAACATTCATCACATTTCTTATGGACATAAATCTTTGTTAGGAATAGTCTTTCCAATGAACATTGTTCAATTTTTTGATAATATATTTAAATTCACCTATTATTTGAATTCTAAACAAACATGGATGATTTATTTTTTAATTAAAAAAATAAATCTTTCTTAAAATCTTCTATTAAAACTTCCTACATAATTACAACACCTCCACGTTTCATAAATACAACCATATAATCCATATAATTCTTTTATTATAAAAGATACATAGAACATAAAAAAATTGATACTCTTAAAATGGATTATATATCTAACAATTAAAATCATTCATGAAAAAAAACAGTGTGGGAAAGAAGAATCTTTGGAAAATAATTTCATGTGTCCCATAAATAGTGATTTAAGAACCATATTAATATACCAAACATGAATCTTCTTCATCTAAAAAAAGTATAAATTAAAAACCCAAATTAAAAATTTTAAAAATATTTTTCATATATTCCCATAAAAAATTCTAATTAGTTCACACAATCACACATTCTAAAAATCTAACTTACCCCCTTTAGCTTAAGCACATACTAGTTGATATATTTATAAAACATTTTACCCTCCTTGAAGACACTATCAAAAGAAAATTTGCGGAGGGTTTGAAAACCACAAACCTTTTCCATTCATAGAGGGAGGTTGAACACCCAATATCAACCTGATTTGATGAATTTTTTCCCTTTGAAACAATTTTGTAAAGATTTCAACAACATTATTCATTATAGAAGAAAAATCTGAAACAAATTAATTGTTCTTCACATGATATTTGATGAAGTGATATTTTATATCAATTTACTTACAACAATAATTTTGAACATAATTGTTAGTGAGATTTATATCACTCTAATGATAAAAACCTAAGATAAGTAGAAACATCATATCAAAAAACACATCTTCTAACTATTTCTTTATCCACAAAAGTTTTTTCAAAGATTGAGTTGAAGAAACATAATCATATTTTGATTTACATCGTGTTATTGAATATTAATTATTTTTATGCCAACAAACACCTAAATTTATTACGAAAAAAATCCATTATATGTGGATTTTATATCATCAAAACTTTCTTCTCAATATACATTTGTATAACCAAACACATCAATCTTTTCTACACTATCAAATTTCAAAAAAAATTAGTTATGTCTTTTATATATCTGATAATTATTTTTCCATCCATAAGTTGATATTTTGTATTTTTAATTTCTTATTGGAAAAAAAGTGTAACAACATACAATATATAGATCTTTGATGATGTTAGATATAATAAGCCTCCAATAAATAGTCTATAATTTTTTATGATCCATCTCATTTACTACACCTTTCTTTTTAAACTTTATGTCCACTGAAATTTGTGTAGAAAATAACTTTGATTCTTCCATACCAAACCTCCAAACAAATAAGTTATCATTCTTATCATGATACCAGAAAAAAACTTCATCCTCTTAAGTATTTTTATGAGAAGTTAATATTTAATTTATCCTAACATGCACAATTCAGAAATCCTAATTGTCTCCTTAGAAAACATTTCCCATGTTTTATAATCATTATCTGAAATATGATATCATCGATATAATATGTCATTATAAGTGAATCCTCTTGATTTTATATTACATAGATTTTACTATTGGCTACTAATTGAAAACCAGGCATAACATACATGAATATTACATCTTTTTGAATGAATATTCAGTATATTACAAAAATAAAATCCATAGGACTGTAATAGTTTAGTGTCATTAGAATCCTAAAAACAAAATCATGTATCCTGGTGAAATATATTCAAATCTCCCATAAAGATATCCACATTTAGTAATTATACCAAAATCTATTCTTCATAACCTGGAGATAAGAAACTAAAGAGAATGGGGTCAACTCAGATGCTCAGTAAGGGTATACAAGTGAGACATGTAAGAAAAAACATGAAAGTAGTAATATGGTAACATGATTGTCACATTTCGAAATCACACCCTACATATAAAAGGTCATAAACATGAGTTATGAGAAAATTCCGGGCAGTTCATAAGACATGAATCCTAAGGGAATAAACATCATAATCTATAAAATCATAACTAAGGAATAATATAACGGATTGTGGAATTCATATAATAATACAAACTTTTATGTTAGGGATACCTCCCAAAAAATTTATAACATGTTAATCTTGGGATGAAACCTGTGTACATTCTTCAGGTTTGGGCTGTCAACCTGTGTACACACATTATTTTAGTCTTCGGATAGAACCCATACACCTTCTTATTTTCAGGCTTGGACAACTACTCGTGTACCCTCTTTCTATTAGGCTTGGGCTACAACCCAAGTAACTTCTTCTTTTTAGGCTTGGGATAGTACCTTTGTACCCTCTTTGATTTAGTATTATCCTACAACCAATACACCCAATTTATTTTTAAGATTAGCATGTATTCCATACACCATCTTTCTTTTAAGTCATTGGCTACAACCCGTGTAACCTTTGAGATCATATAAAACATATCATTACCCAATTAATTTGAGTATGATGTAGGTCCCACCCATATTCTAGTAAAACCTTTTACACATGTTCCACAATATAATAAAACATTCATCATATCATAACCCATAAAAAGTTATAGGTCTTATAAACATTAAATCATAACCCATAAAAGGAAATGGTTATCATTAAAATTTCAACAAATCATAACCTATGGAAAATAGATAAGTTTCATACCCATTTCATTGAAGAATAACCAGTGAAAGAGAAACATATTCCATAAACATATAAACTATGAAAGGGAAACAAATATCATAAAGAAAATGAAATTAATCAAAACCCATTCATAGGAACCACATAAATAGAACCTTTTGATAATTTCAAAAAAATAAATTTGTAAGATCAATGGATGAAATATTATATTTAAAATAATTTTGAAATATCATTAAAAAACGTTCCTTGAGGAAGATATTCTTTCTTCTTTGAAAAAGACTTCTTAATAAATAAAACCATTTAAAAACCATTTTCTCAGAAAATGCTGTAAAAACATATAATGAATAATTTATACAATTATAAAAAAAATTTATTTGAAAATTAATTTTAAAAAAAATTATTAAAGATTATCTTTTTAGAAAATTAAAAGGAATCTTTAAAAGAATGCTAGTGGGTAAATCTGTACATATCGTATGAAGTAAAAAATAACATTTCTTTTTAATGGTAAAAAGGTATGAGGGAATGCTTATTAAAAAGGGAAAATAATATTCCCTTTAAGATATTTATACATGAAAAAAAGGAAAAAAATTATTTATAATATTATAGGATAATGTTATAATATTCATGGAAACACTTTTTTGAAAACATATATTTCTGACCGAAGGGAGGGTAATGTATGGATTTCATAATAACACTTTATTAACTATATTATTGATTAAGGAGAAGAAAAATCATACCAATGCATGTGAATATAAGAGGTAAATAGAGGAGAAGAAATTTAATTAATGTCCCGGAGAGATGTATCATATCATTTCATCAAATAACACATAAACATAACAATCTCGAAAAGAGATGAGATTGTACCAATAAAGTCTCATAACTTGGTAACATGAGATAATACACTCTATGTAATAAATTATATTACATGAAGATTAAAATATCAGGAAATATTTTTATTCATGATATAACATGTTATATTTATATATATACACCTTGGATAAATATTTTAGGTGCATAACAAAACATGAGTTTCAAATAAGACTAATTGAGACAAAACTATTTTACCCATTTGGTGCCTTTTGAAACATAATCCCCACAAAAGAAGGATCATAAAATGGAAATGTGGATACACATAAATTTATGTATAAGATACATATGATATAATAAAGTTATGTAAATACAACAAACAAAAAAGAAAGATTGGTGAACATAACATGTATCTCACTGAAATTAAAAGTGAGATGAAATCCTCTTACCTTATGTCTTGACTCTCTTTTTACTCATACAAGATTCTTATATAATAAATATATGATTATCATAAATCATTTACAAAATCATATTGTTTTACATAATATCATATATGGTTTTATTATGACCTTATATTACCCTCTCTTTAATGATCGTATGTCAATGTTTCACTTCGCATAAAATTCACTTTGTTCTTCGCATGTGCGTTAATTTTTTATATCATCAGACCTTACAATTATATCATGATTACATAATGTAAAACATGATATTAATATAAGTTATATATAGTATATTTTTATTAAAATAATATATATAATATAGGATTTTGAAATTTTATACACCATTCATGGATATAGTTAGTCGTATGTACGCATGAATGTTTTTTCCGTTATTTGTTTTCTTATTGAAAGAAAGTATGTAAATGATATATATATATATATATATTTTTATATGCATATAATAATTATTGTATAATTTAAATATCATATATATCATATATGTTCATTAAATCCATCCTTAATACATTCAACATGGTGTGTGAATGAATCACATCATTTGAGGGGGTGTTAGTCCACACTTTCTCAAACAAAATTATCGTATTAACGCCAAATGGAAAGAAAAAAATGTGTATTATAAAATTAATACAGAGGTATAAATAAATTATAAATATAATATATAAAATATATAAATATATTTTCCATTTTAATCGCCGCCATGATTAGAGGTAAAGGTTAAATGAAAAATAATCATTTCGTGAGGTTGTAGTTTGTCATACACATAAACAGCATGTTCAACATCCCTTAGATGGAGGTGTGTGTAAGTGTAGGTCAGATAATTTTGATAAAAAAACATTTTATATGGAATAAACAGGTGTTTTCATACAATAATTGAATATATAGAGTGGAAGGGGTGAATAAGGGAAATAAAGGAAATAAGTTTGTGTGAAGACATTACCTCTTCACTAGGTAACTCATATTGGTTTGTGCCAAAAGGCTTCCTTTGGAAGATTTCATCCCAAAAATAGGATTAAAGGGAATACTTAAAATTATTGGGAGGATACCTGGGATGATGTTGGATAAACATAAATATTTTTAGAGGTGTGAGTAATAGTTTGCAATGGTGGCCTTTTATTGGGACGGAAATGGACTCACTTGGAATTTCAAGAAACAAGTTAGGTGTGCACATGTTATCACCCAAAAAAATCTTACCAAACCATAAAAGCTAATAAATGGAAGGATTATGGACAAAAATGGATGTAAAATGTGATTTGGCATGTATATAGGTCATCTGGGCCTTTAATATGAAGGTTTAGTCCCTAATTAATCTTAATTTGGTCTTAACGTCTATGATTAATTTTAATCACTTTTACTTATCATTTTGGAAAAAATTTAACATGTTCTTATTATAATATAAATTTTATATTTAATAAATTGGTTTTTGATAGATTTTTTAAATGAAAATCAAAGAAGTGGAAAAGTTAAGAATACTACTAATCATATAGTCGTGACGAAATAATGGGGTTATATATTAGGAAAAATTTCAAAAGTTTGTTCAGATTTTATATTCTATTTCCAAAGTGTAATTGATTATAATGAATTAAAGTAAACAAATAAATTTATTATTTATCTAATTTTACCTTTTAAAAAATATTTAATATATAATTTACCATAAATAATTAATTAGATAAAAATTCAATTTTTACCTAAAAACACGTATTTTTTTACTATTAATCAAAAATTATGTTTCTCAGAAAAATTCACAAAATTCACCATAGGATAATTTCAAATTTATATATTAAAAATTGAATTTTATTTTATTTAATTCCATTTCTAAATGTTTCTATGATTAATTTTATTATTTTTAGATATCCTTATTTTTGACATTAAAGGACATTAGCAAAAATATCATCTTTCATTATAAATATGTTATAATTATATAAAAAAATTATAAAAAATATATTTAATGTATTTATTACCATTAAAATAATTAGGTTTAATGTTTATGTCATAATTATATCATTTAATTAATTATATATATATATATATAAAGATGTTTAATAGAAACTTTTTGTTGTGTGCATCATATGCCAAGTCAGTGTTTCTTTTAGTGAAAACCAAGTTTTTATTGCTTGTAGCGCAAGACAAGTTGTTATTGTGTGTAAAAGGAATGTTTGAATTAGTGTTTTATTGAATATATATTTATATATATATATATATATATAACTATTTCTAGTTTTATTAGAAATGAAAAACATGGAAAAGATAAATTAATTAAAAATAAGAATTCTCAAAATCTCTTGGTGTTACACCCTTCCCTTCCTAAATTTTGACATCAATAGGAATGTATCCATTTTGGAATACAATGTTCATGAATATTTTATTATAACATAAAAATAAATATTCAATTTTCACACAAAAAATTCATCTAACCCAATAACTAATCTACATGATTGTAATATCTAATTTATTCATTGAGCACATTATTAAGAAAAACTATGTTGACTTCCATTTGTAAAATTTAACATACCTTTTTAGTAGCGATAAAAAAAGATTATGATATTTTATTATCTTTTCACTAAAATAAATGTCTCATCGAATTAAATTCCCATAATTTGTGAATAACCATTATTGTCTAGCCCTTCATTAATTCATATAACCTTTCCTTTTTCATTAAACATGTTTTAAAAACCGTATTTTTTTACAAATTGTTTTATTGTTTTTTTGGGTATTTGTTCCCCAGTATCATTATTTTCAATCTGACCCAACAGTTCATTCATAACATCGAGGCACTCTCTATACTCTAAGGATATATTGACACCATTTTTCTTGAATTGTGAATATAAAGATGTATGTGATTCTAACTTATAAGATCATATATTTTGAATAAAAATTCATTGATCTACAAAAAATATTGTGAAATTATAATATATTCATCATCCTAGGATAAGATGAACATAATTACTCCTAATCACATGAGATAGTTGAGTTTAAATCTTCATCTTGATAAACATAAAATATTATAATTCCACTGTAAAATATTTAATGTTGTTTAACTTCAACAACCTATTATTCCCTTTATTCCATATCCACAAAAATTTTAGAATATTTATCATCACATATTTCATGAAATTTATCAACATTAAAATCCACCATACTTGTTTTTTCATTATTATTAAATTTATATACTCTAATTATATAATGTTAAACAATAAATATTATATCAACACCTATCTGATCAAACATCCCATGATTTTGAACCTTTAATTTTATAATGAAGTGACTTAAAAAATCACTTAGCTATTTTAATACTGGTGTTTCATTGTAGTACATCTCATAAACAGTCAAATAAGTGTTTCTCATATATAAACGTGAAGTCTAACATAAGATTAAAATATCAAAACTTGTATATAAAAATAACTAGCATTATTATGTTTGATCAACATTATCCATTCCATATCCACAAAACATGTATTAATTTTTTCAAAACTAAATTTGACTATGGTTCGTATGGTGCACTTAACTCATGATTAATTACATAATTTTCATGAGATTCTCCAAACTATGAAATTTTATATTTTGCACTATTTTTAGTTTTAATATTTTTCATAGAATATCTATATTCTTTTATCAAACTTCTCTTGAAAATTGTAATCATTTTTAAAGCCTTTTAATTATGTTTCAAAATCATAATACATATAATGATTGTAATATAATAAATAAATGATATAAAGTAATTATATATTATTTATATTATTTTCTAATTATCCCATGAATATTAGAATGTATTTTCTCCAAGGGATGGGTTGAATATATCTCAAATTTCTTATGTATTGAGTTTATAATCATCCCTTTATGGAAAATAGGGAAACCACAATCTCTTCAAGTGATATCATAAATATCATGTGTAAATTTTTTATTTTCTAAATATAAAATATTCTTGTGAAACATATTCCTCGAAATTTAATACCATAACATATTTGCTTCTATCATGATAAGATAGCTAGAACATTTTGAATAACCAAAATGTGATATTTTTTCATTGTATGTTGGCCTCTTTTTAACAATTTTCACATCTTCTATACATCATAAAACAAAGTATTACTTATGGAAAAAACTTTTTTAATATTTTCTTAGATTTTTTAAATAATTATAAATCAATTTTTTAGGCTTTCATAAGACAAGATTCCATTAGATTATAACTTTTATTCCCTAATGATAGTATAAAAAACAAATTATATTCTGAGTGACCCTTCATTGTAAAAAATCACTATGCCACAAATAAAACATCTAAAATTATTTAATAACATAAATTATCCTATCATATGTGATGAAAAAAACTATGCACAATCCAGGTTCGTTGTCCTTTTGTGCATTTGATATATGTAACAACAACTACTACTTTTACTTTTTTCGTTTCACTCTTATCTCAGGATTTTTGATATTTTTTATAAATATTTTCTTATTCTAGTATCATGAAATTTTTTACTTTTAAAATATTTATAGGTTTACAAAATCTTAAAAAAAAATAGTCTCCAAATAATGTAATATATTTTCAACCTTCAGAATGAATTTCTGAGGATTCCTACTATGAGTGGGTTGACTTAACCTAAAACCTTTCCTCTAACTTCTCTGGGTTTTTTTGTATTTCTGATGATTGAACCAAAAAGATAAATAATGAATGTCCAAATCCTCTAAAAATAATGTAGTAACCAAAAAAATAATATTTTCCATTGTAAAATGAATAATGTTTAGTGTTTTGTTTCTGAAACTAACAAAAATTCATACCTAACATTTGGCATTTTATTACACAATAATTTTTTTTGACCATATATGATTTTATTGCTCATCTTAGATTCCTTAATATCCTCAAAAGAGTCCTTGGTAGTAGTATATTTTATTCCAGACATTGTAAAACTAGAATCATTAGGGGTTTTAACTCTTATTGTGTTATCCATTTATGTGGTTTTCTTAACTTCATATTCCTTATCAACATATTCATTCTTCCTTTAGTTATTTGATAATAAATTTTTATAATACTTCATAGGTTTACATATATTGAAAAATTTACCAACTTCTACAACTATGCTTTGTATATTAAAAACTCTTTACTCAACTTCAATAAGATTTTGTTGAACATGTATAAATATTCATCCTTCTCCATTAATTTTCTCAAACCTAAGGATGAGGTTCTTATTTTTACCTACCAACTTACTCAGATTATAAGTCTCTATTAAAAAATTTAGTTTTTATTTTAGAAAATATTCATGATTTTTTAGTGAATTTTCCCTTTTTCAAATTTTTATTCTCCCATTAAAATATAATGATTCTCAAAATACAATCATTAAATTCTCTATTTAGTATAAAACCCACATTAGTTTCTTACTATTCTAAAATATTTCTTTCACCACTATTGAATTTTTTATCATTTAATTTTGAAATAAGAAGTTTTTCAATTGTATCATCGCTTAATTATTCATTTTCTTATTTACTATCATCATATTCAATGCACATAGATATTACATTTCTTCTTTTTTATTTATAGTAATTATAATCCTTCAACCTAGGATATGAATTTTTTTTATTCCAATATTCATAATGATTTTTCAGGAATTTATATCATCTTCATCACTTTCTTCTTCGTATTTTCATCAAAGAATACTTATAGTAAAGTAGACAATATCTCAATTTTCAAAACATTTCAGTGTTAACTTTGGTTTTAATTACCAATTCAACATATTATATTAAAAATGAAATAAATTTATCAAAGTTTTTACTTGCCTCATCATCAATTTCATAGTTACAAGATTGTTATTTATCGAGAAATTTCAAATATTTTTTATTAGATGCTTTGAAAGAAATTGCTCAATCTATATTTTCTTTATTCTTCAAAACCCATTCTCTTCTTATTCTATAGGTTATGTGAGTACTACAAAACACACTCATAGTTAGAGTTTCATGATATTTCTATTCCAATGAGGTAAATTTTGCATCAAATTTATCTATAATAATTAATAATATCTTTTAAACAATGTTTGAGTATTCCAATTTCTCAACAAGACATCTTATGGGGTTTACAATTCCATTTCCCTTTTAAAATAAATCACCAAAAAATAAAAAATTATCCATATTTAGATATTCATAATTCAAACTCCATATTTTTAAAATTTCATTATTAAATTTCATCTTTCCTTCATATATGATTTTCAACTTTTCCAAAAAATTCTCCATTCCAACTCATTTTATTATAAGAAACATTCTTTTTGAGAGAGAAGAAATTATATCATTTTTATCCCACACATCATTCAATAAATTTTATTATAATTAGTCTTTAAGTGAATTCCCACAGCACTAGGGGGAAATTTATATAAGAACTTAAAGAAATTCATAAATATTATACATAAGATAATGTAACATTGTATATTTCTGAATACAATAGTTTATTCCATTAAAAAATTTAATCCCATAAATATTACAAAAATTAAAAATATATAGAAAATTCTATTTAATTTAACCGTAAAAAAAGTTTCATTGAAGGAAACATAACCTCTGAAACCTATTATATGAAAAAAAAAATAATTGGGTGGAAAATGTGAGGGGGAGATGGTGTAACATTGTTATTTTATTTTTATAATTTATTTACTATGAAACAACCTTCACCTCCTTCTATATATTTATAAATTTTCTGATAAAAAAGAAAAGAAAAAATTTCCAAGGGAGTATAAGAATTTATAGGATTCACAAATCAATAAGAGTATGTTGTCCTTGGAATGGTTATAAATTAATTCAATTCCACAAAATACAGAAGTTATAAATCTTTTTCATGTGGTTATAGAAGGAAGGGAGTATCCTTACACTTGAATTTCATTATTATATAACAACAGTGCATGTTATCTCTACCCGAAATAAAATGGAACGAATATTTTGGTAAAACCCTTGTAAACTATCATTAATAAGATATATGAATGTTCACTATGTGTCTTTTGATTTTAAAAAACTTTTATATCATGAAAAAAATTTCTTCAATTTCTTGTCTAGTAGCTAGAAAGAACATCAATATTTGACTTCTGTGTGATTCTTTTGTCTATTTAATGTTTTCATGATTCCTCTATCAAATATTCCATCAAAAAAAGTCTATTTGGTGACCTATGATAATCATTAAATCATCCTCTTACTATGTATTTCTAATCACCTCTACATATAATCTCTTTATTCTAATAGATAAAAATTTTATTTTAGCGATGTATTCCTATTTCCTCTTATCACAGACTTTTTATCTATTTATAATATCTTCATCAACCATGATATTCATTATTTGGAAACATTACTACTTAACTATGGATTTCATATTTGTTCAATTGTATCTGTATGAAACAATTTCTATATAACATTCGATTTCACATGTGTGAATAGTACACAATAATATATACTATACATACATTTTAATTTTAGAATTAAGAGAAATAGAAAAGGTGTTATTCAAATTTTATATTCATAGAAATTGAAAATTTTAATCTCAAATATACCACTTACTAAAATTTATTTGAATTCATTGCATGGATTTTAGAGAATTAATGAAGCTTATAATAAACTAAAGAATCAAATTACATAATAAAATATCCTTCTTCATCAGCAAGAATCACAAATCTACATCCCATGTTATTTGGAATACTGAATTCCTTTCAGAATATTATCACATTAGATCTCTTTATGAAAAATGATAAATAGTTTGGAACTAGAAAAACATTTTACCGTGTTCTTTTTTCCTATAAAAAATTTTATCAACTTTTCCATCCAATGATACTTTATCAAGTTCTCTTTTATTTTTTCTTGGTACCTATTTAAAAAATATCTTCTAATCATTTATCCTATTCAATAACTCTTCATCAGAAATATTAATGCATTTCATATGTAAACTAGTCTCTATCAAAGGATATTTATATAAAACGTCCATCTCAGTATCTATAAAGAAACTTCACATTTTTTTATATATCCATGTGATTTCCATTGTATATAATGGGTTTTCCAATGCACTTTAGCTGGTGAATTTTTCTAATTGTAATTTATCTAATTTGGACATCATCTAATGATATTCCTCAGCCACAGCACATTAAAATTCAAAATATTTCATGTGTTCTAATAAATTTACATATATTCAACAAAAAAACATAGTATCCAATTTACCCCTATATAGAATTTGGAAATTATATATTTCTATTATTCAAT
This sequence comes from Viscum album, assembly GCA_963277665.1. NCBI lineage: Eukaryota > Viridiplantae > Streptophyta > Magnoliopsida > Santalales > Viscaceae > Viscum > Viscum album. Next base: position 1,229,425,563 of record OY728133.1, on the reverse strand, counting down.
ATTCTAAAACATGTTTCATAACTCTAAAAAAAATTATTCTTATCAAAACCTATTTCAAATATTCTTATTTAGTGAATTCAAAAAAACATCAAAGATCAGACTAAAAAATTCCAACATCTTTCTTCTTATGCTTAGATCATGAGGTTTTTCATAATTATTGATTTGAGAAACTATTTAAACCATTTATGAATTGCCATATTTTTTTCTCAAAAAATATTATTTGATTTTTTTAAGAATGATGATAAACATTCAATATGTTACTTATGTCAATAAATATTTCTATTAATAGTACATCTGATGAACATTTTCTTGAAAATATTGTCTGGCCATCTCCGTCCCTTCAAGAATTTTTATAAATTATAAAAATCATTGATGATTTTTGTTTAAAAAAAGAAAAACTTTATTAATTACTTCCATAACAATTTTTTACTATTCAAAACATATCTAATCGTATTAGTCCAAATAGATGAAACCATTACATAGCTCTAAAGTTAACTTATCATAGACATTGATTGGGTATCCAATTTTATGAAATCATATTTGATCCTTAAGAAGATTAAACCCAATTATATGATCATGGAATGAACAAATTTATAAGAAAATTGACACATAATCATGGTAGATCATACATATAAAGATCCAAACAGCACATAAAAAGAGTATATCACAACTATATAACCCTAAAATATACTTACTATTATCTTCATTTTCCAACTTTTAAGCCTTTAGGAATTTTAAAATGACACATACATCGATCTAGGATGATAGATATGTTAGGAACCATGGAAACATACTTTTATCTCCTTTGAGAATTTTAACCATCAAATATTCCATAAATCATGATTTTCTTACAGAGCCATTTTGATTCTTAGACATTATATATAAAATATCTAAATAATCATTAAAACACCGAAGATAATAAGTTAGTTTTATTCTGAAATTTCAAAATATACATAACACAATAAAAATGTCTAAAATCTATCCATTTTCACTATTTCCATAAAAAACTACATTATTATCAAAATATGTAATAATTACCTAAAATATATTGATTTTTTTATTTAAATCATTAAAATTTTATTTGAATATAATTTCAATATTTATTTTATCAATATGATAATGATTAAAACACCCAAGAGTGGCTATTTATAGATACTATGATTTTATTATCATTCTACATTAGGGGATCCTAATCAGCCTCCTCATCTAGAAATTGTAGATTAATTACACTAGGATAAACATAAGTAAATGAATCTGTAACCACTATATTCTATTACACCTACATTAAAATTCACTAGAATTTATTTTCCCTCATTATAAACCTTTCAATAATTTAAAATTTATATACTTTCATCTTCTCTAAAATGGAAATTGACTAAAGTTCTAATATCATTAATATATTACCTAATGTTTTTAACATCCATTATAGTACTACTATAATCTAATGTGTTAATTCTCATTGAATAAGAAACCTAAACTTTAATTTATTGATTAAATTTTGTTAGAGGGACCAGAAATCTATCCTCACCATGTTGACATTCAATCAAGGTTGGAAGAGACAGAAACACCTACTAATGGTGATCATCCTCAATAGGTTTCACTATGTTAGTGAGAGATGTAATGATGTTGTTTTCATTAGATATCTCTTAAATTACACCCCTCTTTCTAGTATTAGAACTCGTTTATTTTCTTCAATTTTTTTAGTAATATGATATTACCACCATCTAAAAAATACTTCTAATCCTTATTAAATCTAGATATATGATTTAGATCTCTTCTAAAATCCATTAGTGAGTGGCCTTGTTACCTCCATCTAAGATAAGAAATTTTTTTTGATTTATGTTGAATTTATTTCAATGTAATCCCAAGTGTACCAATATTATTTCATGAATCATTTTAAAATAGCGATAATAGATACATATATACACATATTCTAGTATAAATTAGATGCGTTAGTTTTAATTTTGGGTCATTAACCCACAATAACCTTACCAACTAGTCCCCAATGTCCTCATGAATGATCATATTTTTTTATGTCAGAATAAAACTTGAGAGTATATATCACAACACCATAAACTCAACATTATATTTCTTGTTTAAACCTTATCTTAATTGAAAATAAAAAATATATGATCCTAGAATAATTTATCTTCTTCTAATAATGAAAAGGTGAAATCTTACATTGAAATCAATTGAATTAAATTCCTCTTTGGATCTAATGTTTTGAGAATAACCATTATAGAAAAAAATGTGTAATAAATATATAACTCAAGTAGATCTATTAGAGAATTATCTACTATGAATTTTTAAATGAAAAAAAATTCATGAAACTAAATATAATAATAGAAAATATACAATGAGATATAAATAAGAGATTTTCAATAATGCTAAGAGACTAATTTTGGAGCAAGATAAATTATACGGATTTGAGTTAAAAAATTTATAGAACTGAATTAAAATAAAGATAAACTAAACGGAGTTGATTTATAGGAAGATCAAAAGACGTATTCCAGACTATCCCCATTCTCTAATTAAAACAAACATAGTTTTTCCATCATAACTATTGGAACCAAAGTGATCCAAAATAGTTGTTGAGTTTTTTTTTGAGTTTTTTGAAAATACTTTTCACGGTTGATAATGGTGTTTGAGGAATAATAAAGATGGTCTATAAAAAATTGGATTAAAAATCCAGTAGTCAAAAAGATTATATAATGACATAATTTCGATTTTTTTTAAAATTTTCTCAATGAAAATTATTTGGGGATGAATAATTTTTCCCTTGTAGTAGGCATGAAGACCACATAGTATGTATGAAATAAGCACCTGTATGAAGTACACAATAGTCAAAATATGACAGATGTTTTTTATATTTCATCCATTATCATGATATTTCATGGGAATTCCACAACTAATTGATACTAAAGGTGGGGGATATGTAGGATGTTATTGATGGATGGAAACATTCATACTGAATAGGAAACCCTTTTTGGGTTTTCATGAAGGAAATAAGCATAGTTCTCATTTGAGGAAGAGTTTATGAGGCGAATTGATTTTAAAGTAGGTTCACATTTAGAGGACTGAAAAGGCAGTTCACATATTGGACTTTGTGATTGTTTCAACAAAAATCATTGGGATTAGTAATATTTTTGTAGGATATTTGCAATAAACACCATAATGATTACATCATCAAATATAACGATATTATAGAGTTTAATGGATTCACTAGAATAACAACTATAGGAAGTTTTTTAAGTGAATAAGACTTCATATATTAATTTTGAAAGGAGCAAGGTCAACCTTGGATGTTTATATGATGTAGGTTCATAATGGAATGATAATTTTATAGTCAGTACATGGAAATCGGGACACCTAGGAATTTTGTGAGGTCAGTATCTGGAAGGATGTTATTAGGGGAGTCACATGAGGGTGGTGTTTAAAGGAGGTTTCCACGTTAGAAATTTATGAGATCAGTGCATATAGTATTTTTGCACACATGAAAATCTCATAGTAATTACATGGTGAATAGTGTTTTACATAGTACATAAAAAATAATTTTTTAATTAGGAATTTGTATTGAGGATTTATTATTGTATAGAGACTAAAAATATCACTGGAACACCACACATAGGTTATATTGGTGAAAATTAAAGAATAAATTCATTAATAAATGGAAATTAATTTTTAATCATTAAACCAATATTAAATTTTCTTAAAAGAGTGAGAAGATAAGAAATAGATTAATGCGATCTCATGGAAGAAGTTTATTATCACTAAATTCCTTATAAGGTTAGTGATCATGGTATAAAATGACCATGGAAGAATAATTTCAATCCAAAAGAAATTGTATCATAGTATAATGTGGTACAATTATCACATTTTCAGTTAATACCCATTAGAATATTCCTTAGTAGTGTACCAATTAAAAATTGTTGGTTAATAATTTTGTTCATATATTATCATGTTTGTTTAATGTGTGTTATAATTATATAGGATTAATGAGATCTATCCAATGTGGGGACAATATCCATTTTATCAGAAGAAACATTTGACACCATGAGTCACCCCTCCCCTATTAGGGAATTTTGAGGTATAATAAGAACACTACATAATTTACATAGGACCCTTAAAAGAGTCAAAGGACGATCCTAAATCCACCCCAATCAAAACAATAAATCAATATGGTTTCTAAGATATAAATATAGAGGTATCCCAAAATGTATTTTATCTAAAAAAACATAACTATATTACATTAAAAGTGAAAAAACAAAACAATTAATTGATTGATTAATAAAATTAGAGATAAATCTTTATACTTGGTATTAAATAAAGAATGTTTACTACATTGAATCCATATGATCCTAGACTTTAATTACGGTATTTAATTACTTAATTTGTTGTTTGAATCCGTTTTTTGGAAAATGAAGTGTTTTTTTGGTGTATGGTATGTTTCGGGGGTGTCCCAGGTGGTTGAAAATTGAATTGAGAAGTAAATATTCCTAATAATGTATTGTTCATGGTTATTACAAAGAATCTACAAATCATGAACCGGTATAAGAAAACCTTTTGGCCAAATCTTCTCTCTGTTAGAGGATAGAACATGGGAACCATACGGTTTTCCAAACTATTTGATTGATCCCGTGAGAGCATATGGCTTGGACCCTCTTGTATATTGGGAGATTCATGGTAAGCACACAGTTTGGTCAACCGTGTGGCTAAACCAGGTGGTGCTTAAGAAGTGGGAATTTCTTACATTCCTTTCTCAAATATAAATGTTTATTTCATAATTTTTATTTTTATTTGACCTCCTATATATTGGTTGAAGAAACAAAATACCCCTCATCAGCCTTGAGATATTAAACTAGGATTATTAGGTTTTTGTAGTTCCATTTTGTGAAAATTAAAGCCTCGGGTAAGTCATCAAGTCTATTTCCTTCCATTTTCTATAAAAGGGTTGGTGTATTTTTCTCTCCTTCTAAATCTCTAAAACATTTTTTATAGGGTTTTATTCATCTTGGTGGTTAAGGTGATTTAGTTTGAATGAAGGGATAATATTTAGTGATCACTTTCCAACAGGCATGAAGTAGGTGGTCTTAATGATTTTACCGATGGTATTAGTGTTTTTTATGTGTATATAGTTATGATAATGAACACATTTTCAACAATCTTGTGTCAACGACTAAGGAATATGATTTGGGACTTAGTGTGAGGTGAAAACCCCATTTTTTTACAATATTTGAGTCCATATATGGTTTCATATATGAATTAGGGATACCAACAGGGTATGAAAAATCCTTGGAATTAGTGAGTTGGACGATTGAATATTGAGACACGTAAATGGTGAAAATGAATATGTTATGATTAATAAATTTTTTATGGGTATTATTTAAAATGGGAAATTGAAATGATTATGTGCTAGTTTTCCGAAATTCATAAGGGGCCTTTGAAATAGATTAAATGTCGGGTTTCTGGTCTGATATAATTATAGTTTAAAAATATGAAAATGATGTTTTGAAAGTGGTAAATGTTTTAAAAGGAGGTTTTTGTATCAAGGCGATTTAGGAAGTGTTTTTGGTAATATATTTCAAATGATGATTTGAAATGAGGGTGTGGTCCACCTTTTTGTGAAATTCCATTAAAGAATATTTCAAATTGTTTAAAGTGATAATGAAGAAATTAATGGAATGGTTATGATTATCATAGAGGAATAACCTCATTTGAAAGGGTGGATTTAGGGTTATTTTAAATGATTATGTTTGTTTTATTGTTTTATGAGATGATATGATTTAGTGGTTCATCATGAACTTTTTAAATGAAAATGAAATTGGTAAAAATGATAAATGATTAATAAGTCATGTGGAAAAGAATAAGTGCTATGTGTGGGGGGTAGGACTAAGGCTCCACTCGTCGGTTTGGATAGACTGGTGATCTAGTCCCCAATGAGGTATTGTATGTTTAGGTTATTTTAATGACATTCCCCATCCTTAGGTCGAGTTGGACTGATTCTATAGGCCCCACTATGGAATTGCTTGATTAGATTATGGATTGATTTTCCCCATCCTTCATTTGTGATAGACTGATTCATTATGACCCACCAATGAAAGGCATGGTTTGGGATGTTAGATTGAGTATCTTGGATTCGTATGAATGGATATGATATGGATTCTTGGACTTAAGCTCCAAGGTACATTGTTAAAAAGGAATTGATAAGTGAACTGCCTTTCATGGCTTATAGTGCATGACCCCTTATGATATGTATTAGGCTCTTGGTGAGACCACATCTAGTTTTGTCAGTTGGTTGACCCTAAAGATATTTAAGGATAGACTGGTTAGTTGACAAATTGTTTATATGTGAAACATACCCCTCTTGTTTCTTTTTTATTTATTTTACTTCGATTACCTACATAAAATATTGTATAGACAAAATATTAATTTAGAAAATTTTAGTGGTGGCCTAATGAGTTGTACTCACACCCCACTCAGGTTTCCATGGAACATGGGTAACCAATCAGATGATTCATATTTTTTAGTACAGGTTCAGTACCGAGATTTGTGTTTGGTTTGTGCATGGATTAATGAGTTGGAGAATATGAGTTCCAGACAAGGCTATGGATCTAGTCTGTGTTGTGTATCATTTTAGTATATTTGGTTTTGGAATTTATTTATACGTCTTTTTAACATGTAGTGTATTCATTATATTGTTATAGATTGTTATACTTGGTTACTAATTGGATTTTAATATATGTTTTCCACTTATGATTTAGATAGGTTGTTTTATCTATTGATATTATTTCTTATATTGTATCACTCTAATAAGCATATATATGCTCAAAATATCATCTATATAGACTCACACTACTGGTTAGTATCCTCTAACATATAGGGAGTCGCACCTAAATCCATGTGATGACCTAGATTGGGTCACTAGTTATATTGGATACTAGGCTGGGGATATTACAAAAAAGCCATGTTATTTCTTTATACACCATTGATGGTTGCCTACTGAGTTGTACTCACACCTTTCTTTGGTATCTATTGCACTTGGGTACCCAAGAATGTGATATTTATTTTTTGTATAGGTTCATGATTGGGACCTGGTGTTTGGTTTTTGCGTGGCCTGATGAGTTAGACCCTGGGAGGTTAGGATCAGGTTGGGGATCAAGCCAATTTTTAGGATGCTATGGGTTGTTTTTGTTTCGTAATTTATATTTAAGATTATATTATATGTATCACAATCATTATATCGTTACATCATGTGCTACTTTGTTACTTATTATTAATTTATATATATTGTCCATTTATGGTTCATATTGGTTTTTATATGTTGATACTATTTATATTCTTGTATCACTCTGATAAGATGGTATTGTCTCCCAATTTATCTTTTTATACCTATGATACTAGTTTACAAATTTGGCATATAGGGAAGCATTATAATAGCCATGTGATGACCCATCTAGGGAACAGATTATAGTGGCTACTGGTTCAAGGAAGTTAAAAAGTGGTATCTATGGTGATTTATTTTGTCATTGTATTTAGGGAAAGGTGGAAATTATACTAGGATCATGTCCGGGTTTATCAATTATCTAATTCTACGGTGCCAATATCTCCATGTTCAAGGGAAAACACCAAGTCACTATGGGTGGGAACAGATGTTATGATCTGTGCTTTTACAGTCAATTGATACCTCTACCATGAATAGTGCACTTCGATGTGATGTTATACATTAATGAGTTTTTATCCTGGTATGACAAGAGAGTGTGTGTGAGTTCATGCATGATTGGAAACACAAAGGACTGATAGTTCATCTATATGTATCCTGTGTGTGATAATTTATGTGGACTCACATGTTAATAGCATAATTTCTACCTACCATTTAAGCTTGTGGGTCATTTCTTGTACTAATCGTTAATGATTTTTTATTGAAATATGAATTTTAATAAATATCTTATTTTTGGAAATGTTTGGAAGATAAAATAGTTTTTGAAACTATACATTATTATGTTTTGTAAATGAAAATTTTTTAAATGAGAAACCATGGGTTTTAAAAGTTGTAGTTAAATTAAGAATTGAAGTGGGAAATAATGGATCCTCTAGGGACAATGTGAATGGGTATTCTTAGTGTTGTGATTAGACCATGTGTATGAGTGGTTTCAGTTGTTAGATTGCCCTAGTTTTGATCATTTTTTGGGTTAATGAGATGTTTGGGGATTTTATTTTTGATAAAAGAGGTTTTCTTGTTGTTCCTTCGATAGGGATATGAACTTGGGTTTTGATACGTTGTCCGGTAATGTGGGTGTGATAACCCTTGAGAGTAGTGACTATCTGAGTTTTTTGGATGCTTTTGTTGGTTTCTGGCATGTAGTTCCATATTTTGTGTATTTTTATCCCTGGTGTGAATTCTAGAGTGAATGTTCACTGGGGCGCATTAGATAGAGTGTTCTTTGGATTTGGGGAAGCAGTGCTTCCCGTGAGAAGTGAGTTGTTTGATTTTTAATGTGTATGAATTATAGAGAGAGAGAGAGAGCCAGTGGAATTTTATTCATTTGAATATAGTTTAGGTAGGCAGTATTGTGCGAATTATGAGGTTACGTATGAGATAGGTCGCCCATGGTTGCTAGTTCCCTTTTATGTGTATAGTTCATGATGAATTTATGGACTTTGGTATAGGAATAATTACAGTATTTTTTGGGTGTGTGTTTATCCTAAAGTGATAAGTGATAACATTTAACAGTTTTGGAGATGAAACTCAAGTTGTGGTTCTGAGTCAATGGTATTGGGAATTTGAGGGTAGCCTCATTAGAGGTTATCCCAACATGCATGTTCCTTACAATGTGATGCATGAGTGGTTTCATTATAGGTGGTATCGATTAATAGGTGGTGCCATCGTGTTTTTGGTTAATGTTCATAGGTATTTCTCGGTTTCTATCTCAAGGAGGAATTTTAGTGATTTTAGTTGGTTGTATGGTTTGTTCTAAAAGGATAGATCATTTGGGTCTTTGACCTGTATATTATTCTAATGATTAATAGAGCCCTCGATGTTGATTTTCTATGGAAAAGAAAAGGGTGACCAAAGTGTGGATGGATGATTATTTTATAAAGGTGACACATGGGGTGAGGATGGTCATGTGGTTTGGATTGTTTGTAAAAATGGTTTGGTTATTGGGTGATATGTTGAGAATTCCTTATGGATGATGAGGTAGATGGAAAATGAGGCATGAAATATGAGCAAGCATTAAGTTTGGCCTAGATTTAGTGATGCACTACTTGTGTGATATAGAGTTGGGTTTGGTGTGTTGTCATTGGAAGGAGAAATACATTGATGTCTATATTTGGGCATATAATGGGAAGTAATTATACCCTGAGGGATCACGAAATATGTGGATCAGGATAAGCACATGTAATTATTTTGTGTGATAACAGTTGGAATTGTAGATTATGCATGAAAAAGTTGGTTTATAGATTGGTGTGGTGGTCATTGTGTTTCCCTCTAAATCACTATGGTTGTGGTGTAAAAGTGTTGAAATGGAAATTATTCAAAAGGTAGTGTTGGGTCACAACAGCTTGGTAGTGTATCGTGAGGTGGTATAGATTTTCAGTTAAAAATCACATTCAAGTTGTGATGTGTGGGTGTTAACGAGACATTAGTGGTCAGTAAATCCCAATACGTTCAGAATGTTAAGGTGTCCCTATAGTGGGAGGTGGCATCTGTGATGCATAATTTGTGGTGGAATTATTCAAAAAACTATTAGCATACTTTTAGCTAGTGATGATCAATCCCAATATCATAACATCTTTTCAAGTATACTAATAGATATCAAGATTTATTCCTAAATACGTAAATGTTTTTTTCATTGATATAGAGCCTTAAGGAGGATACATACATGGAGTTGTATATTTGGATATGTTTGGTGGGGAGTACACCATTAACCGGTAGTGGGGCATATCCTTGGGTTGGATTAGATGACGATGAATTCCATGGGTGCCATTTTTGGAATACGGGAATGAGTAGTCAATGAAGTAAGATTTCTAGATCTAGTGGAAGGTGGATGACCACATCCATGTTTTAGGTTTCAACTTGTTATTTAAGCACAATAAGTGGTGGTTGAAATATATTTATGGAAGTAGGGGTAATGACACTCCTATTTTAGGGAGTGATATTTTAGTTATGGATGTATACAGAAGACTGTGGAGTGAATTTTTCATCATTAGGGTGTAGATGAGAACTTTGTGAGGTAAATTATGGGTTCCTTAGGGGAGGAAATGTTAGCCTTGTACAAGGAGGTAGGTCTATACTAACTTTATATTTAGGATCAGTGTGGTTTTAAAATAAATTGTATATTCATATGTTAGAATTGTTGATGGGTATGATAAGACATTACTACAATCAATGGAAATGGAGGGTTTATTTTAGTAACCCATCAGATGTTGGGAACAAACTCATTAGGTATATTTGGTTTACCTTGAAATTAAATTTACTTCATAGGAATCATTCTCATATAAAGAATTGGTAAGCCAACAATGAATACGGTCAATACAGTATGCATCAGCCATGGTAGCTAAAATTAGATATGAAAATGAGTGAAAGTGGTGATATGTAAACTACCTTTAGTGGATGTTTTGAAATGCTAAGTGCATTTCAAAAATGAAAATGAGTTTTTAGTGAAAACTTAGTCTTACTTATTCGATGTGGGGATGACAGTGGTACCTAGTATTGGAGTGTTGATGGGTGATTATGAGCACAATGATGGATGGTAGAGTAATTGGTGCCTTGATGGTGGAGTTTTACCGAAATTTACAAAAGACCCCAGAAGGTGTGTCAGACGATGGTGTCGTGCTTCAAGTGAAAATTCTATATGGGTAGCTGAAAAGGGTAGTACGTCAATAATAGAATATGAGTGTTTTGGTAAAAACTAATTAAGGATTGTTTGAAAAGGTATGGTAAGATGAATGAACATGGTAAGTATAAGCCACCTCCCTATTTATGTTTTAATAAAAAGTCTGTTTAATAAATGCAGGTAAATATGAGAGAGGTCAAGTTGTTATTAGAATATAAATTGATGGTGTATAAATACTCAATCTATGTGGTTTCAAATACATGGATGGATACCTATGATGTGTGGATTTCTCATTGATTTTTGGGAAGGATGAGTTTGGAGACATGTCTTGTATGTTTTGACAGTTTAGTAGGGGTTCTGTTGGTTTCTTTTTTAATGGTCGAGGATCCAAACACTCAGGGATGGTGGCGGTGAGAGAAATTTTATGGAATTGACAAATATAATTTTCTAGTGGTCAGTTGATAATCTGAGCAATGATATGAGTTGTATGGGATCTGGTGAGTTCTATCGTAGTGTTTTAGTTTAGGTAACAAGTGTTGTCTTAGGATTTGATCGGTTGAGTACCAAGAGATGGAGGGTATTCCTTGGTGGTGATTTAGATGTTCAGATATGGAGTGAGTCCATTGGGCCTCATGTTTTGGGCCGATTTAGGATGAGAAATGTGGTTGTAATCTTCATGTTCTTTAGTGATTCTATTCTTGGGTCACCGTTAGAATTTTTGATTCTTGGTGAATTGAAACCATGAAATTTGGGCCATGTGTTGTAGTGAGGATCAGATCGAAGGAGTTCTAAATAGCTCTCCAAACATTGAATAGTGTTTTTTTAATCCTATTATTTTGTTGTTTTTTGATGTTACTAGGACCATAATATTATGATTAAAGAATTTAATGATGAGTTTGAGGTGGATGTGTCATTTTATGGGAATCAGGTTTGTGATTACGGATCACAATGAGGAAACATTCATTGTGGTAGGATTGGTTATTTAGTATGAGTTTGGAAATGGTATGGATGTGTTCAATAGAAAAAATGTAACGCCCCGACCCCAGCTACCCAGAGTCGGTGCATTACTTCGTAACATTGGCATGATCACAGGAAAGATCAAATCTCGAAAGACCGATTGGTTTAGTAGCCTTGGAAACACTAGATATATTCATAAGTTTTACATTACATCATAAAATGAAAAACTACTACAACAACATAATGTTTCCACATTCCACACTATAATCCCCTCATAATATCCCTGTAGGTCATTCATAACTTACATCTTCACATCCTGGGAAAATAAAACATAGAAAAGGGGTGAGCTCAAATGCCCAATAAGGATAACAATATAGCGGAACATTCAAAAATAAGCATAAACATTTAAGGCAATGAATTACTAATACAAAAGCCTTTAAAACATGAACTTCAACATAGTATGGCAAAAGTAAAATGAAATAATGTCATTTACTTGTTCACATGGATATTCTACTAATCGAATAATCACATGCAATATCAATAACCACTTTCATAATGTTGGAATGCATAATGATAAACGTTAATTTCTTTGTCTAGGCCTCATCCCAAGACCTAGGGGTTACTTCTAACCGGAACCCAACCCGGAGTGCCTCTAATAACCGGACACCAACCCGGAGTGCCTCTAATAACCGGACACCAACCCGGAGTGCCTCTAATAACCGGACACCAACCCGGAGGGCATACTTTTACCAGTCCCTAACCTGGAGGGCTTACTTTAACCAGTCCCCAACCTGGAGGGCTTACTTTTACCAGTCCCCAACCTGGAGGGCTTACTTTTACCGGTCCCCAACCCGGAACATACTTGTTTAGCACATTCATCTGAAGAAAAGTTTGAAATATAACATAAACATTCGGATTAAAACTAGCATACGAAATGTCAATAGTTTCACCATAAACTATGAATGGTATAAAATAGCACATCCACAGTCAAACATATCACAAAACCTTCAATACAATATAGAAGTTTTGTATTATAATAAATCAACTTCAAATAAGCGTAAAATCCATTAAAGGATGTTGACATAGATAAAATCAAAACACTTTTTAGAGAAATATCTCTATCTTTTTTTGAAATCATTTAAGAGCCATATAAAATAAAACATTTTCTTGAAAATATTCTTGTAAGCTTGTAAGGAAAGCTTTGATGATTTTATAACGGCGGAAAATAACCGCACCCGCCGTATAAGTAAAAAAAACATTCTTATCTCAATTCTGTCGAAAAGGTTAAAAAGGACCTTGTTTGGAAAACGACGGAAAGATTCCTTTATAAACCTCTTATAAAAATTCAAACAAGGGTATAAATGACTTTAACCCATATTCTTGTAAATAGTAAAAATGTTTTGAAATGCATTTCGAAGAAACATGGATGTGGATGATAAAGAGATCCCAGTAGATTATTACGTATAATACAACCTCGGATAATGAAGAGATTGTGAAATAACCCTTACCTTGTACTTTTCCTTGGTTGGGGTAGGTTAACCTCCTGTATAATGGTGAAATAATTGTTATTAAATTATACAAGAATCATATACATTAATATGATAACATATATGATCTTTTAATATTGATTTGATAATAATATCTTAGTATTAACGTCGTTTCGGGTGTTAACTTACTCATTTTCTTTTATATGTTTTGTTACATAAGTCATGTTTGTTGTATCTTATTCATATCCAGAATGATATCAAGTCCTTAAACATCATTTTTAAATCATTAAATGATAATTATACTTGAATGGATACGATGGAGAATGAATCTCATTGCGTTCGTGGAGACGGTAGTCCGTACGTACGCACGAACGCTACTTCCATTTAATTTTTATTTTAAAAGAATCGAATCCAAATGATACATAGGTATATTACTATTCCAGTATAATATAATATTTTATATATGTTACTTAAGTTCATTAACAACATCCTTTATACGTTCCATGTGTGGTATGAACGAGTCATATCATTTTAAGGGGGCGGTAGTCCGCACTTCCTCAAATGAAATTATCGTATGTATATACAACATGAAACGAATAATAAAATGGAATTACAGAAGCTTATATATAAAATATATATCATTAATATCATATTTAATTGCAGTGCCATCATAATGGCCACCATGAGAGGTGGTAAGATGTATTTGAACAATCATCGTTTCGTGAGGCGTTAGTTTGCCATCCACAGAAACATTATGTTCATCATCCATTAGATGGAGTTGTGTGTATGTGTAGTTTGAATCCTTCTTATAACAACATCCTAGTATATTGTGGATACTGGTGTTGTTACAAAAGAAAGGAAATAAAAAGAGTTTGGGGGTTGAAGAAGCAAAATAAATGAAAATAATTTAAGAGAAATCGTTACCTTTAATTTAGGTAACTCACATTGGTTGGAACCAAAGGACTTGTTGAAATGCTTTCTGCCTAAGGGGAAGATTCAAGGAGGAGGAGAGGGATGTGGGGAGCTTAGTTGGGCAGAGTTTGGACGAGCCAAGTGGCTTGAGAGGTGTGAGGAAAAGAGAAGGAGGAGTGCCCTTTTATAAGAGGGGTGAGGGGCACCTTTGGAAAAGCTAGAAATATTAATTTATAATAAATTCATATTCGGTTTTCAAAGGCTCCAAAGTTGACTATTCAAAGGATGAGGTGGGGATAGGTCGAGAAAAACTCATCCAATAGAATTTAGACAGGTTTGGGTACTTATATTAACCTTATCTTTAAGTATTAACTCTAAGTTAATTAGTTTCACTTTTACAATGTCTCTTTGTATTTTTATATTATATGGTTAATAAACTTACCATATACATCCAAGCGACCCCCAAGTGGTCCATTAATGATTAACCTATCATGATATAAGTCTCTTGGCCGAACCTTAGATTTTTAGGAATTTAATATCAATTAATAATATAATATTTGTTTTAAGAACTCTTTATGTCAATTTTTACACTATTCATTAGTTGATTTTTGTGAAACTCATAACAGATTGATTTCTTCAAAAAAAGTCAATTAAATCAATCCTAATATATCATATTATCCTATAAAATTAGTTTAATTCATTAAAAGTTTCATATTATATTTATTTGGGTATTTATAATATCACTTATTTTAATTTTTCACTATTATATTAATTACTGCATCATCATTGTGTCATTAATAATTTAACTTATTTGATGTCTAAAAATTATAAATAAAATATCATCACGTAGGAAATCGTTTTATCTTTCTAATGAATATTTACAATCGAAAATCCAACATGTATAACCCTATGTAAAAATTGTGCTTCTAAAAAATATATGCTTGTGTCATTTTTGTATTCATTTTAACTTAATTAAAATAGTGTCATTATCACTTACAAGTGGATCCATGGGGTCCCAAAATTGACAAAAAGATGCCCATGGTCGACCATGTATCAACCAATAGGGTTAAGACACGTTTTAGGGTAATTTTGTATTATTATAATATTATGTTTTTTAACCCTTATTTACCGGATTTACCCTTTAACCATGGTAAATAAAATATTTACCGCAGTAATTATTCAAAATGTGTAAAAATAAAAGTTACCTATTTACACAATTTGAACATCCTGATTCCAAATATGGAATCCATTTTCCTAAATTCAAAACACAGAAGTGGCAGAAATTAATTTAAAATTAATTCCCACTGTCAAAACAAAAAGCGTGTTTTTAAGAGATAATAACTATCAAAAGATTGACACTTGTTTATGTTCGGTTTAATTGTAAAATTATGTCCAATGACCAACATTATATTAAGTGGTAAAAATATATTCTAAATATACTTTAAAACCACTCAAATTAATAATTTATCACTATTAATTATTTTGATTAAAAAAGTTGTTTTTAATTAAAATTTAGTAATTTTCACTATTCATCAAAATATAAAAGTTTTCCGAAAAGTACCAAAATTTCACCCTAGGTTAATTTCGATATTCCGAATCCAAAAATGAAGTCCATTTTGAAATATATAATATATATGATTTCAAAAAGTAGGTATTACTATTCATAACAGCTAGTTTGATTGGTTACGGTGTGTGTTAAAACTCGAAGTTGCGTATAACACACGCTACTGTATTATTCAAAGGAAAGCGTACCGTGGAAGCTTGGGATGTTTCATTTTAAATTTTTTGATGTCCCCATTTAGTCAAAATATTTAAAATATTGTATTTAAAAAGGGTTCACTATTAAAATTTGATAAAAGTGCAATACTGAAAATGAATTTGTTCTTGCATTATATCAAGGAAACTCGTAATATGGATTCTAAAATTATAAGGATTATATAAAGTTTAAAATTTAGATAATACTATTCATAACCGCTTTTGAATGGATTATTTTTGTAAGTCATGGTGTGATTGAACTCGGTGTTGCGTGTAGTGCAAGTTATTGAAATTATTTTGAAGAAATAACACACTATGAAATCTTGGGGTGTTACATTCTCCCCTCCTTCAATAAATTGCGTCCTCGCAATTTGAAATTATTTTTCAAAAATAAAAGGTTGAAAATAGAAAATATATTTGTGGGAAAACCCACATCGGAAATTGGGTTACTAAAATTTAGTCTTAATATGAGGAAAAGAGAAATGAAAGGGTCACCACCAAATTATGATCTCGATTAGGAGAACATTGGTGGTAATTAGAGACATATAATTGGAGGAAAAACGTAAATATTTATAGGTAGTGATTGAGGTCATCAATCACAAACAAGTGTAAAATTGAGGTCCTTAAATTCATCAATCTATGATGATTTGAAATACCATCGGTTCAACAAAATATAGGGTATTGGGATAACACATTTTTGACGTTTCAAAATATCTTAGTTGAAATCCCACATCGAAAAATTAATTAATGAGGCCTCTATTTAAAATAAAGAGTGGAAAGTATGAAGATTACCGAAAATAACACATACTAGGGTTCCATGTAGGAAAATATGGATATGGAAGAGAAATCTAACCATCAATTATCTGATGGAGAGTGGTAGAGAACATGGCTATGAAAAGGCCAACAATCCCAAAGCCATAAATTAGTGATGATTTAAGGTACCATCTAGGACAACATTTTTGTTCTAAGTTCCTTTTCTTAATGTTGTGGAATTTATTTATGAGATTGGATAAGATCATAAGGAGATATACTTACTTTATAATTAGAGTTTTATCCATTAATAAATTTCTACCACAAACTCATCTTTCACTTTAAAAGATAATAGAATTAAAAAAAAAATCTATTTACACTATTCGTATAGGGTTCCAAAATAAACGAGTTTATAATTCATCTACAAGATCTTTTAATAAAAACTACATTATTTAATCCAGGACCTATCGTGGGCCAGTGGTAGGTGATACACCCTTGTCGCCCTTCGGTTGCGAGTTCAAGTCTCACAGCCTTGCCGGACGCGACGGGTTGCCGCCCGACTTCCGGGTTGTCCTTTTATGGCAATCCAAAATAATCCAAACAAGAACTATCCAAAATACTTATGTCCAAACTCACAGTCCAACATTTATAAGGAAGGTAAACATAATATAGATCCTTTTTACCCCGTAATAGCATATGAATACCTTTATCATGTGTTACCATATTCCTTATTGATTACATTCATGCTCCCTTATTCCATATAGAATGCTGGATATACTTCATTAATCCAAAAATGTTTTAAGCCCCATCAATGATGGAATATACAAATCATTAATCAGTTCGAAGGTATTCAAGAATATCCAATATAATTTATCCAAAACAATCACATATTATTCCAAAATCACTACCCCAGTATCAGAACTATATTATGATTTATCATTCTCTCAACCATATATTTTCCAAAAATTTATCCTGCTATTGAGTCACTTTTCTTTGTTCCAGACAATCTCATGTCCTTAATGAAATAGTACTGCAGTACAATCCTTATATACTCCATAATTATTATATCAAGTACATTGTTTATACAATACTCAATTGACATAATCAACATAAGAACTCTAATCATTCATCTTCATCTGCGGTAGTATCATAACTTGATTATTATCCAATAACATCATTTGCGGTATAGTCTGATGACTGGGACATAGGTTCGCGTAGTGTCCAAACTCCTTGCAAATGAAGCATTGTACATTTGAAACCATTTTATCACCCTTGCAGTCATGTACTTTGTGCCCTTTTTCTCCACACTTATAACAAACTCCCATTCCTTTCAGGCAAGTTCCAGGGTGTTTCTTCCCACAGTTACCACATATGGGAAAATTCTTCTTTTCCCTCTTCCCTTTATCCATCTTTCTCTCTTCTATCCTTTTCTTCTCTTGCTTCCCTTCAAATCCATAGGACTCAGTAAACTCTTTACTTATCTTATCAACACATGATATTATTTCTTCATATGATGATAATACATGGGAGACTATTTCTCTTATAAATTCTGTCTTAAGACCATAAAATATATGATCCTTCTTTCTCTTTGTATCATGTGCATTGCTAGAGTTCCCATTCCTTCTACTGGGCGCCATTTCTAAACAATGGCATAAACAAGATCAGTTTATGAATCAAAATACATAATCCCATACTTATAAAACACGTAACATAAATTGAACTATTTATGGATATAATCCATAATCATAAAAATGTTTTCTTTGAGGAAGTATATACTCATAAACCCTTCATAATGATTTGTAAAGAAAATGAGAGTTATCCTAAGCATATCCCCCGGGAGTGTCGTAACCAAGAGTGCAGCAAGGCCTGTTGTCGTGCACCAGTTCCCGTTCGAGTCTAGCTCAAAGCGGTGTTTTCGGGTTTTAACCCTAGGTACATCTGTGCCAGAGCCGCCTCTACCTGCTCGTATCCAGACATGGATGTATTGCTCGGAAAACTCACAAAATCTCTACAATACCAAAATTCTAGGAAGTTCTTCTATACTAATCCTCAAAGTTCATCTTAGGTCTACGTGCTCTAATCAGAGTTTATCTAAATCTAGCTTCCAAGGTTTGTACTAAACTTCCTCTGATACCAACTGTAACGCCCCGACCCCAGCTACCCAGAGTCGGTGCATTACTTCGTAACATTGGCATGATCACAGGAAAGATCAAATCTCGAAAGACCGATTGGTTTAGTAGCCTTGGAAACACTAGATATATTCATAAGTTTTACATTACATCATAAAATGAAAAACTACTACAACAACATAATGTTTCCACATTCCACACTATAATCCCCTCATAATATCCCTGTAGGTCATTCATAACTTACATCTTCACATCCTGGGAAAATAAAACATAGAAAAGGGGTGAGCTCAAATGCCCAGTAAGGATAACAATATAGCGGAACATTCAAAAATAAGCATAAACATTTAAGGCAATGAATTACTAAAACAAAAGCCTTTAAAACATGAACTTCAACATAGTATGGCAAAAGTAAAATGAAATAATGTCATTTACTTGTTCACATGGATATTCTACTAATCGAATAATCACATGAAATATCAATAACCACTTTCATAATGTTGGAATGCATAATGCTAAACGTTAATTTCTTTGTCTAGGCCTCATCCCAAGACCTAGGGGTTACTTCTAACCGGAACCCAACCCGGAGTGCCTCTAATAACCGGACACCAACCCGGAGTGCCTCTAATAACCGGACACCAACCCGGAGTGCCTCTAATAACCGGACACCAACCCGGAGGGCATACATTTACCAGTCCCTAACCTGGAGGGCTTACTTTAACCAGTCCCCAACCTGGAGGGCTTACTTTTACCAGTCCCCAACCTGGAGGGCTTACTTTTACCGGTCCCCAACCCGGAACATACTTGTTTAGCACATTCATCTGAAGAAAAGTTTGAAATATAACATAAACATTCGGATTAAAACTAGCATACGAAATGTCAATAGTTTCACCATAAACTATGAATGGTATAAAATAGCACATCCACAGTAAAACATATCACAAAACCTTCAATACAATATAGAAGTTTTGTATTATAATAAATCAACTTCAAATAAGCGTAAAATCCATTAAAGGATGTTGACATAGATGAAATCAAAACACTTTTTAGAGAAATATCTCTTTCTTTTTTTGAAATCATTTAAGAGCCATATAAAATAAAACATTTTCTTGAAAATATTCTTGTAAGCTTGTAAGGAAAGCTTTGACGATTTTATAACGGCGGAAAATAACCACACCCGCCGTATAAGTAAAAAAAACATTCTTATCTCAATTCTGTCGAAAAGGTTAAAAAGGACCTTGTTTTGAAAACGACGGAAAGATTCCTTTATAAACCTCTTATAAAAATTCAAACAAGGGTATAAATGACTTTAACCCATATTCTTGTAAATAGTAAAAAAAATTTGAAATACATTTCGAAGAAACATGGATGTGGATGATAAAGAGATCCCAGTAGATTATTACGTATAATACAACCTCGGATAATGAAGAGATTGTGAAATAACCCTTACCTTGTACTTTTCCTTGGTTGGGGTAGGTTAACCTCCTGTATAATGGTGAAATAATTGTTATTAAATTATACAAGAATCATATACATTAATATGATATCATATATGATCTTTTAATATTGATTTGATAATAATATCTTAGTATTAACGTCGTTTCGGGTGTTAACTTACTCATTTTCTTTTATATGTTTTGTTACATAAGTCATGTTTGTTGTATCTTATTCATATCCAGAATGATATCAAGTCCTTAAACATCATTTTTAAATCATTAAATGATAATTATACTTGAATGGATACGATGGAGAATGAATCTCATTGCGTTCGTGGAGACGGTAGTCCGTACGTACGCACGAACGCTACTTCCATTTAATTTTTATTTTAAAAGAATCGAATCCAAATGATACATAGGTATATTACTATTCCAGTATAATATAATATTTTATATATGTTACTTAAGTTCATTAACACCATCCTTTATACGTTCCATGTGTGGTATGAACGAGTCATATCATTTTAAGGGGGCGGTAGTCCGCACTTCCTCAAATGAAATTATCGTATGTATATACAACATGAAACGAATAATAAAATGGAATTACAGAAGCTTATATATAAAATATATATCATTAATATCATATTTAATTGCAGTGCCATCATAATGGCCACCATGAGAGGTGGTAAGATGTATTTGAACAATCATCGTTTCGTGAGGCGTTAGTTTGCCATCTACAGAAACATTATGTTCATCATCCATTAGATGGAGTTGTGTGTATGTGTAGTTTGAATCCTTCTTATAACAACATCCTAGTATATTGTGGATACTGGTGTTGTTACAAAAGAAAGGAAATAAAAAGATTTTGGGGGTTGAAGAAGCAAAATAAATGAAAATAATTTAAGAGAAATCGTTACCTTTAATTTAGGTAACTCACTTTGGTTGGAACCAAAGGACTTGTTGAAATGCTTTCTGCCTAAGGGGAAGATTCAAGGAGGAGGAGAGGGATGTGGGGAGCTTAGTTGGGTAGAGTTTGGACGAGCCAAGTGGCTTGAGAGGTGTGAGGAAAAGAGAAGGAGGAGTGCCCTTTTATAAGAGGGGTGAGGGGCACCTTTGGAAAAGCTAGAAATATTAATTTATAATAAATTCATATTCGGTTTTCAAAGGCTCCAAAGTTGACTATTCAAAGGATGAGGTGGGGATAGGTCGAAAAAAACTCATCCAATAGAATTTAGACAGGTTTGGGTACTTATATTAACCTTATCTTTAAGTATTAACTCTAAGTTAATTAGTTTCACTTTTACAATGTCTCTTTGTATTTTTATATTATATGGTTAATAAACTTATCATATACATCCAAGCGACCCCCAAGTGGTCCATTAATGATTAAACTATCATGATATAAGTCTCTTGGCCGAACCTTAGATTTTTAGGAATTTAATATCAATTAATAATATAATATTTGTTTTAAGAACTCTTTTATGTCAATTTTTACACTATTCATTAGTTGATTTTTGTGAAACTCATAACAGATTGATTTCTTCAAAAAAAGTCAATTAAATCAATCCTAATATATCATATTATCCTATAAAATTAGTTTAATTCATTAAAAGTTTCATATTATATTTATTTGGGTATTTATAATATCACTTATTTTAATTTTTCACTATTATATTAATTACTGCATCATCATTGTGTCATTAATAATTTAACTTATTTGATGTCTAAAAATTATAAATAAAATATCATCATGTAGTAAATCGTTTTAGCTTTCTAATGAATATTTACAATCGAAAATCCAACATGTATAACCCTATGTAAAAAGTGTTCTTCTAAAAAATATATGCTTGTGTCATTTTTGTATTCATTTTAACTTAATTAAAATAAAGTGTCATTATCACTTACAAGTGGATCCATGGGGTCCCAAAATTGACACAAAGATGCCCATGGTCGACCATGTATCAACCAATAGGGTTAAGACACGTTTTAGGGTAATTTTGTATTATTATAATATTATTATTTTTTAACCCTTATTTACCGGATTTACCCTTTAACCATGGTAAATAAAATATTTACCGCAGTAATTATTCAAAATGTGTAAAAATAAAAGTTACCTATTTACACAATTTGAACATCCTGATTCCAAATATGGAATCCATTTTCCTAAATTCAAAACACAGAAGTGGCAGAAATTAATTTAAAATTAATTCCCGCTGTCAAAACAAAAAGCGTGTTTTTAAGAGATAATAACTATCAAAAGATTGACACTTGTTTATGTTCGGTTTAATTGTAAAATTATGTCCAATGACCAACATTATATTAAGTGGTAAAAATATATTCTAAATATACTTTAAAACCACTCAAATTAATAATTTATCACTATTAATTATTTTGATTAAAAAAGTTGTTTTTAATTAAAATTTAGTAATTTTCACTATTCATCAAAATATAAAAGTTTTCCGAAAAGTACCAAAATTTCACCCTAGGTTAATTTCGATATTCCGAATCCAAAAATGAAGTCCATTTTGAAATATATAATATATATGATTTCAAAAAGTAGGTATTACTATTCATAACAGCTAGTTTGATTGGTTACGGTGTGTGTTAAAACTCGAAGTTGCGTATAACACACGCTACTGTATTATTCAAAGGAAAGCGTACCGTGGAAGCTTGGGATGTTTCATTTTAAATTTTTTGATGTCCCCATTTAGTCAAAATATTTAAAATATTGTATTTAAAAAGGGTTCACTATTAAAATTTGATAAAAGTGCAATACTGAAAATGAATTTGTTCTTGCATTATATCAAGGAAACTCATAATATGGATTCTAAAATTATAAGGATTATATAAAGTTTAAAATTTAGATAATACTATTCATAACCGCTTTTGAATGGATTATTTTTGTAAGTCATGGTGTGATTGAACTCGGTGTTGCGTGTAGTGCAAGTTATTGAATTATTTTGAAGAAATAACACACTATGAAATCTTGGGGTGTTACAAAAAATATGAGATAATGGTTTTTAGGTGGTCCCCATGTCCCATCCATTTTCCTTGAATTGTCTGTATGGTTTGGAAGTGTGGCTCGCGGACAAATCGTTATAAGGTTTGCAGGTTGTACGATCTATACTTTTCATAGAGGTATGCATTTGTTTTAAATTTAAGTTTAACTTACATTATTTTGGTTAATGAAGTTTTTCATGGATGTATGTTAAGTTTTTAGGGGTGTACTGGGGGTTCAGGAATGAAAAAAGAAGGAAATATTCCAAACTATGTGCAGTGCATGGTTGGAACACGATTAGTATTAACCGTGATCCTGGCCAGGGAAACCATGCACACATAACTCCTCTCACATAAAGTCTATAACAAGGGAACCACATGATTTTCCAACACAGGTGGGGTAGTCTAATAGACTATGCATCTTGGCCCCTCTTGGACATAGGGATCCTCATGGTTGTCACATAGTTTTGCGAACTGTGTTGCTAAATCGTGAGATCATTAAAAAGTTATAATTTTCCATTTTTCTCACTTAAGATTAAATGTTTCTTCCTCTATTTTCCTCCCATTATACCCCCTCCATATTCAGTGACAAACCAGTAGCCTCCTCATCCTACATGGGTAAATCTATATCAATTATTAGGAGTTTAGAGTGCCATTTAGTGTAAATCGTAGCTCAGGTAAGTCTCCGACTTTATTTCCACCCATTTTTTGGAATTGTCTTAATGTGTTTTTTCCTCTCATTTTAAATCTATAAACTATTGTTTTATATATGGTGATTTTTTCTAAGAGGTTGGGGACAATTTATATAGAATTAGGTGATAATATTAAGTGGGTGGTTCCAAACATGAATGAGGCAGGTGGTCATAAAGATTTTACCTCATAGTCTCAATGTGTTTTATGTGTATGTGGTTATGACAATGTACTACTTTGCTACATTTTTCAGACATTTGATAAGGAATGTATTTTTAGACTTAGTGGGAGGTTTGAAACCCTTTTTCCTCATTGGGTTCATTGATGATTTTTTATGTGATTTAAGGCTACCCATGGGGTATTCCAAAAATGTTGAAATGGTGAGTTGAACATGTTAACATTGAGATAGAGAAATTATTAAAATGAGTAAGTTATGATGGATAAATTAGTTATTGTGTATGTAAAAAGGGGAAAATGAAATTATTATGTGGTAGTTTTGTGAGACTCCTAATTTAATATTGAAATGGTTTGAATTATTTTAATGGATCTTGTCCTTTTATTATTTTAAAAGTATAATATTATGTATTAAAAGTGGTAAATGTTATAATAGGATGTGTTGGCCTCATGGTGACTTAAGAAGTGGGTTTCATTATAAATTTTAAATAGTGATTTCAAATGAGGGTGTGTTCCCAAATTTCAGAAAAAATTGATTAATTATTATTTAATGGGGCTAAAATTGGTAATGAAGGCCATAATAGCATGTTTTAGATTTTTTAAAAATGAAGACCCTCATTTAAAAGGGTGGATTCAAGGTGATTTCAAATGTGTATTTTGGTTTTTGTGTTTTATACCTTGGTGTGAGGATTTGGTACTCTACGAACTTGGATAATGAAATGAAAAATTATAGATATGATAAAACTATAATAAGGAATGTGAACATGAATAAGTTGTTTTTTTGGGTGATTGGACTGAGGATCCACTCAACGAGTCTGGCTAGACTAATTATCTAGGACCGATTGAGGTATTGTATGATTTGGATGTTGGATTGATTCTCCCCATAATTGTGTGAGGCTAAACTTATTCTCCTGGAAAATATTTGTAATTTTATAATGAGGATATTGGATTGATTCTCACCATACTTAGGTCAGGATGGATAGATCCTCTATGCCCCAATAATGCATGTCTTGGTTTGGATGTCGCACTAATGCTCTAGGATCTCTATGAATGGATATGCCATTGGTTCTTAGACTAATACTCCATGTTATGTGGATACAATTCAATTGATAAGTGAATTAACTCTTGTGAACAAAATTTTGTGACCCCTTATGCTATAGAATAGGTTTATGGTGTGACTAGAGATAGTTTTGTTGGTTTTTTGACCTTAGGGATCTTCAAGGAAAAAATAGTTATTTAACAAATTGTTTTAATGTGAAATATGCATCCCTTGTTTCTTGATTATTTATTACACATTTATTACCTGCATACACTATTGTATAAACTATATATTGCATTAAACATTATTATAGGTGACCTACTAAATTTTACTCACACCTTTCTCAGGTCTCAATGGCACTTGTGTGCCAAAAAAGATACTACTTTTATTCCAGTACATGTTTAGGATAGGGACACGGGGTTTGGTTTAAGCGTGGGATAATGAGTAAGCGCATGAGAGGTATAGACTAGGTTGGCAATCAGTTCCATGTTTGGGATCATTTGTGTATTTTTTGTTTTCAAATTTATTTGTATGATTTTCTTATTTAGAGTGTAATCATCATATTTTTATATCATGTGCAACTTGGTTACATATTGTGTTTTCTTATTTGTTTCCTATTTATGTCTCAAATTGGTTCTTTGAATTGTTGATGTTATTTTTTCTATGTTATCACTCTTATAAGAAGGTATAGTCTCCCCAACATATCTATATAGACCCTCACTTCTTGTAAATAGCCTTTGATGTACGAGGAGGCACACCTGAGGTCATGTAACAACTGACTCGGGGCACCAGTTATAGTGGCCACTAGGCTGTGTATGTTAAAAATGAATCTTTATCCATATATGTATTTTTTAATAAATATATCACAATTAATTATACCATATTGTTTTCTAATATATTATTTTTCATTTCACTCTTCACCTAACTCACCACTCCATATGAACTCTAATTTTTTATTATATTAGAAATCTCTGTCTCTTTTATATTTTTGGATCACCACATTTGATATTATTTTTAAATATATAATTAATCTACAAAATATTTAAATTATTATTTATTAGTATGTTTAATGATTTTTTAATTGTCTATAGAGAAATAATAATTATTTAATCTATTATATTTCACCATCCCATTGAATTTATAAGGCTTCAATAACAAAATATGACTATATTTCATTCGAAAGAATCACACCACACCTTTATTTGATATTTGAAAATGAAAATCATAATATTTTATATATTATTGACCTTGACATATTTTATATTGGTATAACTATCTCATCCTATACGGTATATGATTATTCGTATTATTTGATCAAAAAACTTGATAATTAAAGGTCTTTAGTCTATTATAAAATGACCACCATAAATAATCATATTTCATAACCTAAATATGAAATTGAATAGATTATAAAAATTATCTCTTAATATTCATAATCATTTTATCAATTTTGTTTAGCAATAATGTTGTGAAAATAATGTTTCCGTATAAATGACCCTCTATTTCCACATTTGGACAGCTGTCAAAGGGTGTAAATCCAACTTCAAAATTGATTTCAATGTAAAAATCTTCACCATCCAAAATAACTATGGTGATTTTATAAGTGGAATGGAAAATATCTTTTCAATATATATTATATTTATAATTATATATATTATTAAAATTTAATGTAACCAATCATTATTTGTTTACTTTTAGATCCATCGAAGAAAATTTTCACTTTCATGATTTGTCTGAATTTTTTATCTTCTTTTACGTTCTAGTGTGTTAGAATCCTACATATTAAATATTTTATTTGGACACTTTCACATATGATGTGAAACACAAGATATGTTATTTTACTTTTCTCTTAGATGTAATATCCATTTGTCTTAGGTACACTATATATAAAAATTAGTGAACATATTATACATCCCGAAATTAATGGCCATGTCCATTCCCAAATCTTTCCCTAGAGACCTCATGATACACATCTAAATAGGTTCACATAATTATAATAACTATCTTATTTTGGTACACCTAAATACTCATGGATCCTTATTATGAACCATAAAACATGAAAATATGTTAATAGTTTCTTGAAATAAATCACATTCATGTTACCAACTCTATATCGTGTTTTCTATATTTAAGACTTCATCAATTTCATTTTAACATAGTTCATAGTCAAAGTGACAATAAACCTATATAATCATATAATTTCACCATGAATGATTTGAATTTTTCTTCTTCTAAGTAATAATAATTTTAAAAACATGTTCTATATTTCATTAAATTTATAAATCATATTCAGTGTTATTTTTACCTTGATATAAATAAACCCTTAACTTTACAACAACATTTTTTTATATGAGATGATTCTGGTTTTCATATTTATCTTTTTTAAGTCATTATAATTACAAAAATTATCATCATCCAAAATTACACACATCCTTTCCCTTTTATTATTTTAATTTCGTATTTGTCATCCTAATATTGATATTTTAAAATAAATCTTGAATAACTATCATGAATATTTTTATATCCATTTTACTGGAATCACATCCCTATTCTATTTGAAATCATGGGAAAAATTTTAAATAATAATATATTGACCTCACACACTCCATTTTTTGTTTATAATTACTACTGATTTAGTATAAGGAGATGTTTAAAAAAATCTAGTAATTCATGTGAAATTTATATAAGAATATTTCCAAGAAACACATTTTTACATGATTTCAAAATGATATATCTAATAATTTATGAATTTAACATCAATGATTATAAATTGATAATTGTTTTACCTTATTTACTAAAAAGTTGTATATTCTTCATAAAAAGATAAAAAGGAATGTATTCCAAAATAGAAGACTAATTTTTTTTAAAAACTGTTATGCACGAATTAAAATAAAAAAACATTATAGAAGAAAATGAATGATTGAAAATTAGTTCTTATAAGTGGTCTTGAAAATTATATAATATAAGGATTATAACATTCTAGAAGTATGTTTTTAAAAAATTATCCATCTATCTTGTCTCAATATTTTATAAATAGGTATGAAATTAGAAGAAAAAAATATTAAATAGATTGTAAAAAAAAGAAGACAAATGTTAATGGAAAACCCATAAGAGAACAAATATATATGATATATTTATATATAATCAATAAAAGATAACGAATACATTAATAGGTAATAATATCGAGAAAGAATGGATTGATATGGAAAAAAGTCACAAAAATATTAATATTTTATAATTATTCATTTTTTTTATTACAAGGAGTACCAATTATAGCTAGAATAACCATTTTGGATTAGTTTATATAGAAAATTAAAATTTCATAACTAAGTTTGACAACTAAGAAAATTTATTATCTAATTACCCATATAATTTAAATATAATAATTTTAATAATAAATATATATTTTCAAGATGGTATATAAGTTCAAATACTTTGGAAATGAAATCGAGACCTCTTGAATACATTCCTTGAGTGAATTTATAATTACATAAATAAGAAATTTCTATCTATATCCCTCTATTAATGAATATTGTAAATGAAAATGTTCTTCATGTTTGATTTTATTACTCATTTTTTCATGGAATTAATTTGGTATACGCACATAGTGTTAGGTATACATTCTTAATCATTAGGCCCCTATTGTTTGGGGAATTAGTATTGAATTTTCCATTCATTACATGAAGTGAAAATATTCTTATTTGTTATATTTTTTAAATTAATTTTCAATATTAAATTTCAGTATCTGTTTCTATGACTTTGTTATTAAATTATTTATTTATTTTCCATGTTTGTACTCTTTGTTTAGGGATGCCAAATATAATGGTTTTTGGTGAATTAAGAGTCCTTGTGTATTAAATGACCTAAATAGTTCCATTTTCACGAAAATATACAAGAACAACATGTGTGAATCAATTCTCAATAAATGAAATTTAAGACAAATAAAAAAATTAGGCTTTAATACATACAATCATTAATATGATGATGTGTAACGAAAAATAATACATAATCTAGAGTATTAATAAAATAAAATAATATAGGAATTGATCAAAATATGCATCCATTGTTGTCAAGACCTGAACTGTACCGGGGATCGAGCCGCAACTGCCCCTAGCCTGCCTCTATAGTCGAGGGGCTAGCGACTAGTGCCGAAGTCACAACAATCTAGGGGATGCCTTTGCCTAAGAAACTGTACACACACACACACACAGCTAACTCAATGAAAAAGTGTAGGAAAAAAAAGAGAGATACAACTCTGTTACAAAAGGGAAACCAACATACATGCACCGAACTCTAACCAATACAAGTAAAGATGGAAAGTGGACTGAAAAGTCAACTGAAGAGAAAAAGGGGGAAAACACGCACCCTACCAGAAAGGTGAAAAAACTCGGAAATAGGTAAAACGAATGTAAACCGCTGGTGAGTCTTACACCTAGAAATCCTCCTATGACCACTGAACGCAGCCCAAGATTTTGTGTCCTCTATGCTCCTCCGTAGTCTTGATCGACCTATCTGTCATCTGCAAGGGCACACCAAGTGTGGGCAAAGCCCAAGATGGGGTGAGTATAAAGATACACATTAGGATGCCCCGAAAGCTCAAGGGAGTAAAAAAGGAGGTACTAAAATGATGAGTATTAGATAGAACAGAGAATAGTTCAAGAGTACAAAAGAGAGAGTGCAGCTCAACACAAAAAAGGAGGGAAGTAGACTCGTCCAATCCAAGATGAGCTAGACACGGAAAGCACGTGGCATACCGTACAAATCTTCGCCCATGCTGGAAGGAGAGTAACTATACCTAAGGAGTGGGAACAAAAGTAGTGTGTATATATATCCTCAACAATAAACCTGAATGATTGTGTAAGGGGATCTCTATCCTCAAACTCAGACTAAGAGAAATCACAAACAGTTCAACGGATATCCATGACTGATTCCCAATAGTCCCGCATGTCAAAGTTTCCTCATCGCTAAACCGTACAACCAACTTTCCCACTCCGGTAATCACAAAGAAAAGTCACTAACTAACATCATAAAAAGACAGAGTCTAAAAGAAGTCATTGGGTAAACCACTGCCCACCCCCGTTGGAGGGAAAACCCTAAGAGGTCATCAGGTAACCCACTGCATAGCCCCGATGGAGGGTAAACCACAAGAGGTCTTCAGGTAACCCACTGCCCAGCCCCCTGGCGGTTAAACCACAAAAGGTCGTCAGGTAACCCACTACCCAGCCCCACTGAAGTGAAAACCATAAAAAGTCATTGGGTAACCCACTGCCCAGCCCCACATGAGGGAAAACCCTAAGGTCAATGGGTAACCCACTTCGTAGCCCCGCTGGAGTGCAAACCTAGAACTGGTCCGATAACTCTGCACTGCCTATGCTATCACTGGGTGTCACTAACACCGCTACCGTGGGTAGGTTCGGAGTTCATCAAAGGAACCACCGACCAACACGCTTTCATGTTTCCAAATTTAATGAGATCTCAAAAAAGAGCATCCACTCTCCCAAACAGATTACACCATTGTAATCCTCGTGAAAAAACACGTGATATGGACTATTACCTTACTGGAAATGGATCCCGATGGAAAAGTTATTCAACACTGCTTTATGCCTATACGATATCTCGTGGGGCCCTCAAATCATCCTCGAAAGTGGTCGGGTGAACTGCACCACCACGATGCTCTCAGAACAACATGCCAAAAAAACTACTCATACGCCCCAAACATACGTTAGATGAAGAAGGTGTAGTACGCTGCACACAGCTTAATAGACGGCCCGTGGGGCCCACACCTCAACTACTGCTTCAACGCCTGAAGCCACCCAGGCCAACTTTGTCTCGATACCAGGGTCACTACACCACTGATGGCGCCTAAAACAGACTCTGAATGCTGAAGATGCAACTCCTCGCCTTATATGCATATAGGTCCCTGTAGGGCCCACAACTAAACCCTGAAACACGTCACGCAGATCGTACCATTACGTCCCTTACAAATGACCACGCAGCATAGGCTATCCATTTTCCCTGAAAGGACTTATGTAGCATAAGTTGTAAAAACACAGCATATGTCCGAAATCCGTCTCGTGGGGACCATGCCTCGATCCCGAATTAAAGCGGGCAGAGTGTGTCATTGCAATCCTCTCAGAAGAACACTGAGAAATGAGTACTCAAACACCCCAAACAGATGTCAGGTGAAAAAGTGATGTTTCACCGTAAAACATGTGAACTAGTCCCTGTGGGGCCCACACCATGTATCCAACCCGAACGCTTCAGATTACATCTCAAAAAGACCACACGAGGACTGTGGTCATGTTGCTACTGACGGAGCATCAATCAGACATCCCATGAAACTGTTAGGTCCGACGCAAGAATAATTACTTAATACAATAATTAATTAATTATTCACATTAATCATTTCATGCCTTCGTGCAACGAAACCATACAACAATGGTTCTGAACCAACTTTGGAAGGACCATCTCAACTCTAGGACCACAGTGCCTCTAACGGTGCGTCCAACAGACATTCGGCTCGTGCGTACGTCTGTTGTATCCTTTAATTATAATTTAATATTATTAAATTAAAGTATTCTGGGTCATCCGTCTTCAGGTGCAGAACCCAAAAACCCCAAAAAATACTTCAAAAATTTTGTCTCGTTATCACGTACCTATAGCCATAGACAGCTCATCAAACGAACACAATGTTTGGAAAATCCCCCCCCCCCGAACTCAAGGGGGCCCAACCAAGACGGTTCTCCTGGGTCGGCCCAGTCCGAACCGCCGGCCCGCAGCCTAGCCACAGGTCTAGAATGACTTGCCGCTGCCTGCTCCTGCCACACCAGACCCCACAGGTCCGGTTCTCCCCAGCAGATCGTCTTTTGTCTGGTCTCCACGTTGTGCCAGCTGGACCCGCACTTTGCCGGTCCTTGTCCGCGGCGCACCCCTGAGGTCAGCACCTCAGGGTTCCTCCTAAGGGCGAAAACCTGAGGGAGATTCCCCTATCAACGTCATCTTGTGGAGCCCACCACCACGTCCCATGATACCCTCAGCACTGCTTGGCTCCCCTGCTACACCTCTCCTCTGATGCCCCACACCCCCTATTCACCGCCGACACCGTAGCCGCCTCACGCAGGCCCACCGAACACCGCGGCCCCCATGGCCTTCTTGGCTTCTCTGCAGAAAACCATCGCACTGCACCGGCTGCACCCGATGGCGCCACCTCATCTGAAACCCCTGAACGCAACTGTTTCTATATGCCAGACATCCGGCCACCGCCCCAGTAGCGTCTGCTCCCTATCGTCAATCTGAAAATGATTGGCGCATCTGAAAATTAGGACGAAGGATGCGCAAGAAAGAGAATTAAAATGGGGCTCGGGCGTGGGCCGTGTTGGTTCGACCAACACCCAAATTCAAAATTTACAAAATTAAAATGAAAAGCTTTGGTGAATTTTTTTATGAAATCAATGATGGTGCGAAATTTAACAAGATTCCTACCTTAATCCGGCCGTTCGATGTTGGTGACGCGTCCGCTGCGATCCCGCCTCAATCCACCGGAGATCGCTCTTCGATTCGGTGAAGAACGATGAATTACGATTGAGAGAGATAAAGAGAGAGAGAGAGATCATGGGTGTCAGAGAGAGAGTGTGTGAAATAGAGTTCTCCCTTAACCCTAATGACCTAATCTCTATTTATAGGGATCCCACTCAGCGTAGAATCCAAATTCACCGTGCCCTCCAATTTTACGTTGTGCCTAGGAAAAACGCCCCGTTTCGAACTCAACAGAAGTCTCAGATTTCAATTCTAAGGCTTCAATCGAATTTTATTCGAAAAGAACACCAGTGATAAAAATCACTATGCCATTATTTCAAAAATGACATTTTTCCCCTGGGTGACATCTCTCAAAGTAGGCCCGTGCCCGCAACATTTACGCCCCTCCTAGTGAAAAAATAATGCTCCGGATGCAACTGTGCCCTTATATTTCCGATCTGAGCTACCTTATAGGAGAAAAGACAACCCCGGCATATGAATAGTATAAAAACACTTAAAAATTCTATAAAATTTATTCTAGGCTCATCGGGCCTCTGAATTGCACACCATCTTCGCGCCTAGCTCTAGAATCATATGTAGAAATATTCCAATGTCTTAGAGGGAAAAAACTAAGACTCTAAATCCTTACCTCCTTCAAGATTTTTATCCTTGAAAATCAAAACTAGGAAATACAAATCGGGATACAGAGCTCACACCTAGCTCTCCCACTCCCAAGAAAACTTGCACAACACCATGTTGGCACAACATGCAAACCAAAGGGATGGTTCGTACTCAGAAGATATTCTAATCTCGAGGACATGTGTAGGAATACACATGCACATCATCAGTTGGGCCACGTGGAAGACATCGTGCAACCACTCCTACTTTTGGGAGGGTTGGGAAAGATGGTAGGCAACCTATTATCTGCTTGCACGATTCTCAAACAGCCTAATGAAACTCAGGGACATCCACGGACCAACTTCTACATTCCACGTCATGACCGAAATCATGGTTTGTTTTTAGAACATGGTCTCATGATTCCCTCCTTTAGAATACCCCTCTGGTAAAACACACAAGGATATCCAGTCACCCAACTCCTCGTAGTCAGTGCATCACAACCGAGACTCTCTTACATGCTCAAAAAGCAGATGAGTCAACACAATCGACTGCTTAAAATCCATGCCATCCTATAGAAACTACAGCAAGCACCATCGTCCCAGGTTTAAGTCTCTCTGGGTGGGGACACACCTAATAAACTGGTGGTCTGAGAAAACCACAATGTTCTCTCCTAGAAGATAGTGTCTTCACATTCTCAGGGAAAAAGACTACCACCCCTAGTACCACATAGTGAAGCGCGTAGTTATGTTTATGGGTTTTCCATCACCAAACCTATAATTGATAATGGTATCATGAATGACATTTATCATATAAGGTACCAATGAATAGGGCAGGCGAGCAAACTCATCCAGCCGTAGGAGGCTAGACACAGAAGGCACATGGCATACCCCACATTTCATTTCCCCTCTCGGGTGGAGAGTAATCCGCAAAACATGCACTCTACCAAACCCACTAGTGGAACCTCATGAAAAGTGAGTTCAAGCATAAAATCCCCACTAGCATATCTAGAACCTGCTCTAACACTCCACGGCACAACCCCTCCATAAAGGCACTTGTCAAAGGGACTCATCCACTGCACCTTAATACTATCTTCTTTGGGTGGTAATATCTCTCCCTCATGGTTTTGATCGCATCAAAAAAATGTGTTTCAGTGGGGGGAAGGACCCCTCTTTCCCATTCATTCAATGCTACATCGGACAACACCAACACAAGGTTCCACTGATTCCCTTCATCACCCTCAGTAACCCCTTGAACAAGGAGTTATATGAAAAGAGTACCTTAAGCAGTGTATAACATGTTCTACTGAGAAAACTAGAAAAATACATAGAGCATACCTCTTATCATCATATGCATTGAAAGAATTTAGACATCCATAGCACACAGCCACCCACATCCCTGTCTGTCAGCTCCCCGAGCTTGACATGGGACACCTAGTGGTGGTAGAAGGACCTCAAAACGTCGTCCACCAACCATCATTCCACTTCTTTTCTGCCAAAACTGCTGCCCAGGGGACCCCCCCAGTCCTCACCAGGGGGTCCTCTGATCACAACACTACAACTATCATGGTGGTGCATCTACCAACTCTCTGGAAAACACAGCACATTTGTTCAAGTAGTCTCACGACATGTGTCACCGCACATCATAACCATAGAACTAGAACTCACTAGGCTGTCTCGGTGCTCTATGCTGCCCCCCGGACCATGCTCCTGATTCTCATCAAGGGTATACTTCCGGCGTCGAGTCCTTGACAATCGAAGTCCCTCTGTAAGAAATTCCTCTATCACCAGTGCTTGCTCCAGCACCCTGAGATGGATGAGGATTCACAATGGTACTACGCTGGAACGACTCTCCTCTACAAGGATCTCACTCAAACATCTATTCTCGGAATATTACATTATAGACCATGTCTAAAGAGTACTGAGTAAGGTCTGCGAACCTATTCATGTACCCAAACACTGCCATCACTCCCCACTGAAGCTCCAATAGCTCCCGAAACCCCAAAAACCATAAGTAAGAGGGGTAGTACTCCTCACTAAATAGCTGCTAGAAGTTATCCCATGAGATTACCGACTCATCGTGTATATGATTAACCTTGGATCTACTAATTCCATACTGTTTGGTGGAATGACTGGCTATCAAATCCACTATCAACTTGTTAGTGTCCAAACAAGAATGAAGAGGTGAACCACCAACTCTAGGTAACCCTTTACTGTCTGAGGGTATGGCTCACCATGGAACCTCAGTGGTCTCTGACGCTGGAACTCACATAGTGTGACCATCATACACTCATCATCGATCCTCACTATCGGTACTATATGCTACTCCAGAGGTGGAGGTTCTACTACTTGTCCTCCAGGAGAAAGGGTAATCATATGATGGATCTCGAACTAAGGCCTCATCTCTCACGGTGTCGTCGTCATGAACCGGAGCTAGTATCTTAGCTGGCTTTCATCGTGGAGACATCCTGAATTTGATCAAGGAGCACCTCGTTCAAATGATCGTATATATATCACCAATGATGGGGGGATGACTAAATAAGGAAAGTCAATGACTCAATCCTATATGATGCACAAACCAAAATCTGTGTAAATAGTGTCTTAGTGTGCCGAGTCGACAAGCGGATTATTAGGGTCCCGGTGAATGGATACGTCGGTTGCCGCACCATTACTAGACTCCCTATACTTAGATCCGATCTCGAGACACACTGACACTATTTCCCCAAAACTCAACCACTTCCTTTTTAGGGACATCTGAGTAACGCCCCAAAGAACGAACCACCTCTGATACAACTTTGTCACGACCCGACCTATACCGGGTCTCAAGCTGCAAATACCCCAAGCCCACCTCCATAGGCAAAGGGCTGGTGACTAGCATCGAAGGCATAACAAACTAGGGGAGGCCTTTCCCTAAGAAACTGTACACCGGTACGTAGCTAACTCAATGAAAAAGTGTAGAAAAAAATAAAGATACAACACTGCTACAAAAGGAACCCAATATACATGCATTGACCTCTAACCAGTACAAGTAAAGTTGGAATGTATACTGACAAGTTAATTGAATAGAAAAAGGGGAAAAACATCCCCCACCAGAAATGTGACACAACTATGCAATAGGTAAAACTAAAGTAAACCGCTGGTGAGTCTACCACCCAGAAATTCTCCGATGTCCACTGAACGCAGCCCAAGATCATGTGTCCTCTACGCTCCTCATTAGTCTCGATCGACCTGTCCGTCATCTGCAGAGGCGCACCAAGTGCAGGAAAAGACCAAGCAGGGGTGAGTATAAATATACTCGTTAGTATGCCCCAAATTCTCAAGGGAGCAAAAAAATAGGTACTAAAACAGTGATTAGTAGAAAGAACAAAGAACAGTGAAAGAGTACAAAAGAGAGAGTGCACCTCAACCCAAAAAAAGGAAGAAAGTCGACTCGTCTAATTCAAGAGGAGCTAGACATAGAAAGCACATGGCATACCTCGCGCATCTTCGCCCCTGTTGGAAGGAGAGTAAATGATCCCAAGGTGTGGGAAAAAATGTAGGGTTTATATATATTCTAAATAAGAAAACCGAACGAGTGTATAAGGGGATATCTATCTCAAATATCATACCAAGAGAAATAAACAATATTTGAAAGGATACCCATCACCTATGCCCAACAATCCCGTACGCCAAATCTTCCTCGTCGCTAAAACATACCACTAAGAGTCTCACTACGGAAATCACGGAGAAAAGTCATTGACTAACCTCATAGAAGGACCAAGTCCAAAAGAAGTAATCGGGTAACCCACTACCCAACCCAACTAGAGGGTAAACATCAAGAGGATGTCAGGTAACCCACTACCCAGCCACACTGGAGGGTAAACCACAAGAGGTCGTCAGGTAAACCACTGCCCACCCCCACTGGAGGGTAAGCCACAAATGTTCATCTGGTTACCCACTACCCAGCCCTGCTGGAGGGTAAATCACAAAAGGTAGCTGGGTAACCCCCTTCCTAGCCCCGTTGGGGGGGGGGGTAAACCCTAAAATAAATGGGAAACCCACTACCCGGCCCAGTTGGAGGTTAAACCCTATGTTCAATGGTTAACTCACTACCCAGCCCCACTAGAGGGAAACCCCAGAACTGGTCTGATAACTCTGCACTACTCGTTCCATCACTAGGTGTCACTAACATTGGTACAGTGTGTAGGTTCGGAGTGCATCAATGGAACCTCCGACCAATGCCTTTTTATGTTTCCACATTTAATGACATCTCGAAAGAGGCTCCGCTCTCCCAAAAGGATTACACCTTTGTCATAATCATGGAAATACATGCGAGATAGACTATTCAATTGCTGGAAATGGCTCCCGATGGAAATGTTATTCAACACCGCTTTATGCCCATACTGCTTCTCAAGGGCCTGCACTTTGGCCCAAAAATCGGTCAGCTGAACTGCGCCATCGCGATGCTCTGGGAAAAACATTCCAAAAAAACTACTCATATGCCCCAAACGGATGTCGGAAGAAAGAGGCACAGTATGCTGCACACAACTTAAGAGATGACCCATGGGGCCCATGCCTCAACTCTGGCTTCAATGCCTGAAACCACCCTGGTCAACTTCGTTTTGATTCCAGGGTCATAACACCCCTGACAACACCTAAAACAGACTCCAGATGCATAGGCTGCAACTCCCCATGTTATACGCATGTGGGGCCCTGTAGGGCCCACACCTCAACCCTGAAACACGTCACACAGATCGTACTATTGTGTTCCTTGCAGATGACCATGTGGTGTAGGCTATCCATTTGCCATGAACATACTTAGGTAGAATAAGTCATAAAAACATAGCATACATCTGAAATATGCCTCGTGGGGCCCACACCTCAGGTCCAAATTTAGGCGGCTGGATTGCACCATCGCAATATTCTAGGAAGAACACTCAAAAACAAGTACTCAAACACCCCAATCAAATGTCGAGTGAAAAAGTGGTGTTTCACCGAAAAACGTGTGAACTAGGCCCTATGGGGCCCGCACCTTGTCTCCAACCCGAACACATCAGAAAAAATCTCAATAAGTCCGCACGAGGAATGGGGTCACGCTGCTGCTGACGGTGTGTCAATAGGACATCCCATGCAGGAGTTAGGTATGATGTGATTATAATTAATTAATTAATCGCATTAAGAGTTTCATGCCTCCAAGCAACAAAACCATAATGTAAGGGTTCCGAACCAAATTTGAAAGTACCGTCTCAACTCCAGGGCCACAATGCCTCTGATGGAACGTCAAACAAACATTGGCTCGTGAGTACCTTCGTGTTAAACATTATTAATAATTTAATATTATTAAATGAAAGCATTCTGGGTCACCCATCTTCGCGTGCATAAACCAAAAACCCCGAAACATACATCAAAAACTTTGTCTCACTGACACGAACCTGCAGCCACAGACGGTACGTCAAACAGATTCGCCGTTTAGAAAATTTGGCCCCCAAACACAAGGGGGCCCAACTAGGCCAGTTCCCCCCGGCCCGCCCGGGCCGAACCGCTGGTCCGCAGCCCAACCGTGGGTCTAGTCTGACACGTCGTGGCTCGCTGGCCCCATCCCTCTCAAGCCACATGGGACCCCTCGGGTCCAGTTCTCCCCAGCGGACCGGCCTTTGGCCGGTCTCCGCGGAGCGCCAGTTGGAACCGCACTTTGAGGGTCCGTTTCCGCGGTGCACTATAGAGGTCAGTGCCTCGGAGTTCCTCCCAAGTGAGACAGCTTGAGGGCGACGCCCCTCTCGCTGCCTCCCTGTGGAGTGCACCGTTGCGGAACATATTCCCTGAAGTGCCACCTGCCTCCCCCACTCTACTGCTCTGCTGAAGCCCCGTGCCCCCTGCTCGCGTCCGACGCCGCAGTCACATCACGCCGTCCCACCGAACGCTGCGGCCGCTCGGGCATGCTCAGCTCCTCCGCCGAACACTCCGCACCGCACCGGCTGCACCCGATGTCTCCACCTCGTCCGAACCCCCCGGCCGCAATCGTTTCCTAACGCCTAACCTTTTGGCCACCAACCTTGCCAGAGTTGGGGCTTCCGACAGCCACCGCCACCACTCCTGTGGCCCAATTCCAAATTTGAAGCAGGATTCAGAATCCTCGGGGCGAGGGCTTTGCTGTTCCTTCCCCTGATTTTCAATCCGAAAAAGATTAGCGCGTCCAAAAATTGGGACGAAGAACGCCATGGAACGAGAATTAAAATGGGACTCAAGCTTTGGCCATGTTTGTTCGTCCAACGCCCCAATTCTAAAATTATAAAATTAAAACGACAAAAGTTGATGATTTTTTTAAGAATTCAATAAAGGTGTGAAATTTAACAAGAATCCAACCTCGATATGGCCGTTCGATGTTGGCGATGTGTCTGCTGCAATCCCGCCTCAATCCACTGGAGTTCACTCCTCAATTTCGTGAAGAATGATGAAGAAAGGTAGAGAGAGATAGGGAGAGAGAGAGATTGGGTGTTAGAGAGAGAGAGAGAGAGTGAATTAGAGTTCTCCTTTAACCCAAAACACATACTCTCTATTTATAGGGATCCCACTCAGTGCAAAATCCGAATTCACAGCACCCTTTAATTTTACGTCTCTCCTAGGCGAAACGCCCCGTTTCGAACTCAACGGAAGTCCCGAATTTCCATTCTGAGGCTTTGTTCGAAATTTATTCAAAAAAATGCCAGTGATAAAAATATCTAAGTCATTATTTCAAAAATGATGATTTTTCCACTCGGTGACATCTCTCACAGAAGGCCCGCGCCGGCATCTTTTACACCCCTCATAGGGTAAACGACACGCTCCAAACGCAACCATGCCATTGGATTTCCAATCCGAGCTACCATTTTGGAGAAAAAACAACCCCACCATGTGCATAGTATAAAAACACTTAACATATTTATAAAATATATTTCGGGCACACTGGGCCTCAGAATTGCACGCCGTCTTCGTGCCTAGCTTTGGAATCATATGTAGAAATATTCCAAAGTCTAACAAGGAAAAAAACAGGTCTCTATAATTATAATCCATATCATACATAGTTCTCAAAATAATCCTCACCTTTATAGAGATACATATTTCAGGTGAGTCAAAACCATAACCACTTATAATTCAGATATATTTTAAATATGTAAAATATAATATATACATCCTACACACAATAAATTGATGCTTGATTTTAGTCACCACACCTGTATATTGAAAAAATCATGATAATGAAGTACAATAATTGATGTATCTCATTCCTATTTATAACTAATGAAATTTTCCACCTACTAAAATAATAATGTTGGGTATATGAACTATGCTTTCTCACATTAAAACTAATAACATAGAATAAAATAAATTTTTTTTTATATCAACATTATATAATTTTTATAGCAATTTAATTTTTATATATTTACAATAATATTAATTTACCCACCCATAATTTGTTATTTTTTTATATTATTAGAAAGTATTATTTGACTAATAGTATTTTAATGTTCAAAAATCTCAATAAAACGTAGTTTTCTTACAAAGAATAATTTTATATATCTATCCTCAGTTAATGTAAAAAAATTTAACTATTCAATAATATTATTTGTTTTTATGATTAATATTATTATATATAATTCAATTATAGTCATTTTCTCCCAACCCATAATAATCAAACTAGTTATTTCTCATAATATGTTTCCATAATATTTTCATATATTTAATACTTATTTTTTTAAAATATCAGTGGAATTAAAATTATATAATTCTAAATTGACTATTTATAATAAATTATAATATATTCTAATATAGGTTTAAAATAAATCATGTTAAATGTGAATAACAAATAATAAAATTATAATTTTTTAAAACACTAAATTAATTTAAAATTGATTCTATTCCACCTATTTAAACTCTATAGATTATATAAATATGAATATTTAATTCATTTTATTTAATTTTGGAATTTAGAAATGTTTTTTAAATAATTTACTTATTATTATATAATATATAAGTCCTCAACCTTAGACACTACATAATATTGAGCTATGTCATGAATTCACATTGATGTTCTTTTAAACTTTAGTTTTTTTAGAATTAGGACATAGATATTACGTAAAAACAAAAATTCATTCAAAGTGGATAGAACTATAATAGTATCCGTTTAATAAAAAACATAAAAACTTTAAAAGGAAAAATTATTTATTTTTCATGATAAAAATATTCTTGACTTATTCCTTTCTCATACCCATCCTTATAACATTGAAAACATTTTAAAAACCTGTAAGGAGAAAAAAAATCTAAGGGATATAAAATAAGTACTGGAAATGATAGAACGTGAATATTTATAAAACCATAAAATCATAAGAATTCATAAAAAAACTTCATAGAAATCATGAATCAAAAATTTTACTTGTGGCATCCATATCATACTTACATTTTTAGTTTCACGTATTGATCGGGGTAACCATCATTGTTATGTTTTGAATACACATCAATTTATATTCACTAAATCTATTTAGAAAAATATTATCATTTAACCCCATCTCATTTCCCAATGCATTGGGGAGCCATAACAAGCTCACATACCCTCGGTTTATCACATAACCACCTGTATACCTATGAAATTCCCAATAACAGTAACATTACCATAACACATGGAACATGCTAAAGAAAAAATAGCATTTACACCTTCAAATCATAATATATCATTTCAAGATATTGATATAATCAATCCATTATCAAAACCATTTTCAATTCCAAAATACCAAAACAATGAATATGGTATTTATGTTTCTTTAAAAAAACATTATGTATTCTAGAGGAAGTGAAGAACTAAATAATGGTCGCAATGTCAGAAAGGTCTTTATCGCCACATATGTTAAAAAAATATTCATTTTTTCTTTCAGTAAATAACTTTATATTAAAAGATTAGTTTTGAAAACTATTCAATGATATTAAAATTCAACGAGGTTGATTAAACATTTAATAATATAAGGAGGTATATATTGTCAAAACATGCCA
Source organism: Viscum album (assembly GCA_963277665.1). Taxonomy (NCBI): domain Eukaryota; kingdom Viridiplantae; phylum Streptophyta; class Magnoliopsida; order Santalales; family Viscaceae; genus Viscum; species Viscum album. The sequence goes on along the minus strand of OY728133.1, from coordinate 1,229,383,276 downwards.
CAATTAAAAGAGATTGAGATGATGTCCCTTATCATGAGTCTAAATCATCATGTATGTTCCCTTTTCATCCCGAATAACAAACATTGATTAATTTATACTTTCATGATAACAGTTTTCAAGTTTATTATTTCATAAATACAACTTATTACAATGTAATAAAAATTACATTATTATTTAAATTCATATTAGATGTTTTGTCGATATTTGGTTCCTAAGTAGAAAATGAACATGGTTTTGATACCACTAGTCCATGTGGTCATAAGAACCTTCATCTCAATAATAATATTCATTACATTAATATAATCATTATATATAAACTAAACCCATATATTAAACCATGATTTTTGGTTATGAAAAAAGAACAACGTTATAATCATTGAGATGATAAGCTGTTTGCACGCATTGGTAATGTTTTCCATTTTTTCATTGATCATTTTAGAAGGAATTTATGTATTATTTAATCTTTCATAGTCATCATAACATCATTAATATAATATCAATCATTTATATATACTAATACATATCATTCAAGTGATATAAAGTGTAACGCCCCGACCCCAGCTACCCAGAGCCGGTGCATTACTTCGTAACATTGGCATGATCACAAAAGATCAAGTCTCGAAAGACCGATTAGTTTAGTAGCCTTGGAAATACTAGATACATTCACAAGTTTTACATTACATCATAAAATGAAAAACTACTACAACAACATAATGTCTCCACAGTCCACACTATTATCCCCTCATAATATCCCTGCAGGTCATTCATAATTTACTTCTTCACTTCCTGGGAAAAAATAAAACATAGAAAAGGGGTGAGCTCAAATGCCCAGTAAGGATAACAATATAGCGGAAACTTTCATAAATAAGAATAAACATTTAAGGCAATGTATAACTAAAACAAAAGCCTTTTAAACTTGAATATCAACATAATATGGAAAAAGTAAAATGAAATAACGCCATTTACTCATTCACATGGATATTCTACTAATCGAATAATCACATACAAAATCACTAACCACTTTCATAATGTTGGAATGCATAATGCCAGACTATCATAACCACATAGCCAAGGCCTCGTGCCAAGACTACAAATACGATTTTGTCAAGGCTTTGTGCCAAGACACTAGTTTGTCTCATGAGACCTACCGATGCATCGAGGAGCTATAGCGGGCTCCACCCGTCACATATTAAGTCCAATGCATTCCCATATGAAAAGGTTTAAACATAACATAAACATTCGTATTAAAACTAGCATACGAAATGTCAATAATTTCACCATAAGCTATGAATGGTATAAAATAGCACATCCACAGTCAAACATATCACAAAAACCTTCAATACAATATAGAAGTTTTGTATTATAATAAATCAACTTCAAATAAGCGTAAAATCCATCAAAGGATGTTGACATAGATGAAATCAAAACACTTTTTAGAGAAATATCTCTTTCTATTTTTGAAATCGTTTAAGAGCCACATAAAAAAACATTTTCTTGAAAATATTCTTATAATCTTGTAAGGAAAGCTTTGAAGATTTTATAACGGCGGAAAATAACCACACCCACCGTATAAGTTAAAAAACATTCTTACCTCAATTCTGTCGAAAAGGATAAAAAGGACCTTGTTTTGAAAACGACGGAAAGATTCCTCTTATAAAAAGTCAAAAAGGGTATAAATGACTTTAACCCATATTCTTGTAAATAATAAAAATGTTTGAAATACATTTTGAAGAAACATGGATGTGGATGATAACGAGGTCCCAGTAGATAATTATGTATAAACAACCTTGGATAATGAAGAGGTTGTGAAGTAAACCCTTACCTTGTACTTTTCCTTGGTTGGGGTAGGTTAACCTCTTGTATAATGGTGAAATAATTGTTATTAAATTATACGAGAATCATATACATTCATATGATATCATATATGATCATTTAACATTTCTTTGTTAACAATATCTTAGATTTATCGTTGTTTCGGGTGTTAACTTACTCGTTTTCTTATATGTTTTGTTACGTAAGTCATGTTTTTCATGGATAGGTTGTATCTTATTCATATCCAGAATGATATCATGTCCTTAAACATTATTTTTAAATTATCAAATGATAATTATACTTGAATGGATACGACGGAGAATGAATCTCATCGCGTTCGTGGAGACGGTAGTCCGTACGTACGCACGAGCGACAATATCATTATTTTGATATTAAAATAATATATAATTGGATAGTATATCATATATACAGAATCATTATCATGTTATATTTATTATTTACATGAATTACATATCATTATTATACCCATCTAAATAATAATATATTGAATAACAATTACACCACGACGTGGAGACGGTAAGCTGTACGTACGCACGTATGGTGACATGTCATTCAAATGATGGGTAGAATACTGAATATGGTTGTTCCATATTTATAATAACATCACGGTATATAGAAGATACTGGAGTTATAATTTTAGAATTGAAATAATAGACAAAGAGGGAGTGGAAGAAGAAAGAAACATGAAAGAGGGTGATGAAAATGTTACCTCTTCTTCGGGTTCTTCCTTTTGATTTGATCAAAAGGACTCCATAGGATGGCTTTCTGACTAAATTAAAGCTTCTAGGATGAAGGGAGAAATGTTGGGAGAGTATTTGGTCCGAGGTTGGCCGAACCAAAAGGCTTGAAAGTGTGAATAAGGTGATAGAGGTGGGGGGCCTTTTATAAGAGGAGAGGAGGGGCTCTTTTGGAAAGATTGAAATGTTACATTATTATACCATGCTTTTCGGATTCTAAAGTTCCCACACTTATATAATTCGTGGAAAAGGTGATAAGGGTTCGAAATCGCTTCATCCAATAGGCTTTGGACAAGTGTATGTCTTGGATTTTGCATTATCTTCTCATTTTATTTAAATCGTTATGTAATGAGGTCATCGCCGCATCATAATGATGTCATAAATAATTTAATTTATATAATGTCTATAAATTATAAAAAAAATACTATGATGTAGGAAATCGTTTTAGCTTTCTAATGAATATTTATAGTCAAAATTTGTACTTGTGTAACCCCACTTAAAAACTGTTTTAGTAAAACAACTCATGTTTGTGTCAATTTAATTTTAACATTAAATAAATATATATTAATGTCATTTTCCAACTAAAGTGGCTCCATGGGGTCCCCAAGTTGACCCATGGGTTGTCTTGGTCGGCCATGACTCATCTAATAGGAGTAGGACAAGTTTCATGCTCATCTCATATTATTAAAACATTATTTTTACCTTAAACTACACTAATTACCTCTAATCGCGATTAAGAACTTAAAAGTTACTATTCACAAAAATTTATTTTAATCTCATTGAACCACATTTTACTTCTTAATGACAACCATGTATGTCGGATTTTTGAAAATCAAATCACAGAAGTGGTAATATTTCATTTTAACGAAAAATGAGTTATTTAACTACCACTTAGTGGTTCCACTATTCATCAAAAATTGAAGTTTTTCAGAATAATGCCAAAATTTCACCCTAAGCTATAATTGATATTCCGAATTCAAAAATGATGTCTATTTTACAAAATTCCAAACATATACGTTGCATTAATTAATTTTATAATTAATTCCCGTTGTCCGAACAAATAGCGTGTTTTTAAGAAACAATTTATATCAAAAGATTGGCAATTGTTTATATCCATTTTCAATATTAAATTAATTCTAATGACCACCATTGGATAAAATGGTAAAAATATATTCTAATTATACTTTAAAACCACTCAATAGTATAACTTATCACTATAAATTATTTTGATTAAAAAAGTTGTTTTATGTATTTTAAACTATTCATAAAAATTTGGAAGTTCTCAGAAAATTACAAAAAATTCAACATAGGCTAATTTCAATATTAGGAATACAAAAATGAAGTCCATCTATAAATTTAAAAAGTGGTTATTACTATTCATAACGGCTACTTTGATTAGTTGCGGTGTGTTAGAACTCAAAGTTGCGTACAATGCAAGCTATTGCATTATTGAATGAGATGCGTATCGTGGAAGCTCGGGGTGTTACATTCTTCCCTCCTTCAATAAATTGCGTCCTCGCAATTTGAAATTTTTCTTTGAAAATAAAAGGTTCAAAAGAGAAATTACCTTTGAGGAAAACCCACATCGGAAATAAGATTAATAAAATTTAGCCTTAATAAGAGGGAAAGGGAAATGAAAAAGTCACCACCCAATTATGATCTCGATTAGGAGAACATTGGTGGCAATTAGAGACATATAATTGGAGAAAAACGTAAATATTTGTAGGGAGTGATTGAGGTTATCAATCACAATCAACTGTCAAATTGAGGGCCTCAAAGCCTTCAATCTATGTTGATTTAAAATATCATCAGTTCACAAGACAGAAGGTATTTGGATAACACATTTTTTTGTTTTAATATCCCTTTACTACAGTTTAAGAATTAATTTATTCATTGAATAAGAGATAGGTATATATATATTTATGCTTGACAATTAGAGTTTCAACCTTCAACACATCTTTCACTCAAAAAGATAATAGAACTCAAAAATATTATACTTATCCTAATTGTATAAGGTTCCAAATGTTAACACATACCATTTAGATTAGTAAAATTATTTTGTAATAACCAGGGACTTCCTGTAGGCTAGTGGTAGGAAATAAAGGCATGTCGCACTATGATTGTGGGTTCGATTCCTGCAGCTTTGTCCGACGCGACGGGTTATGCCCCACCCTGCAGGTTGTCCTTTTCCGAAAACTATAGTATTATAATATTCCAAAAATAATATTCAAAAATGCTTTAACCTTAAACAATACAATCCAAAGATCAACTTAATCCATTCCAACCTTTATAGTTATCTAAAATACTTCTGTCCAACTCACAATCCAAATTTTATAAGGAAGGTAAACATAATGAAGATCCTTTTTCCCACGTAACAACATGTGAATACCTTCATCATGTATTCTTTTTAAACATACTTAATTACCATAATACCTTATTCATTATAGAATAATAGATATACTTTTTCTATCCAAAAATGTATACAAAACATCAATCAGTTTCAAGGAAGTTAAGTATATCCAATATAATTTATCCAAATCAATCACGTCTTATTCCAAAATCACAATCTCAGTATCAGAACCATATTATGGTCTATCTTTCTCTCAACCATATATTTTCCAAAAATTTAATCCTACTGTGGAGTCACCTTTCTTGGTTCCACATACTCTCAAGTCCTTGATGAAATAGTACTGTAGTACAATCCTTATATACTCCATAATTATTATAACATGTACATCATTGATACAACACTCAAATTACAAAATTATTTAATAACAACATAAGAACTCTGATCATTACTCCTCATCTGTGGTAGTATCATAACTTGATTATTATCCAATAACATCATTTGGGGCATACTCTGATGATTTGGACATTGGTTTGCGTAGTGTCCCCAATCCTTGCAGAAGAAGCATTCTACATTTGAAACCATTTTCTTACCCTTGCAGTCACGCACTTTGTGTTCTTTTTCTCTACACTTATAACAAACTCCCATTCCCTTTAGGCAAGTTCTATGATGTTTCGTCCCACAATTACCACATATTGGAAAATTCTTCTTTCCCCTCATCCCTTTATCCATCATTCTCTCTTCCATCCCTTTCGTCTCTTGCTTCGCGTCAAAGCCATAGGACTCAGAGAATTCTTTATTTATCTTATTAACACATGATACTATTTCTTCATATGTTGAGAACACATGGGAGACTATTTACCTTCAAAATGTTGGCTTAATACCGTGAAAGATACAATCCTTCTTACTTTTTGGATCATACGTACTGCTGGAGTTCACTTTCCTTCTACTAGGCGCCATTTCTATACAATGGCATAAACTAGGTTAGTTTATGAATTACAATGAATAATTCCAAACTTTTAAAATACTTAAAGTAAATTGAACGGTTTATGGATATAATCCATAATCATAAGAATGTTTTCTTTGAGGAAGTATATACTCATAAACCCTACATATTGGTTTTTAAAGAAAATGAGAATTATCCTAAGCAAATCCCTCGGGAGTGTCGTAACCAAGAGTGCAGCAAGGCCCGTTGTCATGCACCAGTTCCTGTTCGAGTCTAGCTTAAAGCGGTGTTTTCGGGTTTTACCCCTAGGTACATTTGTGCCAGAGCCGCCTCTACCTGCTCGTATCCAGACAGGGATGTATTGCTCGGAAAACTCACAAAATCTCTACAATACCAAACTTTTAGGAAGTTCTTCTATACTAATCCTCAAAGTCTCTCTTTAGTCTATGTGCTCTAATCAGAGTTTATCTAAATCTAGCTTCCAAGGTTAGTACTAAGCTGCCTCTGATACCAACTGTAACACCCCGACCCCAGCTACCCAGAGCCGGTGCATTACTTCGTAACATTGGCATGATCACAAAAGATCAAGTCTCGAAAGACCGATTAGTTTAGTAGCCTTGGAAATACTAGATACATTCATAAGTTTTACATTACATCATAAAATGAAAAACTACTACAACAACATAATGTCTCCACAGTCCACACTATTATCCCCTCATAATATCCCTGCAGGTCATTCATAATTTACTTCTTCACTTCCTGGGAAAAAATAAAACATAGAAAAGGGGTGAGCTCAAATGCCCAGTAAGGATAACAATATAGCGGAAACTTTCATAAATAAGAATAAAAATTTAAGGCAATGTATAACTAAAACAAAAGCCTTTTAAACTTGAATATCAACATAATATGGCAAAAGTAAAATGAAATAACGCCATTTACTCATTCACATGGATATTCTACTAATCGAATAATCACATGCAAAATCACTATCCACTTTCATAATGTTGGAATGCATAATGCCAGACTATCATAACCACATAGCCAAGGCCTCGTGCCAAGACTACAAATAAGATTTTGTCAAGGCCTTGTGCCAAGACACTAGTTTGTCTCATGAGACCTACCGATGCATCGAGGAGCTATAGCGGGCTCCACCCGTCACATATTAAGTCCAATGCATTCCCATATGAAAAGGTTTAAACATAACATAAACATTCGTATTAAAACTAGCATACGAAATGTCTATAATTTCACCATAAGCTATGAATGGTATAAAATAGCACATCCACAGTCAAAAATATCACAAAAACCATCAATACAATATAGAAGTTTTTTATTATAATAAATCAACTTCAAATAAGCGTAAAATCCATCAAAGGATGTTGACATAGATGAAATGAAAACAGTTTTTAGAGAAATATCTCTTTCTATTTTTGAAATCGTTTAAGAGCCAGAGAAAACAAAACATTTTCTTGAAAATATTCTTATAAGCTTGTAAGGAAAGCTTTGAAGATTTTATAATGACAGAAAATAACCGCACCCGCTGTATAAGTTAAAAAACATTCTTACCTCAATTCTGTCGAAAAGGTTAAAAAGGACCTTGTTTTGAAAACGACGGAAAGATTCCTCTTATAAAAAGTCAAAAAGGGTATAAATGACTTTAACCCATATTCTTGTAAATAATAAAAATGTTTTGAAATACATTTTGAAGAAACATGGATGTGGATGATAACGAGGTCCCAGTAGATAATTATGTATAAACAACCTTGGATAATGAAGAGGTTGTGAAGTAAACCCTTACCTTGTACTTTTCCTTGGTTGAGGTAGGTTAACCTCTTGTATAATGGTGAAATAATTGTTATTAAATTATACGAGAATCATATACATTCATATGATATCATATATGATATTTTAACATTGCTTTGTTAACAATATCTTAGATTTATCGTTGTTTCGGGTGTTAACTTACTCGTTTTCTTATATGTTTTGTTACGTAAGTCATGTTTTTCATGGATAGGTTGTATCTTATTCATATCCAGAATGATATCATGTCCTTAAACATTATTTTTAAATTATCAAATGATAATTATACTTGAATGGATACGACGGAGAATCAATCTCATCGCGTTCGTGGAGACGGTAGTCCACACGTACGCACGAGCAGCAATATCATTATTTTGATATTAAAATAATATATAATTGGATATTATATCATATATACAGAATCATTATCATGTTATATTTATTATTTACATGAATTACATATCATTATTATACCCATCTAAATAATAATATATTGAATAACAATTACACCACGACGTGGAGACGGTAAGCCGTACGTACGCACGTATGGTGACATGTCATTCAAATGATGGGCAGAATACTGAATATGGTTGTTACCTATTTATAATAACATCACAGTATATAGAAGTTACTGGAGTTATAATTTTAGAATTGAAATAATAGACAAAGAGGGAGTGGAAGAAGAAAGAAACATGAAAGAGGGTGATGAAAATGTTACCTCTTCTTCGGGTTCTTCCTTTTGATTTGATCAAAAGGACTCATTAGGATGGCTTTCTGACTAAAGTAAAGCTTCTAGGATGAAGGGAGAAATGTTGGGAGAGTATTTGGGCAGAGGTTGGCCGAACCAAAAGGCTTGAAAGTGTGAATAAGGTGATAGAGGTGGGGGCCTTTTATAAGAGGAGAGGAGGGGCTCTTTTGGAAAGATTGAAATGTTACATTATTATACAATGCTTTTCGGATTATAAAGGTCCCACACATACATAATTCGTGGCTAAGGTGATAAGGGTTCGAAATATTTTCATCCAATATGATTTGGACAAGTGTAAGCCTTGGATTTTGCATTATCTTCTCATTTTATTTAAATCGTTAAATAATGAGGTCATCGCCGCATCATAATGATGTCATAAATATTTTAATTTATTTAATGTCTACAAATTATAAAAAAAATACTATGATGTAGGAAATCGTTTTAGCTTTATAATGAATATTTATAGTCAAAATTTGGACTTGTGTAACCCCACTTAAAAACTGTTTTAGTAAAATAACTCATGTTTGTGTCAATTTAATTTTAACATTAAATAAATATATATTAATGTCATTTTCCAACTAAAGTGGCTCCATGGGGTCCCCAAGTTGACCCATGGGTTGTCTTGGTCGGTCATGACTCATCCAATAGGAGTAGGACATGTTTCATGCTCATCTCTTATTATTAAAACATTATTTTTACCTTAAACTACACTAATTACCTCTAATCGCGATTAAGAACTTAAAAGTTACTATTGACCAAAAATTATTTTAATCTCATTGAACCACATTTTACTTCTTAATGACAACCATGTATGTCGGATTTTTGAAAATCAAATCACAGAAGTGGTAATATTTAATTTAAACGAAAAATCAGTTATTTAACTACCACTTAGTGGTTCCACTATTCATCAAAAATTGAAGTTTTTCAGAATAATGCCAAAATTTCACCCTAAGCTATAATTGATATTCCGAATTCAAAAATGATGCCTATTTTACAAAATTACAAACATATATGTTTCATTAATTAATTTTATAATTAATTCCCGCTGTCCGAACAAATAGCGTGTTTTTAAGAAACAATTTATATCAAAAGATTGGCAATTGTTTATGTCCATTTTCAATGTTAAATTAATTCTAATGGCCACCAGTGGATAAAATGGTAAAAATATATTCTAATTATACTTTAAAACCACTCAATAGTATAAATTATCACTATAAATTATTTTGATTAAAAAAGTTGTTTTATGTATTTTAAACTATTCATAAAAATTTGGAAGTTCTCAGAAAATTACAAAAAATTCAACATAGGCTAATTTCAATATTATGAATACAAAAATGAAGTCCATCTATAAATTTAAAAAGTGGTTATTACTATTCATAACGGCTACTTTGATTAGTTGCGGTGTGTTAGAACTCAAAGTTGCGTACAATGCAAGCCATTGCATTATTGAATGAGATGCGTATCGTGGAAGCTCGGGGTGTTACATAAAGAATAAAAAAGAGTCACATCGCTTCTTAGAGGTGATAGTTTACACCTACACATGAACGACATTTTCATTTTTATGTGCATTGAAAGTAAGAATTTAATTGATATATTATTATCACATGTACGCATGAACAATTTATTTCATTCCTATTTGATGGAAGTATAGATGGATTTAAGTGATGATATTAACATAAAAAAATATTAGCACATGGGGGATTTTGGAGTTATTATCGAACCTGATTTGGAGGAGACTTGATGGAAGGGGAAGAATAAATAAAATAGAAATAATAAAAGAAAAATGTTACATCTTCTTCAGGTGGTCACCTTTTAAGAACACCTTAACACCTCTAAGAATAGTGTTATTCAAAAACAAAGTTATCATTAAAGTGGGTAGGAATTTTTGGAATGTGTTTGGTCATTTATTGTCTGAACAAAAGGGATATTGAAGTGCATGTATTAGAGAATAGCGTGTGCCTTTTTATTGGAGAGGTGATGGGATACCATGGAAACTCTTATAATATTAAATTACTATAGTTTAATTTGTTTAATCCAAAATAATCCAACTTGAAATATGTTGAATATAATATTTGTATTATATTAAATCATCTCATTGAATACTGTTTAGGAAAGTATTTATTTTATTTTAAACCTTATATTTTCGGTTTAACCTGAATATTTTTTAAATTTTAATTGTTGTAATAGCATATTAAATATTAATTGGCTATAAATTTTACTTATATGGGGTAAATTTCACATAATTAGAAACATAATGACTTTTAGAACATGTCATATACATTTTTAATTTTAAAATATTTCTAGGAATTTCAAATAATTTAATAATTTAATATATTTATAAAATATCAATTAGGAAAACTTTTTCAATATTCATTTAATTTAATTTAACTAAAATAAAAAAAGATATAACATATAAAAACACTATTTAACAGACATAAAACATCTCATAAACCCTTATAAAATTATTGTATGGAATAAATTTTGTAAAATAATAATAATTTTAACATTTATAATGTCATTTATTTGATTCCATCATTAATAAAGCAATAACAACAACATCATCATGTTGAAATTAAATATAATTATTAAATTTTAAAAAAAATATAAATAAAATACCATGACGTAGGTAATCGTTATAGATTTTTAATGAATATTTATATATGATGGGATCACTAATATTACACAATATTAAATATTTTTATTAATAAGATTCAGGTTTATTATAATTTTACCTTTACATTAAATGAAAAGTTATAAATGACATAATCCCACCTAAGTGGCTTTATAAGCCAAAATTTTCATCCCAAGGGTTTTTTATCATCCATATCTAATCCAATAAGTTTATGATATGTGTTAGTACGGTTTTATATTATTATAATATTATTTTTACACTTATTTACCTCATTCACTACGAGAAAACCGCCGTTTAGCGGCGGTTTTTTCGCGGCGGTTTTAAAAACCGCCGCGAAATGTGTTTCGTGCTGGCATTTCGCGGCGGTTTTTAAAACCGCCGCCAAACGGCAAATTTTTTTTTTTCAATTTAATTTTTTTTTTTATTTTATTCAAGGATTAGCGGCGGTTTCGGTAAAACCGCCGTCAAATAAAATGAAAAAAATAAAAAAACGTGAGAAACCCCGAAAACACTAAAACGATCATAACTTTTGATCCGGGCGTCCGTTGAAGCGCCACGACCAGTCAAATCGAAGCTCATGAAGAGATATAGAGGCACATATAATCACAACCATGAGACGTTCTAAGGTGTGGACGATATTAGAGTTATAAAAAAGTTGAAAAAAGTTCTCCAACTTCAAATGGCCATAACTTTCGCTCAGGGTGTCCGTTTGGGCTCTACCACATATCAAATCGAAGCCAGCGAAGAGAGCTACGCACCAATTCAACGGAAGCAAACTTCTATCGGGTTTTTCGACCACAAAACCCCTCCGAAGGCCTCCAAAACCCCGTTTCCGTCCCCGGTGTCCTGTCGAACTTGTCTTCAAACGGACCTAACTTTCGATCCGCGTGTCAATTCGGCCTCCTCCACCTACCAGATCATAGCTCATTCCATGAGCTTCAGGTTGACTGGTTGCGGCGCCCACATGCACTCATAGATCATATGTTATGGCCTTTTTAGTGGGTATCAGGTTTGTTATGTTTTTCAATGCCTCGTTTCTAGCACCCGTTCCCCATTAGCTTTTTTTTAAATGGTCGTAACTTCCGATCCGCCTGTCCATTCGGACTCTTTCACCTTTCAGGTTGAAGATCGTTTTGGGATCTTTGATTTGACAAGTCACGGATCTAAAACGGACTCTCAGATCTTAAGTTATCTTCGTTAATGTGAGTCCAATGTTTTTGTCTCTTTATGACCGTTTTGACGAGTTTTAACGGTAGCTCCATTTATTACTGTTTATTTTGGTATCCATGACTTGTTATCTTTATCAATGGTTTTTTGTGGGTTATTATGATGATTATGTTGAATTATTAAGGAGTTTTCCAGAGTTGTCACCAGTTTTCATGCGTTCTCATTCTCTCTAATACCTCATTCTTCATATGCTTCTCCATCCTTTTCATGCATTTTCATGATTTTTCATCCCTTATCACGTCTTTTCATACTTTTTCATGTGTTTCCTTTATTATTTATTATTTATTATTTATAATATACTTTAATTTATTTATTATATATTATTTGTAACTGGTTATTTATTATTTATTATTTATTATTTATTATTTATTTTTTATTTTTTATATTTATTTTTTATTTATATTTATTTATTTATTATTTATTATTTATTATTTATATTTATTTATCATATATATTTATTTATCATTTATATTTATTTATTAATTATTATTTATTATTTATTATTTATTATTTATTATTTATATTTATTTATCATTTATATTTATTTTTTATTTTTTATTTTTTATTTATTATTTATATTTATTTATTATTTATTATTTATATTTATTTATTATTTATTATTTATATTTATTTATTATTTGTTATTTATATTTATTTATTATTTCTTATTTATTATTTATTATTTATTATTTATTATTTATTATTTATTATTTATTATTTATTATTTATTATTTATTATTTATTATTTATTATTTATTATTTATTTATTATTTATATTTATTTATTATTTCTTATTTATTATTTATATTTATTTATTATTTATAATTATTTATTATTTATTATTTATTATTTATATTTATATTTATTTATTATTTATTATTTATTATTTGTTATTTATTATTTGTTATTTGTTATTTATTATTTATTATTTATTATTTATTATTTATTATTTATTATTTCTTATTTCTTATTTCTTATTTCTTATTTATTATTTATTATTTATTATTAATATTTATTTATTATTTATAATTTACAATTTATTATTTATTATTTATTATTTATTATTTAGTATTTAGTATTTATTATTTATCTTTATTTATTATTTATTATTTATTATTTATTATTTAGTATTTATTATTTATTATTTACTATTTACTATTTATTATTTATTATTTATTATTTATTATTTATTATTTATTATTTATTATTTATTATTTATTATTTATCTTTATTTATTATTTATGATTTATGATTTATTAATTTTTATTTATTATTTATATTTATTTATTATTTATTATTTATATTTATTTATTCTTTATTCTTTATTATTTATTATTTATTATTGGTTATTTATTATTTATTATTTATTATTTATTATTTATTATTTATTATTTATTATTTATTATTTATTATTTCTTATATATAAATTTATTATTTATTATTTATTATTTATTATTTATTATTTATTATTTAAATTTATTTATTATTTTTAATTTACAATTTATTATTTATTATTTATTCTTTATTATTTAGTATTTATTATTTATTATTTATCTTTATTTATTATTTATTATTTATTATTTATTATTTATTATTTATTATTTATTATTTATTATTTACTATTTATTATTTATTATTTATTATTTATTATTTATTATTTATTATTTATTATTTATTAATTATTATTTATTATTTATCTTTATTTATTATTTATTAATTATTATTTATTAATTATTATTTATTATTTATATTTATTTATTATTTATATTTATTTATTATTTATTATTTATTATTTATTATTTATTATTTATTGTTTAAATTTATTTATTATTTATTATTTATTATTTATTATTTATTATTTATTATTTATTATTTATTATTTATTATTTATTATTTATTATTTATTATTTATTATTTATTGTTTATTATTTATTATTTATTATTTATTATTTATTACTTATTCATTATTCTTTATTATTTATTCTTCATTATTTATTATTTATCTTTATTTATTTTTTTATTGATATTTATTATTTATTATTTATATTTATTTATTATTTATTATTTATATTTATTTATTATTTATTATTTATTATTTATTATTTATTATTTATTATTTATATTTATATTTATTTATTATTTATATTTATTTATTATTTCTTATTTATTATTTCTATTTATTTATTATTTATAATTATTTATTATTTATTATTTATTATTTATTATTTATCTTTATTTGTTATTTATTATTTATTATTTATTATTTATTATATATTATTTATTATTTATTATTTACTATTTATTATTTATTATTTATTATTTATTATTTATTATTTATTATTTATTATTTATTATTTATTATTTATCTTTATTTATTATTTATTATTTATTATTTATATTTATTTATTATTTATTATTTATATTTATTTATTATTTACTATTTATATTTATTTATTATTTATTATTTATTATTTATTATTTATTATTTATTGTTTAAATTTATTAATTATTAATTAATTATTATTTATTATTTATTATTTATTATTTATTATTTATTATTTATTATTTATTATTTATCTTTATTGTTTATTATTTATGATTTATTATTTATTATTTATTATTTATTATTTATTATTTATTATTTATTATTTATTATTTATTATTTATCTTTATTTATCTTTATTTATTATTTATTATTTATTATTTATTATTTACTATTTATTATTTATTATTTATTATTTATTATTTATTATTTATTATTTATTATTTATTATTTATTATTTATTATTTATCTTTATTTATTATTTATTATTTATTATTTATTAATTTTTATTTATTATTTATTATTTATTATTTATTATTTATTATTTATTATTTATTATTTATTATTTATTATTTATTATTTATTATTTATTATTTATTATTTATTATTTATTATTTATTATTTATTATTATCGATTTTATATCTATTATTTATTTATTATTTGTTTTTTCAATTAATATATATAAGTATATAAATTTCTGTTTATTAACCACATGGCGAGCTTGCTGGAGTGGTAAAGTCTTTGGAAAATATGCAAGAGGTTAGGGGTTCAAATCTCACTAGACGCAGGATTTCTTTATATTGCATGGGCATGCTTGTGCATGGGCATGGGAGATGCATGCATGGCTAAATAAATAAATAAAATAAATAAATAAAATAAATAAAATAAATAAAATAAATAAAATAAATAAAATAAATAAAATAAATAAAATAAATAAATAAATACGAAATAAAATAAATAAATACGAAATAAAATAAATAAAAGCAATAAAATAAATAAAATAAATAAAAGCAATAAAATAAATAAAATAAATAAAATAAATACGAAATAAATACGAAATAAATACGAAATAAAAAAAAAATTAATAATATAAATAAAATAAATAAAATAAATACGAAATAAAATAAATAAAATAAATAAAATAAATACGAAATAAAATAAATAAATAAAAAAATAAAAAAATACGAAATAAAATGAATGAATAAATAAATAAATAAATAAATAAAATTAAAAAAAACCCCCCGCTGAAACATTTAGCGGCGGTTTAAACCGCCGCTAAAAAACCTCCGCGAAACGTTCCGACGGTTTTGAAAACCGCCGCGAATAGTTTCCCGACGCCCGACTTAGCGGCGGTTTTTGAAAACCGCCGCCAATCGATTTAGCGGCGGTTTAAACCGCCGCTAAATGCCTTTTTTCCCGTAGTGGTTTTCCCATTAACCATGACACATAAAAATAATTATTATTGTTAATATTCATAATATGCAAAAATAAAAGGAACTTATTTACATAATTGGGAAATTCATATTCCAAATACGAAATCCATTTTTCCAAATTCAATATATATAATTTGTTGAAATAAATTTAAAAATAATCCCATTTACAAAATAAGAAAACATGTTTTTTAAGTAAAACCATCAAATAAATGATATGTTTTTATATCCAATTTAATTGTGAAATTACTTCAAATGAACGACATTGTAGTAAATTATAAAATCAAGATTAAATTAAACATTAAAACCAATTAAAAGGATAAAATTAATATTTAAAAAATTATACAAAAACATTGTATTAATCTAAAATGTAGTATTTTCACTATTCATTAAAATATGAATTTTAGAAAAAAAATTCCAAAATTTTAACCAAAGTAATTATTAAAGTATTGTTTTAAAAGAAGAAGTTTATTTTTTTTAAATAGAACATATAAATGATATAAAAACTATTTTTAAATAGGGTTATCCATCAAAAGGTGGTAAACTACCTTTAGAAAATATTATAGTATTTTACAATTAAAATTGCATTTATTCTCATTTTAAGCGTCTAAAATTTATTTGAAGAAAGTAAAAAACAATTAATAGAAATGTTTAAACATAATGTAGTTAGTTCTATTCATTCCCTCCAATTAAAATACAAGTTGATAGCTACCATTTAAAATAATAATATTAATAATGTATTTTATTTTAGTATATCTCAATCTTGTGTGCAACATGTGATTTTAGAGAAACTCATTATTATGTATTGGGTAAGAAATTAGATATAACATCCCCTTTTAAGTAAAACTAATATCTAATTCATAAATATTAATAGATTTTAAAATTTCCAATTCTATAACTACTTGTGATTTTACATCTATCCACAATTTGGAAATTTCATATTCATAATTTAATTCACATATAATAAAAGTGGGTGTATTTTTATCTCATAACATTTTCATATTTCTATTTTGTCTTTTCGACAATATGATTTTTTTGTAAAACCATAACTCAATGAATCACCTTATTTTACAACACTCTGTATTAGGTATATAATTTGGACCGATAGTTCCTCATAAAAAATATTATCTTTCAACTCAACTACTTCTAGACATAAAACATGAGATGGATCCGACATACACATCATCAACATTGAAACATGGAAAACCTTTTTTACCTAGGATAAGCTCGGAGGTAAAGACACTCTGTAGAAAACAAATCCAACTTTTTCTAGGATTTCCTAGGGTCTAATGAACTATATTATCATGTTTTTCTTTTTACCGAAATTAATCACACTTTAACATGGTTATACTATGACAAATACATGATCACATACCTTGAAATAATGATCTTTCATCTGGTTATCCGCATAACGTTTCTTCTTGCTTTGAGATGTCCTCACATAATTTGGACTCTGCAAAACCTTTTCTCCCATCTCCTCTACCAATTCTATTCTGATAAACTTATTTTCACATTCATCATCCCAAAAATCTAGATTTCAATACTGCATTCCTAGTAATTACTCAAATGATTCCATCTATATACTATAATGAAAACTGTTATTATAAGAAAATTCAACCAATGAAAGATATTAATACTAACTCCCCTGCTAATCCATTAAAAAATAGCATATCATATAATCAAAGTCCTGAATTTTTCGTCAGGACTTCCCATCTTATTGAGGATGAAAAGTAGTACTAAAATTTAACTTAGATCTCAATGACTTCTAAAGGCCTTTCCAAAAGTAAGAAGTGAACCCGGGATCACAATCAAATTAAATGGAGGTAGGTAACCCATGTAACCTGAATAACTCTTCAATATACAACCAATAATGTTTATCTAGAGATAATGTTTCATAAATAAAAAGAAAATGATAATATTTATTCAATATATCCCCAATAACTGAAATTGTATTGTTCGATAGAGAAGTATTTGGTAATCCCAATATGAAATCCTTGGATATATTTTCCCATTTCTACTCTATTACTAGAAAAGGATGAAGCATCACTTTTAGTAACTATCACTCTACTTTAACCTATCGACATGTCAAATACATTATAGTTTAGTCAGAAATAAGTAATTTCATTCCATCCCACCGATAATACTCCTGAAGATCTATGTACATATTAGTACTTCTAGTATGACATGCACATGGAGAACTGTAAGCTTCACATAACCAATATTTCATTAAATATGAATATCAAGGAAAATATAATATCTTTATAAATATCAAAATAAAATATTTATCAATGTTAATATCCTGAAATGCTGTATCTGGAATCAATTCTACCTTTTTCGGAGATTTATTGTCTTCATTATATGGTTTCTTAATGAAGTCTGTTTATAACAGTTGCACTAAATCCTAAAAAAACATAGAAATTTCCTACACCGACCACTTCTATGAAAACATTCACCAAATCAGTAATCAAAGGGTCATGTTCCAAAAATAACATTTTCAATGTAACATTAATTTTCTAACATAAGGTATCAACCATGTTGTTTTAATTTTTTAGATTGTAATGAATCAAGAAATCATAATCCTTGATTAGCTCTAACCATATTCTTTTACATATATTTAATTATTTTTGAGTCAATATATAATTAAAAATTTTGTGGTAAGTATATATTTCACATTTTACTTTATATAGATGAAGTCTAAAAGTTTTTAGAGAAAAAAAACAGAAGATAATTCCAAATCATGTGTAGGGTAATGTAACTAATGAGTTTTAAACTTGAGTGAAGCTTAAAAATTTACCTGATAATTCGGCTTTAGGATATAGATTATTCATTTCAACGAAGAATCATTTTAGATAACAAATTCACTATTTATAGAAGGTAGTTCCAAAAATGTATCATTCACCAATACTCATTTCAATTCTTCAAAATATTCATGAAATTATTTTTTCTAGATGAACATAACCCCTTAACGAGTTAACATAGTAAGTTGGCTAGATAACTGTTCAAAATTATCCACAAACATCATGTAATAACCTAATAAACTATAAAAACTATGAATCTAATTTATATTATTGGGTATTCAACATTCATCACCAACCTTTATTTTAGTAAGATCCATAGTTATACCATTGTTAAATACAATTTAACCAAGGGATGAATTTTTTGGTAACCAAAACCCACACATGCTAAATCTCCTTTATAGTTTGTTTTCATTTAGGGTTTTTAATACAACCCTTAATTTTATTTTTAAAATACTCTTTAATTTTATAATATAATAAAATATATTCAATAAACACAACGACAAACTTATCCAAGAACTCATGAAATACTATATTCATAAGATCCATTAGTACAACAGGTTCATTATTTAACCCAAACAACATAACATGAAATTATTAATGTCCATATCTAGTAAAAAATTCTGTCTTTAAGAGGTCTTCTTCATATTCTTTCAACAGATGATACCCAGACCTCTTTTAATCATTTAAAAAATATTTTTCACCCTGGAGCTAATCAAAAAAATCATTGATCAAAGGAAAAGGTTCTTTGTTCTTAATAATGATGTTATTCAAGGCTCTATAATCCACACAAAGTCTCATTAAAAATTTGTTATTTTTTTAAAACAAGATAGGGGCACCCCATAATGATCTGATAAGTCGAATGAATGCATTATCTAATCACTCATGAAATTGCTTCTTTAACTCTAGATATTAAATCTCATCCATTCAATAAGAGGGGTTTGAAACTTTCATAGCATCAGGAATTAATTCAACAGAATTTTCAACTTTCATATTAGGTATAGTATAAGGAAAATCAATAGTAAAAACATTAAGATAAAAATTTACCACTAGAAATTTAAAAATCTAATATCATTTTTCATAAATATGTACAAGGTAACATTAATTTCAATATATTAATAGTTTTTATAATTATAATATGTTATAAATAGTAAGGCTTCATTATTGTGCACAAAATAAAAGTCTTTCTTAAAAGAAACTTCCTTACCTTTACAGTCAATCATAGCCTGGTAATCAAAAATGTAATCCATACTCAAAATAACAGAAAACTATACTAGAGGAAAAAAATAATGTTTTTAGGTAGATTCATTCCATATAAAAGGACAAGAAGATTCATATTTTTTTTTGACTCTATTTCCCCCCCAGATTCTTTACCAAAAGTTCTTGATTCATTTTAGGAGGTGGAATTCTATATTTTCCAATAAATTTCCTTGAAATGATTGAATGTGTATACCCTAAGTCAAACAAAAACATTGGAATAATTTTAATAAACAAACAATGTACCTAATACAAATTTATTTGATGGACAAAAATCTACTGAATTAGTTGCAAAATATTGCAGCACACCTTTTTTCTTTTATTTTGGATTCTTCCCATCATTTAAATTCTTCATTGGAAACTCACTTCCATAATGACCCATATTGTTACAATTTTTTTTTTCATTGACTGTATATCATATATTGTGTTTCCATTTTCATTTTTTAGTATAGTTACAAGATTAATGCCCCATTTGATGCACTTACCATAATTCAAAAGGAATTCCCCCATGTTCTTTTTACTATAATTTTGGAAAACTATAAACAAAATTTTCTTAATATCATACATTTCGGAAAAACATTTCCCTTTGGTCTGCCATCTCATCCTCTTATTCAACATGTTCTTAAAGAACACATGATCCACAAAAAACTCCATTTCTACCGTCTTCACACATCAAAAACGTTTTTCATAACATTTAACTCACGAGAAGCCAATCCCCTTAGATAATTTGGCATTAATCCTAAGTAAAAAGGTTTTATTTTACTATCAGGATCCCAGATGAAATTTGGATCATACCTTGCCTTTTTAGTGATTTTTTCTTCGTAAGATCAACTGAGATGTCCTTATTCCTCATTTACAAGAATTTTGTTTCCATCCAAAGTCAAATAAACATAGGAAAAATTTATCATGAAACATACCTTTGAATTTATCCCAATCTCGAGCATAAAGTTCTTCCTTTTCACTGATATTCTAAACAGTCAACCACCACTGATTGGATTTACATTCAAAATGGTAAACAAAATGACAAAAATTTTGATTGTATAAACCCCCCATGATATTTAAAATATTTTCTTGTGATTTAATCCACTCTTCAGCTAACACATATTTAGAAGATCCTCCGATTTATGGAGGCGTTGCCTCATAAAATTCTCTACTACTGGTATTTTCCATTATGGTTGATCTAGTCGATCTCGTGTATGTGTAACACCACCATATATATCATGATTCGACAATTCTATCTCTGCAAAAACTTAGTTTTTATTCTAAAAATATTTGGTTTCACATTTGGAAGCTTGTTTTCCTTTAGATTCCATCCCATCACAACTATCTTATTTCCTATTTGGAAAACCATTCTAAATAAATATATTTTAGATAAATCATCTTTGTAATCTTCATGAAATTTATATAATTTTTCCATTATGAAAACCATTTTCAATACCAATATAAAAAATGGAATATGGTATTCTCTTTTATTTCAAAAACATTAAGGCTAAGAGAGGAATCCAAAAACCAAATAATGGTCTTGGTGGAGGAATGGTTTTTGTTACCTAATATGTTAAAAATGTTCCTTCTATCATTTATTAATATTATTTTTATAATAAATATTATTTTTGAAACATGTCTAATTAAATTAATAGTCAAATGGGTTTATTAAACACCGTATAAAAGAAGGTGGTGTATATTATAAAAATATTCCACAATTAATAGAGATAGAGACTATGCCCCTTACTAAGAGTCTAACTCATCATTTATATTCGATTTTCATCCTAAAAATTAAACATAGATTAATTTCTACTAGCTTAAGAACCTTTTTTGAGTTTATTATTTCTTTTATATCACTTTTTACATTGCTATAAAAACTAAATAAATTTTAATTTTCATATAGGATGTTTTGTTGATATTTAATACTTGATTCGAAAATGAACATGGGTTTGATGTCACGAGTCCACGTGTTCATAAGTCTATCATCTCTAAAAATATATTCATAGAATTATTTTCATATATATTCATAAATTATACATTTAAATCAAATAAAGTATAATGTTTATGAAAAATGAACAACGTAATAATCATGGAGACGGTAAGTCGTACGTACGCATGAGTATCATTTTCCATTTTTCATTGATCTTTATAGATAGAATATACGTATTATTTTATCTTTTAATAATGAAAATAAAATCATTAATATCATACTAATCATTTAAATACACATACATATCTCACATATGTGATATAACAAATTAAAATGATTCACATTGCTTCGAGGAGGTGATAGTTCACATGTACACCCGAACGAAGTTATATTTTTTATGTGCATGGAAATTAGGAATTTAATTGATATATTAATATCATTGAATGACTAAAATTTCAGGAATATCACATATGAATATAAATTCTATTATTATAACAAGTCATTATAGATGGTTATGAAAACAAATTACATCCATCTGTGGAGGTGATATTTCACACATACGTGAAAATGATTAATTCCATTCACATTTGATTATAGTGGAGATGGATTTAGGTGATGATAATAACATAATAACATATCATTACATTGAGGAAACTATAGTTATGATCTCATCATGGTTATAAGATACTTGAAAGAAGTGAAGGAATAAATAAAATTAAAATGCTTGAAGAAAATGACACATGTTCTTCAGTTGATCACCATTGAAGAACACATTAACACATATAAGAAGGGTGTTCTGCCTAAAATAAGGCCTCAAGATTAAGGGGAGGGATATTATGGAGGGTTTTGGGTAGAGATTGGCTGAACCAAATGGTTCTTTAAGTGTTAGTATTAGAGAATAGTGGGTACCTTTTTATACGAGGGGGCACCCTTGCAAAATCTTAAAATATTAAATTATATGTTTAGTCCAAATGTATCCAAATTGAGATATGTAGAAGATAATTTAAGGATAATTATATGTCCACTAATAAAATAATTTTTATACATGTATTTATTTTTTTACAAACTCTATGTTTTTATTTTCACATTAATTATTCTATTTTAATTTTAATTGTGGCAACAATGTTTTAAGTATTAATCAGTTATAAATTTCACTTATAAGGGGTCAATTATACATAATTGGAAACTTAATGAACATTTAATCCTTATAATTTCCAATTTATATTTTAATTTTTCTTAGTATTTTAAAATAATTTAATAAATCTTTAATTTTTTAAAATATCTATTATGTCAATTTGTCACTATTGATTTCTTTGAATTTAAATAAAATCCAAAAAAAAAGAGATAACATGTAATAAATCCTTTTAATTGACCTATAACATGAAATAGTAACCTAGTAAATTTTCTTATGGAATAAAATATGTAAAATGTTATTTATTTTAATTTTTATAATATCATTTATTTGATTCTTTCAATAATAAATAATTCACTACATCATCATTTGGTTATAATTAAATTTTATTATTTAAAATTTAAAATTACATCCATTCAAAAAATTATTAAATGATAAATAAATAATTCAATTATACTCTAAATCTTATTAAAAAGATAACCTAACTATATATATAAATATATATCAGATGAAAAATAATTTTTAAACTAAAATGTCGAATTTTCACTATTCGTTAAAATAAGAATTTTATCTGAAAATTACAAAAACATTCAATAATATTACATTTTTATGTCTTACTTCCAAAAAGGAAGTATAATTCTTCAAATAGAAAATATAAATGTGAAAAAATCCTGATTTGAAAAGTGTTCTATGTCACAAGGTGATAAAACTACATTTAAAAATATGAGAGAATTTTATGATTAAAATTTGATTAATTCCCATTTTAAGCCTCTGAAATATAGTATAAGAAAGTTAAAACAATTAATAAACTTGTGGAAAAATAATATAGTTATTTAAGATAACTCTTTCCAATAGAACAAAGAGTGGATAAATACGATTTATAATAATAATAATAATAATGTATTATTATTAGTATATCTCAATCTTGTGTGAAACAGAAGATTTCAAAGAAACCCATTGTTATGTATTGAGTACTCTATGATACATAGAGTCCCCTTTTAAGTAAAATTTATTTCAAAGTCATAAAAATTATTTAATATGAAAATTTATTATTCTATAATTACCTAGTATGTTACATAATATTCATGAAAATTTATATAGATTTTTTAGTCAAAGGAAAATTGATAATATTGAAATAAACAAGAGGAAAAATAAAGACGTTGTTGATAAACAATAGAATTTAGAAACACCACCACCACAAAATCAACTTCTATATCAATGTTAATCATTTAATTATACTTTTATTTATGTTTTTGTTAATTTTGGAAAATGTTGATGTATGTAGATAAATTATATGTTGAATAATGGTTAGACACATGATTATTCCACCGTTCAACCCATGAGTCCGAGATAATATTTAGAATAGAAGTAAAATAATGATTGTTCTTGGGGTTATTTAATATTACTACCAAACCATGTGAGGTTATTTTTTGGAGAGAATAAAAGAAATGGTTAGTAACATAGATATACATACCATGAAATGTAACCATGTAAGGTTTTTATTTAAGGAAAATTCTAAATATTTATTAGGTGAATGGTTTTCCAAGTTGTGCGATCTAACCATTATCATAGGGTAAAATATTTTTTTCCTTAAATATACCAATTTACTCCATAAAAATAACTTTATGATCCCTAATAATGTTTTAATATATTTATGGACCTCTTTAGGTGACGATGTCATCATCAAAGTTCCCTATAAGATATTACACATGAGTCTTGCTCATTCTAGGGGTCTATAATTCAATGTTCATATGCTGATACTTTTATCGTGTCCCATTCCCATGATAACCACATATATCCCTCCCCGAATGAAATGTATTTAAATATAACACAAACTATAAAATATAGAGTACCCTTATAAACCAACATCTATGAGCTAGTGCCCATAAATCTATCATTTTATTCCCTTCCAAAATACCACTATCAAAACCATGCCCCATTATATCATGTATATTTCCAAATCAATCACCTATATATCTAATAAATTCAAATAGTGGGGTAATGGTGGGAATACCACACTTGTTATCCTGTTATCATACTCATTCATTGGATATTGGGTTAAACCCGTAAACACATACATCATGTGGTTATTATATTGATAATTGTAATGGTATCATTATAATTAAATTAAAATAAACTAATTAATAACTAAGACTATCAAATTACCAAAATCAAGTCACAATCATAAATCGTTATTTTAAAACAAAACTTTGTAGGACATATCATGTTGTAAAAAAATGATAATATCATACAGTAGTATAAATAAGTGATTCAAGTTTGAGACATTAACATCAATTTTTTATAAATTATAGTCAAAGGTAAATAGTTATAATTTTAGCATTGGGTTCTTTAAAATTACATTATAATTACATAATTTTTTTTAATATGGGTTTTTATCAAATTTAATGTAAAAAGATTTTAGAAAAAAACATAACATCGATTTTAATAAAAGAAAATGTAGAAATTAATACAAAGGTAACATTTTCATGTCATTTCCAAACAATGATGATAAAAAGATATTATTTCTTGTCAGTTTAAAAAATAATATTGTTAAAACTTTATTGTAAAAACCATTTATCATATTTTTTTATGAAATCAGAAATTAAAAGAATTTTAAAAAAATTACACATCGTTTAATACTATATTTTCTTTTACTCAAAACCATTTTAACCCCCTCTCTCCTGATTCTACACTGATGATGGATTTTACAACCTCAAAAACCTTTTATTCTCTCTTAAACTCAATTTTCATATACTTTTCTAGATCTTGTTACAATTTAATCCCTATATTGACTGACTCTCGACCAAAAACAGCACCGGAGGTTTTGACGACATCAACCTCCTTAGATTCTCTCTTGAAGTCAAGTTGCATCCACATTTCATTTTAATTCCCATGGACTATTGATCCTTCATTCAATCATTCAAAATTAGCCTTTTTATTATCAAAAAATACTTTTAATGGAAAAGTGAGAACCCAAATAGTCAAAAACGATTCTCTACTAACAAACAATATAATTATTTATGGATATTTTAAGTTGGTTAAATTGTTCTCCCTAAACAATTTCCTGGAAATAGAAAATTGGTTGTGTACTAGGATCATTGATTATGAGGTCATTAAAAAGATACAATAAACAGTCCCATGAGGTTATATATTCATCTTTCTATATCTTCCTCACATTGAATCCTCTTATCAGAATGTGGTTATGCTTGATAATCCAATAATTTTTCTCAGTATTAATGTCCACACATAGAAGTCTTCCCATCATTTCTTCAAAATCCTCCACTAGGGCATTAATATTTAGAAAATCCTCTAACATTTTTTCGCACAAATGCATAAACAATTCCATATTATCACTTTGGGTATCATAAATGAATTATTTGATTTAAAATTAATCTTAGATAGCAGACTCCACCCAGATAAGTGATCTCGAGGCTTTTTGGTTAATTTTCAACTCCTTTCTTTTCATTCATTTGATAGATCATGTCCCAATTGGAAGGGGAAAATTTTAATATTTGTTCTAAACCATCCAAGTGCCTTTTAAACTCATTATTCTCTTTTTATAAATTAGATCTTCACCATGAACATCCTTTTTACTCTCTCTAAAAAATTAACTAGATTGGTTATGACTAGATACATCACAGAGGTATCTCTATACCTTATTTTGGTGACCAAGCAGTCCATATTCATCCTCCTGGTCGGGCCTACCATATAATCTCTAAAATTGGTTTTATGACATCAAAATAGCAGTCCCCTTACTAGAACTGGCACCACTGCAATTCTATTAGGCTTCTTATATCCTTTTACTCATGTAGGACAGTGACTTAAGAGTATGGAATCCATATAGGATGCAGTCTTTATAGTTATGTTTTCTCTGTCATCCACCACTTGGCCACCTTATTTTCTTAATATACCCAGAGGAGAATATGAAGATATAATGGGATCACCAATATCACGGTTCAGCTTCCTGAAGACACCAGCTAACAATAGGTTACCCTCGTGAAGCTCCGGTAGTACATCCTTATCTTCGATTAGAAACGTGGTGGTCAGCTCGATATCCCCCACGGAGACTCCTAACTATCAAATAAGAATGTAGAGACATAGTTTTCACTATCATGTCTTGTATTTCATTAGACGAGTTCAAAATTATAGTATCTAGGATGGGAATAGTAACACCCTAACACACATAGGGTATATTAAAGTCTTCATTCAGTGCACTGCCATTATCCAAAAATGTCCCAGTAGGGACCTGTTCTGAATGCTTTTCAATCATTCTTTTGTCCTTCCAAAATGAATTCCCACTCCTAAAATTATCACATTTCTGGCCTAAATGTTTTCACTGAGGATATATTTCACACCATGATACAATGATAACTGCAAGATTATATTGGAACTCTTCACCAACAACTACCCAGAAGGAATCAATTGGTGGATTAAACAAATCAATATCAACTCATATCTTTAGTGAAATGAGGTGACATACTACCCTAGTTCTACTATCTGAAGACAAGTACCATCCTAAAAGATTACCTAAGATAAAAATAATAGTAAGAATTTGAAAATGAATTGGATGTTAATGAAGCCTTTCAATTTCATAATGGATTGCGCATTATGCCTCATATAAAAATCATATATCCATTTGAATAGAAGGAACTGGGATTCGTTACATGTGTGTTGTTCACTCAACCTGAAAAATATTAGATCATCCTTAGTGGAGAACCTAACAAAGATGTGTTTGGAAATAAAGAGGTTGATGGTTTCCCACTCATTTAAACCCCATGACCAAAAAATGAAGCGATCGAAGGTGTCCTCCAATGAAACATTATGGATGAATAAAGAAATCAGTGAAACGTTCATAATTTTTTATAATTTTATATCTTTTTTATGTGTAAATTTTTTAGGATAATTGTTTATTATAATAATATTTTTTGAGATATATTTATCAAAATTGTTTTTAATATTATTTTTAAGATATTTATTTTAAAATTCTTGTTTAATTGATTATATAAATTTTGTATAATTTTTTTGATAATTTTTTGAATGTCATTTTGGTATAATTGGTTGAATAATATTTTGTATAATTGTTTTTATAAATTTTAATGATTATTGAGCTATTTTTTATATTATTTTTTATGTTTTTTATATATTTAAATTTTTTATGACAATTGTTTGGAAGATAAATTTTGTATAATTTTATATTATGATAATTTTTTTGGGGTACTTGTTATTTATTTATTATATTTTTTATGATTTTTTAAATTATTTATATGTTTTAGATAAATTTTTAATTTTAAAGAATAATTATGTTTACGTTTTTGAAGAAATATTAATAATAATTGTTTTTTATGTTTTAAGATTATTTAGGTATTTTAGGATTTTAACATTTTGTAAAAAAAATTATGATCAAATTATTATAAATAGTTTAGTTTTTGTTTATATGGTTTTATGTTTAAATTTCTTCTCTATTTTATATAATTTTAAATTTATATATGTTTTAATATATTCACCATTAATATTTTGCTATTAGGTATTTAATGGATTATAATTGGATAAATTTATGAACAACTATGGATGAATGTGGAAAGGATTTTTTAATTTCATTAAATTTTCTAAATGAAATCATGAAAAAATGATTTCATTTTATGTCCATGAATTAATTGTATTAATATGAGAAATTTAAATTCTAGAGAAATTAAGTATCATCTCATTTTCTATGGTTTTATCCATAATTAAACACATTTGATCTATCAAGGTGAAATAATGGAAAAATAAATACCTAATGTTGATGATAATATTGACAGTGATACAATTGATCATATTGAAGAGTTGATTCATGATTTACGTGTGGAAACTATTGAAAAAAAACAATTGTTGAATTATAGAATGTGGATTATAAGAAACCAATATTCACTAGTTTCACATATTATATAGTGTTATCAACATTTCTTAGAATATATCTCTTGAAATCAACAAATTGATGGAGTGATAAAAGAGTCTATAAGTTTATTTATATTTTAAAAGATCTTTTTTATGAAGGAAATAAGTATCTATTATCCAATTATGAGGCAAAGAATATATTATACAAATTGGGCTTAGGTTATAAACCGATAAATTCTATTCCAAATTGTTGTTTTCTGTATTGGAATGAATATTAATGATTAACAAAATGTCATAAATGTGGGACAAAACACAATAATATGGATGAAATATTCAACTCCTATTCATTAACATGTACAGATAACAAACCTTAAACTAAATACATTTGGAACCATCCAAAAATTACTTCCAATATTTCCATCAAATATTTCCAATGATTCTACTCTCATTCATTCTATGGTATTAGAATCAAATATCATACAGAATAAATTTGATGGCTTCTAATCATTACTCATTTGAAGAATCTATTTCGAAATTCAAATGATGAAAAAAGGTTATGAATGTATATAGATGATGAAATTTATAATGGTAACATTAATCACACTACTCATTCTCAAAAATAGAAAAAATTAGATTTTTTATGATTCTTGAAGTGAACTTAGAAATATCAAAATTTGACTAATCAAAAATAGAAGGAATCTATATCAAAGCCCAAATATCCAACATAGTTCATGGGCTATTTTTGGCAGTTTACAACTTCTTCCTGCAGATATGAATGATGAAAAAATATTTAATTTTTATATTGAGGATTTTTAGACCAAAATCTTTGGGAAATGATGTCTACTTGTATCTTTCACCTTTGGTTGATGATTTGAATCTACTATGGGAGAAAGGTGTTATAGATTTTGATGTATAAAAGAATGATTTTATTTATGTTATTATAATGTTCAATATAAATGATTTTCCTTCATAAGTAATCAAATCTACATATAATATTATGGGATATAATGTAACACCCCAAGCTTCCTCGGTATGTTTCCTTTCGAATAATGCAATGACGTGCATTGTACGCAACTTCGAGATTTTAACACACCACAACCAATCAAACTAGCCGTTATGAATAGTAATACCTACTTTTTGAAATTATATATATTTTATATTTCAAAATGGACTTCATTTTTTGATTCGGAGTATCGAATTTAGCCTAAGGTGAAATTTTGGTACTTTTCGGATAACTTTCATATTTTGATGAATAGTGAAAATTACTAAATTTTAATTAAAAACAATTTTTTTAATCAAAATAATTAATAGTGATAAATTATGAATTTGATTGTTTTTAAAGTATATTTAGAAAATATTTTTACCATTCAATATAATGTTGGTTATTGGACATAATTTTACAATTAAACCGAACATAAACAAGTGTCAATCTTTTGATAGTTATTATCTCTTAAAAACACGCTTTTTTTGACAGCGGGAATTAATTTTAAATTAATTTCTTCCACTTCTGTGTTTTTAATTTAAGAAAATGGATTCCATATTTGGAATCAGGATGTTCAAATTGTGTAAATAGGTAACTTTTATTCTTAGACATTTTGAATAATTACTGCGGTAAATATTTTATTTACCATGGTTAAGGGTAAATCCGGGAACTAAGGGTTAAGAAATTATATTATAATAATACTAAATTACCCTAAAACGTGTCTTAACCCTATTGGTTGATACATGGTCGACCATGGGCATATTTGGGTCGATTTTGGGACCCCATGGATCCACTTGTAAGTGATAATGACACTTTATTTTAATTAGGACATAAATGACACAAGCATATATCTTTTAGCAAAACAATTGTTACATAGGGTTATATATGTTGGATTTTAGATTATAAATATTAATTAGAAATATAAAAATATTCCCTACATAATGAGATTTTATTTATAATTTTTAGACATTAAATAATTTATTTTATTTATGACACAACTATGATGCAGTAATTACTATAATATTGAAAAAATAAAATAATTGATATTATAAATACCCAAATAAATATAATATAAAACTTTTAATGAATTAAACTAATTTTCTAGGATAATATGATATATTATGATTGATTTAATGGACTTTGTATGAAGTAATCAATCTGTTATGAGTTTCACAAAAATCAACTGTTGAATAGTGTCAAAATTGACATAAAAGAGTTCATAAAACAAATATTATATTATTAATTTATATTAAATTCCTAAAAATCTAAGGTTCGGCCAAGAGACTTATATAATGATAGGTCCATCATTAATGGACCACTTGGGGGTCCCTTGGATGTATATAGTAAGTTTATTAACCATATAATATAAAAATACAAAGAGACATTGTAAAAGTGAAACTAATTAACTAAGAGTTAATACTTAAAGATAAGGTTAATATAATGACCCAAACCAGTCTAAATTCTATTGGTTGAGTTTTGTTCGACCCATCCCCACCATAAAATTTAAATAATAAACTTTGGAACCATTATAAACCGAATATGAATTTATTATAAATTAATATTTCTAACTTTTCCTAAGGTGCCCCTCACCCCTCTTATAAAAGGGCACTCCTCCTTCTCATTTCTTCACACCTTCAAAGCCCTTTGGTTCGGCCAAACCCTGACCAAATACTATCTCAACTCCACTCACTACAACCTAGAGGCCTTATTTTGATCAGAAAGCCAACCTATGGAGCCCTTTTGATCAAATAAAAAGGAAGAACCCGAAGAAGAGGTAATGTTTTCACCACCCCTTTTCAAGTTCCTTTCTTCTTCCACTTCCTCTTTATTTGTTATTACCATTATAAAATAATAACTCCAGTATCTCACATATACTATGATGTTATTATAAATATGGTACAACCATATTCAGTATTCTATCCACCCTTTGAATAACATGTCACCATACGTGCGTACGTACGGCTTACCGTCTCCACGTCGTGGTGTAATTGTTATTCAATATATTATTATTTGGATGGGTATAATAATGATGTGTAACTCATGTAAATAATAAATATAACATTTTAATGATTCTTTATATATGATATAACATCCATTTATATATTATTTTAATATCAAAAGAATGATATTGTCGCTCGTGCGTACGTACGGACTACCGTCTCCACGAACGCGATGAGATTCATTCTCCATCGTATCCATTCAAGTATAATTATCATTTGATGATTTAAAAATGATGTCTAAGGACTTTATATAATTCTAGATATGAATGATATACATCCCATTAATAACTAATATGGCTCACATAACAAAGAATATAAAGTTAAATGAACCCGTTAACACCCGAAATGACGATAATTCTAAGATATTATTAACAAATCAATGTTTAAAGTTCATATATGATGTCATATTAAAGTAAATGATTCTTGTATTATTAAATAACAATTATTTAACTATTATACAGGAGGTAAACCTACCATCGACCAAGGAAAAAGTACAAAGTAAGGGATTTTCTTATCTCACTTTCAATTCTGTGAGATTTCCATTGTTCGCCACTAAATTATTGAAAGTGGTGTATTGTGTACGGCCATTTGATATATATTATCATGATTCTCTTTATATTCACGTTATTCTGTAAATAATTTGGTGGTTATTAACGTTTGGCCATAAGACTCAGTTGATTAACGTGGTAAGGAGTTTCTTATCTCACTCTTAATATCGTGAGAATTCCATTGTTCACCACTTAATTATTACATGTGGTGTATGTGTACTGCCCATGATTGTATTCATTGTGTAATATACATTAATTTATGGGTACTTACATAGTCATGGTATGATCCTTCTTTCATAGTTGTATGTTTCGTAAGTTACCAAATCGATAAGGGAATTTGAAATTTCAATTTCCACTCATTTGGCTTTACGCATATTTCATTGATTATATTACCCCAAGATTATGTGTGGAATCACTATTCATTTGATTATGTCATAATTTCCACTCCCCTTCCTGTGGATATAAGTTTGATACACATAATCCCTCCATTGATAATTCTCATGTCATTGATATGAATTTGATAAGAGTAATTTTAACTCATTCTCCATTTTTTGAGTTAAACATCCAATTCGTTGGTATTGTTTTTACAAGAATATGTGTGAATGTCCTTTGATTGTTTTACACTGAATATCCAATCATATTTAGTGTATTCATATTTGTCACACATAATTATGTCATTGATTTATCCTTAACCTAAGGATACAACCTTTATGAGAGATTTCATCTCAATTTACATTCCATTGAGACTTCTTTGATGATATACACCAAATCACTTTTTTGTGGTGTATATAATGAACTTTGACATAGTATATCATGATTACCTTTATTCTCATGATATTACAAAGTTTTTATTACCTCAATTATTTGTATTCAAGTGTCTCTTTTGGTTATAATCTCTAACTAAAATACCATTTTTAAATGTTTTAAAGACTTATTCATCTAAACCTTTCTCATTAATGTCCATGTTTTAAAAATGGTTTTAAGGATTTATTTATATGGACATTAAAGTTTAGAAATAAAAACTACTTTTAAAAAGTTTCAAAGTGGTATGGGACACTTTGATTCAAAAATCTACTTTTAAATGGATTCTTGACAAATAGTGTGACTTTTAAATGTTTTCAAGAAAAGGGGGATATTTTCTCTAAAATAGTTTTGATGATTATTTTCATCTATCTCAACATCCTTCATTATTCTTGATTGAGGTTAATGTTATACAATACAATCTTCCGTATTGTATCGAATGAGTTATGTTTGAATGTGGATGTGTTATTTTTATACCATTCATGGTTTGTGGTAGATGTATTGACATTTTGTATGCTAGTTTTAATACGAATGTTTATGTTATGTTTAAACCTTTTCATATGGGAATGCATTGGACTTAATATGTGACGGGTCGAGCCCGCTATAGCTCCTCGATGCATCGGTAGGTCTCATGAGACAAACTAGTGTCTTGGCACAAGGCCTTGGCAAAATCTTATTTGTAGTCTTGGCACGAGGCCTTGGCTATGTGGTTATGATAGTCTGGTATTATGCATTACATCATTATGAAAGTGGTTATTGATATTGCATGTGATCATTCGACTAGTAGAATATCCATGTGAGTAAGTAAATGGCATTATTTCATTTTATTTATGTCATACCATGTTGAAAGTTCATGTTTAAAAGGCATTTGTTTTAGTTATAAATTGCCTTAAGTGTTTATGCTTATTTATGAAAGCTTCTGCTATAATGTTATCCTTACTGAGCATCTGAGCTCACCCCTCTCAATGTTTTATTTTTCCTAGGATTATGAAGAAGTAATTTATGAATGACCTGCAGGGATAGTATGAGGGGATATGAAGACAAGATGTTTTGTTTATGATGTAATGTAAATATTTATGGATGTATCTAGTTATTCCAAGGCTACTAAACTAATCGGTCTTTCGACACTTGATATTTCTCGTGATCATGCCAATGTTATGTAATAGTGCACCGACTCTAGGTAACTAGGGTCGGGGCGTTACATATAAGACATGCCCAATTTTTTAATAAGATACATCAAATTATCAATTACAGAATGATAGAAATAAAATGTTCTTGGGAAATAAAATATTGTTGCAAATTGATCAACCTTAAAAAATATTGAAGAATGAATTTAATGGATTATTGGAATTTAATATCCCCCACAACCATTTTAATGTGTGAAATATTATGACAAAGTAAAAAATATTGATAAAAATTATGAATGATAGGATGTTTCAGTCATCAAAAAAGTAACAAAAAAATTGTATATGTTTTTTGATGTACCTAAATGTAGTTTTTCAGAGATAAATAATATCATTGACATTACTCATGTTGAGAATAAAATATATGAAAATTTCATTGTGAGTTTGATACAAATTTAATTAATGAAAAAATATATATTTCTTGATATATTAGACTTTATATTTATGGTAAGACATTTGGTTTTATCTCCAATTATAATTGAAAACATAAATAATTCACCTCTAACATTTCAGAAATTATGAAAGAGTGATAAGACGATTTTTTGTTTGTTTCTGTATGGTATATATGTACACAATGTATATTCTGTAACTGTAATGATTTTTCTATCATTGAAGGATTCTAAATTAATATGAATGAAATCTTGTGAATGTAATGTATTGATGAAAAAATTGTTATCAGTTGCACTATGTGGTATATTTTCAAAATAATTCATAAATACTGTCAATAGGTTATGTGATTTTTTCAAATGAATTTGTAAAGAATTCATTGATCCCAAATTATTAGATGTGTTGGATAATTAAGGTTCCCTTATAATATATTAATTAGGAATGTATTTACCACTTAATTTTTTTTGATTTAATGATTCACCATGTAATCCATCTAGTGAATGATAGATAAAAATATGGGCCTATTTATTTACATTAGATGTATATTTTTGAAAGATATAAGAAAATTATGAAGGGATATGGTAAGATTAATCATTTAATAGATTCCCTTATTATTCAATGATACATATCAAATGATGAGATTTAGTTCATTACCGATTATTTGTATGAATTAGAGCATAGAAGTCTTTCTATATCTCTACATATGAAATTAGATAGTTATTATAGATATATTATGTCATTAAAGGTAATGTTAATTCCACATGATTATGTGATGGAGGAACATTTTCATATCTTGAACAATAATGAAGAGATTCAACCCTATATATCGTCACATATTATTTAATTAAAGGTATGACATATGAAATGTAATAAAAATTGGTTTATTATTAAGCATAAAAAAAATTTATTCATGATTAAAATGTAAATTCATCAAATATATATCTTCATCTAATGCATATAATTGTTTTGAAGGGGGTTGCCTCCTAATTTAATCACATGGCACGGTTTTGATATTAATGGGTGCACATTTTTGACACAAAATTAGGATGAAAAGATTACCAATCATAATATTGGGTTCATATTTTTTGCAAAAGCACTACATTTTTTTGAGTGAAA
This sequence comes from Viscum album, assembly GCA_963277665.1. Lineage (NCBI taxonomy): Eukaryota > Viridiplantae > Streptophyta > Magnoliopsida > Santalales > Viscaceae > Viscum > Viscum album. Next base: position 1,229,347,264 of record OY728133.1, on the reverse strand, counting down.
TAGATAGAGACCCAATTTATTTGTCAAAGAAATGGTTTTGAGTTCTTGAGGATATATTATAAATTGATTATACAAAAGATTGATTCCTAGTGTTTATGTGTGATTGGATTCATTGTAATAGTGTTGTGAATCATGATGATTATGGGTATACAATGGTTGATTTGAAAATATTTAGTTGTAAAGAGGAATAATTTATCATAGAGGAACATGTATGGAAAATATTTTGTGGCCTCAATAAACAAAATGATCCTTGGTTGGTATTTTTAAAAAGGAAAATAATTTATTTGGGAAATGAGGATGATGTTGATGTTATGGATTAATATGTGGCATATTTTCATATTACACAATTTATGGATGATAACCGTTATGATAAGGAATACATGGTCCATTCTATATGAAATGATCATACTAAAGGGGTTTTTGAAACACTAAATCACTCTCTTAATTATTCATGTAAATATAAACAATTTATTTAATTTCAAAAATTTACATTTGTAAACTCTATTTTTTATTAATTATTGGTTTTTAATAATATATATTTTATTATATATATATAAATATATTTTAATTATTTATAAAATAGTTATAGATAAGAATTTTTTGATTTGAACCTTGATTCATATCATTATGTTTTGGTTAAATTTATGCATTTTAAAAAAATGAATCTATAAAATTTAAACTAATAAATATTTCTATTATTTTAGAATTAATGTTTAAAAATAGTACATAAAAATTCATATTTTTTTTGGTTATGAATGTTGAATTCATTATTATTTTGAAACAAACACATGTTTGAATCTAATTTTTTATTTGAATATTTTTTATAATTGTTATTAAATATTAAATTTTCTAATAATGTGTAGGTACACAACATTTCCTTAAATTTTCATATTTAAATGATATAAAATGAGGTGGATGAACAATTACTGAAGTATATACCGTTTTCACATTATTAAATATTTAGTAATATTATTTTTTATGAAAATAATTATTTAACTTAAAAAATAATAATTACAGGACTACGGATGCTCCTTCTTCTGATGAAAATCCTACTGATCCATCTCCAACTGATGCACCTCATACAGAAAAGTCTTCTCACTCTTTGATAGAGAAATAAATTTCTAGATTTGGAAAATGTGGAATTTATATCTTATTAAAATTTTGATATTCTTGAGGATACTAGAGAATAAAAAATAACATTGATGATTATAATAACCATAATGGCCCAAATGCAACATATTTTACAAATTATATCACCATGTAGAGCCAATCAGTATTTGAGTTTTATATGATAACTAGAATTACATTGATAAGATTTAGAAATAGTTTACTGAGACTCTATAATGTTAAAATATCTCAATTGATTTGTTTTTATCTCATTTTCAAAAGGTTTGTATTTCAAATGACTGATATTCAATTCATACATTTTTATATGACATTCAATTTTAGAGAAATGAATGAAATTAAGAAAATATTTGTTTCATTCACTGTGGTTTTATAAAGATATTTCAAAACAAAATTGACAAAAAATTATGTTTATGAAAAGTTATAAAATGAAAACCCATTATATAAGTATGAGTGTTTAGATGTAGGTATATGGAATAAATTTGTCTCTAGTCGATATGATGAATCAGTTTTGGTATAATAATAATTTCATATTTTCACATTTAATATATAATACTTGATTAGTTCTTTGTATATCTTTATGCATCAAGACTAAAATATATCTCAACAAGATAACTAGTTTTAGAATATTTACTCACATACTTTATTAGATGGATGGTTTCATTTATTATAGGATAAATGAAATGAGGAGAATTTTGATGCATTAAGAGAACAAACTACATGTGATTTATAAGAAGTCATGTTTGGTCCTTAATCTCCCCTATATAGATCCATGACCAACGTGAATAGATATTACATCATTTCAGAGAATTATTCATCACATTACAACATTACATTCTTAAGGACCTAATAGTACAGTGTATTCGGAAACCTGGAACACATTCTTTAATGTTGGTGAATGATATTTAATATATCCCATAAATTTATTCTCTTATTTGTAATCCTACCTAAAACCATTCTCTATAACATGGGAAAATGAACCATTTGAAATGGTGAGATTATATACTCTGTAAAGATAAAAATATGATCTATCAATATGAGATCATATGAAATCATAAGACAAGATTAATTGTATATTAAAATTAACATCACATTCTACATTCATTCCAAAACTATCATAGATTTATTAAATGGGTCACATTGTATAGATTGACAATTTATAAGGAATTAATAATAATGGTGTCAAATCATTATAAATCAATCATGAACTGTAATATCATGTAATATAAGAGTAGAACCATCACAAATATAGAAAACCATTTCATGTTTCATGGTTAAATACCAAGACCAACAAAAAAGTGGGTCAAGACACACATATTTCCCATGGTATATCAGAACCGACATTTTTCCCACTATGGATTAAGACACGACTATTTCCCATTATAGATGTTGACGCACATTTTCTCATTTTAGATCAGGTTGAACCTATTTCCCATTAAGGACCAGGAGACACCAATTTCCCATTGTGGTTTAGGACACACCTATTTCCTATAGTCGATCAATCCCCTTGACTTGTTTCCAATCATTATCTCATGATATATAAATCATTATTCAATTAATTAGAGGGATATATAGGTCTCACCATTCTTATAATGAAATTATACATATGTTTCCTACCATATAATAAAACACTCGTCATATCATAACCAATAACAAGATATGGGTTTCCAAAAAATCATATCATAAACCATGAAAAGGAATGAGTATCATAAATATATCATCATATAAAAACCCATTTAAAAGAGTTAGGATTAATAATTATTTCATAAAATCATAACTATTTTAAATGAGTGGGTTTTTAAGCATATTACTCTTGATAAAAAGCTGGTTTTATAAGCATATAACCCACGAAAAGAATGAATGTTTCATAGACATCATGCCAACAAAACATAAACTATTTAAAGAAACAATATGAATGGTACCCTTGTATTTTATCCCTAATATATCATTAACTATATCAAAGGAAGTAATCTTAGATAGCAGAGGATTTTGAAAGATAACTTGTAGTATTTTTTAAGGGAAATAAACTTTGTTCAAAAATATTGTTTTTAAAAAAATAAATTTTAAAAATGCTTTATATTGAAATACAATTTGAAAACATATAAATTAATACTTAAAAATAATTTATTTTTTTAAGAAAATAATCTTTTAGCAATGAAAAGCTATTTTAAAAACAAAAACATTTTGAAATCAATTTTTTTTTGAAAATTGATTTTACAAACTGATAAATGATTCTTTGAAAATACATTAAAACTATTTTAATAGATTTTTTGGAATTTCATTTATTTTGTAATTATAATAAAATAACTTTTAAGAATGTTTTTTCTAGAAAATGTGATTTTTGAAGGAAAACTGTTTTCCCTTAAAAAGACCATTTTTCCTTAAAAAATCAATTTTCAATCATGAATTCATAAATGGAGGAAAATAAATTGAAAACATGTATTAATATGAAATAATATGGTAAAATAATTTTTTTTATAATTATTAAGAGATCGATAATAATATTCAATCATCAAAAGTATAATCGTATGCAATCCCGCTAAATAAAATAGGCTGTAACAATAAAATATTACCACATTCATAACATTGAATCTGAAAACAAATGTGATAATAAAACTAAATTAAGCATATAATATCATTAAAATAAGTATATTCATGATACCACATGCCAATGTTATGTTTAAACAAGTCATAAATGAGTATATGTTTATAACAAAACATGTGTCTCTAAGAAGGTAAATTTAGAAAAAAATTACTGTACCGATTTATGGATTTTTAACTATAAACCCCATGAAAGAGATATCATAAAAGAGATATCTAAATACCCATAAAAAAGTATAATATTCATATAACACATTCATGGTATGTATATATACACAGAAAAAAATAAATGAGTGGTGAATATGGAATATGTCTTACAGAAATAAGAATGTGACTTGAAATCTGCTTTGTGCATGAATGAATTTTGAATCTGGATATCCATTAAATAATAACATCAATAAAAAAATTAAATGTTATTAATTATTTTATATTCATGATATAACATTTCATAGTAAAGTATATACAACACACATAGAAATCAGTGGTGAATATTTCATATATATCACAAAAATAAATATGAGATGAGAGAGCCCTTACCTTATGTATTGAATGTCTTCATAAAAACTCAAAAATCCATTATAATAAATATATGTTTTTTATAAATCTAACCTAGAACCTTATTTTTTATATCATTCCATATATTATTTGATTATGAAATTACATTACCCTTCTATAAAAAATGTCATGTTAAAGTTATGTTTTGAGCAATAACTATTTTTTTCATATATGTTTTGACTTATTATTCTAGATACTCTTACATTGATTATGGTATTATTATTTCCAAAATATATATCATGATATAAATATCATATATATTTTTTTTATATGTATATATAAGAATCATTTTAATATAGAAATATGAAATGAGATACATCATTTATGGAGACGGTTGACAGTAGGTACACAAAAACGTTGATTATGTTGGTTGGAGTGAGTGACTCAAGAGAGGGGTTGGTGAAATGAGATCCCAATAATTGTTTTTTAAATTAAATCAATTTATTAATTTAAATTATATAGTTAACAAAAATAGCCGATCAATATAAGATCTGGCCTTTTAAAATATTTCCCAAATAGTGATTATGTTTCAGTTAAAAAAATGTTAAATTATGGTTTTTTAGATCAATTTACTAATAGAAAACCGTATGTAAACACTAGTTAATATTAACAATAAAAGTGATTTTTTGGTTTATAGATTATAAAAAATTTAGGTTTTGGTAATTATAGAATACAAAATAACACAGTGAAATAAATATGAGGTTCGGTCTTAAGATGAGACATAATCCCCTCCACATGGAAATCACCGAACACAAAGAAGATAAAAATAGTATTCAAATAGATCCACAACCTAGATAAGGTGAACCAACAAAGTAAAAACACTATATTGGATAAATATATTCTTTCAAAGTTATACATGGAATGTAAAATAGAACAGACCACACAAGGACCACTTCTATAAACCCACATGTAAAAAAGATGTAAAGAGAAAGAGCTAATAACATGTATTCACCAAATTAAGTGCAGGAGATAGTATGTGTTTGAAAAAAGTGCAACAACACAGTAATCAAAAAAATATGAAGAGAAATGAAAAGAATATGAAAATAATAGTGATGCTCATAATGTTTGAATTCTTTAGATCATATTTTGTGAGAAGTTTGTGCTTTTTTCTTGAACTTTTTAACAAAATAGAGGATTATAGAGATTTGGATATGTTAAAGTTGATCTCAGTTTGTATGTAAATTAATATCTATAATGAATATTGTGATTATATATATTTTATATTCATATCATATGAATCAGTGAGCTTGTATATATTTACATATTAAAACCACCAATTTTCTTACAGAATTATTAGTCAATAATCATCATAGATAGAGAGATATGGATATTTGGTTCTTACCAAAGATATAACAACAATATTTAAAGTAGACTGAAAATACTATGATCAACATTTACTATTTATATAAGACTTGGTCTATTTATACCTGAAAATAAATGGTTATTGATCTATTCAAATTAAAATTTCAATATAGCAATGATAACACGAAGTTGGAAGTGACTATGTATCTGATTGTATCATAGACTGGTTGTACCTCAGGATGGTGGTGACTTAGGGTCTAGAAATAACATAGAGTCTAATGGTGATAGGTCCTACTAGTATATCCTAGGATGTAGATCTTATATAGTTAACAAGCCTAATAGTGACTCCGTCGGTGGTAGCTCGTCCTTTGTGGTGACTCCAACCTGGTGGTAACTCGCCTCAGTGAATGTTCCTGGAAGCTATTCACTCCCCTAAATACTTGTAAGAATTATCATAAAATACTTATTACCATATTAAATGCTATCATGAAACATTTAAATCATTAGTAATAATAAATCTCTTTCTGTTATTATGAAAATGAGGAATCTTTAAACACTCACCTCAAAAGTAGGTTCCAACAGTCGTCCATGTTTTGATGATAAAAAAATAAGGAATATTATAGATCATAAACTAAAAATTAAACATATATAATTTAAGATGTATTGAAGATATTACATTAAAACAATATACTTAACATTTCATAGGATATATAATTGATATAAACAACTATAATATCAATGAAATTTAATATCTTAAAGAAGTGTAAAATTTTCCAATAAATTATAATTAAGAGTGTAAAATCGATAAAAGAAATAAATTTTAAAATAATATAATATTGATCTCAGAGAATAAATCTATGTCCCTTTTCTCCTTGAAATAAATAAATGACCATATATCTCCCCCTTTGATAATAACAAATAATAATGAAAAAATATAAAACATAATAAAATAACAAGAGAATTAACAAATCACAATGGATATTTAAAAAAAATATGGAGTACAGAAACCATAAAAGAAAGAGTACAAGCATTAGTTCCCTACCAGAGGTTGCATCTAAACAAATTGTTTGGCTGAGGTAAGTGGAGGAACAATATTCTATTGACCTTTTTCCTTGTATTTTCCTTAAAGGATTGAAGTAGAAGTAGTGATTATAATAGCATAGGTTTTAATGGAAATAGTTTTTGTTAAAGGATAAAGATTATCATGAATAATAATAGGCCACAGGTGTTTGAGGGAATTAGATGGTGAAAAATCATAGGTTAAATGGTGGATGTAGAAGACCATCTAACTGAGTAATCACTATAGGTCTATATCGAACTGGAAAAGAAGATGTTGTTGAGATAAAAATGGTCAATAGAAATTATACTCATTCAACAATAGTTATACTATACACATGTTGAAAGGGTTTTAGGAAGTTGATTTTTTTTCTAAAATCTTACCAACCCAGTCCATATAACTAATTAAATACCTTTTCTCTTCAATAAATCATTGCAAAACTAGAGTGAGAACCTTTATTTCACCAACTTGTTTTCTTAAAGCCCTTATAACTAGGGACATTACAATAATTTTTTCCAATAAATTGATGTTTTCATTCAGATGATTCTTTGTATTAATTTTTGTAAAATAATACTTTATATCTTCTTTTAATATTTACTTATCTATCCTACAATTAATGGAATTTTATCTTATCATCTTATAAACACATTTTCAATTATGCTGAATATGTCTGGAAAAAATCTAAGCAGTCTCCTCACTTTTTCTTTTTATGTCACTTCTTTTACATGTGAGTGCATACTATTAACTATTTAATTAAACCTGAGATCCATATAAGAATTATTTATCATATTTCATTTTAAAAGAATTATACTTAGTTTTATATATATGTATTCTGATTTCCATAACATTTGATGGTCCTTGATGAGAGATAGATGAGGTATCCTATATTTTAAAAGAAGATATGCAAGTATATATTCAATTAAATTCTTAATCACTAAAGGCAGAAAAATATTTGTTCATATCTTTATAATTATTATTGTATTCATATTTTTTCGCATCACTCCAAGGTACTCTGGAAGTTTCTGAATTTTCTAATGAACTTCTATAATAGTGAAAATGTCAAAACACATACATTCAAAATGCATTTTCATTTTTATTTTCCAATGACCATAATTTTTTCCATGAAAATTATGTGGTATATTGGTATCATTTCTTTCTTTTCTATTATTTATAAAAAATTACAATTTATAATGCTGAAAAATTTTAGACCATTATAATATAACTATAATCACAATCAAAAATATAATTCAAATCCTATGATACCAAATCTGGGTAAGAGTTAGTAACTAAAGAGCGCGGGGGGGGGGGGGGGGTGTGGGTGAATTGGGTTCCAAATAAGAATTTGTGGGAAAAATAGTTTCCCTTTAATAAAAAAATATCTAGTTACTCAAAATAACATATCGATATAATTTCTATCATTTTAAAATATTTCTAAAATATTAATTATACCTCAATTAATATAATGTTAAATTCATCTTAGCTTTTAAAATAAATTCACATAGACTATAACATATATAAACACATGATATGATTAACTATCAAATTAATAGTTTTATTAATATATTTAAAACAATATTGGTTTTGGTAATAATCCAAAAAAAATAACACAGTGTAATAAATAAGAGGTTTTGTCTCAGGATGAGATGTAATCCCCCCCACTTTGCAATCACCTATTTCCAAATAGATTATAATAATAATAAAAGAGAACCATAAGTTAGATAAGGTATAAAAACAAAACAAATAAGTTTTCTTGGAAAAAAATTCACATACATAGTTTTATGTGTTATGTAAATAGTGCTTGCAGAATAAGGACCTCTTCCACAAACCCCATGAAAAATAGATGTAAAGAGAAATAAATAAAAAAAATTATTCTCCAAAATATGTGCAGGAGATATAATATGTTTGAAAAAAATGTATCAAACTTTTTTTCAAAAAATAAAATGAGACATATGTTATATGAATTGAATATTGATGGCCAGAATGTCTAGAGTCCCCAAATCATCTTTGGTGAGGAGTTTGATCTTTATTCATGAATGTTGTAGAAAAATAAGGTAATTTTGGAATTTATAGGTGTTATAGTTGAACTATTTTAGTATCATAATCAATATATGTAAGGAATATTATAATTATATATCTTATATCCTCACAGTATCTGAATTATTGATCTTGTTTAGATTCACAAATTCAATCACACAATTTTCTTATAGACATGTTAGTCAGTAATCAATCGTACAAAGAGAGAGATGGTGAGATGGTTCATCCCAAAGATATAACATCAATGATTTACAGAGATAAAAAATCCTAGGATCATATATTATAGTGTCATTTAGAATTGTTTAATTTATCCTTGAATATAAATAGAACAAGAGCCATTGACTTCAATGTCCTCGAACAACAATGATAGCATGAAACTGGTGATGACTCATTATCTGATGGTATCTTAGACTAAGGTACATCTAGATAGTGGTTGATTAGAGTCTTGTAGTTACTCATTGTCTAATAGTGGTATCTCCATAGAGTATCCTATTATAGATATAACTTCTAGTAGTAAAAAGACTGGCAGTGACTTAGTTGGCGGTAGCTCATCTTTGGCGGTGACTCCTACTTGGTAGTAACTCGCCTCAGCTGCGCATCCTGGATGGTGGGGTCATTCCATGATACATAAAATAATTATCATAAAACTAGCTTAACATATAAAATTCAATCACAAAACATGAAAATAATTATAATTAAAATAATGATTGTTTTTATTATTAAAATAAGATATATCTAAACAATATTTCATAAGGAGGTTCCACAGGTTACCTTTCTCTCATCGTATTGAAATAAAGAAAGAAAATAGAATATATATATATATATATATTATTATTACAATATAATAATTATGTTATATATATAACATATTTATATTAATACCATAATTAATATATTCCTTATAAAGTTTGAATGAATCACATCTCTTTGAGGATATGGTAGTCAACACATCCACAAATGAAGTTATCATATTCCCAAAAAAAGGGATGTATGAAGTATTGTGTAGTATAATAATTAAAAATAATAATATATAATATATATAATATAAAACGAAAATTATTTAATTATTTCTGACCGTTAATGTCTGTAATGTAAGAAAAAGGGATATCGGAACACTAGGTTTTAGTCTGTCGTACAAATGAATGATGATTTCATATCCCATTAGATGTATGTGTGTGTGAGTGTAGGTAGTACCCATAACAGAAAATTATATAAGTATATTTATTATACTTAGGGGATTATATAATCATTTAATAATAATAATTGGGAAGTTTGGTTTGGAGAAAAATATAAAAAAAATGTTCTTTTTGTTGAATGTTACCACTTCATTGAGAAACTCTTTTTGGTTTTCATGAAAGGTCCTTGTTGGTATAATTAAATCCCAAGTGAAGTATTATATGATGAATTAATGGAATTTGGGATCTTATGTGTGATGTTTATGGACAATCCAAATGGATTTATAGGTTTGAATAGGTGAGGGGGAGAGTTTAATTTTATAAATGTGGGAGAGAACATACTTGGAATTTTTGTAAGGAATTGTGTGTTCCCCACACTTCTACCTACCAAAAATATTACATAACACTGAAAATTTTCCCATGAATGGTTAATGTATACATATGGGCATCTAATATGTTTTTCTCAAGTTTAAGGCCATCTTACACCTTAATATAGATGTTTAACCACTAAGTAATACTGTTATTACCTAAATCACAGTAATTAATTTTAATTACTTTCACTAATTTTTTGGTCAAAAAATTTAATGAATTTTTTATAAAATATAAATAATTGTTATTATAAATATTGAATACATTTTTATGGACTTAAAAAAAATAATTGGTAGATATTATTTAAAAATTAATCACACAGAGGGGACAAGACCCCATGTTTTTATGTGAAAATGTTCAAAAGATTGAAATGTTTTTATATCCAATATCATTGTGAAATTGATTCCAATTACCTAAATAGGATTAATATATGTATAATTGATTTAAATATACATTAAAACCAATTAACAATATAATTTCTCAATATAAATAAATTAGCATTAAATGATGTTTTAAATTATAATTTAGTGGGTTTCACTATTCAACAAAATCGAAACTTCGTTGAAAAATATACAAAATAAACAAATAGAACATTTTAGTTTTAATATTTTAAAAATTAATTTTATTTTTTCATTTATAAATTATAGGATTTTCAAAATTTAGTTTTCAATCAATTACACCATTAAAATGCGGCAATACCACCATTTAGAATAATACATATTTTTATACCAAGCATTAGATATGTACTTATATTAATCCTATAATTCTTATTTGGTAAATTTTTAAAAATATGGTTGTATTTAGAATATTTAAATGTTAGTAATATATCTCACTAATAGTGATTAATTCAATTTTCTAATATAAAATGACATTATGAGAATAAAATTGTTTTCATAAAAATATTCTTTTATATTAAATTAGTTTTTATTATGATTTATAATTAATTGATAACCAATGAATTCATTTAAGAAAAATGATTAAACCATAATTTCAAAATATATTCAAAATTATTCAAATAATTTATTCCAATGGGAAGGTGATAAATATAATAATATTTGAAAATTAATATTAATAATATTATGTAGTTTAGTAAAGCTCAGTCTTGCGTGTAACGTATGATATAATAAGAAATCATAATTTTGTGTATTGTAAGACAAAAATTTTGATTCATGTTTCGAAATATTATCTCAGTGTTTCATGTATGGAAATTTTAACTTGGTGTTTCATATAAGGAATGAATAAATTATTATATCATGAAATGTAGTCAATCAAAGAAATTTAATATTTTTTTAAAAATGAATTCATAAAAACATGTGGTCTTGTGTTATACCCCCCTTAACTGGATTTCTCCCTCAAATTAGTCTTTTCCATAAATGTTTCAACACATGAAATTTATTTTATTATGAACTGACTTTGAAAAAATGAATACTAAAACATCTTTTAAAAAACTCATAAACATAACGGTTACACAAAGTAACTAATAACTTGGTTTCCATATAAGAGAAAATATGTTATAATTGAAAACCTATACATGGAAGAAAAATATCAATATCATTTTCTATTGGAGATTGATATAGAACTTGGTTATGAGAAAGTTATGTATCAAAAATCCATATCCATAGAGGATTCTGAAAGGTTATTTGATATCAATAAAATTGATGATAAAGATATAAAATTTTATTTCAATACTCTTTCCCTAAAGTTGGGGAAATATCATAAGAATAAAAAATTACATTATTTCATCACAATCTCACCCATTGTGGTTCCTTGAATAATTTCCACTACAACTCTTATTACATGAAATATAGGTGGTTTTTTCCAAAAGTATTAACAAATCATGATATCCATAAAGAGAATTATAGATCATTCCATATGTCTTTATCATAACAAAATGTTTATCAAAATTTATCCAATATACATAAATCCTCATATGGTGAGATAATAATTTAATCTCTAAAACCTCATCTAATGTTTAACATATACCATTTCATAATAGGTTAAGCTTGTAACCCTTGTGAAAAAGGAATTTCAAAAAAATTCGAAATAAGATCACTATTGTTTTTAAAATCAGTATATCATTAATCATCCATATATTATAAAGTTTATATTGGTTGTCACATACCAAACATGAGAATACCAAACCATGTTTTCTCTAAAAATTCAATAAAAACCTAAATTACCAAAACACCTTATTTAAATCATGAATTATTTCTTATTTCAAATATTATTGGATACATTCCTTAAATAGATGAAAAATTGGTAATCTTCAACCATGATAACATAGAACTCTTTTTCAACAAATCAATAATAATTTCCATAGTAATAGTTAAATTCCAATTTACCTTATCTATATCATTAAACACATTATCCAATCTAAACTAAAATTTATCACCATCAGGAACACATTAATTGTTACCTTGCATTTTCTTAATAAATTATAACCTTTCCATTAAATAACTTTTAAATTTCATTATCACCATTCAATGTATCCTTATAAATTGTTATGGAATAACATACACTTGATGATTCATATATCATAATCCATGAATTCCAAAACATATACACTTCAATCATTAAAATATATTCTTAAATCATTACATAGACATCATTATATTATTCCTTAATATACCATTAATAGAATATGAAATATTAATCATGAATTATGGTTCCTTAACCTACATTTAATCATTATTATTATGTTTAATGTAAACAATAGTGTTAGAACATCCCATACATTTCATATGTCATTCAAAATATCATTATCTTCAACAGTATAACCAATACTCATGCCACCTTCTATATTATAATCACACTATTTCAACTTAGGAAATTGATTTTCAAAGTGCCCATAATTTCCACATATAAAAACATAAATGTTAACCCAGTTCCCTCTAGTATTTGATATTGAATAAGACTAGAAAGAATAGTCTGATAAACACTTTTCATAGGAAAAAACTAAATAATCATGAAAAATTACTTATTCGATTCCTAAATCATGACACCTTATTTTAAATCTATTACACATTAGGATTATATATAAATACATCCATATTTATGTCCTTAGAAGTATCCCTAGGTATGTTATTATTGATTTCTCATCCTAGATTCTAAAGGTTGAATAAACATTTCATTTGATGCCAAATGTTACAACCCCCACAAAACATACATGGATATTACATCATTTTAGATAAATATTTAGTATGTTAAAAAATTATATGCACAAGGATTAGAATATTTTATTGTATTTGAAAAATTGGAACAAATTCTATTAACTTTTTCAATGTTCTTAAATAATTACCGTTATGATATACCCCTTTTAGTAATCCTACTGAAAACCTTTCTTCATAACTTGGGGAAAGGAAACATAATAATTGATGAGATCAGATTCTTAGTAAGGGTAAATATATCATATATCAATCCATGATCATACGAGAACATAAAATAATAATAATGGTATGTGATAATGAACATGACATTCAAAGTTTATACCCATCTTGTTATATATTATAAACATGAGTAATAGTACAAAGACTGAAATTTCATAAGGCCTGAATCATAAGTGTGTCAAATAATCATAGATCAATCATAAACCACAAGCACGTGTCCTATATGTGTGGATCAATCATAAATTCATAAAACTGTTTCTTGTTTCATGGTTAACTACTAAGACTATAAATATAGTTGATCATGAAAAAATTATTTCTCATAGTGTATTAGTATTCACTTATTTCCCATTATAGATCCAAACCCAACTGTTACCTATTATGGACTAAAAATCACCAGTTTCCTATTGTGGATCAAGATGCATCTATTTTCCATTATAAATCATGACATATATATTGGTCACATCGATCACATAATGAATTCATACATATGTGTACCAATAGGTAATAAAACATTCCTCATATTTTGACCCAAAAATAGATATTGGTTTCATAAAAATCACATCACAACCCATTAAATGAAATGAATATCATAAATGTGTCCTCATATTATAAACTGTTGAAAATAGATAGGTTTCAGAATCATGTAGTTAATTCATAATCCCTATAAAGGGGTGGGTATCAAAATCATATAACATGTGAAAATAAGGAGGTTTCATAAGCATATAACCTGTGAAAATAATGATACTTTCATAGAAATAAAACATAATATGTTATGAGAAATAATATGAATAACACACATAGATCACATACCTAGAAAATCATATACTATATCAAAGGATGCCATCTTATATGGGGGAGGATTTGGAATGATCACTTGGAGCATTTATTAATTGAAATTACCTTTCTACAAAAAATACATCATTAAAACATAAAAATAATTACATATTCATTTTCATTTTATACCACTTTGGAAATTTATAGATTAGTATTTATAAATCATTAAAAATATTTCTTGAGGTAAATATACTTCCAAATTTTAAAAACTCTTTTTAAAATATAATAATATTTTAAAATGGTTTTTGAAAATATATTTGAAAGCATAGAAAATAATATTTGAAAAATAATTAAAAAAAATCTTAACAATTAAAAATTATCAACATATTTTTCTTTAAATATTTCATAAAATATCATTTAATTTTTTTTGAAAAGATTCTTAGAAAACATTATTTTGGAAGGAAAATGGTTTTCAACTTAGAAGTTGGTTCTTCATAAAAAAAAGTTATTTTTGAACTTTAGAATACATGAAGTGATGAAAAAAGGATAAAGATGTATTATAATGAAATTAGAAGTGGGGGTTAAAATTCAGTAGAATTATTGAGATATGTATTATAATATTTTAACATCTGACACATTATTGTAAACAATCCTAATAAACAATGATATTTTAACAATAAACACTTACCATATTGATAACTTTGAGTCTTATAAATCATGAGAGAAAAAAATTACATGGAGATTAAAATATCATCATAATAACTGTATTAATGAAAAAACATGTAAAATGGAAGTATATACCCCTCTTAAAATAGTATAGGTGCATAAGCTATCATTATTTTTAAAGAATGAAAATTGAGACAAAATTACTTCATCGATTCGGTAACTTTTGAACCATAACTCCCTTGAAAGATAGATCATTAAATTGAAATGCAAATACAAATAAATATATTTATAATAATAATATAAAAGATAAATGTGATGTATATATACACCGTCAAAAATAAATGATTGTTGAATATGGAATAAGTCTCAGAGAAATAAAATTTATTCTAAGAATCCCCTTAATACTTGATTACATTTTGAATCATAAGTTCTATGAAATAATAACATAAATTGAAAGTTTTAATATAACTAAATAAATTAAATAAATTAAATAAAATTTAATAGGTAATTATATACACCACACAAAAATAATTAGTGTTGAATATAGCATATTGCTAATAGAAATAAATGTGACATGAGAACACCCTTGGCTTATGTTTCTAATCTATTTTTACACATTCAAGCATCATGTATGGTAAATTAAATATTATTATAAATATACCCAAAACCATATTAATATATATCATTCCATATTTGATTTTAATATGATGTTACATAACCCATTTATTAATAATTTCATGTTAATGGTACGTTTCAGGTAATAACTACATTTTTTTCATATATGTTTTGAGTTTTTATTCTTAATTTTCATAAATATTTTTAATTTGAATATTTAAAGAATATAAAAAATGATATAAATATTATATATATTTAGTATATATATATTTATAATAATATATAAAAAATGGAAATAGGAAATGAGATACAGAGTTCAGGGAGACAGTAGGCCCTACGTACGCAAGAACAATGTTTATGTTTTCTTCTTATATTAAAATAAAGAATAGAAATGAAATATGTGTAGATATATTTATAGTATAATTAAATTAAAATTATTAATTTATTAATATATATCATATATATTTATTAATCCCATCTTTAATATATTCATTATAAAGAGTGAACAAATCACATCACATTGAGGATGCAGTAGTCCACACACCTACAAATGAAGTTATCATATAGTAAAAAAGGGAAATTATGATGTTATATGTTATATAATAATTTAAAAATCATAAATACTTAATATATATCATACATAATATATTAAAATAATATTTCCATTATTATTCCCTTCCATGAATGCTAATAATGGAAAAAAATGACAACGATTCACGAAGCCGTAATCCACCGTACACACAAATGAGGAGTGTGTATTCCATTTGATTGAAGTTTGTGTTAGTATAGGTAATAAACTCAACTATAAAAATATAATTATATTTAGGATATTTATATTATTATATAATAATGTAATAATAATAAATGATTTTGTATAGAATGAAATAAAACAAAAGATCTTGTTGAAGGATGTTACCCCTTCTTTTGGTAACTCATTTTGGATTTCACCAATGGGCCACCTTGGATGGATTTATAATGAGAAGTAGGTTTTTTGGATGATTTTATGGAATTTTTTTGCTTATTTGGGTAGTTTTGGTATGTAAAAAACATCTTGATTTGTGTTAATTTTTTGGGGGATGAGTTCTATTTTTTAAGTGGGGGAGCAGACACGCTTGGAATTTTTGAAATGAATTATGTGATCCCCACATTTATATCTACTAAGAGGCTACCATGACACCTATAATTATTTAAATGATGGGTTAAGGTCCGAATATGGACCTAAAACTGGGTTTTTACATGTGTAAGACCATTTTTTCACTTTAATTTTAATGTTTAACCCCTTAGGAATATTTTTTTACCTTTATCATTGTAAGTAATATTAAGTACGTTATCTATTTTTTGGTCCAAAAATTGATGAAATTATTATAAAATATAAATTATAATTATTAAAAATATGTAATCAATTTTTAAAAATTATAAATACAAACATGGCCGAAATTAAATTGAAATTAATCCCACAAACGGGATGAGACAACATGTTTTTACACAGGAAATGGTTAAATGTTTTAAATGTTTTTATATCCAATATCAATGGAAAATTTATTCCACATAAATAAATTTGATTAATATATTTTTATTTGATGAAAATATATATTGAAAACAATTTAAAATATAATTATAATATATAAATATGTTATATGAAAATTCAGTTTCCAATTTAAATTCAGTTCTTTTCACTATTCATCTAAAAAATATACATCTTAGAAAAATACCAAAATTATACCCTAAGTAAATTTTGAAATAAAAATTTAAAAATTTATATTATTTTGTAAAATAAATATTTCAAAAATATCCAAAAATAGTTTTCAAATAGGTATACCTTTAAAAGGCGGTAAAACATTTTTTCAGAATAATATAGCTTTTTTTATGATAAAACTTGATTTGTTCTTATTTTATGTCAATCAAAATTATTGGATGATTGTATATTTTTTTTATATTTATAGTATATAAATTTGATTATGTTATATCACTAATATTGATTAAATTAATTTATTAATATAAAATTATTTTATTGGTATAAAAATAGATTTTCTCATAAAAACAAATCTTTTATATTAAATTGGTTTTTATTATCATTTAAAAATAATTTATAACCATTGATTTAGTTTTAAACACATATTGAAACCATAGTTTTCCAATTCATCTAATTATATTTAGATATTCCATTCCAACAAATATTTGGTCAAAAAAATAATATTTTACCGATAATAATAATTATAAGGACCCAGCATTAAAACCTTACATAATCTAGAATTAAATGGATAATTTGCATTGAGGATTTTTTAGGTTTATAGTTTTAGAGAATTAGGCCATAACTATTATATCTCAAAAGTTACCAACTAGACACTTCTACTTAGATTCCTTTTTTTTCATAAAATAAAAACTCTAGATAAAAAATTCATATCTAGTTCCATGTTTTAGACGACATAACTTTCCATGATCCCATCCTTGGCCCTATTCCACTTTATGTCATGTGAAAAACATTTCAAAAACATGGTATGAGCATAAAAATGTCAGTAAGGAATACACAAAGAAGGAAACTATTTGTTTTTCAAAACAACAAGTAAACCAGGTATACTTTAACATAAGTTATACTTTTCACCTTTATGAAGTAGTAAATACTCTTCAATGAATAAAAGATCACTACATACCAATTTTTATCCAAAGTATTACCCATATAAATAACACATAACATAAAAATGTAACTTGGAACATAAACATACTTAAATGGAATAACCATACGGTGACTTCCACACATGACACTAAATGGAATAACCGTACGAGCGACTTCTATACCCAATGCATTGGAGGTTATAATGTAACCAAACATCCTGGAATTCACGGCACCACTCGTCATTTAGTAAATCACATAAACACCCATCAAATTTCCTTGTAACATTATCAAATCATAAGACATAAAACAAATATAAAGGAAATAAAATATTTCCACATTTTAATCACAATATATCACTTAAATATATTGACATAACAAATCCATTATCAAAACCACTTTCAATACCAAAATACATAATAGAGTATATGGTATTTATTTTATTTCAAAAACATCATGGCTTGTTTAGGAAACCAAAGATCAAATAATACTAGAGGTGGCGTAAAGGTTATTGTCACCGTGTACGTTAAAAGAAACATTCCATTTTGTTGTTTTGTAAAACGCATCGTAGAAAAAGATTCTCTTAGAATATAATGAAACGTCAAGAGTTATTATACAATGTATAAAAGAAAGTCTTGTATTAAACCAAAATAATACTCAATGAAAGGAGATTTAGAAGATGTCCCTTACCTCGTGTTCGACTTGACTCGATCGTTCTTTAATCTCCTCTAAATCAGGTAACTCTTTTTGATTTGAGCTAAATCCTTGATTGGGAAGACTTATTCCCTATATGAGGCTTATATGTGTAAGAGAGGGATGTGTAGAGATTATATTAGTAGATTTTGGATGAGCCAAGGGCTTGTGAGGTGTGGGTAAGGGGGTAGAGGTGGTGGGGCTTTTAAAAGAGGGAGGAGGGTCACTTTTGGAATGTTTTGAAATGTTACTTTATTACAAAATGTTTTTTCAGATTTTAAATATCCCACAATGATATATTTAGGGTATAAGGTGATAAGGTATCGAAATCCACACATCAAAAAGGGTTTTGACATGTTTAGGTCTTATATTTTACCTTATCTTTTCATTTTATTTAAATCGTTCATTAATGAGGTAATCACTACATCATCATGGTGTCATAAATACATTTATTTATTTAATGTCTAAAAAATATAATACAAATACTATGATGTAGGAAATATTTTTATCATTCCAATGACTATTTGTATTCTACGATATCATATATGTAAAAAAATTAAAATTTGTTTTCTTAGGATATACAAACCTTTGTTATATTTCCCTTCTTTTTAAAAAATAATGTCATAAATGTCATTGTTACACCCATGTGACTCCATGGGCCCTCAAGTTCATTAAAAAGAATCCCATGGTCGGACATGACTCAATAAAGAATATTTGGACACATGTTGGGGTCATTTTTTATTATTATGATATTATTTTATTACCCTTAACTACCTGGTTACTAATTTACCAGGATAATTAAAGATAATTACCATCGTTACTATTCATAATGTCCAAAAAATGTCTTCATTACAGAATTTGGACCTTCTGATTCTAAATATGGAATCCATTTTACCAAATTCCAAACACAAAAATATTATTCATTAATTTAAAAATAATATCCCGTTTTCAAAACAAATAGTGTGCTTTTAAGAAAAAATATCTATCAAAAGATTGATAATTGTTTATGTGCAATTTCAAAGTGAAATTAATTCTAATTACTGCCATAGGATTAAATGGAAAAAATATTCTAATTAAAATTTAAAACCAATTAAAGATATAATCTAACCATATAATAAAATTAGATTAAAAAATAGTTTTGATGTAAAATGTAGTATTTTTCACTATTCATTAAAAAAATAAACATTGTCAAAAAAATACCAAAAATTTATCCAAAGTAAATTTCAATGTCCAAATTCTAAAGAATATGTTTATATTTACAAATATGTCTCATAAAATTATCAAAAGTTAGATTTAAAATTGGGTTTCCATCAAAAGGTGGTAAAACAACCTTTTAAAAATATTAGAGTATTCTATGCTTAAGATTGGATTTATTCTCATTTTAAGCCTCTAAAACACTATCTAATTCATAAAAAGACATAGATATGAAAATATAGTATTCTTTACATTCTTGGAATGTTACATCCTTCCCCCTTTAGGAAATTGTGTCCCTACAATTTATTTATCTATCGAATAAATGGGGCTATTTATCCCTCATTTCATTTTCAGATTCCCATGTTGCCTCTTCAACTATATGGTTTTTCCATAGAACCGTAACTTGATGAATCACCTTATTCCGCAACACATGCTCCATGTGGTCAATAATCTAGACTAATTGTTCCTCATAAGATAGATTCTATTCCAGGTGAACTACCTCTAGACTCAAAAAATGAGATGGAACTGGCATACACTTTCTCAAAATTGATAGATGAAAAACATTGTGTACCAGGGACAAACATGGAGGTAATTCCAATCTATATGAAATCGATCCAACCTTATTTAGGATTTCATAAGGTCCAATGAACCTCATACCTAGATTTTTATTTCTTTCCAAAACGCATCACACTTTTACATGGAGAAACTTTGAGAAAAACATGATCACCTACCACAAAAGAAAGATTCTTCCTTCGGTTATCCGAACAACTTTTCTACTGACTCTGATATATTCTTATGTGCTTTTGAATCAAATAAACTTTTTCTTCCATCTCTTCTACCATTTTTTGTCCCATCAACTTCCTTTCCCCTACTTCATCCCAAAAATATGGAGTTTGACACTATTTACCATATAATGCCTCAAATAGAGCCATCTGTATACTGGAATGAAAACATTTATTATAAGAAAATTAAACCAAAGAAATATGTTGGTCACAACTTCCCTGGTAATACATTGTGCAAGCACGTAACATATCCTCCAAGGTCTAAATGGTTCGTTCTGACTGCCCATCTTATTGTGGAAGAAAATATGTACTAAAATATAATTCAGTACCCAAAGACTTCTGAAGGCCTTTCCAAAAGTTAGAAGTAAACCTAGGATCATGATCAGATGTAATGGAGATGGGAACTCCATTTAACATGACTATCTCTATATCATACAACTGAGAAAGTTGATCTAGAGAGAATATATCTAGAATAGGAAAGAAATGAGCATATTTAGTCAATCGATCAACAATAACCCAGATTTCATTATTACCGCAAGATGTCATTGGTAATACCACGATGAAGTCAATGGATAGATTTTCCCATTTCCACACTGGCACTGGAAAAGACTGAAGCATCCCTTTTATTAACTACCGCACTTCTCTAAATAACTAACAAGTTAAACACTTCACAGTAAAATCAGAAATATCTCTTTTCATTCCATCACACCAGTAATACCCCCTCAGATCTCTATACATATTAGTAATGCTAGGATGAACTGAAAACGGGGAACAATGAGCCTCACATAACAACTCATTCTTCAACTGTGAAACACAAGGCACAAAAAATCTCTTCCCAAACCTCAAAACAAAATCATTATCATTGATTATTTAGGAAACTTACCCTTCTGAACCATCTCTACCTTTTTCTGCAACTTATTGTCCTTCTTATGTGCTTTCTTAGTTCTGTCTGATAAGGATGATCTCAATGACACCTGAAACAAAACAGAAGAAATTCCTGCACTAAAAACGTCTATTCCAAATTTCATCAAATAAAAAACCAATGGATCTCGTTCCAAACATAGAATGGTTAAAGAAGCATTATTTTTTTTACTCAAAGCATGATCAAATTTATTTTATTTTTTGGGATGGTAATGAATTTTACAATAGTAATCCTTGATTAATTCCAGCAATCTCCCCCGTCTCATGTTCAATTATTTCTGAGTGAATATATACATTAAAATTTTGTGATTAGTATATATTTCACACTTTACACCATACAAATGATTCCTCCAAATTTTTAATGCAAAATCAATAGAAACAAATTCCAAATCATGTATAGGTTAATTTAACTCAAGAGTTTTCAACTGACATGAAGTTTAAGAAATTACCTGATCATTATATATAAGGACACATCCAAGTCCTTTCAACGAAGAATCACTGTAGATAACAAACTCACCATTTATGGAAGGCAGTGCCAAAACTAGAGGATTAACCAATCTTATTTTCAATACTTGATAACAATCATCACATTCATTTGTCCAAATGAACCTAACACCTTTTCGATTTAAATTAGTCATTGGACTAGATAACCATGAAATTTTTTCAAAAAACCTCTGGTAATAAACTACCAAACCAGGAAAACTACAGATCTCAGTTATATTTGTGTGTATTGGCCAATATTCAACAACTTTTTTTTAGAAGGATCAATAGCTATGCCATTTTTGAAACAATGTGACCAAGGAAAGAAATTTGTTGTAACCACAACTCACACTTGTTGAATTTTCCATACAGATTTTTTCTTTTAAGGTTTTCAAGAAAACCCTTAAATGACTTTAATATTACTCTTTAAATATAGAATAAACCAAAATATCATCAATGAACACAACCAAAAACATATCCAATATGTCATGGAAAATTCTATTCATTATATCTATGAATACAGTAGGTGCATTGGTTAACCCAAAAGGCATAACTAAAAATTCATAATGGCCATATCTAGTACGAAACGCTGTCTTCAAAACGTATGATTATTATAATTTCAACTGATGGTACCCTGACCTCAAGTCAATCTTCAAAAAATACTAAGCTCCCTAGAGATGATCAAAAAAATCATCGATATGAGGCAAAGGATACTTGTTCTTAACAACGATGTTATTCAATGCTCTATAATCAATGAAAAGTCTCATTGAACCATCTTTCTTTTTAACAAAAAATACATGAGCACCCCATGGTGATGTGCTAGGTCGAATGAAACAATTATCTAATAACTCTTGAAATTGCTTCTTTAACTCTAAAATTTCAACTTGAGCCATTCGATACGGGGGTTTGGAAATCGGCTTAGAATCATGAACTAATTGAATAGTAAATTCAACTTCCCGATGATGTATAATAACAAGAAACTCATCAGGAAAAACATAAATATACTCATTTACAACTGGCACATCATTAATCTGAACAATTACTTTGTTTTCAACAATATATGCAAGGTAACATTAATTTCCATCATTTACTAGTTTCTCAGCTTCCTAATATGTTATCAGAAGTAAGGGTTCATTCTTATACACAAACTGAAAATCATTCTGAAAAGAAACCACTTTAGCTATACTGTCAATCTTATCATGATAAATATAAAGCCAATCTATGCCTAAAATGACATAAAACTATACGAGAGGCAAAAAATAAGGTTTTCTGGAAGATTATTTCCCCACACAAGGATATGAAGGTTCTTATAATTTCTTTTTGTCTCAATGTTTCCCATGGTTTTTTTACCATAAGTTCATGATTAATATCTTGAGAAGGAATTCCCAATTTACTAGAAAACTTCTCTGAAATAATAGAATGTGTAGACCCTGAATCAAACAACACATTGGCATAATCTGAACAGACAAGCAGTGTACTTGATAATACTTCATTTGATGGACCAACATCTGCTGAAGTAGTTGCAAAATATTTCACCACCCCTTTCTGCTTGTAGTCTGGATACTCTCCCTCAGTTGAGTTCTTTGTTAGATACTCATTTTCATAATGACCCATTTCATTACACTTAAAACATCTTAACACTGGCTTTTCATTCCCTTCATGACCATCTTACTTACAGTTACGAGCAATATGACCAGACATACCACACCGAAATCACTTTCCAGACCTGGATAAACATTCTCCAGGATGCATTTTACCACACTTCCCACATGATGGATATTTGGTTTTCTTACCTCTAGGCTTCTTTGATGAGTTCTTTTCCTTTGCGTTCCAATTGGGCCTCTTATTATGTTGTTTTTTGAAGAACACATGATCATCAGAAAACTCAATTTCCTCCTTATCTGCACATCGAACAATATTTTCATAACTTTTGAACCCACGAGAAACTAATGCCCTTCGATATATAGGCTTTAGGCCCGAGTAAAAACGATTGATTTTAATATCCTGGTCTCAGATAAAATTTGGAGCATACCCTTCCAATCAAGTGAACTTCTCCCCATAAGAAGCCACTGAGTAGTCTTCTTGCCTCAATATCAGGAATTGTTTTTCTATACTAATTCAAACATCCATTGAAAAATATTTCTCAAGGAATATACCTTTGAATTCATCCCAGTCAAGAGCGTCAATCTCATCAGTGTCCCTAATATTTTTAACCATAGACCACCATTGATCTGCTTCACCCTCCAAACAGTAAAAAGTAAGTCTAACCTTTTGATTGTCTGAACACCCCATGACATCGAAAATATTCTCTAGTGCTTTAATCCACCCTTCATCTAGAATAGGGTCAGATGATCCACTGAATTATGGGGGATATTGCCTCATGGAATTTTCCACTATTGATATGTTCCTTTGTAGTTCATATGGCTGGTCTCGTGCATGGATACCACCACCATTTATTGCTTGAGTAAAATGTTCATTACTGCAACAAACTCTTCAATTTTAATTCTGAAAATATCAGGATGCTGATTTGGAAGGTCATTTCCTTCTATATACATTCCTAGAACTGCATCCTTGTTTCCTCTACGGAAAACCATTTTGAACAAAAATGTCTTAGATGATGAAACTTGGTAATCTTAAAATGATATATAATTTCAATTTGATAATAATGTGTAAAAAAAAATTCTTGGATAATCATTTAATAGAATTAAAACTCCTAAAGTTATCTAAACCGACATCTGATACCAACTAAAAGGACCCTAACATAAAACATTACTTAATCTTGAATTAAATGAATAATTCAAATTGAGGATCTTTTTAGGTTTAGAGTTTTAGATAATTAGGCCATAACTATTACATCTCAAAAGTTACAAA
The DNA here is from genome assembly GCA_963277665.1 of Viscum album. NCBI lineage: Eukaryota > Viridiplantae > Streptophyta > Magnoliopsida > Santalales > Viscaceae > Viscum > Viscum album. The sequence goes on along the minus strand of OY728133.1, from coordinate 1,229,322,053 downwards.
GTAGACACTTCTACTCACATTCTATTTTTTTTCCAAAAAAAACTGTTGATAAAAAAGTCATATCCAGTTGTATTTTTTAGACAACATGACGTTCCCTGATCCCATCCTTGAACCTATTCCACTGTATGTACTATAAAAGACATTTCAAAAACTTGGTATGAGAGTAAAAAGCTCAGTAAGGAATACAAAAAGAGGGAAACTATTAGTTTTTCAAAAAAACAAGTAAACCATGGATACTTTATCATAAGTAATACTTTTCACCTTTATAAAGTAGTAAAAACTCTTCACTGAATAATAGATCACTACTTAATCATTTGTAACCAAAATATTACCCATATAAAGAACACATAACTTATAAAGGTATATTGGAACATATACATACTTAAATGTAATAACCATATGGTGGACTTCCACACATGTCACTAAATGGAATAGCCATATGACCGACTTCCATTCTCAATACATTAGAGGTTATAACATAACCACCCATCCTGGTATTCACTACACCACCCGTCATTTGGTTTATCACATAACCACCTGTCAAATTTCCATGTACCATTATAAAAACATAAGACATAAAACAAATATAAAGGAAATAAAACATTTCAACAATTCAATCACAATACATCACTTAAATATATTGACATAAAAAATCCATTATCAAAACCATTTTCAATACCAAAATTCATAATAGAGTATATGGTATTTATTTTCTTTTAAAAACATTACGGCTTATTGAGGAAACTAAAGATCAAATTATACACGCGGTGGCGAAATGGTATTTGTCACCACGTACGTTAAAAGAAACATTACATTTTTTGGTTTAGTAAAAAGAATCACAGAAAAAGATTCCCTTTGAATGAAAGGAAAAGTCAAGGGTGTTTATAAAAGTTATTAAGGAAAGTCTTATATTGAAACAAAATATTCCTCAATGATAGTAGATTGAGATGATGTCCCTTATCACGTGCCCGACTTGACTCGATCATTCTTTAATCTCCTCTAATTCGGGTAACTGTTTTTGATTTTAGCCAAAGCCTTCCATGGGAAGACTTCTACCAAAAGTGAGGATTCTAGGAGTAATATAGGGATGTTGAGAGATAATATGACTAGAGTTTGGGTGAACCAAGGGCTTGAGAGGTTTGGGTAAGTGGGTAGAGGTGGGGGCCTATTATAAGATGGAGTAGGGTCACTTTTGGAAAGTCTTGAAATGTTAGATTATTATAAAATGGATTTCGGATTTTAAAGGTCCCAAAATGATAAATTTCAAGTATAAGGTGATAAGGGTTCGAAATCCACCCATAAAAATGGTTTTTGAAAAGGGTAATTCTTAGATTTTACCTTATCTTTTCAGTTTATTTAAATCGTTCATTAATGAGGTAATCACTATATCATCATGGTGTTATAAATATATTTATTTTTTCAATGTCTAAAAATTATAAAACAAATACCATGATGTAGGAAATATTTTTAACATTCCAATGACTATTTATTGTCTAAGAGATCATTTAAGTAAACAATATTAAAATTGTTTTACTTAGGATATACAATCCTTTGTTATATTTCTTTTCATTTTAAAAAAATAATGTCATAAATGTCACTATTACATCCATGTGACTCCATGGGCCCTCATGTTCAGTCAAAAGATTCCAATGTCCATGACTCAAAGAAATTATTTGGACACTTGTTGGGGTCATTATATTTTATTATGATATTATTTTGTTACCCTTAACTACATGGTTACTAATTAATCACGATAATTAAAGATAATTACCATCAATACTATTCATAATGTCCAAAAATAAAAAGATCTTAATTACATAATTTGTACCTTCTTATTCTAAATATTGAATCAATTTTCTCAAATTCCAAACACAGAAATTGTAGAAATTAATTTAAAAATAATTCTCATTGTCAAAACAAATAGCATGTTTTTAAGAAACAATATCTATATAAAGATTGAAAATTTTTTATGTCCAATTTCAAAGTGAAATTAAGTATAATGACTTCCATTGGATTAAATGGTACAAATATATTTTAATTACACATTAAATCCAATTAAACAGATAATCTAACCATATAATTAAATTACATGAAGAATCCTTTTTGATGTAAAATGTAGTATTTTTCACTATTCATTAAAAAATAATCATTGTCAAAAAATAACAAAAATTTATCCAAAGTAAATTTCAATGTCCCAATTATAAAGAATAAGTTTATTTTGGAAAATATATCTTATAAAATTTTGAAAAGGTATATATTTAAAAATGGTTTTCCATCAAAAGGCGGTAAACAAATATTTTAAACATATTATAGTATTATATGCTTAAGATTGGATTTATTCTCATTTTAATCCTGTAAAACACTATCTAACTCATAAATAGACATATATATAAAATTATATTATTCTTTAATTACTTGGGATGTTACAATAATAATATATTTTAGTTCTATAACACTCCAACATGCATATAACATAAGCTATCGAAAGAGATCAAAATTGTGTGTAAAAGAAGCTCAAAATAGTGTTTTGTGTACCAAAAACTAATATAAGTGTTGCATGTAGTGTAATAAAAACATTTTGTTGTGTATAAGGATAGAATAACAATTTAGTGTGCTATGAATTCCATAAATAAAATTTCATTTATTCGAAAAAAGATTATTCCAAAAAACTCGGGGTGTTCCACTATCCACTCACCAAGAAGAATGGAAAAGAGTGAGAAAAAAAATGAAAATTGTCTTACAAATAAATAAAAATAATTTCATGAATTTTTATAATAAATTAATTTTTACTATCCATGAATATATAAATTTATAAAATTAAATTAAATAATATAACATTTTAATTTTTTATTTGGGGATGACCTCAAGAAGAAAGTGACACATAGTATTATTACTATTAAAGTAATTATAGAAATCCTAGCTATTTATTTAGGAAATCCAAAACACCCCGACATTATAAGAGGATAAGATGTGGGAGTTTGTGTTAGGAAAATTTTTAGTCATCAAAGAAATAAATCAGGAGACCAAAAAATAGGTTCTTTACAAGATGAGTTGAATAACATTAAAGAAAACATGTATAATAAAATTCAATTAGTTATGATAGATATTTTTTAAAAATTGATGAGATAATCACATCCTACAGAGCTTTTATAGAATGCACATATTGTAGTTCCTATATAGCATGCACATCCAAAACAAACTTCATTGCCTACCTATGTGGATCCCACACATACTCATTCAGAACCAAATTAATACTAAGGGTTTCATTTTTTAGATTCCTATATTTTTATTAGAGAATATAGGGATGCAGATATTTTTAGAGATTCGTTACGTTAATAGCCTATCCATTTGGTTCTGGTAAAAATATAAAAATATAATATTATTAATCCAACATGTCTACTATCAGTTCCCTCTAAGTAGGTCACCCATATTAAATATTGTATGAGTCATTTTTAAATTTATACGAATAATCAATTATGTATATGAAATATGGGGTATGTTATTTTTTAATTATTATTTAAATTTAATTAAATTTTTCTTATTATTTTTTTTTCATTTAATTTTTATAGAATTTTATAAAATATAAATAAGTAGTTTAAATAAACAACTGGATTAGGAACCAATAACATATGATACATCAATGATTTATGATGGGATAAATAGATTATCCCATTTTCATTATTCCTTGTATAACATATATGATATTTAGATGACATCTAATATATATGGAGGAGACCATCCTTTGAGTATATTAAAAAAAAGATATCTTAGATCTGTTTGTTTTTTATGAGATCAATGTGCCTTTTTTGCAGATATATTCTATGTATGTAGATTTATGTTTTTTTCTTTATTTAAATAATTATGACATCAAGTGACAAACTATATTACTTATTAAAATATTTACAGACCCATGTATCTTATTTAAAAAGAGATCACTAGAGTTTATGGGATTATAAATCCTTTATTCCTTTCAACTACTATGAAATATCTAAAAATCGGTCTAGAGTAGATGATATATCTATGATATAATCAAATAAAGAGATTTCATGATGTATTTTTTTATTCCATTGTGGGTAATAAAAATAAGATAATAATGAATTTATATTCATTATAATGTCATCAATTGTAAAATTTTTATATTGTAATTGTTATGGAAAATGATTAAGAATGATCAATTGTCGATAAAGAATAAAAATAAATTAGTCTTTGTGAAATTATTGGTAAATATATATCATATTAGATAATATATGTTTTCTATATATATATATATATTTATATTTTTCTTCAAATTAATGTTTCATAAGCACAATGTCATCATAAAAAATTAATGGTTGAATAAGGTTATTTTTTATATTCTTGTTTGAGGTAATCACAATTTGGATTATGAATGAATTTGATAATGGTTATTTATATTAATTTTTTTCTTTTATTTCATAATATTACATAATTTATTTTTATTGTAGCTTATTAAGAATTTCAAGTCATATACTAATGAATAACATACCCATTTTTGAAATTTTTTTTGAAATATTTTTTTTACAAGGTTAACATTTAAAATATAAGGTATTTATGTTTTCTTGAATATATAAAATATTAGTAAATAAAAATATTTTCTTTTATTAATGTTGGTATATTTTGTTTCTTTCTAGAGATTTCTTATTTTCAAACTATTTGTTATGTTAGGTTAAATGTTAAATTATCTGGTAAGTATCAATTAAGTTTTTTTTTAAAAAATGAATAATTATAATATCCATTTCAACATTAAATTTGTATTTTTTATAGGTTTCAGGTGTTTTAGGAATGTATCTATTAATTAAATTTAGTGATATTAGTTTTTATAAAAATCATTTTCTACTTTTATTTGATATATTATTTTTGATTTTATAGGGTTGTTCATTACATTATGTTAGTGTATCACACAGAGTAAGTAAATATTTGTCAAATTATTAATGGAGTATGTTTTAGTATTTTTTTATTGGCTCTTTATTCTTAATATTATTTGTTAATATGTGTTTTGATAATTGATATATTAAAATACAGGTCACGGGAAAGGTTCAATAACGATCAATTGTCGATAAAGATACCAAATAAATTCAAATATATGGAATTATTGGTAAATATATTTTATATTAGAAAATATATATTTTATATTTTATGCGTGTGTGTGTGTGTCTGTGCGTGTTGCTTTATACTTTTTTATATTAGTCTATTATATTTTAGGTTTTATAGTTTAATTTTTTCTTTAATGTAAAAAAATGGTAAAATAATATTCTTGTTTGTATTGAAAAAATTTATGAATTTTAATATGAAAATATTAAAAAACAATTCATGTATAACATTTTATAACTAAAATTAATAATTATATTGATTATAGATTCTAGTAAGACTTGATTTTAAAAGAATATATGAAATAGTTTTCCCAATACATAGTCATGTATGGTTTTGTTAATCTTTTTTATGATATATATATAAAAAGACTTATTATTTAATTTTTTTAAAAAAACTCGAATGGAAGTATTTGTGTGAATCTCATGTTATTTTATTTTCATTTAAATGTAATTATTCTTCATTATTGGCATTGAGTTCTAATTTTAATGTTTAGGTTTACTATTAATTTTTTGAAAAAGAAATTTCCAAACTGATTATTTTGTTATAAAATATGTTTAGGTTTAATATTTGATTTTACAATATTCTATCATTAAACAACCAAAAACATGATTAGTTGGATTCATTTGTCACAGTTTCCAATATTCCATATTTTAATACCTTATTGGCTGATTATAGGGAGGTCATGGGATGCAATTATGAAAGAATTTATGATTATTCATAGCGGTTCAGGGGAAATTAATTATAGAGAATGAGAAAAATGTTTTAGAAAACTAGTAGTTAGTTTTACATTCACTGCGAAATTTTTTATTTACAGGTTTTCATATTTGGGGGAATGAAATTCATTTTGTTTTTTAATATTCAAAAATATAATTCCCATTCTTCTATAGTCTAATGTGGAATGAAATAAACATCAGTTATTTGTAAAACAAGATTTTTAAAGTTGATTTGGAAAATATATTAAATGCCACTTTTTCATAAAAAAAATGTTTTTGCAAGGGTATTCCAATATCAATTACTAGATGAATTAACATTGAAATCCTTATGAAAATCTATAGTTAGTCTTTCAATGTCTGTTTTCTTTGAAAACAGTCATTGTAACATTGAAGTAAATTTCCAATGATCAAAATAATATGACTTTCAACATGAGTTACATAAAAACCCAATGTTGAAATGTCGATTTGATTGTATCCACATTGATTTTAGAGAAAAACATACATCAAAATTTATTTTCAATGTCATGTTTTTATATAAATTGTTACTAAAAGGTCCCTTAAGATATACTTCCATTAATGTTTAGATGTTGTTTTTATAAAAACCGACATCGAAACTATTGTTTATAATATTTTCCTATGTAAATATTAGTTATAAACCATGATTTAAAATAAAAAATTGATATGTAATAACACTTTTACACTATTGATATATAGATAATAATTAATGAGTATTACATGATATTCATGACCTTCCTATATATCTCCATCGTGTGTAATAATGGTTAATTGTTAGTTAGGGAAACCTCTCATGAATAAATCCTCATAATATATTGAAATTGAATATATATCATTTTAAAAAACCTGAATAAACTATTTATAATTAAATATCATTGTAGTGTCTCATTACTAAGATCACCTTAAGAATTAGTATCAAAATAATAGTTGTGTAAATATAACCCACACTATCAAAAATAGAAATTATAGCTACAAACCCACTCCCATTAGTTAAAACCCATATCCCAAAAAATCTATCATTTTTTACGAACCCAATTTTTTAAAAATATCACATCACATCACATATGTATAAATAATTAATCTGGCACAAATAGATTCCTACCAAAACATGGGGTGATAGAGGAAATAATACCCTCGCAATCTAGTTTGTTAGTGTATTTACTGGATCTTGGGTCATACCTGAGATAACATTACCTAAGTGGTGGTTTCATATATAATTGTACTATAATCTCTGAAATAACATAAGTAATGTTTTATATGGCATGCAACAATGTCCATTAATAGAACCACCTAACAAGATCTCCATTTTATAATTTACTCTATCATCCTATGGTTTTTTATGTAAGAACTGATATATTCACTTTCAAATAATTTAGTGATAGAAATAAATCATCATTCCAATAATCTATTTTTAAAATATTGTGAAAAATATATTTCCTAGAAACAATACATATAACCACACTGACATTCTAATTTTTTTTAAACATTCCTATACTTCTATATATATATATATATCATTTATCAGTTCATTTAATCAATAAATTAGTAAAGACATATAAGTAAATTACTTGGTCATTAACATAAATGAGAAATTTTATATATATGATAAAAGATAGTCCAATTGTTGTGTGTATTATTTGCATGACCAAGTAGATTAAAATCATTATAATACCCTAATATGAAATTACAAATCATAGATACAAAATTAGGGTATTTTATATTAAACATATTATACAATAATTTGTATTTATAGTATGCTAATTCTTTGCTTTTTTATTTCTACCCTTATTCCATCTCATAATTTCTGTAAATTTTTAATGCATGTTTTATTTAAATTATTAATTTCAGATACATGTTTCATAAATCCATTTAGGGTAACCAAGATTGTGTGCCTTTATTATTAGGTTTCCATAAAAAATAACATTTCTTAAACGTATTTATTATTTGATTTTCATTCCAATATAAAATAAAATCCTCAGGGGAAGAATTATCTTAGAAAATAAAAAATATTATTTAATTAATTTTCATGTTTCATAATATTTTTATTATGTTTTTACATCTTGTTGAAGTAAACCATTAAATTTATTTTTTTATAATGTTAATTTCATTATCATTAACCACCCCCACTAATAACATATCAACATCTTATAATGATGTTGTGAGTGACCTCCAAGATCCACCTCTTATAATTACGTAGTTAGTAATTATAAATGAGGGTATAAAACGACATAAATAGGAGATATTACCCTCTTATATCCCAATAAAATGAAATAAATACTTGAATAAACACCATGGTACAAATCTAAAATGACCATCATCTCATAATTCATGTCATGATTATACAAAATACATGTCATAAAATTAGATAATATCAACTAAAACTTCTACATCAATAATTATTCAATATCTCCATATTTGAACTATTAATGCTCGACCCAGTCTACAAAACCCTCAGGGAAAAATAAAAATTATAATTTATGTATAGTAATTATAATAAAATGTATTCTCTATAGGATCATACTCAACACCTATCATTAAAATTTTAAGGAATTATACTATTCTCCAAATAAATAAAAAAGATAAAAAATAAGAAAATAATAGGTGAAATATCATTGGACCTCACAAGGTATTTTCCTCTAACATATAAAATATAGTAAAATAGTATCAAATAATATAATTAAAATTCCCCTAGAACCACTTCCCAATTCATATTTACCCTCACACCGAAATATAAAACATCTCATGCTCATCAATACCATATATATAGATCATAGAAAAATAACATGTCTATTTTAGTAAGTTATCATGGGTATGAAGTATAGAAACCTTGATCCCTCCTCCTTCTATACAAGACCCTCACTATACACTATTATCATCTTGTACTACCACTAATTTTATATCTTCACCAAATTGTATATCCTGACTAATTGTATATCCCTACCATCTATATATAACCAGACACTATATATCTCCAACAAATATCATGTTTTATGTCCAAAGATAAAGTAAGTAATGTAAGTGTTGTTAACCATCCACTCTCTCAAACCTGAATGTTATGGAAAATAACCGATACCAAAAAACATTGGGGATCTATACAATTATGCTATTTAGGTGGGGTGCATATAAATATCAGATGAAAATAAAATTTATAGTAATATCGCATAATCAAATTCTATGGGTGCATACAAAACATAAACAACTAAACCCTTTAAAAATAATATTATCATCCACACCACTCATCGACACCACTGTCATACCTACTTGTGAACTAGACACAATGACTATTTAAAATAACCATTATGCCCATTATAAGTTCAAATTAATTAATAATGAATTAACTAGTTCTAGATTTATTGATTAGTAATGACATTACAATCATTATTTTTTAAATTTTCTAAATTTAATGAAAACCATTTTCTGCGAACACCCATGGTAATTTCCAACTGTTACCCATTCCTTCTGATTATTAGTATTTCATTTACAAAATTTTCTTATTCAATTCGGGACCATAATATATTACCAAATGTTACTTCCCAACTCATTTTATACCAATCATAAAAATATATATTTAATCCTCACATCACACAAACAACCACCAAATTAGTCATTACAAATTCCATTCCAAAATACAACCCCATTGGCCAACCATCACGCAATAGAATCCATCACAACCCATACCAACCATAAAACCAAACCCATTCCATCTTCCCAATGCTTCTCATGAACAATACTATAAACAACAATACCCAACATTTTCACATGACCACTAGGATGCCAACTAGCTATGTGAAGTGACCCATAATAGAACAAGAAACAAAAACATAAAAAATCATCCCATTCTATCTGAAATATTGTATAATTCATTCAAATCCATAAAAAATAACATATTCGTCTTTCCAGTTTTTCCAATAAACTGATTCATTACATGCCATACAAAATTATCCTTTAACGAAAGGAAATTTAAATAAATCAATCAAAAAATAAATCATAAATCATAGTATTAAGAAACATGTTATAATGGAAGAACCCATATTCTGTAAAAATAATTGATAAGAAATCATGGAAATATGTAAACCTATTATTTTATCCCTAGTAAACTTCAATTCCTTTAAATAAGATTTATTATATATATTATGAAGAAATTTATATTCCACCAAAAAGGAGAAAAAACATTAAAATTCCAAGATTAACACATAAAATTCTATATTTTATGAATTCATTACCACGTCTAGTTCATTAGAAGATGTTAGTCCATGAATAGTGGGGGAAATTTGTCCACATGACCAAGATCACACCCGAGAAAATTTCTGTAGCTTCGAAAAAATCATCATCAATATATAATTACAACATATCCCAAGACAACCATTCTCACAGTAGAACCCATCCCAATGTGAATAATGGTGAAAATACTTTGTGAATGGTAGAAAAACTCATCTTGTATCATAAATGACCAATATTATGAAGCTGAGACTCAAATATAAGGATGAGGGATAAGATAACTCTAAGAGATTCACTTAGATATCCAAAGAGTTAAGTGAACAAAATGAAGAATGAGAGGTTTTAAGGGGACCCTGAATTTTTACTAATTTGTACTACATAAAATCATATAGCATAGGTCATAGGAGCACCACAATTATATAGATCCTGAAAAACTCATTAAGTAAGGTTATGAGACATGAAACAAAATACCCAATCATAATATTCATTGACTATGAAGTTAAAAATATAACCATTTAAAATCTAGGAAAACACTCAAACTAATAACCCTAAATATGGACCATGATATAGGTCATGTCATAATTCCACAACACCCAAACACCCAACCCCTTCCATGAAAAACCCAAAGAAACATGATAAAAATGATCCTGAAAATAGAGTAATCAACAAAATAATCCTCTCGAGACTCTATTCCATAGTGACAATAACCATTCCATTAATTTTTATATTTCAATCCAATATAATCTCACATTAATCCTTTACACTAGATATCATAGGTCCACATAAAAATTCATAAAAAAGAAGGAAGATTATAACAACTAAAAATACACCACATTCTGAATAAAAAAATCATGCCATATCTAAACACCCTCAACCAAACAACAACAATATAAAATACTCTTCTGTTACATGATACTAAATCGTAGATGAAATCATAACTTAAATTCTACATTATTTCCTGAAAACTTCCCCAGACACAACTAATACACAAAAATCACACACAAATGAGAAGGAATAGTTAACGGAATTATATTAGACACTTATCAAATTATCATATTCCCAAAAAATCAAGATTAAACAAGGAATGGAAATGAATATCCACCCAATTACCTATAATATATAATTCCTAAATAGATACAACATCATCAGAAAAACACAATTAATACATAGAATATTAAATTCCCTTAAAAATAAACACAAATTTAAGAATTCCATCATAAAAACACTCAGGACACCAAGTTTTTATTTTCGACCCATAATCCCATCTACTCTCCTCCAAACTACCATGCCTCTAATGGACAAGGACTAAAGTTATAACATTCCCACATAACTCATTTTCCTTGGGCACCCGAGACCTGACTAACTACCCTATGAATATATCTTCATCATTAGAATTCAATTCTCATAAATTAGTGGTATAAGGGTCATTTGGAAGGTATCATTGTAGATAAAAAAAGTGAAAGAAATTTTCAATCTAGTACATATGTGGGGGGAGCACTAAATGATTCACAACATATCCAACGTATTCCCGCACAGTGAAGGATTTGACAAAACATTGATAATGCTTACTACTATAACAAAACATCCACTTCCCTTGATGAGAGGGATGTCCTCAAGAAAACATGGTCATCGAACTTAAAAATGTAGAGGATTTCTCCTCAAATCAGAATAAAAATTTTGACAATATTTTTGGGCCTTTATCCACTATCAGACAATCTGGATATTCTTTGATAGGATATAAACAACATCCACACCATAAAAATTCTACTCCCCAACCACTATCTAGTACAACTAATATTCTTGATGGAACCTATATAACAACTCACATGGAGCAATGGAATGGAAGAGTGATAACTATAACCATTAGAGAAGTCTACCAATGATGGATTCTTCACACATGATCCCCCAAAATTAATGATTCTATCCCCAAAAAATCCTATATTGACTAGAGGGTTAACATGATATTCCCATCCATTTAATCATGTAAAGTATTGATGTGGAATAAATAATATTTTAAATGATGTTGTAATCCTCTTTATAGACATGAGGTAAAATGTGGGTATTAATAATAAGAGATTGTCATTAGATTTTAATAGAGCCACACAATCTCTTCCACATATAGCCTCTCTAAATAATCAATGAAACATAAGTCCATTATCACTAGGAATTGTTCCAACTTCACCAATGGATTTAAAATCACCCAAAGGGTTTCATATCCTTAAATATATTGAGGTAATAAAGTGATAAAATATTTTAAGATACCATCCCATTTCCACATAGGGACCTATAGAGGCTACAATAAGAAACCAAAAAATGATGACCACACTTCATATTTTGTATGAATAAGAACCACACCACAAACTTTATTATAGGTCACTACTTCCCTGAACCCCAAAAAAACACAATAGTCCATGGAAAATATTTGATACACAAGGGTACACTACCACTTCTATTATATAAAACTAACAAAAAACATCCTCATGCATTTCTAATGCAATAAAAAATAAATGTAAAACATTATACAATTATAGTTATTATCTAAAAACCCATATATAGAATGATCACAATGATAATTATCTATAATTACTATTAACTCTCTGTATCAACATTGATATTCCATTAGAACCACAAAGGAAGAATACATCATCAACTAGAATAAGAAAACTTTATTATCAACATCTATAATATCAAGATGAAACACCACCAACTCCTCTATACCTCTATAAGAATTACATGACTCTTGAAACGTATCCCACATTGAATTTATATTCATAATATTTGCCATAATATTTAATTTGATTATGTTAACGGAGATATCGATGTAAAAGTCTAATATGAAGTCATGTTATCTCCACTGTCACCAATTTAGATTACACTAAGAGAAAACACACCATAGGATTATGTGATGCATGAATAACATAAATCACTTACCAATGAGATAATTAAACATTAAAATAAGTGAAAATACTTATTTTATGAACTCTATATCATGGGTGACATTTTTATTCTTACAAGTACATAAACTCCTTGAAATAAAATATATTATTAACCACTAATGCATCAATGAAGATCCAAAACCAACACATAGAGCATCATCACATTCCTTAAAAATCATTGAATAAATTGGGAATATAAGTATATGGTCCCTGATTTGTTTTCCATTAGGTAGTCAGAGGATAATTAACATAGGCCAATCCAAACATAAGTCTGGTTTTTCCTAGTTACATCCATCAAAAAATCTAGAATACAAGAGAATTTGGAAAAAAAATCAAGTAGTAGTCAACATGTTATAGAAAGACACATAAATCCATAAAATTCCCTAGGACTACCTGATAAATAATTTTTGTTATCATTATTGGATCTGATACCACAACATGCTGAGTCACTTTATGTCCATGGTTGTTTACCTCTTTTTTCAAAAAATAAAACATTTAAAACAATTCATATAGTGCATAGATCCATAGAACCTATAAGACAACACTATGGTTCATAGTATTATCCTCTTAGAAAATTTATTATATAGATATCTCGTTGATTAATACTACCAAATCAAGATACATAAACTCATGTTACTTGGAGATCAATATTTTTATAAAGAAGCCTAAGGATTTCATGACCCCAAAAAACATAACCATGAAATATAAGTGCTTATATAGACATTGGGAAGGGTTATTTGAGACTTCTACCTATTTAACATTCATATGATGATATCCTAAACACATACCATCCATTGAAGAATATATGGATCCCATAAAAAATTCAAATAGATAAACAATACTTTGGAGGGGATATTGAATCTTGATTGGTACCTGATATAAGCTTGTGTAGTCTTTTATCATTGAATAGGTGTTTTATTTCTTAGATAAAATGAATGAGAACACTGATATAACACTTATACATAAAATATTAAATATGAATATTTATTTTTATAACTTTGAGGGTTCTATTTGATAGAGATACATCTAAATTTAAGAAAACAATATGTTGGAAATCGATAGCAAATTTGGTATCTTTTCAAGGGGGAAGTGTCTCAAAAACACCATTTAAATCATATAGGATATCTTTTAAAAACCAGGGGGGAAATTAACAACATGTACAATTTAATAATTCCAGGAAATAATCCAACTTTAATAAAAGAATATCCACACACATACTTCTCATATTATAATCCCACCCACTAATGAACACCATATATTATCCCCCACATCTGAAAATGTTATTATCCTCATAAAGAAATCTATAAATACATGAATAGAACTTGTCCAATCCATTCCAATGATGATATAGTGGTGTTGTATTCATTATATATTGAAATATCCCACTATGTGGTGTTTCCCCATCATTATTCTAAATGCCTCAGTCACATAAAACAAGAAAGATCGGACTCCAACTGGTATATTGAAAACTAGGGGAACTAGAAGAAAATCAACCTTTAGTACCATTGGGATAGGGAAACATAGGTGGAATAAAGTATTATAAATCTCAATAATAAAAAATTACTAAATATAGGGTAGATCTTTTGCTGGGCATACCTCAAATGACTTCTATCTATTTTCGTGCTAACACCTCCATGACATGACATAGACCACACAAAACTCCCCTTCATCTCCACAGATAACCACCTATATTACTATGCTTTACTCTAGGTCCTAGAGGATAAGGGAAATCCTAGGGATTCCCCCACCTACTCAATATCATCTTGGATGAATATAAGATAATGTCCACAACTACTGATAATACATGAGAAAAAATAGTTTCCAGTCGAAATGAAATGTAATCAATAATACCATACCATAATGACTTATGTATAAGATCAATAAATAATATTGATTATGAACATGAAAAATATAAATAAAACACATTAATGAGGATCTCTCGATAGATATAGGGGAACTATTGTCCCCCGAAAAGCTTGAGACAGACTATAGAGGCTATGTCTCATTCAGTTGAAACCTTGATTTCATTGGAATCTGAGGCCACCCTCCCAAATAAATACTTCTTGAAAATAAATACTAGGATACCTCATGGAGAAATCATCCCAATAAATGAATATTCACAATCACCTTGACCTTCATCTGTACTTTTGAGTATATATAGAACATAAATGGTTTGAATGAATATCGGATATATGAACACAATGCATCTTACATGAACATTTATCAGAAATCCTCACTAGAGAAGATATTGGGTGAAATGAAAATAAGGTACTAGAATCCAATCCCTAGATCATAGATTTTTTGGATCTATATTTGTGAGTGGAGATACACCTTCTGTTTCACTTACATCAGAATAGATGATAGAAAATATGCATGTAAATTCCCGTAAAAATCATCTGATGAAACATTTCTATCACTACTCTCTCCATGATATAATATCCACCACAAATGAGATCCCTCTATCATTTGAATGACTGCTATTATAACATAATAATAATCCCTAGAACAAATAAAATTAAATAGAATCCTGAGATTCTCTAGACAACACTAGATATCTAAATTTGAGATGATCCCCTCACATTTCACTATAATAAAATTCTGAAACTCATGTAGTTACCTCTTGAATGACACATCCATCTAAACTGGGTTGACCCTCAACTGCTTTACTAGGTCTTACTGCTACACATGAACGACCACTTATATCTATCTATACAATTATTAAGGCAATCACATATGATCTTTGAAAGGAAATTTATTTAAATTCCTTCATTTAATTTAATTTAATTTCCCAAAATCACCCCATTAAATCATATGCACAAAAAATCATGAATCATGTAAATCTCTAAGAGCTCTACCCCACAATAAACATTATATTTCCTAGAACTTACAACATTCTTAAGGTCTTTTCATTTACTCTAAGGGGGCCCTAAAATCCTCTAGTATATATGGACTCCTCTGTTTATTTAACATACTATGTTAAATAGAATATATTTCCACACAATCCAATTCAATCCCCATCAATTCCTTACTCTAACATCCATCCAAACACTCAATTAAAAGATATAATATTACTCTGTCATCATCCACCCTATAGGAAACCTCTTCCAAGCATTCATTAAACATGTGGGAGACACCAAAGTCATATCTTCAATAAAATCAATGATGGTGATTAGTACTAAGTGGATAAAAACATGTAAATGGGAGTAATTACACATATATATGCCATAGAAACATAAAATAGATCCACTAGTAATGTGAATCAAATAAAGGGAAAACAATAATATTCTCACTATTCATTTTATGATCATAAAAATACAAGTCACAACATATAATAGTACCTTGTAAAACACATAACAAAATTACTTCTTAGTATCTCCAAAACCAAACATATAATGACCAAATTGGACTCCAAAACCCTCTTGGAAACAAAAAAATGTTGTTTAAATAAATATTGTTGAGAATAAAATGTATATTCAGTATGAAAATTATTTATACCTATCTTGAAAAAATGGAAGAATCATACTAATTCTTCAGTGAATAAACAAAAAACTATGCCCACTAAATGTCTCAACTATCACCAAACCTCACCAAGGATTTTTAATTAAGTATGTCATAAAATATAGTAAAATAGTATTAAATATTATAATCAAAGGAACATAAAAACCATATCTCCATTGATTTGGAACTCTCATGCCCCAATGATAAATATCGCTTGCTTATTCCAACCATATACACTCATCACATACAATTTGTGGGTCCAATTCAGTTGGGTATCATGAGCATTAAATACATCAACCTTGTTCCCTTCTCCTTTAATGTGTGACTGTCACCATGAACTACCACCACTAGATATATCCACCAACAATATATCACCATGAACTGTTCTCCTCCTTCCTTCCCCTTCTCTTTCAGTCCCCTACTCCTATTCTTCATTCCTTCTTTCCATTGTTCCACTTAGGGTTGGAGTTTCTTATGAGATTCTCCTCCCATTATCCCCCTTTCTTTCCCCTTCCTCATATTATTATTTGTTCTCAATTTCTATCCTCTTTTGGTTGTGAAACATTATTTTGGAATTATTCAATTGATGGTTTTCCGAAAATGGTCATTATTGTCGATGCCCCCAGTCACCCCTCCCCTCTCTGACCATGTGGTTCAACACACCTTTCCATGTTAGATCATTATAAAGTAACTCTCCATGGTTTTACGATTGGTGGTGCGGTGGTCAAGGGTCTCTCTGGCATAGTTGTGGCATCAAGTACATGGATTTGGTTGTGTGGTTTTATCTTGTAGTTCTTTCATTGCTCAGAGCTCTCCTCATTTAAAATACATTCCTTGTCCTTAAGCATATTTCCCCTCTCCAAGGAGGATCTATAACTGTGGTTTTCCTAGGATTTTGGAGGTGGGGTTTGGAAGGTGCTGGGTCTCTATGTACATCTTTGTTTTCAACTCTAGCATCGATTTTTGAAAGAGGTGATGTGCCTTGTGTTTTCCTATCAGGGAGTTTGTTTGCACAGTTGCAAAGGTGTGGCATTCGGTGAAGATGATGGTGAGGGTGATGAATCCCTAAGGTGTTGATAGAGGATGTGATGTGTTCAGTTCAGGCGGTCTATTTATTATAGTATTGTTTTGTAGCAAAAGGAAACAATTACATGGTGAGGTCGAGGAAGTTCGTTGGAATGGTTTATCAAGGAAGTGATTTAACATTTTAAAATTTGAATGTGCTGCAGCAAGATAATCAGTGTTTTGAATTCTATTGTTTTTATAAAGATGTATTTAATTTGGATTTGGAAGTACAATAGGGTATGGATTCTTCCATTGGTACCAGGCCCATGAAACCCAGTACGTGACAAATTTCTGAGTGGCTATGTGAAGGTGGAGGCTTAACATAATGATGTAGATGCTGGAGAGGGGTATATCCTTGTAGTATTGATCTGGATGTTTTCTTTTTTGGATTTATTTTGATGGATTTGTTAGGTTTAACACTTACCCCTTTAAATGTGTCATTTGAAAATTTAAAAAATGTTTTAATGAACTATATATCAACCCCAGTTGTATATTTACACCAACAATTAGGTACCATAGTTGTAGAGACTGTGGGGAAGTTAGAGTCATCATATAATCACCCTTTCCATCCAATAACTCAGTTGTGGTGTATATAGAAATCATAATAGAGCACTGGGTATATGAATAACATGTAATAATATTCTGTGGGATTACACCAAAAAATCCCTACCAAATCCCACAAACATCAATATATCATTAAATCCACCCATCACCATCACATCCATTTATACATGAGAACAAATACCATTGACCACATAAAATGGCCATAATAACTATCACAACATCCCATTTTCTAATCAGTAAAATAAATATTACAATATTTAATGTTTACCAACCAAATTAAGCACATAAGGGAATTCATTTTAAATATTTAATGACAACCATTTTTTCTATGAACCTTGTTAATGTATAACCATTACCCATTCATTTTAAGAATCATTGTTTAATTTATATCTCATTATTATTCTATTCTAATCCATAATTATATTTAATATTTTCCATCCCAAATCATTCCATTTATACAATAAAACTCAATATTCTATCCTAACATGATGCACAGAGCGACCACATTAGACTCAACACATCCCATTCCAAAATCTAACACCATAACCCAACCATCACACAATAATAAATCTGAAAATTCATTCCAACCATAATAACAACTGAATCCATACATTCTGGAACATATCATTACCAAAATGAGCCATAACAATCCCATACATGGCCACATGAACACTATTCTTCCAACCTAACAAGAGGAGAAGCAATCCATAATCAAATTAGTAACCAACACATCAAACATCACCCATTTCAATCCACACGTTCAGTTAATTCATGGAAGGCAAACAAAAAAGAACATATTCATCATTAATAATTTTCACAAATCTAATCCATTACACACTTTTCGAATTTAACCTTTTATAAAAGGTGATTTCAACAATTTCATCATAATATTAATTATAAATCAAAATAATAAGAAACAAGTTGTAAAAACATCATAATTATTTTCAAATTAAAATTTAATGATAGAAAAGCATATAAACACATGTTATTTACCCTAATCCCATTCAATTACTCTAAGTACAATTATTTTTCTTTGTTATAAATATTCTTACTAGACACTCAATAAAAGGAAATGATTAAAATTCCCATGATTTACAAATAAACAAAGGGATTAACCAAATCTCTGACCTCAACTGGATCTTCACAAGACATTGTACTATACAATGTGAGGGACTTATTATCACAAGAACAAGATCACACTATGGGGTACTACAACATCTACAAATACAATTATCATCATAAATATCTAATGACAAAATTACATTAAACATATATTCTTAGTACTACAAACCTCCCAAGGTTACCAATAATAAAATGACCAAGAGGAAGGTAAATAAAAATAAATTAAATAATTCATTATTAATATCCCAAATATGATATTCAAAGGCATAGTAATGGAGGTTTAAATACCTGTTATATCTGCACATAGTTCACCAAATACATGAGATAATTTAAGGATTAATAATGGGTTTATGGGTTCTCCAAATTTATACCCCAGTCGTAAAGTGTAACACCACAGTGCTAGGTTAAAATCCCATTATATAATGGTTTTATCTCAGAAAAAAATCAATAAGTAATATTAAGGGACATTTCACTAAGGGTCTATTCAAGATACCCTTTGAATATCACATCATAACAACCTTTGTTTACAATAAAGTCTTACTCTATATATAATTAACCCAATCGTGTGTCACGGTACATAGAACATCTCCCCGATTTAATGCCAAAACACCTCAACCAAGCCACAATACAGCAAAAACAACAAGACTCAATGTTCTTAAATACATTAAATCCAAACAAGTCCTCCAACATTGATCCCATGCTGTTTTGATAGTCATCACACCATAAATTACTATACATCCCTACACCAAAATTACACCTCAATCTTCTAAAATGAAACATAGGGACCCACTCTATATTAATGTTGATAATGGAAGAGACTCTAAGATCACCACCAAAAATACCATGCCATGACCATTCCTACCACAACACAACGAAACACCTTAAAACAAATTCCCATTGTGAAAATACTCATCGACACTAATATATTTTCTCATTGTTAAATTTTAACATAAACACCCCTTTACAACCCTATAAATCCTATTGGAACCTTCTATACCAAAAACTTGAAATTTAAGAGGTTGTAAAGGCCATGGATGTTACATCTATCATTACTAAATCCATCCACTTTTTTCCATTTAACAATCTCATAAAAATGTTATTTTTTAATCTAAGTATAACTATGATACGGTAGTGTCTTGATATCATCCATTACCGAATAAAAATATCTGTAAATTAGGTTTATAGATATCTACAAAAATATGGAATTGAGTTTTCATCAATTAATTAATACTATCCATATTATAACCCTCAAATCAATATTTCATGAATGTTTTTTACACTAAGGTGAAATACTCATAATTGGGTTTTTAAAAAAACTATAGTTAAATAATAAGTCATTTCATTATATTTTAACTAACGTTCATCAACACATTTAAAAAAGAGACATCAAATCAACTCACCATATGAATCATTATTTAAAGAAAATATAAAAATACAACAACTTCATTTTGAAACACATTTTATACCCAATAAAGAATAGTAACCTAAATGTACTCAATTCAAAATAAAAAAAATATTGTGCTCATGATTACCTCAAATAGACCGATCAATGTTGTTAATAATAATAATCCAAATAATAAAAAATGAAAACTATTGTGTTAATATAATAACATAATATCATTACCTCTTATTTTAAAAATAGAAAATAATAAAAATAAATCAATTTTACACATATACTAAATTAATTAATTATAATAACTACCAAAGGCCTAGTATAGATTAAAAATATTTTTAAATAATATTTTATTTATTTAATCAAAAGGAATCATTCCCAATTAATTTAAAAAAATAAAAATTGATATTGAAATAAATGTTATATATTAAAAAAATTAAAGTTCAATATTATTTGAATATATTTACATTTAATAATTAACCAAATAATTTTTACTAATTAATTAATCATTTGAAAAATATATTATAATATGTCAGTTAATATTTTGTTTTACTAGAAAATAAATTACAAGTATACTAATAATTTTCATCAAATTCTAAAAAAATATTGAATTCATTTTATAAATTTTAGAAATATATTATATGATATATTAATATAGGTTTGTTAGCCATATAAGATTTATATACGATTTCCTAAAAATATTTATATATTAATAATATTGAATATCAAGAATAAATATATAAATATTTTGAGGTCTAAAATAGAAAAATGATAGCACTAATAGGGAAACTAGTGTTATATGTGATGATAAAAAATAATCGATTACTATAAATTAATTATAGAAAGAAAAAAATATAATATTTGTGTACCCCTAATCTCAGATATTTGGATCTTGACACCATATTTTGATGACCTTATAAGAGAAAATAATAATATTCCATGTTCAAATATTGAAATGTTTGGTCAAAATAATATATTGTATTATTTATTTATGATAATTAAGTGTATTTTTTGAAATTAATTTATTAATTATAATAAATAAAGGTAATTAATTAATTATGTTTACAATATATAATTATATTTATTTAAAATATTAGTTTTATAATATTATTTTTATTCATTTAAATATTTATCCATTCATTATTCTTTTACAATTTAATTTAAATTTTATTAATTAATCAATTTCTTAATTTAATATTCAATTTATTTGAAATTGCACTAGTAATCACACTCACAATAAAAATAAGTAACATATAATTTTTTTAAAAAGAGACAAGTTCATAAATATGATAATATACACTATCGATTATTCCATTTAATGAAATGAAGGAGAGTAGTTTGCAATAAAAACATGAAAAAATAAAATAAAATAAAATAAAATGATAACAAAATGACATTGGATGGGAAAATATAATTTAATGAATAATTTGAATTTCTATTGAGAATAATATATTAATCAATTATTATAAATAGTTCAACACAACTTATATTATTAAAAAATAATAACTCATTAATAGTATTTTGGTAATAACGATTAATTATAATAGTTACTTAATAATATTATTTACATTATCATGTGATTGTTTTAATGATTATATAAAAAATAATTATTTTTTAATTTATATTATGTTTTTTTAAACTCCATCATAATGAATTAAAATCCTTTATTTTTTAATTGAATAATGACTATTTACTATTAAGATATTTAGGGATTTTTTAGAGATTATCCAAAGGATCAAACATTAGAAAAATATGATCGTCTATCCTAATTCATAACCCTTATTCGAAAAATGAGACATAATGGAATGAAGTGAGTTTTTTGTCTCACGTGCTAAATCATTGATAGAACTACCAGTTTTTTTCTATATATTAGAATAACTTTGATAGAACTTATTTATAATACTAATTAAAGACTAAAAAATAATAATATGATAACATTTTTAATAAAAAGTATAAAATATTTCAAGTATAATTAAAAGGAAAAAATAAAATATTGGTGAAAACAGATTTAAGATAAGCTTTGACTTGATGAAGTTATGTAATAAACTCTGAGTGGTACAGGGAATGAAGCAACAAGTCCTGAAAGATATTTTTTTTGAAAATGTAAAAGGAGATGAGAGAGAGAGATACAACAGAACATGATATTTGTCTTAGGGGGTCATTCAATTATAAAACATAAAAATGATTTGGGTAAATTCATAATGATTTTTGAAGAATAGAGTTGGATTATAACACGATATTCATGGTGTACTCATGTTATGTAGAGTATTAAAGCTAAAAAGGTTTAGTGTGTGCTGTTTTGAAATATGAAAATACTATTGGGTTCCATTCCCCATATAGTCATTAAATATTTACTAATATTGAAAACCATTTTCCTAGATTTATTATTTCCACAGTTTAATAGTATCTAATGATATAACATCATATACACCAATTTTTTTATTGTAATCCACAGATAAAATTTTAAAAAAGTGGCCATAGTATAACATATTGTCATTTTTTTTAGTTGTGGTAACATTTCTCCCTATAACTATACTTATAACAATTTATTTCTATCAATGACAGAAATTGAACTTTTTTATTATCAAAAACATTAGGGAAAAAAGTGAGAAACCACAGAGTCCAACATAACCACCATGAAATAATAATAATAGAGAATAACCCAAAACAAACTACAAGATCTGATCCTCCCCAGCAACTGCACCATGACAACAAGACTCTCCGGGTGCATAAATACTAAAAACCTGGCCCAATGAAAAATTGTAGGGGCCCAGAACTGACGGAAAGACCACACCCTATAAATCATTTAATTAAAATTTTCAAGAAACATTGAAGGCTTCATTCTCTGAACCCCATATAAAGCATATCCCAGTAAAATAATGCTTGAGAAGTTTATAAACATCATATCAAAACCAAACAATTGATAGATACAAAAGAAGGCCACTCATGCTAGTGTTCCTCCCAAACCAACCAAACAACCAAGACCACCAAATTAAACAGGATCATTAAAGATTAAATTGATCATACCATAGTTTTATCCCTTACCCAATTTCTAGTATAATGTAAAAACATGGGTAACTGGAACATCCATCATCATCCTTTCAAACTCAGAAGCTAGATGATCCTAGCATTATATATACTACTCAATGCTGACCTTCCCTTTATTTAATCCCATTACCGAAATTAAATATTGTTTGTCAATCCTGGCATATTTCTCCTTAGTGAGAACCACCCTTAAGGACCTCCTCATCAGTTTAGCAACCTCTTCATCATTTACATTGAGCAACAATTCCTACTCAACCACCACGTCTTCGAAACATAATTGACATTCCAAGTATTTATCATCCTGATCCCCTGGGTTCAGATGGCTCAATTTCTCCATGAAAATCTTCTTTCCATCGAAGGTGGTAAATAAGAGTTGTCTTTACTCCCTTTATTCCCCTTATGAAATCTATTGGACTTTAGTCTAGAAGCTTCATCAGCTGAGAAACTAGGTTCACTTCCATTGGGATCCATCAGATAGACCCCATCTGTATAAACTGGTTTTACGGTATTACTATTCAAAAACACATCAGAAATGACCTCAAACTTGTTATTAAATATTAGAAAGGGTTTGACCAAAGATTATGAGCCCTCAGCTTCCCCATCTAGGGATGAGTTATCCACATCCATTTCAAAAACAACTACCAATTCCCTAACATCTATTTCAAAACAACCTTTTCCCCATTGATGTGGTGTTCCCACAGATCATCCTTGTGTTAGACCAAATCAGCACCTTTCTGCTCACTAATATTGTTTAGACACTCCAAATCATTTTTCAACCTGCTAAACACTTCATACACCTTCAGGTTAGCCTATGGCACAATATCCTTCTTCATCACCTCAGAACCATAAACATCATCAATAGACACATTGCAAACACCATCATGTTGTTCCTCCTCCACAAGATGCGGTGGATGATGTCCCCAACCGCTACCTTCTAAAGCCAATTCCATTGGTTTTAGACCATCCACCATAAGAACATTTAGTGATTTAAAAGTATCATACTCATCTATCCTTTCTATAAGTAGGGTTTCCAAAGGACAAAATCCCATTGAATGGGTTGAGGGTCCCCTTCGGCCAACCTCAGAAGAGTGTCCCAAATGATTTCATGAAGAACATAAGTCATTCCAGATCTCATAGATCACCTATTTCTTACACATGTATTCCTCGTCAATGTTAATCCATAAATAACTGAAAGGTGATCAAGATGTATGAAAATACAAACAAACCTGTGGATTAACCGAGTGACAAACTACCCCATTGAGTATAACCAAGCAGAAAAACCAATCAATGAGATTACCTAGGATTCTAATTATAGAAGGATTTTGGAATTTCATAGAGATATTAAGTAAGATTACACAAACTGAAATGGAAGGCGAATCATGATTCATATGAAATTTTAAGGACAAGTGGAATAGGAAGAGTCAAATCTCATTGAAGCAACATGGGGCACTCGACCAGGCTTGGATGAGGTCCGCCTCTGATTCAAATCGAATCATAATATGGTGACTGTCAAGCAATCCAATTGTCTCCCTCTATTGAAGATCCCATGAAATGAAAAAAAACCATTTGAATGCATCAACCAAAGGTCTCCACTGCTTAAACCAAGAAACCAACATGAGATTCAAGATCTCAAAGGTTTCTATGAATTTAGAAGTTGATATCTATAGATTAAGGAGGCCATCAATGAGGTCCAATACATTAGGGGTTAATGAAGCTTTCAGGAATGGTGTATGGAAATATGGATTTGATAAGGTACAGAATAAAGGAAATTCTCTCTTGATGGTCAATGATACTCCCTCCCCCACAGAGGGGGAGGGGCCGACACTGATGTTTCCATTGTCACTGAGATGAGGACAACATCACTAGGGTTTTAGAGCTCTCAGTCTGGCTATCATTGACATATATAAAATACATATATAAAAACATAACTATATGTCACACTCACACACTGGTATATATATATTAGGTTTGTATAATGAAGACTATACCCTTTTGTTACCACGATTTATAATATTTTGGAAATATATTCATCAAAAATGTAAAAAATTAAAACAATTTATTTATAATATAACAATATATGAGATTTTGTAAATTTAATTAGTGATAAATATTTTTTGGATCCATGTGAGTTAATAATATAAAAAAATATGTTTATGGGTTCATAAAAATAAAAAAGGCTATATTATGATTTATTGTTATAGTGAAAGAATATGATTTTTATCATAATATAGAAGTTGTAATAGTGAATATTTTACCTCGTTAATGAAGCAAAAAAAATCTATATTGACAAAGATATATATTATGATATGGAAATAAATATATATAGATAATTTAAAAATTACGAATTTCAGTGAAAAGGGATAAGTATTCTTATTCAAAAATTCATGTCCTTAATATACTAATATCAAAATTATATAAATTCATTAACTCACCCCACAAGATATAGAATACTCTATCTTATAACATTAATTAAAAAAAGGTTTTAACTTTAGAAGATACTCTTTTAGTTTTAGTTGAGGAATTATTATAGAAGATGCCTTTATCTGAGTTATATGTACATGATTACCATCTATGTTTTACTCCCACTTGCACTGGATTAAATTAATAACAACCTCCAATTTTCTATCACTCACATGAAATTCAAGCTTCTATTGAGATAAGACATTATTCATGGAGTCCACCACATTATCTTCAATAGAAAATCTACTCACAACAACTTCACCCCTCTGATAAAAAACCCTCATGAGGTGATACTATTTTAATTTGTTCTTTTTCCATTGGTGTAACCTTGGATCCTTTTGAAGATACACCACTATAGTGTTATCAAAATAGAATGGGATAAAATATTTATTTCTATGTACCAAATCAATATATTAGATTATTTTATCGAAATGAATTAGTTTTCCAATATATGATGCTATTATTTACTCAAAATATTATACTTAATGATCAATAAATGGATTCTTTTAAATACTCTAGCTCACATCTTCTCCATTGAGACTGAATACATATCCTATCTATTAATTTAGATCCTTTTGACATTCCAAATATCTAGGATTTTTAAAACCATAGATGAAAAAATATTTATCTCTTATATATATGAATAACATTTCCTTAGTGTTCCTTAAATACATTAGTATAACCATAATATCCTATGAATTATGTTCACTAATAGAATCTAGATATATCCATAGCATGCTCAATCTATAGGAAACATCAGGACTTGTATAAAAAATTTCAATCATGAATGATTCTATTATAAAAAACATATGGTATCTTACTCATTATATATTATTATTATAGTGTATGGGAAGCTATTTTCATGGAAAGATGTATGTCATGTAACATTAAAACCAATTCCCTCAAGGATATCTCATATTGAATCTATTAAATATCTGGTTAATGTATATACCCTGATGTATACAATGAATCCTCTTGGAGCTGTTGTGAATGATCTTGAATCCTAGGATTTAGGCTACTTAAGCTAAGCCCATTATAAAGAATAACTTTTTCATATAATCCTTAACTATATAATAAATATTTTGGTCATTTAAAAAAATTAATATTTCATCGATATATAAATATAGAATATATATTGTTATTCCATTAAATTTCATGTAAATCCATGGATCACAATTATATTAATGGAAATGATTATACAATAGGTTCATCGAATTTAATTCATTATTAACTAGATGCACGATTCAATCCATAAATGGATATCTATAACTTTCATAACTTTTTTTCATTACTTATAGTCATAAAACCTTATAGTTATTTCACAAAGACATATTCTTAATGATAACCATTTAGGAAAGCTATTTTTTTCATCCGTCAATGAAATCCCATTATCTTGGAATGATTAAATAGTAATGAAAATTCTTATGGATTTAAGCATGTACAATAGAGGTAAGGTTCATCATAGTGAATTCCATGGTTTTTTTAAACCCTTTATTCACAAACCATTTTTAATTGGTACTTACTTATCCTTATATTCATAGGGTTATACTGAATACCCAATAGAACCCAACATATTTTACAACAACTGATGAATTTAACAGTTCATAAACATGGTTCAAATACATGTAATCCATATAGGAATACAAGTCTTCTTTTCATATTTTATCTTCTGATCTCTCTATTTCCTTTTTTAGTTAATATGATAACTATTGTACAAAAATAATGATTTGAAATCCTCATTGACCTGAAAAACTTATCAAACTAGTTTTCATACCACTAAAATGCATCTATTTACTAATTGTGTTTTAAAAAATATATATTCCATGGGGAACAATGAAATATATTTATATTCCAACTCTTTTGAATCTTAAGAATTAAAAACACCCAAGCTAATCTTCTCCCACTTGATATTTGTTTTGGATGTGTTCCCTCTCGTGAAATATAGGGATCCAGTCAAATACAATTACTTTATTTTATGGTCATATTGGTAATATCCATTTATTTCATTATAATATATTATAATTATACCCATAAGGCCTCATAGTTCTGGTTTGTTTCATTTGATGTCCCTAAAAACACATCACATACCCATGCATGGAATTTCAACATATCAAATTCCTTCCTAGCCCAAACCTAGTATGGGATGTAGTTTTTTAATTTAGTTGTAACATTATTTTATATGTATGAAATAGTCCATAATTCATACATCCAAATTTAAAATAGAGTACTTTCTTGACTCATCATCAACATCATCATTTATATAATGTTATGGGTCTTCCATTCATAAAATCTATTCTTATTTTTGTATAAGGAGGAGTGAGTATGGATAAGATCCTTCACTACCATAATAGGACAATGACCTCTTTGTTAATATTATCACACACTCTACCAGATTGAAGATTTATTATCTCCTAATCGATTAGATTCTCAACTTCAGTATTGAATTATATTATTTTATCAAAAGATTATTGCATTAAACTCATTAGGTAGACATGAACAAATCTCCTCAAGTAATCAGAAAGAGTAATAAATTAATAAAACCCATCTATAACTTATACTAGAAAATATCTAAATAAATTAGTTTTCATGAATTCTAGAATCCCTATGCCCCATTAAGCATTTCCACAAAACAGTGGTTTGATAATTTTTCTTTATAAATAACAATGTAATTTCTCAAGTAAGTTTAGCTCAATAGTTTATAATTAACAATCTTGATAGATCATTTTTAGAAAACCATTATTTACATGACCAAGATAGTGATTACAAAACTATGTGTGAAATGAATCATTTGAACAAGATTCCTTATCAAATTTTAATACTTTATTCTTATAATTTAATATGAAAGGACCATTATTTAGTTTTTTCATAGAATAACAAATTCTATTATTCTAAATGTAGAATTCATTATTTCTAAATTAAAGAAAAATTCATCCATGTTAATGAAAGAAGCCAAGATAATGATCTTGTAAAATTGATTAAATACAAAAAAATCATTAAATCATTGATTAACCTTATAGGTAAGGTGATTAGGTAGTCTCCAGTAGATAGAGAAGTCATCCTCACTATATTGACATCTTGTAAATCCACATATCCTCATGAAATCTTTCAAAACCTACTTGGTTCCTACATTTGAATACAAATGTGGCCACTACAAGCTTTATATAATATCCATGTTTAATATATAAAATGATTTTACTTCATAATTAATTTTTCTAAATCTTCCCTATAATTATTAATTTGGGGGCAGTTCTTCCTCAAGTGGCCCAGCTTCCCACATGAAAAACATAATAGGTTTTATTCACTTTCCTGACATTGGATATTTTTATTCATGGAATAATGGAAATAATATGTTTTAGAATTTGATTATGTCTTGGGACCCATTTCCATATTATTGGTTTTGGTATTCACTACATGTACCATATGCTTTTTACAGCCTATATATTTTTCAACATGAAAATTTTAATTAATAAGTCTCAAAAAAGACTTCTCAAAATTTCTCATATTATAATTCACATTGAAAATGGATAAAGTTTTATGTATATAAGATATATTGAAATATATGCATATATAAACTTGGATATTTAAGATCAATTTGTCTTAATAGTCTATCTATCCAATAATGTTGACTAAATTGGGCCCAACTGGCACCAAATCTCCAAACTAGCATGTGAATAGTGAAATGGAGATCTCATATCTCTCTTGTATCACCTACTTTTGATAATGACAACAAAGGTGAATAAATATTATTTATATTTTTATACATTAATATTGATTCATGATATCACTATAAATGGAAGATATAATTAACCATTGGTCACATATGGGATCATCCATGCGTTTATGTTAGGGAGATATATCATCCTCACTAGCCTCTTCATCAAGTGACTTAGAAAGTAGGTTCACCAACATGTATAATTTTTGTTATACGAATACTATAATGTGTACATTCCTATACCATTCTTATATATTAGATATGATTATAAGGTTAACCCACTCTATATGAATCACAATGATATAGTCAAATTTATGTTTCTGGATAATTCTAAAATAAGCAAGAGAAAATTTAAAATTTATTAACCCCCACTATTTTATCAAAACACAATAGGCATCACCATTGGATTCAGAATATAAGTTTTCATTAATATTATAGTTTACTATATTTTTCTGCAAATTTTGATACCCCGTAATTTAACCATGAATATTACTCAATGATGTTTAGGTAGGCATAACTTTAAAACTATATTAACTCATAGCTCGTTGATTCATTTAGTGAACCCACCAATCCTGAAATCATACTCTTGTATTTATTCAATGATTTCCCCAAAAACAGTATTTAAATGAATTTATCCCTTACAATCAACACTAATTTGATTAATTTTTCAAAATATACACATAATAATTCCCTAATAAGAGTAATTTTCCAGAATGTTTCCATGGAAACAATTAATTCTGTGGTTACATTATTATTCTAGTAATGGAAGACATGTCTTACATAATATTTTGCAGATGAATTTCAACATCATAATTCATAATTTCCCCAAATTATATTACTACTTTAAAGTTAATATTATGCTTATGTTTATCATGTCATTAACCGTTTATAGATTAAATTTTACATATAAGCCAATTTATTTTAGTTTTATCTTTCTTGAATTTTAATTCATTAGTTTTTGAGACCACGATAAAGAATCCATAATGAAATTAACCATGAAGCCTAACATAAATAAAATAATAAATTTTGTATGATAATGTTATTTTATAATTTTTAATTTATTATGAATAAGATAAACTAACCCTCGAACATTGGGGAAAAGTACCGTTAACAATAACATTGTTTATCCTACAACATTTCACCTACAATCCTATGAGACTCCTTGATAGATTTTTCTTTAGATCTAAACATGAACTATCTCCAATCAAATGAGAGATCCATATATTACATAATATTTACTCACAGACATGAAAGGGGAACCAATAATATAATTTCAAAGGATTTACATAAAATAAACCACATGTATGGAGGACCTCATATATCAAGAGTTGTGGGTGATACATAAAACATCAATTTAATTTTATTAAAAAAATAAGTGAAAATTTAAATAATAAGAATCATAGGTTTGGTTTAATATCCTGATCAATAACACACATGTAAAAATATACATTCGGAATCTAGCTAAAATTATTTTAAATTTGTTCTTTAATTAATATAAATTCTATGAATTAATTGAATCAATTATCTAATTTGTGGATTAAATCAATTTTTCTTAACTCCATTAAAATAATCCTAAAAATTTCCATCATCCATAATTTTAAACAGATTAAATATATAATTTTATTTAAAATTAATAAAGTGAACAAGTTTTATTACAGGAAATGACATATACCCATTTAAATTTCCTAACATTGTCCTCATATGGTGTACTCACATGACATCGATCACACATTCATGGAATTTTATTACAAGGTGTGTAATATCAATAATATACACTCAAATAAATGTAAATTCTTTAGTAAATAATGTAATTAATGCACATTGAGTACACCATAAGAAAATAATATACATATCCCTTAGTTAAAAAATTGCATAAAAATTAAATTAATGTAAAACTAATGATCCTATCTCAAGTCATGTAATATTAATAAATGAAACCCAAATAGATGATGATTTGGTTTAATTATATAGTTAATTTTTTATTTCTTCATCAAATTAATCACATGAGGTACATGGGGTTACACGATGTGAACTTAAGCTACATTCCTTGTGACATGTTCTTCCATTTCTGTGACACATGCCTAGGGATTATGCATGATTTCTGCCACTAAAATGTATGAGGTACATCGAATGTGTGCTTCGAATATTCCATGTGTCCTTAATGTTTCATGATTTTCAATCCCTTTTCCATGTAATAAATGAACATCCAAGATTAGACCCACATTTTTTCACAATGTAAACATGTGGACTAGAAGATGAGATCATGACTTAAATGGTGTGCGGTTTGGTAAACCATGTGAAAAACTATCATGGTAAGCATGAGGTGTTCGTTAAATTCATTTGTTTCTACTATATAATGATCAATATTTATCAAGTTTCATCCTTGTTAAAAGATTAAAAGTACACAACATGTACCAATAGGAAAAACTTCATGTAGTCTGGTGTTACCAGTCAGAATCCTTAACACCATTTGATGGTGTCTTTTTTATTTTCTTCATGTAAATTTACCCTTTTTAGATATATGATGTAGAATGAATAAGTTAATATTTGAATTTGTTTTCAGATTTAATGAATGAAAAACTCAGAAATGAAAACTAAAAAAATTAATATCACCAATCAATGTATAATAAATAATTATTCATTAATAATGTGATATATTTGTTACACCAATATGGTTTCAAGCACCATCAAAGTGCCTATTGGATGTATGATCCCTGGATTTCGACATAGGAAATGATTAACTCATGATATACATAATGAATAATTTCATGACTAATGGAATTAAATTGAAAATTAATTATCTATGATTCCATAACTAAGAATGTTGGACCATCATATATAATTCATAATTTAATTTATTTAAATAAAAAATTATATTTTGATGAATTTTTTTATTCATTGATTAATATAAAGATTTATTAAATTTAACCATCATTGCATCATAATAATAATGGATATATTATCTCTAGTAGTGATCTACATATTTATGATGGAACTCCAAGAATCACTATAAAAATTTAAGGGTGATAGTACGGACGACACAAAAGCTTTTGTTATTTTTCGCTAATCAATACGAGATTTTACTCTAGTTGAATGAATCTCCTTTTTCTATCAAGAATTTATAGGGTGGTGGGGAAGGAGTATTTAAGTTTATTTAGATTGTTTTGGAATATGAACTCTCCTGGTATTGAGGGGATCCTCAATATTTCATTGTTCACAATGAATGGAATTTCTAGGGATTTAGGGAATGTCATAACTGAACGTAAATAGAGTTAGGATTAGAAAATAATATTTATTAAAGGACCATATTATTTTCCTAATACCTATTAAATCCCATGCCTAAATAATAACTGAATTAATATTATTTAATAGACATGTTATAAATTCATAGATAAAAAATATTATTTATTTGAGTGAAAAATTTTATAGTTAATCTAATAATATTTAATATAACATTTCTTATCAGAACATTATAATCAATATTTAATCATCTTAAATATTTATAATGCCTTAAATAATTACTATTTATTTAATAAAAAATTATAACATTATTATTTGACAACAAATAAATTAATATTATTTTAACTAAAATATTAATTAAATATTAATTAAATATTTAATTCACAATAATTCTCTTGAATAACTGGTTACTAAATATATGTGACAAAACAAACCTGAAAAATTATAAAAACATTTACTTGAATAATATTAATATTACATGTCAAAATGATATAGAATTTAACTGGGATTATGGATTCACATAGTGTGTGGCCTTCTAGGCCCCTTTCTTTTTGAAATTTCGCAGAACAGCCTAATGTTCAAAGTTAGAATCTCGTAACACACCAATAAAACCATAGATAAGAAAGGTAATGTCTCAATGGGATACAAACTCATTTTAATTCCCTTTCTGAAATATAATCTTCTTATCACAATATATATAATTTTTTATGTTATATAATGGTTTCCCTAGGATATGTGATCGATGTCTCTCACATTGAATTTGTAGAAATGAATAAGCTAATAGAACACAATTTCTATCGATATTATTATATAGTTACATTTATATAAATGGGTATGAGATATGAAATTATTTTATAGAACCTAAGTGAAAAATCCATTCTCTCATTATTCATTAATTCCATATCAGTCGGGACACACCCAATGCACTAAACATCTTCATGAACATGTATCAACATTGTTTACAACAATAATTCAAAACATGTGACTTGTGATATGAAATAATAATAGTATTGATGTATTAAGATCATTACATATGTCCATAGAGAGAAAATCCAATGACATGTATAAATGTGAATTTCCTACTGGAAGGTCATGTTCTCATAATATTATTTGAGTCTACAATGGATTCATATCATGAAAAGAAGTCTCAATGTCTTATGATCACCTAACCCAGATAGAATTTACCATTTGTGTCATGTTAAATGATATAATCCATCCATATAATATATATTTACAGATACTATCATGGAACTTATAGGTTCTCCTCTTAGAGGGAAACTATTTTGATGTTTCAGTATGGCAGTTTACCTTAGAAAATTTTCACATATCATTTCACGAAGAAGAATAATCTTGATATGATAAGAACATTATTAATAATAAAAATACTTAAGTATGGGTTGTCATAATGTAAATAGTTGTTGGGTCTTGGGAACCAAATCCAATTTAATTTAATAATTATTTAATGAAATTAATGATGTGTATTTAAACATGGTTTAAAATTATATCTTGAATTTCTATGGGGTCCCTATGTTTTATAGAAAATAATAGTTAAGAAGGATTAAGAAAATTTTTTGTGGTAAATAATGAAAAAATATTTGGTACCTTTCCGTTTCCAGCATTTAAATATTTACTAATATATATGGACATTCGATTAAAACAAATATCATAGATTAATTAATTGCATGGTTTAACATTATATAATGGTATTCTTTCACATATAACGATTTTTAATTGTAATACAAGGATAAAATAGTTACATTGTGACCTCAATATACTATATTTTCATTGTATTTTAAAATTTAGGAATAATTATCCCTATGAAGATATTTATAAAACATTATAGACTTTAATGATCTATATACATGAATTAAAGAAAATTATTGCTATAGGTTACACCGAAATAGATAGATATATATACATATATATGTATATAACAATGGTTTTTAAAATAGTGGTTATAGAATGTTTTCACAATCAATATTAAAATTGTAGAAATATATTCATTACAAAATTTAAAAATTAAAATAATATATTTAGAATTTAAAGAGATGGTGGATTTAGTAGCTTTTCTTAATGACAAATAAATTATAGTTTTATGTGAGTCAAAAAAATAGGAATATGACTAGTTTATTAAAAGAAAAAGGACCATTTTACTTGTTTAATGTTACAATCAAAAACCAAGATTCATTTTCAAGACGAAGAAACTATAATATCGAAAATCTTTCCTCTTCAATGAGGGAGAAATATATTTATAAAGATATATATTAAGATATAAATATTAATATTAATATAATACAAAAAAATTATATTTTATGGGAAATCGAATAATTATGCCCATTCAAATATATAAGACATAAATATACCAATATCAAAATTATTTAAACAGACAAACACTCCACCATAAGATAGAGAATACTATATGTTATAACAATAATGAAAAAAATGTCTCGACACGTGAAGAGACTATTTAAGTCTCATAGATGAAATTGTCATAGAAGATTTCTTTCTGTGAGTAATATTTCTACCATAACCATCTTAGAAAATATATATGAAGATAAAATAAACCATTTGAGGTTAAATAGAAAATTCATATATAATATAAGGTTTCATGAATATATATTTTAAAATTAAATTAATGGAAAATATCATTTGTAAAAAAATCATATAAAATATAATATATTAAATGATTCATATTTATTTATGTGTATGTTCAAGAATAGTCATAAATTTTCTATCAAAACATTTAAAAAGAAGTTTTTCATAGTATATATTAAAAAATAATTTAAAAGAAACTTTTGATAGATGTTTTATATAGGAAATAATATTAGTGATTTCAGAATAATATAGAGGCTAAGAGAAATGATATACAATTAATGGTTATTAGGAATCAAAAATGAGGTTCATGGTATTTATTTGTGGAAGAAAATATTGATAAGTATATAGGGAAGTCATGATATGGTATGGAATAAAACATGAATGAAGGGGTGATCAGTAGGAGGATGCAACTTGAGGATTAAAAATCAGGAGTGGAAAATTAATATATAAAGATTTAAGGATTCAATATTGATGACGTTTTAATGTATTATTTTAATTATTTTGTGGATTTAACATTAACATGGAAAAATAAAGGTTATGAAATATTTTTTAGCCCATGGAGTGATAAACATTACATGGAATATGTGCATGAACATAGTTGAACTAGGTCTGGTGCTCCTTGACAATGAGAGAATGATATCACGAGAAAAAAATACGTAACTGGTTTTAATGAAATTTAACTTTTGTGAAGAAAAAACATCAGAGATATTAATACAAAATGACTAATATAAATACCTAATTATTTTTAGTATATCATCAATACGTATAGTTAACAATGACACTTTACATATAACAAATAATTTCCTTCTAACAAAGTTAATCCACTAGACGTTTACTCTCTAAAAACATTGAAATGATACTTATTATATCCCATAATATTTTAGTATCTCATTATTAGTAAGAAAAAATAAATAGTAATACAACATAATTTTGAGTTTAACTTGATATTATATATTTTATGTGTCTATAATTGAATCCATGAGTAGTTCCCTAACTGAATCATCAGGTCTGGTTAGTGTGCCACATGACCTCATGTGCATCTCCCCATAATAAAGTGGATACTAACATGCGTTGAGGATAAAAATGGTTCAATGGGAAGACTAAACCCTCTATAAAAATATCCATACACCTGGATCACACTAAGTAATAAGATGAATCCATGAAAAAAATAAATGATATCCTCATTCTATAATAACTTGGAATATAGGTTATGTAAAAGAATCAAATGACATGAAATTTGGTATGTCAACTAATATATAATAACAAAATAAAATAAACTAAAACAATGTGGAATTAGTAAAAATTGTATCCTGAAATTTCCGTCACCCTCTATACTCCACTTACTGACCTCTTCAACATAAGGCACCTTTCCTTACCAGTATCCCTAACCATGAAATTTGTATGTGAACTAGGATTCATTTTTTGGGTGTGAATATAAACCAATCATGGAACCTTGACTACATCCTTAGAATAATGTTCATTGAAAAATAAATGTGTATGTTAGAATTGTACATAAATTGATAAATAAGAAACCAACCATATAGCAGGAGATCATGCTCTATATAGGCTGCTGAAATCCCCAACCGTACCTAATTATTATCTAAACTAGAAAGAATTTCACCTATGTCATTACACATGGGGTCAAAACATAAGTGAAAAAATTTTCTCGAATCAGTGGTCATATCCTATCAAGCTACAAGGTTGAACACAAGGTCATCAAAACCCTATATTATGATTAGGTTGTGCCCCAAGTCCAATATGCCCCTACCTCTACTATGTCAGGATATAGGATCATCAAAACCCTACTAAGCCTTAGGTCAAGCTACATGGTCGTCATACCACACCCTCTATATTAGGTCAAAAAATAGGTCCATCATACCCCTACCTTGACATTATATCCAATCACCATTATCGACCCCACATTACACAAGCACATTATCCCACTCTTAGCACTAACTGAGCCCCAATGATCCACCTTTAAACTTAATACTACATAAAATTCTCCTATATTTATGCATTAACACAAAAGAAGAAATAGTGTTGAAGGAACAATAAAAACACACAATGTTTATGTCTCATTGGACCAAAAAAATCCATATGAAAAATCATAAGCTCCCCATATCCAAAAATGATTCTCATCAATACACACAAAAAGACACACACAAAGACACACATGCATACATTCCAATCATGCCATCAACCTTATAAAAATTCCATATATGGTAATCTATTCTTAAATTTTTGGCACACACATCAATTTATAGTTTCCATCATCCTAACATCTATGCACACAAATGATTCATAAAACCAATTACAATTAATTATAACCATATTTATAGAATAGAGTTGAAGAAACATAAGTAACTTAGGCTAAGTGGTAGACTAGATGATCCAACAAGATCCACCACCAAAGGAAAATCTGTATACATTTAAGGGGGATGACAGTAATCCGGATCATGAATATACCAATAAAGTATCCATGAATTATCTATTAGATCATGATATAATCTACAGACATATACAACATATCTTATATATTTTATTAATATTTTTATAAATAGATTATTCCGGTTTGAATGATAAAACATACCATTTGGGATCCAACTGATTAATCCAATATTGAAACACTGAATAAAGGGGAAAGTTAGATATAATATAATATAAATAAATCTCCTAGAACCATTATGTATGAATGAGGGTTGAAAAAAGAAAATAAGCTGTAAAAATGATATGATAGAGAAATAGTGTGATGGTTACCTTAATAATGGGGTCTTCAGAGAACAACCAGCAAGCCAATGGGCCTCATCAGTTGGCATTCAACTCCCGATAGAGGCCTTGGATACAAATTTAGCCAATTTATAGTTGATGGACCCGATGGATAGTGGAACCAATGTTCAACCAGGGACTCTACAACATTTACTAGCTAGCCGGTTTGATGGTATCTACTAGATTGTGGAATGATAGAAACACCATGAAGTTGTTTAGTACCCCTATCTCATTAACTTCTTATTTATAGTCTCTAAAATCCCCTATGAATCCTTAAAAACATAAAAACACAATTATTATATAAATAATATTAAAATTAATATACATATAATACTAAGGATGTCAGAAATCCCCCCATATAATGGCTTCTCATCCTTCATAAGTATCTATAGCGGCACTGCGTGGATAACTTTGACCATTACACGTGGAAATATAACACATGATCCCATGTTTCCCTTTAGATTCATCAATACAACCATAGAACGTGAATTTTTTTTATCATGTTCCCCCTTTACAATTTATCACCCCAGTCCATAATCCATACTCGTTTCACCACAATTGATGAAAATTGTTCCAAGACATCATCATCAGTATCGACCACATGATTCTAACGATGATACACATGCAACTCTTATGAATACCTAGATAATTTAAATATAGGTAAAATTGGAAGTTCAATATTTTTATATTCTTTACGATCTCAAATAGTCCCACAAATCATAGAACCAAATTCCCTTTGTCTAAAATCATTGATGATCTAATAGAGTGGAAATCAATGTGAAAACCCAATACGTAATGATGAAATCTAAGGGTCACTACCTCTATTAATAAAATGAGAAATTATTTCTCTAAGTGGTCCCCAGTTTCATATGAATTAATTAGATCTAATGAAATTAATTCTCCAACATAAAAGACCTCACAATCCCTACACCAAAAAAATAGTGAATGACACAACCATCCATAAATTTCATCAAACAATTAAACATAAATCGAGGACTGGTAAACTGGTATTGTGTGGAAACAAATGGAATTCTAGAGGATCACCCTTGATCCATAGAAATACAAGGTTCTTTCCAAAATCATATCCTCTGGTATCTAGATTTTTCTCTTTGACTTCTAATCATTCTATGGATGATATGTGATACTCAGTTTCAGCTAAGTCCCTATAACATTCTATTAGCCTTGAAAAATTCATGATGTGAAATGACCATCCTAGTTAGATTCTATTATAATCAAATGGTTCATAAGGTAGGAAAAACTACTCCTAAAAATAATTATTAAAAATAATTCAAAAGACAACAAAGGAGAAGTCACAAGGGGGCTTTAGAAAGGTAAGTGTACACATCACCACCTTTATCTTCCTCAATCAAACCACCACAAAATGTTGATTCCATAGAAGTCCACATCGAACTGGCCTTTGCAATATTCTTCATAGAATGGTTATTAGAAACATGATTATATTTCATGTATACAGGTTTAATAACAGTACATAGGTTACCCACAAGTCGAGGGTAGTCAATCCACATTGGCGGGATCCTCCATGGCACATTTCGTGAGCTGCTCCGAAGGATTCAAATAGCCATGGATGAATCAGATTCCATATCTACATTCTTCTAGTGATTATGATATTCATATTTGATTTCCATCCCCATGGACCCATTTTCATCTTCAATTTCAAATCCAGCCCCAATAAAGTGATACAAGTAGCCCTTGACAAAGGCCCCATGAGTGAGGATGATTTCCCCACAACTTGAGGGTCCCAGTGCACCAGAAGCCACCCCATCCTTGTTGAATTTCAACCATTGGGGTTAGAAGGTATCCATCACATGAAATTAATAACAAGTGGTTTGTTACATCATCCAGTAATACCAAGAGACCTTATAATAAAAAAGTTAGAGACATCAATTTGCATAGCACCGGTCTGAATTTTTTTAGTATCCAAAACTCGATGATGAATTTTTCTGAAGCCATCATGTATAGTGATAATTTGGTTCTCAAAGGTAGTTGGTATTCAATCTCACCATATAAAGGAAATTACTATAGCTGCATCAACAAAAAGAGTAGAATGAAGTTGATCTCTATAGCCATAGGAGTGAAAATATTCCCTTAGTTGGGAAAACAATACAATCAGAAACCTACAACTGAAACTTCTCTGAACATAATTCCAAAACATGCTTGAAAATCGATAGGCGAAAAACAAGTGATCAAAGGATTCATCTGCCGCAAGATAGAGGTAGCAAACAAGTACTAGAGTGATCCCTGCTTTTTGCATTAAAGATTTTAAAGGCAATCATTAGCTCTAGTTTTTACATAAAAGGGAATAAATTAGCCTGTAAAATATAAGAATTTATATAAAAAAGAAACCATGAAGGAACCACATCAAATCCATTACAAATGAATCTATAAAATCCTCTTGTGCTACAAGTACTATTCCAACTAGGCTTCCAAACCAATGTATCCACATCATTATATTGATAACTATCCACTTCCAACTTTAAGTGTTCAGGGAGGAACACCTGAGCACTATCATTAGGCTTAAATTCAGCAATAGAAATGTGTCACATTGACTAGGGAATATCCAGATCATCATTGATAACATGTGATAACCACAGCGTCCACCAATAGATAATAGAAGACTCCTTGCACACCATCAACTGTGAGGTCTATAAGAGATCACCATAGGATGATCTGATAGAAGGGAAAATTGATGATGATACGTATAAAAAGTATACATTAAGGAATTTTCTCCCATGTCTACCAAACAAAAATCCCCATGAAAGATCATTGGATGTTAGACGATCTAGGTAGCCTCACTATCTGTTGAAAATATAGTTTTACCAACTCATCAAAAAAATGCATCAATTAGATCAATAAGAAGTGTTCCACCTTCATCAATAGATCAACCACTATCCATCCAACATCCTGAACTCTCTTTTTCTTGGGAAACCCTATGAAAAAATATGTCACCACCTCATCCCACGTCAATATAAGAATAAAAAGTGGTAGAATCAAACCACATGGTCATTGATTCTCGACCTTAACCATATTATAGGTAATAAAATAAGAGAAAAAACTGACAACATATTTCTTCAAACCTGTCCACTAGAATCATCATCTGATATCATGATACATCTTCATCAATTTGAGGAAAACTACCCACTCTAAAGAATGATATTCCCACATCATTTATTCTCATATAGATGTAGGAACCACAACCCTTTCATAAATGTTGATCACACTACCTCCATCTAAAGACATCCTGGGACTAGGTTATTCCCCTCCAACTATTCTCACATCACTAATCACATAGAAACAAAATCAGGGATAGATTTCACCTAACCCTCCTCGGTATCTGTGATAAGTTGTGTGGATCATTTTACCCCCTGAACAATAGATGCATCAACCAACCATTTGATCAACATGCCCATCAATCTACATTCTTTATCTAAAGTCCACTCACCAAGCTCCTATGTCTTCTTAATAAGAGATTATATAACGAAATTACCATTTCCCGAATAATAAGTCATATAAAAGAATTTTTTTGAACATACTCAACCTAACACCTATGTTTGAGATTCATGTCAACCAATGATAATATATATAAAATGTTGTTTATGTTTGTATAGGTTGTAATACTCTCACTAAAGAGATTATAGTGACAACCAATTAGGGCATGGACCATAGGAAAAAACTCCATCTCATGCATAAATTTGTTCTACTCATTGAGTTATTGATGATGAGACCCATAAAAAATACCTAATCACATTTAATTAAAATATTTACGACACCAATACCTAAAGCATCAAACTAACAAAAAAATATAATCCTTATTACAAAAACCTATTGAGTTGTTATTTGAAACATAACAATGTTGTCATAAATTCAATCTCCCTAATGTGTGCTCAAAATTATCTCAAGGTTCCAATCATGCATCTCTAATTTCCATTAGTATATCCTTATATTTTAGAAGAATACAATGAAAAAATAATAAATATATGGATATAATATCATTTAATGAGATTCATGAAAACAAATAGGTAATTTTTAAACAAAAATGTATGATAATATACTCATATAGTACATACATACTTCTATACACTATATTTTGTACATCATCTTCTCTGAACTAATGTTGGTGGTCTCCTAATCATAAGACTATCATTGAAAGCCACTTTCCTCCCCTCAACTAAACAGAAAATTCATTAATGCTCCGACATGGTTTTCTATTCATTACCATTTCAAGATTTTTCTTCCTATACCCAACACATAGAAGAAGGATCCAATCATCATTCTTATTGAACAAAACATGTGCACCATAAGTACATGTTATCGTCATTATAATACCATATGTATCCAAATCATCATGTTGAACCAACATTTCATTTTACTCATCATGTTCTATATTTTACAAAAGGATCAATATGAGGTCTTATCTAGGAATGATATTGATATTTAAGTCCATTTCTCCTCCAAGGGTAATTTGAGGGATATTTTATAAGATAAAATCCAAGTAGGGGTCCACCAGGGTGAAAATATATGGGAGTTACAACCTGATCTATAATAAAAACCATTCCCACTACCTATACAATAGTATCCCCAAACTGACACAAATTTGGACCTATTATTCATTCCCCAATGTCCCATTCACTAGTTGAAACAAACATTTCTCCCATAAGATTATCAGCCGATACTTTCCTTCTATTAATGTAAATATGTTGCTGATAACTGGTCTATTAGTCCATATTGAAAATATACTAGAAGGTAGTCACATAAAAGTACATGAATACCCATAAATGTGTGTAACCATTAATTCTACATGAAACTCTAGAAATATAGGGAGAGGGTTTACCTTATTCGCAAAGGGTGTATCAAGAGAATGAAATTAAGATGTTAATTTAATAGTATACCCTTAGCCAAAAATTACTTGAGATAATATAGAAGAATGGGAATATCTTTTATTAGACATGTAAGTATAAAGAGTACTGGTAATTAGATTCACACATATAATTAATGAATTTCCATCAGTACCATCATTTAAAATGTGGTCGATGACATACAGTCTACTTGTATTGGTCCCACGAATCAGTCCTGAAGGCCCCTAGTTAAACAAATTCATCAACCACTATTGATTTTCGGCTTGCTCTTGAGATCCATTATTAGTACCATGTATCATATCC
The DNA here is from genome assembly GCA_963277665.1 of Viscum album. Classification (NCBI taxonomy): domain Eukaryota; kingdom Viridiplantae; phylum Streptophyta; class Magnoliopsida; order Santalales; family Viscaceae; genus Viscum; species Viscum album. Next base: position 1,229,278,425 of record OY728133.1, on the reverse strand, counting down.
CATATCTACTTATGTACTCTTTGGAAACCGAATCCCAATTCCTTAGAATATAAATATATGATATTCCCCATATTGTTAAACTAGTGAAACTTGTTATGAGGTTCTAGGAAAACCTTATGGTATTGCCTAATTTGTCCTTAATTGAATCATAAAGTATAAAATTCATTCCCAGTGGGTGCTTAAGAAAACCGACTATACTCTGAATAATAACTTCCATCATACTACACCTCCTCATACTTAATCTTCTTACTACTATAAAATGTTCTCAATATATCACTATGAGCCTCTCTATGTACAACATCAAGGGTTTCAAGATGAAATATAACACTATCCTTTCCAAAAGCCTTCTGTATTTCTAGATACATTTGAAATTCCTCAATATAAATCATCATATTGGAAATCCTAACATGACAACTCATATCAGGACAATGTTTGTTCTTAATGATTCAGACCTTATACACTTCATTATCATTCAAAAGTGAAGTGAATCAAAAAAAATATGTTAACTGAGTATGATAGGAAGATAACAAGATCATACCATTCTGAATATCTATAATCTCTTATGGATGATCCATATTCAATGTATCTATGAAAAAATCATTGATGAATAGATCCTTGACGTACTACCAAGTTATACCCCATTTCTCCCTACATAGTTAAAAAAAATCACTATCTCTTCATGGGGTCCATGAAGGATGAATGAAACAAATTTATCCCATAAATACTCAAGAGTGTATACTATTAAAATGATTCCATTGATGATATTAACCCAATATTTCGCATCATGGGGTCCTCCAGTGCTTTAGAAGGATGGGAACAGCTAAATCTTGAAATCATGAGCATAATAAACCAGCATCTTATGAGCTCCCCTACCTTGAACTTGAACTGTAAAAAAGACTCCATGTTGAATCAGTTATTCTAACTAGACCATTCTAGTGGATATTGGATCATGCTTAGTTACACAACCCTATATTTCTAGTGGAAAAATATGATCTACCACCCTTTTGTATCTTCCTAAACAAAATTAAAATTTGGTCTCACAAGATGACGTTGGGGTGACATTTTATGAAATTTTAAATGAATTCATCGAAAAAACATTTAAAAGATAAATAACTACATCACTTAGGAAGTTATAAGAATAAGAAAAAGATCACTTTAGGAAGACTCATTCTATGATTCTGCACAATTCTATTGTTAATAAACCCCTTAATACTACCTGAGGCCTATTCTATATATTCTGTACCAAAAACTATATCCCAATAATATACACCAAACAATGCATAACATGCACAGTTCAATTAATAATAAATTTAGTATAAATAAATCCTAAAAAATATAAAAAATTAGCAATTATATTAAATAAACTGAATTATTTTTCATGATGAACAAGAATATAAATTTCATGTGAAATTACAATCCTAGAAATGATGTATGAACACACCCAAATTCTATAAACCATAACATCAATAAAATACATGGGAATAAAAAATCATAATATCCTAAATAGTAGTAAAAATTTCATCCCTAGTAATTCAGAGGTCCATTACATAATAGTTTTTTAAGAGATTATTTGACTCTCCTACCCAAGTCTGATATAGCCTATCTATGTGGTAAGATTTTCCAAATACACTCATGATGAAAGAAAATAAATCATTATTTGATACCACTTCGTAATATCCCGAATGAATCACCGTGTTCATCCAGTGTGTCACATTACCTTGTGCATGTATCCACATATGAAATAAGTTTCCAAATAGAGGTGAGGGTATGAATTGTGACTTTGTGAGACTATAACATCAATAATACTTTACAAGAACCAAAATCAGTAGTAATAAAAAAATCCCTAAATAATTTAGCTGAAATTATCATTCTATAAAAAAGGCATATAAGTTATACAAGAAAATATACCAAAGGAATCCTAATATGGTAAGCCAACTAATGTCTGATAACTTATGGAAATAAAATAAAAAAGTGGAGTAATGATCTATATTATATCCTTTTATTGCTTCCATAATCCAAGCTCCACCTACTAAGCTCATCGAAAGATGCACCATTCCCTTAGCTAGATCAATACATATGAAATGTATACACGTATCGAGACGACCATGAATGATGTGGTTATAAACCCAGTAATACACCAATGTGTACATAACATAATGTCACTATGTACATACTAGTGTATGTAATGATGGAATGTAAATGAAAAAAAATGAGAAAAGCATATATCAGGTGGTCGTGTGCTAACCAAGTTTCCATGATCCCCAACTATACCAACTATGGCTACATGTTGAATGGAATTTATCATGCATCATCACATATCAGATAAAACCACATATCCAACTCATATCCCATATCAAAATAAAATCAAATCAATCCTTGGGTTAGGCCCAGGGCTATCACACCACTGAATCAACATAGGTGGGGGAACATGTTCATCATGACCCTAACTTTAACAGGTGGGTTCATACGGTCATCACACCTCAATATCATCCTTAGGTCTGGCCACAAGGCTCTCATACCACATCCATTGTCTCAGTTATAAGCACAAGGCAATTATAACATTTCCCTATCTCTAGTTCACATTCTTTTCAATAGTACAATGTTTCACAATAATATTCCCCATATTGGGGGGTAACTATTCCATTCCAATCCACCTGTCACCTTGATACAATATAAAAACAACCATAGGTCAAGAATTCACACACAATAGTTAATAGTACATAGTGAATAATGATAACACAAAATGAGTAGGTCTCATGTGACACACACATACATACACAATATATAAAAAACCCATAAGAATACCATATCATATAATAGTTCTCATAGTGACTCACACACAATCCAATCATACTAATCATCCTTATTCAAACGACCTATGTGGTATGGAATTCTTACCTCTATGTGCCCATTCCAATTTCTATTTATTGTCACCAAACTATATCAGCACATCAATGATTCATAGAAGTATTCTTGATTCATTAAAATATGAATTTTAGAATTAAGATTCTTGGATATGTAACATGAGATTATAGTTTAATAAAGTTACCTGATGTGATCTGCAGCTAATTTTAGGTCTATATTCATTCAAGGGAAGGAAGAAAATTCTAAGTATTTGAAATCTATCGATCAATCAACAATGAATTTTATATTATATAATTATATAATCTATAAATATAGTAAATATAGATAAGATATATGAATAATTCTGATAATTAGAGAGGATATATCATAAAATGGAAGAAAATTTCTATTTTGGAGTTAACAGATCAATCCAAGCATGAAATTATAAAGATATGGGAATGAGAGATCTAACTCTATCAAATGAGAGCTAAAATATCTGTTTTTTATGAGTAAGGGTCAAAAATGTGGATAGGATGTAAAAAAGGCTTGTTATAATTAAATTACGAAGACAGCATTATTGATAGGGAAATCTGGGAACCATCAACTAGTTGATGAGTAGGAAGCTCCAAGAACATTCTTGTCCAACAATTTTTCCATTATGTGGATGATGTATTTTTTATAGGTGCTTTGTAGAACCAAGGGTTAACTTGGGATTCCCCTACCCCCACCTTCTAGTTATTGTACTATACCAGCATTACATTGTGACAATAGTAGTTCCAAGTAGTTTATTGTTACCCTTATCATATTCATATCCTATTTTTGTCTTCTGAATGCCTCCAGAAATCCTTAAAATGGTGAAAAACACAACCATGATATGCTGAAACATAAAATTATCATACCATGTAATTTTGAGTTTATCACACAATGAAACTTATTTGATAGATTTTACTCATTAATTAATATACCTCATTGAATTTAAAGGTTTCATTAACTCTCAATTGAAAGGTTATTTGTTATAATGTTATCCTTCATTATGAAAATGAATGTTGAACTCTTAAATGATTCAATTTATCCACTAAAATTCAATAGACAAAATATAAAACTGATTATACAATGAAAGGAGATAATTTTAATTGAATAAATATTAATATTGGTGTGTTTTAATTTACATGAACATTATTTTTAGATATTTTAATAAAGGTAAATTCATTTCTCATCACAAGGTAAATTCATGTTTAAAGGGTAAATTTGGGCACAATCTATCATCTTTTTGGGGAAAATATTAAATTGATTATTTTTATTGGATATTTTAGGATATGATTAAAAAATGTGTTTATACTATTTTATCTTCTAGGATAAATGGATGAATTATATAGGAAATAGATATTTTTGGCAATGAACACAAAAAAAACCGGATAAAGCATAATGGGCATTAAGCATATCAAGTAAATGTGGATCCAACAAATCAAGCCCAATAAAGCATAAAATTTTAATTTTATAAATAGAGAATTATCAAGATAATTTCACTCAACATTGGATAGAGCTCAATCTATTTTTTTCATGGACATCCCTAGATCCCAAATTGACATTTAATTTGTGGGAAAGATTTCAAGGTCCAAAAAACCATCCCACCATTTTAGGAATAACATCTAGACGGATGATCCCATTTTCATTAAATTTTTACAGATACAAAAGGTGACCTATAAGAATATATTTATCTCATACGAAAATGAATTACTAGTCTATATACAATGACTAATTTTCTCACCAACAGGGGGTGAATCTCATTACTTTTTTGTGGTGAACTATGAAATGTACAATTTCCTTTATTCTCTCTATCCTTTTTTAACTTCTAATTAATGGGGATGAAATTTATTATTTTCAGGTAGATTTAATGATGGTAATATTATTATATATGTTTTTGGAGTTTAAGGGATTTTTTATCCATCTTTTATTCATTAAATTATAATTTCATGCTTTTATTTTTTTCATCCCATCATCAATTTTTCTCATGATTTTTTTTGGTTCATGTGTATTTCTTAATTGAATTTCATCTCATTCATCCATTATTTTATTTTATTTAATATAACTTTGATACCTTTGAATCATGGTGTGATCTTATTTACAAAAATACTTTTGAATTTCGTTATACATCAGTGGTGTGATCGTTATATCATCGATTTCTTCTTAATTTCAACATTCATGACTATATTACCCACTTTCATTGATTTAATCGAACCAATGGAGGGATAAAACTCTACTGGGTTGATATAAGGGAGTATAAAGTGGTTGTATTGGATGTTATTTATCATTTAAATTACTCATAATAAATATCTTTTTTGATATTTTCAATCAATTATGTTCCTTCTCCGTTGATCTCATGAATTTTAAGGATACACATCTTGATTACATAAAAGATCCTACACCATGGAGTGCTCATGACTATGATCCTACTTGTTTACAAGGGATTAGAATTGGGATAGTGGAAACAAAAAATATGAGTGACTTGTAAAGTTTATATTTTATTAAAGGAAACGCTCTAATTTATTACATTGAAATAATTTTAAAAGAAATTATTCCAATTCACCTCAAGCGACCAAAAAGGATAAACACTAATTTTTAAATTCAATTATCATAAGTCTCTCAAAACCAATAAAAATACAGTCAATTCAAACCCAATTGGGACACTTCATATCCAAATCACATCCGTAGAATGTATATTTCTTAAGTTTTCTACTTAGGTCTCTCAGGATTCAATAACCCATGTTGTTCTATAGGTGAAAACTTACACCAAAAATCCGGTGTAAATTTGGGTACAATTGATAATTATTTGTAAATTGGATAAATAGATAATCTATTTATAGGAAATCAAAAAAAATGCATTTAGTTTCCTCATATCACAACCATGTAATTTTTAACATTATATGTATATATATATGTATAGTAAAAAATAATATAGACCATATCACATGCCACGATATAATTTTTAGGGAAAATTAACATTCATAAACCCATTTTTTCTATATCCTTGTAGACTTTATGAAAATTTCCTATCAACTAGTGTAATAATATTCATTCATTAATTACATAAAATATCAAAAGTATTTTTATTTTTGAAAGACAATTTATTTAAATATTAATCCCCATCACACAAACATATAAGTAACCTTAAGGGAATTTATAGAATTACTGATGGTTATGAACAAAACATTCCTAACTATAAAGAAATTTTTCATCTAGGAAAACTCCATTTTTCCTCAATCTACAAAGGGATATGGCTTTATTTCCATAAACACACACAACATCATATAGAAATATCCAATAATCATATCATTATACATTATATGAATACTTATGAAATCCTTATATCTTGTACATTGAGTATATAAAAGAGTCATGAAATGTGTAGATCTCATATTGAATAACTGATATATTTCCAATTCTCTAAAATATTCCAACACATTTAGATAATTATATAATAAGGCATTCATAAAATTTGATGAACACACCAATTATAGAACTACACTTCTTCTATGTAATTCAATAATGGGATTAGAATTCATACCTACCACATTGGAGGAAAAACTACTTATTAGTTAAGTAAACCCTGCCCCATTATCAACAACATATCCAACCAACACTTGATCTGTTCATCCTCAAGGATCGAATAAGTACGATATGACAACATTATAGTTTACATGTAAAATTATTTTATAACATTAGAATAATTATATTAATAAAAATTATATGCCGATAATGACATTAAATAAATTATATATGACATTTTATGTGATATACTCTACTAGTTTACTATAGGGAAGAAAATTGTAGTAATTCCTCATGAGTAAAATATGTATCTTCATATGAGCCCTTACTCATGATAATCATATTATTTTATCCAAAATAATAAATTTATGTTATAAAAATTGATTTTGGACAACCCAAAATTATCCTTTCTGTTGTTAATAATCATTATACTCAAATATATTAAATTCATCATGTATAAATTTGTGTTAAAGTTATAATTTATTTTAATAGTGAAACTATTATATATTATTTTATATAATAAATTAAATAATTTGTACATTATTTTATATTCATGAGAAAAATTACATTCCATCTAGTTCATAACATACTTTATAGCCAATGACCTTACATTTACATCATGTTTTTGTTGAATATATGTTTTTCAAATATTATATTCTATATTATGACTTATATCCTATCTTGAAATAATTATTTCAACCGTCTATATTATTTTTCGTGCGCTGATGTGATTAATATTCTTCAGTGTAAACAATATCTCTTCAATTGTAATAGAAATCTTCCATCAGTATAAAACAACATGGTATTATATATACTCTAGTAATATATTTTTATTAATTTGATTCCATCATGTAATTTTTGAAAATTATTCACTTAGTATCCATTATATAAGAATCCATGTGTAAATATATAGATCTATTATGGATAATAACTTCTCTATTAATTTGGAATAAGAAATTGTAATCCTTATCTAGAATCATCCTTATTAGTTTAAAATGTAGCCTTAATGTAACACTTTATAATGAGATCTTTATCAACTCTAATGGATTGAATTACATACTACTTACATACATAGCATATAAGGATATTATTAACCACAATATACTGAGTTTCTTCAATTTATAATTGTATCAATTATTTATTGTCAAAGCATAAGAAACATTTAGTTGAGTACATAAAGTCACAAAAATTATTAATTGTTTTACTACTGTTTAAGGAGTTTAGAAAAAAATTATACATTATAACATTGTAAAAAATTACTGATCATTTGTAATAATTACTTCTGTATCAAAATTCTAAACCCCTTATTGGAGTTATCTATGTTAAACCACTTTATCATTTTCTAGTATATGAAATATGACTTAAATTTATAATTTTATAATATATCTCTTTAGATCCTCATAACTATCATGTAGGCCACTTCACCCATGATTTTCAGCATGAAAAATTTTACTAACCTATATTTTTCAAATATGAAGATATAGATTTCATTTTTGATTAGTGATATTTCATCCACATACCACACTAAAATATGGTAGATCTCATGATTTCCCCCATATATATACATGAATACTTGCAATTTTTATGAAATAAATCATTTTTTTTGTTTTATCATAAGCAAATATATTTTAAATAAAATATGCCTCCATTATTGGATAAATGGATCACTAAAATTTCCATACCTTTACTGTGATATTTCAGTCATTATAACCTTCTATATATGTCATATATAGATCATTAAAAATATTCTTCATAATAAATTCAATTATCATTCCCATTTTCAAGATTTCATAACATAAAAACAATTTATATAAAGACACAAATTTAAATTATCATATATATGAGTGTTAAGGTTTGTTTATAGTAAATATCATGAATATACTTATAAAAACCTTCATCCAAATAAGCCTTATAAATAGATACACAACCATCCTTGTATATTTTCATTCAGAAAACCATACTATTTTCTATGGGTCTTACTACATCATGTTGATTAACTATGTCCTAAAATAAATCATTATAAATGTATTTTGTTTGCTTAGATTTCATAGCATATAACCATTCCCTACAGTTTTAACTCTCAATGTCCTTGAAATAATTAATATTTATATCTTATATAAACTCAAATCCATCATCATTTCGTAGAATACATTCATATATCACATCTTTTGAAATATAATATTAATCCTTCATCTTCATTATGTAATTTGAGTTACTTCATTTTCTAATACTACTTATGGAGAAATATCAGGCTACATCTCAAAATATATTTCACTTTTTAGCATTTAAATTTAATAATTTCAATTTTCTATACACATATTCCCCACAAAATATATTTTTTTTCAATAAATACACATATTCTAAATATAAATATTTTATATATAATAAGAAAATATAAATAATATCTCTTAATTTTGATGATATATAATAAATAAAAATTTATCATATTTTGGTCCAAGTTTATGTGAAAAATTAGATTTCAAATAATAATTATAATAGTAAATTATTAATAATGTGAAATTGGGATATTTTCTAATCCACGTGCCATATGGTTTCTTTAGAGCCATTATTATTGAAATATTTTTATGTTAAATAGTAATTTTTTCCAGATGATTGTCCATAACTGGTATAATAAACTAATTTTACTCGTCAATTATTGAACCATATCTAAAAAACAATGAATTTTATTTTTAGATACACCATCCCACTATAATGTCCCAGAAGACTAAGATGCGAAACAATTCCAAAATCTCTCAGATGTTCAACAAAATCTTGAATTCATTATTCCTGAACTCTATCTTGTTAAGTAATCATAATATTTATTCCATGTATATATTTTACTTCATTATTATCACCTATATTATTTCAAAGGAATTAAACATAATCCATATAAGAAATATATGAAGTTGGTAAATAGATTTTCATATAAAAGATATTGAGTAATGATAATCACCACTAGATTTTAAACTCATTATACTATATTCATATATATATATATATATATGTATTTAGACAGAAAACGTCATTAACAATTTCTTCATTTCCAATAAATTACCTTTATTAAAATTTCCTATTAAATGATACTAAAATTTATGAAATGATTCATAAAAAATTCAAATAATACATATTTATGGAGTCTTTATATGTGTTCTTCATTTACATGTTCAAGGAAAATGTTATAAATGTAAGTAGTGTTTTGATTATTAACTCATAGCTTATCGTTTTGAATCTTCTATATTAGAGAATCCATATATAAAAATATATAAATAATTTAAAATATTCTACATGAAATAATTTTTATTCTAATGTATGTATATTAAATATTGTTCCTAATGATGAAAAACTCTTTCCTTCCAAAAAATTAAAGATAAAATAAATTAAATATTTATTCTTGGACAACAGTAACATTTTTTAATTCTATAGCCAATCTGTTATGTATATGTAAATCACATATTCCTATGTTCAATGCATTATTCCTTAATCCATTACTAACACATTGATCTTCTTTTCAATCAGTACATTTTTTTATATTTATATGTCGTTTTAAATCATAAAATATGTGATATATTTAAAGAGATTTTAATAACTATGAGTTAGAATATGAAAAATTGATTTCTACAATATTCAGTTCATTATGTTCAAATATGAATTTATATATAGATTATAATACATCATAACATATAATACAACTCTAAAATGATTTAAAAACAACATAAAATATATATCCTTCTTATGAAGTTTCTATTTAATATAATTAAATATATATAATAAACTATTTTTAACCAATGAGTACCATATCTTAGAAATGTATTTAATAAGTAATTTTGTTAATGATAACATCACAAAAATTAAAATCTCTCATATGATATCCATTATAATTTCATGATACATATTTTATGATAGTGTGAATTAGATTTTAAAAATCTATATTCACATAGAACTTTATAAATAAAATCATGTAAATTCTATCAAATATAAATCATGGAAAATTGAGTTTGAAATATCTTTCCAAGATTAAACTAATGAATTTAATCAAATCCATCCCTTGGGGTATACAATAGCCAGTTTAATCTATCCAAATTTATCTTCTATTTAAATTTAGGAATCCGAACAAAATGGTTAGGGGTGCTCATAATTTTTTCAGATTACAAAAGAGATTCCATGAGTAATCTTTTTTGACATGACCCACTCATTTGAATGATAATATTTTTACAATGTTTTCACTTTATCAGTATTCTAACACATTGTATATTTAATTTTTGTAACGATATAGTCATTTACAATTAGAACTGTATAAACATTATATCAATAAGAATAATTAAAATAATTTAAGTTATCTATTCCTTACTTTTTACTAAATTAAAATATTTTATTTATGTTAATATATATCTCTTTTAAAACATTAAATTTGAGGTATGAATCCATAGTTTAAATTTAATTATAATATCTAAAACATGTACATATTAATTACATAAATATTGTATATGAATGTTTTTTAATGTAATAGTTTCATGATTTATTAGACTAGAATATTATTGAAGATAATGTATTCCATGATATGTTTTTATCCCCCAGTTTCTTAGATGAGAGCCAAATAAACTATCCTTGTGATAATTCATAAGAATAGATTAACTATATATAGACAATTACCACTATGGAAAAATTTTCACTATTTTTTCTATTTTCTTGGGGGTTTAAGTCATTTTAGTACCACTATTGATTAAAAATTTTGGATTACCTTTCAATCACCTAATTTGGTGATGATGACACATATTATAAAAAGAGGGGAAAGGGACTGAATATTCTTAAATGGGATTTATTTTCCCTATTAATGAATCCCAAATAGATCTAAGGTCATAATTTTTAGAACAAATATTTATTCATATATATAGTAGTAAGGGAATGATTTTCCGAACATGAATAGTGATCATAGAATTTAAAAAAACATAAATAATATGATGAAAGAATAAATAAAAAATATTTGAGAACCAAAATAATTTCATCATTTTTGAATATGGGGATATGGGTAATTTAAATTATAGGCTTAAATATTTGAACTAGAGGATCATGAGATGATAAAATAAAGACTAGGATAACCATTAACCATATTTGAATGATAAGCCCATTACTCCACAACATAAAAGGCATACCTAATATAAATATTAAACACAGTAAAATAAAAGGAATCCCATATAATGATATTATAGGTATATGGGTTTATATGATTTTTATCTTGGTACTAAGAGATTCCCTTGGTTGGTCATAGGAAGGTTGGATTTACCTCACATATATCATCACCATGTCGTGGGAGTCCCATGGAATTAGATGTAATTGATACAATAAAAAATTTAATATTATCTTAATTTAGGTATTCAATGTAAAAATATAGGGTTGAATGAGGATAATAATATGTGTCTAAAATATAATAATTCAGAACAAATCATATTGGATGTTCTTGTAACATTTAAAGGGAGGTAGAAGTGAAGTGGTGTTTTGAAACTTTTTTTGTGAAAGGTGATCTAGATATCAAAAGGTACCCTATGAGATGAGTAATCCTGACACACATAGTTATATATTATGAAATTTATATAAATATATGTACCATTTGATGGTAGAGATTGGTTATCCAAGAATAAAGTTAATAGAGGAAAAACATACATGAATGAAGGACCCAATGAAAAGATTGTGGGAAGTGATATAATATGAATCTTGGACCAACATATGTGATTGAAATATTTCATGAACCACCCTCATTTGTTACCATTTTGGATCAACAATAAATTTAGGGATATGGCCCCTAAATTCTACATCTAATAGGCCATGTTTTGTTTACTAGTGTAACAACCCCAACATTTATTAAAGGAATTTCTCCATTCTTAGAGAAAATTCACATTGTATAGATCACATAAAATAAAATAGATAAATTAATAAAAATTTTATGAATTAATAGTCAATGAAATAAAAGTATTTCTAGAATTTAAAGAACCAATACTGATAAAATAATAATTTTAACATAGTAATAGTAATATGACATTTATTAATAGTAAACTTGACAAATGAATAGTTAACTCACCCATTAATGTATAAATAAAATTTTTTCATCTTATAATTGAAAATATAATATAATTTTATCATAGTATATATAAGAAAATATTTTACAAAATATTAATTAAGTGTTTGTATTTTTATATGTCCAAAATATTTAATTACAATTTTATGACTAATTTAACATATTAAAAGAAAATTTAATTTCATAAAATTTCATAATATATAATTTTTTATGTTTTATAATTTCAATATAATTTTATCAGACCTTAAAATTTTTTTCAAAGTGTTACAAAATTAGTTATAATCTTAAAATTTGTATCATTGAAATCAATGATTATTTTATTTTAAAATTAAATTATTAATATTTAGAAAATTATTTTCATAAAATGGAGTACATTATTGAATTCTAAAAATTTATATATGGTTAGTTAGAATCATATTTATGTTTCTAAAATACATGAAATTTTGGTGAATAAAAAAATACGATAGTTTATGAAAAATGATAAAAACAATAAAAATTTAGTCATTATTGAGTCATGGATGATGTTAGTTGACAATGGATCAAACTAACATACACTAATTATTATTAATTGTCACAAGAATCCTCAATATTTCTTTTCTTGAGAAAAATAATAAACTAATTATTAAAATAATTAGAAGACAACCCTCTCCTCCACTATAAATGCCACCCACACCACATATTCTATGCACACATCTCAAGAATTGATACATCCCTACATTTTTCCAAATAACAATTCTTATCCACACCCCCATGTTAATGATCTCTTGGAATCACTATAATACCTAGCATAGCTGCCTTGAGAATGATCTCTAGAAGAGAATTCAAGAGGTAGTTCTTCAATATTTTTCTTTTAATTTCAATTCAATTTTAATATATTTTCTTATTATAGCCTCAAATAACATAACAAAAATATATTTATTACTCCAATACCTTAAATATATAGTGATTATATCAAAATAATATAATATCCAACATTAAAATCCTCATTCTCTATATTTTTTCTTAAAAATGAAATCGTCACCCGTGATGTGTTAATTTATCGACACCGTGGGTGATGTACATTTATTTTCCTTAAATGCCTTTAAGGAAAATTAATAAAACCATTATAATGGTATAAATGTATTTTAAAGTGTATTATACAACCCTATACACTTTCTTGAACTAACATATATACAGTATACTAAATGGTAAAACAAAACGAGTTTTTGGGATCATAAAGCACCCAAATTTACCTAAAACGATCATTATTATCTTTTATCTAATGAATAGTATTAATGGTATATAAAAAATCATTTGTAAGATCATTTAATATTCTAGAAAAATATTGATAACATATAATAAATATTCTATAGGTTCATATTTTGTCTAAATGAACTTCTATTCACTTATACAAAATAATAGATCATGAAAACTCTAAAAATGAACACTCATGAATGATGAAATTAAACTCTATAACTCATAAAAAACCATAAAATAACATAATAAAACAATAATTAATTTTATGAATTTACATAAGGTATTTAATTGTTAATTAATTAATATAGGGTTATTATTTAAGACAATAAATTATAAAAATCATTCAGACACTTGGTAAGGCGAATTCTCAAACCCAACTCTCTTTCTTTAGGATTTCCCTCTTCCACCTCATTTTCAGAAAGGATATTCCATAAATATAATCTCTTCATAATTATATTACCTATTATGGGATATAAATTTTTTATAATTTACATTATGAAAAACACAATTTCATCAAAAAAAACTCATCTTTCAAAAAAACAAACTTCTAGATATTGTTTCATCTTCACTCAAAGTTTATGGTTCTTATAAAAGCTATGTTATTTCCTCTTTATTTTGGGAACCCAAATTTTTTAAATTTATTCTTTATTAAATAAAACCCATTCTATTCAATCAGATATTTTCTGTTCAAAATAGATATATGTTCTATGTTTCATACATGGTAGCGTAAAAATTAGATGTGACATGTGCGACCAAAATTATATAGAACAATGTACCTTATAAAATTTGACACGTGCACCCAAAATTATATAGAACTCCATTGAATTTGGTAATTTGATTTATCCTATGATAAAAGAGAACAATTCCTTAACATGATTTCATATTTTTTTGAAACTATGTGTTGTAGTTAACAACTAATATACGATGTTACATTTTTATGAATTGCCACATCCCATGCCTTTATCTAACACATCCTATTATGATTATGATGTTACTATTATGATCACCACATGTAATATTGTTTCATGATTTTATATATACTTTTATATGGGTTTTTATCTCACTCCTTTTTTATGTAAATCCTCCTATGACTACAAGTATTATGGAGGAAACATGGGACAATGACAAGCAAGAGAAGAAGAAATTAAATAAAATTTTCTGTTTTATATTGTATATGTTATGTATGGTCCTAGTTTTATAAAGACAATAAACCATTATATACTCCTATTTTTATGTTTTTATGCTGATTATAATTAAAATTAATTAATAGTAATGTGAAAATATGTGGGGTGTTATAGTTTGTATCAGAGGACGGTTTAGTTAATTTGGGAATTAATATTATAGAACCTTAGGAAAAATACATAGTATGATTCTAAGTATATGTAAACACCTAGGAATATTTTCTAAATTTTGGGATCCCATAAGATGTGCCTTTTGTGTTAATTTTATAAAGGGATTAATTGTTGATGGCTTGTTGAATTATTTTTTTGTTCTAAGATTTTCTATTTTTGAAAATGGTGGGATCTAATAGAAACCAGGCCAATGACTTCTTTGAGGGACAATGCAGTGACTACCCAAACAAAATCCCCAATGCTTTGGGATGTTGACGTCAAAATTTCAATTCGATTATTAACTAGTTATCTTAGATTATGAACAATAAACATAATAATTTTGAATGTACTCATTCACCAATGAGGGAGGAACTAGATATTGATTGCTTTAGGTGTAAAAAACCACCAATGTTTAGTGGGTCTTCTCATCCACTAGTTGTTGAACAATGGGTCATATCGATTGAGAATATCTTTTATGTGGTCCACTACTCTATGATGGTAAAGGTGACTATAAATTCTTATAATGTAGATAGAGATGCCGATCAATGGTGGGAAATGATTAAGAACACCAATATGAGGTATGAAATTGTTGTAATATAGTGGGAAGACATTAAAATAATGATTCAGAACATGTATTTCCCTCTAACACTTTGAAAAAATATGGAGAGAAAATTCATAGAGCTGAAGATAAATTAAAGTGAATATATCAGTAATTACAAAGAAAATATCACAAGTATTTCAAGGTATTCTTCATGTTTTTTATTAACAATGATATCAAAATCAATATATTCATAGTATTTTAAAACTGCACCTTCCAATGTCTCCTAAAATTTGGGACTTTGGGAGTTATGAGAATGTTTTTTTGACATTCTCTAAAAGTGGATATGGAGTTATGAGAATGGTTCCTTTTATATGGTGATAAGAAACAATATATTGAGTTCCACGAGATAGTACCTAATGATAAATGTGGAAATATAAATCTACCACCAAACCTGTAAAAATGTTGGAAGTGGCATCATGGGATTTCTTCAAAGGGATTTTTAAATTCTTAATATGTGGGAGAGAAGGCCACCAATCTTCTGAATATTGAAAATACATGAGGAATTAGGATAATCTAGTTGAAGAAAGGAGAGAACCACCCATGGTCTAATGCTACAACTATAGGGAGCAAGGGAACTATGCACGCCATGGCACTAAACCTCAAGTATTTGAGGGTAATTAGTGTCATAATCCACCAAAGTCAAAGGAGAAAGGGAATTAATATTCCATCACTAATGTGTAAGTGGAGTAATAAAATGATATAGTACAAGGTATAGTTCATATTCACAATTAAAATAGAAAAATTATTGTTTGATTTCAGTTTTATGCATTCATTTATATATTGCGAGTTTTCTAGAATGATTAAATCGATGATGTGAAAACACGATGTAGATATATATCCATAAAAACACAAGTTTATGGAATTATTTCAACCCATTTGTTGGAATATTCTCTAATTGGCGTATGTGAGAAGATTATTCTAGAGAATATCGTAACAGTTACCTATGTGGAATTTGATGATATAATGGGAATGGATTGGCTTTAAATATATAGAACAAAAGTAAAATTTCTAGAAAATAAAATATCTTCTCATATTATAAAACATCCCATACCCATATACAAATTCATGGAATATCATGAATCTACGTTGAAAAATACTTCAATGGTGTGGGTGTTGATTCCTTGTGAAGAAGCTTACCATGGTTAAATGGTTGAGTAAAAGGAAGGTATCAACCTAGGGGAAATTCCCATCATGAGGGAATACTATGATGTATTACTAGAAGAGATACTCAGAATTCCCCCAGTTCATGTGGTGAATTTCTTAATAGAATACATACCTGGAGATACACTTATCTCAATGTGACCCTATAGGATTGCTCCTATCAAACCAAAGGAGTTAAAAAGCATCTATAAGTGAATTTGGATAAATGGTTGATACACCCGATTGTATCACCTTGGTGTTCTCTAGTGATCTTTTTCAAGATTAAGGATGGATCAATGTAGTTGTGTATCAATTATCGATAACTCAACAAGATTCCCATAAATAACAAGTATCATCTTACAAGGATGTATGACTTTTTTCAATCAGTTGTTAGGAGTTTAGTAATTCTAAATGGTGGATCTTCATTTTGGATACCATCATCTTATGGTGAAGAATGAAGATATTCAAAGGACTATATTCCTTACAAGGTATGGGAACTATAAATTTCTAGTGATTCCATTCATATAAACTAATTCCCCTTCAAAATTCATGAATTTGATGAATAGATCTTTTTAAATTACCAAGATAATTTTTTGGCAGTGTTTATTAATGAAATTATTATTTACTCCATGTGTCAAGAGGAACTTAAAGAACATCTAAGTCTTGTGTTGGGCACATTGATGAAGGAGAAGTTGTACACAATGTTCATAAAATTTGAATTTTGGAGGAATCAAGTGACATTCATGGGTCATGTTATCACAAGTGATGGAATTTATATAGACCTTTAAAAAAGGAAATAGAGGAAAGGTCCAGACCCTCTAGTGTCATGAAAAGTTGTAGTTTTCTCAGTTTATCTAGGTACTATCGAATTTTTTTGAGATGTTTTTAATGATTGGAATGACCGCTAATGTTGTTAATCATGAAAGGGGTAAATTATTCCCAGATCAAATAATGTTAGGAAAGCATAAAAGAGTTAAAGAGATGGTTGATCACTGAACCTGTACACACATTAACAAAAATTGGAAAACTTTTTGTGATATATATATATGATTTCATGAATGGATTTGGTTATGTACTCCTTAAAATTTATAATGTTATATCATACGCCTCACATCAGTTGTAGATCCATGAGATGAACTTCCCGATGTATGATATAGATCTAGAAGCTATGATTTTTTCCTTGATATCCAGCATCACTAACTCTATGATGAGAAGTGTGACACATATAAAGATATCAAGAGGATAAAGTATATATTCCCACAAAAAGATATCAATATGAATAAAATGATATGGTTAAATATAATGAAAGACTATGATTTCTCTATTCACTATAATATCGGCCCTGAAATCAAGGCAGCTAATTCTCAAAGTAGAAAAGAACCTGCTAATATATCCGTGGTGTGTATCGTGATAGACCCTATCTTCATGGAAATGAAAAGGATAAATTTTGAAATCGTCATAATAGGGTATAAATACTACATTGCTTAAATTATTTAATAACCTTATATCTAAGAGTATATTAAGGAGGCATAATGGGATTACCTATAGTTACCAATGAAGGTGAATGTAGTAAAGGAAGGGATGATGCAAGAGTTCAATATCAATGAGGATGGTGTGATTCATTATGGAATTAGGATTTGTGTGCCTTCATGACCAATGATAAAAATAGAGATATTGGAAAATGCACATATATCAACATTATCTATCCATCTAGGGAGTACCAAGATGTATCATGATCCTTGAGAACACTTCTGGTGGGACAACACGAAGAAATAGATTATAGATTATATTTCAAGGTTCAAGATATGCGATATATTTAATAAAGAGCATTAGAAGACCAAAAGAATCATGTAACCATTTACTATTCGCATGTGTAAAGGGATAATGTCACTTTGGACTTTTTCACAGGTCTCTTAAAGACATCCAAAGAAAAAAATTTCATATGGTTTGTGGTGGACCAACTCAATAAGACTATTCACTTTATCATTATTTGATAAGATCTCTCTCTTCAAAAAAATGATATATGTGAACGAAGTGGTAAAATTGTATGGGGTTACATTTCCAATTTTCTCTAATTATAATCCCAGGTTTACATATAAATTCTAGAGGAGTCTTCAACATGCCTTGAGTACTAAATTGAATTTCTACATGTCCTTTCAACCCCAAACCAATGTCCAATTTAAAAGGACTATTTATACACTCGAAGATATGATAAGGCACTACTATTTAGAATTTTATGGTGGATGGGATCAGAATCTCCAATTTTTTGATTTCTAATATAACAATAGCATCCACACGAGTATTCAGATGGATATATATGATGCACTGTATTGAAAGTGGTGAAAAACTCAAACCTTTTGGGATGAAGTTTGTGAAATAATGTTACCTAGATCCGATCATGTGTAATAGATGATAGATATGGTTCATCCCATCCACCTTCATATATAAGTTTCTCAGAGTCCCAAAAAGAGTAACTCTGACCACTGTTGAAGGGACTTGGATTTCGACATTGGAGATAAGGCCATCCTCCAAATATCACCACAGAAGAGATTCATGTAGTTTGGATAGATAGGGAAGATTATCCCAAGGTGCATTGCCTCCTTTGATATCCTTGATCACATATGAGTCATGGAATATCGGCTTTAAGTAGCATAGAATAAGAATGAAGTTCATGATGTGTTCCACGCCTCACTCCATAGGAAGTACATACCATATCCCTCGCATAGGTTGAACTCATAGGTGGTATAGTTGGATGATGATCACTTTTATGAGGAGAAGACATTAAAGATTATAGACCATAGAGATAAGGTTATTTGAAATTATACAACAAACCTTTTTAACTTATTGTGGAGGAACTATAAGAATTAAGAAGCAACTTGGGAACCATAGGAGATAATGAAGGAGAATTACCCTCACCTATTTATTTGAAACAAAATTTTGATGGTGAAATTTCAAAAGGGGGTAAGAATGTAATAAAACAATTTTTTTATTGAAATAATTTATCCATTATTATAGTAATATAACATATTATAAATCACATAAAATCACTTATATATTATAATTAAAACAATATAAATGAATAATTATTTAAATAATAAGTATATCTTGAAGGTAAGAAAACAATACTTGGGAAATAGTAAATTGACCTTAGGAATAGTAATATGACTCTTATGGGATATAAATTATCCAATTCAATAGTATAATCACCCATTAAAGTATGAATAATATTTTAGAATCCTATATGTGAAAAATGATATAATTATATCATAGTATAGGTAAATAAATATTTGTAAAATTATTAAATAAATGTTTATATTTTTATAAGTCAAAAATATGTAATTACAATTTTATAATTAATTTAAGAAATTAAAAGAAAATTTAGTTTCATTAAATATAAAAATAAACTAATAGTTTTATGTATTATTATTTTAAGATAATTTTATGATACCTTAAGTCATTTTTGAAAGTCTTACAAAATCATATATAATTTTAAAATATCTATTTTCCAAATAAATAATGATTTTAATTAGAAATTTAATTAATCATACATAGAATATTATTTTCATAAAATATAGTCAATTTTTTATTTATAAACATAGAAAAATTGTTAGGGAGAATATTTTGGATTTTTCTGAAATAATGAAATTTTTTGTGAATAGTAAAATAAGATAAATGCTAAAAACCTAAAATTTTGATTCATGATTGAGTCAGGGATGATTTAAGTGACCACTTTTTTGAAATTTCATGGTATAATTACATTATTTAGTAACAATAAGAATCAATATGTCTTTCCTTGGGCAGAATAATAATCTAATGGTTTAAATAATAAAAAAAAAACCCCTCTCATCCACTGTAAATTTGACCCCTCAAACCCTATTCTCCTCTCACTACTCAGGTTTTGATCCCATACTTAAATATCTACGATACTCATAAATACCCCCTACACCACTTCAAAAATATCTTTGCCTCTTTAAAATACAAATACTAGGTTCCTTGAGGAGGATCTCAATAGGACAATTGAAGAGGTAAATCCTCTTTCTTTTTCTTTTAATTTCCTTTCAATTTAAATTTATTTTCTAATTATCTCAGAATTTCCATTAATCCAAATTGAATAATAAATTTAGTACCTTATATATACTGGAATTATATCATGTTAATGGACTATAAATTATTTAACTCCTCTACATATCTCTCTCTTTTATCTTAAAAATGAATTCGCTGCCCGTGATGTGTCAATATGTCGACATCATGGGAGATGCACATTCATTTTCTATAAACTCCTTCAATGATATTCATAAATCCATTAAAAATGATGAAACATATTATAATTTTTATAATACCAGCATATTCATGTTCTATAACTAACATTTATACATAATACTAAATGATAAATCAAAATGAGTTTGTTGTAATTGAAAATCACAAAAATTAACCTAAATTGATCTTTATTAACATTTATCTAATGAATCAACCTCATAATATATAACTAGAAACATTGTAAGATAATTTATTTATTGGTAGTATCATTAATAGCATATAATAACAATTCTTGATCTTCATCCTCATTTTATATGAACTTCCATTTATGTATACAAATAAATCGATCATGTAAACTATTAAAACAAACACTCCCAAACGATGAGATTAAAGTCTACAACTCATCCAAATAACCATAAAAAACATAATAAAACAAAAATTAATTATATTCATGTATAATTTTTTTATTTATATATTAATTAGTTTAATTAATTTGATTAATTTTGACATTAAATTGGAGAAAGCCTTCGGAAAAAATGTAAGTGGAATTCTCAAACCCAACTATCTTTATTTGGGTTCTCCCTCTTTCACCACATTTTTATAATGGATATCCCTCAAATATTATTTCATAATCATTATATTTACTTCTTTAGGATAAAAAAGTTCTTTAATTGAGATTATAACAAACAAAATGTTTTCCAAAATAACTCTTCTTTCCAAAAAACACACTTTTAGATATTGTTTCTTCTTCACTCAAAGTTGATGACTGTGCTAACAAGTATGTTATTACCCCTTTCATTTAGGAACCCAATGTGTCTGAATTTATCATTTATGAAATGAAACCCATTTATTTCCATTGGTTATTTTATGTCCCAAATTGATGAATTTTCTGTGTGGCATGCATGATAAGGTGAATGTTATGATGTCGTGGGTGGACCTAGAATTATACAGTGAAATGTAAATGATAAGATGTGATGGGTGTTACCTAAATTATATTTTTATCCAATTAATTGGGTAATGTGATTTAACTGAAGAGAAAATTTAACTATTCATTAACATGATTCTATCTTTGTTCACAACTATGAGTGTTAGTTGACCACTAAGACATGATGTTTCATTTTTTTGCATTTCAACATTACCTAACATTATCTAACACTTCCTATCATGATGGTGATGTTTTGATTATGATCACACTATATCATATTGTTTCACGAACCTATATATCTTATTACATGGATTTTAAGCTCACCAATATTTGATGTATATCCTCAGGTGACAATATGTACTAAGGAGAAGACAAGGAATCATAAGAATCTTGATTAGAATGAATTAAAAAGAGGTTTGTATTTTAAGTTGTAGAAGTTATGTATGGTCCTAATTTTACCATGATACTAAACCATTAGACCCTAATTAATTAATTTTTAATATTTTTATCACTAAAATCATGTAATAGCAATTTAAGAAAAAGTGGGGTAGCTATAACTAGTACCTAGGGTATATAATTAGTTATGTGAGGTATTCCGTTAGTTATGTAAATTTTATTGAATATGATATAAGATTAGATTCAAAAATAAGATACATGAATAAGTAAATAATCAATCCCAATTTATGAATATAATGTAATATATAAGCTGATGAAATGACAACATACAGAAAACAAGGCATCAACCATGATCTACAACAAATCCTGAATAACATCGCTAGCTACTAGAGCCAAAATCGATCACCATACAACTTCTGTAGACATGAAAAATGATTTATATATATGGGTAGGGAGTATATATAAGTAAAATCAGTATGAACCTCCCAATAAACTATTTATGTAATATGTGGAAGATGCATACTAAAGCTTAATGAATAAGGAATGAAACTGTTTATGGTCTTGAGGTCCATGATCCTTCTTTATCTTATGAGGAAGAGTCACCAGATGATGATAGTTATAGTCATCCCTCAGTGGATAGCTTAGACCGAATTATAGGGAAATTACCCCATAGTCCTAGAAAGATGAAGGAAAAAAAGGCATGCATGACCCGGGGAAATGCATTGTGGTTCAGGGGAAAAAATAAATGGGATGCAAGGACTACTCATACTTTCCAAAACCAATAGAGACTCGGTTGTCCAAGAACGACAGAAAAAAAAGAAGGTAATGATGCACAGAAGGGGGAAAGTGAATAATCTAGCAGAAATAGAAGAGGTAGGGAAGAGGAAGTTGGGGAGTGCATGAAACTTATCCTGAACTCCAAGGAAGAAATGCTAGAAACAAGTCATCAGCCCAATGTCTCCAAAGAAGAGATTAAAAGAATTTATGAATGTCTATTGAAAGTTGATGCTAACGAGGAGAAAGATGTGTGGATTGATAAAAAAAATACCACATACTGGCCAGGGGATTCAATCAGAGTAAAATCAACATAGAATATTTTATTCAGACAATAGAAAGGATGATCACTCACCTTGAAGAGCTACTCAGAGAGGATCTAGAAACCTAGGTTAGCACGCTGCACTAGGAGATTTTTCAAGTAGCTGAGTCAATTAATATTATCCTGGTTTTTAATCATTTTGTTAGTTCCTTCAGCACCTAGTTCTTTCCTTTTGTAGAACAATGGTTTATCATTTTCCCTTAAAATTGCTTTTCTTTAATAAAAATTTAATTTGGAGGACATCCAATTATCACACTAGTTTTTTAAACAAGTAACACATACAAATAAACATCCCCATAAAAATAATATATATATATATATGAAACATAACCGACATATACCTCCCTACCATTTTTCTATATCAAACCTCAATAAATCACATCCTACAGTCATCCAACCCATAATTCATGAGACCCCAAGTGAAGAAATCACCATCTAAACTATATTTCAACTCATAAAACCCATCAAATCATTACCATCATCTCATCTATAATAAAGTAGATGTTTGGAATCCACTATAGTCCATGTTTCATGAATTAAATCCCAAGACAC
This sequence comes from Viscum album, assembly GCA_963277665.1. Taxonomy (NCBI): domain Eukaryota; kingdom Viridiplantae; phylum Streptophyta; class Magnoliopsida; order Santalales; family Viscaceae; genus Viscum; species Viscum album. The sequence continues at coordinate 1,229,254,431 of OY728133.1, read as the reverse complement.
TATATCCCATGCATTCACTCCTACGGTGTAACACCCTATGATTTTACGATATAGTCATCAAAAATTAATTTTACTTGATAGATTTCATTTAACATAACACTAAGTTTAATAAATTTGTGTTATACTATTTAAATATTTTGATGTGATAGTAATCACATAGAAAATGGATTGGAGGAAAGAAAATAACTAACTAAATTCTAAACAAATATCATATAGATATTTATAAAGAATTATTATTTATTATTAAATTATTAGATATTAAAATAAGATACTTTGAATGTGAATAGTTATTTTTTGTACAAATGGTTTTAATGCTCAAATTTTTTTATTTAAATAAATTATATTGATATCTATTTATGCATGATTTTTAATCAAATTAATTGATAATATACTCAATAAAATATTTAAATATTCATCCAAATGGTTTTATAATTCATGGAATATGAATAAATCATATTTTATGATCAAATAAGCATACGTAAAAAAATTAATTGAATTCATGAACTTATTATAAAATTAATTTATACTACATATATTATTTCAATATTTAATATGGAATAGATATCTTAATCATTATGTTGAAACTTTCTAAATAGGCCCCACTTGTTTTTGGTCATTATGAATAGTACCTTTGATAAATGTTTGTTACCTTAGTAAGTGTAAAATGAGTAACAAATGTTAAAGACTATGGGATATGTCATTAAAATATCTCAAACTATTTCCTTTATCCAATTAGATTTGGTTATGACAGTAATAATTATTTAAGAAAAGGATAAATACAAATTTTCACTCTCTTTACTTTAATATATACAATACATTGTACAAAGGATAAAAGGAGGATATCTTCAGTTAGAATTATTTATTTGAAATATTAAATAAGCATTTATATTCTTAATTTATTAAAAATATTTTGTTATTGAACAATGACTATATATTATTCCAAATCACAGACACAATTTTTATTAAATTAATATAAAAATAATATAAATAATATTAAAAAAATTAAAAGTGATACAATTTGGGTGAATTATTATGTTACATGAATTTTTTCAATAATTATTAAATATTAAGGATTTTTTGAAGTGTATATTTTAATTACATAACTCTGTTTATGACTTCTAATTCAAAGTAAATGACAAGTTTATAAAATGACATCAATTGTATTCTATAATACATAATAATTTATTAACTGATATAAAATTAATTAAAATTAATAAATTACCCAAGTGAATTGGATATAGATTAAAATATCATACAAGTTCTTTTTTTGGGTGACTATTACATTCATTGTAATAATTTACACCCTTAAATTGTAGAAAACATTGATATTTTGATAATTCTCAAGTGGGTTAATAGGGGGTTTAAACTACTAGATAAGGTTTAAAACAACAAATAAAGATATATAAATTTAATTGGATGAGATAATATTAAATTATAATGATATAATATTATAAATATGTCAATATTTAACCAATTTATTATAAGCATTAATTTATATTAATTCTATTTTTATGTAATTCCACGATTTCCCCTCTCATTGCTTATAAAGGGAACCTATTTATCTATCTTCCTCACACATTTTGAGTTTCCTATATTAAAAGATAAATATTATAATACATTCTAATATTCTTTACCAATTTTATAGAGATTATGGGGTTTCCAACAGACCATAAATTATATGATTACAGTGTATTCCAAAATAGGTTTCTCGGTGAAGAGGTATAACTCTTAACAGAATAATTTCAATTTTATTACTCCTCTTAATAGTTTTAAATATATGTTTATCCAATATAAAATAATTATTTATTTATTTTAAATATTTTAAAATGTTTTTTTTATGATTTAACAACCATTATCACCCCCTTTACATTATATTTGAATAGAAAAAAAAATTGTGCATACATGTAGACAACCACCTCCCCAAAGTGATGCATTTTTTTCATCACCACTTCCAATTAATGGTTAAAATGATAGAATTATAATATTTATATATATATATTCTTATTATATTATATTAGTATGGTTATGTAGTGGGTAATTATTATTTTCATTTCTTTCATTCCATCTATCGAAAAATAGAAACATCATACTAACATATTTAGGAACTACTGTCTCCATAAAGTGATGTAACTCATTTTTCATCACTAATTCATATGAATAGTTATAGAATTTCTTAAATTTATCAGATATGACACTAATTTCATGATAACAAATATATATATAATGGATAAATCAAATTTTAATGATTGGTACTACCGAACTGAAACATGCATGAAGAATGGAGCAATTATCATCTAGAAAAATTATTTTTATAAATAAATATTAATAAAGGATTGATGAGATTTTAGAATAAAATAACATATGTTATTATACATATGATTAATTTTCTATAATACCTTTATATTAAATTTATATTTATTAAACATGGGGTTTGAATATGCATGAAGAATGATGATACATGAGGTAAGAGATTTATAATTCAATACCATTTTATTTGGGATTGTTAATGTTGGATTTTTTGTTGTGGAAATTATATTATTTGTATCTAAAAAATACCAATAAGTTTTCTTATAATCTATTTAATTATAGATTTTTTATTGTTTGTACCACTTCCCACTCCACAAAACTCAAAAAAGTTAAAAAAAATTGTTTTTTCAGAAAAGATAACTTTATTTCTCTATTATTGGACCAGAATCATTTTCTTCAATGTCTATATTTTCATTAAAATTATACAATAATATTTTTATATTCTCATATGAATTTTTGAAATAATATTTACAGATGTTTCAAATTTTATTAAAATATTTCAATGAAATTGTTGTTCGGAGTGGACAGTCAAGAGGGGGGGGGGTGAATTGAGTTCCAATTAAAATTTCTGTTAAAAACAATTTCTATTAAAATCCCCCAATTTCAAAACAAATTAAACTGTAGTGAATTAATATAGATTATAAAGGTTCAATTAGTTTCTCAAAGATTGATTAATTCTCAGTTAACTTAATCTTATGATTAAATTAACTTTTGAAACTAACTTACTGATTTATAACAAATATAAACACTTGCGAATTTAATTATCAAAGTAGCTTTGAAGATAGATTATATTTCAAAGTAATAGCAGCGGAATATGAAGTAAATATGTATAGTATGGATATAGAGTATAACTATAAACACAGAGAATTAACCAAGAGGTTCAGTCTCAAGCCGAGACTTAGTCCTCTCAAAAGTTTATATAAAAATGATCCATACCCTGGATCGGGGTTAACAACAGTGAACACACTATCCAGGTCACAAGACCTCTACCACAGTTCTTCGTGGGAAAACAAACAACAGCAGCCAGCTGTCCAGGTCACAAGACCTCTACCACTATCCATAGTGGGAAATGAAGTGTAAACGGGTTTGCTGAGGATTTGCAGATCCTCCAGTGAAAGTTCAGGAGTCAGTGTATGTGTTTAATACAGCAGATAACACACACTGCTCAAAATGTAGAGAACTAAAACACAGTAGAGCAATAGATAGAAAGAAGAAGGTTTAGAGTGCTCTATAGTGTTGGCAGATCAGTTCTGGACTCATAGGAATGAGTGACTTGAAGCTTTGGTCCATTTTCAGTAAGTTGACACTAAAACAGAGTGTCGTGATTTCCAGACATTCATATGTTCAAGTGATCAGCTTCTTTGAGTTTGAGTACTTCACAGCATGGCTTTTAGGAGACCGTTCTTTCAGTCAGTTCACTTGAGACTCTTTTGTTCTTCAGAATGAATAATCGAGAGTTCTTCTTTTTGTGTATATGTGTATCTCCTTCTCAGTTGTAGATGTTAGACTCTGTGTAACTGTTCCATTCATTCATGCATTTTTTTTTCTTGAATGCTTCTCTCTTCTTTTTATACTCCTCCATATATGCCCTTTTTGTTCACCCGAGGCCGACCAGATAAATAGTCTGGAGTTGCACGTGCGATCTTCCTCGTACATTGTATTATTTCTTGATATGTCTGCAAATATCAATAAATAATGTTAGGTGTATTAATTTGTCTAGACATGACCGTTAGATTAGTATTAAACAAATTGGTAAAGAAGAAAAAGTAGAAATATAATAATAATAGACTGGTCGAGAATGTATGTCACTGTGGACTTCAACTGTGTTCTTCCAACTGTGGACTTCCTTCTGACTGTTGACTTCAACAAAAGGCTTGCTGTCTGTAGGCTTGCAATGATACCTTTTACTCCATGTAACTGTAGCCTCTCTAACTGTAGACTTCGATCATCAGTAGACTTAGTCGACAGAAGCTGTCTAACTGTAACCTTGACTGTAGACTTATGACTGTAGGCTTGTTCGACTGCGAACTTGTTCAAACTGTAGACTTGTTCGACTGTGAACTTGAGCAGAGAAAACTTTGAACAGAAGTCTTGTAACTGTGACCTTCGTCTGTGAGTTTTGACAATAGATAGCGGTAGACTCGTGACTGTAAGCTTGTATTAGTCTTCGACTGTAACCTTGTAACTGTGAACTTATTGCAACAGTAACTTAAGGTGACAGTTAGCTATAACTATGACTTTGAAAAGAAAACTCTGACTGGTAGCTAACAATACTAAACTTATGTAAATACTACTGTAAGCTGTTACAGTAAAGTTATGAGAGTAAGAATATGAACTGTTTAGAATAAAATACGTTTAAGCATAGAATAATAAGATTAATGCAAGGTTTTAATACATCATAATCAATGTTTAAGCATGATTTGGGATTATCAAAACAGGTGATTCCAACAATCTCCCCCTTTTTGATAATCACAAATTATGTCAGTATGGAATGAAATATAGATGTATCAAATAGAGATGTATCAGAGAGAAGTGTGCAAAACATAGTATGAGCAATATGAGCACAAAAATTAGGTATAATCCTCAAGGATTTTTCCCTCTTTGTATAGGTTCATTTCTCTTCATTTCTCCCCCGAGTTTTCCCTATTTCTCCCCCTTTGTGATTAACAAAAAGAAAGACAGAGAGAGAGAAAATAAACATTGTATTAATAAGGAGAACATTACATGACCCAAAACGTGAATACATGATCCCTATAAAAAAAACATAAACAGACTCAATCCTCTTCATCTGTAGGTAAGGGATCTTTTCCTTTGGAGGAAGAAGATGGAGCAGTAGGTGAAAGATCAAAAGGCTGAGGAATTGCAGCAGGAATGTCTGGAGGGGCAGCAACAGATGCTCCTGAAGTCCTGTAGTGAGTAGCTTGCCGAGGTATCAGTGGTCTAAGGCTTCTGAGGGCATCAGCAGGAGACATTACTGAAGAACCACAGGGGTTGGAGACAGGTAGGGCAGGAGGAACTATAACAGGTGTGCAGTCCACATGAAGAAAAGGTAGGAGCAGATTCCTGAAATCCATGATGATGTTTCCTCCTCTGTCCATGGCAGATAAGAAGTCATTTTTGTTTTCCAAGAATTTATCCAAAGCCGGGGTCAACTCTCGTAGCTTGCTAACTTGTTCTTTGAAAGCCTGAGTTACAGGAGGCAGCTTCATAGTTTCTAGCATGAGCTTGAAGTGATGGTTCAACTGATGCTTGGTGAAAATCCGATCAAAGTAATAATCCACTTTACTTTTGATGGCCTCCTGAGAAGCAGTAGCAGCCTGCAGGTGCTCACGAACAAAACCACTGACTTCTCTTGTAGTAGCAAGGATCTGTAGGTCTGATGTGTCATTTTCACGGGCCTGAGTAAGCTCTTCTCTGAGCAGGCTTCTAAACTGCTCAAGGTCTACAGGAGAGCTAGATGAAGGAAGGGACTTGACTGAGAATGCCACTGTTTCCTTGAAAGAATGAGTCAGATTTCCAATCACTTTCTGAATGACAACATCCTGATTGCTAAAGTGTTCTTTTACTGATTTCATGAAAGCCTCAAATACTTCCACAAACTTCTTGACCACTTCTTTGATGTATCGAATCTCACTGGCCACTTGTGTCTGAGAACTGCTCAGGGCAGTTAAAGAAGCAACTGATTTTCTGAGGGCCACTAATGCTCCAGTCCAGCTTTCAATTTGAGTGTGGCACACTTTCATTTCATCCATCACTTCTTTGATTGGAATTCCCACAACACATCCTAGAGATAATTCTAAGGATTGTTCTACATTTTTCATCTCATCAAAAAGACTGGTTTTCAATTCAGCAACAGACTGTCTGGTGGTCTCCTTTATTTCATTCTTTAAGGATTCAAGGTCTTCCTTGGTTGCAAATCTTTCAGTTTCTAACACTGGAGAGCTGTTAGTTAGGATAACTGGATTTCTTGGTGATTGGTTTTCCTCATCTGAATCCTCATAATTGAGTCCTAACACCATGTATCCTGGATCTGAGGTCCATCCTTCTATATCAAACAGTACATATACTGAACCAAAACGCTCCCCCTCACTTGGAGCTCCTTCCTGAACATTTTCTACTATCTGCTCAACTCTAGGTAACTCTAAGTGCTCTTCTGTAGCTCTAGCAGGTTCCATATTTGCTTCCTCTGTAGGTTCAGCAGTGAGGATAGCCTCCCACTCTGTTGGGTCATCAACCACTTCCATGACAACAGTAGTAGAGACCACTCCTGCTTCCTGGTCAGACATTGACTTGTCTGTATACCCTATCAGAGGGCTCATACTAAGTTCTTCTGCAACAGTTTCTTGATTTTCATTTGAAGTTCCAGCCTCTTCTGCTTCGACTGTATCATCCTCGTCAGAGGTGTCCTTGACAAAATATTGAGATTCTTCTTCTTCTTCTGTAGTCTCAGTCTCACTGTCTCTTAGAACAGGTTCTCTAATAGGTAGTTCTTTTGGAGGGCTTGCAGCTCCAAACGTCACTGTCCTGACAGGACTGTGAGTAGTATCAGGATCACTCCCTTCATCAATTGGGGTGTTCTCTCTTGCAGAGTCACCAACTACTGCAGTCTGTTCATCATCTGAGTATACAGGTTCTGGCTCATCAGGCTTTAAGCCTGGATCTCTCCTATCTCTCGGTCTAGAGGGATGAGTAGAAGGGCTAAATTTCTCATAGATTCTCTCCTCATCATTCACCCATGATTTCTTCCAGGGATTCCAACTGATCTTCATGAATTTGCAGATTACTTTCGAGATACATACACTGTTCTTTGCCACTATCAACTCTTCCTGACTTCCAGCTACACCTTTCACTTTCAACATTACCGAAATGAGTTTAGCATGAAACAAGGCACTTTATTTTGAGCTTGCCTTTATCATGTCCTCCATCTGAGCCATCAGCAACCTACAAAGGTTGACCTTCCTTCCATGTTTTAATAAGTACATCAAGTAAATATCCTGGTGCTTCAGAGTTGCAAAATCTCCTCTTTTAGGACTCAGTACATGCTGAATAAACTTAAACATAAGCCTGTCCTCTCCACACATTTCAGCAGCAATAATCTTTCTTACTGTGCCATTGCGTGTCAATTCTTCTAGAGCCGTCTCATGATCAAAGATTCTACTATTTGGAGGAGCCGCTCCAGAATAGTAGTTGTAAATACCCTCATGAGGAACTCTTAAACATGCAGCCCATTCAACGGATGAAAAACTTACTTCATTGCCGTTTACTCTGGATACCAGTCTATGAAGATCATCCTCTTCCTCGAACTGTAGACATTCATAGAATTCCTTCACCAGTTTCGGGTAGTACGGTCCATTATTGTTTGTGAAGCATTCGGTCCATCCTTGATCATTAAGTACTGCCAGTACTAATGATCTGCTCGATAAAATCCACTCTTCACTTAGCTCCTTCTCAGCAACTATTTCTCTCTTAGTCAGATGTGTATTAACAGGTCTTATCGAGGCGTTCCCGGTGCCACTGGATTCTACTTGAGTCCTCTTTGGCATTTGTGCATCTTCATTGACAGTCGGGGGTCGCTTTGTTCTGGCCATTGGAACTGAATGAGGTTTTGAGGTTCGGTTGAAGGTTTAGGGTTTAGGATTTGAGAGAGCAATGGTCGAGATGAGTGGATTGAGATATGTTCGATGTTCTAAATTTTATCATTTAGGGATTTAGAAATAAAAGTATAAAGAAAAGAAACGGTTCGAATTCCCGCAAAAATAAAATAAGGTTAAACAGCGAAACAGCCTACAGAGAGATGTAACAGTGAGGTACACCGGTGAGGTCTAACTGTGAGGTTTCAACTGTGAGGTTTCAACTGTGAGGTTTCAACTGTGAGGTTTCAACTGTGAGGTTTCAACTGTGAGGTTTCAACTGTGAGGTTTCAACTGTGAGGTTTCAACTGTGAGGTTTCAACTGTGAGGTTTCAACTGTGAGGTTTCAACTGTGAGGTTTCAACTGTGAGGTTTCAACTGTGAGGTTTCAACTGTGAGGTTTCAACTGTGCTATAATTAATCATACCTAACTCATGTTTGATGTAACTTAATCTCTCAGAATTCAAAGGCTTTGTAAAAATATCAGCTAACTGATGTTCAGTGCCAATGAACTCAAGAGTGATATCACCTTTTTGATAATGATCCCTCAGAAAGTGATGTCTCACATCAATATGTTTTGTCCTAGCATGAGATACTGGATTTTTAGAAATGTTAATAGCACTTGTATTGTCACACCTTATAGAGACATGTTTGAATTGATATCCATAGTCTAGTAAAGTGTGTTTCATCCACAAGATTTGTGCACAACAGCTACCAGCACCTATATACTCAGCTTCTGCAGTAGACAATGCAACAGAATTCTGCTTCTTACTACACCGAGATACTAGTGACTTGCCTAAAATGTGACATGTTCCAGAGGTGCTCTTTCTATCTAACTTGCAGCCAGCAAAATCAGCATCAGAATAACTTAATAAATCAAATGATTGTCCTTTTGGATAAAATAATCCCAAATTGGGAGTATGTTTTAGATATTTGAAAATCCTTTTAAGAGCAGTCAAATGAGACTCTTTTGGATTGGCTTGAAACCGAGCACACATGCATACACTGAACATGATGTCAGGTCTACTGGCAGTAAGGTACAGTAGACTACCTATCATACCTCTGTAATTGGTTTGATCCACTGGTTCACCAGTTTCATCACTGTCCAACTTGCAAGTGGTGCTCATAAGTGTGTCACTGCCTTTGGTGCCATCCAAAGAAAAACGTTTTAGAAGATCTTTAATATATTTACTTTGGTTCAAAATAACACCATTTTTATTTTGAAAGATCTGAAATCCAAGGAAAAATTTGAGTTCTCCCATTAAACTCATTTCAAACTCATTTTGCATTATTTTTGAAAAATCAACACATAAATAATTTTTAGAAGATCCAAAAATAATATCATCCACATAAATTTGTACTATTAAGACATCTTTAGAAATCCATTTAATAAAAAGAGTAGGATCAGATATCCCTTTAGAAAATCCTTTCGAAATAAGAAAAGAGCTGAGCCTATCATACCAAGCTCTTGGAGCTTGCTTTAAACCATATAAAGCTTTAGATAGTTTAAAAACATGATCAGAAAAATGGGGATTTGTAAAACCAGGAGGTTGTTCCACAAATACATCCTCAATTATATATCCATTTAGAAAAGCACTTTTAACATCCATTTGATATAGTTTGAAATTCAGATGAGCATCATAAGCAAGTAATATCCTAATGGCCTCTAGTCTAGCCACGGGTGAAAAGGTTTCCTCATAGTCTATTCCTTCTTCCTGACTATACCCTTGTGCAACTAGCCTAGCTTTGTTTCTGATTATATTACCAAACTCATCAACTTTGTTTCTAAACACCCATTTAGTGCCTATGGTAAGAGTGTCTTTAGGTCTTTCCACTAATTCCCAAACTTTGTTTCTTTCAAACTGATTTAGTTCTTCTTGCATAGCCATTACCCAGAATTCATCACTGATAGCATCATTGACATTTTTGGGTTCAAGCTGTGAAAGAAAAGCTTGATGTTCAACCTGGTCTCTTAGAGAAGCTCTAGTTTGTGTTCCTCTATCAAGATTGCCAACAACAGCATCTAAAGGATGATTCTTTAGAATCCTAGTTGATTTGGTAAAGGTTGAACTAGAGATTTCAGGTTCATTTATAGGTTCGGGTTCCACAGAGGAAGATTCTGGAAAAAGTCCAGAACTGGATGTTTTTATTACAGGTTCTTTAGATTTGTCATTTAGGTCCAGAACAGATAAGTCTTCTTCAACATCTTCAAGAGATGTTTTAGACTCATGTGGATCAGTCTCATCAAACTTGATGTGAACAGATTCTTCCACACATTTGGTTTTCTTATTGAACACTCTATAGGCTTTACTAGACATAGAGTAACCCAGGAAAATTCCTTCATCACTTTTTGGAGCAAATTTATCAAGATTATCTTTAGTATTCAGAATAAAGACTTTGCAACCAAAAGCTCTAAAGTAATTAACCTTAGGTTTCCTATTATTCCACAACTCATAAGGGGTTTTCTTAAGAATCGGTCTAATCAAGACTCTATTAATAACATAGCAGGTTGTGTTTACAACTTCAGCCCAAAAGTAAACAGGCAGGTCATATTCATTAAGCATAGTCCTTGCAATTTCTTGCAGGGTTCAATTTCTTCTTTCCACTACACCATTCTGTTGAGGTGTTCTAGGAGCAGAGAAATTGTGAGCATAGCCATTGTGTGAGAAGTAAGATTCAAATTCTTGATTCTCAAACTCACGACCATGATCACTCCTCAAGGTCCTAATCTTAAGTCCACTAAGATTTTCTACAGACTTAGAGTATTTAACAAAGGAAGAGCAGGCTTCACTTTTGTGAGCTAGAAAGTATACCCAAGTATATCTAGAAAAGTCATCTACAAGAACATAAACATAGTGCTTCCCATTTAGACTTGAAATTCGTGATGGTCCAAACAAATCCATGTGAACCAGTTCAAGTGGTTGAGAAGTTGAAACTTCTTTCTTTGGTTTAAAAGAAACTTTGTGTTGTTTTCCCTTTTGACAGGGATTACACACTTTGTCATTTGGGAATTCAAGCTTAGGTAGGTCTCTAACTAGGTGTTTCTTATAGAGTTGTCTAAGTGAGTGAATGTTGCAGTGTCCTAATCTCCTATGCCACAGCCAAGACTCTTTATGAAAAGCATTTAAGAAAGTAACATTATGTTTAGCTAAAGTGTTTAAGTCAACAGCATAAACATTTTCATTTCTTAAGGCAGAAAATATTAAAGCATTTTTGGAATTATAAACATCACAAGAATTGTTTTCAAACTTAACATTAAAACCATCATCACACAATTGAGAAATGCTAAGTTGGTTGTACTTAAGTCCATCAACAAATAAAACTTTGGAAATTAATAATGAGTCAGTGTTACCAATTTGGCCTAAGCCGATGATTTTTCCTTTTGAGTTATCACCAAAAGTGACATATCCTCCATCAACCTTTATTAAGCTTTTGAAGCACGAATAGTCCCCAGACATGTGTCTTGAACATCCACTGTCTAAGTACCATACCTTCTTGTAATTGCTTTTCAAACAGATTTCCTACAAGACAGATTAGACAGGAAATGACTTTGGTACCCAGATTTTCTTGGGTCCAGATATGTTAGCAATCAAGGATTTAGGTACCCAGATTTGTTTTATGGGTCCCATACAATTAATAGATGCAACAGATTTAGAGAGATATACTTTATTTGATCTAAAACTATTTAAATAACCAGTTGAGGCATACGAATTTCCAAAACTGGAACAAGCAGGATTTTTTCCAGACATGGGAATAAATCGGGTTTTAGTAAACTGTCTTTGTCCAGGTTGGTATCCCAAGCCAGTAGCATACTTAGGTGAATCTTGCTTTCCTAGCAGTTGGGTTAGAGTATCTTTTCCATTTGTGAATGTTTCTAAGTCCTTTCTAAGTTGTTCATTAGATAGTTTCAGTTCTGTATTCTCCATTAATAATTGAACATTTTTCTCTTTTTCTACATCAAGTGCAGACTTGACACTTGCAGTAAGAGCATTCTATTTCTTTAAAGACTTATATTTATCCTTTAGTTCATTACACGTTTCTTCCAGCATATTACAGTATTCAATCAATTCATCTTTAGACATATTTTCAGAATCAGAACCTGATTCTGCTTCACCTTCAGAATAATAAGAGTTTAAAGTGGGAGTGTCTAAGGTTACCTCAGATGTGTTTGTCATGAAACACATATTAGCATGATTTCTTTCAGAATCACTGGATTCTGATTCACTTGTGTTGTCTTCTGAAGCACTCCAGGTGGCCTTCATAGCTTTCTTATAATTCTTGTCCTTGTACTCATATTTCTTCTTGAATTTTAACTTAGGACAGTCAGATTTGATGTGTCCTTTCCTTTTACATTCATAGCAAACTATGTCTTCTTCTTTATCAGTTTTCTTCCAATCTTTCTTCCACTTACCTTGTCTATCATACTTACCCTTGTAGTTTGGTTTTCTGAATAACTTCTTCTTCCTATAGAACTTCTTGAATCTCTTTGCTATTTGTGCCATCTCGGCATCACTGTCAGAATCTAAGTCTTCACTAGATGAGCTTTCAGTTGGTATATGCACTTTCTCCTTGTCTTTGCTCTTTCATGTAGTAGTCTTAAAAGCTACAGATTTTCGTTTTGGTTCCTCGTCTTCCTCTTTATTTACCTTGAGCTCTTCTTCGTACATCATCAGCTTACCAATTAACTCCTTGACAGGCAAAGTTCCAATATCACAGGATTCTCTAATTGAAACGGATGTGCCTCTCCATCTGTCAGGCAGACATCTCAGTAATCTCATGATTTGCTCCTTTGCTGGAACAATCTTTCCGAGTGAGCTCATTGTGTTGACTATCTCATTAAACCTGAGATACATATCAGAAATAGGTTCATCAGCTTTCATCTTAAAGTTATAATATTTGATAGTATAAGTATTTAACTGCATTTCCTTGACATTAGTTGTTCCTTCATGAGAAACAGCTAAGGTGTCCCAGATTTCAAAAGCAGTTTTACATGCAGAAATTCTATTGAACTCCTCATCTCCTAGAGCACAGTAGAGAGCATTCACAGCCTTACAATTATTATTGTAAGCTACCTTAGTAGGTTCATCCCAAGTTATTCTTTCAGTTTCTGGAATCTTGTATTGAGACTCTATAGCAGTCCAAATATCAAAACCCATACTTTCCAAATGAATTTTCATTTTGAGCTTCCATTGGGAATAATTCACACCATTAAAGAAGGGTGGCCTGTTAGTAGCAGCACCTTCTAGTCTATTTTCCATAAGGAAATTTTAGAAAATGTTTTAAAGAGATAAAATTTAGAACTAACAGAAATTTAAGATCTTTTAGATAAAACTACAATCACAGTTTAAAAACAGAGAGTTAAAATAAAACTTTGAGCAAGTATAACAGAGATAAACACAACCTCTGATACCAAATGTTGGTCGGAGTGGACACTCGAGAGGGGGGGGGGGGTGAATTGAGTTCCAATTAAAATTTCTGTTAAAAACAATTTCTATTAAAATCCCCCAATTTCAAAACAAATTAAACTGTACTGAATTAATATAGATTATAAAGGTTCAATTAGTTTCTCAAAGATTGATTAATTCTCAGTTAACTTAATCTTATGATTAAATTAACTTTTGAAACTAACTTACTGATTTATAACAAATATAAACACTTGCGAATTTAATTATCAAAGTAGCTTTGAAGATAGATTATATTTCAAAGTAATAGCAGCGGAATATGAAGTAAATATGTATAGTATGGATATAGAGTATAACTACAAACACAGAGAATTAACCAAGAGGTTCAGTCTCAAGCCGAGACTTAGTCCTCTCAAAAGTTTATATAAAAATGATCCACACCCTGGATCGGGGTTAACAACAGTGAACACACTATCCAGGTCACAAGACCTCTACCATAGTTCTTCGTGGGAAAACAAACAACAGCAGCCAGCTGTCCAGGTCACAAGACCTCTACCACTATCCACAGTGGGAAATGAAGTGTAAACGGGTTTGCTGAGGATTTACAGATCCTCCAGTGAAAGTTCAGGAGTCAGTGTGTGTGTTTAATATAGAAGATAACACACACTGCTCAAAATGTAGAGAACTAAAACACAGTAGAGCAATAGATAGAAAGAAGAAGGTTTAGAGTTCTCTATAGTGTTGGCAGATCAGTTCTGGACTCATAGGAATGAGTGACTTGAAGCTTTGGTCCTTTTTCTGTAAGTTGACACTAAAACAGAGTGTCGTGATTTCCAGACTTCCAGATGTTCAAGTGATCAGCTTCTTTGAGTTTGAGTACTTCACAGCATGGCTTTTAGGAGACTGTTCTTTCAGTCGGTTCACTTGAGACTCTTTTGTTCTTCAGAATGAATGCTCGAGAGTTCTTCTTTTTGTGTATATGCGTATCTCCTTCTCAGTTGTAGATGTTAGACTCTGTGTAACTGTTCCATTCATTCATGCATTTTTTTTTCTTGAATGCTTCTCTCTTCTTTTTATACTCCTCCATATATGCCCTTTTTGTTCACCCGAGGCCGACAAGATAAATAGTCTGGAGTTGCATGTGCGATCTTCCTCGTACATTGTATTATTTCTTGATATGTCTGCAAATATCAATAAATAATGTTAGGTGTATTAATTTGTCTAGACATGACCGTTAGATTAGTATTAAACAAATTGGTAAAGAAGAAAAAGTAGAAATATAATAATAATAGACTGGTCGAGAATGTATGTCACTGTGGACTTCAACTGTGGTCTTCCAACTGTGGACTTCCTTCTGACTGCTGACTTCAACAAAAGGCTTGCTGTCTGTAGGCTTGCAATGATACCTTTTACTCCATGTAACTGTAGCCTCTCTAACTGTAGACTTCGATCATCAGTAGACTTAGTCGACAGAAGCTGTCTAACTGTAACCTTGACTGTAGACTTATGACTGTAGGCTTGTTCGACTGCGAACTTGTTCAAACAGTAGACTTGTTCGACTGTGAACTTGATCAGAGAAAACTTTGAACAGAAGTCTTGTAACTGTGACCTTCGTCTGTGAGTTTTGACAATAGATAGCGGTAGACTCGTGACTGTAAGCTTGTATTAGTCTTTGACTGTAACCTTGTAACTGTGAACTTATTGCAACAGTATCTTAAGGTGACAGTTAGCTGTAACTGTGACTTTGAAAAGAAAACTCTGACTGGTAGCTAACAATACTAAACTTATGTAAATACTACTGTAAGCTATTACAGTAAAGTTATGAGAGTAAGAATATGAACTGTTTAGAATAAAATACGTTTAAGCATAGAATAATAAGATTAATGCAAGGTTTTAATACATCATAATCAATGTTTAAGCATGATTTGGGATTATCAAAACAGGTGATTCCAACAGAAATGTTATTTTCTGTTTCTAAATGATATACTTTTCACTTTTTATTGAAAATGTTAAAGGAATATTTTTCTCTATTCCATCACAAATGAAATTTCAATTTGTTCTGACCACTATGTTATTTCAAATTTCATTTACCATTTTTCAAATTTATTTTCTAATAAAATGTTATCCATAAAATTATTTGTATTTTTTTTTAAATTTGATTTCAAAATGGAAAAGTAATTTTCCTCAAGAAATATTTTAGTGGTGTTTTAAAAACATTTCTTAACTCCAATGACATCATTTTATGTCACTTTTTATATGATAGGGATACGTTACCATTATTCCATCCTTATTATTTATATTTATGGTATATTGATATGATATTGTATTTATTTGGATACCCATTTCATTTCCTTGGGATATATTGTGATGAATGCTGAATGTGTTATTAACTATTACCATACATATGTATAGATTTCATTATGTGTTGATAGTTTTTAAATTATATATCCATAAAATTAAATTATTAAACCATTATATATTATGATATAATAATGGGAAATTAGTTAATGTGCTCAATCCACTATAGGATATAGGTAGGTATGCCTGATCTACTATGAGAAATATGGGGTGATGCCTTATCATTTATGGTAAGGGAAATATTTGATGATTCTATATCCACTATGATGTAATGGTCCTAGTAGTTAACCTTGAAATATGAAGTTGTTTATAATGTTATGAGTGTTATACAATTCCTATTATGTGTTCTTATGAATATGTTCTGAACATATGGTTCATTATTGATTTATGATGATTCCTCAATCTTATGATTTATGAATTTTGAAATGATAAATTTTTATTCCATTAATCATGTTTATGATGTATGATATATTGGGTTCATGATTTATATTTTATGATCATGAACTCATACGAGTAGTAATATCTTGAACATTCATATGATAGTTGATTGATATCACTCATGATTATCATTACTAAGCATCTGACATAAAACATTCTTATAGTTCCCTTCCATAGATTATATAGAATGGTTTCAAGAATGACATGTAAAAAATGATTCAATTCATATGAAATTTATGAAAGATGATAAATAGTATACGTAAATAATACATTTATATATTTACTCTCTAACGACACTAAACCATTTCATTCCTCTCATGGATTGTAATGTTTTGAATTATATATTCATATAAAATGATACAATTTTTGTGAATAATCGTCTAGGGTCACCTTAGTTGATATCAAATCAAAGTTTAGTAATTCATTAGGTATTTTAATTTGAGAAATTTAGTAAAAATCCTATGTATATGTATAATTATAAGTTAACTTCTTAATTGAATGATAAGGTATATATTATGTGGGTTTCTTAATAATAAATCCCTATCATTGTACAAAAATTCGACATTGTTTCAATGTAGATTCATATATGGGTAATAACCCTAAAATGAGTTTTCATGTATATCTTCTCATTCATTCAATTCAGGGTGAATGTTCCCTTTATACGAACATAGGTGGACACTCCTATGGGATATTTTAGTCAATGGATATAACCCAAAGGAACCTTTTTCAAGAGTGAATTTTATAGATAATGTAATACATTTCCTCTTGAACAAAAAATCAATAAGAGATATAATAAATAATATTTTTTCTATTCATAGGAAACAATCATAAGACATTAATCATGTTACGTTCCCAAAAAATAAAATGTGGGAACAAAAAATTGTTCAGTTTTTTATGATGAAAAATGCACCTTTATTTAGTGGGTGTTCTGATCCACTAGTGTATGAGTGATGGTATGACACCATTGATGACATATATTATATTATCTTTCATTCGGTCCATGAAATTTTTTCTAAGATGTTTATAAATTTAAAGGTAAATCTAATTAATGAAGAAATCTTATTAAGAATGTGAGGGAAGATGAAGAAATTTTATTTATTAAATGGGATGATCTAATGAGGAAATTTTTAAGTATGTAATTAAATCATATTCTATATATAAAAATGGAGAAGTAATTCTTTGAACATAAGAAGAACGATTAGGAATCCATATGTATATATGAGGTGCATCAAAAAAATAATTCCAATGTATTCTTCTCATTTAATTATTAGACCTGAACGAAAAAGTGATTTATTCCTTAGTGGATTAAAATAAAGTCCTTAAAAGACATTATCTGTAATAGATTTCAGTAGGTATGAATAAATCATCTAATTTGCTATCAAGGAAGAAATTAAAATTATAGATTTCCATCATTCCCATAGATTTAATAATAAAAAGAGGTTCGAGTATCATCAAAACATGAATAAATCAAACAGGGTAATGAAATTGAACTAATGTACATTCTAATATTTTTTGAACAAACATCATATGAATTGCTTTTTTAGAATTTTGAATTTCTTTTAATATTGAATTACGGTCCATAATGCCAATGAATGCTGGAAGGTGATGGATACGATGTTTAATGAAATAGTTTAAAAGAATATAAAAAGTAATACAACACTCACACTCAAATTCTTCAAATGTAGTGAGGATGATACATATACAAACCAATTCACAAATTTGATGGTGTATGATGATAATCAGTTTTAAAAAATACTATATCACAATTACATAGGTAAATAACATCTGATCACAACTACTAAAGTGGGTGATGATAATGATGTTGTAAAAAGTACACCTATGAACCAATATAGAATAGATAATGTATTATTTGATTATATATCTATACACTATTTTATATAAAAGGAATTTTCACTATCTATTAAATTATAACCTTAATGATTTTTTATTTATTTCTTATTGAAATATTATAAGGGCATGATGGACAAAAATTAAGTCTTTGGTTCATCAATGATTGAATTTTCTAGGTATATTCTTCCTATAAATCATTATATTCTCCCTTTATTTTTTTGAATGTTATTCTATTAATTGAATGGATTTTTTATATAACACCAATATCAATTACTGTGGAAGGAAATTCACATTTCTCATTCCTAATGATCATATGATCATTTTTGATTGTAGGGATGAATATGAACTTACATGGGAAATTAATTATATCTTGTGAGCATTAATTACTATATACAAGGGGTATCTATCTTAGATGGTTGGGGATAAACATAACATTGAAGAAATTTCCTTTGTATAAGAGATTAATGATTTCTTCCTTGAAGAGTTTCTTAGTCATCCTCTAAAACATTATTTATAGTTTTTAATATAACATCTACATGGTGATACACCAATTTCAAATTCTCTTTATAGAATGGTCCCAATATAGATGTAAGAATTGGAGAAGAAACTCCAAGGGAACTATTATAATGGATTTATACCCCTTAGTGCATCACCTTGGGGAAAACCTATTATTTTTTATAAGACTATATATGAGTCCACACATTTTTTCAATGATTATTCGGAAAATAAAAAAAACTCACTATCAAGAACAAGTATGATGTTTCCCATATCAATGTGTTTTCTGATCAATTATGAGTACCTCAATACATTTACAAAATTTAACATCATTCTATATATCATCAAATGGGAGTCATGGAGGAGGACATTCCTACATTGTATTTTTGTATGAGGTATGGGAATTATGATTTATAGTAATGCCATTATGAAATAATAATTCCCCAGATATCTTCATGGATTTAATGAATAGAGATGTTAAAAATTAACGTGAGTTGTTATTTGTAATATTTATAGATGAAATTATTATATATTCAATATTAAATGAAGAGAATGAATAGAAATCTAGAATTGAACTATAAACCCTATGTATGGGGAAGTTGTATGAAAAAATTAACCTAGTATGAATTTATGAATCAGAAACATTCATTAAAGGGTCATATAATCTTTAGTGGGGGTATATCCATAAACCCTTATAAAATAGAGGTTATTGATAAATATCATAAAGTAACCATGGTATCCAAAATTATTAATTTTCATAGTATAGTTGGATACTAGCAATGTTTTTTAAAACATTTCCCATGACTATCTAATCAATTAACCATGTTGAACTAGATGATGAAAAAGTTCATATGGACTGATGAATGTGTGGATAATTTTATGTAACTAAAGTGAAAGTTGGTCACTACAAATATTCTCACACTACCCATTAGTGGTGAAAGGTTTGTGATATATAGTGATGTATTAAAAAAGGGATTGGTATGTATCATCATTTAGAACGATATGTCGATAACATATTCCACACACCAATTATTAATATACGAAAAATGATATCCAACTAATTATAAAGATATTGAGGTAGAAATATTTTTTATTGAAGACATGGAGGTGTTATATTTATGGGGAATGGTGTAAAAGATATATAGATCATAAATGTTTTATGTATATATTCACATAGAAAGAGTTGAATATGAACATTAAACGAATAATATAATTGATTAATTATTATGACTACTCAATACATTATCTCCTTGGGATGTCAAACAATGTTGGTGATGAAATATGTTGGAGGGAAAATTCTAGATTTTCTATGATGAGAATTGAAAGAGATTAGATACTTAGTGATTTTTAGAAAATGGTAATTTAATTTAGTAGGAAAGGGGATTAATCATTTCTTTCTCAAATGAATGTTCAACTATTAATCCATGTGATAATTAATGTGGAATATAAGCAAGATGTTTTATTTTTTAAGAAAGGGAAGAATCTTCCAAAGTTAAACCGTGATTGTGATTAAATTATATGTTTCAGAAATTGAGAATGTTTCCTTTTAATGTAACACCCGAGACTTTTATGTTATATAAATCATCAAAGGAATCTTTCACTTGCTTGGCTTTCTTTACACGAAATCGCGACCTTCCTTGATAGCTTGCGTCTTACGCAATGCTGAGTTTCACTAAACAACAATATGCTATTAAAATATTATTAAAACAAGCCATTATGAATAGTAAATACAACTTTTTGAAATTTTTATAATATTTTTTTTGAAAATTGACTTCATTTTTGGATTCGGAATATCGAAATTAGCCTAGGGTGAAATTTTGGTATTTTTTTGAAAACTTTCAATTTTTGATGAATAGTGAAACCACAAAGTGGTAGTTAAAAAACTGAATTTTTCATAAAACTTAATTTTACCGCTTCTGTGAGTGGAATTTCAAAAATCTGAGAGACACGGTTGATGTCAGTTAGTAAAATGTGGTTTAATGAGATGAAAATAATTTTTGGGGAATAGTAACTTTTTACTTTTATTTACCACGGTTAAAAGTAAATAGGGTAATTAAGGGTAAAAATGTTATTATTATTTCCCTAACACATGTCCTAATTGAGTTGGATAAGTGAAAATCGACCAAAAACAAGCTTAGGAATAAAATATGACCATTTAGGCCCACATGGATTATATTAGGACATTTATTATTAATTTATTTAAAGAAGGGTTAAAATAGTTAAAATCAATGTTTAATAACTAAATAATTTTTAATATAGGGTTTTACATAAGATAAATTCGACTATAAATATTCATTAGAAATATAAAAATATTTCCTACATAATGATATTTTATTTGTAATTTTTAGACTTTAAATAATTTAATTTATTTATGACACAATGATGATGTAGTAATTATCTTATTAATGAAATATTGACATAATTGATGTTATAAATACCCAAATAAATACAATATGAGACTTTTTATGAATTAAACTAATTTTATAGGTTAATATGACATGTTATTATTGATTTAATAAATTTTTTTCGAACTAATCATTCTTGTATGATTTTCACAAAAATCAATTACTAAATAGTGTCAAAATTGACATAAAATAGTTTCTAAAACAAATATTATATTATTAATTGGTATTTTATTCCTAAAAATCTGAGGTTCTGAAAAATGACTTAGATAATGTTATATATATTAATAATAAACAACTTGGGGTTCTTTTGTCTCCTTATAGTATGTTTATTAACCTTATAGTATAAGAACACAAGAAGACACGGTAAAAGTAAAATTATTTAACATAATGTTAAATCTAAATGATAAGGTTAAAATAGGAACTTAAACATGTATAAATTCTATTGGATGAGATTATTTCGACCCATCCCCACCTTAGATTAGAAATAAATCAATTTGGAGCTATTTAAAACCGATCTTGACTTTATAATAAAATACTATTTTTAATTTTTCCGAAGGATCCCCTCTCCTCCCTTATAAAAGGGCACCTCCTCCCCTCTTACTCACACCACATTGAGCCTTCAAGATCGTCCAAACCCTACCAATTTCTCCTCTCCACTTCCCCAGAGACATCCTAGAGGTCCTGGTCTTCTTCAAAGACCAATTTTAGTGCCCTAAAAGGAGGTCTCAAATAAGCACTTCAAAGAAGAGGTAATATCCGTTATCGATTCTTTCATCTTTATTTATTCTTCCACTTCTTCTTCTTTAGTTGTTTCTTTATGAAGTAATAACATCAGTATCACTCATATACTGATATTTTATTATATGTATGAAACAACCCTATTTCACCATCTATTCATCCTACGGAAAATGAAATCACCGCATGTGCGTACGTACGGAATACCGTCTCCACGCTGTGATGTAATCTATTTTCCACCACCACATTACTTGGATGGGTATAATGGTGTAAATAATGAATATATATGATTATTGTGAAGTGATATTGATTCTTAAATTGTATACATACACTCCTATACAATTCCACGATCATAGGGACGATATCATCACTCGCGTGTACGTACGGAATATCGTCTCCACGATGTGATGTGACTCATTATACATGATCTTCATTGCATAATGATTATATAAATGAATTGAATGAATTAATATGATATATATTACACTAATACCATTCTGGAAATGAGGTATCTATAACCTAAAAAGAAGGATAATAATTTATTCGACAAAATACGCATAAGAACAAAAAGTAATAAACACCCGAATAAAAATGTAGTAATGAAATATTAATAATAAAAAGCTAAGAATATGACCATATATGATATAATAAAATTAAATATGATTCTGGAATAATTCAATAACTTTATTTAAATCATTATACAGGAGGTTCGGAAACTTACGAAGCAAATCAGACCTAAGATAAGGGAAAATCTCACAATCTCAATTTTTATCCGAGATTTTTTATACTTCAGAATTTTCTGGGGAATATTTATCATCCACATCCATGTTTCCTCAATATATAATATTTATATCCTTATACAATAATTTATATCAAATTTTACCCTTCGGTGAGTTTTTAGTAAAAGATATGAAAGAAATCTTTTGTCGTTTTTCGTACGAGGTACTTTTTGACTTTTCCGGCAAAAGTAAGAGAAGAATGTTTTTTTAACAGATACCGCATGAATGGATTTTTAAAACATTATTTCCAAGAAGATTAATTTAAAAGTTTTCAAGTTTATTTTTAATCAACTTATTTTAGTTCAGAATTGTATGACATGTTATGAAATGAAAAGTGTTTTTGATGTAGAAAGGATATTTTCCTAAAGAATGGAGTTCAAGTGTTTTATCAAAATTATTTTCCATCTAAGATAATATAGGGTTATGTTTTGATCCCTATTATTACATTGATTTGATTATGTTGTTATGGAAATATTTTTATGAATTTCTTTATCTTATAATAATTGTTTTATGATGTCACGATGTTTAAGATTCCCATTTTTATTACATGGGTTATGCTATGATGTATGGTTTATGATTTTGTGGCACACATAAAAATGGTATCATTATGAGATGGGTGGGACCTATATCTCCCTCCAATGCATTGGATAAAGATTTTATATCTCATGAGATAGACATGGCTAGTATGGCAGGTAAAACCGATTCAGTGAAACAGGACTGAAACGTGGAGTGAACTCGGTTCATAAATAGACTTTGTCCACTAAGATAGTATTGGCAATGATGTTGACTAATAATAAATGATTCTCTATGATTATGTGTGTATGCCACAAATTTTTATGTTTTATGTTATGATTATTGGGATTACATTTCAATACTATGATTTATCCCATGTTATGAAATTATGATTTCTTTTGCAGGTTAAGATTTCCAAAAGTTATGTTCATATGTATATGATGTGATTTATTTATCTTTTGTTTACCCTTACTGAGCATTTGTGCTCACCCTTTTGTATGTTTGCTTTCCCCAGGCCAGGAAGAAGGTTATTAAGTAAGATATGTCAAAAGGGACTATAGATATGATGAAATAAATGGGAGACAGTTTAGACGCTTTATGAACTCGTTTTTTATGTTTCCCAGTTTCTAAAGACACTATACCTAAACTGCCCTTTCATGGTTTTGTTATATTTTGTAATAAGTGTGCTTCAATTCTGAAGTAATAACAATGTATGTAAAGTATGGGTCGTTATAGTTGGTATCAGAGGAAAGTTATTGTCAACCTATGGAAACTAGGATGTGAAAGCCTTAGTAAGAACCCTAAGGATAAGTATAAGCGTATAACAATATCTTGGTGTTTTAGAAATGGCCATGAATAACCTAGGATAAGACCTTAAGTGTGAAATTTCATTCTTGATTATGTGTTTTTCCTATTATAATTAGTGCTGCTCACACTATTATTCTTGGTTTTAGTCAATGGCTGGAACCCGAAGGAACCGTGTTAATACAGAATGTGATGGGCCAGGAAATGATTCTCCCCCTGAGCAACCAAATGTTATGGGTGCTGGAATGCAAAATCTTGTAGCCATGCTCAAACAACTATCTCAAGCTATGAATCAAGAAGTACTTACAAAAGAGCAATGGAAGGAGCAACATTCTGTTGAATCCTTCGTGAGACAGCATCCACCTTCATTCAGTGGGTCTATTGATCCATTAGTTGTTGAACAATGGATTAGTACTACTGAAAAGATATTTTCAGTTCTTCAATGTTCTGAACATGATAAAGTCATAGTAGCAGTGTATCGTTTGGAAGGTGATGTTGATCAATGGTGGAATCATATCAAGAATATGAGGCAAAGAGATGAAATTGAGTCCATGGAATGGGACGAGTTCAAGATATTATTTTTCAATAAGTACTTCCCTCGTATTCACCGAAAAAAGATGGAGAAAGAGTTTCTTGAACAGAAGAAAAAGGATGATGAATCTGATGGTACCTATGAAGAAAATTTTACAAGACTTTCAAGGTACACTTCCGGTATTATTATCCAACCTAAGAGTAAGATCGATCGATTCTATAGTGGCTTAAAACCAAGTCTTCGAAGGGCGTTAGCCATAAGGGAATTCAATAGCTACGAGGAAATCGTTCGATGTGCTCTCAAAGTTGAGATGGAGATTGGAGTAACCCATCAGTTATATGGGTTTGATAAAAATAGGAAAATGGAATTCAAAGGAAAATATAAAGAGCACACTAAAAAGAAGATGAGCTTTCACTTATGCTCAATGTGTGGAAAGAAACATGGGGGGAGTTGTCTTAAAGGGAAAAGTAAATGTTTCAAATGTGGAAAGGAAGGTCATAGGGCATTTGAATGCTGTAATGATGGGATGAAGATGTCTAAAGATGAAAAAAGTGGAAGGGATACAAAGAATGAACCTACTACACATCAATGTTTCAAGTGCAAGGAAATGGGGCATTATGCCAATCAATGACCGAATCCAAGGGTTGATGATGATGGTCGACGTCAACAAACTCTTAAGGCTAAAGACAAAGGAAAGTCACATGCAACTTCTATCAGTGATGTAGAGTGCGATAACGATGTGGTGAAAGGTACACTTACCATCCAATCTAAAGTATCAAATGTTTTACATGATTCTGGATCCACCCACTCTTTTATTTCTGAATAATTTTCTAAGGATATCACTGTATTACCTCAACAATTAGAGGTTGAGTTAGCTGTGACAACCCCTAATGGCACAACAGTCACATCAAAAGTTTATAATTATTCTCCAATTGATGTTTTTGGGAAAGTGCTTCTGGAAAATCTTGTGATCCTTCCTATAGTGGAATTTGATGTGATTCTTGGCATGGATTGTCTTTCTCTACATGGAGCTCATATCAATTTCCAAAGAAGGGAAGTCACATTTCATATTCTAGATCAATCTATGACCATCTATCTATGAAAGGATGAACATAACCTTCTAGTGGAAATTTCTTCCATCTTATGGGTCTTGATTCCACTAAATGAAGGTTATTTGTCTCAAATTTTTGGTGAGAAACTCATGATTAAGAATATGGCCTTTGTATGGGAGTTTGACGATGTCTTTACTGAGGAATTGCCAGGTCTTCCACCAAATCCTGAAGTTTAGTTTTCAATAGAACTCATACTGGGTGCTTTGCCTATTTCAAAGAAACCTTATAGAATGACCCCAATTGAGTTACTGGAATTGAAGAAGCAACTCCAAGAGAATCATGATAAGGGGTTCATACACCATAGTGCATCACCTTGGGGAGAACCTATTCTGTTTGTTAAGAAGAAATATGGATCAATGAGACTCTGCATTGATTATCGAGAACTTAACATGATCACTATCAAGAACAAATATCCTCTCCCACACATTGATGACCTATTTGACCAACTACGCAGAGCACAATACTTTTCCAAGATTGATCTTTGTTCAGGGTATCATCAATTATGGTTCAAAAGGGAGGATATACCAAAGACGACTTTCCATACAAGGTATAGACAATATGAATTTATAGTGATTCCATTTGGTCTTACTAATTCCCCTGTTATCTTCATGGATCTGATGAATATAGTCTTTAGAGACTATCTTTATCAGTTTGTGGTAGTCTTTATAGACGATATTCTTGTCTATTAAAATAGAAAGGAAGAACATGATGATCACTTGAGAATTATATTGAAGACCCTGATAAAGGAGAAGCTTTATGCCAAATTTACCAAGTGTGAATTTTGTCTTCAAAAAGTTTCATTTTTGGGACACATAATCTCAAAAGAGGGGATATCTATGGATCCAACAAAAACAGAGGTTACCAAAAGATGGTCGAGACCAACAACAGTAACTAAGATCTGAAGTTTTCTTGTTTTGGCTGGATATTATCGACGTTTTGTGAAAGATTTTTCATGATTATATAATCCACTCACCAAGTTAACTTGGAAAGGAGTTAAGTTTGTCTGGACTGAGGAATGTGAAATGAATTTCAAGGAGTTGGAAAGAAGGTTATCCAGTGCACTTGTGCTCACACTGCCTTGTAGTGGAGAAAGGTTTGTGATCTATAGTGATACATCCAAGAAGGGATTGGGGTGTGTTCATATGAAAAATGATATGGTGATAGCTTATGCCTCATGATAGTTGAGAATACATGAGCAAAATTACCCAACTCGTGATTTGGTGTTAGCTGTGGTAATCGTTGCATTAATGATTTGGAGGCATTATATTTATGGAGAAATATGTGACAATTATACTGATCATAAAAGTTTAAATTATATTTTCACACAAAAGGAGCTGAATATACACCAAAGAAGATGGTTGGAGCTGATTAAGGATTACGACTGCTCAATCTATTACCACCCTGGGAAAGCAAACAAGGTGGCAGATGCATTAAGTCAACAAGACCATGCCAGTTTATCCATGATGAGGATCAAAAAAGATCCAATATTTATGGATTTACAAAGGATGGATCTTGGAATTATAATGAAAGGGGAAAATCGTATATTTCTCAAATAAATGTTCAACCATCTATACATGTAAAGATTAATGAGGCACAGAAAGAAGATGTCGAGTTACAAAAGAAGGTGAGAAATATTCCTGAATTCAACCTTGATTGTGATGGGATAATAAAGTTCAGGAATAGGGTTTGTGTTCCTCCCATCCCCGAATTAAAGAAGGAGCCGCTAGATGGGGCTCATAGTTCTTCATTCTCTATTCATCCTGGAAGCATGAAGATGTATAGGGACCTGAAAGAGTAATTCTGGTGGGATGTCATGAAAAGAGATGTTTCTAAATATGTATCTTGATGCTTGGTTTGTCAGCAAGTTAAAGCTGAGAGACAGAAGTCTAAGGGGATGTTACAACCATTACCCATACCCGAATGGAAATGGGAAAACATCACTATGGACTTTGTCACCAGACTTCCTAAAACATCCAAAGGCAATAATGCTATCTGGGTCATAGTTGATCGTCTTACTATGTCTTCACACTTCATCGCTATTAGAGAGGATTTATCTCTGCATCAGCTTGCTAGGATATATGTGAAGGAAGTGGTAAGATTGCATGGAGTACCACTTTCTATTATATCTGATCGGGATCTGAGGTTTAGATCAATGTTCTGGCGAAGCCTTTTGCATACTCTGGATACAAATTTGAGTTTCAGTACTGCTTATCATCCTCAGACAGAAGGTCAGTCTGAGAGAACAATTAAAACTCTAGAAGATATGTTGAGAGCCTGCTCTATGGATTTCAAAGGTGGTTAAGATCAACACCAACATTTGGTGGAATTTTCTTATAATAATAGCTTTCACTCTAGTATTCAGATTCCTCCTTATAAATCTCTCTATGGAAAGAAATACAGGACTCCAACTTGCTGGGATGAAGTTGGGGAAAGAAAGCTATTAGGACCTGATCTTGTTGATGAGATGATAGAAAAGGTCCGATCTATTCAACAACACATAAGAGTAGCTCAGAGTCGACAGAAAAGTTATGCCGACAACCGAAGAAAATACCTAGAGTTTGAAGTGGGTGATAAAGTGTTCTTACGAATATCTCCCTGGAAGAGGGTCATGAGATTTGGAAAGAAGGGGAAGTTGAGCCCTAGATATATCGGTCCTTTTGAAATACTGGATCGTGTTGGGAAGGTAGCTTACCAATTGGCTCTTCCACCGAATCTCTCTCAAGTTCACGATGTTTTCCATGTATCTCTCCTAAGAAAGTACACACCTAATCCTTCACATGTACTCAGCTCAGAAGTTGTACCGCTGGAGAAAGATCTTTCTAATGAAGAATAGCCAATAGAGATTCTGGATTGTAGAGAAAAAGTCCTACGAAACAAGACCACTCGTTTGGTGAAAGTTTTATGGAGGAACCTCCAATTAGAAGAAGCTACATGGGTGCTTGAGGATATGATGAGGGAAAGGTATCCTCATCTGTTTGTTACAAAGTGACGAATTTTGAGGGCAAAATTCATTTTAAGGGGGGTAGAATGTAACACCTGAGACTTTTATGTTATATAAATCATCAAAGGAATCTTTCACTTGCTTGTCTTACTTTACACGAAATCGTGACCTTCCCCGATAGCTTGCGTCATACGCAATACCGAGTTTCACTAAACAGCGATATGATATTAAAATATTATTAAAACTAGCTGTTATGAATAGTAATAACCACTTTTTGAAATTTTTAATATTTTATTTTTCAAAATTGACTTCATTTTTGGATTTGGAATATCGAAATCAGCCTAGGGTGAAATTTTGGTATTTTTCTGAAAACTTTCAATTTTTGATGAATAGTGAAACCAGTAAGTGGTAGTTAAAAAACTAAATTTTTCATAAAACATAATTTTACTGCTTCTGTGTATGGAATTTCAAAAATCTGAGTGACACGGTTGATGTCAGTAAGTAAAATGTGGTTCAATGAGATGAAAATAATTTTTGGTGAATACTAACTTTTTACTTTTATTTACCACGGTTAAAAGTAAATAGGGTAATTAAGGGTAAAAATGTTATTATTATTTCCCTAACACATGTCCTAATTCTATTGGATAAGTGAAATTCGACCAAAAACAAACATAGGAATAAAATATGACAATTTAGGCCCACATGGATTAGATTAGGACTTTTATTATTAATTTATTTAAAGAAGGGTTAAAATAGTTAAAATCAATGTTTGATAACTAAATCATTTTTAATATTGGGTTATACATAAGATAAATTCGACTATAAATATTCATTATAAAGATAAAAAGATTTCCTACATAATGATATCTTTTTTGTAATTTTTAGACTTTATATAAGTTAATTTATTAATGACACAATGATGATGCAGTAATTATCTTATTAATGAAATATTGACATAATTGATGTTATAAATACCCAAATAAATATAATTTGAGACTTTTAATGAATTACACTAATTTTATAGGTTAATATGACTTTTTAGTATTGACTTAATTAACTTTGTTCGAACTAATCATTCTGTTATGATTTTAACAAAAATCAATTACTAAATATTGTCAAAATTGACATAAAATAGTTTTTTTTTAAATATTATTTTATTAATTGTTATTTTTTTCCTAAAAATATAAGGTTCGGCAAAATGACTTTTATAAGGTTATATATATTAATAATAAACAACATGGGGTTCGTTTTGCTGCATATTGTATGTTTATTAACCTTATAGTATAAGAACACAAGAAGACACGGTAAAAGTAAAATTATTTACCTTAATGTTAAATCTAAATGATAAGGTTAAAATAGGAACCTAAACTTGTATAAATTCTATTTTATGAGAGTATTTTGACCGATCCCCAACTTATATTCGAAAAAAATCAATTTGGAGCTATTTAAAACCGAACTTTACTTTATAATAAAATAATTATTTTAATTTTTCCAAAGGAGCCCCTCTCCTCCTTTATAAAAGGGCACCTCCTCCCCCTCTTCCTCACACCACATTGAGCCTTCAAGCTCGTCCAAACCCTACCAATTTCTCCTCTCCACTTTCCTAGAGACATCCTAGAGGTCCTGGTCTTCTTCAAAGACCAATTTTAGGGCCCTAAAAGGAGGTCTCAAAGAAGCACTTCAAAGAAGAGCTAATATCCATTACTGATTCTTTCATCTTTATTTCTTCTTCCACTTATTCTTAATTAGTTGCTTCATTATGAAGTAATAACATCAGCGTCACTCATATACTGATATGTTATTATAAGTATGAAACAACCATATTTCACCAACTATCCATCCTATGGAAAATGAATTCACCGCGCGTGCGTACGTACGGAATACCGTCTCCACGTCGTGGTGTAATCTATTTTCCACCACCACCTTACTTGGATGGGTATAATGGTGTAAATAATGAATATATATGATTATTGTGAAGTTATATTGATTCTTAAATAGTATAAATACACTCCAATAGAATTCCACGATCATAGGAATGATATCCTCACTCGTGCGTACGTACGGAATACCGTCTCCACGATTTGATGCGACTTGTACTACATGATCTTCATTGCATAATGATTATATAAATGAATTGAATGAATTAATATGATATATATTACACTAATACAATTCTGGAAATGAGGTATCTATAACCTAAAAAGAAGGATAAGAATTTATTCGACAAAACACGCATAAGAACAAAAAGTAATAAACACCCGAATAAACAAGTAATAATGAAATATTACTAATAAGAAGCTAATAATATGACCATATATGATATAATAAAAATACTTATGATTCTGGAATAAGTCAATAACATTATTTAAATCAATATACAGGAGGTTTGGACACTTACGAAGCAAATTGGACCTAAGGTAAGGGAAAATCTCGCAATCTCAATTTTTATCCGAGATTGTTTATATACTTCAGAATTTACTGGGGAATATTTATCATCCACATCCATGTTTCCTCAATATGAAATATCTATATCCTTATACAATATTTTATATCCAATTTTAACCTTCGGTGAGTTTTTAGTAAAATATATGAATGAAATATTTTGTCTTTATTCGTACGAGGTACTTTTTGACTTTATCGGCAAAAGTACGAGGAGAATGTTTTTTTAACTTATACGGCATGAATGGATTTTTAAAACATTATTTCCACGAATCTTCCTTTAAAAGTTTTCAAGTTTATTTTTAATCAACTTCTTTTAGTTTATAATTTTATGACATGTTAAGAAATGAAAAGTGTTTTTGAAGTAGAACGGATATTTTCCTCAAGAATGGAGTTCGAGTGTTTTATAAAAATTATTTTACATCTAAGAAAATATAGGGTTCTGTTTCAATTCCTATTATTACATTGATTTGATTATGTTGTGAGATAAATATTTTTATGAATTCCTTTATCTTAAATGAATTTCTTTATGATGTCACGATGTTTAAGATTCCCATTTTTATTACATGGGTTATGCTATGATGTATGGTTTATGATTTTGTGGCACGCATAATAATGGTAACATTATGAGATGTGTGGGACCTATATCTCCCTCCAATGAATTGGGTAAAGATTTTATATCTCATGAGATAGACATGGTTGGAATGGTAGGTTAAACTGGTTCAGTGAAATAGGACTGAAACGAGGAGTGAAATCAGTTCAGAAATGGACTTTGTCCACTAAGATAGTCTTAGAAATGAGTCCTGACTAATAAGAAATGATTCTCTATGATTATGTGTGTATGACACAATGTTTAATGTTTCACGTTATGATTATTGGGATTAAATTTCACTACTATAATTTATCCCATGTTATGAAATTATGATTTATTTTACAGGTTAATATTTCCAAAAGTTATGTTCTTCTATATATGATGTGATTGATATTTCTTTTGTTTATCCTTACTAAGAATTTGAGCTCACCATTTTGTATGTTTTCTTTCCCCAGGTTAGGAAGAAGGTTATTAAGTAAGATAAGTCAAAAGGGACTATAGATATGATGAAATAAATGGGAGACAGTGTAGACGCTTTATGAACCAGTTGTTTATGTTTCCCAGTTTCAAAAAACGCTATACCTATACGGTCTTTTCCTGGTTTTGTTATCTATTGTAATAAGTGTGCTTCAATTCTGAAGTAATAACAATGTATGTAAAGTATGGGTCGTTATAGTTAATACAAGATTTAAAAAGGAACTGTTAGATGAAGCTCACAATTCATCATTCTATATTCATCATGCATTCATGAAAATTTATATATATCTAAAAAATAAATCTAGTGGGAAAACATGAAATGGGGTATTATAGTTTTGGTATCACAATTCTTATAACGTTATTATGTAAGTCCAAGAGAGATAATTATGTGGGGATGTTACAACCATTACCCATACCATATTGGAAATAAGAAAACAATACAATTTATTTTTTATTTGGACACACAAAAACTTCTAAAAGGAAAAATGTTACCTAGTTTTTAGTCAACCAAATTTTTATTTAAAAATAATAAATTTCCAAAATATAATATTTATTTCTTATTCATATTTTCAATATATAAATTATCTCAGTGATGATATTTCATGGAGTACTAGTCTCAATTTTATTTGATCAAGATACAAGGCCTACCTTGATATTTTGAATATGTTTGAGTAGGATATTAATATAGAGTTGAGGTTTGGTACTTCAAATCATCATTAGGTAGATGATCAGTCCTAAATGACCATTCAACCCCTAGAGGATACGTTGAGATCATTTTTGATGGATTATAAAGGTTGTTGGGATCAACATCTTTCTATTATTGAATTTTCTATTTTACATTAGTTTTAAATGAAGAATTTAGATGTATCCGTTTGGAGCCATTTATATTTGGAATAGTATAACTAAAATGTATTGGGAAGAATTGGGAGAAAGAAATCTATTGGGACTTGATCTTGATGAGGATATGAAAAAGAATATTAGGTCCATTAGACATCACATAAGGTCAAATCAGAGCCAAAAAAAGTTATGTTAAAAACATTTAGTGATATGTAGATTTCAAATTTTGTGGAACTGTATTTCTATGAATATCACTATGGAAAAAACGTTATCAATCTTATAATAGATAGAAATTTGAGCCCAATATATATAGTTACCTTTGATATTATTGATCTCATCATGATGTAACCTTATTGTTTTTTCACATCTTCTTAGTCTCTCTCATATTAATTATGGGTTCCATGTATCTCTCCAATGAAGTACATTCTGGATCCTTCACATGTACTAAACATAGAGGTCATACAATGAGATCAACTACTATCTTATAAGGAATAACTAGTGGATATTTTAGATCTTAGAGAGAATGTAATACGATACAAGACCACACACCTAGTAAAGTATTGGTGGAAGACCATAAATTAGAGGAAGAGAGGTGGGAAAATGTGGATGTAGTGAGGAATAAGTATCCGTTGATGATTATATTAGAGTGATATAATTTCAAAGGAGAATTTATTATTAGGTGTAGAATGTAGTACCTAGAGATTTTATGATATTGTTATATATGAAAACATTTTTCATCGTTGGTATCTCTCTTTACACGTAACAAGAAGTTTAAATGAAACACTTTATAATATGAAAATATATATGTATGATATTTATTGAGTAGCCATTAGATTAATGAATATTAATAAGGAAAATTAAATCATAAAAACATTATTTTATAAATATATATAAAATAAATTCATTGGTTATCAAAACGTTAGAAATGAAATTAAAATCAAGTGAAGGTCAATAGAGACATTTTTATGAAATTATTTTTTTATTCACACAATGTGTTTTTTTAAAAAAAATTGTATTAATATATTTTAATAAATTATTTCAATAAAATTAAGGATAATATATCCATTTAAATTTTTAAATATTCATCTAAAAATTTTTTCTATGAAAAAAATTAGAATAAATCCTATTTTTTATTCAAATATGCATTTTTCTAATAAATGTTTTGTTGCATTTGCACACAAGTCTTAAAATGAAATACTTCTATTCCTGGAAATTGTATCTTGGAAAATGGATCTTATATTTTGAATCAATATGATCATGTTTTGTAAATAGTTCTCTTTCATATATGGTTATTATGAATAGTATCCTTGGTAAAAAAATCACCTCAATATGGATAAAATGAGTAATACATGGTAAAAATTAGGGATAAGACTTTAATATTTCTGTAAAATTTATCTTCATCCTATTTTATGAGTGTATTTCTTATATTATAATATATTTATTGAAAATATTTCCACTTGGTTCATTTTTCCTTTGATTAGGACCTTAATAATATTTTAAGAAAATGATAAAAAAATATCACTCTCTTGACTTTAATATATATGTAATACTGTTTAATTTGGATAAAAGAGGTCATGTTTAGTTAGAAATTTTAATTTGAATGTTGAATAATTTTTTATCATGATAATTTATTAATAATTTTTATTATTTGAACAATAAACTAAATTTTTAGGAAGCACTAACACAATTTTTATTCAACGGATAGAAAGATTAAATAAATGATTTAAAAAATATGAAATATAATACAATTTTGGTGAATTATTTTGGTAAACGGTTTTTTAGATACATATTACAGAGTTTGGATGTTTTAAGGGTTTATATTCGAATTTCATAACTATTTAGAAGAATGTTTAGTCAATGTAAATAAATAGTTCAAAAAATTAAATTAATGATAATTTATAATAAATAAGAATTTTTTAATTGATTTAAAATTCATAAAAATCCCATATTTGAGGAAGTGAATTCTATATGGATTAAAATATAATAAATGGTCCATTTATGGGTCACTTTTCCTTTTATGGCATCATTAATGAACCTTAATGAGTCGAATCTTTTGATATTTTGTTAATAGTCAAAAGTGTTACTGGGGGTGGAGACAAAGGGAAAAGGGTTAAACTATCACATGTAATTGTTTCAGTATTATTTTATTATTGGATTTAGACCTATCATTATCCTATAATTTAAATATAAAAATTAGTATCCACTTTATTATAAAAATTAATTTGTATTAATTTAAAACTTTATGTAATTCCAAGACTGTTCATCTCCTCAATTTTAAAAGAGAACCTCTTATCATCTCAAACTCACACCTTATTCCCATTATATCATTGAAGATGCATAAAATAATTCTTTCCTATATTTAACCCCCATGTCATGTATCTTATGTCATTTCCATTATACAATCCTTTAAAGTCTTAAGTTGTAAGCCATAAGAGGATTCTCAATGAATAGGTATCACACTAAATTGAGTACCATAAAATATAATTATTCTTTAACCACTTATAAATTTATAGAATACAATAAAAATTAATTGATTAATTTTCTTAGATATTTTTAATTTTTATTTTTATTATGAAACAACCACTAACCACCTTCTTTTAATCATATGGGAATCAAATTGCTCGCACGTACTTGTAGACTACCGCATCCACGAAGCGAAGCATTTCATTTTTCATCAACACTTCACACTGATGGTTATAATGATGAACTTAATTAATATAGATGATATATATTATTTTATTATGTTCATTGAAGTGTGAATTATTATTTTCCATTCTTTATTTTCATCTACACAAAAATCGAAACATCAATTATGCGTATGTTTAGTCTATCATTCTCTAGAAGTGATATAATTCATTTTTCATAATATCCTTGTAGTGATAAAAGTATATATAACTATTACATGTGATAAAAAATAAAATTTTATAATTATAGGGATAATTAACCTATGATTAAGTTAAAATAACCAATACTCCAGAACAGAAACATTAATGAAGAAAATAGTTGTTATCACCCAGAATAGTGATCTAAAAAATATATTATTAAGTGCGTGACAATATGTAATTTTTAAATCATATACGATTTTATATATATGATTAAGTTTATATAATACTAGTATAATAATTTTTATTTATTGTACAATAGGATTGAATGTGTACGAAGAAATATACGACTTTAGATATGGGATTTATGTTACAATTCTATTTTAATCTATATTATTTATCATTGAATTTTTATTTTTAAAATTATACAATATAAATATCATAAATCACATTAATTTTTATTTTATGAATTTTAGTAAATTTGTTTTTATGTTAGGGTATCATTTCAATATATTTGGTATTAAAAATAGTCAAAAAAAAAACAAATTAATAGATGATGGCCTTATTTCTTCTATTCTAGTCAGTAATCATTTTCTTCAATGTCAATGTTTTCATTAAAATAGTTACATGAATGTTTTAATAATCCCTTATGACTTTATAAAATAGTTATTACCCATGTATACATTTCTAATAGAAATATATTGAATATTTTTGTGATTTTTCAAACAATATTCTTTTAAATTTTTATGAAAAATGTGAAAGGAATCTGTAATTTAATGATTAAAACATGAAAATAATTTCCATCCATCATGTCCAATCAATGCATTGAATATTATTTTTTAAGTTTCCAATTTTATTTTTATATAAATCTTTCCCATATTTTTTTATATATTTTTTATTTTATAAATGTGATTTTTAAATGAAAAGGATATTTTCTTGAAGAAATATTCCAATGATCTTTTAATGGAATTTTTAATAAATTAAAAAATCCATTGATGTTAACTATAATTTATTAAGGATATTATCTATTTATAAAATCCTTATTCATTCTCTGAGTGATTTATAATCATGATTTTGAAATTATTATTTATCCCAATTACATTCCAAATGTTATTTTATTATGATATGGTGAATGTTTTATGATCATTTAGAAAACATATGTATTATCTTCACTATGTGATGGGTGGGTCTTGAATTATATTACCCTACAATGTATTTGATACATATTTAAATCTCATGTGATAATGATAGAAAACATTTTTATGTACTAGATTCACAATTGAAAATAGGTATGGATTCTTGATCCACTATGGAAAAAATGTGGTGATTCCTGATCTCTTATGGTATATAAAACAAGTTTTGATGCATGGTCCACTATGAAATGACTATCTCTCTATTTAGCCTTGAAAATTGATATTATTTTTATACATATGATGGTTCCACACATTTTATGACTTTTTCTTATGATAATAATTTTGACTTGTAGTTTAGGATATATTTATAATGATTCCCCACTCTTATGTATTTTGAAATGATAATGGTTTATTCCATGAATCGTATTTACTATCTATTATAGATTTGGGATGAAAATTTTAAATTATGATCATGATATCAAACCATTATTATCATCTCAT
This sequence comes from Viscum album, assembly GCA_963277665.1. Taxonomy (NCBI): domain Eukaryota; kingdom Viridiplantae; phylum Streptophyta; class Magnoliopsida; order Santalales; family Viscaceae; genus Viscum; species Viscum album. Next base: position 1,229,217,328 of record OY728133.1, on the reverse strand, counting down.
TAATAAATATAGTATTAATTTTATAACTCCATGGATTACCCTTATCAAGAATTTTAGGTCACCCTATCTTATTATTCATTTCCACAGGTTATGAATAAAGGGTTTATGTTGGGAATGTCTAGGAAGTTACTAGTGGGGAGAACTTTATGTACATAAATAAGTTGTATATGTATCTAGTCTCCAAATACACTAAACTGTTATGGTTTTATTGGGTATTGTAATATTATGTATGGAACATTCATATAATATTGTGAAGGCCTGTGTCTTCGGGATATTGAAAGCTGATAAAAAATTTAAAATTTTGTTATCAGGTTATCATGAGGGGTATAATGGTCATTTTATTATAGTAGAAGGTCTCACATAAAATATTTTACCTATCCATTGGTCAAAAAATTGGGTTTTTACCTTAGTATCATAGTTTGATGGAATTCAGAGTAGTTTGAGTTTTGGCCAAATATTTAATATTTAAGTTGTTAGACATTAAATTAGTAAGGTGTTTTTGGGAGACTATATCTTATCAATAGAGTGTAAGATTTATATTATCACTTCACAATTGAGTTTGAAATGGGGTTATTTCTAGGGAGATATAAACTCACTTCAAGTTCTCGGACTCGGGATGGGTGAGAAATGGGTAATTGATTAATTAATTTAATTAATTAAAATAGTATCCCCCTTTTTCAGTTCCAACACACAAATGAAGATTGGAGGGACTCCTGATGGCCTTATTTAAGGGTGAGAAGAGTAATATTCTATTATACATCATCCTTGGCCTATATCGGGACCAGATCGAGGTGAAAAAACTTTTGGGATGATATTAGGACATGAAGCTTTGGTGTTTACAGCATGATGTAGGACAGTTTTAATTTGTATGATCCAAATCCAGATAGATTAGTTTATTAAGTGTTACTGAATTTTAATGGTTTCTAGAGACCCCATGAGGGTTGATATGTGCTTGTTCGGGGAATATTTTGGTTTCTGGGGAGTTGGAGTAATTTCTTGTTTAGAAATCCTAACAATAAAGCATGTGGTTTTATGAACACGTGCCAGGTTTGTTTTCCTATTCTTGGAAGATGGAATTTTCATAAGTACACTTTTATACTCTGAGTATATTCCATGTTTTGGTACATGGAAGTGTGTCTGTATATGTGAAAAAAACACAGAAATACAATATACGGAATGTATATATCATGTACTTTATGTACACACCGTGTAATATTACACAAGAAAACCCCATTTTAGTCAGATCTATTCACCTGATTTGGGCCTTCGGGCCCCCTATTTGGGCCTACAGGTCTTATGGGCCTTCGGGTCATCAATGGACATTGGGCCATAGGGACTTCGGTCCACGAAGACCATAGAGTAGAACAGTTCCACAGAACATGCCCCAGATGTGGATCATAGCAACAAGAGTAGCAACCAACCGATGTAGAGATAACCAAATTGGATGAATGAGAGGGTATGGTAGCTGCCATGGGGACCAGGCACCGTGCATCTTTTTACAGGGCAAGGCTAGGCGATTAGCAATGCAAGGTGGGGAGCTAGGTGATCAATGACACAGAAGCTGGGGAGGAGAAGTTCTATTGGGTTGGGCCTATGGTTCATGTAATGGGCATGGTATGCCTCTAGGCCTTCAGGTCATGTATTACGGGTTAGTTGGGCCTTGTTCCTTGGGCCTATGGGTCATGTATAGGTTCCCCTTCAACCCTTATGTGGGATATTATAAATAACAAAATAAAAATGAAGTCCTTCAGTCCATTTAGGTATTAACAGATATCTAACCTATCTGGCCACATGATTCCATGATCTATAGTATATGAATTATTTCTAATATTTAACACCTAAAGGGGATGACCGTCTTGTCATCATGAAGTGTTATTATGGGGTGGACCTTCATAGATGGTCTTAAGATGGTGAGGAATAACATAATAGCATGATTTCTATGTTCATGGATAATTTTTTTGTGGTATACACTAGGGAGGATCTTCATGGAAGATTGCTGTAAGGGGGGGGGGCTTTCTGAAATTATATGTCCCTATGAAGAGGTACTATGCAGTGACAACTACCATGGTAAGGAACACCATCATATAATAATTCTTGATTGTATATAAAATTTCTACAATGTATAAATTGGGGATGACTATAAGAGAAAATGACAAAAAGGGGAGGAACTTCTTTATGAAATAAGATTTTACTTCTGGGAAGACTGTTAAAATTATCCTTCCTTATTGGGGACTTCCATCACAGATCGATGTCTCCCTATAGGTAGAAATTATACAATGTATTCCCTTGGGAGTAAACTCATGGATGATGAATTCAAGGGGTGAACTTTCTGTTAAAATAAGGTATAACTTTGGGAAGGACCTTCAAAGGACATACTACCATGGAAAATACTCCCATAATCGCTTGATTCCTAACTATAGGGTGAATTTCTATAGTATATACCCTACGGATAACCTTAAGGGAGGTTGAAAAAAAGGAGATGACATTCATTCTGAATAAGATGTTATTGTAGGTAGGACCATTTCAATGCATAATAAAATATAGAGGACTACCATCATATCTTGATGCCTAAATGAATTGAAATTTTACCAACTATATACCCAAGGGAGGACCATTAGGGAGGAAAACATTAAGGGGAGTACCTTCTTGCTGAATTGCGATCTCCTTGTGAGGAAGACCTTTGAAACACATGATACCATTGAGAGGGCTACCATCATATATTGTTGACCATATCTAGGGTAATTTTATACAATATATACCATGGGTAGGAACATCAGGGGGGATGACAGCAAGGGGGGGACCTTCTTTCAATTTGATCTTATAGTTATGAAGAGGGATACCATGTTTCTCATTATAAGATAATCTATCAAGATCAATCAGTTTGTGTCCATGAAGGATGTCTAAATGGTCGATGCTCCTAGGAGAACCTACTGAGCTACTGGAAACAATGTTGTAGGGAGGACCTTTACCACTAATAATTTCACATCTGTAATTTGGAAACAGATCAGCATGATCATTGTCCACCATTCAAAGGTTTATGAAGGAATCTTAAATTATAGATTCCATTTGAGTAGGTTTATTAATAAATTCTTCATTTTCCAATTTCCTTTGGCTTGAATTATTGTTGGTTTCTCTGTTGCGGGTGACTAGGGCTGCTCATTATTAGGGATGACCATCACATAAAGTTGTCTAGTCAAGTGTATCTTGTGGTTCTAATGAAATATGATGATGATATTCTTTAATTCTAGCATGGATATATCCCTGCCATAGAGTGGACTCTAAAGTGCACCAATGTCCCCTAGTCGGAATGGGTACATGAGACCATTCTTATTGTCCATTTATCACGTAATATTTCTGAATACCCACCTAGATGGGATCAGGAAATCATGTATACTAATGAGTGAACACCTCATTGTGTGGATGAGTCACCCCACTTTGGGAGGTGAGTTTGTAATCCCAACTCCTTGCTATTGTTGCAGATGTGATATCATCATGGAAAGTTTTTAGAATATGGTTAGGGATTAAAATATGATCCTCTGTCATTTATAAGATGTTTATAAGGATTTCTTGAGAGTGATTGAAAATATATTCCCATTTTGATGTGGGAGTAAGAATAAGTTCATGATCTTGTCCTCCATTTCCCACCAGTGGGTACTAATAGTTCTCTTGTTTGGGGGCATAGATTTGAGTCTTTACCTAATTTAAAGATAGAAAAAACCAATCAAAATCTTTTATTTCTATAGTAATTGAATGGTTGGATTCATACATGTGATAATGGATTTGCATCTTCTCATTGGTTGTGATCATATTTGACTGATTGACTTGATATGATTCTATAAGAATTTTTCAGTTCTGGATTTCCATTGTATTTGACTAGTGATATTCATATTTTTTGGAAGGGATATATATCTGCATGTAATTTTCCACCCTAATTGAATAATAGGATTAGGGTGAATTAGAATAAATTATCATATACTCATAGCTGGTTTCCACCATATTTGGATGATGAGTTTTATATTAATGGGAAAGGTTTTTTGTTTGCTCGTAATTTTCCAATGTATTTGATTTGAAGGCTTCATATGGATAAGTAGGAATTTGAATGGACTCGTGGAATGGTTCCACTCATGAATAAATAACTTCATGTTAATTAGTAGTAATATGTGTCGACCTATTATTGGCCTCTGTAGTTTCCCTGATGGCTTGGTGAGCAGTAGAAGGAATTTTGTTCTACTTGTAATTTTCTATCGTATTTGGCTGATAGGGTTGAAAATAGAGAGTAGGAAAAAATGTAATCCCATAGTGTGCTACTTCATTTTCATGGGGGGTTACATCATAATTAGTGAGGGGGATTTCCTATTGCTAATTATCTATTCATTTCCCTTTGTAGGGCCACCATGTGTACCGAGGTCCGTTTGACTTCAGTGGTGGCCACCTAGCAGTATCCCCTTTAAGGTGAGGATTGTAGGTCGTAGGGTATTAGCATTGGTGATTTTGAATTGGGGCCATTTGGGAGGACCCATTTTTTGTTTGGAGAATGTCATTGGTGTTGATTTTCTTCAACCTCTATGTGGAAAGAAAGGAACTCATTTTCATGCTCTGAGGATAGGATCCCAAAATGATTGGGAATGGCTTGTGGGTTTATCTGGTTATTGACCATTTAACATAACATGGTGGATGGATGGTGGGACTTCATGGACATGAAGACTTATTTAGTTTCCTCTATGATAGGGATATTATACTTATGGTTGTATTACCTAAATAATGCATTCAAAACCCTGTGTTGCAGAAATTGGGTGCTTGTGGGAGTCCTTGTTTTAGATGAGGATCTGGACAGTGCACTGTCTGAGGCACTTGATTTTGAGAGTTGTTGATATATCATTGGATTTAAGAGTTATATGAATATTTCCTAAAATATACATGATAAATAAGAACAATGAAACATAATCAATGTAGCATCTCATGACTAAATGAATAGTTGATGGCCTCTCTTGGATCCCTTTTATTTTTGGTTCAAAAAGTGTCTGAAATGTGGCACCACCACCACCTTGATTAATGATTGTCATTGGGATCACCATTTTTTCCCTCAAATAATCATTTTTGGCCCAAACGGTTTATTCCAAGGGGTTAAATGGTGTGAATTCATTGAAATTGGGTAAAAGGTTATTGCACTGTTTCCCACGAGCTTTTTTCATGGAGCCCGAAACTTCAAATAACTTTCATATCTAGGATTCATTGACCTTATTTCTAGAAAAATATGTCATTTTTTATCAACGCCAAGGAAACATAAAAACTCACCTTCCTTGAGAGGATGGTATGTTAAGATCATCATAACGTTTTGTGGGTAAATATTTCCTATTCCGAAAATCTCATTATGATTTAAGATATGTTGACAAGTCCTTTATTCATTCCTATATATGAAAATGTAGTTTACCGTAAATTAATGATAAATTATGAACAAGGCTGGGTAAAGAATAATATGTTTTTATTTTTTGTTGTCCTTTGATTGCACCCCTTTCTGTAAGGATTAAACATTATTTGGTCTTTTATTAATATGACACTAGTTTTAGTACACTTTTAAGGTTCTCTGTATTTCATTATCATCCAATGAGATAGATTATGTACTGATGTCAGGATCTGACCTATAATAAGTGATTTCTTTGTATCATTGGTAGAGTAATCACAACACCAGTAGTTCGGTGCCTCTTAACAGGTCCCAACACCTTTTAGGTGTTTTTTAAAGGGACCCAACCATGTAGTCTAATGTCATGTGGAAGGGACTCACAGGGGGAAGGTTCTTGGTCATGGTTGGCATGAGAGTTATACCATGGAGGCCCGAGGGACCTATGAGAGATATGGTCCCTTTGGTAGATATGACCCTAGTGAGGATGTGTCCTAGATAACTTTAGGCTAGATTTGGGTGATGGTTTTAGACTACAGGGAGGAATATTATATATCCCAACTAGTTGAGAACTAAATCCCATGTAGTTCGTGATTTTAGGTCTTCTGTATAAAATTGGACCAATTAAGAGGGAATTATTGGGTCCTACACTCAAAAGGGTTCCCATATGGTGATACATCATTGGAAATATGGTCCTTTGAAGTCTAAGGCATTGTTTCAGGGATAAAACATATAAGAGGCCCATTTGAGGTTTGATCTTGGGTCTTACATCTTTATAAAAGTCTCATTTGAGAAGATATGATTTGGTTTTATACTGTATAGGAATCCAATGTGAGGGCATATGATTTCTGGTTATACTATATGGGAATTCCATTTGAGGTTTGATATCGTGTAGTTATCATGATCATTAATAAAAACTTAGCCAATATGAGTCATGATCGGTATGAGAAAAAATGGGAAGAAGTATATTCGAAGATCCAATGATCCAGTCAGTCCATTGATAGAAAAGATGCAGAAGAAAATGAATTTAGATGGAGAGGGATCTGAGTGTTTCTGTATACTTTTCTATTTTGATATCCATGATAGGTACATTTGGTTATCAATCAAGCTATGTCCTGGGTAGAGGTGAAGAGGAGAAAAAGTGCCTCATCCCCTATGAAATTCTTGGGTCGTAACTCAGGAGTAGTTCTCTAAAATTATATAGAATAATTTTTACATTATTTATCTTACTTCTCATGAAATAAATTAAGCATTTATGATATATGTCTCTTACGATAATTCAAAAATAACCTTCGTACATCTAATGTCCTTTGAAGTATGTTTTTTCCACAAAAATAGTAATGGATGTTTCTTCCTATCATTTAATGATAATTTAATTAATTGGAATGATAATTGAATCCATCCCCATTAAGATCTCTGATCCTAGGCGGTGAAAATTTTCATTTATTCAATTATGTAATGAAATAAACAGTGACTTAAAGAATAAATATTACTTGTTTTATACATTAAAAAATTCCAATGACACAACTCCTTTCTAATGTATTATATATTTTCATTAGGAAGTTGTGTTTTTTGACATCTATTAGGAGGATTCACTACATTGAATCTATTAGTATATGGGGATAGATACCATAATGGTTCCTATTTTTGGTTTATAGTGGTAGTCTTTACTATATATGATTTCTATGATTGTGTCAGTTTAACATGTCATGAATTTTTCTTTGAAAATTTTATTGTATATTTTTGATTTTATGATATTGTAGTGAAATCTACAATTTTTCTATAATATTTCTATATAACTAGAATTATTATATGCTCATCATAGAATTATTACATATAGATGTATAATAAATTAACCCATGGGAGTTGTATATCCAATAAATAGGTGAGACTTTTTCATCTAACAATGATTTATGTAGCCGAGATATTTTAACATTGTCTACCACTATAAATTTCATGAATTCTCATCTTCCTCAATTTAAAACTAAAATAAAAGTGTAATTTTAATCATAGATCTTCCTAATTAAAAATGTTCCAAACTTTGAAATTTTTATACAAGAAAAACATAGGTCCATTAAGAGTTTTCTTTACGCTTCATTGATTTTCCACATCATACTTCTATGGTGATCCCATCATTAGAATAAACTGGGTCATATTATGACTAAGATGGTATTCTAAGTTCTCTACTCCATTGAACATGGATAATTTGGGGTTCATATTTTTATATGTATGATTTTTTAAATCGACTTACTCAGGGTATTTATTTCTATGGATATACAAGTGCACACCGAAAAAAAATGGATCCCATATAGGAATTTTGAGATTGATGATGTTATTATGAAACTATGACCTGTGTGTCCATATTTGTTAAAGAGTATCCCCAACCTTGATATTACTGGATTTCATATAGCTATGGTAAGTAAATAGTAAATATGTGCCCGAATGAATTTCACTAAATTGTAGATATAGTTTCCCTAATAGAGAGATTTATTGAAAATCAACTAGAACTATGATTAAATGAGTGGGATAATGTGACATCATGTTGACCAGATGACTCAATTACACCCATGAATGATATTAGATTTCATAATATTTAATAGGGTCCATTGGATGATGCCTAACTATTTCATCCTTATAATTAAACTCAATGTGTATATTTCCTCTTTCAAACATGTCATTGATTTTTTATATTTATTTATTTCATCATCATACCAAAAAATGTATTCCATAATAGAGATGAACACAACATCATTGGGTGGTGATTGGGTTGTCAATATATACACACCTTTTATATTCCACATAGAACAATCATGTTGGGCACATAGAAACTAAATTTTGATTGAGGCTCTAATATCATGATTTTTTCTTTAATTGTATGTACACACACCATATTTATACTATTACATTCAATTTTTTCTATATATTTTATCTCTCTATCTTCATCCATTTTATTAGTTTCATTTCATATAGAATTTATGAGGTTTCTGTTGATAATATTTAATGACTAAAACATCAAAAAAAGAAACAAATTCTTAACCACATTAAGAAGTAATGGGACCTCATTAGTTTTAGAATACAATTTGAGAGGTTAGGAATAATCCTCATCTAAAATTTCCCAAACAGAGGATTTATTATATTTGGGGCCCCTATGAGGATCAAATATTTCCTTTCAATTCACTCACTAAAATGACTTGGAAGACCAATATTTCATTTTGATCCTAAGTGAATCTTTCATGATTTACACTAGACGTGACATTAGTGGAGAGGTTGATTCATATATGGTTAGAGGAGAATTCCATAATGGTGAATATTACTATGATTATAATTTTACATTATCCCAGCCTTGAGAAACGTAATTTCCATAGAAGTGGTAAAAAACATGGAATTCCCATACCTAGATAAGTCATTATTATTTTGATCAACATTTCATACGACCATAGGCACGAATCCTTGTATCCTTGAGGCTTCCTAAAAATATAGAGGGGAAATAGTCATATAATGAGTAAACAATAAAAATGCATCAAAGTAGAAATAAAACAAGGAATATAATATACAACCAATTTTCAAAATATTTTATATAAAAAATAAAACACTATAGATATACTAGATGATAACATAAAACACATCACATGACACAACATAATGAACAATGTAAAATGTCACACAAATTAGGTAGAAACTAACATGATATCCTTTAGGAAGATCATATACAACCCATACCAAAATAATATAATACAAAACTACCACACCAACCTAGTATTGAGTACTAACCCATTAATATATCATAACACCATCCAGGATATCAAGAAATATCCATCCATCATCGAGGGTCCACCTTAATTGAACATATATTCATGATCTTTTCCTAGGTTATAATTCCCCAATGATTCTAGAGTTGGGTGTGTGTAAAGAGAACTCAAACACTAATAATGGGGTACCTAACATAACCAGTAAATTAAGTTCATGAAAATTATGATATGATCACAATAATAAAATAATATACTATATTGAAAATTCTGATCATGGCCTTGACAGCTCTCTAAGTCCCATATGTATGATCCTACATATACATGCTTGTTACATGATATATATGAAAATGTTACACAACCAGACCAAGGTTTGTATAGGTATTTCCCTATTAAATCATATATATATATACATAAATACAAATATCATATGATGGTGGGAATAATGACCAACCTTAGAACCATATCATGTATCACACACATGGGTGAATAGTACCCCTCCCTGGCTCCATCACATTATATCAACACAGAGGGAGGATTGGTGTCTCACCATAGCTTCATCTCATAACACCAGCTCGTAAAGGCTAATAAAACCCGTCTATAGTTTCATATCATAATATCAATTCACTAGGGTCAATAGTACCCCTCATTGGTTCCATCTCATAATATTACCCCAAGGGGGATAATTCCCCACCCTAGATCCATCACATAATATCACAAATTGGGAGGGATGGATCCCTACCGTGGAACCATATCCTAATATAACACCAAATTAATAATAACACCTCTAACTAATTTTATCTCATAATATAATCACAAAAGGGTGGAAACTTCCCTCCATAGTTCCATCTCATAGTATTACACATAGAGGGGAACGGTACCCCTCCATTATTACATCTCACAATATCAACAAACACCGGGGAATAACCCCCCTTCCTAGTTCCATATCATAATATCACAAACAGGGAAGAATAAATCACCTCCCATATTCCATTTCATAATATCCCATACATGGTAGAAACGGAAACACTCCCTAGTTCCGTCTCATAATAACCCGTATTGGGAGGACTGGCACACATCCTTGGTTCTCTCTCACATTATCCCACATATGGTTGAATAACACCCCCTTGTTCCATATTTTAATGTTAGAACATATGGGGGAATGAATTAACTCCCTGATTCTATATCATTATATCACATTGGGTGGAATGATAACCTTATCGACTTCCATTTCAAATATATATAGATATTATTATTTTTAACATTTAAATATGAGATAAAAATAAAAAGTATTTATTTAATTAGAAAAATATTTATCTTTCCAATTATAATTTATATTCATGTTATACATTTTATAAAACATTATATTTGTTTCTCAAAAGAGTTATCACACCGATCTAAGGTCTCAACCCACTCTAACCTTGTGATACCGTCATGATATCCCACATTTTCCATGTAACATCATAATATAGATCATATTTGGACATCTATGTTCATATTACTATAAAAATGTCCCTTCGAGATTAAAACATAGGTTTTCTATTATGTTTTCTCGTATTTTATTTCATGGAATGCCTCACACAGTGGTTGAGGGTTATATAGTTCACCCAAGGGGTCAATATAGGGCACCATTTGGCCATAAATCCATACTCTTTAAATTTCATAGCTTTATGAAAAAAGGTAGACTAATCTAAGATCCACTCTCTTATATTTATAGAATTCATTCCCCAATAGGTTCCACATAACACATAATACAAAATTTTTGTCAATCTTATGGCCATCAGCTACACATACATCTAGTATTGTCTTCAAGGGGACATCATAGCTCAAGACTCTTCCATTAATCTCATGGGTTGTAAAAAAAATAATTCATTTTATAATGATTCATCACACCCAAGTGATGAGACCACATATCAAATGCCTCATATCAAAAGGGTAAACTATATAGTGATGTCTAGGACCAACTACCTTATAAGATTTAATTCTCTTTTATATTGTTTTGAAAAAAGTCAACAAATATATTTTAATCCTAACTAACAATCATCCATTATAATGTGGACCTAACACCATAAATAACAACTTAGTAAATTAAAAACCAAATTTAGTTCAATAATAAATATTTAGATAACAATCAAAATATGAATCATAGGGAGATATACCTTTTCCAAAACAAGTGTGGTTGGGTGTGAACCACCCTCATTATCCACCCATACCTACAACACACAAAAGACATGTTTTATAATTTTAAATCATATATTAACATAACCCAAATTAATATAATTACCAATTTATATCAAGGAAATGAGATAGCTCAGTAAGGCCATATGAGACCTAGTGTGGGAATCCTCCCAAAATCCCCTTAACCAATTTAAAAAACATTATACTATGCGAAATTACACTATGAACTATTTATATCATCTTCATACCCTATCCTAGAGGCACCACTATCAAAAAAAAATATAAGTGGAAGAATACTATTCAAGGAATAATATTTAAATTATACCATAAAAAATGAAGAAAACCACCTCAAATTTCCACATATCATCGATGTTAAAAGAGTGAAGCAGAAGTGAAGAGGAGGTATACTACCCCTTGTTTGGACATCCTAAAAAATAGATAATCATAAAGGGGTTTAAAATATATATAGACTAAATTACTATGCCACCACTGGTTAATATAATATCTGATAACTACACAATTAATACACTACTTATAGGGATCATATTGAAATTACACAACTAAATACTTATCATGGTGTGTCCCCCAGTCATGACATGGCATAACTCTCCTAGTTAGAAAAAAATCCCAACATCACTACTTATGGTCATGTTGTTGCATGAACATCTTAATAAACATTTAATTACAATTTTAGGGAATCTAAAATATTTATGGCCAAAAGGTTGTGTCTAGGTAACTCATAGGGTATCTATCCAAATATAGTATTATGATTCTATTACCTTTTTAGAACCCTCCACAATGTAGCCACACATTACATCATGATATTATCCCCTTGAGAAACACTAACTGTATAGAACTATCCCTTTTGGAATCTAGTCTATAATAGTCTAGAAACAATAATTATTTAGAAATATTTACATATTACCCTTAAAATATAGTGTAACCATTACATATTGAGGAATTTAATTCTTTTTTTGTACACATATGTATCAAAGTAATCCTTTCAATTAATAAGGAAAAACAGATAAAATATAAGCATTATAATTTTCTAATATTGACATATTAGAGTAACCCTTCACTATCTGATACTTGGAAAACATGAATATATTTTTTAATGTATTTTTAATTATTCTTAGCTTAATACATCCAAATGTGGTATAGATATGATGAATTATTACATGTTTGATGAGTTAATGAGTTAATGATATTTAAGGCATATTTGAACATTAATAATGATTTCATACTCTGATAGTTATGTTAACAACATTACCTATGTGAATATTGTCGAAAAATTAATAGAAAACCTAAAATTACAACCATGATGTGGATATGTTCATTGTAAAAAAAATTGAGTTGAAGAAATTGAGGTGGAGTTGACATGATCCACACCCTAAAGGATCTTGTCATGACCTAACCTAATAATTTTTAAAAATCAACTATCTCTTGAATATATTGTAAGTGTTGTTGATGGAATTAATAAGAGTCATTCTAGAGATATAGAAGAGTGGTTTTTTCTATGAATTTGAATGTCCCAAATTTCCTAGTGAAATCAATAAAATTGCAAATTACTGAAAGATTCACATGTTTACAAAGAAAACTTAACAAGGTTCAATAGGAGATTATATGGTTGATCAATGGTTCTTCTTTGGATATCATGCCATGAAATAGTAATTTCTAAGGATCACTAGTGAGATGATCCATACCACCTTACTATGAAGGAAGATTCCACATGGATTATTTTACTCTATAAGGTTGATGTGTGGTTGTTACATATGGTTTGACATTGATATTAGAATATATATAACTTCATAAGGGTGAATAACTATATGGTTTTAAAGAATAAAATGCCAAACACAGATATAGGAGGTCATTCCATGTGCAGAATAAGATGGCTGGATTTATAGGGTATGGAGAAGTCTCTCGAGGACCTACTACACCATGTTGTGACAAACTTTTTAAATAGTAAATGGATTTGATATATCATCAAATTCTCTAATGATATCACACTGTTTCATGAAAAACGTATTAAATAGTAAAAATGCATAGTATCTTTTACACGTGTTATATTTTTTTTCATGTTTCAATTTTCCTTCCTCTAATTAAAGTTATTTTTTTTCAACTTCCAACATAAGTTGACAAAAATTTCATCCAATTAACATTCCTCTTTACTTTTTTTTCCATTTTTTCCACAAAAAAATCCTAAGTTTATTTTTCCATGTTTGATGTTGAATTCCAATGTCATGTGTGGATAGTCACTTAAGGGCCTATGGATAAAATATAGAGGGATGTTTTTTTAAAGGTTGGGGCCGAAGCCTCATTTTTATTAGTAAAGCAAAGAAATGACTTCTTTTAACTGGGTAGAGGGAGACCCATTACATAGCCCGAAGGCCCAGTGGGCTTGTAGCCCATTACATAGCCTGTAGGCCCAAATTTTTGGCCAAATTCCTATTCTGTGAATAGTAACCCGGCTGATATAGTACCCGCACAGTACCACCGATGCTACAGTGCCCTGCTGCCACTACAGTACCCACCATTCAACCGAACCGCTGCTGCTACAGTACCCGCTACAGTACTACTACAGTACCCGGTGCCCAATGGGTTTTGAACCCCATTTTTGATGTAGTATTACAGGGTACTTACCAATAAGCCAAATCAATGATTACAATTTTTCTATAAAAAATATTTCATATGCATCTTCTACTTTAAGATTCGTGCTTAATGAATCCAGTTTTAGTTGATTTCCATGAATAAGGGATTTCTTGAAGCATATATGTAATAAATTGATTTAAAAATAAAAGGATTGTTATTAAAGAAACATTTTACATCCAATATTAATATCAAATCCATGAGTGAGAAAGCTGGTTCCTTCTATAAATAATCCTTCATATTTAATCCCATGTATTATATTTTTAATCAATTACTTTTTATTTAAAAGGCTATAGTTTTTTTTCATGATCCAAAACTAATTTTTTATTCCATAAAATAATTGAATCAACAAGATCTAAAGGTTAACTACATATCCTCGTTATGGGATAATATTAAAATTATACTATGAAAAAATCTTATTGATATTAAAAGATTAATTAAACCACTAAATTTATAATCTTTTTTGAACTACAATGAATAGAAGACACCCTGTGGGTGATTAGTACCTTAGAAAAAACATTGTATATATGGTACCATTGAATTTCATGACCTATAATATTATAGAAACCCTAACATATCATAATAAAAATTGAGGTTATCCATACATATCACATACCTACCCATTTATGATCTGACTCTGGAAAGCCCTATGAATTTTCATTTCCAATAGAAAACCAATATGTAAAATGATTATTGCGGACCCTTACACTTGATATCTTTAATAGTATTCTTAATGTGTTATGTACATTTAAAGATGAAGAACCTTTTTTATGGATACATTTCCATATCTCAGAAATTAATAAATCCTTTGACTTCAGTCTTAAATTATGGTACCACTTACATTGAAACTCAAGACACAAAAAATCAAACCCATGTAGGCCCCCAAAACACATAGGATATGCAAATGGATTTCATGTTTCAACACCCTAGGTTACTACATGATCTACTAATTATAATATAATCACCCTCAAACCATATATAACACTCAATCTATCACCCTATACATCTTTTGGGAGTCAAAACACATCTAAAAACCCATACAAGATATGTCTTAAATCCAAAAATACCAATGTGAGTCCCAATGCCCAAAAAATATTCAAACCAAGAACAAAAAACCCATATTTCCTTTTATTATCACCAATCTATGGTGACATGGGTTATTAAAAATTCCCTCCACAAATTATCCTTTTCACCAAGAAATAAACTCATTCATGATTTTTGAATCATACCAGTAAATGATACCTATTTCATGAAAAACATTCTATGTCTCCGACTCCATAATTTATTTTGAATACTGCACACAATCCAACTCAATTTCTCAAATCCCACCTAGACCACACATCATGGAACATATTATTTTACCCAACTCAAAACAGATTCTCCTATCATGATGTGAATCATCATTTTTCAATTCTCCAACATCACAAGAAAATGGTTGATGTTTTTGTTTTACATAATATCGTCACATGATTGATATTTCACCTAACTATCACTCAACCATTCTTAAAAAAACCTTCAATATCACTTATGAGACTACATACACAACCCAAGTTCCAACCGCATTATACATGTTGATGTGATCTTTATTAGAACCAAAATTTCAGATACCTAGTCACTCAAATATCTTATTCCTTGATACATAAACCTGTTAATACCACACAAACATCTTCTTTCATCTAGTATGTCATTACCTAACTCATCGGGTACTGCCTGGTTGGTATAATACCAATTCTTAAATTCCCCAATCCTACCCCCATGGACTATGGGCTGGAGACTAGCGTCGAAATGAATAACAAAATTGGGAGGCCTTTTCCTAAAGTACCAATTGGTATGGACCGAACCATATTAATGCTAAAATTAATATGAATAATTATAAAATACATAAAAATATAAATAATATACAACACTTGCAATATCCTCTATGGACTACATACAGTACACAGACATAATCTGAAATGTAAAGGGGAAAATGAAATAACCAACCAGAAAAGATGTCCTAACATGATACAAATTGGAAAAGTAATACTATGAGATCTTAGTTCTAGATCACCGATCATTGACCACCTTATTGGGTCAAATGTACAATGTTATCTATACTCTCCATGGAAATAAGCACCGAAATTCCCTCTATTTGGATAAGACACACCACTTGCAATCAAAACCCATTCAGGGGTGAGTATATATATACCATGTAGGAGGTCATGAACACTAGAGGGGGATAAATATATAAAATATTTAATATTTAATATAAACCCCAAATAATATTGGAAAAATAAACCCAATAATAATATGCATATAATTTCTCATAAAATAATCCCAAGTGAGAGAGAAAGGGTATCTCTATCTCATGGACCAACCTAGGAAATATTCTTCCACAGTTTAAAAAGGGCTTATCAATGATTCCTAGAATCTTAGATGTTTATATAGTGAATTAATTCATTGGATTACCCACACCTTTCCTCTATGCAGTTATGTAGAGGGATCAAAATTTACAAGTAGAGAACCCACACCCCAGTACATCAGGTGGGTATCACTTAGTAAGTATGGAAACCATTCCCTAATCCATTAGGCGGTACAACTTAGTAGAAACAGGACCCAAAACCAAGTCCGTAAGAGTTTACCACTCAGTAGATATACATAAGAACCACACAATAGTCTATAAAGGGGCTACCACATATTAGTTAGAGGACCCACACCCTAGTCAATTAGGGGGTACCACTCAGTAGATAGAGGACCCACACACTAGACTTTCATGTGGTACCACTGAGAAGGTATAGGACCTACACAGTAGTCTGTAAGGGGGTACCACTCAATTTATAGATACAAGACCCCCACCCTAGACCATTAGTGGTTACTACTCAGTAGGTAGATAGTGGAACCAATGTTTAGTCCCTCAAGGGGTACCACTCATTATATTGAATGAGTATCCACACCCTAGTATGTTGGGGGGTCCAATTTTGTCTCTATGATGATCATTCGTGATCACTACCATCATCTTGAACTACCTAAATAAGAATCAAGCTTGAAAAATACCATATTCTATATCAAAATATACTATAAAGGCCACCATCATGCTCATGTAAAAAAATTATGATAAGATACTCACAATCAAAAATCCATGTCCAAATGGATGATATATGAGAAGAAGAATATTATAATGATGTACATGGCATGTAATGGGTCCACATGGTGTGTAAACATACTCATATTCCTATTTTAGTCCCCATATGTTCAAGGATAACTATCCATGTAGTAATAGATGATGTGTAAGGGCACTACACGGCATTACTTAACCAATCGGGTCATGTCTAGGCCCACTAGGGCATGCCTATGTACAATATACATGTGTCTATAAATGGATTATTGCTAGATCATTCCATGTACGTGTAATCCCAAATTACATGTATGTCCACCAACACCAAGTCACACCGCTTGTGTTTTTTATCTGACTTGAACACCCTATCCACAACATTCTGGGGACTGCAAGTCATGTTTTATTCAGACGACATAGTGTGTTGTTGGATTTTTCACTAACAATTAAATATAATATGTATATCCTAGATCTTCTATTTCTGGGAATGTTAGTGCTCATATGACCACTTAAATTAGTGGAAATTAGATTTGGTTATTGATTAGTTCCCTTCATTTCCTAGAATATAGAATTCAATTCTCCCATATAAAGCATGTATTCTACCGACACATCACTCAAGCCACTTCCATCTCTTATTGAAATACCAAATGAATGAATCCATCACCCTTATAAGGTTATCCCTCTCTATTCACCCTTAAATTGAAAATATATTCATCATATGTGAATCATTCATGATTTCGAGGTTTTGATCACACATGATCCCACCAAGAAAATTCAAAAATTATCCCCATATTACAACTGTGGAGAGAAAAAAATAACATGGGAGAAGCACCATAAAAAATTGATAATAATAATTATCTCAGAGTTCTTAGACAATGAATTCATGCAAGGGAACAAGTGTGAGAAACATGGAATAATAATGGATAATAAATTTCATTAAAAATTATTTAACAAAGGGGACCATGTGATGGGTGAGAAAATACATATTCAAACGAAAAAATAATATATGTTACAATTATTTAATAAAATGGGTCAAAAAACAATTGATAAGTCCTACCTTGATTTGGACCAATCATTTATAATGAACATAATTCCCAATGATAACGAGGACCCATTGCATTTTTTTCCTCGATTCTCATTGATTTAGTTGTCTTTAATTTTCTGATCACAATAATACAATGAAGAATGTTAAAAAATCTAATGATTGATCCTAGGGTTTGGTAGATAACCCTTTATATGCTCTGTATCCAAATATTTACATAAGAGAGTGGGTTTATGGAATTAATTCAATTAATAAAAAATAATTAATTCAATTATCTTACCTGGAAATGGCTACCTCATCCAGATGTTTGGTTTCGACCAATATTTGGTCATTCATTATATAAATCCAATGCACTCCATTCTATAGGGGTATTAGATTATTTGTGATAGGAAATATTTATATGATATTTTATTATTTATAAACTTATATGTGTTCATGATATAATATTTGTTTAATTTTTTTTATACAATTCGTTATGGGCTCACTAGTCCTCATAATCACATGTCATCTTAGTTACTAGATTAAAAAATATTTATTAATATATTTTAAAAACTTATAACAGAAAAATAGAGTCTCCAAATTTTTCCCTATTTCAATATTCAATTCCCTAAAAAAACTATGAAAAAATGTGAGGATATAAAGCTCACATTTGACTCTCCCACTCCAGGGTTCTCTCTTTCATTCTCTAATGGCACCATAGTAAAAGAACCAAGGGAATGGTCCATCTATGAATGTTCCTCTCGTGTTGATCCTTGATTTCCACTAGGAACTCTATAATGGTATATCTATCCTCATTTCCCAGCTCACCCAATCAGTAATGTTCATAAGATCATGCATGCATCTTTTCATCCATGAAACATTGATGATGTCATGCACCTAATCTAACTTTTGGGGTAAGGTTAGGTGGTAGGAAACAACACTAACCCTATGCAAGATCTCGAATGGCTAATGAACCTCCGGGATATATTTACTCTCCAAAATTAATCTCTATAATATTATTCTTGGGGAGACTATCACAAAAAATTTATCTCTCTACATGATCATAAAGTCTATACAATATTGATAAACATTAGATTTATTCTTTTTCTGGGTTGTCCTAATTCACCCACGGATCACCTAGGCCTTCACCATCATCATATACATGAACTATATCCCAAAAAGAGTTTATCCTCTGATTTTAGTCCATCATAAATGTGACCTAAAGGGTCTCCCACATAGGCACTCGAAAGGTTCCATGCCAATAGTAGAGTGAGTGATACAATTATTAGTAAATTTAAAAATGGTTAATTGAACCACCTATATTCTTCCAAAATCTAACACATAGGTCTTCATAATATCCTCTACCCATTGATATTGTGCTCAATATTCACAACTATATGTGGGTGAAATGTTGTACTCATCCTCATATAAGGCATTAATGCTTCCTCTAGAGCTTTCCCCAATCATGAGGTAAATTATGCTTCATGTTTAGAGAGAATAATTAGGTAACCCCATAAATGTGAATGATATCCCATATCTACAGCTATCCCAAAATCTCCCTCGAACTATGGTCTCTAATAGCAACAAAGTGTTTCAACATGGTATATTAGTGAATAATAAAAAAGTTGGAATCATGGAATCTCACTATCTATGGAATCCATGTCACAAGTTTTAAGGATATTTCATAACTTTTCTACTTTGAGATCTAAAGAGGATGAAAACAATAGTTGGAAACGAGTTCTCATCCTTCACCTACTGACATGTGAGGCATAGAGATAAAAACTCATTCATGCTCTACCTCAGGGAAGATGACCAACACAACTGCTGATTGTCTCTCTAAATCATCCCTAAATCTGGATGTATAACCATATGAGATGTGTGAAACTCCATTATAACATCCTCTCAAATAACAACATGAACCGATATCCATCTCTGGAAAAGTATGATATGAATCTCTCCTTTGTAGAGTCCATCTTGTGAATTTCATGAGGATATATGGTCATAGAGGACCTCATAGACAATGTATCCTTATTGAGACTCCCTCACACACTGGGGAAGAAGGGGATTTAACACCACTGAGTTCCAAAAAGATAAACCCTCCATTTCATCTAGGGAAATCTATAAAAAATCCAACTACTCCAATGCCACTGCTACTATATGAGAACAAGATGTAATACTAAGGGAATCTTCCAATGTGCTACCATTCCCTGGAGTATATATTATCTCGAAGTCATAGAACTATAGGAACACTAACCAATTCTTTTATCTTAGGTTTTCATGTCTCTCTTTATGAGTTAAAACATTGAACTCTAATGGTCCTTGTAAACAAAAAAGAAATATCCCTGAAGATTATGCCTCTATATCCTCATAGTGAAGACTTCCACTGCCAACTCTTGATTGGGGGACATGTAGTTCTACTAGTAGGGTCTCAACTTACTCCAACCATATGTGATCAATGCCTACATTATCATCAAAACATAGCCAAGCCTATCTCTATAGGAATAATAATACACTATATATTATAATCCATCCTTTAGTAGTCTCTAAACAAGATAACACATCTTCCTTAACCTCAAATCCTCAGAGGATCTCTGGTACCACTCAGTGTAGAAAAAACAGATAACCTTTTCATGTTAGGGTGGTCAACAAGGTTATAATCATATAGAATTACACTAGTAAACTTCTATAGTATCCTTAAAATCCATGAAAACTCCATAGAAATGATATATGTATGGGTGGATCCAAAATAATAATAACGCATAAATCATTATAAGTCCTTGGTAATTTATGGTCGTAAATGGCCCGAACGAGAAGGTGAACCTCATAAATCTATAACTATAACTTCAAGAGATTACCTTAATGCATGTTATCTTGAAGAATGTACATGAATATCCTGAATTCGTCTATATTCTCCTCCTCTGAATCAGAGTATATGATTATTTTATCAATGTAGAAAAAAATATTGATCCATGTATTTCTATAAGATAAAATTTATCAAAGCCATAGAATTAGTGGGTCCATTGATCACACCAAAAGGAAACACCAGGAGCACATAATATCTATAGTGACAAAATAATGATGACTTTGGAATACAAACCATTAAAACTCTCAAACAAATGTATCTAGACCTAAGATTGATCCTTAAGAACCAAATTTCACCTCAAAACTCGTAATATAGGACATCAGTCCTTAGTATTGGGTACTTTTTCTTTATTGTGGCCTGGTTCGAGTGATTGGAATCATTTAAAATTCTAAAGATACAATTATAATATTCTTAGAAAAAAAATAAATATGCCTTCGTGACACACAATGTATGATAAAACTCTTCTCTTGAATGACCTATAACTACATCCTAATCTCCCAGATCTAATTAAGTGAAATCTGATAGGACTTAAAAGAGATGAGAGTGGTCCTAAGGTGATGGTTGATTAAAAAATACATCATTCGCCTCATAAACATTCCATGAATGTCCTCATAAGTCCATATAATCCTCCGAGACTAAACGAAATCCCATTCTCAATAAGTCCACTAATCCAAGGGATAAAGTCAAAAACTAATTGGTGATGGGTTTCAGATTCTTGATCGTAAGACCCACTTACTCTGTTAATAGAACTCTCTCACCTACAAAAGAGAATCGTATCCTATCCATCCAAATGAATATGAACCCTCTGTTTTGACAGTCAATCTGTTCAGGGAAAATGTAAACCTAGAATATACCCCAAATGATGCCATATGGTTTTCATCGTGATGACCAAGAGGTCCCATGAGAAACTCTATCCACAAAATTTTATCTCACACTATTGATAGATAAATTATATCAAAGAAGATTTCCCTATAGGAACCTTATGAAAAATATTCATGGAAGAATTCACTATTGGGAGCCCTAGATATCACATCATAAGAAAGGATATGAAAGAGTATAACAGAAATATATCTAGTAGTATGGTAGTCGTATTATAATAAACACAACTCATACTTATAAACATCTTGTGAGTTATCTAGTCATAACAATCCATACCCTATAGAGGCCCATGACTCCGACAAGCAGCTCCCTATGCCTAGAATGGTCCTCCTGGTGGTGATATTTTAAGGAGATCATAACTACATCCACCCACAGAATCTCCCAATATGGGTGCCCCACATTCTCATAATCTTACCATGCCTCAATGGGGGCCACCTTGACAATTCTTGGGACATCTATGATCATGGTGATTCCATTTTTGTGGAATTCAATCTGCAATCATTCTTCCCTCCGCAATACATCGATTGAGAAATCACATGTCATGTTACCCCGCCAGTCACATGCATTACATTAAACCTCTTTATGTTACCTTGGTCCTCTTTGTTTTACCTTTTATATTTAACAATATGGTTGTGTTTTCCCATGGGTGGATCTCTTATGAAAAGACATCATAGAATGGTCCCTACTAGATGCTAAAAATTAATTAGACCTATGAAGCCCAATCCTTTCACTGGCTTCCTGGCATCCCTCAGATATGGAGCAATCCATCACAAGAACCTACTATAAGACTATATCATATATGTGAATGCATAGAGGTACCAAATATGCTTAGATATCCTTGTAGATACCCTACTCATACTTCCACACCCAGATATAACCATACAAAGTCTTTTCTAGGGATTACAACATGATCCCAACGAACATTGTAGCATAAACATAAACTATCATCCCTCTCTACTCTAGTCCAAAAATATCATTAATCCAAATATAGATTAATCATTATTAATAGTTATTCTAATAAAATATAGTTGAAATTCAGACAATTAGATTACTGAATCTTCATGCATCTACATGACTAAGCTCTACCAGCATCCAACTGCTCCTTATACAAGGCCTGCTTCCAACACAACCTTCTAAATAGTCTAGGTCCACCAAATATTGAAAACACAGATCACTGACTCAAGAAAAACCTTAACTATATGTGGGTACATCTACATACCCACTTATAGAAATGTTTTCATGTGATTACCCCAAAACTGAGGCATGATCTATGGAATCCTGCCTTTTATTACATATAATTTTATTTCATTGTACAAAAAGAGGTTATTTTCAAGTTTAGTTTCATGGAATTAAGTTATGTAGTACATAATAACAAAACAAATTATTCTAAAAAAACTTAAAATACATCCACATGGGTTCAAAATTGGTTTATTTTACAACATCTCATATCCTGGAGACATACATCAAATGAAAATAGTGAGCATGATTCCATGTAAGAGAAACAAAAGAGGAATATGGAATGTGATCTTGATACATATAAATATGAAAAAGGGCATAATGATAAGGAATGATCAATAAGAACATAATAATAATAATAACATGCATAATATCATGGAAATCTGGCTACAAAAATTAAACAAGACATTCATAATCGTATCAATATGGCTTATAACCAAGGTATCATAAATTTTAATTACTAGTCTTATTCTCCAATGTATTATATAACATGTCATATCTAGATATTACATTTTTTTCCAATGCATTGGAGAAATATTTGGACAAACCCTTAATATATAATAATTTTATTTGATATAAATAGATCATAATAAATCTCTTCATTACTAACCCATGGAGAATAAAGACAGGGCTTCTTATAAAAAATATTGGCATACAAAAGAGCTCAAATTCATGATCATTACATAATTTTAAACCCACATAAGGACATGTGAGTTTAATATATATAAATAAGGGAATTAAAAATACATGTTTAAATCTATTTGAATAGAAATTGAAAATAAATGTGGTCTAGGTATTCAAATTAAAATGAAAAAAATTAATCATGTATGAATTAGAAAACATGATAAGAAAATTTAAAATCATAATGGATATAAAACATGGTGTTAGAAAATATTAACAAAGGGATGGGACAAAGGTACCCCATTCATAAAAGAAAATTCATACATTAGTGGGATAACAGAAAGTGGAAAAAATGAATTTTCATTACAATTGGAAGATATATGACAAGAAGGATGCTCTAATGGAAAAGAGAGGTAATGATATCCCAAACAATGATGAGTTGTTCCTAATACAAGATGATTGAAACATTGCGGATTGGGAACATCTTGGGGAACTCTTTGGAAGTAAAACCAATCAGAAAACCATAGAAAATTGATTGGGAATGAATGTAAATGGATAAATTTTTTTGTATTTATAGGAGATGTGGAGGAAATATTTAATAATTTTCAAATATAGGTCATGGAAAACAAGGTTTTGTAAAATGAAAAACCATTGGATTAACCCTAGTTTTTCTCATGGTATTTTAAATTTAGGTCAAAATTTATGTTATTCTAGTCTAATAGAACTAAAATTATTTTATAAAATGATTCATTTTTCCTTGAAAATTATTTATTTGAAAAATCAATTTTTTTAACAAATATTTTCTTCATAGACTTAGGAAAGTAGCTTATAGTCTTAAAAATGTGATAAAATATATTAAAATAATTAATATCAATAAAATTTTATATTTTTTTAGATTATTTTACATTATTTATAATATCATTTTGGATATAAATATGATTTCATAAAATATTTTGAAACCCTAATATTGTATTTTTATTTACTATTCATAAAAAAATAAACTATTTTCTAATATTCACATAAATTTAACCTAACCTAATTTTGACATGATGATTTCAAAAATTATATTTATTTTATTTTAAATTCTTTTTTTAAATTTGATATTTTTAATTTTTAAATATAAACATCCTTATTTATTAAAAATAGTCGTTTTTAAGGCCTTATTACATTTTTGACATTTATAAAATTTTCAAAAGCTTATATGAAATTATTTAATACGTTATTATTTAAATAAAATAGTTTTTAAAAACGATTCCATTAAACTAATAACATTAAATATACCATATTTTATTATAAAAATCTAATAAATTTAATAGAAAAATAAAATTATATTTTATTTGTTTCCAAAATATAAAAAAATCAAATTTATCCTCAATAAAAATATATATCGTTAAAAAAACATAATCTTTTTAGTAGTTGATGGAAGAATATTTTTTATTTCAGAAAATTAAATTACACATTATGTGACTATGGTATGGATATGTAACCCCTTACTACACCCACATATGCCCTAAGATTAAGGTGTGCGATGGTGGCAGTTTCGTGGGGTTCCTCAGTTAAAATTGACTAAGTGGTAATCTCCATTAAATTAAACTTCTCTTGTAGATAATTTCATCAAGCTTCTCATATTGAATCTCATATTCATCTTGGTCAAGGGAGAACCCCAATGGTGATACCTAAATCCCTTGTTCTGAAAAAAATGGGCTTCAAATAGCATGACTCTATTTGTTGAGTCCATAGATTTTCCTTTCGGTATCAATTATCTTATGTCATTACTACTTATAAACACTAATTATAATGGTATAATTATCAAATAATGTATTGTTTTCAATATTCATATTTACCAAAATTTATATGACGGTCAAATCCCAATATCACATTTTCCTTTATACCCTATAAATATCACTTGATTCGTTAACTCGAAATTCACTATAATTACTCATAAGGTTATATTTTCATTTTCATATGATTATTATTGGTCTACTAATATTTTTTTAATAGAAATTACATTATGGGTGGCGATATAGTAGATTGTTCCAATCCATACTTTTCCACTTTACTTGCTATATTTTATACATTTTACCTACTTTTAATTTTTGGAAATTTCATCAGTTTCTTAAAAAAATCATAGCAAAAACAAGAACATAAGGTCTTGATCATTATATCAGTTTAATACTATTAAAGGATATTAAAGTTTTATATATGTAAGTACCTACCTTAAAAATTAATTTATATATCTATTTTTAGTCCTATTGAAATGAAATTTTGTTTAAGAATTAAAATTAAAAGGAAAAGTGAATTACTCCTGAAAAAAAAGGAAAATTGAGATGAAAATTCCACAACATGACGAGCATAAAGCATTATTTTAGGAAACTATAAAATGAAATGATATAAGGGTCTCCCATTACTAAAATAAAATTAATATAGTAGTGGTACAATAAAAATTGTAGAAAAAAAATATTATTTTATATTGGATAACATACCCCAAAATGAACTCTTTAATGGAAAAAACAAAGGTGATGATTTTTGATACCTTAAAGTGTTGTACATAAAACATGATTATGGAACATTGGAGGCCTGAGGAGACCTTAGGGGAACTCCGTGGGAGGAAAATTACATAAAATTTATGGTGTATGGATTAAGAGGGAATGGAAATGGAGAAATGGATGGGTATTTGTATGATAAGTGGAGGAATTATTTATAAATTTCTTAATATAGGTCTGGGAAAACTAGACTGTGAAAAATGAAAAAACATTGGCGTATCCATGGGTTTTTATATTATAATTGGACATTAGGGGCATATTTTAACTTATTTTAATCCATGGGATAGAAATTAATTTTTAAATACTTCAGTTGACATGGAAAAGAATAGATTCTACAAACTAATGTTAAAAAATTTAAAATTTTTGTCTTAGTCATTTGAAAGTAACTTATAGATTTAAAACTTATTTAAAATATATTAAAATTAATAATATTAATAAAATAATCTATTTTTGGTCGTGTATTATGTTAAATTAATTATCAAATCATTATGATATAATTATGATGTCATAAAATATATTGAAAACCTAAAACTATATATTTTACAATTCATGAAAAAATAATGTGGTTTTAGAAAATTCTCATAAATTGACCCTAAAGAAATTTTGATGTTATGATTTATAAAATGAAGTTTATTTTATATGAAATATTCACTAAATATTATAATTTCCATTTTAAAATATAAAAAACCTTATTTGGTAAAAAAATTATTTTTTGGGCCTAATCACATTTTTGACATTTATAAAAAATTTCCTAGGCCTATATATAATTATTTAATAATTTATTACATAAATAAAATGATTTGAAAATACTACCTAATTTTGAAAATATTATTCCAAATACATTGGTTTATTATAAAAATTATATACATTTTTTAGAAAAATACAATTACATTTTATTTGCATCCAAAAATAAAATTATCAAATTCATCTAAATTAAAAACATATTTTATTAAAAACATTATTAATGGGAATTAACGGAAAAAGAATTTTTATAAACAAAAAATAAAATTATATTTTATGTAACTATGTTTTGGAAACCTAACTTCTTATTACACTCATTTACGCCCATATGGTATGGTGTGTGATGGATGCCTTTGGGGGGTGCCTCTTCTAACATCGATCTAGTGGTAATATCCACTAATATAAACATCCTCATTTTTTATTTAATTGTTCAATTTTTTATTATTATATTGGGCGTAGTGAAGGTAGATCCCCAATTATGATACCTCCCTCCCATGATCTAAACAATGGTCTTCAAATGACGTGACTCTACTAGTTGATTCCATTAATTTTTCATTATATATCAATTAACATATGTAATTACTACATATAAACACAAATTATAATATTAGAATTATCATCTAAGGTATAATTTCAAATGGTAATGTTTCCAAATGGTAAAATATTGATCGAATCTTAATGGTCACATTACCCTTGATACCATATTATTACGAATTCATTCATTCACTCAAAATTCACTACAATTTCTATTAATGTTATATTTTTATTTTTATAATTTTTTGGTTTATTTAGAATTATTTTATTTTATTTCTATATAAATTTTAGTGGGGGATATGACTCTTGTAGATTATTCTGATCCATAATTATCTATTTTAGCTATTCTATTATATATTTTTGTTCTTTTTAATGTTTGGAATTTTAATTGGTCTTATATGAAAAATGTAATGATATTTATTAATGATATAAAATTCTTTTGGATTCTATTAGTTTTTTATGTTTATGATATTATATGATGTGTAACAAAAATTTAATCTGTAAACAAATACCATAACGAATGTAAGGGTCATTACATCATTACTCATGGGTTCTTCATTATGATTCAGAATGGGTAACCTGCCAGACTATCTCCACAGGGACATCCTAAAAATTTAATAAAGACATACCACAGTCATATGAGTATATATATATATATATATATGGATTTTAATCAAGAAGGATAACCCAAATAATCAATCCAACATTATGCATGTACCAATGTTTCCAACACTAAATTTCGTGGAATGGAAAGTCAACAAGCAGGTACTCAAAGTCTTGATGACTTGATACATCACCTTTCACACTCACACATTCTTCCCTAGCCTAATGTACTCACTTAAGTAACATTAAAACTATTTAAATAAATTCACATAAAACATAAAAATGAGGAAAAATTAAAATAACACACTGACATTGAACTACCTAGGATAGAAAATTGTCCTGTCCCTACCTATCAGGGTCTGCCTGGCAGGCATAAGACCATGTCAAAACTGTCTCATGACCACCTCCATAGACAATGAGTTGGTTTCTAGTTCCAAAAGGCATTACTAAAATGGGAGTCTTATTCCTAATTTTTCTATTTTCACACACCCAAATATCACTATATTGAGGCGAAGAGGAATAATTATAAAACAAAACAAAATCTAGAGAATAAAACTCTAATTTAATAACCTATAGGGATTATAAAGATTACTATATTGTAAATATGAAATTAGTGGGAGAAATAAATTTCCAAATAGAAAAGTTGTCTCAACATTAAAAAAAGGATATGAAATGTTGAATGAACCTGACACTTGATACACAATCCCCAACCACTGTACATGATCAAATGCACTACGTTATCCCTACAACCTAGGAAAATTACTATCTGCCTATCT
Source organism: Viscum album (assembly GCA_963277665.1). Taxonomy (NCBI): domain Eukaryota; kingdom Viridiplantae; phylum Streptophyta; class Magnoliopsida; order Santalales; family Viscaceae; genus Viscum; species Viscum album. Next base: position 1,229,188,452 of record OY728133.1, on the reverse strand, counting down.
TTTTTCTACATTAATCATGACACTTTCAAGAAAATCCCATGTAGTGGTGAGTATATAAATACCTAGAAGGATGACCCAAAAACTGGAGGGGAGAAATTACAAAAATTATTGAGGAATTCAGCTCAAATCCCATGAAAGGGTGATAATAAGACCTAACAAAAATTGAAATATATATACTGATAAATTAGTCTTATACAAGATAGAAATGGTATTTCTATCTCTTGGAGCATTATGGGATGTTTCTTCTGACAGTCCAAAAATGGTCCATCAATAAGGCCAATAATCGCCGTCATTTATTTGAAGATGTCATCTTGTGGAAGAGCCACACCTCACCATTATTCCTCAAAGATGGGGGTAAAAAATCAAATTAGAGGACTCATGACCATGTGTTTCAAGAGGGTATCGCTAAATAAGTAGAGGAATCACACCATAGTCTATAAGGGGGAAACATTGATTGAGTATATTACCCATTCCATAGTTTGTCATGGGAGTAGCACTAAGTAGGTAGAGTACCCTCATCTTATTCTATTAGTGGATTGTAAATATGTTGGTAAAAGGACCTCACATTAGTTTGTAAGGGGGTACTACTCTATAAATAGATGGTGGAATCACATTCAATCCTATCATGAGGTAATACTCAGTAGGTTGATAGAGGACTCTGCCCTAGTGATGCACCCGATTTGTGTATACATTTTCAAAAACTCTATTGAAAAATAAGAAATTTTTTTCAGAAATTACCATCTAATTAGTGAAAAAAAAATTATTTTGGTGATCTTGTTCATTTTCAGGGGATTTATGGCCAAATACACAAAACTGGGGAGGGCTGAGAAAAAATTTACAACTACACGGCATGTACTTATATACACACCGGGTACATTCAATCTCAGACACGGGTTGACCAGGACAAGTACATTCCCAAGTAACCATAAACCGGTAAATGCTGTGTTCCCACCATACACATCGTGTATTCTATTCTTGAAGAACTTGGTGGACAAGAAGAGTTGAAAAGCCCATGTGGAATGCTGAAGGGGACACACTGTGTTCCAATGATACACACCTTGTATAAATTTATAGAAGATGTTGATGGCTGAAAAATGAGACTACACGCCATGTATGGTGGTGGTACATGCCATGTATATTTACCTACTAGGCGGCGCCGTCTTCCAAAACAAAGATGGCGTGTTAGGCCACCTACCAGCGGAGAAAACGAAGGAAAAAAATCTTAACAAAAGTACAAGGCGTGTACTTTTTCCACACGCCATGTAGTTATGTTTTCTATAATAGGAGGCCTTGGCCTCCGGTTCATGTGCGCAGTATTTAATGGAGAAAAGGGTCGAAGTTCCGAAGGAGAGATGTTTTGCCGCCGTACTACTTCATTCTACCATTTATTAAAGAATCATTTCCACCTTGAAGCATCAAGCATGATCAAATCTGGTATCAAGAGTTTTTTGTTTATTTTATTCTCCATGTGTAACTAAACACCCAGTGTGTTGGGGTTGTAAGAGATGATGAGTTGTAACTTAAATTAAGTTTCTATGAAAGTGTTTGTTCTATTAGAATCTTATTATTCTTTTTAAATCACTTCATCTTACCAATTTAAATTTTGTACCAGACCAAGGGAATAATTTTACGGGATTCAAAAAGAAGAATACCAAAAAATAATTTCATGACCATTGGATGTGTCCGTCGACTCAAAATGGACTAAGCCAAATAAAGATCTATTAAATAGTAACTACCAGACCATGGATTTAGTTTATTCAGCTCTAAATATAAATTTTACCATACCAAGGAAGCTTTATTACAAATTGAACCCATAGTGTTGGGTTATTATGAACAACAAAACCTCAGAAAAAATTTTATTTAATAATCAACATTTCATAAATCCATAACCCCAACACATTTCTCTCTGTATTTTCATCAAAATTAATTTTCTTATATTCTCATTTATTCATTAAGAAATTTATTAAAGAAACTTAAAACCAGTTATTCATTATGATCCGAACAACAAAAAATTGACTCCAAATTCAGAAAAGTTCTTTAAAACAGAAAAAAAAATATGTTAAACAAGATAAAAATAACTCTTTTTTCCATGTGGATTGACCCCTTACTAGTGCTATACATGTTAGGGTTAAAATAATTTGGGACACCGATAATATACCTTCGGTGAAACGACTCGCCACCTAGTTTGTTAGGGGGAACTACTTAGTAGACATACAGAGGAACCACACCCTAGTCTGCTAGGCGGGTCCACTCTAGCATCTTTGTAATGGTCTTTAAAGAACACTATCATCATTCAGTGTTTCATAAAAAAATTTCACAGTAAACCCATCTCACATCATATCACAAAAAACACTACAAATGACATCATTAAAGTCTATATGAAAAAAAACATAGGATAGTCTACTCATGAGACAAAATCCAAATAAAAAAAGGATATATGAGATGATGATGATTTTAAAGATGTACATAGCCTATAGGGGTCCATATAGCCTATTTGACAACTCTTATGCAGGTATGTGTCTTCATTATAACATGAATCACTATCCATTTAATATTGCATGGTGTGTTTTTGTACTAAATGATGTTTCCTGGACACCCAGGGCCTACCCATTCTCTTTTGTCCTTACCCTAGTACATTTTCCACTACATGTATACAACATGTTCTAATCCATGTTTTTTTCATTTAATCCTAGAGTATATGTTGGGAAACTAGATGAGTGAACAAATTGTGTTACTCAGACTTCCATTCACACCTGGATGACTACCATAATTGGTGTAAATTACCATTAGTCATCGATTCTGATAGTCTGTTGGTCATAAATCTGAATCAAGTTCTACTGCTTGATTCCCACGTGATGCTAAAATAACTCTCGTATTTCTATAATTTCTAATTTAGATATCATATCAAATAATATGTATCCTTTTTCCTATAATCCATACCTATTAACTATTAAATTTAAAATCCATTCATTTCACATGAATATGCTGTAATTTTGGGGATTCGGTCAAATTTGAACCCACCATGAAAAGTTAAATCACGACATTGAAGGATAATGGAGAAGAATGGGAAGAATGATGGGGAGAAAACCCTAAAAATTTTATTAACATCATTGGTATAGTGTTCTTATTCAATGATTACTAGAGGGAAATATAGGGAGAGAAACATGGAATATGAATTTATAATAGATTTCATTATAATTTATTAAATAATGGGAGTTGTGCAATGGGTATTAAAATTCATTTTCAAAATAAGAAACAATCTGTGATTCTAATATTTTAATCGAATGTGGTGAAAAATATAATTAATGACCCCAATCATGATTGAAATTGATTGTTGGTGATATACATAGCTTCCATTGATGAAGAAGGCTTATTTCCTTTGTTGTACCTTTATTCACCTTGATTTGGTTATCATTCATAATCTAATCTCAACTAGACAATGAAGAATAGTGGAAACCCCTCTGAATGATCATTGGGTTATGTGCATAATTATGAAAATTCCCCATAAACACATATTTATAATGGCGGTTTGGTATCATATATTAAGGGAATTAATAAAATTAATTAATTAATTCACATAACATACCATCAAATGGGTTCCTCATCTGAACATCTGATAGTGACAAACATTAAGTCTTTCCTAGGGTAAATCCTGAGGTCTAGATTCAGTCGTTCACTCAAAGTTTTGATTTTTGACTAAATTTAGGATATATATATATAATTATTTCTAAAATATTTTTCTTGGGTGATGTTGAATATTTTTATTATTTTTATTAAATTAATTTTATTCTCTAATTACCATGAAATTTCTCACAGTCTTAGTTCCTAGGTAAGAAATATTTCATAAAATATTTTAACATCTTACAAGAAAAAAACCTAGTCTCCACATAGTATACATTAGATTTTGAACATAAAGACTCTAAATAACCCTAATAAGTCCATTTCAACAAAAAGGTACTTTCTATTTACCATTCATAACCTGGCCTCTTTCTCCCATCATCCATCTCAAAACCATAACCACACCTTGGATAGATCAACTAACATGTATCTCTTAACTCTTACCAAAAACCGCCTAAAATGGGCACCATGTGTGTTTATCATCTATGGAAGGATCCCCACCATATAAATCCTCTTATAACTGATCAATAAGATTGACCCTACATAATATAAGCTATTATCAAAATAATTACCATCAATAGTACGACTTGTATTCCATGAGTTGGTCTAAATATTGAGGCATACTCGACAATCAAATGATATTGAGACACTCCATGAAACCTCTATCAAATACAACCAATAATCCATCTATCTACCCTTGTCTAAATGGATCTAAATCTAGATCCATAACCATTATCACCATCATGAATCTCTCATATTATACCCTACTACATGCCATACCTATTCATAGAAATAACTCATAATCAACATGGTCACAAAATCACCATATTTCAAGAACTCTTTTAAATACTTATCAATCACACTGAAACACTTAGCAACTTTATTATTGATAATAACTAGAAATAATCATAACACATTCCATATTCTTTTAAAAATTCAAACCTAATCTAACATATGAGTTGGTCATTCGTGATTGGTCACTATTCTTGTGACCCATCAATAATTTCACTACCACACTATACAAAACATGTATCACGAACTAATCATCATATATTGTGGGTTAAACTAGATATCACTATCTTAATCATGGATTATAGAGTATCTGTTAACCAAAATCCCTTCAATTATCAACAACTACTATTGTCAAAATAATGAACACACATTCATGCCCTCACCCTTATTCTACCCTACCATACATTTCAATTCATATACCATCACTCCGAAGATCATGTGACGAAGATAAAAACTGGCCATCCATCACCCAAATGATCATCTCAACAATCATATGCTTGATTGTGTAATTAACCAACTAACCAAAATTTATTCTCATGTTATATTCACAATAATACTAGGGTCACTCATTATTTTAAATCCGAAATACATATAAAATCTATGTGCCTATAAAACTTACATATTATCATTGACGACAAATCAATCATAAGATATATTTTATATCAATACCTCCTTTTGTTTTAGTAACTCATAAACCTTGGTTAACTCCACTCTCTTAGTTTACAATTTCATATCAACATTCATCACTGGGAATAATAACAAAGCACCCAGTGACTCTATTTTGTCTCATGGCTCACTGATATCTCAAGTTACTTCTCAACATAATTAGGAAATCCCACAAAGTCCATAACTATTCCCTCACATTGGTTATAACTCATTCAGAAATATTTGTGTTCTCATATCAAATATGACCAAGAAACACAAAAATCAATAACCCCACTCTAGGGTTCCCATACAAACACAAATATATATATATATATTTATTTATTTATTTATATTTCAAACATCTCATACTCAAGTCAAGTACCCACTCTAGGGTACTAACCCTCACTAGGAATCCATGTTCTAGACTACCACTTAATGATCAAGATCACATACATGCATATAAGGACCTCATCCTATGATGATCCATATTAGTAAAACTATACCTATGTGGTTTTGATATGTATATTAGAAATGAAACATTATTTAGGAAAATCATAAATATGTTATTATTGACAAAATAAATAACAAGAAACATTTTTTCTTATTCCAAAACTGTTATCACAATCATACACAAGAATTAATATGTCATGTGAACCAAGATGCTTAATATGATGCATTAATGAAGATATTTTGTCACCTAGATCAAATATATAAAATGTAAACCACCAATACAAAACACATAACACTCTATTCAATAATAAATCAACTCAATCATGATAGATAACTCTAAAAATAATAATTCCAAATCCATAGAAAATTGGACATCAAGTCATGTAGCTATTGTCCATAAATTGACATAGCATCCATCCAAAGTTCATAAAATCCCCATCTCTGATATACCGTGTCCCAAATATTAAGACAAATAAAATATTTCTCTAATAGAACTTTATAATTTTGTCCAATGGATCACCCCATAGTAACTAAATTGATGTGTTATGTGAGCTCAGAAGTGCCTCCCTATATCCAAGAGGAAAAAAAATATTAGAGAGTGTATATGGAGATACCCTTAGAAGACTATAACCTTATAGTATATTAAAACCAAAATATTGAAAATAACATATAGCCAAATATCAAAACATTAGACATAATACCAGAATCATTATAGATAAACTATATAATAGAATAAAAAACATCACATTCCATAATGTAGTGAACCGAAAAAGGTCTAACAAGACATGTATTCACCAAAAAAATCAACCATGGGTTGATCATTTAAAATATTGAATAAATAAAAAAATAAAAAAATAAAAAATAACCAGAAACATAGGGTCCTGAATCATGAAATGGTCATATATATATTGACTCTATCCAATCTATCCAACTCAACCATCACATTCCCTACCTATACCTTGATAATGAGGTCTCCTTGAGTACCAACATCTTATAGACTCTTAAGAAGACTATGGGTGTAATTTAGTATGAAACTACCAATGAAATTCCTAACATAACCAGTAAATGGATTTCGTGTACAATGTGGGACTCATTGAATAATCCTATAGAAACCTTATACAATATACCATTCATGGACATGGGTACCATAGAAGTCACCTAGGTGTGATCATGAATACTTACTCTAGTGCCATAATATGTTTGAACATGTCACATAACTAGACCAAGTGTCATATAAGTTCTCAAGAATAATACCATCACACACACACACACATATATATATATATATCACATAGGAGGAATGTCACTCAGTCCCTTGAAACTTCTCATATACCACACCCATGAAGAATTGTAACCATATTTTGAACCATATCATATATTAAACAAAAAGGTGACAGACTCTCCCTAGTTCAGTATCATAATATAAATAGATAGTTTGGAATGATGACCCTTGATGTTTCCATATCATAATATCAACCCACACAATGGAGTGATGCCTCTACTTAGTTCCATATAATAATAACTCACATGTTAGGGAATGACACCCAATCCTATATCTATCTCATAATATTTCACCTGTGGGTGAATGAAATATGACCAATGAATCATCTCATAATATCACACCCAATGTGGAAATGAAACCCTTCCCTAGTTTTACCTCATAATATCAACACAGTGGGGGAGAATAATGCCCCTACATGGTTCTATATATTAATATAACACTAATGGAAGATTAGAACCCATCCAAGGTTTTATATTATAATATTTACATAGAGTGGAAATAATTATCCTCCCATAGTCCATCTTATAATATCACACATTGGGGGGTGATCCATGGTTTCATTTCACAATATCAAATGTATGGGGAAATGGAACCCCTCACAAATTCCATCTCAAAATATCACACACAGTGGATAATGATGTCTGTCACTAGTTCCATATAATAATATGAAACACATCGGTTTGTGGATCCCTTCCATACTTCCATATTATAATAAAAATATTCAGGTAGAATTCCTCCCCACCATAGTTCCATCTCAAAATGTCACACATATGGGATAATGAATCCAATACATTAAACCATTTCGTATATATAAATATATATTTAGTTATAAAAATTAAACATGAGATAAAAATAACATTTTAAAATTTAATAAAAACTGAACACTTTACCTTCAACATTTTACATTTCCTTAAAATAATTTACTTTATCAATACAAATGTCCAGTTCTCAAGAGTTCGAACTCTCCCAACCAAGGTCTCAACCTATTATTACCATGGGATACCACCATGAAATCAATTATTTAACATGAAATTTCATTATCGTGTATCTATATTCCTTTTAAAATGGTAGAATTCCCATTGAGTGAATCATTAGGTTTTCCCATGACATTTCACATTCTTTTACTTAAATGAATGCATCATTTGTTGAATAAAGGTAAAAAGGTATCACCCAAGGGCACTAAATTTTCTACCCTTTGTCCAAAATCATTAAACAATCACATTACTAACATAAAAGGAATATAAGATATCAATTCAAGGTTCATTGTGTTTCATTAATGGAATTCATTCCCCTATAGGATCCACATACTACATAATATATATTTATAGTCAAGCCTATGTATATTGGTGACTGAGGAATGAATTTTAGTGTTTAGTGGTCTATCATTGACCAAGATAGTTCCAATAATATCTTAGGGGTTTAAAAAAATAATTTATTTTTATTTCAAGGTTAATCAAAAACTTGTTAAAAAATTAAATATCACATGACACTTTGATATAACATAAATTCTAGGCTATTTTTTTGGGACAACATACAATATTCAGAGTAGTTACATTTTAGTAATGATCGACCACCATTATATAAATTCATTTGAACCTAAGAGGACATAATCCATAAAAATAATTCCCTAACTCTGTCAATAACCAATTAATTATAAACTAATAACAATTACATAATTAATACATAGGGAATTATACAATTATAAATCATCAGGTGATCTTTCATGGATAAACAATCCGTAATGGTGTGAACACTATCCCTACTATCTACTATGAATTTGACACAAAAACCCAATTTATCATTTCAACACATCGATAAATTTTACTCAAATTGATGGAAATCCATAAATATCTCAAATTAGTGATATAACTTAATATAACTGCATGAAACCTAGAGTGTTCTTCCTCATGGAATCATTTGTAACAAAATTGAGAAACAAAAAACATACTATTCTTGATGTGACAAAGATATTGTGGGATCATCATCAAAATTTATCCTAGAGATACCGCAATCAGTCATTTGAGAAGGATAACATGATGATTAATGGATAAAAATAAATCTAACCATAAATGAAAAAGACAACCACATCTAATTTTCATGGATAAATGAGGATAAAAGGATAATATGAAAGGAAGAGGAGCTCTACCACCCCTTCATTGTACTTCTCAATATATAAATAATCATTAAAGGGTGTTCAATTTGTATAGCCAAATATACTATCCCACCCTTGGTTAAATGAGAACTTGAATAAATGATCATTATGAATTGAAAAATAAGGCTCATGGACCAATGAATCTATTAGATAAAAGTCACATCATGGACCCTTGAGTAGCAATTTTGTATAACTCCTTGATCCAGAACCAAAACTCAGTCTTAAAATTAAATTAATTTTTGTGCTATGGCCCAATTAATCCAGGTTCAACACCCTCTTCCATTCTATCCCAAAATATCACAACACCCACAATGGTGTTCCATAGTGCTTAATAGTGAAACCAACTATCTATATTATCCAGATAATACTACCTCCTAGGGATCCTATATAGTGTATCCCACCCACTATGTTGTGACCCCATTCGCTCAGTTGACCCTCATCAAGTATCCCTCACTGTAACAGTTTCTAGTTCCTTACACCAAATTTCTAAAATTCTAGATCAAATAATTATCTTCTAAAATAATGTATTTACCATAACACATTAGTGTAATGTTTAGGTATTTATAATTTTAGAACATCTCTATACCCTTACATATGAATGTAACCCTTACATTTCACCAGGTAACCCTTATATATTCTCTAGTTTTGTATTTTACGACTATGACTTTAAAATTTAACCCTTATGCATCATATGTTAAGAATTTTCTATCATGAACATTGCCATTTTTTTTATGTGGAATATTTAACTTAACCTTACATAACATAAGGGAAATTATGTATGCCATTATGCATCATAAAATTTATCATTTCTTTCCCATATTTAGTAACTGTTATGTATTTCCATTACCTTAAAGAAACCCATACGTATGTGGATGCTTATGTAGGAGGACCTATATGCATGAGAACTCTACCAAACCATTGAATGAGTTATGTAGCGATACATATGAGTAATATTAAACATAAGTACCCTAAAACATAATGAATTTTTTATTTTCTATAAATATGAAACTCTTTGAATTTCATTAATATCCTATGGTATCACTTCAATTTTATCTTTTTGTATGGTATCTTATAGATGATAAAACCCCAAATGTTATAACACCTATGATTTGTGGTGATACATAATGATATGAAAAAACCTAATATTAGGCATAGTTGTTATGTTGTGGTCCATTCCTCCAAATAATGATTCACCCCTAAAAAATATAATCAATATAGAAAAAAACACCATGCTACAATATCCCTAATTGTATTTTTATCTATCAACTGTACCAAAGTTACGTCAACTGTGATTGAACACTCTTCCAATCACCAAAGAAATATTTTGGTCTTATAAAAACATCAAAAAATATCTCTTATAGTTGATAAAACTACAATACTATCAATCAACGCCCAAATTATCTATATTCCCCGTCCCTTGAGTGAAAAAAATCATATTTCATAGGATATTCACCAACCAATGATGATGTGAGTCATTAAAAAAGATTACATGCTGCATCTCGCCCATTCTGAGTGGCCTAAAAAGTTTTTTTGGACAGTACATGGCCTTATGAAATATCCTCATGATTCCAAGGGATGATAACAAATTCATAAAGGAAACATTATAAGTGGGGGATGATTTTCCCCTATAAAATAAAACAACTAACCAAATGATACACGTCCAAAAAAACCACAATATGATGCATGATAAAATTAAAGGGAAAAAATCAACATTTCATTTATCAAATTAAAACCAAATCCGTGTACAACAACTAGTGACTACAATATTAATGAAAATAGAGTAAGGAAAAGGCTCAAGGGCTCTAAAGTCAACACCAATCTCCAAACATGGTCCACACTCGAACTCTATAACAACTCCTGTATCATGATGTACTACTAAAGATTTGTGATAATTAATCTTTTACAATGTCTCGATAAAAAACATCTCAAAATGAACTAATGTTCCCAATAATGGGTGAGTACTAAATGTCAATATATTTTTACCAAATGAATTCCCTATTAATGCCACTATGATAGAAACATTTATCCCAATATATGAAATAATTTACATAAAAAATTTCTGAAATAGTAATTATCAGAATATAAATAAGTTACATCGTAAATTTATTTTCTATAAGATTATATCATATTCCATTGAAAGAACCCAAAAAATATTCTAAAACCATTTCATAAATTCCACATTATCATAATCTATTCCATTCCACCTATCAAAACATCTAAACATGCGTGTTTTTTATGATAGTTCCATAATCATGAGTGGTTTCTCATCAATCTACCATGTCCTCAAGAGGTAATTTAATCCCATGTGCAAGTAAAACTTTCGAACCTAAAACAGTGTCATATTTCAACAATGCCTTGTAATGAAATCCGGACACACACCCAAAAGTATGCCAAAAACCATTTCAAATCCAATGAAATAAATAAATAAATAAATTACTGAAAAACTTTCCAAAAACCATTTTCATAAAACCAACATTTTATTGTAATTCATTTATTAGACAACCTAAATATTGAATCATTTTTAAAATCATCATTTTAATTATATTTACCAAATAATCTTTCATAAAATTTAAAATTCCTCAGAAATCCACAAACCATCACTGAATAAGGTTTTAACCTTTCATTTCATAGAAAAACCACAATCAATATAAATCAATTTCATAAATTTGAAACTATTACTTCATGTTATATATTTTGGTGTCGAGAGTGAAGCCACTTTCCTTGGTATTTTTGATGAAAACAAATCAATACAAGAAAAGTTCAAATAACACCAAGTTAAATCTCAACACTCCTAATTTAAATCACAAACCCTATTATAAAAAAAAATCCAAACATGATAATATTTGGCCTCAAAAATCATAAATATAACCACATAAGATGTATATCTAGTAAAATAAGAGATATAGAGATGTAAATATAAGAATACATAACATGAACTACCATGAATGAACACATACCACGACAATCATTCTTAAAAACACCATGGAAAACCTCTAGATTTCTTCCTAATTAATGGGGAGAAGTTCTTCCACCCATGAGGGGTAAAAATACAATTTTAGGTTCGTTTAGGGGAAAAAGAAACATTAAAACACAAGGTGGAGGATGATGTACTTTTTTAGGATCTTTCTTTTTAATCACACACAGTTTAGTCACACGATTAGTCAAACTATGGGAAATCCGTGCTCCGACCACTACCTTATGAATGAACCTCACATGATTAGATCACACGTTTAACAAACCATGAACCAATTGTTCCAAATCTCACTATCTCAACATTTCCCCATTTATCATTGTTTGGTCAAATTGTGCACTACCTATGCACCACCCATGCACATTACCTTTAGCTTGTGATAAATTGTTCAATATTTTCTATTGGTGTTTCATGGTTTTCTCAAACCATGCACAAATCTAAGACATGTAGAAAAGCCTCCCAAATACTTACAATGTTCTCCATACTCATCTAAACTCCACTAATAAACATTAAATACTTAAAAACAATATTGAAAGGGTTACATACATGAAATGGGGTGTGTCACACTATCCCCACCATTGGTCTTTCCACCCCTCAAATGTAGAAAACGATCACTAAAGTGAAAGATTTTTGTCCGTTTCTATTTGTTTTTCTTCTCATGTTCCCAAGTATCTTCTTAAATATGTCTTGGCTTCCACCAAAATCACACTAAACAGATGGGTTTTTCATTCATTACATTCCCTTTCCAATCCACAATCCTCATCAAGATTTGTTCCAATGAAGAATCTGACTTTATTTGAACATGATCAAATAGAATCACATGGTTTATATTAGGCTAATAATTTTTCAACTGAGATACATGAAACATATTGTACAGCATAGTAAACTATAGTGCTACTGTCAACTAATATTCCACCTCACTGATCCATTCTAGAATCTCAAAAGGGCATATGTATCAAGAAGTTAACATTCCTTGCTTCCCAAAAAAATGATTTCCATGATTTGGAGAGATCTTTTTGAACACATGATCACTCATCGTGAATGAAAACAAACATCAAAGATGATATTCATACGATTTTTGATGGCTCTGATTTGTCTCCGTTTGTTTCCTAATAAAATGAATCACGTCCATTTTATCTTCAACAAGGATTGGTTCAAATACTGAAGTATCCTCAGTTTCTTCCAAATAAAGTGGAGAACAACAAGGATTCCCATAAAATGATTCAAATGAATCAATTTTTATCTATGCATGATAACTATTGTTATGTGATAACTCCCTGAATGACATATGATCTTCCAATGACCCCCCAAAATCTATTTCACAAATATAAATCATTTCTTCCATAATATGTATCTTTTTTTGGTTTACCACTCCATAAGAGGATGATACACCATACAAATATTCAACTGAGTGGAAAGGGTTTTCTATAAGTACTTCAAAAAATGACATTTAAACCTAGGAATGTTTTATAACACAATTGAAATTTTTACCCCATGATTCTTTACCACTTCTTATATATATTTTCGACAAGTTTCCCACCGTATGAGATTGATGAAAAGGGATGATGTTAGATAAATTTGTGAGGTGATCTACTATCACTCATTTGGAACCATGTTTCTAAACTATTCTTGGGGGACCTATAACAAAATCCATAGATATCTTCCACCACTTCTAAAAAGGAATAGTTAAATAATGAAACATACATGATGGTCTCTAATTCCCAACCTTAATTTATGGAAAATTTAGGCATCTCAACAAAATCTTATCTACATAACTTTTCATACTGCTCCACAAATATTTTTCAATGCCTTATAAATTTTCTACCTTACAGGATGAACAAGTGATCATTAATGGGGGTAAGCAAGAAGAATGTTTTCTTAACAAGCCATAGGTATGACAATTTGATTTCAAAACCACAACACTGAACTCTCATCAAGCTTACATCCCTCAATGATATCCGCACAACTGATTTTTGATATCATCGAATGAAATTATGAATTAGATATCTATGCCTCTTTAACCATATTTAAGAAATAAGGAACAACTAAAAATGGAAATAAAACCAAAAAATTCACCTCGATCATCATATTACACATGCATGTTGACTAGGATCAACATCAACTTCAGCGCATCTGAAAACACATTTTCTAATTCGGTGTATAACTTTCTGATTAATGTGTCAACCACCAAATCACATTTACCCAGTGTATACATCAAGTCAAATTCAAACCTATTGAGATAATCCATCCATATTCTTTTAGCTAGTTTAAAATTATTTTTTTAGAAAATATGTTTGAAGCTATTTTGATATATAAACACAATATATTTGTCACCAAAGAGGTAATAATGTGATGTCTTCAAAACATGGACTGTGATAATTTAATCCAAATCATGAACTGTGTATTTATTTTCAGGTACTAATAGTATCATTGAACCATAAGAGAAAAATGATATCTTTGAATGAGAATACACCCCAACCATTACCCTAAAGCATCACAATACACCACCTACCCTTTTCCTAATTCTGAAAAAATAAATATTGGTGCTGAAGTAAGCTAAATAAAATGTTCTTGAAAGGACTTATAGTATTAATCATTCAATGGGAATGTAAAATTATTCTTTTTCATAGATATCGTAGGTGATTCTAGTTGTGAAAAATTAGGAATTAAAATTTCAGTAATAACCAACTAGACCAAGAATTCTTCGTATCTCAATGAAATTCTCTAGTTGTTTCCATGATATAACAACTTCTATCTCATATATATCCATTGAAACTCCTCTTTTAGAAATAACATGGCCATTAAAGAGTATCTCTTATATCCAAAAATACCACATTGATAATTTGTAATACAAATAGTGATTTCTCATGATTCTCAAAATAGTTTCCAAGTGAGGTTCATGCTCAGCTCTTATCCTTGAATACACGTATATTTCATTCAAAAACACCGACACAAAAAGAATGAATATATTTTTGAAGTATCTAATTGATAAATTAAATAAATACTACTAGTGCATTAATAAACCTTAAAGGCATTAAAACATAATTATAATGGCCATATCATCTTCTAAAACATGTGTTCGTAGTGTCCTCCTTCTAAACCCACAATTAATTATATCTTTACTAAAATTTATTTTTGGAGAACCAAAGAGATCCCTTAAATTGATCAAACAAATCATCAATGTGTGGAAGTAGATATTGATTATTTATCATAACATGGATAAGCTTATGATAATCTACACACAACCTTAGATTTCTATATTCATTATTAACAAACAAGACTAGTGCCACCCAAAAAGACATTCCAGGATAAATAAACACTTTGATTTCATGATCTTAAAATTTTACATTAATCTCCATAAATTATATTAATTCCATTAGATAAGAAGGGAGATAAATAGTACTAGTCCTTGTAAGGATATCAAAAATAAATTCCACTTCTCTCATCAGTGAAAAACTTAGGAAATCATTATGAAACACATTTGGAAACTGAATGACCACTATTGTAAAACTATGATTCTCTCTCTCATTTTTTTTCAAAAAAATGCTTCTAACTGGAATGATATCGTTCCAATAACTAGTGTAAATAAGTTTTTTGCATCTTCTCTAACACTCAGGTCACCTTGAAAGAGATTCTCGATTCTATCTTCATTTGTGAAATTTACCAATTGGGTATAACAGTCGATGCGAGCCTTGAAAATTTTCAACCAATCCTTACCTGCTATTGTATCAATAACATCTATCTCAATCATAGATATATACCATTTTATCTTCACTCCATAAAATGTTTTAGAATATGGTCAAAACACAAGGGACTGACACTCTCATTGACCAACAATTTTTTGAATTTTTATTACAGAAGGAATCATCTCATTTTTTAGGATCAAAAAATAAATAGAATGTAGATCATCAATTGAATGGGATTCAACCATATCATACCACAATTGAATAAGGCTATAATTAATAATAATAAAACCTCATAATATAGATTGTCTTGTATGATCATCTAAAATAACAAGCTCTGTCCCATATAATTTCTTCATCATAACAGTTTTCTCCTTATTTCCCCATTGATATTTCAAAACATGTGGTTTAATGGTATTCCAAGAATCACCATAGATATCTCTATTTTATTGATGAAATTGGTTCTACATCCTTATTCCCATTTATTTATATAACAATTCTGACACTTGAGATGTTTCCCTTACACCCAACCTCACAGTACTGCAAAAGTAGTATTGAATATTCTAGATATTATTGTAATTTTTCTAGGCTCATGGTGGTGACATAAATCATCACTTCATGTTGTCTGAATAACTATATTAAAAACATCCATAATTTCTCATGGGTCTCAGTGTAGTATTCACTAATCCATTGGTCTGATTATTATTCACTCTACACCCACTACGAGAAAACTGCGGTTTAGCGGCGGTTTTTTCGCGGCGGTTTTAAAAACCGCCGCGAAATGCGTTTCGGGCTGGCATTTCGCGGCGGTTTTTAAAATCGCCGCGAAAAAACCGCCGCTAAACGGCAAAAAAAATTATTTTTTTAAATTATTTTTTTTTATTTTTTTTTATTTTATTCAAGGATTAGCGGCGGTTTTTTAAAAAACCTCCGCAAAATAGCGGCGGTTTCAGTAAAACCGCCGTGAAATAAAATGAAAAAAATAAAAAAACGTGAGAAACCCCGAAAACACTAAAACGATCATAACTTTTGATCCGGGCGTCCGTTGAAGCGCCACGACCAGTCAAATCAAAGATCATGAGGAGATATAGAGGCACATATAATCAAAACCGTGAGACGTTCTAAGGTGTGGACGATATTAGAGTTATAAAAAAGTTGAAAAAAGTTATCCAACTTCAAATGGCCATAACTTTCGCTCCGGGTGTCCGTTTGGGCTCTACCACATATCAAATCGAAGCCAGCGAAGAGAGCTACGCACTGAATCAAGAACAGCTAGCTTCTGTCGAGTTTTTCGTCCCCAAAAACCCCTCCAAAGGCCTCCAAAAACTCGTTTCTGTCACCGGTGTCCCGTCGAACTTGTCTTCAAACGGACCTAACTTTCGATCCGCGTGTCAATTCGGCCTCCTCCACCTGCCAGATCATAGCTCGTTCCATGAGCTTCAGTTTGACTAGTTGCAGCGCCCACATACACTCATAGATCATATGTTATGGCCTTTTTAGTGGGTATCGGGTTTGTTATGTTTTTCAATGCCTCGTTTCTAGCACCCGTTCCCCGTCAGCTTTTTTTTAAATGGTCGTAACTTCCGATCTGCCTGTCCATTCGGACTCTTTCACCTTTCGGGTTGAAGACCGTTTCGGGATATTTGATTTGACAGGTCGCGGATCTAAAACGGACTCTCGTATCTTAAGTTATCTCCGTTAATGTGAGTCCAATGTTTTTGTCTCTTTATGACCGTTTTGACGAGTTTTAACGGTAGCTCCATTTATTACTGTTTATTTGGGTTTCCATGACTTGTTACCTTTATCAATGGTTTTTTGTGGGTTATTATGATGATTATGTTGAATTATAAAGGAGTTTTCCAGAGTTGTCACGAGTTTTCATGCGTTCTCATTCTTTCTAATACCTCATTCTTCATATGCTTCTCCATCCCTTTTCATGCATTTTCATGATTTTTCATCCCTTATCACGTCTTTTCATACTTTTTCATGTGTATCCTTTATTATTTATTATTTATTATATATAATATACTTTAATTTGTTTATTATATTTTATTTGTAAGTGGTTATTTATTATTTATTATTTATTATTTATATTTATTTATCATTTATATTTATTTATTTATTATTTATTATTTATTATTTATATTTATTTATCATTTATATTTATTTATTATTTATTATTTATTATTTATTATTTATTATTTATATTTATTTATTATTTTTTATTTATATTTATTTCTTATTTCTTATTTCTTATATCTTATTTATTATTTATTATTTATTATTTATATTTATTTATCATTTATATTTATTTATTATTTATTATTTATTATTTATTATTTATTATTTATATTTATTTATTATTTATTATTTATATTTATTTATTATTTATTATTTATATTTATCTATTATTTGTTATTTATATTTATTTATTATTTATTATTTATTATTTATTATTTATTATTTATTATTTATTATTTATTATTTATTATTTATTATTTATTATTTATATTTATTTTATTTTATTATTTATATTTATTTATTATTTCTTTTTTATTATTTCTATTTATTTATTATTTATAATTATTTATTATTTATTATTTATATTTATTTATTATTTATTATTTATTATTTATTATTTATTATTTATTATTTATTATTTATTATTTATATTTATTTATTATTTATTATTTACAATTTATTATTTATTATTTATTATTTATTATTTATTATTTATTATTTATTATTTATCTTTATTTATTATTTATTATTTATTATTTATTATTTATTATTTATTATTTACTATTTATTATTTATTATTTATTATTTATTATTTATTATTTATTATTTATCTTTATTTATTATTTATGATTTATTATTTATTAATTATTATTTATTATTTATATTTATTTATTATTTATTATTTATATTCATTTATTATTTATTATTTATTATTTATTATTTATTATTTATTGTTTAAATTTATTTATTATTTATTAATTATTATTTATTATTTATTATTTATTCTTTATTATTTATTATTTATTATTTATTATTTATTATTTATCTTTATTTATTTTTTATTATTTATATTTATTTATTATTTATTATTTATATTTATTTATTTATTTATTATTTATTATTTATTGTTTATTATTTATTATTTATTATTTATTATTTATTATTTATATTTATATTTATTTATTATTTATATTTATTTAATATTTCTTATTTATTATTTCTCTTTATTTAATATTTATAATTATTTATTATTTATTATTTATTATTTATTATTTGTCTTTATTTATTATTTATTATTTATTATTTATTCTTTATTATTTATTATTTATTATTTATTATTTATTATTTATCTTTATTTATTATTTATTATTTATTAATTATTATTTATTATTTATTATTTATTATTTATTGTTTATTATTTATTATTTATTTTTTATTATTTTTTATTTTTTATTTTTATTTATTTATTATTTATTATTTATATTTATTTATTATTTATTATTTATTATTTATTATTTATTATTTATTGTTTAAATTTATTTATTATTTATTATTTATTATTTATTATTTATTATTTATTATTTATTATTTATTATTTATTATTTATTATTTATTATTTATTATTTATTATTTATTATTTATTATTTATTATTTATTGTTTATTGTTTATTGTTTATTGTTTATTATTTATTATTTATTATTTATTCTTTATTCTTTATTCTTTATTATTTATTATTTATTATTTATCTTTATTTATTATTTAGTATTTATCTTTATTTATTATTTATTAGTTACTATTTATTTTTTATTTTTTATTCTTTATTCTTTATTATTTATTATTTATTATTTATTATTTATTATTTATTATTTATTATTAATTATTAATTATTTATTATTTATTAATTTTTATTTATTATTTATATTTACTTATTATTTATTATTTATTATTTATTATATATTATATATTATTTATTGTTTGTTGTTTATTGTTTATTGTTTATTATTTATTATTTATTATTTATTATTTATTATTTATTATTTATTATTTATTATTTATTATTTATTGTTTATTGTTTATTGTTTATTATTTATTATTTATTATTTATTGTTTATTGTTTATTATTTATTATTTATTATTTATTATTTATGATTTATGATTTATGATTTATTATTTATTATTTCTCTTTATTTATTATTTATTATTTATTATTTATTATTTATTATTTATTATTTATTATTTATTATTTTCTATTTACTATTTATTATTTAGTATTTATTATTTATTATTTATTATTTATTATTTATTATTTATTATTTATTATTTATTATTTATTATTTATTATTTATTATTTATTATTTATTATTATCGAGATTATATCTATTATTTATGTGTTATTTGTTTTTTCAATTAATAAATATAAGTATATTAATTTCTGTTTATTAACCACATGGTGAGCTTGCTGGAGTGGTAAAGTCTTTCGAAAATATGCAAGAGGTTAGGGGTTCAAATCTCACCAGACGCAGGATTTATTTATATTGCATGGGCATGCATGTGCATGGGCATGCATGTGCATGGGCATGGGAGATGCATGCATGGATAAATAAATAAATAAATAAATAAAATAAATAAATAAAATAAATAAAATAAATAAATAAATACGAAATAAAATAAATAAATTAAATAAATAAATACGAAATAAAATAAATAAAATAAATAAATAAATACGAAATAAAATAAATAAAATAAATAAATAAAATAAATAAATAAAATAAATAAATAAAATAAATTAAATAAAATAAATAAATAAAATAAATAAATAAATAAATAAATAAAATA
Source organism: Viscum album (assembly GCA_963277665.1). Lineage (NCBI taxonomy): Eukaryota > Viridiplantae > Streptophyta > Magnoliopsida > Santalales > Viscaceae > Viscum > Viscum album. The sequence continues at coordinate 1,229,168,001 of OY728133.1, read as the reverse complement.
AATAAAATAAATAAATAAATAAATAAATAAAATAAATACGAAATAAATAAAATAAAAGAAAGAAAATAAAATAAATAAATAAAATAAAATAAAATAAAATAAAAAAATAAAATAAATAAAATAAATAAAATAAATAAAATAAATACGAAATAAAATAAATAAATAAATAAATAAATATAAAATTAAAAAAAAATTAAAAAAATTAAAAAAAAATTAAAAAAAATTAAAAAAAACCCCCACTGAATCATTTAGCGGCGGTTTAAACCGTCGCTAAAAAACCGCCGCGAAACGTTCCGATGGTTTTGAAAATCGCCGCGAATAGTTTCCCAACGCACGATTTGGCGGCGGTTTATGAAAACCGCCGCTAAATGCTTTTTTTGCCATAGTGACCCTTAGAATTATGTTTCACTCTTTCGCTTTCTCCCAGCATTAGAGTTCCCACCTTTTCTTATGGGTATCAACATCCTTAATCCTCCCATGGCTCATAATATTTCTTGTTCATTCAATAGCTATCTATTGAACATCTATATATAATTCGTAATACATATCACAATAATCATTGAGTAACTTTCCTGCCTCATCCTCGATATAATGATTCGTGACTTAAAGGACTCACTAGGCACAACCATGGGTAAAAACTGAACTTAATACATGAATATATCTACATAATATATGATCGAATGGTTTTATTGCTTCTACCAAAATAAGTATGTTGTTCTTTGTATTCTGAACCTGTGATGATAGAATAGTTTTATGAACAATTATTGAAAATCTTCTCAACCAAGGACTTGATCTACTTTAGCATGTACAGTTAGATCCTACCACTAGAATGATAGATCCTCCATCTTATAATTTTCCATCTTGAATTTCATCCCTAATGGTGTGGTGATGAATTCCAAGACCCAATTGATCATATTCAACCACACCACTACCTTTTAGCAGTATGAATCACCCAAAAAATTGGTGGATTCGACTTCTGTAACTTGACACAATGATTAATGTATCATGGATCATCCCTCTACTTCCCTTTTTCAACAACATAAAATTCTTGGATGATACTCTGAACCTGCTATTCATTTACCTACAACTTAAGAGCCACCACATTCTCTATAGATAATTGCAGTTGGTTTCTACAAAACATACCTGGTGTTGTTTTCTATACACACAAAAAGCGTCAAAGGTATCACTCTATCAACTAAAGTCTTAGCCTTTAAAATTGTACCATATCATTATATCACAATAGTTATTTCCAAATTTAATATTTTCCACATTCATCCATTTTTGAAAAATCCCTACTTTATTTTAAAATCAAACCATTATCAAAATACCACAACATTCTCTTTTTAAAAATCATGCATTTGAAAACAACATTAATTTTTTAATAATATAAACACTTTTTCACTGATTTATAAATAAATAATAAAAATGAAATATACACACCTTATAGGAATTCATTACTCTAATTCGTGTCATTATCATCTCGTTGGATAAACCCATGACAATGAGAATCCAAATCATATTAGTGTCTCTAAAACAATTATGTACCCAACTCCATATTAACATGAAGTTTTTCATAAAGATGATAGTTATGTCTTTTTTATGCTCAACAATTCAGGTCCCGACAATCCTACTCCTTTCTACGCACGTCACACATGGAATAGACCAAAATGAATATCCATTCCAAAACAAAAAAGAACTAATGATTACATGTTCCATAAAACAAGGAACAAGCTGATACAACTGGTCTTAAATAGATCATGGATCAGAAAAAACTGATACCACTTGTACCATATCACACCTTCTCATTAGATTGAATAAGAAGAGGAACATTGCTTGTCCTTAAGGGATATCCCCATGATTCTAAAGGCTAAAAATTAATGCCTAAAAGAATCACTACATGCTGGGGTGATTTTCTCTTTAATTATAAAATAACTAACCAAATGATCCATAACCAAAAAACCCACTATATGATGCATGATTTCAACAAAGGATAGCTATAACATCTCTAGATTTTAAAAGGAAACAATATGTGGTTAAATGAATTACTAAATACTATGTGACCTTTATAAACTAGTCATTAAACCTAATTTTCCCACTTTAGTGTTAGAATTTTGAAACATAGATATACACATTTTCAATCAGTATGTTTCTTGGAGTCTGATAGAACAAACATAAATTTTGGTGAATAGTAACCTACCCTTATGAATAATAACATATCCTTACGAATATTAATGCACCATTTTGAATAGTAACATGCTATTTTTTAATAGTAATGTACCCTTATGAATATTAACATGACCCTAATTAACAGTCATGTGACCTTATTATTAGTAACTTGAACCATATGAATAATAATGTGCCCTTATGAATAGTGAATTATTCAATAAAATTATAAATATAATATATAAATCATATAAGTTTCAATGATATATAATTATATTATATGTAAATAAATATTTTAAAACTTATTGATTAAGTTGTGAAATTTTTGTTGGTCAAAGATATAACAAATTTTTTATTAATTTAAATGAAAATTTATTTTCATAAAATGTATTCGTAAAGAAGTATTTTTATGTCTTATGATTATAATATAATTTAATGAGGTCTTTCATTCATTTTCAAGGTGTTATAACATGAGTTATTGTTCTAAAATTGTTATTTTTTGAATAAATAATGATTTTATTCAAAAAATAAATTAATAATATTTATAAAATTATTTTGATAAAATGGAGTTAATTTTTGTATTCTACACATCTATGCATGGTTGGGGTGAATTTTTGTTAATGTCATGAAATACTAGAAGTTTTTAAGAATAGTGAAATACGATAATTTGAAAATTAAGATGAATATTTGATTTATGGATTCATGGATGAGTTTTTCAACTGTAGGATCATTTAGTTTGAACTCACATAAAAATTTTACTTTTTTTGTCTCGGAATGATAACTATTTCTTGTCTTGTGGAAAAATAATAAAATAATAATTTAAATAAGTAGAAACTCCACCTATCCTCCACTATAAATACCACACATTTCTCCCACTTCCACCCTAAGCATCTCAAGCCTTGATTCTAGATTAAGTTACTCCATGTACTACTCTTAGGACCATTCCCCACACCCAAGACCTTCTAGTCTCACCAAAAGGCAAAAACTAATGGCCTTAACAAGGATCTCAAGGAGGAGAGATCAAGAAGAAAATATCATCTTTGGTTTTTTTCATTTTTTTTCCATTTTCATTTTTATCTATATTCATTAAGAAACTCACCTTATCTAGGAGGAATTAATGATCTAGTATCATAAATATTTTGGATTTCATCATGTTTATGGAAGATTTACTTTTATACATTGTCTCCTCTCCCACTTATTTTAGATATTAAATCATTGTTCGTGATGTGATGTTTTAATGACATTGTCGATGATGTGATTCCAATTTATTTCACATCATTCAACACTAGTCATAAAACCATTTTTATGGTTGAAATGGATTATAATTATTGTATCATATCTTATTTAAGGTACTATAATAATTTTTTACACATGATATTAATTCACAAAACATAATGAGTTCTATATTATTAAAGAACCACTAAAATGATATAATCTGACATCATTAATGTTTTAACTAATTAATCATCATAATATAAGAATTAAAAATAATAAATAGTATAATACAAGGATATAAAAACATTAAAATACCATTTCATTCCAAATCTAGAGTTTCTATTGTAACTGATATGAAAATCCATTATGAACCGCTCATGGAAACTATGTAATGAACACACCCGATGTAACACCCCAAGCTTCCACGGTACGTTTCCCTTTGAATAATGCGATAGCGTGTGTTGTACGCAACCTCGAGTTCTAACACACACCACAACTAATTAAACTAGCCGTTGTGAATAGTAATACCTACTTTTTGAAATCATATATATTTTATATTTCAAAATAGACTTCATCTTTGGATTCGGAATATTGAAATTAGCCTAGGGTGAAATTTTGGTACTTTTCGGATAACTTTTATATTTTGATGAATAGTGAAAATTACTAAATTTTAATTAAAATCAACTTTTTTAATCAAAATAATTAATATTGATAAATTATGAATTTGAGTATTTTTAAAGTATATTTAGAATATATTTTTACCATTTAATTTAATGCTTGTCATTGGACATAATTTCACAATTAAACCAGACATAAACAAGTGTCAATCTTTTGATAGTTATTATCTCTTAAAAACACGCTTTTTATTTTAACAACGGAAATAAGTTTAAATTAATTTCTGCCACTTCTGTGTTTTGAATTTGGAAAAATGGATTACATATTTGGAATCAGGATGTCCAAATTATGTAAATAGGTAACTTTTATTTTTACACATTTTGAATTATTACTGCGGTAAATATTTTATTTACCATGGTTAAAGGGTAAATCCGGTAAATAAGGGTTAAAATATAATATTATAATAATACAAAATTACCCTAAAACATTTCCTAACCTTATTGGTGGACACATACCCGACCATGGGCATCCTTGGGACGATTTGGGGACCCCTTAGAGACACTTGTATGTGGTAGGGACACATTATATTAATAAAGTTAAAATAAAAATAAAAATGGCATAAGCTTACATCTTTTAGAAGAAAAATTTTTACATAGGGTTATACATGTTGGATTTTCGATTATAAATATTCATTATAAAGCTAAAATGATTTCCTACATAATGATATATTATTTATAATTTTTAGACATCATATAATTTAAATTATTAATGACACAATAATGATGGAATGTTTACCTCATTAATAAATCATTTAAATAAATAAGATTATAATGATTAAAATATTATCTAAAACCAGTCCAATTCTTATTGGTTGATGTTATTTAGAATATGAGTCATTTTATCTTCGACCTCAATGATTTTTGGACCATTATAAACCGAATATAATTATATTATAATGTAATACTTTCACTCTTTCCTAAAGAGCCCCTCCTCTCCCTTATAAAAGGAGACCACTTCTACTCATTCCTCACACCTCTCAAGCCACTTGGCTCGGCCAAACTCTTCCCAAATACTCTCCCAACTTCCCTCACTACAACCTAGAGGCCTTAGTTTGATCAGAAAGCCAACCTAAGGAGCCCTTTTGATCAAATCAAAAGGAAGAACCCGAAGAAGAGGTAATGTTTTCACCACCCCTTTTCAAGTTCCATTGTTCTTCCACTTATTCTTTCTTTGTTCTTACCATTCTAAAATAATAACTCTAGTATCTCACATATACTGTGATGTTATTATAAATTTGGTACAAACATATTCAGTATTCTGTCCACCCTTTGAATAACATGTCACCATACATGCGTACGTACGGCTTACCGTCTCCACGTCGTGGTGTAATTGTTATTCAATATATTATTATTTGGATGGGTATAATAATGATGTGAAACTCATGTAAATAATAAATATAACATGTTAATTATTCTGTATATATGATATAACATCCATTTATATATTATTTTAATATCAAAAGTATGATATTGTCACTCGTGCGTACGTACAGACTACCGTCTCCACAAACGCGATAAGATTCATTCTCCATCGTATCCATTCAAGTCTTATTCTCATTTTAGGGTTAAAAATAATGTTAATAAAATTCTGATTATGAATAAGATATAATCTATCCATTACAAACATGTCTTACGTAACCACACATTTAAGAAGAACGAATCGATTATCACCTGAAATGACGATAATACTAAGATATTATTATCAAATCAATATTAAAAGATCATATATGATATCATATTAATGTATATGATTATTTTATAATTTAATAACAATTATTTCACCATTATACAGGAGGTTAACCTACCCCAACCAAGGAAAAGTACAAGGTAAGGGTTATTTCACAATCTCTTCATTATCCGAGGTTGTTTATACGTAATAATCTACTGGGATCTCGTTATCATCCACATCCATGTTTCATCAAAATGTATTTCAAAACATTTTTAATATTTAAAAGAATATGGGTTAAAGTCATTTATACCCTTGTTTGACTTTTTATAAGAGGTTTATAAGGGAATCTTTCCGTCGTTTTCCAAACAAGGTGCTTTTTAACCTTTTCGACAGAATTAAGATAAGAATGTTTTTTTAACTTATAGGGCGGGTGCGGTTATTTTCCGCCGTTATAAAATCGTCAAAGCTTCCCTTACAATCTTATAAGAATATTTTCAAAGAAAATGTTTTATTTTATAAATATATGTCTCTTAAATGATTTCAAAATAGAAAGAGATATTTCTTTTAAAAAGAGTTTTGATTTCATCTATGTCAACATCCTTTAATGGATTTTACGCTTATTTGAGGATGATATATTATGATACAAAACTTTTATATTGTATTGAAGGTTTTGTGATATGTTTGACTGTGGATGTGCTATTTGTTTTATATACCATTCATGGTTTATGGTGAATGTATTTACATTTCGTATGCTAGTTTTAATACGAATGTTTATGTTATGTTTAAACCTTTTCATATGGGAATGCATTGGACTTACTATGTGACGGGTGGAGCCCGCTATAGCTCCTCGATGCATCGGTAGGTCTCATGAGACAAACTAGTATCTTGGCACAAGGCCTTGGCAAAATCTTATTTGTAGTCTTGGCACGAGGCCTTGGCTATGTGGTTATGATAGTCTGGCATTATGCATTCCATCATTATGAAAGTGGTTATTGATATTCATGTGATTATTCGATTAGTAGAATATCCATGTGAATAAGTAAATGGCATAATTTAATTTTATTTATTCCATACTATGTTGGAGTTAAAGTTTAAAAGGCTTTTGTTTTAGTTATACATTGCCTTAAATGTTTATTCTTATTTATGATAGTTTCCGCTATATTGTTATCCTTACTGGGCATTTGAGCTCACCCCTTTTCTATGTTTTATTTTCCCAGGATGTGGAGAAGTAAATTATGAATCACTTACACGGATATTATGAGGGGTTAATAATATGGACTATGGAGACAATATGTTGTTGTAGTAGTTCATTTTTATATTGATGATGTAATGTAAAACTTATGAATATATCTAGTGTTTCCAAGGCTACTAAACCAATAGGTCTTTCGAGATTTGATCTTTCTTGTGATCATGCCAATGTTATGTAATTAATGCACCGACTCTGGGTAACTGGGGTAGGGGCGTTACAGTTGGTATCATAGGAAGTTTAGTACAAACCTTGGATGCTAGATTTAGATAAACTCTGATTAGAGCACGTAGACCTAAGATGAACATTGAGGATTAGTATAGAAGAACTTCCTAGAATTTTGGTATTGTAGAGATTTTGTGAGTTTTCCGAGTAATACATCCCTGTCTGGATATGATCAGGTAGAGGCAGCTCTGGCACAGATGTACCTAGGGGTAAAACCCGAAAACACCGCTTTGAGCTAGACTCGAACGGGAACTGGTGCACGACACCGGGCCTTGCTGCACTCTTGGTTACGACACTCCCGGGGGATATGCTTAGGATAACTCTCATTTTCATTACAAATCATTATAAAGGGTTTATGAGTATATAATTCCTCAAAGAAAACATTTTTATGATTATGGATTATATCCATAAATATTTCAATTTATGTTGGGTGTTTTATAAGTATGGGATTATGTATTTTGATTCATAAACTGATCTAGTTTATGCCATTGTTTAGAAATGGCGCCTAGTGGAAGAAATGGAAACCGTATCAATGCACGCACTCCATGTAGGGATTTCCCTCCTGCTCAAGATAATTATAGTGGGGCTGGTGATGCAACTGGTGCCGATAAGCTAATCACCATACTGGGACAACTTACTCAAGTTATGAATAATAACCATACCCGTATAAAGCACCCTGATCCGCAGCGTGGAGGATCAATGTTAGATCGATTCATGAGGCAACAACCACCAACGTTCAATGGGAATACAAATCCCTTAGTAGTCGAGCAGTGGATAAATTCCCTAGAGAAAATATTTCAGGCTTTGGGGAGCAGTGAAAGGGAAAAAGTTATCATGGCAGTTTACCGCCTCACTGGAGATGCTGATCAATGGTGGTCATTGATTCAAAACATGAAGGAATATGATGAAGTATCAAATATGGAGTGGAGGGAGTTCAATGATCTGTTTTTAGAAAAATACTTCCCTCGCGACCATCGAGCAGATATGGAAAGGCAATTTCTAAGTCTGATACAGAAGGAGGATGAGAATGTCGCAAAGTATGAGGCTAACTTTAAAAGGTTAGCAAGGTACGCTGGTGATTATATACGTAACCAAAGAAGTAAGATTCATCATTTCTTTGATGGGTTAAAACCATTTCTCCGTCGAGAATTAGTCTCACAATCCTTTTCATCTTACGAAGACATTGTCTCATGTGCTATCAAGACCGAAAAGGAATTCTCTAAGTCTTATGACTATAAATCAAAGAAATAGAAGAAGAGACCTGCTGATCAATCTGGGAATGGAAATAAGGGGAAGAAGGGAAAGGTTGAATATCCATCCTGTGGTAAATGCGGGAAGAAACACCCTGGTACGTGCATGAAGGGAATGGGAGTCTGTTACAAGTGTGGTGAAAAAGGCCACCAAGCTCGTGATTGCAAGGGAAAGAAGGAAGCTACCAACGTTCAGTGCTACAATTGTAGGGAGATGGGGCATTATGCAAATGAATGTCCTAAGCGTCAGGAGAACTTAACTTAGAAAAGGCCAAGGGATCAAGGCCAGGCTTATGTTATCACTACTGCTGAGGTAGAAGCTCTGAAAGACGTGGTGGCAGGTAATTTAATGGTTTCCTCAAGTTCAGCAGATGCATTATTTGATTCTGGATCATCGCATTGTTTCATATCTTCCCAGTTTTCTAAGAAAATTAGATATTTCCAATTTGATTTAATAAGGGAGTTGTCAGTTAAAACTCCTAAGGGAAGTATCATTGCAACAAAGTTTTGTGAATCAGTCCCCATTAGAGCACATAAATTTTCTTTATCTGCTGATCTCATCGTCATACCTAGGATTGAGTTTGATATAATCCTCGGTATGTACTGGCTTTCAGACTATGATGCAAAGATTTATTGTAAGAAGAAAGAGGTTACGATTCTTGATGATAATGATAAGGAACACCTTATTTTTAGAGCAGAATCGTCACCACCTAATTCTTATTTAGATCCACCCCTAGTAGCTCAACTTAATTCAATTATTGGGGAGGAAGAGAATGAAATAACTGTCGGTGAGGAAAGGAATGTTCAAATAGAGGATGTACCTGTTGTGAAGGAATTTGTAGATGTATTACTGAAAGATTTACCTGGACATCCTCCAGAACGAGAAGTTGATTTTTCCATTGATTTGATTCCTGGATCAAGGCCTATATCGAAGACCCCTTATAGAATGGCCATTGTAGAATTAGTCGAACTAAAGAAACAACTAGAGGAATTGAGTAATAAGGGATTTATTCGCCCTAGTGTTTCTCCATGGGGAGCCCCTGTTCTTTTTGTTAAAAAGAAAGATGGATCTATGAGGTTATGTATCGACTACAGGGAGATCAATGCTATAACCATAAAGAACAAGTATCCCCTACCTCATATTGATGATTTATTTGACCAACTGCATGGAGATCAATACTTTTCAAAGATTGACCTTCGATCTGGATACCATCAGTTGTGTGTGAAGAAGGAAGACATTCCAAAGACAGCATTTCGAACCAGGTACGGGCATTACGAGTTTACCGTAATGTCGTTTTGATTGACTAATGCACCCTCTGTATTCATGGATCTGATGAATAGAGTTTTCAAGGAGAATCTCGATGAATTTGTGGTGGTATTTATTGATGATATCTTGGTATACTCCAAAACCTACGAAGATCATGAAAATCACTTGCGCATTATCTTGAAGACTCTGAGGAGGCATGAATTATATGGGAAGTTTAGCAAGTGTGAATTCTGGCTTCAGGAGATTTCTTTTCTTGGCCATATTGTCTCTAAAGATGGAATCCTTGTTGATCCTTCTAAGACCAAGGCAATCCGAGATGGCCATCACCTACGAGTATAACTGAGGTACGTAGTTTTATTGGTTTGGCAGGTTATTATCGACGTTTCGTCCAGAATTTTGCCCGATTGGATAACCCATTAACGAAGCTCACACGTAATGGGGTTATATTTGTTTCGACAAAAGAGTGTGAAGAATGTTTCAAAGAACTGAAGAGAAGATTAGTCAATGCTCCTATATTGACTCTACCATCGGGGAATGATGGGTTCATATTTATAGTGATGCATCAAAGAACGGTCTTGGTTGTGTCCTTATACAGAATGATAGAGTTATTGCCTATGCATCACGATAGTTGAAAATTCATGAACAAAACTATCCTACTCATGATCTTGAGTTAGCAGCTGTGATATTTGCCTTGAAGTTATGGAGACACTACCTCTATGGTGAAAAATGTGATATTTATACTGATCACAAGAGTTTAAAGTATATTTTCTCACAAAAAGAACTCAACATGAGGCAAAGGAGATGGCTTGAATTACTCAAGGATTATGATTGCACGATACACTACCACCCGGGGAAAGAAAACAAGGTGGAAGATGCTTTGAGCAGAAAAGACCATGGAGTTTTGAACATGATGAGAATTGAAAGGGATCCAATTTTCATGGATCTAGTGAAGATGGACATGGGAATAACCAGGGAAGGTGAAACATCAATTCTATTTCAAATGGTTGCCAAACCATCTTTACTAGAAATGATTAAGAGTTCTCAGACCGATGATGAAGAATTTCAGAAGAAGATTAAAGCTGTGAATGATGGGAGATTGAGAGTCTTTGTGTATGAAGATGGAATTTTGAAATTCAGGAAGAGACTTTGTGTTCCCGATTTACCTGATCTGAAAAGGGAATTGCTGGATGATGCTCATAGTTCCAATTTCTCTATACACCCTGGGAGCACCAAAATGTATAGAGATTTGAAGGAACATTTTTTGTGGGACAACATGAAGAGGGAGATTGCTGATTTTCTGTCAAGATGTATGGTTTTTCAACAAGTGAAAGCTGGAAGGCAACAGCCTGGAGGAGTCATGCAACCTCTTCCCATACCGGAGTGTAAATGGGACAATATTACGATGGACTTTGTCATGGGGATACCAAAGACTCCTAGAAGGAATGATGCAATATGGGTTATTGTTGATCGTCTTACCAAGTCAGCACATTTTCTTGCTATAAGAGAAGTTCTACCCCTGGAACGTCTAGCAAGACTATATATTAATGAAGTTGTGAGACTTCATGGAGTACCCCTATCGATTGTTTCTGATCGTGATCCCCATTTTACTTCAGGATTCTGGAAAAGTCTTCAGAAATCCCTGGATACTGAACTTCATTTGAGTACTGCATACCACCCTCTGACAGACGAACAATCAGAACAGACTATTCAAACCCTAGAAGACATGTTGAGATCTTGCTCACTTGACTTTCAGGTTATGTGGGATCAATATTTACCACTGGTAGAATTTTCCTATAATAATAGCTTCCATTCGAGTATTCAGATGGCACCATATGAAGCGTTATATAGAAAGAGATGTCGTACTCCAACCTGTTGGGATGAGGTTGGTGAAAGAAAACTTGTAGGCCTAGAACTGGTGGAGGAAACGGTGGAAAAGGTGAAGGTAATCCAAAATCACATTAAAGCAGCTCAAAGTAGGCAGAAAAGCTATGCCGATAATCGAAGGAAGGATTTGGAATTTCAAGTCGGTGATCATGTTTTCCTGAGGGTATCTCCATGGAAGGGAGTCATATGTTTTGGTAAGAAAGGTAAATTGAGTCCTAGGTACATCGGACCTTTCGAAATTCTAGAATGAATTGGGGCTGTAGCTTACCGATTGGCAATGCCGCCAAGTCTCTCCAAAGATCACGATGTGTTCCACGTATCTCTGTTGAGAAAATACATGCCTGACCCAACGCATGTACTCACCTATGAGGAATTAGAACTGGAACCCGATCTGTCTTATTGTGAAGAGCCTGTCAGGATTCATGATACAGGAGAACAAGTACTGAGGAACCGGACGACGCGTCTGGTAAAAGTTTTGTGGAGAAATCATAAGATGGAAGAGGCAACGTGGGAACCCGAGGAACTTATGATGAAGAACCACCCGAGTCTTTTTATGTATTAATACCCTAGAAATTTCGAGGATGCAATTATTTGAAGGAGGGGAGAATGTAACACCCCAAGCTTCCACGGTACGTTTCCCATCGAATAATGCGATAGCGTGTGTTGTACGCAACCTCGAGTTCTAACACACACCACAACTAATTAAACTAGTCGTTGTGAATAGTAATACCTACTTTTTGAAATCATATATATTTTCTATTTCAAAATGGACTTCATTTTTGGATTCAGAATATTGAAATTAGCCTAGGGTGAAATTTTTGTACTTTTCGGATAACTTTTATATTTTGATGAATAGTGAAAATTACTAAATTTTAATTAAAATCAACTTTTTTAATCAAAATAATTAATATTGATACATTATGAATTTGAGTGGTTTTAAAGTATAATTAGAATATATTTTTACCATTTAATTTAATGTTTGTCATTGGACATAATTTCACAATTAAACCAGAAATAAACAAGTGTCAATCTTTTGATAGTTATTATCTCTTAAAAACACGCTTTTTATTTTAACAACTGGAAATAATTTTAAATTAATTTCTGCCACTTATGTGTTTTGAATTTGGAAAAATGGATTACATATTTGGAATCAGGATGTCCAAATTATTTAAATAGGTAACTTTTATTTTTACACATTTTGAATTATTACTGCGGTAAATATTTTATTTACCATGGTTAAAGGGTAAATCCGGTAAATAAGGGTTAAAAAATAATATTATAATAATAAAACATTACCCTAAAACGTATCCTAACCTTATTGGTGGACACATACCCGACCATGGGCATCCTTGGGTCGATTTGGGGACCCCTTAGAGCCACTTGTATGTGGTAGGGACACATTATATTAATAAAGATAAAATAAAAATAAAAATGGCATAAGCTGACATCTTTTAGAAGAAAAATTTTTACATAGGGTTATACATGTTGGATTTTCTATTATAAATATTCATTAGAAAGCTAAAACGATTTCCTACATAATGATATTTTATTTATAATTTTTAGACATCAAATAATTTAAATTATTAATGACACAATAATGATGCAATGTTTACCTCATTAATAAATCATTTAAATAAATAAGATAATAATGATTAAAATATTATCTAAAACCGGTCCAATTCTTATTCGTTGATGTTATTTAGAATAGGAGTCATCTTATCTTCGACCTCAATGATTTTTGGACCATTATAAACCGAATATAATTATATTATAAAGTAATACTTTCACTCTTTCCTAAAGAGCCCCTCCTCTCCCTTATAAAAGGAGACCACTTATACTCATTCCTCACACCTCTCAAGCCACTTGGCTCGGACAAACTCTGCCCAAATACTCTCCCAACTTCCCTCAATACAACCTAGAGGCCTTTGTTTGATCAGAAAGCCAACCTACGGAGCCCTTTTGATCAAATCAATAGGAAGAACCCGAAGAAGAGGTAATGTTTTCACCACCCCTTTTCAAGTTCCTTTCTTCTTCCACTTCTTATTTCTTTGTTCTTACCATTATAAAATAATAACTCCAGTATCTCACATATACTGTGATGTTATTATAAATATGGTACAACCATATTCAGTATTCTATCCACCCTCTGAATAACATGTCACCATACGTGCGTACGTACGGCTTACCGTCTCCACGTCGTGGTGTAATTGTTATTCAATATATTATTATTTGGATGGGTATAATAATGATGTGCAACTCATGTAAATAATAAATATAACATGTTAATTATTCTGTATATATGATATAACATCCATTTATATATTATTTTAATATCAAAAGAATGATATTGTCGCTCGTGCGTACGTACGGACTACCGTTTCCACAAACGCGATAAGATTCATTCTCCATCGTATCCATTCAAGTCGTATTCTCATTTTAGGGTTAAAAATAATGTTAGTATCATTCTGATTATGAATAAGATATAATCTATCCATTACAAACATGTCTCACGTAACCAAACATTTAAGAAGAACGAATCGATTATCTCCCGAAATGACGATAATACTAAGATATTATTATCAAATCAATATTAAAAGATCATATATGATATCATATTAATGTATATGATTCTTTTATAATTTAATAACAATTATTTCACCATTATACATGAGGTTAACCTACCCCAACCAAGGAAAAGTACAAGGTAAGGGTTATTTCACAATCTCTTCATTATCCGAGGTTGTTTATACGTAATAATCTACTGGGATCTCGTTATCATCCACGTCCATGTTTCTTCAAAATGTATTTCAAAACATTTTTAATATTTAAAAGAATATGGGTTAAAGTCATTTATACCCTTGTTTGACTTTTTATAAGAGGTTTATAAGGGAATCCTTCTGTCGTTTTCCAAACAAGGTGCTTTTTATCCTTTTCGATAGAATTAAGATAAGAATGTTTTTTTAACTTATACGGCGGGTGAGGTTATTTTCCGCCGTTATAAAATCGTCAAAGCTTCCCTTACAAGCTTATAATAATATTTTCAACGAAAATGTTTTATTTTATAAATATATGTCTCTTAAATGATTTCAAAATAGAATGAGATATTTCTTTAAAAAAAGTTTTGATTTCATCTATGTCAACATCCTTTAATGGATTTTACGCTTATTTGAGGATGATATATTATGATACAAAAGTTTTATATTGTATTGAAGGTTTTGTGATATGTTTGACTGTGGATGTGCTATTTTTTATATATACCATTCATGGTTTATTGTGAAAGTATTTACATTTCGTATTCTAGTTTTAATACGAATGTTTATGTTATGTTTAAACCTTTTCATATGGGAATGCATTGGACTTAGTATGTGACGGGTGGAGCCCACTATAGCTCCTCGATGCATCGGTAGGTCTCATGAGACAAACTAGTGTCTTGGAACAAGGCCTTGGCAAAATCTTATTTGTAGTCTTGGCACGAGGCCTTGGATATGTGGTTATGATAGTCTGGCATTATGCATTCCATCATTATGAAAGTGGTTATTGATATTGCATGTGATTATTTGATTAGTAGAATATCTATGTGAATAAGTAAATGGAATAATTTCATTTTATTTATGCCATACTATGTTGGAGTTAAAGTTTAAAAGGATTTTGTTTTAGTTATACATTGCCTTAAATGTTTATTCTTATTTATGAAAGTTTTCTCTATATTGTTATCCTTACTGGGCATTTGAGCTCACCCCTTTTCTATGTTTTATTTTCCCAGGATGTGAAGAAGTAAATTATGAATGACTTGCAAGGATATTATGAGGGGTTAATAGTGTGGACTATGGAGACAATATGTTGTTGTAGTAGTTCTTTTTTATTTTGATGATGTAATTTAAAACATATGAATATATCTCGTGTTTCCAAGGCTACTAAACCAATCGGTCTTTCGATATTTGATATTTCTTGTGATCATGCCAATGTTATGTAATTAATGCACCGACTCTGGGTAACTGGGGTCGGGGCGTTACACCCGAAACAAGGGAATCTACATTGTATTATTAATGAATGGGTGTAATGATGTTATAAAGTGATCATATAAGATTTTATAAACATGAAAATTTGTCTATAAAATATTAATAACACTATTTTACCCATTATACTGGAGTATTAAACATGTTTGAAGGATGTTGAACCTGAAGTAAGGGATTCTCTATTTCTCGCTTATATTCAAGAATCTCAAATATGTTGTGCTGTTCTATTTTTAATTAATAAGTATGGGGTATATTTTTAAACCTCCCCATACTTACCTTATAATATATAAATGATGAGATACCGTATTTATCTCCCATTAATCCCTTTGATGTTCCCTATTACCATGTCGAAATTTCATAAGGGAATTCTTAACCTAATTTCCATTCTTTGGGTTAACCTTCTAATTTGTTATTTATGTGGTATTAAAATTATCTCGTGTGATAAAATTTAGTATATATTATGTTTTATTATGTTTATTTACATTGTATACACATATAAATTCCATTATATTAATTCACACTCCATATATATATATATGTAAGGGATTTTCTTTTTAAATCCTATTAAATTTATTTTTAATAAATTTCAAAAAAAGATTGTTTTTTATATGGAATGAGTAGATCTACAGATTTAATGATTCCATATAAATATTAGGTATCCATTATATATTGAAATTGTATTTTTTTATGAATCAGATTACATTATTATGTGAACATTTTTTATATATTAAAAGTGATTGGTTTTATGAAAAATGAAATTTTGAAAACATTCATGTGTTTTGATCAAGAGTTCAAATGAGATATCAAGTGTTTTATTCATGATATGTTCCTTGGACATAGTTATGATGGGATGAGCCAATTATATCTTAACATATGTTGGGGTGAGCCCATTATAGCATAGGATATATTGGGTTAATCCCATTATATCTCAATATTTGTTGGGTAGAGCCCATTATAGCTGAAGATATAATGAGGGAGCCCCATTATTTCTCTCTAATGCATTGGGTAATCCAGAGATAGAAGTTGATATAATTGTTATTACAGGTATAAGAGTTATTTTAAGAGTCATGTGGTAAATATTTCACATGGAAACTACATGATGTTTCTATGTATTCTTATGAGATTTCAAGAATAGGGGTTTTAATGGCTTTTAATTTTCCTAGTGGAATAATGGTTTTTCATTCTTTATGTACGTTGTAATTCTTTTTTTTTCTCACCCAATTTTTTCCAAATGTTTTTCATATGATTCCTTAAATGTTCAAAGGACATTTAATGTGCTACTACAGATGAATCCAATTAGTTTTATTGTAATTTTTTGTAATATCTGATTCAATTTATGTATCTTGTTGTTTAATTCCCCAAAACCAAAATAAGAAAATATAATCATTTTTATAATGTACTTTTTATTCTTTTCAGTTATGTGTTATACTAAAAAATAAACTGCATATTTTAGTACTAAATCTAGAAGTGCTGGTTTAGGGCTTTAAAGTTGGTATCAGAGGAATGGTCTAGACAACTTTGGACATTAGATGTTGTCTTTTTTATGAAAAAATTAACTGATATTGTTTAATTTCAAACACCAAGTTAATTAAATACACATAAAAATTGTTTTTCTTAATTATTGATATGTAAATTTATAAATATAATTACAATGAAAGAATTGAGAGGGCGCAATTCTTTTAAGGGGGGGGACAATGTAACATCTGAAGATTTTAAAAGGAAACACTATGCAGTCAAATGAACTGTTAAATAATTTGTGACCCTTATAAACTAATTATTAAAACTATTTTCTCTGATTCTGTTTTTTAAATTTCGAAATACAGACATACATGGTAGTAATCAGTATTTTTTTTAGATTCTTATAGAACAAACCTAATGTTTGTTGAATAGTAACATACTTTTATGAATACTAAAATACCCTTATGAATAGTAATATAACATTAGGAATAGTAACATGACCCTTATGATTAGTAATGTACCCTTACAAATAGTAACATGACCCTAATTAATAGTAATGTAACATTATGAATAGTAAATTAAATCATATGAATAGTAATGTACCATTATGAAGAGTAAATTCACAAAAGAATTTATAAATAGAATTTATCCATCATATAAGTGTCGATATGATATAATTCTGTTATATGTAAATAAGTATTTTAAAAATTATTGAATAAGTGTTGGAATATTTTTATGTTATATATATTTCAGATTTATGATTCATTTAATTGAAAATTTATTTCCATAAATTATATACATAAATAATTATTTTTATGAGTTATTATTATAAAATTATTTTATGAGTCCTTGAAATTTTTTCAAAGTTTATATAAATTGAGTTATAGATTTCAAATTGTTATTTTCTGAATAAATTATGACTTTATTCAAAAATTAAATTAACAATATTTTTAAAATTATTTTGGTAAAATAGATTTCATTGTTTTGATTCTACAAATCAAACCAAATGTTGGGGTTATTTTTTTGGTAATTTTTTGAAGTAATTTTATTTTTTGATGAATAATTAAATACAATAAATTCAAAATTAAGCTAAATACATGATTTATGGAGTGGTGGATGATTTTATACTGATTTAAGCACACTTGGATCATTCTTACATGCACTTATTACTAGTTTTGGTCTTCGAAACATAACTGTTTATTCTCTTATGAAAAATAATAAAACTAAAATTAAAATAAGGGAAAACATCTGATCTCCTCCACTATAAATACAACCCATTTCCCCCTCTTCTTCCCACACCCATGAATTTATGATCCTTGCCTATGTTATTCTAAACACTACTTTCGTGACCCTTCCCCATGCCAAGGTCTTCTAGTCTCACCAACTGTCCAAAACCAATGTCCATAAGAAAGATCTCGAAGATAATAGATCAAGAGGTAAAAATCATCTTCTATTTTCATTCTTTTCATTTCATTTTATTTACTATTCTTATTATTTATTCACCTGCCCTGGTCCAAGAGGCATGAATGATCTAGTATCTTACATATTTGGGATTTCATCATATTTATGATAAACTAACCATTATACTTCTTCTCTTCTCCCACTTATTTTAGATATTAAAACATCATATGTGATGTGTTAACTTACCGACATCGTGTACGATGTGACTTAATTTTATTTTACTTCCTTCAATAATTGTAATTAAAACATTTTATTTTTGAACCATATTATAATTTATTTTTTATATCATACGTATGGTTCTAGAATTATTTTGTATGTATGAAATTAATTTGCAACTTAAAATGAGTTCATTATTATCAAAGAACCACCAAAATGGTCTAAACAAACATCATTATTGTTTTAACGAATGAATAGTCCTCATTTAATAATTTAAAATTATAAATGTAATAAAATAAGGTTAAAGAAACATGAAAATACCAATCCATTTCACTTATGTAGATTCAATTTCAACAGACATTGAAATCTATTATGAATCGTTCATGGAAACCATGTAATGCACGCACCGAAAACAAGGGAAATAATAAAGTATTATTAATGAATGGCTAGATTAATGATATAAATTGATCATATAAGATGTTATAAACATGAACATGTTTCTATAAAATATTAATAACAATATTTTAATCATTATACATGAGTTTTAAATACATTTGAAGTATTTCAATCCTCAGGTTAGAGATCCTCTCTTTCTCACTTTTATTCTAGAATCTCCTCTATGTTGTGTTATTTTGTTTTTAATTCCTAATGATGGGTTATAATTTAAAACCTTTACCATACTACCCATAGGATATATAAATGATGACATCGCCCTTTATATCTCATTAATCCCTCCCATGTAGGCTGTTACCATGCCAATATTTTGTAAGGGAATTCTTACCACAATTTCCATTCGTTGGGTTATCCTTCCACTTCAATATTATTGGGGAATTAAAAATGTTTCATGTAATGAAATTTTGTATATATTATGTTGTATTACGTTTATTTATAGTCTATACACATATCCATTCAATTCATTTATTTCTCACTCAAAATATATTTGTAATGGACTTTCATTTTAAATCCTTTTTTAAAGACTCTTTAATAAATTTCTCAATGATTATTTTTCATGTATATGGAATGAGTAGTTCAATAGATTTCATGATTATTTATTACTATTATATTTCCATTATATGTTTACATGGTTTTTTATGAATATGATTTAATTATTATGTGCATGATTTTTATATTTTAAAAGTGATTTTTTTAATAAAAAATGGAAATTTGAAAACATTAATGTGTTTTTCTCAAGGGTTCAAATGAGTTATCAATTGTTTTATTCATGATATGTTTCTTGGAAAATTTTATGTTGGGTTGATCCCAATATTACTCAATATATGTTGGGTTTAGACCATTATAGCTCAAGATATGATGGGTGAGCCTAATTATAGTTGTACAATGCATTGGGCACTCTGGAAATGTAAGTTGACCAAATGGTTATTCCATGTGTAAGGGTGATTATAAGAGTGATATGGAAATATTTTTCCAAGGAAAATACATAACGTTTTTATGAATTCTTATGAGATTTCATGAAAAGGAATATTTAAGGTTTTTCATGTCTCTACTAGACTAATAGCTTTTCATTCTTTAGGTACCTCACTGAGATTATTGTGCTCATCCTATGTTTTAAAAATGTTTTTCAGAGGATTCCTTAGATGTTCAAAGGACAGTTAAGGTTCTATTCTAGATGAATCCAATTATTTATATTGTAATTATTTTGGTAAAATCAGATTAATTATATGTAATTTTTTTTCCTATTCTCTATAACCTAAACTTGAAAAGGTCATCAATAACATAATTTACTGTTAATTTTTTCTTTTATATAATACAAAAAAATTTCCCATCACATTTTAGTACTGAATCTGGTAGTGTGGGTTCATAGATTTACAAATAGATAAACATTTAGTATATAAAAATCCAACATAAACCAAGTACAACATTGTAAGACTACAATATCAATGTAAATATAGGAATAAAATAACTTAACATACTATAAATACAACTCCAATATCCAAAACTTCTCTATGATCCAACTCCATAATAGTCTAAGTATAACAATATACTACTAAAGATGTGTGATACTTTACCTTTTCCCACGAATCAATAATAAAATTATTCAAATAACCAGTGTTCCAAAATAGGGTTGTGTACTAAAACTCTATAGATTTTCCAAAAATGACTTCCCTTATTATGCAAATAGGATAGAACAAGTTACTATAATAAATAAAATTGTTTATATAAAACAATTTATGAAATAATTTTTATCATAAAATAAAACAGTTCCATAGTAAAATAGTTTTCTCAAATTGATATCATTTTACAAAGAAAAAAACCAAATAATTTTCTAAAAACGAGTTCATAAATTCCACTTTTGCATAATCCATTATATTCAACATATCATAACACATATACATGCATTCTTGGTTTTTTTCATTATATAATCAGGCGTGGTTTCTCAAAGATATACCTAGTTTTTATAAATTAATTAAATCCCATGTTACATTACACCATTGGAACTCATATTACGGTCATATTTCATCAAAGCCTTGTAATGATATATGAACAGATACAACAAAAATTTCCCAAAAACCATTTTAAGGGAAAAAAACTTCAATGCCAAATACATTTCAATAAAAAATATTTATATTGAAAAATATTTTAATTTTTTTTAATAAATCGATCCTTTTATGGAAAATAAATTATGATTAAATAAAAAATCAAACTACCATTTTTCAAATCATCATTTTAAAACCATTTAATAAAGAATATTTCACAACACTTTAGAATTCCATAAAAGTGCAAAAACCATCACTAAATAACATTTCTACAAAGATTTTCACACCAATTTCACAATCCATTTCAATCATTTTAATCGATATGAAACTAATACTTAATATTCTAAATAAATTAGTTGAGATTGAATCCTCTAGCCATGGTTTTTATGATGCAAACAAATAACATCACAAAAAAACAAATGAAACTAGGTTAAATCTCTAAGAACCCACCTTAGATCTCTTCCCCTTTTATAAACCAAGACAGAAAGGATTATAGATGGAATAAACAATCATATAAATTACCATATTAAATTTATATCTATTAAACTAAGAGAGATAGAAAATAATATCTATGAAATCTAAATAATAACTACTAGGAACGAACATATACAATGAGGATCCAACATCAAATCACTAAGTGAAATCTCCTGATCACATTAAAATTTATCATGAGAGGTTCTACAACATTGATGGTAGAAATATACCAATTCAGGTCCTTTTTGGGTGGGGAAAAGAGGCATTAAAACACTAGTAAGGTCTACATAAAATGTTTTAAGATCTATGTTTTTAACCATGTATGGATTAGTTTCATGGTTTTTCAAACCATACGCAAACCATGTGCCAGAAATTTTATCAAGGATGAATGTTTCATGGTCATGGATACCTGTTATATCCATGAAAAACCTCACATTATCAATATTTCAGAACATAGAATAGTTTTTTCAAAATATGTTCTAACAGTGAACCTTCCCTTTAGCCTATGATTCATCATGAACAATTCCATGTAGTTGTTGCATTGTTTTCCCAAATAGTGCACCAACTTTTCACATGTATAAAATCCCAAAATACACTTTAAAAGTTCTCTAAAAACATTCATACTCAACCTATATATTTTATATGCATATAAATCATAAATTAATTGTTCATTACTTAATATATAATGTGTTATATCCCATCCCTATGCCCATTCTATTTCATGATTATTTTTTAATTTTAGTATAAAAAACTTTTGCTATTTATGTATCCAAGGGTGACGGTTGGGTAAAAAATTCCCCTATAATTATAGAATGAGGCTTCCTCTACATTAGTTTAACAATAACAATATCTCTTTATGCTTTCTAAAGTCATATTTTATCTTGATCTAGATGCAATATGTTCACTGAATATACTGTAAACGCCCCTTTCATAGTAGATTTATATTCAGTAATAGACAAAAATAACCATATTTTTTACACATGTTTTAATTTATTTGGGTGCTCAAGGTTGGATCTTATTGATCAATAACTCCCATCGATTGTGTCCTTTATGTTCTCTATTTAACACATGAAGATTTTAATGTAAATTTTTATTTAATAAATTTGATTCACATGATAGATTGTGATGAACATGGCACAAAATTATTTGAAAAATGATTTATTGTAATATAAAACTAAATAAATTACAAAAAATAATGGAAACATTTTTTTAAAATTCAATCACATTATTATAATAAGTACTAATTTAATTATATTCTGTTAAACGAAAACTTACCATTTAAAAATTGTTTTTATTATATATTTTAAATAAAAGTTAATTTATCTTATTTATAGTAAAAAACTTATGATTTTTTTTTTAAAAGTATAAAAATAAATAATATTTATTATATTTATTATCATATTTTTGTTGAAATGAAGATAATTTAATTTGAGGGTAAAAATTAGATATTTTTCCAAAATAATATTGTTTATGAGAGTAATTCATTTTTATCAAGGTAAATTTAATTTATCAATTTTGAATAATTTTTTAATGAACTCTTTAGATTATATATTCAAATATATAAATTATTATTAATATATTCTTTAATAGGAATGTAATAATAAATAATACCTTTTATGTATAAGAATTGTTTTAATAAAAAAAATTTAATGTTTTTGTGGATGGATAAAAGAATTAATGTCATAAAACTATATGAATTTAATATTTTAAAATGAATTACATAATCTTAATAAACATAATATATATTAGGTAATGAATACAAAATAATTTTTATCTATAATGGGTGTTGACATTAGTAAAAAAACACCCTAGTAAGGGTTAAAAGGGTTAATGATGGGTTTAAACAAAGAGTTAAGCATTCAAATAACTACAAATATTTTCTAAATAATATTGGTTTAGGGGATTAAAAAAATTATCATATCATAAAAAATTGGACAAATTTTTTGAAATTTTATTTAGGAGGGAAATTTATTATATTTTAATGTTTTTCTTATTTATAAGGGTGTTATTCCGCTCACTTATAAAAAGGTAACAACCTCTTCTCCCCGAACCAAACAACTTTATCACCTTAACATTACCAAGATATACCCAAATATATTTCTAATTCTTCTCCACATGTATTGGATTATATTTTCTAACCATAATACATACCCAATCATCCATAGTTTGTTAATTAACGGAAATTTTCCATGATATAGGTATATGTTCTCAAACACCTTTTAAATGTTTATTTAATCTTAATCCTCCACAAAATCTTCTACAACCATATTAACTTAATTATAAAATTATCTTTTATATATTGAAATATTTTTATGTTAATAGTACAAAAATTTTCTATTCCAATTCCATTGAATGAAAAATATAAATTTCTCTCATGAATAAATGTGAACTACCGTATCCATGAAGAGAAATAATTCAATTTTCATTAGAACCATTCATAATTGATAATATATATGAAATTAATGAATGTATTATATATATATATATAATATACAATATTCTTTAATGGTTATTTTTTTACCTTTATTTCATTCTATCCATTGAAAAATGGAAACATCACCTATGTATACATACATACTAGAATCTATATAAATTAATGTAATAAAATTTTTCCACTACCATAAAGGGATACCTATAAATTTAAATATAATCGATAAATATGACATTTATTATATGGATAAGATTTTATGAAATGATGAAACCTTCTCCATGTCGAAAGGACCAAAATTTCTAAACCAAATCATACCATGAAAACAGATCCCTGAAACCCATATATTGATTTTAATAAAAAATTGTTAATAAATTGGTATTTGGAATTTATAAGGGAATTGTTTATAATTATTAATATGGTTTTTATATATATTTATAATAATAATTTTGGTAATTTTGTATGTTACAATTTCATTTTTTTCAGGATTGTATATGTTTTAATTTCTATTATAAGAAATTATATGTTCTCTCCCTCTTTAACGGGATATATTTTCTCATTGTATTGTTATTTCTAGAATTATAACATAATATTTCCAATTTACCCCATTTGGTACTATCTAATTATGAATAAATTCTTTTCTATGAAATTATCCTTATTTATTTTTTTTAATATGAGAATGTTTTTATTTCAAGACCATATTCTTGTAAAATGTTTCCAAAATGTTCATTTCTATAAAAAATGATTTTTTAAATCCATTTAAAATAAAATTATACTTTTTATATATTTTTTTAGAAAGAAATATTTTAAATTTTTATATAACTATCTTTTTCACTTTTTACAAAAGAGTGAAAAGATATTTTTTGTTAAATGTATATGAAATGAACTAATTTTACAATAGAGATATCATTTATTCATAATTTAATATCTAATATAAATTTAAATATTTGTCTTAGAAAATAATACTCACATTTTTCTATGAATTTTTATTTTAAAAAACTTTCCAAAATAAAAGGTTTTTTATCCAGTTTTCAAAGAATAATTGTAATTATTTTTTAAAAAGTATTTTTTATCTACATAAAAAACATTATTGAATGTTATGATTCAATGTGGATACATATTATGAAAATTTGAACTTATTTTTAATCAATGGATGAATATGATGAATACTTTTTATGATATTTCATTAAAATTACAGCATTCTCATGAGTTAATTTAACAATGTAGGAACGGTGAATGCTCTTATGTTCTTATGGAATATATATAAATGTTTATTATGTGATGATGAATCCATTATAAACCTCAAATTAATTGGGTAATTTTTTATATAGCACGGGCTCAAAAGGGTACAATAGAAGTTTTCATAATCTAAAGGATACACTATAGAATCCTTGAAAATTATAACCTAATGTCGATGCTTACATATTAAATTTCTTCAATATACAAGGTATCATAATAAAAATACTCGATTGGGTTTGTAGTCTTATTAAATTTGATAAATATATTACATATTATATTATAATATAGAACCATTTCATAAAAATATTTCTCGCATACATGAATTTATTTCAAAGATCCATTCTTCATATATTGGGGAAATAATAACAAAATAATGTGTGAGATAGAATTCTCAGTAAGGGTCATTCATATCCAAAGCTATCATCATTAAATAAGGTATAAACCATATGGAAGAGTAGATACTTATAATCAAATACATACAATAAAAAACATTTGAATGAAATAGATCCATATATTATATCAACTGAACAATCACATGGATTATAATTTCTTAACTCTAAATAATTATATTCTAATTTGACTTCATTCATTGTGTTATGATGATTCAAGTATTGTGTCCCTCTAGCGGTGATCCACACATGCTTCAATGATCTCCAAGGAAGAAAACATGATTTTCGGGTACAATCATGGAGAATCAAATGACTTTCGTTGTTTGTTTATGGTCTCTTATTACTCAGTCATGTAGAAATTTCTCTTGTGTTTCTTGTTCTTGAGAGGGAGGGAGAAGGAGATGTCGAGATAAATATCATTATGTGTATCAATTATCTATTCTCAATGATGGATTCAAAATGAAAAATTTGTAACACTCTTTTTATAGGGTTACAATTTAGGTTATAATATTTTTTAATTTCATGATGACCATTAAATAACATTTGAAGACATTAACAAACACCATTTAAATTAATAATAATAACATTATTATTATTTTATAGTGTGTGCCAATATTAAAAAAACAAATATTATCTTACAGTCTTGTTAATTGGTATTTATCACAAGATTCAAACACAGTTTATTCGAACTCTTCTAGAATTTATTGAATAACTAAATAAATATATTCTTTTTAAATAAATAATTTATAAAATACTAGATAATAAATATTTAACAATAATATTTAAAAAATAAAATAAATATTTTATTCACAACCTAGTGAATCGATATTTTATATATATCCATGTAATCAAATAATTTATTTATTAATAAACATATATTTTATTATTAACCTATGACTATTATCGATCAATAAAACTTGAAAATAATTCTTCTTCAGTCTTGATAGTGATAATTATTCAAATAATTAAATTCAAATAAAAGTTAAATGAGATCAACAGAAACACTTAGTGTATGACCCTCAAGTATTATTTCTCGTTTGAATTATACGAGTTTTCCAAATGTCTAAGTTTTATTTCTAGAAATTCGTTAAGGAACTGATGTGAAAGAAATATTGTTGAAATAATGACAACGACATATGAATTCTCACGGTATAATATAATCTCTTTACCTCAATATCTCTTCAAGAAGGTTTCAAATCCATGTCACCATCCAATATGATCGGTATGTATTTTTTTAACTATATTATGTAACCACATTACTACACTGTTTTCATGGAATGTGAGGAAATTTTCTTATTCTAATAAAATGGATGAGATATTAGCTTATAAATAGATTGAAGGTAAAATCTCTCATCGACTTATACACTAATGACATTCCACTCAAGATGCACCCAATGTTTCCAACTTCTCCACTAATTGTTATCATCATGATTTACAAAATAAATCTAATTATGTGATTTTTAACATGAATTAATAAAAATTAAAAATTCTAAGACCATCATACACAATCATAGATAGGGGTATTTTATGACACAAAAACATAGGGAATTTATGATGGGGTATTTTTTCTCATTATCTCCCATCATAGAGATTACTAATTGTAAAATTCATGAGAAGAATACTCATCATCTTATTATAACATTCCCCAGAAAGTCTATATACTATGTCACCCATCATAGTACATTATCCAACCGAATAAAATTATTTAATAATATCATCATAGAACATCATGGTTCTAATCATTATTGAGAACTTCTATGACCATATCAATTCGACTTATAGTTATTAAACAATTTAGTTATGTACATGTAGGAAAAAAATAATTATGTAATAAGAATATTTTCTAATATTCAACGCATCGATTATACATGTAATAAAATTTATAGAATTTATTCGTAGGAGACCAAACCCATTAAATATGACTTCCATATTACATTATAAGACAAAATCATTACATAAAAAACATACTTGCTTCCAACAATTTCATTCAAAGTTCCATTCTTCAAATATTGGGGAAATGAATAAAAATAAAGTGTAAAATTGAATTCTCAATAAGTGTTGCACATATCATAATTCAGTATATATTAATAAGGTATAAAAAATGTAATAATGTATAAT
Organism: Viscum album; assembly: GCA_963277665.1. Classification (NCBI taxonomy): domain Eukaryota; kingdom Viridiplantae; phylum Streptophyta; class Magnoliopsida; order Santalales; family Viscaceae; genus Viscum; species Viscum album. The sequence goes on along the minus strand of OY728133.1, from coordinate 1,229,140,174 downwards.
ATAACACATACCATAAGAAAAATTGAAACTGAAATAAATCCATAGATTAAATCAACTAAATTATCAATTCGATAATAATTATTGAATTTTCAAAGAATTAATGTCCTAGTATTATACATTCAGGATCTTATTATCAAGTCCTCGACTAGGAAATTATGAATATTAAAGTTATTGACTTATTCAAGACACTCTCATTTTATGGTTATGTATACACTAATCACCTGTCTAATATAGACTCCAATATTTTCACATATAGTTATTTCCTCATATATTGAATAATCAATACAACTAATTTTAAAAGGGACTTAGAAATCACCAACTATTTATATTGAATCATGAATTTGTAATATTTCCCCAGTATATCAAATAAAATTTTTAATTAATATCCTTCAACTGAGACTGTATGTAGAAATGGTATATAGTTGATATAAAATCAAAGTGGTGTAAATTATTCAATATAAATTCATGATACATAATGTAAAGAGATGGAGCAGAAAATAATTTCTAATAAAATGATGATGAGTGATAAGAAATTCGACCATGATAATGTTATTGATAAAAAAACCAAAAATTAGTAAAGGATGAAAGAATATTATCAATTAATCAGAAAATAATATTTTTAAAGTAAAAAAATAGATTAAAAAATATAAATGAAAATTTAATGATATAATTAAAAATTACTACCTGGTAACTTTTTTTAAGAATTTTGCTATAAATCATTTTCAAAAATATTTTCATTCCATTGAAAAAATAATACCCTTTTATCTCAAAAAAAAATTTAAAAGAAATTCAATAAAATATGAAGAAATATCATTTTTTGGGAACAAACTATGGAAAATTATAATTTAAAATTCAATTAGACAATGATCATGTTGATTGAAAACCCAATTTATTCTGTAAAAAATAAAAAAAATTCATTTCAAAACCATTTTTAAAAAATTCCAAAATTTCCTCATTTATAAAAATAAAAACATTACTATTAAAACATTGGAAATAAATACAAATATGTATGAAAATTATATAAAATTATCATTTTGTGATATAAACTAAGATTCTTGAAGACATTTTAAAAAACATGAACATGGAGTATAATGTTGATCAAGAAAAGAGAAAATAAGGTAAAATTTTCTTTAAAAATTCACTATAAATTTAAGAATAAAGGAGCTAAAAATTGTTAAAAAAGCATGGAGACCCCATATATTACCAATATGGATGAACATATATGGTTTTAATTCAGAATATTTTATAAAATTATTTAAAAAATATTAAATATAGACAATCTCGATTAAAAATGACAGAATGAAATAAATCCAAACTTATATGAACAATTTGGAAAAAAATTAATATATAAGACAACAATTAAATATATAATGTTATATACCATTAATTAATAAGGATACATCATAAAACATGTGAAAGGGGTAATATATATATTATATAAAAGAAATTTTGTTCATAATGTAACTCATGTCCCGTAGATGTGGAAATGAGATCAAATTACCCGTAACTCAAGTATAATATACATTTTATTCACTCTTAACCTCATGTACAATAAATTTATATTTATTATATATTTTTAAATTAAATACATTCATATTTATGAAACAAATTATTATTCAATTTATATATTCTATTTCTTATTTATTAATAATAATTTATTACCATCATCATCCCAATTGTTAAACGTCATGTTTTTCATATAATTTTTGGTTCGATAGTTCTAGTTCATGAATATTAATCACGGTTTATTCATAAAAAGACTATTAATAATGAAATAATTATAATTAATATATATGAATAAAAAATTTATAATCATTCAAGAAATTAGGACATGACAAATAAATCACATCGATATGTGGAGGTGGTAGTCCACACATATATACAAACAACATTATCATTCTCCAACAGATGGATGGGTAAAAAGGTAAGTAATTTCTCAAATTTTAATAGTATTATTTTTTAATTGATAATATATATATACATTAGTTATGAAAATAATATTAAAAAATCTTTTCAGAATGTGATGAAAAATTAAATGCATCGCTTTGTGGAGGTGGTTGTCAAAACATACACAAAAGTGATGTTTTCATTTCCCATGGGATGGAATTGGAGAAAAAAAGTGTTATTAAAAAAATCATAATTATAATTTATATTTTAATGTTATTATATAACCTTGTTTTGGAAATAATTTATTTTGTTAGAAGAAGAAATAAAATCAAATCACCCAATTAAAAGTTATACATCTTTGGTTGAAATCCCCATTTGGACAACACCTTAAGCCATCATAGGATGGTGTTAGTAGAATAAAAAAATGTCTAGGATGTTAGAATGGAATATATTGAGGTGTTTTTAAGGGAATTAGTTCATTTAAGTGGATCATTGTTTTTGAATAATAGTGTAGAGTATATCCCCATTTATAAGTATGGTTGGTGTAAAAATCTAAATACTTCAAATATACAAAATTAATATGTGTCTAACTCATGTAAAAGGGACCTAGAATGAATTATATTCAAATATAATGAGGATATCGTATAAATATAATAATTTTTTTTAATATTTTTTGTATCATTTTAAACCATATGTTTTTGTCTAACCTCATCATTAACCCTATTTAACATTAAACATTTTAATAGACTATTAAATATTTACGATTCGTGATTGTAATTTTAAAAATTAAAGGGTAAAATAAGTGAACCATGAGTGGTGACCTAAAAATATTACCCTAAAATTTACTCGATATAATATTTTTTAAATTTTATAATGATATAAAAATAGTTTTATAACATTAAATACCTTTTAATGTCTTTTTCAAGATAATTCACATATCATTTATTTTATGTTATAAAGATACAAATGAAATTATAATGTAGAATATTTCACCATCTTGTTAATTTTATAATTATCCAAATAATTAATTTTTTACAATAATTTGTCCAAACGAAGTTACATTTACTTTTTTTAATATCCTTTTTTAATATCCTAAACTTGCACAAGCATTACGTCGATGTTGCGAAAGCATTCATGGAAATAATAGTATCTATAATTATTAAAAAAATTACTATCCTAAATATAAGTTATCCATATTAAAAATAAGAATTTATAACCATAAATATTTTTTTTACCCCATGAAAATATATTATAGATAATAAAATTATGTTAGTAACATTTTGAAACTTTTCTCCACATAAAGTAATATAAAGATCACAATGAAAGGATTGCGGCAGAAAAATTCCATTTTTTTCTAAATAGGATCATTATGTTCTAGTTACTCTCATAAAATGAATTAAAGGAGTGTTTGGGTTGATTTTGAGACCTTATCCCATAGATTTAACCCAAATTAACTTGTTATACACAATACCAGGGGTTGAAACTTTTACTATGGTTACTTTTGGTAAAAACTAAAAATGAAGTTGACCAATTTAAAATAATTTAAAATCCTAATTAAAATTAATTAATACAGTGTCCATGATTTAATTACTACAACTGCTAGATATTTTTTTCCATAATTATGAAAAAATAATCGAAATAAATTTATAGAAAAATGTGTTTTTAAGCATAAAAATGAACCTTTACGAAACTAAAATGTAAATCTCATTATAAAGGAAAAAATTAGAGTATGTTCACTCAATGGGGAATAATTTTCTTTAAAAACAATATTTAAAAAATCATGGGACTTTTTAATTTCTACATTTCATGAACATAATTAATTGTTTTATAAAAATTGTAATTTTAAATGTTCTCTGAAAAATTAATCTTTAAGAAAAATTTAAAAAACTCACCAAATGATAATTTTAATTTTTAATATTCAATAAAATGTGAATTTTTTAAAATATAATTTCAAAAAATAATTATAAATTATTTTTAATTACATACATATAGAAATCCTAAATAAAACTTAAAAACAATTAGTTTATTCTTATTATTTTTCAATTAAAACCAATTTAATGAATGTTATATTACATTAATTAATTATTTTTTTGTATTTAGTTATAATTTTATTACATATAAGTCATGATTTTTTTATTCTTATCCATACTCTCCTACACAAAAACAAGGTTATAATAGTCATATTTAAAAAATATTATTTAACGATTTGTTCAAGCTTGGGGTTTTGTATGGTTTTTGGTATCCTGCATAGTATATCAACCTATAATGTTCTTACATATTTATAACATATTATAAGATAAATATGAAATACATATCATGATTCTTCATGTGATAATTGTAATGGTTTAATGAATTTGGAAACATGGATACATAACCATGTTTTACAAAAAAAGATCTACATCAGTTTAAATTAACAGCATCACCACTAGCACCTTTACTATACTTATCAGACATAAAACCTTTATCCATAACCTAGATAATGGAAGCTTTATTAAATTTGGTCTTATATTGTCATTAAAAATAATCACAATACATATAAATTGATGATAAAAAATTGGTATAAGAAAAGTATAAGGGTATGATAACATGATCAAAACATTCATAAGTCATACCTAATCCGTCACGGATAATTAATCCAAAATCATGGCATAAGGATTTTTCATAACATAAGACATAAGTCATAAAAGTGTAGTATCATCAATAATTAACCTTATTTCTTGAGAATATAACATAATAATTTGGTATAAATTTTTGGTATATAGATGATCATAGAAAATTATTTTCATATCCAAGGAACACTACCATGACTATAATAGTGGATTGAGTTCACCCCATATTCCATCATTTCATTAATCAATGTTCACTACCAACACTATATTACTGGAAAATGTACCTTAATGAATATGTATCAATCCCCAATCTAATACTTATTATCTCATGAGATATCTATCTTACCTAATGAATTATAGGTATATAAAATTATTCCCCCACCTATCACATAAAAAACCAATAAATATGTGTTCTAGAACATCATAAAATATTCATCACAATATCACATCATAACCCATGGAGAGAAAACAAAATTAATAAAAATTTTGATATCATAATCATAAATCATAGAGATATTGAATAATTATGGAAATATAAGATTATATCCATATTAATGTATATTGAATATCAATGGATATTGTTATTGATGAATGTACCCTTAATGTTTTACATGATAATTTCTGAAGGGAAATACCCTTGTCATTTTGAAATCAATTATTTAAAATCTAAAAATAAAAAAATAAAGAATATTTTCCCTAAATGTGACTATGGGAACATGTTATGAAATATACATATTTAAGAGAATACATGACGACTGATAATTCCAATCAAGTGGTGTATTATAAAACAAAAATCTCTTTACAGTTTCAATAAAAAGTTAAAAAAAACTTATTTACAAAATCAAAAACTCTTCCAATATTTTTTATAGAAATTATAACATTTCAGAAAATAAGTTTAAAATTATTTATATAATATTAATAATTTATTGAAAAGTTTTATAGAAATATTGACAAGGAAGAAAAAAAAATTTATAATAGAAAAATAAAATCATTTTCCATTAAAAAAAATTATTACATTATCATATGTTCATAAAGAGGGGAAAATAAAATTAGATCATATAATACCTTGAGAGAATCATATGATAAAAAAAATAAATTTTAATTGGGAGATATTGATCATATAATATAGTTATTGGGATCTAACTATACAGAATCCAGATAAAAATGAGATTGTAACATTACAATCTTACTTCAATTCTTTCCCACCTCATAAGTTCTCTATCCTCATGTATAATATATTTAAATTTTATATAAATAAATAAAATGACCATATTAATAATGATAATCCATTCATGGTTTACTTATAACACCTTATCCCTCGTTCATTAACAATATTTCGTTACCATCTTCATTCATTGAGATGACTTGTTTTTTTTCATATATGTTTTGGTCTAACACTTACGGCCAATGAACCTTGATCATGATAAATAAATCTCCAAAATGTTTATAATAATTTAAATATCATATATTTACATTATATACAAATTTTAAAATATTAAATATAAATAAAAAATGAAAAATTAATGAGATAACTATGAAGCGACAATTGCTCGTATTTACTGCCGAGTGATGTATCCATTTTTTATTGATGAAAGTAAAGGTTGGTAAAAATATATATTTTCATTAAATATTATTATACAATAAGGATTATATAAATATATATATTAAATATATCATAATAACCAACCATGAATTAATGTGATAAAAAATCCATTGAATTTCAATGTGGATGACATATTCCAAACATAAGATTAAGTGATACTATCATCTCCCTTTTGATGAAGAAAGGATGGTAAATGGTTTTTCAATAATCTTTAGGAAATATTTTTGAATTTATCATAATGTATGTATTTATGGATAAATTTTTTATAGGAATTAAATGAATATATAATTTTGGAAGATCTCAGTTATGATTTCTATAAATTTTTTGAGAGACCACCTTTGGCTTACACCTTAAGCATCGAAGAAATAATCATAGAAGAGTGCCAGAAGATATATGATTAATGGAATGAATCTAGGAACATTTTGGAGTAGTTATTTGATTATATTTCAATTTAAAAAATAATTAATAATTGAGAATAATATGTCTAACTTTTATAAGAAAGGGGAGGGACACACATTGAATTTCTTAAAATATTTAAATAATATAAAGTCACATTTATGTGAATGTGGATAAAAATGGAAATAAATTAAAATATATGAAAATTAATGTATTAAAAATATTAAACAAATAATAATTAGATATGTTGGGGTCAAATTTTTACCCTTATTTCTTATTTTAACCTCAGGAAAACCCATTTTAACATTAAATGCAGTAACAAAATTTTATTGTTTTTACTATTCATTATGAAAAAAATAATTTGGAAAAATTAAATTATATAAAATTTTCAGATTAAAAATATCTTAACGCATTTTAATATATTAATTTGCTGTAAGTGATAGATTTTAATATTAAAAAAGTTCACAAAATAGAATAAAAACATGTTTTAAAAAAAATGTATTTTTAACATAACAAATATTTTACCTTGATTTAATGAATTATAGAAACTATAAAATTAATTTTTAAAAATATTATTGAATATTTAATTTATAAATTTCATTAAATTAATTAATTAATATAGATAAATTTAATTCATTGAGATAAAAACACGTTGCGCACATAAAAACATTTTTAGCAAAAATGTGTTTTAATCCAACAATAAAATAAAATTATAGCAAAATAATGATAATGATTATTAATATATAATTTATTAATTGTTTATAATTAAATTATTCTTAGTTTAATTTAGCAAAAAAATGAAAAAATATGGAGTCTTTTACTTGAAAAGGTATTTCAATTTTTACAAAAATCTATATTTTCACATTTCATTTAAAAATAAATATGTTTATAAAAAGTGTGCATATTCACAAAAATATAATATTCAAATGATGATTTAAAAAATGATATTAAACATTTAAAAAATAATAAAAATGGTAGAAATTATTTATAATTTTTATTTATAATATGAAATAAAACCATCTTTTGAATAAAATATATTTTTGAAGCATAAAATGGCCTTTTAAATATTGAGTACTTATTTATTGTGACTTAATAAATAAAATTTCAATATTTAATACCAATATAATTTTTTTCATAATTTTATTATTAATATTCATATATTATTATTTTACATATATCTAATAATGTTTTAATATCTTATAGTTCATATACACTCGGGGCTGCATTTAAGGAAAACAATCAAATGATTCAACTTTTTTTCAATGGAACTACAAATAAAAACATGTGGATTACATTATATACACATTAAAATAATTCTTTTACCAAAAAAAATATATTACTTTTATTCAAACATATAAGGATATATATAGTTCATCAAAACCTCAGGTTCCCATATAGTTTCCTTGAATTTTTCACTTCCCCAAATAACCTTAACTAGATAAGTAGTCTTGTTCCCAAGAACATTGTCTCTATTATCAAAAATTTATACTAATGTTTTTAACTGAAAGGATCATTATCCCTTATTAAAACATCTAAGATTAGTATATCTAGAGGAAAATATATCTTCTTTCATAAATAGATACATGGAACACTTCATTAATATGATAGAGATTTGGGGGAGTTCCAAGTGATAAGAAACTACTCTAGTCTAATCAAGAATTTCAAAAGTCCTAATACACATAATGGTAAGTTTTACCTTATTTTTTAATCCTAATAAAACTATTATATATATAAATTCATAGGAATTAATTCTCATTAATAGGTAACTCAAGATCTCACTAATGAATATCAGCCTACTCCGATATTCATTTATGATCCACTAAATGGATCTAACCTTCTTTACCATTTCATCTAAAAGATTAGGACATAATATAATTATTTATCTAGATTAATCCTAAAATGTAAAATTTATATACTTATTTTTATAGAGTAATTTATAAGGACCCTTCTAAATTTTCATGGGTAAATGTTATTGTAAGTGAAGTAGACTAAAAGAATATGTTGATACAAACCTAATTTTTAATATAGAAAAAAATATCTCAATACATCATAATGTTTTTAAATATTTTTCTCATAATTTCCACCTATCGATGGATGATAAGTAATATTGAAACATAGCACTATATCTAAAGATTGTTGAATACTTCTCTAGAACATAGAGGTAAACCTTATATCTTGATCAGATATAATAGGATGTGGTAATCCAATAAATTTTAGCAATTTATTAATATATATCCAAAAATATGATCATAGGATAAATCTTATCATAAAATAATGAATTATGATGACTTCTTATGGAATTCAACTACAACCTAAATAGTATTATGTCATTCATATGTATTAGGGAGTTTAGTACTGTAATCTATAGTGATGTTTTCCCATCTCAATTCTAATATGGTTAAAAATTGTAAAATCCACATGGAATTATTTATCTTAGACACAATGTTTTGACATACCATGTACTGAGATACTATCACGACCAGACCTCGAGGCCCATGCCGTGACTACCCCATGCCCGCCTTCCATAGGCCAGGAACTGGCGTCTAGCACCAAAGGCATAATTCCCGATAACTGTGAAGGCATTTTTTTATAAAATTAAACAAAACACCACAGAGTACAAGCGGAGGTAATACACTAAATACAAAAGAAAGTGCTGAAAAGTAAATGGGCCAGAATACAAACCCAATCGAAAGTACAACTACAAATGAAAAAAAGTACAACAGAAAAAGACAAACAGCTGGAAGAATGGAAGTAGCTCCCAGGTCGCCCACCACAGATCCTACCTGAAGGGTAGGTATAGATAGTGCAGCTCCTAGATCGTCCACCACGGATCCTACCTAAAGTGTAGGTATAGATAGCCTCCACAATGATCCCTCCAGTCAACCTCCTCTGAGTGTCGTCTCGTCGTAAAGTCCACCTCCGGAAATTGAATCATCGTGAGGTCTACCTCCGGGTACCGTCCAGTCCTCGAACACTCGGCCTCTGTCAGCGCTGCCCAACCTCTGCAACCAACAGAACGATGTGCGGGCATAGCCCGTGAAGGGGTGAGTATACGATACTCAGTAGGGACCCCAAGAACCTCAAGGTCTCACTAAAACCAACAAAGATAACCACAATAAGATCTTCACGGATAACCTCTACTTAGGTATATACCCATACATATACCTATGTTATCATGTAACCCATCTCAATCATGAGGATACACAAAGATTATGAAATCAAAAGATAACCACTACCTATGTATATGCCTATACATATACCTAAGTTATCAAGTGACCCATCTCAAACATGAGGTAAACTCAAAGATCATAGACTCAGCTCAAACTAGGATTTCATTATCGAAACTGTAACTGATGAAGAGCCTCGTCTCTGGAGTGTACAGTGGCCCTGTCACAACTCCGAGGTACTTCTCACAAACCTAAGACTACTGAGGTACTCCTCCTGTTGAGTACTGTGGGTCTGCCACCTCATACAGTAGTGCTCCTCCGCCATGGGTCTGCCACCTCACACAGTGGTGCTCCCCCTCATAGCCTACAGAGGTACCTATTCTCTCGAGTACCGTGGGTCTTCCACCTCACCAAGTAGTGCTCCTCCACCATGGGTCTTCCACCTCACAAAGTAGTGCTCCCTAATGGGCTATGCTAGTCACTCTGAATCGAATCAGGACAAGCAGTCATCAGGTCTCAGCCAGCTACACGGTCTCCGTACTCCGTACGCTCGTCTCCAGGAGGGTCATCTCCATGAGGTATAGTTCGATACTCCAAGTATCCCAAAGTCCCATGAAGAAGTATCTCAAAGGACCGCCTCTCCATAGGGGTCTCAACGCAATAGACGGTGCATCAATCGGACGATCGGTCTGTGAGTTATTAGCTTTTTTGTCCCCGGGCCTGGTTGGTTTTGTGAGAAAACCATCCTGGCCGTATATCAACTGTACCCCGAACTCTAATAGGGTATACTCATAGGGACCGTTTCTCAACGTGATCACCAACGTCGCTGACGGTTCGTCAAACAGACGTCTGGTCTGAAAGATATCTGCTTTTATGTTCTAGGGGCCCGGTTGGATTTCGGGTACAATCCAACCCGGACATACTCCAACTGCATCCAAACCATGGTTGAAGTATGAAAAAAGTTCCATCTCAACATGAGGAATCCAACAAAGTTGACGGCACGTCAATCAGACGTCCGAAGCTCAAGATATAAGCGTTTCCGCTCCGAGGGACCGGTTTGTTTCGTATCCGAAACAACCTGGCCGAACCCAAAGTTCTCTAAAACCATGAGTGTAATATACCAAAATGACCGTCTTGATCCAAGGATCACATCGCAGCTAACAGTGCATCGATCGGAGGTCTGTGGCCTAAGTTATGGACATTCGAAATGAAACAATCCGAAATGGGGGGGTCTGGGCCAGGCCCAGCCCGACCCAACCCCCACTGGGTCGGCCCGATCCGGGTCGACCCAAAACGGGTCCAGGTCCGGCCCATCAGGGCGTGGCCCGGCCCGACCGGTGAGGCACAGCCCAGCCCGGCCGGTGAGGCGCGGCCCGACCGGCGCGGTCCGGCGCGGCTCGGCCGCATGGCCAGCCGCGGCTCGGCTAGCGGGGCCGAGCGGAAGCCGCGGAACGGGAGGGGGGGGGGGGGGTTGCGCGGCCCCCTCGCTGCTGAATGAATCCGGTGGCGGTTTACACCACCGCCATTCCTCTAGGATACCGCGCTGCCATGGGATCCCCCATGCTGCACCACCGCAGCAAGCCGCGACGGTTGTTTCCTCCAGCGGTGCGCTAGGGCGCCGCCGCCACGCTCGGTCGCTGGCGGCGCCGCGCCCGCAACCTGCGCCTCCAGGGATTCCGCGGGCCACCGGAGTTGCTTCGGTGGTCTGTTTTCAAAACTGTCTGTGCCGACATTCATCTCGGGTCCCGAACATTACTGCGGGAGCTTCAAAATTACCTTGCAGCCCCATTTTTCATCGCCCGTCAATCCGCGCTCAACGTTCAATAATCAAACCGCGGACTCTTCGTGGATTTCTGGTACAGCGCGATGGCTTCGCGGCTTGTTCGACTTCAACGGTGCCGCGCGACGGTGCCGCGCTTCTTCACCCTTTCTCATAGTTTCCACGCGGTGCAACCGCACCACGCCACCTTTCACATGCCAAAACAAATTCAACAAACAAGGGGGGAGGAGGGTCGGTCGTGTTCATGTGGTCCGACCTCCTCCCGTTATTACGATAATAGGCGGCCCAATTGAAACCATGAAAGGCGACAGATGAAATCCTGATCAACAATAAAATAATCCCCGACCTCGGGATGTGATCCTTCTATGGATCTGTGGATAGGTAGCATCATTCGTTGACATCGGAAGGTGAGGTCATCGTTTGAGAATTTCCGACGGCCATGTCTCCTCCTTTGAGGGAGACCGGGAAGCGTTCTTCGTCGAAGGCCTTGGAAGGGCCGACGTCGCCCAAGTGTAATCAAAGATGTGACTTGTCCCCTCTTGTCGCAGAGAAAGAAGAAGTGGGTACATCACCGCTCTATGGTGTCGGCATTCTTCGTCGAATAGTTGCGTTCTTCGCGCTCTTCAAGATGGAAGAATTTCCTCAAAGCATAGAGCCTTTTCTTCAAATACACCTCATACAACAATCAACTCAATCAAATAAAATAAGACTTATCTTATTTTATTAAATCAAGCCAGGAATTTTGAATTTTAAAAATTAAACACTTAACTCACTTAATTAATTAAGTGAGTTGGCATGATTAAATAAGAGAGAGGGGGAGGTGAGTGGTCTTACATTAAAGGGGGGTTAAACATGTTAAGAAGAGTTACCAATTAATGAGAGGAGAGGATTAAGGGAGTTTAGGGAATATGAAATGTGTGGGGTTTTTGTGGTCCCCACCTCACCTTTAATCCTCTCATGGGAAGTTGGGTGGTTACCCCTACATCCACTCAATTGATAAACCACTTAAAAGAAATAAAAATTGTAACTCAATTTTTATTTTATCTTCCACAAATTTTTAACAACTCCACTTGTGAAAAAGAAACTCCAAAAAAGATATTATTAAGCAATTAATGGCGGTGTGGTTCCATCGTTGCCCTCGGATTTTGATTCCGTGCAACGGTTCAAACGATAGAAAAACCTGCTCATTCGTTCACTGAATGTACTCGAGCTAAACTTGGGAAATGGATTCCGGGCACACCGGTACTCGGAATCAGGCGCTGTCAAAAACCGCGTTCTTTTAAAATCCAAAATAAAATTTAGAAAAAATTTCCCTTGAATTTTATGGGTCTTTACATTACTCCCACCTCTGGGCTTTACGTCCTAGTAAAGCATAAACACATACTAGGGATACAGAAGCTGTATTGGGCATGCATCTGAGCCTTCCGCACCCATGTGCTTACCTGGGGATTCCCGTACTGCCAAAGAACGTGCACCTGAGGAATCGACCGTCTTCATAGGATCTGCTCCTGTCGATCCTCAGTCCCCACTGGAACCTCCGAGAAATTCACCACATCACCCAAGTCCATCTCCCCATGGTCGAGTACGTATCTCCCTAGTTGAGATACATGGGAGTTGTCATGCACCTGGTGAAACTGAGGTGGACTGGTCAAGCGATAAACCGCCTCACCTACCCTGCTGAGGACCTAGAAAGGTCCGTTGAACCTCAGAGATAACTTGTCGCCTCGACCATGTCTCCGTAATTCCATGTCAAGGTGAGACCCATAAGAAAACGTGGTCACCATCCTCAAACTCTAGTGGTCTCTGCCTCCTGTCATCATAAGGCTTCTATTGGCTCTGAGCTGTCCTCATCCGCTATTGAATGACCTGGACCTTCTCTAGTCCCACAAGAGTTGCTATGATTTCTTCTTTAACGATAAGATAAATCTGGTCTCATCCCCTGGATGAACCACGTTCTTTGCCTAATACAGTCAATCCGGACATGAATGTTGTATTCATGCCATGGATGACGTCGTAATGTATCGATGTTACTACCCAGAGATCCAACCATCACCCTCGCCTCTAAGGGTCGTGTCACACTGTCGGCATCAACGTGAGGTCACTGGGTCTCTTCTAGTAGGAATCTCGAAAGTGAGGGTCAAGTCAACGGTTTAAACCGGAACCTCTTAGTACTCAAAAAGGAAGGAAGCAAATGTCACAAAGGTAAGTGTCTTTATATTATTGTAGAACATGGTACAAAGACACAAATGTAACAAAAAAACATGGAAATAGATATACAAAGAATATAATTAAACCACTAAGTCTGCTATTGTCCACTCGTTTCTAGAGCTCTGTAGTCATAAGCTTCTTCTACCTAAAGCTGAGCTCTCCCATGTCCACCTATTCCCTGTGGTCGGGGTGGACCTCATGGTGGTGGTGGTGGAAACACCTCGAATCGTCATCCACCTATAGCTGCACGACTAGCTCCCCTCCCTCAGCCTTCATCTCCTAGCTGTCTACCTTGATCGAACCTCTACCTCTGCCTGGGAGGTTCTTCATTTAACTGCTGGTCATCTGCATAGTGGGTCAGACATTCACGTGTCATGTGACCAATCCCGCCAAAGGAGTAACACTGCATGGCAGGTGTGGCTTTGTCATTCCCCTTGGTGCCTCGCACTACCGACCCTGAGTCATGCGGTCCACCACCTATAGGTTTGGTTCTCTTGTACCTCTACATCATCTGTCTACTGCCTCCTATAGAAGACACTGCCACATGCCTGCTAGCAGTGGGTCCTAATGCTGGAGACTGCTCAGCAAGGAAACTCTCCACTATGAGGGCTCACTCCAACACCCATGTCTATGTCGGAATGCTGTGAGAAACAACATAAGATCTAATCTCTCACCTGAGCCCCTACTCGAAGGTTCGGGCCCTAAAGAACGTGTCACGTACCATATTTGTGGAGTAGTGTGAGAGGTCTATGAACCTCACTGAATACTACGCCACTATCATGCTGCCCTGCTGCAGCTGAAGTAGCTTCTGTATATGCACCTCTCGAAGGATGTCTGGTACAAACTATACCTGGAACAGGCTCTTGAAGTCTGACCATAGAAGTGTCGCCTCATCATGCATCTAGAGCATAAGGCTCCACCATCTGCCTGCTGCTGCCTGAAGAAGGCTGGCAGCAAGGATCACCATGAAGTCTGCTGGCGTCCCCACTAGCCTGATGACTCTCACCATAGCCTCTAGCCAATCCTCAGCCACATGCGGGTCCGTCTCTCCCCTGAACCTAGGTGGCCTCTGGCGCTGGAACTCGTGCAGTTCACTCAAGCATCGTGCACCCTCTACTGGTGGGGCTGGTGGCATCGGTGGCCCAACAGGTAGTAGTACCGCTAGTGCCTCCGCTGGTGCCTCAACTGGGATAGGGCCCTGTACTGAGGCCACGTCGCTCGGCGGGCTGTCTGTACGAACAACTCTCAGGGCTCTAGCTGGTCGTCCGGGGGAGGCATCATGAAGGAAACAAACATGACACGGTCAAACGATTTATACCTTGTGAGCAGACCTGGTTTGAGCTGACTTTTAAAAACTTCTGGAAACACACACACGCAATCAGTGTTTTCGTGCACAAAGATGGAAATCAGTTTTTAGGGTCCTGGTGTATGGATACATCGGCTGCCCGCACAAACACTGGACTCCCTTAACTGAAAACTACACTCGGTACCCTAAACACTATTGCATCACAAAAAGAAAATATCAGAGTTATAAGTTCTACGGTAGAACTGACTGCTCTGATACTAATTTGTCATGACCCGCCCTCGAGGCCCATGCCGTGACTACCCCAAGCCCGCCTTCCATAGGCTAGGGGCTGGGGACTAGTACCAAAGGCATAATTCCCGATAATTGGGAAGGCATTTCCTTTATAAAAGTAAACAAAACACCACAGAGTACAAGCGGAAGTAATACACTAAATACAAAAGGAAGTGCTGGAAGGTAAATGGGCCAGAATACAAACCCAATCAAATGTACAACTACAACTGAACAAAAGTAAAACAGAAAATGACAAAAAACTAGAAGAATGGAAGCAACTCCTGGGTCGTCCTCCTCATATCCTACCAGAAGGGTAGGTACAGATAGCGTAGCTCCTGGATCGTCCACCACGGATCCTACCTGAAGGGAAGGTATAGATAGCATGCACAACGCTCTCACCCGCCAACCTCCTCCGAGTGCCATCTCATCGTGAAGTCCACCTCCGGATACTGACTCGTCGTGAGGTCCACCTCCGGGTACCATCAAGTCCTTGAACACTCGACCTCTGTCAGCGCTGCCCGACGTCTGCAACCAACACAATTAAGTGTGAGCATAGCCCGTGCAGGGGTGAGTATATGATACTCAGTAGAGACCCTGAGACCTTCAAGGTCTCAATAAAACCAATAAGGATAACCACAAGAATATCTCAACAGATAACCTCTACTTAGGTATATGCCTATACATATACCTAAGTTATCAAGTAACCCATCTAAATCATGAGGAAACACAAAGATTATGAAATCAACGGATAACCACTACCCAGGTATATGCCCATACATATACCTAAGTTATCATGTGATCCATCTCAAACATTAGGTAAACACAAAGATCATAGACTCAGCTCAAACCAGGATTTCATTATCGAAACCGTAACTGCTGAGTAGCCCCATCTCTGGAGTGTACAGTGGTCCTGTCATGACTCCGAGGTACTTCTCACTAACCTAAGACTACTGAGGTACTCCTCCTGTTGAGTACTGCAGGTCTGCCACCTCACACAGTAGTGCTTCTCCGCCATGGGTATGCCACCTCACACAGTAGTGCTCCCTCTTATAGACTTTAGAGGGACTCCTCTTGTCGAGTACCGCGGGTATGCCACCTCACAAAGTACTGCTCTCCACCATGGGTCTTCCACCTCACAAAGTAGTGCTGCCCACTAGGCTATGCTAGTCACTCCGAATCGAATCGAACAAGTAGTCATCAGGTATCACCCAGCTACACGGTCTCCATACTCTGCACGCTCGTCTATGGGAGGGTCCTCTCCACGAGCTATAGTTCGATACTCCAAGTATCACAAATTCCCATGAAGATGTATCTCAAAGGACCGCCTCTTCATAGGGGTCTCAACGCAACAGACAGCGCGTCAATCGGACGCCCGATCTATGAGTTATTATCCTTTTCGTCACAGTGGCCCGGTTGGTTTCGTGAGCAAACAAACCTGGCCGTATCTCAATTGTAACCCGAACTCTCATAGTTTATACTCATTAAGACCGTTTCTCAATGTGATCACCAACGCCGCTGACGGTTCGTCAAACGGACGTCTGGTCTGAAAGATATCAGCTTTTCTGTTCTAGGGGCCCGGTTGGATTTCGGGTACAATCCAACCCAGCCATACTCCAACTACATCCAAACCTCGGGTGAAGTATGCCAAAACTTCTGTCTCAACAAGAGGAATCCAACAAAGTCGACGTCACGTCAATCGGATGTCTGGAGCTCATGATATAAGCGTTTCCGCTCCGAGGGCCTGGTTGGTTTCGTATCCGAACCAACCTGGCCGAACCCAAAGTTCTCTAAAACCATGAGTGTAATATACCGAAATGACCTTCTCGATCCAAGGATTGCATCGCAGCTAACGGTGCATCGATCGGAGGTCCGTGGCCCAAGTTATGGGCACCCGAACGGAAACAATCCGAAATAGGGGGTCTGGGCCCGGCCCGGCCCGACCCAACCCCCCCTGGTCAGCCCGGCCCGGCCCAACCCCCCTGGTCGGCCCGATCTCGGTCGACCCGACACGGGTCCGGGTCCAGCCCATCGTGGGGCCGCCCGGCCCGAATGGCGCGGCCCGGCCACATGGCCGGCTGCGGCTCGGCCAGCGTGGCCGAGCGGAAGCTGCAGAGCGGGGGGGGGGGGGGGGGGGTTGCGCAGCCCCCTCACCGCTGATTGAAGCCAGCGGCGGTTTGCGCCGCCGCCGTTCCTCCGGGATCCCGCGTGGCCACAGGATCCCCCGTGCCGCAACGCCGCAGCAAGCCGCGGTGGTTGTTTCTTACACCGGCGCGCTAGGGCGCCACCGCCTCCTTACGGCCAGACGGCTCCGGCCGCCGGCCCCGATAGCCGGCGGCACCGCGCCGGCGACCAGCACCTCTAGGGTTTCCGAGGGCCACCGGACTTCCTCCGATGGTCCGTTTTCAAAATCGTATGTGCCGGTGTTCATCTCGGGTCCCGAACTTTACTTCGGGAGCTTCAAAATTACCTTGCAGCCCCGTTTTTCGTCGCCCGTCAATCCGTGCTCAACGTTCAATAATAAAACTGTGGCCTCTTTGTGGTTTTTGGGTGCGGCGCAATGGAATCACGGATTATTTGACTTCAACGGCATGGCACGATGGCGCCGCGCTTCTTCTCCCTTTCTCATATTTTCCGCACAGTGCAACAGCACCGCGCCGCCTTTCATGTGCCGCAACAAATTCAACAAACAAGGAGGATGGAGGATCGGCCGTGTTCGTGCGGTCCGACCTCCTCCCGTTATTACAATAATAGGTGGCCCAAATGAAACCAATAAAAAAGACATATTAGATGACAATCATAAATAAAATAAACCCCTACCTTGGGATGTGATCCTTCGATGGATCTGCGGAGAGGTAGCGTCGTTCGTTGACGTCGGAAGGTGAGGTCGTCATTTGCGAATTTCCTACGGTGGTGTCTCCTCCTTTGATGGAGACCGGGAAGCATTCTTCATCGAAGGTCTTGGAAGGCCCGACGTCGCCCAAGTGTACTCAATGATTTTACTTATCCCCTCTTGTTGTAGAGAAGGAAGAAAGGGGTACGTTGCCGCTCTTTGGTGTCGGCGTTGTTCGTTGGAGAGTTGCGTTCTTCGCCTTCTTCAAGAAGGAAGAGGTTATTCAAAGCTTAGAGCTTTCTCTTCAAATCCTCCTCACACAACAATCAACTCTCTCAAATAAAATTATACTTATCTTATTTTATTACATCAAGGAAAGAATTTTGAATTTTAAAAATCAAACACTTAACTCACTTATTTAATTAAGAGAGTTGGCATGATTAAAGAAGAGAGAGGGGGAGGTGAGTGGTCTCACATTAAAAGGGGGTTAAACAAGTTAAGAAGAGTTACCAATTAATGAGAGGATAGGTTTAAGGGAGTTGAGGGAAGATGAAAGGGGTGGGGTTCATGTGGGACCCACCTCACCTTTAATCCTCTCATGGGAAGTTGGGTGGTTACACCAACTTCAACTGAATGGATTAACCACTTAATGGAAATAAAAATTGTTACTCATTTTTTATTTTATCTTCGACAAATTTTTAACAACTCCTCCCGTGAAAACACAACTCTGAAAAAGATCTTCTTAAGCAATTACCAGCGATGCGGTTCCATCGGTGCCCTCGGATTTCGATTCCATGCACCGGTTCAAAAGATAGGAAAACCTGCTCGTTAGTTCACAGAACATACCCGAGATAAACTTCAGAAATTGATTCTGGGCACACCGGGCCTTGGAATCAGGCGCCGTCAGAAGCTGCATTCTTGTAAAATCCCAAAGAAAATTTAGAAAAAATTTCCCATGAATTTTAAAGTTCTTCTCAGATACATACTCTACAATATCTTTTTTTTCTTTTCCCACCATAAAACATTTTTCAAATCATTATACATTTATTTTCTTCCATGATTGACATAGAATTATGATCTACTATATTATTACAATATATCATTTTTCAAGAATGGTGTTGTTGAGATAGATACTAGGTTCTGAAACATAAAAAATCAATCACAATCAATGTTTATATTTGGAATATTTATTAACTTCTTTTATAAATACACATCTTCCTTATTCACCTCTTTAACCGTCATATGGAATGATGATTGAATAATCATTTAATAAATATATGATTTCCACTATTCCATTAATATATCATAATATGTCCTCTAAAATTGTTTAAATATTTGATAATTTTTATTCTCATCATATATAAGAAATCATGATCATTTCAACAATAAGAATCATATACCTTTTTCTATTTCCTACGGTGGAAATTTATTGAGTAACCATAATCATTAAAAAATACAACCATATTCTCTATTTCTGATAAAATTATATCTGGATGCATATATACTATAAAATTTAATGATCAATATATATATCATACCATTAAAAATAAATATAATTCCTCCAAATCAATGATTCAAATTTTACCAAAGCTAACTACAAATTATGTTATAAGTAAATATTCTTGTGAACCTTAAATTATTGTGATGAATATTCAGTCACCGTATCATTATAAATATGAACACATCCTATCAACTTCCTTAATGAATCACTATAAAACAAAAACCCTTCTTTAATATAGGTTATTGTTAGTATAGCTGAACTGAATAACCTTCTTTTTAGTTCCTTGATATTTTCTTCACATTCATCTGTCTAAGGGAATATAACTCCCTTATAAGTTAAATTATTTATAAGATATCATATTCATGACAAAATATTCATAATTCATCAATAATATTCGTTAAATATGAGAAAAAAATTGGATCTCATTCAAATTGGTTCTTATATGACAATGTTCAAAAACTTCAACCTTCAATTGATCAACTAGTATACCATATCCTGAGATTACGTGACCTAGAAATGAAACTTTTTTTTGAATAATTTTCACAAGGAATGTTTTTCATACAAATTATAATTCTTTGTGATATTTAGTACAGTCCTAAAGTAATATTCATGATATTACGAATTCATTCAATATATAATCATATAATCTATCATGACTTCTACAAACTGATCACAGTAATATCTTAAGTATTTATTCATTAAATTAAATAATTTTTCATGGGAATTAGTATGAATAAATGGAATCATAATTAATTTATAATGTCCATCCCTTGAGTGAAAATCTTTATTGGGTATATGTCAACATTTTATTCTCAACTGATAGTATCTATATCAATGATTGATCAGTAAAAAATATTGGGGTCCTCATAATTGATAAAAAATCATCAAAATAGAGAAAATGTACTTATTCTTGATTATGATTCTGTTATGTTCCTAATATTCAAAAAAGAGTCTCACTGATCAACATTTATTATTATTTAAAAGTATTGGTGCACTCATGGTAATACACTTTTCAAAATTAATCCCTTATAAATATTGACTAGGGGTTTCTTATTCCATTACTGAAACTCAATTTGGGCTATTTTACATGGAGTCTTTAATAATGGTGAAACAATAGGTATGAGTTTTATTGAATGATCAACGTCATTGTTTTTAGGAATACATTGAAATTATTCTGAAAATAGATAATGAAATCCTATACAATAGGAATAACATAGATATTGAGTTTTTCAACAATCATATGACATAAATACCCCCATTTGAATACGAATCAAGACCTATGAAATGGATGTAATTTCCATTGTATGTTTATATTTATCCTAAAACCAATATAAAATTATTAGTTGGTTTATAATGCCAAATTTCACATACCATACTCAAAAATTGATAGATTTATATAGATAAAGTTAATATAAGACCAATATCAAATCAAATTCTATTATAGAGAGAAAAAAATATTTTTATGGAGAACATTCCCACAAAAATAAATTCTATAAGAATTATAGACTTCTGTAGTGATCATCATATCGCTAGGGGGTTTTTAAAAATAAATCAATGTCCAATAATTGATTTGGGTATGTGATACCCATGACAAATTATTCAGATATAAAACATTCTATACAAAAAGAATCGAACCAGACATTAATAAATCTAGAGTGGATGATAAGTATACCTTTAAAACATTTTTCTGTATGCTTATTTCCCAAAATCTCACATAATGTAAAACAGATCATATTTCCCAATCGGGATTTATTATTATAATTTATCTTATGTACTAATATATTTTCTTCCAAACCATTCCATTTATGGGTGACATAAATCACTAACTCCTCCTTAATAAAATATCGTTAAATTTATTCATAGAAACTGATGTCTCCTATAGCTAAATCTATTCGAAGTATTATTTTGACGACATTGAAAAATGATTAAATCTTACTTTCAAATAAATGATAAAATAAGAATCGTACTTCACAAGTCTTGTAAAGGTATTATTTTAGTTTCTAATAGATTAATTATCCTTAAACATAAGCTCGATTAATTTCTTGTTCATCACGATACAAATAATATTGTGAAAGTGCTTGATGAGAAATAATCACCTAAACTCATCCCCTACATATAGTCCATTTCATCTTATTTCCTTATATTGTTTATAAAAATCTATAATGGATATTGTTTAACTCCCAAAATATATATATATATATACGAATACCTTTTCATGTTCTGAGCATTAGAGAATGGTAAATATCATTTCAGTTATGTTGATATGTTTTCTAGGAATGATATGATTGATAGACTAACTAAAATAAGTTACACATTTCATTACAAAGGAATAAATATTACATTGTTTCATCCATTTTTCATTTGGAATCTGTGCATGACTCTTTGATTGGGAATGTTTCATAAGAATAGATACAAGATTTTTTATTCCACATCCCATAAAATTTAGTTATCCAGTAGGAAAATTAGTGTATCTTCCATCAAATTCAGTATTAACAAGATTATTTATGGTTCCATCCATCAATTTAAACGAAGAAAACATAGTATGAGTGGTAAAAATCATAGGGAGAAACCATTTAATCATTAAAACCATTTACATGATGTATTAATCGTGAGAGATTCTTTGCAATATGCTACCCCTTAGTTTTAATCTTGGACATCCTTGGCCAATATCTACTCAAAACCAACATAATAAATTGAAATGAAAATTTTAATTAACCTAATAATATCCCCCATGACTTCTAAAAAATTTCTTTTCAAGGACTTATTCTAAATGCCCCATAATGACAACTGAGATATGTCCGATCAAATCTATTTTGGTTTTTATCTAAATATGTGGCTATACTAAGACTATGTCTACTTGCAGTATCTACACAAGAATATTGATGTAGGAAAACCACATAATATATAACATTCCAAAACAGTATTATTTTACACTATAAATAGGCTTATCTAAAGAGTTGTCACTAATTTTTTCTCATCCTTGTTTCCTTGAATAACTCAACTTTTCTATGATACTAACTATATTGTCCCATACATTTCGTATATTAATATCACATTTAATTAGATGATAATTAATTACATATCCTTACAATACATCATATAATTTGATTGGATTTTTTTCTTTAGAAACATGGATACATAAATAACTTGTACATACAATGTTTATGTCATTTCACATTAATGTTTTCACAACTAGAAAACTTCCTAGAACTATCATACTCAAAACCTTTCTTCTTAACGTAGGAAAGGAAAAATAAGCTAGTGTAAACCCAAATTATTTGTATGGGTAAACATAAAACACATCAATCAATGACCATAAATTAGATTAAAACAATAATAATTGTATGATAACATAATATAAAAAAATTACACCCAATAATTCATGGGCCATTAATAATGAATCATAAATTAAGGGTTCTAAATTGTGGAAGGGAAAAATCATAAGATTGTAGAATCATTGATACTCAATCATTTTCCATGAGAATATAAAATAAAATATGGAATTAGCTTTATAATATATAAAATAATTGAAAATTATTTCCTTCTCTAAGGCGCACTACCAACAAAAACCTAGTGGATTGGGTCCACTCACCATTCCATTGTTTCCTTAGTTAACTTTCCCCCACACAACTATCTTATTAGAAAAATTACCTTAATAAACTTGGTTCACTCCCCATTATAGTCTCTATTGTCAAATGGTATACCAATGTTACCTGATGCGTCATATGTATATTTAATTTTGACCCCTCCCATCAAATATTGAAAACCATACATATGTTGACTATAAGATTGTAAAACATTCATCTTAATATCAGATTTTAACATATCAAATTGATATAAGCTTTTAAAAAACTCATAATAATAATAATAAATATAGGGAAATAATAAATATGTTAATTTTGGATTATTTACTAATAAAATCATAATCAACATTAAAGAACACTGTTATAGATGAAAGTACATTTATAATACCACCGTAAAATTTCTTGAGGAAAGTACACTTTTCATTTTGAATTTACATATCTATAATATTAAAAGGATCAAAAATATTATAAAAAATTATTCTTTTATAATAATGATATAATATTATTAAATATTCATCAATGTAATGATAGTATATTATTTTGAGGAAATGTTTTAAATTATTATAATTTAAAATTTTATTTCCAATTTTTTTGAAAAGAATAATGTATCTTGTTGGAAAAAATAATAGAAGATTCAATTAATTATTTTTAAATAAATTTTACCCTTAGTAAAAATGAACTAAATAAACCTTTATAGTAAAGTAAATTCATTTTTAAAATTATTTTAATGAAAATATATCCATTGAAGAAAATAAAATATATGAAAAAATCATTTTCCCTATAAAAATTCATTGAATCCCCTATGTACGTAAAGATATAAAAATGAAATTAAAATATTTAATACCTTTAAATAAATATAATATAAGAAAATAAATAATATTTTGGATAAATATATCATATAATATCTTTATTAAAATTTTAATTATAAATAATCCTTGTAGAAATGAGATTGTATCATAAAACACTTACCTTACATTCATATTTCCTCATAAGCACAATAACCTATAATATAATAAATTTTTATTAATTACACTTATATAACAGAAAAAGTATTTATACTTATAATTGTGAACATTTTTTACTTATAGTATCTTCTCCTTATTGTTAAAAAATTTAATTTTCATCATCATTTTGGGTGTTAACTTATTCATTTTTCATCTATGTTTTGGTTTTACATTTATGGTCCATCCACTTTGACCCAGATTACTCCATCTCAAAAATATTAATCATGATAAAATAAAGTTATGTTGTCTTCAAATAATTTTTTTTGGAAATTGATATAAATATGAAATTAAAAACGAATTACATTTTGAGATGGTAGTCCACAAGTTTTCAATCATGATTTTTTCATTATTCGATGGATGGAATGAAATAAAGGAAATCAATAATTCAAATTTACAATAAAATTATTATAATATATATATTAAATATATCATACTAACTATCCGTGAAATATTTTTCTGTAAAATTAAACATATCTTTAAATAGATGTGGTAGTCCACAAGTATGCCGAAGCGGCACTTTCAAATCTAATTTGAAGGAGAAGAGGTTGTGATTTTTTATACAACCATCATAATAATATAAAATTTTATTTATTATACTCTATTAATCATGATTTTGTGAATAAATTTTTTTCTAGGAAATATAAGAATAAATAAAATTAAAATCTATCCATTAAGATTTGTACCCCTTCTTTGAGAGACCGTTTTTAAATTAATCTTTTAGTCATGAATGATTAGTATTAGTAAAAGAATATAACATCTACGATGAAGGGAAATGATAATGTAAGGATTTTAGTAGTTATCTTATTTTATATATGGATTAAACTGTTTGAATAGTGGAGGACAATAAGATCACTTTTATATGTTATTAGAGGGACACATACGAAATTTTATAAACGTTTTCATGGAAAATGGTCATTTTCTTGCGAATGTTGCTCAGATGGCCATTAATTATAATATATAATAATTTAAGGATGAAATTAATTCAAACAATACTATTTTTATAGTTATGAGTGGAATTTTAGCCATTATTTCTTGATAGAACTCTCCGGTAAACTTGTTTTATCCTTAATCACAATAAAAAAAAATTTTACTATTAAATATGTCCAAAAAATTAGTTCACCATATTAAATTATTTCAATAATACTTATTAAAAATATTTAATCCATTTTAATTGATTCAACTTATATATATGGAATAATTTAATTTTAAATAAGCATGAAAAATTCTATAAAAGCACTTTTTTAGAATAGTACATTTTAAGAATAAAATTTAATGGAATGTTATTAATTTCCATATAAAAAACAATTTTAATGTTAAAATATCTTATTTTATATATAATATTTTAATTTAATGTTAATTATTAATAAAAATATATTAATTTTATTCATTAATTAAAAACACATTTCAATCACAAAAACATTTTATTTGAAATAATCTATTTTTAGCCCAAAAATATAGTTATACAAAAATAAAGTAAAATGATTTTAACTATGTATTTAATTATATTATTTGTTTTTAAATGAGGAATATGTTTCATTAATATCAAATAAAAAAAATTACAAGTGATTTATTTGAAAACAAAATTACTGATTTTACAAAACTAGTATCTTTTCACTATTCATTGAAAATTAAATCTCTATAGAAAAATTCTAGAAATTATCCCTAAGATAATATGAAAATAAAATCATAAAAAAATAATTGAAGTTATCTCATTAAAAATTTTAAAAATGTAATATGTTCATTATTATTTCCATGAAAAATGTAATAAAAATCGCATTTGAGGAATTGTATGAAGCATAAAAATAATTTACTGAAAAAATATACATATTAATTATGAATTAATAAATACAATATAATTAATCAAAACCTTTAAAATATTAAAAATAATGTTGATATTATTGTCATACCATATAATTTGATGATTTTTTTATATAAGATTACTACATCTATGTTCATATAGACTCGAGGTTGCATGTAAGGAAAGTTATCAAATAATTCATGTTTATTTCAAATAACATACATATAAAATATCAAGGTGTTATACATAGTGGTATTTTAAATGAAAATATAAACTAAACTTTCAACGTATTATTTTATTCACTTCTTACAGAAATTAAATCCTTGTAATTCTAATTTTAATTTTTAAATATGAATTTACTATAACAGAGTAATAAAAATTTCTATAGATTTTATCATGAAATTTAATTTATATTTTTTAACCAGGGAAACCATTATACATGTACCTTTATAAGTATTATATTATAAAATGAATATTTAAAAACATACATTGGTAGTTTAATGCCACATTACACACAAGACTTGATATATTTATCTTCAATTATATTAAGTTTGGGAATTCATATACTATTGGGATAAAAAACATGATGAAATTTACTTATACAATTTCTTCCCATTATAAATGATTGAATTCCTCACTCAATGAGAATCCTCAGGATCTTGTTGATTTTTTCATATTTGAGGCTTTTAAATATACTTTTAATTAACTATAATATCCAAAAAATGAAGAAAAATGATTACCATGGTCTAAAACCAAATTGGTTTTCTCGAGATAAAATAATTTCCAATATGAACAAGAATACATTTAAATTAATCTAAAAAATCTACAAAAAATTAAAAAAAATATATAAAATTAAGAACTCCTCAAATATGGCATAATAAATTTTATCCATTAAATAAGAAATGTTTGATAACTTATTCTTCATTTTATACCCATAAATTACTTATAACATATATATTCACATAATCAAATATGTATATTCCCTGATCAAACATTTAAAAATATAATTTTTTCTTATATAATATAAATTACTCTAATATGAAACATAAAAAAATATAAATGACAAAATCATGGATCACCTTATCATGTAACATTAAAACATTAAAGGTAATCTATACACATCAAAAAATATTACAAGGTCCTAAAAAAATTCTCTTAGTGATTGATACCATTATACATATGGTTTAAAAATTATAATTTTATAAATTTCAATAATTTTCTTTTAATAATACTTGGATATTTTCTCTTAATAATCATAATAAACAACTATTGATAAATAATAATACATCATAATTATCTATTCTAAAAATTGAATATAATTAACCCAAATAAAAATCCATAATGGTTACATTCGTCCTGATGAGGAATTATTTATTGGATTTTTTCTTAGAAATATCAACTGAACTTCCATCCATAGAGAGAATATGTCTACAAAAAACTTCTTAAAATAAAAATTAACACTTAAAAAGTATCTCATATAATACCTTTTTCATGAATTATTCTTATTTTATTCACATGCTCCTCATAATACTTATATTATTTCCAGATGTCATCAATAAGCACCATTACCAAATTATAGGGGTCATCCTTGATTATTATGGAATTGATTTACATAACACCCATCTCTTTACAGTTAAATCACAAAAATTAGTGTATTCTTTTTTACATTTGAAATAATGAAAATGGTGTAATTTTTCTCCACACTTATAAAAAATATGATTCCCTTTATGATCTTACCCAAGTGCTCTAGCCCACATTCATGACATGTTGGTTGTTGCATATTTTTTTCTCGATAGTCTATATCATTTGAACATCGATGAAATAACATTTGTTTTGGTGTTTTTTTTATGTTAGGATGTACAATTATTGTAAAATATTTTATCATAACTGGTGATAGTTGGTTATTAATAATAAAAAGAGACTTCACTATAGGTTTTTTCCATTTTTTGTTTCACTATAAGACATGGATATTAATAAAAACATGAGTCAGTTTCCCAAATATGTACAAAATATTTTATGCAAAAATACATTTTATATTGAAAATATCTAAAGGGTAATCCCAATAATGACCATGGGGGTTTATTTCTTTCATTCCTCTATGCACCATATCTAAATGGTAGTACATCATTGGTTAGCTAAAAATCCTTTTGAAATTCCATTTAATTTTTTATAAATCCTATAAAAAATCTAATATGGGAAAAAATCATGTAATTATAAGGAACAAAAATGTGGTTTCTACTAAAATTATTATACTAGTAGTTACCCAAATACAATGTACAATCCTAATTATTCTACCCAAGGATAAGGATAGTCCTCTATACCAATATGTTAGTGATAGTCAAATATATATCATAGCTTCTTAAATAAGTTCAAATAAATAATGCCATTGTTAATATATTACAAAATAGGAGAACATTAGTTTATCCTAAAACATTTAATAGAAATAATGGTACTAATTAACGTCCTTATATGTTGTACGGAAAAGTTATGTATATGAAATGTGATCTTATGTTCCTATCCAGGATACATGGATTCACCAAAATCCCATAAAACTATAACAAAAATCCAATCTACTATAACATATTATTCTATTACGCATGGGTTTCCTAGGCACATGGAAACACCCATACCTGATTCCCACACAACATATTTTATTTCTATCAAAATACCCAAAATAAAATGAAAAAAAAACATCACTCTGATAGTATTTTCTATAATTATAAACTGAATCACTGAGTTTAAGCTAAAGTGCCAAAAAAATAACATGTGGCAACTTATATATAAGTGACTATAAATATTGTTGAAGCTCTAATGTGAAATGTGTAGACTATAACCTCAATATTCTAAGAAATAATTAAAATATATACCAACAAAAACCTAATATGGCTAAACAACATAGTGAAAGATAACATGGAAACATGTCATAAAAAATTTAATGTCAGGTCACACAATAATAAGAAATAGAACAACAATGTGGTAGGCCAAGAATTATAAGTTGTATACCTAGAAATGTTAATAAAAAAATTATTACATAGATTATAGGTATTTATTATCAGTATCACATCCATCTCCCAAGTCCAAGATACTCAATAACCTACCACTTGGTCCTTTCCCTTATTTAGATCTCTGATCATGAAGCTGGAATGTGTACCATGATTCCCAGGTATGGTGTGAATATAAAACCACTAGGACACCACTAATGCAACATTAACACTTGTTTAGATAAATAAGAGTTATTTTCTATGACAATAAATAAATTATGTATCATGAAGTATTCAATCATGGGATAATTAGTTGTGTGATAGCTAGCATTTAATGATTCTTGACTATAATTATCCTAACATTGTTTCTAAATAATGGTCCTAAAAAAGTCATAATCTTGGGGCGATCACAAGGCCACTCATGAATGTCTTTGTAAAATCAAGGACAATGAGTCATGGGTCAGGATAAGAGGCCATTATTCCACATCTCTATCAGGGTTTATTCCATAGTTTCATTATACCACTACATTTAAATTGTGTTAGTTCACATGGTTGTTGTATCTGAAAACTTTCATAAAGCAACATGGTCATTTTATCATGACACTATCAATGGTCACCATTTATGAATTTTCTCCCTTCACAATGTCTCATTCAATCTTCATCGTCATCACATGTCACACATGCTCCCCCAATAAGGAATAACTTATCCATGATCGTCCACATATCTTTTTCAACCTGAAAAAAAACCAAAGTGGTCATGCATAGAAAAAAATATTACATAACAAAAATATTAAAAAATAACTTATCATACATGAGTATTAGTGACCACAGTCAAATATGTAATTATAATCAAACATGGTTCTCATAGGCTATATGTGTACACATATGTGATCAATATCAAAAATGTGTATCATAGGGTTCACATTCAAACACATGTGATCAAAATCAATAATGGGTCTCAAAGAACACACTTACATACCATCATATCAAAAAAATGATATAAAAGGTGTCTATATTGTAAGTATATTCAAACATTTTACATGTTGATTTAAATATATTTATTTTCTAAGATATTACTCTTAAGTCACACCATTCACTACCCAAATAAAACCAATATGAAATGGATCCCAATATCTAATTCCAATCCAACATGAAAAGGGATCAAGAATGATATTGAAGAAGAGAATAGTTCACGGAGATCATATCAACATCATCTTACCCAATGAGATCTACTGCCAACTTTAGAACTAGACCCCCTTAGAGAATGAATGCCATATTTATAGATCATGTGCCAATCTAGAAATATATATATATATATATATTAAACCCCAATAGAATGGATAGATCTAACCAACATAAATTTGATCAAGGATTCATCTCTAGAGAAAAAGAGGATATCTAGTATAAAAGTCCTAAATAGTGGAAGAAACAATATCTTACCCTAAATCTACATGATTAAATGCTCTAGATCGACCGTATTTTGAGTATAAATAGAGGGTAATTACTATGAATTACTTTTTGAATCCTCAATATTTATATCTCTTGGTGTGTGATAAGAAATTAGAGGTTTTTGGGCTTAAAATCCATTTTTTGATTAATTGATTCCCTATGTATGGTCTAATCCATGGTTTTCCAAACCTTGTGTTAAAAAATCATTCACCTTTATCCAATAAAACCTATTTTTCTATGAAATGTCACACAGTTAGATCTAACTGTGAATAAATTATTTTTTTACCATTTTTTATATCTATGAAAGATGCATGGATTCCTCATGAGACCCACATTGTTTTACCTAAGAATACCCTAACCATTATTCAACCTTTCTACTCGTTTAATGCTTATAAACCCTTCTAAAACCAACTAGCAACTACCCATGTTAAGTTACCAGTTTATATTAAAATCTAACTTTATATTAAAAATGTTTATGATTTAGTTTCTAATATGGGAAATTATAAGTTTTATCCATCTTAAACCCCATCAATTTTATTTTACTATGGTTATTTAAATTATTTTGAAGTATTTTTTTATATTTTTATATCTTATTATTGTAAAATAATTCAATATATGTATTTAATAAATAAAGAACTTATTTCTTATTTTAATTTAATTTTTTTTCTACAATGAATAATTTAATTAAAATATTTCCTAAATTTATTTATATATTCTATGTTCTTTTAAATACATTTTTAATTATAGTTTACATTCCTAGAAATGATTTAAAAATGTATCTTTTTAAGTTTTCCCTATATGACTTAGTTTTGACTTTTTGTAAAAGTATAAAAAGAATGATTTTATTAATTAGATATGGAATCAAATAGATTTGGAAGACCTAGAAAAATACTGGATTTTTTTAGTTATTTTGGATTACTATGTGTGTGAGAAAATTGATGGCGCATAATTTCGTGGCCTGGTGTGCCCGGATTGAATTTCTGATCATTTTTTCTGGTATGTTTAATAAATGTGTGGGCGATATTTTCTCTCTTTTGAACTAGAACTCATATTAAAAATCTGAGGTCACCCTTGAATCTGCATCGCCGGGATTCGAATAAGGGAAGATTCGCTTCAACTGTAGTAGATTGGGAGAAAATGTTAAATTTTGGACATTTTAGAGAAAAGTAAAATAACTTGTAATTGTTATTTTATATCTTTTTCATTTTCCTTCCACCCATTGAATGGTCACAGTGGGGACCACATAGGTGGTCAAACCTTTAATTATTTGGTTTTATTTGCATGATTACACTTTGGTGGCGTAACCACCCCTCTCATAATTAAGGAGGCACTTTAATAAGGTCAATTAACGAGGAACATTAATTACATCAATTAATGAACCCCATTAATTTTTCAAGGTGTTTCTATATTTTCCACTCAAATTTAAATAGAGAGAAAGGGGGTTTTGGAATGAATTTTTCAAGCGAGGAAACTCTGGCTGAGTTCTGTGGCAACATCCACCAACAGAGGATGAAAGCTCGGGCGAAAATAAACTGGGATCGATGAATGCTGATGAATCCATCCAATGTGGACGGTCCTTCAGCCGCAATCGCAACACCTCCAACAAATCTCTAGTTATGGGGTTTATGTTTGATTTTGGTTTTACAATATTCAAATGTGTTTTTTTAATCATTAAGGTTAGATAAATATTTTCATGTTTGTAATCTTGTTAACGCAGAGGTCACGAGCCGAAAGAAAAAGGCCAATACCCTCCGCCGCTTCGTTAACGTTGCGATCCTCAAGAATAGAATTCCTCAATTTTGATGGAAATAGGAGATAGAGGGTCATGCTGTTATAGAGGTAGTCCACGAGGCTCGTAGGCATAGACAAAAACAAGAATGGACCATCAGAGCACGTCCAGTGGCCCGCAGAAAGAACTGCGGGCGTGCAACACCAACAGTTATTAGCGGAGGCCCGAGGAGGCCTACGACAACCATTCGTGGAGATAGAAAAGTGATGGTTTGTCACCCTCCAAGGTATTTATAGGTGGCAAGCCTGATCCGATCACAAGGATAAGGGAAGCTCCCACAGGCGCTGCTAGTGGCAGTAGCCGCGACAGGAGGGGGCGGCGCGGCCCCGCGCTGCACCGCTTCGGATGTAGACATGTTGGCCGCCTGGATAACCATTGTACATAGTGTTTCAATTCCACACTGGCCAGATGAAATATCCCCACATCTGTATGGCCAGCTAGAGATAGTGGTCTGCATTCTGGCATACTGGGCTGGACGCGGGGCGACCGAATGGGCCGGACATGGGGCCCAGTGGGCCAGCGCAAGTTGGTCGTGCCCCGTCCAGTAGGCTAGGCCATCCACGGATCGAGCACACGAACCAGCTAGGCTAACCCCAGTTAACTTGTCCAACCATTAATGGGATGGACCCAGGTGGGGTGATGTAGACCCCAGGACCCGTTGCGTCGGGCTGGCTTGATCGAGTCGGACCGGGCCCCGACCTAACCGACCCCCAAATAAAGAAACACTTGAAACTGACGAATCAGGTATTAGTTTGAAATGTTATCAGTGGCGTTGGAAACTCTTTTAGGAAGTTTCCCCTTTGGCATATTCGAGCGAGCCCAACCGAGTTGGGCTAGACCGAGGTGTGATCACCCCCATTTCACAAAAAGGGGTGTAACAAACAGACCATGCATCTGATCAATGTGATATCTATGGAATAAGGACCATTGTGATAAATCAGTCCTTTGGTGATACTCTAATTGAGTTTTTATGTAGTATTACATGTGACATGGGTTGGATCAAACTTGAACTCA
The DNA here is from genome assembly GCA_963277665.1 of Viscum album. Lineage (NCBI taxonomy): Eukaryota > Viridiplantae > Streptophyta > Magnoliopsida > Santalales > Viscaceae > Viscum > Viscum album. The sequence goes on along the minus strand of OY728133.1, from coordinate 1,229,106,998 downwards.
TTCAGGTCCTTTTAACAAAAGTTCTCATATCTCACAAATCGGGCGTCTGATCAATGAGTCGTTTGTCACGTTCGGTCCCCTTTGGCGGGGTGGTCCATTGGGAATTATTTTTAAGGACTTCATAACAGTTTATGTATGGCTGATGTCTTGAGGAAGTGAATCTTCTAGAAATCAGGCATGCTTCATATGACAATCCAGTGGCTGGCTATGACATGAATAATAAGGGTGACCAATACAGGTCAGCATCAAAAATAATAGTCTACGATGAACAATCTGTATGACTAATAATATCCACCTCTATACCAACGACCAATACAAGTCATAATCAGTGACCAATATGGGTCATCATCGACATACAATATGGGTCGAGAGGAGCAACCAATACGGGTCAGCACCAACAACCAATACGGGTTAACATCTAGAGACCAATACGGGCCAGCATACAACAAACTATACAGATAATCAGTAGAGTTACTATGTAGAGGATGATCTAGATTTACGACTATTGATCCATATCCCAGTAACCTTTAAGTTATACTGTTAGAGTGAGTTGTCTCTTTTTCTTTGTGCTTCATTATTTAGATCAGTTTTGTCATATTACCTATTTGGTATTTCTTGTGATTTTTTCCTTTGTAGATTAATGATATACCTTTAGGGGTATCGGGGCCCCCTACTGAGTTGTTTTACTCACCCCTGTACAGGCTCTTCATGTACGTGTGTGTCTGGTGTAGACTACTGATGCAATGAGGTAGAAGATGGTGGTTCAGGACATTGTGGAGCTTGGAGCGGTGGGAGTAGTTGAGATATTCTTCTTCAACTTCAGACCTACAACTACTACCCTCTAGGTAGAGATCTTGGGCATATGAGACAACTTTTTTACTTTCTTTTTAGTTTGTAGGGATTATATTCCAGCCCACTATTTTCTATATATAATTGTACTTTTGTATGTACTTTACTCTCGTGGATATACCTTAATTTTTTGTGTTTCTCTTTTTGAGGGTGTACAGATCTCTAATGAAATATGTTCCATGTCCGGGAAAAGAATTCACGTGTAAGTTACCAACCCCTATTATATGGAAGGTGGGATAGGGGTAGTCACATCTGGGCCCCATGGGATGGGTCGTGACAAAGTGGTGTCAAAGGGTGGTCGTTTCTACCAGAAGAACTAAGAGTCTAATTTTAATGAGGTGATGGTGTAATGTGTCTCAAGTTCAGTTTTCAGTATAGGGAGTCTAGTGATGGAGTGGAAACTGATGTATCCATAAACATGGACCCTGAATTCTAGTTCTGGGATAGGTATGTAAAAATACAGGTTACTAGTGTTTTGAAAGGTTTTCATAATCATTATTGAGTCATCTCACCAGGTATAACTTATTGAAAATGGTGCATCTTCTTTTTATCGGATGCCTCCACAAAGTCTTCCAGCCAGGTTTTTGGTTTGAGATCATGATAGTGTCCCACTGAATGATGAGGCCTTGGTACAAGGACCACTCATAGTGATGGAACCTTTGGGTGGTGTACCAGCATCACAACCACTCGTTGGGAAGCAGATGATGCCAGTGGACCATGCACACCAGGTGAGCACGTTTCATGTGTTACAGAGACATAGGCCTCTATGGTTTCGAGGCAAGAAGGACCCCCAGGCTGCAGAGGACTGGATTGAGGCGGTTTTGAGGGTCATTCTCTTAGTAGAGACACCCACCGAGCAGATGGAGATCTTGGCTACTAGCCTTATTCAGGGATCAGTAGGATGGTGGTGGAGCTCAATGATTCATGTGCAAGAAAAGATGACCCTAACATTGTCAGACATTTAGTTCCTTTTTATGGTGGAGATCATGCCAAAAACACTACACTCTATTCATATTCATGAGCTACTACATCTGCAGCAGGGCAGCCAGACTGTGTCTCAGTACAGGGCCATATATATTGAACTCTCCCAATACTCCACTGACATTGTACATAACCCATACTTTAGGAGCCATACCATTGATAAGGGGCTCTGACGAGAGATCAGAGCTGCGACAGTTTCTCAAATCATGATGATGAAGGATTGGGTGCTTGAGTGAGCTTTGCTGATGGAGAGATTCCTTTTCAAGCAAGAACCTATAGTGAGAGCCCATACCGGATGACAGATAGTATAGTCGTCTCTATATGGTGGTAGATAGACAATGCAGAAGCCCAAGAGGGCTAGACCATCTGGAGGGTGACCCCAGGAGGCAAGGTTACAGGTGCAAGGATTGAGAGGCCAAGGGAGCCACCAGTGAGGAATGATCTATTTTTCCTAAAGGGGTCATGGTCACGGAGCTCGTGATTATCCGAATCCCCGTGCAGATGATCAACACACAGTGGAGGGGCCACCGAGGTAGCAACAGCGAAAGGAGCATGTCTGTCAATAAGGAGATTCACAAAGAAGGGGGCAATACATGCAGTGGGAGGTGGTTAGGGTCACCAGGCATCCCCACCACCATCACCACCAGGCGGTCCACAACGACCTCAGGGAGCAAGTGGATGGGGACAAGCCCAGCTATAGGTAGTAGAGGCTCACGATCCTGATGTCCCTGAGATGATATGAGGTATGATCTATATATTCTCTTATTTATAAGATGTTCTTATCGAAATAGATTCTAACCATTCCATCCATACAACGGGAATAGTCTGGGACTCCAAGATTCTGACTGAAATTTTAGCTCGACCATTGTGATTGGATACTTTTACAAGAGGAGATTCAGTTGTCACACACTGTTGCTGACAGTCTCATCATAATCTCAGAGGAGAGAGATCCAAATGAGATCATCTAATAGAAGTGTTGAAACCCATAAATGTCATTCTAGGCATGCACTGGATATTCGCAGATCACGTACAGATTGACTGCTTGAGACATACAGTGTGATGTACGTGCATAGATGGAGTAAAAGTTTCTTTTGATGGTGAGCTGGAAAACAAAGCAACATGATATGTACTTCTGCTCAGGAGGGTATAGATGATTACATATCGGCTATGTTGCCTGACCTTCTGCATGGTGGATGAGGTGAGTCCATAGCTCCCAGCGGTGGGTTGACGAGTATGAGGACGTCTTTGTAGAAGATGTCCCAGGACTACCTCTTCATATAGAGATAGATTTACACATTGAATTGTACATAGGAACAACACTGATATCTACACCATCATATCTGATGGCCCCTATGGAGCTCTGGGAGCTAAGGGTATAGTAGGAGGAATTATTGAGGAACAGATTCGTAAGGCCCAATGTTTCTCCATGGGCATCCCCGGTGTTGTTTTCCAAGAAGGCAGATTGAATATTGGGGATATTTGTGGACTTCTCGATCCTAAACTAGGTGATAATGAAGAATAAGTGTCCTATTTTGAGGATTTATGATATTTTTGACTAGTTGAATGAATCTTGTTGGTTTTCAAAGATAGACCTCAGATCATGCTATCTCCATCTCAGGGTACGTGACGAGGATGTACCTAAGATTGATTTCAGATGTCTATATGGACATTATGAGTTTATTTTGATTCCTTTCAGCATCACCAATTATCTATCAGTGTTCATGGCGCCGATAAATAAGATCTTTTAGCCATACCTCGATCGCTTTGTGGTGGTCTTCATCAATGGCATCTTGGTGTACTTAACGTCTAAGGAAGAGCACGTTGTACACATGAGGATAGTTCTCGACACACTCCAAGAGCTCCAATTTTATAGCAAGCTCTCAAAGTGTGTGTTATTTATATGGAAGGTCCACTTTGTAGGACATGTTATCTAAGAGGAAGGAGTTGCAGTGGATCCATAGAATATTGATGCAGTACTTTGTTGAGAGTCACCACGAAGTGTTACTGAGGTGTAGAGATCCTTAGATTAGTACCTTTCTATTGGAGGTTCTTACGCAATTCCAATAGAGTATCAGCACTTATGACTTCCTTGATGAAGAAAATGAAACCCATCATATGGTCAGAGACATGAAACCAGAGCTTTTAACAGCTGAGGTAGAGCTTGAGAAGCACTCCTATCTTGAGGTTTCCAAAGGAGGTCACTAGCTACCTGGTTTACTGTGATGCATTAGGGACCAGACTTGGTTGCATCCAGAATAAGGATGGTGTAGTGATTGTTTATGTCTCGTGATAGTTGATGCATCATGATCATAATTATGTAACTCATGACATAGAGTTGGCAGTAGTAGTCTTTGCACTGAAGATTTGATGTCACTACTTGATGGGTGAGGGCTTCATTGTTCTGTCTGACCACAATATTCTCATATATATCATCACATAGAAAGATCTGAATCTGAGATAGCGATGTTAGATAGATTTAATCAAGTACTATGACTTTGAGATAGTCTTTACCTCTGGGAAGGGGATCATATTGGAAGATGCACTTAGCCATAGATCGAGCTCGCAGCTACAGAATGAGGCATTTGAACATTCAGCCTCACTTCAGATATCCTATGTGGATAGAGATGACACGGTCTACCTCCATTCGATGGTAGTTTCCCCTACACTCCTTCAGTGAGTTAGGGAGGTGAAACTCGGAGACCTCAACTATAATACTACATTTTCTATTATATCCTTAGACCATGAACAAGACCGATATTTTAATGGTGGGGAGCATGCTATCATTTTCAGAGGATGTACAGTTGCACCAGTGGAGTAATGAGAGGAGGTATTGAGGGAGTTTCATACATCCCACTTGGTAGTAAATCCAGGCATGTTAATGATGTATCAGGACCTCTGACATCATTACCGGTGGCCAGGGATGAATGACTCTATAGAGAGGATTGTTTATAGATTCCTCGCATGCCATCAAGTGAAGGATGATCCCCAGTTACCTGCAGGCTTGACCCAACCCCTTGAGATACCAGAGTGAAAGTGGGAAGGGATATCACTGGGCTTCATGATGGGGTTACCACGTACATCCAGATGGCACGAAACCATCGAGGTGATCGTTGAAAGACTCACCAATCGGCCCAATTCCTTGATATTTGAGGGAAGGTTTCAGTAGAGAGCCTAGGATGTCTCTACGTTCCAAATATTATGTGACTTCACGGGGTGACTTCAATGATTGTCTCAAACCATGACACATGCATCACATCCTAGTTGTGGAAGGAATTATAGGGGGATTTTTGGACTCAACTTCCCTTCAGCACATATTTTCTCCTACAGATAGATAGTCATACTGAGGAGAACATCCAGAACATAGAGGTCATGCTTCATGCATGTGTCATAGATTTTGGTCACAGTTGGTAGGACCACCTACCCTTGGTGGAGTTCATGAACAAAAAAATCTATCACACCACCATTGATATGGAACTATAATTGTGCATATTTCCCTTGTGCTGAAATAATCAAGGAGAGCCAGCACTCGTGGGCTCATAGGTGGTACAAGATATAACTAAGAAGGTTCATGTCATCTGAGAGTGGATATAGACTGCATAGAGTTGACAAAAGTCCTATGTTGATAGGCGACGGAGACCACTACTGTTATATTAGGGGACCACATATTATTGCGAGTCTCCCCATGAAGGGGATTACAGAGATTTTGTTGAAGAGATAAAATCTCAATAAGGTGTATCAGACCATTCCTGATACTTCGGAGTGTTGGAAAGGTGGTGTACTGTTTGTCACTGCACCTGAAGTTGGAGAGGGTGTATGACGTCTTCCACGTATCCTAGTTGAGGAGATACCTGCATGACCCATCTCACATCATCAACCATGGAAAGCTAGAGATTGATGATGGGGTGACCTTTGTGGTGTACCCAGTGGAGATAGAGTTTCAATAGGAGCGAATTCATCAGGGGTGGTCAATACCTCTGGTGCACATTCTATGGTAGCATGGGTATCTCTATGAGAGCACATGGAAGAGACAGGATCATATGTGTGCCCTATACCCGTCTATGTTTGTGTATACTTGTTTGGATTTTAGGGATATAAATCCCCATGGTGGGGAGAGTGTAAGGATCCATAAAATCCAATATTTGTTTTTAATTATTTCAGATTATTATGAGTCTACGAAAATTGACGTTGTATATTTCCAAGGCCTCGTGTGGCCGAAATGAATTTCTAAACAATTTTTTGGGTATGCTCATTAAACGCTCTAGAAACATCTTCTATCTTTTGATCAGGTGCTTAGATGAAAAATCTGAGAGCACTGTCGAAACCACAACACCAATATTTTTTGAAGGGAAGATTCACATCAACTATAATTAATCTGGAAAAAAATTAAAATTTTGGACATTTTAAATAAATGTAAAATGACATGTCATTGTTATTTTATTTATTTTTCTTTTTCCTACCACCTGTTGAGCAGTGGTGGTTGGGACCACATAGGTGGCCATACCATTAATTATAGGGTGTTAAGTGCATGGTTACACTTTGGAGTCATAACCACCCATCTCATAATTAATGAGGCACTTTAATTACGCTAATTAATGAGGCACATTATTTATTTCAATTAATGATCGTAATTAATTTCTCAACGTGTTGCTCACTTTCCCACATCCTATTTAAATAGAGCTCTGGGTGGGTTTTTGGAAAGGCTTATTCAAGTGAGGAAACTCCGATGGAGTTCTATGGCAGCATCCTCCAACAGATGATGAAAGCTCGTGTGACAATGATATGGGATCAGCAAATGTTGAAGACTCCATCCAACATGGACTCTCCTCCCGCCGCAACCACAAAACCACCAACGAATCTTGTGCTAGGGGGTTTATGTTCTGTTTTCATTTAATATTTTTGAAATGAGTTTATTTAATCTTTAAGGTTAGATAAATATGATCCAACACGTTATCATGTTACCCCAGAGGGTGAGGGGTGAACGAAAAAGGCTCAGATTGTCCTCTACTATGTTCATTTTGCGTTATTCATGGATGGCATTCTATAATTTGTATGGCAACATGAGACAGAGGGTCATGCTGTGACGGCTGTAGTCTAGGAGGCCAGTATGCGTAGATGGTACCATGAATGGACCAACAGACCACATCAGGTGGCCCGCATCAATCGGCCGTGGGTGGTGGGAAGGCATCGCGCAATCGCGTGCCATGTTGGCCAGAGTTGGCCTGCCTGAGCAGGTCATGTGAGAGAAGGGTGGCACCCTTAGGCGTCGTGGCAGGAGGGGTTGGAGCAACCCCACGTCAGCTGTAGACTGGTTGTCCGCCTAGCCGATATTTGGACGTGGTGGGGCAGCGCCCCACCAGACTAATGAAACACCCTAGTATCCATGGGGCCAGCTAGAGACAGTAGTCCACCTTGAGGCAGATGCGGGCTGAATCCATCCAACTGGTCGGGCCGGACCCTCAGCCCAATGGGCCAGACCCACGACCCAGTGGGACATCGAAGGTGGGCCGAGCCCCACCAGGCGGGCTAGGACAACCACCTCTTAAGACCGTAAACTAGTCGAACTGACCCTGACTAGCCGGATCCAATGAACCGGGCCAACCATTGAAGGGATAGACCCATGCGGGGTCAGGTAGACCCAAAGACCCATTGCGTTGGGCCAGCCTGACCGAGTCAGACCAGGCCCAGACCTAATCGGCCCCCGAATAAAGAATTACTCATAACTGAAGAACCGAGTGTCTGTTTTACATGCCTTAAGTGGTGTTGGGACCCCTGTTTGGAAACGTTCCCTTTGGAATATTTCGGTGGGCCCAATCGAGCTAGGCCAGACCAAGGTTTGATCACCCCCGTTTCACGAAAAGGAGTGTAACTAATAGACCGGTTGTCTGATCGACACACAATTTGTGGATGAAGGAACCTTGTGGAAAGGAGTTCTTTTGGAGATACTCTATGTGACTTTTGATGGAGTTTGACATGTGAACATGGTTGGATCAGACAAGAATCCAATAGGGCCCTTTTTACAAAAGTTCACATATCTCACAGACCGGGGTGTCTGATCAACGCGACGTCTTTCACGTTGGGAACCCTATGGCTGGGTCATCCCTTGGGAATTATGTTTGAAGAAAATAGTACCGGTTTATATACGACTGATTGCTTGAGGATCAGAATCCTCCAGAGATCAGGCATGCTTCATGTGAGAATCCAGTGGATGGCTATGACATGGCGATGAAGAGAGACCAATATGGGTCTGCATCAGAAACTCCATATTTGGATGATATAGCTATATGACTAATCATACCCACTTTAGAACCAACCAACAATATGGGACAAAAACCAATGACCAATATGGGTCAACACCAGCGACCAATACCAGTCAACAAGAGTGACCAATACGGGTAAGCACAAGCGACCAATACGGGTCAGCATATAGCATCCAATACATATTAGAATAAATTAATCTATATGGGTTAACAGTAGTGTTACTATGGATAGGATGATCTGGATTTACTACTAGTCATCCCCATCCTAGTAACATAGACGTTTTACCATTAGAGTGAGTTGTCTCTTTTGTTTTGTTCTTAATGATTTAACTTGTGCTTCTAATATTACCTTTGTTATAATTATTATGATGTTTTCTTTTATGTATTAATGAGATACCCTATGGGGTCTTGAGATCTAATAAGGAGTTGTTATAGTCACCCTTGCATGGGATCCGCCCACACGTGTGTGTCTGGTGTAGACTACTGATGCTCCACGGAAGACTTTGGAGGTTTGGGACTTGGTGGAAATTGGTGTGATGGTAGCAGTCAATATCTTTTTTTCAACTTTAGAATTATAGCTACTACACACTTGGTAGAGCTCGAGTCTAGCTTCTACATCTGTTTACTTTCTTTTCAGTTTCAATGGCCTGTATTCCAGTACTCTATTTTCAGTTTTCAGTTTTACGTGTGGTTTTACTTTACTATCATGGTTAGACCTTACTTTTGATGGCTGTTTATATCAGTTTTCATTTTTGAGTGTGTATAGATCTATAAGGAAATGCCTTCTCTGTTCGGGAAAAGACTTCGTGTGCTAGTCACCTACCCCTGGAATATGGAAGGCAGGCTTGGGGTAGTCACCTCCCGGCCCTATGGGATGGGTCATGATAGATTTTACTTCCATCATATCATTTATTAATTATTTTAATTCATTTACTATTTCACATGGTATTCATAAAAAATTAAATTCCCATTAGTCTATATATTTTAATTTTTTAATGGTTTCCTAACGAAATGGATTTTATATATTTTTCTTAAATGAATATTTAAAGTGATTATATAAATTTATTTTTATCAATTTCATCATTATATAAAGATTTTTGTGCTTTTTAGGGATATTTTCTTATGATAACATCCAATTCATGTTGTTATATTGATTATAATGATGATTTGTAAATGATGATTCAAAATATTAGTTTCTTTCCCATGTGTTAATTCAACGATTATGGAACAAGTAATTCTCTTTTGTAATTTATGAATATATATGAATGATTTATTATATGATTAGTGGGTGAATCATATACCTCCAATGCATTGTGAAAATGTTAATATCTCAAGAGATCAAAATGATACACATGATTTTTCCCTAACCCTGGTGTACAGGGGAGGTTATACCAATGTCAAGAGGGTAAAATGGTGATAAGACCAAGCCCAATAGGGTATATGAGTGATTAGTCTATGATAGTCAGTTTATGAAGTCTATTTAATAAATCCCATTAGTTGCACCTGTAGTTCTCTGAAGCCAACATTGTGATGAATTTTAGGGTGTGTTTCCTTGGAATATATTATCAATACTTATGGGAATGAAGTGTGAACACAATAAATTATGGCACTATGTCCATCATACTAGTCTCGGTAGTGAGACCTGACTAAGACAATTTTTTTAAATGCCTATGTGTATGAAATATAGCTATGTCTTAGTTTTATGATGTGATCTTATGTTTCAAGATTGATAACTAATCAATTCTTAGTCATATGAACATATATTTTTTTACAAAAGATATTTATTTGACGATATGTGTTTTCTTGTCTATTAATTGTTAGTTATGATATAAAATGTTATGATCATATCATTACACCCTTATGTTTATCATATGATCTCTTCTGGTCATTGATTGGTAACTCCCATTTTTACACTTACTGATCATAAATTCCCATAGTATTTGTTTTCTATTCCCCTAGGCTCTAAAGAAATAAGTTATGTAATAAATTTCTAAGAAGGGCTATGAGCATGAGTTAATGATTGGGAAATTTTTATGACCTGTAAAAAAATATGTTTGTTAGGTATCTAGTTTTTGAATACACTTATCCTTTTCTTGTAATTGAAAATGTATTTTTTGGATATGTATTGAATATTAATATAAATTATTTAATACTTACATTAGTGATTATTGGGTTTCCTCACTCTATATATGAAGGGGTATCATTGGTTTGAAAAATCATAATGGATAACTCTTGGTATTGAATTATGGTATAAGGTGAAAAAACTATAAATTTTTATCCTAAAATAACATGACAGGACTATGTGTGGGGTAAAATATTACACTATAAATTAATTATATCCTTTAATGTTTATATTTTGAATAGTAACTTTGATGATATCATATAAAACTTTGAAGTTTTTCATGTAGTCCTTCTAGATAAACTCACATTTTCTAACTAAATTGGTGTTCCAATATATTAGATGAGTGATGTAATTAATTTGGAGAAACAATGTATCCAATTAGTTGTGGTGGTTGACATATCATTCATATTAAAAATGGTTGTATGTCACCCATATGATTCATGGGATATGGGGAATTCATTATCTATAAATGATATTGATAATATCGTAAACAAAAGGTAGAAATGAGACTATTAATGATACTATTTTTCATTTAACTAAATATTTATATATAATGACAAAACATTAATCAAACATGAACAATGATTTATCAACATTAAATGACTATAAAGGTCTATTTAAATTCATATTGTTCTAAATAGATTGATTTTTATTATTGTATATAACCACACCCAAGATTGTGTGATCTTATGGAGGAACTAATCATGATCATCACCTAAGATTGCCAATTTATTTAGACATGAAACATCTTTTATATAGTGGAATTATTAGTGTATTTGGATTTAGTATTGTAAGAATATCATGGTAGGATACAAATATTATTATGATTATAATATAGGGAGGACACTTCGGATGAATACTCAAAGGAGTTCCTCTAGAGGCATTATCTCAATTACCTTGAAGTTGAACTTTATGGTCACTGAATTCTTTATAAACACGTGAATAAAATCAATTTTTGATTGATTCTGGATCACCATATGAATAAAATTAGTGGTTATTGAGTGCTTGATCACCACAGAGAGGTCCTCCATAATTTTTGTGTGTTTAAATATATGATATACCCTCGAAATGTGTTCGATAGTATCCAACATCATGATTCATGTTTTCATCACCATTTTGTCGAGGAAATAGATTACAAATATATTTTATATAATGAGGAATACCCATATAATATTAACCTCATGGTGTAAAATCATGATGAATATCCTTTGGTTACTTTGTGGAGGACCTTCCGGTCCAGTATTTTTACTGACATAAGGACGATCTCTAGAGTTACCACTCATTGACTTTCCAATAAGGGAAGGAAATATCTATCATTTAAATGTTTTGTTGTGGAGATGATAATCATATTTGACTCCTCATGGAGAACCAATTTATTTTTAGGATTGTGATTCACCATAGAGAGGTCCTCCCCTCGAATTTTTTATTTTATCATTGGGAGGAACTCTATAATGAGGAATCTATGGAAGACCACTAGAAAAAAAATGTTTGAGTATTACCATAGGGAGAACCACCTTGAATAATGTTTTATTAAACATTACCATGGCTATGTCTTCTATAGTTTTCATCCATTTTTTCATGGGGATGATTTCCATAAAGACATTTCTTGGGTGAACCACCACATTTTCTTGATATGACACCAAGAGGAGGACCTCCATTGTTTTTATTTCATTCACTAATTCGATAGGTTTTTTTTAAATATACATTGAATTTTATCTTGATTATGTATTTTATTTTTTACTCTAGATTACTTGAAATCACCCCAATTCCATAATCAGGATATGATGACAGTTCTTATGGATGTTTCGGTTGATATAGTTAGGGATCTACTGATGGAAATAAGTTGTAAATGGGCTTTGGAACACTGACATTCAAAATTCCCCAAACCAATTTGTTGTGGTTGGTACTAAATTTCTAATAAATTCATGGGGAATTATGAACATATATTAGTAATTATGAACAAAGAGTAAGTGCCATCCTAGTAGGATCATGGGTGGTTTTTTGGAAGTGGTTTACTTCTTTATCCACCAACCTAGGATAAACATGGTAGGACAATCTTCCTTCTAAGGAAATTATCCCAAAGGTGATGAAAACTGTGATCTGGATAGCCACACATCCTAGTAAATACCTTTGTGATTTTGGATTTTCTTTGATGTAATAATCCCTTGCTGGGATGTTAATAAGGTCATTTTATGTTAATTTCATATAATTTTATTTACTAAATGGATCTTCAGGAGACTTGTTGGTGAAAAAAATCATTGGGTAGAGGTAAGTTATGATAAAGTCACATAAGTAGTATCTTGCATTCAAGGTGACATTTATTTATGAATCATAAAAACATAGGTAATTAAGTGGTTTCCAATATCACTATTAGTGAACTTACCTCCTTCATACATGTTCTTTTTAAATTTCATTTAGATACTATGGGTGAAAATAGAAATAAGAATCCCATTATAGTTTCAAAAGTGAGAATACATATTTATTTGATCTTCATAAAAAATGTATTATTTCTCATTGAGTTTAATATGTTTTTTTTTAATTTAATCTATTATTATTGGGTCCAATTATTTTTTTCCACGTTTATACATTCCAAAGGAAATTGGTATCTTGGTCACATGGGATGGGGATGATAGCACCTTTTGTCAGATGACAGTATTGGAGATCCTAATATCTCACTTGGGAGCTCGTGAAATAATATGGGGAACTATTAGATATTTAAATTATGTTCATTAAACCATTCCATGTAATAATAATACTTTCTTTTATCATGAAAGTGATTGATTAAGACCACGAATTTGTGAGAACATGGAATGTATAAGAGTTTTTATATCATTCCCCACATTGGTTGATTATTAATTTATTTACTTCATACAAATTGGAACTCTATAATTTATCACTATATTGAGAAGTGAAAGGTATTCTGGAGTTAGGATGATTCTCATGAAGTGTGACTTATATGCATATCTATGAATGGAATCAAAATCCACATAGTTTAGTTTCATTTAATGAGTCATGTTATACATTTTAATGTAAAGTGTAAAAGACTATAGTGTTTCCTTTTTATTTATTCATCCATAAACAATGATGTTCTTTATTATGTAATACATACATAACCAATCTCATGTAATTATTGTAATGTGGAATAGGCTATTGGGTATTTCAATTTATTTTTATATGATTAATAATACTATATAAGAGCATATACAAATGTTTGCATCTAATAATTATGCATGATTGTCCTATTTTGATTTGGTTTTGCACAATCTTAGAGGACTATTTTTGGAAACTAGATACAAGGGAAAGTTGATAGAATGGGTGGTTATTGCGAATCTATGTGATAAATGTTCAAGAATATATTACACTGGAATCCAAATGTACATCAAGCTCATTGGTTTGATTGAAAAAGGTATACTAGATGTTTTATGGACATGAATACATATTTAGAGTATCCAGGATGAGTACATGGAGATAAAAAATGTTTTAATATTTTCCTAAGAGTATATATCCTAGTTATAAAATTATTATTTGATTGGTTTTATTATGAGGACCCTATTAGTTAAGGAGAAAAACTAGTGAGATTATAGATATAAAAAGAATAAACAATAATGAAGATGTCACATAGGTATTCATAATGAACCAATCATGTGAATGTAGTGTTCATGGGGAAGACCTGGGAAAAATAATATTTTTAAGGGTTTTAGTTGTCTGTATGGGTTCTTATAAGGTATTTAGGGTCAAGAGAGTGAACTGTTTAAATTCAACAAAAATAGGTGACTAGGATTAATGAGACACTCTAATGAGATCTCAAAGGATATGTGTGGTTACTCTATGGGGATGCTTGTGTTTTATTTTTAACAATGCCAAATATTAAATTTTCTGAATGGGTATTCTAAATAACAAATTTTTTATGATGATAATCATTTTAAGGTAATATAAATACACGAATTATCATAATTGTAATAATATTAAAACGTTATATGAATTGATGAGGCCAACAAGGGGATATCATGGTCTTATTCAATCTAATATTTATGGTTTATATAGTAAAACCACTTTGTAAAGGATTTAATTAGGACCTATTATAAATGGTTTGTGAAGACCAGACCATGACGAATTTTTGTAGTTAAGATAACCCCATGAAATGTTTTTGAAAATAGGTGTTATCCACTTTTTAATTTGAATCATAATTCTAATTATTGGAGATCATATTTTACGAACCTATCATTGATGGTAGCCCAAGTAAGATATGATTTCTATATGTTATATCTATAAAAATACCATGTGTCTTGAAATGGATATCTAGTTTCTTTTTTATAGTTAAAAACTCAAAAATCATGAATATATGGTTTTTTTTCAATGTAAAATTCATTTTCCATGTAAAATTCTTGAAAATGAATAAAGGAAACATTATTATAGATAATGATAATCATACCATGTTGAATCCAAGAGGATACAAAAAAACTTCTAATTTTTTTTGTAAATGATATTGGATATAAAAGGATTCAAAAGGATGTAAGAAAATTTTCCCTTCTAACCACAATTCATATGCATTCCAAAAATGTGTTCTATCTTAAAATAATTAAGGAACCATACCCTATATAATTATTACATGACTATGTAATTTCTTTATGTCCACCAACTATTATTCAATATAATTTTAAAATATTCTCATGGTTTAATCCTAATATTCACAACATCATCAAGGAAATTGTGATAATGAATTTTTCCAATGTCAATGGGGATCTTAAATTGTAGTAAATTGTAAATACAATTGTAAATGATTATTAACAATGAAGTATACATTCAAATTAAAATAATTTATTCATTAATTTTGGTAAAGAATAACTAAAATGTATATTATACATAATAAGAAATTCATTATATTCATGATATAAAACATAGAAGAAATAATTTAACAAAATTAAAATTAAGAATATAAACACAAATTATTCAAATTTTTTGTATATATGAAAATTTTATATATGTGATTGAATAACAAATTAATTATTCATTTATTTATAGTCAATAAATTTTTTAACACTATGTTTTAGATAATGTTAATGATATAAACATATGTCCGAAGAACTAAAAATTCTCTCTATCATCAATAACTTATATCAGAATATTTTTCAATATGTTACACACTTAATATCATGAAATAATCTTCAGATTTATTTTTTAACAATCTACAACATTTCCATCAATAGATTTAAAAAAACATTTTAATAAATTATAACATTCTTCATTTTAATGACATTTAAATAAAAAAATATATGATTGGGGTATTTCATATAAATAATAACTTAGATTATCTCACATATAATTATATGTGTTTGATTCGGTGCATCTAAAAAGATTATTTTGAGAATACATCATTTATTATAATTGACAGTAACGTTTCAATAAAAATGTATAATGTTCAGAAAAAAAATTCTTCCTGACATAAAAAACAATATTTTACAAAATCCTATTTATAAAAAACATTGAACGCATGACAAAATATCCTCAATATCTCCCTTTTAATTTTTCTAAAAACACTCATCTAACTATTTTTTCAATTGAATTGTTTTTAACAATTATATTTTTTCACAGCTTCTTTTTGAACATTTATCAAACCATAACCTTTCTCAGAAGATAGTTCTCATCCACCAAACTACTGAAAACATTAAAGTTTTAGTAGGATTTTCGTCCGTTGGTGAGAAGAAAAATTTTATCCATGTTTAGATATATTCCAACTTACATTTATAATTTAATTTCACATTATAATTTCCACCACATTTTATGATAAACATAAATTTGTATTTTATTAAATACGAAAATTACTACTCTCACCTATACAAGATAAAGTTGTAAAATTTATATACCTCTGAAAATATAATCCAAAGCATGGTGTGGTTTCTTATTTAACACGTTTAGAAAAAAATTTGTAGAAGATGAACATGAATATTCAGCCTCAATACTTCAAATATCTCTTTCTAAATTCCTAATGTAAATATATCAGTAATTTGATATTTTATTGAATTATATTTTAGTAAAACATATCCAGTAGCTATTCACTTTTCTAAGGTGAAATCTAATACCTATATGTTTCTACCATGAATGTTAGAAAATATTTTTAGAATGATCCATTCAACATAGATTATGACAAAGTATCATTGATGGTTTACAAACATCATCTTTCGAATCATCCAACTAAACCTTCACCCACAACATTTGACTACATTTCTAGGTAGCTAGAATATATTATTATTCCAATTTTCTCTATTTATTGAAATATATTTATTACTATGAAAACTTAAACAACATTCTCCACGAATAACGTTCCTCCCGAAGATGATTTTATTTTCATATAATCTATAGACCAATAAAAATAAATAAAACCATGAAATTTAATTTCTTGATAACTATTTTATAATATAACCTCCGAGTTTTTCCTTTTTCATTTGATAAAAATATATTTTCTTCCATATTATTATATAAATTAAAATCACTTTGATATTTATCATATAAAGTCACATCATAAAAAAAACTTATTATTTATGTGAGGTAAAGAAAAACTCATATCATATTTGTGAAATTATTTCTGATTCACACTCTTTTGATTTCATCTTTAATCAAAATTGTTCTTACTGAAATAGTATTATAAACATATTTGGATATTTCCATTCCAAAAGTTTTTATCTATTCTATGACATATATTTCATAATATATTAAAATTGATTTTCCTTTTTTTGAAATTTTAAAATAATGAATAACGTTATTTCTCCAAAAATTAAAATTTAAAATATCTTTTCCTTTTCCACATAAAATTCCATACAAAAATTTTCTTCATCTGAATCAGAAATAATATCTTCAAATTAACCAATTACAATAAGGGTTTCTATGTTAACATCATTCACATAAAAGAAACTATATAAATTTCCTTTATAAAAATTCAACAATCTCAAACAATATTCAATTACGCAATACCACGAACATAGGGATTTTCCACCCATTGAAGGAATTATTCAGCTTATAAGTTTTTCTTCCATCACTGTGAATTTGAAATACATAAGGTTTCTCAATATAATCTGATTATATAACATATCCATTTATAAAATATGAGTTTATGTAGATCTGATATAAATATTAATTTTTATGCTTAAACACCACTTTAAACATTCTAATATTTTCAAATCATAGAACTGAGAAAACATTTTCTTCCAAATAGACACCTTCTACATAATCATCTTCTTTTAAAAAATGTCTTACTTTTTTTCTTGAAACTTTATTATTTTGATTCAACTTTTCTCTATACACAAATTTTCTTCCAATAAAATTTTTATATTCTAGACATGGATGATTTTCCGAAGTGTTGTTTTTCATTAGTTAATAAAACTCTTCATTCATAGTATCAACCCATTATTTGTGTTAAATATAATCAGTAAATAACTCTAGTTAAATTTTTGATAGGATTATTTTCTGATTTTCTAATATTAATCTTCTAATTCCATAAAATGGAGAGTTTTGTTTCCATTAAATTTTTTGGCTTCGACATGTCTCTATAATGTAAGAAATTTTAAATATTCCCTTATAGCCTCACATTCTACATCACATGATTATTATGAATCATGTCATCTTTGTTTTGACTCACATCCACATTAATTGGAAGTCATCATTAAGTATTCCTTTAAATAATTAAATTATTTGTTATGGAATTCAGATTATCAAAAAATTTAACATCATATAATTCTATAATTTTTTGAAAAAAAAAATTCAATACTTTTATCTTTTTCTCTTTTGTGAATATCCGATGAAAATTCCAGTGTCAACTTTTTCATAAAATATCTAATGATATGGTATTTTTATGTTTAGTTAAAATGAAATTATAAAAACATTGAAGTACATAAATGAAGTTTTTTTTATACAAAATTTATTAAGAAGTCATGATGGATTATTTCCTCAACAAAATTCAATTTTGATCATGTAAAACAATATTAACGGATTCTATCTAATTGAACATTGAATGACTATATTCTACTAACAACATTCTTATCACATACACCAAAGTTATATTTTTTATTTATGTAACACCATTTTATTATGGGGGTGCGTGGAGAATTATACTTATGTTTGAATGAATTTTTAAAATAAATATCATTTGAAGGAATTTCATTGTTTATTTTTTTCGATTATATATTCAAAACATATTAATATAATCTGCCATATCTCTCTCAACATTTTTTCTAAATAATATGATCATTTATAAAACATCATACTTGTGTTTAAAAAACATTATGTTAGTCATTTGAGTGATGTGATCAATAAAAGGGATAAATTAAAAATCATATTTTCATGATTTATATCACATCATCCCATCGAAAATGGAATTAATAACTTTAGGAGTTCTGGTTTACTAAATATCAACATTATTATGACTTGTTTATTCATTTCCCCCTTCTTACAAAATATAAATACTTATTATTCTCATCTATTTAATTATGGAAAATATTTTAAAACATCAACATTATAAATATTTTTCATGTTTTTATGCACTGGATTACAATGTCTAAAATTCCACAAAAAAGATCTAATATTTGGCCTTGTGATAACATTATTTTTAGTGTTATGAAATTTGAAATAGATAACTACTAGTTATTTCTCCTCTATTAACAACTTTTCCATATTCTGTACTTTTTATGATACATGAATATTTTTGGAAAAAAACTTATCTTCCATTAACAAATAGTTAACATACACTAGGTTTTTTTCTTTGATCCCTTCAAAACACAGAACATCCTTATACCTTAGTTATTTTGGTTTTATGTTTGTAGTTAAAATTCATTTAATTTTCTTAGAAAAATCATTCATGAAGGTAACAACACCTCTAAAATAATTTTCAATTTCTTTTAAGTTTTTAAAATTAGTTAGAATATGTGGTGAACGACCACTTTCATGTATCTATGGTTTGTTCTTTGTACTAGATTACATATATATCTCGACAAAAAAATTTCATTCCTTAACTTTCTTTATTCCCTCTTCCTTTTCTTTTCTAACAACAGAACTTTTTCCTAGAATAGTTATCATACATTATTCATCATGATGGCCATCCTGATCACATCTTCCACAATCTTCTTCCTGGAATTTTATTTTTTATAGGATGTCTTATAAAATCTTGTGTTTTTAATATTATTACTTCCTATGGGTTAGAAAAGATACACATTATATTTCCAAGACTTCTTCCACTCTATTTAAACCTCTTTCCTTGAAGTTACATGTTATGCTAGAAGTTTTAATCTTTGAGCCCATAAATTCCAAAACACCAATGGAACCCATTAAATATATTTTTACTATAGGATAATAATATTTCCCTATAAAATGGTAGTATTGTTTTATAAAATATTTTTAAATTATTTACATCTAGAAATGTGAAAGCATTACTCTATTCCTAGTTTTTATATTTCATATATGTGATAGGATTTTCACATCCCTTATGAACCCAATATTTCATAAAACTTTTCTCCACACCTAAAATGTTAGAAAATTCATATGAAACATTTACATTGATGGTTGTAGATCTCACCATATTCTTAGAGTGAAGATTGTATATAGATTTTTAAGATCCATCTTTAACATCCATTGCTTTGTTCAAATTTTCCTTCAACATTTTTAAATTTATTTCTGTCTCAAGAAGTTTTGAATGATACTTGTTCACTTCCTCTACATTGGATTCCAAATTCTTACTAATACCTTCAACCATCATTCCCTATTCAGAAATAATTATTTTTGATCTTAATAACTCTTGATGTATTATTCATTTTTTTTAAACCACATTTCCACCTTCAGCATCTATTCCACTGTCTTTCTATCATTTTGATTTCCTTCTTGATGGTTCTATTTTTTCTCAATACCTGAAACAAGTTTTTATCTGAGATGATAGTCTCAATATGATTCATCAATTCCTTATTAATTAATATTTGATGAATCTTATACTTTATCATCTTTTTTAATAAATTTTCTAAACTTTTTTGAACATTCATCTTCCAAATAAATTATTCCAGTTGCATGTAATTCATTTATCTTACTCAAAAGACAATTCTATTTTTAGGGAACCTATTGTTATATTTTTTTAATTCCCCTTAGTCTTTATAACTTTTATTACTATTCTTCCATCATGGTTTTTCATCATAATAATCTTTATTTTCTCCATATTTATTATTGAGTGAATTCTTAGAAAAGTTTCCATTTCCACATCACCAATAATATTATATAGGAAGTTTTCTTATATACCATCCTCTTGAAATTTTATTGTTTATAGAGACAAGATAAATTATTTTTTCATTAAACACATCTATGTTTTATTTTTTGATTCATAATGATCAACTTCTTCAAAATTTGATGTTTTAGTCTCTCTAATTACCTCAGAATCCATTTCGTCTTTCATCAATTTTTTTTGAAAATTAGATATTTTATCATTTTATATAAAACAATCATTTTTTAGTTCATCAATATATCAATAATATTTATCTTGTAATGTATAAATTTTATAGTCAAACATGTCTAGAATATTTCTCATGATAATATTTTTAAATTTTAGAACTATCCAACACATCTCCAAAACATTTGATGATGTAAAAACCATAATTTACACTTCTAAAAAAATTATAAATAGTTTCTTCTTTTCTCATTCTAATATATTCCAACATGATATTTTATATTTTTATATTTTCTTCCATCAGGTTTGTATTTCCATCAAAGATAATTTTGAACTTTTCCCACATAGTATTTGATGTTTCGAGACGCATCACATTCATATAATCATTTTATGAAAGATAATTATGAATTGAATTTCTATATTTTCCATCAAATTAAATATTTATCTATTTTGAAATAAAATTAGTGTCATATTTTTTAATTGGTGGAAATATAATTGTAATAGTATTGACAAATTCCAAGCCAATGGATAGAAGATACATAATCATCATGTTCTTAAAACCATAAAAAAAATTTCCATAAAAAGTAGCAATTCATATTTTATTGATAGAATTGAGATTTTCCATGATAAGGATTCTTCAGGGGACCACCAATAGGATACTTATTTATGTTCTAAACGATGAAATAACAAATGGGGGTTGAATCAGTCCTTGTAATTTTAAAATTTTCAACTTTAGGAAACCTATCCACTATAACTTTTTACAATTTCTTCATTATCTACTTTTATTAAACTATAAAACATGATGAAATGGAAAATTGAATATGGAACACAAGATTTATAATGTTTAGAATTAGTATGATAACCCACATCCATTCCAAATACACTCCCATATGTCTTTGAATATTTAATAATATGAAGAATGGAATGAATCTTTTGTGTCAACTCCAATTAGACCCCTTCTATCTCCAAATAAGAATGCTTATACTCTTTCTATTAAATTTAAAGAAAATTTATTATATCAATTTAAGACAGAAATTTAATTAAACCTCAAAATTTTCTGATCAAAATATAATCCTTCTGGAACCTCAGTAAGATGTGTCTAGGCCCAATTAACTCAGTCTAATGAGATCAGTCTGATATACTACAACCAAAATGATCTTTATTAAAAAATTTAACAAGATTTATAAGAAAATATATAACTTAATACATCCCATAAGTTCAATATTAATACTTTATTTTGGGTTTATGAATATTACATGACATGATAATACATAAAATACATCATATTTATTCAAAACCTTTTTTAAATGACTACAACATTCCTTCATACATAGCATTGAATGGGATAGATAGAGGTCATACATAAGAAAAATGTGAGCTATAAAGCCCAGTAATGGATAAAAAATGCATAACATGATGAATAAAATACATGTTAGACAATTAAAAAATAGATTTAGAACAAGAGAAACATAAATATAAAGGCATGATATAACATGATTATCATAACATGGAAATTTGGAAACAACTTAAAAAATGCTTCATTAACATAATGGAATCAGGTAAACCACCATCCCAACCTGATGGAAAAATTCCCATAATGGAATTATATAAACCCCTATCCCCAAATGATGTATCAAGATACTAAACATTACCCAATGCATTAGAGCACTATCAGGGCTCAACCTAAAAAAACATTTCAATATTATGCTTATGTTTTTCACATAGATAATATAACATGGATTTATTCAATATCATCATTTTTTTCCAAAATTGTAGAATTTATAATACATACAAGAAAATACATAATCAGTGATTATATGTTCACAATGGTGAATACCGTTGATTGGGGAATGGGTATGGTATTCTCTAAATGATGATTTTGGCATTCAAAACCGTGCTATAATTTTGTCAGCATAACGACATCATATAAAAATGCATAAAATGGGTAGATGAGAGAAAAGGGGTCTATCATTATTTAAACAAGAAAAGTTCATTGGGAGATCATGTATCATAATATATAAAGATATGAAATGTAATTTATGATGCATAATACAAATGAAGTTCTTGAAATGGAAATGAGAACAGATAAATACCTTATGGAATTTCGGCACAGTAACAGCGTAGGTGAGGGTGTAAATGGGGGGAGATAAATGATCCCTCATTTAAATAAAATTAAATTTACATTAGAGATTTTATTATAAATTGATGGAAACAAAACCGATTGAAATTAAAATTACAAATTTAATACAAGGTTCGTCAATTGATAGGACGAGAGAAATGTGAGGATACATTATGAAAATTCAGAATGGTAAAGGGTGTACTTAATGGTTCATAAGAGGGATAAATTATAGAGAAAGTGGATCTCATCATGTATACATAAAATGGGAGGTATGTATGATACTTAATAACATCTCCCACCATATGAATGAAGGAAATTAAAAAAATAATAGGGAAAGAATACTTGATAAAAGAGGATGGTGGAAGATCCCTTACATTGATGTGTTATCCCGAAAGTCATGGTATAGGCTTCTTGGGAGCTTGGGGTTCCCATGGTAGGCCTTTAGAGAGTTTAGAGAATAGTGATTTTGTGCTTTATGGAGTTTGAGTGAGTTGTAATGGGTTTTTGTGTGGGTTTATATAGGAATGGAGGGGGAATTCATTATTAATTTTGTCCATGACACGAAAAACAATAATATTAAAAACCACAAACCAACCAATGGTTTTTTACCATGTTTTCCGGAAAATGGGAGTTGAAATACATATTTTATAAGGCTGATGGTATAATACACAATAATATTAGCTTTGCTTATATGTAGGTGAGACTCACCCTAAAAAAATTAATTTAAAATCATTAAATATTTTTTTTTGTATTAGATGATTTACTAAGGATTAAAAAAAATCAAATAAACCCAAAAATAGAAATTTTAAAGGAAAAAATATT
This sequence comes from Viscum album, assembly GCA_963277665.1. NCBI lineage: Eukaryota > Viridiplantae > Streptophyta > Magnoliopsida > Santalales > Viscaceae > Viscum > Viscum album. Next base: position 1,229,083,434 of record OY728133.1, on the reverse strand, counting down.
TTTTTTTTGAAGATACCTTTTATATTATTTTATTACATCACTATTAGGTCATTAGGTTGTCATAAAGCACATTATATATTTATACGGTATTTATTTTTTACCCAAAAATTTGACTATCTTAGAAATTTATTAAATATTAGCCATTGGATATTTTCAACAACCTAATACAAAAAATAATATTTTTTTTTATCAAAATAATTATCTTAATATTTGAATTTACACTTTTAAATTAAAAACTAATATTAATTGAAAAGGGAAGGGTTTCAATGACAATAGTTTTCAAACCATAATTAAAATTACAATTGACTTCATAAAAATTATACGATCATTTATATTAAATAAAATTAATTTAATAAAAAAATTGGTAAGTATTTATTTATTTAAAAAATACATCGATTAATCAAAATATATTTTTTAATTTAATTTTAATATTAACCAATAATATAACATCCCTGACCCATAAGAAACTAAATTGGTGCTCCGATCCGGGTGATTATTTGTCCTTTAGCGTGCCTCCCCATACACCAAAGGCTGCCGACTAGAAGCGGGGGTCTTTGTGGTCATGTGGGGAGCCTATACCCCCTTTTTATCAGAGTAAGAAACAACAGAAACAAACCAATAGCAGAAACAATAATCCATAAACAAGGAACATTTATAAAAACCATTTCCAACAATAAATATGGAAGGTCCTACTACAAGTGTAAAAGTGAACAAAATCCCAAAATAAAGTCCCTATCCAAAATCCCCAAAATGGTCCTGAATCCAGGTCTGGATCCTCCACCAAGTGCTACCCAGGTCCACTCAACTATCTAGCAAGGACCCTTGCCCTTCTTATGACCTGCAAACACGAAGTCTGCTCAGGTACCCAATGGCGTCCTGAGCAGGGTGTGAGTACAACATAGTAGGCCACCACCAACGGTGTCTACAAAATATCCAGTATGAATAGGTAGTGCATGCAAAAGGAATATGAATGACATTAGCCAAGTAATTATTTAAGGTTCCATTAACCAGTTCAGATCAAAATCCATTGCCACTTATATTACCATTCATTATGCACCAAATATCATCACATACCATTTCATCACATTTCCATGGGTTAATCACATTTACTATGTCACATGGGCCTAAGGCCAACAATCACATGAAAGCGGGTAAACAGATCATTATCCTATCTCAAAAGGACTACCCCCTCATAGCAACCATATCCTCACCTCGAAGCTTCAGTCCGGGTGGATACAACCATATCCTCACCTCAAATCCTCAATCCAGGTGGATGCAACTGTTAGGAGAATAGATCATCAGTCCCCATTCCTAACTCGTGCATTTATGGTGGAGTTCAGAGCATCAGTCTTCACTCGACCCATGGGCCTAGATCCTCAAGTCATATTGCAATCTTACAAGCCATGTGTACATTCTTGTATATAAAAGTAACCATCAACCCACCATACCATTTCCCATTGACAAACACTATTCACAACAGGCCACACAGAAATTCACATCATGCCTTAACACATTAACACATTACCATTTCACATCATTTATCCATATACCCAATTCCAATGTGTTATTCCTATCTCACTAAGAATTCAATAGTATAACCATAACCTATCATGTTATGGTCGTTAATCAGTCTACACATAAACCCATTTAACCCGTTCATCATTTCCATGAATCAGCCATTCAACCCATTCCAAATAACCCTTAGGTTATTTGAATGTATAAGTGCATCACCAAAATTCTAATCCATGTTAAACCAATCATGAAAACTATTCGTCAAGGGCATTACCATTTATTACAACAAGGTCACATGTTTAATAACATTCCCAAAGCCCAGGAAAACCGGCACATCCCATGGATGGACCTAATTGGGTCAAGTCATTCTCAACGCATCCCATGGGGATTGTGAGAGTTCTAATTTACCCATTTTATGCATCATTTATAACAAAACACATCATGGTTGATCAGGGCTCACCAAATGAGACCATGAGCAAAGCCACACATGCATAAATCCACCATTAACTGTGTGATAATTTTTGTAGACCACCTACCTTGAAACCACGGTTGAACACATACTCAATCGAGTCCTTAGACTTCGATCCAACCAGACTTTGGAGATTCAACATATAACTCTCCCAAAAGACAGGGTTTCAGTGATTCAAAACAAGAGGAAGAGAAGATACAAACCCTAAACCAAAAAGAGAATCAAGGAGGGAATTTGCCTTACCCGATGCTTTGATATACATCCAACGAAACCAAAAACGCCCTAAAAACTTGGGAGATAGACCTCTTCGATCTCTTGGGAGATTTGGTTCATTCCTAGGGTTGTCACGACCCGTCCTCGGGGCCCGTGTCATGACTACCCTATGCCCGCCTTCCATAGGCTAGGGGTTGGGGACTTGCTCCAAATGCGTAAATCCAGATAAAAGTGAAGGCATTGCCTTTATATAAGTAAAAAAACAATTCAGAGTACGCATGTGAAGTAAGCACTAAGTAAAATTGAGTACCAAAGTAAGTGCTGGAGAGTAAATGAGCCAGTATACAAACCCAACTGAAAGTACTGTACAATAGAGAAAAGTAAAGTACAACAGCTGAAACGTACAGCAGCAACCACTGAGTCATCCTCTGAAAACCCCACCTGAAGGGTGGGTACAGATGGTCTCCTCTGCTCATTGAGTCCGTTCGTCCTCTCTATGTATGTCCCACCTGATAGTCCACCTCCAGATACCGTCATGCTCCACAAGCCTCAACCACGATCAGCGTTGTCCGTCGTCTACAACCAACACAATGTAGTGCGGGCATAGCCCGTGCAGGGGTGAGTATATGATACTCAGTAGGGACCCCGAGACCCCTGAAGGTCTCCCAGAATCCACCAAGGATAAACCACAAATGAAGGATACAAACACGAAGTATCAATCGAATCTACTTAGGTATATGCCCATACATATACCTAAGTCATCAATTACTGTCTGGCTCCAACTCTTGATACCAAGTACAACACAGTCCACACAGGAAAGCACAACACATTCCTAACAGTAAAGAAGTCAATCACATCGATGATAATGATTGAAGATCAAGACTCAGCTCACACATGTATACTACTCAAGAATATGGGTGGAGATGATAGATGTAGCCTCTGAATCATCTTCCCTGTCGAACCCACGTAGGATCCAAGTACATAAGTCATCGCTGCCGAACCCACATAGGATCCAAGTACAGCAACCATCGGTACCAAACCCATGTAGGATCCAAGTACATTCGTCATCGCTGCCGAAACCATGGGGGATCCAAGTACAGTCATCCTCACTGCTGAACCCACGTAGGATCCATGTACAGTTGTCTTTGTCGTCGCAGTCGTAGCCATCTCTAGGGTTCCCGCACACAGAACGCTCGATTCCTGGAGGGCTCGCTCCACGAGCCAAGAGAGTCCATACATCAATTGTCACAAAGACCAGAGTTGATGTATCTCAATGTTTTTTCTCGTCAATAGAAACTCAACATGACACACAGCGCGTCAATCGGAAGCCCAGACTGAGAGATATTGGCTTTTCCGTTCCAGGGGCCCAGTTAGAAATACGTTCATTTCTAACATGGATGATATCCAAATCTATCCAAAACTCACATAGTGTATCGCAAAAGAACTGTCTCATCAAAAGGGTCCTAGTGCCGCATACGGTGCGTCGATCGGACAAACGGTCTTTATATAATTCCCATTTAAGTGGTTAACAGGCCCGGCCTGTTTAGCGCAGTGGCCTGACGGGTCGGGTTAACGTAGTTTGATGGGTCCGACCCAGAATGGGTTTCCGACAGGTTCGAAGGAATACATAACTCGGACCGAAGGGTGTGGCCAGGACCGAAGTGGCCCGGCCAGGCCCTGCCGGGCGCGGCCCGGCGGGCTCGGCCACCTGGCCGAGCGGGTTCCATGGGGGGTGCACCGCCGGTTGTCCGCACTGAAGGCGCCTATTGCTGCCGCCCTTTCCGAAACCGGCCAGTCTTCTGTGCACACACCCTGCATGGGTGGGCACTGGTCTTCCAGTGCGGCGCCCTCTTGGCGCCGCGGACCAGCTCCGCCCGGCCGGCCGATGGGTCGGCCGGTTCCTCAGCGCGACACCCTCCTTGCACCACAGTTCGCCTCCGCCCGGCCGACCGACGATCCGACCTGTTCTTCCTCCGAAGCGGCCTGCGATGTGGGTTGCAGTTCTTCCTGCACAGCTGGCACGATGGCGCATGCTTTCTTTTCTATGTTTTCGGCACGACGCAACGACACTGTTCATTCTCCGCCTCCTGTTTCCAATTCCAAAAAGAACAAAAAACGACGGATGGTCATCGGTCTATGTTTGTTTGGACCGCGCCCTCCGTGTCAGGCGGTAACAATTGGTCAAAGATGAACAAGGTTTCACTAAGCACACCAAATAAATTTAATCAAATAAAATTGGAACAATTCACCCTACCTCGAAAAGAAGTTAGCGGTTGTCAAGCACCGTGGATGTCGGTGTCGTTTCCATCTTCTTCAGTGTGCACCCGAAGAAGTGATGTCTCCTCTTTTATCATGAAGAGAATAATAAAATGCGAGTCATCATTGGCGAGTTCCCATGTCGGTGTCTCCTCCCTTGTCTTGGAGGAAGAAGAGGACGGAGAAACCGAGTTCGTCAAGTCGATGTTCTTCGTCAGAGAGTTGGCATTCTTCAACAAAGGAGATGAACCGTTCTTCGAAACTCAAGAGCTCTCTCCAATTTCTTCCCCACACAACAATTGGCAACCCAAATAAAATAAGGCTTATCCTTCTTTTATTTAATCATTCCTAGAATTCAAAATTTAAATTTCAGACACTAAATTAATTAATTGAAGTGGTTCAATTAATTGATTAAAGTTTGTTGGAAAGAGTTAAGAGGGAGAGAGAGAGAAATTGGAAAGTTTTCACAAGTTATGAGGAGTTTACAAATTTAAGAGGGGGATTTATGATGTGTATGAAAAATGAAAGGTTGGGGCTCGTGTGGGCCCCACATCACTAATATCCTTACATGGGTAGTTAGGTGCTTGGGGGTCCCACCCCAACTCCCCCATGTTGGATATAACCACCCTTGATATAAAATAAAAATTGTTCCACAATTTTTTTATTCACTTCTTATTTAATCCACAAATTTTATCTTCTCATCCCATGAAAATGAAAATGCGATAAAGGACCCCTTAAGAAATTACCGTTGTTGCGAGTTCATCGGTACCCTCAGATTTCAATTCTGTGCACCAGTTCAAAAGATAGAAAATCATGCTCATTCGTTTACTGAACGAACCTGAGCTTAAATTCAGATATTGATTCCGGGCACACCGGGCCTCGGAATCAAGTGCTGTCAAAAGCACTGTCTTGTAAAATTCCAATGAATTTATGAAAAAAAATTCCTTGAAATTTACGGGTCTTTACGTTACTCCCAGCTCAGGGATTTATGTCCCAGTAAAGATACATCATAAACTAGGGAAACAAATGAGGGTATTGTGCATGCATTTGAGCCTTCAACTCTCATGTGCTCTCCTAGAGGTTCCCATGCTGCCAACGAAGGCCCTCTAGAGGAATCAACCGTACACGTAGGACCTGCTCCTGTCGATCCTTGATCTCCATCGAGACCTCCACAAATGTCGCCCCATCATCGATGTCCAGCTCCCCAGGATCAATGATATGTGTCGGGTCCTACACGTATCTCCTCAACTGAGATACGTGGAAGACGTCGTGCACCTGGTGCAACTGAGGGGGAAGGGCCAGGAAATAAGACACCTCGTCTACCCTTCTGAGAACCTGGAATGGTCTGATGAAGTGTAGAGAAAACTTTCCACCCCAGCCAAATCTCCATAATCCACGTCGAGGTGAGACCCGTAAGAAAATGTGGTAACTATCATCGAACTCTAGTGGTCTCTGCCTCTTATCAGCATAGGACTTCATCCTGCTCTGTGCAGTCCTCATCCACTCCTTGATGATCTGCACCTTCTCAGTCGTAGTAGGAACAATCTCTAGTCCTACGATTGCTGTCTCCCCAAGGTCAGTCCAACATAGAGATGATCTTCAAGGTTGGCCGTACAGTGCCTCCTAAGGTGCCATCCCGATGGTGGAGTGGTAGCTGTTGTTGTACGCAAACTCCACCAAGGGTAGGTGATCTTCCCAACTTCGACCAAAGTCAAGGACACATGCACGGATCATGTCCTCGAGTGTCTGAATGGTCCTCCCCGTCTGGTCATCCGTCAGAGGATGAAAGGTGGTGCTCAGGCGTAGCTGTGTCCCAAAATCCTCATGTAACCCCTTCCAATGCTGAGAAGTAAAGTGAGCGTCTCAATCGGAGACTATAGATGTTGGTACACCATGAAGCCGTACGGTATCCTGAACGTAGAGGCATCCCATGATCTCTACTTAGCCCTTCTCTCTGATCAGTAGGAAGTGGGCTGACTTGGTGAGTTGATCTACGACCACCCAAATGGAGTCATGTCCTCTAGAAGTATGTGGGAGCCCCATCACGAAATCCATGGATATCCTGTCCCACTTCCACTTTGGGACCTCTAAGGGAATTACCAAGCCTACTAGAACCAGGTGCTCTGCCTTCACTTGCTGGCAGGTGAGGCATCGTGAAACGAACTCTGCCACATCCTTCTTCATACCCGGCCACCAGTGTTTTCATCTGAGATCCCAGTACTTCTTCTCTACTCTTGGATGTACCGGAAAAGGGGAAGTGTGTAACTCCCTCAACACATCCTCCTGTAATGAAACTAGAACCATGGTATGTCCACTGAAGAGGATGATATGCTCTGCTCCTTCAAAAAATCCATCAGGCGCCTGCCCTGTGAAAATCTGAGCATGTCGCGTCTCACAGTCAACGTCCCCACGTTGTGCCTCTCTGACTAGCTAAAGTAGTGGAGGAGTGACTATGAGTGACTGTAGAAAGGCTGGTCCATCTCTATCCACAAAGGATATCTACAACGTGACTAGCTGCTCAGTCGCCTCTCCTAGGAGTTGGATAGCCGATCTCTTACTGAGAGCATCAGCTACTACGTTCCCCTTCCCAAGAGTATAGATTATCTAAAAGTTATAGTCTTGGCGGAACTCGAGCCATCAACACTGTCTCATGTTTATGTCCTTCTATGAGAGTATATACTTGACACTCTTGTGGTCAGAATAGATTCTAAAGAGCTCACTCATCAGATACTGCCACCACATCATCTAGGCGAAGACTACTACTGCTAACTCCAGGTCATGGGTAGCGTAGTTATACTCATGCTATCACAGCTGGTGAAAACCATATGAGATCATTGCTCGCTCCTACATCAGGACACACCCGAGTCTGGTCCCTGATGAGTCACAGTAAACTACCTACCCAACTCCCTCTTCTGGTAGCCTCAAGATGGGTGCTCTGGTCAACATCTGCTTCAGCTCCAGAATGCTCTGCTAGCATCATTCTGACCATACGAAGGGTTGCCTCTCCTTTGTTAATGTTCTACAAAGCTGCAAAGATTTATCCTTTGCTAAAAAATAGAAATCTAGTCTCATCCCCTGGATGAACCGTGTCCCTTGCCTAATACAGTCAATCCTGCCATGAATAGTCCTAATTCATTCCATGGATGACGTCATACAGCCTCAACGCTGCTACCAAGAGATCCAACTGTTACTCTCACCTCTAAGGGTTGAGTCACACTATCGGCATCAGTGTGTGGTCACTGGGTCTCCTCCAGTAGGAAGCTCATATGTGGGGGTCATGTAAACATTTTTTAACTGGAACCTCTTAGTATTATCTTACAAAAGACAGGAAAGAAAATGTTACTATTCTAAGTGTTTTTATTATTGCAACTCAAAGTACAAAGACAAAAACCAACACAAACAACGATGTTAACGAAGATAGAAGCATTATGGAAAAAGGCCTCCATGCCTGGAGAAAGTCCTGCTCCTATCCACCTACTTTCGGAGCTCCATGATTGTATGCTTTAGCTGCATGAAGTTGTTCTCTCCCTTGTCCACCTGTTCCTTGCGGTTGGGGTGGACCTCCTGGTGGTGGTGGTGGTAGAGCCCCGAAGCATCATCCACCACCTGTTTCTTTGGCCAGCTCCCCTGCCTCGTCCGCCTACTCATTGTGGACCGCTGCAGTCGAACCTATGCCTCTGCCTGGGTGGTCCCTCAACCGTCTAATCCTCCTCAACATGGCGGTTTGGGCAGTAACGAGCCATGTGGCCCTGCCCGCCGCTTCCATTTCACCATCTGCCTCTCGTATGACTAGATCTGATGTGTGTTCCCCACACAACTGAACCAGTATACTGAGGTTTCCTACCTGACTGGCTAGTCCACTTGGACCTCTATGACATCTCTCTACTGCCGGCTGCAGAAGACTCTGCTACGTGTCGCCCAGCGGTAGGCCTCGCTGCTGGCGTAGGATCAGCAAAAAATATCTCCACAAGAAGAGCTCACTCCAGTACTCATGCCTTTTTCATAATGCTGAGGGAGATTATCAAAGCCATAATCTCATGCCTCAGTCCCTACTTGACGGTATGAGCCCAGCATAATGGGTCTCGTACCATGTACATGGAGTAGCACGAGAGGTCAGTAAATCTCACCGAGTACTGTTCAACTGACATGCTGCCCTGCCGCAACTATAGTAACTCCTGGATGTGCACCACACATAGGGTGCCTGGAATAAAATCCAAGCGAAAAAGGATCTCGAAAGTCTGTCCAAAGTAGATATGCCTCATCATGCACCTGAAGCATTAGGATCTAACATCAACCTACTGCTGCATGTAGGAGACTCGCAGAAAGGGTCACTATAAGATCTGTTGGTGTCCCTACAATTCTAAAGACTCGGACGATAGCCTCTAGCCAGTCCTTGGAAACCTGAGGGTCTGTCTCTCTTTGAAACTTGGGTGGCCTCTATAGCTAAAACTTGTGCAGCGCACTCATGCGACGTGCACTCTCCGCTGCTGGGGATGGTGGTATCGGTGGCCCAGCAGGTAGATGTACCGCTGGTGCCTCTGCTATAATGGGGCCCTACACCGAGGCATCGTCACTCGGTGCGCTTCCATCTCGCACAAAGCTCAAAACCCTAGCTGGCTGCCTTCGTGGGGCCATCTGGAAAAGTAACAGGTGCACCACAGTTAATAAAGTATACCTAGTGATCTGACACAATGTAATCACAAAGAAATGTTTTGAAACACACATGCAATCAGTGTTTTCAAGCACTGAGTTGGAAATCAGAAGTCATGGTCCTGGTGTATGGATACATTGGCCACCACACCAACACAGGACTCCTAAGACTATAAACCACACTCAATACTCTTAAAAATATTGGTTCACATAAGAAATTATCATAGTCTTGAGTTCTATGGTAGAACCGACTCCTCTGATACGAATTTTTCACAACCCGTCCTCAGGGCCCGTGTGATGACTACCCCAAGCCCACCTTCCATAGGCTTGGGGCTGGAGCCTAGCACCAAAGGCGTAAATCCTGATAAAAGGGAAGGAATTTCCTTTATATAAGTAAACAAACACATCATAGTACTCAAGGGAAGTAAGCACTAAGTAAAACTGAGTACAAAAGTAAATGCTAGAAATTAAATGGGCCAGTATACAAACCAAACTGAAAGTACAGTACAAATGAGAAAAAAAAGTACAAGCGCTGAAAAGTAAAGCAGCAACCACCGAGTTGTCCTCCGGAAACCCCACCTAAAGGGTTGGTACAAATGGTCTCCTCAGCTCCTCGAGTCCGTCCGTACGCTCCGTGTATGTCCCGCCTGATAGTCCACCTCCAAATACTGTCCCGCTCCACAAGCCTCAACCACGATCAGCGTTGTCCGTCGTTTGCAACCAACACAATGTAGTGCGGGCATATCTCATGTAGGGGTGAGTATATGACACTCAGTAGGGACCCCGAGACCCCCGAATGTCTCCCAAAATCCACGAAGGATAAACCACAAAGAAAGGATACAAGCACGAAGTATCAACCGACTCTACCTAGGTATATGCCCATACATATACCTACGTCATCAATTACTGTTCGGATCAAAATCTCGAGCCCAAGAACCACAAAGTCCACACATGAAAGCACAACCCATCCCACATAGGAATGAATTCAATCACATCGATGATAATGATTGAAGATCAAGACTCAATTCCCACAGGTATACTAATCACGAAGAGCGGTGGAGATGATAGATGTAGCCTCTGAATCATCTCCCCTGCTGAACCCACGTAGGATCCAAGTACAGATGTCATCGATGCCGAACCCATGTAGGATCCAAGTACAATAATCATCGCTGTCGAACCCAAGTAGGATCCAAGTACAATCATCATCACTACCAAACCCACGTACGATCCATGTATAGTCGTCCTTATTGCCGAACCCACGTAGGATCCAAGTACAGTCGTCATCAGCATCGCAGTCGCAGCCAGCTCTAGGGTTCTCGCACATAGCCTGCTCGATTCAGGGAGGGTCCACTCCACGAGCCAAGAGGGTCGATACATCAAATGTCCCAATTTCCAGAGTTGATGTATCCCAATGTTCTATCTCGTCAATAGGAACTCAACGTGACCGACAGCACGTCAGTCAGATGCCCGGTCTGAGAGATATTGGCTTTTCCGTTCCAGGGGCCCAGTTAGAAATACACTAATTTTATCCCAACCTATATCCAAATCTATCCAAAACTCACATAGAGTATCGAAAAATAACCATCTCGTCGAAAGGGTCCTAGTGCTACAGACGGCATGTCGATTGGACGCGCGGTCTTTCATTTATTATCGTTTAAGTGGTTAACAAGCCCGACCCGTTTAGCCTAGTGGGCCGACGTGTCAGGTTAATGTAGTTTGATGGGTCCATCCCAGCAGGGGTGTCAGACCGGTTCAAAGGAATACATAACTCGGCCCGACTGGGTGCGGCCCGGCCAAAAGTGGCGTGGCCCGATTGCGTGCGCGGCCTGGCTGGCTCAGACGAAGCCCGAGCGGGTTCTAAGGGGGGGCACGGTTGTCTGCACCGGTGGCGCCTAGCGGCGCCACCCTTTCCCTAACCGGACAGACTTCTGCACATGCGTCCTGCATGGGCCGGCCGAATGTCTTCTAGTGCGGTGCCCTCCTGGCGCTGCGGACCAGCTCCGCCTGGCCGGCTGACGGGCCGTCCGGTTCTTCCACTGAAGCGACCCGCGATGCGGGCTGTAGTTATTCCCACAAAGCCTGCGTGACAGCACTGGATTTCTTCGCCATGTTTCCAGCACAGCGTGACGACACCATTCATTCTCTACCTCCGGTTTCCAATTCCAAAAATATCAAGAAAAATGGAGGGTTTCCAGGCCGTTTTTGTTCATCATTTGCCCTCCGCATTTAGCAGTAACAATCAGACAATGATGTGCAAGGTTTCACGAAGCACAACGAATAAATTTTTTCAAATAAAATTGGGAAAATTCACCCTACCTTGAAATGAAGTTCACAGTTTTTATGCGTCGTCGATGACAGCGTCGTTTCTGTTGTCGTCGGTGTGCACCCGAGGAAGTGATGTCTCCTCTTTTATCAATGAGATAAGAATAAAACACGAGTCTTCGTTGGTGAGTTCCGGCATCAGTGTCTCCTCCCTTGTCGTGGAGGAAGAAGAGGACAGAGGAACCGGGTTCTCTAAGTCAATGTTCTTCGTCGGAGAGTTTGAGTTCTTCAATAAAGGAGATGAACCGTTCTTCGAAAATCAAGAGCTCTCTGCAATTTCATCCCCACACAACAATTGCCAACAAAAATAAATTAAGGTTTATCCTTATTTTATTTAATCTTTACAAGCATCCAAAATTTAAATTTCAAACACTAAATTAATTAATTGAAGTGGTTCAATTAATTTATTAATGTGTGTTGGCAATAGTTAAGAGGGAGAGAGAGAGGAAGTGGAAAGGTTTCACAAGTTATGAGGAGTTTACAAATTTAGGAGGGGGGTTTAAGAAGTTTAGGGAAAATGAAAGGTTGGAGCTCTTGTGGGCCCCACCTCACTAATATCCTTACACAGGTAGTTAGGTGCTTGTGGGTCCCACCCCAACTCCCCCATGTAGGATATAACCACCCTTGATATAAAATAAATATTTTTCCACAATTTTTTTACTCACTTCTTATTTAATCAACAAATTTTAACTCCTTATCCCGTGAAAACCCAAATGTGGTAATGGTCCCCTTAAGAAATTACCAGCATTGAGAGTTCATCTGTGCCCTCAGATTTCATCTCCATGCATCGGTTGAAAAGATTGAAAATCTCACTCGTTCGTTTACTGAACATACCCAATCATAACTTCAGAAATTGATTCCGGGCACACCGGGCCTTAGAATCAAGTTCCGTTAGTAGCCACATTTTCTTAAAATTTCAAAGCAATTATGAAAATATTTTCCTTGGAATTTACGGGACTTTACAAGGGTGAAGATGGAGGAATGGAGAGGAAATCCCTAATGGGTTCTTAAAATCCCGAGGTGGCAATTTTGTAATTTTTACCAACTTTAAGAGGCCGCACAGTTTAAAAATCTGTGTGAAAACCATGTAGATGCTACTGTCTGGAGGAGGTAGTTTGCATGGTTTTCCCTGGTGGTGCGTAGGCCGGCACCCTGGCTTGTCTTGCCCAGCTTCCCTTTCTTTCACGTCTCGTGCCCCCAAAACACCCCCAAGACCTCTCATACTTTTGGAAGACATCCATTGAATCCTGAAACAAGGTATTCAACCCAAAAATAACAAAATATAACCCTTCCAAAAATCTGGGATCTTACCACCTCCCAACCTTATAATGGCTCGTCCTCGTGCCGAGTTTCCAAACATCATTGATCCACCAAAAAGAAGAGTTTGGGTCATTGTGCCTGCATATCTGTTTCCTGCTCCCAAGATTCTTCCTGAACTTTCCCATTCTTGAATAGTACTCACATTAATGGCACAACCTTTCCTTGCAAGACCTTTTCACTACGATCCACCACATGAACCGGATGCTCCTCAAAAGACGCATCATCCTCAAGCTCCACATACTCAACATCAACCATGTGAGATGGGTCAGGGTGATGCCATCGAAGCTGCGACACATGAAACACATCATGCATCCCACCATACCGTTGTGGATGATCCAATTGGTAAGCTACTAGTCTGATCCTCTCCACAATCTCAAAAAGTCCCACATACCTGGGTGCCAACTTACCCTTCGTCTGAATCCAACGGTGACCCAACCTTGGCGACACCCGAATGAACACTTTATCACCCATCACAAACTCAAGAGGTCTACACCTCTAATCTTCATACAAATTCTGCCTACTCTGAGCCATAGCCATCCACTTTCTAATCAACATAAATCTCTCTGCTCATGCACAATACTTAGCCCCTACAACTCAGATTCATCGGCCTCTGGTCAACAGAAAAGAGATCTACCAGGCCTCCCGTAGAGTGTCTCAAACGGTGCCATCTAAATCTTAGCCTAAAAAATGTTGTTTTAGGAAAACTCTACTAACAATAGGTGCCTTTCCCAAGAACAACCAAAGTCCAAGACACAAGCTCTTAAACATGACTTCCAACACTTGGATCATACGCTCCGACTACCCGTCTGTCTGCTGGTGGAAAGCCATACTCAAAAACACCTGCGTACCAAGAACCGTCTACAACCCCTGCCCGAAATACGATGTGAAACACGGATCTCGGTCCGAAACTATGGTCTGCGGTACACCATGTAACTACACTATTTCCCAAACCTGCAGTTCACCCAAATGGTCGATTGTAAAGGTCCCTTGAATGGGTATGAAATGAGGCACTTTCGTTAACCGATCCACAACCACCTAGATTGCATCATTCTTTAGTGACATTCTTGGAAGACCCACGAAAAAATACGTTGTTACATAATCCCACTTCCATTCCCGAATGGGAAATGGATGCAAAAAACCACCTGGGTGTTGATGCGCGGCCTTCACCTGCTGACAGGTAAGACACCGTGCCACAAATCCCACAACTTCCTTTTTCATTCCAGGCCACCAAATCTGTCTTCGGAGATCATGGTACATCTTGGTCAAACCAGGATGCACTACCCACTTTGATGCATTGAATTAACAAATCAACTCTTCCCGCACACACTCTGTCACAAACACAAGGTCACAAACACGAACAACACATTCCACGCCGACGGCCCAGCCAGAGGGTAGCTCCCCACCTTTATGATTTTCCTTAATGATCAAACACTCAGGATCATCAAGGTGAGCTTCCTTAACACGACTCAAAAGAGTCAACTCCATCGTTAAGGAAGCAAGAGTGACCTGAACACTCTCCTCATCCACCTCTAGGTGCATCTCTGCAAACAAAGTCATCACCTACCACTCGGTGCTGGACTCCTGAACTGCCTGATTCTGAACCTTCCTACTTAGAGCATCAACAACATTGTTCCCCTTTCCTGGCGTGTACACCAACTTGAAGTCAACAAACTGGAGATATTAAACCCATCTTCGTTGCCGAAGATTCAAATCTCATTGTGAGATGATTTACTTTAAACTCTTATTGTCAGTAAACAAAGTAAATCGTTCCCCCAATAGATAGTGTCTCCAACTCTTAAAGGTGTACACCACTACAGCCAACTCAAGGTCATGAGTGGGATAGTTCCTCTCATGGGGTCTCAACTGCCTTTACACATAAGCCACAACCTGCTCGTCCTACATCAACACAACCCCATGTCCGACTCCGGACGCATCAAAAAACCCAATGTACTTCTTACCCGTCTCAGGTAAGATCATGATAGGTGCGGTCATCAACCACTTATTCAACTCTGGGAAGGCATCCTTATAAGCCTCAGACCACTCGAACCTAATTTCATTCTTGTTCAAGCCCTACAGTGGTGCTTCCAAGAAAAATAAATCCTGAATGAACCTTTAGTAATACCTGGCCAAACCCAGAAAACTATGAACATCCAAAACACTCCTGGGCTGCTCGCATGATACAACTTCCTGCACTTTCTCAGGATCCACTATCACACATGCCTCTGAGATGATGTGACCCAGAAAATGTACCTCACCTATCCAGAATTGAAACTTTGATAGCTTTTCGTATAGCCGATGATCTATTAGAATCCACATGACGATGTCAAGATGTTGGGCATGGTCGTCATGAGTTTTTGAGTACACTAAGAAATATTCAAGAAATAAAATATCAAACTGATCTAGATAGGGATTATATAATCGGTTCATCAAATCCATAAACATAGTCGTTTCATTATTCAAGCATGAAAGGCATTACCAAAAACTCAAACAAACCGTACAGACTCCAGAAAGTTGTCTGTGGTATGTCTGAAGACTTCACCCTCATCTAGTGATAACCTGACCGCAGATCAATCTTAGAAAACACTGATCCACCCCTAAACTAATCAAATAGATCATCAATTCGAGTAAGAGGGTACCAATATTTCACCGTCATCTGATTCAATATTCGATAGTCAACACATAGACTCAACATCCCATTGACATTCTTTGAAACAAGAATGGGAGAACCCCATGGAGACGTACTAGGACGGATAAACCCCTTAAACTTCAACTCCTCAACATGAAACATCAGTTACTGTAGTTCTGGTGGTGCCATTCAGTATGGTGGAATAGAAACTGGCTCTGCTCCCAACAACAACTCGATCGTGAGCTCGACATCCCTCTCATGTGGTAACCCCAATAAATCCTCGGGAATCACATCCTAGAACCGATCCACCATGGGATGAAAAGTTGATTGTTCCCCTCCCGGATCATAATCAAACATGATACATGCCACTTGAGCCATGAGTCCACTCGTTTGTTAAAAAACCGGCCCCGCACGCCCTGCTTGAATATCCCATTCACCACAATGGACATAAGCATGACCCTTAAGAGACCTGAACGATACTCTGCGATGATAACAGTCTATATATGCCCAATACAACACCAACCAATCCATTCACAAGATTAGGTCAAACCCTGACATCTCGAGAAAGATCAAGTCCCACAAAAAACAATACCCACCAATATCCAAGGCACATCCCTTGCACTACTTGATATCTTCAACCCGAATCCCCAACAGGGTGTCAATTGACATAACTCCACACACCCCCTCTACAGGTATAACCAGCACTACCCCAAGGTGAGTATAAAAAAAGGATTGTGTGGAACCTGTGTCAAACAATGTGCTAGAAAACGTAGAAGCTACAAGGATCGTTCCCCGAACAATTGACGGTCTGACATCATCATCACCCAGTGCAAGGTGAACAACCTGAAGCTGACCGTCCCCTCTACTCTGGGCTCCAGCTTGACCACCCTATGACGCACTACCCTGCTAGCATGAGATAGCTTTCCCTTGAGTTCCATGTCCACCGACCCTGCCAGTAAGACCAATGGAGCTCTAACTTCCTTCCTGATACGGGGAAACTGATCCCCTTCCCGTTCCTGGTACCTACTATTCATCATCATGTTCACCTTTCTACTGAGGGTTCTTGCAGAACCATTGCACATTCCCCATCTTTCCACACGAACGACACTCAGATGGAGGTCAAGGACACTGACCCTGCATATGCCCTGGCCTACCGCACTGATAATAGAAAACCTAGTTCACACTCTGAGAGGATGACCCTCCCGTCTGAACACCATGCTAGAAACATTCCAAACAGTGCTTCAGACCTTTGGAAGATGCACCACTTATCCGCCAAGCTGGCACAAGAACCTCATCATCCGAGGCTCCCTTCAGGTTCCCTTCAGAGGTGAGTTCCTGATCCATCACTTTTCCAACCCTCTTCATGCGGAAGATATTTACTTGAGACCTGATCTCATGTCTCATCCCATCTTGGAAATCCTTCGCTACTGATGCCTCATCCCCTGCTAACAGTGGGAAAAAGCATCGCAAATCAGTGAAGCGACTAGCATAGTCCATTACTGATAGTGATCCCTAAGTCAGGCTCATAAACTATGTAGCCCGCTCCTGCCTCAAAGTCTCTAGGTATAAATGCTCCAGAAACTTCTCCTGGAAAACCTTCCACGACATCCACTCAACCTGCTCAGTCCAGCCTAAATGTCCCACCAATGCCTTACCTAGCCCCACAACATATAAATAGCCAACCTTACTCGCTTTTCAACAAGGGTCTCTAGATGATCCAGTATTGTCTAGAGAGACTCCAACCAGAACTCCGCTGCCTCTGGCCCACCCTATCCGGTGATGATCAGAGGGTGTTGCAGCTGAAACTTCCTAGTCATCTCAAACATACTCGGTGCAACCCGCCCTGGGTCTCGATCCATCATCTGCATAAGGTGAGCCAATTTCTCCCAAAACTGGTCTTCTCTACCTTCATTGATCACCACATTTTCATTCTCCACTACTGGAGGAGTGTTCTCAGCAACATCCTCGTGTTGAACAACTGGTAATTGACGTTGTGGTGGCATTTCTCTACATTTCCAAGCACGAGATTCATCACGCATACCATAAAACATTCATGACTTCATCAAAAATATCTTTACTAGCTACAACAACCCATTTTCATATACTAATTCAACAACATTAACACTTCAAATTCACCATCCCTACCACGGGCCATGGTCTATGTAGGGTAAAAAATCATGCAGTACCACCAAACTCACACAACAGTTTACAAAAATACTTTCCACTTCATTTCAAACCCTTATATTTTATTAAACATCAATTAACCAGTTGTTTTATTTCATTCTTCTCATTATTTCTTGGTTTCATGAAATGCATGATTCCCCCTACTTTCATGCCTCACACACCCACCCTATGCGTGTGCATAACACAATGCATGTCACCTATCTCCCTAGGTTCCTACAATGATGCATGTATTCAAATCCTCAAGTCATTAAGGCCACGAGCCAAATATCATAAAAAATAACATTAAATCACATGTGCATCACCCAATGGTGAAATATCATCAACTATAACAACACACAACCAAGAAAACCATTTCCCACCTAGGGTGACTTGGGATTCCCCCATACATGGGTTAGAAACTCACATGCACAAGCTCGTTTACCAAGTCCCGACACACATTAACCATTGGAAACCTATCCCAAATAAAAATACCTCAGATAAGGAGAAGAAATAACTCCTCTGATACCACTTTGTAATGTCCCTGACCCAGAAGCCACAAAACTGGTGCTCCGAGCCGGGTGGTTACATGACCTTAAGCACGCCTCCTCATACGCCAAAGGCTGCCGACTAGCAGCGAGAGTCTTTGTGGTCAAGTGGGGAGACTATACCACCATTTTATCAGAGTAAGCCACAACAGAAATAAACCAATAGAGGAAAAAATAATCAATAAACAATGAACATTTATAACATCCATTTCTAACAATAAATATGCCAGGTCCTACTACAGGTGGAAAAGTGAACAAAATCCCAAAATATACTCCACAGCCAAAAAACCCCAAAATGGTCCCGACTCCAAGTCGGGATCCTCCACCAAGTGATACCTAGGTCCACTAAACTATATAGAAAATACCCTTTCCCTTCTCCTGACTTGCAAACATGAAGTCTTCTTGGGTACCCAATGGCGGCCTGAGCTAGGTGTGAGTGCAACTCAGTTGGCCACCACCAAGGGTGTCTACAAAATATCCAGTAGGAACATGTAGTTCATGAAAAGTGAATATTAATGATAATTACCAAGTAATTATTTAAGGTACCATTAACCACTTCAGAGCCAAAGCCATTGCCACTTCCATTACCATTCATTTCACACAAAATATCATCACTTACAATTTCATCACATTTCCATGGGTTAATCACTTTTAATATGTCACATGGGTCTAAGGCCAAAAATCACATGCAATAGGGTAAACACATCATTTTCCTATCTCACTAGTACTACCCCCTCATGGAAACTTTATCCTCACCTCGAATCCTCAGTCCGAGTGGATGCAACCATATCCTCACCTCGAAGCCTCATTCTGGGTGGATGTAACCATTAGAAGAATAGATCGTCAGTCCCCCTTCCTAACCCGTGCATTTAGGGTGGAGTTCAGAGCATCAATCTTCACTAAACCCGTAGGCATAGATTTTAATGTCATACCCCACTCTACCAAGCCAAGTGCACATGCTTATATATAAAATTAACCATCAACCCACCATACCATTTCCATTTCAAAAACACTATTCACAACAGACCACATGGTAATTTACATCACGCCTTAACACATTAACATATTACCATTTCACATCATTTATCCATTCACCCAATTCCCATGCATTATGCCTATCTCACTAAGCATTCAACACTAGAACCATAACCTATCATGTTATGGTCTTTAACAAGTCTACCCATTAACCAATTTAACCCGTTCTTCATTTCCATGAATCAACCATTCATCCCATTCCAAATAAACCTTAGGTTATTTCCATGTATAGGTGTATCAACTAAATTCTATTCCAAGTTCAACCAATCATGCCTACATATTCGTCAAGTGCTCTACCATTTATTACAACAAGGTCACGTGTTTAATAACAATCCCAATGCCCAGGAAAACCGGCACATCCCATGGATGGACCTTATTAGGTCAAGTCATTCTCAACGCATCCCATGGGTATCTTGAGAGTTCCTATTTACCCTTTTTAATCATCATTTATACCAATACACATCTCAGTTGATCAAGGCTCACCAAATCAGACCATTATCAAAGCCACACATGAATAAATCCACCATAAACAATGGGATAATGTTTGTAGACCACCTACCTCGAAATTTCAGTTTCACACACACTCAATCGAGTCCTTAGACCTCGATCCGACCAGCCTATGGAGCTTAAACCTAGAACTCACCCAAAAGATAGGGTTTTAGAGCTTCAAAACAAGAGGAAGAGAAGATACAAACCCTAAACCAAAAAGAGAAGCAAGGATGGGATTATCCATACCCAGTGCTTCGATCCACAACCAAGGGAACCAAAAACTCCTTATAAATGAGGGAGATCAACCAATTGGAGCTCTTGGTCTATTTGGTTCATTCCTAGGGTGAAGAGGGAGGAATGGAGAGGAAATCCCGAGTGGGTTCTTAAAATCCCAAGGTGGCAATTTTGTAATTTTTCCCAACTTTAAGAGGCCGCATAGTTTGGCTGCACAGTTTGAAAAACATGTGCGCATACTGGGTGCATGCTACTGTCTTGAGGAGGAGGGTTTCACGGTTTACCTGGGAAGGCCGCACGGTTTTCCCTGGCTGTGCGTAGGCCATGCGCCCTTGATTGTCTTGCCCAGCTTCCCTTTCTTTCGTGCCCTGAGCCCTCAAAACACCCCAAGACCTCTCATACTTTCAGAAGACATCCCATGAAGCCCAAAACAATGGATTCAACCCAAACATAATGAAAACAAACCCTTCCAAAAACTGAGAACATAAAAAAAATTACTATTTCTGTAGTAAAAATAATTTACAAAGTAACAAATAAAAAAATAAAGGTATATTAATTATTATATAAAACAGTAATGTACATAATCTCCATTCTAGGGTCTTTTTACACATATTTTTATTACAGCATCATACACAATAAGAGTAAGGTGTGTGATGGTGCAGTTTTCATGGTGTTGTTCGGTGAACTTGGTTTTGGCCGTGATCATGATGAGCTCAAACATCTCCCGTTAATGGTTTCACTTAGGCCTAAGTTGTTGTATTTCAGCCTAGTCTTACTCTAAAGATAATATAACAAATTATATCACCCTTGAAATCTTTTATAAATGGGCTTCATAGGGTACAATTCAACTAGTTAATGTTATAACTTTCTATTTCTATTACAAGAGGTTTTTTTAAACCCCTAAATTTATATTTGTCATGCAATCAATGTTAAATGGATACATAATCATTAGTAATAATACTTAGTAGTCATTTAAATCAAATAGGATATAATAAAACAAAAGGAGTGCATGTGTTTTATATGTCCATAAGACATTAAAATAAAAAGAATTTTATTCATAAATTTTTGTGTTGTTACAACATCCCCCCTTTAAAAAAATTCCATTGAAATTTCTTTTTACCACACTTAAGAAGATGAGGGTAACTCTACCTCATAACTTCTTCCAGTTCCCATGTTGTTTCTTCAAAGGTGTTATTTGTCCACAACACATTGACAAAGGGAATTGTCTTATTTTTTATAAATTTTTCCATATGATCTATGATATTCACAAGAGTCTCTTTACTGGTGAGGTCATTCTCCAATGGTACCACCTCTGGATTGAGTACATGTTATCAGTCTTGTATGTACTTCATTAAGAGAGATACATGGAACATATCATGTATGAGAGAAAGGTTTGGTGGAAGTGGTAGTTGATATACCACTTCTCTGATGTGATCAAGGATTTCAAAATGGAATATGTACCTTTTAATATGTTTTCCCTTCTTCCCAAATATCTACACTACCTTCCTTGGAGATATGTAGAAGAATACCATGTCTAAAAAATAAAAATATTAGTCTCATTGACGGTTATCAGCATATCTCTTTTGTCAACTCTTAGCAGTTTTAATGTGATACTATATAGTCATAAACATCTCCACCATTTTTCAACCATTTCTAGATGTATAAGTTTTAATTCACTAGCTTCATCCCAACATGCTAGTGTTCTAGACCTCTTCCCATAATGGACTTCATAAGGAGCCATTCTGGTTACTTAAGTGGAATCTATTGTTGTAAGAGAACTCAACCAGAGGAAGTTGTTGATTCTATCCTATTTTGATGTCCATTGAGCATACTCTAAGCATGTATTGAAGTTTTTGGATAGTTCTCTTAGATTGACCATCGGTTTGAGGATGATAAGCCTTACTGAAGTTCAGATCTGTATTAAGGGCTTTTATGAGACACTTTTAGAATATTTAGGTTAATATTGGATCTCAATTGGTTACAATCGACAGTGGTACACCATGTAGCCTTAGAACTTCTCTTATGTATATGTTTTCTAGTTGTTCCAATGATAAATCCTTTATAATTGCAATGAAGTGTGCAATATTTTTAGGAAGATTAAAAATAGCGTAATTAGCATTGTTTCCTTCGGATGTCTTTGGATGTCTGGTGAAATATTTCATGGTGATGTTCTACCATTTCAATATTTGTATGGGTAATCGCTGCATCAACCCCTTAAATTTCTTCCACATAACCTACACATGATGAAATACCATGAATGTGCATGTATATTTCACAATCTCCTTCTTCATGTTATCCCAAAAATATTTCTCCTAGTGATCTTCATACATCTTCATGTTTCCTAAGTGAATAAAAAAAATTGACCTTTTTTCATCATACAAAAGTTCTTTCTTTAACTCTTGATTTGATAGAACACAAAGTCTTGACCCAAATCTCACAATTCCTTCATCATTTACATTGAACTCCAAGGATTTCCATTTTTTAATAGTTTCTACTTCCTTCTGAATTCCCAAATTATCTGTTTTATCATCCTTTATCTTTTAAAAAAGAGACGGTTGAGAAATCATTTGTGAAACGATTAATGATTTTCCATTTTTATATGATTACCAAGTCCATCTTCGTCAATTCTAAGAATATTGGATCCTTTATTGTTCTCATCAATGATAGATTCAGTGGGTCCTTTCTACTAAGAGTATCTTCCACCTTGTTCACATTCCCATGATGTTAATTGATTGAGTAGTCGTAATCATTGATTAGATCTAACAATTTTCATTGGCATGTGTTCATCCCTATCTCTGTGAATATATATTTTCCTTTTTTGTGATCTATAAATATTCCAAAAATTTCCCAAAGAGATAAGGCTACCAGATGTTCTACATAGAGATTGCAGCTCTCAACTCTAAATCATGTGTCGGATTTATTTCCTCATTAATTTTCAACTACCTTGAGGTATAGGTGAGGTCTTTTTCATTATACAACAACACATAGCCCACACTTGTTTTTAAAGAATATCTAAAGATTAAAAAATCACACCACTTGAGGGTAGTGTGAACAAGGGGGTTGTGATAAGCCTTTTAATCATCTCAGTAAACCCCTCTTCATATTCATCACTCCATGAAAACTTTACTCCCTTTCGAGTTATATTGGTAAGAGGGTTTGGTGATCATGAGAAATTTCTCACAAATCATTGATAATATCTAGAAAACCCCACAATGCTATGGATATCCATCACAGATTTCGGCCTTGGACATCCCTCAATTGATTTTTTTGAAGGATCTATAGATATCACTGGGATTGTTATGATATGACCCAATAATGAGACATCCTTCAATAAGAACTCATAGTTATTGTACATGTCATAGAGCAAATCCTTTGGCAAGGTCTCTAGTACAGTGATTTGATGCTAATCATGCTCCTCCATGATTTTAGGGTATATTAGAATATCATATATAAATGATACCATTGTTTCATTGATGAAATATTTAAAGAATCTATTCATCACACCCGTGAAGATTTTTAGAGCATTAGTGAACCCGAAAGGCATTATAATGACTTTATAGAGACTGTACCTTTTACTAAAAGCGGTTTTAGGGATATCCTCCTTCTTCACCCTTAAATGGAAATATCCCTACTGTAGATCACCCTTGGAGAAGTATTGTGCTCTACGTAACTGATCAAACAAGTCATCAATTCATATAAAAGGATACTTGTTCTTTATCATGATTTTGATGAGATCTTGATAATCGATGCAAAGAAGCATTGAACAATCCTTATTCATGATGAAGATGACTAGTAAGCCCAACGGTGAAACACTTGGGTGTATAAACCCTTTAACCAGATTCATCTATAGTTGTTTCTTTAGCACCTCAAGCTTCACAATAGCCATTCTATATGAAGTATTTGATATTGGAAATGACCTTGTTATAAGATCAATCATGAAATAAACATATCTTCTAAGAGGAAAGACCAAGAAATTACTCGGTAAACACATCTGCGAATTCCCATACAGTATGCATGTCTTCAGGGATGGTTCCTTCCATAGAATTAATCATTTAGGAAAGATACACATTATCATAGGGAAGTAAAATCCATGCTTTAGGTGATGGTTCTAAATAAGATCCACCCACCTCCTTAAACTGGTACAGAATGGGGGGGGGGTTGTTAATTCAATATATTGAGAGTGATTTTCCTCTCATGACAATTTATGTTGGACCTATATAGTTAATGCCAATCCATGATATGAAATGAATAAAATTACACCAAATTAAGTATGATGTGGTTTTATGGGAATTTCAATCATGAAATTGTGACAGGGGATGAGTTATATTCATGGGATTCTATAATTATCCTATTTTCCGTTATCACTAAAATCTTTACGTAAATGATTTGTTCTGGTGTTTGGGTTTTTCTACTACTCTTTCAGCATATAAAATAATGTATAAAACTAGAATAAAAAATTACACTATCTATTTGTGAATGAATAAACCATTGTACCTATCACCACGTTGTTGTTGGGATTCACATTATTGGTAGTGATGGAAAAATGATTGCCCTTACATCCTTGGGGGTTGTTGTTTGCCTCAAAAAACCCTTGGCTTAGGGAGCAGGTTTACAAAGTGCCCTGGTTATTTGCAGTTGTTTCAATGGAAAATGCATTGAGGATGGAATAGAGCATTCATTTCCTCTATCATAGTAGATGGTTATTCTTGTCGGCAATCACTGTTTTAGTTCCCTTCATTCTCACACCTAAATCATTTCCTTTTCCCCTTAAAAATATTTTGAGGGTTCTTCTTTCCTCACCATTGGTAAGTGTGGTCCTAGAATTTCTTATAAACATTGGATTTATACATCAGAACACAAGATTAAATATATTCTTCCCTCTCTTTATCCCCATGATACCATAGAGATTCGTAGATCTCCATCTAAACATTGAGTGCACATCAGACAATATCCTCATAGTTTTCAATGTCTAGGATCGCCATGGGTTTCTGTAGGCTAGATTTCAGACCACTAATGAAGAAGTCAACCATGAATTCGGGGGTAACAAAAAAAATGCATATTATCAAGGTATGGTGATGATTCCCTCATGCACACCAAAATATTTTTCATCTTTTGCTTGAGTGCAAGGAAATCTCTTTCTATATTAATAAGAAGGGTTCAAGGATAATATTAATCGAAAAACGTTTTCCAGAAATCCTTCCAACCCATAGCCTCAATCTCTTCCCCAGGTTTTATATTTTGGATCAATGAACGCCATTGATCAACATAACCCTCAATATGATAAGAAGACAGAAGAAACGTATTTTTATACAACAATAAAGGATTGATAATATCTTCTCAATGGAGTTGATCAGTTTTTTGGAGATTAAGGGATCAGATGATCCATTGAATGTATGAATCCTTTGTCTCATGAAGCTCTTGATTGTGGCTTGTTATTTCTTTGTGGGGGGTGTAAATTTATATTGACATATGGTTCTATTCAAAAATGAGTTAACTGAGAGAGTACTATGAAACATTTTCCAATTCCCACTCCCATCAAATTGGGTATCTCTTATTATAGTTATTACATTGATCATCGCATCAGCTATTAGCCCAAGTCCTCATATTATAGGTCATTGGATATAATAAAAATAGTATTAGGGTTATGTATTATAAACTATAAAATACAAAAAGATTATTCCACTGAAAATAGGGTTAACTTCTAAATAACATTTATTTTCATAACATATGAATTTTTTGGCTTCAATATAAGTTATCCATGATCTATTTACAAATGTATATTTTTTAGATATTTTTTTTGTTCACATAAAAATGGTCCATACTTAGGTTATGAATTTACAAAATCATATCCCATGGGTGTGTCGACCCAAAAGTGCAACAATGGCAATTGTCATGCACCTGTTCCTGTTTGAGTCTAGCTGAAATTGGTATTTCCAGGTTTTAACCCTTGACAAATCTTATCCAAAGCCACCTCTACTTGTTTCTATCCAGACAAGGATGTGTTTTATTTTAAATCCACATACTCTATAATCACCAAAATTTTTAGATGTTTTTGGTATACGTATTATTATCCCTATGGATTTCACTAGCTTTTAATAATCAACATTCCAAAAATAATAAAACTTTTCCTTCAATACCAGCTATAACAACCCATCTCACTATTAAACATTTAAACATGTTGAATTACATAAAATTTCACTTAATATAACTCATAATATTGAGAGGTATAGTGTATTTGGATCATAGAAAATTTATATGACACTTAATACATAACATACACCAACTTTATTGAAATATTTATTTACATGACTACAACATTCTTTGTATATAGTATTTCATGGGATAACCTGGGGCCATACATTAAAAAAGGGTGATCTACAAATCCCAATAAGGGATTAAACCAGGAATGGAATAACTAATAAATTAAATGTTAGTAAATAGGCATATAAATGGAGAACAAGAGAAACATTAACATAATGGCATGCTATAGCATGATTATCATAACATCGGTGAGTGGGATCAACTTAAAACACTGCATCATTAACCTAAAAGAATAAGGTATCCCCATTTACCAAACTGATGGGAAAAATATTATAAATGAATCAGGTAAACCCATGTCACAAAATGACATATCATGGTGCTAAACATTACCCAATGCATTAGAGCACTTAGTGTGGGCACCCTTCTTAAACATTTCTATCTCATGCTTAAGTGTGCCACATAGATCATATAACATGGATTCATTCAACATAATAATTTATTCCATGATCATTGAATGATGAATACATTCATGTAAATCCAATTTCAATAACTATATGTTCATAAAGGTTAATACCCTTGGTAGAGTAATAGGTATGGTATTCACTATATGATGATTTTGGAATGGAAAAGCATGGTGCAATTTCAGCAGCATAATCACGTCATGTGGAAATTCATAAAATGGGTAGATGAGGGAGAAAGGGGTATCTCAAAATTTTTACATGAAATAAGTAGTTATGGGATAATGGAAAATAATTTCCCAACATATGAAATGTAATTTACAATGCATAATAAAAATTAAGTTCTTGAAATTGAAATTAGATGAGATAAATCCCTTATGGTATTTCTGAATAGTAACGACGTAGGTAAGTGTCTAAATGGGGAATGATAAATGATATATCATTAAAAAAATTAAATAGAAACAAGGGAATTAATTATGTATGGATAAAAATATAAAAAATTGTAATTAAAAATACTAATTTCAAACAATTTTCTTGAATTTGAAGGAAGAGAGAATGGTGAGGATCCATTACGAAAATTCGGCTTGATAACAGATGTACACAAGGGTTCATAAGAGGGATAAATGAGTTTTAAAGTGGATAACATCATGTATTAATCAAATTAGAAGTAATTATAATCATTAATAACATATCAAAACATATTAAAAAATATTAAAAGATATAACATGAAAAGAATGCCTGATAAAAAAGGAGAGTGTAAGATCCTTTACTTGGATATGTGATCCCAAAAAGCTTGGTAGGGGCTTCTAGGGATCTTAGAGGCACCTTGAGAGGACTCTAGATAGTGTATATCATGGTTAGGATGAGAATTAATTAATTTGAGTGAAGTTTAATGTGTGATTTGGTGCTTTTATGTAGGAAATGTGGGGGAATTCTTTATTATTTAGGTTTTGGATACTACACACTAAAATATTCAAAACGACAAACCCATCTATTGTTTTTCGCATAGTTTTTGGACTTGTATAGTTGGAAAAATTATTTTTCAAGTCCTTGGGCCTATGAAAATAAAATATAATCCTTGATTATGTTTAGGTGAGTCACAAACTAAAGGAAATGACTTTAAAATATTTCATTATTTTATTTGTCTTGGAGTATTCACTAAGGATTTATAAAATAAATCAAATAAACCCAAAATTAAATTATTTTATATTAACAAATATATGTGGCTGAATATACCCTTTATATTATGTTATCAAATAACTATTTTGACATTATGATGTCATAAAACACATTATATATTTATATGGTATTTAATTTTTACCCAAAAATCATTCTGTCTGAGAAAATTATGAAAGATTCAACATTGGATAATTTAAATGTCATGAATCCAAAAGTAAAATTCATTTAACCAATTTTTTTTAAATATTTTAATTTTCACTTTTAAAATAATAACCAAAATTTATTGAAAATTGATGTGTTTGGAAAAAAATTGTTTTCAAACCTTATTAAAAAGTACAATTGATATCATAAATTTTTTACAATTTTTTATATTTAATAAAATTAATTTAATAAAAATATTTCATAAAAATATTATTTAATTTTAACATTTATTAATTAGAAAAAATATATATCTTAATTGAATATTAATATTAACCAAAAATACTATTTATCCTTTACAAATAATTTTCAAAGTAACAATAATAAAATGAATTTATATTTATTGTTCTATACAAAATAATGTACATAAGAATAATTCTAGGGTCTTGTTAAATATCCATTTATTAAACCATCATACACCCTAAGAGTAAGTTGTTTGACGGTGGGGCTTTCATGGGGCCATTTGGTGAGTATGGTTTGCACTATGATATTGATGAACTTTTACTTCTCCCATAAATGGTTTTGCTCATACTTATGTTGTTGGATTTTATCTTGGGTTTGGTCTAGGGAAATGTCTATAAATGATATCTCCCTTAGAACCTTTGATAAATAGGATTCATAGGGTACAATCATAATAGTTGAGGCCATCACTTCTTTTATCTGTTCCAAAAGGATTTGTTAAACCCTATATTTATACTAAACTTGTGATCACTATTCAATGGTTACATTATCAATGGTAATGATAATTAACTGTCATTTAAATTAAATTTCATATAATAAAAAATGACTGAACGTGTTTTAAATATCCATAAGACATTACACGAATTGTAATTTTATTCCTAAATGTCCATGTCATTGCATAGACGTCGCCTGATTCACCTTTTCTAAATATTCTCTTGATATCAACTTATGTTTTATATCAATAACAAACCTGTTCTTTTCAAATTTATCAAAACTCCATTATCTCATCAACGAAAAAAAATCCAAATTTAAAAACAAATATATGATATAAAATTCCAACAGCATCTTAATCTAATCAACTTCAGTTGTGAGGTTACTTAATTAATCATCTTATATTCAAAACTTACATGCCAATCATGTTCATATTTCTTTTACATTTTCAACACAAAAACAATAATTTAACATGAAATTGAATTCATATTTGATGGAGCGTCTGATGGTCAAACTAATGGTTCATCGATTTAAAAAAATTCCATTTATTCAAAACGTCATTAAAATCATACTTTCCTTATTTTATGAACCTCCATGTTTGGTACTCATTGTTTTCAAATATATGCATCTAGAAAACCTACGAATGTAGAACGATGACATCTACATTTAATCAAAAGCCAAAAACATGATATTTATCATGATGTTGTGAACATGAGATCAAAAAAGAATCTTATGAACTATGTTAAAAGTTTATATAAAATTCCCATTAACAAAAATAAAATAACATTATTTCAATAAATTATGACTTCCTTTATTTTAAGTACTTCTGACTTAGATACATCTTATTCCAATATAATTCATCTACATAAAACAATGATTTTTCCACATTTTAACATCTCAGTTAGATTTGGTACCTCTAATCACCATATTTTCAAAACACACCCTTTATCTAAATTCTTAGTACCTTCTCAAATAAACATGTTATAGATATTCAAAAATAAAAATTTCACATGGTTTTCAAAAAAGAGGTTTTTTAAGAAAATGTTACTTGTGAACAAAAAAAATTATTTTTTTAAAAAAAGTCGGTCATCAAAATCAAATATTTTAAAAATTGATTCCATATTTATAATCATAATAATTAATAATACTTAATAATTTTAACTTCATATTTTTCCATAGTGAATAGTTAAAATGATAAAACTTTTATTACCATTGTAGGAGATAAAAGGGTTAAATGATGGGATAAAATAATAGGTAAGGTATAAAATTCCCCAAAACAAATGACTTGATTTTAATGGTTGATGGGATTGTAAACTTATTCTTCTTATATGTTATTGTTTTAAATTGTTGAGGATATTTACATGATTTAGACATATGTTATTTAACAAAAAATCATGTTTTTACACGTTTTCCACCCACCACACTTATAAAAGCACACCTCTAATCTTCTTAGAGACACACGATTTAGGCATTTTATCTCAACCAAGATCTACCAAAATAATCTTCCAACATAATTTTAAAATATATTGAGGTTATTTTCTTCCCAAAACTGTCATCCAAGTTTTATTAAGGTTCCTTTCAAATAAGGATTCCCAGAAAAGTGGTATATGTTCTTAACGATATATTTCACGATTTATTATTTTAAAAAACCTAAACCAGTTCTCTAAAAATACCAAAATTATTGAATAAATATCTTAAATAGAATTATATGTTTTTTTGTTAATGGTTTATCAATTTATCTCCTTCCCATATTTTTAAAATTATTACGTCACTCATGCGTATATGTGGACTACCACCCCCACGATGAGATGTGATTTTTTTGTCATTTAATATTTACATTGATGATAATAATGATGTTTTATTGAATATATATAATAAATTTTATATAATAATGATTTTGGAATAATGAATTATTATATACCATTGTTTCATTCAATCCATCAAAAATTGGAAATATCACTTATACGTATGTGTCTACTATGACATCTATGAAGTTATGTTATTCATTTTCTATCACCACATTATAGGAATGGTTATAAAAGTATATACAATGAATATTTATGATATGTATTTAATTAAAATAATTCTAGATATTAATAATCTTTTCTATAGTGCATGTACCAAAACCATTGAATCAAAACATGAATTGGAAATTGAGTAGGTTTTACTATAATGTTCATTTTAATAATAAATTTGTTAAAGTGCGAATAACAAGAAATTATAAAGGAATGATAAATTTTATGTCATTTATGAATATGATTCTATTAAAAATGTGTAATAATTCATCATTTATTATAAATTATTTTGGAATGCTCATGTAGCAAGACGTGACTTTAGGTTGTAGTTTATGCTACAATCTCATTTGTTTTCTGGATTTTCAGTACTCAATTTATCTTGAGGAAAATTATATAGATATTATAATTTAGAACACATGTATTTTCTTTCACAATTTTTATTTGTAAAATAAAAAATTAATAGTTCTATTTTACAATCTTTGGTACATAAATGATTTAGATAACGTATTTTAGAAAAAATAGAGCTTATTTTCACTTTGGTCAATGAAATTTTTCTTCCACATTTATGTTTTAATTTTTTGAAGATTGTTCTCTTCTATGATACAATGATTTTTTAAACTAAATTTCAAACATATTTTAATTTCTCATAATTTTTTTAAATTATAATTTACAATGTTCTCTGAACTGGTTATTTATATATTTTTACAAAAAGTATAAAATGAATAATTGTTTTAACATTTAAAAGATAAATGTTTTTCCCAAAATCATGATTTTTTTTTGATTTCAAGATTCACATGTAAGTTTAAAATGTTATTTTCAACAAAAAAATTCCCGATATTATAGTAATTTTTAGTTTTTAATGATTCAAAAATAAAATGTATTTACCATATTTTCAATGAAATGTAAAAATGATTGTATGAATGTATTTTTTATATATGTAGATTTTTGTTAAGCATTTTTATTATTTAATAAAGATATTTTAAGATTATAACCTTTTATAGGTTCATTTCTATTTTATTTTGGGACAACCTCCTTTTAATTTAGCTTATGGAAGGATTTATCAGGAGTGGGGAATGTCCCAATAGAGTTCCAAGGGTTCATGACTATTAAATGTGGAATTTTTGTTTTAGATCACATGGATAATGGCTAGTTAATTATTAGTGATAACCATTCCCCAAGACTATTTGACTTTGTTTAACGGAAATCGTGGTTTTTTAAACTATGTGAGGTGGCGCAAGAGCCCATGTGACTGGATTTTGTCTTAGATCACGTGGTTCGCACAGTTGGTGATCATTTTGGAAAACCTTGCAGCCAACCCATGTGAATCATTAAAAGTTGAAAATTTACCAAATATTCCTCTATATAAGAATATGAACTCCCCAAATTTTAACCCACATTTCACTACCTTCATCCCATAGTGCATCCCATGATTCACATCCTCATTTAACGATGAATATCTAATGATTACAGGAGGTTTAGAGTGTAATTTATTACGATTAAAAGCATCATATAAGTCTATGATCCCATTTTATTCCACTATTTATATTTGTTCCTAGATGGTTTTACCTCTATATTTCAATATAAGTTTCCTTATTTCCAGGTCTTTGGTATTTTTCTATGGTGAAAAACAATTTAACTCAAATAAAAGGCTAACATTGGAGGAGTGGGTATATATAAACACAAGTTAGGTGGAATAAATGATATTTCTGATAGTATTTACATTTTCATTCAAGTCAATGTGGTATGTGTGTTAATTCCAATTTTTTTTGCATTTCTCACTATATTAAATAATAATTTGAGCCATAATGTTGTTATCTTAAACCCTTCATGGATCCTATCAGGCCTATTTATGCATATGGGGGTGAACCTCTAACCACCCATGGGGTATGTAGAGCCTTTGAAATGCTAAATTATTGATTTTAATGGTTTAATAGGTAGTCTAAAGGATTAAAAATTTTGAATTTTTGTTTGGATTGATAGAATGGGAAAATGTATACTTTAACTAACATGTTTTTTAATGATTTATTACATATTGATAGGAATGATTGGATTGTTTGTGAAGTTTATTTTTTATGTTGTCAAATGGGCTTAAATAATAGTTGAATATTTTTTTATGGATAAATTATTTAATGTATTTTCTATGAGTTGTGTTTAAAATAGTTCATAATGATTGAATATGGTAACAAATAATGTTATTAATGGTTTATTTATGGTTTTTAATTGTCTTCAAATTTATAATATGTTAAATCATGGAAAATAGTAATGATGTAATGGTTTGGCTTCCATACTAATTCCATAATAACCAATAGCATTATATATGGATTAGAATATTGGAATGGTGCTCTATATCCATGTTTTAGGTGTTATAATGATGTTGAAGGCACCATAGAAGTTATACATGGTTTATGTGATATGATGATTTCTAGGAACCAATGTTGTTTTTTTATATATTAAATGTCAAAATGATTCAATATGAACTATCAATAGTTTAACATGGTGTGGATAACAAGAAATTATGCTTCTTGGTAATAATAATTAAATGATTTATGAAAAACCAATTTCATTAATAATGGCATGGGTCACCCTATTAATTGTATATTAGATGACTATCCATGGCCTGATCATGATTAGGGTTGGATCAAGTGCCACTTAAGGACCCAATTCCCAAGAGGATAATAATTAACTATTTATATTTGAAAGGTAATTTATTTTATTTCTCCATATATTTTCCACTTTATGTCTACAATAACTACTACTTCAACTAGTTTTTTTATAGAATCTACTGGTGGTGGTCTACTAAGTTATAATCACACCATATTTATGTAGCTTTTGTTACCCAAGTGGGATGTTGGGCAAAAATCCCTCAAGGTATCATTGAAGCATTTTTGAGGTGATTGTGTTTGTTGACAAAGTGGACATCTGAGTAGTGATTTTTGACAAAGCAAAACAATGACATACAAATTTTTTGACAAAGATGATTTCATGGTTGAATGTCGAGTTCAAGAGCTAAGGTCAACGATCCATGTTTGATTCAAGAACGTAGATAAATGAAATGGATGATCTGGAGGCAGTACAAAAAAACAGATACAAGGTGGCGCCATTTTCCAGTGTTTGCCAAATTTTAGGGCCTGAAAATCGGCAAATGAAGAAAACTAGGTTTGGCAAAAGGACTTGCGTGCCGAGGACTTGGAGAATAGGAAACTTGCATGCCATATGTTTTTCAAGATCAGAAGATCAAAATATGGAAAAGTAAGTAGTTTCACACAAGTTTGGGAGTTGGTCGCGCAAGTGTCCAAAAGGAAAGAAGACTTGCGTGCCGAAACTGGGTTGCGCAGGTGACTTGCGCGCCGTCGCGTAGGGTGGTCAGATTGCCTATAAATACTTGACCACCCCTCCTCATTTTTAACGGAGTTCAACAGTTTGAGAAATCAGAGCTCCAGTCGCGCAGGTGTGGTGGTCGAGCAAGTTGTGAGTGTGGGTCGCGCAGGTGAGTTTGCGCGCCAGTAGTTGAAGTTGTGCGCCAGTGTTAGAAGTTGCGTGTCGGTTGGCAGTTTCATGCCAATATTGGTTTGGGCGTAAAAGGAAGAGAGTCGCGCAAGTTTTGAGTTGAGGAAGCTTGAGTCGTGCAAGTGTCTAAGGAGGACTTGCGCGGCAGTTGTGACTTGCGCGCCGATACTTGCATGCCGAAATTGACTTGCGCGCCAAGTAAGGTTTTGTTCCAGCGGTGCTTCTCGGACTGCATGGAAGTTGGTACGTTGCCCAATACCTTCGGTGCAAAGAGATATTCATCTATGGGTGAAAGTTGTACTTCAACAGAGAATCTACACACAGAGGAAGATGCATTCATTCATTCAAATGAAGAGACCTATAGGTCTATAAACTGTGAGTGGATTCCTTCCAAGAGCAGTGAGCTTAGGAAGAAGAAGAAGGTGATCCTCTCCACCGGTAGTGAGTCAGAAAGAGAGAGACATGGAGTGACCCTTGGGAAAGTAGTGAGCGGACCCTAAACTTGTATAGTCAGTGAGCTTGGGCATAGAAGTGATCTAGCCCGAACATTGTAATCCACAGCTAGTGAAGTCTAGTGGAATTTGGTACGAACCGGCAACTTGTCAGTGTATGCTCCATGGACATAGCCCTTAGTGGTGAACCAAGTAAAAATCATTGTGCCTGCCTCCTTACTTCCCTACATTGCATTCAAAGCATCATCATCAGGAAAAGGAGACAAGTGATCACAGTAACCACACAAATGCAAACAAAGTGACCCTTGTAACAAAGAGGTCATGATCCAGTGGGGCAGAAAGAACATTGAAAAAGAATATTCATACCCTGATTCACCCCCCCCCCCTCTCAGGGTATATAGGCACCTATTGGTCCTAACAATTGGTATTAGAGGGATATGTTTCTTTTATCAGATTTGTTTTCTCTGACTTGGTGTAGTCGATCTGTATGTTTAAATAATTAGTCTGCTCTTATCTCGGTGAGCCATGGAAAAGGGAAAAACATCCATGAAGAAGCAGAAGTCATGTGGTACTCCTCAGTGTGGAAGTATGTACAGAAAAAGTGTGATTACATTAAAAGAATCAAACAGTTTACTGAAGGAAGGTCTGGAGGAATCTGACAGGGAAAGTATTGATTCACTCAATCATGATGTTGGAATGAGTGAAGTACATGAGAATCAGATTGATGCTGAAAGAGAAGAAGAAATTGAACGAAGAATAGATATGCGAGCTGAGTTTGAGGCTGCTCTTGAGGAGATAGATGTATGGAGAGAAAAAACCAAGAAATCCAACAAAGTTTTTCACGATTCCAAACTCTATATGCAGCAGCAGGAAGAAGAGAAGTCTGAGTTGATGGAAGAAATTTAGAAACTCAAGTTATCAACACGAGAGAACTCAGAATCGGTTAGTGAGTATAAGATTAAGATTGATGAACAGAAAAGGGAGATCGATGGATTGAATAGAAAATTGAAAGATCAATTCAAAAGCATCGAAGAACCTAATATTCCAAGTGATGTTGGAAACACTGAAGAAGCCAAATCTAAGGATATCCGGATCATGGGATTGGAGATTGAGGTCAAAAAGCTAAAAGGCTTAAATCTAAGGATTATTGAAATAGTAACTGACCTAACAGAGAAGAATGATTCACATGCTGATGAGCTGCAGAAGATGGCTAGAATGAAAGGAAAAAAAGGCTGGTGATTATGAAGAGAGTCAAAAGTTAGATGAAGCAAAGATTCTTAAAGCCAGAAATAATGATCTATCAGCACAGTTGTCTGTAGAAATTCAGAAGAATCAAAGGCTACAACAAGAGAATGCGTGTTGCTCTGACTCTGTCGCTCAAGAAAAATTGGAGGTAAAGGAGCAAAATGACCTGGTTGATAAGCTAAAGCATGAACTGGAAGATGAGGTGAGTAGAGGGAAGCTTCTTAAGGAAGAACTTGGTTTCCAACTTAAATCAAGGGATATGAAGATTCAAAATTTGGTAGAAGAGCTAGAATCAGTCAATCAGGAAATAGAGAAGTCTAAATCCAAAGATAAGCCCAAGTTGAAGGATGCACTGCACTTGCTATTTGATCATCCTTCGACTGGTGATGATAAATGAAAAGAAAATTTTCTATTTCTGAAAAGAGGCAGGGAAAAATTTTCTCAGCACAATGACCATACAGTTTGGGAAAAACTGGAATTGGGTTTGATGAATCCCCTTCCGTTCATGATAGAAAGAGAGCTGCAAACAATTCCATATGTGGAATAAATCCTATAGGTGCTGGAGGTAGGCCTAAGAGGACAGTTACAAAAAGTATTGGTGACTTGTGTTATTTCTGTGGGATTCATGGCCACACATCAAGATTCTATTCAGAGGCTCTGAAATACATTTTAGGATGTGAAAATAGAAACTGTAACAAATCCAAGAAGAAGAGGAAGCATTAGGAGAAATCAAAGAGGAGATTCTTTCCAAGGAAAACATTCATCACATGCTATTTATGTGGAAGAAAGGGTCACACAATGAGTATGTGTTAGGAAGCTCAGGAGCCCAATATCAAAAGAGGATCTCAAGTTGCATCAACATCTCAGCAGAGAAGTGACGAAATGAGGTATGTCTTTGATGGAAGATGTTTCATATGTTCTGATTTTGGGCATTTTTCAAGACATTGCAGCAAGAAGAAGGCAGGGAAGGAAAAGGAACGTCAAAGGAGATTCCTCACTCCAGTGGTGTCTAATGAGAAATCGTACACTGGAAGACAAAGTGGTAAATTGGAAAATAGGCGTAGAGCCTCAGGGGAATCACATGGATCTGAACAAGAAGTGTATCAGTCACCTCCTCAGTCACACTCACAACCGCCCTCTAAAAATGAACATGAACAAATATGGAAGAAAAAGGGAGGAAACGCTACAGCTGTGAGTAAGAATAATGGACGTTCAATAGAGGACTCGCCACCAGCGAAAAATAGTGTGGTGATTGAGCATCTTATAAGAGAATGACGAACAAAGAATGCATTGAAAAATCTGCATTTCGTTCTTCTCAGCGAGAAGTGAATGAAAGAGCAAGATCCTTGCAATGGTGGAAGAAGTAGGGGAAGATGGAAAGTGGAGAGATTCCTACCCAGAGAAGGAATCAACGGTAATGGAATTTCGGTGGAACATCAAAGAAAGAAATGTGTACTAGTGGGTTAAAACCCCAAATGGTGAAAAAGGCTAAGTCTCTGAAATATACATATCAGGGAAAGGCTTTGAATATGGGTAAAGAATGCTTAGTCATATGGCCAGAGCAGTTGAAGTTGGAAAGGAAAATAGAAGAAGCAAGGAAAGAGTGTGATGCTCTGTAAGAAAGAATCAATGGGTTGACCCATCAGGATCAACCACAATCCTCATCTTGAGGAGTCCAGAAGATACCCCTCTCCCTATGTATATAAATGAAATTAACTGATGAATTAGGTGTTTCAGGTTCTAGGGAGATACGATCCAAGGGGAAGTGGAATCTAAGGATGTAAAGTGGAGAGGTGATATACTCTAGAGTTTCAATTGATTCAAATCAGGTAGCAGAATTGAAAATGAAAGGGAGAAATTGAGCACAACTAGAAGTGATTGTGTTATTATCTTTGTCTCTTGTCTCCTACACCGAGTTCCAACACATTAGGCTTAGAGATTTGGTTAAAGGATCAATGCTGAGTGCCAGATTAGTATAAATGGTGCATGTGGAGAAGAATGGTTATGGGTCTAAACATTGGGTCAAACCCTAGGAATTGTAGCATAACATTGGGGGAGCATTCAATAACTAAATCAGATGCTAGATCCATCAATGAAATAATTGGATGACTCAGCTCAGGTGTTTCCTATTGAGGAAAGAAAGAATGAAATGGAGAAGAAGCAATGATCAAGCATTTCATGATTATCTATTTTGATCTAACATTATGGTATCATCTGACTATTTTCAGGATACCAAGAAGCTGTGAGAAGTAGTTGAAAGGAATGATTCCACTGAACAATGAAACAGATAGAAATTTTCTGATAAATGTGATGAGGAGTAAAGAAAAAAGGGGGATCATAAGTGACTAATGATGATTTAGAAAAGAAAAATCCTCATCTGCACAATAGTCAAAGAGATGAGCTGAAATTGACATGCAGAATATCATTGGTGATTTGTCAGCTCTAGCTCAGAGAATGAGAATGGAATCACTGCAGAAAACATCTTTTATATCCCAGGTTGAGCTGAAATTCTTTTCTGATACAGCTGGAAATGAAAACTGGGTTCAAGCTATGAATGAAGAGCTTGATCAGATTGAGAAGAACCAGATGTGAGAGATTGTTTCGAGGCCATCCGACAATAATGTCATCAGGACTAAATGGGTCTATTAAGACAAGATGAATGAATATGGCACAGTGATTTGGAACAAATCATGACTGATGTGTAAAGGAGACTCCCAGATAGAGGGAATAGATGGTGATGATACACTTGCACCGATTGCAAGGCAGAAGACAATCAGATTATTCCTAGCCATTGCAGGGCAAAGAAAGTTCAAAGGGTTACAGATGGATGTAAAGGCTGCATTTCTAAATGGGTTTCTGGAAGAAGAGGTGTATATTGAGCATCCAGATGGTTTTCTCATTCATGAAGATGAGAACAAAGTTTTCAGGCTGAAGAAGGCGTTATATGGGTGGAAACAAGCACCAAGAGTATTGTACTGAAGGCTATATCAGTATTTGAAGAAGATTAGTTTTCAGTATTACACAAGGAAGGAATGAAACGTTCATTTCTCAATCCAAATATTCCAAGGATGCTTTGGAATGAATTGGAATGGAAAATTCCAAGAAGATGAAGACTCCGGTTTCTACCCGGATGAAATCATCAAAAGATGACAGTGGCAGGACAGTTAATATCACAGAATATAGGAAAATTTTCAGAAGTCTGTTGTACTTGACCGCAACAAGGCCTGATATTGTTTTCGCCACATGCCAAGCAGCGAGATATCAAAGTAATCCCAAGGAAAGTCACATGCTCATAGTGAAAAGAATACTTCAGTATGTCAGGGGCACAATGGACTTCGGGCTGGCATATAACGATAAGTCTCAGACAGAATTTTTGGGATATACTGATGCAGACTGGGCCGGTTCAGCAGATGATAGGAAATAAACATCTGGAGGTGCATTTTATCTTGTTGGACTATGTATTTCTTGGTTGAGCAAGAAGCAAGATTGCATTTCATTAAGCACCGCATAAGCTGAGCATATTGTGGCCACTCAAGCATGCACACAGTTATTGTGAAAGAAGCAGCATCTGGAAGATATGGGAGTTGAATTGAAGTCTCTGATCGGAATCCAATGTGACAACTCAAGTGCTATAAATCTTAGCAAAAATCCTGTCCATCATTCCAGGACAAAGCACATTGAGATCATGTATCATTTCATTAAGGAGAAGGTTGAGCAGGGCATCGTGAAGTTGGAGTATGTGCCTATTGAGCTACAGGTTGTAGACATTATGACAAAGGCCTTACCCAAGGAAACTTTTGAGAGTAATCGACTGGATCTGGGAGTTCAGTCGATTCCTCGCACTTGAAATAGTGTGGATGTGGGACCCCCCCTCTCCCTGAG
This sequence comes from Viscum album, assembly GCA_963277665.1. Taxonomy (NCBI): domain Eukaryota; kingdom Viridiplantae; phylum Streptophyta; class Magnoliopsida; order Santalales; family Viscaceae; genus Viscum; species Viscum album. The sequence goes on along the minus strand of OY728133.1, from coordinate 1,229,043,731 downwards.
GTATGGTGTGTTTTTCCCTAATGTGCTGATGTGTTCTCTACTCTGTTATAGACTGCGAAGGAGTGACCATTGGGTTTGTTGACAAAGGGGGAGAAAATAGTGTTTTTTAAAGGGGGAGAAAATAGTGATTGGGATACAGTGTGGATTTTTGATAAATCATGATTGATACGGAGAGAAGCTGATAGGTGGAGCAGCTAGATAGGGGGAGGAATGAGAAAGGGGGAGATTTCTAAATCTGACGATGCTAGAAGTGATCGATCAAAGAATAGATATCACGACAGCTGAGGATCATGATAAAATTAGAAGAGTGGTGTTGGAAAGTGGTAAGACTATTTCCAAACCAAACATTGGTCTTCCAACAAATCCATCAACAATTGGTATCAGTTTAGTACAAATTGGTATCAGTTTGGTGTCAACAGTGGATGGAAGAGATAAAGTGATTCATTGATGAACTTTTCATTTACTCTTGTTTCTCACACCGAGCATTGCTCATGTGGGCTTAGAGTATGTCTTGAGTAAATCCTTGATCGCAATCAGAATCGGAATGAGGCGAATGGAGGCTGAAGAATAAACAACATATCTTTGTTTTGGAAGAGTTGTCAACAAACCCAAAGGGGGATATTGTTGGGAAAAAATCCATCAAGGTATCATTGAATCATTTTTGAGGTGGTTGTGTTTGTTGACAAAGTGGACATCTGAGTAGTGATTGTTGACAAAGGAAAACAATGACATACAAATTTGTGGACAAAGAGGATTTCATGGTGGAATGTCAAGTTAAAGAGCTGAGGTCAACGATCCATGTTTGATTCAAGAATGTAGATAAAAGGAATGGATGATCTGGAGGTGGTACAAAAGAACAGATATAAGGTGGCACCGTTTTCCAGTGTTTTCCAAATTTTAGGGCCTGAAAATCGGCAAATGAAGAAAAGTGTGTTTGGAAAAAGGACTTGCGCACCGAGGACTTGGAGAATAGGAAACTTGTGTGCCATATGTTTTTCAAGATCAGAAGATCAAAATATGGAAAAGGAAGTAGTTTCACGCAAGTTTGGGAGTTGGTCGCGCAAGTGTCCAAAAGTACAGAAGACTTGTGCGCCGAAACTGGGTCGCGCAGGTGACTTGCGCGCCGTCGCGTAGGGTGGTCAGATTGCCTATAAATACTGGACCACCCCTCCTCATTTTTAACGGAGTTCAACACATTGAGGAATCAGAGCTCTCGTCGCGTAGGTGTGGTGGTCGCGCAAGTGGTGAGTGTGGGTCACGCAGGTGAGTTTGCACGCCAGTAGTTGAAGTTGTGCGCCGGTGTTAGAAGTTGTGCGCCGGTTGGTAGTTGCGTGCCAATATTGGTTTGGGCATAAAAGGAAGAGAGTCGCGCAAGTTTGGAGTTGAGGAATCTTGAGTCACTCAAGTGTCTGAGGAGGACTTACACGCCCGTTGTGACTTGCGCACCGATACTTATGCGCCGAGATTGACTTGCGCGCCAAGTAAGGTTTTGTTCGAGCGGTGCTTCTCAGACTGCATGGAAGTTGGTACGTTGCCCGATACCTTCGGTGAAAAGAGATATTCATCTACGGGTAAAAGTTGTACTTCAACAGAGCATCTACACACAGAGGAAGATGCATTCATTCATGCAAATGAAGAGACCTACAGGTCTATATACTGTGAGTGGATTCCTTCCAAGAGCAGTGAGCTTAGGAAGAAGAAGAAGGTGATCCTCCCCACCGACAGTGAGCCAGAGAGAGAGAGACAGGGAGTGACACTTGGGAAAGCAGTGAGCTGACCCTAAACTTGTATAGGCAGTGAGCCTGGGCATAGAAGTGATCTCGCCCGAACATTGTAATCCACAGCTAGTTAAGCCTAGTGGAATTTGGTACGAATCGGAAACTTTTCGGCGTATGCTCCTTGGACGTAGCCCTTAGCGGGGAACCAAGTAAAAATCTATGTGTCTGCCTGCTTACTTCCCTGCATTGCATTCAAAGCATCATCATCAGGTAAAGGAGACAAGTGATCACAGTAACCACACAAATACAAACAAAGTGACCCTTGTAACAAAGAGGTCAAGATCCAGTGGGGCAAAAAGAAATTTGAAAAAGAATATCCATACCCTGATTCACCCCCCCTCTCAGGGTATATAGGCCCCTATTGGTCCTAACAAGGTAATTATGGTTGCAGTTCAGGAGATGGGAAAAGGTCCATTGATAGATGGTTTTTTGGGAATTAATTGGATTAATCTTTGACGAGGGGACTAGTATATGTGTTGGGACACATGTTCATATTTTTTAATGGTATAATTCTTTTTTGGGTTCCTTTTTATAGATGATATTATCATGATATGAAAGGTTTACCTTTTTGGTTTATTAGCAATTACCCTGTTTTAGAAAATTTTGTATGATATGTGTGGTTACCTACTAGTTTTTCCTTTTCATTATTTTTTATATTGTTTTATTATGATAAAGAGGGAATATTCTCCACAAATTCTTTAATATATCCTCATAACTCATTAGTAGCCTCTAGTATTTTGTCACGACCCATCCTCGGGGCCCGTGCCGTGACTACCCCAAGCCCGCCTTCCATAGGCCAGGGGCTGGAGACTAGCACCAAGGCATAAATCCCGGTAAAAACGGAAGGCATTGCCTTTGTAAAGTAAAAAAACATCACAGAGAAAGCAAGCAGTATAAGTAAACACTAAGTAAAAACTGAGTACAACAGTAAGTGCGGAAAAGTAAGTGGGCCAGTATACAAACCCAAACTGAAAGTAAAGTACAACTGGAAAGGCAAAAACAGCAACTGAAAAGTAAATTCGTAGCGTCGTGCCATCCACTGGATGTCCCACCTGAAGGGTGGGTACAAATAGCCTCAACTGCTCCTCGGGTTCAGCCGACCGCTCCGAGTACGTCCCGCCCAGTGGTCCACCTCCAGGTATCGTCCTACTCTGCAAGCGTCAACCACGATCACCGCTGTCCGTCGTCTGCAACCAACACAACATTGTGCGGGCATATCCTATGCAGGGGTGAGTATAAGCTACTCATTAGGGACCCCAAGACCACTGAAGGTCTCCTAGAATCCATAATGGAATGATACAATCATGAAGTAGCATTCGACACTTCTTAGGTATATTCCCATACATATACCTAAGTCATCAATTCCAGTTCGCTCCAACCTCCGAGCCCAAGTACAACCTAGTCCACACAGGAAAAAACAACCCAGTCCGCACATGATAGCAAAACTTAATCCACAAAGGTTAACACAACACAATCCACAATGGAAAGAAAAACATGATTCAGCTCACAACGGTATACTTCTTCGTATGACGATAGAAACGATTAGATATATCCACTGATTCATCTATGCCGTCGGACCCACAAAGGATCGATAGGTACTAACCCCCGCAATGAACCACAAAGTATTTGACCCACATAGTATCGATAGGTAACTAACCCCCGCAATGTACCAGACAAGATCGAACCCACACAGGATCTGTAGGCGCTGGCCCACACAGGACCGCTGAGCGCTGACCCACACAGGATCTGACCCACACATGATCTGTAGGCATTGGCACACACTAGACTGTTAAGCGCTGACCCACACAGGATCTGAACCACACAAGATCAGAAGCACGGATCCACATAGGATCGCTGAGTGATATAGTCGTCGCCATCGAATCAACTGAGGATCTCTGTACAGTCGTCGTCGTCATCACTGTCGCAACCAGCTTTAGGGTTCCCGCACACAACAAGCTCATTCCGGAGGTTCCGCTCCATGAGCCGAGAGGCTGATACATCAACTGACACATAGTCCGGATTTGATGTATCCAAAAGTTACGTATCTCCAACAGGAACTCAACGTCACAGACGACGTGTCAATCAGACGCCCGGTCTGAGAGTTATTGGCTTTTTCGTCCTAGGGGCCCGGTTGGGTTTTAAGTTAAAACCAACCCGACCATACTCCACCTTTGTACAAACCTCGTTCAGAGTAAGAAAAAAGATTTGTCTCACGTAGAGGATTCCATCAATGTCTACAGCACGTCAATCAGACGTCTGGAGCTCAAGTTATAAGCGTTTTCGCTCCGAGGGCCCGGTTGGTTTCATGTACGAACCAACCCGTCTGAACCCCAAGTTCTCCGAAACCCTAAGTGTAATATGTCAAAACGACCGTCTCTATACAGGGATCACATCGCCACTGACGGTGCGTAGATCGGAGGTCCGTAGCCCATGATATGGGCAAAAGACCCAAGAGGTCCGAAAACGGGGGGTCTGGGCCCGGACCGACCCCGCCCAACTCCCCTAGGTCGGCCCGAACTGGGTCCGGGTCCGACCCGACCCGGTCGGTACAGCATGGACCGGCCTGGACGCGACCCGGCTGGTGCTGGCCGGGGGGCCAGTGGGTCGGCTATTCGTTATGGCCGACCGAAGCGGGGGGCGCACTGCCCCAGCGTGGAGAGACCGCGGCCCCATTTGGGGCCGCCCTTGCCAGCGGACGCGGCCGGCTACCACGTCACATTCCTTCTGGTCCCGTGCATTCGAGAGACCACGGCCTACCGACGCGGCTTCAGCCGCGGTGGCTCCTTTCAGCGGCGCACCGGCGGGCTGCTCCGTATACCACTGGACGAGTTCCGGTGGTCATAATTGAGTGATGTCTTCTAAAATGGCCCTCCCAGGGCCCGTCCTTCACTGCGAGGACCTCACATCGCCTGTGCGGCCTGGTTTGTCATCGCCCACCAATCCGCTCACCAAGAATGAAGAGACGGTGGGTTCGGACTTGTTCGTTGGTCCGCATCCACCGTGTTAGTGGTTTTAAAAAGGCTTTTGACAAATATTTAAACAAACCGAAGATATAATCACATATATTAAAATGAACGAAAACCCCTACCTCAACGTTGTCATCGAACGTGAGTTTGTCGCGGAATTAACCATCATGGAAGAAGAGGATCGTCAAGTCGCAGAAGGGGCATTGCTGTCGTCTCGGTACACGGCGTTGCGTAGAGAAACTCCGAGGATTAAAATCACACAGATTTAATTTCACCATTTAAACCCATGTTGAGGATATAATTCACAAAGAATTAAAAGAACCGCAACCCCCTACCTCAATAGGTTGTTGATCTAATATTGTCACAGGGAAGGAACGTCGCAGAAGAAGCGTCGCGGGAGGAGAATCTTTGGTTTCGCGGTACACGACGTCACGTCGTCGATCTCCAAGGGTTCGGCGCTCTTCGTCGCCCTTCGTCGGAGGCTGGCGTTCTTCGTCGGCGACGATGCGTACTTTGCATTCTTCACGTTCTTCGCGAAGGAGGATGAAGATCTTCAAGCTTTAGAGTTTCTACAAATCCTCTCAACAATCCACCCTCAAGTAAAACAAGTGTTGGTATTATTTTATTCCCATTCCAAAAATTAGAAATTCAATGTTAAGAAACAAACAATTAATTTGATGAATTAATTGTAATGACTTAACTGCCCAATTAATGAGGTATTTCTTAACCCAAATAAAAGCATGGTTGACTTTAATTAAAAAGGTGTTTTCTCGGGTGCATTACTTATAGGGAAGGAAATGGTGGGGTTCGTGCGGGCCCCACCTCACAAATATCCTTCCAAGTAGGTAGGATATCGTGGGTCCCACCTTATCCGCTTAACCTAGCTTAATTGGCTTTAAGTGGCTTTAAGTGAAATAAAATAAAGCGTCGCACCACTATTATTTTATTTCTTAACTTAACCCCCAAAATTAAAAACTACACCCGAGCAAACACAAATCCGAAAAAGGAATTTCTAATAAAATACCGATGCTGCGATTCCATTGGTGCCCTCGGAATTCGATTCCGAGCACCGGATTAAAAGTTAGAAAAACCCACTCATTCGTTCACTAAACGTACCCGAGCCAAACTTCGGAAAATGATTCCGGGCACACCGGGCCTCAGAATCAGGTGCCGTCAGAAACTGCATTCTTGTAAAATACCAAAGAAAATTAAAAATAAAATTTCCATGAATTTTACGGGTCTTTACATCACTCCCACCTCAGGGCTTTACATCCCCGTAAAGATACATCATAAACTAGGGAAACATATGTGGGTACTGAGCATGCATCTGAGCCTCCCGCTCCCATGTGCCCTCTTGGAGGTTCTCATGCTACCACATAATGCGCACTAGAGGGATCGATCATCCCCATAGGACCCGCTCCTGTCGATCCTCGATCTCCACTGGGACCTCCGCAAAAGTCTCCCCATCATCAATGTCTAGCTCCCCATGTTCAATGATATGCGTCGGGTCATGCACGTATCTCCTCAGCGGAGATACGTGGAAGACGTCGTGCACCCTATTCAACTGAGGTGGTAGAGCCAAGCGATAAGCCACCTCGCCAATCCTACTGAGGACCTGGAATGGTCCGATGAAGCATGGAGACAACTTGCCACCTCGGCCAAATCTCTGTAATCCATGTCAAGGTGAGACTCGCAAGAAGACATGGTCACCATCCTCAAAATCCTGTGGCCTCTGCCTCCTGTCAGCATAAGACTTCTGCCTGCTCTGAGCTGTCCTCATCCTCTCCTGGATGATCTGGACCTTCTCTTTCGTGGCCTGGACCATCTCCGGTCCCACAAGTGCTGACTCCCCTGGGTATGTCCAGCACAATGGGGATATGTAAGGTCGGCCGTACAACGCCTCGTATGGTGCCATCCCAATGGTGGAGTGGTAGTTGTTGTTGTACGTGAACTCCACCAAGGGTAGGTGATCCTCCTAGCTGCGACCAAAGTCGAGGACACATGCACAGAGCATATCCTAGAGAGTTTGTATGGTCCTCTTTGTCTGAACATATGTCTGAGGGTGAAAGGCGGTGCTCAGACGTAGCTGTGTCCCAAACGCCTCCTGCAACCCCTTCCAAATCCGGGAAGTAAAGCAAGCATCTCGATCAGAGACGATAGATGATGGAACACCGTGAAGCCGTACAATCTCCTGAACGTTGAGACGTCTCAATATCTCCATTGAGCTCTGCTCTCTGTTGGGTTAGATGTGAGCCAACATGGTGAGTTGGTCGAAAATCACACAAATGGAGTCGCGACCTCTGGAAGTGCGTGGATGTCTAGTCACGAAGTCCATAGATATCCCGTCCCACTTCCACTCTAGGACCTCCAAGGGCTGTACCAAGCCTGCTGGTACCTGATGCTCTGCCTTAACTTGCTAGCAGGTGAGGCATCGAGAAACGAACTATACCACAACCTTCTTTATGCCCGACCACCAGTGATGTCGTCTGAGATCCTGGTACATCCTCACCCCTCCAGGATGTATCGCCAAAGGAGAAGTGTGAAACTCTCTCAGCACCTCCTCCCGAAAAGCAACTGGTACCAAGGTACGTCTTTTGAAAAGGTCACCGTGCTCTACTCCAAAGGAGGAACCATCAGGTGCCTGTCCCAAGGATATATGCGCACGTCGCATCTCACAGTCGGCATCCCCAAGTTGTGCCTCTCTGACCCACTACAGTAGTGGAGGAGTGAATGTGAGTGACAGAACGAAGGATGCTCTATCTCTATCCATGAAGGATATCTACAAAGAGGCTAGCTACTCTGTCGCCTCCTCAAGTAGCTGAATGCATGTCCTCCTGTTGAGAGCATCAGCTACCACGTTCCCCTTCCCTGGAGTATAGACTATCTCAAAGTCATAGTCCTAGAGGAACTCGAGCCATCGCCGCTGTCTCAGGTTCATGTCCGTCTGAGAGAAGAAGTACCTGAGACTTTGATGGTCAGAAAAGACTGTAAAGCACTCGCCCATCAGGTAGTGCCGCCATGTCTTCAGAGTGAAGACCACTACTGCTAATTCCAAGTCATGGGTAGCGTAGTTCTGCTCATACAGCCTCTAATGACATGATCCATTGGCGATCAATGCCCACTCCTGCATCAGAACACAACTGAGTCTGGTCCCTGATGCCTCACAGTAGACTACATACCCTACTACCTCCTCTGGAAGCCTCAAGATAGGGGCGCTGGTCAATCTCTGTCTCATCTCCAAGAAGCTTTGTTGACATCTGTCTGACCACACAAAGGGTTTCCGCTTCTTCGTCAAAGCTGAGAGTGGTGCTGCAACTCTGGAGAAGTTTGGAACAAATCTCCGGTAGTATCCAGCTAGTCCCAAGAAACTCCGCACCTCCGTCACGCTCTTGGGTGGCTCCCAAGCTAGCACTTCCTCGACCTTCACAGGATCCACTGCAACTCCCACCTCAGAGATGATATGCCACATGAAGTGGACCTCACGTAGCCAAAACTGACACTTCCTGAGCATTCCATAAAGCCGGTTCTCTCAGAGTGTGTCTAGGACAACCCGTAAGTGGTAGGCGTGCTCCTCCTCAGTCGTCGAGTATATCAAAATGTCGTCGATGAAGACCACAACAAATCGATCAAGGTATGGCAGAAAGATCCTGATCATGAGGCCCATGAATACTGCCGGAACATTGGTTACACCGAATGGCATAACCAAGAACTCATAGTGGCCATACCGACATCTGAAGGCCGTCCTCTGAACGTCCTCATCCAGAACTCTGAGCTGATGATAGCCTAACCTGAGGTCTATCTTTGAGAACCACCATTCTCCCTTGAGCTGATCGAAGAGTTCATCAATCCTTGGTATCGGATACTTGTTCCTCACTCTCACCTGGTTCAAGCGACGATAGTCGACACACAGTCGCATGCTCCCGTCCGCCTTCTTGGCGAACAATATCGGGGAAGCCCATGGTGAAACACTGGGTCGGATGAATCCCTTGCCCTGTAAGTCCTCCAACTGTACCCGTAGCTCTCGAAGCTCGGCGGGAGCCATCCGATATGCTGGGGTAGATATCAGGGCTGTACCGGGGTATAAATAAAATTAAAACTCTACCTCTCTGTAAGGAGGTAGTCCTGGAATGTCATCGGGGAAAACATCCGCATACTGATCCACCACTGCAGGAAAACTAGGACTCCACACGTCAACTGCTCCCAGGATGAGGCTAGCCAACTGATGAGTGATGGGCTGGCCTCTCCTCTGCGATAGTCCATCATGTGCTGTATGGGCTCCCTTCTTGCCGGTGAAGGTGAACCTGGTCCTGTCGGTGCGTACACATCACACCTTCCACCTAATACAGTCAATATGTGCATGGACCGTAGATAACCAATCCATGCCCAAGATGACATCATAAGGCTTCGACGACGCTACAAGAAGATCACAGCCGCAGCTCTCACCTGCTAGAGTAAGCTCACACTGCCTGCACTAGTGCGTAATCATTGAGTCTGCTCCCGTAGGAGTCTCTAGCCGTAAGGATCGAGTCAACAGCTCTGTCAGAATCTCCGAGCTCCGAACAAGGGCAGCGGCTATGAAAAAATGACTCTCTCTTATGTCTATAAGAACTGCGGCATGGGTGGAATAGACATAGATAGTACCTTGAATCATCTCAGGCACACAGTGGCCATAGGCCTCCACTTCCTAGGGGTGTGCCTGTCTCTGCCCTCCAGCTCCCTGTGGTCGGGGTGGACTTCCTGGTGGTGGTGGTGGTAGAGCCTCAAAGCGTCGCCCACCACCTACTCCTCAGCCAGCACCTCTGCCTCATCCGCCATCTCCCTGTGGACCACCATGGTCGACCCTCTACCTCTGCCTGGGTGGCCCTTCTACCGTCTACTGCTCCTCGTCATGGCGGGTCGGGCAGTCATGATCCATGTGGCCCTGCCCGCCGCATGCATAGCACTTTCTACCTCTCGAAAGACTGGCTACGAGTTTTGTGCCCTGCAAAGCTAAGCCAGTGTCCTGAGGTCGTCTTCCTGAGGGTCTGGTCTTCCTGGACACATGAGTCATCCGTCGACTACCTGCTGCATAAGACTCTACGACGTGACGCCCTGCGGTAGGTCTCGCTGCTGATGCAGGCTCAGCAAGGAAGCTCTCAATCAGAAAGGCTCGCTCCAGTACTCCCGCCTGATTCGGAATGTTGAGGGAGATCAACGAAGCCCTGATCTCCTTCCTCACTACCTACTCAAAGGTCCGGGCCAGAAAGAATGGGTCTTGTACCTTGTCTGTCGAGTAGCACGAGAGATCGGTAAATCTCACCGAGTACTGGGCGACTTTCAAGCTGCCCTGCCGCAGCTGTAAAAGCTCCTGGATATGCACCGCACAGAGGGTGGCTAGGACGAAATCTGAGTGGAAGACACTCTCAAAGTCTGTCCAGAGAAGAGATGCCTCATCATGCACCTGGAGCATCAAGCTCCACCATCGGCTCGCCGTCGCATACAGTAGGCTCGCTGTGAGGATCACCATGAGGTCTGCTGGTGTCCTCGCTAACTTGAAAACTCGTACGGCTGCCTCGAGCCAGTCCTCGGCTGCCTGGGGGTCCGTCTCCCCGTGGAACCTGGGCAATCACTAGAGATGAAACTCATGCAGTTCACTAAGGCAACGTGCATCGTCAGCGGCCGGGACTGGTAGCATCGGTGGCTCGGCGGGTATAGGTACCGTCAGTGCCTCTGCTGTCAAAGGGCCCTGTACCGAGGCCTCATCGCTCAGAGGTCTATCGTCAAGCACAACTCTTGGAACCCTATCTGGCTGCCATCGTGGGGCCATACTGAAAAGAAACAGGTGAACCACAGTCAAACAGTATACCTGGTGAGCTGACATAATGTAATCACAAAGAAAACATGAAACACACATGCAGTCAATTTTTTCGTGTATTAAGTCAGAAATCAGAAGTCAGGGTACTGGTGTACGGATACGTTGGTTACCGCACCAATAATGGAATCCCTAGACTAATAACCACACTCAATACTCTCAACACTATTGCTTCACATAGAAAAAGATTAGAGTCCTAGAGTTCTGTGGTAGAACTGAACTCCTCTGATACCAATTAGTCATGGCACGGGCCCCGAGGGCGGTTCGTGACATATTTGGGAGGTTTGGTCGAGGTCATGTTTTGAATTGGTTCCGCTACAAGTTAGAGTAATCTAGACTAAGATGTTACCAAGTGGTATTAGAGAGTCCGTTATTTTATATTACATTACAATATGGTAAAGATAGATATTAGAATAGGTGAGTTCGGTCTTGGTAACGAGGTCATGCGTGGATGTTTCTAACCATGTGGGGGGGACTAGGTTATCTGGAATGAGATTGTTGCTCATTATGTTTTATTGTTATAGTTGAAATGTTACTTCAGTATGTGTGATAAAATTATTGCATAATGATATTGAATTATGATATTCAGATCAAGGGTTGATATAAAATGATATTGTGTATGAATTCTTAATTTTACTAAATCTGGGTTTGGGTCAAATGCATCATATTAGTAACACATGAAAAAACATTTTATGACCTCATTTTATGAATGATTATTTTTTGTGGATGAAAAATATGTTTTTGATTCATTTTTGGTTTTGAGAAAATAATTCTTAATAATGTGGGTTAAACCGTTTAAATTGAAATATGTTATATATAATTATTATTAAAATTAATTTATATATAATAGAATTATCTTATGACTTTACTTTTACCTTTAGTTAGAATGTGTACTTGGTTAAGTATGGTTGGGTGTAGTGATTGTTTTTTAGTCATTTATGTTTGGATAATATAGATGACATAGAATTATTATTGATGGATGTGACCCTTATTATGTGTAATACTGTAAACTATATTTTTTCCCATAAAATGAATGTTCCCAATTTTTTTTGGATACCCCCATGATGTCATTTTAAAATAAGAAAACACGATGACACTACAGAGATTAAAGCTCCTGTAACAGAATTAAAGCCCCTGTTATGTCCTTATGATAGAGAGTAAGTGTTGTTCGGTGCTATTTTCACATGTTTTATGTAGTTCATATGGAGGCAACATTATGGGCTACACTAACAATATTTGATATGAATAGGGAGTTCCATCGTTTTTATACCCTAATTTTAACTACATTAGGCAGTCTGAGGTAGCAAAAATCTAGATTGAGGATATCTTTATGATCCTTCACCACATTGAAACTCATATAGAGAGTTGGTTTATATCGGTAGCTTACATGTTTTTGGTAATAGAAAATCATTATTGGTGTATTCAATTCTAGGTTAAACAGCTCGATTTTATGACTTCTAAGGACATCTAGGGGATGTTATTGAAATATTTCAACCAATATACCCTGAGGTATAAAAGGAAAATAAATTTTAAGATTTTAAATAATGGAAATATATTGGTTATGGATTATATTAACTAATTTATATAACTTGAATGATTTTTTTTCAGAATTGGTAGGTGGTGATATAGTTAGGGTGATGAATCTTGAGGATGGAATGAGGTGTAGGATCAAGTCATAGGTAAGTGTTTTCCAATTATTTAAATACAATGAGTTAGAAAAATATGATCTCATTTATGAGGGGAACATAATGGAGACATCTAGTTTCATGATTGTAGTTTTAGCAGGGTGATATAGTAGTACAACCATAGGTAGTGGAAATCAGAACTATTACAACTTTTTTAAAGGAAGTGGTAGGTAGAAAAATCACAGTATTTTATTATCCTGTTAGGGTAGAGACCAAGTTTTATTTAACTAGTATGAAAATAATGGTTATACATGTGACTATTTTTCCTAACTAATAGTGGAGTTTAAAACTTTTAGTATCATGGGACACATAATGTGGTTCTGTAGGAACTCTCAGCATTTATATATTGTTGGGGGATCTAGGACAACATAGATAACAAGGAAAGGATGTTCTACACTACACCAGTCTGGAAGATAGAGTTCTACCATCCATACTAGTCGCGGTGGAGGATGGTATACTCTAGATAATGTGTGAGTGTATTAACATATTAGTACAATAGTTGAGACTCGGGTAGGAACATAATGTAGAAGGATTGGTCAGCTAAAAGAAATTCAACATACTCTTACTAGTATGAAGCTTGATCTATTGGTGGATAGTGGTACATTTCTTATGTATTATATACATTATAGTTCCTTAGGTGATACCAATGCTTCACATTAATTTATATCTTATATATTTTTGAATGTATTTTCCATGGTAGTGTAACTATTATATGTGGTTATTTCGATTAACATGCCATTTGGGTTGTGGTTGGAGGGTATATGCCAATGTAAGGAGTGTTCTATGGAGATTTTTTGGTGATATTTTTTTTGGATTTATTTATAAATTATATATAAAATTTGGAATGTATTCTATGAATGGACTTGTTGTGTACTAGGATCATATTGAATATTTTATGGAGATGGTATATTTCACATATTATATAGGTTAAAATATGTTCATTTGGAGAATGGGTTATCTAGGATGTCTATGCATGGAATGTTCATTAGTAGCAATGTGTGATTTCAACCGTTGTTGTCATTCATGTTCAGTATGATAAGGGAGTGTAGTCAGATGTCTTCCCTCCAGTAGTGGATTAGATTGTAGACATATTTCCTTTGAAGATTTTAGGTTTTCCACCTAATATAGAGATTGATATTACCATTGAAAATTACATTAAGCTATTCTATTTTTCTTTCATCATTATAGAATGTCTCAAATAGAGCTTCAATATCCTTCATCAAAGTTAGAAGAGTTGGAGGCCAAAGGGTCCATTTATACAAGTATTTCACATTGTGCTTCTCTAATTTTATTTCCATGATGGTTGAAAGAGATTTATGTTTATTAGATTGATTAATTAATACTAAACTAAAATATAATTAATATCTAATATTCTATTCTATGTATTTATTATCTATTTGACTAGATGATGTTTTACAGAAGTATTATTGAAAATTAATTTATGATCTATGTACCATCATTTGAGGGAGAGACCATCTGATATATCATAGAATAAATTTAGAAGAATTTATAGATTTTATGTTCTTTTTTATAATTATATTTGGGATCGCGAATTATCCTCCTATATTTATATACATGATGAACTAAAATTTCAACCTATATTTGGATTTGTTCATGGTGATATTTGTTGAAAAAATATTTATATTCTCACAATCCAAACACAATAAATTCCAATATCATCAAATAATACATATTACACTGAGTGTGGATCAAATCTTAATAATGACATCTTAATTTCATTTATGTATTGATGAGGTGTATTTACATGGTTACATAAACTTGAAGAAGGTGTTTCAGTGGACCTTTAGATTGTATGTAGGACTTGTCTCTTGGGATTAACCCAACAACATTTTTGAGATATGAGGATTTATTGTTTTATAAGGAATCTAAATAAGTTTTATCATGAATTTTTCTCACTAGGAATCCCCATTCTTAAGAATGAACAAAAAAGGAATAAAAGTTTAGTGCTATAGAGCATTCCAGAATTATTTCTAGGAGTTGAAGAGGCATTTGACCACATTACCAATTCTTATATAACATAAACATGGTAATAAATATGTTTTATATTTTTAATCATCAAGGATCATGCATTCATAAATTTTGATGTAGGGAGAAGGAGTTATGTTATATGTGTCGTAATTGTTAACACACATGAATGGAACTATCCTACACATGATCGTCAGTCTCCTGTAATTGTTAGTTCCTTAAAATTATTACATCATTATATCCTGGTTGAAAAGTATTTTGTCAATAATAATAATGTTTTCCTTTAATATAGTGTTTCTTATTGTTTTTTGAATCTTTTTTAACATATCTGGGTTGAATACAGTCAATATTTTGGTATTGAGCAAGAATATAAACCAACGAATAGAAACATTTTTTAGGAACTCTAAGTCAGATGATATAGACCTAGGGAGTTCAAGAGTCTTATAATGAAGGGAAGATGATGTCCTTATTAAGTGACATTAATAATGGTGTGAATAATGCTGAAAAAATGATGGAAGTCATATCATTATCCATTTTACACTTTCTTCTGAATTGTATACATAGGAGGTAGTATTTTGAACTAGAGTGCCTAGTGTTGAGGGATGAATTTGATTGTGGACCACTAACTCTTGAATAGTCCATCAATGGAGATTATGTTATCTGCATTCATTGATTCATTTACATGCTTATATTAATGTTTCATGAGCTAATACATGTATTTCTTTCTTAAAAATTGTTGGTGAACCCTAGTTTGACCAAAATGTAATGTGATATTTATACACAATATCAATGTTTAGGAATAAGGAAGGAGATTTATTTTTTTGTGTCAAGAAGTCAATAAGTGATATCCATGAATCTATTCCTTGATAGTCTATTACTACCCAAATCCATTTAGGAATGGATGTGGGATGATGTAATCATGGTTTTAGGGTTTTTTCCCTTGAATCCTTATACTAGTGACATAAAATGGGCGATTGTGGATTGGTTGTCTAAGATAGCATATTTCTTAATGATTTAGGAGACCTTCATCATCAATAAGTGGCATAACACATATGTTTATGAGATATTATCTTTGAATTAGGTTCATTTAAGTATTGTTTCATATCAATATACCCATTTTACTTTACCCATATATAATTTATTGCAGAAATATCATAGTACTTAAGTATTTTTTATTACATCACAACACTTTTAGATAGATAGGAAATTTGAGAACACTAACCTGGTGTCAGAGGAAATGTAAGGAAAATATGTTATAGATTTTTAAAGAACCTATGAGAAATAACTGGTTCTTATTGAGTTTTATAAAACATCTACATTTAATAGAAAACTATTCAGATTGAACCATATGAATAATTCTATGGTAGCCCATGAATATTAGCTTTATAATGGTTCAAACTTAGAGAATAATTATTTTTTGGGCATATTATTATGAAATAGACATCATAGAAAGTATATTTGATATAAAAAAATTGAAAATAGAATATATTAGAAACAATTCGTACACTAATTGGTATAATTTAACTCATGAACTTTCGGTTGATGATCGTGAATTCCTCTATGTGTCACCAATTTATGGTCTTCGCCAGATTCAGAATTATTTTATTTTGACCCACATGTTTGTTAAGTAATTAGAGATTGTTGAGAGGATTAGACTAGTGTCTTATTGATTGGGTATTCTTATATGGTACTTTATCATGCAAGAGCTATTTCATTTTTCATAGATCATACACTATCACCCCAACTGTTCTCATGTGATTGATATTCAATACATTATGATTGAATAAAATTTATCCTTAGAGGAGAATCTAATTCATATTGTGAATAAATGTGAGAAACATATCTAGGTTAAGATAAGGCCATTTGTCTGAGTATAGTGTTCGTATGGTGGAAATAAAAAAAAATTAGGAAAGGGAAGAAGATATATGGGCCCAGTGGGATGTTATTTTTACCTTTGTGGTTAAGTGATTATAGAGATTAACACTTGATTATGATATTTTTTAAGTGTTTAGGTTGTATGTACACTACTTTTTTAGGTACATTTTTATTTTTATTTTTCATTAGTCTCAAACTAATATATCATACAAAATGATTCCTTAGGTGTAGGGAAGGTATTTGATGTGTTATGGGGTTGAAGCATTGATGGTGTTTGGTGTGAGATTGTTTCTCTACAAACAACTGATGTAATACACAGTTTTGGAACTAGATTTATTCACACAGAACCAATGATGTTTTTACATGGATTAGGTGCCAAAATGATTCATATGGCACTATTATTTCATTAGCATGGTTTTGGTACCATGGACTGATACTTCTTGGTACTCAAATTTTAATGATTGTTGAGGAAACCCTTTGTTTACTTAAGGCAGTGATTACCCAATGACTCAAATATCTAACAACAGATTGTTCCCAAGTTAGGTTTGGGGTTATCTCAGGTGACACTTTAGATCATGGAATCCAGTGGTTAATATTTTTTTTCAAATTTTAAAATACTTTCTCTTTTATTTCCCTTCCTATTAAACATTACATATATACACACGATGTTACATCAATTGGTTGTTTCTTATAAATCATTGGTTGTGGCCCACTAAGTTTTAGTCAAGCCTTTCATGGGTCAATATTGGTATATGAGAATACATCATGGTCATGGGAAAATTCAAAGGAAAAAAGTTTAGTGATAAATGTTTTATTTGGAAATTTATGAGCTGGAGTTGGGATTTGGTGACCATGCTATGTGATAGGACCATTTTTTATTATTTTTAGTTATGTCTTCATTTTGGGTTTATTTTGGAACATGAGACTGTCAATAAATTACATGTTCATTTTTATTGTTTATTGTAATGTAATTAGTTTTAGGAATGATGCATGATATGTGTGATTACCTTACAATTATTACTTTTTATTATATCTATTGTTTTTTATTCTGATAAATAGGGTATAGTATCTCTATTTTCTTCAATGAAACCTCACCACTAGTTTGCAGCCTCTAGCATATGGGATGGTATGCTTGAATTCATGTGGTTAACTATTTTTGATACTAGTTTAAGTGAGTTGAGATAGTATGTTATAGACCTAATATTATGATACCGTTAATATTAATTATTTATACGACATGTAATGATTATGATTTATGGATAATTTTATAAAACTCATTCCTTTCTCATAGGTTAATTAATTTATGATGAAATATTTATGAAAGTCATTTCTTTTACATAGTATACTCAATAATGAAATAATGGTATTTTTTTGACACACATTTCATTTCCATGGGTAATGATATGATGCAATGATGATTTTTTATGCTAATGTGCTACACATATGAATGGTTTTCATTATATAATGGGTGGACCCAAAATTGTATACCCCTATAATTCATTGGTTAATTATTGATATAATTTTTAATAATATGGCTTGGAAGAGGGAGAGAACCAATTTTAAAAATGGGTATTATCCATTATAATAATCATGGGAGTAATCATTGACTTGGGAAATAATAGAATGTGGTTTGAACCCATTGCACTATGATAGTCTTGGATGTTAAAATTATATATGGAAATTATTGAATAATCTAATTTGTATTAAAAAACATATGTATTATTCTAATGACGTGTTCTCATAGATCATGATTTATTTTTAATGATTCTGCACACTTATGACTGATGTTTTTATATATAACAAAGTCTTATTCAATAATTAATGATTTGTGATATTTGATATATTGATTATTACTTTTATAAATTATTATCATGTTATGATAAACATATTAATTTATTATGTTTAGTTATCTTCATTGATTGATATCACTTATATTTACCATTATTGAGCATCCAAGAATAGACATTCTTATGTTTCCATTATTGTGTTTATAATGAAATGGTTTAAATAGTTTATTCCCAAGATGTGTACCATGTGAGAAGAACATTTTGGGATACAATTAATATATTTTTTGGAATAGGATGATCATGTATGTAGTCTCTAAAATACACTATTCTTTTATGGTTTTGGGGTGTGTATAATTTTGGATATATTGAATATTCATAAAAAATGGTTTAATATTTATCTATATTGAGAATTAGAAAATTTTGTGAAAATCCTAGGATAATACTATGTATATTATAACATTATAATGTTTTGGAAATATATAGATTTAGTGGTTTAATAGAAATAAAATCCCTATATGGATAAAAGAATGTGGTTGAAGCCATTGATTTTACCCAGGTGTGTAGCAGATGATAGTATCCAATGGAGATAAAAAATTTAATAAGAAAAGTGACAAATCTTGTCATCTTCAACTATCCAAGCCATGTTAGAGGTATGAATATCTCACATGAATTAAATTATGAAACAAAAACTAAACAAATATATTGTTCAAAAAATTTAGCGTTCATAACTACTGCTCATCGAAGGTGTCTATTTCATGATGGATCTGAATCCAAACCCTAATAAATTTCTACACAAGATTCAAAAATCTATGAGATCACCGTTAATTGAATTTCTAGTGCTATAGAGAAGCTCTGACTAATCCTTTGGGGTCGTTATAATAAACTCGATCCCATGACCTGGACATGTTGATGAAGTTATTGGGTAAGTCACTAGGATATAGACTTTCACACTATAGGAAATGGGAGGAGATATATGATCCCATTCCAAATTATTGAATAATGATCGATTGAGACTCTCTCTTATTCTTATAAGGTGATATTCTCAAAAAACTGGAATGATTCCTGACCCCTATAAATTAAAATTCATACTAAATAAGAAATAAATAAATAGTTATGATAAAAAAACAATACAATAAATATTATTTATATTTTAACTCATACATGTAATATCTATTATAAATATTATGTGATAAGCCTATGTTCTTATATTGACTTTTTCTTAACACATATATTAAGAAAGTACTTGAATAGTAAAATAATATTCATTCGTATAATATTTTTCCAATATTCACTAAAAAACTCATAAATAATTTTAATAAATAAATTCAAACCTTTATTATATACTTTAATAATAATAAATTTATTTATTAATAGGTGATCAATTACTTTAAAAACTCTCAAACCCCATGGTGGGGCCAACCCTGTCTTATATACATATTCATCAAAATATGGAAAATTCTTGAATACACTTTTTGGTGTGACCTATATGCCCTTATATCTATAGTACTGAATATTATTCACAAAACAATATTTGATTTTAGATACCATTCAAAGATATAAAAGACCTAATATACAATTAAAACAGTGACAACCATCCTACAAAGACACACTATGAAATATAATCTCATTCTCCTTAGATATATCATAGAGTAAGAAACACACATGTGTCATCATCCTGTCTTGATTTATTGTTTTTTATCTAACCAGATGGACTTATCTCTGAATACCATGGATAATGATTTATGAATGTACAACTATCCTAATCAACTTTGCATGAGATATTACTTCTTCAACTCGAAATATACAAATTCTATCTTGACAATTCAACTAATGTCATACAACCAATAAATCACAAAAAAATGATACATTTCCATTAATTCATTGTCATGATTTTTTCTATACATAGATGCATATTATCAAAATGAAAACATGGATAATAAACTTTGTTAAGGATACCAATACACATGTTTGTAGATATAACCATTCATTAACCCAAATATCATGTGGTTTTTTATTATTAGGTCTATTCTCATGATGTCAACTACTTGAGATCATCAAGCACATACTTCATGAGAATACGTCTCAATTATTATGATCCCATGACACCTGAGAGTCAGACATCAGTTGTGTCTAGTATTTATGATGTATCTTGAACATAAGACATTATTTTATGATTAATTTCATAGTATATAGATGATATCAATATAGAATAAGAACGATTATATATTTTTATGTAAAAAATAATATCTATATATTACCATTTAAATAGTGAACACAAATATATATGTTATCGTAGTATTTTTACAAAATATTTAACTCACTGTAGACAAGGTATGATAATCAAAAGTGCTGATAAGATTGGGTCTAGGGAACAATATTTTACAAAACACCAACTTGCACTGGAGCCAATTTTATAATATTTTGTGTTATCTCTAATATGATTAAGATGATGTTTCTTATGAGTTATTGATTTAGTTTTTGGGTATTACACTACTTCACTACGTATCTATTCTTCACTGTGTGACATCGCCTCCTTAAATAAGTGAAATCATGATATGTAATCCATGAGTGTGTTTCTTTTTTCCACTATCTAAAATTGACATCATATCAAGTACACAGAAAATATTTATCATCATGATAAAATTTACATTCTAGGTTGAATTATAAGAATATGAAAAATCAATTTTTATTTAACGCCGCTTCTTTAGCCGCCTCTGAAGATACAATGAACTTAATATTTGTAGATTTGGATACCACTAAATTAATTGTGCTTTCAATTCACATTACCTTAGCCAAAATAAAATATTTTTTTATATTGATATTTATGAATAGTAGTTTTTCCCCTTGTAACTAGTATATAATTATCACTACAAGCTTGGTACATGTATTTTATGGAATCTAAAGTACAATCAGATAGTTATAACTACTTCCCTTCCAGTTCACCTATTAATAACTTATATTTTCCAACCATAGATTATTTATTAGAAATATATGTTTTAGTACCTAATATGTAATATGTGATTGATCCATCACATAAACATATGGGATTAAACTCACCTGATTAATATCATAATATTTCTATGTATGTCCTCTTAGAGGGATTTATTCCATATGATGATTGAAAAAAATAACTCTAAAATTATTCCAACATTTATTTTTAATAATTGTCTTTATATATACTATTGAATATGTATAAGAAATTGTTAGAACCAACTCAGTTTATTATATACCTCATAATGTACGTGGAAAAGTTAAGTCAATCTCTAGATAATTTTGTTCATACTGGTCTTAACTAATTGTAATACCTATAGTTCTTTTCCATTTGTTACCCTTTATTTTATTCTTGGAAAATAGTGGAACTCCCCCTAAACTCTTGAAGAAATTCAGTTTCTAATCATTCCAAAAAAATATTCGACGAAAATTTCACTTGAATCATAACCAATATTTCTATAAATTTCACACCTTATTGGTATTTTATAATGTCACCATCCTTATCTAGTTGTGTCCTATTTACAACATCCATGATTGGTGGTCTTCATAAATAATTCTCAATAAAATTATCCTAAAAAGAATCTGTAATAAGTAAAATTACAATTTATTTAGGAATAGTTACTTAGTATTACAAATCGAGCTTCATTATAACCACCTTTGGACTATAAAAATATAGATTTCATGAATACACATATCCATATTCCAAAAAATAGGACTCCTATAATTTGATACATGTAATACATTATATAATTTTATTTTATCTAGTGTTTTTAAGCTAATTTCCATATACTACTAACTTATAAGAATTATTATTCTCAAGGAATAATTTACCACCCAACATGGTAAATATAAAACCATCAATATAGTTTTAACCTTTTTATATAGTATGTGTATCTAGAACATTTGTTATTCCAATGGAACTATGTATTTATCTCTTAGTATTAACTAAATAAAATTCAATTTTCTCACACTCTATAAAATAGAGTTTTGCACCATTTTCAACAAATTTATTCTATAAACTAAATAACTCTTTTATATTTAAAGGATTTATAAAATATTTTAATAAAAATTTAGGATAATTAATTTTTATTCACATTATATTTTTATTGATTAATGTATATTTATATCCATAACAAACATTATTAATCTAAACGCATGTTATTATAAAATATTGGATTTATATTATACTCAGACTCTAATGATATCCATTTTTCATTATATTTAGAATTTAATTATAGGATAATGTCGTTATTTGTGATTTATGTCTTCTAATATAATTTTTCCCACAATGCATAAAAATATCAACCTTGATACTCCGTGTACTTAAATTAAGTCTCATATATCTAAAAAGAAATGGAAATTAAAAAATGTCTCCGTGTTATGTTTTATTGAACAATGTTACCATGTAAGACTCAATATCGATCCTCCTTATTGGAATCATAGAGTTGATCTGGATATGGTAATGTGGCTTTTTTAATTACTCCATGATACATTATATTGATCAATAAATCATTCATCATGATATTAGTTAGCACAATTGGCAAAAATAAAGTCATATATTCTATCCAAGAATATAAAATTATCCACTTTTATATTCCATAATAAGAATTTAATGGAATATAATGAATTATATTTACCTCTATCATATCCTTGGAAAATTTCTTACAATCTTGATAAACTAATTATAAATTCATTATTATTACCTTTATTTCAAAAGGATTCTTTGTCCAAAATAAATAAGTTTATACATCACTAATATATTAGGTGTTTAGAAACATGGATTCTAAGAATAATACTGGGTATATCGTTGAAATCCACTTTTACTTTAACATGAAAGACAAATATCATTCCTAATCAAAGTATATAACTCTTAAATTTTAAAATCTTCAAGTATTACCTATGATTCATTTATTACTGAACTATTTTTTGAGTTTTCAACACCATAAATATTTTATTACTAATATGAAATAATGTAGCGGTATTTTCAAAGGATAGATGAAGTAAATGTTTTTGTGATACTTCAAAAAATTTATACTAGAACCAATAATCATGGAAATATAAAAGTTTTATGCTTCTCACCACTGACTTAGGAAAAACCCTTTCTAAATTGCTTGGAGAACACTCCTTACCTCACATAATGTTACTATTTGTATATGGTTGATATATTTAAATACACAAATGAAATTTACATATTATATTTTATACCCAAAATTTATAACCAAAGAATTACTTACAATTCATGAATATAATTAATGAATATGAAACTAATTGATTCTATAATCTAGTTCGTATTATTTATAATTTTATAGAAATAATTTAAGAAAATAACCACATGTACGATAACCAATCTATTTTCTTTAAGGAAAATTCGAGGGTACATTTGTTCACCCTTACCATTGGTATTTCTACCTTTTCATTAAAGATGTTCACTATAATATTTACATATTATAAATTACTTATGTTCTTATTTAGTTGGAGAACCTTAACAAAAAGGTAATGAAGTTTTTTCTCTATTATTTTTCATTTTTTAATCTTAAACAAAACTATATTGAATGGGTAAAAAATATATAAAAATGTGATGTATTGATATATAACTTCCCATATTCACGTTGTACTCATCTTGGGTAATGGTCACTCATTAATATACCAATTTACCTTTTTATCATATGCTTCTTGGAGATGAGACTATATGTAATATCATCTATGTCCTAAGGTTTTAAACACAACTCACATCAGATGATGATGAATTCATTATGACACAACCATCCTAGGAACCATTCATTAGTCTCCAATAATCATTTTTAACACCCAATCATTCTGATGTGGCTTAATAGGTGTTGGGACATGAGAACCATGAATTTGAGATATCGTAGTACTTTTCCTGAGTACATGTTCTACCTTCTCAAAACTCATTACAATTGGGAAATTTTTTTCTAGTATATATCATTGTGTAATAATGGTATTACTCATAATTATTTATAAATATCTAATGTCTTAGTACTTTTATTTTTATTGTCAATTAAAAGTTACTAATTATTTAAACCATTAAATGTTCACCAAAAATTTTCACTCAATAGAAACACCATGTTCTAGAATTAGAATAAACTATTTCATGATTATTTGAGTGGGAGATAACCTAAAAAACTCTCCTTATAGTGTACATGATTTGGTTACACCACTACATAGATATTTCAAGGTAGGAATCTTACTGACCCACTGAGTTAACTCACAATTTCTTATTTTGTTGAATGATTCCTCATCTTCTAAAATCATAAAATTTGATTTAATAAATTCTTAAACTTACTGTTTCAGAAGTATAGATTTCAATACATATTTATTTCAAAATTAGTTTAGTTAACCCATTACTATCATAAGAAATCCCTAGTAGTAAATGGATTTCTCCACATTGGCCAACGAGTACCCAATACACCCAGTTTTGTTCAAATTCATAAAATAGAAGATTGCTATGACTTAATACTTATTAGATGGGTTTTAATAATTTTTGATGAATTTGGACCATTTTTATTAGTATCTTTATTATATTTTGTGATGATCAACATGAAATGTTAATAGGAAAAAATTCATCAAATATTTATTCATTTTACTATTTGTTATTTTATATGTTATTCAAAGCCAGACAAATGCATAAAATAATAAACAAATAAAGATTTGAAATTAAAATATCTAATTGGTCTTGAGAATCTAATATTATTTGATCCAATTAACCTTAATCGATCAACCAAACATAATGGAATCATTCCTGAGTCATGTCCTGAATCATGATGTATTTCACCCCATCCAATGTGTCCACATATTATATGGATTTCACCTTGGATTGGCATGGTGTGTAACATACATCATCTTAGTTATAGTAAAAAAGAATCGAATGTAGGCCCCAAGGTCCCGAGAGTAAAAAAAATATATAATTCAATTTTAGATGGGCAAGTCAACCATTATACACGTTAAATGAAGAAAAATGATGTTGCACGTACCATGTTATAGAAAAAGAATAATAATTTCATTCATCATAAACAATTTAATTTTTTAATTAATAATTAAAAATACACATACATAGTTTATGATCAAGACTAGTTAGTATTTCAAATAAAATCAAGATAAAAAACAAAATACAGTAAATTTATATATGGGGGAAATTAGTTAAATTAAAATAATTATTTAATTTTTAATAATTTAATTTTATTTGGTATCTAGTTTAATTTATATTTTATTCCAAAAACTAAATTTGGTAAATAATTTAATTTTTTACCCAATATAAAATATATTATTTGGAAAATTGAATCTATTGTTTATATAATTAAATATTTTTATATTTAAAATAATTTTCAATCACCAAAACCCGGTGAAGGTTGGGATATCCCCTTGGTGGACCATTTGGAATGGACAAAAACTGTGCATAGGTGATATGGACCATGGAGACCATCCCAAAACCATTAAGTTCTTGATAGACTCACCCTTCGTATAGACTTACTATGGAAATAAAAACTGTGGTGGGGGTTATCGCATAGTGTTTCACATAAGGCACCATTGGTTGTTGGCCCTGGAATTGGGCTAATGTCCATTCGAGGGAAAGGATGGACTGTATGATATATATTTGGATGGGAAAGATCATGTTTGGTGATCAGTGGGTACAATGACCTATGACAGGTGAATAAGGAGGAAACATAGATAACATCTCAAATATATGCGGTGAATGTGACAACTGGGTGGCTAGTGTGAGGTGTGGTGGTTCTGAAAAAAAGAGGCTATGACGAGGGTCAACTGAATGAACGATACTTTAACTTATGCATAGAAGAATAGATACCTCATAGATAGAGATTGATAGATCTATGGTGGAAAATGGTATACTCATCTACAAGGGGAACATCCTTTGCAAGAGGTGGTGACGTCTTATCTCGGTGACAAGGAGGGCAGCGTGAGGTGTTTCCTACCAGCAGCGAAATGGGGGCAGTGAGAATTTTCATATGGTGGTGGCAGCTACTGGAGAGGGTCAACTAGATCTCCTAGGGTAGTGGATGCACTTTTCTGTGGTGGTGTTTCCAGTTGAGAAGGTGGATACCGCTAGGACGGGGAAGCTCACAAGTCCCCATTATACTCCAATTTTTTTAAAAGTGGACGACTTGACTTTTTGTATTCTAGTTATGAGGTTTTTTATTTAGTTCCCCCCACCATTCCTTTAGAATTATATTACTAATTTCTTATGATTACAAGAGGTCCCATCTGATTGAAAACATAGGATATTTTATGAATCCTATTATGTGTAATATTCTTTTTAAAATTTTATTTACCATTAGATGTGGGAAAAAATAATTCACACCAAAGGTACTTAGTTTAGCCACTCTATTCTCACTGGATCTTGGATGGAATTATGAGGGTCACTTGAATCCATTTACCCCCAATGACTTTAGCTAAAATATAAAAAATATATGTTATAATGTAAATATAAAATAATATGAATGATTTGGATCAGAAATATCATAAGTCCATTACATGTCTGTCTGACATTTTATTGAAGAATAATATGTTTCATTGGTACCAATTTAAATAACTATACATTATTTAATTGTAATAAGTCATTACTTTTCTCAAAAAATTCACATGATCAATATGATTCCAATATTTGGTACTAGGGTATAGAATAGAATCTAGTGGGAAGAGGATTTAAAATATTTCATCACCGGAGTGATGAAACATTTCTTATATGGTGATATGAACCCTGGATCTCACAAGATTAAATAAGGAAAAAATTGAAACTAATTAAATAACATAAAGAAATTGTGGATGAATGTATCTCATCACTAGTGACAATTTCTGGAATGATACTATGTTGAACATCTCTATATCATCCACACAAGCTTCAAGAATCCACCCAATCACCAGTTATCAAATTCTGGGTGCTAGCATGGAGCTCCAATGTAACATTTGGCATTAAAAATATCATCTTGATCATGTTCTTTTGATTTTTCAATGTCATTATTGGATTGGTCATTTAGAGAGAGACCCTCTCTCTATATGAAGTCGTAGGATAAAGAGGCACTTTTACCAAATGAATTAAAAATGCTCAATTTAGTATCCCTCCCATACTTATATAGTGGAAGGCTAAAATACATATAAGGGTTCCCCAAACCTTGAAAATAAAAAACTTCACTAAATAATAAATAAATAAATAGTTATTATAAATTAAATTCTTCATAAATATTATTTATATTATATCAAATTCATGTAATATATATTAAATATGTTAAATGATTAACTTGATTCATTAACTCATTCATAATTCCATATAACATTAAAAGAAACATGATTATTAAAATAATTATCATTCATATAATTTTTTTCATTTACTCACTAAATATGTCACCATTAACCTTCATAATAATATCATAAATTTGAGGTAATGGTATTTATTTTTCCACATCATTTGTTTAGATTCCAGTAGTCAATGGATAAGTGTGAACTACAAAAGGTGATGTACATGGATAGCTAAATCCTTTCGTAAAAATCAGCTAATTGAGCCTTCAATTATCATTGTTATATATATTTCAGGTGATATTGGGTTTTGGAAATTGGATATGTTCATGATAGTAATTCTATACAAAATGAAATTTTATATTTTAGTGGTTGAATAGAAAAAGCATTCACCATCATGTATGTGAATTCTTACACTATAAATATAAAACATGTTATCTGATTTTTTCCATTAATCCAATAATCTACGATGATTTTTAACAGATTAAATATCCACATATCCTAATTAAATTTCCTAACAAACACTCTTTAATATCATACACTCCCAAAAAATTGTAAATACTACCATTGGTAAAATTAAAAGAATCCCTACAACCTTAATAGTAAATATGATCCATGCCTTTACTATCTAATCTATTAAATATTTATGATCATATATTATCATCTTTAGAATTGAAAAATTCATAGGATTTATATAAATCAATAATAATAACATAATAATAAGTAAATATAAATCCTTACACTATCCTCACTCAAAGAAGAGTCTATATCATTGTTGAGTAACAAATCAATTCACTGTACAAACATAACTTGACTACTACTCGTGTAGATATAGATGAATGGGATTAACTTGTACAAAAAATATTATATCATAACAGATGCAATAAAAAAGGTACCTTATAATGTTTCTGACCCCTGATTCAGTTCTTCTAACATATTCTCATCTATAAACAAATAACCCTTATTTTTTTAATTCTCCTATAGAGGGATTCCACTTTTCATCAACTAATACACATTTATAAATTTATTTTTTCTCTATGTAGGGATTCTTGATCCCCATAAGCTATATCATTATATTATATAAAATACTTCTTCATGTGTCCCATATTCCCACATTCATGATATGTTTAAGATTCATTAGTATAATACTTCATCTTTTGCATCATGGCACAACACTGTTATCATGAAATCCATATTTTCAATTAAATGAAATTGAACTTGTAAATTTATTATGAATAATTCATTATGGAAAGTAATTTTTCTTAATCTTCTAACTACTATAAAAATTCATTCCTTTATTTGGACAATAAATATTATCATTTTTACCTTTATTATCTAACATATCTTCTACTTCCATAGACAATTTATTCACCACCACATCATAGGTTGTTGAATAAAATAATATAATGAATGGTATAATATTAGATAAAAGACACATATCAAATATCATATCATTAATATTTTAATTAATACAGAAATATTATGTAAAGACAACTATTTTTTATCAGGTAATCTATATATTCAAGTATTAGATTATTCCCTTTTCCAAAATCAAAATACTCATGGGGTTTCCTCAAATTAAATTATTTTGGGTAATATTATTTGATAAATGTATTTTGAAACATAACCCATATAATATTCAAATTTATTTTTTCTTTTTACATATCTCTAACAACTTAAGAGTTACCCACTAAAACATGTATGTAGTGAATTAAAAAATTTACATATCTTGATTATGAAGGATGTAAAATATTACATGTTACTCCCTACCCAATATTTTTAATTATACACACTACTATCACCCATAAATATTATAGGGTTCTACTTCTAAAACTATGATTTTTGAATAACATCTTCTAGAAACACTTAATTCATTTATCTTCTAAGAACATGAATATCATGGACCAATAAATACAAAAGTTCAATAATATGTTCCATGTTCCTTACTTCTTTCTCATGAATGAGTGTAATAATATTTCTAGGTAATTTATCCTGAACATGATCTCTATATATTGAAGTTTATATAATTAATAAATATGATGATTATCTAATCCATCTAATATAAATCCCTTACATAATAAACTTAAGATATTTTCCAATAAAAAATAGAATTTTATTATGTATGAGTACAGAATCCTTACCAACCCATTTTGTTCATAAGAACCAACTGGGAATAACATCTCTAAAGAGTTCCTCTATCTAGTTTTTATAATTGGAACCACAAGAAAATAAAGTCTCTCAATAAATATGGAAGATATGTCATCCTATAGGCACCTCAAGATTTTTTCCATCGAAATATACATTTATTTAAGACTTCCCAAGATATGAAATACATCTTTTTTTGCTAATAATCTTCAGCAATTACATAGAATTCACATACAATGATGAAGATATATCCAAATTCCTAAATAATATTTGATATATAGAATCCTATATCATAGAATTCATTATAGGGATGTCATGTGGTATGGAATCTATTTTAAAAAATGTTATGTTTTATGATTTTGGAGTATAACATTTCTTATGATAAGTGTATATCATAAGGTAAAAAATATTGATTTTATGAAACTATGATACCAAGATATAGTGAAATATATAACTAAGTTGTAAGGTGGTTTAATTTAAGAAAATTTATAGAAATATCATTATGAAATGCTATGATTTATCATGGAAATAAAATACCTAGTGTTAATGTTCTATAATATAAAACATATTATTATCATTGGATATAAATTTTTCATAAAATGACACATTTGGGAGTGTGTTTGAACCGTTAAATGATATAAAGAATTTATAACCTCAATCCATTTAATCATATTTTATGAACATATAAGTATATACATGGAAGGATTGGGTGTTTAATATTTATTATTAAGCTTTCCAAATCCATTGAGATGATTATTCTAGGGTTTTATTGATTATCCTCAATGATATATCCTCATTTTACCTTTTTCACCTAAGAAGTATTAGTATACCATGGTCTTACAGAGGTTTTGATACATTTTTTGGGTGATTTATGTTATCCTTTTGATACATTAAGGAAGAGGGAACTCATTTATTTTTTCTCAAGGGTCTTCATCAAATAGAATGATTGAATATGGTATCTACAAACATTATTTATGTAAGGAACAATTGATCTCTTTTTTCTATACATGGTTTTAGCTTCAAATCATGGTGTTATTGGATTTTGGGTTTTTTAAATCTTACACTATATTGAAAATGTTTTATCTAATTTTTATAAAACCAACATTGGTATCAATGTTTTTCAGGCACATTGATTCATTAAATCATGGTGAAAATAAAGAAAAAATTGGTAAATTTTATAATATGATCTATCATATAATATGTTATATCATCACATATGATTGTATAAATCCAACTAATATATTATATCGTAATGGATGAAATAGTGTAAATAATTTTTATTAATTTTATATTATATGATATATATTAATAATAAATTGTAAAGGATAATTTTTTCTATGTCATGTTATATGATTGACCCAATAAAATTTGATAATGGTTCCAATTTACAATACATCATAGATAAAACAATAAACATTTTTTATGGTGATATCGGAATTTTTATAAGAATCAATTGGTAGCTATGAAGTAGTATACATGCGATTTAATTCGTGAGACCTTACTGTTGTAGCTAAACATCCCAAAACTATTAGACAACACATAATATAAAGGTTATTTATTCATGACTATATTAAGTTGTTAAATTTTAAAGGTTATAAAATTTATATTTTAAAAAATAATGTTCTATTTAAATTAATAATTTCAAAATAATCTTTAGAGATGTTGAATTTAGAAAACCCATGTTTAACATTTTGAAATTATACAATATTTATGTATAAAAAACCATTTTTCTTTTTTCACTTTTAATAATGTTTTCTAATGGGAAAATTAAATATTATATTTATTTTAATGTCCCGTAACACTCATCTAGTTGTTAATAAAACAATTATTCTCATAAACAAAAGAAAAACTAATACTTTAGACATAAATGTACCATTTCTGCTAAAAAATAAAAAATTCAGAAAATTGGTTATTCTTTTAATGTTACATGTACAAATTTATAAATTTATTTTTTTAATAAAATATAAATTTTTAATAGACACAATTTTATATTTTCAATTATTTTTTAATTTAATATGGACGTTTCATGGTTATTTTATTAAATGTAATTTACCTAGGTAATAATTAATTACCAAACTAAAAATAAATCATTTTAAAAGTGAGAAATTTAGGAGTAAAAGACAAATAAGTATTGAAAAATAAATGAAATTTACTGTTTGAGAGATTATAGACCGGAAATCACCCCCCAATATAGTATTACCCATTTTAATTAACATTTAATGAAATAGATTTTCTCTCTTTATAAATTAATATTTAGAGAAATGAAATTCCACTAAACTGTAAAAGGAGATCACCTCTACCACATTTATCTACACATTATAAAGAATTAAATTTAATAAGACTATCACCGGTTATATCTTCCACTATATTCCTATTTACAATATTCTATGTTTGTTATTGAAGACCAAACTAAGGATCTATAATCTTTTACCTAATAAATAACATCCAAAGGCATATATCATGTTTTGAATCAAGATTTCGTAAATATATTATTCTTTCCCCCCCAAAAAAAACTTCCCTTAATGTTTTATCATATTAGTATTAATAATATAATTAACCTTTATTATTCTAATTTAATATCTATTTTTTACATTCACCAAAAAACGTTTTAGAAAAAATTGCATTGCCATGCGTATATGTGAACTACCACTTCCATGAATGACATGTTTGATTTTTCATCATCGCATTATATGGATGGTAATAAAATGATATTTAATTGACCAATATGAAATTTATAAAATGATTTATATTATAAAATAATAAATAATCCCTTACATTCCTTTCAATCTATATAAAATGAACGTGTCTCCCATGTGTATGGGGGACAATAATGTAACATCCAATGTAAATTAAGAATATGAAAATTTTCTTATTTATTAATATTTTTTGAATTAAATATTAATTTTACTTTAAAGGTGATTTTATGTTTGATGGCATACGTAACATGAAAAAATTGGTTTCTTTGGAATCTTACATTGCACAGAACATTGAGTTATACTGAAAAATAAGATAATATTATTATAATTTTAAATCGAAGTGAACAAAAAGCCATTGTGTTATATAGAGTGAACAAAAATAATTAAAATATTAATTCACATGTTTTTTAAATGTTTTTACATTTATCAAATAAATTTTACCAGCTTAAAATTTGAATGTATCCAATTTTAAGCAAAAAATACTCTAATATTCTTTAAAAGGTTGATTTACTGAGTTTTAATGGAGAACCCTTTTAAAATATATTTTTTATATTTTTTATATATTCTATTTGAGAAAATAATATTCTTCATTATAATTAGGACATAAAAACGTACTTTGGATAATATTTTTGTATTTTTTCTGATAAAGATCATTTATATTGAATAGTTGAAAATACTGCATTTTTACTCAAAACTATATTTTAATATAATTTATTTATATGGTTATATTTACCATTTTATTGGTTTTAAAGTTTAATTAGATTATAGTTTTAACACTTAATCCAATTTTGGTCATGTCAAGTAATTTCAGTTTGAAATTGGACCTAAACAAGTGTCAATATTTTTATTGTTATTATTTCTTAAAAACATGCTTTTGTTTTGACAAAGGGAATGAATTTTTAATTAATTTATGCAACATTAGTGTTTTTAAATTAGAAAAATGAATTCCCTATTTGTAATAAATAGATACAAA
The DNA here is from genome assembly GCA_963277665.1 of Viscum album. Lineage (NCBI taxonomy): Eukaryota > Viridiplantae > Streptophyta > Magnoliopsida > Santalales > Viscaceae > Viscum > Viscum album. Next base: position 1,229,010,731 of record OY728133.1, on the reverse strand, counting down.
TTTTGGAAATAGGTAACTTTTATTTTTTACACATTATGAATAGTAACTTCAGTAAATATTTTATTTACCATGGTTAAAGGGTAAATCTTGTAAACAAGGGTAACAAAATAATATTATAATAATATTAAATTATCCTAACACATGTCCTAATACAATTAGATGATACATTCCTGACAATCGGAATCCTTGGGTAGATTTGGTGACCTCATGGAGCCACTTGTAAGTTAAAATACCACTTTATAAAATTTAATTTAAAGTTATGGAAAATTTAACATAAATATATATATCTTAGTAAAAAAAATTAAAATGGGATATATAAGTGATATTTTAGAATATAAATTGTCATTAGAAATCTAATGATATTTCCTACATCATTTTAATTTATTTATAATTTGTAGACATCAAATAAATAAATTTATTTATGACACAATGATGATGTAATGATTACTTCATTAATTAATGTTTTAAATAAATGAAATTATAAATATTAAAATAAATTTATTATGAAACTTTTTATTCCATCCATGAATTATATATATGATTATAACTTGTTATATTTGAATTAATTTATGTTGTTATAAATAATCAAGTTGTTAAAGATTTTTTAAATGTCACGATATGAATAGTTTTTAAATTGTCAAAAATAAGTTTTTAAAATGAATAATATTTTGTTAAATGATAAAATATTAGTAAATATCTATGATTGGGCCAAATGAAATATATGATGTTAAAAATTTTATTTATGAACCAATGGAGATTCTATTATCATTTTATGGCAACTATATTAATCGTATGGAGTGAATACGCAAGAAGAAATGGTAAAAGTCAAATTAGTTAAGTAACGGTTAAAGAAAAATGATAAGGTTAATGTTGAAACAAAATATAGTCTAAAAACCTATTGATTGATTGTATTTAGAACCATACTAATATTATCTTCTAATTATATTAGTTCATGACCATATGAAATCGATATTCAGTTTATAATAAAATAATATTTCTAAACATTCCTAAAAATCCCCCCACCCGTATAAAAATCCATCATCTCTAACCCATTACTCACACCACTCAAACCCCTTATTTTGTCCAAAATTTGCGCAAATAACATCTCAACATCACTCCCTTATTCATATAAAACTTTCATTATAAAGAAGGAAATTTAAAAGATCCATTAGTCTAAAATCAAAAGAAGTTTCCCGATTTAAAGGTAACGTCTCCTTTAAGTTCATTTCTTTTATTTTCATTCTCGAACCCCATAAACTCTCTTTGTTAAATTATTTTATAACAAAACATTTATCCTAAATATACTAGGATTTTGTTATGATATGTATTAGAACTACATATCCACACACCTCTCTCTAATGGAGACGAACATACTATTTCTCTGGATGGCGAACTACTACCTCACGAAACAATGATTGTTCAATTACCTCCTACAACCTCTCATGGTGGAAATTATGATGGAACTATATTTATATGTGATATGTATTATATTTATATTGCCTCTATAATTATTTATTTTCATTTTAGTATATTTTTATGGTTTCCATAATTGGTAAATGCGATAATTTCTTTTGTGGAAGTGCGGACTACCGCCCCCTCAAAGTGATGTGACTCGTTCATACCATAAGTGATACATATAAAGGATGGTGTTAATGAAATTATGTAACATATATAAAATATTATAGTATAATGTAATAATAATATATCTACAAATTATTTGGTTTTCATTCCTTTAAAAAAATTTAAGTAACGTTCATGCATACATACATCTAACCGTCGACATGAACAGTGCATTTTATTTCTTATCTACAAATGTCATGTAATATCATAAATATATATATATACATATATATTAGATATATATGATATATATGATATCAAAATAATTAATATCATTATATATATAATGTTCTTTTGACCACATGGAAAAATTGTAATTATAACAAGTTCATTTGGGACTCAAGTTATGAACATTGACAAAATGTCTGATTGAAGTCAAATAATTACGTAATCATTGTACCAAGGTAATAAGTGATATAACAGTAATAATAAAGATGAATATTTTTAGGAAACTATAAATTAAAAAAAGTTTATTATTCATGAAGAACAAGGAACATACAAGTCAAGTCGGACACGAGGTAAGGGGTTTTCATCTCACTTTTTATTCTCGTGAGATTCAAGCTATATTTTCCAGTATTTTATTTTTTGTGGTGCATTTACTACCCATGATTGTATTATTTATGTAATATAAATTTATTTATGGGTATTTACATATTCATTTTATGATCATTATTTTTTGGGGTGTGTGTTTCATAAGTTACGAAATCGTTAATGGAACATCTTAACCCAATGTACATTCTTTGGGTTGATCTTATACTTCTTGATTATGTTGTTCTATGAATCTGTTTTAATGTCCTATGATTTTTTTACCCTTAATATCCAATTATATTGGGTGTATTTATATTTTTTTCACACATAATTATGTCATTGATTTATCCTTAATCTAATGATGCAATCCTAGTAAGGGACTACATCTCAATCTCCTGTTATTAAGTCATATACTGATATTGCGCACATTTATTTTCCTATAAAGTGTATATAAAACCTTATTGACATTTTATATCATTAATTTCAATATTCACCTTATATTTATAGTTTTCTTTTATGTTATTCTTTATTTATTTTTAATTATATATTTTCTCATGTGGTAGCCGACTCTTTAACTAAAACATTGTTTTAAATTATTTAAAGATATAATTTTCTAAATAATTCTCATTAATGTGTATGTTTTCAAAAAAAAAATTAAAGATTTATTTATATGGTCAATTAGGTTTTAAATTATTAATTTCTTTAAATTCATCAATGCAGTATGGGACAAATTGAATCAAGAATCTCTTTACTAAATGTTTTAATTGGTTTCGAAAATGGTTTTGATAAAGCATTGATTATGTCAATATCTTGAAATGATATATTGTAATTTCAATGTTGAAATGTTATATTTCCTTTATGATTATTTTATGTTTTATTATTATGTTATGGTTCTTGGTAATTTTTTATGTATACAGGTGGTTCTGTATTAAACCTACGGTGGGTGATCCCGATATAGCTCTTCAATGCATTGGGTAACATGACGGAGGAAATCGTCAATGTTTCTTCTAAAATATTTATGGATTACATTATGATGGGAATTCCAAACATGTATCCCTACATAGCTGTGAATTCTAAAATGTATGTTCGATAAGGATTCCATAAGTTATCTTTATGATTTATGATTTTTTATGTGTTATTCATAAATCTTATTATTTCATTAGGTATGTTAAAGAGTTTATGTTTTCTATGTATTGATGGACTAAGGTTTTATTTACTTATTTTATAACCCATACTGAGATTTTTTTTCACATCCCATGTTTTTGAAATGTTTTTCACAGGGTATATGGTAGGGTAATAGAAAGTAATAATTCATTATGAATTATTTATTGAAAATAATTCTTGTTTTCTTTTAAGAGTTTTTGTTTAATGAAAAAAATGTATACTAAGTAGAAGTGTCTATATTGTAATATTTGAGATGTAATTTAATAGTTATGAAATAATTCTCTATAACTCTAATGTTGAAATGATCCTCAACGTAAATTATTATTTTAATTCAAGATTAAGTAAGATTTCAGGTTGGGGCCTTTTTTACAACCTCCACGAAAGTGACAAATTTTATTTTTCATAGACATTTTATATTCATAAAACTATGTTAAAATAATATTGAAAACCATAAATACATTTTTATAAAACAATTATGTTTTTGTAAAAATTATATTAGGTCAAAAGATTCACCTTATTAACCTTAGTCACCCATTGATTATAGCTTGATCATTTTTGGGTAAGCTTAACCACAAAATTTAGCAATGTTATAAATATATTTCATTGATTCCTATGGAAAAATAACTGATGGTGTTTTTAGGATCTAATTATAAAATGATGTTTGGTTTATTGTTCTGGAAATTTTAAATTTATATTTGATATATTATTATTTTTCCACCTTTTTTTTCTAAAAATTACTGAAACAAGCTCTTCACAAAATTCATCATCATGAATCATATATAAAATTATTATTAAATGAAATTATAAAATTTTTAAGAATTATAAAAAATATATTATATTACCTATAATGATATCAAAATATTGAAATTTAAATTTATATTAAATAATAAACAATTCTATCAAAAAAAAATTGTACTAAACAAAAAATCAAAATTAAAGATATATCAAGTTGAAAATAAAATATATCTTACTAATATATTTATAATAATTGATTAAAAATGTTTTTTATAAATGGTTATTTGTATTAATAAGACATTAAAATTAGATATCATTATTGATTTTATTGTGCAGGTAGTTAGATCATGTTTAACTATTCCAGATTAATGGTAAGTAAATTTTCATCTCAATTTCCATTTCCATGAGACATGTTTTGTATTATAAACCTAATTTCATTTATATTATTAATATAAAACCTATATGATTTTTTATATAATGAATTATATTTTATTCATTGTTTTGGAATTCCAATTATAATAAAAATAGTTCCAAGGGGTTTTGATTGAAAGGTTACATAATCCCTAAGGTTTTCTTATATATCAATTTCTAAATTATGTGAAATTATTTTCTTTTAAAACAATTTACACATATTTAAATTATTATTATTTTATATTATTCTACCCCTTATGATATGTATTTAATAATAAATTAATTATCTCATATCATTATAATATTTTTTATGCTTTAATAATTTCAATAATTCATAATTTGTAAATGTTTAGTGTGTGTATGGTTTTACTTGAAAATACATCTAAGTATAGATACTGGTAAGTCGATTTAGATATTAAAAAGATGCACTTATGGGTAATAACCATACAAATGGAAGGTTTATTATCATCTCTATCATCAATAAATTATGGATGATTAGACCTATGATGAAATATTTGTCTAGAATGTCCTATGGGAATATGATTAAGATAATTGAAATTATTCTTATGAAACATAATAATGGATTGGTCTCCCATTTACTAGAAATCCTACTATTGTAAAATATTTTACTCAATTACCATCTTCAATTGATAACCCCACAATTTAATGTACCCATAACCATCAACTTATGTTTATTTCTTTGATAAGTGTATATCCTATTATATTGAGAACACACCATAGTTTTTAAATATATCATGATATATTCTCTTAGATAACCACATTATTCCATTGAATGGAGAAATATTTATTTTCTATATTTCCATTATAAATATTACCATTATATTATTCATCCATAACCTTGAACATAAATGTTTTAATTTTCTTGTATATTCTTGAAAGGATAAAAATGTTCTTGTAGTGTTTTTATACTATATTTTATTATTTCCAGGTGATATGTGATAAAAGTATGTATCTAGTTATCCAAGAATACTAATATATTTGAACCTATGATAAATCTTTTATTACATACAAAAAATGTAATATAACAGTAACACAATATGATTTTTTGACATTTTCTTTAGAAATAATTTAATCTTTTTGATATATTTTATTTCACACAACAATGAAAATAACACGTGTTATATGACAAAAATAAGTTCGTATTACATTTCATACAACACCTAGATATTAATGAACTAAAATAGTACATATATTTGGTTGTGTTACAAACAAAACTCTTTTTTTGTTTCATTACATAAAATTTAAATTTCATTCTATAGATTTTGTTACACGCAAGGATGAGTTTTACAAAACTACTATATAATATTAATATTATAAATAAAATATTATTATAGATACCACTTATAAATTTTAATGGAAGTTAATAATAATATTTATTAAATATTGAATGTATTATTTAAATAATATATATATAATTAATCATTTTTAACAATTAGTTTTAAATGAAAGTAGGAAATAACTGCAAATAAATAAAATCATTTTCTAAGAATTTTTTTTTATATAAAAACACATTATAAACTCAATAAATTAAGAAACTAATTTTGATGAAATTTTTAATTAATATTTTTATGTAATATATTCATTAAATAATTATTATACTCTTCAAATAGATTTAATTGACATGAGATTAGAATAACTCCTATTTTAGGAAAAAAATTGGTATTTTTCTAAAATTTAATTATGTGGAAATTTAATAGATAACCGATATTAAATATAAATTCTGACACATTAATAATTTTTATATGAGAAAATAATCTTTTCCCTTTTATGACTAGTATAAAATTTCACTTTTTCTGAGTTTTTTTGTATTTTTCAGTGAACTTTCATATTTTAATGAATAGTGAAAAATACTGAATATTAATTGAAATATTATTCTTCTAATAATTTATTTATATAGTTAAATTAAATGATAAATTATTTATAAAAGATATTCACATATATTATACATCAATTATTAAAATTTAATTAATTGGAATCAATTTTACATCCAAATTGGCTGAAAAAAATTTCATTATTTTGATCATTTTTACATTTAAACCATGCGTTGTCATAACATATTCAGGGTTAATTTTATATTAATTTAATCCAATTTTGATATTTTAATATGGAAAAATGGATTCCATATTTTTTAAATTAATTATTCATAATTTATAATAATTTTATCTTATTTTTTGTCCAAAAAACTAGTGAATATAATTAAAAATGATTACAAGGACAAACATAAATATGAGGTTACTTATTGGTTAAACATTATCTTCAGTGAAAAAATAATCTAAAACCATGTCCAAAGTCCATTTTATGGCCATATTTATCCAATATACTCCATTTTATAAAACATTTTCCACTTTTGGAGACACACAATTTAAGGGATACCTCTCAGTAGGGTTTACCATTTCATATTAACATGATTACCACTCCTCCACCACTAGAAAAATTCACTCACCTCTAACTTCATCACACATATCAAGACACATTATATAAAAAAATATATTCATAAATAATCTCCCAAATTACATTATATCACCTATAATACTAAATTTTTTCATAAACCCAACCAAGTAGGACCTTTGTTGGAAACCAAAAGGAGCTACCAAAAAAAAGGTAATGTGAATCAATCTGAATTTTAGTTTTATTTCTTTAACCACCCATTATGTGATTATTATTCCATTATTACTAATAAAGTCATTATAATAAATATAATGAGATCTTTTTAATATAAGGTTTCTAATTATACCAAGACAAACTTCCATCAAATTGGCAGAAAACCTACCATTCCTGTACACAGAACACTACCACCTCGCAAAACGATGTCATTTATTTTTCATTTACCACCACTCTTGGTTGGGAATTATGATGGATATAATATTTTTATATTAAATATATGATATTTATTATGTATTTTTTTTTATTTTTTTATTATATGAAATACACTTTGATTCATTTTATTTTGTTTAAATATGGTATCTTCGACTGTGGATGTGTGGACTACTGTCTTCCCAAAGCAATGTAAATAAATCATTTGTTACATGGAATGTATTAAAGACGGTTTTAGTAAATTTATATGACAAATATTTCATAATAATTCTAATTTAATGAAAATATGTATGATAACATATATTTAATTTACTATCATTATATAAAAATGACAAGATAATCAAAAACATTATTTATGCGTATTTATGACCTATTGTATTCATGAATAGAGTATAATATTTCATATTTCAATAATTTATTCAATATTAAAAATTCTTATATAATGAATATATATTATATTTATAAAATATTTTAATTTGTGGAAATAATTAAATTTTTATCTAAGTAATATGATCAATAATAACAAGTGAAAACATATATAGAAAACCAAGCGGTTTTTACCTGATACATATCTCTAGCATGGAACTATAAATAAGAGGTTTATATAAATTAATATAAAGATCATACATGGATTTATATGTAAAAATATTCTTACATTATGGTTGTGTAATAAAATTATATTTATTATACAGTTGGGTTAAATGTGTACAACGAATCTCAAGACTTATTGTATGGGTTTACTCAGCTCACTTTTATTTTTATGAGAGATATGATATATTCACCACATACTCTTTTTGTGTGATGTATATAAATAATTTTAAAATTTTATATAATTAATTTAATTTATTTAATGATATTAAAATTTTTAATTGATTTTATTCTTTCATGTGTATCATTATTCAAAAGTTACTCAAGTAGTAAGGGGATTTCAAGTCTCACATTTATTTATTTGAGAATAAATATATAATCACCACCAGTTTCCTTTGTGTGGTGTGTATAATTCCCATTAATGTATTATATGAACATTATACTTAAATATTTTTGTATTTAAATATCCATTTTATTATCTCTCTTTCATGTAGTTTATGGTTTTAAATTTACCGAATTGGTAATGTAATTTTGTCTCAATTATCATTATTTAACACAAATGCCATGTTTTTCATTCTTATTAATCTAGGAGGTTTATATAATAAAATTTGACATGTAATATCATTAGTGTATTTCTTTTCATGTTATTTTAAACTTCATTTAATTTTATTCTTTCAGGGGGATTATGATTTAATGTTACGAATGTGGTAACTGTTTATGGCTACAATATAATAATTTATGAGGATTATTTGTGATTATGCATATATTAAAGAAATATTTTCATCCATATCTCAATAAATCAGATTAATTTTCTTGTACTCTATGTCACGACCCGTCCTCGAGGCCCAACCCATGACTACCCCAAGCCCGCCTTCATATGCCAGGGGCTGGAGACTAGCACCAAAGCCGTAAATCCCAATAACTGGGAAGGCATTGCCTTTAAAAAAAGTAAACAAACACACAGAGTACAAGCAGGTCAGCCACCCAAACACAGTAGTGCATCCTACCAGGGTCTGCCACCCAAACACAGTAGTGCACACCCCCTAATAGCCTGCAGAGGTAATCTCCAGACGAGTACCGTGGGTCTGCACCCAAACAAGTAGTTCTCTGTTTTCCAAGGGTCTGCACCCAAACAAAGTTCTGCTCCATCCACTGGGCTAGTCGACTCACTCCTAGTCGAGTCGGTCAAGCAGTCGTCAGGTCTCAGTTGGCTACACGGTCTCCATACTCCTAACGGTCGTCGTTGGGAGGGTCCACTCCACGAGCTACTGGTCGATACTCCAAGTATCTCAAAGTCCCACGAAAAAGTATCTCAATGGACCGCCTTGTCTTAGGGGTCTCAACGCAACAAACGGCGCGTCAATCGGACGCCCAGTCTGTGAGTTACTAGAATTTTCGTCCCAGGGCCCAGTTGGTTTTGTGAGCAAACCAACCCGGATGTATCTCAACTGTACCCTGAACTCTCATAGGGTAAGCTCATAGGGATTGTTTCTCAACGTGAACACCAATGCTACTGACAGTTCGTCAAACCGACGTTCGGTCTGAAAGATATCATCATTTCCGTTCCAGGGGCCCGATTGGATTGTTTGTACAATCCAACATAGCCACTATCCAAATGCAACCAAAACTCTTGAAAAGTATTCCCAAACTTCCGTCTCATCAAGGGGAATCAAACAAAGTTGACGTCACGTCAATTGGATGTCTGGAACTCAAGATATAAGTTTTTCTGCTCCGAGGGCCCGGTTGGTTTCGTATACGAGCCAACCCGGCCATATGCAAATTTCTCAGAAACCTTGAGTTTAATATACCGAAAAGACAGTCTCAATCCAAGGATCACATCGCATCTGACAGTGCATCGATCGGAGGTCCATAGCCCATGTTATGGGAAAAAGACCAAAAGAGGTCCGAAAGTGGGGGTTTTGGGCGCAGACCAACCTGTCCCAAAACCCCCTGGGTCGGCCCGAACCGGGTCGACCCGACCCAGGTCCGGGTCCGGACCACTTGGGCGTGGCCTGGCCCGGTGCGCTGGCGCAGGCCAGGTGGCTCGGTCGAAACGTCCGAGCGTTTGGGGTGCGGGGGGGGGGGGGGGATACCCCCCGCCAGTTTCAAAACCGCTGCCCCCATGCGGGGGTCCACTGCTTGTCCGGCCAGCCGGGGGTCGTAACCCCCAGCCCCTCCTTTGACCGTCCGGCCGTCTGCTACTGCCAGGGGACCGGCACGACCGGTCCCCCCTGCTCCGACGCCGGTGGCCCGAAACTGGCCGCTGGTCCCAGCTCCGGTGTGGCCTTGGTCCGTCCGGTGTGGCGTGCCAGTGCTGCGCCCCTCCACCGCAGCATCGCTCCAGCCGCGGTGTTTCTGTGATTCTCCAGCGCGGTGCGACGTCTCCTCGACCTTGTTCGACTTTATCTGCGTGGCGTGACGGCGCCGTGTATCCTTGCAGCACGATCCCGCGCAGTGCGACGTCACCGCATCACTTTCTTTCGAACTGCAACAACACAAGAATAAGGGAGGAGGGTTGGCTGTGTTTGTGTGGCCCATCCCCCTCTTGTTAATCGATAGCAAGCGGTAATGATTCATGAAGAACGGCAATGGAAGTATTCACGAAAAAAACAAAATCCCCTACTTCGAGCGCTGTTGAACGAAGGCTCGTCGCCAAATTGAACGTCACGGAAGAAGGCGGATCATCGCGTCGTGGAGGAACCATTTCTCCCTTCCTTTGACGCGGAAAGAAGGGACGAGGAGATGGGCATCTGGTCATTGATCTCTAAGTTAGGCATCTCTCACTGTCGTCTGTTGTCAGAGGTCGGTGTTTTTGGCATTATTTATTGAGGTGGAAGAACTTCAAGACTTTGAGTCGTTCTCTCCAAAATCCTCTGGAACAACCCAGGAAACAACAATAAAATAAGGGTTTACTTATTTTATTTCTTACGCCAAATGTTTTAAAATTCAAAATTAAATCAATCAATTAATTGAATTAATTGAAACGTCTAAAACGCCCAATTAAAAGAGGCGTTTCATAATAGATAAAAGCAAGGGTTGACTTCATTTTAAGGGGGGTTGTGGGTGCATTACCGTATTAAAAGAGGGGGTTTAGGAAGTTGAAAGGGTGGGGCTCGTGTGGGCCCCACCTCACTACTAAACCCACATGGGTGGTTTGTTCATCCCAACCTCCATCCTTAGGACTTAACCACCTAAAATAATAAAAAATTAGGAGCACATTTTTATTTCTCTATATTCTCAAACCACAAAATCAAACAACTCCCCTCATACAAACGCAACTCTGGAAAAGGTATTCTTAAGAAAAAATCGACATTGCGGTTTCAATGGTGCCCTATGATTTTGATTCCGAGCACCGGTTCAAAAGATAGGAAAAACCCGCTCGTTTGTTCATTGAACGTACCCGAGCTAAACTTCAGAAATTGATTCTAGGCACACTGGGATACAGAATTAGGTGCCTTCAGAAATTGAGTTCTTGTAAAATCCAAAAGAAAATTAAGAAAAAATTTCCCTTAAATTTTACGGGTCTTTACATTACTCCCATCTCAGGGATTTACGTCCCCGTAATGCTATAACACAAACTAGGGAAACAAAAGTGGTACTGAGCACGCACCTAATCCTTCCACTCCCATGTGATCACCTGGAGGTTCTCGTACTGCCAGAGAAAGAGCACCTGAGGAATCGACCGTCCTCGTAGGTTCTGCTCCTGTTGTTCCTCGATCCACACTGGATCCTCCGTGAGAGTCACCCCATCGCCCATGTCCAGCTCCCCATGGTCGATGATATGTAAAGGATCATGCATGTTCCTCCTCAGTCGAGGTACATGGATGACATCATGCACCCGGTGAAACTGGGGTGGAAAGGTCAAGGAGTAAAATACCTCACCTACCCAGTTGAGGACCTAGAAAGGTTCATTGATCCTCGGAGATAACTTGACGCATAGGCCACATCTCCATAAACCTCTTCAAGGTGAGACCCATATATGGTTGTGATCGTCACCCTCAAACTCTATAGGTGTCCAATTCCTGTTTAGAACTGAAACTCAAAACTCCTGCTGCCACGAGGGTAGGGTTGACCGACTCAAGAATGATCGGACAATCCCTCATATGCATAAGTTTATCCTGTGCTTCCTGGGGTTTCCATTTCACTGACCAAGGAAAACCCATCCCGACGTCGTAGTTAAACCACAAACTTTTTTCCTAATACTGTCAATTTGTGTATGAACTGTGATTGCCCAGTCCATACTCAAACGAACTTCGTAAGCCCTCGACGCTGCCACCAAGAGATTCCAACCAAAAATCTCGCCTCAAGAGTTAGACAACACCGTCGGCATAAGTGTGATTATCAATTCTCCTCCCTAGGTATCTCCAGAAGTGAGGGTCAAGTCTATGGCTTACCGAATACTCTATGTCTGGGACAATATTTGTGAAAGGAAGGAATGATTTATATCGATTTCTATTACTATGGCAGCTAGTAGTGGACACAGACATTTCCTTGAATCATTTTTAGAGACATTAGGTCACACTCCTTGACCGCATGCAGCCACACTCTTCCTCTTCCCTCCAGCTCCCTGAGCCTAGCGGGGACAACTAACACGGGTGGTTGTAGCATGTTAAAAAATGTACACCACCTCATTCTGCTCTCCTAGCTCTGCCTTCACATCTGCTGCTTCTTAGACTCATCTCTCCTTAAATATTCCCCTTCTTGAAACATTTAACATGCTCAAGTCTCTAAGACTGGCGGCAGCTTCCTGTTTCTTAATGCACTGTGCAGTCTTCATCCGCACCTGGATGATCTGAACCTTCTTTGCCTATGATCTGTAAGAGCTGCTAAGATTTCTCCTTTGCCGAAAAGTGAAACTCGGTCTCATCCCCTGGATGAACCACACCCATTTCCTAATACAGTCAATCCTAACATGAATGATGCATTCATGCTATGGATAATATCGTACGACCTCGAAGTAACTACCAAGAGATTCAAATGTCACCCTTGCCTCCAAGGGTTGAGTCACACTGTTGGAATCGGTGTGAGGTCACTGGTTCACCTCTAGTAGAAATATTGAAATTGAGGGTCCAGTCAACATTTTTTAACCAGGACCTCTCAGTATCAACCGATCAAAAGGACAGGAAAGCAAACAACACAAAGATAAGTGTTTCTTTATTACTGCATCTCATCGTACAAAGACACACATACAAAGGCAACATGGAACTAGAAGTACAAGGGATGTATCCACTAGTTCTGATCCTATCCACCTACTCTCGGAGCTCTACTGCCTTGTCCACTGCTCGACTGTTGATGGAAAATCATGCGGCAAAGGCAACATCTCCTGTACACGCTCGAGGTGTAAATATACTGGCAGAAACTCCACCCTGAATAAAGCCTCGAAGTCTTCCCATGTGAATGTCATCCTGTCGCAAAACTAGAACAAGTGGCTCCACCATCTCTCTGCTGCTACCTGAAGGAGGCTGGCAGCAAAGATCACCTTGATGTCTGTTGGCGTCCCCACTAGCCTGAAGACTCTCACCACAGCCTCCAGCCAATCCTCAGCCGCGTGTAGTCCGTCTCTCCCTGGAACCTGGGTGGCTTCTGGTGCTGGAACTCGTTCAGCGCGCTCAGGCGGCGTGCATCGCCTACAGCTGGGGCTGGTGGCATCGGTGGCCCAATGTATGGTAGTACCGCTAGTGCCTCCACTGGTGCCTCAACTGTAAGAGGGACCTATACTGAAGCCTCATCGCTCGGCATGCTATCAGTACGCACATCCCTCTGGGCTCTAGCTGGTCATCTATAAAAAGGCATCCTGAAGAAAAAATGTGACATGGTCAAACAATTTATACTAGGTGAGCTGACCTAGTTTGAGCTGTTTTAAGGGAAAACCTTTGAAAACACACACGAAATTAGTGTTTTCATGGAAAAAGTCGGAAATCAGAAGTCAGGGTCCGGTGTATGGATACGTCTGCCGCCCGCACCAACACTAGACTCCCTGAACTGAAAACCACACTCGGTACTCATGACATTGTCTCTTCACAGAAATAAAAAAACTCAGAGTTATGAGTTCTGCTGTAGAATCGAACTCCTCTTATACCAATTTGTCATGACTCATCTTCGGGGCCTGAGCCGTGACTACCCCAAGCCCGCCTTCATAGGCCAGGGGCTGGAGACTAGCACCAAAGGCGTAAATCCTGATAACAGTGAAGGCATTGCGTTTAAAATAAAGTAAACAAACACACCGAGTACAAGCGGAAGTATACACTAAGAACAAAAGAAAGTGCTGAAATGTAAGTGGGCCAGAATACAAACCCATTCGAAAGTACAACTATTACTGAACAAAAGTAAAACAGAAAAAGACAATATTTGGAAGAAATTAAGTAGCTCCTGGGTCGTTCTCCTCATATCCTACCTGAAGGGTAGGTATAGATAGTGCAGCTCTTGGATCGTCCACCACGGATCCTACCTGAAGGGTAGGTATAGATAGTGCAGCTCCTGGATCGTCCACCACAGAACCTACATGAAGGGTAGGTATAGATAGCCTCCACAATGCTTTTGCCCATCAACCTCCTCCGAGTATCGTCTCGCCATGAAGTCCACCTCCTGATACTGACTCTTCGTGAGGTCCACCTCTGGGTATCATCCAGTATTTGAACACCCGGCTTCTGTCAGCACTGCCCGTCGTCTGTATCCAACACAACGAGGTGTGAGCATAGCCCGTGTAGGGGTGAGTATAACGATACTCAGTAGGGACCCTGAGACCATCATTGTCTCTCTAAATCCAACAAGGATAACCACAAAGAAGATATCAACAGATAACCTATACTTAGGTATATTTCAATACATACACCTAAGTTACTATGTAACCCATCTCAATCATGAGGAAACACAAATATTATGATATCAATGGAAAAATACTACCCAGTTATATGTCCATAAATATATCTAAGTTGTCAAGTGACCCATCTCAATCATGAGGTAAACACAAAGGTCATAGACTCAACTCAAACCAAGATTTTCATTATCGAAACCGTAACTGCTGAAGAGCCCCGTCTCTAGAGTTTACAGTGATCCTGTCATGACTCTGAGGTACTGCGCACTAACCTTAGACTGCTGAAGTACTCCTCCTGTCGAGTACCACGGGTTAGCCACCCAAACAATGTAGTGCTTCACGCCGGGGTCTGCCACCCAAACACAGTAGTGCACACCCCCTAATAGCCTGCAGAGGTACTCTCCGAACGAGTACCACGGGTCTTCACCCAAAAAAGTAGTGCTGCGTCCGCCATGGGTCTAATCCCAAACAAAGTAGTGCTCCGTCCACTAGGCTAGTCGACTCACTCCAAGTCGAGTCGGTCAAGCAGTCGTCAGGTCTCAGTCGGCTACACGGTCTCCGTACTCCGAACGCTCACCTCCGGGAGGGTCTGCTCCACAAGTTACTGGTCTCTACTCCAAGTATCTAAAATTCCCACGAAGAAGTATCTCAAAGAACCGCTTCGTCATAAGGGACTCAACGCAATAGACGACATGTCAATCGGACGCCTGGTTTGTGAGTTTCTAGCCTTTTCGTCCTAGGAGCCCGGTTGGTTTAGTGTGCGAACCAACCAGGCCGTATCTCAAATGTACCCCGAACTCTCATACGGTAATCTCCTAGGGAACGTTTCTCAACGTGAACAACAATTCCTCTAACGGTTCGTCAAACAGACATTCGGTCTGAAATATATCAGCTTTTCCGTTCTAGGGGCCCGGTTGGATTTCGGGTACAATCCAAGCCCGGCCACTATCCAACTGCAACCGAAACTCAGGAAAATTATTCCAAACATTCCTTCTCATCAAGAGGAATCCAACAAAGTCTACGACACATCAATCGGACGTCCGAAGCTCAAGATATAAGTGTTTCTGCTCCGAGGGCCCGGTTGGTTTCGTATCCGAACCAACCCAGCCGTACTCAATGTTCTCCGAAACCTAGAGTGTAATATACCGAAACGACCGTATCGATCCAAGGATCTCATAGCAACTGACATTGCATCGATCAGAGGTCTGTATAACATGTTATAGGCAAAATACCGAAAGAGGTCCGAAAGTGGGGGTCTTGGGCCCGGACTGACCTGGCCCAAGAACCCATGGGTGGGCCCGAACCGGGTTGACCCGACCCAGTTCTGGGTCCGGCCCACTTGGGTGTGGCCCGGACCGGCCTGGGCGTATCCCGACTTGGCCTGGGTAGCCATCCCTGCGCGCTGGCGCTGGCCAGGTGGCTCGGCTGAAACGACGGAGCGTTTGGGGTGCGGGGGGGGGGGGGGGGGGGGGGCTGCCCCAGCCTATTTCAAAACTGTGACCCCCATGTGGGGGGATGTTGCTTGTCCGACCAGCCGGAGGTCGTAACCCCCGACTCCTCCCTTGACCATCCGGCTACTGCCGCCATGAGACTGGCATGGCCGGTCCCCCTGCTCCGACGCCGGTGGCCCAGAACCGGCCACCGGTCACTGCTCTGCCGCAACCTAAGATCACGGCTTTCGTCCGTCCAGCGCGGTGCGATGACGCTGCGCCCCTCCACTGTGGCCCTGGTCCGGCCACGTTGTTTCTGTGATTCTCTAGCACGGCGCGACGGCACCCCGCATCCTTGCCGCACGATCCTGTGTGGTGCGACGGCACCACGCCACTTTCCTTCGAACCGCAACAACAAAAGAATAATGGAGGAGGGTCGGCCATGTTTTTGTGGTCCGAAGCCCTCCCGTTAATCGATAACAAGAGGAAAAGATTCAAGAAGAATGACAATGGAAGTATTCACGAACAAAAACAAAATCCCCTACTTTGAGTGTTGTTGAACGAAGGCTCGTCACGGAATTGAAAGTCGTGGAAGAAGGCGGAACGTCGCGTCGTGGTGGAATGGTGTCTCCCTTCCTTTAACGCGGAAAGAAGGAACGAGGAGATGCACGTTGGGTCGTCAATCTCTAAGGAAGGCATCTCTCACCGTCATCCGTCGTCAGAGGTCTGCGTTTTTTGTGTTCTTCATTGAGGAGGATGAACTTCAAGACTTTGAGCCGTTCTCTCCAAAATCCTCCCGCAAAACCCAAGAAACAACAATAAAATAATGGTTGCCTTATTTTATTACTTACTCCAAAAGTTTTAAAATTCAAAAGTGAATAAATCAATTAATTAAATTAATTACACCGTCTAAACCGACCAATTAAAAGACGCGTTTCATAACAGATAAAAGCAAGGGTTGACTTCATTTTAAGGGGGGGGGGGTGCGGGTGTGTTAGCTTATGAAAGGAGGGGGTTTAGGAAGTTGAAAGGGTGGGGCTCGTGTGGGCCCCACCTCACTATTAACCCCACATGGGTGGTTAGTTCCACACAACCTCCATCCTTAGGAATTATCCACCTAATAGAAATAAAAATTAGAAGCACATTTTTATTTATCTCTAGTCTTAAACCACAAAATCAATCAACTCCCCCCGTGAAAATGAAACTCTAGAAAAGGTCTTCTTAAGCAAAAATCGGCATTGCGGTTTCAATGGTTCCCTCTGATTTCGATTCCGAGCACCAGTTCAAAAGTTATGAAAAACACGCTCGTTCGTTCACTGAACGTACCCAAGCTAAACTTAGGAAATTAATTCCAGGCACACCGGGCCATGGAATCAGGTACCGTCAAAAACTCCATTCTTTCAAAATCCCAAAGAAAATAAAGAAAAAATTTCCATTGAATTTTATGGGTCTTTACACTCTGGTTATTCATGATATCATCATCTAATGGTACCATGTTCCACACTTTTTTACATCAAATGAATAAGTATTCTTAACAAAATCCAACATAATTCCTCTCTTCTGTAGGAAATCAATGTTATACACAAACCATGTTTTCTAAATTTATTTTTAACATTTCACGTTAAGGTTATTTTCATGGAAAAGTGTTTTAACAGAAAAAATAATTTTTAATGTTTTGAAAATGGGTTTCAAATCAACTTTTATATGTATTCAAGGTTATTTGTAAAGAAAAATATTTTAAAAATATTTTTTGTTTGAAAAATTATTATTCAATGTGGAAAGTAAATTTTTCAAGAAAGACGATTAAATTTTTTTAAAATAATAAATAATAAGAATTCAAGGTGATTTTTAAAGAAATTGATTTTTAAAATATTATAAAATTTCCAAGGAAAGAGTATTTTCCATTAGAACTATTACAAGTGATCATTCAAAATAATATTCCATCTTATATGACATCTATTGCTATATATTATTCTTTACTGGGGATATGAACAAAGGAGACTATTGTTACACTTTCTTTTAATTTTTAGGTCTATTATTAAAATGTTTTTATGAAACCTGTTCATTTCTATACCATAATCAAATTCATATTAAACTCACTTTATTTAATTAGTTATTCTATGATTAAATGATTATGAAACATATCTCTTTTCCATAAATCATGATAGGTTGGAGTGTCTATAATACCCATTTCATTTCATAGATTACAAGATTATAAAATTTTATGATCTTTTTTTACACATAAATATGATTTCATAATGTAATGGGTGAGACATTTATATCCCTAAAATGTATTGGGAATCTATTAATTAATCATGAGTATACATTTTATGTGTAAACCTGATTACATGATCACA
Organism: Viscum album; assembly: GCA_963277665.1. Classification (NCBI taxonomy): domain Eukaryota; kingdom Viridiplantae; phylum Streptophyta; class Magnoliopsida; order Santalales; family Viscaceae; genus Viscum; species Viscum album. Next base: position 1,228,992,249 of record OY728133.1, on the reverse strand, counting down.
ATTTTATGAGTAAACCATATTATGTGTTAACAATGTTATGCATGAACCTGATTACATGGTCAATATGTTATGCATAGATCCAGTTTCATGTCCATATATTCATGATTCAACCTAATTAAATATTCATAATGTTATTTGTGGTATTAATTTCATGTCAAAAAATTTATAAATAGACACGGTTCTATATGCATATGTTTATGTGTCAACTTGATTATATGTTCACAATGTGACAGATAGGTTTGGTTTCCTATCCATATGTGTATGCATGAACCTGAGTACTTGATAAAAATTTTATTCATGGACCTAGTTTCATGTCCATATGTTTATTTGAGAACCTTATTACATGTTCACAATGTTATTCATGGACTTTGTTGCATGTACATATGTTTATATGAGGTCCTGATTTCAGGTCAATAACATAATCAGTGATCCATTTTCTACATATACATGTTCCTAATTATATAAGCTAATTTTTATTCTAAAAATCCATTATTATGGCCTATTATATGATTGCATGGTTCATGTACTTGATTATATTAGGATAAATGTACTATGAAAAACCAATATTTATGCCATGACTCTTGTTTGTGATCTTTGATATATTTGGTATGATCCTATAATGATACAATCCTATTATCATACCCTTATTCTCATGTTATTCTAACATATCTCCCTTGTTTACCCTTACTATGAATTTTTTCTCACCCCTATCTTGTTTTTTCTTTTCCCTTTGATATAAATAAAGGTTATAAACATGAGTACTAAATGGGAATATTTCTATGGGATATGTTGAAGAACATTCAAAATAATTGAATATTATGCTACTATGTTTTCAAACACACTAAAATATTATGCTTCTCAATCATTTACATTTCTAATGTGATGAATATTAATCTAAAATAATGTAATTTCTATGTATGGTAAGACTGGGTTCCTATAGTTGGTATCAAAGGAATGGTTTAGTCATCCTTTGGAAACTATGATGAGAAAAAATAATGTGATCCATAAGGTTATTTATAAATATATTTATAAGTATGTATCTATGGAAAATACAATGGTTTCATGGATTTAAATACACATTTCATGATTTGTGAATATTATAATTAAATTTTCATGATTATGAGGTTTTCTTCTATGCATGTTTTTGATCACACTATGATTTATGGTCTTAGTCAATAGCGAGAACAATAAAGAACTAGGTTAATATTGAATGTTTAATATATGTAAAATGTGAGCATTATAAATATCAATGTCCTATTTGAAAATTTCATGAATAGACTCAAGATGATGCTTTTAATATTGGTTATACTATTGAGGATAAAGAGACCATAAATGACATGGGAATGGTATGGGATTTTCCAACAATACTATTTACATTAAAATTAAGAGGAATGATTATATTGTGTTTGAGGAACAATAATACATGATTAATATTTCATATTCTATGAAGTGTATATTAAGGAATAAGGTGATGGAACTTGAGTAATGGTTTAAGAATAAATTTGGGTGATTGAAGTGTATATGCTTGGAATTTAAATATTATTTTATACGAATCATGAAATATATAATTATTTTCATTATAAGTTTTCAATTAAGTATAGTAAATAATTTTTTGAATGGTGTTGAGAACATAGAGATGTTATTTAATGAAAATGTGTGTGTATTTATTGAAAGGTAACCCTTAATGTGTTCCTGATGTTGCAAAAATTACAATTATCTTAGATAAGGATATGACTGATATAGTTAAAGTAAATTGGGAAGTAATGATTACCATGTAATATATTATTTATTTTTTGACAAGGTGATCTACATTATCATGGATGCAGTTTATTTCTTTTTTGTATTTAATGATTAAATCCAATATTATTTTTTGTAAATAATAGAGAACCATGTATATTTTTAGTAAGGATTTATAGTAATTCATGTTATTACCATGTTTCAAGAGAATAAATTATGATGGAATTCACATGTTTGGTTTGTCAAAACCAATAGATACTTTATGATATATGGTTGATCAATGTTAAAATGATTTTTAACAATTTAGTGACCTTATTTTTAATGTATTGGATTTTTCTATTTCAAATGTGTTATAAGGTTATCCATTTATGGAATGGTTTATGTTAAACATTTCAGGTGGTTTTAGAGGTCAAAGTAGTATCTATCAATATAATTATTTCTAAAAATCGTATAACCTATGATAATAATATTATTGGGATGTTACCTAAAGACATATTGAAGGACATGTCATTCTATTTATGGATTCATGATCTTCTAATGCTTCTAGAAGTAAAAATTCACTTTCCATTATTAGAATAAGTTATCAAGTAGAAATTGATCAAGGAATAACCTAATGCTGATTTTGTTCATATGATGTAGAATTAAATAAATTATGTACATTTTGTCATTAAAACTATTCAATTTCAGGAAAAAGAATATCGAATTAAATTTTTCTCATTATCATTATTTTTAATGATATGAAGGACCTTTTAAAGGTTTTGGGTTATGGATTTTTGTTCATTCAAATTATCATAACCATGCTATATGTCACCCTCTATCAGAACATGATAGCTATATTTTCTCTTCCATGGAAATGCTTTCACTTTCCACCTTTTTTATTGTAACACCCCGAGATTTTATAAAAAATATTCTTTTTTATTTCATTAATGTCTTGAGTTTTACGCTATGCTAAAAGGAGCTTGCACAACATGCATCCCTGACTTGGCATGCATTATACGCAATCGCGACCTTCAACGATAGCATGTGTTGTACGCAATACCGAGCTTCGCTAAACAACAATATGTTATATAAACTAGCCATTTTGAATAGTAATACCCACTTTATGAAATTTTATAAATTTTATCTTGAAAAATTGACTTCATTTTTGGATTCAGAATATTGAAATTATCCTAGTGTAAATTTTTGGTATTTTTCTGAAAACTGTCAATTTTTGAAGAATAGTGAAAACACTGGGTTACTATTCGAAAACCGACTTTTTATTTAAATAATTATTTATTTTATTTAAATTTATTTTAGGTAAAAATTGATACATAATACGTATATAACATCAATTTAAGTCATTGGAGTTATTTTATAATAATTTTAGATATATAAAAATTTTATTGAACTTTTCACCGTCTTTTACTCACCTCCCAAGAGAATTCGCAAATTTACATAAAACATAATTTTACCGCTTCTGTGAGTGGAATTTCGCAAATCTAAGAGACACGGTTAATATCAAGGACCAAAATGTGGTTCAATGAGGTGAAAATAATTTTTGATGAATAGTAACTTTTTACTCTTTTTTACCACGGTTAAAAGTGAATAGGGTAATTAAGGGTAAAAATGATATTATTATTACCCTAACACATGTACTAATTCTATTTGATAAGTGTAATTCGACGAAAAACAACCTTAGGAATAAAATATGACCATTTAGGCCCACTTGGATTAGGTTAGGACATTTATTATTAATTTATTTAAAAAAGGGTTAAAATAGTTAAAATCAAAGTTTAATAAATAATTCAATTTTAATATAGGGTTATACATAAGATAAATTCGACTATAAATATTCATTAGAAATATAAATTTATTTCCAACATAATGGTGTTTTATTTATAATTTTTAGACATTAAATAATTTAATTTATTTATGACACAATGATGATGCAGTAATTATCTTAATAATGAAATATTGACATAATTGATGTTACAAATACCCAAATAAATGTAATTTGAGGCTTTTTAAGATTTAAATTAATTTTATAGGTTGATGTGACATGTTATTATTGATTTAGTTAACTTTTTTAGAACTAATCGTTCTGTTATGATTTTCACAAAATTCAATTACCCAATAGTGTCAAAATTGACATAAAATAGTTTTTAAAAAAAATATTATATTATTAATTGTACATTTATTCCTAAAAATCTAAGGTTCGGGAAAATGACTTATATAGAGTTATATATATTAATAATAAACATCTTGGGGTTCTTTTGGCTTGTTATAGTAAGTTTATTAAACTTATAGTTTAAGAAAACAAGAAGACACGGTAAAATAAAAATTATTTAACTTAACGTTAAATCTAAATGATAAGGTTAGAATAGAAACCTAAACTTGTCTAAATTATATTGGATGAGAGGATTGAGACCGATCCCCACATTAGCTTCTAAATAACTCAATTTTTAGCTATTAAAAACCGAATATGACTTTATAATAAAATAATATTTTTAGTTATTCCAAAGGTGCCCCTCTCCTCCCTTATAAAAGGGCACCTCCTCCCTCTCTTCCTCACACCACTGTGAGGCTTCAAGCAAGTAAAAACCCTGAAAATTTATCTTTTCCACTTCCCTAGAAATATCCTAGAGGTCCTAGTATTCTTCAAAGATTACTTTTAGTGCCCTAATAGAAAGCTTAAAGGAGGCACTGTAACAGCCCAAGATTTTATGAAAAATATTCTTTTTAATTTCACTAATGTCTTGTGTTGTACGCAACACAAAAAGGAGCTTGCACAACACGCATCCTTGACTTGCCTTTCATTACACACAATCGCATCCTTCCTCGATAGCGTGTGTAGTACGCAATACCGAGTCTCACTAAACAACAATATGCTATTAAAATATTATTATAACTAGCCATTATGAACAGTAATAACCACCTTTTAAAATTTTAGAAATTTTATTTTCAAAACAGACTTCATTTTTGGACTCATAATATCGAAATTAGCCTAGGGTGAAATTTTGGTATTTTTCTGAAAACTTTCAATTTTTGATGAATAGTGAAACCACTAAGTGGTAGGTTAAAAACTGTATTTTGCATAAAACTTAATTTTACCGCTTCTGTGAATGGAATTTCGAAAATTCGACAGACACGGTTGATATTAGTAAGTAAAATGTGGTTCAATGAGATAAAAATATTTTTTTGGTGAATAGTAACTTTTTACTTTTTTTACCGCGGTTAATAGTAAATAGGGTAACTAAGGGTAAATATGATATTACTATTACCCTAACACATGTTCTAATTCTATTGGATAAGTGTAATTCGACCAAAAACAACCTTATGAATAAAATATGACCATTTAGGCCCACTGGGATTAGATTAGGACATTTATTATTAATTTATTTAAAGAAGGGTTAAAATAGTTAAAATCAAAATTTAATAAGTAAATCATTTTTAAGATGGGGTTATACATAAGATAAATTAGACTATAAAAATTCATTAGAAATCTAAAGAGATTTCCTACATAATGGTATTTTATTTGTAATTTTTAGACATTAAATAATTTAATTTATTTATGACACAATGATGATGTAGTAATTATCTTATTAATGAAATATTGACATAATTGATATTATAAACACCAAAATAAATTTAATTTGAGACTTTTTATGAATTACACTAATTTTATAGGTTACTATGATATATTAATGTTGATTTAATAAACTTGTTTCGAACATATAATTCTGTTATGACTTTCACAAAAATCATATATCAAATAGTGTCAAAATTGACACAAAATAGTTTTTAAATCAAATATTATATTATCAATTGTTATTTTATTCCTAAAAATCTAAGGTTCGGCCAAATGACTTAGATAAGGATATATATATTAATAATAAACAATTTGGGGTTCGTTTGTCATGTTATAGTAAGTGTATTAACCATATAGTGAAAGAAAACAAAAAGACACGGTAAAAGTTAAATTATTTAACTTAGAGTTAAATCTAATTGATAAGGATAAAATAATACCCTAAACTTGTCTAAATCCTATTGGTTGATAGGATTTCGACCCATCCCCACTTTAGATTCGAAATATGACCCTTTGGAACCATTATAAACCGATTTTGACTTTAATATAAAATAATATTTTGAGATATTCCTAAGGTGCCCCTCTCCTCCCTTATAAAAGGGCACCTCCTCCCCCTCCTCCTCACACCAATTTGAGCACTCAAGCTCGGCCAACCCCTACCATTTTACCTTATCCACTTCCCTAGAATAATCCTAGAGGTCCTGGTCTTCTTCAAAGACCAATCTTAGTTCCCTAAGTGAAGGATTCAAAGAGGCGTTTCAAAGAAGAGGTAATAACCATTACCGATCTTTTCAATTTCTTTCTTCTTCAACTTCTTCTTCTTTAGTTGTTTCATGATAAAGTAATAACATCAGTATTACTTACATACTGATATGTTATTATAAATATGAAACAACTCTAATTAACCTCTTATCCATCCTGCGGAAAAAGGAAATCACCGCGTGTGCTTACGTACGGAATACCGTCTCCACGCCGTGGTGTAATCTATTTTCCGCCACCACCTTAATCGGATGGGTATAATGGTTTAATGAGTAACTATATATGATTATTATAAAGTGATATTGATACTGAAATACTATAAATACACTTCAACGCAATTCCACAACCATGGGAACGATATCATCGCTCGTGCGTACGTACGGACTACCGTCTCCACGACGCGATGAGATTCATTCTCAATGATTAACCATTAATGAATGATTAAACTATATATAATAAGTAATAATGAAATATATTACCTAATAATGATACTGTAATTATTTATATTTATATGTATGTCATCTACTTAATTCCATTCAATTCAATAAGGAAAGGAAAACAGCGTTCATGCGTACGTACGGACTACCATCTCCATGAACGGTGTATTTCTTTCCATTTACTGATTTATTATATATGTATATTCTGAATATATATATAAATCATGTTCTATATTCTGGAATTAAGTAATCATGATCTAAGTAATCATATGAATAATTACAAGTTAAAAACACAAACGACAAATGAGACGATTTTACCCAAAACGCTACTTTAACATTAATTTACAAAAGAACAGGTAATATAAAGTCATAAGTGGACCATATATGATATAATAACAATGAATATGATTCTGGAATAAGTCAATAACATTATTTAAATCATTATACAGGAGGTTCGGACACTTACGAAGCAAATCGGACCTAAGGTAAGGGAAATATCACAATCTCATTTTTATCCGAGATTGTTTTTACTTTGGCATTTACTGGGGTGTATTTTATCATCCACATCCATGTTTCATCAATATTTAATATTATTTACATCCACCTACAATTGTTTAAATCCATTTTTACCCTTCGGTGAGTTTTTAGTAATATATATGAAAGGAATCTTTTGTCATACGAGGTACTTTTTGACTTTTCTGACAAAAGTACGAAGAATGTTTTTTTTAACTTAAACGGCACGAACGGATTTTTACGGTTTTATAAATACTTATTTTCATGAAGCTTCCTCAAAAAGATTTCATGACTATTTTTAATAAAATCTCTTTCTTTTAAAATTGCATGATGTTTTGTGAAAAGAAATTGATTTTGAAGAAGAAAGGATATTTTCCTCAAGAATTCATTTCAAGTGTTTTATCAAAATTATTTTCCATCTAAGATAATAAAGGGTTCTGTTTCTATCCATATTTTTACATTGATTTGACTATATTGTGATGGAACTATGTTTATGAATTCCTTTATCTTATATGAATGGTTTTATGATGTCATGATGTTTCAAGAATCCCATTTTTGTTACATGTGTTATGCGATGATGTATGATTTATGATTTATGTGGCACACATAAGAAAGGATTCATTATAAGATGGGTGGGACCTATATCTCCCTCCAATGCATTGGGTAAAGATTTTATATCTCATGAGATAGACAGGGCTGGAACGGTAGGTTATACCGGTTCAGTGAAACAGGACTGAAATGAGGGTTACTCGATTCAGAAAGGGACTTTGTCCACTAAGATAGTCTTGACAATGAGTCTTGACTAACAAGAAATGATTCTCTATGATTATGTGTGTATGCCACAAAGTTTCAAGTTTTATGTTATGATTATGGGGATCTCATTCTCACTTCTATGATTTATTCCATGTTAAGATATTATGATCTCTTTTGCAGGTTATGATTTTCAAAAAGATATGATATGATTTTTAGTTCCTTTATTTGCCTTGCTGAGCATTTGAGCTCACCCTTTTATGTTTTCTTTTCCCCAGGATATAAAGAAAGGTTTTAGGTTAAAAAAAAGGGAAGATCCTTATGGGAGATATTGAAGATCTTTCACCACAATTAGAAGATTACGTTCCGAGTTTCCAAAGACACTAAACTATTACGATCCTTGTGTGTGTGTTTTTGTTATGTACTAAGTATTCCGCAAAAGTAATGTAATGTCCATGTACAATAAGCTTCGGGTCTCTACAGTTGGTATCAGAGGAAAGGTTTAGTCAACCTTTGGAAACTAGGATGTGAAAACGTTAGTGAGATCCCTAGAGATATTTCTAAGGTATGTCTAGGGATGTCCCTAAGGTTATGTATACGTATAGGTTATAGTACTAGAATTACGCTAACGATCATAGAATTAAACCTAAGATGTTAAATATTGAAGGAACTCCCCCTTTATTATGTTGTTTTCCCTAGCATGATTTTTGCCTCTCACACTATTCTTTTTCGGTTTTAGACGATGGCTGGAACCCGAAGGAACCGTGTTGATCAATGCAATGGACAATGAAATGATTGTCCTCCTGAACAAACAAATGTTATGGGAGATGGAGTGCAAAATCTTATTGCTATACTTACACAAGCTATGAATCATTCTGGACTTCCAAATGAGCAGAGAAGGGAACAATATTCTATTGAGTCCTTCATGAGGCAACGTCCACCTTCTTTCAGTGGGTCATCTGATCCACTTGTTGCTGAACAATGGATCAGTACCACTGAAATGATATTTTCAGTTCTTCAATGTTCTGAACATGATAAAGTCATCTTAGCAGTATATCGTTTGGAAGGTGAAGCTGATCAATGGTGGAATCTTATCAAGAATACAAGGCAAAGAGATGAAATTGAGTCCATGGAATGGGACGAGTTCAAGAACTTATTTTTCAATAAGTACATCCCTCGTATTCTTCGAACAAAGATGGAGAAGGAGTTTCTTGAACTAAAGCAAAAGGATGATGAATCTGTTGGTATATACGAAGCGAATTTTACAAGATTTGCAAGGTATGCATCTGGCATTATCATCCAACCTGAAAGTAAAGTTGATCGATTTTTCAGTGGCTTAAAACCAAGTCTTCGAAGGGAATTAGCTATAAGAGACTTCAGTAGCTATGAAGAAATTGTGCGTTGTGCTATCAAGGTAGAAATGGAAGTTGGTGTTACATATCCATCTCATGGTTTTGACAAAAAAAGAAAGATGGAGTTCAAGGAGAAATCTCAGAATAATGGTGAAAAGAAGATGAATGTTTCCTTATGCACAAAGTGTGGAAAGAAGCATGGTGGAGATTGTCTTAAAGGGACTAGTAAATGTTTTAAGTGTGGAAAAGATGGTCATCGAGCAGCTGAGTGTCGAAGTAATGGAAAAAGGGTTTCTAATGATGTGAATAAATCAAACACTGCAGAGAACGCACCACCAACACTTCAATGCTTCAAGTGCAAGGAAATGGGGCATTATGCTAATAAATTCCCTAATCTAAGGGTTAGTGATGATCAACATGAGCAACCACTGAAGGCAAAGGACAAAGGGAAGTCACATGCAATCACTATTGGCAATGTTGAATATGACAACGATGTGGTGGAATGATTAAGTGTTTATGAAATAAGATTTCGAAATAATGTTGTATCATTGAGTATTGAAATATTTATTGATTTAGTATTCAAAGTGATTGATATATTTTAGAAATAAGATGATATGCGCATAATGAAGGGAAAACAAGAAAATGATATGTTTAATAGTATTCATGAGCTCATGATTGATATAAGGACTAAGTGATATCATGGTTTGAGAATATAGAATTTTGAGGATTTTGGTATGTGGAAAGTGTTAACTTTTAACTGCATTCATGTTTTCACTAAGGTTCAATGGGTATTCAAAAGAATACATGATTAAGGACTTTGAATGTTTGGAATGTGACCAACAAAACATATCTTATGATATATGGGGATCAACGATGGTATTAAATATCTGGTAATCGTTTTCACTATGTTATGAGAGTGGACTGCAGTATTATGGATAATCCTAAAGATTGAAATGGATTAAGTTGGACATAAGTGAGTATTGTTTAAGGATAGAAGTTTTTTTTGATATTATTGATGGGATGTTATAGTAATGTAGTTTTAGAAAAAGGACAACCTGCAGGACGGGCGACAGCCCATCGCTTCGGACAAGGCTGTGGGAATCGAACCCACAACCGAAGTGCGACTGGCCTTTGTCGCCTACCACTGGCCTACAAGAAGTCCCTGTTTAGTAAAAACTAGTTTTATAATATTAAGCAGTATGATATATGAAGTATAAGTCCATTTTAGGAACCATATGTGATTAATCTCACTATAGATCGACTTATGTATATAATTTTTGCTAACCTTTTGTTTGAGACAGATGGAATGACCCGTCATTCTATCACATGATCTGCTAACACTTCACGAATAACAAATTCAACTTCATTTATTTAAGAGATGAAGTGGAAATTGTTCAAGGCATGAACAACAGTGAGATTGTACCAAAATAAAGAAAGTATTTATTCTAATTCAAATTTTCAACTTTAGGGAAATGATCTTGAAAACCAAGAATCTTGTCCTAGTGATATTATACCTGATGAATCGGATGGTACCTTAGATCATCACAAATTTATGGATTTGTGATTGTTGGCTTTTCCATAGCCATGTTCTCTACCACTCTCCATCAGAACATGATGGTTAGATTTTTCTTCCATATCCATATTTTCACCTATGTGGAAACCCAGTGATTAGTTTATTTGGGTAATCGTTACATTTCATACTTTAGTTTTTAAAGACAAGTTTTGGTATTCCTTTTTACGATGTGGGTTTCTATTAAAGAAACTTTCGAATAGTAAACTATTTATAACCCCGAAGAATTTCGAGGGCGAAATTCATTTTAAGGGGGGTAGAATGTAACAGCCCAAGATTTTATGAAAAATATTCTTTTTAATTTCACTAATGTCTTGTGTTGTACGCAACACAAAAAGGAGCTTGCACAACACATATCCTTGACTTGCCTTTCATTACACACAATCGCAACCTTCCTCGATAGCGTGTGTAGTACGCAATACCGAGTTTCACTAAACAACAATATGCTATTAAAATATTATTATAACTAGCTGTTATGAACAGTAATAACCACCTTTTAAAATTTTAGAAATTTTATTTTCAAAACGGACTTCATTTTTGGACTCAGAATATCGAAATTAGCCTAGGGTGAAATTTTGGTATTTTTCTGAAAACTCTCAATTTTTGATGAATAATGAAACCACTAAGTGGTAGGTTAAAAACTGAATTTTGCATAAAACTTAATTTTACCGCTTCTGTGAATGGAATTTCGAAAATTTGACAGACACGGTTGATATTTGTAAGTAAAATGTGGTTCAATGAGATAAAAATAATTTTTTGGTGAATAGTAAATTTTTACTTTTTTTACCGCGGTTAATAGTAAATAGGGTAACTAAGGGTAAATATGATATTACTATTACCCTAAAACATGTCCTAATTCTATTGGATAAGTGTAATTCGACCAAAAACAACCTTATGAATAAAATATGACCATTTAGGCCCACTTGGATTAGATTAGGACATTTATTATTAATTTATTTAAAGAAGGGTTAAAATAGTTAAAATCAAAATTTAATAAGTAAATCATTTTTAATATGGGGTTATACATAAGATAAATTCTACTATAAATATTCATTAGAAAGATAAAAAGATTTCCTACATAATGGTATTTTATTTGTAATTTTTAGACATTAAATAATTTAATTTATTTATGACACAATGATGATGCAGTAATTATCTTATTAATGAAATATTGACATAATTGATATTATAAACACCAAAATAAATGTAATTTGAGACTTTTTATGAATTACACTAATTTTCTAGGTTACTATGATATATTAATGTTGATTTAATCAACTTGTTTCGAACATATAATTCTGTTATGACTTTCACAAAAATCATATATCAAATAGTGTCAAAATTGAAACAAAATAGTTTTTAAATCAAATATTATATTATTAATTGTTATTTTATTCCTAAAAATCTAAGGTTCGGACAAATGACTTAGATAAAGATATATATATTAATAATAAACAATTTGGGGTTCGTTTGGCATGTTATAGTAAGTGTATTAACCATATAGTGAAAGAAAACAAAAAGACACGGTAAAAGTTAAATTATTTAACTTAGAGTTAAATCTAATTGATAAGGATAAAATAATACCCTAAACTTGTCTAAATCCTATTGGTTGATAGGATTGCGACCCATCCCTACTTTAGCTTCGAAATAAGACCCTTTGGAACCATTATAAACCGATTTTTACTTTAATATAAAATAATATTTTGAGATATTCCTACGGTGCCCCTCTCCTCCCTTATAAAAGGGCACCTCCTCCCCCTCCTCCTCACACCAATTTGAGCACTCAAGCTCGGCCAACCCCTGCCATTTTCCCTTCTCCACTTCCCTAGAATAATCCTAGAGGTCCTGGTCTTCTTCAAAGACCAATCTTAGTTCCCTAAGTGAAGGATTCAAAGAGGCGTTTCAAAGAAGAGGTAATAACCATTACCGATCTTTTCAATTTCTTTCTTCTTCAACTTCTTCTTCTTTAGTTGTTTCATGATAAAGTAATAACATCAGTATTACTTACATACTGATATGTTATTATAAATATGAAACAACTCTAATTAACCTTCTATCCATCCTGCGGAAAAAGGAAATCACCGCGCGTGCGTACGTACGGAATACCGTCTCCACGCCGTGGTGTAATCTATTTTCCGCCACCACCTTAATTGGATGGGTATAATGGTTTAATGACTAACTATATATGATTATTATAAAGTGATATTGATACTGAAATAGTATAAATACACTTCAACGCAATTCCACGACCATGGGAACGATATCATCGCTCATGCGTACGTACGGACTACCGTCTCCACGACGCGATGAGATTCATTCTCAATGATTAACCATTAATGAATGATTATAAAGTATATATAATAAGTACTAATGAAATATATTACCTAATAATGATACTGTAATTATTTATATTTATATGTATGTCATCTACTTAATTCCATTCAATTCAATAAGGAAAGGAAAACAACGTTCATGTGTACGTACGGACTACCGTCTCCATGAACGGTGTATTTCTTTCCATTTACTGATTTATTATATATGTATATTATGAATATATATATATAAATCATGTTCTATATTCTGGAATTAAGTAATCATGATCTATGTAATCATATGAATAATTACAAGTTAAAAACACAAACGACAAATGAGACGATTTTACCCAAAACGCTACTTTAACATGAATTTACAAAAGAACGGGTAATATAAATTCATAAGTGGACCATATATGATATAATAACAATGAATATGATTCTGTAATAAGTCAATAACATGATTTAAATCATTATACATGAGGTTCGGACACTTACGAAGCAAATCGGACCTAAGGTAAGGGAAATATCACAATCTCATTTTTATCTGAGATTGTTTTTACTTTGGCATTTACTGGGGTGTATTTTATCATCCACATCCATGTTTCATCAATATGTAATATTATTTCCATCCACCTACAATTGTTTAAATCCATTTTTACCCTTCGGTGAGTTTTTAGTAATATATATGAATGGAATCTTTTGTCATACGAGGTACTTTTTGACTTTTCCGACAAAAGTACGAAGAATGTTTTTTTTAACTTAAACAGCACGAACAGATTTTTACGGTTTTATAAATCCTTATTTTCATGAATCTTCCTCAAAAATATTTCATGACTATTTTTAATAAAATATCTTTCTTTTAAAATTGCATGATGTTTTGTGAAAAGAAATTGATTTTGAAGAAGAAAGGATATTTTCCTCAAGAATTCATTTCAAGTGTTTTATCAAAATTATTTTCCATCTAAGATAATAAAGGGTTCTGTTTCTATCCATATTTTTACATTGATTTGACTATGTTGTGATGGAATTATGTTTATGAATTCCTTTATCTTATATGAATGGTTTTATGATGTCATGATGTTTCAAGAATCCCATTTTTGTTACATGTGTTATGCGATGATGTATGATTTATGATTTATGTGGCTCACATAAGAAAAGATTCATTATAAGAAGGGTGGGACCTATATCTCCCTCCAATGCATTGGGTAAAGATTTTATATCTCATGAGATAGACAGGGCTGGAACGGTAGGTTATACCGGTTCAGTGAAACAGGACTGAAATGAGGGTTACTCGATTCAGAAAGGGACTTTGTCCACTAAGATAGTCTTGGCAATGAGTCTTGACTAACAAGAAATGATTCTCTATGATTATGTGTGTATTCTACAAAGTTTCAAGTTTTATGTTATGATTATGGGGATCTCATTCTCACTTCTATGATTTATTCCATGTTAAGATATTATGATCTCTTTTGCAGGTTATGATATTCAAAAAGATATGATATGATTTTTAGTTCCTTTATTTGCCTTGCTGAGCATTTGAGCTCACCCTTTTATGTTTTCTTTTCCCAAGGATATAAAGAAAGGTTTTAGGTAAAAAAAGGGAAGATCTTTATGGGAGATATTGAAGATCTTTCACCACGATTAGAAGATTACGTTCCGAGTTTCCAAAGACACTAAACTATTACGATCCTTGTGTGTGTGTTTTTGTTATGTACTAAGTATTCCGCAAAAGTCATGTAATGTCCATGTACGATAAGCTTCGGGTCTCTACAAGCACTTTGAGAAAGAGGTAATACCTTCGACCGTTTTCTTCAAGTTCCATTCTATATCTACTCCCTCTTAGTTAGTTGTTTCATAATGAAGTAATAACATAAGTATCCATCATATATTGATATTTTATTATAAATATTAAACAAACCTATTTAACCTTCTATCCATCCTACGCAAAACAAAATCATCGCGCGTGCGTACGTACGGAATCTCTTCTCCACGACGTGGTGTAATCTGTTTTTCCACCAACACCTTACATGGATGGGTATAATGGTGTAAAGAATAACTATATATGGTTATTATAACATCATACTGATTATGATATATTATACCATCCACTCCAATTCTATTCAGTAATTATGGGAATGATATCATCGCTCGTGCGTACGTACAGATTACCGTCTCCACGACGCGATGAGATTCATTCTCCATGTTAACCATACATGAATGATTATAAAGTTTATATAATGAATAATAATGAAATATATGAAATAATAATTCTAATTTATTTATGTGTATATATATGTATGCCATCTATTTAGTTTCATTCAATTCAATAAGGAAACGAAAACAACGTTCATGCGTACGTACGACCAACCATCTCCATGAACGGTGTATTTCATTCCTTTTACCGATCTATAATATATATGTATATGATGAATATATATTATATATAAATCATGTTTTAAATTCTGGAATTATGTAAATAAATATATAAGTAATAATATCAAGAATGACAAGTCGAAATACATACGATAAATGAAATTATTTTACACAAAACACTGCTCTAACAAGAAATTTACAAAAGAACGGTTAATATAAAGTCATAAGTGAAACATATATTATATCATAACAATGAATATGATTATTTAATAAGTAAATGACATTATTCAAATTATTATATAGGAGGTTTGGATCCATACGAAGCATATTGGACCAAAGGTAAGGGAAAATCCCAAAATCTCATTTTCATACGAGATTGTTTATACTTCAGAATTTACCGGAGAATATTTATCATCCAAATACATGTTTCCTCAATATGAATTATTATTTATATCCTCCTACAATTTTTTAAATCCAATTTTACCCTTCAGTGAGTTTTTAGTAAAAGATATGAAAGGAATCTTTTGTCATTTTTCGTATGAGGTACTTTTTCACTTTTCCGACCAAAGTACGAGAAGAATGTTTTTTTAACTTATACGGCATGAATGTATTCATAGAACATTATTTCCATGAAGCTTAATTTAAATTTTTTCAGGTTTATTTTTAATAAAATTCTTTTATTTTATAATTTTATGACATGTTAAGAATGGAAAAATGTTTTTGATGTAGAAAGGATATTTTCATCAAGAATGGAGTTCAAGTGTTTTATCAAAATTATTTTCCATATAAGATAATATAGGGTTCTATTTCTATCCGTATTTTTACATTGATTTGATTATGTTGTGATGAAAATATTTTTATTTATTCCTTTATCTTATATGAATTTTTTTATGAACTCACGATGTTTAAGAATCCCATTTTTATTACATGGGTTATGCAATAATGTATGATCTATGATTTTGTGCCACACATAAGAATGGTGTCATTATGAGATGAGTGGGACCTATATCTCCCTCCAATGTATTGGGTAATGATTTATATCTCATGAGATAGACATGGCTAGAATGGTAAGTTAATCCAGTTCAGTGTTACATGAATAAATCGAGGAGTGAACTAGATTAAGAAAGGGACTTTGTCCACTAAGATGGTCTTGGCAGCAATGCCTTGGCTACTATGGAAATCATATAAAGTGCTGAATGGTTTCCAAAAATATATGTTTTATTCCCATCCTATTTTATTGTGATCGATGTTCTTTTATGATATATTCCTTACGTACTTCCACGATTTATGTCTTTGCTCAAGGTTTTAATTATTAGTGTTCATGTTCAAGTTTTTGTTTTCAAATGTTTTTGGATTGTTTTATGTTCTAAATGTTTGCCCTTACTGAGAATTTGATATCACCCTTTTCATGTTTTATTTTCCCCATAAAATAAAGAAATGTTTTAGGTAAGGAAACCAAAAGGGTAAGATCGTTATGGGAGATGTTGAAGATCTTTCAACATGATTAGATGTTTATATTCTGAGTTTCCAAAGACACTAATCTATTACGGTCCTTGTGTGTCTGTTTTTGTTATGTATTAAGTATTCCGCAAAAGTAATGTACTGTCCATGTATGTAAAGTATGGGTCGTTATATTTATACTATGTGGAATCCTATTTATGATTTATTTTGTATTACTATTTTTTTAACATTTCCATTTTAAATAACATTTTAGTGTCAATTTTTATGATGTGTGTTTCAAGGAAATGAACATTAATGTATTAAACCATTGATAATTGAGAAAAAATTATTATAGAAAATTATTTTAGGTGGTAGAACTTAACACCACGAGATTTTTTGAATTATTTTTCTAATTAATTTAATATTTTTGATAATTTAAATTTCACACAACATTGAATATAAATTTTTTTATATGAAGGAAGTAAGTTTTAATTACACATTATGAAACACAATGTAATTATTTTTCTACACAAAAAATTATTATATTTTTGTTCATGAAATAATAAATTGGGGTGGTGTTGTAATGAAATCTTGAGTTCCTTCAATTTCTTCTGCTGTACACAAGGCTGAGTTTTACTAAACAACAATGTACAATTAATTTTTTTTAAATATTATCACAGTTATCACATAATATTTGGAATGGATGTTTCAAATAAGTATTTAATAATGTGTTAAAATATTATTTACTCATGTATATAAAATGATTATTTTAGTTATCAATTAGTTTTAAAATAAAGATATAACTATTTAAAAATAATTAAATTACTTTGGTCTGAAAACAGTTTTTTATGTACAAACACAATTTTATCTCAACAAATTAAACAAAAAACTTTTGATTAATGTTCTATATAAATAGTTTTCATACCCATCCAATATTTTTTATATTTAGAAGATAAGAATAAATTCAATCATATGAATAAAAAGAGGTATTTTCTAAAAGGTGAGTTTACTTCCATTTAATAAGGAACATATTTTAAATATAATTTATTAATCTTTTTTAATTTTTTTTAAATATAAACATATTTTTAAAATCGGAATATAAAAATTTACATGGGCTAAATTTTTAAAATTTTATAGTGGATTTTAATATTTAGTTGAATAGTTAATAACAAATAAAAAATTAATTGAAAACTATATTTTCATTTAATATTTATAAATATATAAATTAAATTTTTATTTTTTATAAAATATATTTAATTCAATTATATATATTTCTAATTTAGGAAATTGGAACTAATTTAACATTACATTTGGATTTAAAGATTTCAAACTCTTGACCTTTTTACTTTGGAAACCCACTTTCCTATCACATCTCGTGAATTAAGTTTATATTAATTTATTCTAATTATTTAAATAGAATATTGGAAAAATGACTCCATATGTGGAATTAGAATAAATTATAATTTATAATATGGTTATTTTTTGACGAAATATATTATTAATTTAAATTAATTACATTGGTTAATGTAAAAACAAGTTTACATAGTGGTCAAACTTTTACTTTAGTGAAAAAATTACCTAAACAAAATAAATAAATAAATTTTATGTCCTTATCTATACAATATATTCCCTTGGAAAATATATAGACTATTACTATAGACACCTGATGTAAGGGAGACTATTCAATAGTTTTTACCTTTTTATATTTATATGAATGCCATTACTACACTTAAAAAAGAACTCAATGCCTCACTTACTACCACATGTAAAGCCCCTTTTGATAATAAAAAATCATCCCAAATAAGCTCCCAAATTCCCTAATCTCATCCTATAATCCTTATTTGTTTATAAATAAAATGAAGGATTCCTAGTGGTGTAAACAAAAAGACTAGAAAAAAACAAGAGGTAATGTTCTTCAACATGCATTTTCATTTAATTAATTTTTAAACCCATTAATTTATTCTTATCCCCTGCTTATATTCTAACATAAATATCCTAAATTTAAATATATGTTTTTATTATAACGTTTCGACCAACACCTAGACAAGCATCCAGTAAATAGGTAACAAACATATCGTTCAGGTGTTTGGGCGGACTACTGCCTCACGAAATGATGTCATTTGTTTTTTCCATTACCACCTCTCATGGATGAGAATTATTATGGATATAATGTTTTTATAATAAATTAATTATATTAATGGTAAATATGTGCTATTTTTATTATTATATAAAATATACCTGTATTAAATCCATTTTGTGTAAATATGATATCTTCATTTCTTATTGTGTGGACTACCACCTCCTCAAAGCATTGTGATTCATTCACAACATGCATGGAAAGTATTAATGATGGGTTTTGTAAAATTATAATATATTTATAAAATTATAATGATACTATAATGATGATATATATATACATATTTCATTTACTTTCTTTCTTTCAAAACAATAATAAAACAAAAACAACATTCATGTGTATGCATGTCCTACCATCTCCAAGAATGTTGTATTATATTTCCCATTTATATACATAAAATATTGTTATTAATATTTTTATAATTAATATATATGATATTTAAATCATTTTCAACACACTTTAAATAATGAAATCATTATCTAAGTAATAGAATCAAGATTACTAAGTCAAAACATATAAAAAACAAAGAGGTTATTATTTGAGATGAAACATTAACATGGTACTATAAATAAATGGGTTATATAAATTCATAATAAAAACAAATATGGTGTTATATATAAGAATATGGTTATGTGGTTGATTTATACTAATATTTCATTTATTATATTGGATTATGGAATGTGTATAAAGAAATTCAATACTTAAGGTAAGCATTTTCCCATCTCACATTAATTATTATGAGATATATTCTATATTCAAAACTTATTTTTGTTTTGTGG
Source organism: Viscum album (assembly GCA_963277665.1). NCBI lineage: Eukaryota > Viridiplantae > Streptophyta > Magnoliopsida > Santalales > Viscaceae > Viscum > Viscum album. The sequence goes on along the minus strand of OY728133.1, from coordinate 1,228,972,522 downwards.
GGTATATAATATCACTATGAATTTTTATATCATGATTTTAAATTATTTAATGATGTTTAATGATTCAATTTATTTTTCATGTTCATCATGATTCTAATTCTACTCAAGTAGTAGGTGGATTTCTTGTATCACTTTTATTTCTATGAGACTTATGCCCTATTGACCAAGCATTACTCTTTGTGAAGTTTATATACACCCCATAATTGTATTATGTTATTATTATCCTTAAATTTATGGGTATTTACATATCTATTTTGTGACCTCTATCTAAGGCGGTTTATGGTTCAAAATTTACCAAATTTATAATGTATTATTTCCTCAATTTTCTTTTATTGAGACAAATGAAATATTATGAAACCAAATTTTTCTATAATGTGTATATAACAACATTTTACAGGTTATATCATGAATATATATTTTAAATTATATTTTTTGCTTCATTTAATGTTATTATTTCATGGGGATTATGATCTAGTGTTACCAAAGTTGTAACAATTTATTTGCTGCAACCTCATCATTAATTAGGATTGTTTATGACTATTATTCCATTAATGAAATATTATAATCCACATCTCAAGAACTCTCATGAATTTTCTTATACTTTGGTAATTCATAATATCTTCATATAGTTGTATTCTTTTCCCACAATTTGGTATGTAATATGATTAATAATAATTTTGAAGAAAATAACAATTTATTTATCTCATAGGTATAAAATGTGTTTTATTAACAAAACATGTTTTCTTAAAATGTTTTCAATTTATTTAAATATTATCTTAAATTCATATTTAATGAAAAATATTTTAAATAATTTTTTTGTTTAAGAGTTTAAATTTGTTTTAATTGCTTCCACTATAAATTGTGAAGGACATTTTCAATGAAAATGGTTTCCAAAATGTTTTATGTGTTAAAATTTCCAACTGGAATTGTTATTTTTATCTAGAAATGACTTAATTTATTCATAAAGAATAATTAAGATGTTTTAAAATTGTTTTAAAATGAAAATTATTTTTAAAATATTATTTGATTTCCAAATAATGGTTATTTTCCTTTACAACTGTTCTATGTTATCTTTGAAAATCATTATCTCTATAAGATGACATCATTTGATATCGTTTATTATTTATTAGGGATATGATCCAAGTAAACCCTTATGATTAAATATTTTAATGTTTTGGGTATATTATTAAATGTTTCTTATGAAAACATTTCCTCATCCATGGGTTATACCATGAAAAAATGATTTGGAATCTCACATTTATTCATGGGTTATTTTATGATTAAATTATTATTAAAGTTATCAATTTTCTATAGGTTTAGATAAGATGATGTGTTTATAATACACTTTAATTTCATGGGTTATGATATTTTGAATGATTATGATCTTTTAGAAAACATATCTATGATTTCATTTAGTGGAAAATGTGACCTGTATCTCCCTCCAATGTATTATGTAATTGGGGTTGACTCATGAGTACACAGGTTATATTTAAACCTGATTACTTGTTCAAAATGTTATGAGTAAAACTAATTATTTTTGAATAATTCTATGTGTGAATCTGATTACACGTTCCTAAGACTATTCTTGGATCTGGTTTTGTGTCCATATGGTTATGCATGAACCTGACAATATGTTCACAATGTTATGCATGGACCTTGCTGCATGTCCATAAGATTATGTGTGAACTAGATTACGTGTCCAAAATGTTATGAAGGAACTTGGTTTCATGTCATGAAATTTATGCATGAACCTGATTACAAGTTCACAATGTTATTAATAGATGTGGTTTTATGTCCGTATGTTTATGTGTTAACCTAATTACATGTTCACAATGTTATGTGTGGACATGGTTGGATTTCCAAAATTCTATATGAAGGAAAACTTTTAGGTACTTAACATAATAACTAAGACTTTTTCTACTTATACATGTTGATAATGTTATAAGAAAATGTTTATGAAAAAATTCTATGTCTTATGCATATGATATTCTCAAGTGGTTCATGTTCTTGATTATATTTGGATTCATGTCTGATGAATTATCCATATTTATTCTAGGAATCTTGTTTATGATATTTTAATATGCATGGTATGATCCTTTAATGATATTATCAAGTTCTATACCCTTATTGTAATGATGTGACCCTAGAATGATAGACTTAGAGCATTAATTTTTTACATTGGAATGATTACATAGAATAAAATCTCAAAGGACCATTTAGTTTAGAATTACAGAAAAGCAAAAATATATACATGATACCAATAATACATTGAGAAACAAATATTAAAAACATGATATATAAAAATAAAATAAACAGTATCCTTGTCTGATTATTCAAATAATTATTCTTCATAATTTGCGGAAAGGAAATATAACAATAGTGAGATAAAATACTCACTAAGGGTAAGTAAAGAGGAATAAATAATGAATTAGTAATAAAAAATTAATTTTGTCAGGTAAATAAATGATAACACATTCCATTAAAATAACTATATAAGGAAATATCAATATGGAATTGTAAGAAACTAAACTTCATTCCAACTAAATCATTAAAACTGAGAGTGAAATGTATTCATAGATATGTTGAAAGTAAATATCATATATGAAAAAAACTTGATCTAAATGAGGGAAATTCTTAATTATTGGATGCCATGATTCTTACGTACATGGTACCTTTACTATTAAGGCCATTCACAATTTGGTTTAGAACACATATGGTAAAAAAAATATTATCTGAAAAAATTATTCATCCCATGAGACTACAGATGCATCAAGAGGATATCTATTATAGGGTCTCACCCATGTCACACAGGACCAAACAGACCTCATATTCATGAAAAAATTGCCTTATCTACATATCCACATAAATAAAATAAACATATGTGTCAATAATACCCTAGTGGAGGCTATGTTACAATAAGGGATTATTACATTATTTAATGGTAATATTATTGACAGATCGTAAAAATAATCTTGATGGAAATGACATTTTATACATTACAATGTTACTCATACCAGAATAACAATAAAAACCATCAAGTAATAATATTAAATGAAACATAGAATATAATTATAGAATGTTGTTTCAATATATAATATTTTCAGGTTTAGTGAATACTCTAAATAAAAGTGAATTGCTGAAAAATTCCAAATAAGTATCAATGGAATGTAAATTGCAACGAAATCCCTTACCTTAACCTTCCTTTTGTTGTGAGGTATTTATACTCATGTATAATGATTTTTTATATGTTAATAACTTATAAAAATACCATAATAATGTTTATAATATAATATATATTTTATTTATAATATTTTATTACCCATTTTCTCTCACCTTTTCAATAATTTCACTATTTTGGGTGTTAAATTCCCAGTCTGCCCGAGTAAGTTTTCACTTGTTATTTGCTGTTATCATTACGTAGAACATGTTTTCATCATATAAATAATTTAAAACCAGGATTAATTTTCATATATATTAATTATATATGTAATTATATTAGTCCATAATATTTATGGCCATAAATGAATTCCACCATTCATGGTGATGGTAGGTCATACGTACTCTAGATCGCTACATTCATTTCGTTGTTTCACTAAATGAATGAATAATAAATGGTATATATGTATATTATAATTAAATTACCATTTAAATGTTATATATTTTACATTGTATTTTTAATAATATCCTTTAAATGTTCCATGTATAGCATGAACATGTAATATCTCTTTGAGGGGCGGTTGTCCACACATCCTCAAATGAAATTATCTTATTTACATAGGATGGAAATCATAATGTTTTTTTGAAATAAAAATTAATTATGAATAAATAAATTTAAAAATATCACATATAATATATATATAAATATTTTCCATCATTATGGCCACCATGATAGGTGGTAACGGAAGAATCAACATTCATCATTTCGTGAGGTTGTAGCTCACCATACAGATAAACAATATGTTCCTTAACCATTAGAAGAATTTATGTGTTAGTGTACATAATAAACGTTAAATATAAAATCCTTTTATATTTATTATAGGGTTGTTTATATAAAAAAATGTAATAAAGTGATTTTAAGTGGTAGAGAATTGAAATGAAACTCGCAAGCTTGAGAGAAGTCGTTTCCACTTAATCGGGGTAACTTCTTTTGGTTTGTTCCAGAAGGATTACATGGAAGGATAAATACAAAATATATATTTCAAGATCTAGGGGATGGGTTTTTGAAAGTTATTTATGAATATTTGTCCAATACTAATTGGTTTTAGGTATGTGAGGATTGTGGAGAGGTGGTGTCCTGTTATAGGAATGGAAATCGACTCACATAGAATTTTTGGAAACAATTTATTTGTACACCTGTTAATACAAAATAAATGTCATAAAAACAAACCATGGTCAATAATTGAATTTTTATGGATTATATAAGTCCATAAAATTGGTTTTAAAAACATTGTTAGGTAATTTGGGCCCTCAAATTAATAATTTTTTCCTTCATTATGCTTTATTTTATAGTAATAATTGTTTTTTAATTTCACTAATATATTTTTTCAAAACAAAGTTATTATTACTATAAATTCTAAATTATTATAATTCCTGATATGAAAACTATTTTCCCAAATCCGAATCATATAAGTGGTAGAAGTTAGTTTGAAATTCCTCCCACAGGCGGGATGACAATGCCGGTTTTTATAGTAAAAAAGATCAAAACGTTTTCTCTGCTTTGAAAGTCAATTTCAAAATTAAATAGATACAGATGACCCAAATTTTATTAATTTATACCAAATATTATTTAATTTAACTTCATAACCAATCTAAAAAATAGTCCAACCTTCAAAATAAATTTGATGAAAAAAATCTCTTTTTAACTAAAAGCCAGTATTTTTTTCATTTCATTAAAAAATGAAATGTTTTAGAAAAATAAAAAATATTCACCCTAATTTAGTTTTTATATATCTATTTATAATATTAAGTTTATTATTTTCATATTAAATCAATTAAAGCATCAAAAGTTATTTTTAAAAAGGGTTCTCCACTAAAATGCTATAAACATTCCTTTATAGAAATACAGTTTTTTAGTGTAATATTTGGTTTCTTCTTATCTTATTCTTATCAAATATACTAGATGAACATCAAAAAAAATTATATTGAATACATCATATATATATATATATATATTAATTTAATATCACCCACTAAATTTTATTAATTATCCCTATTAGGGTAAAATAGTTTTATGCAAATAATAATATTTTCTTTTATATTCAATCAGTTTTCGTATTCATTTCTAATTAATTTATAACTATTGAATTAGTTTTAAATTTTTTGACAGCATTTGTTTTATTAAATTAGTTAAAATATTACATATATAATTATTTAATGGAGAGGATATATCTTATTATATTTAATAACATATTCTTTATTCGTTGATACTTAGGCTTCCATGTAATGTAATCTTTCAAAGAAAGTTTCTCTCGCATGTATCCTTAGGTAACTCGATGTCAAGTGCTTTGACAAATATTGAATATATCACATATATTTAAAATATTAAATATATTTTAAAATATTAGTTTATTATTTTCCCTTAGGCTCTTTGTGTTACATGTCATGTATGCTATCGAATTTAAGGTTTATACATTAGAATTTTGGGTGTTACATTCATAGAAGATTAATTAAATTATTCCCTTGAAATTTAAACTTGATCTCGGTGATATAACAATTGAAAATTAATTTTTTTTGACAAAACCACATTTAAAAAATTCTTAATATCACATATTAAAAATAAGATAGATTGTAAATTAAAAATAAATAGTAACTACTTGAATTTTTAAAAATTAAAATCAGTTTTTTCTTTCTTCCCATTGTATTATTTTTCTTGGTTTCCCTTTTTCCGCACATATAAAAACTCTCAATCCATTCAACCATTTAACAATGTCATTCTTTCCACAGTTATCATAATTTGTGAAATCCTTCTTCCCCATAATCGTTCTTTGACCCATCCCTTTTTCAGGGTGTTTATAATAACTCTTCATCCCTTGGTTTCCCTTGAAATATGATCTTGAGCATTCCATCTCTATATTTATGGCACAAAAAATATCTCTTCATATGATGATCAATTTTTACAAACCAATTCCCTTCAATGATTTATCTTAAGACCATCGAATAAATGGTTTATATTTCACTATGTGTAGCATATATACTTTTTAGCAATCCTAGATATCCTTGTAAATGTTGCTTTATAATCTGCAACACTCCCATATTCTTTTTGTTTATGTTACAAAACATTATCTTCATCAAAATTTACTAATCATGAGGGAAGTATTTATCAATGAATGTATATTCAAATGATCTATATTCAATGAGTTCTATTTTATCATCCTCCATAGTATTCTAGATCAAGGACCACTATTTATCTCTATAAACATAGAGAAAATATATATATAATTTTACCATTTCTGTTTCACTTCATTCCAATGTCGAAAATATCTTTTCAAGAGACAAAATCAACAGCTCCACTAAAATTGGATTATTAGTCCCACTAATCAATGAGGGATTATATACACATAAATAAATTCAACATAGAATATTATATCCATTAAATATATTGATCCATTCAGAGAAGTTTATTTTTCACAAACAGACTAAGAATCCATAATATATCCATAAATTTCTTAGTCTTAAACAACTTATATTTTCCTCCTCTCTAGGGAAATCTCTACATTTTCCATGAGTACTGATACCATTCTTCCTTCGGATCTCTATTTCTAAATAATGGGATATACTATATTATCTCATAATGTTGTAAACATTGTATAGCTCTAAATAACAAATAGAACATAAAATAATTTTAAGCATCAAGAATCCTATAATCCAAAAATATGGCTAATTTAGGGAAAACATTATCTATAAATCCATCATAATGGTAGGTTAATAAAATGTGTAATATCCTATGTGTATCCTATAGGATTTTCTATCCATGTGTGCATTAGGGCCCATTTCTATGTACTAGGTTGTCCTGATTTAGTGCTGAAAATACATATAGGATCTGTTACTCCTAGGTATATATGTTTCATAACCATGTTTACTTATAGTATCCAAATAGGGATGTATTTCTAGGAGTACCCACTGGACTTATACCTTATCAAAATTATTAAATGTTCTTGTGTACATATCCTCAATATATATCTCAGTATTGTGCTCCTTAAACAATATTTTCTAAATTATGTTTCAAAGGATGTTGCTAAACTTCATTTTATACCAACTGTAATGCCTCTACATGATAAAACCAGAGATGATGCATTAATTTATTACATTGGAATGATTACAAGGAATAAAATCATGAAGGTCCATTCTATTTATTAGTCTTAGAAATCATTATTGCCTAATTGATTCCCATAATACATTAGGAAATAGATATTTCTAACGTGGCACATAAGAATAAAATAAACTACATCCTTGAATTCTTTTTGAATGACATATTCTTCTTAACTTCGGAAAGGAAACATAATAAGGGTGAGATCAAATTCTAGGTAATGGTAAGTAAATTAGAATAAATAATGAATCAATATGACTAAATTTACCAAAAAGTGTAATAAATAATAATTAATTCCTTTGAAATAACTACAAATAGAAATATCAATATAGAAATGTAAGAAATTAAAAAAAATTCCATTTAAATCAATAAACCAAGAATGAAATGTATCCATTCATATATCGATGAAAAATATCATGGATGAATAATAATTTAATCTAAATGTGGGGAATTCTTAATTAATGGATTCCATGTTTTTTATTAAAATGGTACTTCTATTTTGAAGACCTTTAAGAAGTCAGTTTTTAACATTTTGGGAAAAAACCCATCTAAATTTTTCAAATGATTCATCTCATGAGATTACCAATGCATTGTGGGGCTACCTATAACTAGTCCCCACTTGTGTCGCACCAGTCCAACGCATTCCACATATTCATGAGCAATGTTCTATATCAAAATTTCCTAATTGAAAAATGATATGTATTTATCAATAACTTCATATTGGAGGAGAAGTAATAATACTATTTGTTGGCATTAGTGAATTTAAATACCATGGAATGATCATAAAAACAATCTTGAGGGAAATGGAATTTTGAATATTTTAATGTGTCACATACCATGTTGAAACATTTTAATCATAAACCCAATGATTGAATAATATTAAATGAAACCTAGAGTTTTTTTGGGAGTAATGAGTTTCATGATATAAAATTCAAAATTTCAGTCAATACAGAAAATATAATTTAATTGTTTCATAGTAACAAATAAGCCTCAATGGAATGTAAATTGAGACGAAAACCCTTACCTTAACCTTCAATTTTTTGTATGATCTATATTCTCTTGTATATAAAATTAAAATATGTTACTAGATTATTCTAAGACAATACTAATGTGTATAATATAACATAATAATTCATTATAATATTTTATTACCATTTAGTCACCATTCTCTACGTAATTTTACTATTTCAGATGTCAATTTACTAATCTGCTTGAGTATGTTTTAACTTGTTATTTATTATTATCGTTAATTAGTTCATGGTTTCATAACCTCCAGAATGTAGGCCAAAAATTTATTATCATATAAATTTAGTAATTTTTTTTATATTAGTCCATAAAATTTGGAGATTTGAAATGAATTTCACTGTTCACAGACACGGTTCGATGTATGTATGCATTAACACTACATTCATTTCACTATTGTATTAATAGAATGAAAACTAAATGACAAATATTTATGTGATAATTAAATTACCATATCTATCTTATTTATGATACATTTTATTTTTAAAACCATCATTTATATGTTCCATGTATGGCATGAATGGGTCATATTTCTTTGAGTGGTGATAATCCACACTTCGTTATACAAAATTATTGTATTTACAAAAATGGAATGCATAAAGGTATGTTATAATTAAAAATTAAATAATAATTAAGAAATTATAAATATTATATATAACATATATAAATCTAGTTTCTATCATAATGGCCACTATGATAGTTTCTAATGGAAAATGAATAGAAATCATTTCATGAGGCAGTAATTCGTCGTACACCGAAATAATATGTTTTCTACCCATCAGACAGAGGTGAGTTTAAATTTAGATAAAAAAAATTCCATAACAATATCCTATTATATTTAGGATACATATTTGTGACCTAATAAAAAAATTAATATACTTTAGGGGTGTATAGTGGATATGAAACTAGAGAGCTCGAGAGAAGACATCACCACATAATCAGGTAACGTCTTTTGGTTTTTACCAAAACGTTTCCTTGGAAATATTACGTTATAAAGTTATGATTCAATTTAGAGGGTAACAATTTTTGGATTCTATTTGGGTATAGAAAATCTTAATCTATGTTGTTTGAGACATGTGAGGAATGGGGAGATGTGGTGGCCTTTTATATGGAAGGAAAATGACTCACTTGAATTTTTTGGACACAAAATCGGTGTACAATTGTTATTACCTATAAAAAGTAATAATAATCCAAAAAAACTAAATAATTGAAGCTTTATGTTCGAGATATAGCCATAAAATTGGTGTTTTCATGTTTCTTGGTCATTGGGCCATAAAATTAATGGTTTAGTCCATTTTTTTGTTTAATTTTACCTTAAAAATTGCAATTAATTTTAATTAGTGTCACTAATATTTTGGGTAATTTTTTGGGTATTATTAGAATTTATAAATTATAATTATTCATGTTATTAAATTAATTTTTCATAATTGAAATTATATAAGTGGCAGAAAATAATTTAAAATTCATCTTGTAGGTGGGATGTCAATGCAGGGTTTTAAAGTAAAAACATCCAAATGTTTTTAATTCTTTTATAGTAAATTTCAAAGTGAAATTTACTCCAACGCCCTAAATTTTATTAATTTATAAAAATATTATCTTATTAATCATTAAAAAAAATATAAAAAATAATTTATCCTTATAAATAAATTAGATTAAAAAGTAGTTTTGAGCTACAAATTCATTATTTTTAACTATTCGTAAAAAATATGAAATGTTTTAGGAAAATATAAAATATTCACCATAAAATAATTTTTATTTTTATATTTCAAATATTAAGTTCATTTTGTCATATTAAATCAATTAAATCATAAAATTTAAAATTTAAAATTTAAAATGGGTCCACACTAAATGGTGGTAAAATTGAATTTATAAAAATCTAGATTTTTTAGTCAAATATTTGGTTTGTTCTTGTCATATGAATGTAGAATCTATTGGATGAACATAAAAAATATTATATTTGATATATGATATATATATATATATTACATTAATATCACCCTCTAATTTTTATTAATTACATCTACTAGGGTAAAATAGATTTGTGATAATAATAATATTTTCTTTTATATTCAACCAGTTTTCATATTCATTTCGAATTAATTTATTACAAATAATTTCAATTCAATTTTTTTAAACAGATATATTTTTAAACTTTTTTTTCCTTTTCATAACTAGTTTTTTAAATTCTAGGATATATCTTATTATATTTATTAATATATCATTATTCATTACAATTATATCTTGCATGTAATGTAAGACTTTGATGAAAGTATCTCTTGTTTATAACAGAAGGTAACTCAGTGCCGAGTGCATTAACAAATATAATATATATATATATATATAATATTCAAATAAGTAAATATATTTTAAACTATTAGGGTATTGTTTTCAGTATGCACTTGGTGTCGCATGTCATGGAGTTTATGTAATATAAGGTTCATATATTTGAATTTTTATGTTTTACATTTATACTCATGTTAGGATTAGAAATCTCCTTTGATTATCCTTATTGATAATATTATCTCACCAATTTCTTTAGTTTCCTTTCCCAATGTTATATATAAAGGTATTAGGTAGGATTAAAAATGAGGAAGGTATTTAAGGTATATACTGAAGATCATTCACTAGGATAGAAGGTTAAGTTTCTATGAATCCAAAGACACTAAACTTTTACGGTCCCCAGGCCTGTACTTTTCTAATGTTTTGAATATTCAACAAAATTATTGTAATTTCCAGGTATTTTAATCTTAGGTCACTATAATATCTACTATCTCTGGGTTTTTTTGAATTTGGTTTATTAATATTAGTACGAGATATAGTTTAGTAACAACCTTGGGTACTCTCTTTAAAAGAAACAAGTTAAATACCAATAATTCTATAGAAAATCCAAAAACATTATATAGAAGTTTTCTTGAAAATACTATTTGGAATTGAAATTTTATAATTAAATATCATAACATAATTTCATGTATTTCATTACATAGATATAATGAATAGCAGAAGAAATAAAAACTGTATTTGCACCCACTTTCAATATAGGGATGTTCCCCAAGATAATGCCAGTGAGGATAGTTTTGAATAAATTCTTGTCATAAGCATATAGAGTTATTTGACCATGGTTATGTGAAATTATAATTAACACATAATGAAGCATGATGATCCAAAACCTGGTGTAACTATTGTAAATACCTGGATATTTGAAGGAAATTTTTTTCTTAATTGTTTGGAATTTTATGAGTCTGTGGATTTTGATGGCACCTGATTCTAATGCCTCGTGTGCTCGGAGTCAATTTCCGAAGTTTTAGCTCGGGTATGTTCTGTTAATGAAGGAGAAGGTTTTTATAGATTTTGAACCAGTGCTCAGAATTGAAATCTGAGGGCACCGATGAACTTGCAGTGCCAATAATTGCTTATGGGGACCTATTTCATAGTTAGGTTTTGAGTGGGTTGTGGTTTAATAATTAGGGATTAAATTTAAATAAATAAAATTTGTTGTGTACAAATTTTAATCAAGGAATGTGGTTATTTTTCTCCCAAGGGGAGTTAGGGGTAGGACCCACACGAGACCCTAACTCCTCAACTTCCCCTAAACTCCCTAAACTCCCCATAACTCACCCCTTGTTTAATACATGAAAACTCCACTCATTTATTGGAGTGGAGTCTCTCCACCTTCTAACTCTCTCACAACACTTAATATTTTTCCAACCATTCATTTAATGAATGAATTAGAATTAAATTGAATTTTCATGAAAAATTGATAAAATGGGGGAAACCTCATTTTAATATTTTGTTGGGAAAATATTTTGTGGGAAATTCTGGGAGAATTTATAAGATCTCTCTCCTTCCAACGAAAAACGTTCTTGACGAAGAATAATGCCACTTCGATGAAGAACGCTTCCGACGAAGAACGCCTCCGATGAAGAATGCCTTCGACGAAGAACGTGATGTCACCGACGGCGTGCCTTATCTTCTTCTGTATCTGCATCACAGGAGGAGACACGATCTCGGGAAATGTCTCCATTAACGACGACTCTTCCTCTGACGTCAGCGGAATCAGCACCGATCTTCCACGACATCCGATCATCGCGACGCTTGCCTCTTTCTGTGGCTCAACGATGTGTGAAACCTTTGTGAGATAGGGTTTATTTTTTTGTTCTAGACTTTATCATCATTCTTTGTTGCTAAAGTAATTGGCCACACCATATTGTCGTAATGGGAGGAGATCAGACCGCATGAACATGGTATATTCTCCTCCCCTCTTCTTTGTTGATCTTCGTTAAAGTTGGAAGCGGAGGCGCACGGTGCTGTTGCACTGTGCGGTGATCGGCAGGGAATCGCGACCATGCAAGGCCGCGGAGAAGGCAGCACAGTACCGTTGCACCGTGCGGAGACGAAGAGGACTGTGCCAGTGAGACGAGCAGTGGCAGACCAGTAGGGGCAGCTGGCCGAGCCGGCCACCAGCGACTCCAGGAGGCGGGACCCCCTCTGGGTCCCACGGAACCTCACAAACCGTCCAGCCATAATGGCCGGCCATTACCCAGAAAACTGGGGGGGACCCCTCGACCTGCTGCTTGGGCGGACCCCGCTGGGTCCGCCATTTCCAGAAAAGGGGGTCGCGCCCCTTGTGTCCCGCTCGGGCAGCACCGAGCCGCGGCCGGCTTCCGAGCCAGGCCTAATGCCGCATGGGCTGGGAGGGCCATGCCCCGCCAGGCCGGGCCGCGCCCAACCGGGCCGACCTGGTTCGGGCTGACTCATGGGGTATTGGGCCGGGTCGGACCGGGCCCAAACCCCCAATTTCAGACCGTTTTCGGTTAAACAAACATATATTGAGCTACAGACCTCCAATCGACACACCGTTAGTTTCATAGCATTTCATGGATCGAGGCGGTAGTTTCGGTATATTACACTCAAGGTTTTGGTGAAGATTGTGTATGGACGGGTTGGTTCGAACCCGAAACCAACCGGGCCCTCGTATCAGAAACACTTATAACTTGAGCTCCAGACATCTGATTGACGTGACAACGACATTTTTGGATTCCTCCTGATGAGATGGTTCTTTTGGCATACTTTTCCTATGGGTTGGACATAGTTTGAGTATGTCGAGGTTTGATTGTACCCGAAATCCAACCGGGCCCCTGAATGGACAACCCAATAACTCTTCGACCGAACGTCTGTTTGATGAACTATCAGCGGCGTTAGTAATATCATTCAGAAATGGTCTCTTTGAGTATACCCAATAAGAGTTCGAGGTAAAGTTGAGATATGGCCGGGTGGGTTCGTACTAGAAACCAACCGGGCCCCCGTGATGAAAAGGCTAATAACTCACAGACCGGGCGTCCCTTTGACGCACTGTCTGTTACATTGAGACCCCTGTGACGAGGCAGTCCTTTGTGATACTTCTATTTTGGACTATGTGATACTCTGAGTATCGACTGGTGGCTCGTGGAGCAGACCCTCCTGGAGACGATCATACGAAGTGCGTAGACCTAGTAGCTATAGACCTGATGACTGCTTAAATGATTCAAGTCAGAGTGATTCGATTATCCCAGTGGACAGAGCGCCTGGTATTTGGAAGCAGACCCATGGCTGACAGAGATCCTGGTAGTGGTTAGCAGACCCACGGTACTCGACAGGAGGAGTACCTCTGACGGCTATTAGGGGTAGATCCCGGTATTTGGCGGCAGACCCAAAGTAGAAGGAGTGCCCGTTATTTGGCAGCAGACCCACGGTACTCGACAGGAGGAGTACTTCAGCAGTGTAAGGTTAGTGAGTTGCACCTCGGAGTTGTGGCATGGCTACTGTACTCGACAGAGGAGGAGTTTTCCAGCAGTTGTGGTTTTGATAATGAAAATCCTGGTTTGAGATGATTCAATGACTTTTGTGTTTACCTCATGATTGAGATGGGTTATTTGATAACATAGGTATATGTATGGGAATTCACCTAAGTAGTGTTTATCCGTTGATTTCATAACCTTAATGATTATCTATTGATTGATATGGGTTACTTGATAACTTAGGTATATGTATGGGCTTATACCTAAGTAAGGGTTATTTGTTGACATCATTATTTGTGGTTATTCTTGTTGGATTTAGTGAGACCATGAGGATATCGATGTCCCTACTGAGTATCGTTATACTCACCCTTGCACAGACTATGACCGCACCTCATTGTTTTGTATGCAGACGATGGACAACACTGATAGAGATCGAGTATAAAAGGACTGGACGGTACCCGGAGGTGGACCTCACGACGAGTCTGTACCCGGAGGTGGACCTCACGACGAGTCAGTACCTGGAGGTGGACCTCACAACAAGATGGTACTCAAAGGAGGCTGGCGGGCGAGAGAGTTGAGGAGGCTATCTCTACCTATCCTTCAAGTAGGATCCAAGGTGGATGACCCATGAGGTTCTTTTCTATTCAGGCTGTTTGTCTTTTCTGTTGTACTTTCGTTCAGTTGTAACTGTACTTTTCAGTTGGGATTGCATTCTAGCCCATTTACTTTTCATCACATTCTTTTGTACTTTGTGTATTACTTCCGGTTGTACTCTGTTTGGATGTGTTTATGTTTTATAAAGGAAATGCCTTCCCAGTTATCAGGATTTACGCCTTCAGTGCTAGTCGCAATCCCCTGGCCTATGGAAGGCGGGCTTGGGGTAGTCACGGTACGGGCCTCGAGGACGCATCGTGACAAATTGGTATCAGAGGAGTCAGTTCTACCACAGAACTCATGACTCTGATCATTCCTTCCGTGAAGCAATATTTTTTAGGTTACTGGGTGTGGTCTTTAGTTCTGGGTGTCCAGTGTTGATGCGGTGGCCGACGTATCCATACACCAGGACCTTGACTACTGATTTCCAACCCAGGGCACAAAAACACTAATTATGTGTGTGTTTCCAAAAGTTTTCTTTAAGTCAGCTCAAACCAAGTCATCTCACCAGGTTTAAATCATTTGACTGGTTCGCATCTGTTCAGGATGTCTCCACGCAGACAGTTAGCTGGAGTTCCATTATAGTACTCTATAAAGTCCCACCGAGTGACGAGGCTCCGGTGTAGGGCCCCCTTTATTTATTGGAACCTTCGGGTGGTGTACCAGCAGCACCACCACCCGTTAGGTAGTAGATGCCGCCAGCCGTACTAGCGAACGGTGCACACAGACAGAGCGCGTTGCATGAGTTCTAGCATCATAGGCCTCTGAGGTTACAAGGCGAGACAGATTCCTAGGTAGAAATGGACTGGCTGGAGGAGATTGCTAGAGTTATATGCCTAGTTTAGACACTAGTAGAGTAAATAGAGATCTTAGCTACTGGTGTTTCCCAGTGAGTTACCATGAGTTTGGTCTGCATAGTGATAAGGCTCCAGTACGTGGACCGATGCCTGAGATAGTACCTTCGGTTAGTGTGCAAGCTATATCACTAACTATTGGTCAGCAGTTCCAACCGGCGTAACCGATTGATGAAACATTAAGGATTAGTACCATACATGTGTTTCTGCATCAGATACCCCTTAGGTACCAAGGTGAGCCCGACTCACAGGTGGCTGAGGACTGGCTTGAGGAGGTGGTTGAGAGTTTTCTAGAGATTATACAGCTTCGGCAGGACGACATGTCGGTAGCTGAGTTTTCATCAAGGCGTACCAACCATTCCTCGTACTCGATGAATACGATACAATCAGTACTTCAGGGCTCGGACTTCTGAGCAGTGTGTGTTTAAGGACATCCAAGTCAGAACCTTTCCACTATTCATTCCTACTTATGTTAGGGTGATAGAGAGAAGCTTTGTGGTTGGGAATTATTTGGCTGAGTGGATACAACCAGTGAAGGATAGCAGTGGGAAAGCAATAAACAGGCGCCAGTCTCGGAGACTTGGGCTTGTAAAATGTTTCAAGAAGAGAAAGTGTTAAGGATAGATGAATCTGCAGAGCAGCATACATGGAAGTAGAGCAGGGAGAGCAACATGTAGTAGTGTACATTTTAACATATTACAACCACCCGCCTTTGTAGTCCCCGCCAGGCTCAGGGAACCGGAGAGAGTGGGAAGAGAGTAGCTTCATGTGGTCAAGATGTGAGATCCAAGGGCTCTAGGAATGATTCGAGGTATATTATTTGTCTAATACTGGCTGTCGTAACAACAGACTTTGGTAGGAATCATCCCTTCCTTCCATGAATCTTGTCCCGAACCTAGAGTTTCTGGTTAATCCATAGACTTGAACCTCACGTCTGAAGATACCTTTGAGAGGAGACTCGATAATCATGCTTACACCGATGGTGTGATCTGACCCTTGAGGCAAGAGTTTCAGTTGAAACCTCTTGGTGGAAGTGTTGAGACCTTACGACGTTATTTTGGGTATGGACTGGGCAAGCACAGATCATACACATATTTACTGTATTAGGGAGAAAGGTTGTGGATTACATACAACGTTGGGATGGGTTTTCTTTGGTTGGTTAAAAGAAAACCCCAGGAAGCACAAGATGGAATCATGCATAAGTGGGTGCAGTCAATAACTCATGATTCAGCCAGACATAGATTTGAGCCAGACTTCTCCAGAGTTGTTGCACCGCTTTTAGCTTTCAAAAATAAGGGAAAAAACGTTCCTGTGGTCAGGGATATGCCGGCTGAGCTTTTGAGGAGCTGAGGTAGAGGTTGACCAGTACGCTCATTTTGAGGCTACCAGAGAAGGTGCAAATCATCTAAGAGCGGATGAAGACTACACAGAGCAGGGAGAAATCGTTTGTTGATAATACATGGGGACAACTGGAGTTCAAGGATGGCGACCACGTTTTCTTATGGGTCTCACCTCGACGAGGTCTACTGAGATGTGGCTGAGGTGGAAAGTTATCTCTGAGGTTCAACGGACCTCTCTAGGTCCTCAGTAGGGTAGCCGAGGTGGTTTACCACTTGACCTTTCCACATCAGTTTCACCAAGTTCACGATGTCATCCATGTATCTTAGTTGAGGAGATACGTGCACGACCCTTCACACATCATCGACCACAGGGAGCTGGACATCGGTGACGGGGCAAAATTCACGAATGTCCCAGTGGAGATCAAGGATCAACAGGAGAGTGTCCTACATGGATGATCCATTCCTCAGGTTCACTTTCATAGACAGCATGGGAACCTCTAGGAGAGAACATGGGAGTGGAAGGCTTAGATGCGTGCTCAGTACCACTTTAGTTTTCCCTAGTGTGTGATGAAGCTTTACAGGGACGTAAACACCTGAGGTGGGAGTAATTTAAAGACCTGGAAAATTCAAGGTAATTTTTTTCCTTAATTCTTTGTAATTTTACGAGTCTGTGGCTTTTGACGGAACCTTTTTCCGAGGCCCGGTGTGCCCGAAATCAATTTTAAAAATTTAGCTCGGGTACGTTCAGTGAATGAACGATCAGGTTTTTATAACTTTTGAACCGTTACTCAAAATTTAAATCTGAGGGCACCGATGAACTCGTAGCACCGGTAATTGCTTATGGGGACCTATTTCATAGATGCGTTTCGAGCTGGTTGAGGTTTAATAATTGGAGATTAAAATTAAATAAATAAAATTTGTTGTGTATATATTATATTTAAGGAAAGTGGTTATTTTTTTCACATGGGGAGTTAGGGGTGGGCCCAACACGAGACCCTAACTCCTCACCTTCCCCTCAACTCCCTAAACTCCCCATAACTCACCCCTTGTTTAATATATGACAACTCCAATCATTTATTGGAGTGGAGCCTCTCCACCTTCTAACTCTCTCACGAAACTTAATATTTTTCCTACCATTCATTTAAATAATGAGTTTGAATTAAATTGAATTAGCATGACAAGTTGTTAAAATTGGGGAAACCTCATTTTATTATTTGGTTGGGAAAATATCGTGTGGGAAATTATAGGAGAATTAAGAAGAGATCATTCCTTCCAACGAAGAACGTTCTTGACGAAGAAAAACGCCTCTTCGACAAATAACACCTCCAATGAAGAACTCCTCCGACGAAGAACGTGAAATCACCGACAACATGCCTTCTCTTATTCTTTCTCTGCATCAAGGTAGGAGACACCATCACAGGGAATGTTTCCATCGATGATGGCTCTTCCTCCGATGTCAACTGAATCAACACTGATCTTCCACGACGTTTCATCATCACGATGCTTGCCTCTTTCCACGGCTCGATGATGTGTGACGTCTTTGCGAGGTAGGTGTTATTTTTCTGGTTCAAAATGTTATCATTGGTCTTCGTTGCTTAAAGAATTGGCCGCATGATATTGTCATAACGGGAGGGGATCAGTCCGCACGAACACGGACGATTCTCCCCACCTCTTCTTTATTGATCTTCATTGATGTTGGAAGCAGAGGCGCACGGTGCCGTTGCACCGTGTGGTGATCGGCAGGGAACCGTGGCCATGCAAGGCCGCAGCGAAGATGGTGCAGTGTTGTTGCCCCATGAAAAGACGAAGAGGACCGTGGATGGAGCGGGCCACAGTGGCAGTACGTGGCGCCGTCGTGCCATGCCGGTGAGGCTGAAGAAGGCCGTGGCCAGGAGCGGGCTACAGTGGAAGGGTACGATGCCGTCACACCGTGCTGGGGAGACGAGCTGTAGCCTAAGGCCATGGCATACCAGCAGGGGCGGCCGGCCGAGCCGACCGCAAGCAACTCTAGGAGGCAGGACCCCCTCTCGGTCCCGTGGTGCCTCAAAAACTGACCCGCTGTAATGGTCGGCCATTACGCGGAATACCAAGGGGTGTACCCCCCCCCCCCCTGAGATTCTACTAGGGTGGAACTCGTTGGGTTTGCCGTTTCCAGAAAAGGGGGCCGCACCCCTTGCGTCACGCTCGGCCAGTGTCGAGCCGCGGCCGGCTTCCAAGCCGGACAGCATGGGTGGGGCAGACTGCGACCCACCGAGCCGGGCCATAGTCAGCCGGGCCGGACCCGGACCCGGTTCGGGTTCACCCAGGGGGTATTGGGCCGGGTCGGACCGGGCACAAACCCCCTATTTTCAGACTGTTTTCGGTTAAATATGCCTATCTTGAGCTACAGACCTCCGATCGAGGCACCGTCTATTGTGTAGGACTCCATGGATCGAGATGGTCTTTCCGGTATATTATACTCAAGGTTTTGTCAATGTTTGGGTACAAATGGTTTGGTTCTAACCTGAAACGAACCAGGCCCTCGGAGCAGAAACACTTATAACTTGAGCTTCGGACGTCCGATTGACATGCAAACGACTATGTTAGATTTTTCTTGATGAGAAGGTTCTTTTGGAATACTTCACATGACGTTTGGATGCAGTTGGAGTATGGCCAGTTTGGATTGTACCCGAAATCCAACCGGGCCCCAAGAACAGAAAAGCCAATTACTTTTAGACTAGACGTCCATTTGACGAACCTTCAGCGACATTGGTAATATCATTGAGAAACAGTCCCTTTGAGTATACCCTATGAGAGTTCGGGGTATAGTTGAGATATGGTCGGGTTGGTTCTTACACAAAACCAACTAGGCCCCCGGGGTGAAAAGGCTAATAACTCATAGACCGGGCATCTGGTTGACGCGCCGTCTATTGCGTTGAGACCTCTATGACGAGGAAGTCCTTTGTGATACATCTTTGTGGGACTATGTGATACTCGGAGTATCAACCTGTGGCTCATGGTGCGGACCCTCCTGGAGATGACCGTACGGAGTGCGGAGACCCAGTAGTTGTAGACTTGACAACTGTTTGACCTAATCGAGTTGGAGTGATTCTATTAGCCCAATGGACGGAGCGCCCGATATTTGGCAAAAGACCCACGACAGACAGAGTGCCTAGTAGTTGGAATCAGACCCACAATACTCGACTGGAGGAGTACCTCTAATGGCTATTTGGGGGAGCACCCGGTATTTAGTGGCAGACACACAGCAGACGGAGCCCCCGATATTTGGCAGCAGAACTGCGGTACTCGACAGGAGGAGTACTTCAGAAGTCTAAGGTTAGAGAGTAGTTCCTCAGAGTCATGATAGGGCTACTGTACTCGACAGAGGAGGATTTCACCAGTAGTTGTTGTTTCAATAATGCAAATTCTGGTTTGAGCTGAGTCAATGAACATTGTGTTT
Organism: Viscum album; assembly: GCA_963277665.1. Lineage (NCBI taxonomy): Eukaryota > Viridiplantae > Streptophyta > Magnoliopsida > Santalales > Viscaceae > Viscum > Viscum album. The sequence continues at coordinate 1,228,952,132 of OY728133.1, read as the reverse complement.
ACCTCATTATTGAGATGGGTTACTTGATAACTTAGGTATATGTATGGGAATATAACTAAGTAGTGGTTATCCATTGATTTCATAACCATTGTGATTAACACTTCATTGATATGGGTTACTTGATAACATAGGTATAAGTATGGGATTATACCTAAGGGATATCTATTGAGATCCTTCATTGTGGTTATTCTTGTTGGATTTAGTGAGACCTTGAGGGTCTCGGGGTCCCTACTGAGTATTGTTATACTCACCCCTGCTCGGGCTATGCCAACACCTCATTGTGTTGGATACAGACGACAGACATCACTGACAGAGATGGAGTGTACAAGGACTGGACTGTACCTGGAGGTGGACCTCACGACGAGTCAGTACTCAGAGGTGGACCTCACGACGAGTCAGTACTCGGAGGTGGACTTCATGATGTGATGGTACTCAGAGTAGGTTGGTGGGTGACAGCATTGAGGAAGCTATCTGTACCTACCCTTCAGGTAGTATCTGAGGTGGACGACCTACGATCTGCTTCTATCATCCAAAAATTTGTCTTTTCTATTGTAATTTCATTCAGTTGTAGCTGTACTTTTCAGTTGGGTTTGTATTCTGGACCATTTACTTTTCAGAACATTCTTTTGTACTTAGTGTATTACTTTCGCTTTTACTCTTATTGGATGTGTTTAGGTTTTATAAAGCCAATTCCTTCCCAGTTATTAGGATTTACGCCTTTGGTGCTAGTCGCCAGCCCCTAGCCTATGGAAGGCAGGCTTGGGGTATTCACAGCATGGGCCTCCAGGACGGGTCGTGACAACTATTTTGGACCACATCATTTGAAAACAACCTCCATCATTCAAGATAATTACCAATACATTGGTGGCTAATAATTGGATCAAATAAATGATATTCCAATAATTGTTAATGAATTAATGGGAAAATTAGTTTTGATATTGTATCATCGAAATGTAGTTATTGATTAATGTGATTTTCTAATTCTAAACACTAAAGAAGATATATAGTAAAATTGATTTGAATTAAAAAATTCTAAGAATCTATTCAATGAAAAATACATTCGTCAATAGAAAAGGGATACAAGGAAAGGAAAATAATTATTCTCAAATGTAAATAAGAGGAATATTTTTTTATTTATGATGAAAAATTTATAATTATATATAAATAAGAAACCAAATATATATGGAGATCATAAAAAATATTGACTATTTTATGATGGGGTAAAACTTATCCTTAAAAGGAGTTAGCCTCTTGGACATTTTTCTCATATGTGGATAGGGTAAAAAGATCAATTAAGACATAAAATATGTTCTCTAATAATTATGTTCTCAAATATAATCTAGAGATGAATTGTCCAGATGCGTATTAATGAAGAAAATGTGTGGAAATGGAGAAAATTAAAGGGTGGAATTTTCTACTTAAAATAAAATTAGAAAGAAACACCAAGATATTTTTATGAAGGGAATGAGATATTTTTTCAAGTGTGGAGAAAAATTTATTCACGGTAATGAATAAAAAATAATTGTATAAGCTAATTATGCTCAATACCTTAATTATGAGGATATTTAGAAAAATTAAAACAAATTCTCAAAATGTCTTGCGAATTTTCATTAGAAATGGAAAATGGAGAAATTTTGAGCTTATGTGGTCACTACAATTGAGTGTGAAGATCAAAATGACATTATAGTGTGTAAATTGAACCTAAAAATGAATTTATACAATTAATTATTTAATTATAGATAAAAACCACCATATAAAAAATCTATTTTTTCTCATAACACTGAATTATACCCTAATAATGGGAGAATGGAGTTTACAATTATGGCACCAAATGGAAATAATATTCTAATAAAGAATTACCATGTAATATCAATAATATGAGTCGATATTCCTTTGGTGAAAACATTATTGTTTTTCTTATTACAGACTTTGACATACTCCATGTTATGGATTAGATATCAATGTATAATGAATGATTTTTTCACAATGAGGAGGGTGTTACTATCATTTTATGGGGAATAAAATATATTGTAATTAAGGTGAAGACATAATTCAACAATTCCTTCCTATACTAAGCTTTATTAGCTCACATTAATTAATGTATGGATGAATTTTTGGCAAAAACACTATCCATGGATGGAATGTACATCCCAATGATAGCGTATTCACACATTGTATAAAAATTCATTGATTTATTTTTATTGTAATTACATGTTTATCTATGTTTTCATGAAGTGGAGTTCTTTGTGGAACTCATTGCTCATAAAAGTACCACATATAATGATATATGTAGAATTACACATTTGGTGATTGAATATCTTAGGAAACAATTATATGATTTCATTTACATTGTATTTATACTACCTAGTGTTTCACTATGGGGAGCCCCTACATTATTTGTGAAAAATTATGATTGTCTTATGAGGTTGTACATAAATTATATGGAGATGAGTGAAATTTCTTCAAATAATATATATCATTTAATGCATAATCATTACATATTTGATAACTATCAATGGGGTTAATATTTATAAAAAATATATCTGGTTTTTTTCATAAGTAGATAAGGATAGAGTATTACGATATGAAAAACGTGATATTTCATAAAATGAATAGAAGTTATGTGTATATAGTAATTACCTTTTGATTGACTAGTGCACCTTCTATTTTAATAGTTCAAATGAATAGTGTTCACAAGGATTATCTATAAAACATCATGGTCGTATTAATTTATGATATCATGATATACTCTAAACTAAAGGAAGAGTATTTTAACCATGTTTGAATATTTACCAAGACCCCTTGAGAAAAGGAACTATATGGTAAACTCAGTACATGTGAATTTTGACTCTACGACGTCTCTTTTATTTATTATATAGTCTCTAATGTTGGAATATTTGTTGATACTTTAATGTACAATGTCTTCAAATAATGTTCTATAGTGAATAATATTACTAGGATATATAGTTTTTTAGGATTATATGGTTGCTATATGTAGGCGTTTCAAATTGTTTTCCATAGTTTTACAAACCATTGACCATTTAATACATAGTAGGGTTAAACATCCATGGTCAAAGTAATGTGAAGAAATATTTTAATTACTAATAATAAATTGATTGTGGAATATGTATTAAAATGACCATTGGGAAGAGAATAATTTTTAATATATATTTATGCATAAAAAATTGACTACATTGGGCCCTAATGAAAAATGATAGATTAGTTGCTTATATGTCAAAGAATTTTAAGATCCAACTCAAGAACATGAGATGGAAACCATAATATTTTCCTTGAACATATAAGGGCCTTATATCGATAAATAAAGGGTTGACATATATATGGATTACAGAGGAAAGAAGTATATTTTCACTTAGAAGTAGATTAATATTTGGAAAATTAGATGGTTAAAACTACCCAATAACTATGATTTCTTGATACTATACCACCATTCAAATATAATAAAGGTGGATAATAAATTTTGTAGGAGGGACCACAGAGTTCTGAACATAATGATTATAAACAAGGATATTATATATATGGACCCAATAAATAAATAAATAAATATATGCTAATTTTATGGAAAGGGGATCCATAAGTGTTTTTTTAAAATTTGTTAACAAAAAATTTATTACAAATTATAGAGATGTATCAATAGGTTGAAAAGTATTTATAAAAAATTAAGAATGTTTTGAATAATAAGAAATTGATGGAATTCATATATAGAGATAGTGTGATAATGTTTGGAAAAACGTTATGTGTTCCATATATACTAGAGTAGAATAAGAAGCTATTAGATGATGATAATAAATAAAATATATTTATAAACCATGTGAGAAGAAAATGTATAATTATTTAATAGGGAATTTTGTGTGGGATGTTATGAGGTAGAAAATTGTGAAATATGTGTTCTGATGCATAGATTCCCAAAAGGTAACAGATGAACTACAACATCCTATTGGAGTCATTGATCCTCTGGCTATACCGATATGGATGTTACAAAATATTATAATGGAATATTTCGATATAAATACAAAAAATAAAAGTAAAAAATATTTTAAATGGTAATTATTAATCACCTTACTTGTATTCCCTTTACTCAGTAAAAATTGAGGATCTACACCTTCAATGTATTTTTGTTGTCTATATCAATGAAATAATGGGATGTCACAGTGTACCTCAATCAATTATATCAGATCATGACCCCTATTAACATAAATATTCATAAAGACTATTTGAAAGGATTTTAACACTTAAGTAAATTTAATCACCACCTATAATCCCCACACCGAGGGGTAGATTGAAAGAAGAACTCATACAATACATGATATACTAAGATGATGTTCTCTTAACATCCAAAGAATATGAGATCTGTATGTACCTCTATTGGAAGTTTCAAAAAAATACCTTCTATTCTAGTATATAGGTAGAACAATATAAAGAATTATATAAGAATAAATATTATAATCCAACATTTTTGGATAATGTAAGGGAAATGAGCAGGCATTCCCTAATATTGTAGAGGATACAACAATGAAAGTATAGACTATTCAAAATCATATCAATGATGCACAAAATAATTATAAGATTTATTCTAATAATTTAATTAATTACATGTAATTTCATGTATGGGAACTTGTTTTTTAAATTTTACCCCTTATAATGGGGTTATGTGATTCAATACAAATGGTATGTTAATACCAAGAAACATTGGGTATTTAGAAATTTTAAGGATTGTTGGAGTTAGAATATACTGATTATCTATGACACCCAAAATTTTAAATAAACAATCTATTACATGTATCAATATAGAGAAAATACATTCTTCATATAATTAATTTCTTCAAATATAATTGAATATAGTTGGAACATTACATATATGATAATTATGACCATAACAAGAACTATGACATGGGAGAGATTGTTTTGTAGAATCAGACAACTAGGGAGGTAAAAGTACATTAGAGAATCCACAAACTAGAGGAGGAACATAGTTGCCTAAAGGTTATATGTGGAAGGAATACCCACATTTTTTGTATATTAAATGTATACCAATTTTATAGTGTAAATTAATTCTATGAAAATATTGTAATACCTAAGACCTTAAAATAGCATGTAAAGAATATATCCAAAAAATATTGCTCAAAGTGGACTCTAAATAGAATTTATACATGACTATATTAAGAAATAAAATTTAATAAATTATAGAATTAATATATTATGAAAATTTTAACAATTTATATTACATATATAAAAATTATTTTTGGTTAAATTTTTTATATTTTTTGAAAATAATTAATATTTAGGTGAATAATGTAATATAATATTTAAAAAGAAACATATCTTTTATAACTATATAAAAAATTAAGTGTAGCTTAAAAATTTTAATAAATTATAATGATAAAAAATAAATTTATTGTATGAAATGAATTTTTAAAATTATTATGTTTAATTTATAAAAACCGTGTTTATGTTTTTCAAAATTAATTAACATTTATCGAATAAAAATCTATTTTTTGTATTTATTTTTCTAATACTTTTTTCACAATGTAAATCGGATATATTTTAGAGTTATATAATGTGACTACGATTATTAATAAAAAATTCAATATTATTATAATAAATAATATTGATAATATTTTTCTAACAAAACATTGATGCTTAAAAATACATGTTTCCTAAAAACAAATTTTTACTCTTTATATAAATTATTGTTTACATTATTTTATTACAACAAATATAAATTTTATTTATATAATTTAATTAATATTTTGAATTATAATTTCCAAAATAATTATAAAATTCTCTTTAATTTTTTCATTAATCATAAATTGCTTTTATAAAAATTATTTACCATGGTAAAAACATGTAAGGGTAAATGTTAAAAATATAACTGTAAAATAGATAAATAATATTAAAAATTGTGAAAAATTAAATATTAGATGTATGATTAGGGTCACATAATCACCAAATCCATTATTAACACCTATGGCTCCACATTCCATTTAAAACATATTCCTGATCTACATTAAAATGTTATATCTGTAGACAAGCCATTCCCCTCACTTATAAAAGGAGATCAAATCCACAATATTTATCTACTCATTATAAACAATAAAATATGATGAATTTATTAGCTAATATATACTAATCTATTTCCATCAATCATAAAATCCTTGGTTATTCTAAAATAATAAAATAATAGGCATTTCGGTTTTAGCCAATGGAGAACATCTAATGTGAGGTGTCATGTTCTCAATCAAGATTTTATAATTCTCTTTTTATTTTCCACATAAAACCTATTATATAGATGAATAGATGATTAAATCAGTGTTATTAATATCATGATACTTTATTATGCTAACACGATATCCATTCACTACCTTCCCATAAATGAATTTGAAAAATGATGATGTCATCATTCATACGTAAAGACTACCTCCTCCATGAATGATGTGTTTTAGTTTTAATCCCCAAAATACAAGACAATTTAAAAAGACTACTTAGTGGATTAATATTATATTTATAGAATTATTAATATTATATGAATATAAACCATTTCTTATCCCACTCTATTCTATGTAAATTGAACATGTCACATGTGTGTATGTGTGGACTAATACCTCCATGAAATTGACATACATTATTGTTCTTACTATCCTTTTTTATTCATAAAACACCATTAAAATATTATTAAGAACCTTAAAAAATAAAAAATTATAAACTTATTTATTAATTATATTATTAAAAAATAATCACTTCTTTAATGATTCTTACCCATTGATTATAGTTTTATCATGTTTGAGTCAGTTAAACTAGCTACTTGATCCATGCTATAAATTTCCATCATTGATTACATTTAATAGACAGCTATATGTGTTATTAAAAATTAATGAGAACATTTTGTTAGGTTTATGGTCTTGGTATAGTCATATTAATACTTATCTCATTATTATTATTCCAACATCTTTATCATTAAAAATCACCATAACAAGAATGTCACCAACTCAATCTTCACGATTCCCGACTAAAATACTTATTAATATAAATTATAAAATAATAAATCCCTATAAAATATATAAAAATATACCGATAATGATATATGAATGATAAAATTTTAATATATAAATATTAATGAAAACTTCAATTATTAAACTATCACTAAAAAGACAATCATTACTAACATCATCCGGTGATGAAAATAAAAGATAAATACTAATATATTTGCAACAAGATATAATAAATGATTTTTTAAAAACTTTATAGGTGTTAATATGGTTCTAAAATAAGTGGTTATTATTTTTATCATTTTATAAAGGCGTTTAGAATGTGTTCAATAATGTGTAATTAAAGGTAAATGAATTTGTATATCAAATTCATTTTCCATGAGACATGTTTTGTTTCATGCACAAAATTTAAATTACATGATATATATATATATTGCATATATAATTTATTATATTCAAGATTATTGTTTATTTATTTTATTTTTTGTTCAATTACATGGACCATATTTCAATATGGTATTTGTTGAAATATTACCTAAAATATAAGTGTTTCCAATCCTTCCCTTTATTTTGTAGTTGAAATTATTTTTTTATAATACATTTATTAAATATTTACAAAATTGTAATTTCAATGAAGAAGCTCACACTTTATATATTCTCAAAGATAAATTACGTGAATCTTTTAATTATAGTGTTATCCAAAGTCTATATAATTCCAAAAAAATCCATTTCTTTGGATATTTAAGTGTCTATGGTTTATTTAGAAAATGCATCCACGTATCGATATTAGAATGAGAAAATTACTATAGAATTGAATAACCTAAGGGTAATTACATTGAAAAAGTTTGATTTAGTATCCAAACTATCTTAAATAGGTTCACTATGAGTTCTCCTTACACATTACAGCAATATAGATGCTCCCTAGTGATATGCTCGAGATAATTCACACTCATTTTATGTTCAATAATGATGGATTTTCCTACCATATCTTTGGAATCTGGCCATTGAAAGCCATTAGACTCAATTACTATATTAAATTAACAAAAAATAAATAAATTAACCTAATTTAACATCGTATCATTATTTAATTGATATGGTCACTTCCCATCGCATTAATAAAACCCCATAGTTTCTAAATTGATTACATAAATTTCTCTTAGATAGCCACATTATTCAATTAAAATTGGAAATATTTATTTTTAATATTTATATTATCTTTATTGCCATTATTTTATTTATAGATTAATAAGTTATATACTAATTATCTTATATTATGATATATATTTTCAATTTATCTAAGGGTTTCATTATAATTAATTAATGATGGGTGGGCCTCGAATTATATATCCCATCAATGCATCGGTTGGTGTCCTAATTTTAATTGACAAGTGTAATGAAATATTCCTCAACCATTTATGTATGATGTATTATAACAAGGTATTTATGGTATGTTAAATATTTCATACATAATTCACTACATCAGTATGAGTTTAGTCATTTTTATCCATGTTTTTTTAATGATCACAGATATATTATAACCTCTATTTCAATTGATTATTTAAATATTCTGATCATTTATTTTTTCTTACTATTTTTATTATTCTAATGTTTTGATATATTTGATTGTATGATACTAATTACTAGGAATTTGACCACACCAATATTTTTTTTATTTTGATCTTATAGAAACCTAGAATTGAACTATGTATAAATTTCAAAGATATTCTAGAAGGGGTAATAATGTTCTCAAAAAATATCTAGGCTATAATTGTTTTCCTGTGAAATTTGAAAAACATATACGTATTTATTAATACAATATTACAAAGCTACTGGATCCTATAGAAATATTTTATTCGATAGTAATATCTTAATCGTGCAATATGATCTGGTTTCTTAAGGTCTTGGCTGTTACATCAGATATCATTGAATTTGAAAAATAATGCACGATTTTCAATCATAGACCATGATGTGCCAATCATAAAGTGTGTTATTAGTTAATAACTATAATATGGATTATGAAATACATATTTAATTAAAAATAATATTAATGAAACAATCAATTCTATAATTTTTTAATTTTAAAATAAATTATAGAATTTAAAATATGAAAATAAGTTATAGAGGTAGGTATTATTTTGTAATTATTTAAATTATAGTTTTTTATAAATTAATTAATTATAAACTTTTTATAATTAAATATTATAATTTTTGATTCATTTAACAAATAAACCTCCTTTATATGAGTGTTAATATTAAAAGATATATATTTTAATTATCATTTTCTTTAAAAACTATTATTTGGAAATGCTAAAATAAAATTTAATGATTTCATAAATTATTTAAAACATATTGAAATTTGTTTTTTTAATTAATATAATCAAATATCATGTAATTTTAAATGTTATATATTTTTATTATATAAAATATTTACATAATAGATATGAAATATAATATGATTATATTTTAAATATGACATATTTATTTAAATGATATGTAAGAAAACAATATGAAGGAGATCATATTAAAAAAATTATAGCATTTTATTTATTTAATAAAATAATGTTCATAATGAATTGATATATTTTTAAGTGCTCAAAATATATATTTTTTAAAATTTAACATTAATGTTTATCGCATGACTATATTATGAATTTTTCATTTATTTAGGATTATTCACATGATTCTTATATTGTGAATATATGTTTTCAGTTGATTAAATTGTCTATTATAATATTTTAATTATAATACATGCATATAAAGAGTTTCATGATTGGTGTGGTAATTGATATATTATTCTTCTATATTGACATTGTCTTGTATTTGGTTATGATCTTGTATTTAGAAGTTTTTATGAGTTTATAAATATTATGAGATTGAATTATGATGCAATATAGGTCTCACTTGAGTAAATATCAATTGGTAGAGGGTCTATATTTTATACTTCTCACTAATGTTGGATCTTAAGAATTGTCTATAAATTTGTGGGTTAGATACCTATCACTTCATACTTAATCTTTTGGGTAATTTTTTAAGGATTATTTGGATTTACAGAAAAGGGTTTCGATTTCATTATATATTGGATACATTTGGGTATATTTAAATATAATTGACTTTTGATTTGGGTTTGTACCAAATAAATCTATTTTAATAGTTCACTTAAAAATTATATATAACAAAAAGAATGAAAAAAATAAGATGAGGTGTTATTATAAAAATAACACTAGTTTTGACCTTGAAAATATTACCAAGTTTGTGTTGCTAATGTTGAATGCACATGGATTATCATATTTAAGTAAATTGGGTTATATATTTTCTTAATTAGATTAGGTACTCTGATTAGAACAATATTTTGGTGACACATAGATCGAAAACTATAATTGGATTAATATACAAGAGGAATAATGTTTAGTGAATCCATATGATGGATTCTAATTCAATGTAATTTTATCGATAATATGAGGGACATATTTGATGAGATTTCCATTAATATCTACCTAAATAAATAAATGGTAGATTAAATTATAAAGTGCTCAAAATATTAGAGAAATATGGATCTTTGGACAAAAAGAGATATGATTTATACCTAAAAGGGGTCCTCATTTTAGAGAGATAAGATTTAATAATTGGCCATATTAAATGAATACTAATAAGGATATTGATTTGGAAAAATACACTAATAAAATGAAAAAACCTTAAAACATTATATAATCTTGATTTCTAATCATGAATATTCTTCATTACATTTTAACGATCTTAATTGGTTATAATTTTAGAGAATTAGGCCACAAACCATACCTTGGAAACCCATATATAATAGATTTGACACTTTTAAATAGTATCCATTATTCCCACAATATAATATTTTAAAAATAAAAAACATTTATTTTTCAAAACATATCAACAAAAGTTTAATCTTGTCCTCATAATTGACCCTAATCATCCATAAAACCGAGAGATTTTTTAATAAAAATGTAGGAAAAGCACAACAAGCTTAGTAATGGAGAAAAAATAAGGAAATCTTCCAGTATAATGGAAAATATGAAAACCCATAAAATCATTACATTTATTAAATATTATTTTACTTCCTGAAGTAAATATTATCAAAATGATATGTAATATCCTTTTTGTTCAAATAAATCCTTTAAAAGACATATAAAGTTAATAGAAATCCTTTTTACATGACATAAAACATTATATTCACAACCTATGTCAGAAATAACTGGTGTGAGGTTATGTCCATTGGATAAACAACCTTGGATAAATTCCTCCTTAATTATAATTAAAAAAATTTCATTATCTAATTAATTGGATACACATAATGGGGATCATCCAACGTATAAGATGTATCAATTTACTATTTTGTATAATTTGTATCCGGATATACCATTTATATAAACTATATGGGGATCACCTATTTTTATAAGTTATATCGGTAAAATTATATATTAAAATATAGTTCTAATGTACCTCACCAAAAATTCATTTTTTATGTATGTGCTTACCAATATAAAACCCTTGAAATATTATTTTAAAAACATGTGAAAAATATATTCAGATATCAAAATACCCTTTCCGTTTATTAAAAGACCACTCTCAAAAAGAAAAATCCCAAAAAAATAGATAAATGATTTTTCATTTATGAAAAATTTAAATCATGTAATGTAATATAACAATAATATAATGGTCACGGAGTTGATAAATATCATTTACACACTATATGATAAAATATGATGTTACTTTTTCCTTTTATAAAAGAATGTCGAATTATTATGCAAAATATAAATAGAATGATTCATTTTCACAACAATTGAATGAAATTACAATAGAGATAAAATATCGTTTATAGTTATTTTATGTCCATATAAATATATAAAATATATTATTTCAATAAAATATAAATTTTAAGAAAAATATTTACAAAATAAATATATAAAACATTTAAAATGATGTTTTATGTTAATGTTTCTCATACCTTATGTTTGAATGATAACATCCATTATTTATCCTACTCAATAATAAAAATATTTTAATTATTTAATTTCTTAAGAACACATTTCATATTAATTATTCATATAATTTCATTTATTACTATGTTATATTCAATTACTTAATCATTTATGTTCATATTTGGTATTTTGAGTATATTCAACTCATATATCAAAAATGACTTTGGTAGGTTTAATAAGCACAATGAGTTCATTGTTACATCATAAAATAATTAAAATGGTTATATTTATATTAACACTTTAAAACAAATCATGAATTATTATTATGAAAATTGTAATACATCCAAATCGTGATGATGGTAGGCTATACATACACATGAGTAACATTTCCATTATTAAATAATCATTATAGAAAGAAGGTAATAATTTATTTGACTTTCAAAATTTATCTTTATATCAAAAATATGACATTATTTCTTCAAATATACAATTATATATTATCTATGTGATATTGGGATGAAAAATTAATCACTTTTCATTATATAGGTGCTAGTATAAACATACACACGAACAAAGTTACAATTTTTCAATGAATAGAAATATGAGATATTAGATGATATATAGTCTATACAATATAATAAATATTTCATGAATATCATATATATGTTCATTAAATCCACCATTATATCAAGTTGTGAATTTTTGTGATGGAAAATGAATCACAACCATTCATAAGATAGTTTTCCCCGATACACAGGAATAATGGTTTTGTTTCCCATTTGTAGGACTATGAGATGGATATAGATTATTTAATTAACATATTAACATAATTTTTTATGTAATATATATAATTAAATATCTTATCCTTTTTGAAGAATATCTGAATTATGAATAAGAATAAAAAAATGAAAATGTTTTGTTAAAACCAGTACCTCTTCATTAGACAACATTTTTGTGATTATACCTAAATCAATCAATGGTTAGATTTATTACCAAAAAAAGGAATATAAAATGTTGGGTGATTTAAGGGAAATATTTTTATAGTTATTGTTAAAACCCAAATGTTTTGGAATTGTGATGTAAATATAAGATGAGGTTCCCTTTTTTACATGATGGAAGGAGATTATTTCAAATTACCTAATGTATTATATTAATAAAAATTAATTTTCATTGATAAATGGACCAAAATGATATAATTATAGTAATGAAATAGTATAGATAAAAATAATACTTTCTAATAAAAGTGTTACTTATTGATAATAGGTTTGTACCCTTATCTATTTTTTTTCATCTGTTAACCCATTTTGATGATTGTCGTGATAATAAGGTTTTTTACTCTTTATGGGTCAATGTATTTTAAAAACAAATATAATTGGAATAGAAGTGAAAAATGGTTTATGTTTTAAACCATATCCTAAATATATGTCATCTAATACTATTTTGGATAATTTTAAATCATTTAATAAAATTTAATTTATTACTAATTACTCTTAATGAGAGGTTTGAAACAATTCCTTGAATTTGAATTTGAAGAACAATAAAAAAAATGAATTAGAAGAAAATCAATTAACAGATCCCAATAATATTATATTTATCTAATAAATTAATGGAACACATTAATTAATTAAAATTAAAATACTTTTAATATTTTAGTATCTTTTATTTTATTTTTTTATTAATTGAATAAATATTATATTAGTGTCTCTTATGTAATAAATATAATTATTTCGTCACAAAATATATGAAATAAATCCAACTGAAAAATTAATTATCATTCAAATAATAATTAATAATTGAACCAAATTCGTTAATATCCATTTCAAATAGTATTATTGATATTAAAAGAATGAATATGAAATTTTTTAGTTTATCTTTTATTTGAATATTATAAATGTTGAAATAAAAGATATATGGTCCCACATTCCCATATTTTTCAAACATGGAAGGGTTTGTTTGAACCCCACTCATAAAATAGTATAAAAGAAAGAATTTGGGTCATTTATTTATCCTTATAAGATTATTTTACTACTTAATTACTTGATTTAATGTTACCAAGGAGAAAATTGTTTACAATGATCACTTTTCACGATGGCATAGAATTAAAGGGTCCTATTTATTAAAAATAACCCATAATTGCAATTATTTGATAAATGTTTTATGATTCAATTTAAATAAGTTGAATAAATTATTTTAATATTAAAACACAAAATGAAACAATATTTTTTTAATATAAAATGTGGTTTTATGCCTAAATATTATCATTAATAGAAGAGATATAGTAAATTTTAAATTTATATTAGAAATAATTAAATAAAACTTGTGTTACATTGATATAAAATTAAAATTAAAATTGATCTTTTTTAAAGGAAATCAGACTTACAAATACTAGTAATATCACTATTCACTAAAAAATCAATCATTTCAGGACTATACAAAAATGTAACCATAATATATATTTGATATGATAATTTTAAAAATGATATAATTTTTTTAAAATAATTTCTATAAAATTGGCATAACATTCATAAATTATCTATGAAAAAAACCAATAAAAATAATTTTTGAAGAAAATGTATTATTAAAGAATAAAATAACATTTCTAAAAATAGTGTAGTTATTTACAAATTGTTAATAAATAAATTTGTATGGATGGGGATATATATATATATATGTTGTTATTTTGTAAATTATATTAATACTCACCAATTCAATGGATAGGTAATAATGGTCATATTTGAATAATAATATTTCATTGATTGTTTACGCTTGGTGTTGTGTATCTTCTAGGATCCCACACATAAGGTTATTTTACAAAATATCATGATATTAAATTTTACACCCATTTAAAAAAAATTATTCATATAATTTTAACATTATCATAGTAATTAAGGGTTTTGAATTTGAAAATAAATATATTTTAATTGAATGTCATAAAATTGGTTAATCTAAATGTATCATGAAAATATGGAAGGTTAAACATGAATGTTATTGGGAATAACAAATATATTGTTTTCCAAGTAGGAGAACATTGGTGGGAAGTGATAATGATTAAATTAAAAAAATAAATTTCAAAATAATGATCAAGAGTGAAAATTATTATTGGTCATAAAAATTTAATGATCATGTGAAATTCAATGACAACAAAATCATAAACTATATAGGTGTGAAAAGGCCATTGATTCCTCGTAAATTATGGTGAGAAGACAATTTTTTTGTTTCAAGATGATTTTTCAAGAGTTGAGGATTTACTTTATTATCTATACTAATAACATTAGGAAATATACATACATAAAAATTATAATTCCCAACATTAATCAACATGAATCACCATATCATATTTGTATCCCTATGATGAATATCCAATAAAAATTTTTAATGACTAAATCATTAAAATAAAGTTTAATTAGATCAAATAATCCTCATAACTAAAATAAATTATTCTTATATATTCAAAAAATTAACCAAACTAAAATGGTTATCAGAAACTAATTCTATAAAGGAATAAAAATTAAAAAAAAATCAATACAACATTAATCAAAAAAATCCTCAAAAATGAAAACACAATTACCAGTTAGATCAATAAATAAATATCTATCATTAAATGACAAGAAAATATTACTGACCAAGACTCAAAAAAAATATTTTAATGATTTATCACATACTAATCCATGATAAATTTGACATTTATCTCCAAAAAACATTAGTCACTGATAAATTCATATAACAAAAAAATGTGTACGCCCATTTCAAATAATCTCTAAAATATGATAATCATTTTAATAAACAACCCACATCACCATAAAGCCATATTAAATTCATATATGATTCCAAAAATATAATTCAACCATTATACCTCAATAAATATTCTATAACATTATATTTACCATAATCATATTATATTCACCATAATTATAGTGATATTTTTTCAAAATAACATTAATAAGATAATAACAAAACCAATTTTGAATACCATGTTAATCTATATGATAAAAAATATGTTCTCAAATTGAAATAACCCAGAATTACCTCAACATCAAAGAGAAAATTAACCTAAAATGTTTTTTAAAATCATTAATCTTTTGTACACAAATTATACATGAATTCCACCTCAAAAAATATTTTATTAAAATACAAGTGAATCATGTTGATTAAATATAACTCAGACATAAATTAATACTGAATATATGTATCTTAGGCAAACTCAACGCAAAAAATTTCAAATGTGTAATAATTATTTTAAACATACGATCATCTTTAAATTATAATTCTTTTAAGCCTATATGTCGACAACTCAATCAATCATCACTATTCATAATCCATTTTCCATGATTTTCCATCTAATTCATTAACAATTCATTCCTACAATAAAAAAATATGAATCATTTACTATGATTAATCAACATACAAAAATAAGTCATAATATAATCCATACCTTTTATATTTCATTCATGGTTTCCCTATCATCATCTATAATGGCATTCAGCATTGCTAAACCTTTATCTCTATGGTTTTTCTGATCCCAATCATTACATTTCCCCCAAGGTTATCGATTTACATAACTCACATTCTCCCCAAAATTTTGTAATTAAATTGGTACACTAGGAAGAATTATAATCCCTTACATTGAGTTAATTTAAGTTTTAATTTTTACATTAACATTTTTTTAATTATTTAATCTGTTACCACATACAGAACAACGTCTTATTTATTTAAGAAATTTTTCTGGGGTGCATATTCCTACATTCAGGACACATAATATGCTGAATATTTTTAACTATATAATATTTTTCATTTTAACTTCCTTAGAATATAATTTTTCTCAAATTTTGTGTGTTAGGAAAATCACATATGTTTAGTTTGTTGATGGTTAGTCATAATATCTTCTTAATAATAACTAAAAGTGTTTTCATTATAGATTAAATTCTATTTAATAACTCATATTGATAACCACTACATTACATTTCATAACTATTATTAGTTTTGATCCTGCTATTTTGATTTATTTACTAATACAAAACAAGTTGGTGAGATTATTTCCAATAAACCACAATAAAACACATTTCAAGGATATTTGTGTTTAACACATTTAGAAAATTATTCATAAATATAATATAATAACACATAAATTAAAATGTGAAAAATTAAACTTAGTATTTATTTTTTACTACAATATAAAGACATTAAAATGAATCAAAATTTATTTTCGTTATATATATTAATGATTTACATATTAAGAAAATTTATATCCTTTACCACCCTTAAAACCCATTGGTAATATTTTTAAATAATTGGGTGAGAAAAAAAATCTCATTAAGGAATGTAAATGAAAAAAATTCAATTAGTCTAGTGAATGATAAGAAAACACATAAAAATCATATCTTTATTAAAAACCTTTTCCGTGTGTTAAATAATTCTTTTCAATATGAAAACACACAAATTTTTTGTCAAGTAAAAGGGTTAAATATACTAAAAAACAAATAAAACCCCATTCTAGGTGACTAAGAAAATTATATTCCTAAACAATTTTAGAAATAACTAGCGCCTAGTAAAATACATAAGATAAACCACCCTAGATATCTCCCTCATTATTTCTTGTGAAGAAAATGATCATTAACTAATACATTGGAGAGGTATAATGGGTCTCACTCATCATATAATCTATTTCATCCCACCCTTTCATATATGCTCTATCGGGACTAGGATATATTCATCTATAATTTCTAGTACCATGTTAAAAACAAATCATTTTTTATTATTTATTTTTTCATCATAAAACCATTAGAAATCTATTTTTAACCATTATATAAAATACACTATTATACAAAAATAACCATTCCAATTTTCAAAAAACTATTTGAAAAACTAAAATTACCAAAATAAGGGAAATTACTGTCTTATTTTATGAAAACATAAGATCATGTAATGGAATATAAACATCAAATAATTCTTATAATGATTGGAAAGATTACATATTATGTATATGTCAAAATATAACATTTCATATTCCCTTTTGTAAATAAATTAAAAAAAATTAAGTTTAATATATACAAATTGATCCCTTTGAAATAAATTGAATAAAATTCAAGTTAGACAAAAACCATACTCAATAATTATTTTATGTTCATATAAATAATTCCATAAAATAATTTCACAATTATGGACCTAGAAGAAATATATTTAGAAATTGAATCTTTAAAACATCTCAAATGAGGTTTTAAGTTGATTTGTCCCTTAAATTGAGTCTTAATCATAACATAAATTCAATATCATATTGAATAATAAAAATATGTTATTTATTTACATTCTTAACAACAAAAGTAATATTTATTATTTCTTTTATTATATTTATTATTATGTTATACTTAATTACATAATAATTTTAGTTATATAAGAAATTTTAATTATTTTCATCTCATATATTAAAAATTAAATTTTTATGTTTACTATGGTCAATGATTTCATTGTTACATCATGAAATAGTTATTATTTTTATTGATAAATTATAATATTAAAACTAATCTTGAAATACGATTATGAAAAATGAACTATGTTATAATCATAGGGGTGGAAGGATGCACGTATTCAAGATTAATGTTTCCTTTTTCTCAATGATCCATATGGGAAGAAGATAAGTGTAATTTTTTATTTCAAGAATTCTAATTATATTATAAATAATATATTATTTATTTCAATAAACATATATATATCATCTACATGGTGTGGTGATGATAAATTAATTACATTACTTCATAGAGGTGGTAGTCCACACGTATGCATAAAAGACATTATCATTTTTCAAATAATGGAACAGTGAGAAATAATAGGACTTATTACATTTAAAATTGAAAAATATGTCATTAATATCACATATATATATATATTAACTCCATAATTATAAATAGCTATGTGTTATATCAATGGAAAATGAATTATATCAATTTGGTAAGCAGTAGTCCTCTATAGACACAAATAATAGTTTCATTTCAAATTCAATGGAAGAAGAGATGAATATAAATTATTAAATTTACTTCAATATATCATTGAATATTTAATCTATTGATTTTATTATCTCTTCAACAATTGAAAATATTTGAAGGAGGTAGAAGAAAAAATTAAATTAAAACATTTTGTTAAAACCCATAACTATTCTTTAGAAATTTTCATATTTATTATACCTAATGTCTTATTAAGATTGATTTTTTTATCAAAAACCCCTCTAGCATGTGTTTAGGTATGTATGGAAAGTATATTGGTCAATCTTTTCAGAACAAAAATGTTTTATAATTTTGAAGAAAAGAGGATATCGAGTTCCCTTTTATATGTGAGGGAAGGGGAAGTTTTGGAATGATATAAAGCATTTGATTAAAATAAATTTATTTTCAATGAAAAATGGATTTGAATAGTTGTACTTTAAAGACAAGATGGTGATGAGTATAAATCCATTTATCTAATATATTTATGAAATTTTATATTATTTTTTTAACCATATATTTCAGTATTGAGCATCGTTAACCATTTTTTGATGATAATCATGATAACAATGTTTTTTACACCTCAGAATTAAATACAGTTACTATAAAAAAATATTGGACCATAAACGGGTCATGTTTGATATTTTCAAACTTATCTCATTCACTTGGCTAAAAATATCATCTTTAGAAGTTTTGAACCATTTAGTAAAATATTATTTATTATAAAAAATCATTATCATTATTTTTTGGAACTATTCATTGAATTTGAGTTTGAAAACAATATGATAGAGATGAAAATTAAATAAAATCTTTTAAAACATCTCTAATATGTTATATTTACCAATAAAATCCATTGACCACAATAATTTATTAAAACTATATTACTTTTAATATTTTTAGAATCATTTTTTATATTAATTGAATAAATACTATGTCGGAATTGTAAACATAATTATGTTAAATTTTAAATAATAAAAAATATATATAAATTACCATGGAAAATAAAATCTTATGTATTTAATGTTGCATGTAAATTTTTTTTTTCTTCCGACATAACTCATCCAGTATAATAAATTCAATTGTTAGGTTCATTTTTTTGTCTGGGTCATATTATTTTTATCCTCAATTACTCGATTTACAATTACTTTGGTGATACTTATTTACTAAGGTTAATAGTCATAATGAAAAGAATAAAATTAAACCATTTAAGAAATATTTTCCTCTTAATTCCATCTAAGGAATACCATTTTTTTGACCATATTTCTAGAATTTGATGAAATTAATTTATGATTAAAATAGAAAACGCAGAGAATTTGTTTTTTAAAAAAAGCGTTCTAAGCCTAAAATGAATTTATACAAAAATAATGTATAAAAATGATTAAAAGTAGATTATTTATAATTAAATACATATTACGATACTTTTAGATAAAATTAAATTAATAATTTTACTTTTTAAATGTAAATGACAAATTTATATACAAATGCATTTTTCACTACTCACTGAAAAATAATTAATTTTAAAAAATCACAAAAATTCAATATTAAATAATTTTTAAATATTGATTAAAAAAATTAAAAAATTTCTATAAAATAATGTTTTTTAAATTTTTTATAAATTAATTTAATTATCTTCACACAAAAAATAATAATTTTTTTAATAAAACATATTTCTCAAGAAAGAATGAATTTTTGGAAAGTTGAGTGCCAATATCCAAAGAATAAACAAAATAAATTCGTGTTAATTAGGATCATTATATATATATATATATATTAATTTAGTTAATTTGATTCATACCCTCTAATTCAATGTAGTGTTTATAATGGACAAATCTAAATAATAATATTCTATAGTTTGTTGAAACTCATTTTTCTGTATCTTATATCCTATAAAACATTATTTGCTTTTAAAAAAGTCGATATGTTACATAATTTTTTTTATGAAATGAAATACACATCATCAAAAATTACTTTGAGATAAATCCTTCAAATAAAAAATCATGACAGAATAAATTAACATGAGTTATATAAAATCATAAGAATCATTCTTATGTAAGAAATAAAATTATATACATTAGAGTAAAAAAATATTGACTAAAAAATTTTGAAATTATTTTAGAGGTAGATTGATATTATAATAAAAATAATAAATTATTTGAAATAAATATTTTAAAGAAATATCTATCATATGATTTGTGGATCTTTGTTCTACAAAAATATACTCAATATGATTGCGTATATCATTGACTTGAAAGGGATAATGGTTTCCTATATGACTTCATTAGGATATTAAATTAATTATATAATCATCAGTGGGTATGATTAGAAAATATGAATGAGTAAGATATAATCTTATCCAATTTTATTATTGGTTTGATAATATATGGGAAATATATGAGATGTTCACGATCAAGTACTCTGTACACAATATAGATATGTATATGTTTAGTCTAGGAAATGATTATTTTATAGATAATATAGATCCTTATTCCTTATAATCCCAAATGATGTGTTGGGAAGGAGAGGAACTATTCCAATAAGAGGTTATTATATAGGATACATAGAGGGTTTTGAGAAACTATATATAGGATTTATGTGATATGTTGATGTTATAGAATCAATTAATCACTTTTGAAGGGTATGTAATCCCAAATTCATATGTTACAAATATCATAAATATATTGGTGTTTAAAATAAAGGTATGAATTAATTGAAATTATAGTTTTCATACACATATAGTAGAGAAGTTTTCTATTTTCTATATTTTGAATTTAAATGAATATTTAAAACATAGATAGATTTGAATAAAAGATGTTTATTCTTATCCTCGTTCTCTTATATTATAAGAGATGTTATTTTTTAATAGGGATATTATTAATAAAATTGGATGGTATTTTGAAAATAAATGTTTATGATTTATCATATTATGTAACATGGAATGAAAAGAAAATATATTGAAAATTATTTTAATCTAGGATTAAGAGTTTATCTAAGATATTTTTTGTAAAATAAGATAGAATTATATCCCACAATCCACCACCGTCATATTTTAAATAATAATGTTTTATTTTTTAATGTAATACTATTTACACAAGGAATAACTTATGAGATATGGTAGTAAATACTTTATTTATTGAAATATTCCCACTAAAATGAAATAAGAGTTATTTCCTAATGAATTTTTTCGTTTCGTATGGTTATATTTTAGAGAGAATATAGTTTCTGATATAATAGTTGGAGTATGTTTAGAAATATAGAAGTTAAAATTAGTATAAATATAAAATTATTTTAGTTAATATTCAAATTGAATTCAACATTTATATTTTAAATTAATTTTAGTTGTGTTGAAAAATAATTAATGTAAAGAGTTATATTTTGATTTTATGATGATATCAATGGAAATCTTTGAATGGATATGTTATAAATATGATGAATATGATCTTATAAATAGTTCTTAGTATATAAAAATAGTTTTAATGTCGTAACAGTGGTTATTGTGAATTAAAAATGTATGAAAAATTCTTCAACAATTAGAAAACTTGTAATTTGATTCCAAAATCTAATCACTATTCAAACTATTATTTACTACAGATTTTAGCGATTAATGGATTTTATTTTTGAGATTTTATCAGATAGTCCCATATAAGCGTGGAAGGAATTATTTAGTGATATAAGTATCTTAAAAACATTAAATCTGTAGAAAACATAAGGCCACACTACATAGTTTTTATATGATACAATATTTGAAATACACTTATATATATTTGATAGTATTATTAATAGAGTTTAACAATAAAATATATATCATTTTATATAAAATTAAACTCCAATATATTATTCTTTCATGTTGGATTCATATATTTCTTAGCATATAATGATAACTGACCTCTCAAATTATGAATTTGAGTTACCACTAACTGCAGTTCATTACGGAGTAATATAAGATATGATTAAATTTAAGGGTTATCATGTGTAGGATATTGAATAGAGATATGAAAATAGATCATGATTTATAAATGAATTGTTTTCTAGATGACCATTGGAGTAAAAAACATATAGTGGCATACATTATATCATGGGTTTAATCAGGGTTCATGTTTCATATTTAGATTCCTCAAATACTTATTGTAAGAAAATATAACCTGAGAGATAACCATTATAAATTGATATCTTTCTTATACTATCCATGAGGATGATCTAATTTAGGGGGTCACCATTATAAATTGATATCTTTCTTATACTATCCATGAGGATGATCTAATATAGGGGGTCTTTGGAGATATTGTTGATCAAGAAATTGGATGAATTTAATCATGATACGATTGTTTATCATTTATAATGAGAATTAAATCTCTACTATTGATTGAGATAGAATGAATGTGTTTATAGTAATACATAGATAACTAACTTGTGATTTCTTACCTATTGGATAAGGGTATTTTTATGCGGTTATTCTTGATGGTGAATGAAAAATGATAGGTTGATCCCTTCAACTAGTCTATAAACAGATAATTAACAACATATTAGAAAATATAAAGGATTAACATACTATCTGTCTTGTTATAACTTAATGTCATTAAAATGGATCAAAATAAAATTTATTATTCTATATGATATAGTTGGTGGTCACATGTATAGTGATACATGTCTTTGATTGATATTAATCTAGATTAAATTGTTTATTGAGTAACACTATTACGTTTTTAGAGGATTACCACTGATTTAATTTTTGAATTGGAGAAAATATATTTTCTTTCAATGATATACAAGACTTTGGTGGGAACTCCTTGTGGTTGAATGAATAAGTATCTCTTGAGGATGTATTTTTTCAACAATACTTTACATTTTTGTGATGATTTTGATGCCCACAAATACTCTTTTTTTTATTCTAATGATTTTACTTAAAGTATATTCTAAGAAGTTAATATTCTCTATATTCTTTATTTTGGAATAATATTAAAGCATATGATTCGTGTGAAATATTTTTCAATGTGCTCAGAATGATATTCAATGTGTTCTAGAAACTCTTTCCATACATTATATTGGAGAGCATAGCTTAAGGATTATATCTTATGTTTATTTTATGGGAATTCCGAAAAGTATGGTTAATCAACCGTATGTTGATAAAAAATTATGGTAAATGAATGTTACATTTGGAAGGAACCTTATCATTGTTATATAAGAAAAGTATGGATGAATAATCCTACATAATTATGAAACTTTATGTTTGCTTCACAAAATTATGGATCATCAACCCTACTTTTATAATGAACCTTACATTTTATAAAACATTATGGATCTTATACCTTACATTCTGACACAATGAAATGTATGGATCATACACCATATGTTTTAAATTCGAAGAAGAGTGTTTGGATCATAATATCTTATGTTTGTAATAAACCTTATATTTGGAATCTTATGTTTGAATACCTCAAGCATCAAATATTTTAATTTGAGACTTTATCATACAACAGTCTTTTATGGAGTATCAGACTGCTTTAAATCTCAGTTCAAATCCCGATTTTAAATTGCATCTTTGACTGATTAAATGTCATTTTATATATTATTCAAAGGATTGATTTAATAATAGGGTTTCATGCCGATTATTAAGGGAAGTTATGACTCCTCTGTTTTCAATGATTTGAGTATCACAATCTATAAGGTGATCTTTAGGGATCAAAAATTTATGAAGAAAGAATTCGTCTATGTGCTATAAATTCGATATGTCTAATTTTTATATATCTCTATTAAGTACATGACGAATACTTGTTTTTGAATACGTGTGCATGATGATAATTTTTAAAGAGATGTTGGAGACCCACAAAAACAGAGATATAATTATTAATTAAAATATCTTTTACATATTTACTGCTACATAGAATGATCAGATTCTTTTTTATATTAGAAAGAGGAACGTTGAAGATTTACCTTTTCCACATTGAATATCAATTGAATGTATACTGATGATAAATTTTTGGTTTCATTTCAAGATCAAATTGCAACCAGATCGATTGTAAAATGCTATTTCCTGAAGAATATCCTTTCTGAGGATGATGGTCCATCTATTATAAGATGTGTACCGCTACAACAATGAAGAATAATTGTAAATTATTTTAAAACCAATACTATTTTATTTTGCGTACCGGATTATCGCATTATTTTTTTTGACTGGTTCTATGTTTTAAACTAGAAGGCTCTGTTTTAGCCTTAAATTTTTAAAGGTGTCAAATATCTTCACTAAGTTGTGGATGGTCTTTTAAAAAGAGGAAGAACTACTAAAAATAACCATGCTCATGGAAAAGAGCGTTAGTGGAGTGGAATAGGGGAGCTTCATGCCCTGTACCAATGTAAATCCTTGCAACCTGATATTTTTTTTTCCACTGCATGAAAAATATGATAAAGATAAATGGGAATATTTCATTGTCATCAAGATTTCTCAAATAATTTTTTAAAACACAATTCACCCCCCCCCCCTCTTGTGTATATTTTATATAAAATGAACCGAAAATTGGTTTTAGAGGTTAGTCTTTGGTTTAATCTATTGAAAGCTTAATGTAAAGGATAAAATAGAGATCTCAATGGCTGATAAATGAGAGGGAATGTGAATGGTTCGAGCTCCATACTTCAATGGTAAAAACTATGGATGATGGAAATCTATGATGATAATCTACATGAAGAAATTTGGATATATAGTCTACTAATTTTTTTTTTAATCCTTATGAAATTACTAAGAAACCAGAAACATGGAGTGAAGCTACTGAAGAAGAGTATGAAATAAATTCAAATGATATGAATGTTATACTCCATGGTCTTGGACCAGATGAATTTAATCAATTATCTCAATGCCCAACTGCTTATGAGATGTGGCAGACAATTGCAGTTGCTTATTAAGTAACTTATAATGTCAAGAAAATGAGGTCTGCTACATCTAAACTGAAATTCGATACTTTTTTAAACCATGATGATGAAAGAGTCACTCAGATGAATTTAAGGATTAAAAAGATAGTAAAAAACATTATTGCCTTGAGATATCCTATCATCCAAGAAGATCAAGACCTAAATGTACTAAGATTACTACCAACAAGATGGAATGGGATATCAACAGCCATTATAAAGTCATCACCTATTAAAAATTTAACTATTCGTGAATTTATTTGAACTCTGATGATGTATGAATATGAGTTGGAAGATAATGCTAATGAGAATAAAGTCTTGATAAAAGAATGAAAATATTACCTTTAAAGTTACATTTAAAAATAATATCATAAAGATGATATTATAGATCAAAAAAGAAAGAATGTTCTGACTCATCCGATTTAGAAAACAAACTGGAATAGATGGCCATAAAAATCAGAAAATTTTATAATAAGACGAAAAGATATAGAAAATACTTCAATAAAGATGAGGAAGATAAAAAGGATGTCAGATGCTATGAATGAAAAAAAATTCATCATAAAAGACCTGACTATCCTCTGTTAAAAATATTAAATAAAAAGATGTTTCTGGAAAATACTGATTATGAATAGAAAGATATAAGGGAAATGATGCTAAATGGGTTGTTTTTGTAGACTCCAACAGCACATCAATGTCTGACTCAGATAAAAGAAAAATCAAATATAAAAGAATAAATGTGATTCATGGATGAAGATAATGAGGAAGCATGCCACATAAGATGAAATGAAATATGGTACATTGATAGTGGCTGCTCTAGGCATATGAGTGGAAGCTCATCAAAATTTAATAATATTACTCAAAAGGATGGTGGATTAGTCACCTTTGATGACAATGACAAATAAAATTTCATTGGTATTTGAACTATTGGAGATCTAGAAGTTGTATCTATTAATAAATTACGTTATGTAAAATGATATAAACAAAGCCTGATAAGTATTTATCAAAATTTTGATGATTTTTATTTTTTTTATTTTTCTAACAAATACAGTTCATTTTTTAAAGATAGATTTATTAAATTTAGAGCACCCATAACTGATAATGTTTATACCCTGGGCATAAATTTATTGTGTAAACAAAAAGTAAATTGTTTAACTACTACGATAAATGAATCCAAGATCTGGAATAGAAGACATGAACATTGCAAAGTTTATGATTTACATAAGATGTCTAAGAAACAATTAGTTTTTGATTTACCTAGTCTTAAATTTGATAGTGAAAGATTCTATGATGCATGTCAACTTGGAAAGAAACAAAAATCTTCCTTCCAATCAATTAACAAAATTTCTATATCTATTTTTTTATAATTTATCCATATGGATCTGTTTGGACCTTCCAGAGTATCATGTTTTGCAGGTAAATTATATGTATAAGTTTTAGTTGATGACTATTTTATATTTACGTAGATATATTTTCTAAAATATAAAAATGAAACTTTTACTATATTTAATATTTTTTCAAAGCTATTGAAAAATATTTGAAAAGAATTTCATTAAGAATTGATCATGGTGGATAATTTTTTAATCTGGAATTCAATACTTTTTGCTCAAATTTAGGTATTAAACACAACTTCTCTACACCAAGAACACCTGAACAGAATGGAATTATTAAAATAATAAATATAACAATTCACGAACTGTCTAAGACTAATCTAAATGAATATAGTTTTCCAACCTATTTCTTGGCATAATTTATAAGCACATCCTGTTATATAATGAATAGAGTTTTAATTAGACCAATTTTCAAAAATACACAATATGATCTCTAGAATAATAGAAAACCTAAAGTAAAATACTTTAATGTTTTTGGATGAAAGGTGTACACCTTGAACATCATGGTCAATCTATATAAATTGGATACAAAATATAATGAAGGCATTTTCATAGGATGTTCTATTACTTTAAAAGATTACAGAGTTTTTAATAAAAATTCAAGGATTGTTGAAGAATCAGTTCGTGTGAAATTTAATGAATATGCCCCTTTTGACAGAAGGAATGATCAAATTGTTGAATCTTACACTTATGATACCATGGGACTAGAGAACCTAAAATGAATTTGAAAATGATATAAACAAATTTCAGTCTAGTTCAGAAGAACATGAATCAGATGAACCTAATAGTGTTTTACCTAGATAGTGAAGAACCCTAAAAAATCACCCTTTTGAAACTATTATAGGAGACTAAAACACCTTAATAAAATTAGAATAAATAGAGGAAATATATTTGAGTATCAATCATTTCTATCCCAATTAGAACATAAGTCAATAGAATAAGCCCTGGTTGATGAAATTTGGATGATAGCAATGCAAAAAGAACTAAAAAATTAAATATAGATGATGTTTTTAAATTAGTTGAAAGACCAAAGAACTATCCTGTTATTGGAAGTAAATGGGTTTTTAGAAATAAACAAGATGATCATGGTATAATAACTATAAATAAATAAATACTAGTAGAAAAATGATATAATCAAGAAGAAGATATCAATAATGATGATACCTTTCCAACTATAGCTAGATTAGAATCCATTAGGATCAATTTATCCTATGGATATGATATAAATATTAAATTATTTCAGATGGATGTAAAGTATTTATTTTTAAATGGTTATTTAATTGAGGAATTTTATGATGAGAGACCTCCTGGTTATGAAAATTCTCAAAAACCATATTTTGTATTTAAACATACTAAAGCTCTTTATGGCCTTCAACAAGAACCTAGATCTTGGTATGAAAGATTTTGTTCTTTTCTATTGAAAAATGAATTCACTATTGGTTTAACAGATCCAACACTTTTCAAGAAATCATTAAATTCAAATATCCTATTAGTTTAAATTTATGTTGATGATGTAATTTTTGGATCAATAGTTAAAAATTTGTGTAATGAATTATCAAATGTAAGGAAAAAAATTTGAAATGAGTATGGTGGGAGAAGTAAATTTCATTTTAGGACTTCAAATCAATAAAAAATATTTTAGAAATTTTATGAATCAAAGAAAATACAATACTGATTAACTAATGAAATTTGGACATGAAAATATCAGGGCATATACAACTCATTTATGTACTAATATAAAACATTAGTAGGATGAAACTGGAAAACCAATAGACAACCACTTATATAGAGGTATGATTTGTAGTTTATTATATCTTACTACTAGAGGGATAGATATTATGTACTCAGTATGCCTTTGTGCATGATTTCAATCATATCATAAGGAATATCATCTTATAAGTTTAAAAAAAATTGATATTAAAAAGGAACAGTTTTTCAGTATCTCCTTTATCAAAAATCATATGATTTTAATTTAATTTCATATTGGGATACTGATTTTGGAAGTTGAATATTAGATAGAAAAATCACCTCATAAACATGTCACTTTTTAGGAAATCATTATTGTCATGGTCTAATAAGAAACAACTCTAAGTTGCTTTGTCAACAGCCAATGCAGAATATGTATTTGCAGGGAGTTGTTGTGCACATGTTTTGTGGATAAAAAACACTCTTATGGATATTAGACTAAATTTTAACAATAAAAATATTTAATGGGAATATAATATTGCTATAAATATTTCAAAAAAATCCTATAATTCCTTATAGAACTAAGCATATTAGTATTAGACATCATTTTCTAAGTGGTTAAGTTCTTAAAAAAGTATATAATTTTAGAATTTATAAGTACTAAATTTTGATTAGCTTATATTTTTACTAAACCACTTCCCACTTAATTTTTTTATTCTATGAAGGGTGAGTAAGGTTTATTTAATTTTATATAAATTTTATTTCTAATTCTAATTTTTATAATTTGTAAATAAATTTTATTTAATTTCAATTTTTATTTTATTTGATACTTTTTTAAATTATCAATTTTTAAAATAATTTTGTTACTTATCATTTAAATAGGTTACACTTTTATTTTTATTATGAAATAAAATTTAAATAATATTCATACGGTTTAATTTATTTTAAATTCTGTAATGATTATTATTAACGTAAGGACATTGGAATCAAGGCTCTTTCACAACCAGTGCTCTACTAGCCGGAAAATCCTTCAAATCAAGGTAATCAATTTAGAGTGGTTATACCAGAAGTATCTGATGCAAAAGAAATACCTTTATTTTTAAAATCTCGAAAAAACATTCAAATATAAATTCAATGAATTCTTATATGAGGTATAGTTGAGATTTTTTTATAAATCTATTCAGTTTAGATTGGGAGATACATAGGATTCAATAATCACCAAAACAGCAGATAGATATTTCTCTATATCTTCTGTGGAAATATCAAGGATCTTGAACTTCCCTCATGAGGGAGTTTTCAATTTTTATTTAAAATATATTTCAAATAAGGAAAACAAGATAGAGGATATCATGTCATTAATATTTGGTTACACTAACATCAGGGAATTGGTGGTAAATGATTTATAACTTGATCAGAATATCATGGTTATGTTTATTCGAACTGGGATTTCACCATGAATGTAGAGACAGAGAAGATTCATCTTCCTGATATGTATATAATTTTTTCATTCTTAAGTGAAATAATTCTGAATTTTCCATGATATCTGATTAGATATCAAAATAACTGCTATCAACTAGAGGCTTGAATGAATTTTTATCCTTATGGGTGATTTGTCTCAAAATTTTTGTTTAGGAAGGATATGGTGAGACTAATTGATTCGAGAGTCAAATGCCATAATAGAAATGTGTTTAATGCTATAACATTGGGGGAACTAGTATTTTTCTAGTGTACTATTAAAAGAAAACTCATGTTAGTTGGGTCTGTTGAGGATCAAGCATATTCTCATGAGGAGAAATGTCACGAACCAAATCAGGTCAACTTCAAAATCGGTACCCAACCCAGTCCATGGAAAGAATCAAAGGGTGTTCCCAATCCCCATGGGTTGTCACAAGTTCCTGGGTATCATAAAATGATAATTGGGAACGATTTACCCATATTTTTTATACTTAAAACAACAAATGAATCAAAGAAATAATATCTGGATTTTTCAAACCAAATTATCTTTTAATAAAAATTCATAACTGAATTACAAAATATTAAACAATGTTTTAACACCATTAAAATGGTAAAAACCCAAGAAAAGACAGCCCAAGAACCTCCACATGGAAAGAGGCACCACCCTCAAGCCATCTCCATGACACTGTATCACGATGGAATGCTAAAAACCAGAACCAAAGGCATAAAACATGTACCCAATCATGTGACATAAAATAAGCAAGTCTAATTACATCCAAAGGTGTAAGTAGGGTGTGAGAGAAAGTCCAGTAGGATACCACCACTAATAGACTCCATTTGATAAACATTTAAAGATGAAAAGCATGCATGTTTTAAAAAACATGATAAGCTAGTTACAATTTCTAAAATATGCAACTTTGAATAAAAACAGTTTTAAAGTGGGCTATTTTAATGGGTTAACACTTTTAAAATAAACACCAAAGCTACTGAATTTTCCTGCCAAATGTACCATATGCCGATGGTATGTATAAAGTAACTTATGAGCACAAGCAATAGGAAATAACCCCTAGGCACTAGATAGATGTGGGTCCCAAGTACCTCGTATCTCGGTGAGAGTAACCATCACAAATATCCATTCTCATGCATGAGCCACTAGTAGGGAAAATACCCATAACCTATTGGTCCCCAATTATCATCATCATAGTTTAGTTAGAGTTTTAATCGTCAATCTTGCTATGTGAAACTGAGGACAAACCCCACGGATTCACTATCATTCTAGTACACGTCCACCCACCTAGATACCCAGGTTTTCCCATTGTGCTCAAACATGTTCATCAAGCCAAGAAATATAGTTTTAACATGTAGATAACACATCCAAATCACACATTAACCAAACAGCCCCATATACATAACATAAGTCACAAATTCCACTATTCATTCAAATGCATTTTGAAATCAAACTCACACCAAAATAGCCCACAACACTTTTTTCATAACTTTCACAATCCAACACATCCTTTAACAATTTTATGAAGTCCCTAAATATATGATAAACATCACATAAAAGAACTATTCACATTTAAAATGTCTCATTTGAAAGTATAAATGATCCAAAACGATTTTCCAATATGGTTTCACCTCTTACATAAATAATTAAATCACTCAAAACTTTCATAAAACAATTCTAAATAGTGTATGAATGCTTTTCAAATAGAAACCATTTCAAAACCATATTTCAAGGACAAAATCACACCAATAAAAATTCCAAACAGAATTAGAAGCCCTAAAAACATTTATTAAACAAACCCCCATGTGTTATACAAATACCTCAAACAATAGCACACAAGATCCACATGAAACGCACACATTTTCAAAATCACTTTCAAGAAGTACAATAATGTTTTACACCTTAAACCCTTAAAAAACTATTTAAGACCTAGTGGGACACCAATACCCAAACAAATCATAATTTTCATCCCAAACAAGATTTATTAAACCAAATTCATATGTTATAAAACAATTCCAAACAATACCCAAAGGGTTACACATGAAAAACACCAAATTTTAAGCTAAAATAAAACTATAAAAATAAATCCTTAACCCAATCCAACATAAACAATTTTTTCACCAAAAAAATAATATTATGATAATTCATAATAATTAATTCAAGAAAACTAAATCATCTAGAAATAATTACACACGGAATCACCTACTGGAAGTGTCAAATCCCTCAAATTTTGGTTCGAAATGTCAATCGCACAACCTCCGCCCCAAAAGGAAGTTAAATTCAGACCTAGATCACAATATATGACCACAAATACACCAAATGAAACCCTAGGATCAAAAACTAACTTATTGAAATTTTATAACATAATGAAAGAGAGAGGAAACCCTAAGGGAAAAGGAAGAAACCATGAAGGAATCACTTACCCAAAACAATCCTGAAGAAAACAACCCAAACTCGACCAGAATCTGAATTTTAAGACAGATAAAAAATTGATGGATATTCGAACAAGAATTATAGGGTCATGTAGGAATTGGAATGGGTGAAAATAGTAAGAATAAAATGAGTTTTGAAGGAATACATTTATCTCTTCAAATCTGCCCGATTTTAGAAACCCTAATAATTTTAGCTCTCAATCGCGATGTAGAAGAGATCCAAAGAGGGGAGAGAGAGCTTGGTCACGCGACTGGGTTCAAGGGGCGCGTTTGAGGCCAGGAATCACCAATAAATCCTTAAAAATGAAGAAGTTATTAATTAATCAAATTTTATTTTTAAAACTTGAATTGGGCTTTCGGGCAGGCCCAATCCCTTAAATAAAAACCAACATAAACTTTAGTTATAGATTTCCAAAGGCTCCAAATTTTAATTGTGGTATTAATATATCATGGGAGGACATTTAGGAGTTGGAATGTGTGAAAAATATTAAAAAATGAAAATGTTATAAAAGAAATAAAATTTATTTTTAAATCTGGAATTGGGCTCACAGTTTGGCCCAATTCATGAACACTCACCTATTCTCCATAAAACCTTTGGAAACCCCCAATACAAAGAATTAATAGAAATTAAAAATAAAAATACATTTAAAATAATACATGTATGTGACAATTCTCCCATCCATGAAAACTTTCCGCCCGGGAAAGTCACAGTAAGGCCAAAGCAACAACCAAACCCAACTGAGAAACCAAGAGGTACTCCCTTGCCAGGTTTCTCCCCCAAAGGCCAAAACACATCCAGTGATCAATTAATGAAGGATTAATCTCTCAAAAAAAACATAAAAAATATTACTGAAATGATCAATCAGATTCATAATTTATCCCAAAATAAAACTCATTAAACACTATCCGAATAAGACTCAAGCAATTTACCCAAATGAACAACAACATCGAAGAAGGTTACACTTACCTTACATTAACTAGACCATTGGGTACTCCCCAATACCAATGTTTACTAAAGGAAGATGTAGGTATCTTTATAGCTCTGAATGAGACTACCTACCTCCAAGCCACGACCATGGATAAGTCTGAGTTACTGGTATGGGAAACAAAGATTACCTCCCCACCATAAGAGACAACCTATATTTTTTTCTCAAGAATGAATCAGGACACTAACAGGGGGAGGCATGAATGGAATCCCCATAACAAAGGGTATACTTCCATCAGAAATTCACAAAAGAACTTATATAAGACTCTTAGTGTGTCTCCCCACCATAAGAACCAACCATCTTAACCGATTGGCATGGGCCGACACGAAAAGACCCCAAAATTAAAGAGTTGGGGTGGTCGCACGGTTAGTCTGCACAGTTTGGGAAATTGTGCAACAACTATGTGGATCCTTATATCTGCATGGTTATTTTTTTTGTTCATGGTTAGAACTAACCATGTGAAAACCGTGTGCTCAACTAGTCTATTAAAATTTCCAACCATTCTCAAAAGACTCAATGGAAACCAAAGGGGGAGGGAATAAAATTTTGTGATGACATGGGTACAAGACCCTCCACCTATATCCACTAAATGGGAACAACAGAAGAAATATAATGACACCATAGGTTTAAACTCTTCCTATCTTTCATACTAATGATAGGACTCTGTACAAGGTTTTAAACGACACTGGTGTTTCCCCTAACTACGTACCAACTTCTCTCCAGGACCTATGGATGGAGCTCAAAATATTGAAGCATCTTCGGCCACACAGTTAGGCTGTTGAAACCCCTATGTGTAACTTATTCTTTCGGTTCCAGAGACAAATACACCGCATACCTCAATGGGTTCATCATGAAATAACGCACTCCATAACCCACTTTACCAAAACTAGACATTTCACTGAAATAAGGGATCAGAAGATGCACACACATTGCACCTTGTTTCTTTGGGTCAGAAATAATAGAAGGGAAGGACACATATAAACACCTTCCTCTAAGATAGAGGATTGGTGTTTTTCACAAGGTATACATACTCCCAACATAACATAGAACCTCATAGGATTGTGAGACCTTCACCTTTATAGTCAAAAGAGCACACAAGATCACAATGCGTCACTGAACTTGACCCTTGGTATTGATAGAAACAATACATGGAATGAGACCATATTCAAAGTCCCTAAACAACAGACAAGTACAAAAAGTGGACACAATATCCTATAATGACCAAAATCTCAAAATTGGTTGTTTAATAATAACTCATTCTTCAAATAAAATATAAAGAACCCAGAGGCCCTCTTAGACACCATCAAGACACTCATCCACACTAACAATGAAAGAACACTTCCACCTTCGATGAATCTGGAAACTTAAGAAACTAAGGTCTCTTCAACCTTCCACAAGCACTATCCCACTACAAGAGGATCCAAAAATCAAAGAAATTAATGGGTGTAGACTCAATCAACAATGATCGATAAAATATTCCTTATATTGATCAACTAGAGGATTTTCCAATGGCTAAACTATACGGCTTGCACTACAGTTGTGCATTAACCCTTAATGGGGGCGTACCTTATCTAATGAGAGAACCCAAGGACCCAACCAGGCAGGTCCATTATTCAAAACATGACACAAACCAGATCCAAACACATGAAGGTAACCACCATAAAGGCATCCCAAAAAAATTTCAAAAGAGACCACTAATTGCCCCTACAACACAACTTACCGACCAAACACAAACCCAAAACAAAGTTCAAACAGAAGGGGTTCTTGAACTCAAAACATCCCACAATATCAACTTTTTCAAAAACCCATAATACAAACCATACCATACTATTCATCAAGACATCATGTTTTTATATAAAACCAATTCTTTGAAAACAAACAGTTTAGCAGTAAGTGTATCCACCAATGGCACCCCATGGGCCTCACACATGCATGTTTTT
Source organism: Viscum album (assembly GCA_963277665.1). Classification (NCBI taxonomy): domain Eukaryota; kingdom Viridiplantae; phylum Streptophyta; class Magnoliopsida; order Santalales; family Viscaceae; genus Viscum; species Viscum album. The sequence goes on along the minus strand of OY728133.1, from coordinate 1,228,916,423 downwards.
GTGCCACACCGGGCACCCTCTTCATATCCATCCAAGCACTCATCCAGTCATGCCATCAACCATCCATCATCCCATATAACCCCATGCATGTGGTCACTCATGGAAATACCAAAGGTTAAAACAAAAATTCTTTATACTTTTCAAAAACAAAATGGTCAACCAACCCAACATTTTTCTCAAAACTACTAACAATGAGATCAAAATACAAATTCACATCTTACAAAACTTTTCATAAAGACACAACCATTTGGAAAAGAACTCACTTTCATGATATTCACATCAATTTCAAAAAATATCATCCAATTGAAACACCCTTTGATTGTTTAGAAAACTCTATTGGAAACACTTTTCAAAACCAACATCAATATAGTTCCTTCTTTCAAAAGAGGGGTAAACACACCATTTTCCATTTCAAAACAATTATAAAAATTCACTTCCACCATTTCATAAATCAAACCATTCCCTCTTTATTTTAAAATCATTTTACGAAAACTTTACACTTCTTAAAACCAAAGATCCAAGATTTCAAAACCTAAGCACAAAACAATTCGAGAAGAAACTAGTTTTAGTGGGTGACTTGAAAATATGGTTGGCGGCCAAATTCCAATCACTTCACAGTCACAGAGAGTTTTCTAGGGAATATCCTTGGCTCCACATGGCTTGACAGGCCCTACGAGCTCACTAGGACCATTAACCCAACTCTCTTTTCATTTCCCTTAATCATCATCGAACCAAGAAAACCAAAGGACTTAGATGAATCCCGACTTCTCTTGGAAACTTGAATCCCATTATGAGGTGTGGTGATCAGGCACACTACCCATAACTGGAATTCCATGAACCAAAAATCCTAAATCCAGACTATCTTGACTGTTCCCCAAATAACATGACCCAAATAGTTAACCTAAACATCCTCTGATACCATTTTGTCACGAACCGAATCTGGTCGTCTTCAAAATCGTCACCCGACCCCATCCATGGAAAGACCCTAAGGGCGTTCCTGATCTCCATGGGTTGGCACAAGTGCCCGAGTATCATAAAATGATAATTGGGAAAGATTTACCCAAATTTTTTGTACTTAAAACAACAAATGAATCCAAGAAATAAAATCTAGATTTTTCAAACCAAAACATCTTTGACTAAAAATTCAGAACTGAATTACACAATATTAAACAATGTTTGAACACCAATAAAATGGTAAAACCCAAGAAAAGACAGCCCAAGAACCTCCACATGGAAAGAGGCACCACCCTCAAGCCATCTCCACGACACTGTATCACGATGGACCGCTAAAAACCCTAACCAAAGGCATAAAACCTGTACCCAATCCTGTGACATAAAATAAGCAAGTCTACTTACACCCAAAGGTGTAAGTAGGGTGTGAGCCAAAGCCCAGTAGGATACCACCACTGTGAGATTCCATGTGATAAACATTTAAAGATGAAAATCATGCATGTTTTCAATAACATGAAAAGCTAGATACAATTTCTAAAAGATGCTACTTTGAATAAAAACAGTTTTCAAGTCGGCTATTTTAACGGGTTAACAATTTTAAAATAAACACTCAAGCTACTGAATTTTCCAGCCAAATGTACAATATGATGATGGTAAGTATAAAGTAACTAATGAGCACAAGCAATAGGAAATAACCCCTAGGCACTGGCTAGGTGTGTGTCCAAGGTACGTCGTATCTCGGTGAGAGTAACCATCACAAATATCCATTATCATGCACGAGCCACTAGTAGGGAACATATCCATAACCTAGTGGTCCCTAATAATCATAATCATAGTTTAGTTAGAGTTTTAAGTATCAATCTTGCAAAGTGAAACTGAGGCCAAACCCCAAGGATTCACTAGCATACTAGTACACGTCCAACCACCTAGATACCCGGGGTTTCCCTTTGTGCTGAAACATGTTCAACAAGCAAAGAAATATATTTTTCACATGTAGATAACACATCCACATCACACATTAACCATACAGCCCTATGTACATCACATAAGTCACAAATTCCACTTTTCATTCAAATGCATTTTGAAATCAACTTCACACCAAAATAGCCCACAATACTTTTTTCATAACTTTCAGAATACAACACATCCTTTAACAATTTTATGAAGTCCCTAAAAATATGATAAAAATCACATAACAGAACTATTCACCTTTAAATTGTCTCATTTGAAAGTATAAAAAATCCAAAACATTTTTCCAATATGGTTTTACCTCTTACATAAATCTTTAAACCACTCAAAACATTCATAAAACAATTCTAAATAGTGTACGAAAGCTTTTCAAATAGAAACCATTTCAAAACCATATTTCAAGGACAAAATCACTCCAATACAAATTCAAAACAAAATTGGAAGCCCCAAAAACATTTATTAATCAACCCCCATGTGTTATAAAAACACCTCAAACAATAGCACAAAAGATCCACATGAAACACACACGTTTTCAAAATCACTTTCAAGATGTACAATAATGTTTTACACCTTAAAGCCTTAAAAAAACTCTTTAAGACCTAGTGGAACACCAATACCCCACCAAATAAGAATTTTAATCCCAAACAAGATTTATTAAACCAAATTCATATGTTATAAAACAATCCCAAACAATACCCAAAGGGTTACACATGAAAAACACCAAATTTTAAGCTAAAATGAAACTATAAAAATAAATGATTAACCAAATCCAACATAAACAATTTTTGCACCACATAAAGCATATTATGAGAATTTATAATAATTAATTCAAGAAAACTAAATTATCTAGAAATGATTACACACAGAATCATCTATCGGAAGTGTCAAATCCCTCAAAACATGGTTCGAAACGTCAACCTCACAACCGCCACACCACAAGGAAGATAAATTCAAACCTAGAACACAATACTTGACCACAAATATACCAAATGAAACCATAGGATCAAACCCTAACTTCTAGAAATTTTATAATATAATGAAAGAGAGAAGAAACCCTAAAGGAAACAGAAGAAACCAAGAAGGAATCACTTACCCATAACAATCCTGAAGAAAACCACCCAAAATCGAGCAGAATCTAAATTTTAAGACATATAAAAATTTAATTGGTATTCGAACAAGAATGAGAAGGTAATGTAGGAATTTTAAGTGGGGAAAATAGTAAAAATATGAGTTATTAAGGAATTAATTTACCTCTTCAAATCTTCCCGATTTTAGAGACCCTAATAAGTTTAGCTCTTAATCGCGATGTATAAAAGCTCCAATGAGGGCAGAGAGAGCTTGGGCGCGCGACTGGGTTCATGGGGCGCGTTTGAGGCTTGGAATCACCGAAAAGGCAATAAAATTAATTAGTTATTAATTAATCAAATTTTATTTTTAAAACTGGAATTGGGCTTTCGGGAAGGCCCAATCCCTTAAATAAAAACCAACATAATCCTTGGTTATGGATTTACAAAGACACCAAATTTTAATTGTGGTGTTAATATATCAGGGGAGGACATTTAGGAGTTGTAATGAGTAAGAAATATTAAAAAATGAAAATGTTATAAAAGAAATAAAATTTATTTTTAAATCTGGAATTGGGCTCACGGTTTGGCCCAATTCATGAAAACACGCATATTCTCCACAAAACCTTTGGAAACCCCCAAAACAAATAATTAATGGAAATTAAAAATAAAAATACATTTAAAATAAGCTATGTATGTGACAAGAAACCAAAAAAATAGAAAGAATATATGGCTGAATTAATGATTGAGGAAGTTTCAAAGACTACATGGAGAATCAGATTTGTGATAGAAGATTCCCCTACAGATGAGGAATGTCAAAGAGGACTTCAAACACCAAGGTATAGAGAAAATAAAACTGGTGGAGAACCTACTCATGAGAAAATTATTACGATAGAAGATATTTTATGTTATAAGATTGTGAGAGAACCTATTAAAAAATAAAGGGAAGAGGAAGATGCTTCTTAAGTGAAATAGAAATTTTTGCCTCATGATGAGGTAGGCACAAGAACTGAGGAGTAACCTCATTTTGAAAAATCATAAGAAATGGAAAAATCTATTGATCATATTACTGCTGATCAGTTTCTGGAAGAACCTGTGAAAGAAGAACCTGTTCAAGTTAAAAAAAATTTCTAAATATCATGTAGGATAATTGAATGAAAATTTTTCTATTGAGGAGTCAGTTAACCACTCTGAAGAGAAGTTAGTTGAGCTACTAGAAGAGTAGGATGAATAAGAAAGATCAGAGGTTCAATTGTTACCACTGATCTTGGTAGACCATGTTTTGAATCAACCACATGGTTCCTCTGATTCTATGTCGGATCAAGTTGAGGAGCGTCTCATAAAATATAACAGTGCTCAAGAAGATAATGCTGCTTTAAGAAGAGAATTATAGAAAAAGAAACATATATTTTAAAATTAGAAAGATTGTTCTGTTTCAAAGCGATAAGTTGATGTTTTTAAGAATGAAATGGCGGAAGAAGTTTCAATATTAAAATATGATTTTGTATTGAAATTAGATTTGTCATAAGTAAATTTTTTTTATGGAGAAACTGTTTACAATTGTCTGAGGAAGTCAAAAAAGAACATCACATACATTGCCCAATTAGATCAATATATTCCAATTCATTACAACTGTATTGAGAAACATGAATGATAGGTTGCACGATTTATAGTGTAATAGCACTCTTTCATTGGTACTGCTGGATAATCAAAAGCATCTTGTTGAGAAACTCACCTCAGGTGAACCTTGTATTCGAGAATTTCTGAACAGATTCACTGAGAATATCAATCAGTTTATGAAGAAAGACAAAAGATATGCATGAGTTTTTCAGAGTGAAACTCATTGATGATATTAATTTAAAATACGAAGGAAGGAATCTTATAATTCACAAGGGATATGGTATTATGAATAGAATAAGGTTAGAGTTGGAAGAGTAATAGGATGTTGTTCAGAATTGCTGAGAAACCCTTTTTGAAACATTTAGCCCAACCACTATGATTACTATTCATTAAAGTACTTGTAAATTTTTTTATCAACATAATTTAATAATTATCATATTTCATGGGTTGTTACATTGTTTATGTCTATGTTACGCTACCAAAAAATCCAGATTACTTAATTGATAAATAGTTTATCATAACATTTTCATACATGTTCAGTCCTACATCCAATTTTACTTTTTTATTTTCCATCACTTTTAAGGGGAATGTGAGAACCCTCACTCAAAATTATATTTGTTATTCTATTCTTTTTTTATATCGAAAAGGGGTAAATTTTGGATAAACACATCATTTTTTCAAAGAAGAGAGGTTTGTTTTTAAATAGTCATTTGGGGAATAAACTTTTTAATTGAAATCCATTAAAAAGAAATATGGATAAACCATTATTGTTTATTTTCAATGAGTTATATAGATGTAAAAATTAAATATATTTTTTATCGTTGTTAAATTCTATATTTCATTTAATTAACATTATGGGTTTTTTGATCATCAAAAAAGGGATGATTGTTGAGCATGTCTTGTTTCAACAATTCTCTATATTTTTATGATAATTTTGATGCTCATAAATAACCTTATTTGTTATTCAAATGATTTTACTTTAAGTATATTCTAGGAAATTAATATTCTTTATATTCCCAATTTGGGAAATATATTAAAGCATATGATTCGCGTGAATTATTTTTCAAAGTGTTTGGAAAGCTATTCAGTGTGTTCTGGAAACAATGTTCATACACTATGTTGGAGAGCCTAGCGTAAGGATTATATCCTACATTTATTTTATGGGAGTTTAAAAAATTATGGTTAATAAATCTTATGTTGATAAAAAGTATGGTAAAATATCCCTACATTTGGAAGGATCCTTACGTTTTATATAAGAAATATTTGGATGAAAACCCTAAGTACGGAACCTTACGTTTGCTTCACAAAAGTATGGATCATCAACCCTACTTTTTTATTGAACCTTTGGTTTTTTCAAAATGTATGGATCATAAAACTTATTATCTGAAGAAAAGAAAAGTTTGAATCAGTTAAAATACATTTGAAGGTTCATGAAAAAAATATGGATCATAAAACCTTACGTTTTTAATCAACATTATGTTGGGAACATGATGTTTGACTTCTTTAAGCATCAGATATTTGAATTTCGGACATTATTGTACAATGGTATTTTTTTGGAATATCGGGCTGCTTTGACGCTTGATTCATAGCTTGATTTGTAATCATATAATTCACTTATTTAAATACATTTTATATGTGATTAAAAGGATCGATTTAATAGGAGGATTTTGTGCAGATTATTAAGGGATGTTATCAATACTCTATTTTCAAAAATTTGAATTTCATGATCTATCAGGCGATCTTTGTGGATCTGAGTTTTATGAAAAAAGTGTTCGTCTTTGTGATATGTATTATGTTTATATAATATTGCATATATCTCTCTTGAATACATGGAGAATACAAGAATTTAAATTCTAGTGCATCGAGATAATTTTTACAGAGATATTGGAGACTCACAAAAATAAAGACACACTGATTCTTTAAAAATTATATTTTATTGATATAAAATTAAAAATAATGATTAGATTCTATTTTATATCAGAAAGTAAAATGATAAAGTTTTTATTATTCTACATTGATTATAATTTGTATGTATACTGCTGATAAGTTGTTGATTTCATTCCAAGACCAAATTGAAACCGAATTGATTCTTAACTATTATTACATGAAGAACATCCTTTTTGGAGACAAAGAACCATCTCCTTTTAGTTCTGTACTGCTAAAACATTGAAGATCAACTGGAATGTATTTTAAAACAACTACACTTTTATTTTAAGTAATTGTTTCTCACAATAAGTTGTTTTGATAGGTTCTGTGTTTAGAACCAAAAGGTTCTATTTTAGCCATAAATGTTTATAGGTGTCAACTGCCCGCACTCATTTTTGGATGGTTTTGTAAAAGTAGGAATGACTATTGAAACCCACCATGCTCGTGGAGAAGAGCATTGGTGGAGTGGTATATAGGATCTTCATGCTCTAAACCACTATAAATACTTGCGTCTAGATATCTATTTATTTTCATACCATAAACAATCTGATTAAGATAAAATGATATCATTTATTTTCATCAAGATTTCTTAAAGAATTTTTTAACGACACAATTCACTCCCTCTTGTGTATATTTTGTATAACATGATTCAATAGAATCCTGTTTTAATAAACCAAAATAGTTGATCTAAAATGTTTTTAACGTTTATCCAATGTGATATTTTGATGGATATTAACTAGGTATTTCATATGATGTGATACATTATAAAGTATATTAGAGCTTATAAAAAGTGTTTTTTCAAGATATAAAAATTGATTTTTGGATATGTATTCAAAAGTTATTATGTATGGCATAATATAAGTTAAAATAAATTTAATAAAATGATATTTTCATGCCTGTCGGAGATTGATGGAGATATTTCTTAAATATTAATGCATATATGACATATATTATCCTCTCTAAGAGTGTATGAAATATATGTATTTAAAATTTTAAATAATCCATGAAAAAAAGGCATGATTTATGATTTTGGGGTTCATCAATTCATATGATATGGGAATGTCATATCTCATGAAATTTTGATTCTATACAACTTCTCATCTAGTAATAGTGTATAACATAGAAACGTCATAAGTTTGTTTTATTTAAGGAATCATATTGTATGATATATACAACACTCTATGAATGACCAAATTAATAAAATATAATGTGTTATAATTAAAGAGACTTCCAAATATGGTTGTCGACACTTATAAATGTTTCATATGAATAAATATTTAAGAGAGTTTGATTATTTGATGGTTACAAAGAGTTTGTAGAAATAATCCATTTAATCATACATTATTAATTTATGAGTAGTTTCACAGAAGGATCTAGAGGGAATCTTGAAATGTACTAATCGATCAAATCCATTTAGATGGTTTTTCTAAGGAGCATATGAACTCACCATTAAACTAAATTATTCCTCATATTTTTTCCACTTGATAGGTACAAGCATGAATCATTTTCATGGAGGGTCTAACTAAATCATTGGGTGAGTTATGTTTTCCCATGGATACAATGTCATTTAGTATTACTATGGTTCTTTATCAAATAACTTTATTTAAGATGAGATATGGGACCAACACAGGTGTAAGGTACACATGTTTCTAAATTTTTTTACACATTATTTTAGCTTCCTTACTTAGGGATGATGGTTTAGGGTTTCTTGATGTCTTATACTACATCTAATGAATGTTATTCGGAAATTAGAAAAACATCACCAGAATATAAATACCCAAATTGGATCACCACATGGCCTCAACTATGTTCTTGGATCGTTATATGCTGGAAAATAGTGCCAGATAATAAAACATAATCATTTCAAAAAGAATTTCCCTTGGAGAAAATTAACAAGTACATGATTATGTAAATTTAAATTTATGGTAAAATGAAAATAAATCATTAAAAACCCCATTATATAAATATTTATTAATAATAAAGTGAAAAAAACTCAATATACTAAAACATAATATCTAATTGTAAACACCCAATAATTAACTATCACATCCACAATGGGAATTGATCATAATATTCATCATATATAATGGATAAAATTACCTATATATGATAAAAAATATCCTATTATGATAAATCACCCACATATATTAATCAGGATTGGTTTTATTCAACCCTAAACATTTCTATTTATAATTATGGCACATGGTTATTTCAAACCGTAGATTTCAAAATTCACATTCATTTAAATGCATTTCCAAATATTTAATTTATTTCTAAAGTGGTTCTCCATGAAAAGGTTTTTATAATAAACATAATTAAAATCAAATCTAAATTGTAACAAATCAACCTAGGGAACCATCAAACCTAGATCCCGATTTGATCTTCCATACACCAGACAGGCATTCCCGCTCACCACGAGCTAGCGACAGGGTTCAGAGCATCGATCAATGAACTATAGGGAATGATTACTCCAAACCTGAATAACCAAATTGAATTTATATACAAAAAAGGAATGGAGGAATATTAACTGGATATATATTCTATAACTGAAACAAAATAATAGAATCAATAAATAATAAAAGTAGCTAAAACTCCAAAGGACATGTACTACAAAAATATCCAAACCAAATAGCTACTCCATACAACTGGATGGAAAAACTACCACTATATCACCACCATCTACCCAACAAACTAACAATAAAATCACCACCCCAATGTAGACCCTTTCCAATCCCTACAAACAAAAGAAAAATAAGGCTCTATACACCACCAAAGTGGTGCTCAGGGTGTGAGCTAAATAGATTAGCAGGATCCCACCCAGGTGTTCCATAAAAATCCTCTATATAAAAATTCCTATATTAACATATTAATTAAAAAAACATGGAATGATAAGAAGTAAAAAATGTTTTTTTGAAAACATGGATAAACATTTCCCTTTTTCCATAGTTCTAAACAAAATCTGGTAAATTGATTTCAAATAACATTTACCATATAATTTTTCATAAGAATAAACATGAATATCAAGGGTAAATTATAAATACATGCAATAAAAATTAGAATCATTGGTATCAAAGCATCAATGAATAATATAGGTCCAGGCTATAGAAAACTTGTATCATAATAATCAATTGCACAAACTAGTTCTTAGAAAAATGGGCCTTTGAAGAAAAGGAATACCCATGACTAACCCCACCCCTCAATAATGTTAATATCATTACCCTAGAACAATGGTCCTATGATATAGAAGAAATCACCATGAAAAAACTCCATCATAATAAAAAAACAATAGACGATGGCCCCATGCCAAACCTTCAACCTTTTTACCCAAGGTAACCCATGTGCTATTATTCACAATTCATTTCAATGCTTTGAAAACCATTTCAAAATTACATTTCAATTATGTGAGAATACCCATTTTATCTCTATTTATCAATAACTCGGGAAAAGACAGTTTTCTTTAGAATTTATTTTCTACATAGAAAAAACAACCATGACAATATTTCATTATGAATCATTTTTAAGGAAAACACCAAGATCCATTATCAAAGGCTAGAGACAGAACCACCTACCTCAAAGGTTGAGTAACACATGCTCGTAATTAGATCCACCAAAAATAAAAACCCTATAATGATAATGAATTCTATAGAATCCAATCAACATCTCATGATTTATCTGAATTTCCAAACTGTGGTTGGAAAAAATAAGGAAATATACATACCTAAAAAATGGATATCTACCGAACCACGAATATCAAATGAAAAGGCCTTTAGAGAGAGATCACGGAATGAATATAAATAAAACCTAGAAAAAAACCATCTTAACCCAACAGGTCCTTAAATTCCACCCAAAAGTGATACCATAATCAAAATCAATGATGAGGAAGAAAGGTCACCTACCTAGGGAGATGAACCATTGATTCCAATGGGATCCAACAGTGGATGGATTTATCTACGAGGAGTAGACAATGTGTAAAATGCGTAGGAGAGACCATGGGTCTTGGGTGATGTAGTCTGGAAATAAAGGAAAGAGAAACACTCCTAGTCATATTTTTTAAATTTGAATGTGGGTCATTTCACGGTGTGAAACTCCCATTCTCATTGTGAGGTCCAAGATGGATGAGTATGCCAAAAATGTTGTCACCATAGATTAAGAATATTTTATTTAAACAATTCTAGAGGTGAAATGACTTATCAAGATGTGAAAACATTCGTATCATGAGTACCCGTTCATGGATTTTACCCAAAAACAATTACACGGTCAATAACTCAGTTTATAATATATGAAGTATTCCTGAATCTCCCAGAAATGGATGGTTAGTATTGAAAGTCCAAAATATCTCTGACTTCACCATTATTAGTATCCTCTTAATTACAACTCATCCCTATTCATAAAATGAAAGAAGGAAAACTACAACCGAGAAAAAGGCATACATGATGGATCAGTAATAAGATGTTAAATCTCTCCACCATTAAAGACATTATGTCCCTAGGAATTCTTTATGAAGATTTAATTCTTGGAAAAATATGAGTCCAGTACTCCCTGATCAACGATTCACATTCCCAAGTCTCATGAGAATATTTTCCATGGTTCCATAGGATGATAACCAACAAAATTAACTTCCCACATAAGACATTCTCTTGGGAGTCAACAATCTTAACTGGTTTCTCTATAATAGAAGAATCAGGTTCTATATCAATCTATTCCCAACTCATAATTTGACTGGGATAAGGGTGATACTTCTAGATAAGATTATTATAGAAAAATCATGAATAATTCTCAACTGAACTAGAAATAATAACTAATTAGAAACTTATCTGAGCTTCTTAGTGATCTCAAATAGTATGACATATCTTAGATCCAACATTCCCTTTTTTCAAAATCAACAGTGACCCACCCAAGGATAAACATTAAAAAAAATAAGTCACCTATGAAAAAAATCCAATGGTCGATGTCATTTATTTGCATATGCTTTTTTTCGACTATGGTCTATCACTAGACATCGATGTACATTCAAAATCATCATGAATGTCTCATGGACCCTACTCGATCCAATTATAGATACTTCACCCACCTTAGCCAAAAAAAACTGGTGATCTACTCGGGAAACCATATAACCTTTCAAAGGTATCAAATCATATTGAAGATGGATAACTGTTATCCTTAAAAAAACTCAACATGTCCCAGTTCTCTATCCCACGATCCTCCAAAATCCAAGACACTAGCGCAGAGTATATATTCCAAGATCTTAATTACTGACTCTGTTTGATGATCTTTCCAAGGATGGCATGTTGTGCTCAACTTGGACCGAGTTCCCATAACCTCTTGTGGAAACCTCTAGGACCTCAAGGAAAACCTAGGATCCATATAAAATATAATGAAAAAATGACTCCCATGTAACCTCACAATTACTTTCACAAAAAACATACCCATATCATCAATATTATTGGTGTCTTTGATATGAATGAAAAGGGAAGACATTTTCAACCAATCAACAGCCACCTATATAGAATTCATCCCATGGGGAGGCCATGATAATAATAAAAAATCCATGGGAACCTCATTCCATTTCCATATTGGCAAGAGAAGAAAATTAAGAAGAAAAAAAATTCAAGTGCTCTAGCTTTATCCATTGGTATGTGCAACAGTAAGACACAAACTCAGTGCCAACAGGTTTCATACCCGACCATCAGAATCTCCACCACATGTATTAATACATCATCATACTTCCTAGATAAATGGACCATGACGAGCATTGATAATCAAGAAAGACTAAATTAGTCATGGATGTTAGGAAAAAAATTCCTTTTTCCTGAAGTGAAGCATCGAATCTGAGGAAAGAGACCAACCTAAAGTGGTCTCCCCACAATGAAGGATTTCTTGAATCCTCTGAAACTCATAACATTGTTGCTAAATCAAAAAAAATGAACTCCATGAGAGATAATTATAATATAAAAATGGTAATAACAATGCTTGGATCATCCTGTTAAGCATCTTGGTGAAAATAAGTGAAAATTCCCATTAGGTTCTGCACTTCAATTATAGAATAGATTGTGTTGGAATATTCCTTATAAGAGTGTTGGAAAGAACATTACCCTTCCATGGGGTGTAAGTGATATAAAAGTCAAACACCTAAAGTTATTATACCCATCAACTCTGCCTATGATTCAATTCCTTTTATAAAACTATATAAATCAGACTCTTATGATTAAAGAAGACTGTGAACCTTTCCCCAGAAAGATAGTGTCATCAACATTTAAGCCTGTGATTGATTTATGAATACTCTAAATCATGAGTTGGGTAATTCATTTCATGAACTTGAAGTTGATGATTGATGTAAACCACCACATGATTATCTTGCATAAGCACGCATACCAAACTAGATCCTGAAGCATTAGAAAACAACTTTAATCCCTTTCCAAGCTCAAGTAAGATCAAAATAGGACCTGATGTAAAAATCATATGAAATTTATCGAATGAAGACAAACACTTCAAATCCCATGTGAATTTTACAACATTACTAGTAAGAGTAGTCAATGGTGACACTAGCTTTGTGAACGCCTTGATGAACCACAAGTAGTATCCATCATGACCATGTAATGTTCATATCCCAAAGATATTTCATGGTTCATTCCATGACAAAATAGCCTTTACCATCTCTAGATCAAGAGACAAGACAAGGTCAAAAATTTGGTTCCTCAAGAACATCACTTTTTTATATATTGAAACTAAATTTCATAAGGATTCTATACAAACAATGATTTCTTATAATTTATAGAATCAAGGTTATATGGTTCTCATGCTCATGCTTAGATTTAAAAAACCAGGATATCATCCCAGAACACTAACACAACCATTTCGTGATACAAATGGATATCTAATTCATCGAAGCTATGAAACTATAGGATATTTAGTCATACTAAAAGGAATCACTAGGTATTCATAACAACCATACCTACTCTTGAATGATGTCTTTGGTATACGAGACTACTGAAATTTGAGTTGATGATAACCCAATCGAAGAACAATATTTGAAACCACTTTGACCCCTATAACTGATCAAATAGATCATCCTTACAAGGCTATGTATATTTTTTATCATACCTGTTACCTAGTATACCTTCTAATAGTCCACACATAACCAAAGTGAATGATCTGCTTTCTTAGAAAATTTAATCGGGTATGCCCAAGGTGAAACACTAGGGTGAATGACACCATTTTCCAACAGGTCATCGAACTGAATATTGAGCTCTTTCATCTTCACTGGTTAAATATGACAAGAAGGTTTCGATATCAGCTACATACCAGGAACTAGATCAATTGTTAAGTCAACCTCTCTCAAGAGGAAGACATAAAATGATGTCTAGGAAAAAATCATAAATGTCTCAAAAACAGATGGGATTATCATCAACAAAATAAATGTCATTAGGCTCAATTTTTACATCAACTATAAAACTCTTGAGCTTTGTGTAGGAATGTCCTACATTTCTATACATAGTGTCCCACACCTCTTAAAACACATCATAGCTCCCATCAACAATAATAAATAAAACAAATCAATGATAACAATCATCCTCAACTCAATGAGTGAGAAGATAATCCATAATGATGATGATATGAATCCTATTTAAATCAAGAATGAGAAAACCCTAGACCAACATCGTATCATCAATCATTAATGAAAAATAAGGACACTAAAACCCATTCCTTTTTATCATTCCAAGAGGTGTAACTAAATTCATTGTAAAGTCCATAAATTGAAATTGATGTTTAATAGTATCAACAAAACCTAAAGATATAAATGAGTGGGAGGTGCTAATATCAAATAAAGATATTACTAAGGAATATGAAATAAAGACAGTATCTCTCACTATTACCTTACCTGTGTCAACTTCTTATGGACACACATCTACTATGTTAAAATGCTTTACTCTAGAGGCTTGTGGTTGGAGCCCTATAGTCTTTGAAACTTAGGACTACACTACATTATCTTTTGGAGCTCACAAACCCTATCCATATCTAGGAATAGTAATATCTTGATAGAATGTTGTGAGTGAACAACACATCCACAATTGTTGCACATCTTCATGAGCATATGACATGATCATCTTGTGTGTCCTCCCATTCTACACAGATATCAAGGAAATGAAACATTTCTTGTTGAAACTGATGGTGGAATGGAGGCTCACTATTGAGACCCACCTCCACCACTTCTGTGATGATCATGAAACATCCTCATCTTCCCATTCATGCCACTAAATCTGTTTCCTGATGGAAGATAAGTGGTAGAAAATCCAACCTTAACATCCATATTCATTTCAACCATCATCAAATTGATTATCATCTCTGCATGGGTGGGAAGTTTCAACATGAATACCAGTGAACTGATATCCGATCAAAAAACGTACATGTACTTCTGGGTCTTTAGCTAGTCATTCTACACTACGTTCTGTAAAAAAATGGAAAATCTCAAAAAGACGATTAGTGTATGCCACCTCCAAATTCTCTCCATATTGTAAATAAAAGAACTCTTAATAGTTTTCTAGCTTCAGAAACTCTTGGAAAAACTATTGAAAGAACATTGTTATGAAACCCTTTCAATCCAAGTCCACGTGTCTATTTTTCTGGACTATAGTATCCCACCATCAATTACTATAACACTCTAGTCTGAACACTACACAATTTTCCCTGATATTCTCACATGTATCTAGAAAGATGAAAATTTGATCGATCTTATCCAGTCAGTAATCTATCTCTTGAGGATCAACAGTCCCTTTAAAGGACAATGGATTCCCAGGAAAGTCTTTTGATGCTTGACCTATCTCTCCTCCATCTTCTAGTTTTGCCTCAACAATAGAGTTCTAAACTCGCGGTACTTGATCAACAATATGGAGTGCTCGTAAGATAGACCCGATAAGATGCTTATTTATTAGATGATTCCCTTTTAGAGCGTTAACTTCACATTCCTTAAGAACTCGTGGAAGAGGTATTGGAGGGGTAGTTCTACACACCAAAAAATAAGAACCACAACAGTACCAATGTCAGTTCAAACTATAAAACCCATAAGAAGAAAATGATATTTCAAAACATAAAACCAATACTAGAGACACATATCCCAACATACCCTAGAAATGTGAGACTTGATATGATAGGAGTTGGCCAGACACATACCACAACATAACTCTCATGTCCCAAAAATCATATATCCAATCTAAATAACATCCCAAGACATAGAATGTTGAGGAAATACTCCTTCTGATACCAAATTATAATGAACTAAACCATGGTACCCTAATACCTGACACCTGACCTAATCCAGCACATGCCTGAAGGGAATTCCCAATCCCTATGGGCTAGCGACAAGCACCTGGGAATTGAAAAATGAAATCGAGGGAACAATTTTTCTCTAAATGAATAACCACATGGAATATATATACTAAAGAAAGGAATAGTTTAAGGAAGTAAAGATATATATTCCACAACTATAAGAAAACAATAGAAACAAACTATAATAAAAGAAGCTAAAAACTCTAACGGAAAAGTACAACTGTAAAGGACCAAAACCAAATAGCTACTCCAAATGATTTCATAAAAAAACTCCCACCATCTCACTACTAGATACCCAACCATCTCAAATGAAACTCACAGCCTCACTATGGTTCCTTTTCTTTCCCAACACTAGAAGAAAAACTATGGTCTACTAAACACCAAATTGGTGTGAAGGGTTTGAGATAATAAGCTCAATTGGATGCCATCTAGATGTTCATTAACAAGCCTCTATATAATAATTCTCATAGTCTCATATAAAGTAAAAAATGTTGCATGGTAAGTAGTAAAATAGTTTTATAGAAAAAATATTAAACAATTCGTTTTTTACATAGCTCTATACAAATGAAAGTATATCAATTTTAAATTATATTTTCCATATCATTTTTCACATGCATAAACATACATATCATGTCTATCTTAGAAATAAATGAAATAAAAAATAGGAGCATGCATATCACAACACCAAGAAATACAATAGGTCCAGGTTGTAGACTACTCATAACCTAATAATCATGTTCAAAAACTATTTCTCAAGCAACTGTCCAAAGAAACAGAGGAAGACACCATGAGTTTTACCTCATAAAAATTTGACTATCATTCCCCTAGAACAATGGTCCTAGAAAACATAGGAAACCCCAAAACAAACCAACTTGATAATAAATAAACAATGGATTATGGCCCCAAGATAATCATTCCACCAATGTACCCAAGTTTACCAATGTGATTTTTTTACAATTCATTTCAATTGTTTGAAAACCATTTCAAAACCGTTTAATGATTCCATTTCAATTTTTTTAAAATACCCATTTTCTCTCTATTTATCAATATCTAGAGAATCCCAAATTTTCATTGAAATCTATTTTGAGCACACACATACCATTCATCTTAATATTTCATTATGAATTAGAATTTTATGAAAAACAAAAAAAAATCATTATTATACGCTAAGGATGGAACCACCTTCCAAAAAGACCGGGTCACACACAACCGTAGCGGGATCCATCAACAAAAAAACCCAAATGACAAAATGAAAGGCACATGAATCCAATCCACGTGTCAAGATAGGTCCAACTTTGAACATTAAGGGTCAATGAAAAGGAAAAACCTACATACCACAAGAACAGATGACTGCTGCACCAAAACCAACAAAGGAAAAGGTATCCGGAGTGAGATATCACAATGAATCTAAAAGAAAAAAAAATGAAATAGAATCTTAACCCAAATGGATTCAAAGACACCACCCAAAAGAAATACTATGATCAAAAGTAATGAAAAAGAAGAAAGGTCAATTACCTTGAGAGATGCATTGTAGCTACAATGGAGATCCAACGCTGAAGGGATATTTCTAGGAGTAGTGGTTTTTCTGGAAAACACCTAAGAGAGACCCTATGTCAAGAGTGAAGAAGTCCGAAAAAAGGACCACGAAAAATATCAAATGCATTTTTTAAATCAATACATGTTCAATTTCATGGTATAGAACTCCCATTCTCATCATGAAGTCCATGATGGATGAGTATGTCAAAAATCCAACATCTCAGATTAAATATTCACTATTTATACAATTCACTATGTGAAACCACCTGTAACTATGTGAAACCATTCACTGCTTGAATCCCCTTTCATGCCTTATACCCTGAATAAATTAGGCAGAATGTAACCAAGTTACACGACATCAAATCTTCACATATCCCCCCATAAATATTTGTTAGATGTTGAAATTCCAACAAATATCTGACTTCAAAATTATAGGTATCCTCCCAATTATTTCTTTTCCTTATTCGGATAAGGAGCGAAGGAAAACTACAATAGGGATAAAGTCATACTTTATTGATTGATAAAAAATATTAAATAAATTAGGATAAAATTTTATTTCTTATAAACTCAAACACCACACATTGTAAATTAATTATTAGTGATTTTCTCAAAAAGCAGATAGAATAATTATAAATAATTCTTATAAACCACAATTTTCAAAATTAAGTTCCATATAAATATATTGACAATTATCACATTAAATCATTAATTTGTAAATGAAATTTATTATAATACATGGAATCAAATACATTCTATGAATGAATGATATACACTAACCTTGGATTATTTGCATTGAATTTCTCAATAGTATCATGTTCTAATGTACATAATGAGGATAACCTCATAACCCTGTTATATAAATACCCTAAAAATCATAGTTCGTAGGCTTTAATAACAAAAAAAATTTTACTATATGTTATCATAGACCATGAACATTTGGTATTGACCCATTATATATTAGCATGATTTCTATTTGAATCTCATTTTCAAATTACATAAGATCTAGTGAATGGAATGTCCCCTATTCCATATGAAAAAACTCCATGTAACGCACTACCTCAATGAAATATAATCACAAATGTTGAGGGTTAATACCCAGAAATTGTTGTACCCACCTTCTATTAAGAACAACCTTATCATAAACATTAGAAATAACTAACTCTCACCAATTCTACTATTATAATTTCTCTCATTTAGGAAATTTATTTACCTTTTTTTACCATGGATGGGTGAATGTATTCTCACTAAAAAGTAGACACTTGTCATAAATAAGAGAACTCTTATGATTTGAACCCTAGTGAATAGAGAAAAAGAGGGGTTTATAGAGTAAAGATGGATTATTTAAAAAATTTACTATGTTATCAATAATCTAATATCACTTAAGAATATACCTAGAAAATATGTAGATAATCCACTCAATCCACCATCTTCCAATCATCTTGTGTGATAATTTAACTACTTCTAATGGAGATTTAGAAATAGGGATCAATGAGGAGGGTATTCCATGAGGTTCCATTAATGATAAACTATAATTTCTTTTTATATGATATAAATCATTCATTTATAACTCTGTATTATTAAATATTAAAATACCCTTATTTTGAATCCATAATGACTTCTCTCTCTCATCCATAACGTCAAGTCTAGGACTTTAATTAAAAAAATATCATGACTTCTATTCATTATGAAACCTTGATTTTATATACAATATAAAAAATTCTTTGAAAATAATTTCAAATCATGCCCTCTCATTTAATTATACAATCATCATAAATTACACGAGTAAATTTTCTTCAAATTAGGTCATCTAATATCTCCCATGTCAAAATTATGTTCCCCACCTATCTCAAATCAAAAAATATGAAATAAATAAATAATGAAATAATTATGAGAATAAATTTAATTTCTTAATGGACACATCTTAAATATATACAGTCAATAATATCTATAAATAAATAAATAAAATTATAAAAATAATTGAGGTTATACAAAAAATATTACATGTCATTTTCTATGATATAATCCATGAATGTAATGTTTTCCAAATCCACAATGATATGTTTTAATTACACATTGGTATATAATGAAGGAAATACTACAAAAAATTGATGTTATTATATTGTAAGAAATGAATAAATGAATTTTCAATTATATAATATTTACAAATATATATATATATCTTTATCCAACATATAAACAAAACTTCTATAAATTTTTTATAATATAACCATATCTTCATTGGAAAATGATATTAGGTGTTGAAAAATAAAAAGTAGATTTTTTTTCCAAATAAAAATATTTAATTTCACTAATATAAATATTGAGTCATGTACCATATTTTTACTAAATAAAATTACATATATCACAAGTAGTGATAAACACCTATTTCTTCTCACTGTTTAAATATTCTTCAAAAGTTATATTTTAATGATTTGAAAAAATAATTTCCCCTTTACCAAATATGAATTTAATATAAATTATGTTTCAATGCAAATAAATAACATCAAATATATTGGAAAAAATACCTATATGAATTTTCCATGGAAAGTAATATTTTCATAGATAACCAAAATAAAGGCACATAAATTTTCAAATAGATCTATAGTTGAGTGGTTGATGGAGATCCCTTAGTAATAACTATCATTTTTTTCCATGGTAATCCACTAGATGCAATATTTCCAGAAAAAATTGATGGATCCTTCTTTTATCCAATAATATGAATGATTCTTCAAAAATTTAAGAAAAAATATAGAATATTTAGATTCAAAATATTACAACATGATCAAAATTATTTAATATGTCATATTTTATAAAAAAATCTAAATAAAGTCCCTCATAAAAGTCAGACATTTTATAAATGATTTACCCAAAATTTTATACATCAAATCTATTGGATATGATCAAAAAAATATGAATGGAATTATATGATTCACCTTCATCTTGTAACCTATAAAATACATATGATACATTTCATAGTTGTGAATGAGAAATCTGGGTCACCATTAGAAACTTGCACATGGCCTGATCAGTTTCATATCTGAACAACGTTTCTGATCCGAAATTGTTGGTGACTAACATTAGGGTATAAAAACAAATATGGAAATATATATCCAAACCTAAATAAGATACCTAATATATATGTACATATCATAAAAAAGTTAAAATGTAACTAGAAAGAAACTTTTCTATAACTGAATGGAAACAAAAATAGCAGTACAAATCGAAAACTATAGTAACGGCAAGGTACAATTTAAAAAATAACCAAAGGATGGCCTAAACAAGGATGAATACTCCTTATGATAATGTGGGAAAACTCAGTACATTTATCCACCAGCTACCCAAACTCAGATGAAAAAAGCCATATCACCTCCATACTGAGCATTTCACTCCCATACATCAAAATAAAAAAATAAGTCTACACACCACCAAAGGGGTGTGTAGGGTGTGAGATAAATTGGCAGAGTGGGATCCCACCAATGTGTTACATATTATTTATCTATAAAAATAAATCCAATATGATCATATTAAAGAAGACATGGCATGTTATGTGTTAAATAGTACTTATATCAAACTTAAGGTAAAACATTTCTCATTTATCCACATTTCAAAATAACATAGGTAAAATAGTTTCAAAACATATCACATATATCAAATCAAGTAATCAAAGCTCAAACATCACAAAACAAAATAATTGCTGATTCATGAAAAGTATCACAATAGTTCATGCAAGAAAAATCACTTGTACTAAACATAGATAATCATATGCATCCCATCCTTAGATATATGAGTCAAATTTATGGAGCATAAGAACACCTCGTCAAGTGAAACACACAAAAGGACTATAATTTCCCTAGGACACTTGGAATGGGGAGAAGACCATATGAGAAAATACCTTGACTATTTCAATGAACGACTCTTATTTCTACACCTTCCTCTTAAGTACCCAAGAATTTTCTTATACCACATTTCCCAAATCATTTCATCAAAACAATTCTTATAAAATTATTTCTTAAATAAATTTCATAATGATTCGAAATTATTTCATAAATCTATCTCAAAATTCATTATAAATGCACTATTATTTCACAAAAACAATGTGAAATCAATCTTTTCTAAAAAAATTAGTTATAAACAAAGATTTCAATCAATCATACCATTCCATTTATGATAAAATTTAGTGAAAATTTAATAAAAACCAATAGTATACATGGTTAACCAAAAATAGGATTGAGATAAAACCACACACTTTATTTTCATTTCCCATACAACCATAATGGGAGTCGCTAACACTAGAACGAACACAAATACAACAATAGAGTACCTAGATGTGATTCCCACACCCTAGAGTGGAATTTCATAAAAAACTGATGGAGAAAAGTATAGATCACATCATACCTCAATGAACACACACATTCCACACCACAACAAAAAAATGGACCTTCACTTAAACAAATATCACACAACAAACCTAAAAAATATATAGAAGGACATCCCAAAAATATCCACAAATCCACACAGACATGATACCACTATGGTCATTTTCAATGTAATTGAAGAAGTATAATGGGATATTACCCAAATAGAAGTGACAGAGACACCATGGAGAATAATACCCAAATAATTGAAGATAATAGGAGAAGAGACACCCAAAATACCATGTAATGAGATCCTAGGGTTTGAACGAGGGACGTGAATAATAGATGAATGAAGTGTTTTCAATTCAGTGGAAAAAAACCTATTGTGGAAAAGTGTTTATGGAATAAACTAGGGATATATTGATTAAAATACAAATGAAACCTTCAAGATAATGAACACATTCACTCATGTTAGAAAAACATAGCTGATTATTCTTTGATAGAAAATCTTTTCTAATGGAATAAATGGAATTTAGGCTTTAAAAATGATTTTTTTATAACTCATAATTATTGTTCTATAGATAAATTTCATGGATTTTTCCCATGAGATAATTTAAACCATAAACAAGTCTTATGGCCATAAATTGATTTACAAGAACTACTATAACTGAATTATATAACTCTAATAAAATAACCTATATACCTTCTGAAACCAAAAACTACTGTTAAACATATTGAGGGAATATGTTAAAAATATAATATGTAAACTTTTCTCCATAATAATACTTCCTATTAGGTCATCTGGAAGAAGTGTATTTGAAAATGGGTGAGGTCTCTACTCCCTCATGGATTATTCATGGTATTATATTTCATAAGAATTTATTTTGGTTTACCATACCACTCTCACAGATGTGATAGAATTTGAGCACAATAATTTCACTAGAGATTCAACCGAATCCACTAGATACTATACTACTTAGATTTCAAAATAAATTTCAATCTCTTATAAACTCATAACTGGGTGGTATTAGTATGGTATTTCTTGACCTAAGATATGTGGAATACATCAATAATACCCATCAACTATGATGCAAATTACAATCAATAATAACCCTACCTATGAAAATCCATTACCTCATGTTGTCCAATATAAGTCTAATCTGACATTAAATATTTCCCAATATGATGATTACCCAAACGAGGATAAACTATCAATAAAACCCAATCACTTATAGAATACTACAAAGGAATATCAGAATGATCCACATAAATTTCTACAAACTCAAAATCCTAACCACGTGATGAAATATATTCAAAAACATCATCAATATTTCTGGAATGAGAATTCATCCCCCAAGAGAGGCATCACCCAAATGTTTTAGGTGCTCCACCTAATTCCTTTGGTGGAGTTTAAATTATTTTTCGTCGGAGACGTAACTCCTACTCTTGCTGTATGAAGACATGGAAAACATTCTCTGAAAAAGTAATGGTGAAAACTCTAATGTGAATGCATAATAATTGCGAGTTCATGTTCATGGGTCATATTATTATTGTTGTAATGCCTAATCTACCATGATCCATAGGAATCTACAAGGTGAAACTAGATAAGAAAATATACCAAACATGAACTTGATGCATCACAGGAGACCCTACAGCCCAACCTATCCTTTATAAGAGTAGACACTAACAAAGTATCAAAAATAAATTTCACCTCAATAAAATTACTATGATATTTCTCATCCAATTTGAACTCTAAAACCATACAATTTAGCGAAATAATCAAATTAGAAAACATTTCGAGGCCCTTTACAAACCAGTGATAATGTCCATCAAAATCCAAGAAGCACCGAATCTGAAAATCATTTCACGGTTTATCACATGTAATTAAAACTTTTTACCATTTTAGGATCAACTAAGTTATTATGTTCTCACACCACATGTCCCAAGAACATAACTTCCCAAATCCAAGAAAAAAATTTCGATAGATTGGAATAAATTCAGTGATTCCTCATCAATTACAAAACTACTAATGCATATGATCCCACTCATTATTAGAGTAAACGAGTATTTTATCAACCAAGACTACCTCCAACATATCAATATAATCATGGAAAATATTATTCATTAAATTCATGAAGAATAAAGTGAATTGGTTAGGCCTAATGGTATGAAAAGGTACTCATAATGGCCATACATTCTTATAGAGGTTATTTTCTAAATGTTAAATTCGTTTATTCTCAACTAATGGATTTCAGATCGAAGATAGTTCTTGGAGGATCACTTCTCCCATTTCAAGTAGTAAAAAAATTCTTCAACCCATGGAAATAGACAATTGTTCTTTACTATAACATGATTGATTTTTTGATACTAAAAAATCAGAAGTGAAACATAAAATTTATTAGAAAAATATAGTAGGAATCACCCAATGTTTCAACCTCATGAACATAAATCCTTTTTCTAAAAATTCATCCAACCGAGTCTTTAATTGTTTCATCTTAGCCAATTCCTTGTAGTAATAAGGAAATGAAACCAGCTAAGTACACGATAATAATTAAATAGAAAACTATAACTACCTTAAATGTAAAAAAACATATAGGTTAGAAGGAAAACCATTAGAAAACTGGACAATAGCTTGAGAAAGTTCATCAAACAAGGGTGTGTGCTCCAGGTCAAAACCAAATCATGAATATCACTTTTCCCAACTCTGGATAAGACGATTAGACTCTACTCGACCTCAAGTACCATTCTCTTGGAATGATATAGAAGACCAGTTTTAGTGTAGTAATGGGGACCCAATGAATATAACCATTAATTCGAGATTTATTAATAATGATCAATTCCATTAAGAATATGACTTCAAGAGAATTCATGTTATAGAATAGAAAATTCAATGAAACCATAATATTTGAGAATAAGAAGACACAAGAAATTCAATAAAGACCCTTACCTATCTTCACTATGAGGGGGTTGTAATATTTATCACATAAGATAAAATATCTATATAGAGACATACAGGATTCAGAATATGGGTTGAAATAAAAAAATGAGATACACCAGTATCAAATAAATCATTATCTAATGATGATGAAATATATATGGTGCCTCTCCTAATTACCGAACGTATATATTATTCCTTTACAGACTCTTCCACTATGTGAAGGAGCATCATTCTAGATGCATGTGTCTAGAACCCCTTTGTTTATGAAGAATCGTAATTCTTTGTAGTTTTAGTACGTTTGGATGATCATGTTCCACTCCAAGGAGAAAAATAATCATGGATGGACTTCTCTATGTTACCCTAGTGTATGCATGAACATTATGTTTTTAGTGCCCCTATACATACCAATATCGAGTTCCCTAAATTTACACTTCTCCAAAAAATAAAAGGCCCTCTTATAGGAACATCAGGATGCCAGGAAAAATCATTCTATCACGAACCACCATGAGAATCATCACACTTCATCTTCCTATAATGAAAACTAAAAAAAACTTCCAATGCAAGAAAAAGAAACTTCTATTGAACTTGACTTGGCATCTAGGTCCATTTCAACCATCAATTCATTATCCATCATAACATAATAATAATATTGATTTATTATGAAATACAAGGAACAAATTTCATATTGAATTCCCATATCAAACCATCGAGTCATTATCTACTCATTTGATACTATCACATGTGTTAACTGAACAAGATTAGAAAAACTATTTTCTAATTTTTTCACAGCTCTTTTAGCCTACTCGAGTTTGTAAATATCAATAGTCTTGGAGAAAACCATCAACAATGGATATAATTTTTCAGTGAAAATAACTATAATTTCATTCCACTATAAGTCCCAATGGTTCTTTAACATTAAAATATTGTCCCACTTTATCCTACTAGGTCCCTCTAGAATGATGGTGGGATATTTCAACTTGATTGAATTAGGTGTTTCTAAGAACTCAAACAGAAGCTTGATATTTTTCAATTATTCATCATGTTGTAGAGAATCAGTAGATCCTTGGAAGTCTACTGGATATTTTAGAAGAAAATATTTATAATTTATCCTGAAGTTCTCCCTATGAGGTTCTATAGCTAGATCATAAATGGGAATGGGTACAGGTGATTTTCCATAGCATGGATAGGGAACACACTAACAATAATGTGTTTTTAGTCCATGAGAGTATTTTCTCATTTGGGGTTCATCAAAAACATCCTAATGGATCCTATCCACATGTCTTCTCAGAGGTACGATGATACACTACCTAATAAGACAATATTGAAGACATTAGATTAAAAATCATATAAGGAAACAATGAAAATTAATTTGAATTTTGACATATAAACATAAAAATCATGGAAATTAGTAGAAATATTCCTCAATACTTCTTTTCCAGACCACCCATGATTACATAAGGCTCATTGTGGTGAGGGAAAATTGGGAACTGAATCACAACTACCTCATAATTCCTAAAAATATTTCATAACTTCATACTGAAATCAAGAAAAGATTCTTAAACTGCACCTTTGATACAAATTTTTCCTCGACTATCCTAGATACCCCAGTACACTGAAATCTAATTTGATCACAAGATAGACCAAAGAGAATTCCCAATCCCCATGGGTTGGTAACTTGAACCAGGATTCACACCACGTAATGGTGGGAATAGTTATTTCATATAATTAGTGGATTAAACAAGAACAATATAGTATTCTAAAGAGAAAAATCCACCTTGGGGACAATACCAGAGGTCAAATAGATATTTAAAATGAAAATAAAGACAATAAATTTCCAAAACCATACAAGGTAAAACCCAATGTAACAATAGACACAGAAGCTTAAATACAATATATCAATAAAAACTACCACCTTCATGTGGTTTTTTCCCCTCAAACATACCTAGAATGGGAAATCTCAATACACATAAAGGCACATGTATTTTTTGAGTGGATATCCAAGTTGGGTCTGACAAAATACTCTATAATAATATTCCACCTTAATTAAAACAATAATGATTTCAATTTTAAATAAAAATGGATGGAAGTAAAATAGAATATTTTAAAAAAATAATTATTTACTCTTCAACTAATTGAAATATTTAAAAAAAATCTTAATAAATTTTTTTTATAAAATAGTTCATATAAATTTAAATGCAATGTGTAAAATAGTTAAAAAAATGTAATATATATCAAAATAATAAAAAAAAAGCAACATGGTCACATACCAAGAGGTATGATATTTCCAGGTTCGTATCCTCACACACAAAAATGGATAATCATGGTAATATATGTACACATTTCATTCATACACTATTCAAAGAGGACTCAACACTATCTCATTAGGGAGGTCACAAGCTACATATGTTTTGTAACAGCTCAAAAGTAGGAATAGAGTGTTGACCAAAATAACTCATTAACTATCTAGTCTAATATGTTCTCTAAGAAAAATAATGTATAATTTATTTTAGAACATTTCAAAATAATAGTATCCCACTTTTTCATTTCAAAATTCCATTTTTTATTTATAACCCAAAAGGGTTTTTAATCAATTCATGTATTTTTTACGATAACACCATTGGGTTCTTATAATAACTATTTAAGCCATTTTAATAAAAACATGAAATAAATATCAAAAATTAATTTCAAAATTTTGTTCCAAATATTATTTTTGAAATTTCTATCGAATTCCATAATCATAACCTAGTTCATTGGAATTGGGGGCTTTCCCCCAATTTCATGCAAAATAAAATTCAAATCCAATTTCTATTAGAATTTGGTTTTAATAATATAATTGAATGAAATTTAATATAAATTAATCAATATAGGGTTAAATAAATTCGCCATTTATAAGTTAAACCACCAACTGTGGGATAACTGGATTATGAAACACAACACTAGAAACGAGAAACTCTTAAGAAGAATATCATCAAGGTATATCAAAAAATAAATCCTAGATTCAATATATAATCCAAAATATCCTAGAACCTTAAATAACATTGTGATTTATAAAACCCTAATAAGGAGAGAGGAAGATAGGGGGAGATTAGGAATTGGTATAATTATTACCTATAAAGGGCCAAATATGGGTCACATAGCATTGATCCCCCATGGAAAGAGTTTAAATGATCCCAAATTGTTTTTGTTAGCTTTAAATACCTAGTAAATCATACAACCCTATATTTGGTTTGAGAAGGAGTCTAAAATTGGGTTAAAAGTATTTTTTAACAATATTTAGAATAATTAAAACCCATGTACATGGTTAACGATGTAGGGCCACATAGTTTTCCACATCTTGCAACATAATCATATGCCCCTCTAAAATATGGAAAAATTTATAAAAGGATGGTGAACAGTTATTTATACTGTTCACCAGCCATAAAAACCCTAAATAATTGGGTTTTCATGGCTTTTCACTATCTTTGTTAACAGTTTGGTAAAACCATATTCCAACCATCCACAACAAAAATCCCTCCAAACTTTTAAAAATTTCACAAAAAGTAACCCTAAAAAATAACCATCAAATTAATAGTCAAATTGGGGGTTAGGGAGTATATGAAAAAAGTAAAAATATGTTACACTAACTTGGATGATGATTCCTTGTCACCAAAGAGTTGAGTCCAAAATTCCGGCTTCCCAAAAAACATGATCATGTTGTAGAAAAAATCCATTGAGTTTATCGAAACTGGGTCATATACGTATGATATGGGAAAAAATCCTAGTAAGATTTCACCAATGAAATTATCTTTTAGAATATATTCATTAGAAATAAAATATGTGAAATTTTTAAATACATTTTTTTAAAATTAAAACTATTTATAATTTTAGTAAACAAAACCACATAATAACAATCCAACATATATTCTTTAAATACAAACCACATTATTAGTTAAAGGTCAATGAATTTTACTATAATTAATTACAAAATAGCTTTAATGAAGTTATATAAATACCATTACATCCATGAATGATTTATAATTGATTTTGAATAATTTCAGTACCAATTCTCTTCCCAATATATTCTAAATATTTTCTTCTAAATTAATAAAATATTGAATACGGCCAAAAAAATAATGTGGAAATATATATGAAATCATATAAAAAATCTATGTGTAATAATAACCACATGAAAATAATTAACCTATTAAAATGAAGGTAATCATAAATAATTTACTCTCACATAAAGGAATTATAGAAGTATATAATAGAAAATAACATCCACTCATGGAAAGAAACTATAACAAAAAATAACAATAACATCCACTCAAGGAAAGGAAACACAAGTGATATCATGGGAGTCTCCCTAAAGAATTATGGTCAAGGTACACTAAGATTAACATGATCTCTTAATTTGTGATGTACTTTCATTAAAACACTAAGGAGAGAATATCAATTCTGTGTAGGTATTTCCAATAATATCCATCTAGGTATAGACTATTAGGGAGCTATCTGTTAATGTGTAGTAGCATAGTGACACACGAACTGGTGGAAATCATATTATTTAATGTAACTTTTTATGTCTTGTAACATCTTGGATATATTAATGATAGTTGGTGACTTATTCCATGGATAGGTAGATAAAATCAATTTGTCGTAGAATGTTGTATTTGCTTCCTACTAAAAAAATTCTTGGTTCCCATAACCAGTCAAATGGAATTGAGATATATCAATAATAAAAGATGTCAAGGATATATAAAAACATGTTTTATCTATACTAAAAAACACATATACTATAAAAACACCATTTAATCAAAACAAATCATATTCCATATAACCAGCAAGGTCAAAATACAATATAATGTCCGAGAATCCATCAAAAATGCTTTTTGTAAACATTCATCATGGACTTTAATACATTAATGATTACTCAAAACCCAGAAAACATTTAATTTTTATCTATATGGTTCTTAAATGTTTTACTTAAGGTTCAAAGAATACAAATTAATTTTATAAAACCATATACAACAGAATAGATATTAGAAAACTCATATAAACAAAAATAAAATAAAATTACAATATAAACATATCTAACATTGATAATAAAGAACCAAAAAATCATCTAACATTCATTAAATATTATAAAAATAAAAACAATATATTTAAATATAAAATGTTAAAAACAATATTACAGCAGTTCGATAACAATCAAAACCCATATAAAGTGATTTATTTTGTTATGAAGAAAATTTTGATTCATGAATAATTATTTATAGAAAAAAATTCAATTTCATTATATGACATAAAACATATATTAAAAATTTATATTTAAAATTGGTATATATCTAATTTACATGAACACATAATGTCTATTGGAAATAAGTTTTAATGGTATACCTTTGAAAAAACATTTATAAAGGACTTTAAAATATCCAATAGGAGGAAACATTTATATCACTATCAACAGTAGAATAATAAAATTAATATTAAATAAATAAAGGGTTTAGAAATATCAAGATCCCATGTTTTTATAGAAAAATAAAATCAAATAGAAACAACAACACAAATTATGTTTGCATTCCATAAAACCTTGGTTAATATAAAGAGAGAATATATAGGGATAATTCACACCACCATAAACATATATAACCCCTGGTTTAAAAAAACATCCACCATATGGTTCAATGTCCATGGACCTATGATGAGTTTTGGAATGAAAAAAAATTTTGATATAGAGATGAAGATACATCAAGACCTAACCATGATAAATCTCAATTAAAATTGATATGATTAGCCCATATTTCATGGAGGAGGAGAGGGGAATCACTAATATGAAAATATATGAATTTTGATAACAAAATGAGGGAAATGAGAAGACCATGGGATATTTAAATTCATTGGGGTAAGTAAGTAAAATCACAATATTAGTAATCTTAGAATGAATCATAGATTGGATGCATGATTTACCAAAATGATCACCAACCACGCATCCCAAAATGGCAAATCCACGGAGAAAATGCATGGTTTGTCCAAATATTTTCCAAACAACATGACAATCATGTTTATGTTCCCATATATAAAGGTAATTACCCAAATTATTCCCAAGATACATAAAAGTATGTCACGTGGTTTATAGAAATTGTTCAACAATAATGAAAAGTTATATTATATATAAATTTCTAGATTCATGATATCTCATTGGAGTTTCATGGTCTTCCCAACCATGCTATATGTAAGTGTGTGATAACAAGACACATGGGATGATTTTCATGGTTGGGATTTACACATTACCATTACATATTTTATGCAAAAATCTATGAAATACTCTTAAAAAATAAATATTTCATTTTTTAATTAATTAAAATTTATTAATTAAAAAAAACATAAAAACACACAAAAGTTATATCATGGACCATGAATTATCCCCACTCTATTACGTTGTTGAATCATAAATCCATTAAAAATGAAAAAATCTAAATTTATGCTAAAAATATATAAAGGGTATAGACTGAGTAATTCATCATAAATGTAGGAGAACTAATACAGACATGTCTCAGACCATTCATAAATGAGGAATCAATTACATCATAATGATAGTAACAATCCATAAATGATGACCCAAAATCTCAATGAGATTATCAAATGGTCGACACCCATAGTGGGTCTTCCCACTTTATTAGGGTTTCACATTAGTTGTTTATGAGACAGAAATAAACTATTTTTTGGAAAATTACTAAAGATATTGATCTTCTCATGGAAAATATCAATAAGGAATGCCTAAATCCAAATATCCAGAGAAGATAAACTAAAATATTTTATCAAAAAATTCATCAATAAATAGATAAAAGAAAATATAATTTTTTTTAAAATAGAACAATATATCAATCATCACCAAAAAATAATAGATTTAAATACTTTTGGAATTTAATGATAAAGATAGAAAGAGTAAAAATTACACCTCAAATGGATATCAATTGTCTACTACTAGTATTAAAAAATAGATTAGAATTCCCTTTGTAACAACCTTAAATCATGTAGTCATGATTGTATATTTACTATATTACATTGAAATAACATACAAGATTTTATATATGATAATATTGACTTCTTTATTAGTCTAAAATGACTATATATACACACAATAATCTCACATTATATTTGAAAAAAAGAAATATAAAAAAAATATAGTGATAACTTTATTATTTATTCTAGTATATATATAAATATTAAACCATTCAATGTTCACTTTTGGGTATAATAGGGATAATAAAGTCAATAAAATGCTTATCTCTAAGGATCTGTAAGGTAAATCATACATTCAATGTTGTCATTGAATAATTAAGCCATAGATAATATAACAGAGACAAAAAATAAATTATTCACTATATATAATATCATTAATTATTAATATATCCACATTGGAAATAAAAACAGAAATATTAATATGGAAATATACTTGATTTATAGTGATCAAATTGATAAATATGGACATAATAATCTTACCTAAAATTCCTCATGTCAGGTCATAATATATATATCAGAAAGGCATACACTGAATTCCCAACATATATTTTCTTATGATACCCATTGACGAATCAATCGGAAACATATTATAAGTCAATAACTATAACATAACAAGCTTAATTAATTCATTAAGTAAGAGAAATGAATAAAAATATGATACATAATCCACAAATACATTCATATGGAAAAAATAACATATGAACTGTTCATATTTTTCCAATAAAATAAATTGTAAAACATTATAATAATCCATATAAATAAATAATGTGGATGGTATCATCATAGTATATCCCCTGTGGAGTATATGATACATTAATCTTTG
Organism: Viscum album; assembly: GCA_963277665.1. Classification (NCBI taxonomy): domain Eukaryota; kingdom Viridiplantae; phylum Streptophyta; class Magnoliopsida; order Santalales; family Viscaceae; genus Viscum; species Viscum album. Next base: position 1,228,883,918 of record OY728133.1, on the reverse strand, counting down.
TTAACATAGTTGCAAATCACTTTTATAAGGGGATTACAATGTCTCTTTATAAACAAAAAAATATTAATTTATTTTAAATTTTAAATGAAAAATTCAAAGAATAGTATGAATATTATTTTATTTGAAAAAACATTTAATCATGTGAATTAATATTTATAACAATCAATGGTCATGATGGAATGATAAGGCAGTCTTATGGTAAATGCTAGAAAAATTTATTTTCCCTCTTTTGTTAAAAATGTTGAAAATGAACTATATGGAAGAAGATAAATATATTTATAGTAAAATTATTAATATAATGTAAATATTAACTAATATTGACATTATGGAACCATTTATGTATATAAAATAATATACTTGAAAAAAATAGATATGGAGGAAAAATATTATCAACCTAAAGGAAGAAATAAGGTCATCTTTCTTTAAAAGAATTCATTTCATCTTCTTGAGTAACAATTAGTATGAAAACTAAAGGAATAATTGAAGAACATTGAAAGAACTATATTAGAATAAATAACAAATGGTTTAAGTGATTATTATCATTTAATTTTCCAAATTTGATTTTAAACACTATCTATCTAGAATAAAAATATGATTATAACGTAAACCCCTACATTGGATTCTCATGTTGTAGGATGCCTTCCAACCTTATATATAATAAATTTATATTTATTATTCATATATATCAAATCCATATTTGTGTATATCTTTTTTTATCATTTATTTATAACATAATTTTACCTATTAAGTCAACATTATGTTTTAAATTCATTTATTTATGTGTTAACTTGTATTCTATCTCATTTCTGTCATGGTTTAGCTCTTCTAGTCATTAAACCATGTTAATTATTTAATCAACTAATTAATTTTAATCACTTCAGAAATATCATAATTTATAATTATATATTCTTTTATAACTATCCCTATAATACTATTATGTAAAATGGAATACAACGCATTGTCGAGGTGGTATTTCCTAAAAACACATTAATTATATTTTAATTTCTTAGTGTATGTAAGAAAAGAAGGTAAATAATAATATATATTTAGAAAATTAAAATTAGGTTATAAAAATAATTTATAATCATTATACCTGTATTTAAAACCTATTATATAAGGAAGTCATTAATAAAGATTTATATGACTTCATAGAGGCAATAGCCTTCACGTACGCATGTGTGAATTTTTTAATTTCAATAGGATGGAAAGAGATAAAAAATGTAACACCCCAGAATGATGAAGGGTTAAATGACTAAATGATATGACTCATGTCAACCAGGTGCACCTTCCTTTTCGAGAGCCTGTCTGATTATAACTCCACAGTTAAGCGTGCTTGGCCTGGAGTAGTGATCATGATGGGTGACATCCTGGGAAGTTTTATCAGGGTGTGTGTGAGTGAGGACAAAACACATTAGAAATGACATGTGTTGGCCTATGGGGACAATCATTATTCATATGACCCGTTCAGGCATGTGGGTGGGCCCGATATGTCTGTGGGTCAACTGGTGGTACCTGGTGGGAAGGACTCGACAGCCATGTCAAGGCGGGGTGGCTGTGCTGTCACTGAGGCCCAGTTGTAACATTTAGTATCAGAGGGAGGTTCCCAGCCTTAAGTGCGGCGCACTGCCTGGGTTTAGATTTAAGGCCCACAATGAGGACGTTGTTCTCTAAAGGGGGGGTGATTGTAACACCCCAGAATTATTAAGGGTTAAATGACTAAATTATATGACTCATGTCAATAAGGTGCACCTTCTTTTTCGGGAGCATGTCTGATTAATGGGGGAGTTTATGAGAGTTGTGGGAATGTGAAAGGTTAGGGATCGTGTGGGCCCCAACTCACATTTATCCTCATATTTATCCTCACATGGGTAGTTAGGTGCCACCCCAACTTCCCCATGTAGGATAAAACCACCTTAGACTTAAAAATAAAATTGTTTTACAATTTTATTCATTCCCCATTTAATCCACAAATTTAACTTCTCCACCCGCATAAACACAACTCCAAAATAGGTGTTCCTAAGCAATTACCAGTGCTACGAGTTCCTCGTTGCCCTCAGATTTCAATTCCAAATACCATTTCAAATGTTAGAAATATCTGCTCGTTCATTCACTAAACGTACCCGAGCTAATCTTCGGAAATTAATTCCAGGCACACCGGGCCTCGGAATCAGGTGCCGTTAGAAACTGTGTTCTTGTAAAATTCCAAAGAAATTAAGAAAAAAATTTCCATGAAATTTTCAAGCCTTTACATTACTCCCACCTCAGGGCTTTATGTCCTCGTAAAGCTTTATCACAAACTAGGGATACAAAAGCGGTACTCAGCACGCATGAGAGCATTCCGCTCCCACGTTCTCACCTTGAGGATCCCGTGATTCGTACCAAATCACACAAGAGGAATCAACCATCATCATAGAAGCCACTCCTGTCGATCCCCAACCTCCACTAGAACCCCACAAAAGTCACCCCATCACCAACGTCCAGCTCCTCATGGTCGATGATATGCGAAGGGTCATGATCGTATCTCCTCAGCTGAGATACATGGATGATTTCATGCACCCGGTGCAACTGAGGTGGAAAGGTCAAGCGGTTAACCACCTCGCCTAACCTACTGAGGACCTTGAAGGGTCCAATGAAACACAGAGATAACTTGCCGCCTCATCCAAATCTCCGTAATTCCACGTCGAGGTGAGACCCGTAAGAAAACGTGGTCGCCATCCTCGAACTCTAGTGGTCTCTACCTCTTGTTAGCATAAGGCTTCTGTCGGCTCTGAGCTATCTTCATCCTCTCTTGGATGACCTGGACCTTCCCTATTGTGGCCTGAACCATCTATGGTCCCACAAGAGATGCTATGATTTTTCTTTACTGATAAGTGAAATCCAGTATCACCCCCTAGATGAACCACGTTCTTTGCCTAATATAGTCAATCCGGACATGAATGATGTATTCATGCCATGGACGACGTCATAAGGCCTCGACGTTACTACCAAGAGATCCAACAGTCACTCTTGCCTCTAAGGGTCGAGTCACACTGTCGGTATCATCATGAGGTAACTGGGTCTCCTCCAGTAGGAATCTCAAAAGTGAGGGTCAAGTCAACAGTTTAAACCGTAACCTCTTAGTACACAAAAAGGAAGGAAGAAAATTTCACCAAGGTAAGTGTCTTTTTATTATTGCAGCTCAGAGTACAAAGACACAAATGTGACAATAACATGGAACTAGAAGTATGAAGAACAGAAGTAAACCACTAGTTCTACTCCTGTCCACTTGCTTCCGGAGCTCCATAGTCGTATGCTTCTGCTACCTGAATCTGAGCTCTCCCTTGTCCACCTATTCCCTACGGTCGGGGTGGACCTATTAGTGGTGGTGGTGGAAACACCTCGCAGCGTCGTCCACCTATAGATGCATGGACGACTCCCCTCCCTCAGCCTTCTGCTCCTAGCGGTCCACCTCGATCAATCCTCTGCCTCTGTCTGGGAGGTTCTTCATTTAACCACTGGTCATCTGCATGGCGGGTCGGACAGCCACGTGCCAGGTGACCAATCCCGCCAAAAGAATAACACTGCATGGAAGGTCTGGATCTGTCATTCCACTTGGTTCCTCTCACTACCAACCCAGAGTCATGCGGTCAACCACCTGTAGGTCTGGTCTTCTTGGACCTCTGCGTCATCTGTCTAATGCCTGCTATAGAAGACTCTACCGTATGCCGGCTAGTGGTGGGTCCTACTAATGGAGACTGTTCATCAAGGAATCTCTCCAATAAGAGGGCGCGCTCCAACACCCCTTTCTGCATCGGGATGCTGTGAGAAACAACAGAAGCTCTAATGTCTCGCCTGAGCCCTTGCTCAAAGGTTTGGGCCCTGAAGAACGGGTTCCATACCATATCTATGGAGTACTGCGAGAGGTCTGTAAACCTCGTTGAGTACTGCGCCACCGTCATGATACCCTGCTGAAGAAGCAGTAGCTCCTGTATACGCACCGCTCGAAGGGTGGCTGGTACATACTCTGCCCAGAACAGGCTCTTGAAGTCTGACCATAGAAGTGTCGCCTCGTCAGGCATCTGTAGCATCAGGCACTACCATCTTCCTGCTACTGCCTGAAGAAAGCTGGAAGCAAGGACCACCATGAAGTCTGTTGGCATCCCCACTAGGCTGAAGACTCTCACAACAACCTCCAGCCAATCCTCATCCGCCTACGGGTCCGTCTCTCCCCTGAACCTAGGTGGCTTTTGGCGCTGGAACTCGTGTAGTGCGCTCAAGCGACGTGCACCATCTACTACTGGGGCTGGTGGCATCGGTGGCCCAATGGGTAGTAGTACCGCTGGTGCCTCCGCTGGTTCCTTAACTAGGATAGGGCCCTGTACTGAGCCCACGTCGCTCGGCGGGCTGTTAGTACGTACAAATCTTGAGGCTCTAGCTGGTCATCCACGGGGAGACATTCTGAAAGAAACAAACGTCACACGGTCAAACGATTTATACCTAGTGAGATGATCTAGATTGAGTTGTTTTAAGGGAAAACATATGAAAACCCACATGCAATCAGTGTTTTCGTGCACAACGTCGGAAATCAGTTGTCAGGGTCCTGGTGTATGGATACGTCAGCCGCCCGCACGAACACTGGACTCCCTGAACTGAGAACCACACTCAGTACCCTTAGCACTATTTCTTCACAGAAAAAAAATATCAGAGTTACATGTTCTGCGGTAGGACCGACCCCTTTGATACCAATTTGTCATGACCCGTCCTCAGGGCCCGTGCCGTGACTACCCCAAGCCCGCCTTCCATAGGCCATGGGCTGGCGACTAGAACCAAATGAATAATTCCCGATAACTGGGAAGGCATTACCTTTATAAAAGTAAACAAAACACAAGACAACCCTGCTTTTTATTAAAACTTAAACATGATTTATTACAAAAAACATCACTTGATACAACAAAGAAGATCGAGAGGTTTAGTGTCTTTGGGTCTTAGGATCATTACAAAAAAAACTTAGTACATGAAATACAACATCTTTATTGAAAAAATCCTTTATATGACCACTACATTCCCTCGTACTTAGCATTTTATAGGATAACCTGAGGACATGCATAAGAAAAGGGTGAGCTATAAAGCCTAGTAAGGGAGTACACATGGAATAACATGAGAAGTACAATACATGTTAGACAATAGGCATATCAATAGATAATAAAAGAAACATGAACATAAAGGCATGATAAAGCATGATAATAATAACATGAAAATGTGGCAACAACACTTAACATGGAATTAGCATGAGCCAAGGCTCCTTGCACACGGAGCATGAGTAAACCCTCATTGCACATGAAGCACGAGTAAACCCTAAGTGAACATGAATTATAATGAGTCAACACTCATTGCACATGACGTATCATGATACTATACTTTACCCAATGCATTGGTGCGCTATAAGGGTGCACCCTTCTTAAACATTTGTTTTCATGCATAAGTGTGCCACATGGATCATAAAACATGGATTAATAAAACATAATAATTTATTACACGATAAAGGAATGTTGAATTCAGACATGAAACATTAAAATCAATATGTAAATGTTCATAAAGGTGAATACCCTCGATGGAGAAATGGGCATGGTATTCACTACACAATGACATTGGTTTAGAAAATCGGTGCGATTTCGGCAGCGTAACGACGTGACGTAAGAATTTAAAAAAAGGATGCTGAGAGAGAAAGGGTTTACTCATCATATTTACATGTAATGGACAGTTAGGAGGTCATATAGATACATGTCTCATCAATTGTAATGGAATTTAGGTTCATGATACAAGAGTATTAGTTGAATGTAAAAGAAGAGAGAGAAGTTTCTTTCGGAATTTCGGCATAGTAACTAGTGTACATGGGAGGCATTTAATGAGAGTGAAAGGGGTCTCCCATCATTCAAACAATAATATGGAAGTATGGGGGATGTGAGAAACCATACCCCAACATTCATAATTTAAATTAAAAGGGCAAAACTACTTAAAGAAAATTGACAAAAATGAGAAAGGAAGAAAAAACCCTTATGTGGAAGTGTGCTTCCAAAGGCTAGACAGAGGATTGTGAGAGGCTTCTAGGGAGCTTGGGGCACCTTGTGAGGATTTTAGAGAGAGTAGGGATGAGGTTGGACGAACTCCAAGGGCTTTGAGTGAGGAGGAAGTGGGATCTTGGGTGGGATTATATAGGAAAGGTGAGAGAATTCTTTATTATTTTGGTTTGATCCCCCTTACATTAAATTAATCCAAACCACAAACCACCCCATGATTTTTGAATAGGATTTTGGAAAAGGGAAGAGGAAAACAATATTTTATAAGGCCCAGGTCCGAACTTCTTAAAATAATAAGGTTGCTTATGTGGAGGTGAGTCACACTCCCATGGAAATAAATTTAAAAAGGCAAAGTGTTGAATATGTCTTGAGGGGTCCATTAATGCATTGAAAATTAGGTAAAAAACCCAAAATCACATTATTTTAATGTTAAAACATATATTGGCCGAACATAAAGGTTATGGTATTTTATTGCATAACCATTGGGTCATTATGATGTTATAAAACACATTATAAATTTAAACAGTATTAATTTTTACCCAAAAATTTGACTGTCTCAGAATATTATAAAAAATTCACCGTTGGATAATTTCGACATTCTGATTCTAGAAATGAAATTTATTTTATCTAAAAATATTTCTAAATATGTTAATTTTCACTTTTAAAATAAAAACCAACATTTATCGAAAATTCACGGGTTTTGACAGAAATGACTTTCAAACCATACTATAAAATTTTAATTGCATTCATAAAATTATAAGATCATTTATATTTAATAAAAATCAATTTAATAATAATATTATTATTTTATTAAAATATTATTTAATTCAAAAATCCCTTAATTTAATAAAATAGATTTTTTAATTAAATAATGACTAAAAACACAATTTTTACTTTAAAAGCTATTTACAATGTATCAAAAATGACTAGAAATTATATTCATTATTATATACAAAAATAATGTAAATGAACATTGTACTACTTATTTGTTACATAACCCCTTAAAATAGCCGCATAATACATAAGGGTAAGGTGTGCGATGGTGACCAACTCTTGGGGTGGCTCGGATAATATCGCTCAAGTAGTAATCTCTATCAACTTCCACTTTTCCCGTAGACGGTCCCATTCGAGCTTGAAATGGTGAAGCACAACTTGGGCTTGGTCAAGGGTGAAGCCCAAGGATGCCACAACTTTTCTGAGCTTTGAGAAATGGTCTTCGTATGGGGAAATTCTACTGGATGAGGCCATCGGTTCTTTTGTCCGAGTAAATTGGATTTGTTAAAGACCTATATTTATACTAATCATGTGTTCACTGTTCAACGACTATATTAACAACGGTCAAAATTCATAACATAAAACCAAAGAAGTTGACATCTTATGAAAAAAATATTTTTAATAAAGAGACATTTAACTAGATCAAGAGGGATTTTCCATTAATGAAACTTTGGGTCGCTACAATATTACCCCCTTAAGAAATTTCACCCTCGAAATTTTTCCGTTTCCCACACTAAAACATATGTGGGAAACACAGCTTCATCTTCTCCTCTGATTCCCATGACGCTTCTTCAAACTTGTGGTTTCTCCACAACACCGTGATGAGGGGAATTGTCTTATTTCATAGAACGTTTTCTCTATGATCTAAGACCTTCACTGGTTGCTCCTCATAAGAAAGACCATCTTCCAATTGTACCACCTCAGAAGAGGGTACATGTGAAGGGTCTGGTATGTACTTCCATAAGAGCGATACATGAAAGACATCATGTAATTTGGCCATAGTAGGTGGAAGTGATAGTCGATAGGCCAAAACCCCAACACAATCATGAATCTCAAAGGGGTCGATGTACCTTGGACTTAAATTCCATTTCTTTCCAAGCCTCATGACCTTATTCCACATAGATATGCCTAGAAAAACCATGTCTCTGAATTTAAACTCAAGGTATCATAGACGATTATCTGCATAACTCTTCTGTCGACTCTAGGCTGCCTTGATATGATACAGAATGGTTTTCACCTTCTCCAATATTTCTTCGACCATTTCTGGTCCAAGAAGCTTACGTTCACCGACCTCATCCCAACATGTCGGTGTTCTGCACCTTTTCCCATACATGGCTTCATATGGTGCCATTTGGATGTTTGAGTGGAAACTATTATTATAAGAGAACTCAACCAGGGGAAGATGTTGATCCCATCCTCCTTTAAAGTCCACTGAGCACGCTCTCAACATATCCTCAAGTGTTTGGATAGTCCGCTTGGATTGGCCATCAGTTTGAGGATGATAGGCCGTACTGAAGTTCAGTTCAGTATTCAGAGCATGTTGAAGACTCTTCCAAAACATAGAGGTGAATCTTGGATCTCAGTCAGACACAATAGATAGTGGTACAACATGAAACCTTACCACATCCCTGATATATATCTGTGCCAGTTGATCCAAAGAAAATACTCTCGAATAGAAATGAAGTGTGCAGTCTTTGTAAGAATATCCACAACATCCCATATTGCATTATTGCCTTTGTGTGTCCTCGGAAGTCCGGTGACAAAGTCCATGTTAATGTTTTCCCATTTCCATTCTTGTATGGGCAATGGTTGCATCATCCCCTTAGACTTCTAACTCTCTTCCTTCACTTGCTGACACACCAGGCACTTTGATGTATATTCAGTGATCTCCTTCTTCATATTATCCCACAAAAAGTTTTCTCGGAGATCTCGATACATCATTGTGCTCCCTGAGTGAATAAAACATTTTGAACTATGTGCATCATCCAAAAGTTCCTTCTTCAGCTCTGGTCTTAATGGAATACATAACCTTTTCCCAAACCGCACAATTCCTTCTTCATTAACATTAGACTCTAAGGATTTCCCTTTTTTGATAGCTTCCACTTTTTCCTGAATTACCAAATCATTCTTTTGATAATCCTTTAACCTTTCCAAAAGTGATGGTTGAGCAATCATTTGTGAAAGGATTGATGATGTTCCCTTCTTTATGATGCCCACATCCATCTTCATCAAGTTTAAGAGGATTGGATCCTTCTCAATGTTGTGTCCTGGGCCCAGGATTGTTGGGCCCCCGCCAGGATTGTTGGCGCCTGTGCCCCGGTAACCAATCCCACATCGGTTGTGGAGGGAGATTGGTGGGTGCTTGAAATTCCCGTGCCTACCTTCCCCTCAGCAACGCGTTTTAAAGCCGTGAGGCCTGGGATAGCAACTGGGCCAGAGCGGACAATATTGCTGGGCCGAGGGATCCGATCCATAAATTGGTATCAGAGGGTGGTTGGTCTCGGGACCGGTGTGGGCTTGGGGGGGGGATGTTGTGTCCTGGGCCCAGGATTGTTGGGCCCCCGCCAGGATTGTTGGCGCATGTGCCCCGGTAACCAATCCCACATCGGTTGTGGAGGGAGATTGGTGGGTGCTTGAAATTCCCGTGCCTACCTTCCCCTCAGCAACGCGTTTTAAAGCCGTGAGGCCTGGGATAGCAACTGGGCCAGAGCGGACAATATTGCTGGGCCGAGGGATCCGATCCATAAATTACCAAAATTTATTGATTGATTGGGGGAGAATCTTTTCTATCATGTTTTGATTTATTTTCAAATTATCCTTTAATAATGTCTTTAATTTCAGTATTTTACATTAATTGTTTTGGTGATTGTGATCATCAAAATAGGGGGAGATTGTTTTACCTCTCGTTCCCCTCGTTGTTTGATTTTCATGATCACAATCACCTTATTATTTGTCTAACCTTGTTTTTAAGTGTTGTGGATGATAGGCAAAAGATGGCCAATGGATTGGCCCAAGAAAGCTGGCAAAGTGGACTAAAATTCAGTCCACCGGCCAACCGGTGTGATAGCACCGGCCAGCCGGTGGACCTGGCAGAGGCATTGCCCACTGCCAGGTTCCACCGGTCAGCCGGTGGCTTGACCACCGGCCAGCCGGTGGCACCCAGAACAGAGGGCTGAGCCACTGCCTCAGCACCGGCCAACCGGTGGCCTTGTACCGGCCAGCCGGTGGCCCCCAGCCCAAACAGTGTTTGCTACTGTCTTGCCAACGGCCAGCCGGTGGCTCTGGCACCGGTCAGCCGGTGGCCCCTGGATAGAATTCCTCTCCAACATCCAAGGCACCGGCCAGCCGGTGGCCCTGCACCGGCCCGCCGGTAGCCCAGTCAAACTAGCCGTTGGGTTTGACCAGTCAACCCTCTTTTGGCCTCCAACGGCTCCGAGGACTTCTCCAACGGCTCCGAAGGCCCCCAATGGGTTCCATGCCTATAAATAAAGGCTGAGGAAGCCCCGGACACTAATCGGAACTATTGTGAAGCCAACAGACACTTTTTCCATCATCCAGCAATCCTCCGGCAAGCCACTTCAAAGGAACCCCAAGTGCTCCAACCAACTTCCAATCCAAGGAGCACCTCAAGAAGCTTGGGAGAGCACGCTACATCAACTCCATCATACCTTGGCGCCCAAGTCTTCCTCACATACGGGTTTTATTGTTTTATTTATTTTGAGCTTTAAATTTGGGTTTGTGCCTACAAACCCCAAACTCTTTCTTTATCCCCCTTTCTTTTGGGTTTCACACCACCATTAAGGTGTGAAGAGGTTTCTTCAAGCCTTTCCTTTTAAAAGGCTTGAGTTTTCGGTGAGCTAGCCTTCACCCGTTAAAAAGGCTAGTGGGTTCTTGCTATTCCATTGAAAGCAAGTGGGTTCTTGCTCAACCAATAAAAGCAAGCTGTAATAGGTCCTAGTGCTACCTCAAAGACTAGTGGGTTTCTTGCTAAAACCATTGAAAAGCAAGCGGTAGGAATCTCTCAACGGTTGAGTTGGGAGCGGAGACGTAGGCCGGTTTTTGGCCGAACTCCGTTATCAATTTCTTGTGTGATTGCCTCTTTTATTTCCGCTGCATTCTTTTACTTTGATTTTAATTTGTTAATCTTTTTTTAAAAAGAAATTCACCCCCCTCTTGCCATCCTTTTTGTTTTCTCCGACCCAACACTCAATTCTCATCCTTTACAGAATTGCTGGGTCTTTTCTACTTTGGGCATCGGCCACCTTGTCCGCTTTCCCAGGGTGGTAATGTATTGAAAAATCATAATCCTTGATGAGCTCTATCCATCTTCTATAGCGTATATTAAGCGCTTTCTGTGTGAATACATATTTAAGACTCTTGTGGTCAGTATATATCTAACATTTCTCCTTATAGAGATAATGCCGCCAGATTTTCAAGGCAAAGATCACAGCCACCAACTCCAGATCATGTGTTGGATAGTTTCGCTCATGGATTTTCAACTATCAGGAGGCATAGGATATCACTTTATCATTCTGCATCATCACACAACCTAAGCCCTTATTTGAAGCATCACTGAATACCACAAAAAGTTCCCCACTTATGGGTAATGTGAGCACGGGCGCAATGATAAGCCTATTTTTCAACTCCTTGAAGCATTCTTCGCATTCATCTCTACCCGAAAACTTTACTCCCTTCCATGTTATATTGGTAAGAGGGTTGGACAATCGTGAGAAATTTCTCACAAATCGTCGATAATATCCGGATAACGCCAAGAAGCTACGGATATCCATTACCAATGTTGGTCTCAACCATCCCTCAATTGCATCTGTTTTGGAGGGGTCCACAGATATCCCATTTCTTGTGATGATATGGCCCAAGAATGAGACCAACTTCAACCAGAACTCAAACTTTTTGTACTTTTCATAGAGCTTCTCCTTGCGCAAATTCTCCAGTACAGTTCTTAAATGCTCCTCATGATCCTCCTTGTTTATAGAGTATATTAGAATATCATCTATAAAGACAACCACAAATTTGTCTAGGTAATCTCTAAAGACAATATTCATCAAGTCCATGAATATTTCTGGAGCATTGGTGAGTCTGAAAGGCATTACTATGAATTCATAGTTCCCGTATCATGTACGAAAATCAGTCTTGGGGACATCTTCCTTCTTCACCCTTACTTGATAATATCTCGACCACAAGTCCACCTTGGAGAAGTATTGCGCTCCACGCAGCTGATCAAACAAGTAATCGATTATTGGAAGAGGATACTTGTTCTTTATCATGATTTTGTTAAGTTCACGATAAGCAATGCAGACCCACATTGACCCATCCTTCTTCTTGACGAAGAGGACTGGTGCACCCCATGGTAAAGCACTTGGGCGTATAAACCCTGTATCCAGATTCTCCTGTAGTTGTTTCTTCAACTCTTCAAGATCAACAACAACGATTCTATATGGAGTCTTGGATATTGGTAGCACCCCATGTATAAGTTCAATTGAGAACTCAAAATCTCTTCTAGGAGTAAGACCAGGCAGTTCCTCGGGAAACACTTCAGTGAATTCCCTCACAATAGGCATTTCTTCAAGGATGGTCTTTTCCTTGGACTCAATCATATGAGCCAGATACACGTGCTCATAAGGTAGTAATATCCATTCTTGAGATGATGTAGCTAAAGGAGATTCATCTTTCTTTTAAAACTTATAATAATCGGGGGTCGATTCTCCATATATAGTGTGATTTTCCTCTCCCGACAATTTATATTGGCTCTATATAAGGAAAGGCAATCCATGCCAATGATTGCATCAAATTCCACCAGAGGGATTATGACGAGGTTCGTTGGGAAATTCAATCCACAAATTATAACAGGGGATGACTTATATTCATGGGATGCAATGATTGCCCCATTTTACGTACTCACCAACATCTTTACTTACATGATTTGTGGTGGTGCTGGGATTGTTCTACTAAACTTTCGAGATATAATATAATGCGAAGAACCTAAATCGAAAAGTTTGTTCACTATTCTTGAATGAATAACTCGCGTACCTGTCACCACTTCGTTGTCAACGTTCACTTCAGCAGAAGTGATGGAAAAAGATCTTCCGTGCTGTCTTGGAGGTTGTTGGTTGCCTCTGATAACCCTTGTATTAGGGCACTAATTTGCAAAATGACCTGGTTATTTGTATTTGTAGCATTGAACGATGCGTTGAGGTTCGAACGGAGCGTTCCTCTCCTCTGTCATAGTTTTGAGTCCTTCTTGCCGATAGTAAACAGCTAGGTGCCCTTCTTTTCCAAACCTAAATCATTTTCTCATCCCCTTATGGCAATTTCCAGGGAGCTTCTTTCCGCACTTTTGGAAAGTTGGGTGCTAGATCTTCTTAGAACCGTTGGATTTCTCCATCGGACCACCAGCATTGAAGTCCACCTTATGCTTCTTGTCCCCATGATACCCCTGTGATTCCCTGATCTCCATTTCGACCTTGAGGGCACATTGGAAAATTTCCTCATAGCTGTCGAAGTCACGGATCGCTAATGCTTTCCGCAAGCTAGGCTGCACCCTACCAAAGATGTGGTCGACCATGCATTCGGGGGTAACGACAAAGCCGAAAGCATATCGTGCAAGACTTGTGAAGTATTCCTCCTACGCTCCAATAGATTCTTCAACTTTTTGCTTGAGTTAAAGGATGTACCTTTCCATCTTAATCCGGATGGTGTGCGGAAAATATTTATTCTAAAAAATATTCTTGAAATCCTTCAATTATAATGCCTCGATCTCCTCCTCAGGCTTCATATTTTTGATCAACACCCACCATTGATCAGCTTCACCCTCCATACAATAAGCCTTCAGGAGAACCTTCTCTTGTTCAGAACATTGGAGGATGGAGAATATCTTTTCAATGGAGTTGATCAATTGTTCAGCGATCGTGGGATCGGATGATCCACTAAAAGTAGGAGGCCTTTGTCTCATGAAGCTCTTGATAGCGACTTGTTCTTTCTTAGGGGGGGGGGGGGGTGAACGTTCCTCTTGACCAGTTTCTCTATTCAAAACTTGAGTTAGCTGAGATAGAAGCATGACAAAGTTTACGATTCCCGCTCCCATTGGATTGGGCATCTCATTAGTACAGTCATCACACTGATCTTCAAAACAGTTGTTAGCCCGAGTACTCCTATTACCGGCCATTGGTTGGAATAAAAGGAATGTCAAGGGTAACACATAAATGGTAATCTAAAGACAAAAGATTATGACTTATAAATAAACATTCATTCCTTAACTCATGAGTCTATAGGCTTCAATCTTGGATTTTCATGATCTACTTTCTAACAAATATTCGTAGGGGAATTTTTTTAATTCCCTTAATAAGGGTTCATACTAAGCTTGTGAATTTATCAAAACATATCCCCTGGGAGTGTCGTAACCAAGAGTGCAGCAAGGCCCATTTTCGTGCACCGGTTCTCATTCGAGTCTAGCTCAAAGCGGTGTTTTCGGGTTTTACCCCTAGGTTACATCTGTGCCAGAGCTGCCTCTACCTGCTCGTATCCAGACAGGGATGTATTTTCTTGATAACCCACTTACTCAATACTCACCAAAACATAGGGACTTTTTTATTTTATTTAGTCTTGTATCTAAGGCTTTACTAGGGTTTCCAAATCCCAAAAATAACTAAACCTATCCTCTGATACCAACTATGACAACCCTTCTTTTTATTATAACTTAAACATGATTTATTACATAAAACATCACTTGATAGAACAAAAAAGATCGATATGTTTAGTGTCTTTGGGGCTTAGTATCATTACATAAAAACTTAGTACATGAAATACAAAATCTTTATTGAAAACATCTTTTACATGACCACTACATTCCCTTGTACTTAGCATTTCATGGGATAACCTAAGGACACGCATAAGAAAAGGGTAGGCTATAATGCCCAGTAAGGGAGTACACATGGAATAACATGAGGAGTTTAATACATGTTAGAAAATAGTCACATAAATAGAGCATAAAAGAAACATGAACATAATGGCATGATAAAACATGATAATCATAACTTGGAAATGTGGCCGCAAAACATAAAATTGAATTAGCATGAGCCAAGGCTCATTTCCCATAGAGCATGAGTAAACCCTCATTGCACATGAAGCATGAGTAAACCCTAGTTTCACTTGAATTATCATGAGTCAACACTCATTGCACATGACGTATCATGATACTATACTTTACCCAATACATTAGAGCGCTATAAGGGCACACCCTTCTTAAACATTTCTTTTCATGCATAAGTGTGCCACATGGATCATAAAAAATGGATTCATAAAACATAATAATTTATTCCACGATAAAGGAATGTGGAATTCATATATGAAACTTTACAATCAATAAGTAAATGTGCATAAAGTTTAATACCCTCGATGGAGAATTGTGCATGGTATTCACTACACAATGACATTGGTTTAGAAAATCGGTGCGATTTCGGCAGCGTAACAGCGTGACGTGAGAATTTAGAAAAAGGTTGATGAGTGAGAAAGGGCTTCCTAATCATATTTAAATGTAATGGACAGTAAGGAGGTCATATATATACTTGTCAGATAAATTTTAATGGAATTTAGTTTCTTGATACAAGAGTATTGCTTGAATGAAAAATAAGAGAGAGAAGTTCCATTTCGAATATCAGCATAGTAACAGGTGTACATGGGAGGCATTTAATGTGAGAGAAAGGGGTATCCCATCATTCAAACAATAATAGGGCAGTATGGGGGAGGTTATAAACCATAAACCAACATTCATAATTGAAACTAAAAGGGCAAAACAACTTAAAGAAAATTGACAAAAATGAGAAAGGAAGAAAAAACCCTTACTTGGAAGTGTTTTTCCAAAGGCTAGAGAGAGGTTTGTGAGAGGCTTCTTGGAAGCTTGGGGCACCATGGGAGGATTCTAGAAAGAGTAGGGAAGAGGTTGGACGAACTCGAAGGGCTTTGAGTGAGGAGGAAGTGGGAGGTTGGGTGGGTTTATATAGGAAAGGTGAGAGAATTCTTTATTATTTACGTTTTGGTCCCCTTACATTAAATTAATCCAAACCA
The DNA here is from genome assembly GCA_963277665.1 of Viscum album. NCBI lineage: Eukaryota > Viridiplantae > Streptophyta > Magnoliopsida > Santalales > Viscaceae > Viscum > Viscum album. The sequence goes on along the minus strand of OY728133.1, from coordinate 1,228,868,007 downwards.
CAAACCATACCATGGTTTTTGACCTTGGTTATTGGAAAATGGAATACGAAAACACTATTTTATAAGGCCCAGGTCCGAAATTTTTAAAGTAATAAGGTTGCTTATGTGGAGGTGAGTCACACTCCCATGGAAATTAATTTAAAAAGGCAAAGTGATGAATATGTCTTCATGGGTCCATTAATGCTTTGAAAAGTAAGTCAAACAAACCCAAAATCACATTATTTTAATGTTAAAACATATATTGGACGAACATAATGATTATGGTATTTTATTACATCACCATGGGGTCATTATGATGTCATAAAACACATTATATATTTAAACGGTATTAATTTTTACCCAAAAATTTGACTGTCTCAGAAAATTATGAAAAATTCACCGTTGGATAATTTCGACGTCCTGATTCCAGAAATGACATTTATTTTATCTAAAATTTTTCAAAATATGTTAATTTTCACTTTTAAAATAAAAACCAACATTTATCGAAAATTCACGGGTTTTGACAAAAATGGCTTTCAAACCTTAATATAAAATTTTAATTGAATTCATAAAATTATAAGATCATTTATATTTAATAAAAATTAATTTAATAATAATATTATTATTTTATGAAAAAATTATTTAATTCAAGAATCCATTAATTTAATAAAATAGATTTCATAAATAAATAATAACTAAAAACACCATTTATACTTTAAAAACTATTTACAATGTATCAAAAATGACTAGAAATAATATTCATTATTATATAAAAAAATAATGTACATGAACATAGTACTAAATATTTGTTACATAACCCCTTAAAACAGTCGCATAAGACCTAAGGGTAAGGTGTGCGATGGTGACCGACTCTTGGGGTGGCTCAGATAACATCGCTCGAGTGGTAATCTCTATCAACTTCCACTTTTCCCATAGATGGTCCCATTCGAGCTTGACATGGTGAAGCTCAGCTCGGGCTTGGTCAGGGGCGAAGCCCAAGGATGCCACCTCTTTTTCGAGCTCCGACAAATGGGCTTCGAATGGGGTAATTCTACTAGAAGAGGCCATCGCTTGTTTTGTCTAAGTAAATTGTATTTTTTAAGGTCCTATATTTATACTAATCATGTGATCACTGTTCAACAGATATATTACCAATTGTCAAAATTCTTAACATAAAACCAAAGAAGTTGGTATCTTATAAAAAAATATTTTTCATAATGACACATTTAACTGGATCAATAGGGATTTAACATTAATGAAACTTTGGGTCATTACAAAACACCACAGATTACAAGAAGAAGTAATACACTAAGTACAAAATTAAGTGCTGAAAATAAATGGGGCAGAATACAATCCCAATAGAATGTAAAGATACAACTGAACAAAAGTACAATAGAAAAAGACAAACAGCTGGAAGAATGGAAGCAGCTCCCGGGCCGTCCTCGTCGGATCATACCTAAAGGGTAGGTACAGATAGCGCATCTCCTGGATCATCCACCACGGATCCTACCTGAAGGGTAGGTATAGATAGCCTCCAAAACACCCTCGCCCATCAACCTACTTCGAGTTTCGTCTAATTGTGAAGTCCAACACTGGATACTGACTTGTCGTGAGGTCCACCTCCGGGTACCATACAGTCCTTGAACACTCGGCCTCTGTCAGCACTGCTCAACGTCAGCAACCAACACAATGAAGTGCGGCCATAACCTATGCAGGGGTGAGTATACGATACTCATTAGGGACCCTGAGACTCTCAAGGTCTCACTAAATCCAATAAGGATAACCACAAAGAAGGATCTCAACAGATAACCCTTACATAGGTATAAGCCCAAACTTATACCTAAGTTATCATGTAACCCATCTCAATCATGAGGAAAACACAAAGGTTATGAAATAAATGGATAACCACTTCCTAGGTATATGCCCATACATATACCTAAGTGATCAAGTGATCCATCTCAATCATGAGGTAAACACAAAGGTCAAAGACTCACCTCAAACCAGGATTTGCATTATCGAAACCGTAACTGCTGAATAGCTCCGTCTCCGGAAAGTACAGTGATCCTGTCACGACTCCGAGGTACTGATCACTGACCTAAAACTGCTGAGGTACCTCTCCTGTCAAGTACTGCGGGTCTGCCACCTCACATAGTAGTGCTCCCCCTCATTGCCTACATAGGTACTCCTCTTATCGAGTACCGCGGGTCTTCCACCTCAGAAAGTAGTGCTCCTCTGCCATGGGTCTGCCACCTCACAATGTAGTGCTTCCCACTGGGCTATGCTAGTCACTCCGAATCGAATAGGAAAAATAGTCATCATGTCTCAGCCAGCTACCCGGTCTCCATACTCCATATGCTTGTCTCCGGTAGGGTCCTCTCCACGATCTATAGGTCGATACTCCAAGTATCACAATGTACAACGAAGAAGTATCTCAAAGGACCGCCTCATCATAGGGCTCTCAACGCAACAGAAGGTGCGTCAAACGGACACCCAGTGTGTGAGTTATTAGCCTTTTCTTCCTAGGGGCCCGGTTGGTTTCGTGTGCGAACCAACCCAGCCATATCTCAAATCTACCCCAAAATCTCATAGGGTATACTCCTAGATACCTTTTCTCAACGAGATCACCAGCGCCACTGACGGTTCGTCAAACGGACTTCCGGTCTGAAAGTTATCAGTTTTTCCGTTACAGGGGCCCGATTGGATTTCGGGTACAATCCAACCTGGAAACTATCCAACTACATCCAAAACTCAGGGGAAGCATGCAAAAAGTTTCGTCTCATCAAGAGGAATCCAACAAAGTCGACGGCACGTCAATCAGACTTCCGAAGCTCGATATATAAGTGTTTCCGCTCCGAGGGCCCGGTTGGTTTTGTGATTGAACCAACCTGGCCATACCCAATGTTCTCTGAAACCATGAGTGTAATATAATGAAACAACCATCTTGATCCAAGGATCGCATATCAATTGATGGTGCATTGATCGGAGGTCCGTAGCCCAAAATATGGACGTTTGAACAAAAACTGCCTGAGAATAGGGGGTTCGGGCCCGGACCGACCTGGCCCGAGACCCCCTGGGTCGGCCCGAACTAGGTCGACCCGAACCGGGTCCAAGTCCGGCCCAATATGGCGTGGCCCGACCTAGTGGGCGCGGCCCGGCCCCGCCGGCGTGGCTTGGCCCGGCATCGGCGCGGCCCGGCCTGGCGCGCTCGCGCGACCGCGTGGCCAGCTCGACGAGCCAAGATGAGCGGACAGGGGGGGGGGGGGGAGGCACGCGTCCCCTGATTGAAGTCGCCCCCCCCACATGGGGCTTCTCCCTTGACCTCCGGGGGTTACGACCCCTAGTCTCCCCTCTTGTCCCGCACGGTCGCAGGACCACCGTCTGCCATCGCGGCTTCAGCCACGGAGGACAGTCCTGGCGGCACACCGAGCGTTGGAACCCCCATGCCGGCGTTGCATGCCAGAAGGATTTTCCATGGACCACCTGACGCGCTCCATTGGTCCGTTTGGCTTTCCGTCTTTTCCAACGGTCCTCCCGGGACCCAACCTTCACTGCGGAGGCTTCAAGCTGACGTTGAAGCCCCGTTTCATCATCACCGTCAATCCGCACATCAACAACAATCTCAGGAGGGTCCGAGCATTGTTCGTTAGCCCATTCCCTCCGCGTTAGAGGTTTTCAACAAATATCAAACTCAAACCAAACCCGATTATTCACCCCGAAACCAACCCGCATGAATGAGTGATTCGCGAATCAACCGGGCAGAGATTGATCCGCGCTCTCCGTCCTTTTCTCAAAAGTTAAAGAGAAAATTAAATATAATTACCCTACCTTGAAAAGTCATCGCACGTCGTCGAGCCACGGAATGAGGCATGAATCACGATGATCGGACATCGTGGAAGATCGATGCCGATTCTATTGACGTCATAGGGTGAGTCGTTGTCGATGGTGACGTTCACCACAGTGGTGTCTCCTCCCTAGCTGCGGAGGAAGATGAAGAGAAGGTATGTCATCGGTGACTTCGCATTCTTCAAAAAAGGAGATGAAGCGTTCTTCTTCGGAGGAAGAAGTTCATTAAAACTCAATAGCTCTCTTCCCTTTCTCTTAACACAACAAAACCAAAAAAAATAAAATAGGGCTCGACCTTATTTTATTTACCCATGACATGCATTCAAATTTACAAAATTAAAATCCAATTCATTTAATTAATGAAACCATTAGTTGTTTAATTAATTAAGATGTAGGTTTGAAAATTAAATAAGGAAGTGGAAGAGTTACTTAATTAAAGGGAGTTAACAAGTTTAAAGGGGGAGTTTATGAGTGTTATGGGAATGTGAAAGGTTGGGGCTTGTGTGGGCCCCAACTCACATTTATCCTCAAATTTATCCTCGCATGGGTAGTTAGGTTCCACCCCAACTTCCCCATGTAGGATACAACCAACTTAGACTTAAAAATAAAATTATTTTACAATTTTATTCATTACTCATTTAATCCACTAATTTAACTTCTCCACCCGCACAAACGCAACTTCGGAATAGGTGTTCCTAAGCAATTACTGGTGCTACGAGTTCATAGGTGCCCTCGGATTTCGATTCCAAGCATCGGTTCAAAATTTAGAAAAACCCGCTTGTTCATTCACAGAGCGTACCTGAGATAATCTTCGGAAATAGATTCCGGGCAAACCGGGCCTCGGAATCAAGTGCCGTCAGAAACTGCGTTCTTGTAAAATTCCAAAGAAATTAAGAAAAAACATTCCTTCAATTTTCTGGGTCTTTATGAAAAATCATTATTCCATTAACATAAAAATATTTTAGTACAGTAATGATATAAATTTATTTATACTAAGATGTCTGTATAGGATTATAGTGGGGTATAAGAAGATAAACTCAAAAATGAACTCTGTAATAATATATAGACAAAGTTAAGGATGCATGAAATATATTTTTGTAGATCATGTTTGATATAATGGGATGAACATTTTTTATTATTTTAATAGCGTATTTGGACTTTTATAAGTTATAGGTGTGACACACTTGTAATCAAAAAAGAAAATTTAAATATAATAAATTTCATTATTTAGGAATATTGATTTGATTTTTTTCTTATTATAAATATATTTGTCTTTACGGTTGAAATCCACTCAACCAATCAAATTTTATAAATTTTTAGACATAATTTAACCCTTATCTCATATTTTAATGCCCCCTTTTAAAAAATTTAACCCCTACTATGGTGAAAACATTTTATCGTTGTAACATATATTTATGAAAAAAATATAGATGAAGTTATTTCCAAATATTTATTATTATTAATTAAAGTATTGAATCCATTATTGATAAATAAATTTTAAATGGTGGTTAAATTAGTTTTAATATATTCCATCCTAACACAACAGAAAATAGTTAATAAAAATTTTAGTTTTAAATGGATAAATTATTTTAATTTGAAATCATATATAATTTTGATTATTAAGAAATTTATTTGTTTATTGATAAATATGGAAGTTAGATAACCTTAAAAAAATCCAAAATATAATTTAACCATATAATTACAAAATTATTTAGAAGGTAAATAAGTTACTTTAAAATAATTTAGCATCACATAGGTTCAAAAATTTCAAATATAGGATTCTCAATTGAAATTAATATCTAGTATTCTTTATTTTATTCCATAAACACATATCCTTCAATGAAAACATGTTCTATAAAATCATAATTCATTAATATATCATCATAGTGTCTTAAAAGTGACGGTATTGGTAAAAACAGTATTTATAACTATTAACCCAAGAATCAAGTCATTTTAAAAATGCCAAAATTTGCACCCATGAGAATTCTAAACATATGAAATCAAAAATTATATCCATTTTTAAATATTAGAATTTTTTTAAATTAGTAATTCTACTTTTAAATATAACAATGATCAATTTATGTTATAATGATAAAATAATAGATTGTGCATTGTGAAATTGTGTAGGGATGTAGTGTTTTCCTACAATAGTGGATCTCAAGTTTTACATTCTCCCACCATAAATAATTTATTCATCTATATTGTAATATATATGAGCTCGTAAAAATGTGGTTCATCCTTACACATAGTTTTATCATCCCCATTTTCAACCTCTATTTTTTTATTTATAAAAATGATATTCACCAGATATGTTATTCTGTTTTTTGAAAAAAATATCTAGTTTCAAGAATATATATAGGTTAATTTTATATGACAAGTCAAATTAAAAACCTATTCCTTCATGGGTGAGTACATGCATTAGATAATGTATGTATTTCCTTGATGATTAAGCCTGGTAGACACGGGGCACTTTATAAATACTTGGGGGAATAAACAATTGGTAAGACATAACATTAATTATATTCGTAAAATTAAAATGCCAAATATACCAAGGTATTATATTCCTTTTTATCAAATATTATAACAGGCTTCTGTAGAGACATATTTATGAATATATTATCCTACACATGAAATTATAATTATTTCTTTTGATTATCATAAAATATGTTTTTACACTTTAACCTACTTTGATAAAATTTTGAATAGTCGATAATTTAATAGTTGTATCCTCAACAAGTTATGGTTCTTTTAGCTTTCATTCCCCAACTTCATGTCAACATGTTGGATCATGAAATCAATTATCATATAATGATTCATTTAGTTCCATTAATATTCGTTAATAGAAGCTATTTTTTATTAATATTCAACTATATGTAGATAATGATCCCATAAACCTTTAAATTTAAGAGATAAGGGTTTCAACATGTCTTATATTTTCTGAATTATCATTTTAGAATACATTTCAGTTTTGGGATGATAGGTGGTTAACAAATATATCACAATATAGAGATCCTTTGTAGAATCTTCCTGGATTTTTATGCTTTATGAGGGTCCCAATCAGGGATATTTATTATTGATAAAGCATTAGTTATCAAATCATCATTAATATATATCTATAAAATTAATACAATTGGTAGATCTTCCCTTACTTTTATGAAAAGTTAATACATTGAATGGTCCCAAAAAATTATGCATATAACATTATTATTCATTGGAATCATCAAAAGTCTGATAAAAAAGTCCATTGAATCATTTTACCACATCAATATTGGTATATCCATGGGATTCATGACTCCCATAGGATGTTGTATTTTATCTTTTACTTATTGACACATGATGAATCTGGACACTTCAACTGCCAATTCCCACTTTCTTCCATCCCACCAAAAAGTTTAACTTAAATCCAACGAAATATTTCATATAACAATATCTATATATAAATTAAGCTATTTGACTCATTTATTTCTCCCACTTTAGTTATGGTATGTTTGAAATACATAACCACATTATAAACCTCACCACTACCTCTTCGTTGTTTAATTATATCGATTTATTAAAATTAATATTCATCTATTGTAAATCCTTATCAACCTAATGATTCTTCTCTATATTATAAATAAAAATGGTTTACATGTTTCTCAGGAAGGGAATGATGTATCCACTTTCATAGCAATTACCAAATCCAATTTTACTAAATTCATGAATATAAGATCCTTTCAATCCTCATCATGTCTATATTTATATATTCCATCCCATGAAATTCATAATGAAAACTATTTTACATCCTAAGGTGGTAGTATGTTGGTAAGTCATAGTACTTTGGTCGTTATAATCATCTATTTCGCCTCATTCTATGTTAATTATTGAGATATTTTGTAACTAAATCTTTTTTATCGATATATATGTCATATCATTCACTATAGAGATAGTGTGTCCATGTATTTAGAGAAAATATTACAGATTCTAGCTTAAGATATTGAGTTAGATTGTCTTATTCATGGATATTTAATTACCTTGATATATAGTCAACCACTCTACCATTGTGTATAATTATAAAAATTGATCCTTTTTTTATGGATCACTCTATATTACAAATCATTATATTCCTAGTTTTAATTTCAATGCCAATTAATTAACTGTTTATCCATTATCTCATTTTTTTTATTTATATTCTCTTTAACATGTTTATTTATCCTATTTTCATGTCAATATGGTTAGTGGGTTGGAATATTATGGATTTGTTTCAAAACCACTGATAAAACATTTGTTAAATAAGGATGCTATATATCTAAATTCTATTTTCTATTGTCGCCTATTTTTAACTAAACATTTCTTTGAGGATCAATATATATTCTATAGTTGAAGAATATTAATCCATGAAATTAAACATCATGTTTCTAAAATTTACATTTACATAATTTTACACATGACGTGATAACAATAAGAGTTTCCATAATAATCCATAAGTGTATTACATGTCAATCATAGATTTTAGAGACTATCAAAATATCATCAATTAATAAAAATAAAATCCTCAAAATATTCATTGAATACTATATTCACGAGATAAAAAAATGGTTCATTATTACAACCTATGGTTGTTATTATAAATTTATAATTCACATATCGTGTGTGAGATGACTTCATTAGTATATCATCCATATTTAGTCCAAATTAATGATATCCATAATAAAGATTAATCTCCCTATAATTTATTCCAAACCTCTTAGAACAATCCATTTATTCATAAATAGAATAGGTGTCTCTATAACGATACACTAGGGAATATAAATCCCTTATCATATGATTATTCTTGTTGTTTATTTATCTCTAACAATTAAACTTGGGCTATTCTAATGGGTTTTTCTTATTTATTTTTTTCATCAGGGGTGAGAAAAATATAAAACAAAAAATCTTGCTCATTTGGATTCCCTAGTAAGTATTTGAGAAATTTATCATGTATTCCATTACGAAAGGAACACCCTCTATCTCTAGGATGCCTTACCCATCCATATAGATTATTTTTTCATCCACTTCTACCATAAATTCATTAAGGTGGGATACTATTATTGGATCCATAATAGATTCAAATAATGATTTATGTCCCTTTAAAATTGGATTCTCCACCCCATGATAAATTGTAATATACCTCTCTCGATAATAAATTATATCATTTTAATTTTAAATCTATTCAAGACAATGTATTGTGTCGAAGTCAATAATTTGAATAGAAATCATGTTTGAAACTACACAATATCTATACATATGAATACAATATTCCTGATGATTCCTTGGTACGATATGACTCCGAAAATGTGTCATGATAGAAAAATCTTTCATCAGAGTGGTAAGGGAATATTTAATAGTCTTATTAAACATGCATGATATAAATGGTTGTTAAGACCAATAATTAAATAAATAATTTGTTGGATATGATTTTGTGGGATAATTACCAAAAATATTTTCATTTGGGTTTCAACAATAGTTGTAGTTAATGTATAACCTTGTATTATATCCCTTAGAATTTTCTATTGAAAAGAAACGCAACACATATGACATTCATTTGAAAAGATTATCATCTACTTATATATTAATCATTGGAATGTGGTGTAGTCTTTCATTCACATTTACTATTAATATTGATGGCCATTTTATCCACACATATAAAAAAAATGAAATTCCCTTCAATCAGGTTCCATTAATATTTCCTCCAAATCTATTATATTTTTCAACTCTTCACCCTTCCATTATTACCCTTTTCCATATTTATTTTTTACAGGATTCTCAACAACTCTATTTTTTTCATGAATTCCATGGAAAATAATATAAATGGTGAATTAATTATCAATCTTGAATGAACATAATATTTTATCCTCATATAGTAAAAATTCATGAGAAACTAATTCCCATTAAAGTCTAGGATTTATACCCTCAAACAAGTGACAAATATTACATCTTTCATTACACACATAATACATATTATGAGTTTTTTTTCATGCAATGTAATAATTATACTCATCATAATTTTCACAAACTTTTTTATTACATTGATGAATTTACTTTATATATCATCTAATTATTCATGAGGAAAATTGATTTTGAAGAATATATCCTTTATGATATTCTATTCTATGCTCTATATATTCTTTATATCCTTATTATTTTCGTATCAATGGACACTATTAATAAATATACCCTATTCAAATATATAAATGACATGATTACATTCTTCCTTTCATAACATCCAAAGACTAGAAATATCTTCTCATATGACTTCACTTACTATTAAAGCACTAATGTATTAGTAGTAACATGGAATTATTGAGGTTTATATCTCATATGGTAGTCAAACATTATAGTTAAATATTGTGGATCAAGATATATTTTAATATGGAAAGGTTTTTTGTCATAATTAGAGCTAAAAACCCAGATATTGTAATAAACTGTATATCTTATACACTAGCCTATTTGACATCATTAACTAGCTCATAATGGAAAAACTTACATAGTTTATGGGTGTTGAGAAGGTTATAATTCCTTCCACTCAACAAAATTTCTAAATAATTTCATAAACAATATTAGTTCACTAATGAAACCTAGAATCATAGTATATAATATAAAATCTAGTTCAACATTTAACTAAAAGTGAAAATTTATTTAAAAAAAATTCAAGAATTAGAATCTATATGCCATTGGGAATATTTTAAAATCATAAAAATACTTTCTAATAATTTATGAAAATAATGTCAATAAACCATATCTTATTACCCAAGAGTGTCAAACTACATGTTTAGTTAGTCATCTTTTTCATTAAATAGGTAAATATGAGTTAATAACCAATGAGAATTTTATAGGGTAATTACCCCTAGTTACATATATTATTGAAAATGTATCCATTTTTTTATTAATGAATTTGTATTTTATTTCAATAATAACAGCACCCTATATTTTACCTCAATTTTGGGATTTTTTTATATACATATAATAATCCTGAGAGTTTTTTTGTGTGTCATTTTCCATAATATATGTATTCCTATATCTTTTACCCAAGGATTATAGTAATAATTATATGAAAAAAATAAAAAACCTATAAATATTATAGCCTAGAGATAAGGTGTAATATATTATAATAGAATAATATACATTTTATCACATCCCAATATATCAAAAAGTTCATTAGTTTTGAAAGACTAGACTAATAAATTATTCACACATTATATTTGAAAAACAGAAAATCGACTTAAAATTCCACTGCGAATCTTATTATTTTATTGAGTATATCCACAATACCATTCAAAGATAAATTCATGGAGCCATGTAGATAAAAATAAAATAAAAGGGTGTTTTCTGATGCCCAGTAAGGGAAATCATCCAATGAAAGATATCATAGAAAAACTAGATCACTAATAATAAGATAGAGATACACAATAATAAAATATGAAATATAAATAATATAATGAAAGTGGAATATATCAATGGATGTAATACTAATATAAATAATCATATGGATTGATATAAATGGTTTCATAGAGATGGGATGAATACTTACAAAAATCATAATCTTTGGGTTAATGCCCCATGCCAACCCATTATAAAAAATAGTTCAGGCATAATACAATAAAGAAGGTAGTTTTTCTCATGTGACCTACAAATTTATTTATGGGATATCTGAAATAAGCCCTTTCAATTTACTCACTAATTCTATGTTAGTTATATTATGAGTGAAATTAATTACGTACAATACATGAAAAATATAAATATTTAAATTGGAAAAACAACATATGGGATATGATTATTTTACATAGTAAAAAAATTAAAAAACATGATCACAAGACATCTATGTAATTAACATGGATAGTGTCACATTATTATTTTCTGAATGAGTAATAATTTAATTTAATAGGTGTTTACCTATATAGTAATCATATTTATAATGTAATTAGAAGATATCTTAAAAAATAATTAGACATATCATTTTATTGTATAATTATTTCTACAAAATCAAAATTCATAGAATACAAGAAATACAATTTTATCTAAAAAATAAGGAAACCAAAAAAGTTTGATTCATAATGAATAATGGTTTTGATATCCATAAAATGAGCCCATGTGTAAAATTTTAAAAAAAGTGTTGGAAACATTTTCTAAATAAAAATTACTTGAATTGAATACGATAAAACAAATTTCTTATAAATTATAAAAGAAGTTAAAGTTAATTTATATTTATCTTAGGGAATATTTTTTATACAAATATTAATATAATTGATGAAAAACAAATATGGATATTGAGGAAAAATATTCCTGTTCTAATGTAAATAATAAAGGTTTCTTTGAAAGAAACCTTTATTATTTTTTTTGAGTTCCAAATAGGGGGAAATGGAAATAATACCTATATAACCATTAAATATCTATTTGATAAGAATATATATTGGTATTAACACTAAAATATTATTTAATTTACATAAAACAAATTTTAACCCAAATGATCCTAAATAAAATATGAGATTGTAACATTAACCCTTAATTTGGATTGCTCTTGGTCAGTCAGATTATAACCTCAAATATAATACAATTATATTGTTTATTCATGAATATAATATCCATATCCATATTTATATTTATATATATCAATTATTCACAAATTCATTTTAACTGTTTTCTCATAACTCTATGAGAAATTTAATTATTTTTGTGTTAACCTCTTTTGTTTCTTATGTATTTTTTTAATTCACCAGTTCTGGTAGTTGAACCATGTTTATATTTTCGTCATAAAAATACTAATAATTTCATAAATATAATAATTATTAATTATATATAATATTATAACTATTAATTTAATATTGTGATGATTAATAAAATACATCACTTTATGGAGGCAGTGGTATGCACGTACTCATAGGTTAAGTTCTCATTTTCAGTGGATTAGAATAAAATATTGTAAATAATAAATTTTATTTATTGAATTATATTTTTTTATAAACAAAATATATATTCCTTAAAAATATCATTATAACCATTAATAAGAGGAAATTATGAAAATTATATATATCTCTTCGTTGAGGTCATTGTCTGCAAGTACATATTGGTGGAATTTACATTTTACATTAGTTGGATATGAGATTGAAAATGGTTCTAATATTAACATAAAAAAGTATAATAAATGTTAATATATTTATTAAATTATGTTAATTTTGTTATATATTATTTTAATGAGGTTTACAAAGAATGAAACTTGAATTTTCTTGGTAAGAACATATACATCGAACATGTATAATCTCATTTCCAGAACACCTTATGTAGACATATATAGTTATTTAGTGAGGACCCTAAATTCTATTTCAATAATAAAGATGTTGTAGAGGAATTTTGGAGGATATTATTTAATATAAGGCGAAACATTTGGGCCAATATGTAATCATAAGAGGTTTACTTTTGTAGGTGAGAGGAGTGACACACTTCTAAATATTAAAAACATGTAAATTTAATAAATGTCATTACTAAGTAAAGTTTATCCTTTTAAATATAATTTAGAATATATGAAAATTTGGATAATTTTAAGAGATATTTGTATCCTTATATCTTAGTTTAAACCTACCTTTGACCATTTTCACCCTTACATTGGTGGACACATTTAACAATGGTAACTTTTTTTAAATCTAATATTGATAATACTTTATAATTTTTAAGATTATACTGAAAATTTTTGAATCAATTTAATTATATTATATTTATAGAGTTTTTAAAATTTAAATTTAATATAAGTACATAAAACAAACATAAATAAAGTATTTAAAAAATGAATTTTCAAGCATGAAATTGATTTTACAAGGAAAATTCTTCTATAATATTTATTACCTATAAATTTATTTCCTTATAAATAATAAAAATATAGATATAGGTCATCAATACCAATCCAAAAAATTATGTAATCTTCTAATTATTTAATTAATTAAATGGGTAAAAATAGTTATTTTATTTTGATAAAACATTACTTAGGTTCAAAATTTTCAAACATAGGTTTATAAATTCAATGTAAACTTTTGTATGATCTATTTTAGTACTTAAACATAAATTTTTTCAATAAAAAAGGATTCATTAAATTTTAAGTCATTATTTTATCATTATGGTGTCTTGATAGTGATTATATTTTTAACAAAACATTTTTTCAGTACTCGCTAAAAAATTATCATGTGTATAAAAATCATTGTATTTGATGAAAAAAATGATTCTTTCCCTTATAATAATAAAAATGATAAATTTTTTAGAAAATCAGAATTCTCAAATTTCTGAATTTTACTTTCTTATATCACTATTTTGTCTTTTTATTTTAATGATAAAATAAATGAATGTGTGGAGGGTATATGTCATATAAAATAATACTTACATACTGTAGTTGGATATTTAGAATTACATTCTTTCCCCTTTAAATAATTTCAACCATGAATTTATGAACGTTTTCATCTCTTAGTAAAATGTTTTTAATATTTCCACATAGCTTGTTTAGGCTCCCATGTTCACTCTTCTAGTTTGTGATTTCTTGAATGTGATATCACCAGGTGAGTTTTCCATTTCCACAATAATTGATCTATAGTGTAATGAATCCTAAAAGGATATCCATTATAAAAAAACATATTCCTATTTTATTCCCTTAGATTTTAATACATTCATTGGATACGACATTTAGTTCCTCAATAATTATTCACCTAATATGTCATGTACTTTAGAGAGGTTGTGTGGCATAGCTAATTGATAAGAAACAAATAAATTTAACTATATACTTTTTGAAGTCCATATTCAATTAAGGATTAACTTCCCATTTTAATAGATTATATAATCCCTTCCATGGACATACTTTTAAGAATACATGATTCCCCACATGATTTTACAAGTATTTCCTTTGATTATATACATAGTTATTTATTCTATTTTGAGTTTCCTCACCCTAATTTTGTATATTCTGTACTATCAATTCTGTATCCTCAACATGCTCTGGGGATACTTGATTCCATTCACCAACTTCATCTCAACATATTGGTGTAAAAAGTATCATACCAAATATTATGTATACTATTCAATATGGATTCTTGAATGAAAACTATTATTGTATCATTATTCTACAATAGGTAGATACTGATCCAAAATAACTTGAAATTATAGATATTTGGATATAAAAATACATTATAATGTCTGAATTGTCCTATAATATTTCACATCATGTTTTCGGATGATATGTGGTTCTTAGATATATCTCAATATTTAGATCCTATTGAATACCCTTCTAGAACATAGATATCAACAGAGGGCCATAGTCAGATTAAAGTGATATAGGTGCAATGTAATGCTTTAAAAAATCATTATTATAGTTCCAAGTAAGGAAATCAAGAATTAGTGATTATCTTACTACTAAAAAAGTTTGGACATGCTATGGTGATCTATAATGACCCATATAACATCATTCCTCCTAGAATTATTCACGACTCTAGTGAAAAAAATTAATTGTAACATTGTTCCATTTCCATATTAGTATAGAAAGATGTCATATGAGTACCATAAAATAAAATATTTTATCCTTTACCTACTAGAAAACTATGAAACTAGACAAATATTTCACTATTTATTGCATCCTAACCTCCAACAAGAATTTTTGTTTAATTCCTATTCATCATTATGAAACCATGGTGTGTAGAGAAATTATAGCTACGTGATTCATCTAGTAGATTCCACTTAAACTTAGGTATAAATAGATCACATAAACTCTTTCAAAACCACAATACACTAGGTTTATATATGATGAATATCAATATCCTCTTACTCATAATTTCATTATGATTTTTAAATCATTATCATCCTACTAGGAATTCTCTATCTTTCCTAGTAAAGCTTCCAAATCAATTTATTAGAAAATGAATGATGTCATTCCACTACGGCCAATTCCCAAATTAAACTTTATTAATTCCCAAAATATACGATTATTATTCTTCCTCATCAAGATTAAAAATCTATTTTTTGTCCTACTAAATGAAACCACTAAATTCTATCTTCATTAGGTGGTTGTGTATCGGGAAATCATAGTCGTTGAGTAGTCCCAACCATCAATTATTCTTTATGTTGGGTTTTTAGAGAATATGCACTTAAATCTTTTGTAGTCTATATATATATCTCATGCTTCCTAATAAATAAAATTCCCCTACATAATTATTTAAAATATTACAATTATTGACTCCAGATCAAGTGTTTGATAATTCTTCTCACTGATTTTTGATTTCATTGACGCATAAGAATCAACTCTATCATTCTATATAAGGACCCAAACCAATCATTTCTCTGATGAATAACTATATATTACAAATCCAATCATTCCAATTAGTAACGTAAATATTGATATATTAAAAATTATTCTCTTTATCTCCTCAAAAAAACTTTCAATTCCGTTTTCAATGTGAATTCATCCCCTTTACTTGTTAATAGGGTTAATTGGTTGGCCAATTGGGGACATTTTTGACCAAACTATAGATATTAACCAACTAAACTAAAAAATATATATCTTGGTAATATCTGTTTGGTGTAGGATATTGATTGAATTATTTTTTCTATAATGGATCAAAATGTATTTCCACATTTGAGGTAATATTTCCATGAAAATTTAAATTTTTTAATTCAAAATTCAAACATACTTAATTTTATACATAACTAAACTTCTCTAAGAGTTTCATGAATAATCCTTAAAAAATTATGATACTTCTCATAGCATTAAATGTATTTAATTATATAGTAATTAAATAGAAAAAAAATCATCATGTTATTTCATGAATACTCTATTCATCATATCTATAAAACAAATAGGATGTACTAGTTTACCAGAATTTCATTACTATAAAATCACAATGATAATACCTTGTATGAAAATAAATCATTATTATATCATATTTCGTCACTCTTAACTAATGAAAACCAAAATAAAGATCAATATTTAAAAAATATTGAGATTACTGAAATTTATTAAATAAATCATCAATGCTTGGAAAAGGTTACTTATTTATTCTAGTAATGGAATTGGTCTCCCTGTAGTATATGATGAACCTCATATACCCTTCCTTTTTTCCACAGATAACATAGGTACTCCAAAAGGTGACACACTAGGAAATATAAAAATATTATCACATAAATACTAGACATTTTATTCCACTCTACTAATTTTAATTTTCTAATTATACAGGGATTCATTGAAATTAGTTTTTCATCAAGCATTACTTCTATAGAAAACTAAACTTTACTCTCATGTTTATGTACCAATAATTATTTCGGATATATTCTACCAAATTCATTTTCAATAGAAAAATTCTTTATCATTATTATTTATTTCTCAACCATATATAGTGTTTCCCCATACACCTTTCATATAATTTTTTTATGGTGAGCTACTAGCTGTGTATCCACAAAATATTAAGATAATGAATTCTCTCCCTTAAAAATAAAAGATTATCTATATAGTTAATAATTAAAAACCTCAACATTTGGTTACTAAGTTCTCACATGATACATTCAATGATTATATAATCAAATGACTATGTTAAATAAAAAAATATTTATGATTACCACGTATTTAAAAATGGAATTTTTTTACATATAAATAGAGAGAACCTGATATATTTTTATTGTAATATGATTCCCACTATGTGTCTTTATTGATGACCCTTTCTTTAGAGTGTTACGAGTAGATTAAACATTCTCATAAAATTATTAAGACATAAAATATTGTGTAGACCCAAAATAAACCAACACCTTTTCCAATATGGATTTTATGATCAAAGGATCTAATATCACATCATTTGGGACTCTAATTTTATCTATATTGATTGGAAAATATTTTAATTTCACCATTTTAATTTTCTATGGTAAATCCCTTGATTATTTGGGAATTCCTTCAAAATAGTGCCCCAAAATTCTATAGTTGAAGCATTGAACATTAGAATCTTATTTATCTCCCTCTGATTCCCAATCATAAAGATCATTATATCTACACTTATAGAATACCCACATTCCCTTAAATCTTATTCCAGGTAGTTTCTTTATTAAACATTTTCATGGTGTAAATTCCACCATTACCATATTCTTGTTTACCATATTTATTTATATAGATCACTCAACCACTATCCTCTTTTCATTATTTTGACAAAAATTATGTAGATATTTATTTCATTTTGTTCAAATAACATGACCCTATAAAATTATATACAACAAGTTATTTAGAAAATAATCCCAATGAAAATATTTCCTTTAGACCCTTAAATAAGTGAAAACTCTTACTTCATGAATTATGTAAAAAATTAAAAATATGGGTATATAACCTTATAATTCATCTTTGAATGTAGTAATGTTTTCTCAATTATTATTTTTTTGTTTATTAATTGACTTTCCATATGATATTTCTGACAATTAAGAACAATATTTTTAAATTAATACTCATTAAAATTATTCAATATTCTACTATATATATCATTCAAATACATTTTTTTATTGTTAACTAAAACCCATTAATTAAAATATCCTTTTAGACGATAAAACTCCATGATAAATTTAATCATTCCATTACTTCCCATCATATGAAATATCGTGTCTATGTAGATAACCCACTATTCTTCTACTAATAGATTAGTAGTCCCAAAGAATGATGGATTTTTACAAGTATTTATGTAGTCTAACATTATTCGTTCATGTTGGGTATGTATAGGTGTAAAATCTGATAACTTATTTTAGGTAATTCTCAACCCACCTTTTTTTTGTAATTCATTAGAAGGGGTAGTGTCAATTTCTTTTTTGAATAAATATAAATTTTTTGATGGATCTTGGATTGTGAATTCTTGGTACATGGTTTTCCCAAACAGGGTTCTCTTCTAGTGAAAACCATGAAAACCTACGTAGTCTCTATTTTCAATGTTGGAACACAGTTTCAAAAACCTTAAACCCACCTAGTAGAAACTATAAACCCCATTACATGGGTTCATAGTTTGGGTACACTGCTTGACAAACCGTGAAGCCCTGCCTAACTAATCATGCGTGAGAGTTTTAATATTTTGAAATTTAAAAAAACTCATGAACCTTATTTTTACCTCCTTCTCATCCCTAACTCCTCATATCACGATTTAAATGATTGAAAAGGCCCCCATAGATGCTTTTTGGATCATCCAT
The DNA here is from genome assembly GCA_963277665.1 of Viscum album. NCBI lineage: Eukaryota > Viridiplantae > Streptophyta > Magnoliopsida > Santalales > Viscaceae > Viscum > Viscum album. Next base: position 1,228,848,996 of record OY728133.1, on the reverse strand, counting down.
ACTCATTAAAAGGCCGATCAAAGCATGTTGGATGCCAATTGATTCCTCTCCGAAAGGAATTATTCACTGATTAATTATCCCCCACTATCTTCCAATCTTCTACTTAGGGTTTCTTAAATATTCCTATTGTTGATATATCTAAACTTCTTTGTTTGGGATATTTAATATAGTTTGGATTCTATTACCTCAATTTAAAACGTACTTCTTCTGGGATTTCTATTGAGTGTGCCTATGTGATCCCAATATTTTTGGAATGTGGTTACGTACATGTTTCTCCAATTAATTTAACAGTGAATTGTGTGATTCTTTGAGATTGTATTAAATTAAATTATGAAAATCATATTTGGTGTGTTTTAGGATTTGAAATATATATGGAAAGATAAATTGGCCAAAACACCCAATTCCTGGGTAGTTGGGTGTGATCTGAATTAGAAGGAATTGAAAAACTTATTTAGAAAAATTTATCTAAAAATGGTATTTTTGGAAAATGGATAAAACTATTTTGATAAGAACCTTGTATTTGTTTTATCCTGAAAAATACATGAATTGATGAAAATTTTGTTTTATTTTTATGGGAAATTTTCATATTGAAATTGTAATTTTGGAAATTGTATTTTAAATAGTTTTAAAATAATTTTTCCATTATTCATCCTTGGATGAGTGTAAAAAATACAACATAGTTATTCATTTAATTGGGATAAACATGATAAATTTAATTCTTTACAACATTAACAATAACATGTTTTATCATATCTTATCCTTAATAGGATTTATATTCTTCCTCTTTGACTAGTGTCTGAGGGAATGATATGAACATATTACCATGCTCAATAATATGGGTGTTTAAGGATACCATAACCTAGAACTATCATACCTCTTGGAAGATGATAATTTTTCCCATTTTTTATTACTTAGACAAGTATTCAATAGTTAATAAAATTAATTTTCATATGACTTTATAATTTATATAAACTATTTGTTAAAAAATGTACATCAATATATTTTTTTGAAATGTTTCAATCAATTGAAATGTAAATTATGATTTTTTTGAGTATTCTATTGTACATCCATTCATATTTTATTTAAAATTAAAATCATTTTATGATTAATTATTTAGGAATATTATTATGGAACACTTGGTGGGACCCTATTTGGATAATATATCACACAATGCCCTTTCCTTCAAAAATTTGTATATTTCCTTCTTCTTTGATTGAGCAAGGGGAAAGCACCACTTAGAGGTGGCAATTTTTGATGACTCATTTGTGTTTGGAGTGTTGGGTATATAGGGACTTGGGTTGTTTATCATCTAGTTTTATGTTATATTTTTTTATACATTGGGTTTGAATACCTGTTTTATTGACGTACTATTCTTCCCATGGAGTTTTGTTTTAACAGATACTTGTATCTGTTTCTTCAGTTATTCTTCAAGAAAAAATGTTCCCACCGATATTTTTTAGGATGTCAGGTTCTAGTCTCCAACTAGTGTGGATCAGTAACTCCTCAAAGGAAATTTCATGATCAGATTAGGTATTAGGATACCATGGTATTTTGGCTCGTTCAGGATAAATTTGTATCAATGGATCATGTTAAACATAATTCCTTTATGTTAGTATATAGTTGTGTAATCTTGTCTGGACATAGTTGTTGACAAGGGAGTTCGTAGCCAGCTCTTACCACAATGAGACATAAACCACCATGAGTTGTTTGGGAAAGATATATTGGTGATTAGTTCTATTATTTTCCCTATTTTTGATTTGGGTATTTGAATTCTAAATCTTATTTATCTATTTGAGGGTATTAATTTCCCTCATAGTACATATTTAAGTATTGATCTTTTTAATGTTCCGACATCTTAAATGATATCTGTAGATTTTATGTCACACCAAGGCTTAGATAATACATGTGAATTAGATCCAATATAATCTTCTAATAAAACACATCAGTAAAATTCTTCCATGGACCTAAATTTCTTGAGGTTATTGTGTTTGTTGTCCAAACTCTAGTTTGTGCAACTGCACCCATTATTGATTAGGCTCCAGTTGTGGAAACTCAGGGGTATAAATTCAGAATTCATGCTCAATAATTCCTTCACCATAATCCATTAGCATACCATGTTTAAAACAATCCTTAAGATGGTAAGTATTAATTAAATAGGGTTAAAAATTTATTTCACTTCTTGGAAACCCCTAAATCTATAATAGTGAAATGGGCCACATTCAATCTATATTGACTGAGAAGATGATGGTGGGATCTAATTTTGATGGGGAAAGAAGCATGAGTGATTATAGTGGAAGCACATTAAAGATATTTTTACTGACTAGTTCTATCCTGGGTATATGGTTTTGGCCATATATATAGTGTTTGAAAATATTGAGTAGGATAATAGGATCGTGATAGAATATAAAAAACACATTTTTGAGATTTTATATATTTCAATTTGGATTTTATCAAATGATAAGATTACTAATCGATGGTTCTAGGTAGAGATTTTCTCTGATATTCATTATTATGTTTTATTACTAAATCTCCCTTAATATGATGATGTGTTAGATAAAGCCTTGATGGTTGAGATAGACCTAGCTTATATTTATAGGGTGATGGGAGTTTCAATTTATCTCAATGGAAACTATATTATTTCCTTAAAGTAAATAGTATGTGTGATCTGTCTCATGGTGGTTATTGATATTAGGGTTATTGTAGCCCTCCGGTAGTTACAGGTAGAGGCCCTTTTATTAGCTACCAGTGTGGATATCCAAGTAATTATAATATTGTTTTCACTGAGGTACCCAAGATTTATAAATTTTTTGGATATACAGGTCACGTGAAAAAATAATTTAATTTAATTATAATCCATGTGGTAGCATGGGATTATTAGCGCAAAACAGTTATACGGTACAATCAGTTGATTCAAGGATTAAGGGGATCTTGTCATAAGAATTTAGAACAATTGTATTCTCACAATAGAACTATCTCAAATGAAAATAGATACATGTCCAATGAATGTGATAGGTATCATCACTATAGATTCTCCATTAATGACATAATTATTTGAGACTAGTTCATCTCATTCATTCATTACAACTCCCTGAATGTCCCGAAGTCCTTCTTTTATATTTTATTATAGATAATCCCCCTTTTAAGGGATGAAGGGGAACCCATACATGACCCGTGGACCGAAGGCACAAGGACCGTCATGACTTTCAATACATGACCCGAAGGCCCAGAGGCATACCATGCCCATTACATGACCCGTAGGACAAGAGGCATACCATTACCATTACATTACAACTCGTATTGTGAATCATCTTAATCTATCTATAGATATTTTATCTTAATTGGTGGGTATTACTGCACCCCTCAGAATGAAGATAGAATTGGGTCTTAATTTTCATGCTTGTGTTTTCCCTTTATCATAGATTGATCATGCTTGGGATTTCAATTTTTTAGATATGAAAACAATTTTTTTTTTCAGATTTAGGATCTTTTGGCACATTTCTAATAAATATTGAATTGAGTACTATCTTTTTTTGGTCTCCTTTACTACAACCAATCGAGTGTGTTGTGTCTTTGATCGAGAATGTGACCTGAGGTCGAGTATAACATTCTCTTTCGATCCATTGTTTTCAATGAAATATCAGTGTTTTCGTTTCAAATGGAGAGATAATCTTTGAATACTGATCTCCCTCTAGTTTTCATTGTGTACCCTAATATTTTTCTATTTCATTTATTTTTTTCCATTGGTAAGGGAGTTATGTATTTTTATTTATTTAGCGTTGGGTACCTAGCCAATAAGTATTCATTCTTACAACATGGAACTAGTTGAAAATAAATATATGATGATTTGATTGATTGATTTGTTAGTGAAAATCATTATACTCTCATGTGTGTCCTCATGGGCGGTGCATATTCTCTATACTATGAATGCCAATGGGTCACTTCTCCTTTTTGTGGATTATCGAGAACTCAACTGAGTTAAGATAAAGAAAAAGAATCTATGTCCACATATTGATGACATGTTTGTTCAATTAAAAGTGGTGAATTTGTTTTCAAATATTGATATTCGATCTGGTTATAATATGTTGAGAATAATATAATTTGACATTCAGAAAACTTCCATCTGGAATAGGTATAACTTTTAAGAGTAAATTTTTATTCTATTTGGTCAATCAAATGCACTTTTAGTATTACTGTATTTAATGAACATGATCTTCATAAATTATCTTGATACCCTAGTGGTAGTATTTTTGGAAGACATCACTATTTACTCTATATCTTTGTAGGATCATGTGAATCATATGAGTGAAGTTCTAGATTTGATGAGGAATCCCTGACATTATGAGAAGCTCTCAAAATGTGATTTATGGATCCGGTAAATGAAGGTATCGGGACATGTGGTGTTGGTAAATTTTATCTTAGTTGATCCTGAGAGGTTGAAATTAGTTATGATATGAGAGAAACGTTGAAATATTAATGAGATTTATATAATCATTTATTTGTAAAGGTATTATCATCGGTTCGTAAAATATTCCTCCAATTCAGGTTCTTTGATCACTACACTAACTCAAAAGGGAGTTATGTTTTCTTTGTTGAAGAAATTTTAGAGTTATTTTCTTTAGATGAAATGTGTTTTTACTACTACCCAAGTGTTGAATCTTCCAAATGTCAAGTTGAGTTATCTGTTACTCTATGATATATCAGGTTTGGGTCTATAATGTATACTTATGTTAGATGATCACGTCATTGCTTATGGATCTCATTAGTTTAGTCCACATGAGAATAATTATATGACCCATTACCTTGAACTCACATATATTAAGCACGAACAAAATATTTGGCATCAATACCTTTTTAGAGAATTTTTTAATGTGTATTCCGACCATAAAATCCTGAATTATATCTTCTATCAAAAATATTTGAATCTATGCCAGTGGTGTTGGGTGAAATACCTACATTATTTTGATTTTAATATTTCCTATACCCAGGGGATAGTGAATTCAATTGTAGATTCCTTGAGAAAGAAAATTCCAAACCAAACCATTAATGAATCCTCAGTATAGTTGAACTGGATGGATCCCATTGGATAGTTGCATATAGAAGTCCGGAAATCACTTGATGAGGTTATTTGGGACAATGTTCAATTAACATCCTCGCTTCCCGAGAGGATTGTTTGTGAAAAATAGAATGATGACGATATCTATAGAAATAGAGACTCCCTTTATGGTGGGGAGATCATTGCGGAGTGGTCAATCCCTGTAGTAGGTATTCTAGGTTTTCAAAATTGTTTTGTTATACCATTAGTAGTGAGAAAATATGTGGTGGGGGATTTATATAAGTCATAGAGGGATGTGTAAATAGGAACCACATATCGGTTCTATGATATGATGTATACATTCTTATATCTAGTTTTTAGATGGGTAATTTCTTATTTTTCCCTTCATTATTATACATTTTGATAATTATAAGATGACAAGCTGAGACCTTTGGGTTTTCTTTATTGACATCTTGTGCCAAATTGGATGTGGGATGAAATCAATATGGGATTTATGGTGGTTTTCCCACATAACACAATAATAAATAATGAAAGGTGGGTTGTGATTGATTGGATAACCAAATCATCTCACATTATACACACACATGATACAACCAAAGGTGATGAGTTCAGAAATCTATATGTGAATGTTGTTTTTAATTTTCATGGAGTTACATCTGTTATCATATCTAATAGAGATCATTTTTTAACTTCCAAAATTTGGATATCATTAGGATGCACTAGGGTATTTAGATTTTTTTAGTATGGTATATCATTCACGGTTGGATGGAATGACTAAAAAGGATATACAGATTCTTTAGCATATGCTTTGTGCTTCAATTCCTGACTATATATGGGATTGGGATAACAGTTAAGGTTAGTTGATTATTCTTATAATAATATTTAACAGTCCATGACCAAGATATATCATTTTGAGGACATGAATGTTTTTCTGTGTAAATATATACTATGTGGGTCAGATATCTGTTAAAGTAATTTTATTGGACCGAGTTTGGGTCAAGAGATGATGGGAAATAATTTTTTGATTTCTCACAAAATATTGATGGCATAGAGTCAATATAAATCCTATTTTGATATTCCCCATAGATGATTGAAATGTTGATCTAGTGATCAGGTGTTCTTGAATTTCTCACCTCTTTAAGGTCATCGATTGTTTGGGAGGAAATGGAATCTTGTTCCTCTTTATGTGGGACCTTTTAAAGTTATTGAGTATGTGGCGAAAGCGTATTATTGATTATAAAATCCCCCATGACTAGTGTTGATACATAACATGTTCTATTTATTTCAAATATAAAAGTACATTTTTGATCCATCTCACATTCTAAGATGGAGTGATCTCAATGTTGAGCCTAATTTATCCTTGATTTAGCATCCAGTCAGTTTAGTTGTTTCTAAAACTAAGATACTTCATGAGTATAAGATACATTTGGTTTGAGTTCCATATAATAGGGTTTTTAAATTTCATATGACTTTAGAGAGAGAGAGTAATTTATGAGAGAGGAGTGACTTCATATTTTTTCCAAGAAATGCCTTTATATGGTTTCTAGGGAAAGATAGTTTCTAGGATTGGGAGGTTATAACAACTTGTTACTATTTTTATTTCCTCCTTCAAAAACATTTTTTTTTCATTCTATAGTTTGGGTTGTTTTGGAGTTTTAGGGATGAAATTTGAATATTTTTGAAGGCTCTTGGTCTATGCATGGTTGGAGCATCGTTTTCCTGAATCGTGCTCCTTGTTAGTGAAATCTTTGCAAACTAATGTACTAATGCTGTGCATGATAAACACATAGTTTGGAAAAAACATATAACCACATAGTTTAATATATGTAAAATTTTAGGGATCACATTTTTACAAATCGTGTGGCCCTACTAAACTAACCGAGCTTGCTGGTGTTCATTATTCCAAATAATGTTGATATAAATCATCAATGCTACTTTTCTTACTGATCAACTGTAACTCCCCATATCATGATTTCCAATGTTGAAAAGACTCTCAAGGACCCTTTTTTATTCCACAGAACCATTTTTATGGTGGATTGAGGATCATCATACCTCATTCAAATCCTCTCTAGATAGCATTCTTCTACAATTCTGTATCTCCCTATCTCTTACTATCTCTTCCTTAGGGTTTGTTAGATCTTTATTTTTGGAGGGCTCTAAACTCATTTATTTGGGATCTTAAATCTTTGTTTGATTAGTATATATATATATATATATTCGTCATTTTTCATTGGATATTTCAATTGTGGTTGTTTACATGATCCTAGTAGGTGGTTCTGTATAGGTTTGTTGAATTAACATAACCTAGAATTTATTAAATATATTATATTGAATTAAATTAAATTTTAAAAATCAAATTTGATGTGGATCTGGATTTGAAATTTATTTTTCCCATGAAATTAGGAAAACCCCCAAATAAATTAAATTTCTTAGTGATATGGATTTGATGGAATTTTGATATTGGATTAATTTTTTTTTCTGAAATTGGAATTTTGATGAAATTTTCTTAAACTATTTTGATAAAATATTATATATTTTTATCCTTAAAAAAACATGAATTGTTTAAAACCCTATTTTTGGGTTTTTAAAGGGAAATTGTAATATTGAATTCTGAAATGGGTAAATTTAATTTTAATAATTCTTAATATTATTTACCCATTATTGACTGTTGTTTGAGTACATGGAGCCTTAGCTAGATAGTGAATTCTTTCAGATAAACATGCGTTGTTTTATGGTTTAAAACAATACAAATCATAGTGAATTAGCTATTATACTCGATGATTTTTAATTAGATCTCATTGAATACTCTATATGGGACATGTGTACATAGATTATCATGATCACCAATATGAGTGTGTGAGGATCCCTTAACCTGAAACTATCATCCCTCTTGGAAGATGACCATGTTTTTAATTTTTTAATACATTCATTGATATTTCATTTTTTAAAAGAAATAATTATAGATTTATTTTGAATTTATATAAACTATTATATATATATATATATTATTAATCAATTTTTTTCAAATGTTTCCATCAATTTTAATGTAGGGTATCAATTTTTTTAAATATACTCTTGTACTACCTTACCTATATAATTTAAAATTGAAATCATTATCTGGTTAATTATTTTGGAATATTATTATAGAGAAAATGGTGACACACTACTGGCCTTTTATCTCACTCCCTAGATTATATTTTATGCATTTTTAGATTTCCTTCTATCAGGTTCATTCAAGGGAAAATCACCACTTTGAGGTGGTAATTTTTGCTGATTCCTTTGAGCATGATTTTTGTGTCAATTAGGACGTCATTTGTTCATCTTATTGTTTTATGGGAACATTTTTGTTGTACATTGGGATTGTATACCTATTGATCTCATGGTACTACTCTCTATTTGGAGTTTTCTTTTTAGAAAATTAAATTGTATCTGTTTGTACCATTTTTCTTTTAAGAAAATCATTCCCACCATTATAATGTTTGGTGAGAGGTTCTAGTTTCCCACCCATAGGGGTCCGAAAATACCATCAGACGGTGTCAGGATCGGGTCAGGTATTAGGTACCAGGGAATCCTATCTAGTTCTTGAAAGTAGGTTTCTCAATGTGGGTAATGATATTGGTCATAACTTAAGTTATATGCCCTAATATACTTATAATTTTTTCATCATCTACAATAATCTATTTTACATCATTAACATTATTAGGAGGAATATCACTTTATATGTAATGGGTGTTGATATAGTTTTCATTTATTCATCATAGATCCATTTTAAATGAAACAACCTAAAGTTTTTGTATAAAATTGTATTCCTGAAAATGTGTGTTTTATTATTTTGTACACACAAAAAACTTTATTTCTTTAAATAATGATGTGATTATAATTTAAATATAACAAATTCAGTTCAACCATTAGATAAATTTTTTTCAATTATGAATGTTGGATAATATGACCATTGGAAACAATATACTAAATAATAATATTAATGTTATAATTAGAAATGATAATGGTTAATTTAAACATAGAGAAGATTCAATGGCATCACCAAGTAGATTCTTTCCTTACAAAGCGCTTTTTTCAGAACATGGGAGGGAGGTAGTATCTTTTTGATTCATTCTTAACCAATCCCTATATGAATCTCAACATGTTTAACATGCATAAAATCACCTATATGACAAGTTGAAGTTAGTGGAGATTACCATTTGACTAATATTATCTAGGCCTCCCCAAGAATCTTTGACAATATCACACTTAATGCATATGTTGTATATGGCTGTTACAAAGGGGGTTTTTAGAACATTGTTACTTATTGTTTAATACCCTTGCATAAAATTTTTTCCCCCATCACTTCCATTTTGATTTTGGTTTTTCTTTAAAACACGACGAATGTGATAAATTGACTTTTCAGAAGAAAAAAAAACATTACTTCACAAAAATTGATTAATAACTATAATAGAATAAGTTGTTATTAATAACTATTATTTTAATTAATTAATATAATAAAAACACTATTATTCAAATTTAAATGATAAAATAATTTTACTTTTTCAAGTGTTAGAAATTTCACTATTCATTATCTCTCTACAATTATTTTTAATTAAAAAAGTTTATTTAAATCTAATAAATAAATTAATAATAATATGAGAAAAATTATGATATAATAATCATCATTTTTAAAATCATCTCATCAAAATTATGTTTGGGTGAATTTATGAGAACTTCATAAAATATTATTGTTTTTTAGTGAACAGTAAAAATATAGTTTTATGTTTTTGGTATGTTTTATGACATCGAAATGATCTAAGAATTTATATAAAATGATTGTATACACTGCTTGATTAAAATATGATACTAAGTGTCCTGAGTGGCCAATACCATGCACAAATTATTTGGGAAATTCCATTTTTTTGGAAAATACCACTACTGAGGTGTCTATATAAATTAATAAAATACTTCATTTCTTTTTCTATATTTACCCACCCATTTATTCATTTTGGTTCATTCAAAAATAATCCTACATGATAATAGGATATTTTTACCTTCTAAAGAGTCCTCCCATGGTGACCATAATCCTTCAACGTTTTGATCTTCGAGTAATTGCGATTACACTTCAAGGTAAGGGAAACCTAAACTTTTGTTTTCATTTAATGTTCTCTTTTTAGGTGCTATGACTTTCAAGATTAAAAACGATGTTCTTATATACATTTAATTCAATAAAATTAATATATTAAGAATATTTTTTAGAGTTGGAGACCATTTTCCTTTCTATTTTAAATGTTTTCTGTAACTAATTTTTATACCTATTATGCAGTGGATTTTACTTCTCAAAATTTACCAATTATTCAGAAGAAAATATTATATTTTCTTTTATAAATACCAAATCTTCTTATTCTCTAGGGGTTTTCACATAAAGTTCTATAATGTTATATTTTATTTTGGTATTATAATACATGAATCCCTCCATCCTTTTCCGTGGGATTAAAATGACAAAAGGATATTGTTCTTAAGCACAGTCTAAAATACAATGATTTTGATATAAAACTTGTTTCTTTTATTATCCTATGGTCATTTATAAATTCGTTATTATGATATGTATAGCTAAAATTATAATATATAATAATTTTTCACCCTTATAGTGCTATAATTCATTGGGAAAATAATTTAGTCTCTATGTATGACATGCTTTATGATACCTAGGTGAATAACCGTGATAATCTTTATGACACCTCGGTGTAAAACCTTGAGGATATTCTTATGAATGTCTACAGTAAATGTTGTGGCCACATTTAAATGTTATAATTAATGTCTTTATTATTATTATATTTCTCTATCTCATGCCTTTATGAACCTCCTCCTCTCCTAACTACAAAATTGGCCTTTAACTACGCTGTATTTATCAACGCTGGAAAAAAACACTAAATAATGAAATATTTATCTGTTCTAAAGAAAGAACTGATAAATTTAACCTTTTTTTAGTGATTTTTTCACTAATCAAGGTAACCTTTATCAACACAACATTTTTTGCGTAGATAACGGGTATCATTTATCTGTAATTTCTTTTTATCACTGATAAAGGTAATATTTTTCATAAATTTATTTTTAGAGATATTTAAAGGTACCCCTTATTGACACTTTATTTTTAGCATTTATTAAGGCTTGAATAAATTAAATTAAATTATTAAATAAATTGAAAATAATTTTTTTAAAAATTTTTTTCAAAATTTATCAATAAAATAGTTATTGATTAAAATGAATAAAATGAATATATTGATTATAAATTATTGAATATTGAACATTTAATTAATTATATAATTATGATAATTAATGTTATTAAATTTTATATATTAAACACATAGATATATAATAATTTATATAAATATAATTTATAAAAAAAAATTTAGGCTCTTTACAATAAATAGTCAAATATTTATTTAAAACATGTTTATAATTAAAAATTAATATGAATTAAAAATATTGACTAATTGCATAACCCTCGATAGATAATTAAATGTTGTTTTATTTTTCAATTTAACATAGATCAAATCTGTGTTATATTAATTGCACATATAATTAATTAATGCATTTTTATATAAAATACGCACACATAAAACTTATCTATTTTTTCAATATTTTTATAGTGTGATTATTCTTAATTTATTCAATTTGACTCATTTTTAAAATATATGAATGCACCTAAAATAGGATAATCATTAATAATGTTAAAAATATATTTGTATAAAAATATTTATAAATGTACATTTACTATATTTATATTATTATATATTTATAATTATAAAAAAATTAAAAGTATTTATAAAATTTTAAATAAATAATTATATATATTTAATTAATTATTATTTCTATAATAAATTTACATAAATAATGAATATATTTACAATATTTATATTTATATATAATAATTAAATATATATTTATATATATATGAATAATTATATAAATATATATAATGATATAAATATTACTTTTAAAAAAAATTAAAGTTCAAATAAATAATTATACTATTATAATAAATATATTTAAAAATGAATAAATTTTATATTTTTATATTTTTATATTTTTATTATGTATATATAAATATTTAAATTTTTTATTTATAATTACAAATATAAATCCTTTAACATTACTAAATTTATAACCTTTTATAAATAAAACTTAATCTGTGCTAATCAATGTGTCGAAAAATGGAAACATTATTAACACTATAAGTTTATCAGTGATAAATATTGGTATTATCATCACTTTTTTAGTGCTGATAAAGATCTTCCTTTTTAAGTGATTTTTTATAAGCAGTGATAAAAGTGACCTAATATAATTAAAAACTGAAACCATTTGTGAAACTATCATCATATCAGAAGCTCTCTGTGGAATCCACCAGCTGTTAGTACTCCCCTTTGGTGAGTTGAAGATGAAATCACACCACTCGACTACCTCTAGTTTCTCAAACATATAATCTGAAATTTGGTGTTTAATTGCAGTTTGTGTTTCCGAAGAGGGTCTCAGATTTTCTTAAACAAAGAGAGGTATTCCTTTTTATTTTCTTTGTGTATTTGTAATTTCATTTTTGATTTCTTCTTCAACAATGTCTTTATTTGTGGGTTGTTGAATGTAAACTAGTAAGGAAATCCTTTTTATTTTCCCAATTTCTAATTTATATTAAACTCTTGATCGCTCATGGATATTTTATTATTTTTGGACCGCATGGTAAAACATGGAGTCACATGGATTTTAGTTGGTTGTTTTAATTATTTTTTCATTTCCCAAATTGATCGCCCAAAGCTATCATACATATTTTTTATTTTTTTATTTTATCAATGTATTTCATACATGTGAAATTTTATTTATTGAAACTAGGGATTTTGTGTGGGAGGGACTTGAATGTATGTTTAGGGATTTATTTTATGTTATATAGATTCATATCATCTTTTTTATACTTATTTTTGTTGGTGTTATAATCCAATGTATAGATCCATGAGAGATGTTTTTATTTTAATTTTCATAATAATAGTTTTATTTATTTTTTGGGCCAAATCATTCCCATTAGGTTTCTCCATGTCCTGGTGCTTATTTCCAGCATGAGGGGGATTGAGAATGTACCTAGTACACTATCATGATATATATTAACATTACACCAACAAAAGTTTCAAATTTTATTAAATTTTAAATGGGTTTCATCATGGGTTTTCAATATTACTTTTGAAATATACAAAACACTTCCCTCACCTACATAGATTGGGAAATAAATATCCCATTAATTCCATAGGTATCCTATAAATGACGAAAAATTGAAACTCAATCATCAATAATATTTAATCATTGGTCATTGTAAATATAGAAAATTATTATCATCATTCATATATTGAACCTCTTTATGTTATGTCATCTACGGGGATAAACTCATTCAATATCTCCATAAATATTTGTTTCTAATGATTATGATCTATTATTCATTTTTTAAATTAATAATTCTATAATAATTCATCTATCCTTCAATACCATGCTCTTAGTTCATTATTAAATTCATACAACACCTTTTTCAAATTAAAAAAAATTATTATTATCTTAATTAATCAGAAAACTATTTGTTTATTGGATGTAATTCCCATTCATGTAATCCATTAGTAAATCCTTATTTTACATACAATTGGAGTACCTTGAATTTACTTGGGAAGGGTCGTTGTGGTGATATTACATCCCAATAGTCATAATATGTTTTCAAATATTGATATACCATTAATTTTAAATGTTATAATTCCTTGGTTTTCTACTTTAATTATTCCAATACATTTTTATAACTTCTTATTGATGGAATGAGAGTTTATTGTTCTTTTTTATCATATTTGAGTTTCTTATTACACAATAATTGCCTATATTTTAGTTTAATTTTTTATAGTACTTAAGAAAAATTTAATGTGAATTTATTATTCTCTTAAATTAAATTTCATGTTTTCATTAACATGCTGAAATTCATTGAAACAATCAAATGTTGAGTTTCCCTTAATAGAATTGTCTATAACATTTACTTTTGATAATGAATATCTTATGTGTATTTATTTATATGTTGTTTGAAATAAATCTATTATGAACATAATATGATGGATATAAATCAAAAATGGATTCACGATAATCATTTGACAAATTAATATTAATATGTAGTTATAGATTTTATCATGTTTGTAAGAGAAAATATAGACAAACCTTCTAAAATCCCTAGTCTGTGTTTACTTTATTATTATTCAAGAGAATTTAGTTAGGAAGATTTGGTATAATATTAATATTTATTAGGCTCCATTAATCAATGAGGCAAAAAAGGGGTGGTTGTGCATCACTTAGAATGATAACAATAAAACTGAAGAATCACTATGCACTTCACTACCTTTAGTTAACTATCGCTTACCATATAACTATACATAAACATCAATTTGGAAACCATATTATTCTATAATCTCACATAGAGATAGAAAATAATAATAATTGGATTTATGAATGTATAGTGAAAATTTTATATAATAAGATAATTAAATGGGTAATGGTATCGTGGAAAACACATATGATTTAATAATGAACTTGAGAATTAGAAAATTTTGTAAACGAAAAATATTCCCACTTTTTTAAATAATGAATAAAATTGAGAGGAAGAGATGTAAAAGTGATTGTTGAATGGGTATGTGACAGAGATGGTGGTGAGAATTTGTGGGATGAGTGCATCATGGGGACGTATATCAAGATGTTCTGGTCAGATGTTATGTTAAGAAGTTATTAACCAACAGTAGTGAAGTGCACATAATATGCATAAATTTGTCATTAACATTTTGAGTGATTCACAATAAATCATTGTTTTTGACCCATTGATCAATGGAGAAAAATAGAAATCAATATCATTAAGTATACCATGGTTTCCTAACATCTACATTGTCTTCTAAATTATAATGAAGTTCATGTAGAATCATTTTTTTTTTGTAATTATCATATATCTGGACCAAAGAAACACATTGGAAATACTAAAAGTTAACATTTCGATATAGGTTCCCTATTTTATAAAGAAATTATATAATGAAACATTGATTTAATTTTTATTATTCCTTATATACTTCATTTATTTTAGATGATTTTTTTCAATGTGTCATGCCTTGTAAGAATAATATAGATGTCATCTCTGTTAAATCACAGAGGTAATCTTGATGTTTTTTCAGTAAAATAAGTGTCCATAAATTTAATGTATTGATTAGTATTTATTATTGATTTATTTATTTATAGTATTACTCATATAATAATTGTTTTCTTATACATATGGATTGTTTTATTTTATTTGGGGTGATATTTCCATCTTTCAAGACTTTCTGCACGAAAACAATAACAGACTTCTTCTCCCTTAAAACCATTTCACCCCTGTAATGTTGCATTTACCAGTTTATTTCAGGTTCACTCCACTTCATTTTCTAGAAGACCGATGATGCTACATCTGCTCAATTATAGAGTTAACCTTGATGTTTTTACTTTAAAATCATTGTTTGTAGATTTAATTTATTGTTTTAAATTTATGTTTAATTTATTTATTTTTAATATTACTCACATAAGAATTGTTTTCTTATATGAGGGGGTTATTTTGGTATTGTTGGGGTGCTCTATTTAACTTTCATGCTTTATTTCCTTCAAAACAGTTTCACCCCTACAGTGTTGTATTTAACACATTCTTTCATGTTCTCTCCACTGCCTTTCCAGAAAAGCAACACCGCTGCCTCAACTCAATTAGAGGTAATATTGATGTTTTCACCATAAATTAATTTTTTATAGAAATAATATATTGGTTAATATTTATTTACTTATTTATTTATAGTAATACACACTTAATAAATTTTTTCTTATATAGGTGGATACTTTTATTCTATTTGGGTTGCTATATCGAACTTTTATCCCTTTCTTCATCAAAATATCCTTTGACTTTTTCTCCCTCAATACCTTTCACCCATGTCATGTTGACATTTTTCACTTTTCTTTATGTTCCTCTACTACTCAATCACATGTGTAATCATGATATTTTGAAAGAAAAATCATTTCATTATAATTAATATATTATTTCATATTTATGTTTAATTTATTTTTTTATTTTCACTCATACTAATTGTTTTATTATACATGTGGATTATTATTTTTTGAGTTGATGTGGTTTGTTTAAAGATAATCATGTTGTGTTAAAAGTTTTAAAAAGAAAGTCAATGGAAATCTTGGTAACAATATCAGTTATGATTTTTTTGAGACTTTGGGATGTGAAAGAATTATCCTCACCTCGATAAGACACAAAATTGGACCGATATGGATCCAATTACATCTTTCTGTTTTAAATTGATATTAATTTTAGTAAAAAATATTTATATAACTCAATGTGTATGTTATCTGTTTAAAATCGAAATTAACTTTAAAAAGACTCACTCACTAAAAACACAGTAACACCTTTTGGGTTTTCTTTTTAATTTATGGAAAAGATTAGTAAATAATTTTTGATGCATATGAATCATTATCACATCAAACTGATTCACAATGTGATCCATATAAGGCAAAGTGCATTTTTCATGTTTATAAATCCATTTTGGTAAAAAAGAATAGTTATTTAATAAAAACTGATTAAACACATTCATGTTATTTTTATACATTATGAAAATAATACATAAGTGTATTTGGAATGTTTAATAATAATATGCACCTCAATATGATGCACATTGTGACCAGTTTGACTCTATGTTCTTATTTGTCTAAAATTGAAATCTATTTTAGTAAGATAACTAACTGCAGAACTCAAAACCAAAACAATGTTTTCATATTGTTTCAAAACATTAGTACAAAGATCCATAACTAATTTGAGATGTGTAGGAATCATATGCATCTCAATATGACACACGTTGTGACCCATATGACTCTATGAGGGTTTTTTATTTAAAATTGACATCATTTTTTGTAAAAATTACAACTAACCTACTCAATAGAGAGAAAACGTTTTCAAATTGATTTAATACTATAAGATAGTGTCCATATGATATTTTTTATGTATATTAAATAGATGAAGCTAAATCGAATACACAATGTGATCAGTGTGAGTCAAAGTGTATGTTTCAATTTTAGAATGACATTTTAGTAAAAAATAAAATGACATACTCAAAATTGAGAAAACACATTCAAAATTATGTTTTGATAATTTAGGAGAATGATATATATGTCATTTTTGATGTGTAGGAAACATCCTGAACTCAATCAGATGCATGGTGTGACTGATTGGACTCAAAGTGCCCCTTTTTTAAAAATGTTCACCAAATTTAGTAAAATGGACAATTTTCCTACTCAAAACTGAGAAAACACTTTATGATTGTTTTGATATATTATGGTAATTATCCATAAGTTATTTTTGATGTGTAGGAATCAGGTGCACTTTAACCTAGGAAATGATTTTCCCGGTTTCACTCAATGTTCATGTTATCAGTTTAAAATCCAAATTCTAATTCCAAAAGTGACACTCACAGAAAACTATTCAAACACATTCTTATTTTTATAATAATTTTGTAGAATGATATATAATCCATTTAAGATGTGTATGAGTCCTTTTCACATACAAATGATACATTATTGGATCAAAATGAGTCAAAATTAAGGGTTTCTAGTTTAAAATAAGATTTTAGTAAAAAAAATACAACTAACTCACTCAAAACTCAGTAAACACATTCAGATTGTTTGGATACATTAGGAAAATGATCAGAATGTCATTTAAGCCATGTTGGAATCATCTTCACCTCCATCTGATGCATGATATGACTGGTATGACTCTAAGTGTGCCATTTTCTTTAAATTTGACTTCAATTTTAGTAAAATATACATTTTTTGTAAATTTATTATTGTATGTTATTACTAACATAAGAGTCATTTTCTTATATAGGTGGATTATTCTTCTTGACCGGGGCTGATTTTGTTGAAATATCATGAGTCATGTTAGGATTAAAAGATAATGTTACATTGATGTTTTGAATATATATAATAATTTATATTTGTTTAATTTTATGAACCATTGATAGAAATGTCTATAATATATTGATTTTTCTTTTTTTGTGTTATAAATTTCATCTCATTTATATCATGTGTTGGGATGTGTTTTTGTTTATATCTGGTTTTTTATTTGTGATAGGATGTGCTTTTGAAACACCCTGGTATGGTGATGTAGTGCACTATTATGGCCCACTGTAGTGTGGCCCCTTATCAGCACTTTTAAAATCACTAATAAATCCAAAATTTATAAACACTTTTAATAGTTTTGATAAAGGTTTTCGTTATCAGTACTCATATATGTGCTGATAAAGTTCTATTTTATCAGTTCTTTTTTAGCACTGATAAAACTCCCCTTTATAAGTTCTCTTTAATTGATGATAAGATACTTGTGATTTTAACCTCACTCATGTATTCATTTATTTTCTATCACTAATAATGGTTTTTTCTAAAACTATAAATGGATGGTTTTGTAGTAATGTATTTATATTGATAGTCCCCAATATCACAAGTAAATTGTTTCCCATGTTTACCATTAATGGTCCTTCTTCTCACCCATTACATTGATGTATTCCCCCATGTTATCTGTTGAAGTAATTGAACTTATGATGGATGTATTAGGAATAGATTTAGTTGTATTGGTAGAATTTATTTTCATATTTTATTGCATAATGAACCTTATTTCAAAGACACTAAACTTTAAAAGACCCCCTATTTGTAAAATTTAATGAAATGTTATATAATAAAATTTTGGGATGCTATAGTTGGTATTAATGGATAGTTTATTTATTTTTGTAAATTAGGATTTTAAAACATTTAGAATAAAATTAGGGACACATTAAAATATAGAAAAAGTCCTCTTATTTTTGTGAAATATTATGTAAGTTGTTTTCAAGATAATAAATCCCTATCTTCATAAAAAAAGTTGATGTGGCTCTAGCATGGATGTATCTAAGGGTAAAACCTGAAATAAAAACTACTATGATCTAGACTCGAATGGTATCATTTGGATGACAATGGGACATACTGCACTCCTAGTTTGACATGTGTATGTGATATTCTGGGTTAATAAAAATCTTTTTATAAACAATTATGAAGGATTTATAGGAAATGTAATTTTTTATAATCAATAACATATTTAAAAATTATGTTATATAACAATTAATTATATTATAATTATTAAATTATTAAATGGAACATGTTTATTACTACTTTTTTCTTTGCAGATAAAATGGTGGGAAATTGGAGAAATTGCATAAATGGTGAGCACAATTGACCAGGTGCTTACGACCTTCTAATGGATGAAAAAATGAAATCATTAATGAGAATGATGAGTCAACTAGTTCGAGTTATGAGAAATTACATTATCCATCCTGAGATACTATATTCACCTTAAAGGGAACAAATATCAATTGAGTTCATTATGCATCAATGACCACCATCTTATAATGGATCTATCAACCCATTGTTTTCAGAATAGAGGATAAGCTCTATCAAAAATATCTTTTATATAATCTATTCTTCAGAAAAAGAGAATGTTACCCGGTAAGTTCACCGCATAGAGTGATAAGCTGATAAGTGGTGAGAGATGATAAATAAATACAATGTCAAGAAGGTAGATTGATGTTATGGAGTGGGATGAGTTCAGGGAAACCTTTTTTCGAAAGATATTTCCCTCATTCGATGCTAACTAAAATTGAGAAGTAATTCATAGCATTGATGCATAAGAAGAATAAATATGTGGGATTCTATGAGATGATATTCACAATAATTTCTCACTAAACCAATATATTTTACATGGATCCTAATGGAAAGGTTGATAGATAATTATTTGAGTAAAACCCCATCTATGGAAAAATATTTCCAATTGATACTATGAAAGCTATGATGATGTAGTACAAAGTGAAATAAAGGCCGAAATAGAGTTCAAAGAGATGAATTGGCCTCACAAATTAAATGAATAGAAGAGATATTTTGATCCAATATTTGTTAGGATCATTGATCAGGTAAGTGGAGGAAACAATGTGAAAGATTCCATGTAAAATAAGTGTGGAAAGAAGAAAATGAGTAAACACATTTTTGGGAGTGAGAAATGTTACAAATGTGGAATATATTTCCATATCTCTCAAAACTATTAAAGTGAGTTAAATCCTCATCTTCTAAAGAAAAACAAAAAGGTAAATGGTGCATGTCATACCTAAAGTTCAATGCTTCATGTGTAGTCATCTCGTGTACCTTTCCAACCCTATTCGAAATCTAAAGATAATGTAGGAGAATCACCATCAACCATAGTATATGACAAGAGAGAAATTTCAATATTTTTTTGATTATTATTTATGAAGATAAAACTATAAATTATGTGGTGGTAGATACTCTCATAGTTTTATCAAAGTTAAAAAGCACATTGTTTGATTTTGGTTATACTCATTCCTTAATTTCAACAATGTTTTCAAAGAATATAGAATCTATCTCGGAACATCTAGAAGTAGATTTATCATTTATGACTCCTAGAGAGGTTATCCAAGTATCGATAGTGAATAAAAACCCTAGTATTAACTTTGATGGGAACAATCTCATCACAAATCATGTATTCCTTTCCATGTTGAAATATTAAAACATATTATTTATGGATAGGCTCTCAAATTATAATTCTGTGATAAAATATAAAATAAGGGAAAAATTGCAGTCCTAAATTCAAAAAATGAAATTATTTCAAATGGAAGGATATCTCGACCAATGACTTGTTCAGAAGTGCCACCAAAATCCTTATCTATGGGAATGATCTGTGAATATCATGAAAAAAATTAATTTATACAAATAGATAATGTCCTAGTAATTCTAGAATACATTGATTCATTTTATGAGGAGTAACCCAAACCATCCCATGAAACATATCTAGAGTTATCTATTGAATGTATGACTCGATCAAAAAAAATTTCAATGACCTCATATAAAATGGAAAATGTGGGGCATTAGGAATTAGAGAAACAACTCCACGATCTATCGGAGAATCATTTTATCTGCCCATGTGTGTATCCTTGGTGAGGACCTATTCTCTTTTTCAATAAGAATGATAGATCAACACAGGTATGTATTGATTATTGATAACATAACATGATCACAATGAAAAATACGTATCCTCTTCCACAAATTGATGAATTATTTGACCAGATTTGTGGGGCTTAATTCTTCTCCAAGATTGATCTGTAATATGGTTTTCATTAATTGGGGGTGGATAAAGAAGATATTCCAATGACCGCCTTTGGATCACGATATGGGCATTATATGTTTTTTGTTATTCCCATTGGAATGACTAATGATCATGTTATTTTGATGTATTTTATTAATATAATCTTTAAAAATTTCCTTGATAATTTTTTTGGTAGTTTATATTGATTGTATTTTCATATTTTACAAAAGTAGAAACAAAAATTAGGATATTATAGTGGTTATATAGAAAACTCTAATGAATGAGAGGATATTTTAAAACTTTAGTAAATGTGAATTTCCATTACCAAATTTTACGTTATTGGGGAACATTGTAACCAATGATGAAATATCAATTGGACATAGGAAGACAAATGTTGTTGAAGAATAGCCTCATCCTGTAATAATATTGGGTATTCATAAATTCCTTGGTTTAGTGGGATATTATAGGATATTTTGGGATAACATTACATGAAATTATAATCCACTAACCAATTTAACTTGAAAAGGGTTTAAGTTCATCTGGTCAATGGTGGGTGATGAATGTTTCGAATAGATGAAAAAGAGAATAGTGACGTCACCCATGTTAACACTACCTTATATCATGAAAGAATTCATTATTTTTGGAACAACAGATCTAAATGGGCATGGGTATACACTCATGAAAAATGAAAAGGTGAATTCTTATGAATCTTGACTGATGAAACCTCATGAGCATAAATATCATATGCATGACTTGGAGATGGTTGTAGTTTCTTTTTTTGCTTTGAAGATATGTAAGCACTTTGTTTATGTGGAGAAATGTTATTTCTTCATAGTCCATAAAAGTTTTAAGCCTATTTTCATGTAAAAGGAACAGAACATGAGACATAGGAGATGTTTGGAACATATTAAAGATTGTGATTGTTCAATTCATTGTCACTAAGTTAGAGAAAACAAAGAAATTGATGCATTAAGTAGGAAAGACTCTGTTATTACGGTAATGATGAGGATTCAAGTAGGTACTTTGAATAAAGACCAAGTAAAACTGGGCATGGAAATCATAAGGGAAGGGGAATAATCAACTATATCACAAATTATTTCTCAAAAATAATTAATAGAAAGGGTCAATGAATATAAAATAGTGGATCCTTTTTTACAGAATAAGATATAGTCTATGAAGAATGGGTAGTTTCCTGAGTTCACTATAAATCAAGTAGCTATACTAATATTTTATACAAGGATATGTGTTAATATATTCTAGAAATAATGAAGGATATAATTGATAAATCTCATCACTCTACTTTCTCTATACATCCTGGAATCATAAAACTATATTGAGACCTTTCTGATTATTAATGTTGGGATAACAAGAAAGTAGATATTTTCAACTACACTAAAAGGTGTTTGGCATGTCAACATGTTATGGTGGAGTGACAACTTCTTAAAGGGATATTACAACCACTAACCATACAATCATAGAAGTGGGAAAATATCACTATGGACATTGTCACTCGTATCATGAGAACATCCAAATAAAATAATGTGATATGGGTTTTAGAGGACCGTATCACAAAGACTAGCAATTTTATCTCTATTTGAGAATATTTCTCTCTTGATCAACATGCTAGTATTTACATTAAAGAAGTGTTAAATCATATAGGGGAACAAATTTTTATCATTTCATATCGTGATCCAAGGATTACATCAAAATTCTAGAGATGTTTCCAATATTCTCTTAATACTGTATTGGATTTTTGTATGGCCTAGCATCAAAAAACTAATGGCCTATCAGAAATGAATATTTTGACACTATAAAATTTTGAGAACATTCTTGATGTAATTTAATGGTGTATAGGATCAACATATCGAATTAATTGAGTTCTCATATAATAACATCTTTTATTCAAGTGTTTAATTGGCACCCTAGGAAGCTTTATTGAAAGTAATGGAGAACCCCTACTTATTGGGTTGAAGTTGGTGAGAGAAATCCTGATGGGCTTAATCTTGTAAAAGAGATGATAGAAATGGTTAATTCCATCCAAAAAAACATAAAGGATGAACATAGTTTGAAAAATTACTATATTGACAACTATTTAAAGGACTTGGAGTGTGATGTTGGCAACAAATCCATCCTTTGAATTTCACCTCCGAAGAGAGTCAATAGTTTTTGAGAAGAAAGGTAAGCTTAGCCCTAGGTACATTGGACCCTATGAAATCCTTGATTTCATAGGATCCATGGCCTCTCAGATTCTACTTTACCCAAATATAGCAAATTTTCATGATTTTTCCAAATATCTTTCTTGATGAAGTACATAGCTGACCCTTCACATGTACTGAATTAAAAGGTGGTACAACTGGAGAATGAGCTCCCTTATAAGGAGAAGATGGTTGAAAACATGGGTCATAGAGACATGATTATATTAAATAGGTAAACCCACCTATATCAGTTTTGTGGAGGAATCACAAATATGAATAAGCAATTTCAGAACTAGAGGAAACAATGAGGTAGAAGTACCCACATCTTTTATCTTCGAATTTCTAAATTTGAAATTATGAGGGATGAAATTTCTTATTTGGGGGGAATGTAATGAACCAAACATTTGGAATAAATTTTTTTTCCTGAAAATGTGTGTGGTATTATATTATACAAAAAAACTATACCCCTTTAAAAAGGAAGTGATTATAATTGAAATTTACCTTTTGGGTTTTTACCATTATATGACCCTTTGTCAATATGACCATTTGAAACAATACTCTTAATAAAAAATTATATTTTATAAATAGAAATGAAAATGGAAAACTAATGAAGAAAAAATAATTGATGGCCTCATCCAATATAGTTGTTCCTTATGAAGCCAATTTTTTATAGCTTGATAGGTAGTTGGAATATATAGGATTTTCTCATGACCGCGGCCAAGCCGTACATCAATATGTATAGCTTGAATGAAATTTCATACATGATAATTTCAAGTTAGTGGACATTAATACTCAAGAAATGTTCTGTGATCCACACCAAGAATATATCACTATCACACACCTCTCCTTCAGGTCAAATATTGGTGTTATAAGGGGTTATTTTTCAATGAATTAGTTACTTATTTTATAATTCCATTTTATAAATAATTTCTTTGTTCCATATCTTAATTTATGAGTTTAAGTTTTTGTAAATATGAGATAAATATGAAAAATTAATTTTTCAAATAGAAAATTACTTGTATAATTTTTATAATAGACTAATATATTATTAATAAATATTATTTTAATGTAACAGTATGATTAAATCACTCTAACTTTAATTTAAATGATAAAGAAATTTATTCTTTTCATGTGTAAGAAATTTCACAATGCATTTTATGTCTGCTATTAGTTTAAATAAATAATTTTTTTTTACATTTTATTGTCAAATTATTTATTCTCGAAGAATTATTATGATAAAAGAAATATCATTTCTGAAATCATCATATAGAAATTAGTTTGGGGTGAATTTATGAGAATTTTCAAAAATATTACTTTTTTTCAGAGAATACTAAAAATAATATTTTGAGTTTTTGGTATGTTTAAAAAAATCATACTTATGTAATATGTAATATATAATGTAGGTAGACACTTTTGGATTGAAATATTATAATAGGTTTCAAATGTGGCCAATATCATCAGAAATTCCATGGGAAACCCATGGTTTTCCAAATACCACTACTGAGGCGTCCAAGAAAATTAATAAAAACCTACCTCTCTTTTTCAACAAATACCCACCAATTTATTCATTTCAATTAATTATAAATTTATCCTCCCTGAATAGCTAATATTTTTACCACACTAAGAGTCCTCATAATGTTTCCTCACACCCCCAAGGTCTTAATTTTCTAGTTTTAAGAGTTACTCCTCATGGTAAGGGAAATATCAACTTCTCTTATCCCTTTCATGTACCCTTTTTATGTGGTATTTCATTCCCATTTCCAAACAATATTCATCAAAAAAACTATTTCTATCAATTTACATTATTAATAGTATTTTATAAGTGGTATACCCTTTTCCCATCTCTTTTAATGGTTTTCTAGATCAATTATCTATACCTATTATGCTATTGATTTTACTTCTCAAAATTTACCTTTTTTAGCAGGAAATTATTATTTTTTGAAATAACCAAGCATATTTATTGTCTAGGAGTATTCACATGGATTTTAAAATTATCTATTTAATTCCAAGATTGTCATACATGTAACCCACCTGTAAGAACACAGATCTTCATTTCAGTTATGGATCTTTTTTTAGTTTGTTTCTATAGAAATAAATGATTTTGGGAATTATATAAGTACACATCGTGTACCAAGTTCTCACACATAACTGTGTATTTTCCATGTAATGGTCGATTACATGGATATGTGAGGTGACTCAGTAGACCGACTAATGCAAGTTCCGGTTGAGGCTAGTACACAACATGCACATTAAATGAACATACTGTGTACTTTTATTTTTATTTGATTAATCACTTTGGGGTCACGTCTCATCTCCAAAATATTCTTCTTCTAACGTCAATTCATCGAGGAGAATCTGGGAGTGAAAATCAATGTATGATTCACCATTCCATCATTGGAGCTCCAATTGATATGTCGTTGGGTGCGTGGGATTCCCACCATTGAGTTCTCTCTTCACCGACAGACACTCTTCCTGATTTATCCACTCTCTTGCATTACCAAAGGTTTAGAATTTTAAATCTTTCCATAAATCTATGTAATTATATGTCGATTCAAGGGCCAAAGTTCAGGAGTGTTCATTGAACAACCTCGAGGTAGGTTATTTGTGCCATTATTTTATTGTCTTTGGATTATATATGCCTAATTTTCTAAATACCCATATTTGGGGTATTGCGTGTTGTGGATTCTGACCCTATTTAATAACTGTAATGATTTTTTATTGAATAATAGTTGTTACCTAAGAATATGATTACAAACCCCGATTTATGGGACAAGTCACGTGTTTGTTATCTTATTTGATTATTATTGGCTTTTTTGCCTGGGATTCCTAGGAGGTATATAATATCTCCATGCCTTTATTTGTATTAGGATGGAGTTGACTGGTTATATATGATGAATTTGATTGTGATATGATTAATGTTTATCCAGATAGCTGTTTGAATTGAATGTAAAGCCTTTAGTGAATGTTTTAGGTGTGATAATCTTCCAATGTGATGTGAGAGACTTGGTCCAAGATAAATGTGAGGGGTCCATGTTTATTTACATAGGACCATGAGAGACTTGGTATAGACATTGACCCAAGGGTATTGACTGTGAGAGCAACCCAAAGGTCATTTATTAATTTCTTAATCTATGAACCCAGAGGTATTAACCATAAGACTTTCCTTAGTGGACGTATATACTTTAATAATGTTATGTTAATCCAAATGGGATAGACAATGAGATATTTACCAATGGGTTGTTATAAATGTCCAAAAATGGGGACCAGTATGCCAAAGTAATGAAAAAGTTTAGACTCGGTAATACGTGGTTGTTTAGATGGTTTCCAGTTATGTCAGATATTACTATTACATAGAGGGATATAGATATTATTATAGATCATGGGATTCATTGTTCAATGCATTTAATAATTATTAAATGAAAATGAATGTAATTGGAAACAATAGGATTGTTTACTTTTGAGTGCTTTCTAGATTATTTGTTCAATTTTCATATTGTATAATTTCTATATTCACAGATTTTTAGACACAAATCTTTTGGTGGTTGCCTAATTGGATTCGTCTCACTCCCTATTTGGGTCATGCTTTAGGACCCAAACAGATTATATTGTTTCATGTATAGATAAAATAAAGTTCCTTTCTTCATTAGGTACTTGATTTCTATCGAGATGAAGAGTATGAGACCAAGGTGAGGCATTCCATGCTGTTGGGTTTACTATTTTTTAATAGTTTTATCCTAAAAAATACATGAATTGATAAAAAAAATCAATTTTATTTTTAAGGGAAATTGGCATATTGAAATTGTAATTTTTGAAATTGTATTTTAAATAGTTTTAAAATAATTTTTTAATTATTGATCAGTGTATGAGTGAAAAAAATTCAACACAGTTAGTTATTTAATTGGGATAAACATGCTACATTTAATTATTTACAACATTAACAATAACATGTTTTAGCATATCTTATCCTTAATGGGATTTTTATTGTTCCTCTTTGACTAGTGTCTGGGGGAAAGAAATACACATATTACCATGCTCACCAATATGGGTGTCTAAGGATACCATAACCTGGAACTATCATACCTCTTGGAAGATGATCATTTTTCAGATTTTTATTACATTGACATGTATTAAATATTTAATAAACTTTATTTACATATGACCTATTTATTTATATAAAATATTTATTATAAAATGTACATCAATCTATTATTTTTAAATGTTTCAATCAATTGAAATGTAAATTATGATTTGTTTTGAGTATTCTCTTTTAGATCCATTCATATTTTATTTAAAATTAAAATCATTGTTTGATTAATTATTTAGGAATATTATTATGGAACACTTGGTGAGACCCTATTGGGATTTTAGATCACACAATTCCCTTTCCTTCAAGAATTTTTATATTTCCTTCTTCTTTGATTAAGAAAGTGGAAAGCACCACATGGAAGTGGAAATTGTTGTTGACTCATTTGTGTTTGGAGTGTTGGGTATATAGGGACTTGGGTTGTTTATCATCTAGTTTTATGTTACATTGTTTTTATACATTGGGTTTGAATACCTATTTTAATTTACGTACTATTCTACGCATGGAGTGTTTTTGACACATATTTGTATCTGTTTCTTTGGTTATTCTTCAAGAAAAAATGTTCCCACCAATATTTTTTACGATTTCAAGTTCTAGTCTCCAACTAGTGGGGATCAGGAACTCCACATAGGAAATTTCATGATCAGATTAGGTATTAGGATACCATGGTATTTTGGCCGGTTCGTGACAAATTTGTATCATTTGATCATGTTAAATATCATTCCTTGATGTCAGTATATAGTTGTGAAATCTTGTCTAGACATAGTTGTTGACAGGTGAGTTCCTAGCCAGCTCTTATCACAATGAGACATAAACCACCATGAGTTTTTTGGGAAAGATATCTTCAAGATTAGATCTAGTATTTTCCCTATATTTGTTTTGGGTAGTTTAATTTTAAATCTTATTTATCTATTTGAGGGTATTAATTTCCCTCATAGTCCATATTTGAGTATTGATCTATGTAATGTTCTGACATCTTAACTGATATATGCAAATTTTATGTCACACTGTGGCTCTGATAAGACATGTGAATTAAATCAAATATAATCTTCTAATAAACCACATTAGGAATATTCTTCCATGGAACTGATGTTTCTTGAGGTTATTGTATTTGCTGCCCAAACTCTAGTTTGTGCAACTGCACCCATTATTGATTCGACTCCATTTGTGGAAACTCAAGGGGATAAATTTAGAATTTGTGCTCAATAATTCCTTCACCATAATCCCTTAGCATACCAATTTTAAGACAATCCTTAATAGTGTAAGTATTAATTGAGTAGGGTTAAAAATTTATTTCACTTCTTGGAAAAACCTGATTCTATAATTGTGAAATGGGCCACTGTCAATCTATAGTGACTGAGAAGATGATGGTCGGATATAATTTTGATGGGGAAGAAGCATGAGTGATTATAGTGGAATCACATTAAAGATATTTTTACTGACTAGTTCTATCCTGGGTAGATGGTTTTGGAAAAATATATAGAGTTTGAAAATATCTAGTAGGATAATAAGATCCTGATAGAATATGAAAAACACATTTTTGAGATTTTTTAGTTTTCAATTTATATTTTATCGAATTATAAGATGAATAATCTATGGTTCTAGGCAGATATTTTGTCTGATATTCATTATAATTTTTTATTACTGAAGCTCCCTTAATATGCTAATGTGTTGGATAGAGAATTGATGGTTAATATAGTCTTGGATTATATGTCTAGGGTGATGGGAGTTTTCATTTTTCTCAAGGGAAACTATATTATTTCCTTAAAGTAAATATTATGTGTGATTAGTCTCATGGTGGTTATTGATATTAGGGTTATTTTAGCCCTCTGGTAGTTATAGGTAGATGCCTTTTTATTAGCTACCAGTGTGGATATCCAAGTAATTCTAAGATAGTTTTCACTGAGGTACCCATGATTTGTCAATTTTTTGGATACACAGGCCACGTGAAAAAGTTATTTAATTTAATTATAATATAAGTGGTGGCATGGGATTATAAGAACACAACCTTTATACAGTACAATCAGTTGATTCATGAACTAAGGGGATCTAGTTATAAGAATTTAGAACAATTGTTCTTCACATAATAGAACTTTCTCAAAAGGAAACAGATAAAGGTCCAATGAATGTGAGAGGTATCATCACTATCGATTCTCCTTTAGTGACATAATTATTTGATACTAGTTCATCTCATTCATTCAATAAAAATCGTATTGTGAATCATCTTAATCAATCTATAGATATTTTATCTTATTTGGTAGGTATTACTGCTCCCCTTAGAATGATGATAGAATTGGGTCTTAATTTTCATGCTTGTGTTTTCCCTTTATCATAGATTGATCATGATTGGAATCCAAGAGACCCGGGTTAAAAACCGAGTGGAGGGGAATTTCCGGGTTACTGTAGTAGAGAATGTAGCAGTTACTATTGGGTACTGTAGCATCTAGAACTTTTCAACCTATTTGGGCCTTCGGGACACAAGTTTGGGCCTATGGGTCTCCAGGGCCTTCGGGTCATCAATGGACTTTGGGCCACAGGGCCTTCGGGTCACGTAGACCATAGAGTAGCCTAGTTCAGACAGAACATGCCCCAGAAGAGGATCAGAGCAGTAGGAGTAGCAGCCACCAGATGCAGAGCTAACTGGATATGAAGAATGAGAGGTATGGCGGCCACCATCGGGACCAGGCACCGTGTAGCTTTGTATGGGGCAATGCTAGCTGATCACCAATGCAAGGTGGGGATATAAAGCGATCAATGATACAAGACGCTAGGGAGGGGCAGTTCTAGTGGGTTGGGTCTATGGGTCATGTATGGGCATGGTATGCCTCTGGGCCTTTGGGTCATGTATTGTGGGTGATTTTGGGCCTTGTGCCCTGGGCTTATGGGTCATGTACAGGTTCCCCTTCAACCCTTAAAAGGGGGATTATCTATAATAAAAAGGAAAAAAGGCCTTTGGGACATTTGGATTTAATATTTAGGATCTTTTGGCACATTTCTAATAAATATTTAATTGAATACTCTCTTTTTCTGGTCTCCTTTACTACACCCAATAGAGTGTGTTGTGTCTTTGATGGAGAATGTGACCTGAGGTTGAGTATAACCTTAGCTTTATATCCATTGTTTTCAATGAAATATTAGTATTTTCATTTGAAATGGAGAGATAATATTTGAATAATGATCTCTCTCTAGTTTTCATTGTGTATCCTAATATTTTTCTATCTCATTTATTTTGATTTACATTGGTAAGGGAGTTATATATATTTTTTATTTAGTGTTTGGTACCTAGGTGATAAGTGTTCATTCTTACGACATGGAACTAGTTGAAAATAAATATATGATGAATCATTTGATTGATTTGTTAGTGAAAATCATTATACTCCCATGTGTGTCCTCATGGGAGGCGCATGTTCTCTATACTATGAATGCTAATGGGTCACTTCTCCTTTTTGTGGATTATCGAGAACTCAACTAAGATAAGATAAAGAAAAAGTATCTATGTCCACATATTGATGACATGTTTGTTCAATTAAAAGTGGTGAATTGCTTTTCAAATATTGATATTCGATCTGGTTATAATATGTTGAGAATAAAAGAATCTGACATTTTGAAAACTACCATCTAGAGTATGTATGAATTTTAAGAGTACCTTTTCATTCAATTTGGTCAATCAAATGCACTTTTAGTATTTTTGGATTTAATGAACATGATCTTCAAAAATTATCTTGATACCCTAATGGTAGTCTTCTTGGATGACATCACTATTTACTCTATCTCTATGGAGGATCATGTGCGTCCTAAGAGAGAAGTTCTAGATTTGATGAGGAATCCCAGAAATTATGAGAATATATCAAAATGTGATTTATGGATCTAGTAAATGAAGGTATCAGGACATGTTGTGTTGGTAAATTGTATCTTAGTTGATCCTGAGGGGTTGAAATTAGTTATAATGTTGGAGAAACCTTGAAATGTTAATGATATTTATATAATAATTTATTTGGCGAGGTATTATCATCAGTTTGTAAACGAATTATCCAATTCAGGTTTTTTGATGACTACACTAACTCGAAAGGGAGTTATGTTTTCTTGGTTGAAGAAATTTTAGAGTAATTTTGTTTATATGAAATGTGTTTTTACTACTACCCAAGTGTTGAATCTTCCAAATTTCAAGTTGAGTTATCTGGTACTCTATAATCTATCAGGTTCGGGTTATGATGTATACTTATGCTGGATGATCACGTCATTGCTTATGAATCTCAGTAGTTTAGTCCACATGAGACGAATTATATGACTCATTACCTCGAACTCACATATATTAAGCATGAACATAATATTTGGCAGCACTACCTTTTTAGAGAATGTTTTAATGTGTATTCCGACCATAAAATCCCAGAATTATATCTTCTCTCAAAAATATTTGAATCTATGCTAGTTGTGTTGGGTGAAATACCTACATTATTTTGATTTTAATATTTCCTATACACGGGGGATATTTAATGCCATCGTAGATTCCTTGAGAAGTAAAATGCCAACCAAAACCATTAATGAATCATCATAAGAGTTTAATATGATGGATCCCATTGGATAGTTGCATATAGAAGTCTTGGAATCACTTGATGAGGTTGTTTGGGACAATGTTCAATTAACATCCTTGCTTCTCGAGAGGATTGTTTGTGAAAAATAGAATTATGACAATATCTATAGAAATAGACACTCCCTTTATGGTGGTGAGACCATTGTTGAGTGGTCAATCCCCATAGTAGGTATTCTATGTTTTCAAAATCGTTTTCTTATACCATAGGCAATGAGAAAATATGTGGTGGAGGATTTATATAAGTCCTAGAGGGATGTGCAAATAGGAACCACATATATGTTCTATGATATGATGTTTACCTTCTTATATCCAGTTTTTAGATGGTTAATTTATTATTTTTCCCTTCATTATTATACATTTTGACAATTCAATGACGGCCAGCCGAGACCTTCAGGTTTTCTTTTTTGACATCTGGTGCAAAATTGGATGTGTGATGAAATAAATATGGGTTTTGTTGGTGGTTTTTTCACAGAACACAATAATAAATAATTAATGGTGCGTTGTGATCGATTGGATAACCAAATCATCTCACTTTATTCCAACACATGATACAACCAAAGGTGATGAGTTCAGATATCTACATGTGAATGTTATTTTTAATTTGCATGGAGTTACATCTGTTGTCATATCTAATAGAGATCCTTTTCTAACTTCTAAAATTTGGATATCATTGGGAGCCACTGGGTATTTAGATTGTTTTAGTATGGTATATCATTCATAGTTGGATGAAATGACTAAAAGGGAAATACAGATTCATTAGGATATGCTTTTTTGCATCAGTTCCTGTCTTTATATGGGTTTGGGATAAAGAGTTAACACTATTTGATTTTTCCTATAATAATAGTTACCAGTCCATGATCAAGATAGATCATTTTGAGGCCATGTATGTTTGTCCATATAAATATCTACTACGTGGGTCAGATATCGGCTAAAGTTATTTTGTTGGACTGAGTTTGGGTCAAGAGATGATGGGAAATAATTTTTTTGATTTCTCACAAAATATTGATGTCATAGAGTCGATATAAATCCTATTATTATATTCCCCAATGATGATTTCTATCTGAGGATTAGGTGTTCTTGAATTTCTCACCTCGTTAAGGTCATCAATGGTTTGGGAGGAAATAGAATCTTGATCCTCTTTATGTAGGACCTTGTGATGTAATTGAGTATGTGTTGAAAGTGTATTATTGTTTATAACATCTTCCATGACTAATGTTGATAAATAACATGTTCTATGTATTTCATCTATAAAAGTACATTTCTGATCCGTCTCACATTCTATGATGGATTGATCTCAATGTCGAGCCTAATTTATCCTTGATTTAGCATCCAGTCAGTGTAGTTGTTTCTAAAACTAAGATACTTCATGGGTATAAGATACATTTGGTTTGAGTTCCATAGAATAGGTTTTTTTATTTTCATATGAATTTAGGGAGAGAGAGAGAGTAAATGATGAGAGAGGAGTGACTTCATAATTTTTCCAAGAAATGTCTTTATATGGTTTCCAGGGAAAGAAAGTTTCTAGGCTGGGGAGGTTATAACAACTTGTTACTATTTTTATTTACTCCTTGAACAACATTTCCTATTATTCTATAGTTTGGGTTTTTTTGGTGTTTTAGGGGATAAATTTGAAAATTTTCAAAGGCTCTTGGTCTATGCGTGGTTGGAGCACGGTTTTCCTAAATCGTGCTCCTT
Organism: Viscum album; assembly: GCA_963277665.1. NCBI lineage: Eukaryota > Viridiplantae > Streptophyta > Magnoliopsida > Santalales > Viscaceae > Viscum > Viscum album. The sequence continues at coordinate 1,228,815,147 of OY728133.1, read as the reverse complement.
GTTAGTGAAATCTTTGAAAACTATAGTAATGATGGTGTGCACGATAAACACACAGTTTGAAAAAAACCATGTAACCACATAGTTTAATATATGTACAGTTTTAGAAGGGTTCATGTTTTGGGATCACATTTTTATAAATCGTGTGGCCCTACTAAACTAACAGAGCTCGCTGGTGTTTCGTATTCCATAAAATGTTGAAATAAATCCTCAATGCTACTTTTCCTACTGATCAGCTGTAACTCCCCATATCTTGATTTCCAAGGTTGAAAAGGCTCTCAAGGACCCTTTTTTATTCCACTACAACATTTTAATGGTGGATTAAGGATTAGCAGACCTCATTAAAATCCACTATTGATAGCATTCTTCTACGATTCTGTATCTCCCTATCTCTTATTATCTCTTCCTTAGGGGTTGTTATATCTTCAGTTTTTTAGGGCTCTGAACTCATTTATTTGGGATCGTTAATCTAGGTTTGATTAGTATATATATATTTCCATCATTTTTCATTATATAATTCCATTGTGGGTGTTTACATGATCCAAGTAGGTGGTTCCATATAGGTTTGGTTAATTAACTTAACCTTGAATTTATTGATTATATTATATTGATTTAAATTAATTTGTAAAAATAAAATTTTATGTGGATCAGGATTTGAAATTTATTTTTCACAAGAAATTGGGAAAACACCCAATTAAATTAAATTTTTGAGTGATTTGGATTTGATGGAAGTTTGATATTGGATTATTTTTTTTTTTCTGAAATTGTAATTTTGAAAAAACATTCTTGAACTATTTTGAAAAAATATTATATATTTTTAACATTAAAAAATCATGAATTATTTAAAACCCTATTTTTGGGTTTTTAAAGAGAATTTGTAATATTTAATTCCGAAATGTGTTAATTAAATATTTATCATTTTAATATTTTTTACCCATTATTGACTGTTGTTTGAGTACATGAAGCCATAGCTAGTTAGTGAATTTTTTGGGATAAACATTCGATGTTTTGTGGTTTAAAACAATAAAAAACATAGTGAATTAGATATTATACCTGATGATTGTTAATTAGATCTCATTGAATACTCTATATGGGACATGTGTACACATATTATCATGATCACCAATATGAGTGTGTGTGGATCCCATAACCTAAAACTATCATACCTCTTGGAAGATGACCATGTTTTTAATTTTTTTTTACATTCATTGATATTTCATTTTTTATAAGAAATAATTAAATATTTCTTTTGAATTTATATAAACCATTTTTTATAGATATTTTATTAATCAATTACTTTAAAATTTTTCCATCAATTTTAATGTCAGGCATCATTTGTTTTAAATATACTCTTGTACTACCTTACCCATTTAATTTAAAATTGAAATCATTATCTGGTTAATTATTTTGGAATATTATTATAGGGAAAATGGTGAAATCCTAATAGAATTTTAGCTCACTCCCTATATTTTCTTTTATGAATTTTTATATTTCCTTCTATCAGGTTCATTCAGGGGAAAATCACCACATTGAGGTGGTAATTTTTGCTGAATACTTTGAGCATGATTGTTGTGTCCATTAAGATGTTGGTTGTTCATATTATAGTTTTATGGGAACATTTTGGTTGTACATTAGGATTGTATATCTATTGATCTTATGGTACTACTCTCTATGTAGAGTTTTCTTTTGAGCATATTAAATTGTATCTGTTTCTACCATTATTCTTTTGGGAAAATCATTCCCACCATTATCATGTATGGTGCGGGGTTCTAGCTTCCAACCCATGGGGGACCAGAAATCCCATCAGACGGTGTTAAGATTAGGTCACGTATTATGGTACCAGGGGATCCTATCCAGTTCGTGATAATAGGTTTCTCAATATGGGTAATGTAATTGGTCATTACCTAAGTCGTATTCCCTAATATACTAATGATTTTTTCATCATATACAATAATATATTTTACATCATTAACTTTCTTAGGAGGAATATCACATTATATGTAACAGTTGTTGATATAGTTTTCATTTATTCATCTTAGAGCCTTTTTAAATGTAACAACCTAAACTTTTTGAATAAAATTGTATTCCTGAAAATGTGTTTTATATTATTTTGTACACAAAAAAACTATATTGATTTTAATAATAATGTGATTATAATTGAAATATAACAATTTCGGTTCAACAATTAGATAAAATTTTATCAATTATGAATGTTGGTCAATATGACCATTGGAAATAATATACTAAATAATAATATTAGTGTTATAATTAGAAACAATAATAGTTAATTTAAACATAGAGAAGATTTGATGGAATCACCCAGAAGATTCTTTCCTTACAAAGCCGGTTTTTTAGAACATGGGAGGGAGGTAGAATCTTTTGGATTTGTTATTAACCAATCCCAATATGAAGTTAAACATGTTTAGCTTTCATAAAACCACCTATAGGATAAGTTGAAGTTAGTGGAGATTACCATTCGACTGATATGATCTAGGCCACCCAAACAATCTATCACAATCTCACACCTAATGCATATGTCATAAATTGGGTGTTACAAAAGGCTATTTTAGAACTTTGTTACTTATTTTGTTATACCCTTGTATAAAAAAATTTCCATCATTTCCATTTTGAGTTTAGTTTTTCTTTAAAATATGACGAATTTGATAAATTGATTTTTCAGATAAAAACATTACTTCACAAAAAGGAATAAAAACTATAATAGAATAATTATTATTAATAATTATTATTTTAATTAATTAATATGATCAAAACACTAGTATTTAAATTTTAATGATAAAATAATTTTACTTTTTCAAGTGTTAGAAATTTCACTATGAATTATCTCTCTACTATTATTTTTAATAAAAAATATTTATTTATATTTAATAAATAAATTTATAATAATAAGAAAATTTTTATGATATAATAAACATCATTTTTAAAATCATCTAATCAAAATTTTGTTTGGGTTAATTTATGATAAGTTCTTAAAATATTTTTGTTTTTTAGTGAAAAGTAAAAATATAGTTTAATGTTTTTTTTGGTATGTTTTATGACATCATAATGATGTAAGGATTTATATAAAATGATTTTAGACACTCCTAGATTAAAATATGATACTAGGTGTCCTGATTGGCCAATACCAGACACAAATTCCACAGGAAATTCCATTGTTTTGAAAATACCACTACAGAGGTGTCCATGCAAATTAATAAAATACTCCATTTCTTTTACAATACTTACCCAACCATTTATTCATTTTGGTTCATTAAAAAATCATACTCCATGGTAATCGGATATTTCTACCTTCTAAAGAGTTATCCCATTGTGACCTTAATCCTCCAATGTTCTAATCTTCATGTAAGTGAAATTAAACTTCAAGGTAAGGGAAACCTAAAGTTATGTTTTCATTTAATGTTATCTTTTTAGGTGGTATGCCTTTCAAGATTAAAAAAGATATTCTTATATACATTTCATTCAATAAACATAATATATTAAGAATATTTTTTATAGTGGGTGACCATTTTCATTTCTATTTTAAATGTTTTCTATAACCAAGTCTTATACCTATTATGTAGTGGATTTTTCTTCTCAAAATTTCCCAATTATTCAGAAGAAAATATTTTATTTCCATTTGTAAATACCAAATCTTCTTATTCTCTAGGGTTTTTTAGATAAATGATATAATGTTATATTTTATTTTGGTATTAGAATACTTGAATCCCTCCTTCCTTTTCCGTGGGATTAAAATGAAAAAATGATATTATTCTTAAGCACAGTCTAAAATACCATGATTTTGATAAAAAAACATGTTTCCTTTATTATCCTAGGATCATTTATTAATTCGATATTATGAGATATATGGCTCAAATTAACTAATAAAAAATAATTTTTCACCCCTATATTATGATAATGAATTGGGAAAATAATTTACTCTCTATAGACAACATGTTTTATGATACCTTGGTGAATAACCGTGATAATCTTTATGACACCTTGGCGTAAAACCTTAATCATATGCTTATGAATGTATAGATTAAATGTTGTAGCCACATTTAAATGTTATAATTAATATGATTATTATTATTATATTTCTCTATCTCATGCCTTTATGAACTTCCTCTTGTCACAACTACAAAATTGGCCTTTAACTGCACTGCTATTTATCAACGTAGGAAAAAAAACACTAAATAATGGAATATTTATCAGATATAAAGAAAGAACTGACAAATTTAACCTTTCTTCAGTGATTTTTTCACTAATCAAGGTAACCTTTATCAACACAATATTTTTTTCACTGATAATGGGTATCATTTATCTGCAATTTATTTTTATCACTGATAAAGGTAACATTTTTCAACAATTTATTTTTAGAGCTAATTAAAGGTACCCTTTATCGAGACGTTATATTTATCACTGATTAATGTTCGAATAAATAAAATTAAATTATTAAATAAATTGAAAATATTTTTTTTTTAAAAATATTTCAAATTTTACCAATTAAATAGTTATTGACTAAAATGAATAAATTGATTATAAATTATTAAATATTGATTAGTTAATTAATTATATAATTATAATAATTAATTCTATTAAATTTCATATATTAAATACATAGATATATAGAAATTTAAATAAATATAATTTATAAAATAATTAAATTTAAGGTCCTTACATTAAATAGTAATATATTTATTGAGAACGGGTTTATACTTAAAAATTAATACAAATTTAAAATATTGACTAATTGCATAACACTCCAAAAATAATTGAATGTTGTTGGATTTATTAATTTTACAAAGATCAAATCTGTGTTATATTAATTGCACATATAATTAATTAATGCATTTTTATATACAATAGGCATACATAAAACTTATCTATTTTTTCAATATTTTTAAAGTGTAATTATTCTTAATTTTTTTTCAATTTGACTCATTTTTAAAATCGATGAATGCACTTAAAATAATATATTCATTAATAATGTTAAAAATATATTTATATAAAAAATATTTATAAATCTACATTTACAATTTTTATATAATTATATATTTATAATTATAAAAAATAAATTTTCTAAAAGTATTTATATAATTTTAAATAAATAATTATATATATTTAAATAATTATTAAATTTTTAATAAATTTTCATAAATAATTAATATATTTACTATATTTATTTTTATATATAATAATTATATATATATATAATTATATAAATCTATAAAATGATATAAATAATACCTTTTAAAAATATTAGAGTTCAAATAAATAATTATACTATTATAGTAAATATATTTAAAAGGAATATATTTAATATATTTATATTTTTTAATATTTTTTATGTATATATAAATATTTAAATTATTTATTTATAATTAAAATTATAAACCCTTTAACATTACTAAATTTATAACCATTTATAAATAAAACTTTATCTGTGCAAATCAATGTGTCGAAAAATTGAAACTTTATTAACACTATAAGTTTATCTGTGATAAATATTGGTATTATCATCACTTTTTTAGTGATGATAAAGAACTACCTTTTTAAGTGATTTTTTATAAGCACAGATAAAAGTGTCCTGATATAATTAAAAACCCAAACCATTTGTGAAACTATCATCATATCAGAAGCTCCCTGTGGAATCCACCAGTTGTCAGTACTCCCCTTTGGCGAGATGAAGATGAAATCACACCACTCGACTACCTCTAGTTTCTCAAACACATATTATAAAATTTGGTGTTTAATTGCAGTTTGGGTTTCTGAAGAGGGTCTCATATTTTCTTAAACAAAGAGAGGTAGTAATTTTTATTTTCTTTGAGTATTTTTAGTTTCATTTTTGATTTCTTCTTCAAAAAATGACTTTATTTGTGGTTTGGTGATTGTAAACTAGCAAGGTAAGCCATTTGATTTTCCCAATTTCTAATTTAGATTCAACTCTTGATCGCCCATGGATATTTTATTGTTTTTGGACCTCATGGTAAAACATGGAGTCACATGGATTATAGTTTCTTGTTTTAATTATTTTTTCATTTCCCAAATTGATCGCCCAAAGCCATCATACATATTTTTTATTTTTTTATTTTATCAATGTATTTCATAATTATGAAATTTTATTAATTGAAACTGGGGAATTTGTGTGGGAGGTTCTTGAATGTAGGTTTAGGGATTTCTTTTATATTATATAGATTCATATCATCTTTTTTATACTTATTTGTGTTGGTGTTATAATCCAATGTATGGATGCATGAGAGATGTTTTTATTTAAGTTTTCATTTTAATAGTTTTATTTATTTTTTGGGCCAAATAATTCTCATTATGTTTCTCCATGCCCTGGTTCTTATTTCCAGCATGAGGGGGATTGAGAATGTACATTGGACACTATCATCATATAGATTAAGAGTACACCTGCAAAATTTTCAAACATTATTCATTTTTAAATGGGTTTCATCATGGGTTTTCAATATTACTTTTGAAAAATAAAAAACATTTCCCTCACCTACATAGATTGGGAAATTAATATCCCAAGAATTTCATTGGTATCCTATAAATGATGGAAAATTGAAACTCAGTAATCAATAATATTTAAACATTGGTCATTATAAATGTAGAAAATTATTATCATCATTCATCTCTTGAACCCATATATATTATGTCATCCACATGGATAAACACATTCAATATCTCCATAAATTTTTGTTTGTAATGATTACGATCTATTCTTCATTTTTGAAATTAATAATTATTTAATAATTCATCTAACCTTCAATACCATGCTCTTTGTTCTTTATTCAATTCATACAACACCTTTTTCAAATTACAAACATTATTATTATCTTAATTAATGGGAAAACAATTTTTTTGTTTGATGTAATTCCCATTCGTGTAATCCATCAGTAAATCCTTATTTCACATACAATTGGAGTACCTTGAATTTACTTGGAATGGGTCGTTATAGTGATATGACATCCCAATAGTCATAATATGTTTTCAAATATTGATATACCATTTATTTTAAATGTTACAATTCCTTGGTTTTCTACATGAATTGTTCTAATAAATTTTTATAACTTCTTATTGATGGAATGAGATTTTATTATTCTTGTTTATTACATTTTATTTTATTATTACACCATAATTGACTATATTTTATTTTCACTTTTTAGGGGTCTTAAGAAAGATTTAATGTTGTAGTTATTATTCTATTAAATTAAATTTCCCATTTTCATTAACATGTTGAAATTCTTTGAAGCAATCAAATGTTGAGTTTCCCTTAATAGAATTGTCTATAAAATTTACTTTTGATAATGAATATCTTATGTTTATTTATTTATATGTTGTCTGAAATAAATGTATTATGAACAAAATATAATGGGTATGAATCAAAAATGGATACACGATAATCATTTGACCAATTAATATGAATATGTAATTATAGAGTTTGTCATGTTTGCAAGATAAAATGTAGACAAACCTTCTAAAATCCCTAGTCTTTGTTTACTTCATTATTATTCAAGGGAAATTAGTTAGGAAGATTTGGGATAATATAGATATTTATTAGTCTCCATTAATCAATGGGGCCAAGAAGGGGTGGATGTGCATCACTCAAAATGATAATAATAAAACTGAAGAATCACTATGCACTTCACTACTACAAGTTAACTATTGCTTTCCATATAACTTTACATAAACGTCATGTTCGGAATCCCTATTATTATGTCATCCCACATAGAGATAGAAAAAAATAATTGGATTCTTGAACATATAGAGAAAATTTTATAGAATAAGGTAATTAAATTAGTAAAGGTTTTGTGGAAAACACATATGATTGAATAATCAACTTGAGAATTAGAAAATTATGTACTGAAAAAATATTCCCACTTTTTTAAATAATGAATAAAATTGAGTGGAAGAGATGTAAAAGTGATTGTTGCATAGGTTTGTGAAAGAGATGGTGGTGATAATTTGTGGGATGAGAGCATCATGGGGACGTCTAGGAGGATGTTCTGGTCAGATGTTATGTTAAGCGGTTATTAACCAACAGTAGTGATGTGCACATAATATACATAGATTTGTTATTAACTTGGTGAGTGATGTACAATAAAACCTTTTTTTGGACCCATTGATCAATGGAGACAAATAGAAATAAATATCATTAAGTATACCATGGTTTCTTAACATCCACATAGTGTTATAAATTATAATGAAGTGCATATAGAATCCCTTGTTTTTATTATTATCATATATCTGGACCAAAGAAACACTATGGAAATACTAAAAGTTAATGTTACAATATAGGTTCCCTATTTTATAAAGAAATTATAAAATGAAACATTGATTTAATTTTCATTATTCCTTATAGAATTCCTTTATTTTAGATGAATTTTGTCCATGTGTCATGCCTTGTAAGAAGAATATAGATGTCATCTCTACCCAATCACAGAGGTAATATTGATGTTTTTTTCAGTAAGATAAGTTTCTATATATTTAATGTATTGTTTCTTATTTATTATTGATTTATTTCTTTTTAGTATTACACATATAATAATTTTTTTCTTATACATGTGGATTATTTTATTTGAATTGGGGTGATATGTCCATCTTTCAAGAATTTCTAGACGAAAACATTAATAGACTTCTTCTCCCTTAATACATTTTCACCCCTTCAATGTTGCATTTGTCTGTTTAATTCAGGTTCACTCCAAATCTTTTCTTAAAAGACCAATGATGCTACATATACTCAATTATAGAGTTAATCTTGATGTTTTTACTATAAAATCATTGTTTGTAGATTTAATGTATTGTTTCATATTTATGATTAATTTATTTATTTTTAATATTACTCACATAAGAATTGTTTTCTTATATGAGTGGGTTATTTTGGTCGTGTTGGGGTGCTCTATTCAACTTTCATGATTCATTTCCTTCAAAACACTTTCACCCCCACAGTGTTGTATTTTACACATTCTTTCAGGTTCACTCCACTTCTTTTCCAGAAAGGCAACAACACTACCTCGACTCATTTATAGAGTTAATATTGATGTTTTCATAGAAAAATAATTTTTTATAGAATTATTATATTGGTTCATATTTCTTTACTTATTTATTTATAGTAATACACGCGTATAAAACATTTTCTTATATAGGTGGATAATTTTATTCTATTTGGGGTTCTATATTCATCTTGCATCCCTTTTTTCATCAAAATATCCTTATACATCTTCTCCCTCAATACCTTCCACCCATGTCGTGTTGACATTTGTCACTTTCCGTTATGTTCCCTCTACTACTCAATCACAAGTGTAATCTTCATATTTTCAAAGAAAAATCATTTTCCATATAATAAATGTATTATTTTATATTTATTTTTAATTTATATTTTTTATTTTTACTCATAATAATTGTTTTATTATACATGTGGATTATTATTTTTTTAGTTGATGTGGTTTGTTCAAAGCTACTCATGTAGTGTTAACAGTTTTAAAAAGATAGTCGATGGAAATCATGGTATCAATAACAGTGATGATGTTTTTGAGACTTTAGGATGTAAAAGAATTATCCTCACCTCAATACGACACACAATTCAACCGGTATAGATCCAATTAATTATTCATGTTTTAAATTGATATTAATTTTAGTAAAAAATATATATAACTCATTGTGTCTATTATCTGTTTAAAATCGACAATTGAATTTAAAAAGGCTCCCTCACTAAAACACAGTAAAAGCTCTTGGTTTTTCTTTTTAACATATGGAATAGATTTGTAAATAATTTTTGATGCATATGAATCATTATCACATCAAACTGATTCACAATGTGATCCATATGAGGAAAAGTGCATGTTTCAAGTTTAAAATGACATTTTGGTAAAAAAATAATAGTTATTTAATAAAAACAGATTAAACACATTCATGTTATTTTTATACATTATAACAATAATCCATAATTTTATTTGGAATGTTTAATAATAATCTAAATTTCAATATGATTCACATTGTGATTGGGTTGACACTATGTTCATATTTATCTAAATTTGACATCAATTTTAGTAAGAAAACTAACTGATCTACTCAAAACCAAAACAATGCATTCATATTGGTTCGAAACATTAGTACAAAGATCCATAACTAATTTGAGATGTGCAGGAATCAGCTGCACCACAATCTGATGCACGGTGTGACCCATATCAGTCCATGAGGCTGTTTTTATTTAAAATTTACATCTATTTTTGTAAAAATGACCTGTATCCTACTAAATAGAGAGAAACCCATTTAAAATTGATTGAATACTATAATACAGTGTCCATATAATATTTTATATATATATTGAATTGATGAACCTCAATCCAATACACAATGTGATTAGTGTGAGTCAAACTGTATGTATCAATTTTAAAATGACATTTTAGCAAAAAAGAAAATGAAATACTTAAAATTGAGGGAAAAATCATATTTTTGTTTTGATAATTTAGGATAATGATCTATACGTCATTTTTTATGTGTAGAAAAACATCATGTCCTCAATCATATGCATGGTGTGATTGATAAGACTCAAAGTGCATCTTTTTTTAAAAATTGTCACCAAATTTAGTAAAATGGATAATTTTCAAACTCAAAACTGAGAAAACACATTATTATTGTTTTGATATATTATAGTAATTCTCCATAAGTCATTTTTGATGTGTAGGAATCAAGTGCACCTTAATCTTGGAAATGATGTGCCCAGTTTGACTCAATGTGTCTATTATCAGTTTAAAATCAAAATTTTAATTCCAAAAGTGACACTCACTGAAAACCATTCAAACACATTCATATTTACATAATAATTTAGGAGAATGATACATAATCCATTTAAGATGTGTAAGAGTCCATTTCACATCAAAATGATACATGATTGTATCAAAATGAGTCAAAAGTAAGGGTTTCCAGTTTAAAATGAGATATTAGTAAAGAAAATACAACTAACTTACTCAAAACCCAGTAAACACATTCAGATTGTTTGGATACATTATGAAAATGATCAGAATGTCATTTGAGACATGTTTGAATCAGCCTCACCTCCATCTGATTCATGGTGTGACTGGTATGACTCTAAGTGTGTCATTTTATTTAAATTTGACTTCAATTTTAGTAAAATTAACATTTTTTGTAAAGTTATTTCAAGATTTTATTACTAACATAAGAATCATTTTCTTATATAGGTGGATTATTCTGCTCGACCGGGGGTTATTTTTTTTGAAATATCATGAGTCATTTTAGGATTAAAAGATAATGTTACATTGATGTTTTGAATGTATGTAATAATTTATATTTGTTTAATTTTATGAACCATTGATTGAAATGTCTATAATATAATGATTTTTTCTTGTTTTTGTGTTATAAATTTCATCTCATTTATATCTTGTATTAGGATGTGTTTTTGTTTATATCTGGGGTGTTTTTTGTGCTAGGATGTGCTTTTACAACACCCTGTTTTGGTGATACAGTGCGCAATTGGGGCCCACTATAGTGTGGCCCCTTATCAGCACATTTAAAAGCACTAATAAATCCAAAATTTATCAAAACTTTTAATAGTTTTGATAAATGTCTTCTTTATCAGTACTTATATAAGTGCTGAGGAAGTTCTATTTTATCAGTTCTTTTTTATCACAGATAAAACACACCTTTATCGGTTATTTTTCATTGATGATAAGAGACTTGGGATTTTAACCTCACTCAGTTATTAAATTATTTTCTATCACTAATAATGGTTATTTCTTGCACTGTAAATGGATGGTTTTGTATTAATATATTTATATTGATAATCTCTAATATCACAAGTAAATTGTTTCCCATGTTTACCCTTAATGGTCCTTCTTCTCACCCATTGCATTGATGTATTCCCCCATGTAATTTGTTGATGTAATTGAACTTATGATAGATGTATTAGGAAGTGATTTAGTTGTATTGGGAGAATTTATTTTCATATTTTCTTGTATAATGAACCTTATTTCCAAGACACTAAACATTAAAAGTCCCCCTATTTGATAAATTTAATGAAATGTTATATAGTAAAAGGTTGGGATGATATAGTTGGTATTAAGGGATAGTTTATTCACTTTTGTAAATTAGGATTTTAAAACATTCAGAATAACATTTGGGACACATTAAAATATAAAAAAATTCCTCTTATTTTTGTGAAATTTTATATAAGTTGTTTTCAGGAAAATAAATCCCTATCTTGATAAAAACAAGTTGATGTGGCTCTAGCATGGATGTATGTAAGGGTAAAACCTGAAATAAAAACTACAATGATCTAGAATCGAATGGTGTCATTTGGATGACAATGGGACATACTGCACTCCTAGTTTGACATGTGTATGGGATATTTTTGGTTAATATAAATGTTTTTATAAATAATTATGAAGGATTTGTAGAAATTGTAATTTTCTTAATCAATAACATATTTATTAATGATGTTATATAACAAAAAATTATATTATAATTATTAAATTATTAAATGGAACATTTATATTACTACTTTTTTCTTTACAGTTAAAATGGTGGGAAATTGGAGAAATTGCATAAATGGTGAGAACAACTGACCAGGTGCTTACAACCTTCCGATGGAAGAAAGAATGGAATCATTCATGAGAATGTTGAGTCAACTAACTCAAGTTATGATAAATAACATGAATCAGCTTGAGATACTATATTCTCCTTAAGGGGAACAAATATAATTTGAGTTTATTATGCATAAATGACCACCATCTTTCAATGGATCTATCGACCCATTGATTTTAGAATAGTGGATAAGCTCTATCGAAAAGATATTTTATATAATCTATTATTTAGAACAAGATAATGTTACCCTGGTAGTTCACCGCATAAAGTGATAAGATGATATGTTTTGAGATATGATAAATAAATACAAAGACAAAAGGGTAGATTGATGTTATGGAGTGGGATGTGTTCAGGGAAACCTTTTTTGAAAGAAATTTCCCCCATTCGATGCGAACTAAAATAGAGAGGGAATTATTATCATTAAATCATAAAGAGAGTGAATAGATGGGATTCTATGAGATGAAATTCACAATAATTTTTCACTAAACCTATAGATTTTACATGGATCCTAATGGAAAGGTTGATAGATAATTATTTGACTAAAACCCCATCTATTGAAAAATATTTCCAATTGAGATTATGAAAGCTATGAGGAGGTAGTACGGTGTGAAATGAAGGCTGAAATAGAGTTCAATGAGATGAATTGTCCTCAAAAATTAAATGAATAGAAGAGATATATTGATCCAATATTTGTTCGGATCATTGATCAGGGAAGTGGAGGACACAATGGGAAACATTCCATGTAAATTAAGTGTGTCAAGAAGAATTTGAGTAAATAAATTTTTGGGAGTGAGGTATTTTACAAATGTAGAAGATATTTCCTTATCTCTCAAAACTATAAGAGTGAGTTAAATCCTCATCTTCTAAAGAATAACAAAAAAGTTAAATGATTCATGTCATACCTAAAGTTCAATGCTACATGTGTATACATCTCTTGTACATTACCAAAAATATTCAAAATCTAAAGGTAATGGAGGAGAATCACCATCAACCCTAGTATATGAAAAGAGATAAATGTCATGATTTTTTTATCATTATTTCTGAAGATAAAAATACAAATTATATGGTGGTAGATACTCTCGTAGTTTTATCAAAGTTAAAAAGCACGTTGTTTGATTTTGTTTATACTCATTCCTTAATTTTAATAATGTTTTGCAAAGAATATAGAATATATCCCTGAAATTCTAGAAGTATAGTTATCATTTAAGACTCCTAGAGAGTTTATCTATGCATCCACAGGGAATAAAACTCTAATGTTAACTTTGGAAAGAACAATATCATCAAAATAATGCAATCCTTTCCATGTTGAAATATTAAAACTTATTATGGATGGATAGGCTCTCAAATTATAATTCTATGATAAAATATAAAATAAGGGAAAATTTATAGTCCAAAATTCAAAAACTACAATTATTTCAAATGGAAGGATACCTCGACCAATGACTAGTTCAAAAGTGCCGGCTAAATCCATTTCTAAGGGAATGATCTGTGAATATCAAGAAAAAAATTAATTTATACAAATATATAATGTCCTAGTAATTCTATAATAAATGGATTTATTTCATGAGGAGTAACCCAAACCATCCCCTGAAACAGAAGTCGAGTTATCTATTGAATGTATGACTCGTTCAAATATAATTTCAATGGCCTCATATATAATGGAAAATGTGGGGCAATAGGAATTAGAGAAACCACTCCACGATCAATAGGAGAAGCATTTTATCTGACCATGTGTGTCTCTTGGGGAGAACCTATTCTCTTTGTCGAGAAGAATGATGGATCAACACAGCTATGTATTGATAATTGATAACATAACATGATCACAATGAAAAACAAGTATCCTCTTCCAAGAATTGATGATTTATTTGACCAGATTTTTGGGGCATAATTCTTCTCCAAGATTGATCCATGATCCAGTTTTCATTAATTGAGGGTGGAGAGAGATGATATTCCAATGACCGCCTTTGGATCACGATATGGGAATTATATGTTTTTTGTTATGCCCATTGTAATGACTAATGATCATGTTATTTTGATGTATTTGATTAATAGAATCTTTAAAAACTTCCTTGATAATTTTTTGGTAGTTTATATTGATGGTATTTTATTATTTTAAAAAAGTAGAAACAAACATAAGGATCTTATAATGGTTATATAGAAAAATATGAATAATGAGAGGATATTTTAAAACATTAGTAAATGTGAATTTCTATTACAAAAGGTTACATTCTTGGGGAACATTGTAACCAATGATGAAATATCAGTTGGCCTTAGGAAGAAAAATGTTGTGGAAGAATAGCATCATCCTGTAATAATAATGGGTATTCATATATTCCATGGTTTAGTTGGATATTATAGGATATTTTGGTATAACATTACATGAAATTATAATCCACTAACCATGATAACTTGAAAAGGGTTTATGTTAATTTGGTCAAAGGTGGGTGATGAATGTTTCCAAGAGATAAAAAAGAGAATAGTGACGTCACCCATGTTAACACTACCTTATATCATGAAAGGATTCATTATTTTTGGTACTACATATCTAAATGGGTAAGGGCTCACACTCATGAAAAATAAAAAGGTGAATTCTTATGCATCTTGACTGATGAAACCACATGATCATAAATATCCTATGGATGACCTAGAGATGGTTGTAGTTTCTTTTATGCTTTCAAGATATGTAAGCACGTTTTTATGTGGAGAAATGTTATTTATTCACAGTCCATAAAAGTTTTAAGTCTATTTTCATGAAAAAGGAATGGAACATGAGACATAGGAGACGGTTGGAACATATTAAAGATTGTGATTGTTTAATTCATTATCACTTTGTTAGAGAAAACAATGAAATTGATGCATTAAGTAGGAAAGACTCTATTATTATGGTAATGATGAGGATTCAAGTAGGTAATTTGAATAAAGACCTAGTAAAACTAGGCATGGAAATTATAAGGGAAGGGGAATAATTAACCATATCACAAATGATATCTCAACAATAATTACTAGAAAGGGTCAATGAATCTAAAATAGAGGATCCTTTTTTACAGAAGAAGATATAGTCTATGAAGAATGGGTAGTTTCCTGAGTTCACTATCAATCAAGTAGCTATTCTAATATTTTATACAAGGCTATGTGTTAATATATTCTAGAAATAATGATGGATATAATGGATAAATCTCATCACTCTAATTTCTCTATTCATTCTGGAATCACTAAACTATATTGAGACCTTTCTGATTATTAAAGTTAAGATAACAAGAAAGTAGAGATTTTCAACTATACTAAAAGGTGTTTGGCCTGTCAACATGTTATGGTGGAGTGAAAACTTATTAAAGGGATATTACAACCACTAACCATACAATAATGGAAGTGGGAAAATATCACTATGGACTTTTTCACTCGTATCAAGAGAACATCCAAATAAAAAAATGTGATATGGGTTATAAAGGACCATCTCACCAAGACTGGAAATTTTATCTCTATTTGAGACTTTTTCTCTCTTGGTCAACAAGTTAGGATTTACATGAAGAAAGTGTTAAATCATATAGGGGAATAAATTTCTACCATTTCATGTCGTGATCCAAGGTTTACATCAAAATTCTAGAGAAGTTTCCAATATTCTATTAATACTGTATTGGATTTCTGTATGCCCTAGCATCGAAAAACTGATGGCCTATCTGAAATGAATATTTAGACATAGTATAAAATTTTTATAAAATTCTTGATGTAAATTAATGGTGGATAGGAACAATATATAAAATTACTTGTGTTCTCTTACAACAACAACTTCTGTTCAAATGTTCAGTTGGCACCCTATAAAGCTTTATTTGGAAAGTGACGGAGACCCCTACTTGTTTGGTTGATGCTGGTGAGAGAAATCATGATGGGCTTTATCTTATGAAAGATATGATAGAAATGGTTCATTCCATCCATCAAAACATAAAGGATGAACATAGTTATAAAAATCACTATGTTGACAACTATTTAAAGGACTTGGAGTGCGATGCTGGAAACAATGTCATTCTTTGAATTTCACCTCAGAATAGAGTCATGAGTTTTGAGAAGAAAGGGATGCTTAGCCCTAGGTACATTGGCCCATATGAAATCCTTGATTTCATAGGATCCATGGCCTATTAGATTATTCTTTACCCAAATATAGCACATTTTCATGATTTTTCCACATATCATTCTTGATGAAGTACATACCTGACCCTTCACGTGTAAAGAATTAGAAGGTGGTACAACTGGAGCATTACCTCTCTTATAAGGAGAAGATGTTGGGAATCATGTGTCATAGAGACATGATTATATGAAATAGGTAAACCCACCTCGTTAAGTGTTGTGGAGGAACCAGAAATATGAATAAGAAATGTTAGAACTAGAGGAAACAATGAGGTAGAAGTACCCACATCTTTTATCTTCAAATTGAAAATGTTTGAAATTATGAGGGATAAAATTTCTTACGTGGGGAGAATGTAATAAACCAAACATTTGGAATAATTTCTTTTCCTGAAAATTTGTGTTGTATTATTTTATACAAAAAATAACTATATCCCTTTAAAAAGGAAGTGATTATAATTGAAATTTACCTACTGGGTTTTTACCGTTATATGACTATTGGTTAATATGACCATTTGAAACAATACTCTTAATAAACATTTAATTTTATAAATAGAAATGAAAATGGATATCTAATGATGAAAAATGAATTGATTTCCTCATCCAATATAGTTGTGACTTACGAAGCCAATTTTTTAGATCTTGGGATGTAGGTGTAATATATAGGATTTTCTCATGACCGAGGCCAAGATGTACATCAATTTATATAGCTTGGATGAAATTTCATACATGATAATTTCATGTTAGTGGACATTAAAACTCATGCAATGTTCTATGAGCCACCCCAAGAATATATCACTATCACACACCTCTCCTTCAGGTCGAATATGGGTGTTATAAGGGTTTATTTTTCAATTCATTAGTTACTTATTTTATAATCCCATTTTATAAATTATTTCTTTGTTCAATCACTACATTTTTGTATTTAGGTTTTTGTAAAAATGAGATAAATTTGAAAAATTAATTTTTAAAATAGAAAATTACTTTTATAATTATTATAATAGACTAATGTATTACTAATAAATATTATTTTAATGTAATAGTATGATTAAATAACTCTAACATTAATTTAAATGATAAAGAAATTTATTCTTTTCATGTGTAAGAAATTTCACAATGCATTTTATGTCTGCTATTAATTTTAATAAATAATTGTTTTTTAAATTTTAAAGTCAAATTATTTATACTAGAAGAATTATTAAGATAAAATAAATATCATTTATGAAATCATCATATCTAAATTAGGTTGGGGTGAATTTATGAGAATTTTCAAAAAAATTACTCTTTTTCGATGAATACCAAAAATACAATTTTGAGTTTTTGGTAGGGTTAACAAAATCATACTGATGTAATAAGTAATATAAAATAAAGGTAGACACTTTTGGATTGAAAAATTATAACAGGTTTTCAATGTGACCAATTTCATCATAAATTCCATGGGAAACCCATGGTTTTCCAAATACGACTACTGAGGTGTTTAAGAAAATTCATAGAAACATGCCTATGTTTTTAAACAAATACCCATAGATTTATTCATTTCATTTCATTATAAATTTATACTCCCTGAATACTTATTATTTTTACCACACTATGAGTCCTCCTAATGTTTCCTTACACCCCAAAGGTCTTAATTTTCTAGTTTTATGAGTTACTCTTCATGGTAATGGAAATATCAACTTTTCTTTTCCCTTTCATGTACCCTTTTTATGTGGTATGTCATTCCCATTTCCAAAAAAAAATCATCAAAAAATTTATTTCTATCAATTTACTTTATTAATAGTATTTTATAAGTGGTATACCCTTTTCCCATTTCTTTTAATGGTTTTCTAGATCAATTCTCTATACCTGTTATGTTGTTGATTTTACTTCTCAAAATTTACCTTTTTGGCATGAAATTATTTTATTTTTTACGAAATAACTAAGAATATTTATTCTATAGGAATATTCACATGGATTCAATAATTATCTATTTAATTCCAAGATTGACATACATGTAACCCACCTGTAAGAACACAGATCTTCATTTCAGTTATGGATCTTTTTTCAGTTTGTTTCTATAGAAATAAAAGATTTTGGTAATTTTATCAGTACAAATCGTGTAACTAGTTGTCACACATAACTATGTATTGTCCATGTAATGGTCGATTACATGGCTATGTGAGGTGACCCGGCAGACTGCCTAACACAAGTGCCAGTTGAGGCTCGTACACAGCGTGCAGATTAAATGAACATACTTTATACCTTTATTTTTATTTGATTAATTAGTTTGGGGTCACGTATCATCTCCAAAATATTCTTCTTCTAACATCAATTCTTCTAGGAGAAACCAGGAGTGAAGATCAATGTATGAGCCACCATTCCTTCATCTAATCACCAATTGAGATGTCGTTGGGTGCGTTGGATTCATGTCGGTGAGTTATCTCTTCCCCGAGAGACCCTCTTCTTGATTCATCTACTCTCTTGCATTACCAAAGGTTGAGAATTTTTAATATTTTCATAGATCTATGTAATTATAAGTCAATTCAAGGGCGAAAGTTCAATAGTGTTCATTGCACAACCTTGAGGTAGGTGATTTGTGCCATTATTTGATTTTCTTTGGATTATATATGCCTAATGTTCTGAATACGCATGTTTAGAGTATTGCGTGTTGTGGATTCTGACCCTATTTAATACCTGTAGTGGTTTTTTTGATTGAATAAGAGTTGTTACCAAAGCATATGATTATAGACCCCGGTATATGGGACACATAACGGGTTTGTTCCCATATTTGACTGTTATTGTCTTTTTTGCCTTGGATTCCTATGAGGTATACCATATTTCCATGCCTTGAGTTGTTTTAGGATGGAGTTGACTGGTTATATAAGATGCATGTGATTGTGATATGATTAAAGTTTATCCATATAGTTGATTGAATTGAATGTAAAGCCTTTACTGAATGTTGTATGCACACTAATCTTCCAAAGTGCTTTGAGAGACTTGGTACAAGATAATTGTGAGGGGTTCCATGTTTATTTAAATAGGACCATGAGAGACTTGGTGTAGACATTGACCCAAGGGTATTTACTGTGAGAGAAACCCAAAGGACATTTATTAATTTCTTGAGCTATGAACCCAGAGGTATTGACCGTAAGATATTTCCTAGGGGTTGTCTATACTTTATTAATGTTATGTCAAACCAAAGGGGATTAACCATGACAGATTTCCCAAAGAGTTGTTATAAATGTCAAATGATTATGACCAGTCTGCCAAAGTAAAGAAAAAGTTTATACTCGGTAATACTTGGTTTTTTAGATGGTATCCAGAGATGTCTGTTATTACTATTACATAGAGGGATATAGATATTATGTTAGATCATGGGAGTCATTGTTGAACGCATTTAATAATTATTAAATGAAAATTATTGTAATTAGAAACTGTATGATTGTTTACTTTTGAGTACTTCCAAGATTATATCTTCAATTTTCATATTGTATAATATACATATTCACTGATAGTTAGACACAATTATTTTGGTGGTTTCCTAATTGGATTCATCTCACTCCCTTTTTGGGTCAAGCTTTAGGACCCAAACAGATTATATGGATGCATTTATAGATAAAGGAATGTGCCTTTCTTCATTAGGTACTTGATTTATGGGGAGATAAAGAGTATGATACCAAGCTGAGGCTTTCCATGTTGTGGAGTTTACTATTTTCTTCACATTGGTTTTAGTAATTTATTTACATCATTGTTACTTGTTTGTATTCTTTCCAAGATACTTGTGACATGCAACATCTATTTATATATGATGAATTTTTTATACTGTTCATCATCCACTGTTTACTTAAGTTGTATGGTATTACTATTTCTAGCTATTGTTTACTGTTGTTATTCCACTGTGTATACAATGCCAATGAGGGAATTGTTTCCCCTATATCACACCCAAGTACCTCACGGCTATCCTGAAGCCTCTGGTGATTGGGGAAATATACTTTAGGCTGTGTGACCAACTCGTTACAGGGCACCTTTGGGCGGCACCCTGAACCGGGACATTAAAAAGTGGTATAAAAGGTAGTTTATGTTATACTTTTCCTTAATTTTTGGATCTAATAGATAGGGATAAGAAGGCATAGGTATTTGGTAATAATTTTCTCCTGGGAGTAGCTAACCCATTTATAGGGAAAATCCATGTTCCCATAAATATTGCAATTTTTATGGTTTTTCAATCATTACAGTTGATTTTATTTAACTGATGGATGATTCACTTATAATGTGCTATTATAATTGATGTTATTATGGTCCTATTTCTGTTGCAACATGATGATATGATGATATTCTATCTCATGCAACATATAGAAACATGCTAGATGTCTGATCTCATGAATTATCTTCATGCCAATAGGGGTTCATTACTTATTACATGTTGTTTGATTGATGTGATGCTAGTTATTCATGTTATTGTGATATATGTGTTGACTGAATACCTACTATTTAGATAGGGTATTGATATATGTAATTTTTTAATTGTATGGATTCCAAAATTTTGTTCCTAAGGTGTTATGGGCCCTCTCGAATCGGAATTTGTTGGATCATGTTTGTAATTTAATTTAATTTTCTCATGTTATTATATAAATATGGATTAACATATTTGATTTACTAGAGTATGGGCTCTCATGGGTTGTAATTTTTCATTACCTGGACTTAATTCGATGTTTTTAGGGTTTTCAGTGAAGTTTCAGAGGATTACTGTCCAGAAACCCAAACAACACGACATGTGTTGTTATTAACACATGCCTTGTGTTCTTTTATTATAGAAGAAACAACATTTCTTATGTACATGTATTGTTATATATGTACATTCCGTGCGGTATTTTATCTTGTGAGTTATTATGTGAAAATTGAGATAGTGTTCATAAACTTTTGGAGGAACATGCCGTGTTTGGATTATACACATCATGTTATAAAGAACCATGTGTCTGGTCGTGTGACTAACAACACTGGTGGATGATGCATAGGTTGTACACACCATTTTTTTATTTCACACTGAGTAGATTCGACCGTGTCTTTGACCATGTGACTAACGACATGGGTGGTTAGAACATAAGTAGTACACATCTTGTCTAGAGTGAACACGCCCAGTATTGTTACCCAGGATAGAACTATGTAGTTCGAGCCATGTAGAAGAACTTGGGAAGGGGGTAAAATTGATGTACACACCAAGTTCGTTGATGAACATGATGTGTGTAGGGGTGTTGCAAGACCAGGTTTGGCATAGGTGCATTCCCTTGTTAAAACCCAAGGGAAAATACTCTTTGGTGGATGTACACACCATATAACCATATTTTTAAATAGTTTAATGTTTGGTTCTCATGTTGTTATCTTTCACTTCAAAGTTAATGTCCTTGATTATATTAAACTAAGGTGTGTGATTGATCTTGAAGAGTCATGCCACTGAGACGTCCTCTGGTTGTACACGAGGTACATGGCGATAACCAGACAGTAGAAAGTAAAGATCAGGGACTACCAATAGATCCTCAAGTTGTGCCTGCCTTGGAAACAATTTTATACTAGAAGTAGGTACTGATGCATAGTTCAGTGAAGGATTTCTGAGAATGTTATAGACTATTTAGGGAGCACCACATCGTTCCCCATCTATGGAAGAGTTGACACAGGAGTTCCAGTAGCAACATCCTCCCACTTTTTTAGGGGATGTGGGACTATAGGCTGTAGAGTCTGAATGGAGGCCATACTTGGTATCATTGAGAATCTAGAGATGCCTACGGAGAGAAGGGTGATCCTCGTGACATACATGCTAGGTGATTCTGCCAAGAGATGGTGGGATTTTATCACACTGGTGGGACGTCAACAGGATATGTCTAGGTATGTGATGAGTCGTTCCACTGAGGTTATGTTATTAGTGTCTCAAATTATAATTACCCTAACAAGTATAGCACCAGTAGGGGTCAATCCACAGGGAACTTTAGGAGGGTACTCTTATCTTGTTACAACTTTGTTTTTATATTTCTTTTAGTGAAGGCTGCTGAATTTAGAGTCGATTTTGTTTGGTTGTTTTTCGGTACAAAAAGAAAAATTGGTTATTAAGCTTCTTTTAACAAAGTAATTTCTAGACTGAAAGAAAAAAAAACGGGAAAATTGGTTTTGATGAAAATAAGTATAAGAATTTTTTGGGGTTATGGATTTGTGATAAGTTGATTATTAAATTAAATTTCTAATGAGGTTCTATTGTTCATGATAATCTGAAACATTGTATTACAATTTTTAATTATGTTTCCTTGATCCAGATCACATAATATTAAGTGATGAAGTAACCAAATCCTTGGTCCAGTAGTTAGTTTTTAATAGGTATCTATTTGTCTTAGACCATTTTGAGCGGATGAATCCTTTCAATGGTTATGAAATTATTCTTCATTATTCTTAATTTGAATCCCTGAAGATTCTGACCTTGGTCTGGTACAGAATTTTCAGTGATAATATGAAGTGATTTAAGAAGAATACGAAGATATTGTTAAAACAAACACAGTCACATCAACTTTATGCAAATTACAACTCATCAGTCTCTATAACCCCAACACACTGGGTGTTGAGTTACACATATTGAGAATGAAAAACAAACAATTATTAATATATGATTAAATCATTCTTGGAATTATGAGGTAGAAATGATTCTTCAGTAGGAGAATGGAAGTATTATGATGGTAGAGCATCTCTCCTTCAGAATTTCATCCATTTTACTCCACACCACACCTCAATCTCTACTTCTCAACCCTTGTTCTAGATCCCACTCCTCTTTTTATTGGAAAAATAAGTACACAACGTCTATAGAAAGTACATGCCATGTAGTTTCGTCAACGCGCTTTTGGATTATTTTTCTCCTCTGGTAGGCGACCTAAGACGCCATCTTTGAGTTTGAACATGGTGCCGCCTGGTAAGTGAATGTCAACAGCATGTAGCGCCTCTATACATGGTGTGTAGTATCAATATGTGGCCACCAAACTCTTCTATAATAACAGACACGACATGTAGAAATGAACACGATGTGTCTCCTCCAGCGGCCACATGAGTGTGTACACTCTTCTCGGCCACAAATCACTCCTAGAATGTCGTACATGGTGTGTAACACCACCACACATGGCATGTAGTGTATGGATGGTGACTTGGGCGTGTAATCCCTCCATTGATATGTGTTCTTGTCTGAGTGTACACAACGTGTATAAAAGTACATGTCGTGTAGTTGAAAAATATTCACAGACTTCCCTTGATTTGTGTATATGGATATAAAACTCTGGAAAACAGACAAGGTCACCAAAATCAAAGTATTTTTCCTCTAATAAGTAGGTATTTGGTGAAAACTTGTTTTTATTGTTAATAACGTGTATGAAAATTCATACACAAATTGGGTGCATCAAAATCCCCCATACTTAGTCCTTTTCTTGTCCTCAAATAAATATCAACAGCTAATTATCAGAGTCTATTGTTTAAAAGGACATACATTAGTTAATCATAATTTTAAATAATAAGTCACTGGAGAAAATTACAAAAATAATACACAACAATTTTAATTTTGAAGATATTCCAATCATTCATCATATATAATTTAATTAACCATTGTCATCCTCTTCTAACACATGTTTCAACCTTTCAAAAACAAGCAAGCCACATGATGATCTACCTCACAAATAAAGAACTCAACACTTGAGAATTTTTAAATAAAACTTTTTGCACAATCAATGAAATATACACTCTATCTATAGGTTTGTAAGAATTCTTAGTTCTCCAATTTAGAAAATTTAATTTACAAAAAACATGAGGGCATTCTGAATAGGATCTGATGTTTCTATTGCTAAATGTTGGTAGGTAAAGATGTGAAAAATAATTCTGAGGCATGGAAAAGGATGCAAAATTCTTAAATAACAATGCATGATATTCAAAATTAAAATCAATGTAAAAATGTCCTAAAAATGATTAATCAAACAACCTCATCACCACCATCTCTTTTAGATGATTAGGAGTCACAAACTATCAAGTGTGTATATGGTCCCTTTGTTTGTACCATTTTTTTCACAAAGGGAACCCTACTGAATTTCTAAAATATTGGTTTGGAACTCTTTTCTTTTCTCCCCAAATGATTAAGAGGCACTCTCCCATACTAAATCTCTTGACAATTCACAAATTTATTCCCGGTGTTTCTAATCCCTTATTTTATGTTCAAATGAATAATCTTGCAAAATCATAAAAGAATTAGGGTAGGAAGGGAAATAAGCTTGCAATAAGGCTCTCGATTAAGGCTATTCATGGCTTCTATGGGATTTATGAAGATCAGATGTAGGGTAGGCTCATGATAAAGGGGTTAAAACTCATATGCCTCAATTATTTTAATGTAATTAAATAATTCATCATATTTTGAAAATAAAACATGCAAATTCTGGTAGTTATGTATATTCTATGAATCTCTAAAGAAAGAGGGTATTAGAAATAATATGAGAAAAGGGTTTAGAATACCTCTTAGGAGTGGTAATAAATAAGAGACAATTAGGTCATGGCTTGCAAATAATTGATTTGTCTAATCGATGTAATTTTCCACAGATTACAAGTTGTAATTTAAATTATATCAGCAATCATTTTAAAACACTTAAGAATAAAAATAAGCATGGAAATATTTGAAAATTTTTCACTTCCAATTTTATTATTTTAAATATATAATTAACCAAAATATCTCCACATTTTAAAAATATATCTTCAAACAAGTTTGTCTCCAAGATTGATGAAAATGGCGAAGACTTAAGCAGTCGAGAGATATGCCCCCCACATACATAAGAGTTCATGTGGTCCACCAAGATCCCAAAAAGAGGAACAAGGTAAGGTGGGGACACAATAGTAGACAAGACCTATGGGAAGTAACAAAAGTAGTAAAATCAAGAAAGAAAAGAAATAAAAATAAAAGTTATTACTCCCCTTGAGTCTAGGCGAAGAGAAACTTTAGGTGGTGGAAAAGAGTTGCACAAAACGTGTCAGGGTACCTGTGATGGTGGGAGAAAGAAAACAAGGAATGCATAAAAAGAATTCAAAAGGATGAGAGAGCACAAAAATATATATACAATGGAAGGAATATGTCTCAAAACCCATCATGGGGTACCCTCAGAAGAGGCATCGTCCAGTACAAAATTGGCTGGAAGAGATGGCTCAAGAGCTGTGGAAGCAAGAGGCTCGGACCCTGCATCAAGAAGGGAAGCTGGAGAGGTAGGAGATATAGGTACGGGACTTGGTAGAGGAATCTCAACATCCACCCTAGACTGGCAGTAGTGGTGGTGGAAGGAGAAGTAGTAGCAGGGCCCACAATAGATAGTAGAATAGAATCTGTGGCAGTGTTGTGAATTGCGGTGGAGCAGTAGCAAAAGGTCCAGGAACCGAGGAGGGTGTAGGGTTCAAAGTAATACCCAAATGATGAAAAATACGCCCCCACAACTACACCATGCGGTTCTGGCGGCTATATATACAAACAGAATGCTCCCTAATACTCTCCTGGCGGCTGGCGAGACGAGCCAACTGCTACTCCATCGCGGCTAGAAAGATGGAAAAGGCGAGATCAGCCGAGGGTGCGGCGGTAGGTGGGGATGGTGGTGGTACAGAAGAAGGAAGGACAGAGAAAGTGGGGTCAGTAGGAGGTGGATGAGGTGGAGAAGCTGGAGGGGGTGGGGAAGGAGGAGTAGGGGCATCAGCCGGTGCAGGAGGGTTGGCGGGTGGCTGGGGAAGAGCCTGGGCAAGGATGTAGGCACCCCATGCTTCCTGAACAATCCCATGAGAATAAGCATGAGATAGTCCGTCTGCTGGGGAGAACCTAACAAACCATGGGGTAATGAAGGCTCAAAACCCCAAGGTTGTGGGCGAGTCGAGTGGCGTAAAACCCGTCGATCAGGTTGTCCTAACGGCTTATAAAAATAGAGTGGAAATAAGAGGTGGCTAGATAGGGGAGGTCCGAGTAGTCATGCCGGATGACACTGGTAAGGAGATCCATGCCATGGCCATTCACATCCTCATATACTCATGGAGGGGGAAAGGATAGCACTAAAGCACTGGTGGGCGAAGCGAAGGATGGGGTCGGTGATAAGGGTGCTCTTTTGGGAAGTGGGGGAATACTGGTGGTCTGGACCATCGATCTCCCGCCACATGGTAATGAGCTCAGAGTGCTCGGGTTGGGTAAAGGTTGAAATGGGGGTGGGGTGTTAGGATGGGGGTAGAAGATGTACCCTCAGCTAAACTCAGTCATGGTGGGGGAGAATCGTTCGCCGCCCAACTGTAATCGAACCACAGGCACCGCATCACTAGGTGTCTCTCGGTACTCAGCTCCATCAAACTCGAAACAGGCCCCGAACTCCAAAAATAAATCACGGATGACAGAAGCGCTAACCTAGAAAATAGAGAGCAGTGGAGTGTGTCCAAGGAGCTCCTCCAAGTCCTCCCAATTACCGAGCTATTGTGGAATGCTGCTGTCGAGGTATTAGCCAGTCAATGGTATCGGCCGGTGAGAGAGGCGTCAGACTCTGTCATGTGCTAGATCGGTGACCCTGAAGACCATGCATGGTTAAGGAACACCTGTAGGTCCTGGTCCAAGTGCAGGTTCAGCAGCTGGAGCTAGCTTGCTGGGTGGATCACCTACAGGAGGTGAAGGCTCGGTAGATGAATCAGTAGATGTGGGACCAGCTGCTGATGATGATGGCACGGGTAGAGTGGAAATTGGTGGAGCAAAAATGGAGGTGCTCGGAAGCTATGTGCTGGTAGGTGGAGGTACAGACATGCTAGGCCCAGCCTCTACTGAGGAGTCGGTGGTGGAATAATGTCCAATGGAGGAAGCTCATAGACTGGTGCATCTGGGTCTGGCTGCGTTAGAGGTCAGAGTTGAATCCACCAAAAAATGGGCCTCTCACCCTCAGTGTCGGAGGCCGGCCGCTTTGCCTGGGAAGGATTGTGATATTACATAACCTAAAAAAGAAAGTAAAAGAAAACAAAAGATAAAAGAAAATAAAACAAAACAAAGAAAAAGTGAGAAATAAGAAAAATTAAAATACACGGCGTGCACATCCAGAGTACACAACGTGTAGTACAAGCGGAGCAGCAGCCTGTGTTCTCTGGATAAACATGTTGAGTGAGAAGAATATAGACCATGTAACGATACACGACGTGTGCTGAACATACACGCTGTTTTTATACAATGTTCATGTGGTCGTGTATTGAAAATGACATGGCCATGTTGTTTTCAGTTTGAAGAATAAAGAACACTCCATGTAACAGACAAACAAGGTGTGTTCTTTACTCTAGTAACATTACCGTGTGGGGGCTAAACACAGGCCAACCGAAAGAAATACGCAACACGGCGTGTAGAGAACATACACGCCATGTACGGGAACATGGGCTGAGACACCATGTTATGTGCTACACATGTACGTGCCAAAGGAAATGATATACACTGTGTGTATAAAACACACAAGCCATGTACGTGAAAATGGTGTGTGAGGCCATGTGCAAAGGGGTACTCGGGCATGATGGGGAAAAGTACATGGTGTGTACCGAACATACACATCGTGTATATTTAAATTTCAAAGCATTTTATGTGTGGTCATGTACAGAAGTACACGGTGTGTGTTTGTAATATCGTGGTCGTGTACCGCAGAATCCAAATAGTCGGCAGATCCGAAAACATCCTAAATGTGTTGGAAAACATGAAATAGAGAGTGTAGAACATCGTACCGTGACAGAGGATCACATTTCAAGAATAATCAGAACCTAAAACACCCCAAATCAATGGATTTGAGAATGGTGGTTCGGGTTGCGTTTGGGAGAAGAAAAGAGAAAGATGTGGAAGAAATGGGGAGCCGCGTGGCACGGGCTCAAGCCGGGTGGCCCGTAGCTTATATAGCCGCGGTACACAGCTTGTATGTCTGGACTACAAACCGTGTATCCCCAATTTTTTTTAATTCAAAGAAGATTAAAATATTATATATAATAATTAATATTACTTAATTAAAATAAAAGTAAAATAGGTATATATATGTATATATAGAATTAAAATAAAATAAAACTATACACATAATGTAGTGGTGAAATACACGTCGTGTGTTTAAAAATTGGAAAAAGATAAGTACAACCTTTGGTCTGGTTCTTGGGGCGAGGTTCGAACTGACGATCGGCCTTTCCGAGCGTAATCCCTCAACCACTGGAGCGATGGTTATAATACTGGCCATATTTATTAAATATATTTTTATTCTATATGTCCTATACAAATGGGAAGAAATAAAAGCATGGCTTGTGGTTTTTAATTACATAAGAAGGGGATGAATCATGGAGATTAGCTGAGTTCGAACCCCGGTCTTTCGGATACATGGCCGAGACATTACCAATCTGCCAACATCATCCGCATGAATTTATTTTACAAGAAAACGTTTTTAAATTAGTAAATAAAATTACGGCACACATGACATATATCGAAAGACATGTTGTGTGGTTTTATTAAAAGGTTAAATAATGGAAATGGGGCGGTTTCTAGGATTTGAACCCAGGTCTTTTGGAACCGGGTTACGATCGTGGCCAACTGATCCATCCCCACCATGGGTTTTTTAAAAGAAAATAAAAATGTCTATATAAATAACTACACATGCCATGTAAGAAAAGAAGAAACCCTATGTCGATGGTAGGTCAGGAGGATTCGAACCGGGGACGGCTCGGATAAACTCCAGTGACTTTACCATCGACACCGGCAACATCCCTGGTTATTGATTTGTTACTCTATAGATATATACTATTAATATTATAAATAAAAAAGATAAGTACACGCCATGTATATAAAAAGTGGGACATGGCATGTAACCTATGGGTTGCCACCCAGGAAGCACATTTTTTTTAGGTTTTTGGCTCGACCATCTTACCTAGATTTAACTGAGAGGTGTGGTGGAGATCTCTCCCACTGTATCTTCCATGGGATGGTAAATTTTTAGGCATCGGATATTCACCTTGAATGTTTGAACATCCTCCTTAGCAATTTTCACCACTCTATGAGGGAATACTCGAATGATATGGAATGGTCCCGACCAACTTGATTTGAGATTTCCTGGGAATAGATAAAGACTAGAGTTGAATAGGATTACCTGATCACTGGGTTGAAATGTTTTTTCGAGAAATAATCCAGTCGTGAATTGATTTGTTCCTCTCTTTGTACAATTTATCATTCTCATACGCCTCCCTTCTGATATCATTGAGTTCCGATAGATGGAACTTACGTCTCTCTATGGCTTCCTTCAGATCAAAATTTAGGGCTTTGATAACCCAATATTCTTTGTGTTCCAACTCCAGATGCAGATGGCATGGTTTTCCATAGATGAGATGAAATGTTGACATCCCCAGTAGCGTCTTAAAAGCGGTGCGATAGGCCCACAAAGCTTCGTCATGATTTTTGGACCTTTCCTTCTGTGAGGTATTCACTGTTTTCTACAAAAATTGTTTGAGCTCACGGTTGGAGAGCTCCACCTGTCCACTTGATTGTGGATGGTATATTGTACCCATGTGATGCTTCACCCCATATTTCGACATCACTCTTTTCATTCACTCGTTGTCAAAGTGAGTCCCTATTTCGCTGATCAGCACACAAGGTACGCCAAACCTACAGAAAATGTGCCTTTTTAGAAATGTCACGACTACCTTAGCTATGTCGTGGTCTGTTGCAGTGGCTTCTACAAATTTAGAGACGTAATCAAAGCCGACGAAGACGTAGGTATGCCTGAAATAAGGGGTAAATGGTCCCATGAAGTCAATGCCCCACACATTAAAAATCTCAACTTCCAGGATGGGGTGATAAGGCATCTCGGCTCTTAATCCAATATTACCTGTACGTTGTCATGGATCACAACGGGTAATGAAGGCTCGGGCATCTTTATGCATGGTGGGCCAGAAAAACCCAGATTGCAGAATCTTTACTATGGTAAGATCCGGTCCATGATGTCCTCCAACGGGTGAGGCATGACCTAATTCCAGGACCCTTGGACCTCCTTCTCGGGGATGCACCATCGGATCAGCTCATGTCCATAGGATTGGAATAGGATTGGGTCTTCCCAGAATTATCTCTTAACATCAGAAAGGATCCTTTTCTTCTACTAGAATGAGAGGTCGGGATGGATGGAACCTGTAACTAAATAGTTAGAAATATCAGCAAACCAGGGCCTAGGTGACTCAATAATAGAAAAGAGATGCTCATCAAGAAAAATCATCCCTTATCTCTTGATCCTCCTCTTTCTCCATGTGCCGAAGCTCTAGACGGGATATATGATCAAAAACAACCATGTTCTCACTCACCTTATTATCTCGGATCCCTATATCAAATTCTTATAATAGGAGGACCCATCTAATCAATCGGGGCTTTGCATCCTTCTTCTTTATCATGTACTTAAGTGCGGCATGGTCAATATAAACAATAACTTTAGACAGGACAAGGTATGAAAGAAATATTTCAATGGAGAATACTACTGCCAACATCTCCTTCTCTATAGTGGTGTATTTTAGTTGGGCCTCATTGAGTGTCCTACATGTATAGTAGATGGGACGGAAGATTCGGTCCAGCCGCTGACCCAGGACATCTCCCACCGCATTGTCGCTGGCATCGCACATTAGTTCAAATTGTGCCTCCCAGTTGCAGGAAACCATCACTGGAGCTTCGACCTGGTGTTTCTTTAGATTCTCAAAAGAAGAGGATCATTCCTCAGTGAATTCGAAAATGGCATCCTTTTTCAAAAGATTGTTGAGGGGCTAGGCAATCTTTGAAAAGTCACGGGAAAAAGGCCTGTAAAAACCTGCATGGCCCAGGAAGCTGCGGATGGCTCTAATAGAGGATGGAATGGGAGGTTGTGAAATGACTTCTATTTTTTCCGGATCGACCTTTATCCCCTTTTCTTAAATTCTATGGCCCAGAACTATGCCACTTTGTACCATAAAATGACACTTTTCCCAGTTTAAAACTAGGTTAGTGTTTTCTCAGAGCTCATGTTCAAGTTATAGGTGCCACAAATAGGTGGTGAATGACTTCCCGTAAATGAAAAAATCATCCATGAAGACCTCCAAGATTTGTTCCGCCATTTCATGAAAAATGGCCATCATGCATTGCTGGAATGTGGCGGGAGCGTTGCACATACTGAAAGATATCCTCTGGTAGGCAAATGTTCCATATGGGAAGGTGAAAGTTCCCTTCTCCTGTTCTTCTGGGGAAATGGAGATCTGATTATAGCCATAGTATCCATCGAGGAATTAGTAATATTCATTCCTAGATAGCCTTTCTAGCATTTGATCCATGAAGGGAAGGGGAAAATGATCTTTCCTTGTGGCGTTGTTCAGCTTCCTGTAATCTACACAGACTCTCCAGCCCATGACTGTACGAGTGGGGATGATCTATTTCTTGTCGTTTGATACCAAAATGATGTCTCCCTTCTTAGGGACCACTTTCAGGGGACTTACCCATAGGATATCTGATATAGAGCAAATGATTCCTGCATTTAAAAGATTTATTTCCTCCATCTTTATGACTTCCGTCATAGGAGGGTTCAGACGCCGCTAGGGTTGTCTATATGGCTTTGTTCCTTCTTCAAGTAGGACCTTGTCGGTGAAAATTGTAGGTATGATACCCTTCAAATCTACAACATCCCATCCAATTGCCTGCTTTCTCTGCTTGAAAACTTGAAGAAGTGAATCCTCCTGTTACTGTGATAGTGTTGCACTAAGTATAATGGGCAATGTATGATGATTCCCCAAATACCCGTACTTTATGAAATGTGGGAGAGGTTTTAGTTCTAGTTCAGGTGCCTTGAGAACTGAAGGTTTCAGTGGTGGTAATTATTTCCTCTCTAGGATGTTAGGAATGACAACTCATTGCCAGTAGTGGCCACCCTGGCCTTCGATGAATTTCATGTCCTCGAGCACCTCATTAGTGGGTTTATCTGGAAAAATCATATCATTTAAAATGGAAGAACATACCAGATCATCATCTTGTCTAATAATTTGTTCATCCATGGTATTCACTGTATAGAAATCTCATGTTCTGATAACGATGCATGTTTGATGGCCTTTAGAACACTTTAGGATACTCTTTCGTCCCCTACTCAGAAAATTTACTCCCCCTAGTGCACGTCAATCAAGACTTTCCCTACGGCTAGGAAAGGTCTTCCAAGTATAAGAGGTGCCTCTTGATCTTACTCCTTGTCTAGGATAATAAAATCTTCTGGGAGGATCAATCATCCCACCTTCACGAGAATATCATCCAGTAGCCCTTTTGGATATTTAATTGATCTGTCAGCAAGTTGAAGGGTGACTCGGGTAGGCTTCAGATCGTGGAATTCGAGTTTTTGGATAACTCTGAATGTCATGAGGTTGAAACTGGATCCTAAGTCACATAGAGATATTACAAATTCACAGGGTCCAGTTTTACAAGGGATATTAAAGCTACTTGGATCTTGGAGTTTTGGAAGAATGGAATGTTGTACGACTACGGAGCACTCCGTTTTCTGTGCTATGGTGCCCAAATCCTCTATCTTCCTTTTATTCAAGAGGATTTCCTTCATGAATTTTTCATATGTGGGAATTTGAGTTAGAGACTCAGCAAATGGGATATTGATGTGTAGCTTTATGAATACTTCCCTGAATTTTCCAAATTGGTGATCTAGCTTCCTTTGCTTCATCCTCTCTGGAAAATTTAATGCAGGCTTGAATGGTTTGATGACATCCTTTCCTTTTCCACGTTGAGTCTTTGGTGATGGATTTTTAGATTAATAGGGGTCTAAAATTGTACCTTTGTTGTTAGTAAAGAGTATAGGTGCAGTTGATTGTGCTGGTTCCTTCTGTGGTAGATTCTTTCCACTTCGTAGTGTTATGGCATGGGCCTCCTCCTTTAGGTTCTTCTCGGTGTTTCCTGGTAGTGTACCAGGCTGCCTCCCTGAGAGCTGATTTTCTAATTGGCTGATTTGGTTCTTGAGGCCTCGAATAGAAGACACCTGGTTCATAAATTGGGTCACAGCAGTAGAGATGAATTTCGTCATAAGATCCTCTAACCTGGAGGTATTCTCTTACTGAGGTGGTTGTGCAGTTGGTGGAGGTGGTTGCTCCCATGGATGTTGCGGGCACGGGTTTTGATACCCTTTCTTCTGGTAAGGGCCCTGTTGGGGATATTTCTTCCGCTTGTACTGGTTCTGATATGGTAGTTGACTGTAGTCGGGCGGTCGCTGAGGTGGAGGATTCTGCTGCTGTTGGCCCCAGCTGTGTTCTTGTTATCTCGCCATGCCGGGTTCTAGTATTGATGATACTGGTATGACCCTCTGTTTTGAGTAACATAGCTCACTTCACTTGTAGAAGGGTCGATTAAAGGTCCTGAGCATTCTCCCAAGATGTGGTTGTTACAAAAATCACCACATGATGGATGGTTCACCGCATGGATTTGAGGTGCGCCCTTGAGATTTAATGAATCGATGTTTTTGGATACTGCATCCAACTGGGAAGAAAGCATGGTAGTAGCATCAATACTATGAATACCTCGTTTTTGGGTACCCCAAACGGAATTCCACTAGAATCTGTTGGCTGACATATATTCCAGTAGTTCGAAAAGTACTTCGAGGGATTTTTACATTACCGTACCTCTAGCTGCTGCATCCACCACGGACTTTGTATTTGTTGTTATTCCTCTATTGAAGGTTTGGACTTGCCTCTGAAGTGGAAGTCTGTGGTGTGGTAATTTAAGTAACATTTCCTTGAAATGTTCCCAGGATTCGTACAAGTATTCTGAATCATGGTGCTAAAAGTTGTGGATCTCGTTCCATAGCATTACCTTCTTCGATGGTGGGAAGTATTTGGATAGGAATGCCTAGGCTATCTCCTCCCAGGTGAGGATAGATCTTTGTTGTAGCCCTTTGATCCACTCTTTCACCTTGTCTTGTAGAGAGAAAGGGAACATGCGAAGATGGATGGTGTCCTTAGAAACGCCATGGTACCCGAATGTATCGCAGATCTCCAAAAAAATCGGAGAAATGGGAGTTAGGGTCATCACTGGGCTGGCCGCCAAATTGTACAGTGTTCTAGATCAGCTGCATGATATCAGTCTTGATCTCAAAGTGATGGGCCAGAACCTAAGGATAAATGATTCCCATATTAGCTCTGTGGATCGATGGAAGGTCATACTCCATGAGATTACAACATGGAAGTGGCTGTTGAGGAGTAAGAATCGGTAGGTACTGTTGGTCCTCTGGGGAGTAGTATGGCCCCTGAACTTGGTTAAAATATGGCATTCACTCTGGTTGGAATTTTTGGAGGTGCGGCGGGCCATATGGTGGTGCAAGAGGAGATTGCAGGTTCCGATTGTCATTCGGACCTAACTGTTGTCCAGCTTCTTGGACAGCAGCTGAATATCCTTCCTCGTTTTATGTTGTGGGGTTGTTTTGATGTTTTTCAGCAACGAGTGTTCATTGGCACCTCAAGAACGTCTGTTCGATCTTTGGGTTAGTTTGGAAAAACCTTGATGACTCCGTGCTCTTGGAACGTGTGAGGTGGCCACTCATACACTTACAGACCTGCACAAAACAAAACAAACAACCAAGCGTAAACGAGGAAAAATAAGGATAAAAAGAAATGTGATTAGGAAAGAGATATCTGTGAATTTCTGATTTTTATTTTCACTAAAATGTAATACAAATTGAATTAAAATGAGAATAAAATAACTTTAGATATCACCAGAAATGACACCAAAATTTTACGAGTCGTTCAACCAAAGTTAGGTTATCAGTGTCTCAAATTATAATTACCCTAACAAGTATAGTACCAGTAGGGGTCGATCAACAAGGAACATTAAAAGGTTACTCTTATCTTGTTTCGACTTTGATTCTATATTTCTTTTAGTGAATGGTGCTAAATTTACAGTCGATTTTGTTTTGTTGTTTTTAGGTACAAAAAGTACAATTGGTTTTTATGTTTATTTTAACAAAATAATTTCTAGAATAAAAGAAAAAAACGGGAAAATTGGTTTTGATGCAAATAAAGATAAGAATGTGTTGGGTTTATGGATTTGTGATAAGTGGATTATTAAATTAAATTGCTTATGAGGTTGTGTTGTTCATGATAATCCAAACTTCTGGATTACAATTTGATTTTATGTTTCCTTGATCTGGATCACTTAATATTAAGAGCTGAAGTAACCAACTCCTTGATCTGGTTGTAATCTTTTAACAAATCTTTATTTGGCTTAGTCCATTTTGAGCCGATGAATCCCTTCAATGGGCATGAAATTATTTGTCGTTATTCTTCTTTTTAATACCTGAAGATTCTTCCCTTGGTTTGGTACATAATTTTCAGTGATAATATGAATTGATTTAAGAAGAATAAGATGAGATTGATAAAACAAACACATTCACAGCAACTTAATTTAAATTACGACTCATTAGTCTCCACAACCCCATCAACTGGGTGAATAATAATGGAACAAATATAGGATGTGAGTATAATTTACTATATATATGTAAATATTTTAAATCCACGAGACTACCATAAATCTATGTGTGTAATGAAATAATACAATTTATATACATAACAGTGAATCATAAATCAGAAATTATATATTGTACTTGTAAGCTGGTGGTCATGTTAAAAAATATTAGTTGTTATTCCTATTAAATAAAAAATATAGTGCTTCAATATTAGATAAATTTTTTAAAAATACATCAGCTAAATCCACTAAGACCCATACTCAGACTCCAACAATGATTCTTGTTTTTCAAAAAGGACAAGGTGTTAGAAGATTTCAACCCAATTTATTCTATAAAGGAGTTAGTGTCTGTATATATATAAATATGTATATAAATATTCAAATTAATCTATAATAATCACCCCTAAGAGGAACTTCATATACCTTCTCACCTAGGAGGCCTGAAGTATCCTTTAATGATATACCATATATAAATCATCCTAACCTTAGAGGGCCATATTTATATAGAATAAAATGTGTCTATATAAAATCAGGTACATTTATGTTGTTATTTTTCTATATGTCTCTCTTCTAACATTAGATAATAATATATCATCTATATATATATGAAGATTCCATGTCTTTCTATAATAGATTCCAAGATATAGAACCTACTAAAAGAAACTCAAAAAAATATTTGTAATAGATTGAAAACTAGTTCAAACATATACAATATTAGTAATAAGTTTATAAATACTACATTCATTCTAAAATCATAGCATTAATTAAAATAAAAACATTATCGAATAATATGTCTAACCTAGTTTCTTCAAGGTATCAATTTTAGCAAAATAATATCATGTATCACATTTACTTCAAAAAAGGAACACTATAATGGTCATTAATTGAAGGAATCACTAAATATGGTGTATTATGTATATTTTTCATTTTAAAGGTTAAAGGGAAGTCTAAAATAAAAAAATTGTTGGCTGGCCTCAGGAAATATATTATTCATTTATATTGTGTGTATCAATTACTATAAGTTATTAATACCTATGAAAAAAAACCATTATCCATGAGATTATGTTAGTGGGTAATCACACCAATGGGATATATAATTACACCATAAATATTGAGTCACATTAAAATATACAATAATCAAGATTGAATCAAATATATAGTAATTAAAGGGAACTTATATATTATATAATTCATTTCTAATATAAATGGGCACAACCAGAGATTAAAAAACATGTCTTTGGTATAATAAAAAACATAATAAACAACCAATTCCATTTCATATTTTTGTAAAACTAATTTTTATTAATTGTTTTTATTGAGAAAAATATATTCACATGTCCATCACAATATGTTATACCGCTATAATATCCACCTTTTGAAAGCATGAGAGAAATGGAATTGTATCACCCACCCTATAATATATATAGGTGAAGCCCAAAACATGAATTATATATATTTTATCAGCAGAATACATCGAGTAACTAGAACTTGAAGATAAAAAGGGGTACACTACTACTGACTTATGTCATGATACCTGAAAAATATAATATCAAAACTACATTTTATTTACCATGGTTGAACTCACAAAATAGAATGGTGATATGAAAAACAAATTAATTGAAATGTTTCGGAAATTGTAAATTTTAAAAAATGTGGGAACCCACATTCTATGTAAAGAATAAAAATATAGTAATATTATAAGAAGGGAAAAAATCCGAAGTATAGAAAACCTTCCAAATTTTATTTACTATGATCTTGACCATGATTAATTGGAGGGGATGTTGGGAAGGATGAGAAGATTTTTGGAGCTCCTAAGGAATGGGAGAAAAATTGGGAAGAATGAAAATCCTATGGCACCTACATTATAGAAACAAAAGAATAATTTGAAAATAAAATAATTCCCCATTATTTTGAATGTTTTTGTCTATGAGATTATTGGTTACCCATTGTAATATTACTAGGTACCAAGTGGTCTAAACAAAACAACACACACCCACAAGACTCCCACCACGTACCTGATCTAATCCCACTAGGTACATAGTATAATTTTCTCATCTACCAATTTTCTAACATTATCTAGTCATCAAATGAAGAACTATGACTCCTCTTAACATAAAACCACCACAAAAAGGATATTTATGGTCATAATCTGGAAGTTAAATAAATAAAAAATTTATCTATTTAAATTTTACACAAACTCCCTTACATCTTAAACTCTAAATTACCTTAACTCAATTCTCATGAAACCAAAAAATAAAGAAATAGTAAATCTAGACTGAAAAACAAACTGTGAAAAATTATGTCAGTTTGTTTCATGATCTAAATCACCCAAATTACATTAACATTATATTTTATAATACAATAATATTACACAATAAGGCAATTTTTTTTCCACGAGGGTATTAAAATTCAAATAAAAAATAAGATAATAAAAAAATAAATCAATATATTTGGATCTGTTATGTGTTTTATATGGGATGACTTATAATTCAATGAACTTATATAACAGTATTATTCATATGAAAACTCACTCATAAATAAAACTAATATTAAAATATCTAGTAAAATCAGGTTTTATATTTTAAAAATTAGAATAATTCTAAAATTATCTCCTAATTTAACATGATTCCACTGAATACCATTTGAATAAGATCAATAATGTTTGATGCAATAATAAGATTATTTTTTTATAGAAACAGATATGTCAAAAGTAATAAAGAAAATGGTTATTAAATAGTTTAAGATAAAATAGATAATAATAGACTTTAAATAATTTAAACATCCTTGTAGTAAAATAGTTATTGTATTAGAAATCAATTTTAATCCAAATAATTATTTCTAAATGAGAGGAAAAGTACCATCTTTATCTAGTTTTCACCATTTAAAAAGATGTTTTCAAACAAATCGTTTAGTTATAACACTAATGTAAAACTTAAAATCACGGGTTATAAAAATTTCAATGAATTCATTTCTATACACCAATTAATTTATATGAAAATAATTTACACTCCCTTTGATCCCATTTTCCTCAAAATGTGAATTTTTTAACCCAAAACACATGGTTGAATCATTTACAACCCTAATTTATTTTTTGAAAAATTACATTAATATATCCGCATAATAAAATTTGAAATGTTTGAAAAAATTTATTCCACTCAATTCAAGAGATTTATGCCAAAACCATTTTTTTAGTAATTCAAATATTTTGTTCATTTATAACCTCAAAAAAATAGAGATCCAATCTAGACAGAACACCTATGGAAGAAATTGTTGTATATCAAAATTTAAAAACTTAAAAAATAACAAGAAAGGTGAAAAGGTGAGAATGAAGTAAAGTGTTGTTATACCCTCAAGTTGAGTTCCAAAAACCGTCACATAATTGATGTTATTGTGAAACATGGCCCCCCATGTGACATTGAATCTGAATCCATGAACCCTTGAAAGACAAAAATTAAGGATTCTATTAAAAATGATTTTAAAGATTAAAATATATCATACTAGTCTATCAAAGTAGGACACCAGAAGACATTCAAAAGATGAAAAACCAAATACATAAACCAAAACCACCAATGAAATTAAAAAATCCAACTACCAATGAACATTTCACAATAACATACCCAAAAATTATTGTATCTTCCCTATCTCTAAAAATTGAACCACCTGCAAAAAAAATATACCACCAAATATCTACACAAAAATCCCAAGATAACCAACTTCATCTCATGATAAAAAAATTCTATTTTATGAACACACACCATCAGTATATATATTTATGGTTAATATATAGGAATATATAGAAATGATGATTCTACCCACTAGAGCCCCATAAAATAATTATGTCTACCCCATTTTATGTTTTCAACTACATTATTCATGAAACATTTTCTAGTAGACATCCAATTCGTAAACAATCAAGCAGCTACCGTCATAGTGAATCAGAATGAAAAAAATAACAATTTACTAAGAATATTGAGATCATCTAAAGACCAAACACGGGGCTAGATATCCCAAAGGAATGAAATTATTACACATATGCTACCACTTATAGAAGAACATTGATACCTAAAAGAATCCAAATACCCTTGAAAAGTGTGCACCTTATAATATTACTAGATATTTAACCATAACATCTTAAAACACCCATAAAAAGAAAAAAAATAAACCACAATATGAACTACTATAATTATTATATATGAAAGATCATTGACTTAGCAAGCCTAATTCCATAATAGTATGTATGAATATATAAGAAAACCATATTAAGTTGAGAAAAATTAAAGCCACCAAAGCCTCACAAATTCCACCCATCATTATAAAAATAATTGATCAGATCTATTATTCCTCACTAATATGGGGTACAACATGATGAGGATGAATAAAATGACTAAAAAAATTGAGAAAGGTGACCATTATTTCCAAGTATTCTAGAAAAGCAGATGGAAGCAACAAAGAATGTCAATAAAACGACTACATAAGAAACAAAAAATGGAAGAAACTAAACTTTAGTTGGTTAGAAGGTGTGATATAAACAACATACTAATGAAGAGAGGAGATCATGTATTAGGAAAAAAGGAAGGAGTGAATGAAACTATAGGATCAACAAGTATGATGAAGCAATCAACTTTGGAAAAGAATAAAGGGAAACTATAGATCATATAAGGGAATCGGTGGGAGAGATAACATAACCCAAACAATAATGGTTCCTATGAAATTATTTAAAAACATTCACATACTATATATATAGTTATTTAAAACATTTTCAAAAAATAGGATTGTACATCCCATTTCATTATTAATTTTAAAATCTACTACTTTTTTACATTTAAAAATTACATAGGTAAACTCGACCCTTTATAAATATAAAACCATTTATCTGTAAAACAATACATTAAATAAAAAATTCCCCTTTTAAAATAATGATATGGAATATATTACATATAAACCCATTTTAAATATGGAGAGATTCCACTATGAAAAAAAATTATGATATCATTGAATAGTAATCTAATTTACACTATCATATCACCTTGTTTCTTCAAATAAATTATTTCAAAAAAAATTTCCTTGAATTTAGCTTGTTAATATGAAATAATTTATCAAGGTATTTCATATATTATATATATTTGACATAGATAAATTAAATCTATAAAATAAGGTATTGTATTTTACATAATTTATATACAAATGACCTTTATGAATCTTACATAAAATAAAAACCAATAACCTAATGATGAGTATGATTATATTTACTAATAACATACCAAATTTATCCTAAAATAAAAAATTATTATAAATAACAAAAATGAGAAATTGTTAAGGTTACAAGAAATCCATGGAGTACTTGTTTATAAATATGCTAAAAATACATAATCTATGAGCTGTTCCATAAAAAAATGGTGTAACTAAAAATAGAATCCCCATAATAATATTGTATTTATATGAATAATGAAGAAAAAACACAAATTAGATAACAGAAGGTATCTTAAATTAGTTCTACTAGTTATAAAGAATATGTTGAACTCCAATTAAATAAAACATGATGAAGAATAAGGAATGCATGAAGGATATTTTTTCCTTGCATGATCAATAACTATTTAAAAACCATTTTTAGGATAACCCCAAAATTAGATTAAAAGATACAAAGTGGATAAAACTACTCAAAAATTATAATTAATAATGAAACCAACAACTAAAGTCAATTTATGGTAGTCTAGTGCAAACTTCCCAACTAGTGTGTTCACTGGGAACCCATTAACAAATGTTTTGGTATGAGTGGACACTTTCAATCACAAACAATTTTCACCATGATTTAAAATATCAATACTAAATATATGTCTTTCAAATTATTCTCCCCATAAAATCATTAATAACCCCACAATATAGACATTCTCAAAATCCTATATCCCATATTGAATAAATTTTTTAAAACAAGTTGAAAATAATAACCATTTAATCCCAATTAAGGTTATTAAAAAATGAATTCAAAAATATTTTAAAATTTTATGTCAAAATACCCATGAAGAATAAATGAATCAATTAATGCTATTTTACATCCAAAAATATTCCTTCTGAAAAATGTTTTTGATAATGGACATGGGAAACTAACACCATAAAAACACCAACTAGAAACACTATTTCCAAAAATTATTTTTCAAAAAAAACCATCTAAATCCCATATATCATAATTTAATATAGAATCCCATATTTATTAAAAATTTATATTATCTCAATTTTTTACAATTAAATATTTAATTCAAATTCTAGAAACCATCACAAAACTTTTTCATTATGATGTGAGGTAAACAATTAAATTATTTTCCCATAATAATCTTCAAACAATTAAATTAATAAATTTTAAAACAATACCTCATTTAATTTAGGTAAATTATATAGGATATACATTTACAAACTAATTATAAAATTTTAAATTAATAAAATATTTGAAATAATATTTATAGATCACATACTTGTTGCATGAAACATAAAAAGATTCATTAACATATAAGGCATGAGATGCTTTCCTAACATACTAAACCTCATTATTCTAGACTACACCCTAGAAATATACAACGATTCATTGGATTGATTAATTCCATGTGATTTAATGGGTCATGAAAACTCCATTTGAACTAAATAATTAATCTATTTTGGTGTATCCCATCTTTTTATTTTCCATATTCTTGTTTATCATGTTACTTTTCACTTAATTAAACAATTAAAAAAACATTAAAAACATTTTTTTCATTAAGAATAATATAAATTATTCATTCCTGGATAATTCTAACAATATTATAAAATATATCTAAAATACCTTATGAAAAAAAAAATTGTAATAAGATAAATATGACCATTAAATTTAGAGCTATCAATATAAATAAATTATGTTTTATTTTACAAAGGAATCAATTTATTGTCATATTAACCAATTACTAGATAATAAATATATAGGATGGGGATATTTTTTCTAGTGTTTCCATTAATATGAATCATCATTAGGTTCCACAACATATATGTAATCGAACAAATGCATTCATGTGTTATGTTATACCATCAAACTTATGTTTATCTGTCGACCCCAAGAATACTAAATGAGCCTTGATGTTATAGGATAACCCAAAGAGGAATGGAAATGTGGTTTTTTACAACTCCAAGTAACTCATGCTTCCACGGTAATTATACTTGGTAGGAATATTTTTAGGTTACCTGTTGATTCCGATAGTCTTAGCACAT
This sequence comes from Viscum album, assembly GCA_963277665.1. NCBI lineage: Eukaryota > Viridiplantae > Streptophyta > Magnoliopsida > Santalales > Viscaceae > Viscum > Viscum album. The sequence continues at coordinate 1,228,771,703 of OY728133.1, read as the reverse complement.
CCTTATTCCCAATTCCAATACCCAAGATACCTTAGCGTGATTTGATTTCATCCTATAATGAATCCAATCAAAATCCTAAAATGGTATTTAAAAGAAATACTAGAAGACCTCACGCACACCCCAGATCTCCAAAGGCTAGAGTAATCATCATGGGATCAAAATTTTCAATGTAGGATATGGTTTACAAACATTGAGAATTAATTCATAAACAAATATTTAAATAAAATATAGCATTGAAATCTCTACATGAAAACTATGGTCATTAGACATGGTTGACCAATACATATGTATTATACTTCATACTAGATACTCATTGTGTTTATTGGTTAACATGATACATTTATCTATATTAACATTCATACATATCATCCAATGTTTCAAAACATCTATATGGTATATACATTGAAAGAAATTAGAACACAATGGAATATTCACAAAATTTTCCTCCAAAACAAGCCCTTATATTCTAAATCAAGAAGCCATAATGTGAAATAATTCTTCAGATCGATGATGGATAGCTCCACTTGGGTCACACAATAAAATAACTCATGGATCCAGTATGGAAAACACATAACTTATAAAAAATTATTAGATTCTCATCAATGATTACATGTTAATGAAAAATTAAAATCTAATGGAAATTTCCACTGTGGGAGTTTTAGATAATTAATGAAATGATTTAACTAATAGAACCGAATATCTTTGAATCAAAATTAATATTTTCTTAGTATATAAGAATATACTTGATTAAAAAAGAGATTAAAATCAACAAAAAATCCACCATACAATATTCTTTTCTTGAATCATCTTATGCTTTACATTTCTTCATAACATAGGGAAATGGAAACATAATAAAGGTGAGACATTAGATTATTAGTGTTGGTAAATATAAGAGATAATAATATCATACCATAAGTGGGGATAAATGATTATATGATTATAATTAGGATAAAAAATAAATTCATACCCAATAATGTATAGATCATAAATAATGGAATAAGGTTAGTAATTACATAATACATGAATCTAAAGAGTGTGAATGATGACTCAATAAATAAAATCCATAAGCTAATAACATAGTTTTTAGGATAAGAATAGAATTAAAACATCTTGAAAATATTACTCCTAAATTAGTATAGGGAAACATTCGAATCATGATTTAGGCACTAGCACCCATGATTTCAAGATAACCTAATTTTACCAGTTCATACACAAAATTCATGAGTCAGTCACTCATATTATCATTTGGGGATAATTAAAATGTTCTCAAATATATATATCTTGTGAAATTTAAAATCATAACCAATATATTAGAGGGTGATACGTGACCCCTCCCTTCATCATCTATATGTATGTGTTTTACATGAAAACAATCATTCACTATATCATAAATAACAAATGGATATAAAATGGTTTTCATTCCTCAAATCTTAAAGTATTATGAATAAAATATTGGTTTCTCAAAAAATAATGACCTAAATAAATCATTTTAATTACATTAATAATCATACAATGTGAAAAAATTCAATATATATGGATAATTGATGATATCTAGTAACTTTCAAGGTAGATACCATTCAATCTTGATTGGCATATGTTATTTATAAACATATATTTTTCATACACTGTTAGGTTTATAATATCCCTAAATTAATCAATTTAGGGAATCGAGGTGAAAACCCCTCAATTAGAGGATGAAAATATAGAGTGTTAAAAGGGAAAAACATTAGAATGAAATATATATGTGAACATAAAGGAATGATAGGAATGACAGAAAAGTTATGGAAAATTTCTCTAAAAGGAAACGATATTATGTAAGACATAAAAATAATGATGTTGAATGATAAAAATTGAAGAATATACTTCATTATACATTAGATATTTCAAAGTACAATGACAAGAATGAAAAATAATTTTTTGGTGTTTTAGAATAATAACTTTATTAATTTGAAATATGTTTGATCATTTGAAAAAAAATATAAATGAAATGGTTTATAAAATTAGGAGGGATTTATTTTGAATACAAATAAATTAGGGAGAGAAATTTTCATTTAATTTTTAAATGGTGGTAGAACGAGATTTTTACATGGAATCACTAAGTGATCTTCTTGGATACAAAGTTACCCATATATAAAACACTAAAATGATTTTGTTTTAAATAATTATAAAACAATGATATGGTTTTAGAAAATATTCTTTTTTAATTTCGAAATTAAATATAGGGATAAAAAAAAGTGTTTAGTAGAAGATAAATATGAGGGAAAAATAAATTCACTTTTTATGTTTCGAAATTAATATTATAGAAAAAATAATCATTTTAAAATATTATGAAATATTCATCTTAATTCTACATAAATATAAAAAAATACAACCAATGATAACTTCCAAGTAAAAATTCTGTGTAATTTGAAAATTAAAATAATAAAAGTTCCTTATATGAGTTGTCACATTTGAGAGATCCTTATTTTAAAATGATGTTGGAAAAAGAAACCATTGGGAATGAGTAACATTACAATAAAAAAACATGGTGGAAAAAAGGGGTATATGTTTCAGGAAAATGAAATTGTGACCTGTAAACCCTTAAAAGAAGAATAATTTTTGAGGTAAGAGTCATTTGATAATATATTAATAAAAATTAATTTAAAACTCTATAAAATAAGTGTTATATACATCATAAAAAATTAATTAGGGTGAGTAAATAAATATAATAATAATAATAGAGTTTGATATGAATTCACTCATACCATTCGAAGGAAATTGAGTTTGTAAAACCCTTACAACATTAGATTCCATTAAATCAAAGAGAATTTAAATTAAGAACAAATTATAAATATTAAAACCCAATGAATTACATTAATATGTTAAAATATATTCATTAGGTATTAATCACACCATATATAATATGTAATGGAGAACAATAACAAATATTTCTCAAAACAATATATTTGAGCGAAGTTGTTAAGGAATTTTTTAATTTCTAAATTCAAAAACTATTAGAGAAGTAAAATGGAATATAACATTGAACCTCAATAAATATAAGGTAATAATGGTACAATATAATAATGGTATGTGGACACATCATTAAAAATAAAACATTTTTAATAATTATAAATATATCTATGGGGATTGAAAATTGAGACATGGAACCCTTACCTCGGCCATAAAACATTATGTTCATTTTATTATCTTCTTGATTAATAAGATTAATATTTTTAAAACATTATTAAGAACCATAATTATCTATAATTTATATTCTACATTTTATTAAATAACATATGTATATTTTGTGGTATATATTTTTTGTTTTTTGTCAGTTACTCGGTGTTGTTTGATGAATATTCCTTTAAATCTTTCTATATCTTGAAAATGGTTAACCTTATTGTCAAATTAATTTGTAATATCTAAATATTAGATCCATAAATTTTTTAATTATTAAATTATTAAAAATTTCATATATTTCCCTTGGTTTCCAAAATGGACTCTACGTATGAAGGGTAACTTGAAATGTTCTTTTTTGGTGGTGAAGATTTACTTTGACATATTATTATAACCATCATGTTGAAAATTTTAACATTATGCTCAAATAACATTTAAAATATTTATTTATTTATTATTATCAAGTATCATCATTAATGTTTTTCGATTTGCATCCATGATATAAATGTTTAACATCATTTATGTAGGTCATTAAACTGGAGAAAACATGATCATGCTATTATTAGTGGATAAGAATGATTATGGAGTGATATAATTATTATATCCTTATTATTGAATTATAATTAATTTTTTTATATTTTATTATGGCGGTGAATACGATTTTTAAAAATTTGTAAGAAAATTAATGTCTGGAGGAAAAATATCTCACATCTATAGAGGTTGTAGCCTGCATGTACACACATAGGACATTTTCATTTTTTTCATTGTATGATAGGAATTTATTGAATTGATTATAATTTAATATACTCAATAAAATTAAAAATATCATTTAATTATATTAATTGAATTTTATGGACTATAAATTTTAAGTGGTTAAGAATAATTAGACACATGTTTCATGGAGGTGGTGGAATGCACATGCGCATTATAAATTTTATTTCTTTGAATTATCATTATTGCACGTAAATATTAATTTTTAATATCTCAATCAAAAATATATTTTCTATACCAAAATTATTAATCAATTCCATCATTATAACTCACCATGATAGGTGTTTATGGAAAATGGAATACCTCTATTCATGTATGTGGTACTCCGCAAATAAGTACAATCAACGTTCCATAGTTTTACTAAATAGATGAAAATTAAATAATATAAGTTTTTTATTTAATATAATAAGATATATGTATATTAATTATAAATATGTTACAGTATTAATGTGGTAATAAATTGTTTTCATAAGGATGATTAAGATTAAATTATTTAGAATAATTCCAGTGATGTCAATTATGTATATTAATCTTTCTTCAAGAACATTTTTTTATATTTATCTAATATTAACCCATATAAAAAATAACAAGAATTTATATAAATTCAATTTTGATATGAAAAATTCCTAAAATGAAGTTCATTTTAAAAATGATTAATTCTTAAACGTATATATTTAACATTTAAAATTAAAACTAAAATATATAATAAAAACAACTTTTTTAAAAAATAGACCTTTTAATATATTAAGTATTATTATCCTTTTTTTGTATGCATTTTTAATTAATTATAATGTTATTATTAAAAGATCAATATTAAAATTGATAAATTTTATTAATAGTATTTATCTAAAATGTCATTGATCATTTTATTTTAGTGTTTCATAGAAGAAAAGCTATCTACAGAGTGTTTATTTAATGGGAATAATTTTTATAGTACAATGTTGGGTCATTAGACCACTGCACCCACTCCAAATTCCCACCATGAACTCGAAATGTTACTATCCTGACTCCATATGCCATGTTTATTTTTATGTATGCACTAGTACAATCAAGAATCATGTTTAGGTTCTTTTACTTTATCTTGGTCACATATAATATGGTGAAAATGTTTTTCAGTGGAACAATTGATGGGTGTCAATAAAATGTTCCCCATAGTAGTAATCACCTGACCTGATCTATTCTATCATAATTCCATTTATTCAATGTAATAATACCAATATATTGGTCATATGAAAACATAAAAAAATAATCAAATAGGGTACTATATGATGGTAGTGATGCTAAAAAAGTTTAAAAACTATTACTTTTAATGAATAATGTAGTGAATGTTTCAATAATACACTTTTAATTAGCATACCAATGAACCATTCTTCTTTTGAGCCATGGATAACATCCATGTAGGGTACCTATAAAATATAAGGGACTTTTCTATCCTAGAGGTTCAAATAAATCCATAATCATGGAGTTATTTTTTTTTGATTTATTATATATATATATATTTACATGATCTCGTATTAGAGGTTACGTGCCTATTTTCTAAGAGATACCACAGATAAATCATCCCCACCATAAAATAGCTTCATATAATATTATGGATTTTGTGTGTGTTTCTATATATCTAAAATAATATATAAACACACACATACACAAAAATAGTTGTTCATGAGGACCCTTTATTTTTGGGTCAGAATATATCATATATATATATATATATAGTTCCCATGTGTATTTGGAAATACAATATTTTTCCAAGGTCTATAAAATATGAACATTATATACATATGAAAAATATATAAAACCATGATTTAAATATATAATATAAAAATTATGTTCCATAATTTTATGGTCCTGATATTATCATAGGAAAAATCATGACAATATCATTATCACGTAGAAATTCCACCAAATTTTCTTAAAGGAATCCATTCATGCCTAATCATTTCATATATCACATTTTTCACCATGAATGAATAATAAAATTGAAATTTAATGAATTTACCCCTTTACATGAAATATTATGCAGGTGTTTTCTTTTTATATTCCATAAAAATCTTATGATACATAAGATTTAGATGGAATCCCCAAACCATGGATTATTTTTGTACACCATGTATATTAGTTACAATTTTTCTGAATGCATATGAAAAGAAACCCCTGATCCATAGAAACTTATTATAATGTTATTTGACTAACGTGATACCAAATTAAACTAACAAAAGGATTTAATATATAACATCAAATAAATAATACAATCCAATGTAAGTGTTAAGAAGAAAATAATAACTTGTATCATTAATTAATAGTATTCAACGGAGAATCCAATGAATCAAAAACATGGAATGACCAAAATCTAATACATATGGGAAAACAATTCAAGTAACATCTTTTGTAAAACCAATATTTATAAAAATTATTTATAACATTATTTTTCTTATCCCTCATATAATCCCATATACCCATAATTTTCACATATTGAGTGTCTAAGATAAAGATAATTGGATCACCGAACCAATATTATATAGAAAAAAATAAATATTCCTAGATACCATATAACCTACAAAAAAAATACCTATAAAAATTGAAATACAAATAATGATACATGGGAAATATTTTTATTTACCATTGATGAACTCCCACAATAGTTTGGTGAGAGGAAAACCAAATAAATAAAGTGGTTTCAAAAGACATAAAACTTTAATAACATGAATATACCCTCACTACCAATATATAAATAATATTATAGGTAGAAAATACAAACCCCTTTCCATATATAAATTCCCATGCCTTTTTGGATTGGATTCATAAAAATATTGAATAAATAGATCCTTGTTAAGGAAGATTATTTCTTGAGAGCTATTAAATAATTGCATAACACATTGGATGAATGAAAATCTGAACCCACATTATTTTTTGGGAGAAAGACTATGATTGAAAATACTATTGTTCTATTATTTTAATTTATATTTCTGAGTGTCTACTATGTACCCACTACCGGGTTAACAGGTACCCCATTGTTCTTATAAAACATCCCACACCATGTAAACTCCCACATAGTACATAGTCCAAAATCCCTGATTACCAACTAGACTATGCAAAATTCCCCTTTTATTCCACACTACATACTCATATAAATCGCTCTTAATCTCCTCAACTTAAAACAACCCCAAATAAAAGATTTATGATATACATATGGATGGGGATTATTTATGAGACTATAGTTTAAAATACCCAAAATTTCCTTCAATCACAAACTTAATATGATGTAAACACAAAAAATAAGGGAAAAAATAAATAGAGAAATTGATTAAAATTGGGAATTTATAATAAAGTTCTTACATAACTTTATAATAATGGGGTGCTTAGGTTTATTTTTTTCTTAATTTTAAATGTTGATTCTCTGCTGATCGATATTACATAATAATGGGTGTGAACTGGTGTTATGAGTTTATGATATTATTAATAACTCATCAATGAAATCAGATAAAAAACCTCAAAGAATCAATAATTTTTCATATTTTCCATCAATGATATATATATTAATTTAAGCTTCTCTATACTATAATGTATCATATTCTATGGAAAATGGTTAACTGTTGGATAAATATTCCACTATATAAAATATTGGATATTTTAAGATAAGATTCAATTATTTCTATTATTTTATTTTATAAACAGATTAATCATAACATATTATTCATTTAATACCATGATTATAAATTATGTATTATGACATGATAAGAGTTATCGTTTTCTATAACTGATGACACAATTTTTTTAAAATAGGGAACTATATCCTAATAGTGATCTATGGGATACCATTAATTAAGATATTGATCATAAAATAAACTATGATTTAAAATAACGTACATCAAAAGACACAATAGGCCACCAATGATGGAGATTTTCATAAACTGTGATTGGATAACTCAATATCATAGACATAATATATTATACAATATTATATGAGATAAAAATGTGAAAATTTAATATTTTTGTGAAAATGTGATTATAGTTTATAAATCATTTATACATGATTGGTAATAATAATGATTAATGGAGTATAAATTTATGCCTACATTAAATTTTAAATTTTCCTATAAATAACTCGTGTTTTGAAAATAAATAGTGTTTTTTATTTACTAATCTATATATTTTATTTATATGATGTGAATATTATATTTACATAAAATGATATAATTAATTAATTCTTATAAATAGGCATAGGATACATTACATGTTTGGCATAGAAAAATAAAATTAAGTATTCATCAAGCTTGAATTATTTATTTCTTATTTATGAGCAATAATTTACTGGTTGAGTTTAGTTTTTATATATTAGTTATTAATGGGAGGATGGAATCATTTTTTCTTTTGAGAAAATAACCATTGGTTGTTGGGATATGGGTGAGAAATATCACTTTTATATGGTATTAATATTTGTCTATAAATTTAGGGGTCATCTACATATAACTCTATTGTTACCCTTGTGGGTATTTTGGAATCAATAAATTTATATGAATTTACATGAAAGGGTTTCATATACATTGTGAATTTTTTGAATTTAAATATTTGAAAATATATTTGGTTTATATTTTTTGGTTAGAAACATAAATGTTTTTTTTTTGGAAAAGGGTTATACATTAATAAGTTTTAAACATATCAATTTGGATAATGGAATAGGGATTCAAAAACAAAATCATTATAAGAATGCATTCATATAAGAACAAAACATGAGATATTAAATATTTTATGAGTTTTAATGGTTAGGTACTTAATATTACTATGAAATATTTTAAATTACCATGATTAATAAAATTAATCAACTTCTAAGTGTGAGATTCCTTATAAATCATGTACTTTTAAAGGTAATGTTCATTCTTTATGGATTTCCCTAACCATTAGGTGCTTAATAATTATATTGTGTAAGGCATGGTGATTATTGGACACCCACAATATTATTATCTTATATCTGATGTGTGCTTCGAGTTAAACTTATCTTTGAAACCCAAACCATTAAGGTACTAGAGTAATATAGTTGAGTGAATCGACATGATGGATTCATATAATCAGTTATCTACTCAACTATAGAAGAGTCCAATATAATATGATTGACATGATTTTCTACAAGATGTAGTCAAGAATTATGTTATGAGATTAGTTGGGAAAAAACAATGAAATATGTATCTTAGAACAATATAGATAATAATGTATTGGGATATAATTTTATTGGGGGTATGAGTAACTTTATTTAAATAAAATATTTGAAACATGATACTCACCCATTGATATAAACATCTATTAGACTATAGAATACATTATAAACATCATTTTCAGATCACTTATAAGAATGACCTATCATAAAATTCTAAATTTTTATCTAAGGCAGGGAAGTGTTATTAGAGATATTAATATTTTAAATATGATTTTAAATATTTTAGAAATCAATTTCTAATATTCTAATTCATTGGTATAGGATAACAGGTGTGTGTCACATATTTTTAATATTAAAAATAGACTATAGAATAATCCTGAATTAGTGAAAGTTGGAGTTAAACATTGTGATGGTAATAGGATAAGTGCTACTCACTAGAGGACATAATATATCTTCTTTGTATACCTTGTGGATTAGTTATTGAATTATAAACCCACTATTGTTTTAATTCGATGAAAAATTTATTTTTTTTCATATTTAGTCAATGTATTTTAATTCATTACTAGGAAAAAGCTTTATTCTATATGTAGGAATGAAATATTTTATCCTATTGAGAAGAGTTTGAGTTGTTTTTATATTTTGTATATAAACAGTTTTATCTATGAATGTAAGGATATTAATATTATAGATAATTATAATAGTAGTTAGGTTTTTCATTTTCACCTTAGGAATTAAAAAAAAAAGTTACAAAAACCCTATATATATGGATTACTGGAATCCTTTTGTTATGAAAAATTATACAATTTTTGTATCTTATTTATTAGTAAGAATAACCAAAGTATATTTTAATATAATTTTTTAAAGGGGTAGTATAATATTGGATCATATACACAGTGATTTAAATAATCTAATGAGTCCTCAAAATGTTTTAGGTATATATATTTTGTAATCATTACTTATTTTTTCAGTTAGAACAGGTTTTTCTTTCTTATGACACAAAAGTTTAAAACCCATAAAATATTCTAGGTTTTATAAAATTATATATAAAATAACTCAAAAAAAATGATTATTAGATCATATTGGGATGTTGAATGATTGAGACGGAAATTTATTGAATAATTGGGATAATTTGGAATTTTTTACAAAAACAAATCCTCTTTAAACACCACAATATAATGATATGTTTAAGAGGAGGTTTCAAAACCAACCTGGGGTTTCCCTCATCTAGGAACCAATGTAGGACCATGGTAAGGTTTGAAGATCTTTTTCAATCCTATCAAGCTAGGAACATGTGAAATGACCTAAAAAATATTCCTTTTTAATGGTTTTCCAAGATAAATCTAGTAAACATGTTTGAACTAATGGCCTTACTTGCACTCACAATTTTTTGTAAGTTCATTATTCTAAATGATTAAATATAAAACTATAATTAATAACCATGTTGAAATAGTAATAAAATAAAATGAGATAATAATCACTTGATTCAATAATAATAGCTATTAACCATAACATTACTTGAAGTATATTCAAACATATAAATAAGTTTTAAAAGTATATTATAGGAATGGGGATAGAAAAGAAAGAATATACATAAAAACAAGAACATAAAAAATAATAAAAAAACATTATTCCCATATCAATGTGACATGTGGGATTAGTACCATAGTGTAACTACCATCAACCAATGATCCACTAACAGAAGTATCATCCACATCAATGATATACTTTTCGTAAATCTATATCTATCAAAATAATGTATAGATACACCAATTGGTTTTATGTAGGGTATGAGTACATATAGAAGAGTATGAACCTTCAATGTGTTTCAAAATTAAATAATGTTAGATAAATAAAATCAACATCGTTTGAAAATAACAATATAAAGATATTATTTTAAAATTTTAAAGATAAGAAACAATTAAAATTTCTATAATTATTTGAGATATAAAAATATAAAATAGGAAATAATATAATTTAAAACTAGTACCATGGGAAATCCCCCTGTCATCTAAGGTTATTAGTTTTCGAGATGCTCACACTATCTTTGTGTTGAAACCCGTCATAATAAATTGCATCCACCACTAACTTGGGAGAAACATCAATTTTTTTAAAAAATGGTTCCACCCCAGAATGTGAATCCCTATTATAACATGATTTTATTAGTTAGTATTTCACTATAATTCTAAGGATATGTAGGAGATTCGATTATTAGTCATCATTTTTCTTTTCCACTCACCTATGTACACAAGCTCCCATGTGCTATTTTCATTTCAAAGAACCTTTATTTCATTATTTAAACAATCTTTTTATTATAATAGTACTATCATATAACATGAGGTGTATATTACTCATTTCCAAATATAACATCATCTTTTATAACAATCTCATTTTTCAATTTTAATGAAAACCATTCGATTCCAATATATCATGTATATATATATATAAATTATTTTCTCATGAATTTATATCATTATTTGACATATTTACGGATAATAATTAGAAAGAAAAAATCCTATAAGGTTTTTAAAATGATGGAAACTAATGAAAAAACTATTTTAAATCAAATTAAACCATTAAAAATCAGTGTAAATTACTAGGAAATGATTTAAATGACCACTATATGTAAATGGGACCCTAAATACAAAAACCATTATCAATAATATTTTCTACAACATACCATAGGCTTCCATTGTTATATGGAAAAAAATACCATGAGAGGGAAGTAATAAAACCATGGGAGAAGTAGGAAACCATATAAATAGATATTTATAAGATATACCTGGTATAAAAACCACTTGAAATCAAACTAAGTCGAATGGGAGAGGTTCTCACCCAACAAGGTACGTTTGTGGTTTCAAATATGTACAAAATTAGGTTATCATGTTTAAAAATGAATGTTGGGTCAATGGGTTTTTATACAATTTTAAATAAATTTTTGGATTAGGGATCATCATACAGTGGTAGATCCTCAACAAGGTGTGGTACCCTTACTTCAAGGACAAGATGAATTGAATACCCAATATCATACCATGTGATGGTGAGACTTCACCATTTTTGATAGATATTACAGCTACTAGAAACAAGCATCTCTCCAGTGTGGGCCTCCCCATGATCTAGCCAAAACAACCACACCATTAAGACCACATTATATAGGGGAATTCTTTTTCATTCCCATGATTATTGATCCATCCTAGGTCTCCAATATTGTTTAGAAAAACTCAAAAGTTATATTCTCCCTCAAAAACATTCTACACTCCAAGATAGCTCTTAATTCACCGTATGGTGCTATTCGGGTTACAGATTATTAATGTTAGAGACAAAAACTACACAAAATTACTTAAAAATAATTGAAAATGAGGATTTAATATGATAAAATTTTAATATAATATTAATTATATATATATATAAATGAAAATATGGTTGTAAAAATACCCCCCACCATATCACATTCTTGCCTAGGAATGTCAGCCTAAATCTTGATTGGAGAAGGAATGTGGCCCTTGATCCCTTATAAATGATCTTTTATATATTGTTTCGTCATAATAAAAAGGCATGTTTTTACATTATGCAGACAAATGAGATATAATTCCCATGCTTCATCTTTTCCATAGAGCCAAAAATATAGCTCTGTTTCTCACGAACTGAGACATTTGGTTCTAATTCAAGTTGTTCTAAATTCAAAACATGTGAGGAGTAGGTGTGATACCTCTTCGATTGGGATACATGGAATTATATAAGATTCAATGTCAACTGAGGTGGAAATTCCATCTAATACACAACTTTTCCATTCCACTTTGTGATCTCAAAAGGTCTTAGGAACCTTAGAGTATCATTACTTAGTTTTCTGATATATAAGTGACCCAACTATAGTGATAACATCAGAAACACTTATTCACCAACCAAAAAACTAAAAATGAATGGTCCTCAAGATCCTATATCCTATCATTCAAGACACATACAACCATAATAAATCAAAACCAATCTCTGATAACATTTTATCCCTAACCGTCCTAGGCTACCCTAACCCAGACACTCAAGGTGGTCCATGGAAAGGAATGAAGGTCATCGATAATCACCATGTGGGGAAAAATATTTATTATGAATCAATGACATACATTGGTAATGGTATAGAAAATGGATCCACCAAATGGTTCTGATCCAGGGACTAAACATGGCCTCTCCAAAAAAATTCAAGTCATGATTCCAAATTAATAAAACTAAACAAATAATAATACATCATACAAAAACATTAATAAATAGAAATAGAGGATAATCACCTCAATAAAAAATAATAAACATAAACTAGAAAATATCTCGGAGTAGATTTAGACATACTTATAATATAAAACATTTATAGTGTGGAAAACTAAATAAGTGTTATCAAAGTTTACACCAAAAAAATTACTAGAAATAAAAAAATACTACCCATATTCGGGTGGAGTGAGGGTACAAAAACAATATTTCACCACCATTTACTGATACTCCATTAATAAAAATTCCAATATCCAATAAGAGGTTCATGACCATTACATGTATCTTTCAAAACATGGTCTATATAGACCCATTGGGTGACTTCAGGGTGTTAGAACATCTATCCTAATAGAATTGAATAATGTGTTTCATAAGAATACATTACTTGATAAATCCATGAATGATAGTTTCAAAATATAAAATAAGAATATAATATTATAAAACGTCAAATAAAAGTAGTATATAATAGTTTTATAATAGTTTTATATTTGAAAATAGAATCTTGGATATAAAACAGTTTGTAACTAGTAGCAGGTGAAATACCTAATGTATATATGGTCAAAGGTTTCCTAGGATCTTCACACAATGTATATGGTGAAACTCATAATAAATAATTATTCATTCAAACAACTATGGGAAAACAAAAATTCCTAAGGGGATACCGTAAATAATTCACTCCCAATCATATAATAATTTTGTTAGTTAGATTTTAGTGTATGTCACAATAAATGGAGGGAATTATATGGCCATACTTAATATTAATATTCCTCCCCCATAAGTATTAATACTCAAATATTATATCCTCCAATAATCAATATTTAGTAATTTAAACAAATTTTCCATTCAATGGGGTATTTCTTAATGTCGTAGTTGGATGACCCTTAATTTAATATATAATTCACAATATTTATGAAAGTTAATATTCTAATTTAAAATAAAATATTTTAAATAATTATATAATATATATTCAATTTTATATATTCAATAACATTATTTGAAATTTTGAGAAATATCATTTAAAATAAAGAAATAACAATAGATTTATGAAATAATGAAAATCTATGAAACCAACTACCCTAATCTTATAAAAAACATATAACTAGGCGGAATCAACCAGAAATTAGAGAAAATACTATTAGAATGAGTGTAGGGACAATGAAAAAACTTATATAAATAAAATTAGGTATAACAAATTATCAATTTCCAAGCTCTAATGGAAATATAATATTGTGAGAGGGATGTAATTGAACTAAGAGAGGAAGAGGAAACAACATACAAAGAAATTTCTTAAGTGATCATTTATAGAAAACCCACTTGAAATCATTCTCGGTAGAGGGGGATATGTGTTTTTCACTTGAGGGTGGTATGAGTTTTGAAATAGGGACAAAATGTAAGGAATAATGGTTTAAATGAGTGAAGGGTAAATTAGTCATTTTACATTTATATAGAATCTCCACGAAGTGGCTCATCATTTTACTGTGATGATGTACATTCATCACGAGTTAGCAAAAATGTTGACCTAAGGTCACACTATGTTATAGTGAAACTACACACTTTTAGATAACGAAACTCTCTCCATCCAAAGGGATCTCCAACACGTTGGGCTCCCTAAGGTATAACCAAAATAACAACCTCATGAAGCCCAAAATATATAAGGGATTTTATTATTCGTACACAAGTATTTTAACGCACACCATTTCTCCTATATAGTATAGCCTCCATCAAAATGGAATTTTACATCTTGTAATCCCACTATATCATGTAGGATCATAATCCATGGTATAGTGCTCTACAGGCAATAGATTTTCTAACCCCAATCGACTTACTTCTTAGATATACTATCCAACGAAATAAAACTAAGGATTTATAATGATAAATGATATATAATTTTTTTTTACCTAAATATGATACTATTTTGTGATATGAACATTAATACCATGATATTAATTTTTACATCTATGATGAGTTATTATTTCCACCATTTTCTTTTTTGGAGATATTCTCCTGAAATTTAATTTTAATGATAAACCAAATTACATTAAAAGTATTAATAAATCATTGTATGATATATGTAATGGAAATCATCCAATTTTATCTTTTTTAAAGATTTGGTTGGGTGAAACATAAAAAAAACATATTTCTAATAAAATTGATTCAAAATAGAAACAAAATATTGGTATCGTAATGATTTTAATGGATTCTAGTTGTATAGACCTATTAAACAAAATGTGTTTATAGAATAACACCAAGTATTATATGAAAAAGATCACATTATTGGAGGAGTTAATTGGAGGAAATTTGAACATTAAAATGTCTATGACCAACTGGTGGTAAATTATACCAAGATAAAAGACAATTCATTCCTATAGAAGGTTATGTAAAAGAACCATATTAGGATAATAATGAAATTGTAAGGACTTGTAAGATATATTTTGATAATAATATCTGTATATTTTTCTGGGAAAATAATTATTACGTAATTTTCATTAATGATAAACATACTTCTATGAGTATATATAGGGTTTATATATTTAGAAATGGTAAATATTCATGTAATTTAAATGAACTCATTATACACTAACATACAATTTAAAATTATATTTTTAATAATGGTTTGAGACCAATAGATTTTAATCTAGTTTTTTATAACAAAACTAACATGGACTGTAGAGTATCCACTAAAAAAAACTGTCTTATAGTTTATGGTTAGAAATAAATTAATGGTATTGACTTTGTAGAAACCTTTTTTCCAATTGTAAGGATAAAATATTTTTAGTAATTTCCTTATATATTAGGTCATTATGATTATGATATATTTCAAATGGATTTAATAACTAATTTCCTTATGTGCATTTTAATCAAGGATATGTATATGATAAAACCTAAAGTATTGGATGTTCCGAATGAAACTGAAATAGTTTGGAAGATACAATGGTTTATTTATAATTTGAAGTTATATTATTAGTGTTAAAACATAAAATTTAATGATATAATCAGTGTGTTTTTTATAAAAATATTTTATTCTTATACATATTAATTTTTTTGTGGGATCATTGTGATAGTTTTGATATTTTTTTTAGATAACATACATAAAATTAGAAAATATTTCTCAATGTTAAATTTATTAAACATGTGTTTATGTGAATTATTAATTATTAAATACATTAGTGAGATACATTTAGTATTGTATTTTGAGATATATAAAGATATATAAAATTCGTTTCATAAAATGATTCAAAATAATATATTGATAACTTGTTAATTTTCCTTAACATTGAGAACACCAATAAGGGGTCATCGCTAAGGTTTCAGGGAAAATTTTTTAATAAGATCCAAGATCCATTAAAAATATAGAAAAGATGGATATAAATAGTTATATACCCTTTATAAGATTCATAATGTGTGTAATGTTTTGTATTTTAATTTGTTTTAGTCGTAATTTTATCATAATAGGTATATAACAATATAATCTTTCTTTAAGTCGCTTGGTTTCTATGAGAAATAACTATAGGTTCTTGAGAAGAAGTAATTTCTTGTTCTTCTAAATATGAGGTACATAGGTGCTCATTATAATGTTTTACACTCGTGATAGTCATTATATTACATGATGAGAAAGATTAAATCAGATATAAATTTTTTTTCATGTTTTCCACCAATGTTGGATATATAAATTTCAAGAGTTCCATGAAATACAAAATAATCAATCACATCACTACATCAGATGTTGTGAAGTGATTTATTTCAATCAATACATTCCTTGATAAACATGGGGTGGTTCCTATAATTGTGGGAGAAATTGATTTTAATTTAGAAAATAAAGATGATAATGCCTAGTTGAATGATCCTCTAGGACACTAAAGTACCAAATATATCCTATAAAAATAACACATACTTCAAGAGATTATTTATAGGGTTGATATAATGTTTTTTGTGGTTATAAAGGTAAATATAAATGATCCTTAGAAAAAATAGGTACCATTATGAACTTGGGGATCTTATTGAATATCTTGATAGTATATACATGAGTGATGGGATATAATGGTTTTAAAATTTGCCATGATTTTATAATTAATGAAATATTTATTAGAGTGTCTCTTTAACACTCTATTTATTCAATGAATAGACACTTAAAATATGTCAAAATTTAATTTTTTTGGATAATTTTAATTTTTGTATATTGAATTTTAATTTTTTATATGTTGTAAATCATTTATTCTTAATATTTTGATTATTAATTATATTTATATTTGATTAAATACATTTAAATTTTAATATTAAAATGATTTTAATTACGCTTATATATCTTGTCATTATTTTTATTTACCATTACACATGAATTATGATTAATTTTTTACCTTTTTGTAATCCCTGTACGTTTCATGGTACCCTTATGTGAAGCTATTTTTACACTTATATATGTTTCTTAAATTTTATATTTATATTACAGATGTCTTATTTATACCCTTAAATGACCATTATTGATTGCAATTCTACATTTACATAAAATTATTTATACCCTTAAAAATCATATTTTAACTTTATGATTGCTATTTAATATTTATTGTACCATTATATAACCTAAAAAAATAATGTTTTAAACATACCCATTCATTCAAACAAACATATACATTATTTTGGAAAGACGAAATTCCAGTTTTCTCTCTCATCATGATTTTCATGGTATTCTCATTTTTTTAATGTTCATTTCAAATGATTAATTCATTTTAATGATTCAATAAATTACTATTATTGATATATAATATCTGTGAAAAATTTGAAATTACTTTAGATAGATTTATATAGAGATTATCTCTATTCTTTATTAACACATATATTTATACAAAACCTTGAAAAAGATGTTTACCATATTTATGGAATTTATATATTTTTTTTGATTTGACTAATTTTAATATTTATTAATGAATTTTATTGTTTGATGAAAATTCACACCCTCTAATATATTTCAATCAACCATTCTGAAATAAGAATCTACATATTACATTAATTAAATTATATTTTATTTATAACATATGAATTTTGAACTAATAAAAACCTTAGAATGTATGATTTCGAGTTTTACCTAATTGAAAATCATCATAGATTATTATAGGTTCCAGTGATATATAAGGATTATAATGATTATAAGTCTCATATATGATAAAGAATATATTATAGAGTTGATAACCTCATTCCTATTACTTGTACTAAATCAGTAAAGTGTATCCCATGGTTTCATATGAGGTTATTGGAATACGTAGAGTGTGTATAGATATTATAGAAAATTTAACAAATTATTTTAAAAATATTGTAATAAAATGAACATTAATACATTTATAAATATTTTACAATAATTTAAGTTAATGGGTGATATAATTTATTATTTTTTTATGTTTAACAAATAATATATTTTTACACTTATAAGACATGAAAAAATTTGTGAATTTTATTGAGTGATTACTATACAATGAAAATATGATTAGATAAATTATATTTGATTTGTAAATATATCAAAAGAATGGAAACTTGTTGTAATTATTCTATGTGATCAGTCTACTCAAAGAGTAAAAAATATGAGTTAGCTTATACTATATTGAAATGAACCATGTCTTATTATCACTATTAGTAATGGAATAAAGGAATATATATATGTTTGAAAAAATGTTAATAATTATTCATAGGTTGAACATGTTTTTTTGGGAATATGAGTATGTGTGATTAAGATCATTCCAGAAATCCAGGTATCTGGATATTTATTAACATTTTACTAGGGGCCACTCCTTGCTTATATATATGAATTCAGAAATTCCAATTTATTTTCTATGCTAGAAAATATTTTTGGGTTAAATAGTAATGAAATATAATAAGCATTATATTTTTTGATAAAGTGTTTAATCTAAAATGAATAGATCTTTATAAATGATCTATAACTAATTTTTGGATAGATTCACAAAGAGTTATCAATTTTTTCATAATGTTTCTAATGTGATTTTAGTGAAACCTTATCACTTTATATATACACTAAAACCTATGAATCATATTTTATAAATCAGTTTAATATCATATCTAGTGATATAAAAGTGATTCATGTCATAAATATTTATATGGATATATCATTAGATTCTAGCGATGCCTATGTAATATGGTATTATAGTTGAAATTTCATAGTATATGTGATATCATGGTAAGGATTTCTACCATGTTTAACAAATAGGTTTTCATTAGTTATGATTCATATGGAAAAATTATTTATGGTGTAATAATAATGATAGTTGGATCTTTAAATTACTCCAATATACTAAATAATAATACATTTTTGGAAATGTATATAAGGTCCCATGTGTTGGTAGTCTATGACAAACCTCCTTTCCTGATTGATGTGGGACTATGAAAAGTGTATGGTCCTTCATGTCAGTTGGTGTAGTGTAATTTTTTTGTTAATATGAAACACTCTTCTTCCTTTTTCTGCATTTATCTTTATGGATAATGTGTTTACACTTTTTTAGAAGAATCAGGGTCCCTCACATAACATATGTGGATTCTAGTTGTAACTATACTACCTATGAAGTCAATATCCTAAGAAACATTACATAGATATAATCATTAATATTACTACAATAAGATAAAGTACACCAGACCCGAGGTACACATGATTATTTTATTCATCATTTTACATAATGTTTATATTATAATAAAATAGGTATATTGATTGGATTATTTTAATGGTATAATAGTATGATTTTCTTATATAATAGATAAATAACATGATTCTACATTTAAAAAATGATCGGCTAACTATTAATATTATTCCAAATTTCTATTAGACTTTAATAAAAAAACATATATTGATGTGTAAATATAACTATGTGATAATAAATATGGTATTGAATAAAATAAAATTTAGGTGAAATCATTATACCATAATCATACTTTTGTAGTGATACATATACAAACACACTAATACATGAATATTATAGGTAGTTATAAAACATATGTTGTAGTATAAGATATGGTATTTAGTGCATATTAAATTTTAGTATGGTTTTCAACTATACTAGATAATAAAATAGTAAATTTTTATAAGTAGTTATAACTATTGAAAAAATTATAGTAGTGACATAATTGAATAACATTGAAGCCAAATATAGTAAAAAGTTAGAGAAACCCAACATCATTTGATTTGTATATTGAAATCAACCCTTATATATCCATGCATTAAACATATGATATGTGAAGACTACATGAGTGAAAAGTTAATGTATAGTTCCTGTGTTGAATGAAGAATAGAACCCTATAACGAGAGAATACATGTGGTAAACAAGATAATTATTATAGGAGAACCCAAAGGATAGTGTAGTTTATTTGGAATACCAGTTCTATTAATTGATATTTCAATGATGAAAAGGAATGTTGTAAGTTATTTTCATGTATTTGGTGATGAATAGTTAAATTTACCCACTAAGAAAACATTCACAAAAAAGTGATATTTCTAAATAAGTGGTGTATTTATTATCATGGGAATATGAACACTATATAATAATCCATTTCTAACATGAGTGGTTTAAATAAAGAGAATTAGATAAGGGGAGTTTATAAAATTATGCGTCTTTATTGTATAACAATAGTAAACCTAGAAATAACTCTCTTGGATGATATTTAAAAAAATTGTTTATAAAGAGATTCAATGAGAGAAGAATGATGTAGCCTAAACCCGTATTACTAGATTTATTATTGAAAGTACCTATATATTTTCCATAATAGGGAATTAAAATAAATCCCAAATTTAATTTTTTGTGTCTTTGGGATCTAGGAATCATGAACATATAATAATTTATGAAATAATTCATCTTAGAAAACTTATAATTGGATAAAAAATAATTATCACCAAGGAATAACATTTTGAAATGGTGAAAAATATGAAATAAGTGAGATCAAATTCTTAGTAATGGGTAAAATTATTTCAATGAAATATATATGAGTATTAATAGATGAAAAGAAAGTGGGAAACATTATGATAGTATAAATTAAATTATTAGTTTAATAAGATCAATAACCCATAACAAGTGATGATGAGGAAAATGGTATAATCCTAACATAATCCATAAATACGTGAAACCATAACCGATGATCATAAAAGACTATAAGATAATATAGAATAAAAATAACAATTTATCAGATAATAATTAGAAGCCATCAAGTGAAAAATAAGAGGTTACAAGTATAATCACTTAAAATAATAATTTTTATAAAATCTATCTACTAAGACTATCATAATATAGTGTCCAAATCAAACAGCACCATCCCACACATAACATATTAAACAAAGATAACAACTTAATGTCCATAAATTAAGTTATTAACAAATATAACCAAATCATATTTATGAATAATTATTTTATTAGATATAATATTCTACTTAATGATTTATGGACAATATAATTTTCATCCCAATAATAATATAATTATATATCAACACATATGTATTCTTATCATTACCTGACCACAGTATTTATTTATTTCCACTATATTTATTTATTTATAGAGGTTTGATCTTTTTTTGAGGTTTTGGTTGGGTTTCTGATTATTTTTTCGGGCAATTTAACTTTTTTTTGGAAAAATGGTACAATGCATGGGTTTCACACTATAAAGATTAGCCATGCAGCAATTATGTAAGAGGGTATATCATTATAAAATTTCCATTTTTACTTGTTGAATCATGTTTTTTATAAATTTTTCAGTATCCTAGTTGGAATTGTTTCATGCCTTGTGATTTTATATTAAAATTATCACTTTTATTACATTGTTTCTGAACCTGTGTAGAAACCATGCGGTTTGCCCAGATATTTTTTTTATTTCAATTTTCTTTAATTTATTAAATTAATCTTTCTTATATTTCCCATCCCCTTTACTTGTGTATCGCATGATACCTCCCTATACTTATCTAAATATGTGCTCACCAACCCCCTCTATCGGATCCCCATTCTAATTGTGATTTCATAGGATTTATTTTGATTTATTGGTTTGTTCTCTAAGGTAATACATTATATTCTCTCCACATTCCTTGGATTCATAATTTCCCTCTTCCCATATACCATATCAACTTGAATGAACCCTGGGTATTTGGGTTTCCAGATTCTTACATAGGTTCTTGTTTCTAGGGTGTGTGATGAATTACTCAAGTCAACTACATGTGTATTTAAATATCTACCACTGAAGGCAAAGCATTTAAGTTCATTTTAGTTCACCACCTATTTTGGGTATATTTTTTCACTATTTTTATTTTTCCAATTTGGTTGTATTCTGTAAAGCCCCATAAATTTCAACGAAATGTTTTTTCACAAATTCTTTGGAATTTTACGTGTCCGCATTTTCTGAAGGTATCTACTTCTGAGGCCCGGTGTGCCCGGAATAATTTTCTGAAGTTTTGTTAAGATTAAATTAACGTGCGTAATCAGTTTTACTAAAAAATTGTAATAACTCTTAATTGGTTATTCGGATCAGAAATATGAGGGCACCATTGCATTCAGAATGGCGGTTTTACCCTAGGCGCGATATATATTTAGTCGGTGCGGGCCTCCTGTGAGAAATTCCAAAAATGACATAATAGTAAATAAATTATTTTATTTTTCAAATGGTTATAACTCACAAATGGTAGCTTGGATTAAAAATCAGATACCACCACTGAACTCATGAGGGAATGCTTTATTTAAGTAGAAAATAACTTTTTCTACCATGGGCCACCATAAAAAGTTAGTTTTTGGCTGCAAATAAAATAATTAAGTGACAATTATTATATTATAAAATTCATAACTTCTAAATGGTAACTCGTATTTAAAATCTGAGAGTATTGATGGGTTCTTTGGGGAGTTTTTTACTTATCCAGAGCCGAACCTCGATCGGCGCGGGTCGATGGTGACTGATAATAATTTTTCAAAGTTTAGCTCGGGTATGTTCAGTGAATGAACGAGCGGGTTTTTCTATATTTTGAATCGGTACTCTGAATTAAAATCTGAGGGCACCGATGGAACCACAGTGCCGGTAATTTCTTAAGAGGACCTTTCCTGAAGGATCGTTTTCTCAAGAGGAGTTGTTTAAAAATAAGGGATTAAATAAAAAGTGAATAAAATTTGTGGTACAAATTTTATTCTTATCTTAGGATTGTTATATCCTACATGTCGTAGTTGGGGTGGGACCCAAAAGACCCTAACTACCCATGTTAGGATATTTGTGAGGTGGGGCCCACACGAGCCCCACCCCTTCACATTCCCCATAACCCCTTAAACTCCCCATTAAACCTCTCTTGTAATTAAGTGGGTGACTTCTCGTCTCCCCACTTCCCCTCATGAAATCATGCCAACACTTATTCAATTAATTGAATTAAGTATTTGAATTTTGTAATTTTGAACCCATGGAAAGTTATAATAAAATAATAGGAGCTTATTTTATTTTTGGGGTTAGTTTGGTTGTGTTGAGAAAAGGGAGGAGAGAGCTCTAGCTTTGAAGTAACTTCTTCCTTCTGTGAAGAACGACACCCTTTGATGAAGAACGTCGTCACCACAAGGAGAGACGACGTGTCGTTCCATCTTCTCCGCAGCTAGTGTGAGGTGATGTCCCCTCCTTGGATGCACGCCAATGCCGTCTTCAAAACATCACCCCACGACGCCATCTTCCACGTCACTGGTAAACATAATCATTTATCGAGGTAGGGGATAAGTTCAAATTTAATTAATTAAATTTGTGCTTTGTTTGTCATTGAAAATTCTCATTTTGGCCTCATGTTATCGTCACAACGGGAGGAGGTCGAACCACACAAACATAGACGATCCGCCTCCCATTATCTTGTTGACCTTTGTTGATCATGGTGGTGATGGAGGCGTAGTTATGTTGCACTGCGCGAGAATGAAGAGGGTCGCGGCTCGAGCGGGCCGCGACGATGTTGCACGACGCCGGAATGCCGCATCGGTGAGACCGAAGGAGGCCGCGGCCAGGATCGGGCTACGACGGATGGGCGTGGCGTCGTTGTGCCGCGCCGGAGTAGAAAGGGGTCGCGGCCTGAGCGGGATGCGGCCTCAGTGGGCCACGGCTGGAGCAGGCCGCGGCCTGTGTGGGCTGCGGCCGGAGTGGGCGGCGGCGAAGGCGCGAGCCACCGTCATGCTGCGCCGGACGGATGGAATCCGTGACCTAAGGGTGCGGCGGTTCAACAGGAGGCGGTCGGGCTCGGCTGGTCACCGGTACACCCTGGATGTGGGACCCCCACGGGTCCTGCGTGGACCAACCATCCGACCATTATGGTCGGCCGTTACCCCGGAAAACTGGGTGTTGAAACCCCCCGACTAGCAAATAGGGCGGACCCCACTGGGTTTGTCGTTCAGTTCCAAGGGGGCGGCTCCCCCCTTCGCACCCCGCGGCCAGCTCTGAGCCGGGCCACATGGTCGCGCCCAGCGGTGGGCTACCGGGCCACGCCCTTCCGCGGGATGGGCCTGGCTGCACCCAACTGGGCCAGACCCGGACCCGGGTCGGGTCAACCCGGTTCGGGCCGACCCAGGGGGTGTTGGGCCGGGTAGGACTGGGCCGAAACCCCCTATTTTGGGGCCGTTTCATTCAAACGCCCATAAATTGGGCTACGAACCTTCGATCAAAACACCATAAATTGAGTTGGGATCCTTGGATCAAGATGGTCATTTCAGTATATTAAACATGATGTTTCGGCGAAATATGGGTATGGCCGAGTTGGTTTGAACCCGAAACCAACCGGGACCTCGGAGCATAACCACATATAACATGGGCTCCGGACGTCCGATTGACATTACGTAGACTATTGTTGGATTCCTCTTGGAGATACGGTTATTTTGGTATACTCCACCTGAGGTTTGGACGTAGTTGGAGTATGGCCGGATTGGATTAAACCTGAAATCCAAACGGGCCCCTCGAACGGAAAAGGTGATAACATTTAGATCAAACGTCTGTTTGATAAACCATCAGTGGTGTTGGTAATCTCGTTGAGAAACGGTCCCTTTGATTATACCAAATAAGAGATTTGGGTAGATTTGAGATACTGTCGGTTTGTTTCGTACACGAAACCAACCGGGCCCCCAGGATAAAAAGGCTAATAACCCACAGACCGGGCGTCCGAATGACGTGTCTTCTGTTGCATTGAGAGCCCTATGATGAGACGGCCCTTTGAGATACTTCTTCTTTGGACATTGTGATACATAGAGTATCTACCAGTAGCTCGTGGAGTGGATCCTGAAGGATACGATCGTACGGTGTACGGAGACTTTGTAGCTGGTTGAGACATGAAGACTGCTTGTCTGATATGAGTCAGAGTGACTTGTATAGCCCAGTGGGGAGCACAAATATGTTTGGGTGGCAGAACCACGACTGGGAGCACTACTGTGTTTGGGTGGCAGACCCGCGGTACTCAATAGAATGAGTACCTCTGTAGGCTATCAAGGGGTGTGCACTACTGTGTTTGGGTGGCAGACCCCAGAGGGAAGCACTATTGTGTTTGGGTGGATGAACTGCGGTAATCGACTAGAGGATTACCTCAGCAGTCTTAGGTTAGTGAGAAGCGCCTCGGAGTCGTGACAGGATCACTGTACTCGACAGAGATGGAGCTTTTCAGAAATTTTGGTTTCGATACCATTAATGAAAATCATGTTTTGAGCTGATTCAATGACCTTTGTGTTTTCCTCATGATTGAGATGGGTTACTCGATAACTTAGGTATATGTATGGGCATATACCTAAGTAGTGGTTATCCGTTGATTTCATAACCTCTGTGTTCCCTCATGATTGATATGGGTTACTTGATAACTTAGGTATAAGTATGGTCTTATACCTAAGTGAGGGCTATATGTTGAGATCCTTCTTTTAGGTTATCCTTGTTGGATTTAGTGAGACTTTGATGGTCTCGGGGTCCCTACTGAGTATCATTATACTCACCCTTGCACGGGCTATGCCCGCACCTCGTTGTGTTGGATGAAGACGACGAACAGCGATGTCAGAGACTGAGAGTATGAGGACTAGATGGTACCCGGAGGTAGACCTCACGACGAGTCAGTACCTAGAGGTGGACCTCACGATGAGTCAGTACCTGGAGGTGGACCTCATGATGAGTCAGTACTCGGAGGTGGACTTCACGACGAGACGGTACCCAGAGGTGACAGATGGACGTGGAGAGCTGAGGTGGCCATATGTACCTACCCTTCAGGTTGAAACCTGGTGGACGATTTAGGAGCATCTCAACACCTTCCAACAGTTGTACTTTCGTTCAGTTGTTGCTTTACTTTTCAGTTGGGTTTGTATTCTGGCCCATTTACTTTTCAGCACTTTTTTTGTACTTAGTTTTGCTTCCGCTTATACTCTGTGGTGTTTTTTTACTTTTATAAAGGCAATGATGTCCCTTTTTATCAGGATTTACACCTTTGGTGCTAGTCTCCAACCCCTGTCCTATAGAAGGAGGGCTTGGGGTAGTCATGGCACTAGCCCTGAGGATGGGTCATGACAAATTAGTATCATAGGAATCAGTTCTACCGCAGAACTCAGAACTCTGATCATTCCTTTCTATGAGGCAATAGTGTTAAGGGTACCGAGTGTGGTATTCAGTTTAGGGAGTCCAGTGTTGGTGCGGCGTCCGACGTATCTATACACTAGGACCATGACTACTGATTTCTAACATAGTGCACGAAAACACTGATTGCATGTGTGTTTCTAAAAAGTATAAAAGTCTGCTCAAACCAGGTCAGCTCACAAGGTATAAATCTTTGACCATGTGACATCTATTCAGGATGTCTTCACGGAGACAGTCAGTTTGAGTTCTGAGATAGTACTCGATGATAGACCAATAAGCGACGAGACTCCAGTGCAGGGCCCTCTTTCTTTGTTGGCACCTTCGGGTGGTGTACCAGTAGGACCACCACCCGTTAGGCAGCAAATGCCACCAGCCGTACTAGTGGACGGTGCACGCTGGCAGAGCGTGTTTCATGAGTTCCACCAGTAGAGGCCTCTGAGGTTAATATGCGAGACTGATTCCCAGATAGCAGAGGACTAACAGGAGGCGATTTCTAGAGTTTTCCACCTAACTGAGACACCAGTAGAGTGGATGGTGGACTTGGCTACTACTGTTATCTAGAGAGTGACCATGAGGTTGGTCTATATATTGATGAGGCTTCGGTATGTGGAATGATGCCTGGGATAGTATCTTTGGGTAGTGTTCTAGCTATATCACTACCTTTTGGTCAGTAGACACTACCGGCGGAACCGGTAGAGGACACATGTTGGCTTACTAACTTACACATGTTTCAGCCTCAGATACCCCTTAGGATTCGAGGTGAGCCCAACTCTCAGGCGACTGAGGACTAGATTGAGGAGGTGGCTGAGAGTTTTTCTAGATCATATACAGCTACGACAGAACGATATGTTGGTAGTTGAGAATTCATCGGGGCATACCAAACCATTCTTGGTACTCAATGAATATGATGCGATGAGTGCTTCAGGGCACCGACTTCTGAGTGAGGTGTTTCTAAAGGACATCCAAGCTAGCACTTCTTCCTCTATGAATTACTACTTATACTAGGGTGCTAGAGAGAACCTTTGTGGTTGATAATTCATTGGATGAGTGGATGTAGCCAGCTAAGGTTAGTAGTGGGAAAGCAGGAAACGGGTGCCAGTCTCGAAGACTTGGGTGTGTAAAATGTTTCAAGAAGATGAAGTGAAAAGGACAGATGAATCTACAGAGCATCATAGGTGGAATCAGAGCTAGGATAGTAGCTGCATGCGATCAAGGAGTGTGACCCCGGGGCTCTAGGAATGATTCGAGGTACAGTCTATGTCTAATATGAGCTGCCTTATCAATAGACATAGATACCAATCATTCCATTCTTCCACAAATCTCATCCCAGACCTAGAGTTTCTGGTTAATCCATTGACTTGATCCTCATGTCTGGAGATACCTTTGGGAGGAGACTTGAAAATAATGCTTACGCTGATGGTGTGATTTGACCCTTGAGACGAGAGTTTCGGTTGGAAATTATTGGTGTAAGCATCGATTCCTTAAGACGTTAGTTTGAGTATGGACTGGTGAACCACAGTTCATACAAAAATTTACGGTATTAGGCAAAAAGAATTGTGGTTTATCTACAACATTGGATAGGGTTTTCCTCGGTCGGCGAAAAGGAAAACCCAGGCACCACAGGATAGACTCATATATAAGAGGGTGCAGTCGATCAGTTAGGAGTCGGCCAGACAAACCATTGTACCAGAAATCTCAAGAGTTGTAGCACCACTTCCAGCACTGACAAAGAAAGCGAAACCCTTCGTGTGGTCAGTTAGATGCCAGCAGAGCTTTCTGGAGCTGAGACAGAGATGGTTCATGGAAGTTGAGACTACATAGAGCAGATAGAAGTCCTATGTTGATAGGATACAGAGACCACTTGAGTTCAAGTATGGTGAACATGTATTCTTACGGGTCTCACCTAGATGAGGTCTAAAGATATTTGGGCGGGGTGGCAAGTTATCTCTGGGATTAATTGGACCTTTCCAGGTCCTCAGCAGTGTAGGAAAGGTGGCTTACCGCCTGGCCCTTCCACCTCAGCTACACTGGGTGCATGATGTCTTCCATGTATCACAGTTGAGGAGATATGTGCACGACCTGACTCAAATCATCAACCACGGGGAGCTAGACATCGATGACAGGGTGACATTCTTGGAGGTCCCGGTGGAGAACATGGATCGACAGGAGTGGGTCCTATATGGCTGGTCAATTAATCTAGTGTGCATTCATTGGAAGCGTGAGTACCTCCAGTAGAGCCCATGGGAGCGAAAGGCTTGGATGCATGCTCAGTATCCTCATTTGTTACCCTGGTTTATGTTGTAGCTTTACGGGGACGTAAATCCCTATGGTGGGGGTAATGTAAAGACCCGTAAATTTCAAGGAAATTTTTTTCATAAATTCTTTGGCATTTTACGAGTCCACAGTTTTTTATGGCACCTGATTATAAGACCTGGTGTGCCCGGAATAATTCTCCGATGTTTTGTTAGGCTTAAATTAAAGTGTGTAATTAGTTTTACTTAAAAATTGGAATAACTCTTATATGGTTATTTGGATCATAAATCTGAGGTCACCATTGTGCTCAGGATGTTGGGTTTACCCTAGGTGCAACTTAAGTTTTGTCGGCGCGGGCCTCCTATGATAAATTCCAAAAATGACATAATCGTAAATAAAATAATTTAATAAATTATTTTATTTTTCAACTGGTTATAACTCACAAATGGTAGCTCGGATTAAAAATCTTAGACCACCACTAAACTAGTTAGGGAATGATATATTTAAGCATATAATAACTTTTTCTGGCCTGGGCCACCAGAAGAAGTTAGTTTTTGTCCACAAATAAAATAATTAAGTGACAATTATTTTATTATAAAATACATAACTTCTAAATGGTAACTCAAATTGAAAATCTGAATGTATCGATGGGTTCGTTCGGGCATGTTTTACTTAGGCAGAGCCTAACCTTGACCAGCGAGGGTCAAGGGTGACTGATAATAATTTTCTGAATTTTAGCTCGCCTACGTTCAGTGAAAAAATGAGTGGGTTTTTCTATATTTTGAACCAGTACTCAAAATTGAAATCTGAGGTCACCGATGGAATCGTACTGCCTGTAATTGATTAAGAGGACCTTTCCCAAAGGT
This sequence comes from Viscum album, assembly GCA_963277665.1. Classification (NCBI taxonomy): domain Eukaryota; kingdom Viridiplantae; phylum Streptophyta; class Magnoliopsida; order Santalales; family Viscaceae; genus Viscum; species Viscum album. The sequence goes on along the minus strand of OY728133.1, from coordinate 1,228,741,685 downwards.
GCGTTTTCTCAGGAGGAGTTGTTTAAAAATAGGGGATTAAAAAAAGTGAATAAAATTTGTGGTACAAATTTTATTCTTATCTTAGTATGGCTATATCCTACTTGGGATGTTGGGGTGGGACCCATAAGACCCTAACTACCCATGTTAGGATACTTGTGAGTTGGGGCTCACACAATCCCCACCCCTTCACATTCCTCATAACCCCAAAAACTCCCCATTAAACCTCCCTATTAATTAAGTGGGTGACTTCTCCTCTCCCCACATCCCCTCATTAAATCATGACAACACTTATTCAATTAATTGAATTAAGTATTTTAATTATGTAATTTTGAACCCATGGCAAGTTATAATAAAATAAGAGGAACTTATTTTATTTTTGGTGTTTGTTTGGTTGTGTTGAGAAAAGGGAGGAGAGTGCTCTAGCTTTGAAAGAATTTCATCCTTCCGCGAAGAATGACACCTTTAGATGAAGAACGTCATCACCACAAGGAGAGATGACGTGTTGTTCCTTCTTCTCCGTAGCTAGTGTGAGGCATCGTCCCCTCCTTGGACGCATGCCAAGGCTGTCTTTGAAACCTCACCCCACGAATCCATCTTCTGTGTCTCTGGAAACATCATCATTTATCGAGGTAGGGGATAAGTTCAAATTTAATTAATTAAATTTCCTCATTGTTTATCATTGAAAATTCTCATTCTTTTGGCCTCCTGTTATTGTCACAATGGGAGGAGTTCGGACCGCACTAACACAACTGATCCCCCTCCCCTTATCTTGTTGAACTTTGTTGTTCATGGTGGCAAACGCGGCATAGTGCTGTTGCACCGCGTGGGAAAGAAGAGGACCGCGGTCGGAGTGGGCCACAACCATGTTGCACGGCGCAGTCGTGCCACCCCGGTGAGACCGAAGGAGGCCGCGGCCAGGAGCAGGCCACAGCGCGGTCGTGCTGCGTCATCCAGACAGAAACTGCGTCCTATGGCCGCTACGGTTCAGTAGGAGGTGGTCGGGCTCGGCTGGTCGCCGATACACCCTAGATGCGGGACCCCAATGGGTCCCACGTGGCCCAACTGGCTGTCCATAATGGATGGTCGTTACCCAGGAAACCAGGGGGTTGAAACCCCTGGCCAGCAAATAGGGCAGACCCCACTAGGTCTGTCGTTCGGTTCCAAGGGGGCAGCGCCCCCCTTCGCACCTCGTGGCCGGCTCCGATCTGGGCCGCATGGTCATCCCCTGAGGGGGGCTGCCGGGCTCCACCCCACCGCAGGCTGGGCTGCGCCCAACTGGGCTGGACCCGAACCCGAGTCAGGTCGACCCGGTTCGGGCCGACCCAGGGGGTATTGGGCCGGGTCGAACCGGGCCCAAACCCCCTATTTTCGGGCAGTTTCATTCAAACGCGCATACCTTTGGATACGAACCTCCGATTGATGCACCATCAGTTGCATTGGGATCCTTGGATCGAGACGGCAATTTTGGTTTACTACACTCGATGTTTCAGCGAAGTATGGGTATGGCCGGGTTGGTTCGAACTCGAAACCAATAGGGCCCTAAAAAAACGCATATAACTTGGGCTCCAGACGTCCGATTAACATTCTGTCGACTTTGTTGGATTCCTCTTGGAGAGACAGTTTTTTTTTTATACTTCACCTGAGTTTTGGACTCATTTGGTGTATGATAGGGTTGGATTGAACCTGAAATCCAACCGGGCCCCTTGAACGGAAAAGCCGGTAACTTTTGGACCAGAAGCCCTTTTGACAAACCGTCAGCGGCATTGGTAATATAATTGAGAAATAGTCCCTTGGAGTATACCCTATGATAGTTCGGGGTATAATTGAGATACGGTCGGGTTGGTTCATATACGAAACCAACTGGGCCCCGGGATGAAAAGGCTAATAACCCACAGACCAGGCATCCGAATGACGCACTGTCTATTGTGTTGAGACCCCTATGATGAGGTAGTCCTTTGAGATACTTCTTTGTGGGACTTTGTGATACATGGAGTATCGACCAGTAGCTCATGGAGCAGATCCTCTCGGAGATGAGCGTACGGAGTACGGAGACCTTGTAGCTGGCTGAGACCTAAGAACTACTTTTCCGATTTGAGTCAGAGTGACTTGTATAACCTAGTGGGGAGCAATAATGTGTTTGGGTGGAAGACCAATGGAAGGGAGCACTACTGTGTTTGGCTGGCAGAACCACGATACTCAATAGAAGGAGTACCTCTGCAGGCTATCAGGGGGGTGCACTACTGTGTTTGGGTGGTAGACCCCGACGGGAAGCACTACTGTGTTTGGGTGGTTGACCCGTGGTACTCGACAGGAGGAGTACCTCAACATTCTTGGGTTATTGAGAAGTGCCTCGGAGTCGTGAGAGGATCAGTGAACTCAACAGAGAGGGAGCACTTCAGCAGATGTGGTTTCGATATCATTAATGAAAATCCTGGTTTGATCTGAGACAACGACCTTTGTGTTAACCTCATGATTAAGATGGGTAACTCAACAACTTATGTATATGCATGGTCATATACCTAAGTAGTGTTTATCCGTTGATTTCATAACCTCTATGTTAAATCATGATTGAGATGGGTTACTTGATAACTTAGGTATAAGTATGGGATTATACCCAAGTGAGGCTTATATGTTGAGATCCTTCTTTGTGGTTATCCCTGTTGGATTTAGTGAGACCTTGGTGGTCTCAGTGTCTCTACTGAGTATCATTATACTCACCCCTACACGGGCTATGCCCGCACCTCGTTGTGTTGGATGCTGACGACAGACAGCGTTGTTAGAGACCGAGAGTGCGAGGACTGGACGGTACCCGGTGGTAGACCTCACGAAGAGTCAGTACCTGTAGTTGGACCTCACGACGAGTCAGTACCTGGAGGTGGAACTCACGACGAGTCAGTACCCAGAGGTGGACTTCACAATGAGACGATACCCGGAGGTGATAGAAGGACGTGGAGAGCTGAGGTGTCCATTTGTACCTACCCTTTAGGTAGGAACCCGGAGGATGATCTAGGAGCTGCTTGACACCTTCCAGCTGTTGTAATTTCATTCATTTGTCGCTTTACTTTTCATTTGGGTTTGTATTCTGGCCCATTTACTTTTTAGCACTTTCTTTTGTACTTATTTTTGCTTCCGCTTATACTCTATGGTGTTTTTTTTTGCTTTTATAAAGGTAATTCCTTTCCTTTTTATCGGTATTTAGGCCTTTGGTGCTAGTCGCCAGCCCCTGGCCTATGGATGGTGGGCTTGGGGTAGTCACGACATGGGCCCCGAGGATGGGTCGTGGAACGTTCTTTTGGGGATATCTAGGTTCATTGTTTCTTTTTGAAGTGCATCTTGGTCTTCCTTAAATTATATTCATGCCTTCTGAGTTGAAGGCATCATATATATGTATTCATAGGCCTGTATATGTATATATATATGAATGTATGTTATGAATTTATATATATTCACTCATAGAGGTATAAATATATATATATATATATATATATATATATTGGGGAGGCATGTGCTAATATAAATAAATATATATATGAAAATGCATATGTCTGTAAGTGTAAAGGGGTATATGCATTTGTAAGAATATATTTAAGGACCCCTGTGTACATATTCATGGCTATGAGAATATGTGAATAGGGGCTAGGTGACCTTATATATATGTGAAGGTGAATATGTGTGTAAGAAGATAATGGTTAGGCTTAGGTAGTTTTAGTGAGAACTCCTTGAGTTTGGGGCGGGATCCCAATTCCCATCCCATTAGTATGAATCCCATAACCGCTTGATTATTTTTATTAAGTGAATTTTAGTGACATAAAATTTCTATGTTATGAAAATTGGATTTAATCCTTGGAAAGTTATTTTCAATTGCTACACACGATTTCCCTAAACATTAAATGTGGAATTTCTTTGTTCAAGAATGTTTTAAATATTTTTTCTGAATGTGTGGGGCCTTAATTGTTCTATTGGTCTTATATTTGGATTTGGAACATGAAAATTTCAAGAATTATTATTTTTTAAAGTGAAAATTTTCTTTTTTAAAATAGGAATTCTCATTTTTCAGATTGAGATAATTTTATCAATGTTGATAACCATTCTTGAGGCTTGCCCCTTGACATAAAAATATTATTTATGTGTTAAATGTTTGATTTATTTTATGGTCATAATAAAGAGTCAAGTGTATTTTTGTGATCATATAGAAAGGATTTAATATTGGGGTTTATATTGTAATAGATCCTAGGAGAATTAGGGTACCAAGGTGGGAAAACAAGGTCTAGTTCGTTAGGTGGTCTGGAAGGGTTGAGGACCGGTTACCCTAGCACAGTTGACGCTACAACACAAACTAAACATATGACGATGATCAAATACCACATACCTTGAGATGTGATTCTCCTCTAGTGGATCATGCATGAAGATACTATTGGTTTTGGTATATTATTTGATACCACAAGACCTTGAGATGTGATTTCCCTCTAGTATCTTCTAAATGAGTACACTGTGGTTTTTGAAACATATTCATCACTAAGGTACAATGATCCAATGACCCGTCTAACACTATATACCGGGTAATTTTACAAGGTGATTACTAGAAATTTCCGCTATTTTTCAATGTTATTTTTAAAAGATCCATTCTTTTTTTCCATTAAATATTTGAAATAATAAAAATAATATTTCATTTCCTCTATTTTTTGGCACCTGATGATTTTTTTTTCTTGTTGCGACTATTATTTTATTCTTTTTCTACACCTTGTAAATTATTTGTTGAAAATATATTAGGACTTGGAAAATATTTTATAAATGAAATGAAAAGTTTTTTTTCATGAAAATTTTATCCTATTACTTTTTTCCTAAAAATGGATAACCTATTTTTATATGTCTTACATTCTATCTAGCATGAATTTATTTTCTTTTAAAAGGTAAGGTATATGTCATAGTTTATCTAAGAAGGCCTAATGAGTTTTAATACTTTTGTCTGTAGATTTACATTTGTTTTTAGTTACTATTTTGAATTCCATATCATATTTGGTCACCTTGGTGTGAAAAAGGTATATTGTTCTTCGGTGACCTATGGGGTCAAATGAAGCTACAGGATGGTTTTTCTAATTACATGTTTTTATTTTTATTTTTCATTTTATATTCACTTATTATCCTACTTTTTCTATTATAAATCATTCCCAATGATCTTATCTTGATTACCATCACTGGTTTTCAAGTAGGGGGGATTATGAATGACTCTCAGTCATTGTCTCTGGATAGCTCATGTGGATGGTTTTGGGTTAACATAGGATAGTTCATTAAAAAATGCAATTAGATAAGGTCGTTTGTTATTTGGGATGTTAGGTTGATTGGAGATCAGATTATCAAGGATCATGATGTAGGTCATGGGTTCGTGTTTGATAAAATCCACTCATGACAAGACCCGAGAAACTAGGTGTAGTTCAATTTCATGTCATTATTTTTGACTTTGGGTTTATGTTATGGGTGTATATCGAGTTCAATGATATTATATATATTGGGGGATGATAGTGAAAGTGATATGGTACTACCTAGGGTGATTACATGTCCTAGATAACTATTTTCAGGATACATTCTTATTTAATATGCTTCCAATGGTTGGTTCATGCTCAATTCATGGTTTGTTAAACCTATGTTTAGGGTATGCATGACCACTAGGTCCCTATTTCTATTCGTTTGGTATCAGTGATGAATTATTTTGAATATGGTATGTAAGAGTGGACTTCGAAAAGAAATTAAATTTTTAAACGGGTTTTCAATGTTGAGGAATGGGTTTTAAAATGGTAAAATACTTCTTTTTAATGATATTTTAGGATTCAAAATTATGTGGAGAATGGATTTAATATCAAAATGTTTTTTAAAATTTTAAGTGAGAAGGAAATTTGAAATGCTTGGTTTTTATGGGAAAATAATATATGTGAACCAATTTATTTATTATGAACGTTCTCATATATGTGTGTGTGTGTGCGCACGCACGTGTGTGTAGAAAGTGAATGTTGGTTATGTATGTACGTATGATATAATTAAAAGTGGTATGTGCACATATGTAATAGTCCATAGGATCTCATGAGTAAGTATTTAAAATAAATGGTTTGATTTAGTTTCTACATAGTGGTTTTTAAAAGGAAAAATTTCTTCCATTAAATTGGGTCTTTTTTTCTAATAGGACTAGTGGTTTCAAATGGAAAACTGGGAAGGGGTTTTCAACTTCAAAGTGGATTTTCTGGAATTTTATTGAAGTTGGAAAAACGATATTCAAATTATCATGGAGTGGTGGACATGAGATCCTATCAATCTCCAATTTACTCACCAAAATCCTAGTGGAGTGGTGGACATGAGATCTTCTCAATCGATTCCAATTATCAATAGTTATATAATTTTATTAGATGCTCATGAGTGAATTGGTGATTTTGAGAGTGTATTCATGTTTTTTGGTATCTGCAACAGTTGTGAGAGTGTTATTTGTATTAGGTATGATTGTGAGACTGGTATTAGACTAGGTGAAGGTGTTGCTTCCGTTATTGTAAGAGTTGGGATGTCCTAGGAAATCATCAATATCATATTCCTTGAGTTTTTGATTCTTGATGAAGTGAATGAGATGACAGTCATAAAGCATGGGGAAATTTAACAAGGATAGCTGATAGTGAAGGGTCTGTTGACCATTTCAATGAAATGGATTCCTTTTCTACAGAGATAGGATCGACTGATCAATTGGAATATCTACTTATTATGTGGAGACTCCATCTAGGTTTCAAGGATCACATTATTTCACCTAGGAATATCTTATAGGGAAGATAATGCTAGTTTCTGGTCGAGTTTCTTTTTTTTCTCATGGTGGTTCTCCATCTAGGGATGAGTGTGAACAAGAGAAACATATTTTGGATCGATCAAATTTTCAGTGCATGCCTTTCATTTTTTTTACCACTCACTCATTAGTTTTTGGTATGTTCAGTTCTAGTACTTTAAGCCATCTTTCCATAATCCTCATAAGTCATCCATTAGTGTATTCATGGAAGAGTTTGGTATTTTGGGTTTCTAGAAGAGGAAGCCTTGGTCATATGTTTTTATTTTCTAAATATGAAGTAGTAGATGATTAAATATATCAGGGCTCCATTCATAGGTCATGGAATGAATCGTTTCATGGTTTTGGGGAATTTATAGGTGTGGGGGATGTACATCCAAAATGATTCCTCTAATTTCATATTTCTAAACATTATTTTTATTCTTTGCTTTGTATTTATGTCCTTGGGAACAATTTTTTTATGATCCTAGTGGCCCCTCTCTTGAAATATTTGTGGTCTTGAATTGTGGATATGAACACTGGGATGGTTAGTATTCCTTTGAAAAAGATTTAGTTTTTGGTTGTTAATCATATAGAGATGCATTCATCTTTTGATATTAAGAATTTTGGCCTAGAAATATGCCATATTCAAGTCTCTATGATTGAACCCTTGTCGTAACGGTGGGTGGTATCATTGAGTGTTATTCTTTATTCAACCACTGTAATAGTCAGTTCCATAATTGTGGGGAGACCTCTCTCTCTTTACCTTGTGTACATCTTTGACGTTTTATATTTATTTGGTTGTCTGTGACTTGTGTAGTTGAACTGACACATTTGGTTTCATGGTTTTTTTGTCATTATTATTTTTTTGTCTTGGCTTTATTCAACATTTTATTTATAGTTTTTAGGTGGAGAATTTGTTAATTATAGGGAGAACTATCAATCCCTGACAACAATTTTCTTTTATTTCCATTATTATTATTTATTAATTATTATTATTTTAGTTGAGTTTTTGGTTGGTTTACGGATAATTTTGGGTGGAAATTTTAAAAATTTATGGACAAAGAGTAATATGCACAGGTTTTTCATGGTTAGATGTAACCATGATGGAACTGTATGTGAAGTTCCATCATAAATATAGTTCATTTTTGAATGGTTAAATAATGGTTTCTAAATCTATTTGACTCACCTAGGGTTAATTGTGCGGTGCTTTATACATGTCAAATAGGGACATTACAGTTGGAACAACATTTGGTAAAAGGTGTTGTTTTCTCAGAAATTGTTATTTCTATTTGTATTTTTATTTATCTTCACTTTTTTTAACCACTATTATTCCCCCACCCCTCCTTCCCCTATGTATTTCATGATTAATCTTTTGTCTCCTCCCTATCCATGTTCACCCCCCTCTCATCCCCCTATTCTTTGAGAGATTTTTAGGGATTTATTATGGTTTCATAGACAATTTTCCAAGTTAATCCACCCTCTCCCCCCTTCTACATTGGTTCTTCATTTTCTCTTTTTTGTGTCTCCTCTCAATTTGGTCGAGTCCTTGGTGTTTTAGGATTCCTGATTATTACACTGATTTTGGTATATTTGTCGTGTCATGGTTCTATTGGTTCAGCTTCATTAATTTTTTGTCATCTTCCACTGAAGTTGAAGAATATTGATTCGTTTTAGTTATCCACCAACATTTGGGCAGGTTTTCACCAATAATTTTTATTATTAGAATTTGGTTGTGTGTATTTTGGTGATTTTTTAGTTCCTTTTATTTTTGTACAGTGTCATGGTCTTCCTTGAAGTGGTTTTGAGCCACCGACGTCAAAGGAAAGAAACATATGTCTACATCGATTGGATTATGTATATATATATATATGTATGTATGTTTTCCCTTTGTCTAAATTCACTCATGGAAGTATGTATATATATATTTGGGCTTGCTGTGTTTATATATATATGAGAACTATATGTGTCTGTAAGTTTAAATGGGTATATTCATGTGTAAGCATATAAGTATGGACCACCTTATAGATATTCATGGAAATTGAAATATTTACATAGGGTATAGGTGTCCTTATATATATGTGATTGTGAATTTCTATGTAATCTGATAAAGGGTATATTCATGTTTTCATTGTCAAATAGCCTTTTGTTTGAGGTGGGTCCCTTTTCCTGGACCATTAATTTTAATTCCATAACTTCTTCATTGATTATTTTTGAAATGTTTTTTATTATTATATAATATTTCTAGGTTATCAAAACTGCATTTAATCCTTGTAAATTTATTTTCACTCATATCCCAATATTTTCATAAGCTTTTAATCTGTACATCCTTGTTCAACCATGTTATCAATCATATTTCTAAATGTGTGGTGCTTTACCATTTTGGTTGTCCTATACATTGGTTTTAGAATTCAATATTTTTTGTTAATTAGTGATACCTAAATTGAGAGTATTATTTTTAAAATATTTATTCATTTTTATAACTTTGATAGTGTTTTAGGAAATTGGAAAACCCCATATGAGTCATGCCCCTTGATTTTGAAATTTCGCTTAGGTATTAGTTATATGATTTGGGATATGTTCCTAGTGGTGATTCTCAGGTATTATTGTGACCATATTGAAGGGGTTTAATCTCTAGGTTGTGATTGGGATTGGTAACATGGGAATCCAAGTACCTATCCGGGATGAGTTGATCTAGTACACTAGGAGGTCCGACATGGTTGTGTCCTAGTTCCCCTATAATGGTTGACTCTACAACACTAACTAAAAATTTGATGATGATCAGAGACCACTAGACCTAAAGAAGCGATTACCCTAAAGTGTATCATGAATGTGGAAATTTTGGGTTATGATAAATGATTGGATACCACTAGATTATGGTATGTGGTACCCCACTAGTGGCTCATGCACAAGGATGCTTCGGGTTATAGAATATACTCATCACTGATTTGTGAGGATACCCAGACCCCAATAACCATAGATACCTATGGATTTCTTTTGGTTCATACTATATATTACCCCTATTTTTATATTTAATTATTTTATAATATTATTTATTATATTCTGTTATTTGTTTTAAAAAAACATTACCTTTCACCTGTTTTAGGGAACCTAATGATTTTATTTTCTTTATGCATCTCTTAATTTATTGTTTTCTCCCTCTTATAAATAATTTATTGTAAATATCCCCTGGATTTTAAATTATTTTTTATATTAAATTGAATTATTTTTTCTTTTAAATTGAATAATTATACTTTTTAATGGAAATAATGGAAAACCCTAATTTTGATATGTCCTATTTTCAAACTAGGGTGCATGGGTTTTATTTTTAAAGTTATATCCTAGGTAATAGTTTACTCTGGCTTTCATATTGATTTTTAATACTTAGTCCTATATATTTATATTTCTCTATACTTTAGTGATATGTCTTTCTTATATTCGGTTTCCTTGGTGAGATGTTGGTTTAGTGGTGAGTAGTGACTCATAGGGTCACATGGAGGTATGTGCATTTTTATTTTCTCTCCACTAATAATGATTATTTTTATTTTTCGGTTAATATTCATTTATATGTATATTTTTTCTATGATAAATTATTTACAATGATTTTATCTAGATGCTCTGATGCTAATTTCCATCATGGGAGAATTGGGAATGCTTCACAAGTCTAATCACATGTCGGTTTGGGTGATCGATTCGAGGTCGGCTTAGGTTGGTTCAAGAAAATCCCACAGGAATAAGAAAACAATAACATATAAATAAAAAATATGTCATGATTGTCCCATGTAATTAAAATTATCACACAAAGAAATTAAATAACTATTTACATAAATTCGTTTTAACCTAGATAATGAATTATAGGGAATTCTCATTGAACATAATTAAGTGTATAAATTCTATTTAATAAAATCCCAAATCAATCAAATATAATGGTATCTATGTAAAAATATGTAAATAAAAATAAAAATGTATGATTTATTCATAAATTAAATGAATAATCATAAAGTATATGTTTTTTCTATAACAGAATATAAGGCAACTCAAGGGTAGTGATTGACAGTTTCACTCAGAGATATTTCATTTATGTCACGTCACACAAACATATGAACTTGGGTAATGTATTGGGGGATTATTTTCAAAAAATACATATTACATAAAGGATATCACTCAAGGAAAATGAAACATGAATAATGACTAATGGTAGAATACAAAAAATTATTTACATTGATGAAAAATTCATTGTAGAATGAAAAAATTTGAATATATATTAATAAAAAAGTTCTTAGTTATTATTAAAAATATTTTTTACTTATGGAACACTTAATTTCAAGGAAATAAATAAATGTATAATTGTTTTGAAAATTTTTATTTTAAAAACTATTAACTAATAATAAATATAACATAAATTAATTGTCTAAAAAATCAATATTGATAAGAATATATATGAAAAAAGTTAATAAATTCTGAGAAACAAATTTCAAAATAAATTTTTGAAATGCCATAAGAAAATATAAATAACTCACTTTTAGATACCATTTTAAATTTTTTAAAAGAATATTTTTATATCATTATTTCTTAAAATATAATATCACAATAATATAACATTGAAAATAATTAGAGTTAAGATAGAAGAAGCATATAAAAGAATATAAATATTTGAAAAGACTCATTTATAAACATTATATGTTAAGAAACAGTAAAATAAAGATAAGGGAATAATGATTTTAATATCAGTAGTAAAATTAAGTATATAGGAGAATAATTTAACAATGTTGATCATATAAAAAATATAGAAAGAGGACGACAGTGAGATAAAGGGTAATAGAGAACAAGACATAATAAATGTAATTTATTGGGAAGAAATCCTTAATAACTACATTGAGTATGTAATATAAATCCATAAATGGGGAAAAAGACAATTAATTGAAAAAATGTATAATTGTAATGTCTAGAATCAAGACCCTTTATATGAAACCTATAATACATTATATCAATTATAGGAATAATACTTGAAAAATAAATATAATTTGAATAAAACCCTTTTCTCTAGTCCCATGTCTACTCGTATTACCTATGGCTTCATAAAAAAATAAATAAATATAATTAAATAATTTTTTAAAACCATATATATGTTTATTTCATCATTATTATTATTTTTTACTACATTTATTATCCAATTTTGTTCAATTATTTAATTAGTTTGTCCAACAATTGTTCTTTTGAGGTTTTTCTACTCATCTTTCTTCATATAATTTTGTGTAATCGTAATGGCTAACAAAAATCATCAAATGGTTCCATCATCACCATATGTTTCAATATAGAGTTTTTTTCATGTAACATCTCACGATGATCGTGCAAGTCACTTAGTACGGTTCGCCACAACGCCTAAAGGGAATTCCAAATCCCCATAGGTTAACAACTACTTCCTCGACATCAAACAAAGAACACATGGGAATTATTTTCCCATTAAATAAAATTCAAACCCAATATATTTTTTACAAAAATACTATCATGGTCCATGCATACATTGGATTACCATAAAACGTCATATATGTATATTAAATATATATATATATATACATAATGAGTAATAATTAATAATGCTAATTCAACCCATTTACATGAACATAGACATAAATTTCATGAATAATACATAATAAGAAACAATATAAGAGGTTAAATATATATAAAGTAAGATAATATTGGATGATTCATTGAAATTTCAAAATAAAAATAAATCATGATCCAAAACACCCGAAGACCTTTGATGTACCCTAGTGTTTTCCCCACATTCAAACTCACCAATCAACGTTCTTAGTAAATGATACTCAAAATAAAATAGAACATGGAATCATTGTAAAACATAAGAGTTCCATAAAAAATATAGGAGGGTACATGCATGGTATAATCTAGTAACCATGGTTTGATCTCCTGAAGGAGTCAGTTGAAATATTTAAATTTATCATTCTATGAATTCTGGTTTGATATAATATAAAATATATGTTATTTTTATTGTATTATCCAAAATAAAAACAATCTAGAATTATTGTTCTAACAATATGTTCTCTCTTTATCATTCTAAATCCAACCAAAGAAAAATCGGAGAAACCCAAAACAAAACCCTTTTTATATTCATAAAAGTTATGTAATTACCTTTTAAAATCCATTATAAATCTCGTATTTAAATCAATAAAATGTTCTATCATTTTATGAAATATTTTCAAACATTCCTTTAAAAACATTTCTAATGAACAACCACACATAGATAATGTATTAAATTGAAATAGTCACTACAAGATCAATAATCAAATAAAAATGAACAAAAATATGAGGTGTTACATTATCCATGGACAAATAAGAAGAAATAATGAAGATAAAAATAAAATCATCTATATAAAATCATATATCAAGTCACAAGAATCATGGGAGGAACACTTATGTACTCATATAATATATCATTAAACTGCCGAATTCAACACTATTTCATCACTAAAGAACTATTCCATACTAGTAGTCACATCAAACTAGTCAGACCCTATATTTATATCATTAGTGTGAAGCTACCTTTGGAACATAATTTATCATAGAATTGATCAACTTATACAAGAAATGATCCCCTAGGAAGATATCAACATACACTAGTGGTATAAACTCATCCAAGTATGTACATAGTAGCCTAAAAAATATAACAATCATATAATCAAGTGGGAAGAAAGGAATCGAGATAATTATATTGATAGACATAATAAATTTACCTCACTACACCTCTATTTACCATGCATAAACAACCCCTTTCATAAGATATATCCATAAAAAATTGAATAATGATCCTTAATTGAAACAACTACTATTATGGGTGATCAATTAGGGTACTAGGAGCCATAAAAACATTTAACTTAAAGATAAAAACATTCCTTTATATGAAAACTAAGAATAGATGATGATTTTTCAAAATTATATTAAACCTTAAATAAATTAAACAAACAAAATCACACATAACATTTTCAAAATGGCCATTTTCTTAGAAAAAAATTACTTCTAAATCAATAATAAGGGCAATGTATTAATTTACCATTGAATCCATTATAAAATAATCTTAATAATTTCTAAATAATCTTAGAACATGTAAGATTAATTACAAAAAAACAATAGTTATTTATTCATAAATCACTTTATTCCAAACAATTATTTCAATGAAAAAAATTTATATTTCCATCAAAATAATTAAATTTAATTATATAATAATTGAAATTAATTTTAAAAAACCATGAAATCCTAGAATTGAATAATAAAGGAGACAACATAGTATCCCATAACTTAAAGTGTTTATAATGATATGAATTGTACACTCAAATGTACAATGAAGCACCATGTACATGTCTTTGATAAGAAAAATCATAGGTTGAAACCATTATAAAAAAACCCTATCTTACACCATTGTTATGTGATCCAAGAGAAACATAAAACCGAGTAAAATAGGTGATAAGAGAAAGAAGAATGTGAAGGAAGTGAAATATTGGATGTTATCATGAAGAACCCTTTAAAATGAACGCAAATAAAGACCGACATAAAAATGGGAAAATTGAGATGGAGGTCCCACTAGGGATCCACTGGGATGAAATGAAAAAAATGGGATATGATAGGAGGAGAGGATATATATAAATAGATATGTTTTTTTTATTTATATACAATATAAAATGAAATCTGGGTTTACCGTACAGTTTTTCCACATGGTTTCCAAAACAATATGCCAATCGGGTAGATGGAACTATCCCAAGAAAAACATTACGTATATTTTAGTAACATATTTTATAATGACCATTAAAAATCCATGGGATACTACCCTTACACTTAGTAACATGGAATGGTAAGACACATTGTTTCCTTATGGATCATGACTAACTATGTTTTACCTATGTATGATAACCATATACATTCAAAACTAAATCGAGGAACCTTATTTGTAAGGGTATCCACATGATTTTAACCATAATGTGTGAAATAACCCTAGTGTAAAATGAACCCCCCCCCCCATGTAAGGATAATTTAAATATTTTTCCGAATCATAATGTAATTGTGTACAAAAAAATAATTTTTAACATATTATAAAATCAAGAGTAGTTACACGAAAAAATAAGATTAAATTAAGAAACTTTAAGTAACATAGGGTGTTATAATTTCTCTAAATTAATTATTTCTTCCCATAATAATCCATTCGGAAAAAATAGATTGTTATCATGCGTGATTAATGGAACTCAATTCCTTAGGGAACATAAACCAACCTTAAAAATCAATCAAACTATAACCCTATAACAAAAATACCAAAGAGGACAGGGGACCATCTCGGTTTCCTCATAGTTAATTATTTATTTAAAGTAGTAAAATGAATGGAATCATTATGATGAGAATTTGATCACCCAAATTGTTCCACATCCACTGACCATATCTGAATACATTAAGGATACCAAAATTTCTTTCAAGATACACTACTATTAAGAACATTAAGATAGCCCCATAATGGTCTTATCAAGACATCTAGGAATATGTATAATACATCGCAAAAAATTCAAGAAGGTAAAACATAAAAAAAAATACATAATCAAAAATGACATAACAGTTAACTCGGTCCATAAATCCACATGTGTAAACTAGGACTTTAACTACGGTGACTATTTTATAGAAACCCCACAAAACAAAACCGTCACCTAAGATTTATAACAAAAATAAATCCTCTATCCTAATTACTAAATAATGGGAAAACATTATCCCATGCTCAACACATTTATAATAAACCTTTGACAACCAACTACCAAAATAACAAGGAATGTCACCACAACCAACTAACCACAAAATCAAATTAAAACCATGAAATATAATTCCACAAAACTAAGAAAAAATTATGACAGATAACCAACATCCCATAAATCAATTAACACCAACAAGAGTGACCAAAACAACATAATAAATTATAATGATCATTACTGGATCCAAATACAAAAATGAACCTAGAAATCAATCATACATTCCAATGGATGGTTACACTAGAGACTTATTTTGATAACATTGCATATGTAATTCCTAGAGATTATTTTGGATGGTATTATTATAATAAACTATAAAATATGAGAGACACCCTTTATCATAGAATTATCTCCAAATATTAATGGTCAACATGATAAAAAATCAACCAACAACTAAAAAATGTTAACAAAAACATATAATCGATCAAAATGAAAAGAATATCATGATACGACTACTCTGTTCAAAATTTGGGAGGTTTCTAGAATCATAAGAAACCGCTATATCCAGTGAGAAGTTTTAGCTAAGGAAAATACTTATACTTTATCTCTTGACTATACCTGGATTCAGACATCGAATATAACAAGGAATGAACTTATTAAAGTCATATAACATAAATAATACAAAACAATATAGTTATAAAAAAGTGTAAATTATGAAATCCTAACCCTTTAAAATAAAAGCATCAATAATGCATCAATAAATAAATTTCCATTTAAATTGTTTTTGACACTTAATATTCAATTATATTAAGTAACATTTTAATTCTAAATATATAAAAACCAATTTACACAATATTAATAAATAATGTCATTTAATCATAATTTCATAATTTTATAAATTAAATTTGACAAATTTTAAATAATTATTAATTCATAAATTGAACATCTTATTATGTTAAATTCTTCAGATTTTTTTGAAATAGTTTATTTTTGGGTCAATAGTGAGAAATAATTATTTTACAAAACTATCACTTTTGTTCCAATATAATGGTTGAATAATAACTTGAAATTTAATGAGAAATTTTTTCTCTAAAAAATTATTTTTTAATAATAATAAAAAATCATATAAAAATATGTGTTGTATTATAGAAATATATTCATGAAATTTTGGGAATCTAAATAATGTATTTTCCAAATAAAAAATATTTTTAGTTATTCTCTTTTATTCAAGTATTTAAAAGATTCCTTTTAGTATTGGTTTTCTTTGGAAGAACCATAAGGCGATTTTTATTTACAATAGTCCAATTAATTAAATTGTAATCAAAATTTTATAATATATTTATATAAAATCAATTGTCTTTTTATAAAATAAATTTTCAAATAATTAATTTGAATTCATTTTACAACAATATGATAAGTTTAATTTTTTATAATAAAAAATGAATCCTTTAAAATAGATTAGATATTAAAAATAAGAATAATTAATACTTTTTAATAAGTTCAAATAAATTCTTTGTCATAATGAATAGTAAAAATAATCAAAAAAGTATTGCCACGGTTGAGATTAATTGGTGTTTTCAAGGGTTAAATTAAGAGATAAAGATGAAAATGAAAATTTAACAAGTTTGAATAGTTTTTGTTGAAAATATTTCTACATTATTTTATCATACATTCAATTTACTTAATATATGGGGACACATATACTAGAAAATTACTATTATTTAAATATTTTATATAATTTAATTTGTTTCATTCCCCTCACTAAAAAAATAGAATGTATTATCTACCTTTATTTAATAAAATTATAACCTATATCTTAAACATGACCCACCAAAAATCCTTCATGTATTCCTTCACTTCATTCATGAAATTATTTTATTATACTAATGGAATCCTAAGAAGTCATAAGGTTTATGCTAATGTAATTCTCTAAAACAATATGTAATCATTAAACTTGACTCTTTCAATGTTATTTCTTCTTCTATGTCCCATAAATCAATTATATTTATTCTATCATAATGAATCAAGTATCATAAATATAATACAATGTTATTATGATTAATTGATAACAATTTTCCATATCCCTTCAATTAAATAGTAAATTCAAGTATCACACTTCTATATTTGGGGAATAAGACCTCCATATATTGATATTATTCATTTTCTATGACCATCTCATGTTGATGGATAAAGTTATGTATTTAATAAATATATGATATTTAATAAATAATTAATTTATTTATGATATAGATATAATTATTAATCTTTAATGGTAAAATATTTTTTACATTATATCCATCATTTTATTTGAGAATGAAAATAGCTTTCAATAGCACGTGCAAGCTAATGTCTCTATGAACAGTGCAATACATTTTTCTATATATACCTTTTATTAATGGTAATAACTATATATATTTTTCATTTTAATGATATTATATCATTATTAAAATCTTATAGATGATAGAACCATGATAAAGATATAAGGACCTTAATTGAAGAATCCAGACATACAAGAAAATGGAGTAGTTAACACACAAAATGATGATAAAAAAGATTGATTATAAATAAATGGGTTAAAATATTTTATAAGTAAACCATATATGGTATTATTATTGTTAATACAAATTTTTATATAATTACAATAAATTTTAATTTATTATAGAGGAGGTATACATCACTTACGAAGTAATTCCGACCTATTGTGACGGTTTTATGTTACAATCTCACATATAACCATGATATATTATTATTAAATTTATAATGATTAAATTATTTTATCTATTACAAAAAATATTCGGTATTTTATTTCTCATATACATATTTCTATAAATTAACTTTATCCATTTTATTTTTTTCAATGTATGTACTTGAATTTCTGAAACAATGTTTGTAAGGAAAAGACAAATTGTTTTCCTATTAACATAGAAAGTTCATTTCTTCTAGATCATAATTTTAGATAAAATTATTTCTATAATTTTTTAAATATTATCCTATTATATATTAAATAAAATTTTCCCATGTTTTACATTCTATAAAAAATGAATGGAATATTATTTTTTTCAAAATGGGATACTTTTCACCAAATGTGTGAACTGAACATTTATTTTAACATTTCTTACCTGATTAATTTTTCTGCCAATATGGATGTTATTTTTGATGAATATTTCATTAAATTTTTTCATGTTCATTTCAAATGATATTTTTACCTAATATTGTGTACTTTTTTTAATTTGAGTAAGTCAAATCAAGAATAAAATGGTATTTACCTCAAGAAATATTTTGGGGATATTTTAATGGTATTTTCATCTATTTTAGTATCTTATTATGAGTTTTATTCAATACTAGTGATATATACTAATGATATCATCAACCATATTACTTTGGATAGCTTATGTTCTTGTTTCACTTGTGATTGACTATGGAAATAATAAAATTCTAGATTTTTGTTATTCAATTTTTATATAAATAATGGTTATGTATTGAATTGGTGTTCTTTTATTTTATATGATGAACGAATTATACATAGTAAGTTATGGGAGGGTCTCATTATCACACCTTTATATATTAGTGGGTCTAATTAGATAAAAATCGGGTTTGTTATTTGGAATATGCGTTGCCTATTTTATAAAATGTATTTTAATGAGATCTTGTTGTTAATATTATAATGTCAAACATTGTTCATTTTATAATTATGAATCTAGTTTTTTATCAATGTTATTATTTATATTATTATAAAATCCATGTATATATTATATTTTTATGATATTAGTTATATTGAATATCTGATTATTACTTATATCTTCAATATTATTCATGCCGTATTTATTATATGACAACTTCTATTGTAATATTTTCCCTTATAGGTCATCTCATCTCACCCTTTATTATTTTTTCATTATCCTATGTATTTTAGGAAGGTATATATTATTTATTTTAGGGATATAGTAGAATAAATAATAAAATTCA
Source organism: Viscum album (assembly GCA_963277665.1). Lineage (NCBI taxonomy): Eukaryota > Viridiplantae > Streptophyta > Magnoliopsida > Santalales > Viscaceae > Viscum > Viscum album. The sequence continues at coordinate 1,228,722,191 of OY728133.1, read as the reverse complement.
TAAAATAATTTTAAGTTGTATTTCATTTTTAAAAAGTAATGTTACAATTATGTTTGTATATAGTATCCCAATACTGATAAACTATTCAATAATATAGTATATGATATCCTATATATTTTTCAAATACATGAAGATAACCAGTAGCTTTAGGTTACTAGAGTCTTGTTTTTATTGATGGAATCATTGGATGTTTATTATAATCATTGGAAATTAGATTTCAGAAAACATGTATCAGGGAACATTACCCTATGAAAAAATATGAGGATAAGTCTAAGTATATGATCATATCATCATGTTTGGGTACGATAGGTAATGAGTGGTTTCATATAATATATATCACAGTCTAGGTACTGAAAACAATATGTGGGTTTTATAATGATGAACCTAGTGGTAAACACCTCGAAGAAGGTTCGTTGAGTATCAACTGAATCATTTCTCGGTGCATGATAAGTGTCTTAAGACTACACACCAGGTTAGACACTATAAAATAAAATTTTATGGCTGATTATGTGACACCGTGAAAATTTAAGATATATAACTATATAGAAAATTATATTTCTTTGATATATTTCTCTCTACACAACAATTCTTTTTTAAAAAAATAAGATATAATATTAAAATATCTTTATTTATTGCGGAAATTATCACATAGCTATTGGATTTGTAGGAAAAAATAAGACAACAAAAATTAATAAAAACATATGATTCACATATTTATAAAATTAATTCATTGTTCATCAGTTAATTTATAATGAAAATAAAAATCATTTGAAAATAAAGGAGTTATTTTTCAAGAAAAAAATAGTTTTTATGAGTAATTTGGTTTTATCTTAATAAATTCAATTAATTTCTATTGGGGAATGGATTTAATGAATCTATATTTCATTTTATATAAAAATAAAATTCATCTAATACTTTTTATAGGATTTTGTAACAAATATATATCCTCATTTATGCTTAAAAATCGATCATTCTAGAAAACATTTTTCATCACACTATGTACATTTATACAAAAAATAATTCATTATACTTATCGAAATTATATTGTGAAAATTTATTCCATACTTAGAATCATGAGGTACAAACATGTAATATATTCCATTTTTATTTTCAGCCATTATAAGTCATAATTATGGTAAAATATATCACATCATAGAGTGGTAAATCGGGTTAAACGAGGTTACACCTAATTGTTAAGGCCACCATTTTCATCTTAAAAATTTATATTATAAAACCCTCACTACATTAGGAAATAAATTTAGTTTCTAAATGGACACATTTACATGATATTAACCAATAAAATATTTAATGAAAAGAGAGGAAAGAATGTCAACTCTCTAACATTAAAATATCTCTTAGGTGATCACATTTAGACAAAATAATTTGTTTACTAATATTAATGGTTATTTTTATAATAATGATATAATTTTCATGACTCTAATTAATTTTTGATTTAAATTAATATGATAACTACCTTTAATTCTTAAGAAACACTAACATCATATTTATTTAGTTCATAGAAAAATATTAAAAAAATCATTCTAAAGATAATTAATGTAACAGAATTTGAGATAAATATTATGTTCAAGTAATTTTAAAGATGGATATATTATATTAGTGTTGTTTTAAATTATTATATTATAATTCAATAATATTCTTATTCTATTTGTGTTAAATTAAATTCATAGTGTCAAAAATGATATTAATGATATTTGATGAAAAAATATTTTTTTAAATTACTTTAAAATTTTGAAAGAGGAAAATGTGGATATGATAAGGTCGTAAAATTCAACCCTTTTAAATTTATGAGCCAAATTTTCCCATATAAATAAAATTGTATCCCTTTTAGAGTCGAAGAAAATTATCAATGTTATATATAGACTAGGTTAACTATAGGGTTAAACTAAAAGATTAGGTTTGAAATATCACTTAGTCCCATAAAAATGTTATTGGTTAATGGGATTTAATCAAATCTAACCATATCTATGAATATTTTTCCATTTTGAATCATTTATTTATAGAATTAATTTTTATATTTTTATATTAAATAGATTGTAGTATTTCCCATCCCCTGATATATAATAGAGACCCCCTTCTCAACATTACACAACTTGGAGCCTTCTATCACAACACACTCATAACATGTTATGTTCTCAACATCCATAAACACATTCTAGATGTGATTCCCTTCTCAAAATTCCAACCATATGATCATTAACATGAAATTTAAATTAATTTTTTCAAATAAGTGTTAATTGAAACTCCAAAAAAATTATAAAATAACAACATTTTATTCAATAATCTATATGACATGAGACACCAATCTTAAAAATCCCATGAAATATATTTCATTAAATTTAATCTATTTTATAGCTTGTAAACCACATAACCCCATGTCAAAATAAAAAATAATATAGTATTCCATTATAACATAACTATAAAATCAAAGGTTAAGAATAGTAATAAATCAATTATGAATATAATGGTGATCAATTGATTAAAAATAAGGTTAGAATCATTTAAAAGTAAAATAAATGTTTTCTACAAAATTTTATTTTTTCAAAAGACGGTTTAGTCACTCTCTATGCTCATAATTTAAAATTATTTTTAGAAAGATTTATAAAAAATCATTTTATAAATTGGGATTCATTTTTTAAGTCAGAAAAAAAATTATCATAGGGTGATTTTTCATTTTGTTTAAATGATTCAATTTAAAAAATGAATTGTTAAAAATACATAAAAATAATTTAAAACCTCCTTTTCGATTAATTTATTTATAAATTTAAATTATATTTAAATTGATTTTATTATAAAACTAGACAAATAATATATTATTTAATTCATTATAGTTCATTAAAATAATTTCTATAATGAATTTTGATATATAATCATTGTAATAGTTTGATCATTTTCACTTTGAAGACCTGCTTTCTTATCGCATATACATGAATAATATTAAAGAAAATTTTCTCACACATATAAATGTAATTTGAACAAAAAATGGATTCCATATTTCTATTCAAAATAATATATATTTTATAATGAGGAAAAAATGTTTCTCACCATAATGAATAAAAAAAAATTGTATTTATTATTTATCCCTGGTATGTACAAATTTGATTACATAGAGTAAAAATAAGTATAAGAGTGTTATAATTCCCACAATAAATACCTAAATTATATTTTATATTCATATTTACACCTTATAATTTCTATGAATCTATAATATTCCTTTTTTACCCTTTTAATATATGAAAAATATTGGTATACCTTTTTATTTCCAAAATGTATTTGTGTTCCAATCACCTCACTTATAAAAGTCCACCAACTCTCCCTTATTTTTCATACATTTAAACCCATTTATTCAAAGAATAACAAATAAAATTTCATCCAAACATCCGTAATCGTGACATATAAGCCACATTGTTTCCATAAATCTATCCTTGTAAGGTTGTTGGTGTGAACCTGAGGAGGTTACCCAAGGAAGAGGTAATTTTCTTCATCGAATATTTTAATTTTTTTACATCCACTATCTTATCAATTTTTAATTAAAACATGATGATATGACATACTCAATATCTTAAATACAATAATATGTTTTTTAACATAATTACTTATAACCTTCTCCATTTCCATTAATTGGGTTATGGAATCAACATTCATGTGTACGGTGGATGACCACCTCACGAATAGATGTCAATATGTTTTTCATTACCACCTCTAATGGTTGGGTATGATGACTGATATATAGTATATATATTATATTTATAAAATAATTATTACTCTACTATAATTATAAAATATATCAAATATTTACATCCCATTCTGTAGGGGATATAATTACGTTGCTTGTTTTGACGGCGGACAAGAGCCTTGTAAAGAGTTGTGATTTGTTTTCACTTACACATTACATGGAAAAGAATAAGGAAATATTTGATGAATGTTTGTGAAATAAATGGAATAATTATAATATTTATTACATATTTATCTTTTTCAAATTTTAATATATTATTTTATTAATTAACTTCTCACTCATTGATAAAAGAAAACATTATTTGGGCAAATGTGGATAACCACCGTAAAAAACTAAAGTGACTCTCTTTTCATTAGCAAAAAATATAGATGATATATATAAGTAAATTTTAAAAAATAATATTTTATTTATGATATTATAATAATTATTTAATGATAATATATTACATGGCACCTTTCCATAATTATCTTTCAAAATTGGAAACATCACTCTTGTGTCCGTATAACCTACCATATCTATAATCATAACAGACTTAATTTCCCAAGACTTCCATTCATGATTGGTCTTAATGATATATTGTTTTATAAAAATTAAAATTATTTCATTATTATTATTCTTTATATTATGTAAAAATATTATATGGGTGTGAACAAGAACTTTCATGAAGTAATACGAATGAGAAAACAAGGCAATTAACACCCATAACAATAAATATAAACAATAATTATTAATAAATTGGTGAAAAAATGTTTTACATGACCATTTAAGATATTATAAATATTAATATTGTTCTAATATAAGTAACTAACATATTTAATTACACAATAAATATAGTTATATCATGTTCATAAAAAAAGGAAACATGTGTTAAGGTTTTTCATCTTAATTTCCCTTAATCGATGCATATTGTAATGTTATATGCCTAATTTCACTTATATGGTGTATATAAATCTCATTTGAAAGTTAATATCATGAATAATTTATATATCATGTTGTATTATGTTTAATGTTTAATTATTTCATTCAATAGGGTTTTACTTGAATTTTACCATGTGATAAGGGACTTCCCCTCAATTTCCTTTCATTGAGGCATATTGTAATTTTATGCACGCAATTTATTTTATATGGTATATATACTACACTTTTGATATGTAATATATTTATTTATTCATAATTTATGTTTTTCTAAGTATAAATGTGAATTATTTCATCGAATGGGGGTTTTAATTGAAATCTACCAAGTAACAAGGGACTTTGTCTCAATTTTCCTCCCTTGAGGAATATTGTCATGCCATGAACCTAATTTCTTTTATATGGTGTATATACTACCATATTGAAATCTAATATCATGATTAATAAATCATTCATTGTATTCAAATTTTTAATTTGAATTATTACATCCATTCTTATTTGAAATAAAAGATTCAAATTTCCAGTTAATTTGACAACTCAATTTCATTTCATTGGGTTATATTACTTCTTCTTCATCTTTGATACTATATGATTATGGGTGAAATGAATTTTTTATATATAATGTTTTATTTACATTTATTATATGTGCATTTAATTTTTATACAATTAATTGGTTCATTAATTAATTATCACTTGAACGTTATTATCATTGTAAGGGTTTATTCAACGTTCTCAATCTAATCATGAAATTTTTTCCTTGAATTACAATCAGAGAAAAATATTTTACTTTTTCCTTATAAATTAATTTAATATTCTTCTTCTCGGTTAATCGATGATATTTTCCACATATATTACTATTATCCACTCTTTGGTTCTCAATTTTATTGATGAAATGTTTTTAGTAGAGTCAAACTTCATTTATCTCTTCAATCGAATATCCATTTTATTCTAAAATAATGTTTTCTAAAAATGTTTATTAAATAAGTTTTTAACCTTTTAACAATGATTAATAAAAATTTTACACATTATATCTTTTAATAAAATAAATGTAGTCATTATTTTAATTTCAAAACAGTTATCGTTTGTATTTTAATGAAGATATTAATATATCCTTTGTTTAAACATACTGAGAATGCACTGGAATTCCTGTCATCATGAAAAACTCAATGTTTTAAATATTAATTTATATGTTGAAATTTTAATTTTCAAATAGAATTATTTTCAGAAAAAATAGATCATTTTGTATTAAAAGATGGTTTTCAAAATATAATCATTATTTTCATTAAGGATGATTTTATATTCCACTTTATTGTATTTCAAATCATCAACGACAACAACCCAAAATTTTTATTATACTCTACATGGTATGTCGTTTATTTATACCATCCTTATTCATTTTATGGATTTTTTTCTTACCATAATAGTCATCAAAATTATTAACAATAAGTTTCTTAATTCATTAATTTTATTTATTGCCTTTCCTTTGAAACATTCAATTTATTGTGATCTATGTACAATTTATTTTTTTTAAATTTCAATATTATTTCTATAATTTATATGGTTATTTTTATAAAAATACACTATTTTTAAATATGGTATTAAATTAGAAAAGTATTTGACTTACTAGGAAATATTGAAAAATTTATATTCTTTCCTCGATATAAATATTTAATGATAAGGCACATTATTCATGAATTAAATTTATTATTTGATACATGAGGAATTAATTGGACATATAGAGATAGTTGGGGCTTAGAATTATATATTCCCTCAATTCATAAGTACTCAAATTGGACTAATCAGTAGGATAGAATTTAATAAATTTCTACCTATAGTCTTAAACCATATTTTTAAAGGTCTTAATAGAATAGGTATCTTTATATTTGATATCATGAAAAACAATAATTAATAATTTCATTCATCAGGAATTCATTTTTTATTATACTTTATATTTTTACAAGGATATTACCTCCAGATGAATTTCCGTTTTTTATTTGATTAAATGGTCTATTTTTTCCAGTTATTTGCAATTAAATATTCATTATTACATATCTTATTATCCATTATATTCTTTTAATGAAATTATCTATGGATGTATTTACTTCCATTTTATCTAAATAAATTGGATTTCTTTTTAGTTATATAACTTTCTATAATGATTTTGTTGTATCAGATTATGATATCCAAGTTATTATCTAAATGGAATACATATTTAGTTATTTATCATTCCATATTGATTATTATTTATTTATTCATGATAGATTTATATATACTTAACCCTTACTGGGTATTTAATCTCATCATTATTTTTTCCAATGATTTCTTGAAGTGTAAAATTATTGATACGCAAATATTTACTAGATGGACTAATGTAATTCTTAAAAAAGTTGTTAAATATTTTTTTACTCCAATAAAATATGGTAATAATGTCTGTATCTAGTTTCCTGATACTATAAAACCATTGATTCCAATGAGATGTGATTTCCTGTATCTTAACCAATATAATAATATGAACACTGGCTTCGGGTTTCTGGAGTCTGGGTCATTACAATAATTTCTTTAACCGATCACATTATTTTTTTAATTTTCTATTAACTCATATAAATATATTACATTTATTATAAAATAAAAATATTAGTATCCTAGATATAGATTTTATTATGATTATTAAAGCACCATATTCTGACCCCTTTCACATTTTATGAAAAGTAAATGTATCTCTCATGAATACGTATGACCTATAGTCTCCACATAGAATTAAAAGTAATTTTTATAACCATTTTTTTAAGGATGGTTATTATGATGGGTTTAATGTTTATATGTTATATTTATGACATGATTAAAATTTTTTAATGATAATTTCTTATATAAAGTCTTCTCTTCTAATCCGTTGAAAACTGGTAACATCGATCACCTGTACATGTAGACTACAACCTCTACTAGGTAATTTGAATCATATTTCATCATATTTCATTTATAATTTTCACAGATGTAAGTAAGTATATATTCTAGAAATATATATTATTTATATTGTCACACCCTGATTTTTTTTAAATTATTTTATTTTATAATTTCTCGGTTTTGGTTAGCCCCGCAAGGGTTCGGGCTGAGTATTGGTCAATGTATTTTGACATTTAATGTTTTCGGTGGACTTAGGACCGGTGTGCGGACATCGCACGGTCAGCGGTAGCTACGTGGTCGATCCAAGTTTTCCCGTGTAGTTGTTTGGTGAATTAAAAGTTTTAGTATTTTTATAGAATTTTATAATTGTTGTTATTATTATTATTATTATTAGTTGGTTATTATCAATTTTTTTAATTTAGAAGGAAAAAATATATATGTATTGAAACCCTAGGGGGAGGGTTGCGCCACCCCCCCCCATTTTTCCCCTACGGCGCGCTGCGCACCCACAGTGTAGCGCATCCTCGCCAGTCGGCCGAGGCCCGCCGGCCGACCTCCCGTCTCCGCTCCGTGCCCTCCCTGCCGCCTCCCCATGTAAACCTCCACTGTCTGGCCTCCCTTCTCCGCCCTGCGCCCTCCCTGCCACCTCCCCATGCGAATCGCTGCCATACCGACCTCCCGTCATCGCCGGCTGTGCCAGCTCCCCGCCTGACCCCGCGCCTTTGCGTGCCTCACCTTCCGTTGTGCTTCTGTGCGCCCTACCCGTCCTCCAGCAGCATCAGACCGCCATCCAGCATCCTTCTGCCACCACCATTTCTAGCGCCGCTCCTGCCGGTGCCGCCCTTGCCGGCGCTGCCCCTGCCGGGGTTGTTCTGGTGTTCCCTGCGCTCTGCTGGCACTGTCCTGGTGAGTGCGCACCCTTTAAGTGTTGTTGCAGTGGTCGCACGGCCTGTCATAGTCATTCCGGCCATCCCACACCTTGCCGACGTTGTCCCGAACTTCTCGCACCCCTCATCGGCGTCTTCGCTGGCCGTTCCCCCTTCTGCGTAACTCACTGGTTGAGCGCTCCTCCACACTGTGGTGAGGGTTACGCTGTTATATTGTTTCGGTTATTTTAATTATTTATTTATCTAATTTTTATCTTTGTTTATTTGTTTCGGGTCGTTTTGTTTCGCCTGCACCGATGTCGAGATGAGTTTTTGCGATGTTTACTCATTTGGATTATTTTGAGTTCACGCTCCTGTGTTTATAGTTGTGTTGCGTTTTTTGCAGCGGGTTGGCGAGAAAAATCCATGATACCACGGTCAGCAGGTTGCACGCACTTGGGCATTGGTGTGAGGCGCGTCGCGTGGTCATGTCAGAGCTACGTCTTGAGGTAGGTCTTCCACTCCACTCACCATTAAGTTTAGAAATTTATTTATTCCTTGATATTTTATTGTTATCAGTAAATTTGAAGTAGTACTAGACAGTTATGGATAAATTAGTGACTTGTTGAAATTGAAATCTGTTTATTTCTAGCATTGCACGGAAAGTATCTTTCCTAGTTTTAACAGTGTGTTTTTCTGGCGATGTTGCTAAATGGGTACCTTATAAAATGTGCAAATTTTGTTGTACTATGTTTTGAAATGGTTTTGGTGTGTCTAAAATTGTGGGTGTATCATTTATGGAAAATGGTGATATCTTGAAAATTTTGATAGAGGAAATGCATGTTTGGCCTTTGAACTGGATTTTGGAATTTTTCTGTGGTGGTTTGGTTTTCTTGAAATGGATTTCTAAGTGAGTTTCTGGTTTTCAATGAGATAGTATGTGTTATGTATTTTGGAAACTCCTTGGTATGTAATGGTTCAAATGATGAATGATATGGCGGCCTGGTTGGCACTTTATGGAAAGTGAAGTGATTATATATATATATATATACACACACTTATGGGGAATATTTACAGGGGGACTTCCCTCTGAGGGTTGTCGTATAGCGATTTCCGTGTAAGGGGTTGGAAAGTGAGGTGAGATGAGTTACGCGTGTGAGGGCTTCCCACTTACACAGTATTATTAAAACCACCTTTGGTTGCTAGGTGACTTTTAGAGATTCGAGTAACAGTTGCTAGCTAACCCCGATTAGATGGGTTGGTCCCCTCTTGGTTGGTAGGCCTTGTGGGGTATGCCACTGGTTGGTTGTTAGGGTGGCCAGTTGGTTATTGACTAATGAGTACCATGCCGGTAGGTAGTTTGAACCCGAGTACGTTCAGGGGTTTTCTAGGGATGTTTAGGATCACCCATGGTTACTTGTTTTTCCTTAATTGTTTACTCTCAGTTGTCCTTTACAGCTTATAATATTCTACTTTGTGAAAATGGTTTTCAAAAGAAAATTCTTTATTCTCATTGTGTTAAATTTGAAGATGTAACACTTCTTCCCATTAAAATGAATTTGGCACTAATGAAAGGAATCCAACTTTTGAAAAACAATAAGGTCAATGACTCTTGTTTTTGTTTTTTTAAAGTGAAATATTATGGGAGATTACTTTTATACATTGTAGTTCAAACCTAGAATTTGTAAATTCATTACTCACTGGAAGTGCTTTGGATTTTGAAGATGGGCTTACCTGCTGAGTACTTTTGTACTCACACCTATCTTTTACCATTTCTGTTGCAGGTTCCCCTTCTTCAGGTTTTTTTGGTTTAAGTCACTCGGTGTTGGAGCGAGGTTGGTCTTTGGTTGGGTGGTGATCTGTGAAGTCACATGGAGGTATGTTTGGTTGTGTGGTTTTTATTTCTTTTCTTCTATTAGCGTTTATTTGTTCTATTTAGTTAGATTTCTTGCATCGATCTTGATTTTGTTTGTGCTGAAATCATTCCCAACGATAAAATTTTGATGCCCGTCACTAGTTGCCATCCCAGGGGGATTGGGAACGCCCCTCAGGACTTTCAGTGAGCTGGCTCGAGTGACCAGTTCAGGTTCGACCCGGGATGGTTCGTGACAAAATGGTATTAGAGGAAATTATTTTTATTTGGGGGTCTAGTAGATGGGTATTAGGACTATCGAGATTTGAGTGGTAAGTGTGGGAAGAGCTTCGTGAACTCTTGCTCGCACTGACTCTAGAGTTACCAGGGTAGTCTGGGATTTGAGTCTTCTAATTTTGTTTTGGATTGAGGAATGAAAATGGAGGCCAGCCAGTGTCACACTGTGACCTCACATGGAGTAGTGACCCATGTGTAGTCTGAGTGCACGGTTTAAGTTTCTCCTAGTGGTTGATTCTTACCTGGGCATGGCTCATTACCATGTCGCCAGGTAATGTGCGACTGCTAGTTCTTCATTTCGGTGCTTTGTTGTGGATTTTGTTTTGTTTGGCTCAGGTTGGTGTAAGTGTGCTTTTGGAAATGAACCTGGATTATGAAATGAAATTGTTTTATCTAAAATGGATTTAAATTTGTAAAGTGGGTTTTTAAATTGAATGATATTTGGTTCGAAAGATAATGTTGGTTTGGAGTTGGTAGAGGGTGTATTGGTGTGACCCTTGTTATTCTTTATAGAGGATCGCATGTGTGTGGGTATGAACGAAAAGTGCATGGGGGCACTTGTTCATGGATAATGTGGATATAAATGGATGGACACACATGTGATGATTCATGGGATTCCATGGGTGAGTTATTGAAATATAAAGGTATTGGAAATTGATTTTTTTCTCTGACAAATGGATTTATGACCAGTGAAAAAAATGGATTTTTTTTGAAAAATTGTCTTGGGAATAAAGAAGTTTTGAAGTTTTAAATGAAAATGATGATTTTCAAAAAGAATATTTTGATTTTATTTCTATTATTTTAACTTCCGGGACAGTTGTCTCAGCTTGGGGTGTTTATTTCAACTGTGTTTTGGCTTGATGTCGGGTTTCGGTTTTGTTCCCTATGTGTTGTTATGAGTGTGCCTCCCAAAAAGTCTTTGAAAGTTGTTAAATGAGTCATTCCCAATTCAGGTTCCTATCTAGTGTTGCCCATTCATCGAGGTTTTTGTGGTCCATTAGAGGCAGTTGTGTGGTTTGTGGAATTAAAGAGTGTCTTTAGGGAATTGGGGACTCCTGTAGCTATTAGAGTGCATGTAGTCATGGGTTTGTTCGAAGGTCCAGCTCTGGATGAGTAGGAGTTGTTCGCCCCGCCATTACTGCAAGTTGGGATGATTTGGTATGTCTTCATAGTCGTCTTAGTTTAATGGTTTCTACTTATGGAGGTGAAGACAAAGAAAATGGAAGAGCTCATGCACGTTCGACACGGCCAGTGGACGGTGAAAGCGTTTGTTGACCATTTCAAGGATCTTGTGTCTCTTTTTTCGGGGGTAGTGTCGCAGGAATGGATGAACACTTATCTCTTCATCAGGGGTCTTCATCCAGAGATCAAGGAGCGAGTCCTTCCTTTTAGGTAGAACCACTCTTGAGAAGATGGTTCACATGGTGTTCTTTGCATAGTTGGTCTCCAAAGAGAAGGTTCTTGACAATCTAGTGAATCCAGTTAATCATGGAGGTTCCCTATCTGGCGAACGGGATGTGCTAGAGGGACCTGTTTCTAAAGAGTCGTCTGAAGTGGTTCTGACTCCTAGTTTGATGGACCGTTCAGTGGTGTGCCACTAGTGTGGCCGGATCAAGCACGTGAAGCCGTTGTGTCACATCCCTATGAAGACATGCCATCGTTGCAGATTCCTGGGTCATCTACATACGTTTTTCAAAAAGCGTTGCCTGAAGAAGATATTTTTACTGAGAGTTTCTAGTGCCTGACTGTGAGACATGGGATGCTTCAGCCATCAGAACCCCAGCCACAGGTCTTGGGGTGAAGCTCGCGCATAGTCAGGATTTGCCGAGAGTGTGTGGAACCTTGGCTCGGACCATGTTTTCAGCCTTTTTAAGGGAAATATCCAAAGTTTTCTTGTTCAATTATTTTCATCGTTGTAAGCTCATACTTGTTGTGGTTGCATGATGATCTCCTTATATTGAAATCCAAGTGGCCTCATTTGCTCTTGGTGTAGTTTCTAAGTTGTTCAGATTCATTGAAAGGCACCGGGTCCGTGACTAAAGATCTAGAGGATGGTCTCAGCTGTATATGTTAGGGGGATGTTTGGCTCTGAAAAGTTAATGGGTGTCGTTTCCGGGCCCTTTTTTTTAGGCCGGACGCCTCTCCGTGGCTTTTCAATTACTGTGTTTGAGTTTTGTAGAGAATTAATCCTTTCCGGTGTCTCAGTGTGGCAGTTTTTCCCAGAATATTTTTAATTCTAGTGGTGGAGTTATTCCATTAGCATTGAGAAGTTAGGATGAGTTCAGTTTGGGGAGTTCCCGCATTGCCCACCCTGGGGTGGTGCATTCGAGTTTCAAGGTCTTCGTGTTAGTAAATTTTGGTGGTGGGGAGAAAGTGTCTTTGGTGGGGAGAATTGTCACACCCCACTTTTTTTAAAATTATTTTATTTTATAATTTATTTGTTTTGGTTAGCCCCTCAAGGGTTCAGTCTGGGTATTGGTCAATGTCTTTTGATGTTTAATGTATTTGGTGGACTTCGGACCTGTACGTGAATACCGCACGGTCAGCGGTAGCCGCGTGGTCGATCCAAGTTTTCCCGTGCAGTTGTCTGGTGAATTAAAAGTATTAGTATTTTTATAAAAGTTTATTATTGTTGTTTTTATTATTATTATTATTATTATTATTTTGTTATTATCAATTTGTTTTAAATTAAAATGGAAAAATATATATATATGTATTGAAACCCTAGGGGGAGAACTGCATCCCCCCCCCATTTTTCCGCTGTGGCACGCTGCGCACCCGCAGCATAGCGCCTCCTCGCCAGTCGGCCGCGGCCCGCTGGCTGGCCTCCCATCTCCACCTCGTGCCCTCCCTGCAGCCTCCCAATGCGAACCGCCGCCGTCTGGCCTCCCGTATCCACCTCACTCCCTACTTGCCACCTCTCCATGTGAACCGCCGCCGTGCTGACCTCCCGTCATCGCCAGCCGCACCGGAACCCCGCCTGACCTCGCACCTCTGCGCGCCTCGCCTGCCGCCGTGCCTCTGTGCACCCTGCCCGCCATACAGCCACCTCCAGCCACCGTCCAGCATCCTGCCGGCGCCTCCCTTGACGACACCGCCCCTACTGGCGCTATTCCAGTGTTCCTCGTGCTCTACTGGCGTTGTCCCAATGAGCGCGCACCCTGTCGGTGTTGTTTTGGACGTCGCACGGCCTTTCGGTGTTGTTTCGGCTAGCGCACACCTTGCCAGCATCATCCTGAACTTCTCGCACCCCTCGTCGGCATCTTTGCTGGCCCTTCCCTCTTCCTCGTAACTCATCCGGTTGAGTGCTCCTCCGCACCGTGGTGAGGGTTACACTACTTGATTGTTTCTGTTATATTAATTATTTATTTATTTAATTTTTTTCTTTGTTTATTTGTTTCAGGTCATTTTATTTCGCCTGCACTGATGTCGAGTTGAGTTTTTGCACTGTTTACTCATTTGGATTATTTTGAGTTCACGCTCCAGCATTTTTAGTTGTGTTGCGTTTGTTACATTGGGTTGGCGAGAAAAATCCGTGATACCACATTCAGCAGGTTGCATACACTTGGGCGCTGGTGCGAGGCATGCCACGTGGTCATGTCCGAGTTGTGTCTTGAGGTAGGTATTCCACTGAACTCGCCTTTAAGTTTAGAAATTTATTTATTCATTGATATTTCAGTGTTTTTGGTAAATTTAACGTAGTACTAGATAGTTATGGATAGATTTGTGACTTGTTGAAATTGAAATCTGTTTATTTCTCGCATTGCACCGAAATTATCTTTCCTAGTTTTAATGGTGTGTTTTTTGGTGATGTTGCTAAATGGGTACCTTATAAAATGTGAAAATTATGTTGTACTATGTTTTGAAATGGTTTTGGTGTGTGTAAAATGGCGGGTGTATCATTTATGGAAAATGGTGATCTCCTTTAAAATTTGGATAGAGGAAATGCCCATTTGGCCTTTGAACTGGATTTTGGAATTTGTCTGTGGTGGTTTGGTTTTCCTTAAATGGGTCTCTAAGTGAGTTTCTGGTTTTCAACTTGACGGCGTGTGTTATGTCTTTTGGAAATGGCTTGGTATCTAATGGTTTAAATACTGAATGATACGGAGGCCCAGTTGGCACTTTATGGATTGTGAATTGATTATATATATATATATATACATACTTATGGGGCATCTCTACAGGGGGAATTCCCATTGAGGGCTGTCGTGTAGCGATGTCCGTGTAAGGGGTTGGCAAGTGCGGTGACATGAGTCACGTGTGCGAGGGCCTCCCACTTACACAGTATTATTAAAACCACCGTAGGTTCCTAGGCATCTTTTAGAGAATCGAGTGACGGTTGCTGGCTAACCCCGATTAGACGGGTTGGTCCCCCCTCGGTAGGTAGGCCTTGTGGGGCGTGCCACTAGTTGGATGTTAGGGTGGCCAGTTGGTTAATGATTATGGATTATCATCTCGGTAGGTAGTCTGAACCCTAGTACGACTAGGGGTTTTCTAGGGATGTTTAGGATCACCCATGGTTACTTGTTTTTCTTTGCTTGTTTACTCTCAGTTGTCCTTTACAGATTATACTATTCTACTTTGTGAAAATGGGTTTTAAAAGAAAATGATTTATTCTCTTTGTGTAAAATTTGAATATGTAACACTTCTTCCCCTTTTAGAAGGGATTTGAATCTAATGAAAGGAATCCAACTTTTGAAAAAGAATAAGGGCAATGTCTCGTGTTTTTGTTTTTTTAAGTGAAATATTATGGGATCTTACTTTTATACAATGTAGTTCAAACCTGGAATTTGTAAATTCTTTACTCAATAGCAGTGCTTTGGATTTTTCTTTTGCGCTTACCTACTGAGTAATTTTGTACTCACGCCTATCTTTTACCAATTCAGTTGGAGGTTCCCCTTGTTCAGGTTTTTCTGTTTTGAGTCGCTCAGCGTTGGAGAGAGGTTGGTCTTGGTTTGGGTGGTGATCTATGAGGTCACATGGAGGTATGTTTGGTCGTGTGGTTTTTTATTTCTTTTCTAATGTTAGCTTTTATTTGTTCTGTTTGTTAGTTTTCTTACGTCGATCCTGATTTGTTTGGGCTGAAATCGTTCCCAACGATAAAATTTTGATGTCCAGTGCAAGTTACCATCCCGGGGGGATCGGGAACACCCCTCAGGACTTGCCGCGAGCTGGCTCAGGTGACCAGTTCAGGTTGGACCCAGGCTGGTTTGTGACATATATGACAGAATAATTACTTTTTAAATGGGAATTATTATTAACCTTTTTTTGTTCCATCTATCGAATAGTGTAAACAACATTCATGTGTACGTACGACCTACCATTTCCATGAATGGTGTTATTAATTGTTAAATCTACATATGATAGGGTTGAATCTATGTATATAATGAATATATATGATATTTATATCATTATTAACGTTTTTGAGATGATGTATCCATGAAAAATGCATAATGATCATAACTATATAATTAAGATACTCATGAAAAATAAAATAGTTAACACTACGAAACGATGATTTTAATTAAAATTATTAATAAGTCGGTGTAGAAATATTATATTTCCATCACACATGATATTATGAATATGTAAATGAATATATTTTAGAAATATTATAAATTAAAAATATTATGTAGAATGATATAAAACTTTTAATGAATGTTTTAATTAAGGTAAGGGTTTTATCTTTCAATATCTTTGATTACTAAGATTTTTTATTATTAGGATTACAATGATGAATTTTATAATCCATATCTCCAGAAAATAATGAATTTTTATATACATTGGATGTTTCTTGAGAATAAAATCTTCACATTTTTTCCACTTTTTAAGAACTTATGAGTCTGAAATAATGTTTTTAGGGAATATTTGCATTTATTCTCAATTTTGTAGAAAATTCATTCTCTATAATGACTAAATTTTCTAATAATTTTTTAAATAACTTTTTTAATATAATCAAATTATTTTTTTAAATTAACATTTAACCATGTTTATATTTTTACAAAATTTCGTAAAATGAATCATTAATTTATTTTCCTGATATGGAATATATGAATTTTTACAAAAAATGTGAAAGGAATAATTATTATAATAAAAAGGATTGAAAATCTACTATGATCATGACCACTCAATGATTTGAATATTCCATTACATGTACCCAAATATGTTTTAAATGAAAATTTTTCCCTTATAATTGTTGAAATATTTAGATTCTGAAATACTAATTTCATAAAAAAAAGTAATTTTCCTCTTGTAATGTTATAGAAATATATTGATAGTTTTTTCTACATGGATGAAATCATTTGTTAATACATAAAATTATGAGGGAATTTATTCAATGATACTATCTAATTCAATTCCTTGAATGGCATGTTATGATTATGATTTAAGTATGATTCTATGAAACATATTTCTCTTCCATGGGTAAATTATGTTGTAAAAACTATTTCTTTTCCTTGATTTTCTCTAGAATGAAATGATATTCTTTTTATAAAAAAATATTCCCTTTAACTAGTTATGATATGATGAATTATTTATGATCTTCTATCACACATATGTATCATCTTAATTTTTTTGATGTGTGGGACAATAATTATATATCCCTTATAACAACTCTTCTCATTATTATGCATTAAAAATGATTTATTACATATAATTACACTTAATTCAACCCTAAAGGGAAAGTAGTATAATGTATTTGGTAATTGAGAACCTTAAATTATAACATAGAACATGGAATAAAACATCTTCATTGAAAACATCTTTAACATGCTCGCACTGAAAACTGCATGGGATAACATGAAGAAATACATAAGGGGTGAGCTATAAAGCCTAGTAACAGAAAAAACATGGAATAAGGTACAACATATTAGACAATAGCCATATCAAGGGGAAGAAAAAGAGTATGAATCAAAAACATGAATGACATTTCATGATATAACATGATGTCATTAAGGAAATACGAGAATTTTGGAATCAACTTAAAAACTGCATCATATGTCAAGGATAACATCCAAGACATCATAATGGAGAAAGTACCATAAAGTAATCAGGTTTACTCTTATTCACAAACTGACATATCATGATACTAAACATTACCCAATGAATTTGTGTGCTATATAATAATGGTTACACTGGTTACTTTTGTTTACATTTCATGCTTAAGTCTACCCCATAGATATTAAAACATGGATTCATTCATCATCATATTTTATTATATGATTGAGGATTGTGGAATAGATAAATTTATGTGAAAAATAAATGTTTTATATGTGTATAAAAGTAAATACCCTTGATATAAAATGGTTATGGTTTTCATTAAACAATTTTTTGGAAATTGAAAATTGTGTTGAAATTTCCATACCCAAAAACGTCACTTAGAAATTCATAAAATTAGTTAAGGAAAAAAATGGCATCTTATCATTTGGAAATAAAATCTGAAGTTATATCGAGATAGAACTACATATCACTGCATTTGGTACTGGAAAGAGAAGGAATATAATAATAAATAAACATGATTAAAAAAGATAAAGGAAAAACTCTTAGAAATTTATGGCATGGTAACAACTGTATTTGGGAGGGCATAATTTGAGATAAAGGATATCTACTAATTTATAAATCATTATCTCATTATGGGGTAGATGTGGATACATACCCAATCATTATGAATTAAAAACAAAAGGGCATAAAATTGAGGATATTATTGAATATAAGTGGGAAAGAGAGGATCCCTTACCGTAAGAGTATGACACTAAAAGATTGAAATGGGATTCTTGAGAGCTTGGTGGCACCTTTGGGGGATTCTAGAGAGATGAGGGTAGAGTATTAATGTTCTAAAAGGATTTTAAGTGAATATAATTGCGATATTTGGTGTTTTGATATTTCATACGAGAGGGGAATTCTTTAATATTTTACAAATTGAGGTTCTGGACTTTATAAAATAAAATATTCCAAAAAACAAACCTTCCCATTGTTTCTGAATACGGTCTCATCTAAATGGGAGTTTTTTTAATATTTTATTACGGAAATGGCCTAACTTATTAAATATTATCCTTTCCTATGTGGTGGTGATTCACACATTCAAATAATGGAATTTGAAATCATAAAATATATTATATGTTTTGAAGGATTCGAAAAAGATTTATAAAAATAATAAAATAAAATTAAAGTTACATTATTTTAATGGTAACAAAAATATTTGTCTGAGTATTCCCATTATAGTATTTATTAAATAAATTTTGTTTTATTATGATTTTATAAAACACACTATATATTTATAAGGTATATGATCATTACATGAAAATACAACTATATTATAAAATAATGAAATATTAAACATTGAATAATTTCAGCTTTATGTTTACAAAAATAATATTCATTTCCTTTAAATTATTTTTTACATATGTGAATTTTAACTTTTAAATCAATAATAATTGACATTTGTTGAAGATGATCAGTTTTTTAAAATGACGATTTTGAACCCTAATAAAACATTACATTTGACATCATAAAAATTGTTGGATCATTTATATTTAATAAAAAAATATAATAATATGATTTAATTAAAATATTAATTATTCATAAAATACATTAATCTATAAAAATAAATTCATAAATTGCATTGAATATTACCCAAAATACAATTTATGTTTCATAGTATCAAAATAATAATTATATTCATTATTATTTGCAAAAAAGAATATATTCAATTTTCAAGGCTCTTGATAAATATACTTTTAACACATCAATGTGTGCCCTAAGATTAATGTGCGTGTCAGTGAGACATTAATGAGGTGTTTTTGGAAAAAAAATGGTTTGAGTTGTGATCTTTATGAGCTTGAACTTCTCCTGTAAATGGTTTCACTCATTCTTAAGTTTTTGGATCTCACCTTGGGATTGGTAGATGAAAAATACAAGGGATGATATATCCATTAGATGTTTTGATAAATATGATTCATAGGGTACAATCCTTTTACATAAAGTCAATACTTCCTTTTTTCTGAGTCAATTGTATTTTTAATGCCCTATATTTATACTAATAATGTGATCATTAGTTAACAACTATATTATTAATGTTAAAGATTATTATCAATCTTTTGAATCCAATTGGATATATAAAAAATGTGCATTTTTTATAAAACCATTTTACATAATATAACATTAAATAATATAGGAATTTTATTTATAATAGTTTGGGTCATTAAAATCCTCCCCCCTTGAGAAATGTGGCCCTCAAAATTACCATTTAACCCCTATAAAAGAGATAAGAGAAATTTTGTTTCATCACTTCTGCTGGTTCCCATGATTGTTATTAAATATTGTGGTTTATCCATTGTAATTTGACAAGGTGAATTGTATTATTTTTAGAACCTTTACTCTACGATCTAATATATTCACTGGTTTCTCCTTATAGAAAAGATCATTATCCAATGGTACTACCTCTATATTGAGTACATGGGAGGGTTCAGGTATGTTCTTCTCAAGAGTGATACATAGATTAAATCAAGAACAAGGGAGAGTTTAAGTGATAGTTCAATTAAATAGGCCACCACTCTGTTGCCATCAAGGATCTCAAAAGGGTCAATGTATATTTAACTAATCATTCCCTTCATACCAAATCACATGAATTTCGTGAATAGTGATATGTAGAGGAATACCATGTTTCCAAAATCAAACTCCAAGTCTCATTGATTATTTTATTCATAGATATTGTATCAACTCTGGTTATATTTGATGTGTTTCACAACTGCCTTAACCTTTTCCACCGTTTCCTCGACCATATCATGACCTATGAGTTTTCGTTTCATAACTTCATCTCATAATGGATGGGTCATGCACCTCTTCCTATAATGTTATTCATAGTCATCCATTTTGATGATCGACTAGAAATTAATGTTTTAAGAGAACTCGACTAGAGAAATGTGTCGATTTCATCCCCCATTGATGTCCATGGAGAATGATATCAACATGTCCACATGTTTCTGGATAGTCTTCTCAGATTGGAAATCAGTTTGTGGGTGATAAGCTATGATAAAAATTATCTCAGTGTTTAGATCATACCAAAGACTATTCAAGAACATGGAGGTTAATCTTAGATCTTGATCAGATACTATAGATATTGGAAATCCATTCATTCTTACAACTTATTTAATAAATATATGTGCAATTAGATATATTAATAATTTCTCAAGTATTTCAAGGAGGTTTGTAGTCTTTGTAAGATGATCCACCACAAACCAAATCGAATTATTCCATCCTGACATCTATGGAAGACCAATGACAAAGTCAACGATGAAGTTTTCCAATTTTTATATAGGTATTGGTAATGGTTACAACATCCCCTTGGAATATTTCCTTTCCGCTATCACTTTCTAACATACAAGTCATATTGATGTATATTATAAATCACCATATTCATATTTTCCCAGAAAAATCATTCGTAGATATCTCAATGAATATTTTTACATATTGGGTGGATGCAGTAGGATTAGCTATGTACATAATCCAACAGCTCCATTAAGTCAGGAGTTGATGGTACACATATTATTGATCCAAATGATACAAAACACTAGTCATTATAATTTAAATATAAGGATTTACCATTCCTTACAGCATCCTCTTTCTTTTAAATTCACACATAAAGTATTTGATCATCCATTAACCTCTCCAAATGATAAAATTAAGAAACCATTGGTGAATGTATTCATTATGTTCTTTCCTTTATTAGTCCCATTTCAATCCTTTCAAAATCTTAGAAGATGGGATTCCTCTCAATTCTCATAAATTTTAGAATTTCTAGATCATTTCTTCTTAGAGAATCCATCACATTTATTATCTTTTCTAGGATTGTATTGAATTGAGAAGTCATATTCATTGATCATATGTAGCCATATTCATTGACTCATATTCATCTATTTTTGTGTGAATATATATGTGAGTCTTCTGAGATCTAAATATATTTCACACATCTACCCAATGTGGAAATACTGCCATATTTTCATAGTGAAGATCAATGCGTCCAACCCCATATCATGAATTGGGTAGATCTAGTAATGAATATTCTACTAGATTGAAGAAAATTATCTAAATTTTTTATTCTTCATTAACGCACATCACATTCCCTTTTTCTATGCATCACTAAATACCATGAAAATTCCTCCACTTGAGGGTAGTGTAAGCACAAGGGAAGTGATAATATTATTTTTCAACTCCATGAATCTATCTTTATATTCATAATTCAAAAATAACTTTACTCCCATCTATGAAATATTGGTAAAGGGTATAAAACTCATGATAGATTTGTCAAAAATCGGAAATAATACCCAGCAAACCTAATGAAACTATATATATATATCACTGATGTTGGCCTCAACCATCCATCTACTGCTTCAGTCATTAAAGGTTCCATAGATATCCCATTTATTGTGATGATATTTCCCAAGAAAGAGACTTCCTTTGATCATAACTAAAATTTTCTGTAATTTACAAAAATCTTCTCCTTTCACAATGTATTTAGCATAGTACTGAAATTCTTCTCATGTTCGTCCTTAATTTTGGAGTATATTAAAATATTGTCTACAAATACTACCAAATTATTTTGAGAAAATCTATAAGGACTCCATTCATCAATTCCTTGAATATTTCCAGAGCATTACTGAATTCTAAAGGCATCACTATGAACCCATAATGCATGTACCTTGTAAAAAAAGGTGATCTTGTGGATATCCTCCTTCTTCACCCTAACATGTTTATATCCTGATGATAGATCAACCTTGGAGAACTATTTTTTCCCATGTATTTGGTCGAATAAGTCATCAACCTTAGGTATATGATACATTCTCTTTATCTTTATCTTAATGAGATCAAAAAAACCATTGAAAAGGAACATTAGCCCATACTTCTTCTGGACAAAGGGGATCGGTGAACCCATTGGTGAAGTAATTGAGTGTTTGAAAACATCATCCAGATTTTCATATAGTTGTTTATTCAGCTACACAGGTTCCACAACAACCATTATATATAGATTCTTGGATAATGGTAACACCCTAGGTATAAACTCGATTCTAAATTTAACTGCTCGATTATAAAGAAGATTAGGTGATTCCATGAGAAACACGTTAGTATATTATATGAAAATATGAATTTTTTAGAGTATGTTTATTTCCTTAAACAAAATAATTTTAGAATGATATGCTTTCTCATAGGGAAATAATATTCAGAATTGAGATGATAGTTCTAAATAACATTCAACCTAATCCTTATTCTTGTAATGAATTGGGGGGAGAAATCACAATATGGATAATGTTTCCCATCAAGTGAAAATTTATATTTTCTCTATATAGGTAATTCCAATTCATGCCAAGAATTTCATAAAACTCTACTAAAACAAATATAATAACATTCACTATGAAATTAATCCCACAAAAATTGATAGAGGATGATGTATATATAAGGGATTCAATAATTAACCAATTTTCCATTTTCAATAACATTTATAGTTCTAATATTTGTGTTGGTGTTTGGATAGATTTATAATTTTTTTGATATAAAGTAATGGGTTGAACTAGAATCAAAAGTTAAATTCACTATTATTGACTGAATCATTCATGTAACCTTCAAAACATTGTTTTCGGGATCCACCATAGTAGTTGTAATGTAAAATATCTCCTTTTTCCCTTAGAGGTCATTAGTTGTCTATGAAAACCCATGTCTTAGTGTATTGGTTTGCAAAGTTCCCTAGTTCCTTGTAGTGGTAAAATCAAAAAGGAATTGAGGGTTGAGTGGATCAGTCTATTCATCCATCATAGTAGAGTATTTTTTCCTCTGGAAAATCATTGTCTAGGTTACCTTCATTCCAACACCTATAGCATTTCATAATCCCATTTAGGAAATATTATGGGTTCTTATTTCTACACCTTAGACAATTAGGGTGTTGAAATATCTTTGAACCCTTAGATTTCCCCATCAGACCAACAAAATCAAACTCTAATTTATTCTTCTCATCCCTATGATGCCCCTATTTTTTTATCATGATTTAGAATTTGATGTCACATTAATGGATTTAATCATAGTTATCAAAGTCATAGATCCACATTGATTTTCATAGACTCGTATCTATCCAAGAGAAGAAGTGGTAAACCATGTATTCAATGGTAATAATAATGTTAGTGGTGTACCATGTCCGATTACTGATTTTTTTTCCATGTATGACCTGATATTTTTGTCTTTATTTTTTGTGAGAAAAAGAACATCCCATTCCATTTTAAAAATGTTTCTGTGAGAAAAACTTTTATCGAAAATCATTTTTTAGAAATCATTCAACCCAATTACATAAATGTTTTCCTCACAATTTGTATTTTTAATCAATTTCCACCACTGATATAATTCAAAATACATACAATAAACAGGTAGTGGAAAATATTTTTTTCTTAGATAATTGAAGGATAGAAATGAAATTTTCAATGGACTAGACCCACTATTTTGTTATTAAGGGATCAGATGACCCATTAAAAGTCTAAGGCCTTGGTTACATAAATCTTTTGATTATGGCTTGTTCTCTCTTAGGAGGATTTGAACCTCCCTCCTAATCAAAGTTTCTATTTAGAACCACGAGTCAGCTGAGATTGTATCATCATGTAATATGTGAATCTCACTCCCATTGGGTCAGGCATCTCATTGGGTATGTCATCACATTGCTCATTACATTGATTTTTACCTAATCTCTCCTATTTCTGGCCATCTTATGGAATAAAATGAAATTTAGGGATGATTATATTTATACATTAAACACATAATGGAGGAATATAAATACATTGATGACATTACATATAAATTACATGTATTTCCTTAATATAAGAATTTATACACTTTAGACTATGTCATTCATGATCTATTTCCTAAAATATACTCCAATGTGAGTTCTTTTTACACCCCTAATATTGGTTCATAATGATCTTATGATATTATCACAGAATATTCCCAGAAAGTGTCAACCTAGGTGCACAATAAGGCTTGTTGTTATGTACCGGGTTTCCCCGAATTAAGACTAGGACACCCCATTGAATTTGTATCCCCTTGGTACATCTGGGACCGAACAATATCCACTTCAAGTATCCATACATGTATATATTTTCGTGATAAACCACATAATCTAAAAATATCACAATTTAAGTATATTTTCTTATACGTATTATTATCCATATTTTAATTTCAAGAGTTTTCTAATCATAATCGCAAAAATTATAGAACATTTCCTTAGATAAGAACAATAACAATGATTCCCATTATTACACATTAAAAAATGATTTATTACATAAAAATACACTTAATTAAATCTGATATATCAAGATGTATAGTTTTTTTGGGAATCGGGTTCATTTAATTACAACTGGAATCATATACGACAACATCTTTATTAAAAACTTCTTTAACAAGCTTACACATAAAACTGCATGGGATAACCTGAAGATATACAAAAAAATGGGTGAGCTAAAAAGATTAGTAAGTGAATAAACAAGTAATAATGAAAAAAAATTATTAATTAGGAATACCAAGGAGAATAAAAAGGGTATGAATCATAATCATTTATTATATAAGATTACATATCATGATAACATAAACGCAACATTCGAAATGTGGATAAAATTTAAAACACTCCATCATAGGTCAAGGATAACTACCAAAGACATCATAATTTCCAAAGTTCCAATAATGAATCGGTATTAATCCCTTTAAAAACATAAAATATCATGATACTAAACATTACTCAATTCATTGGAGCGTAGTATAATTTCATGCTCACCTGTCAGTTTTATTTACATCTAATTCTTAAGTGTTCCACATAGATCATAAAACATGAATTCATACATCATCATATATTATTCCATGATAAATGAGTGTGTAATATATACATGTATATACAAAATAAAAAAATTATATTTGTATTAATGTTAATAACCTTGATAGGAAAGGGTTATGGTATTCACTACACAATTTTTTGGGAATGGAAAATTGTGGTGACATTTCGACACCCTTACAATATCACAAAAAAATCATAAAATGTTTTCATGAGAACAAAAAGTCTCTATAATTTGGTAATAAAATATGATGTAATAGGCACATGTAAATACATATACCATTATTAGGTATTGTAAAAAGATATCATATGATAATAAATAAACATTATTAAAGAAGAGGAAGGAAGAACACTTACAAAATTTTGGCATGGTAACAGGTGTACTTGAGAGGGATTAATGAGAGATAAAGTGGTATCTCATCATTTATAAATCATAAAGTTAGTAAGGGGCGGTGAAAAAAACACACCCCATCATTTGGTATGAAAAATAAAACTACATAAAATAGAGGATATTCTTGAATAAAAGTGAGAAAGAGATGATCCCATAACTTAAGAGTATGACTCCAAAAGAATAAATGAGGATACTTAAGATATTGGTGTAATAATTGGATGATTATAGAGAGATTAGGGAAGATATAAGACATGATCTATATATTATTAGTGAATAGAAATAGTATCATTAGTGTGTTTATGTAGGAAATGAGAGGGGAATTCATTAATATTTCACAAACATAGATTTTACACTCTGTGTAATAAAATATTCCAAAACAAAATCAATCCCATGGTTTTTTCCCATGGTTTCTACCATATCTGAGTAGTTTTCAATATTTTAAAAGTAAAAGATCCGAACATAATAAAATATAACTCTTTCGTGTGTAGATGTGACTCACACTTTTAATGATTATAAATTTAAAATCATTAAATATTTTATAAATTTTAGTGGATTCTTATACACTTTATAAAGCTAATAAAATAATATTAAAAATAAAACATTTTAAGTTAAAAACATATATTATTCATAGTACACCCATCATGGTATTTATTATATCATTGTTGGGTCATTATGATGTCATAAAACACACCGTATAATAATTCAGTATTTAATTTTTACCCAAAACATCAACAGTGTCTCATAAAGTTATGAAAAATTCACCATTGGAAATATTATATTATTTTATTCCAAAAAAAATATTCATTTTATCTGATTATTTTTCTAAATATTTCCATTTTCACTTTTAAAACTATAACAACTAACAATTATTGAAAATGACAGTTTTTTGGGAAATGAAATTTTTTGAACCCTAATAAAACATTAAATTGGACTTCATAAAAATTATATTATAATTTATATATAATAAAGATTATTTGATAATAAAATTTAATTAAAATTTTATTTACTTAAAATATACATTAATCCATCAAAATAAATTCCTTAATTGAATTCAATATTACCCCAAAATATTATTTTTGTTTTGTAGTAACTAAATGAAAATTTATTCATTATTCATTATAAAATAATTTATATAATATATTTTCTAGGATAATGATACATATAACTTTAATAAATAATAATACACCCTAAGATTAAAGAGAACAATGGTGATACGTTAATGAGTTCATCAGGAAAACATCGTTTAGGTCATGATTTCGATGAGCTTCAACATCTCCCATAAACAGTTTCATTCATGCTTAAGTTTTTTTATCTCCCCTTTTCTTCTTTAAGGAACTTCAAAAACATTCTATATCCTTTGGAATCTCAAATAAATTGGATTCATAAGGTCCAATACATCTAGATGATCCCATCACTTCCTTTATCTAAATCAGTTGGATTTGTTAGTGCCCTATATTTATAATAATCATGTTATCACTATTTAACATCTATATTATCAATATTAAAGATTCTTAATAGTCTTTTGAATACAACTGGATATGGAAAAATAATTTCATGTTTTTTCTATATCTATTTTAAATAATTAAATATTAAATCATAAAGGAATATTTTTTATAACCCTTTGGGTCATTACAGCCCTCAAATTCATTGGTTAAAGATAGTAGTCTTATGATATAATAATTAATGGAATGGGGAGTGAACCAAGTTCAATAATGTAATTTATCTACTATTATAGTCTTCAGAGAAAAACTGAATAATATTACAGTTTTGGGAGTGAAATGAATCCACTATGATAATGTTTTTAGTGAGACATGACTATTAAGGATATTATTTTATTTTCTTTTATATATTACATAAAATTATTTCTTGTTCTAATGTAATAATCACATGGACCAAGAGATTTTATTCTGTTATTATTCTTTCATTATGAACTTCCATGGTTTTTTCCATGACTCAATATTATGATCTATGAAATATGGTGTGTGGTTTCCGATTTTTATTATTTGGTTCATATAACCTTATTTATATGTTATGTTTAACTGATCATCGATATCTTCCTTTATTACCCTTACTGTGAATATAATCTCACCATTTCATGTGTTTCATTTCACCTAGTTATGAATAATGGTTTTATGTATAAAATTTCTAAGACTGGATGTAGTTGTTAATAAAGAACTGGGAGAAAAGTTATAAATCTTATAAACACATTTCTTATGTGACCTAGTTTCCAATAATACTATACCTATACAATTGTGGTATGTATTATTATGTCTTCATATGTATATTAATTTAATAAGATGTAATATCTATGTTTGAAGAGTATGTGTCACTATACTTTGTATCCTAATAAGGTTTAGTTAAACATTGAAACCTAGAATGAGAAAAAATTCCTAAATAAACATATGAAAATCCTATATATAAGAGAATTTCCTTTGACCTGGTAAAAATATAATGTTTGTATTTCCTAAAAAAAATAAATATCTAGATACTACAGGTGGATGTGGTTTTGGAATAGATGAATCTAGAGGTAATAACTTCAAAGAGTTATCTAAGTGTATTTATACCATTATTGTGGTTCACCATGACATTAAATTTATTGTGAGCCTTATTTGGAACTACCATGGGATATTCTTGGGTTAGTTCACTTTTTCATTAAAACCCATTATAGAGTATGTGAATAGATAGTGATCATGAATAAAATAGTTTAAGAATAATGTTTAATATATTGAGAATAAGGTGGAAATGATTAGATATTGTATGAATTTTTATACATTATTGATCACTCCGATCAATGTTTCATAATGTTCAAGATAAAATATTTTTGGTTTTAATAAGGGTTTCTGGATAGAATGATATAGTTGAGGTAGTTATGGGCATGCTCAAATACTAATGTACCCTATTTTATTAAATTAATATAAATTCATTTATGTGATAAAGAATTCATAAAGATAACAATTCATATACTTAATTTTTAGATATTTATTTAGTAGTGAAAACTAGTAATGGTATGATGATCACCTCTCAATTCGATGACTCTTCTTCGGCTAATGTTTCTGGGAATGTGCTTTCTAAAAATCCCTTTATTATAATTATAGTTGAATTTCTTTTAACCATCATCATGGATGGTATTATTTCTGCAAACCCCACATCAATTTCCAAGAAAGTTAAGTCATGTTTTATTTTCTTAACCAACCTTATATCATCAACCTGTGAACTAATAGATATGAACTTCCCATAAAAATCACATCAATAATAGGGGACTTAATTCCTACTAAAAATGGCTTTTAATCTTGATTTGTTAGAGGTAAAATCAATGTGGAAGATATTATTATTATGTTAGAGTTATTTTTAGGTATTTCATGATGATTTTCATAGTATTAAACTAAATATTGTTGTTAATTTTCTAATGTAACTCATTATATGTGCTGCACCTATAAAACCCTGATATTTTATAAATTGTATTATTAAAAATTAATTTAAATTATTTAATATATTGAGTTACATGAAATAATGTTTTTATATTTCATCTCATATAACACCAATTTTATCTTTTATTTCCTGAAACTTCGAGTTCCATTGATGACTTATGTTACACACATGCTCGGGACTTACCAAACAATAATATACTAATATTATTAATATTATATTTTTCATGTAGTCATTTGAATGGTGGTGTTGAATGAGATTATCTAAATTACAAAAATATAGTTTACACATGTTTATAAAATTAATTCATTGGTTAACCATTAATTATAATTTTAAATAAAGACCAATTTAATATAAAGGATTTGTTTTTATCAAAAAGTATTTTAATAAAAAAAATTGTGTTTTTTCATAATAAATTAAATTATTCATTATTGTTGAAAGATATTAATAAAATATATATGATTTATAGTTAAAAAAATGAAATTAATCAAATAAGTTTGATAATATTAAGAGAATTATAAATCCACATTATAACATAAAATGATTTTTATTTTTAAAGGGAATTATTACCCTATTATAAGGGTGCACTGGTATAAAAACTAAATTTTTACACATTTATAAATTAAATTTGAAAAAAATAAACATCAATTTTAAAATATTAATATTAAAATTTAATTTTGTTTAATTTGTGGTATGTTTTTGAAAACCATTATTATTTGATGGATAGTTAAAAATAATGGATTTGTGTTGAAAATTACTTTTTCATCCTAATTATTTATAGTGTAAAATTATATTTTAAAATGGTTTTAAATTATTATTACATAAAATATATATCATTTAATCCAATATTTATAATTTTAATAAATTTCACATTTTAAATTTTTATTAAAATTTTTTTATCTTTTGAATGTTTTACTTTAAAAACATACTTTCTCATTCCATTTGCGGGACTAATTTTAAATTATAATCTTACACTTATGTGATAAGAAATTATAATAATGGATTACATATTTGGGATCATAATAACATAAAATTTATATTTTTGTTAAATTATATTTTTTAAAAAATATTAGTGAAAGCTGTTAAAATTACTTACAGCGAGTTAGGTAAAAATGAGTTTACACAGTGGTTAAACATTAATCTTACAAGGAAAATGACATAGAAACTTATCAAAATCTCATTTTATAGATAGTATTTGACAATATAACTAGTTTTCTCAAATTTATATCATTATTATAGGAGGCTCATGTCAGAGATACCTCCCAATAGTGTTTACGTTTTTGTATTTAGAAAATTTCCACTCCCCCTCCACTATTAAAAGGCACTCACTCTCCCCGCCTATTCAAAACTATTAATACATTTGTATCATAAAAACCTACAAAAATAATATATATATATATATATGTGTCTCTTATATCATCATATTATCCCCTCATTTTTTAGAAATATAACAATGGAACTCTTTTAGTACAAACTAAAAAAGGTGAATCGAAGAAGAGGTAACATTATTAAATGATCACATTTGATTTATATCATTCTCTACCGCTTTAATTCTTATTATTCCACAATTATAAAATTATACCTATATAATAAATATTCTGAGATGTTTTTATGTTATTTTATATACCAAACCCTATACACAGATCCATCAAATGGGTAATGAAATCGCAGTTTGTGTGTACAACAAACTATCGTCTCTCAAAATGATGTCATTTTCTTCTCTTTTATCACATCTCATGGTTGGTAATTATAAAGGAAATAATTTTTTATATGATATGTTTAAGATTTATGATTTATTTTTAACTGTTTAATTTTTAAATAACACATATTGTCACTCTTCCTATTTTTTGGAATATGATAACGTTGTTTGTTGACATGTAGACTAACGTCTACTTAAGCGATGTGATTTGTTCACACATTACGTAGAATGTATTAAGGATGTGTTTAATAAATTTTTATGTTATAAATTACATATATATCATATTAATTACTATATATATAATATATAATTTTCTTCATTCCATTTCATACACTGAAAAATTAATAACGTCGTTGATAGACATGTGGACTACAACCACCTCGAAGCATTGTGATTATTAATTTTACATCACCGAATAATAAAGAATGATATATATAACAATATATAATCTAATAATATTTTATTTATAATATAATTATAATTATATAAAGATAAAAATTACTTAACATTTTTTTAAATGATCATTGAATATTGGGAACATTACTCAGGCGTACGTAAGGCCTACTATCCCCATGATCATAACATTGGTTCATTTTTCATAATTATATTTCCAATTTTATTAAAATTTTATATTTGATAATAAAATTTGATAATTATTTTGTGTTTATTTTTATTTATATTTTTAAATAAATACCTCATTGACCATAATCAACCAATCATAGTCAGTTTTGACCCATAAGACAAATATGGTTAAAACATCTGATGTAATCATTTCTGATTATGTAATTTTATTTAAAATTTTTATAAGTGAAATAAATATATATAAAAACAATAAATATTGAATAAATCATGTAAATAATTAACATACATTTATTATTTGGGAAGATGGGTTTCTAGTATGACAAATGAAATACAAGGTAAGGGATTTCTTAATGAAATTTCAATTCCTGGGATAAAATTTATTTTCAATGATTATGTTATGAAAAGAATGTATTTGAAATGAACAATGATTTCATTATTCTATATTCAAACCTTTATAATTTTAATTTTAATTTGTTACATATAATTATTTCATTGATTTATTCAGACTCCAATGACACGGTCATTGTAAGGGATTTTTATCTCTCTTTTTACCTCGGTGGGACAAATGTCATATTAACTACTAAATTATTTTGTGTGGTGTATATAATTCCTCTATTGATAAATTATATAATGAATTATTTTATATTCTAGGTATTTAAATGTTTCATTCCATGATTAATACTTTTTGGGCTTCTCATTAAGATGTTACCACACTTGTAAGTTCATTTCAAGTCCCATTTTTATTTCTACAAATACTCACCACTTATTTTTTATATAGATTATATACATCTCATAAATGTATTGTATTATTATAATACATGATTTAATGGGGATTTAAATAAAAATATAATTACATATTATTCATTGGGTTTATGATTTCATTGTTACCAAAGCATAAATGGATTGTTTCGTCACACTTTTTCGTCTTTAAGATGTTTGTTTTGTTATACACATAAAATCTTTTATGTGGTATATATACTAGTATATAGACAATTTATATATTTAATATACTTATTCTCATTAAATTATATATTTCTTCAATTTTTATTCCTACTTGGTGACTATGAATCAAAAAATTTAAAGTTGTATGGGACACATTGAATGTTTAATGATTATTTTCCTCATGATTTTTTTATTGGCATTTTAAGATAATTTACACTCATTGATGTCAAAAATACTTATTATTACTTATCCAACACTTGCGATATTTTTTATTTATACCATCCTTATTATTTCATTGGATGGATTGTTATTGTTTCAATATTTTTATTAAGGAACCCATTTCTATTCCTAGGATTAATCTTGTTTCAAATAGACTGTTATGGAACACATTTATTTTCCATGGTTTAATCATGTTTAATGATATAGTTATGGAAAACATTTATTTTTCAAGGGATAATAATGATTCAAATATATTTTTATGAAACCTTTTTTTAATTATTAGATTATGTCCTCTATATATTTTTATGGAACTCATTTCGTTTCCACATGATAATCATGTTTCAATGAAATTTTAATAGAAATAATTTCCTCTCAACAGGATAACCAAGTTTCAAAGGGGTTGTTATGAAACCCATTTCTGTTCCACAGGTTAATCAACTTCAAAGTGATTTTAATGAAATATCATTTCTTCACCATTGGATAACTATTTTTCAAAGATATGTTTATGTAACCCATTTAAATTTTGTAGATTGATCATATTATGGATAGTTTAATGGTCATTCCTATGATTTTATGATGAAATAAAATCATTTTTGTTTTATGATTTCTTAATGGTACTTGGAAATTGGACAGATGGTTAGGTGATAAACCAATGATAGGTGGTTCTATAATAAATAAATTATGGGTGTATTTATGATATACTAATGATGGGTGGTTATATGATAAACCAGTGATGGGTTGGTATGTGATATCCCATTAATGAAATCAGTATAGAAGTTGATCGTATGGTCAATACATTTTTAAGTGTAAATGTATGTGTGAATTGAACGTTATATCCCTAGAATTTAAATTTTTTATTTATGATTTATATGGTTTTATAATGTTTATAATGATATATAATTATGTCACATGGAATATAATTATTTATTATGATAAATCATTTCATTTCCATATTTTCATATTTGATGATGCTGGTTATTATGGGAATGAGTTATTTTAGGATTTGATAATGTAGTTTGATTATGTCATCATACCCATTTGAATCATTAGGCTCATTGATACCATCAAATTATTATTTCTTATGTTTTTCATTATTGATCATCTAAGATCACCATTATTATGTTTATTTTTTCCCAAGGTTTTAATGAATGATGTTAAATGATTTATTACTATAAATTTCTTCATGAGGATGATGTTGATTACCTAATGTGAAGTTAGAAAATATGGGTATAATTGGATATCATTCTTGACTTCACGAACAATTTTTTATTACTCAATGTTGATACAAATTATTTATGTATGAGTTTTTCCTAATTATAGAAAAATAAAAACCTAAAAGTTCCTCTAATTTGTAAGTGATCCATTTTTTTCTTTTGAAGAAGTAGGGGATAGATGAAAAATTTCAGTCAAAATCATCAGCATCAAAGTTAGAAATGAAAAGTTATGGATTTCAGTACATACTCTAGGAGTTGGGGTTCTTGGATGTTATAGAAGGAATCAATGGCCATTTTAGATAAATTTCAAGATTATGATATTTTCACCTGATGTTATATTAAGTGTTATGGAGACCTTCATTAGTTTATAAGTATAAGGATGAACATGAGTTAAAATTTTTAAAGGCAAAATTTATGGTTTTTATGTAGTAAAAATATTGAGTTTCTTAATGAAAATTTTGGTGGCTTTCTTTTTTTGAGGTATTTGTAACCCCTATGATCAATATAAAGTGTTTTCAGAGAAGATTTATGTTTCCAGATTGAAGAAAAACCAGAAAACTTATATGTTGGGTGATAACCCATTGAATTTGGCTATATAGAGGGGGTTAAACCCATGAATGAAGGATTATTAGGGATTAATGCACTACCACTAGCCTACATGATGTATTAGTTACTATAAATTTTTTTACAGGTAGATATTATGTTTAATATAGAAACATAAGGAATTTAATTTGGGGAATATTATTAGAATTGTCTTGGAATAATATATGATGAAATCCATCTAATCTTGGGTTATCAAGCATTATTATGAAATTTTTGAAGAATGTATGGATAATTTGTTATCACTATGGGATAAAATTATTTTTTTGATGTGTTATTTGTGACGAGATTCATTTCACTTCACAAATAGTAATTAAAATACATTATTTTCAATGATAATATGTTCCAATCACAAATACCATTCTTGTACGGTCTATACCAAACCCCGGGATGACTATTTTTGTTGGGAATATACCCCCATCACTAATACCCTACTTACTTTTTTTAAATTTCTGATGGGAGACAACACTTGTTGTAAATAATATGATTGTAGAAATGTGTTTGTGAAGGGACCATCATAAGTACTTTCCATCATTATTTCTTATTTGGGACAAAATCATCTCTGGTCATAATCAAACTATCTGGAGAGGGTATTTGAAATGGTTCCCAAATGTAAACAACTTGTTTACCACCAACATAATAAATAATGATGGTTCTATATACAATGGTCTTCTATTCACAAATAGTCCATACGCAACTAGTCTAGCCTATAACACCCCGCCCCCAAATTAATTTTATTCCATTCTTCTCAAAACTTCTATCTTTTTCTATACTCTTGCATCATCCTACTTAATGTTATCAAAGTATCCAATTTTATAGGGGTGAAACTTTAAGGATTGGTATCTGCTAAATTATACAATTTTATGATACATATTTAATATTTTTGTATTTTATTTTATTTTATTACTTTATATTAGTAATAATTATTATTAATTATGATTGATTGGATTTAATTAGAATTTTTCAATTCTATTTTTCCTTTATTTGTTTTAATTAATAGTGATTATTTTTTAGTAAGTTGTATTTAGTTGCAATTATTAATAATTAATTTTATTCAGAATTATTTCGTAGTAATTAATTATAATTAGTAGTAATTTTTGATAATTAGTGATATTGTTTTTTGAAATTTGTAATAATTACAAATTTTTTGTCATAATAAGTAAAAATTATATAATATTTAGTATAAATTTGTAATAATTTTGGTAATTAATATAAAATTGTCATAAAATAAAATAAATTTATATTAATAAGCGATAATTGGTAATAATAATAAATTGTTTTTAGTAATTAATGATAGTTTCTAATAATTAGCTGTATTTGGAAATTATTTGAATTAATTCATAATAAATATTTTTGATTAATAATAATATGTAAATATAAGTAAAAAAATTGATATAAAATATTAAAAATAGTTATAATAAAAGGTAACTGGTAATAATTATCATTAATTGGTAAACATTTGCCACAATAAGAAATATTTAGATGTAATTGGTTATTGTTATGGGTAATTGGTAATAATTATCAGTAATTGGTAATAATTATTGGTAATTAAAAATAATTAATGGTTATTAGTAATGACTAGTAAAAAATTATAATAAATTGTTTCAAAAAATAATAAGTTGATATATTTTAAAATAAATTTGTATAAAATAGAAAAAATTAATATAAATTATTAAAGGTTAATAAATTTGTTTCTAAAATTTCAAAAAAATAAACATAAATTTTTTGAATAAATTAATAAAAAAATAACATTGGTATAAATAATTATTAATTACTAAGAAAATATATAAATTATTATAAATTACTATAAAACTGAAAATGAAATAGTTCGTCAATTTTTAGTTGGTGAGAAATGTTAATTTTGGACATGGTAAGAATAAATTGGTTTCATCAATAGAGAATTGTAAAATTTGGGAGCAATTTGTGTCAACTCTGTCAAATATTTTCATAAAATCCGTAGATCCGTGGTTGACCGGATCTGGCAGACTGATAGAGGCATCATGAGGTGGAAATGTATCGATTCCAGGACAAAAACCACGAGAAAATGATGGAGTAAAAATGATAGTTAATGTAATTTTCAATTATTTCAATTCAATTAGTAGTAATGATTTCAATTATAATTATATTGTTCAAATTTGGAATAATTTTATTAATTATCAGTAAGTGTGTGTTATTGATATCAATTAGTTAGAATTGATAAACAAATAGAATTAACTAATAGATATTATTAATAATGTGTAGATCATAGGAATAAATTCTGGTAATTATATATAATTAGTGGTAATTAGTAGTAATTTGAAATAATCAGTAGTAATTAGTAATAACTCGCAGTAAATAGTAATAATTATACGTAACTTGTATTAATTTTTTTAAATTTTTCAAATCAGTAAAAAAAAATTTAACTAAAAAATTAATATATTGATATAATTTAAAATAAATTAAATAAATATAGTATAAGTTAATATAAGTAATTAAAAAATAACATCATTTTTAAAAAACTTATTTAAAAAAATAATCATATAAAAATGAATAAATTAGTAAAAAATTACATTAGTAGGATTTAATATAATTTACATTAAAATAACCTAAAATATTATATGTTATAGAAAAATTGAAAATGAAATATTTCGTCAATTTTTAGGTGATGAGAAATAAAAGTATTGGATGTGGATGGTATAATGTTATTATCACCTGCATATTTTTTAATATATTATTTATAACTTTTTTTGTAATTTATAATGTTTTTTATTACTTAATATTAAATTATTCTAAAAATTACGATAATTAATAGTAATTAGAAGTAATTAACCCTGAATACCACTAATGTTTAGTATAATTTTATATAATGTAATAAAAGAAATTATAAATTACTAAAAAATTATAAATTGTGGAATCTTCATTCTTCAAGAGATGAGAAATTTCCAATTTCTGTCTCCCATGTCTAAATTTTCCATTAGGTCGAATGAACTAGGGTTGGTATGATATGGAAAATCATTTGTAATAGAAGGAGGAGGATGAGATGCATCGATGGCAAAAACAATAGCACAAGTAGACAATAGAGTCCATGCGATTGTTTTTTTATAATTAGAAATATTTAGTGTTAATTTGTTGTGATAATTTTAAATAAAATTCTATAGTTTTAATTCAAAATAATTTTTTTAATTTATTGGTATATAAATTTTATTAAATTTTGATACTTATAATTGGTATGTAAATAGTATTAATTAAAAAAATAAATGGTATTCACTATAATTATTAAAAATTTAGTTGTAATTAGAAAATGATAGTAAAAATATGTGGTAATTGGTAAATATTAGTAAAAATATAATTTTATCACAATAATTAGTAAAAATTAACAGTATTTATTAAACAAATACAAGTAAATAGTAAAATTAATTATAAATCACTAAAATTATAATCAAATATTGGTAATTATAAAAATTTAGTAATAATTAGTTGTAATTAGAACTTTTGAGTAAAAATTGACATTAAATTATTATATTGGGTAAAAAATTAAATGGTAAATTCTTAAAAGAAGAATAAATTAGTTAAAATTAGTGGTGATCAGTAAATATTAGTAAAACTAAACATTTAATCACTATAAATAATAAAAATAAATCTTAATTAGTTAAAATTACTCTTAATTTGGAAAAATAATTGGTAAATAGATAAAATTTACTAACTTTAAAAGTAAATTATAAATTCTCAATTTTATACTCATTTTCGGATCTTCCATCCTTTTATAAAATAAATCAAAGAAAAATTTATTTATATTATGTTTTTTAGAGAAATATGAAACAAGGACGCCGATAACAATAATAATCTATAAATGGGTAAAAAAGTTTATTATATGTAAAATATTATTGTTTTTAATTTTATACTCTTTTTATATCATTCTTATTATATCAGTTTATTCAAAAATGATTTATTTTATATATTTTGGTGAAATTTAGAACAAGTAATTTGATATCAATCTTCATTAAATGATCTTTATTGGATAAATAGTCAGCGGAATCCAAGCTGTTCTAGTATAAATCATATATATTTTGAGGAGTTTGGAACTTTTTTTTTCATTTACATCATAAAATATAGAGTTTGTTTCAAAATTTACAATTATGTTTCTATGTAAGAAATGTGATCTGTGGAGGTTTGACACATTTTACAAAGTTAGGTATCATAAATTGAATTTTTGTTTTGAAAAAATTACTATCTTTGGTATAAAAATGGTGAATGAAG
Organism: Viscum album; assembly: GCA_963277665.1. Classification (NCBI taxonomy): domain Eukaryota; kingdom Viridiplantae; phylum Streptophyta; class Magnoliopsida; order Santalales; family Viscaceae; genus Viscum; species Viscum album. The sequence goes on along the minus strand of OY728133.1, from coordinate 1,228,683,446 downwards.
TTCGGGATAAGATACTAATAATTTGGATCCATATCCATCATAGTTTACAAATTTTATACAAGATGTGGTCGGTTTATCTTTTCAAGACAAATTAAATTTGCGATGATATTAATTTATCTATTCAGTTGGAACCATCTTAGTTTTATGAGTTTCTTGAAGTCTACTAAACTATTTTTATTAGCTCATCTGAAACATTAAATTTATTATGAAAATTAATATGCATATTTAAAATAGTTTAGTGATTGGTTGATCATAATAAAAATGAAATCTCATAAAAATTAGTTTATCCAAATTGAATTTGGTTTCTATTGAAGTGTACTGAATTAAATTTTTTTAAGAGACTACTACAAATCTAGATTTCCCATAAAGATAAAAAAATATTGATGATGAAATCCCACAATTATTGTTCAATGGTGAATATTATGTTATTGATGGAACAAATAAATTTGAAATACAAAGATATGATGAAGAGAAAACTCCTATGAAAATTGGTGATACTAAAGAGTAATTTAATGATATTGACACCACCATATACGAATATGAGGATGGAGAAGAGTATTTCCACAAATAAATTTTGGTTATAATCATATATAATATATATCTATATCTAATAATTATTTTCAATTGTTTATTCAAAAAAATCATTTTTTATTTCAGATGGTCAATGACCATTTATTTTATCTATTTTGTGATTTGGATGAGTTTTCACAACCTGGTGATGAGCTTAATGTTATATCATATGACCCTCAGACTACTAATTTTTCAAATATTACTTATATGGGTCAAAGTATAAGATAATTGATTATACTTTACATTATCCCCAAGCAACGTCCATGTTTTAATTTTGATCCATGCATGTAGAGGTATGTATCATTGTGTATTTTATTTTGTTTTTATTAATTTTAATTATTTTATTTATATGTTAATTGTTTGATTATATGTTCTCTTCTTTTTCTATTTTTGGTATATAACTATTGTATTGGGGTGTTCTATATTTAAGAATTATTTTTCTTGAGCATGGGTTACACGGGATTAAATTCTAATTGATGTTCGACAACACATGTTCAATCATTGTATGACACATAAATAAATAATAGTTATTTTTGAAATTTCATTTATTTGTAACCATATATTATTAATTATTTGTACGGTATATGGTATCCCATCAATTATAGACTATTGGAATCTATCAAGGCATAGGGAGTCATGTATTCATGAGTGTTACCCTCATTTGTAGCACAACTTGAGGATGAAAACCACACAGAATGAGATATTCATATATTTTAATTAGTCTTGTTGCATCCACTTAAAAGATTAAATCTCATATCAGGTTTGGGATGGATTATGTTCATACTATATGGGTTATAGTTTTTAGATGATATCATTATTAGGTTGATAGAATTGCGGGAGGTAATAGTTTTTTATATTAAGCTGGTAGTTGTACATTCAGTACACATATGTGAAATACGGTAAGTACATTTTTAAATAATATTTATTATGTTAAATATGAACTATTTATTTTATATCATATAGGTACTTTAATATCCTAATATTGTATAGTTTTTTGTTTATAAGTTTATTTATAAATATCACATAACTAGGGACATTACAGGTGGTCTCCAGCTTCGTATTGTGGTCAGCGTAATTTTTTTATGATTTCTAAAATTAACAATAAATAATATTTTAACTATTTAAATTTTAAATTTACTCTAAAGGAGTCATATGAGGTTGTGAATTCTCATAAATAGGATCAGAATTAGGCCGAGACTGAGGATCATACCACAAGTCCAATAGAATTTGAAGATGTAGCATAGATGTTGGCAACTGATTATGAATTCTAGAAAGTTCCAATTTTTGGTATTGGATCTCTGTGGATGCATTATAGTTATTATGGTATAATTTCAATTAATCTTATAGCTTGAGGTTTTATCTAAGAGATTCATCATCATCTGATTTATAGAATGAGGAGAATCTACAGGCTCGAGGTGAGATTAAAAAGACCATGCATAGGGAGAAAGAGGATCTCATTCCACTGTTGTAGTAGCAGCAATAGGAGGAGGAGAAGGATATGTGTTGGTGGTAGAAATAACATCACAAGTAGACCATGGAGTACATTTGATATCTGACTCAGGGTTTAGGGATGGATTTCCTTCAATCACTACCTCTAGATGACCCTACCTCTCAGTAATTTAGGTATTTTTTTATAAACTTTTGAATATAGTTATTTTTAGTAATTTTTTTTAAAATTATTATATTTTAAATTCTATATAGTTCTTTTTTTAAATTTCGATGAATTTTTTTCCTTTATATTTTTATAATTTTTATAATTTTTTTATTATTTGTTTACGTAATTACATTACTAATTTGAGAGGTATGATTAACTAGTTGAAAAGGTATTTTTTATACTAAATAAGATTATTTGTGATGGGTTACCTACATGTCACAATTAATGTTTTTTAGTTCTCATCACAAAAAACATTATTTTTTATGCCATTTTTTGAAACAAGACATTTACGATGGATTCCCATCACAAATGAACCACTTCAAATACATCAATTTCCAATTGTATATGGAATTATTAATTTCAAAATTAGGAATTAATTTTTTATATATGTGTGTCATATAAAGGTTTAATAATTTTTTAATTATCTTGTAATTTGATTGCAGTTTTTGTTTTGGTAAACATCTAGAGATAGGTGGAGTAGCTTGAATATATATTTTTTGATTAGGCGGTTGTCCAAATTTGGAATTAGTTCCTATGGTGTAAATAAATCATCTTTAATTCACATAGTTTGGAGATAAATCTAATATTTTTTAATGGATAAAATTCATCAGTCACATAAGTATATTTATTTAGGATAACAATCTATAAGTTAAATAAATCATTCAATATTTGGAAAAGGATATTGAAATAAACGTTCATCCTATTACCATCCATCATGATGATGTCAATGGATTTTTCCACAACTATTTTGGTTATTTTTGTTTTCAAAAACTTCATTTTTTCCAAATTATCTATCACTCCCTATTAGTCCATGGAAATTAATTTTCTCTTCCAAATCAATCATTAATTTTTCACCAATTTTCTCTCTATGTGGAATCTTATTTATCTATCTCATTAGGTGTCATTTTTGTTTCCCATATTTCCTTTTAATTATTTTTAAATAACCTTTTGAATTATGTGGCATTAAATTAGTGAGATCTAAAACTAATAATCCATTAATAACCACGTAGAATTTTGGGGGAGAAATTCATTTTGAGGGAGTAGGATTTAGCATCTTGTGTAGGAACATGGTTTTTTAGTCAGTTATGGATGCATTAAATTTCAGTCTAAATCTTTATTTTTTAACTAATATGGATTTCTAATGAGTTATAAAAGGTATTAGGGGTGTCTGGGAATTTTTTGGAGCTCGAATCTCATCTTTTTGGGGAAACTGGACATGCCACATGGTTGGTGCACCATTTTCCTAACTATACATTGTTTTTGTATAGTTTGTGAAATTGTACAACCAAACAATGCACATACTATTTTATGGTTAATATTTCATTCTTCCCTTAATGATCTAATTAATCCTACTCTATGCTCCTAATATGAGATCCAGTGAGACTAACCTATTTTTCTATCATTTTGGAGCTCTTTGAAGGCCTAATCTAGGGATTTAAAGATTTCATTTATTCAATATCTGATCTATCTTCCATTCATTACATTGGATGCGCAATGGTAAGTAATAAAGTTCATTTATGCCTTTATTCTTCTCTCTAGATCTAGATATAATTATAGAGGTGTGAGTGTTTTTCCTTTTTCCCAGATGTACTCAATTCTATGTCGAATCGTAGGCTGATATCGGAGGAGAAGGACCGTAAAACGCTAAGGTTGGTGATCTATAACTCATCCCTCAAATTCATTGATTTTGGAATTATTGTATGGGTCCCACCAATTACACCAGGGTCCATTTTCTAAAATAATATTTCTTACAAATAATCATTAAAATAATATGATTATGATCTTTCCATATATGTGATTATTTTTTGGTTGTTACACCCACAAATCCATCCACCCCATGTTGGATGATATTCCATAATTGAGTTTTTAGTGTTTTGACACTTTTGATCCATTGTTCGGATGAGATCAATCATTACCACATTAATAGTAGGTCTTAATATCATAAATTTTTTATGTATCACGTAATGGTGAGTAGAATGTACCATGCAATTCCTCTTGACCAACCTAACTTAAGTGAATCAATTTGATAATTAAATGTGGAAGGGAAATTGGAAAGTATACTAAGTATATTACTTAATCTGATTAAAAGTGAATGATTAATAGGTTTCAGGTCTGTATAACCCCTTACTGCAATAAAGGAAGATATTAGAATGAACCTTAATTATTGACTCTTCCTTTAATGTATTTAATAATGTTTTCACGCTAGATGGCCTTGTCACACTAATTAAAGGAAATTCATGGACCAAATAGACTTATTGATTAATTATAACTTGATGAAATGGTTTTATGCTACATTACCTTATCACAATAATGAATTTCAAGGCTTGAACCAATTTAAATATTACATGAATTCATAATTAAATAGGAGTATACTGACTTGATATCACCATGGATTCTTATCGTGGAATGCCTTGAGCACTTAGTAATTCCATTCCGATTCAAGGACACAATTTTATTAGGTTGAGGCCAACCTGGATCATGATCCTCGTCTATAATAGGATGCTCGGTATTACACTATAGGATCCCTCACATAGTAAATAATGATTCCTTGGATACACTTCTGGGATCCATTATTGACAATTAGGATCCATAGTTAGAGCCCATAATGCCCGGTCTCTGTTTATCCACATTTTACCATGGACGGTCACCATGGATTTTATAGGCATCATATTGTGGAATTCCATATAATATGATCCTTATATTTCACTCTTACCATTATCTAGTCTATAGTTATTACTGAGTTGGTGACACTTGAGTTCTACGTTTCCATGGTTATTACCTTCAAACTTCACTATTAAATGTCATGACAGGTTTTCATTTCATAACAAGGAACATACACTATTTTTAACATGTGACTTATTTATTAACATTTAATAATGGAATGGTTATGTTCAGAATCCATCTACGTGATGATGTAGGTACTTGGGTATTTAGTTACCTTTTACTACTTTGTAATATATATGCATGCTTCTATACTATTACATTTCTATTACACGAGTCGGATGCTAAATGCAACATTGGTGGTGACCAACTAATATTTATCTCACACACTCTCCAAGTGTCATGTGGTATGTGGAGTATATTAAATTAATGCATTTGTTGATAAAGGGAAGCATACGGCTTCAAAAACATGATTAATTATTGTTTTGGATAGATATTGATAGTATATGACAAAGATAGAGCTTCGGATTCTATGGATATTATTAAACTTGTTTATATTTTTTTTAACATGTTATTCGTGTTTTCTTGTACACATGTTTTTTAGTTTTCTAGATACATGAAATATCATCATCAATTGTATGCATGTATATTATTCCAATAATTTCAGTTATTGTTACAGTTTTCTCAATTTTCCACTATGCCTTAGGTATAATTGTACTGCTTCTTCTATTTATCTATATTCATATTTAACCACTATTTTACACTTTTAAAATGATTGAATTATATCCCCATGGACACACCCCAGGCCCTTGTTGCTATTCAGAAGACTCTGACATTTGGAGAGATGCGCTTGTGGCCATGTGGCCCATCAGGCTTGGGGAACCTGTTAACTGGAATTTGGCTTTGATATGTCAAAAATTGGTATCAATGGAGGTTTCCTTTTTGAATTAATATTTGTTAATAATAGATTGGATATTAGTAATGTTGAGAACTTAGTCATAAGCCATGCTAGGGCATCGTGAACCCATATTCGTGGTTAAAGCCAAGTTGCCTAACTTATAATTGTTGTTCTTTTTTCCCTATTACAATTGTCATTATTTCACTGTTGGGTGACACACATGTTCTGCGGTGATGTAAATTATTACTCTATTTGAGGATTTTATTTCATCCATGGTCTGATGATATAAGGGAAAAGAGAATTCTTAAATGAATCATTATTGGAACCTAGAATTCTAATGTCATTCATATTTCCATACCATATAGCTGCATTTCACTATTTTTCTTTGCTTGAAATGCCTGTGTTTGTTGGCTGATATTGTGACTATGATCATATACATATATTACTCTTGGTTATTATTAACTGATTTCCTACCTCAATTCATGAGGTGTATGGGCCCCTATGGGTTTGGATGAGCAATTTACCAAGTTAATACATTCTGCTCTAAATAAATGATTGGCATTTCTAGTGATAAGTTGTATAGAAACAGATTCACCGGAAATGTCTATCCATTATAAAGTAAATCGTGAAAACTATAATTAATCGGTTGTACATCCTTATTCTTCCTATTAACATTTATGAAAGGTAAAAAAGTGAACATAGAAAATTAAATATAAAATTAAATGAAATATATACTTAAGAACATATTGATGTCCAGATATATAAGTGGTTAGTTGGGGTAGTATTACTTGGGTAGCGATTTTTCATCCATTCAACAGTTGCTAGTGATGTTATATTTCTTCTTGAGCTTGTCCAGAGGTGTGTGTTTGGAATTTTTATACCAATGCCACTTTGACATCCTCATATCATATGCTAGGAGGGTGAAACAACCATGCTCCAAACATGGTGGGCCTAGAGCCTCCACTCTTACCTCCAAGAGTTCCACTTGAGGAACTTCCTAATAGACCTAGTATTGGAATGGATTCCCATGTTCATGATAGTCTCTTATATTTGATGTTGTCCATGCATGGTGCTCCACAACTTTCAGCTACGATGGATTATCTGACTCTTGATTTCTAGTAAAATCATCCTCCTACGCTTTCAAAGTGTGGTTGTCCACATGATGGTATATCTTGGAAAGAATCCACCTTATCTATCTTTGATCATATAGATATGTCCCCAAAGTGGAGGGTCAATATTTCCACATACATGCTTCTGGATTCGACAAATCACTGGGGGGATGTGATTACCCAGGCCGATCATCATCTGGACATGATATGGTTTGATATCCATACAACCATTAATGATCATTTATTTCATTATACGCTAATAGCTAACAAAGAAAAAGAGTTCATACATCTTGAGTAGGGATATATATTAGTTATGGAGTTTTCAGCGTGTTTCACATAGTTGCAGTTCATTTCACCTCTTCTAGCTGGTGATGAAATTTTACAAGCTAGACATTTCGAGGAAGGTATCCATTATGTCATCCATACATTGGTTAATTCCTTTCTCTTACCCAACTTTTTTACAAGATTCAACCAGCCTCTTATCACTGAGCATAACCTAAGGGATAGAAATCATACTGGGAATACATGACTATTTTTGTGATAGGAATGTGGTTCTTCTTGTGGAATGAAATTTTTTATCGAGGTTTCTCATTAGGGGGTGACAACTAGACATCCCATATCAATATATCCAATTTGTGTCATCAGTGTGGATTATGGGGGCACCTAAATCCTCATTCTGATAGAGACCCAATAGAGTGTCGAGATTTCATCCTTATGGTTAATCTACATCATTTCTACAGGACCTTTCCCACAGAATTGAGTGAAGAAGGATTCATGTCTCATCCACCTTCTGGATAAGGATATTTGATATCATGTTAGATGGGGTGTTGGAATAGCACCGGAAGGACTGGCCGAGGAGAATATTGTGGTCATGCATTCTAGACCCCTGATCACCAGTAGCACCAATAGAGCATTTATGATCATGGTAGTCCATCTTTGGCATAGGTCTGTGGATAAGGTCATTTTAATACGCTATAATGGATACCTAAGGATCATGCTATATGACTATCTACAACACGAGATACTATTCATGTGGCATTTACTATAGTGTCGTCTTTATTAGGTACCGGTGATTCGAACTCTATTATCTATATATATATAATGGAATGTATCAGACTAGATATGTATTATTACTATAGTGTAATGAACCAAGATACATCTTTAGGGTTACAAAAAAAGGAATTTTTCAATGTAGGGACCAACCCATTGAGGTATGAAGTAACCCTTTCCTATAGAACCTCATCATTCTCAAGATGACAATATTTGATTCCATTCATAGGATGTATTATTCGGTTCACTATCATGATTTTGTAGAATTCAATCGCTTCATGGTATTTTTTACATCATTTGAGGGTAGACCATATATATATCAGGGTGATTCTGATATCCAGGATGGTAGATCCTAACTAGAGCATCATGGGATAGATGGAGTGACCACCCAATTTGCAAATATATTCATAGAGGATCATGGTTTATGACATGTTGATTTTCCTCCAGTAGTGGATAGTTTCTGGGATGTCTTTCCCAATGATATTTTTGGATTACCACATGAGAGAGAGGTAGAGTTCATGATTTATCTTGTTCTAGGAGCATCTCCAGTGTCAATTCATGCATATAGAATGTACCCTACATAGCTTCAGTAGCTCAAATAGTAGTTAGTGGATTTAGAGTCCAATGGTTTTATATGTCCTAGTACATCTCTTGGGGTTCACCTGTGATTTTTTCTATGAATGTGGATGGAAACATACATCTATGTGTGTATTATAGAAATTTGAACCATATTACGGAAATGAACTAATATCCACTACCTCTAATAGATGATATCATTAACCAGCCCTTGGGAGCTAGGGTCTTCTCTAAGATCGACATGAGATTGTATTATCATCACATGTGAGTAAGGATATCAAACATACTTCATACCACAATTTTTAGTAGGTATGGTTTGTATGAGTTCCTTGTTATTCCGTTCAGTCTTACGAAACATCCATCCATTTTCTTGGCACAGATGAATAGGGTGTTCCACCCTGATTTGGATTCTTTTTTCATGGTCATTGTGGGTGATATCTTAGTGTATTCTCAGACTCATAGAGACCATGACAATAATCTTGAGAAAATTCTGAGTACACTAAGAGTGTATCAAATATATTCCATGCATGCTAAGTGACACTTATGTATTGAAAAAGTTCACTTATTGGTTTATATTATATCTAAAACAGGTTATTCCATTGACCTAGAAAAGGTTAGTGTTGTAGTTTCATTATAGAATCCCAAAAACATGTTTTATTTATCGATTTTTTGGTGGTATGGATAGATATTATAAGAGTTTCATACAAGACTTATCATGTCTTTATTTACCTCTCATTGCCCTTACAATAATGGTTTCAAGTTCCTTCAGTCATAATCATGTGGGAAAGTCTTTGAGGAGCTAAAAGGGTGTCTTGTCTCAGCATCTATTCTAATTATCCCAGAACAAGGTGTAGGGTATACCATCTTCTATGATGCATTCAGCCTTGACCCCGAATAAGAACTTATGTAGGAAGAAAAAGTATTTTGATATGAATCTCAGAATTTAAGGCCTCATTAGAGGAATTTCCTTACACATGACTATGATCTAGTAGCATTTGTGTATGTCTTACATTACTGGAGATGCTATATTTTGGTAGAGAACTTTTTGGTTTACATGGACCACAAGATCCTCATATATAAGTTTACTCAGCATGAATTGAACCTCAGACTATGAAAATAGGTTAGATATCTAAAATAATTTGATTTTGAGCATTCCTATATTCCTTGGAAGGCAAATGAAATTGTACATGCATTGAGTTAGAAAACTCAGGAAGAATCTGTACAGGATGCCGGTGTTTAATGAAATTTAGTGACCCTCTTCTCTAAGCTACAACTAGATTTTCTTAATAGTCATGAGAATTATTATGTCTCATCTTTGAATTTTACCTCTTCAATCCATGATAAGGTAATGGGTCGACAATTTTCATATCCTGATGTCTTGGTACTCTATGAGAGTATATCTAGATATAACCTACCTCCGAATTGGTCGATAGACAATGATGACATCCTGCATATTCTTGGATATGACTGGGTCTCTACAGATATGAGAGAGGAGTTGATGATAGAGTCCCATTCCCCTCAGTGGGACTTTCATATAGGAATCACAGATATGTATCGAGACACATGACACAAGTACTTGTGGCATGGGATGAAATGTCATATTGTAGTCTATATCACTGGGTGTTCCACCACAATAGGTGAATGCAGATCACCAGAGACCAGTAGCCTTGTTACAACTACTTACAATCACAAAATGGAAACAATAAGTCTTTTTTATAGTCTTTATATTCATTTTACCTAGGTCGCCTAGGGGTATCAATTCTATATGTGTAGTTATTTACATACTAGAAAAATCATCCCACTAAATTTCTATTTAGGAGACTTTCCCAGTTGATGATTTGTGAAGACTGTATGTCTTTGAGATAATAAGACTCCATGAGGACCCTTGTACTATCCCTTCAGATAGGTTTTCTCAATTCACATCATGGTTCTAACTAGGATTGTAGAAGGCTATGGGAACACAGGTTCTTCAAAGAACAACTATTCACCCTCAGACTGATGGACATTCAGAACGGACAATACATGTTCTAGAGGATATTCTTTGAGCATGTGTCCTAGATTTTTTTTGGTTATTAGGAAATGAAAATCCATTTCCTTGAGTTCACCTATAATAACATATTCCATGAGTCAATTCATATTGATGCATTGGAGGAATTATATGGTACGTATTGAAGTTGACCCCTGTGTTGGCTATAGGTAGGTGAGGAAACCCTAATGGGTCCTCAACTCGTTCAGGAGACTTCAAAGATGGTTCATCTGGTCATAAAGCATAAGAATACTACATAGTCAAGAAAAAAATCTTATGTCCATCGTGGCTAGTGACCACTAGAGTTCATGATCTGGGATTTTTTTCCTTTGGGTATCAGCTTGTCTAGGGCATCGATGGTTACCGATGTAAGGGAAGTTGTCGCCTCATAACATAGGTCCCTTTGAGGTCATATATAGAGTCGAGCATGTATATTATCTATTTACACTACCTCAGAGGTGTAGTTCCATGCATTATATCTTCCATGTTTCATAGCTTCCCCCGTATCATGTCGACTCTTCTCATACCTCTGATCATGAGAAAGTTGAGTTAGATGTTGATGCTGCCTTTAAGAAGAATCTAGAACACATCGACGATCAGAGAACAAAGGTTCTCCAATGCCGATATATCCATATAGTATGTGTTTTATAGAATAATGGTCATGCATAGGTTGAGACATAGTATAGGGAGGCTGAAATACATGATCATTGGTTAGAATTGTTCTCATAAAGTTTCTCTACACCATTGGTAGGTGAACTCGGTTATAAGTTCCTTTACGGGCTGAATACTATGAGATCCCCATTTTCAATTAGGTATCGATCATTTAAATTTTTGTGAAATTATTTATTTTTTACTTAATATGGATTCCTAATGAGTTAGAAAAGGTCTTAGGTGTTCTTGGGGATTGTTTGGAGCTCAGAACCCATTTTTTGGAAACAGTCCATGTCGCATGGTTGGCGCATGGTTTGCCTAACTGTGTAGGTGGTCTATTTACGGGAAGAACTATATCACACGATTGGCACATGTTCATTCAACCTAAATATGTGAGTTCCCCTTTTTAAATGGTACCCATGCATGGTTTGGGCAGGGTTTGTCAAAATGTATGGTCAAACCATGTCGAGAATATGTAATGGGTAAAATGTCATTTTAACCTTGATGATACAATGAAGCCTCCTCCTTCATCCTCATTTGTGATCTAGTGGTATTAACCGATTTTTATATAATTTTTAATATCATTTAAGTCCTAATATAAGGATTTAAATTTATCCTTCCTTTGGGATCTGATGAATCTTTTGTTCCACATGTTGGATGTGCAGTGGTAAGTACTCGAGTTCGTTTAAGCCTTTCTTCTTCTCTATTTCTCTTGACATAGTTATCATGGTGTGGGAACATTCCCTTTTTCTCATATTTACTCCTTTATAAGATTAATAATAGATTTATATCAGATGATAAGGATTGTAAAACCCTAAGGTGGGTTGTTTAAAACTCATCCCTCAAGTCTGTTGAATTTGGAATTGTTGTCTACAACCCACCGATTTCATCGGATTAAATTTATTGAATATATATTTTGTGAGTATAATAATTAAAATAGTATGATATTTCTCTTTCCATATATGTGATTAGTTTTTTGTGTTTACACCCACAAATCATCCACCCTATGTAGGATAATATTCTATAATTGAGTTTTTATTGTTTTGAACCTTTTGATCAATTGTTCGGATGGGCTCGAGCTTGACCACAATAATGGTAGGCCTCATTATCATAAATTTTTTTTGTATCATTTAATGGTTAATGGAATGTAAAATTTCAATCCAAATTGACCCACCTATGGTATGTCCATCAATTTTATAATTAAATTTCAAAGGGAAATTTGAAAGTATACTAAGTATATGACTTGACTGGAATAAATGTGAATGATTAAATTGTTTCTTTTATGTATCACCCCTTATCGCATTAATGGAAGGTATGAGAATGGACCTTAATTAGTGAATATTCCTTAAATGAAATTAATAATGGTTTCATGCTAAATAGCCATGTCACACTAATGAAAGGCAAGGCTTGAAAAAAATGGAATTATTGACTAATTATGACTTGATTCAAATGTGGCATGCTACATGAACTTATCAAACTAATGAATGGAAAGGATTGAACCAAATGAAATATTATATGAATTAATAATAAATAAGGAGTGGATAGACTCAACCTCACCTTGGATTCTTATCAGGGAATTCCTTGAAAATTTGGGAACCACATTCTAATTCAAGGACACCAGTTACTTAGGTTAAGACCCACCTAGATTATTATCCTTGAATATTCTTGTACTTCATGTATAACACATTAGAATCCATCACATTGTATTAATATAATCCTTTGATACACTCCATGGATCCATCATTGAGAATTATGTGCCATGGTTACATTGCATAGGGCCATGTCACTGCTTAGCCATGTGTTACCTTGGGTGATCACCTTCGATTCGGTAGACATATTATTGTCGAATGCCTAGGAATATACCCCTTAGGTTAAACTCTTAACTTTAACTAGGATATATTTATTACTGATTTGGAGACCCATTAGGTCTACATTGTCTTGGTTATTACCTTGGAACTTCACTATTAAATGTCAATACCAGTTTCCCTTTCATAACAAGGAAACTTCAATGTTGTTAACATGGGACTTATTTATAAACATGAAATAATCAATTAATGGAATTTTATGTTCAGATTATAGCTGATGGCTGAAGAATATACTTATTTATTTAGTTAAATATTGTTGTTTTACATTATATATGCATGCTAGCATGCTATTACATTTCCATTACATGGGTAAGATGTCATATACACTATTGGTAGTGGAACACTGAGATTTATCTCACACCCACTCCGAGTGTCACGTGGTGCCTGAATTATTTTACATGAATGAATGTGTAGATTAAAGGAATCATACAACTTAGAATACTTGATTGATTTCTGTTTAGGATGGATCTTGATAGTAGATGACCGATTCGGAGCTCTAGATATTTGAAAGAGTGTTTGATTTCCATTATACATATGTGGGAAATGTTATGAATGTTTTCTTGTATCCATGTTTTTGAGTTTTCTAGATACATTAAATTCCATCATCAGTTGTATGCATGAATATTATAATAGTTATTTCATTTAGTGTTAATATTGCCTCTATTTTTCATTCTTCCTTCTATTCACTTGTATTGCTTCCACTATTTTTATCTATTCATATTTAAGCCGTGTGGTAATCATTTCATATGAGGTAATAGTATCCCCATGGATACGCCATAGGCAATCACTATTAGTTAGTAGCTTCTTGTGTTTGGGGAGAGGCACTTGAGGCCATGTGGCCCATCGGGCTCGGGGCACAAAGTGGAATTCGAGACTGGGACGTCACATCCTATGATTTGAAAAAATTTATTATTTCAAATCAACTAAAATTATTTTATATATTATGTTACATTAAATTCATATTTTATAGTTTATTACACACAAAACAATCATTATCTTCTATTTCACAGATGATCGAGTTCCTTTGATGACTTATGTTAGTCACAAGACCATGTCTTACTACGAAAAAATATAATATTAATATTATTATTATAGTTATCACCAAACTGTTGTAACAAAGGGAATTAATGAGATTGAATAAATTATGAAAAAATATTTTAAAAATTATAATAAATTTAATTGATCAGTTACCAATAAATTATAAATGAAAATAAATACCAACTGAATATATAGGATGTGTTTTTATGATTAACTATTTTTATAACGAGAATGAAATTTTATCAAAATATTTTAAAATAATCACTATAGATTAAAAATATTAATGAAATGATATGTTATATATTTAATCAAATGTTTTTAAATTCATCTAATATGTTTTATAGGATTAAGATAAAAATAAATCCAATTTTAAGCATAAAATGATGTATATTTTTAAGGGTTGTTTTATCACCCTTTAATGATGTAGTTTTCATAAAAAATTTACACTATTATAAATAAATTTCGAAAAAATACACGTAATATTTCAAATAATAATATCAAAATTTACTTTTGCTGAATTATAGATATTATTCTGATAACCTTTATGTTTTGATGCATTGTGGAAAATAATACATTTTTTTAAAAGCTTATTTTTCATCTAAATAATTAATATTGTTAAATTTTATTTTCAATTGGTTTTAAATTATAATTATATAAAATTTATATCATTAAATCCAATCCATGTCATTGCATCCAATTTCACATTAAAATTGAGGATAAAAACGTTTTAAACTTTTTAAATGTTTACATTAAAAGCTTATGTTCTCATTTCGTATTCAGCATTAATTTGTAAATAAATTCCCTTCAATTATGTGATTGAAATTTTTAAAAATTGGTTAAATATTTGCATTCACAATAATTTATAATTTAAATTTAATATCAACATTTTTTGTCACAAATATTCATGAATGAATTTAAAATTAATTATAATGATTAAGGTAAAAAACATTACTTTTGGCCAAACATTAATATTAACTAGCCAAATGACTTTGACACTATTCAAAAACCTATTTTATGGACATTATTTACCAAATATTTTATTGTTTTAATTTTTATCATTATTGGAGACACATTATGTAATTCAGACCACCCAATATTGTTTACCTTTTTGTATTTACTAGAATTTCACTCCCCTCCACTATAAAAATGAAATCACTCTACCCAATTCATCACACCTATAATGCAATTTGTATCATCAAAACTGCCCAAATAATCCCCCAATATCCCTAATACTATCTTTGAAGCCTCACACTGTGTAGAAATTAAACCATTATTGTCTTTTGGAGGAAACAAAAAAGGGATTCCTAAGGAAGAGGAAATATACTTAAATGCACACATTTGTTTTATTTCACTCCACTACACTTAAAATATTAGTAATAAATTATTTTATAATAAATTAATTATCCTATATATTCATATTATTTTTATATTAAGTTTTTAACCTACACACTTCACACACTTCTGTTAAATGGGTAACAAAATAACTTTTTCTGTGGACAACAAACTGCCACCTCGGGAAACAATGTCATATATTTTTTCCATTACCTCCTAACATGGTTGAAATTATGATGGAATTACTTTTTTATATTATATTTATTATATTTATGATTTTTTCCTACTTATTAAATTTTTATATAATTAATACATTAATTATTTCCATTTTTCGAATACGATAACATAATTTGTGGATGTGTGGACTACTGCCTCCTTAGAGCAATATGATGCGTTCACACATTACATGGAATGTATTATGGATTTTATTAATATAAATATGTTTTATAAATGAGATATATATGATATTAATGACATAAGTACCTTTATTAAAATATTATATATTATTTTCTTCTTTCAATTTCACACATTGAAAAAGTGATAATGTCGTTTGTGGATGTGTACACTATTGCCTCCTCAAAGCAATGTGATTCTTCATTTTTCATCACCACATCACAACAATGAAATATATAAATATATATAATTAAATAATAAGTTTATTATGGTATATATGACCTTATTTAAATATAAAAATTACTTTCGATCTTTCTATAAGGATCATAAAAAAGTGGAACGTTACTCATGTGTATGTGTGGCCTACAGTCACCATGATCGTAATGTTAGTTTATATTTCATAACCATATTTCTTTAATTATTTTAAAGGTATAATTATATAATAATTTGATAATTTTTTCATATTTATTACATTGGATATGTTTAAATAATTACCCCATTGGCCTTAGTCTAACAAAAATGTCAGTTTTAACACATAAGCTGAATATGGTAAAAATGTACGACATAAATGATATTGACTAATTAATTGTATATAACATGTCTATAAGTGAAATAAAAATAATAATAACATTTTAAAAGGTTTTTAATGGGGTAAATAATTTGAATATTTTTATTATTAAGGAATGTTGATTAAAATCCATAATAATTAGACTGAAGGTAAGGTATTTCTTAACTTGATTCCCATTCATTGGATTAAACAACTATCTCATTGACTATGTTATGCCATAAATATTTATGAGATTAAATTTGATTTTATAATTCTATATTCCCATATTTATTTTGTGGATAGTCATTTCACACACATAATAATTTCAGTTATTTATTCTCATTCTAATGATATGATCTTTCAAATAGATTTTCATCTAACTATTTACATAAATGAGAAACATGTCACATTCACCACTGACATCTTTTGTGGGGTGTCTATAATTCTATGTTTTTTGTAATATATCATTAATTATGTTAAATAAATTATATTTTAATGTTTCATTTTATGATTATTAATTTTTGGGCTTCTAATTCAGATGTTTCTGTATATGTAAGGGGATTTCTAGTCTCACTTTTATTACTATGATACTTATGTCATATTCACCACTTTTTTTTATATGTTGTATATACCAAAAAGGATTTTATTTTATGATTATTATACAAAAATTTATATTGATATACATATCTATTTTATTAACTATCTTTCATAGAGTTTACGATTTTAAAGTTACCAAAATGGTAATGGATTCTTTTGTCATAACTTTCTTTCTTTGAGACATTTTTTGTGTTATACACGTATATTCTTCATTTAGATGTACATACAACTCTATTAAAATGTTATATAATTAATCTCCTTATCATCATGATGTTATTTCTTTTCATTATATAATTTTTTGACGTGGGGATTATGATTCAAATGTTCTATGTGGTGTGGGGAACTTTGAACGTTTCTTCCATATTCACAACTTATGTGGCCGTTGGTGTTCTTCCTCCAATGAATTCTGAAGATTTTCCTCAATTTTATGGATCTCTATCATGTTATGTTAATGTAATTCTTCTATCTATGTTCTCAAATGATAAATCTTTCAATGAAGTCATAAATAGTGGTATGTTCTCTTCCACAATCCAATGTATTTCAAGTATATGGGAGATTCATTTAGTGGCGAGATGCTTGGAAATGGTTGATGGAGTTTTAGTGGTAAAGATATCAGAGAGTGGACTTCATGAATCCTTTTCAGGTCACATCGTATCTCTCATGGAATGATTTGTTTAGGAGAATCCAAACCTTAACCTTTTCAGAGCCTTTATACATTACAAGGTTCTTTGTTAGCTGAAATATGTGACAAAGCATTCTAGGTTTGTGTCTTTCATACATTTGTTCAAAAAGGAAGACATTGTAAATGATTTGGATAGGGGGATCAGTGTTGTGTTTTATGGACCATCACTATTTCTCATTGGGTTTGGGAGTGTCACTAGGGTAATGAATCATGCATGGCTATAGTTTGGATCAAATTACCTAGCCTTCCGCTTTTGTTGCACAATCCTTATATCCTGAAAGTGGTGGGAGATACTCTGTGGAACATTATTTTCTTGGATATGAATATATAACACCTACAAGACATGGTGAACCCTCATATCTATGTCCATAAGAATCTTAATATGAATTACCCTCCATATATTCATATGTAGATGAATTAAGGCTTTAATTGGTTGAAGAAATTGGGTTTTCAAGAAACTCTTATATTTTTTGTGGTGTGAGGTTTTCTAGGACAATTGGTGG
This sequence comes from Viscum album, assembly GCA_963277665.1. Taxonomy (NCBI): domain Eukaryota; kingdom Viridiplantae; phylum Streptophyta; class Magnoliopsida; order Santalales; family Viscaceae; genus Viscum; species Viscum album. Next base: position 1,228,665,294 of record OY728133.1, on the reverse strand, counting down.
AGACCTGTAGAAGGATGAAACTGAGGCCCCAGTTTTAGGGTGACCATTATTCTTTGGTTGTTTGGGGACACTGTCTATCATCCATGGTGGAATTGGGGTGTTTGTTGATGACAATGAGGTAGGAATTTTAATTTCCAATCATGAATCCCACGCACCTGATAACATGTTTGAAACTATTAGAAAAGGGAATGTTGGAAACCTTATTTGGGAGCTCTCCAAACCATGATTGATTCCCTTCCACTGGCATCTGAAATTCCAAATGAAATTTCTCCCTCTTCTAAATGTCCTGAGATGACTCCGACGGAGGTAACTCCAATGAATCTGTGGGGATATTGGGACCTTGTCAGATACATTCATCCAATATCATCTATGTGGATTTCACCAACTTCCCCTAGCTTTCAGATTTCCATTCTACTTTCTTGAGAAGCTTTAAAGAAAGCCTTATTTCCAACTCTAGAATTCCTAAGGATAATCATGAGATGTCTCATAGTAAGGCATTATTAGAAGGAGTGGTGAGAGAGATCTATTCCACCCATAGACCACCTCAGAGAATGTTACTTGTATAAATTTTTCAAAAGGATATGGATACAAGTTATCTTACAAATCCTTCATCCCATAGATTCTCTATTTCAGAATAATTAGATGAACCATTAAAACAATGTATTATCACTCTGAATAAGGCTGTTTCGAAAGAAGGATTCTCCAGTCTAGTAACTCCGTCTATATAAAAGGAATTTCGTAAGAGCTTACTAGTTCAAAAAGTAGGTACATCAATCCATAACACCAAAAAATCTATATTTTAATGTTCTTGTCGATCATATGTAATTAATAAGTCTTGGGGTAACATGAATAGTGTGATTTTATTAGCTTTAAAACTTGGAAATATCATGCTTTGATCATTTTCATCTTGGAATAGAAGCATGAACTGAGAAGGATTAATTATTTTGCAAAGAATATTGGAAACATGAGCCATCTACATGCTTACCCAGACAATTAAAACATCATTATTTATTGGAAAAGAAACAGAAAATTTTAATTGATCAATGGAATGGCCTGATGTATCACTTCGAATATCACTTTCAAAGGATCCAAAGTTCTTTTTCTTTTTTTCATGTTAGTGGTGACGAACAAGGAATATTGTATATTTGGTTGTTTCTAGACCCATTTAACACACACAAATTTTCCTGGTTCACAAGATTTTATTTTAATAGTTTGAGGATATTTTTTAAAATAGTGGAGGATCTATAGTCTATGACAATGGAATTCTCAAAATTAATAATTTTCATACAAACAAGGGCCTCTCGGGTTTCAGTTATTGTGAGAAAATATACATGGTGAAACAACCCAATGGGTAAGAGTTATATCTGGAGCTATCTTGATAGAAGCATCTATAACTATTATTTATTTTACACCTTGTCATTGGTATCCATTTATCTCTTATCTCGCTCCTAATATGATCATGCTCCACTGGTTGTGGATTTGAGAAGAGCCAAATATGATAATCGGCCTTTCTTTTACTCAAATAATTGGCGTTGGATAGGTTATTTGTTTCAAATTATTAATAACTCATGGGAACAAGAGGAAGAAGAGAGAGCCTAGGACGTTCATTCAAAGAAACTAAGGCAAATTGAGAAGGATATCCAAGTATGGATTCTTAACATTCTAAATGTCGAAAATAAGGTGGAGGTCATACAAAAATATATAGATAGACAAGAAGTGGAACTTCTGAACATATGAGATTGCGAAAGATTCATGATCCTCTATGATAAATTCATTTTTTGGATGATAAAACATCATAGATCATTAATTCTTATAAATAAAAATCCATAATTAGATGGCTTATATAAGGAGACTGAAATAGTGATTATTTACAGGCCCTCACAATGTAGATAAAAAATATGAGAATAATGATTAGTCTTGATAATGTGGCCTACTCTTCAAATGTGAATGTGAAAGGGAGTTTCACTTTGGCACATTTTGAAAGGGTGCTAGTGGGGGTTTCCCCTGAGAAAGATGGAGACATAGTCTAACTAAAGGTGAAGTGGGGTTTATGGGGATTTTTTCAAGTTTTGTGGATGGCTCAGATAATGAAACCATAATGTATATTCATAATGGAGAGGATATTTGAGAAACAATTCACAAGATGACTCTGGACAATTCACCTGGAACATTTATATTTTTGGGGGATGTCTTTGCAGCATCTTAGGACTTTGTAGGGTTTCATTTTATTAAATAAATTCAACATTTTTCCAAGGTGTTTCCCTCAATATAAGTACATGTTCTTCTATAGTGGTTATTATTACAAAGGTAAAGGTCCCATCATGCCTTAACCATTATTGGCCTATCTTCTTGTGTAATGTCTCATATAAAATCCTTTCAAGTCATTTTTATAGGAGATTAAATGGAGTGATTCCAAGAATATTTTTACTATAACAACATGGTTTTTTGAAAGGTAAAAACATCCATGGGGAAACTGGTATTTCCAAATAATTAGTTGAATATATCATTAAAATACAAATCGTTTGTAATGTCATTTTCTGGGTGGATATGGACAAAGCCAATGATAAATTGGAATGGAGTTTCATTATCTAAGCTATGTGTAAATTCTTTTTTCATGAATGGTTCTTTGACCTGTGCTTCAGATGTTACTCATCTCTATGTATTTCAATATATATAATGGGAAAGGGTTTTAATTCTTCCAATGTGTGAGGGGAGTGATAAAATGAGATCTTTTGTGTCCCCACATCTTTATTTTGGAATAGGATGCCCAATCCAGAAATCTTCATAGATTTATGGGTGGTAGAATTATAATTCTATACCAAAAATAATTTGGGGATGGTATCATATCACACCACATGTTTTCTAATTAAATTCGTCATTTAGTTAATAGAAGGGAGACATATCACTATAACTTCATAAAGGTTGTGCATGTATATGGTGTCATATGTGAAAAAAATATATTATCCCTATGAAAAGAAGTGTCATTATCTCCAACAAATACTCATGTAGAGGAAGTAGGAATATTAAATAGATTCATGGTATCAAAATGAAGCATATATTAGTGATTTATCTAGGGATTCTGATATCCAATGGGCACATCAAGAAATCCTTTTTAATTATATCCTTAACAGAATAATGAAGATGGTATTTAATAGGATTAAAAATATTATCATTCAAAAGATGTGTCACCTTGATAAAAAATTTCTCAACATACAAAATAATTAATATTCTATAACCATTAATCATTCAAATGGGACAATTAATATCATGCATAATAACATGAAAAATTTCTTGTAGGGAACCAATCATATGGGCCATTACTACTGGGCGTCTTGGAACCACATGGATAAACAGGTTGAGGATAGTGGAATCGGTTTACGGGATGTGATCAAGTCCAATAATTCAATGTTTTCATGGAATACATGGTATTTTATTAAAGGGTATTCTTTATGGCACAAATTTTTCAGGAACATATATAGTAATCATTGGGAGGATTTAGATAACTAAAGATCTAGGATTTTGAACCTAGAATGTTTTTTCTTAAACACATGTAAGTTCTTTAAGATGAAACTAGATGGATTATGGGGAGAGGATATATCAATTTATGGATGGAAAAATGGGCTGTAGAGAAACTGTATTTTTGAGGATGTCCAATTCTAAATACATCATTCAAGGAGATGATAAGAAATCCTCCTATGTTAGAGGTGAATCTGAACAATGAGCATATGGATGCATTCAATGGAATTACTATGAATGGATAATAATATGGATGATTCTTAATGGGTTTGTGTTTGATTAAATTCAATGGACATTATTTGAGATAGTTCCTTCATAAAAAGTACATTCATGAAGAGTGGGCTGCTAGATTATGGATAAATGAGATCCCCACGAATAAGAATTTCATTTTTTGGAGGGTGAGAAATCAAGAGATCTCCATGGAAGATAAAATTCAAAGGAAGCCCATTTCATTTGTTTCTCAATTGTTCTATTTTGATATACCACATCCTGAGTCAGTTTTTCATCTCTTTTTCATGAGAGAGTGGTTGGTTAGTCTCATGTCTTCCATGGGTCTGTTGGAGTTCTACTACAATGAGTATTTATCCATGAAATACTTCATGCACAATTGGTTTTTTAGTTCAGATCATAAATAAATAGAGATTATGATACATAGAATTAATTTAATATCTGTATGTTAGACCCTCTGGAATGTAATTAATAATGACAGGATGGGTAAACAACAATTGATTTCTTACCTATAGTTGAGAATGAAGGCAAAATTAATGACTTGGTTTTGATTATTAAATAAAGATATAGGTAACACATATCTTGAATATATCTAAACAAACCTATCATTATAGTGAAACCACAATGCCAGTGGGTTAGGTAGTAACCACCCATAAGCTGTACACAACTCAACATGGATGGATCCTACATTAATGGTCAAATGAGATGGGTGTACTAATTAGAGATCCAAGACGATCTGTTCTAATTACCTTCAGTTCTTCTTATAGCTCATGGAAATCTATGAGTGTGGAGGTGAGAGAAATGAACACAGGAATCATGATATGAATGGGGTATGGTATGTAGATATCTTATTTTGATTCAGTCTCAGATTTGTTGGTGTGTATTATTCATGGAAATTTAACCTCCCATGGGATCTAATCCACATCAATCTATGTTGTTCAATGGATACCAAACAAGGGAAAATTTACCATTATATTTAGATAGAAGAAACTTTTGTAGTGAACACACTATCTCTAGTATAAAGTCCATAGTAATATGTTATCTTTTAAACCATTTTTGGTTATCTTCCACTTGAATATAATATTTTTGTTTAAGGGGATTCCCTTGGTCTCCACCACTTTAGCCCCTTTGAGATTACCTATTTTTCTATATGATGGCTACCTTTGTCCCATCAAATAATACAAAATAAATTTTCATTAAATGTTGTTTCTAACGGATTATTATGGGCCCTATCACTTTTCCATACGTTGAACATGTTTCAATGATATTGTTAACGAACCAATTTATTTTACACAAGTTAATCATGATTCAATTTTTTTATGAACCCATTTTATTTCCATGGATTGATTATGTCCTAATGATATTTTTATGGAACCCGGTTCTTTTCCATGGGTTAATCTTATTTCAATGAGATTGTTACATAACCCAATTATTTTACATGGGGAAAATGTTTCAATGATATTGTTATGGAACCAATTTAGTTTCCAAGAGTTAATAAGGCTTTTATGATATTATTTTGGAACATGTCTCTTCTCCATGAGATAAACATGTTTCAAGGAGACTGTTGTATTAACTATTTGATTTCCATAGTTTAGTAAATTTATGGATGGGATAATCGGTATTCCAATGAGTGATTTTTCAATGGTACATGGACATTTTTTAGGTGGTTACATGATAAAAAAATTACTATTGGTTCCTTAAATACCAATGATATGTGGTTATGTGATATGGCAATGATAGGTGGTTATGTGATAAACCAATGATGGGTGGGTTTGTGATATCCCTCCAATGCATTGGGTATGGATTTTGACAGTATGGTTATTCCATTTTTAAGAGTGAATGTAATATTAATGTGAAAATGACGTCCCATGTATATATATGTTTTCATTATGCTTTCAATGATTTTACTATGTTCCTAATGATTGTGATTTATGTCTCAAGACTCTAGATTATTGATTCTGATTACTCTTTCATTTTCCTTGTTTTAATATTTGATGATCTAGGTATTAAAGGGTATGATTAATTTTTTGATTCTCTCATGCACTTTGACTATGTCATAATATCCTTGTTCACCATTATATTCATCCACGACATTCAATTATTAATGTATATATTTACCCTTCCAAATATTCTAAGCCCAACATTCTTATGTTTAATTTTATACTAGATTTTAAAATAGGATGTTGAATTATTTTTTTTCTAAATTATTTAACAAGTATGATGTTGAGGACCTATTATAAAATACGAAAAGCTGGGTATAACAGGAGATGTTTTTAAACATTATGAACTATTTTATCATGAGTCTAAGTTGATTTTAATTGTTTATGTAGGATTTTTTCATAATTATCTAAAACTATAAACCTAAAAGGTCCTTCAATATGTATTTGATCCAGATTTTCCATTCGAGATTTTAAGGTTTAGATGGAAAATGTGGGTCCAAATAATCGCAACCAGATACAGTTATGTAATGTTATATATTTAAGCACATGATCTAGGAGTGTGGGTTATGGGATGTTATAACACATATTATAAATACTCAATAAACAATGGAAATGATTCAGTTATAGTAATTGAAAAAGAAACTCTAAGTGAACTGTTCAATGGGATTTATTTAGATAAAAGAATATCCTTAGTGAGAACCCCATATTTATTATTAGAATAACAATGGTTCAATTTGGAGCTACATTGATAACCAGGAACATAAAAATATCAAAATAAATAATAAGTATTATATTCCCCATATTGATTACGTTTTTGATTATTTTTGTGTATCTCAACAATTTTCAACCATTTATCATCATTAGAGATATCACCAATTGAGGATAAAAAAGGGGGATATACCGAGGATAACATTATGTACAATGTATGAATACTATGAATATTTATTTGTTCCATTTGTTATGAATAACTCACCCCATAGTCATGAATTTAATTAAAATATTTCTTTAATGAATACCTTGATGAATTTGAGGTTGCCATTATATATGACATTCTAATATATTAAAATAGTAAGGATGAGTATAAATATCACCTAAAGATTGTAATGAAGACACTAAGAAAGAATATTTTGTATGAAAATTTTAAAAAATAGGTCATTTTGGATACAAGACATTTAATATATTGATCATATATCCTTATTAGTGGGTATATCTCTGGATAAATAAAAGATGAAATTAATTGAACATTACACTAGACCAATCATTGTTACTGAGATCCATAGTTATGTTGGGCTTTCAAGATATTATCAACACTCTATACATAATTTCTCAAGATACTCTAATCCACTCACTAAATTAACTCATAATGGAGACATTTTTCTTAAGATATATGAATTTAGGGATATTTTCAATGAAATGAATATAATTGGATTCAGTGAACATATGATTACAAACCCTATAGTGGAAATTAATTTATAATATATTATTATACATCAATGAAGGGTAAATGATGAATTTTCATGAAAAATGATATGGTGATATCTTATACATCACAATAATTGAGGTTTAATGTAGAAAATTACCAAAATCATGATTTAGAGCTCACTGTGGAAATTTTTTACATTTAAGATATGGATACAATGTCTTTATAACAAAATTAATGACATATATATAGTGATAATAAATGTATAAATTATATATTACTATAGAAATAGTTGAATATATTCTTGGTAATATGTTTAGATCTGATTAAAGATTATGAATTCATAATACATTACAACCTTCAGAAGGAAAACATCGTAGAAGTTGATTTGAGGCTAACGGATCATGTCAAATTATCAATCATGAGGATAAAAAAAGACACACTATTTTGGATTTGGGACAAATGGATTTGGAAATATTGAGGAAAGGATACAAATATTATCTTTATCAAATGATTGTTCAACCATCTATCCATGTGAGGATTAAAGAAGTATAAAATTAAGAGGTGGAACTATAAATGAATATCAGATTTTGTTTATTTATTTTAACAATGATTATGATAGAATTATAAGGTTTTAGAATTATGTATGTGTTTAATACATACCTGAATTGATGAAGCGAATATTGGATAAATAACATAGTTTATCACTCCATTTTCATTCATGATTTATGCTGATGTGTAGATACCTAAAATAGTATTTCTGGTGGTAAAACATGAAGAGAGATATTTCATATTATGTATCACATTTATTAGTATGTCAGCAACATAAAGTCAATAGGTATAAGTATAAGGGGTTGTTATAAAAATTACCCATAGTAGATCATAAATTTTACAACATCACCATGGATTTTTTTTGATCACCAGAACATATAAAGGAAATATTTATCTTGGGATTGTAGTCGGCTGCCTTATTAAGTAAGAAAAAATTAATTACATTATAAAATATTTCCTTATTGATAAGATTTACAGTATATAGATTATTGATGTCATAAGGTTTCATAGAGTAATACATTCTATTGTATTTGAATGAGATCTGATGATCCACTTGATGTTTCATAGAAGTATTCTGAAACCTCTTGATTCATGGTTTTATTAGAGAATTGGATATAATCATCAAAAGGTGGTCAGTGTGAGAGGAACATTAAAATACATGGGGTTATGTTGAGTTTATGCTTTTTTGATTTCAAAGGTGGTTAAAATCAACACATTCCTTTTTCCAAATTCTCTTATAATAATAGCTTTCACCAATGAATTTAGATTGATCCTTATGATTCTACATATATATAAAAGTATGGGAATTCAACGTTCTTGATTAAAGATGGATAAGTAAATCTATTGGGACCTGAGATATCTATGTAAATGGTAGGAAAATCCAAATCCATTATACTTTATATAAAGGCGGCTTAGAGTTGATAGAAAATTTATACAGATAATCATCGGTGAGATCTGAAGATCAATGTTGGTGAGCTGGTGTTTTATGATTTTCTACATTGAATAATGGTATGATATTTTAAAATAATGGAAATATTATTCATATGTATATTTTACACTTAGAGTTTCCTGATCAAGTTGGAATGATAGGATTTCTCTTGGTTATTCCACCAACCAACTCTTATGTTCTTGATTTATTCTATGTATCTCTCTTGAGGAAGTAAATACTTGATCCTTCGTATGTACTAATCGTAGAGGTCATACCATTGGTGAAAAAACATTCATATGTAAAAAAACTAGTATTAATCATTGATTATAGACATACATATATACGGAACAATGTTACTCATCTAGTTAATGTTCCATAAATGAAAAAAGCTACATGGGAAAATAATGATTTATTTAAATAGAGATACCCTAATTTTTTATATCAATGTAATAGAATTTATCAGGTTATATTAAATTTAAGGGGTAGTTAATGTTATACACTAATAATTTCATATAACATATTGTAGTTTAAATTTCATTTACTTGGTAGCATCCATTATATGAAATACTTATTTTAAATGAACCACAATATACTATTTAAATATTATTTTTAAATTTAATCGAAATCTCCACGAAGTTGGCTGAGATAATATCAATAAGACAAAATAAATTTTTAAAAATAAATATTTCATATAAGTATAAAATGAATTCGTCAGCTATCAATTAAATTATAAATGGATAAAAAATCATTTGAAAATTGGGGTTTTTTAAACCTTTTTATATACACAAAATGTTTTTATATAAATATATTAAATTAGTCACCATTGGTGATTGATTTTAATGAAATTTTAAAATTAGTTATTCAACAAATTTTTTTAACATTTATATAATATTTTCTTATTTAAATGAAATAAGAATATATATATTGTTTTATTCATGAAAAGGTACTTTACAAAAAATTAATTTTTATCAATTTTGGAACACAAAATTTTAACAAAAAACCATCCACTTACAGAAAATGATTTGTGAAAAATGTATTCCCGGTTTGTAATTGGGATTTATAAATATTCTAAAGAGATTATTTTTTTAAGAACAATTAATAATAATAATTTAAAACATTATCACCTTAGTAAAGGGTACATCATATTAACCAAGGTTAAAACTAAGTGTTAATGTCCCAATTTTTTGTTTTACTTTTTATGGATGAATATAATTCTACCCATATAATCTTAGTCTCAACATTTATTTTATTTAGGGATACTTTTCCAAGAAAATGACTTATATAAATTTTAATGTAAATATTATTGAAAACTACAACTCTATTACTTTTAAATATCTCATATGTTTTTATATAGGGAGGAGTAATGTTGTGAATGAATATTAATGCTTTTTTAGAATAAAGAAATAATTTTCATGATAGTAATTTATTTCAATTTTTAACAATAATATACATACTTTAAATGATTACAGAATGCCAAATAAGTATTTCTACAATAAATAGAAAAATAAAACATATGATATTTAAAATATTATAAGTAATATAATTTGAGTTAATTTGAGTGTTCCAAAACGATTATATGAGTGTAACATATTAATGTTGTTTACGGATTATATTTTAATTTGATCAATTTATTTGTTTCTTAAGAGTCAAATTAAATGAATAGAGTGAAATATGACATTAATGATATTTTATGGAAATGATATTTTATTAAACTAATTAAAATAATAAAAAACCTTAATAGAGGAAAATGTCAATAAAATATAGTCGATCATCTCATTTTGACCATTTATGGTTATATTTTTACCTTATCATTTAAATTAAAACCCATTTTGTGTGAAAAAAATGTTTCCATGATTGTGGTTAAAATAATTTATTCAAAGTGTGAAATAAAATGATATGTTTTAAAACAAAAATTAATAAGTTAAAAATTTTAATTTTTAAGGGACTTCAAACAAATCCTAACATATCATAGAATATCATGAAATTTGAAATAATTTTTGTGGAGAATTCCTTTTCTATAAGATAAACATTAAAAATGTTCCAAGAGTTCCCCTCCCCTCACTTATAAAATTAAACAAATCCTTTCTATTTTTACACCACTTTGAGACTTCTAAATCTAAAAAACAATAAATTTTTTGGACATATACGTACACATTCCTAATGTGATGTTATTTAAAAAAAATCATCCCAAAGATCCTTCAGTGGACATCTACAAAATATAATTCAATAAATAGGTAACCACCTTTACTGGTAACTTTATTTATTTACTTATTATATTAACTCTACTAAATATATGGTTTTTTTCTTCAAAAAATAATTTCCCTTTATTAATATTCAGAAATATTTTTATGCTTATGGATCCACAATAATATGCCCTCTTTCTCTTTAAATGTGAAGTGATTATATCATTCATTTGTAATTATGGATTACTATCTCAACATAAATATATAATTAATTTTTCATCATGATCATTTATGGATTCGTATTATGATCGGTTAAATTTTTATACATGAAATTTGTGACATAATTATATGATTTTTGAGATATTATCATATATAACTTCTCACCTTATAATCCATAAGAAAACAATAATTTCATTCATGCGTACCTGTAGACTACCACCATCAAGAAGAGAGGAATTTTTTATTTTATCTTTACCCGAATGGTAGTAAGGATGGATTTAATTTATATATATAATTTTATTTATAAAATAATGATTATTTAGTCTTTAATTACTATTTACCTTTCTTTTAATCCATATGTGAAAAATTGGGAAAAACTTCGTGCGTACATATGGACTATAGTTTGCACGAATGATGTAATTCATATATATATATATATATAATGGATGACACTATATATATATAACTAATAGATATGATATTTCAAAATGATTAGAAATTTGGAAATGATGGAACCATGATAAAAATTCAAAGATCAAATCTACCTATAAAACATAGAAAATTAATGATATATTTCTTTTTAGGTAAATTTAATTTGTTCTATAGCTTACATTACATGTAATCCAATTTTAAAAGAAACCTGATCTACTTTTTAAATTTTATTTAAATATGAAAATTATGACTTGGACATTAAAATTGATGGGTTTTAATTGGACTGAAAATATTATACAAAATTCTTTTTTTATACATGTATAAAATTAATTCATAATTTATTTGTAAAACCCCATGATTTCATAGTATGTTATCTTTTCAGAGTAATTCAATTATATGCGCTACACACAACAATGAGTTTGAGTGCACCACAACTTACCAAACTAGCAGTTCAAAAAAGTGGATATGAATAGTATTAACATCATTTTGTATCTCAATATTCATATTTTGTGTTTTTTAGAATTAATAAATGGAAAAATTCAATTTTTTAGATAAATGAATTATTTTTCAAAAAATGCAATTATACGACATATTTAATGGAGGATCCTTTTTAAAAATAACATTTGACACGTTTATACACTCAATTTAATGAAATTAAATACTTTTTTAGATTAAAAACATAAAAATTTCATTTGGATAAATTTTTCATGCTTTTCTGATTACTTTAATATTTTGATGAATAGTGATAAATTCTAAATTTTAATTGAAAATGACTATTTTAAAAGAAATAATTTATAGTGTTAAATTATTCATTTAAATCGTTTGGAAGTATATTTAAATTATTTTATTATCATTTAATACAATGTAGGTTATTATAAGTAATTTGACATTTAAATTTGACATAAACACGTGTCAATCTTTTGATAGTTTTTAATTTTTAAAAACCCGCATTCTGGTTTTTCCAATGGTAATTAATTTTAAATTAATTAATGAAAATTCTATGTTTTTAATTTTTTAAAATAGAATTCACTTTTGAATTTTTAATATCAAAATTATCTTAGGGTTATTTTTTGGTATTTTTCTGGAAACATTCATTTTTTATGAATAGTGAAAAACATCGTGTTATTGTTTATAACATACATTATATTTAAATAATAATTTATTTTATTTAAACTTTTTTATGTCAAAATAGATATATAATATGTAATTAAGTTCAATGTAATTCATTAGAGTCATTTTATAATAAAATTATATGTATAAATTTTTATTGAACTTTTTACCATCTATTACGCACCTTCAAGGAGCATTTTCAAATTTTCATAAAACATAATTTTACAACTTCTATGAGTTGAATTTCAAAAACCAAATATACATGGTTGAAATAAATAAGAAAAATTTGGTTCAATAAGATGAAAATAATTTTTGGTGAATAGTAGCTTTTGACTTTAATTTTCCACAATTAAATGTAAATATGGTTATTAAAGGTAAAAATTATATTATATTTACCTTAAAACATGTTCTAATTCTATTATATAAGTGTAATTAGACCAAAAATAACTTTAGGAATAAAAAATGATCCTTTTGGTCCACTTGGATTGGATTAGAACATTTGTTATTTTATTATTTAAAGAAGAGTTAAAAGTATTAAATTCAAGGTTTAATAAGTAATCCATTTTTAATATAGGGTTATAAAAAAGATAAACTACATCATAGATATTAATTATAAAGCTAAAATTATTTCCTACATCATGGTATTTTATTTATACTTTTTATATATTAAATAATAAAATTTATTTATGTCACACTGATGATGCTGTAATTACTTAATTAAGGAAAGAATCAAGTAAAAGGTATTATAAATATTAAAATAAATATGATTTAAAAGTTTTTATGACATCCAAGAATTGTATAAGTCACTAAGAAATTTAAGGTTTGATTCAATTTATCTTTTTTGAAGTAATAAAGTTGTGATGACTTTCACAAAAACCAAAAACTAAATAGACTCCAAATTGACAGAAATGAGTTTTTAAAATAAATATTATATTATTAAATTATATAATATTAATAAAAATCTAAGTTTCGTCCAAAGGGATTAAATAATATTATATATTTCATTAATGAACCACTTTAGTTTCTCTTGTAAGTCTATAGTATGTTTATTAACCATGTAGTGTAGGAATGCAAGAAGACCCAGTAAAAGTTAAACTATTTAATTAATTGTTAAATCTATAAGATATGGTTAATATGGTGACCTAAACTTGTCTAAAACCTACTTTTTAAAAGTATTTAGACCCATACACCCCTTATATTCTAAATAAAACAATTTATATATATTATAAATCTAAAATGTTTTTATAGTAAAATATTATTTCAAGCTTTTCCTAAGGTTCCCCTCACCCATCTTATAAAAAAGAACTTCCCCATCTCCCAATATCACACCTATAAATCCATTTGGATCAGCCAAACCCAGCCCAAATATCCTCCCAGAATCCCTCACATAAATCCTAATTCCTTACATTTATGATAAAGCCATCCTAAGGATCCCATTTTCTCAACTCAAAAGGAAACACCCGAAGAAGAGGTAATAATTTTTGCACCCTCTTTCAAGTTGTTTTCTTCTCCCACTTATTCGTTCCTTATTGTTTCCATACCAAAATAATAACTCCCGTACCTCCTAAATACTATGATGTTATTATAAATATGGTAAAACCATATTCATCATTCTATCCATCCAATAAATGACAGTCACAAAAGGTGCGTACGTACGGCTTACCATCTCCAGGTCATGGTACAGTTTGTTATTCAAAAACTTATTTATTTGGATGGGTATAATAATGTGTATAACTAATGTAAATAGAAAATATAACATGTTAATGATTATTTATTTATGATATACCATCCAATTATATACTATTTCATCATCAAAAGACTGATATTGTCACTCGTGCCTACATACGGATTACCGTCTCCACGACGCAATGAGATGTCATCTCCTATTGTAACCATTCAAGAATAATTTTTATTTGATGATTAAAAATAATGTTTAAAGACGTTATATAATTTTTTATATGAATAAGATACATCCATCCATAACATACATGACTTGTGTAAAAAATCACAAAATGGAAAATGAATTAGTTAACACCTGAAACGATGATACTACTGAAATATCATTAACAAAACAATATTAGAAAACAAATATCACATAATATTAGTGTATATGGTTATTTTATGATTTAATAATAACTTTTTTTATCATTATACAAGAGGTTAACCTACCCTTGACCATGGTAAAGTACAAGGTAATGGTTAATTCTACAATCTCTTTACTTATCTGAGGTTGTGAAAATTTATGTATCTACTGGGACCTCTTTATCATCCACATCATTGTTTTCCTAAAAATGTAATTCAAAACATTTTTAATATTTACTAGACTATAAGTTAAAGTAATTTATACCATTATTTTACCATATATATTTTAAATAAATCATTTTGTCATTTTTCAAAGAAGGTACTTTATGACATTTTCGAAAAAAATTAAGGTATGAATGACTTTTTTAACTCATACGGTGGGTGTGGCTATTTTCCATCATTATAACATCGTCGAAGCTTCCCATACAATCTTATAAGGATATTTAAAAAATAAATTTTTTCTTTTATAATTATATGACTTTAAAATTATTTCAAAATAGAATGAAATATTTCTTTAAAAAAGTGTTGATTTCATCTATGTCAACATCCTTTGGTGGATTTTATGCTTATTTGAAGTTGATTTATTAGGATACAAATATTCCATATTGTATTGATGGTTTTGTGATATGTTTGACTATGGATGTGTTATTTTTAAAACATTCATGGTTTATAGACAATGTATTGACATTTCTTATCCTATTTATAATAATAATGGTTATGTTATGTTTAAACTGTTTCATATGAGGAATACATTAGACTTAGTAAGTGATAGGTGGAGCACGCTACCACTTCTCAATGTGTTGGTAGGTCTCATGAGACAAACTAGTGTCCTGGTACAAGGCCTCAAAAAAATTTATTTGTAGTCTTGGCACAAGGCCTTGACTATATGGTTATGAATTCAGGAATTATGCATTCCATCATCATGAAATTGGCTATTTTATATTGAATGTTATTATTCGACTAGTAGAATAACCATGTGAATAAGTAAATGGAATTATTTGATTTATATTGGCCATATAATGTAGATTTTTATGTTTAAAAGGCTTATGTTTTATTCTTATACATTGCCTTAAATTTTTATTCTTATTTGTGAAAGTTTCCGCTATATTGTTATCCTTACTGAGCATATGAGCTCACCCCTTTCTATGGTTTATTTTTTCATGGATGTGAAGAGGTATATTGTGACTGACTTATAGGGATATATTAACAGATATGAATTTTTCAATGGAGAAAAAATGTTGTTGTTATATTTCATTTTATAATTTAATGTAGAGTTCATGTATATAATCTATTTTCCAATACTACTAAACTGATCGGTCCTTAGAGATGTCATTCCATGAAATCATGCCAATATATTAAAATAATTCCCAACTCTAGGTAACTAGGGTTGGGGTGTTACAGTTGGTATTAGAGGAAGTTTATTAGAAACCTTTGAAACTATATTTACATAAACTTTGAATAGAAAACATTACCCTAAGATAGACTTTGAGGATTAGTATAGAAGAACTTCCTAGAATTTTGGAAATGTTGAGATTTCCTATATTTTCCAAGAAATAAATCCTTTTCTGGATTAGAGTAGGTAGAGGTGGATCTGGCACAAAAGTACCTTAGATTTAAAACTCTAAAAAGGTGTTTTTGGCTTTACTCGGGGTATCATGGTACACGACAATGAGCCTTGCTGCACTCATGGATGCTACACTCCCAGGGGATATGCTTAGGATAATTCACATTTTCATTACAATCCATTATGAAGGATTTAGAAGTAAAAACTTCCTCAAAGAAAATATTTTATGATTATAGATTATATGAATAATCCTTTCATCTTACTTTAGGTATTTTACAAGTTTGGAATTATGCATTGCGATTCATAGAAAAACGTGTTGGAACCAGGGACTTCAAAGCATGATTTGGCGTATGGTTTGTGTTTGTTGTCAATCCTCAGTGGAAGTTTAGGATGTGTACCAACAAAGAGATCATACCGTTCAAGCAGAAAACAGTAGTGAAGGTGGCGCTGTTTCCCAGTGTTTTCCAAATTTTTGGGCCTAAAAATTGGCCAATAAAGTAAAGTGTTTTTGGAAAAGGTACTTGCGCGTCATGCTCTTGGAGGATAAAAGACTTGCACGCCATATGTTTTTGGGGATCAGAACATCAAAATTTGGCTAAGGAAAGAAGGTCGCACAAGTGTTGGTTGGGTCGCGCAAGTGAGTTGTGCGACAGAGGTTTCTGGAGACAAGACTTGTGCGCCGCTGAGGGACTTGCGCGCCTCCGCGCCGGGGGTCCAGTTTGCCTATAAATACTGGACCACCCCTCCTCATTTCCCACGGAGTTCAAGGCTGAGAGACTGTTCGAGCTCTCATCCCGCAGGTGGTTGAGTCGCGCAGATGGTAGTTTGGTCGCGCAAGTAGAGCTTGTGCGCCGGTTGTCTGCAGTGCGCCCAAGGCGGTTTGGGAGTGAAAGGAAGTGAACCGCGCAAGTCTGTTGTCGAGGAAGTAAGCATCGCATAGGTGCATTGGTGACACTTGCACGCCAGTTTGGACTTGCGCGCCGTATTGGGACTTGCGCGTCCGGCTTGGAGAAGCGCGCCAGGTTTTGCTAAAGCCCGCCGGCCTGTTTGGAGCTTCACGAAAGCCAGGAGATTACCTGATACATTCGAGGAAAAGTGATATTCCGCTTCTGGTGAGAATCATACTTCAATAGAGCATCTACATACAACTGAAGATGCATTCTCTTGAAAATGATGAAGAGACCTTCACGTCTACAAACTGAGTGGGACTTCACCAACGGCAGTGAGCCAGGGGGAGTCAACGGGAGTGACCTGAGGGGAGCAGTGGGCTATCCCTGAAACTTTGTAAAGGCAGTGAGCCTGGGACAAAGTAACTATACCCGAACTTTTGTAATCTACCGCTAGTGAAGCATAGTGGATTTTGGTACGACCGACAACCTGTCGGTGTATGCTCCTTGGACGTAGCCCTTAGTGGTGAACCAAGTAAAAAGGGTTGTGTCTTCTCTGTGCATGTGAATGTTTGCTTTCTGATCATAATCATCATACAGGTTCAACAAGTTCCTGCCAACGTGGAACAATATCCATCACATTAAAAGAAAAAGTGGTCACCCTGATTCACCCCTCCCCTCTCAGGGTGTCCCGGGGTCCTTCAAGTGGTATCAGAGCGTAAAGGTTGTTGGTGTTGAATCTGACCTTCTTCGTCATGGAAAACGCGGTCGGTGTCAGGGGAGTCCCTCACTTCGATGGAAGCAATTTCCAGATCTGGAAGAACAGAATGAGATCTCATCTAAGATATCTTGGAATGGAAGTTCTTTTTTCTACTGTGCCAGGAATACAAGTCACTAACCCAACAGGTATGGCTATGACTAAAACAGACAGGAAACTTCTTGATGCAGATGCTAAAGCACAGAATGCTCTCACTGCAGCCCTTTCTGATTAGATCTACCTGAAGGTGATGAATTGCACCTCAGAAAAAACTATGTGGGATAAACTTGAGAATATTTATGAAGGTGATAGCAAAGTGAAGGAGGCGAAACTACAAGTGCTACACAATCGGTTTGATGATCTGAAGATGCATCCAGACGAGAATGCAGACTCTTTCTTCAATCGAATAATTGAATTGGTTGGAGCAATTTGGGTTTTAGGCAAAGAAATAAAAGACATTGATATTGTAAAGAAAATATTAAGAAGACTTCCACCTCTGTATAATGCGAAGGTGTCAGCTCTTGAGGAAAGAGATCTTTCCAAACTTTCTCTAGATGACTTACTGAGCAGTTTGGTAGCATATGAAATGAGAGTCAAACCAGAAGATGCTACGACTCGGGTGAGCAAGGAAATGGAATTCAAGGCCATGGATAAATTGAAAATCTCAAAGGAAAGTAGCTGTGATGATGACGAAGAGAAAGAAATTCTTTCTCTCATTGCAAAGAAGTTCCAGAAGGGGAAAGGGAAATTCAAAGGGAAGTTACCTCTCGCATGTTTCCGTTGTGGAAAAGTTGGGCATATTTCCTCTCAGTGCTTGAAGAATATCAATGATGATGACAGTGAAGATGAAAACTTCAAGAAACCTCATAGAAGGTTCTTCAAAAAGGGAGACTTCAAATCTAGTAAGAAAATGCAAAGGAAGAGTCTTTTTTGTGAAGAGGAAGAAGATGGCAATGAATTTTGTGATGAAGAAGAACCAGAATTCAAAACTGGGAACCATGCTTCTATGATGGCCACTGTTGAAAAGACAGAAGATACTTATGGAGAAAAACAACTGAGAACTTGTGTAGATCCTGAGGTGCATCTTAAGGATGCAGTTAGTAAGCTTAAGATTAAATTTAAGAGCTTCAATAAGTGGAAATCAATTGTAGAAGAATCAATTAAATATGTTGATCAAATTGAAGCTGAAATTGACCGACTGGAAGAATTTGTGAAGGTACAGTCTAAAATAATTGAAAGCAATGATGATGCAGTTGATCTGAAGCTGAGAATTGAAGATCAGGCAAAGGTCATCAATGACCTCACATCCAGACTGGATGAAAAATCCAAGACTGCTGAGGGTCTTGAGGAGGAAGTAGTTACTCTAAGCAGTAAACTGGAGACAGAATCAGTTCCAAAAGAATCGAGGAAGAAAATACAGTTCAGAAGATTCTCAGATGCAAAATTACTTGCAAGAGACAAGTGTGGTTCAGATGGGGCTGGAAAAGTCTTGAGTGATCAAAGACCCGCTTGCATGGGAAAGAGTGGAATTGGCTGTGAGGCTGAGTCATAAACTGCTGGAAGTGAAAAGATCCAAAAGAAAGACAAGATGAAAGTTGAACATGATGAAATGTTACCTAGAGTGCTGAAAAAGGAACCCTCAATCCAAACTAAAAGGAGACCTGAAAATTATCCTCAAACATTCAAAAATGACAGACAGTCTTACTATTCTCCCAAGGAAGAAGGTATAAGGAGAAATTCATGTGAGAAGACATTTCCTCTCCTGAAGTGTCAGTTCTGTGGTTATCTGGGCCATACCATGTCTTATTGTGAAGAGGCAAGAATCTATCTGAATGGAGAAGATATAGATGCTCAACAAAGGAGACCAATCTCATATCCTAATTCTCATAGAAGAAATAATTTCTATGGATATTGTTTTCGTTGTTCTAACTTTGGTCATAAGGCCGTTAATTGCAGGTAGAGAAGAGACATTGACACCTCATACCGAAGTTCAAGACAAGACAAATCTCGTCAGCAAGATAGTGTTTCTCTTCTAAACAGGTTCTCACCTCTCACAGAAGACTTTGACTATGAAGAACCTGGGTATGCGGAAGAGATAGTTGAAAGGCCATCAGTCCTATATACTCAATCTAATGTCTCATGGAAGGAAAGGAAGAATATTGAGAAATCAAACCTTGCAGATGTAGCCCTCAAAGCTACAAAGAACAACAGTACCAAGATTCTAGATAGCGGTTGTTCATCTCATATGACGGGTAATGCCGTCCTGCTAACGAATATCATAAAGAATGTTGATGGTACAGTATGATTTGGTAATGATGGGGCTCTTAAAATCAAAGGGAGTGGAAGTACCCAATTAGCTAATTGAGAACTAAAGAAGACTGAAGTCCTTTACGTAGATGGCCTACGCCATAATCTCTTTAGTGTGAGTCAACTCTGTGACTCAGGACTTATAGTTACTTTTAATCAGAAAGGTTGCACCATCAAGGGAAAAACCGGCAATTCACTTATGAAAGGATGCAGAACAGAAGGCAACTTGTATCAGGTTGATAGTAAAGAAAATGTATGTTACATGACTGTTGAAGAAGAAAACAATTTGTGGCATCAGAGATTGGGACACATCAATCAACAAGACATGGAGAAAATATCAAAATTGAGAATTGTCATGGACATCCCCAACCTAAAGCGTGAGTGTGAAAAATCCTGTGATGCTTGTATTCCTGGGAAGCTGGTCTGCAGTTCATATCGGCCAAAGAAGAAAAAGGCATCTCACCTTCTTGATCTGATTCATACAGATGTTTGTGGTCCAATAAATGTTGCCGGAACTCATGGAGAAAGGTACTTTTTCCTTTTCATAGATGATTAAAGTTGAATGGCATGCGTGATGGTCATTCACCGGAAACGACAAGTCCTTTACTACATGAAAACATATCGGCGAATCGCCGAGAATGATACTGGACGGACAATCAAAGTGTTGCGATCTGACAATTGAGGAGAATACACGTCCATTGAATTTGAAAATTATCTGGAGAAGCATGGGATACAACATGAGGTAGCTGCTGTGAGAACTCCACAACAAAATGGAGTTGTTGAACGAAGGAATCGACAGGTGAACAACATGGCATGAACTATGCTGATTGAGAGTTGTATTCCATGAAATTACTGGAAAGAGACTGTTCAAGCTGCAGTGTACATTCAGAATCGAACAGGACTTTATATGGGTGAGACGAAGACACCATATGAATTGTGGCATGGACGGAAGCCTTCTCTAAAATACTTTCGTGTCTTTGGAAGTAAGTGCTTCATTAGGAACAAAGAAGGAAATCAGGGGAAATATGGCGACAACGCAGATGAAGGAATCTTCCTCGGTTACTCAATGAACAGCAAAGCCTACAAACGTTTCAACAAGCATTTGGGAAGGATTGTGGAAAGCAATGATGTTAAGATAATTGAAGAGAAAGCCACAAATGCTTCATGGATGTCATATACTGATGTGATAGAAAGTCATGAAGAATGTGAACATGAAGAAAATACAAATGCAGAAATAGAGGAAGCTATTCAAAACACTCATCAATCACATAATGATGTTGACTCAGAAGAAGAATCTGAAGAAGAAACTATGGCTGAAGAGATACTACTGAACCTCGCAGGAGAAATCGAAGAGCTGAGATTGATCCATCCAACATAATTGGGGATAGGAGTGCACCCACTCAAACTAGAAGGATGAGGAATACCACGCAATCTGCATTTCTATCAGTTGTAGAGCCATCCTCATTCGAAGAAGCTGTAAAAGATAAATCTTGGGTGAAAGCCATGAATGATGAATTAGATCAGATTGACAAGAATCAGACATGGGATATTGTCCAGAGACCCGAAGGTCACAATGTGATTGGTACCAAATGGATCTTCAAAAATAATTTTGATGAGCATGGAAGTGCTATCAGAAACAAGGCACGACTGGAATGTAAAGGATACTCCCAGATTGAAGGTATTGATGTTGAAGAAACCTTTTCTCCAGTTGCTAGATTGGAATCAATCAGGCTTTTCCTTTCCATGGCACTCCAAAGAGGATATAAAGTATATCAAATGGATGTTAAGATAGCATTCTTGAATGGTGTACTCGAAGAAGAAGTCTACATTGAACAACCGGTGGGCTTTGTCTTGGGTACCGATGAAACAAAGGTCTGCAAACTAAAGAAAGCTCTATATGGTTTGAAGCAGGCACCACGGGCGTGGTACTCACGGCTAGATTCATATCTCAAGAAGTTGGAATTCAAAAGAGGAGGAGTTGATCACAATCTCTATGTGAAGAATTCTCCAAAAGATCAATTCATGGTTCTTGTCTACATTAATGATATCATATTTGGTGGAAGCAGGCAGAAATAAGTGGATGAATTTTCCAACCACATGAAATCAGAATTTGAAATGTCTATGATTGGGGAGCTCACATATTTCTTGGGGCTGCAAGTGATTCAAAAGAAGGAATACACATTCATTTCTCAGGAAAAATATGCAAGAGAGCTGCTGAAGAAGTTCAATATGCAAGACTCCAAACCAATGTCAACTCTGATTGCAGTTGGAACTAAACATGGAAAGAATGAGGATGGGAACTCTGTTGATCCCACCATGTATAGGAGGATCATTGGAAGCCTACTGTACCTGACGGCGACAAGGCCAGATATTGTATTTGCAACATGCCTTGCGGCCCGCTTTCAGAGTAATCCAAAAGGGGAACATATGGCGGCAGTAAAAAGAATCATGAGATACATTCACGGTACACATAACTTCGGGTTATTTTTTGCTGCAGGCAGGGATAGTGAATTATCCGCATTTTCAGATGCTGACTGGGCTGGTGATGTGATAGACAGAAAGTCCACTAGTGGTGGAGCTTTCTATATTGGGAAGAAATGTGTTGGCTGGTTGAGCAAGAAACAAGAAAGTACTTCTCTTAGTACGGCTGAAGCTGAGTATATCTCTGCGACAAAAGCATGCACTCAACTTCTTTGGATGAAGCAGAAACTCGCAGATATTGGTGATAAGGTGTAGCAACCAATGGTGATTTATTGTGATAACAAAAGTGCAATTGATCTTACGAAGAATCCGGTTCATCATTCTCGTACAAAACATATTGAAATACGGTATCATTTTATCAAAGAAAATGTTGAACAAGGCGTGATTAAAATGGATCATGTCGGAACTAATGGGCAAGTGGCTGATATCCTAACCAATCCATTTTCTACGGCTGTGTTTGAGAAGCATCGGTTGAACCTCGGTGTTCAACCACCTCCTACTGCATAAGGTGGCTCTGGAAATCCCCTCTCCCCGTTTGTTTTAACTGTTTTTATCTGCTTATGGCTGTGATGCAGGTTTATGGGGGGAGATACCATCCAGGGGGAGTATGGATTGAGCTAAACATTGAACAACTTATCGGTCTTTGGTTTTATTGTCAATGGGGGAGAAAGGAATAACTTCAAGACAAGAAATTCAAGGCAAAAAAAATTCTTCTGTGATGAGGAGAATTTTAAGAAGGATAACATCGGGCGTCATGGAGAATTTCAAAACACTGGAACCCAATTAAATCTTTCTCTCTTGTTTTCAACACTGTGTATTGCTCACGTAGACATAGAGTGTTGGCTGAGTTGATTCTTGCCTTTTGGGTTTGCTCATGGTTGGAGATCTATTGAATTTATTCTGATTGCCAACAAACCCAAAGGGGGAGATTGTTGGAACCAGGGTCTTCAAAGCATGATTTGGCGTATGGTTTGTGTTTGTTGTCAATCCTCAGTGGATGTTTAGGATGTGTACCAACAAAGAGATCATACCGTTCAAGCAGAAAACAGTAGTGAAGGTGGCGCTGTTTCCCAGTGTTTTCCAAATTTTTGGGCCTAAAAATTGGCCAATAAAGTAAAGTGTTTTTGGCAAAGGTACTTGCACCCCATGCACTTGGAGGATA
Source organism: Viscum album (assembly GCA_963277665.1). Lineage (NCBI taxonomy): Eukaryota > Viridiplantae > Streptophyta > Magnoliopsida > Santalales > Viscaceae > Viscum > Viscum album. Next base: position 1,228,641,526 of record OY728133.1, on the reverse strand, counting down.
AAAGACTTGCGTGCCATATGTTTTTGAGGGTCAGAAAATCAAAATTTGGCTAAGGAAAGAAGGTCGCGCAAGTGTTGGTTGGGTCACGCAAGTGAGTTGTGCGACAGAGGTTTCTGGAGACAAGACTTGTGCGCCGCTGAGGGACTTGCGCGCCTCCGCGCAGGGGGTCCAGTTTGCCTATAAATACTGGACCACCCCTCCTCATTTCCCATGGAGTTCAAGGTTGAGAGATTGTTCGATATCTCGTCGCGCAGGTGGTTGAGTCGCGCAGATGGTAGTTTGGTCGCGCAAGTAGAGCTTGTGCGCCGGTTGTTTGCAGTGCACCCAAGGCGGTTTGGGAGTGAAAGGAAGTGAACCACGCAAGTCTGTTGTCGAGGAAGTAAGCGTCGTGCAGGTGCATTGATGACACTTGTGCGCCAGTTTGGACTTGCGCGCCGTATTGGGACTTGCGCGTCCGGCTTGGAGAAGCGCGCCAGGTTTTGCTAAAGCCCGCCGGCCTGTTTGGAGCTTCATGAAAGCCAGGAGATTACCTGATACATTCGAGGAAAAGTGATATTCTGCTTCTGGTGAGAATCAGACTTCAATAGATCATCTACATACAACTGAAGATGCATTCTCTTGAAAATGATGAAGAGACCTTCACGTCTACAAACTGAGTGGGACTTCACCAAAGGCAGTGAGCCAGGGGGAGTCAACGGGAGTGACCTGAGGGGAGCAGTGGGCTATCCCTGAAACTTTGTAAAGGCAGTGAGCCTGGGACAGAGTAAATGTACCCGAACTTTTGTAATCTACCGCTAGTGAAGCATAGTGGATTTTGGTACGACCGACAACCTGTCGGCGTATGCTCCATGGACGTAGCCCTTAGTGGTGAACCAAGTAAAAAAGGGTTGTGTCTTCTCTGTGCATGTCAATGTTTGCTTTCTGATCATAATCATTATACAGGTTCAACAAGTTCCTGCCAACATGGAACAAGATCCATCACATTAAAAGAAAAAGTGGTCACCCTGATTCACCCCTCCCCTCTCAGGGTGTCCCGGGGTCCTTCAAGTGGTATCAGAGCGTAAAGGTTGTTGGTGTTGAATCTGACCTTCTTCGTCATGGAAAACGCGGTCAATGTCAGGGGAGTCCCTCACTTCGATGGAAGCAATTTCCAGATCTGGAAGTACAGAATGAGATCTCATCTAAGATCTCTTGGAATGGAAGTTCTTTTTTCTACTGTGCAAGGAATACAAGTCACTAAGCCAACAGGTATGGCTATGACTAAAACAGACAAGAAACTTCTTGATGCAGATGCTAAAGCACAGAATGCTCTCACTGCAGCCCTTTCTGATTAGATCTACCTGAAGGTGATTAATTGCACCTTAGAAAAATCTATGTGGGATAAACTTGAGAATATTTATGAAGGTGATAGCAAAGTGAAGGAGGTGAAACTACAAGTGCTACACAATCGGTTTGATGATCTGAAGATGCATCCAGACGAGAATGCAGACTCTTTCTTCAATCGAATTACTGAAGTGGTTGGAGCAATTCGGGGTCTAGGCAAAGAAATCAAAGACATTGATATTGTAATGAAAATATTAAGAAGACTTCCACCTCTGTATAATGTGAACGTGTCAGTTCTTGAGGAAAGAGTTCTTTCCAAACTTTCTCTAGATGACTTACTGAGCTGTTTGGTAGCATATGAAATGAGAGTCAAACCAGAAGATGCTACGACTCGGGTGAGCAAGGAAATGGAATTCAAGGCCATGTATAAATTGAAAATCTCAAAGGATAGTAGCGGTGATGATGACGAAGAGAAAGAAATTATTTCTCTCATTGCAAAGAAGTTCCAGAAGGGGAAAGGGAAATTCAAAGGGAAGTTACCTCTCCCATGTTTCCGTTGTGGAAAAGTTGGGCATATTTCCTCTCAGTGCTTGAAGAATATCAGTGATGATGACAGTGTAGATGAAAACTTCAAGAAACCTCAGAGAAGGTTCTTCAAAAAAGGAGACTTCAAATCTGGTAAGAAAATGCAAATGAAGAGTCTTGTTTGTGAAGAGGAAGAAGATGGCAATGAATTCTGTGATGAAGAAGAACCAGAATTCAAAACTGGGAACCATGCTTCTATGATGGCCACTGTTGAAAAGACAGGAGATACTGATGGAGAAAAACAACTGAGAACTTGTGTAGATCCTGAGGTGTAACTTAAGGATGCAGTTAGTAAGCTTAAGATTAAATGTAAGAGCTTCAATAAGTGGAAATCAATTGTAGAAGAATCAACTGAATATGTTGATCAACTTGAAGCTGAAATTGACCAACTGGAAGAATTTGTGAAGGTACAGTCTAAAATAATTGAAATCAATGATGATGCAGTTGATCTGAAGCTGACAATTGAAGAGCAGGAAAAGGTCATCAATGACCTCACATCCAGACTGGATGAAAAATCCAAGACTGATGAGGGTCTTGAGGAGGAAGTAGTTACTCTAAGCAGTAAACTGGAGACAGAATCAGTTCCAAAAGAATCGAGGAAGAAAATACAGTTCGGAAGATTCTCAGATGAAAAATTACTTGCAAGAGCCAAGTGTGGTTCAGATGGGGCTGGAAAAGTCTTGAGTGATCAAAGACCCGCTTGCATGGGAAAGAGTGGAATTGGCTGTGAGGCTGAGTCATCAACTGCTGGAAGTGAAAAGATCCAAAAGAAAGACAAGATGAAAGTTGAACATGATGAAATGTTACCTAGAGTGCTAAAAAAGGAACCCTCAATCCAAACTAAAAGGAGACCTGAAAATTATCCTCAAACATTCAAAAATGACAGACAGTCTTACTCTTCTCCCAAGGAAGAAGGTATAAGGATAAATTCAAGTGAGAAGACATTTCCTCTCATGAAGTGTCAGTTCTGTGGCTATCTGGGCCATACCATGTCTTATTGTGAAGATGCAAGAAGCTATCTGAATGGAGAAGATATAGATGCTCAACAAAGGAGAACAATCTCATATCCTAATTCTCAAAGAAGAAATAATTTCTATGGATATTGTTTTCGTTGTTCTAACTTTTGTCATAAGGCCGTTAATTGCAGGCAGAGAAGAGACATTGACACCTCATACCGAAGTTCAATACAAGACAAGTCTCGTCAGCAAGACAGTGTTTCTCTTCTAAACAGGTTCTCACCTCTCACAGAAGACTTTGACTATGAAGAACCTGAGTATGCGGAAGAGATATTTGAAAGGCCATCAGTCCTATATACTCAATCTAATGTCTCATGGAAGGAAAGGAAGAAGATTGAGAAATCGAACCTTGCAGATGTAGCCCTCAAAGCTACAAAGAACAACAGTACCTAGATTCTAGATAGCGGTTGTTCATCTCATATGACGGGTAATGCCGGCCTACTATTGAATATCATAAAGAATGTTGATGGTACAGTAAGATTTGGTAAAGATGGGGCTCTTAAAATCAAAGGGAGTGGAAGTACCCAATTAGCTAATGGAGAACTAAAGAAGACTGAAGTCCTTTACATAGATGGCCTACGCCATAATCTCCTTAGTGTGAGTCAACTCTGTGACTCAGGACTTATAGTTACTTTTAATCAGAAAGGCTGCACCATCAAGGGAAAAAACCGGCAATTCACTTATGAAAGGATGCAGAACAGAAGGCAACTTGTATCAGGTTGATAGTGAAGAAAATGTATGTTACATGACTGTTGAACAAGAAAACAATTTGTGGCATCGGAGATTGGGACACATCAATCAACAAGACATGGAGAAAATATCAAAATTGAGAATTGTCATGGACATCCCCAACCTAAAGCGTGAGTGTGAAAAATCCTGTGATGCTTGTATTCATGGGAAGCTGGTCTGCAGTTCATATCAGCCAAAGAAGAAAAAGGCATCTCACCTTCTTGATCGGATTCATACAGATGTTTGTGGTCCAATAAATGTTGTCGGAACTCATGGAGAAAGGTACTTTTTCCTTTTCATAGATGATTAATGTCGAATGGCATGCGTGATGGTCATTCACCGGAAACGACAAGTCCTTTACTGCATGAAAACATATCGGCGAATCGCCGAGAATGATACTGGACGAACAATCAAGGTGTTGCGATCTGACAATGGAGGAGAATACACATCCATTGAATTTGAAAATTATCTGGAGAAGCATGGGATACAACATGAGGTAGCTGCTGTGAGAACTCCACAACAAAATGGAGTTGTTGAACGAAGGAATCGACAGGTGAACAACATGGCATGAACTATGCTGGTTGAGAGTTGTATTCCACGACATTACTGGAAAGAGGCTGTTCAAGCTGCAGTGTACATTCAGAATCGAACAGGACTTTATATGGGTGAGACGAAGACACCATATGAATTGTGGCATGGACGGAAGCCTTCTCTAAAATACTTTCGTGTCTTTGGAAGTGAGGGCTTCATTAGGAACAAAGAAGGAAATCAGGGGAAATATGGCGACAACGCAGATGAAGGAATCTTCCTCGGTTACTCAATGAACAGCAAAGCCTACAAATGTTTCAAAAAGCATTTGGGAAGGATTTTGGAAAGCAATGATGTTAAGATAATTGAAGAGAAAACCACAAATGCTTCACGGACGTCATATGCTGATGTGATAGAAAGTCATGAAGAATGTGAACGTGAAGAAAATACAAATGCAGAAATAGAGGAAGCTGTTCAAAACACTCATCAATCACATAATGATGTTGACTCAGAAGATGAATCTGAAGAAGAAACTATGGCTGAAGAGATACTACTGAACCTCGCAGGAGAAATCGAAGAGCTGAGATTGATCCATCCAACATAATTTGGGATAGGAGTGCACCCACTCAAACCAGAAGGATGAGGAATACCACGCAATCTGCATTTCTATCAGTTATAGATCCATCCTCATTCGAAGAAGCTGCAAAAGATAAATCTTGGGTGAAAGCCATGAATGATGAATTAGATCAGATTGACGAGAATCAGAAATGGGATCTTGTCCAGAGACCCGAAGGTCACAATGTAATTGGTACCAAATGGATCTTCAAAAATAATTTTGATGAGCATGGAAGTGCTATCAGGAACAAGGCACGACTGGTATGTAAAGGATACTCCCAGATTGAAGGTATTGATGTTGAGGAAACCTTTGCTCCAGTTTCTAGACTGGAATCAATCAGGCTTTTCCTTTCCATGGCACTCCAAAGAGGATATAAAGTATATCAAATGGATGTTAAGACAGCATTCTTGAATGGTGTACTCGAAGAAGAAGTCTACATTGAACAACCGGCGGGCTTTGTCTTGGGTACCGATGAAACAAAGGTCTGAAAACTAAAGAAAGCTCTATATGGTTTGAAGCAGGCACCACGGGCGTGGTACTCACGGCTAGATTCATATCCCAAGATGTTGGAATTCAAAAGAGGAGGAGTTGATCACAATCTCTATGTGAATAATTCTCCAAAAGATCAATTCATGGTTCTTGTCTACATTAATGATATCATATTTGGTGGAAGCAGGCAGAAATAAGTGGATGAATTTGCCAACCACATGAAATCAGAATTTGAAATGTCTATGATTGGGGAGCTCACATATTTCTTGGGGCTGCAAGTGATTCAAAAGAAGGAATACACATTCATTTCTCAGGAAAAATATGCAAGAGAGCTGCTGAAGAAGTTCAATATGCAAGACTCCAAACTAATGTCAACTCTGATTGTAGTTGGAACTAAACTTGGAAAGCATGAGGATGGGAACTCTGTTGATCCCACCATGTATAGGAGGATCATTGGAAGACTATTGTACCTGACGGAGACAAGGCCAGATATTGTCTTTGCAACAAGCCTTGCGGCCCGCTTTCAGAGTAATCCAAAAGGGGAACATATGGCGGCAGTAAAAAGAATCATGAGATACATTCACGGTACACATAACTTCGGGTTATTTTTTGCTGCAGGCAGGGATAGTGAATTATCCACACTTTCAGATGCTGACTGGGCTGGTGATGTGATAGAGAGAAAGTCCACTAGTGGTGGAGCTTTCTATATTGGGAAGAAATGTGTTGGCTGGTTGAGCAAGAAACAAGAAAGTACTTCTCTTAGTACGGCTGAAGCTGAGTATATCTCTGCGACAAAAGCATGCACTCAACTTCTTTGGATGAAGCAGCAACTCACAGATATTGGTGATAAGGTGTAGCAACCAATGGTGATTTATTGTGATAACAAAAGTGCAATTGATCTTACGAAGAATCCGGTTCAACATTCTCGTACAAAACATATTGAAATACGGTATCATTTTATCAAAGAAAATGTTGAACAAGGCGTGATTAAAATGGATCATGTTGGAACTAATGAGCAAGTGGCTGATATCCTAACCAATCCATTTTCCGCGTCTGTGTTTGAGAAGCATCGGTTGAACCTCGGTGTTCAACCACCTCTTACTACATAAGGAGGCTCCGAAAAACCCCTCTCCCCGTTTGTTTTAACTGTTTTTATCTGCTTATGGCTGTGATGCAGGTTTATGGGGGAGATACCATCCAGGGGGAGTATGGATTGAGCTAAACATTTAAAAACTTATCGGTCTTTGGTTTTATTGTCAATGGGGGAGAAAGGAATAACCTAAAGGCAAGAAATTCAAGGGAAAAAAATTCTTCTGTGATGAGGAGAATTTTAAGAAGGATAACATCGGGCGTCATGGAGAATTTCAAAACACTGGAACCCAATTCAAGATTCCTCTCTTGTTTTCTACACCGAGCATTGCTCACGTAGACATAGAGTGTTGGCTGAGTTGATTCTTGCATTTTGGGTTTGCTCATGGTTGGAGATCTATTGAATTTATTCTGATTGCCAACAAACCCAAAGGGGGAGTTTTTTGGAACCAGGGTCTTCAAAGCATGATTTGGCGTATGGTTTGTGTTTGTTGTCAATCCTCAGTGGATGTTTAGGATGTGTACCAACAAAGAGATCATACCATTCAAGCAGAAAACAGTAGTGAAGGTGGCGCTGTTTCCCAATGTTTTCCAAATTTTTGGGCCTAAAAATTGGCCAATAAAGTAAAGTGTTTTTGGCAAAGGTACTTGTGCGCCATGCTCTTGGAGGATAAAAGACTTGCACGCCATATGTTTTTGGGGATCAGAACATCAAAATTTGGCTAAGGAAAGAAGGTCGCGCAAGTGTTGGTTGGGTCGCGCAAGTGAGTTGTGCGACAGAGGTTTCTGGAGACAAGACTTGCGCGCCGCTGAGGGACTTGCGCGCCTCCGCGCAGGGGGTCCAGTTTGCCTATAAATACTGGACCACCCCTCCTCATTTCCCACGGAGTTCAAGGCTGAGAGATTGTTCGAGCTCTCGTCGCACATGTGGTTGAGTCGCGCAGATGGTAGTTTGGTCGCGCAAGTAGAGCATGTGTGCCGGTTGTCTGCAGTGCACCTAAGGCGGTTAGGGAGTGAATGGAAGTGAACCACGCAAGTCTGTTGTCAAGGAAGTAAGCATCGCGTAGGTGCATTGGTGACACTTGCGCGCTGTATTGGGACTTGCGCGTCCGGCTTAGAGAAGGGCGCCAGGTTTTTCTAAAGCCCGCCGGCCTGTTTGGAGCTTCACGAAAGCCAGGATATTACCTGATACATTCGAGGAAAAGTGATATTCTGCTTCTGGTGAAAATCGGACTTCAATAGAGCATCTACATACAACTGAAGACGCATTCTCTTGAAAATGATGAAGAGACCTTCACGTCTACAAAATGAGTGGGACTTCACCAACGGCAGTGAGCCAGGGGGAGTCAACGGGAGTGACCTTAGGGGAGCAGTGGGCTATCCCTGAAACTTTGTAAAGGCAGTGAGCCTGGGACAGAGTAACTGTACCTGAACTTTTGTAATCTACCGCTAGTGAAGCATAGTGGATTTTGGTACGACCGACAACCTGTCGGCGTATGCTCCTTGGACGTAGCCCTTAGTGGTGAACCGAGTAAAAAGGGTTGTGTCTTCTCTGTGCATGTGAATGTTTGCTTTCTAATCATAATCATCATACAGGTTCAACAAGTTCCTGCCAACGTGGAACAAGATCCATCACATTAAAAGAAAAAGTGGTCACCCTGATTCACCCCTCCCCTCTCAGGGTGTCCCGGGGTCCTTCAAGTGGTATCAGAGCGTAAAGGTTGTTGGTGTTGAATCTGACCTTCTTCGTCATGGAAAACGCGGTCAATGTCAGGGGAGTCCCTCACTTCGATGGAAGAAATTTCTAGATCTGGAAGAACAGAATGAGATCTCATCTAAGATCTCTTGGAATGGAAGTTCTTTTTTCTACTGTGCAGGGAATACAAGTCACTAATCCAACAGGTATGGCTATGACTAAAACAGACAGGAAACTTCTTGATGCAGATGCTAAAGCACAGAATGCTCTCACTGCAGCCCTTTCTGATTAGATCTACCTGAAGGTGATGAATTGCACCTCAGAAAAATCTATGTGGGATAAACTTGAGAATATTTATGAAGGTGATAGCAAAGTGAAGGAGTCGAAACTAAAAGTGCTACACAATCGGTTTGATGATCTGAAGATGCATCCAGAGAGAATGCAGACTCTTTCTTCAATCGAATTACTGAAGTGGTTAGAGCAGTTCGGGGTCTAGGCAAAGAAATCAAAGACATTGATATTGTAAAGAAAATATTAAGAAGACTTCCACCTCTGTATAATGTGAAGGTGTCAGCTCTTGAGGAAAGAGATCTTTCCAAACTTTCTCTAGATGACTTACTGAGCAGTTTGGTAGTATATGAAATGAGAGTCAAACCAGAAGATGCTACGACTCGGGTGAGCAAGGAAATGGAATTCAAGGCCATGGATAAATTGAAAATCTCAAAGGATAGTAGCGGTGATGATGACGAAGAGAAAGAAATTCATTCTCTCATTGCAAAGAAGTTCCAGAAGGGGAAAGGGAAATTCAAAGGGAAGTTACCTCTCGCATGTTTCCGTTGTGGAAAAGTTGGGCATATTTCCTCTCAGTGCTTGAAGAATATCAATGATGATGACAGTGAAGATGAAAACTTCAAGAAACCTCAGAGAAGGTTCTTCAAAAAGGGAGACTTCAAATCTGGTAAGAAAATGCAAAGGAAGAGTCTTGTTTGTGAAGAGGAAGAAGATGGCAATGAATTCTGTGATGAAGAAGAACCAGAATTCAAAACTGGGAACCATGCTTCTATGATGGCCACTGTTGAAAAGACAGAAGATACTGATGGAGAAAAACAACTGAGAACTTGTTTAGATCCTGAGGTGCAACTTAAGGATGCAGTTAGTAAGCTTAAGATTAAATGTAAGAGCTTCAATAAATAGAAATCAATTGTAGAAGAATCAACTGAATATGTTGATCAACTTGAAGCTGAAATTGACCGACTGGAAGAATTTGTGAAGGTACAGTCTAAAATAATTGAAAGCAATGATGATGCAGTTGATCTGAAGCTGAGAATTGAAGAGCAGGCAAAGGTCATCAATGACCTCACATCCAGACTGGATGAAAAATCCAAGACTGCTGAGGTTCTTGAGGAGGAAGTAGTTACTCTAAGCAGTAAACTGGAGACAGAATATGTTCCAAAAGAATCGAGGAAGAAAATACAGTTCGGAAGATTCTCAGATGCAAAATTACATGCAAGAGCCATGTGTGGTTCAGATGGGGCTGGAAAAGTCTTGACTGATCAAAGACCCGCTTGCATGGGAAAGAGTAGAATTGGCTGTGAGGCTGAGTCATCAACTGCTGGAAGTGAAAAGATCAAAAAGAAAGAAATGATGAAAGTTGAACATGATGAAATGTTACCTAGAGTGCTGAAAAAGGAACCCTAAATCCAAACTAAAAGGAGACCTGAAAATTATCCTCAAACATTCAAAAATGACAGACAGTCTTACTATTCTCCCAAGGAAGAAGGTATAAGGAGAAATTCAAGTGAGAAGACATTTCCTCTCATGAAGTGTCAGTTCTGTGGCTATCTGGGCCATACCATGTCTTATTGTGAAGAGGCAAGAAGCTATCTGAATGGAGAAGATATAGATGCTCAACAAAGGAGAACAATCTCATATCCTAATTCTCATAGAAGAAATAATTTCTATGGATATTGATTTCGTTGTTCTAACTTTGGTCATAAGGCCGTTAATTGCAGGCAGAGAAGAGACATTGACACCTCATACCGAAGTTCAAGACAAGACAAGTCTCATCAGTAAGATAGTGTTTCTCTTCTAAACAGGTTCTCAACTCTCACATAAGTCTTTGACTATGAAGAACCTGGGTATGCAGAAGAGATAGTTGAAAGGCCATCAGTCCTATATACTCAATCTAATGTCTCATGGAAGGAAAGGAAGAAGATTGAGAAATCGAACCTTGCAGATGTAGCCCTCAAAGCTACAAAGAACAACAGTACCTAGATTCTAGATAGCGGTTGTTCATCTCATATGACGGGTAATGTCGGCCTACTAACGAATATCATAAAGAATGTTGATGGTACAGTAAGATTTGGTAATGATGGGGCTCTTAAAATCAAAGGGAGTGGAAGTACCCAATTAGCTAATGGAGAACTAAAGAAGACTGAAGTCCTTTACGTAGATGGCCTACGCCATAATCTCCTTAGTGTGAGTCAACTCTGTGACTCAGGACTTATAGTTACTTTTAATTAGAAAGGCTGCACCATCAAGGGAAAAACCAGCAATTCACTTATGAAAGGATGCATAACAGAAGGCAACTTGTATCAGGTTGATAGTGAAGAAAATGTATGTTACCTGACTCTTGAAGAAGAAAACAATTTGTGGCATCGGAGATTGGGACACACCAATCAACAAGACATGGAGAAAATATCAAAATTGAGAATTTTCATGGACATCCCCAACCTAAAGCGTGAGTGTGAAAAATCCTGTGATTCTTGTATTCATGGGAAGCTGGTCTGTAGTTCATATCGGCCAAAGAAGAAAAAGGCATCTCACCTTCTTGATCTGATTCATACAGATGTTTGTGGTCCAATAAATGTTGCCGGAACTCATGGAGAAAGATACTTTTTTCCTTTTCATAGATGATTAATGTTGAATGGCATGCGTGATGGTCATTCACAGGAAACGGAAAGTCCTTTACTGCATGAAAACATATCGGCGAATCGCCGAGAATGATACTGGACGAACAATCAAAGTGTTGCGATCTGACAATGGAGGAGAATACACGCCCATTGAATTTGAAAATTATCTGGAGAAGCATGGGATACAACATAAGGTAGCTGCTGTGAGAACTCCACAACAAAATGGAGTTGTTGAACGAAGGAATCGACAGGTGAACAATATGGCACGAACTATGCTGATTGAGAGTTGTATTCCACGACATTACTGGAAAGAGGTTGTTCAAGCTGCAGTGTACATTCAGAATCGAACAGGACTTTATATGGGTGAGACGAAGACACCATATGAATTGTGGAATGGACGGAAGCCTTCTCTAAAATACTTTCGTGTCTTTGGAAGTAAGTGCTTCATTAGGAAAAAAGAAGTAAATCAGGGGAAATATGGCGACAACGCAGATGAAGGAATCTTCCTCAGTTACTCAATGAACAGCAAAGCCTACAAATGTTTCAACAAGCATTTGGGAAGGATTGTGGAAAGCAATGATGTTAAGATAATTGAAGAGAAAACCACAAATGCTTCACGGACGTCATATGCTGATGTGATAGAAAGTCATGAACAATGTGAACGTGAAGAAAATACAAATGCAGAAATAGAGGAAGCTGTTCAAAACACTCATCAATCACATAATGATGTTGACTCAGAAGAAGAATCTGAAGAAGAAACTATGGCTGAAGAGATACTACTGAACCTCGCAGGAGAAATCGAAGAGCTGAGATTGATCCATCCAACATAATTGGGGTTAGGAGTGCACCCACTCAAACCAGAAGGATGAGGAATACCACGCAATCTGTATTTCTATCAGTTGTAGAGCCATCCTCATTCGAAGAAGCTGCAAAAGATAAATCTTGGGTGAAAGCCATGAATGATGAATTAGATCAGATTGACATGAATCAGACATGGGATCTTGTCCAGAGACCCGAAGGTCACAATGTGATTGGTACCAAATGGATCTCCAAAAATAATTTTGATGAGCATGGAAGTGCTATCAGAAACAAGGCACGACTGGTATGTAAAGGATACTCATAGATTTAAGGTATTGATGTTGAAGAAACCTTTGCTCCAGTTGCTAGACTGGAATCAATCAGGCTTTTCCTTTCCATGGCACTCCAAAGAGGATATAAAGTATATCAAATGGATGTTAAGACAGTATTCTTGAATGGTTTACTCGAAGAAGAAGTCTACATTGAACAACCGGTGGGCTTTGTCTTGGGTACCGATGAAACAAAGGTCTGCAAACTAAAGAAAGCTCTATATGGTTTGAAGTAGGCACCACGGGCGTGGTACTCACGGCTAGATTCATATCTCAAGAAGTTGGAATTCAAAAGAGGAGGAGTTGATCACAATCTCTATGTGAAGAATTCTCCAAAAGATCAATTCATGGTTCTTGTCTACATTAATGATATCATATTTGGTGGAAGCAGACAGAAATAAGTGGATGAATTTGCCAACCACATGAAATCAGAATTTGAAATGTCTATGATTGGGGAGCTCACATATTTCTTGGGGCTGCAAGTGATTCAAAAGAAGGAATACACATTCATTTCTCAGGAAAAATATGCAAGAGAGCTGCTGAAGAAGTTCAATATGAAAGACTCCAAACCAATGTCAACTCTGATTTCAGTTGGAACTAAACATGGAAAGCATGAGGATGGGAACTCTGTTGATCCCACCATGTATAGGAGGATCATTGGAAGCCTACTGTACCTGATGGCGACAAGGCCAGATATTGTCTTTGCAACATGCCTTGCGGCCCGCTTTCAGAGTAATCCAAAAGGGGAACATATGGCGGCAGTAAAAAGAATCATGAGATACATTCACGGTACACATAACTTCGGGTTATTTTTTGCTGCAGGCAGGGATAGTGAATTATCCGCATTTTCAGATGCTGACTGGGCTGGTGATGTGATAGACAGAAATTCCACTAGTGGTGGAGCTTTCTATATTGGGAAGAAATGTGTTGGCTGGTTGAGCAAGAAACAAGAAAGTACTTCTCTTAGTACGGCTGAAGCTGAGTATATCTCTGCGACAAAAGCATGAACTGAACTTCTTTGGATGAAGCAGCAACTCACAGATATTGGTGATAAGGTGTAGCAACCAATGGTGATTTATTGTGATAACAAAAGTGCAATTGATCTTACGAAGAATCCGGTTCAGCATTCTCGTACAAAACATATTGAAATACAGTATCATTTTATCAAAGAAAATGTTGAACAAGGCGTGATTAAAATGGATCATGCTGGAACTAATGAGAAAGTGGCTGATATCCTAACCAATCCATTTTCCGCGGCTGTGTTTGAGAAGCATCGGTTGAACCTCGGTGTTCAACCACCTCCTACTGCATAAGGAGGCTCCGGAAATCCCCTCTCCCCATTTGTTTTAACTGTTTTTATCTGCTTATGGTTGTGATGCAGGTTTATGGGGGAGATACCATCCAGGGGGAGTATGGATTGAGATAAACATTGAACAACTTATCGGTCTTTGGTTTTATTGTCAATGGGGGAGAAAGGAATAACTTCAAGGCAAGAAATTCAAGGCAAAAAAAGTTCTTCTGTGATGAGGAGAATTTTAAGAAGGATAACATCGGGCATCATGGAGAATTTCAAAACACTGGAACCCAATTCAAGCTTCATCTCTTGTTTTCTACACCGAGCATTGATCACGTAGACATAGAGTGTTGGCTGAGTTGATTCTTGTGTTTTGGGTTTGCTCATGGTTGGAGATCTATTGAATTTATTCTGATTGCCAACAAACCCAAAGGGGGAGATTGTTGGAAACAGGGTCTTCAAAGCATGATTTGGCATATGGTTTGTGTTTGTTGTCAATCCTCAGTGGAATTTTAGGATGTGTACCAACAAAGAGATCATACCGTTCAAGCAGAAAACAGTAGTGAAGGTGGCGTTATTTCCCAGTGTTTTCCAAATTTTTGGGCCTAAAAATTGGCCAATAAAGTAAAGTGTTTTTGGAAAAGGTACGTGCGCGCCATGCTCTTGGAGGATAAAATACTTGCACGCCATATGTTTTTGAGGATCAGAACATCAAAATTTGGCTATGGAAATATGGTCGCGCAAGTGTTGGTTGGGTCGCGCAAGTGAGTTGCGCGACAGAGGTTTCTGGAGACAAGACTTGCACGCCGCTGAGGGACTTGCGCGCCTCCGCGCAGGGGGTCTAGTTTGCCTATAAATACTGGACCACCCCTCCTCATTTCCCATGTAGTTCATGGCTGAGAGATTGTTTGAGCTCTCGTCACGCAGGTGGTTGAGTCGCGCAGGTGGTAGTTTGGTCGCACAAGTAGAGCTTGCGCGCCGGTTGTCTGCAGTGCGCCCAAGGCGGTTTGGGAGTGAAAGGAAGTGAACCGCGCAAGTCTGTTGTCTAGGAAGTAAGCGTCGCACAGGTGCATTGGTGACACTTGCGCGCCAGTTTGGACTTGCACACCGTATTGGGACTTGCGCGTCCAGCTTGGAGAAGCGCTCCAGGTTTTGCTAAAGCCCGCCAACCTGTTTGGAGCTTCACGAAAGCCAGGAGACTACCTGATACATTCGAGGAAAAGTGATATTCTTCTTCTGGTGAGAATCGGACTTCAATAGAGCATCTACATACAACTGAAGATGCATTCTCTTGAAAACGATGAAGAGACCTTCACGTCTACAAACTGGGTGGGACTTCACCAACGGCAGTGAGCCAGGGGGAGTCAACGGGAGTGACCTGAGGGGAGTAGTGGGCTATCCCTGAAACTTTGTAAAGGCAGTGAGCCTGGGACAGAGTAACTGTACCCGAACTTTTGTAATCTACCGCTAGTGAAGCATAGTGGATTTTGGTAAGACCAACAACCTGTCGGCTTATACACCTTGGACGTAGCCCTTAGTGGTGAACCATATAAAAAGGGCTGTGTCTTATCTGTGCATGTGAATGTTTTCTTTCTGATCATAATAATAATACAGGTTCAACAAGTTCCTGCCAACGTGGGAACAAGATCCATCACATTAAAAGAAAAAGTGGTCACCCTGATTCACCCCTCCCCTCTCAGGGTGTCCCGGGGTCCTTCAAAACCTAGTGTATACCATTGTTTAGAAATGGTTCCCAGTAAAAGGAATGAGAACTCCTATTTTATGCATGATCTAAATATTAAGAAGGATCATATCTTTCATGGTATTAAGCCAACAATTATAAAGGAAATAGTCTCCCATGTATTCTGATCATATAAATAAATAGTATCATTTGTCTATAAGATAAGTAAAGAATTCTCTGAGTCATATGGATTTGAAGGGAAGCAAGAGAAGAAAAGGATGTAATATATAAATATGTATAAAGGTAATAGGGGAAAGAAGGATTTTCCTATATGTGATAATTAGGAAAAGAATCACATTGGTAAATGCTTGAAGGGATTGAGAGTTTGTTATAATTGTGGAGAAAAAGGACACCAAGTACGTGACTGCAAGGGTATGAAAAAGGTGTCAAAGGTACAATTCTTCATCTACTAGGAGTTGGGACACTACGTGAATCATTGTCCATATCATTAGAGTAAGCCCCAACTGATTCTATTGGATAATAACCAAGTTATGATACTACCACAGATGAAGAAGAATGACATGTTCTCTTATGTTGTTATTAGACAATTATATCATTTCAGTGTTATATCAACGATGTTCTGGTTATATGAATTATGGAAATAAATAAGTATTGTACTGCGGAACTATTTCATTGAGGATTTAATATTATATGGTTATTTGAAATTTTACTGAATAATAAGTTGAACTTTTTGGAAAATAAATGGTTGAAGGAAAGAGAAACATTGTCATGGTTGTGATACTGAGGTAGTGATTTTGAATAAGATTTGATTAATTTGGATAAATTATATTCTATATTCTTGACTATTTTAAAATAATTAATTGTTTTTTTATTCTATTTTTGTTGGAGTATACTAATATTTTGGATATAAGTATTATATACAGTATTCTATAAAGAATAAGGAAGCATGAATGTAATAAATATGGTTTTATGGTAATTCAGGGTGTTACAGTGTTTTAAAAGAATAAATGATGAAGTTATTGACATGTTATTACGTGGAAAAATGATCTTCATTGTGTTTAAATTCCTTATAAATTTTGGACTATGAGTTTGGAAAAAAGTGTTTTGGATAAGTATAAAGGTTGTAATGGATTATGTTTGACATTGTATACTATTCTTAATGTTTAATCATTTCTAATGATTATTTTTGGATTATTAACAAAATGATAACCTGGAGGTTGGGTGACAACCTGTCGCATCAATCAAGGCTACGAGACATGAACTCGAAACCGAAGGGCGACAAGGGCACATCACCTACCACTGGCCTACGTGATGTTCTGATTTTCGTAATGTATTTTTATATAAATAGTCTGATAAATTGATTATAAATTCATTATTTTTGGAACCCAACATGATTACGATAAGTAAGATATTTTTGAATTCAATTATCCTTTGGAGTGAAAGATGAGTTTGTGGTAGGAAATATTTGAATGATGAAACTCTAATAATTAATCATATATATATATATATATATATATATTCCTCTTATTCTATGAATGAATTCATTCTGAAACTTTAGGTAAGATATCTTAAAACTAAAAATGTGTTATCTTAAATCCTTATGTTTTGTTGAATCGAAGATATTTTAAATCATCATAGATTGATGGTGTTGAGGCCCTCAATTTTACACTTTTTTGTGATTGATTATCTCAATCAATACCCATAAATATTTACTTTTTCCCTCCAATTATGTGTCTCTAATTTCCACCAATGTTTTACTAATCGAGATCATAATTTGGTGGTGACTTTTTGACTTCTTTTTCCCTCTTATTAAGACTAAATTTTATTAAACCAATTTTTTATATGGGTTTTTCTCGAAAGTATCTTTCTATTTTTATCCTTTTATTTTAAAACAACAATTTCAAATTGTGAGGGCACAATTTATTGAAGGAGGGGATATTGTAAAAACCTGATATTTCATAGTATGTTATCTATTCAAAGTAATTCAATAACTTGCGTTACACGCAACAACGAGTTCGAGAGCACCCCAACTTAACAAACTATCTATTAAAAAAGTGGTTATGAGTATTATTAACTAAATTTTGAATTTTAACATTCATATTTTGTGTTTATTAGACTTAATATATGGAAAATTTTAATGTTTCAAATAAAAGAATTATTTTTCAAAAAATGAAATTATACCACTTATTTAATGGAGAATGCCTTTTAAAACAAATATTTGACACTTTTATATACTGAATTTAATGAAATTAACTTCTTCCTTAGAATCGGGACATACAAAATTCAGTTAGGATAAATTTTTTGAACTTTTTTTATAACTGTCATATTTTGATGAATAGTGAAAAATACTAAATTTTAATTGAAAACAACTATTGTAATAACAATAAATTATAATGTTAAATTAATCATTTGAATGGTTTGGAAGTATAATTAGATTATATTTTTATCATTAAATACAATTTAGGTCATTATAAGTAATTTCACTTTTAAATTTGACATAAACACAGGTCAATATTTTGATGGGTTTCTCTTTTTAAAAACCCGCATTTTTGTTTTCACAATAATAATTAATTTTAAATTAATTAATGCCACTTTTATGTTTTGAATTTCATTAAATAGAATTAATTTTTGAATTCTTAATATCAAAATTATCTTAGGGATATTTTTTGGTATTTTTCTGAAAACATCTAATTTTTGATGAATAGTGAAAACCACTACGTTATTGTTTAAAACCATCTTTTTATTTAAATATTTTTTTTTATTTAATATTTTTTTAAGTCAAAAAATATATATATAATACCTACATAAGTTTAATGTAATTCTTTAGAGTCATTTTATAATTAAATTAGATGTATGAATTTTCATTGAACTTTTTACCGTCTTTTACCCACCATCAAGGAACATTTGCAAATTTCCATAAAACATAATTTTACCACTTCTGTGAGTTAAATTTAAAAAATATAAGAGACATGGTTGAAATAAGTGGGTAAAATTTGGTTCAATAAGATGAAAATAATTTTTGGTGAATTGTATCGTTTGACTTTTATTTACCATTGTTAAATGTAAATAGGTTAATTAAATGTCAACTTGATATTATAATTACCCTAAAACATGTCCTAATTCTATGAGATAACATTAATTCGACCAAAAACAACTTTATGAATAAAATATGATCCTTTTGGTCTACTGGATTAGATTAGGACATTTACTATTATTTTATTTAAAGGATATTTAAAAGTGTTAAACTCCAAGTTTAATAACTAAACCATTTTTAATATATTGTTATACATAAGATAAATTCTACTATAAAAATTCATTATAAACCTACAAATATTTCTTATATCATGGTATTTTATTTTTAATTTTTATATATTACATAATTAAATTTATTTAATACACGATAATGATATAGTAATTACATTACTAATGAAAAAATAAAATAAATGGTATTATAAATATTAAAATAAATATAATATAATTTTTTTAGGACATCCACGAATTTTATAGGTGAATATGACATGTTAGGGTCGGTTCACTGCATTATATTTGAAGTAATAAAGTTTTCATGACTTTCACAAAAACCAAATACTAAATAGTGTTAAAATTGACATAAATTAGATTCAAAAATAATATTATATTATTAAATTATATAATATTCCTAAAAATATAAGGTTCAGCCAAAGGGATTAAATAATATTATATATGTCATTAATTAACCACTTGAGGTTTTCTTGGACATTTAGAGTATGCTTATTAACCATGCAGTGTAAGAATACAAGAAGACTTGGTAAAAGTTAAACTATTTAACTAATTGTCAAATGTAAAGGATAATGTTAATATTGTGACCTAAACTTCTCTAAAACCTGTTGGTTAATATGATTTCGGCCCATAAACACCATATAATTGAAATAAATCAATTTGGATCCATTAAAATCTGAAAATTATTTTATAATAAACTAATATTTCAAGCTTTTCCTAAGGTTCCACTCACCCCTCTTATAAAAGGGAACATCCCCTTCTCTCAAAATAACACCTCCAAAGACAATTGGATAAGCCATACCCTACCCAAATATCCTCCCAACATCCCTAAAATATACTGAGAGTCTTTAAATGGATCATAAAGCCATCTTATGGAGCCCTTTTGATCAACACAAAAGGAAACACCCGAAATGAGGTAATAATTTCAACAACCTCTTTCAAGTTGTTTTCTTCTTCCACCTCCTCTTTCTTTGTTGTTTCCATACCAAAATAATAACTCCAGTACCTTTTACATAATTAATTTTTTTTCTAAATATGGTACAAACATATTCGTTTTTCTATCCATCCTATAGATGAAAAAGTCACCATACGTGCGTACGTACGACGTACCGTCTCCAAGTCGTGGTGTAGTTTGTTATTCAATCACTTCATTATTTGGATGGGTATAATAATGATTATAACAGATATAAATAATAAATATAACATTTTAATTATTCTTCATAAATTATATACCATCCAATTATATACGATTTCACCATCAAAATAATGATATTGTCGCTCGTGTGTACGTACCGCTTACCGTTTCAACGACATGACGATATATCATTCCCCATCATAAACATTTAAGAATAATTTTTAATTTTATGATTAAAAATAATATTTAAAGACATGATATCATTCTCTATATGAATAAGATACATCCTATCCATAACAATCATTACTTGATTAACAAATAACGTAATGGAAAAGGAACCAGTTAACACCCGAAACGATTATACTACTAAAATATCACTAACAATGCAATATTAGAAGATCATATACTATATCATATTAATGTATATGGTTATTTTATAATTCAATAAAAATTATTTTACCATTATACAAGAGTTTAACCTACCCACAAACAAGGAAATGTACAAGGTAATGGGTAATTCAACAATCTCATTACTTATCTGAGTTTGTTAATACGTAAGTATCTGTTGGGACCTCTTTATCGTCAACATTTGTGTTTTCTTAAAAATGTAATTCAAAACATTTTTACTAATTACTGGATTTGGGTTAAATTAATTTGTACCTTTATTTGAACAAATATGTTTTGAAAGGAATCCATCAATCATTTTCCAAAAAAGGTACATTATGACCTTTTTGACAAAATTAAGTTAAGAATGTCTTTTATTAACATATATAGCGGGTGCGGCTATTTTCCACCATTATAACATCGTTTAAGCATATAAAACAATATTATAATAATATTTTCATAATAAATGTTTTCTTTTATAATTATATGACTTGTAAATGATTTCAAAATAGAAAGAGATATTTCTCTAAAAAAGTATTGATTTCATCTATGTCAACATCCTTTGATAGATTTTAAGCTTTTTTGAAGTTGGTTTATTATGATACAAATATTCCATATTGAATTGAAGGCTTTGTGATAAGTTTGACTACAAATGTGTTATTTTTAAACCATTCATGGTATATGGATAATGTATTGACATATTGTATGCTAGTTTTAATACGAATGTTTATGTTAAGTTTAAACCTTCTCATATGAGGAATGTATTGGACTTAGTAAGTTATGTTTGCTTCCCGCTATATCTTCTTGATGCATCGGTAGGTCTAATGGGACAAACTAGTGTCTTGTAATAAGGCCTTGAAAAAAATCTTATTTGTAGTCTTGACACAAGGCCTTCACTATATGGTTAGGAAGTCTGGAATTATGCATTCCATCATTATGAAATTTGCTATTTGATATTGAATTTGATTATTCGACTACTATAATATTTTTGTGAAAAAGTAAATGGAATTATATGATTTATATTGGCCATATTATGCATAATTGTATGTTTAAAAGTCTTATTTTTTAGTCTTATACATTGCCATAAATGTTAATGTTTATTTATGAATGTTTCCGCAATAGTGTTGTCCTTACTGAACATCTGAGAACAACCCTTTCAATGTTATATTTTTCCCAGGATAAGAAGAATTATATTATTACTAACATGTATGGATAGTTTAAGGGATATGAATGTGTTCAATGAAGACAATGTTGTTGTTATTTTTCATTTTATAATGTAATGTAACGTTCATGTATGTAATCTATTTTCCAAGACTGCTAAACTGATCGGTCCTTTGAGACTTGATTCCATGTAATCATGCCAATGTTTTAAAATAATGCCTCAACTCTTGGTAAGTTGGGTTGGGGCGTTACATTATTAATTTATTAAAATTAAAAAATAAAAAATTCATTTGAGGGCATAAGATATGTTTTTCAAAAAAATACTATTTTTATGGGAAAAGGTTTTTTGTATTAATAAATCAAATTGGTAACTATTTATGAAGAATTTTAATAAAATGTGTCTGTCATATAGTCATTAATTTTTTTTAACAATTATATAATTTTTAGTCATGATATTGGAATAAATTCATTTTTACGGTTAAAAACATATTTTTTAAAATAAGATTCATTTTAAGAGTTTTTCACACATATATTAAAATTAATTTATTCCACTTATATGTATTTAATTTCAAAAAATATACTCCAAATTTTTAATCATGAGTTTGAAATATCTTAAATAGGTCCATTTTAATATTTTGAATTTTGAATAGTAACTACGGTAAAATTTATCACCTCTGTAAATGGAAAATTATGTTAATATATATTAAAACATAGTGATAAGACAGTAATTTTTAATCATAATTCTTATCAGATGAATGGAATTATAACCTTATCCCATTATTCTATAAATTTATTTATTAATGGATAATATTTTATGAGGATAACATATATAATATTTTATTAAATGAAACATAAAAATTATCACTCTATATTAAATATCTTTTATGTGTCCATATTGGGAAAAAAGTTATGAATCCATATAAATGACTATTTTTATAATAATTATATTCTTTTATATATAAATATTTATTTATATTCTTTAATAATTATATACATATGTTAAATAAATAGTCAACATAAACACAATATTTTTCAATTAAATGGAAAATTAAATAAATAACTTTAAATTTTTTTAATGTTAAATAATATTAATGAATTATACTATCCAATAAATTTTATAGATGTGTACCAAATTTTTTTATTGTTTACATTTTTTATATTATATTTTCTACTTTTTTATTTATGCCTTTTATTTCAAATTAAATGAATAGTGTCGAAATTCTTTTAAGAAAATAATTTTTTATTAAATTATTTAAAAATGATAAAAATATTAAAAAAGGACAAGGTGGATAATATATGGTCTAAAATACTATCCATTTTTAATTAATGAGACAATTACCACTTTATATGTAAAATTATAACCCTTTAAGTGGAAAAAAGTTGTTACTGTGATTAAGGTCAAAATAGGTAATCAAAGGGGTTACACCAAAAGATAAGGCTTAAAATACCACATAATCCTATTTAAATTTAATTTTTTTATTATATTTTAAGAAGTTCAAATTTTATTTTTTAATATAAATCTATTTTGAATAACTTTTCTTCACAACGAATTTGTTATATTTTAATCTTTTAAGAAATCCCAAAAATACCCCTTACCTCAATTAAAAAAGGGCACATGCCCCGATACTTCTTAACACTTAATTTATTAATTTAGATTAACCATATCCTAAAAATTATATTCCCAATTCCCCTATACACATTCTAGGGGAATCATTATTCTAAAAAATCAACCCTAGGTCCATAAAGAAGAGATCTATGGGGGTGTTTCCCAGAAGAATTAATCTTCTTAAATGATCACTTTTGTTTTAGTTCTTCTTTTAAATAATATAAATAAATTATATTATTAATTAAATAATAAATTAGGTATAAGAAATATAATAAAATGTTATTATAATTATTAAAATAAATTTATCCACCCTCATTTATGGAAATTTGAATGTGAAGGTATCGCTCATTTGTATGTATAATTTACTGTCTCCATATAGTTATGTAATTCATTTTACACAAATGTATTTAATGGGGGGTTATTATAATGTATTTAATATTTATATATTATAATTATTAATTAATTATAATATCACATCTACATACTTACCTTTTAATCTATTGGTAAGTGACAACATCATTCATGTGTACGCGTGGACAAACATCTCCTTGATGAGATGTGTTCCATTTTTCATTTAGATGTAATATAGATGGTAATAAGGATATATTTAATGAATATATATTATTTATAGGTCATATTAATTATCATATAATGGTTAATTGTTTACTAACTTTCTTTTTACAATCCATTGAAATCTGAAAATAGTGGTTACGCATACGCACGACCAACGAAATCAATGAATTGTCTCAATCATTTTTCCCTAGATATATTTTATGGATCACTATAAAAAAATATATAATTAATAAATTTGATATTTATATCATTATTACAAATATTTATATGATGATACATTAATAAAATAAAAACATTAAAATTATAGAATTGAAAAATTCCTAAAAACAATGTAGTTATTACCCAAAAAAATGATTATAGCAAATAATTTTTAATAAATGAGTGGTAAAAGATTATAATAAATTAATAGATGGTAAGGAATATATAAGTTTGTTTCTATAATATATTCATAATAAATCTATAATTATTATACATGTGGTTGAGTCAAATACGAAGGAAGTAATACCCGAGGTAAGTGTTTATTTCACAATATCATAATTATTTGAGATTGTTAATGTTTAATTATATTTTGGAAGAATTATTTAATAATTATATCATGAACCAAATTTACATTATTATCCTAATTTTATTTATTTATAAAACACATTTTCCTTTCATTTTAATCTCTTTGAGTACCTTGGTACACAAATAAATATTTAAATAAAATCAACATTATTTATATCTTTAGTCGAAATCCATTTTAATCTATTTAAGGAAAATAGAAATTATTTATTTAGTAAGTATATACTCTCATTAAATGATCAAACATATTTCTATGCATGATTTATTATCAATTTTACTAGTTAATGTTTTGATATTTGGTATAATAATTCATCTAATATATAGATTTATTGATTTTTATGTCATGCTGATTATGTTGTGTTTTTTATTCATATAATGACTTCATTGTAATTGTTATGTGACGATTGGGGAACATAATTACATATCCCTAATATTCATTAATAGGTCCCATAAGGAAAATTGTATTGGATATTTCGTTATGCGATTATTTATTTATATAGATTTCGGTGAATGAGGCCCAGATTTCTTTTATATATCTTAGAATAAGTCCTTGATGTAACTTTATTTGTTTGAAATTATGCATTCCATCATTATGAAATTACTTATTAATATCCATGTGATTATTTTATTAGTTATGATATCCATGGATATAGTTTTATCTCATGTGAAAATTTATATGGCATTATTTAGTCATCATTTAATATTTAAGTAATATTCATGTTTTATTTGGTTTTCATCATATGCATTCCCTTAATAAGATTCTGAGATCAACCATTTCTTATTTTTCCTTTCCTCTTGATAAACAGAAGTGTATTATTATTGATATTAAAATATATGAAAAATATAATAATTGTGTTCTCAAATAAAATTATATGTTTTATTTTTTTCAAATGTAATGTGAAAATTAATCATGTATCTAGTTTTCCAATACTAGTAAACTATTTGGTAAATTAAGACAAGATTACTTTAATCTAGATCTGATTTAATAAAATAACCACTTTCACTATTCTAATAGGGTTAGACTCTTTAAATTTTTTTCATAGGAGGATTATTAGAAACCATGGGAACTAGATGTAGGAAAACATATATTATAAAACTTAAAACTTTGATAAAATTTAATAATTTTATCAAAAAAACCATGTTTATGATTCAATTATTAGCGATGGAAAAAAAATTTGACTTTAGATTATGTGTTTCACTAGTATTGAAATTATACATTATGATTCATAGTGTTATGATCTAACCTAGTGTCTTAAATTATTTATAAATTGAACTTTGAAAAATGAATGAAGTTCATATAAATAAACATAATCCATAGATGTATTTCCTTCTTATGATAGATATTGAAGTTGGTGTCAGAGATACAATTGGAGATGAAGATATGATAAATATTTCAGTGATCATGACCCATGTTATGGAAACTAACCTTTACCATATAAATAAGATTTATAATCTAATGTTTAGTTTAAAAATGTTATACTTCATTATACATCAAAAACATCCACCATTCAATGGCACTAAAGATCTATTTGTTGATGAGAAATGGACATGTTTCTTAGAGAATTTTCTCTCTCTTTAGGAAGTAATGAATGTGAAAAGGTACTCATGATAGTTTATCATCTCTCATGGGATGAAGATCAATGGTGTTCATTCATTCAAAACACAAACGATAGGTAGAAAATAGTCAGAATCTATTGAATGGAATTTGTGGAACTTTTCATTGAAAAATATTTTCCTTGTGGAAAATGAGCTGATATACATATCAATTATTGATCCTATATAAACATTAATCAGAAAATATAGTTAATTATAAAGATAACCTTGCAGGTGTAAAATATAATATTATGGACTTTATACATAAACCAAAGAATACGAGTAGTTATTTTTTGATGGGTTAAATCCAACCCTTCAATGGGAACTACTCTCCCACTCATTCTCATCATATGAGTATATAGTATCATGTTTTACCAATACATATAAATAATTATCCCCATCATGTGGACTCAAAATTGAGAAATACAATATGAGTAAGACATATCCAAATGCGGATAAGGGGAAGAGGAAGTGATTAGTTTTCCAACATGTGATGCTTGTGGATGAAAATACATTGGTACATGACTAAAAGGAAGAGGTTATTTCTTCACATGTAGATAAAATGGATATCATTCTCTTTAATTTAATGGTAAGGAAGAATCCATAAATGTATAGTAATTTAAATTTAACAATATGGGGCATTACTCTAACAAATTAAATAAACAATAATTGTACATTCCACATAATAAGTTAATGCTAGAAGGTTAATATTATTCAATTACATTGCCTAATGTGGATATTCTTATTAAATTAGAGAATAGTAAACTTATTATCCACTTTATAATTTTTAATGTTATATTTTATTCTGGTTTACCCACTCGTTTGTATATGAATAATTTTCTAAGGGTATTGTATCACCAACTCAATAATTAGTTTTTTGGTTGGTGGTGTAAACTATTAATTGAATGATGATAACATATAATGTATATAACACCACTACAATAGAGTTTAATGGAATTTTTCTATTCTTCTAATAGTTGATTATGATGAAATATTTTGTTATTTCTTCTCAGTATGGAGCCAATAGAAATTATTGTTGAAGGGATTTTATATTTGATATTCAGAATCTACAATTATTCATCTATCAGTGTGATGATAAATTTGAATATCCAATGTAAATTACATCCATAATATGGTCATTATACCTGTTCATGAAATATATTTAACTCAAATTTTTTGTGATAAACACAACAATTAGAATATGCCTATTTTTCGAGAATATGTTGATGTGTTACTTGAGAAAATACCAAAAATTCACTAAAATTGTGAATTCTTATTTTCAATAGAACTTGTACCTAGTGCTACACCTTTTTCAAAGTGTCCATCTAAAATGGACTTGATTGAGTTGAAAGGGTTGAAAAAAACATCTATGATATTCAATAAAAGAGATCCATTATACCACATACTTTTCAATTTGGTTCCCCTAGTCACTTTGTTATGATATAATATAGGTCAATGAATCCTTTCATTGATCATCAAGAACAAAAGAAATCAGTATTAGTAACAGTTATCCTCTATTCCATATTAATGATCTTCATGTTCAATTATGTCGAGTTCTAAATTTACCCATGATTGTCTTTCTATCTAAATATCATCAACTAACAATTAAGGGAGATATACCCACAATGGCCTTCCATATAAGGTATGATCATTATTAATTGAATGTGATTTCATTAGTTTTTACTAATTCTCATTATATATTCATGGATATAATGAATATAGTGTTTTTATATAACCTTGAAATTTTTTATACTCTTTTTATGTGATATTTTTAATTATTAAAAGGTAATTTAGGAGAATAATGATCATTTTTGAATTGTGATGAATAGAATAAGGCTAATTTGTATGATATTTTTAAAAAATATGAATTTTGGATTCAAAAAATTTCATTAATAAAAATTATAAAATCAACTGAGGTTATATTCATGGATCCTTTAAAGACAAAAGTTATTGTGAAATATCATAGAGAAACCAAAGTACCAAAAATCCATAGTTTAGTTAAGTTATCTAAATACTATAAACACTTATTTATAGATTACCCATTAACATTTAATCCCCCGCCGAGCTTCCATGAAATTCCATTAATTTACCACTGAAATATGAATGTGAATGGAATTTCAACAAACAAAATAATGGGCTGGCAAGCACACCTAATCTAACATTAAACTATAGTAAATAAGTTCTTGTGATATATAGTGAGGAATAAAATAATGGATTGGGATAAATCCTCAGGTATAATGATATGGGGATAGCATATTCCTCACACTAATTGAATGTTCCTGAGAAAAATAACATAATTATGTTCTTTAGTTTTCATTATTAATATTTGAATTGAAAATAGAGACACGTTTTCTATATAGTTAATGGTGTGATATATATACTATATATAAAATCCTTAAGTATATGTTTATGTAGATCGAGCTAAATATGTACCAAACAAGATGGTTAGATAAGATTAATGATTATTAATTTCCAATACATTACCTCCCTAAGAAGGATGTCAAGTCTGAAGGTACACTGAATTGAATGATTATATTTTTTCCCATAATGGGTATTGAAATATATCATATAATTATGGATGTACATAATATTTAATTTCAAATAATGAGTAAATGGGAAAGATCTTATCTTTAAAATATTGATGTTCGACCATCCATCCACTAGAGGATTAAAAAGGTGAAAAAAAATATGTGGAATTATAAGAGAATTTGAGAAATTTTCTTGAGTTCAATAATGACTATGTTGGAAGGATAATGTTCAATAATTGAGTATGTTTCCCATTAAAACCATAAATGAAGAAGGCTCTGTTAGATGTGGCCCATATTTTATCATTATATATTAATCATGGAAGTATGAAGATGTATTGTTATCTAATAGAGTATTTTTATTAATAAAACATGAAGAGAGATTTTGAAGAGTATGTATCTCAGTGTCAAGTATATTAGGAAATTAAGGATGAGAGACTAAATTTTAAGGGGTTGTTATAACCGTTGGCCATACCAAAATGGAAATAGGAAATCATAACCATGGATTTTTTCATTAGACTCCCCAAAATTTAAAAAAGAAATAATACTAGATGTGTAATAATAAATCACCATATAGAGGTATTACACTTCATTGATGTCAAAGAATATTTTTTTTCTTAATAATATTTCTAAAATATACATTAATGTGGTTGTATGGTTTCATAAACAACTATTGTGTATTGTATCTGATTGGGATATGAGGTTTACCTCAATGTTCTAAGAAATTATTCATTGATATCAGTATATTAAGGTAATTTCTAGTATGATGTATCATCTTCAAAAATATTTATAGTCTTTGAAGAAAATTCAAATTTTACCAGACGTCATTTTATTTTTTGTGGTTTTCAATGTGTGTTGGGATAAACATATTCTTGGATTCATTTTTTCTTAGAATAATAGCATTTAATAAAGCATTCATACATTTATTTATTGAGCACTCAATGGAAAGAATTACGGAAATCCAAAATTCAATGATGTAGTTAGATATTGAAATCTATTTGTACCTCAGCTAGCTAAGGAAGTGGTAGAGAAATATAGATCCATTCAATAACACATCAAGGAGGATAATATTAAACAAAAACGTTATGCTGACAATCTTCTAGGTTATTTGGAATTTGATGTTGGCAAGAATGTTATATTTAATTTATATATGGAATAATGTTATTTTAATCATAAATATGGAAAATATATGCCCTATGTATGTTTCCCCGTTGAATATATTTTATCTCATTGAGAAGAGACCCTATCTCTTAGAACATCCAAGGAACCTCTCTCAGGTTCATGACATGTTCCATGTATCTCTTTTAACGAAATACATAACTATTCCATTTAGATATTCGGTGTCATATGACCATATGACTATACATTGATTACATATATAACATATAGATTGAATATAAATTTAACTTCAGGTTATATATTGTTAATTATTCTATATCTATATAATGTAATAATGTCCTAGAATATTATTTATATTTATAATATCATAAGAGTTCCCCTATATAATGAGAACCTTGAAGTTCTATTATAATATTATTAATATATTTTTGTGTTTGTTTAACTTAATATGATGGGACACATAGTATTTCACCCATCTTCTATTAGTACTAATAAGGAGATGAGGCTTCGTGTCCTGAAGTTTTCACTTGGTAATCTCCAGGATGGGTTATTATGAGAATTGACCCTCCAGTAGGAATTATATATGTTTTGGTGTCATCAGATATTTCTATCCACAATAATGTGAAATGGTCCTTAAAATTAAATATTACCATTGACACATTTTTTAACATACGCACTCAGATTTACTGACATAAATCATTATTCCATATATTGTCAGGAATTAATGTTTGTTAGGTGTGCCATGATTGACATGTCATTAATGAATAAGTCATGGAATGATTTTTCCCTTTTACCTTTACAGGAGTTGATATATCAACCCATTTATTGGTAAATAATTTTATCCTTAATTCCATGGTAATAGTCTAATGATGTGATAATTTTATATAGTAAAATAAATAAGTATCAAAAATATTGGTTGAGGGAACTATCATAAAACCTATTTGAAGAGATATTTTGATAAATATATTGTATTGCACAGTGAGAATTTGTATGTTGTTTTCATCATTGTATAATTTTTTTTCTTCTCTTGGGTGACTTGACCTATTTCTATATAGTAATACTTTACTTCAGGTATGGCCGCCTAACTCCAATGATAAATAATCCTAGATGGTCACACACTAAGAGTTTCCTTTGATATATATTAAATTCTATTTTAATTTAATTGTGGGAATAAATATTATTATCAAGACTATGAAATAATTTAATTCATGTTATATTGATCTTTTAAGTTAAATAAATATTTTCTCACCTATGTGGGAATAAATATATTTTTTAAAAATTTTATTGAATATTTAATAAATATTAATTAGGTGGTACGTAAATGAAATATTTGTTTTTTAATATGTTATTTCTTTAGGTATTCAATAACTATGGAGGCATTAGAATACCCCAAGACCACGTTCAGGGATAAAATAATTTTCATTGGGTTGATAAATATTATTTTTTAATATTTGAAATTTTGCACATAATAAAAAAACATTATAATTATTATGTTGTATGAGGTTTATTAAAGGAGGTAAATTTTATTTAATAGTCGGAATTCAATTGAATAATATTTTTACATAAAACCTAACTATATAAATTTATGATTTTTTATATTTAGTTTGCATACAAAATTAAGAATAGATAATTTTTTCACAAAATGAAATCTCTCTAGGCTCTTACTTTTCACTACCAATCAAGATTAATAAATGCAAGAGTGATTTCTTAAGGACCAAAATATGAGCGATCAAAAATTAAAAATTAAAAGCATTTAATTCTCCATGTTATCACTGATAGATCGATTGGTGTTTCTTATAGATCATTTTAGAATGTGTGGATCATCGCTATAGGGTATTCTATCCTTGAATCCTCATAGTATAATGAAGTAAATCTAAAAGGTTTATTTGGATGATCAATATTTAGCAATGATCAATGTTCCTAATTGTAGTTATTTATTTCTTCACATATAAAAATAAATTAATTAAAAATTTATGTGCAAGAACAACACTCATGGAATAGGGAAGAGATTAATAAAATAATATGTAATATATCTCCCCCACCAAATGATTCTACTACACCCAAAACCAACTTGCGATTTTAAAGTTCACACGTTTAAA
Source organism: Viscum album (assembly GCA_963277665.1). NCBI lineage: Eukaryota > Viridiplantae > Streptophyta > Magnoliopsida > Santalales > Viscaceae > Viscum > Viscum album. The sequence goes on along the minus strand of OY728133.1, from coordinate 1,228,610,406 downwards.
TTTATATATATTTATTTGATTGTATATATTTACAAAATTATGGCTATATTTGAACTTTATAATATTAATTCATTAATTTGATTTGAATTAACATACTATTATATATTAATCACATTCATTATAGTGTTTTTATTTTATTATTGGGTTAAGAATATATGATGAATGATATAGTATGACATTAGGAAAAATAAGATTTCTAATTGTATGATATGGATATTTTATTTTTAACTAGAAGTAAACACTATTCGAACTGGTGTTCTAAATCTGGAAGCATTGAGGGATATATGGTGTGACATTATGTAATTGCACATGGTGTATGCTTCATATTGATCATACATCCTTGATAATTATTGTAGGATTAAATGGAATGTATCAGTATACACATCATGTACTATACATAGGTTAGTGGTGTAAAATATGAAATTTTTTTGTTCACTATACCCAGTAGAAACCATATGTGACTCAAAACCTAGATCTTTTATGGTATATGTGATGTGTATTCTGTCTACTTGGCATATAGTTCATCAATTTTTATATCCTAAGAACACAAGGGGTAACACAATGAGAAAAATAGACACATCATTCAAAGATATACACAATGTGTAACTGGGTACGATATTCCAAATCATCATCTAAAACACACGTTGAAGCCCTAGTAATATACACTAGATATATAGAAAGAGGAACACATAGTGTGTAGCTAGTCTGTACACATCGTGTAGTCTAGTTTGGAAACATTTAACAAACCCAAGAATGTGTCCTATAGAGACAAAAACTAATATACACAATGTGTAGTTATATGTACACACTGTGTAGTCTCCCATTAATAAACAGAATTAAAAATTATAATAAATGGTAAAATCGGAGCATTAAAGGAAAATTGTTTATTGTAAAACCATTTTTTGTTTGAAAATATAATCATGTTTTTAAACAAAATTACCTTCTCAATTAATTTAAAATAATTAAAATTTCATTTCTAGTTCTTCCGTTTATTTTACATGAATATCATTTAAGATATATATTTCTAATTATATCTGGTTGATCATTAATATGAAAGGGGATTAATTAATTAATTCATTAATTAGTTAAATAGTTTTTATCTTAATATTAAAGAATGGATAAAAGAATGAATGCAATCCAGTTACATTTTTCATATTCATATCATTTATGATCATTCATAATCATGACCAATACCTCTATATGTGTTTCATGTTCTAATATAATTTATTACAATTTGGTAACTATTTAATATTGAATCAAATGATGGACTTTGATTCATCATTCCCAACATTTTTATGAATTTCCTTCATGTCGAAGAATATATATGTAATCTCATTTTAACCAATCATTTAGTTCCCATATCATACATGTGATTCATTTGTACATGTAATTAATGGAGTACCTGAAGGCATCTAGAGGAAGTTCACGATAGAATGGTTATGATGCCAATTGAAGTGATACACTACTGGCCAGATGGAATAATCTAACTCATTCCATGACCAACAATAAGTGTTTTTCTCCTCGGTTAAAGTTTGATTTACTTTTACCTCATTAAATCAACCATTTGATAAAGCTCATGAATGGGTCATTTAATTAATTAATTATTTTTGTATTTGTAATTATTAATTTTAGGTATGCAAGGTTTTTATGAGATAAAAAATGAATTAATTTCCAATGATGGAAATTAAATAATGTAATTATGGAAAACAAATTATCCAACACGGTTAATTATTTAAGTAACATCCACTAAATATTAACCTAAATTGAAAAAGATAAAAATATAAAATTTATTCATAAGTAATTAAAAAACCATCAATTAAATATTATGTCAAACATGGTCTTTAATTAGATGATTTGGAATGAAACTCAGAATAACTAATTGTTTGACCAACCCTTGTTTGGACTCTTACATTTATATGGGGAGTTCTTATACTGATTTTCGGTTGACTTAATCTTTTAACATCAAGAGGAGTATCCCCTACTAGACTTACGTTAATTTGGAGGCAAGTATTGTGGAAATATAGGTCAGGATTTCATGATAGGGGAGTCCACTCAATGGATCAAAGCACTGCAAGTCTATAGATGGAAAAGAACATCCTACCTAAATACCATCAAGTTGCTTAACCAACCCTTGATGGTGTTATGGAAAGGATGATATGGGTCCTTTCCATAAGAATTATAGAGTAATAATACATTCCTTGTTCAATGGTGAGGGATACTAGAACTTAATAAAATAATGGGATATTTTTTAAAATCCATTAATTTATTATAAATCACCCTATTTTTTATCTAGGAAAGTCCAATAAATAATATCTTTTAATTGCAGAATAAAATGGCATTCTCAACATAAACATTATCCTTACAACCAGTAATGGATAAGGACAATCTTTTAATTGGTATTAACTTATAGGAATGGAACAAATGCCTTCTTGTTTTGCTACTTCATAAAGGGTAATCTTACATGCTAGAATCCTATTTTCCCGATCCACTATTTAAGGAGGTGAGTGTTAAATAGTCCCTAATCTATGAGAAATCAATAAACAATGCAGTAGATGTTAAATGTTTTTTGTTCTCATCAAAGTCTAGTTAACTCATGAAGTCTCATGAAATCATGTATGTGTATAGCATGATTGATCAACATTGTGTTTTTTACTAGGAGATATATATATATATAAACAATTTGAGATTTCTAGGTCAATTTTTAGAGAAATCTCAGAGATCGTTCCCCATATAAGTATGACGTACTCCTGATCATTAACTACATTAAGTGCATAAAGGTCATAGGGTCTGAAATATTTAATGAACTGGGCATTAATATCATTCTGTAATCACACCCTCAAACCTTCCATATCTATATTATTAATTTTAATATGAAAAAATTGATAAGTATTTCATATATTCTTACTCATCGTTTCTATAACACCCCGACATTTTATGAAAAATATTATTTTTAATTTCATTAATGTCTTCTGTTGTACGCTACACTAAAAATAGCTTTCACAACACGAATCTCTGACATGGATTGCATTACACGCAATCACGACCTTCAATGATAGCATGTGTTGTACGCAATACCGAGTTTCGCTAAACAACGATATGTTATATAAACAAGCCATTATGAATAGTAATACACACGTTTTGAAATTTTATAAATTTTATCTTTGAAAATGGACTTCATTTTGGGATTCATAATATCAAAATTAGCCTAGGGTGAATTCTTGATATTTTTCTGAAAACTCTCAATTATTGATGAATAGTTAAAACACTGGGTTACTATTCAAAAACCGACTTTTTATTTAAATAATTATTTATTTTATTTAAATTTATTTTAGGTCAAAATTGATACATAATACCTATATAAGTTCAATATAGGTCATTGGAGTCATTTTATAACAATTTTAGATATATAAAAATTTTATTGAACTTTTCACTGTCTTTTACCAACCTCCTAGGAGAATTTGCAAATTTACATAAAACTTAATTTTACTGTTTTTGTGAGTGGAATTTAAAAAATACTAGAGAAATGGTTAATATCAAGGGCTAAAATTTGGTTCAATGAGATGAAAATAATTTTTTGTGAATAGTATCTTATTACTTTTTTTACCACGGTTAAAAGTAAATAGGGTAATTAAGGGTAAAAATGATATTATTATTACCCTAACACATGTCCTAATTCTATTGGATAAGTTTAATTCCACCAAAAACAACCTTAGGAATAAAATATGACCATTGAGTCCCACTTGGATTAGATGAGAACATTTATTATTAATTTATTTAATGAATGGTTAAAATAGGTAAAATCAAAGTTTATTAAATAAATCATTTTTAATAGAGGGTTATACATAAGATAAATTCTACTATAAATATTCATTAGAAAGCTAAAAATATTTCCTACATAATGGTGTTTTATTTATAATTTTTAGACATTATATATTTTTATTTATTTATGACACAATAATGATGCAGTAATTATCTTATTAATGAAATATTGACATAATTGATGTTATAAATACACAAATAAATGTAATTTGAGACTTTTTATGATTTAAAATAATTTTCTAGGTCAATATGACATGTTATTATTGATTTAGGTAACTGTATTCGAACTAATAATTATGTTATGGTTTTCACAAAAATCAATTACCAAATAGTGTCAAAATTGACATAAAATAGTTTTTAAAACAAATATTATATTATTAATTGTTATTTTATTCCTAAAAATCTATGGATCGGACAAATGACTTAGATAAGGTTATATATATTAATAATAAACATCTAGGGATTCGTTTGGATTGTTATAGTATGTTTATTAACCTTATAGTGTAAGAAAACAAGAAGACACAGTAAAAGAAAAATTATTTAACTTAACGTTAAATCTAAATGATAAGGTTAAAATAGAAACCTAAACTTTTCAAAATTATATTGTATGAGAGTATTTCGACCCATACCAACCTTATCTTATAAATAACTCAATTTGGAGCTATTAAAAACCGAATATGACTTTATAATAAAATAATATTTTTAGTTATTCCAAAGGTGCCCCTCTCCTCCCTTATAAAAGGGAACCTCCTCCCTCTATTCCTCACACCACATTGAGCCTTCAAGCTCGGACAAATCATGGAAATTTCTCTTCTACACTTTCATAGAAACATCCTAGAGGTCCTGGGCTTCTTAAAATACCAAATTTAGTTCCCCAAGAGAATGTTTAAAGGAGGAACTTCGAGAAAGAGGTAATACCTTCTACTATTTTCTTCAAGTTCCATTCTTCTTCTACTCCCTCTTTTTTAGTTGTTTCATAATGAAATAATAACATCAGTATCCCTCATATACTGATATGTTATTATAAAAATGAAACAACCCTATTTCACCTTCTATCCATCCTACGGAAAACAAAATCACCACGCGTGCGTACATACGGAATACCGTCTACACGTCGTGGTGTAATCTATTTTTTCACCAACACCTTACATGGATGGGTATAATGGTGTAAAGAATAACTATATATAGTTATTATTACATCAAACTAATTCTGATATATTATACCAACCACTCCAATTCTATTCAATAATTATGGAAATGATATCATCGCTTGTGCGTACGTACCGATTACAGTCTCCACTACGCGATGAGTTTCATTATACATGTTAACCATACATGAATGATTATAAAGTTTATATAATGAATAATAATGAAATATATGAAATAATAATGAAACTTTATTTATGTATATATATATATCTATGTCATTTATTTAGTTTCATTCAATTCAATAAGGAAACTAAAACACCATTCATGCGTACGTACGGCCTACAGTCTCCATGAACGGTGTATTTCGTTCCTTTTATCGATCTATAATATATATGTATATGATGAATATATATTATATATAAATCATGTTTTACATTCTGGAATTATGTAAATCAGGATATAAGTAATAATATCTAGAACGAAAAGTTGAAACACATACGATAAATGAAATGATTTTACCCAAAATGTTGCTTTAACATGGAATTTACAAAAGAACGGGTAATATAAAGTCATAAGTGAAACATATATGATATCATAACAATGAATATGATTATGTAGTAAGTTAATGACATTATTTAAATCATTATACCTGAGTTTCGGATCCATACAAAGCATATTGGACCTAAGGTAAGGGATAATTATTCCAATCTCATTCTTATCCGAGATTGTTTATTCATATGTATTTACTGGGGTTATGTTTATCATCCATATCCATGTTTTTTAAAAAATGTTTTTATAAAATTTTATTATTCTTACATGAATTTTATAAGTTATTTTTACCCTTTTTTACTTTTACCATAGGTTTTGGAAGGAATCTTTCTTTTGTTTACCATACGATGTACTTTTTGACTTTTCCCACAAAAGTACGAGGATAATGTTTTTTTTAACTTATACGGCACGAACAGATTTTTACAGTTTCATAATGCCTTTTCTGAATAAGGAATAATCTACAATATTTCATGAATATTTTCAACAAAATCCTATTCTTATAAAATTACAAGTCATTTTGTGAAAAGAAAATGATTTTGAAGAAGAAAAGATATTTTCCTCAAGAATTCATTTCAAGTAATTTACCAAAACCATTTTCCATCTAAGATGAAATTATTTCATATTTGTATGTTTCAAGTTTAATTTATCTATGATTTAAATGGGTTCACCTTTATTATGATGAAATGTCCATTTGTTTTATATGGATTATGAGATGATGGGATCATGTTTATGAAACCCATTTTATTCTTTGGGTTATGATGAATGTTTCAAGTTTATTTTGTGGAACAAGTAAGATTGATTTCATTATGAGATGGGTGGGACCTATATCTCCCTCCAATGCATTGGGAAAAGATTTATATCTCTTGATATAGACATGGCTATAATGGTAAGTTAATTCAGTTCAGTGTTACAGGACTGAAATGAGGAGTGAACTCGATTCAGAAAGGGACTTTGTCTACTAAGATGGTCTTGGAAACAATGCATTGGCTACTATGGAAATCATAACAAGTGCTGAATGGTTGCCACAATTTCATGTTTTATTCCCATGCAATTTTATTGTGATTGATGTTCATTTATTATAAATTCCATTATGTACTTCCAGGATTTATGTCTTTGCTCAAGGTTTTAATGTTTAGATTTCATGTTCATGTTTTTGCTTTCAAATGTTTATGGATTGTTTTATGTTCTCTATGTTTTCCCTTACTGAGAATTTGAGCTCACCCTTTTTATGTTTTATTTTTCCTAGTAAATAAAGAAATGTTTTAGGTATGGAAAAAAGGGGAAGATCATTATGGGAGATGTTGAAGATCTTTCAACATGATTAGATGTTTATATTCTGAGTTTCCAAAGACATTAAACTATTATGGTCCTTGTGTGTCTGTTTTTATTATGTATTAAGTATTCCGCAAAAGTAATGTAATTTCTATATATGTAATGTATGGGTTGTTATAGTTTGTTTTAGATGAAAGGTTTAGTCAACCTTTGGAAACTATGATGTGAAAATGTTAGTGAGATCCCTAGAGATATTTCTTAGGTATGTCTAGGGATGTCCGTAAGGATAAGTATACGTATAGGACATAGTCCTAGAACTACGGTAAAGATCATAGAATTTAACCAAAGATGTTAGATATTGAGGGTAATCCCCCTTGACTATGTTATTTTCCCTAGAATGATTTTTCCTCTCACACTATTCTTTTTGGGTTTTTGAAAATCGCTGGAAACAGGAAGATTCATGATAATAGAGGATATAACGGACAATGGAATGATATTCTTCATGAGCAACCAAATGAAATGGGATTTGGAAGTCCAAACATCGTTATTATGTCTAATAAGAAATCTGATAATATGATCAATAATATCAACTTTGGTAAGTTTCCGGACTCAGATAATAAGAGAAAGATAGAGTTTGAAGATGATCATAGAGGAAAGAACGTTCAATTTCCCTCATGTAAATCATGTGAGAAGAGGCATTAGGGAAATTGTTTCAAAGGAACTGGAAGATTCTTTGGGTGTGGAAAGAAGGACACAAAGCCAGTAAGTGCAAAGGAAAATGTTCATTTAATACCATAGACAAGGATAATGGTATTTCTACGACATCAACAATGATTAGATGTTTTAAATGTGGAATTTATGTGCATTATGAAAACCAATTCCCTAAGGGAAAATCTCATGAAGAGAATCAGAATGGTAATATGAGTAGTATTTATGTGGATGATGATGAAGAGACTACAAGTGAAATATGAGATGAAGGAAACGATGAAGCTTAGTCAGTGGTTTAAGAATTTAGTTGAATGATTGTATGTTTATAAAGAATAATGTATGGTACTATGGAATAAAGAATCATCTAAGGATTGATAGACTGTTGTTTTTTCTAAAGTATTTGAAAGTATATGTTGAATGGTACCGGTAACCATGGACGGTTATTCAGATATTTTTTGAAAGTAGATGTTATGCGCATATTTCAGGGATAAGATGATAATGAGATGTTTGATTGTATTCATGAGATCATGACTTATATAAGGACTAAGTGATATTTTGGTTTGATTATATAGATTTTTGTTGGGATTTTGGTATGTGGAAAGAGTTACCTTTTGACAGTATTCATGTTTTCACTAATGTTCTATGGTAATTTATGTTTCAATAAAATATTTTACTAAGGTATTCATGTGTTTGGAATACAACCAACAAGATATATCTTATGATATATGTGTGATAAATGCTTGTATTCACATTCTTGGTAGATAACCTTTCGAGTAATTGATTTCATTATACTATGAGCTTGGACCAAAGTATTTTAGATAATCCTAAAGATTGGAATGGATTATGTTGGACATAAGTTAGCATTGTTTAAGTATAAACTTTTTTCGATGTTATTGATGGGATGTTATAGTAATGTAGTTTTAGAAAAAGGACAACCTACAGGACGGGCGACAACCCATTGCGTCAGACAAGGCTCTGGGAATCGTACCCACAACTGAAGTGTGACTGGCCTTTATCGCATACCAATGGCCTATAGGATGTCCTTGGTTAGTAGAAACTAGTTTTATTTTATTAAGTGGCATGATAGCTGAAGTATAAGTTCATTTTTGGAATCGTATACGATTAACCTCACCATATATGGACTTAAGTATATTTGATAACTTTTTCTAACCTTTTGTTTGAAACAAATGGAATGACCCATCATTCGATCACATCATCTATTAACACTTCACGAATAAAAAATTCAACATAATTAATTTAAGAGATGAAGTGTAAATTGTTCAAAGCACAAACAACAGTGAGATTGTACCAAAATCAACTAAGTATATCTTCCTATTCAAAAATTTCAACTTTAGGGAAATGATATTGAAAACAAAAAATGTTGTCCTAGTGCTCTTATATATGATGAATCAGATGGTACCTTAGATCATAAAAAATTTATGGCTTTGTGATTGATGGATTTTTCATAGCCTTGTTCTTTACCACATTCCATCAGAACATGATGGTTAGATTTTTCTTCCATATCCATATTTTAACCTATTTTCTCATATATGGAAACCCAGTGAAGAGTTACTTTGGGTAATCGTCACGTTTTATACTTTAGTTTTTAAAATTAAGTTTCAGTATTCCTTTTTACAATGTGGGTTTCTATGAATAGAAATCAATTTATAACCCTGACGAATTTCGAGGGCGAAATTCATTTTATGGGGGGTAAAATGTAACACCCTGAGATTTTATGAAAAATATTATTTTTAATTTCATTAATGTCTTGTTTTATAAGCTACAAAAAAAGGATCTTGCACAACATGCATCCCTGACTTGGCTTGCATTACATGCAATCGCGACCTTCAATGATAGCATGTGTTGTAGACAATACCGAGTTTCACCAAACAACGATATGTTATATAAACTAGCCGTTATGAATAGTAATACCAACTTTTTGAAATTATATAAATTTTATCTTTCAAAGTGGACTTCATTTTTGGATTCAAAATATCGAAATTAGCCTAGGGTGAATTTTTTGTATTTTTCTGAAAACATTCAATTTTTTATGAATAGTGAAAACCCTGGGTTACTATTCAAAAACCGACTTTTTATTTAAATAATTAATTATTTTATTTAAATTTATTTTAGGTAAAAATTGATACATAATACCCATATAAGTTAAATTTATGTCATTGGAGTCATTTTATAATAATTTTAGATATATAAAATTTTTATTGAACTTTTCACCGTCTTTTACCCACCTCCTAAGAGAATTTGCAAATTTACATAAAACATAATTTTACTGCTTCTGTGAGTGGTATTTTGAAAATCCGAGAGACACAGTTAATATCAAGGACTAAAATGTGGTTCAATGAGTTGAAAATAATTTTTGGGGAATAGTACCTTTTTAATTTGTTTTAACCACGGTTAAAAGTAAATAGGGTAATTAAGGGTATAAAAGATATTATTATTACCGTAACACATGTACTAATTCTATTGGATAAGTTTAATTCGACCAAAAACAACCTTAGGAATAAAATATGACCATTTAGTCCCACTTGGATTAGATTAGGACATTTATTATTAATTTATTTAAAGAAGGGTTAAAATAGTTAAAATCAAAGTTTAATAAATAAATAATTTTTAATATAGGGTTATAGATAAGATAAATTCGACTCTAAATATTCATTATAAATCTAAAAATATTTCCTACATAATTGTGTTTTATTTATAATTTTTGGAAATTTAATTATATCATTTATTTATGACACAATGATGATGCAGTAATTATCTTATTAATGAAATATTGACATAATTGATGTTATAAATACCCAAATAAATGTTATTTTAGCCTTTTTATGATTTCAACTAATTTTATAGGTTACTATGTCATGTTAGTATTTATTTAGTTAACTTTTTTCGAACAAATAATTCTCTTATGATTTTCAAAAAAATCAATTACCAAATAGTGTCAAAATTGACATAAAATAGTGTTTTAAAAAATATTATATTATTAATTGTTATTTTATTCCTAAAAATCTATGGTTCGGAAATATGACTTAGATAAGGTTATATATATTAATAATAAACATCTTGGGGTTTTTTTTTCTTGTTATAGTAGGTTTATTAACCTTATAGTGTAAGAAAACTAGAACACACGGTAAAAGGAAAATTATTTAACTTAACGTTAAATCTAAATGATAAGGTTAAAATTGAAACCTAAACTTGTATAAATTATATTGTATGAGATTAATTCGACCCATCCCTACCTTAGCTTCAACATAACTCAATTTGGAGCTATTAAAAGACGAATATGACTTTATAATAAAATAATATTTTTAGTTATTCCAAAGTTGCCCCTCTCCTCCCTTATAAAAGGGAACCTCCTCCCTCTCTTCTTCACACCACATTGAACTTTAAAGCTCTGCAAAACCCTGCCATATTCTCTTATCCACTTCTCTAGAAACATCCTAGAGGTCTTGTACTTCTTAAAAGACCAATTTAAGTGCCCTAAGAGAAAGTTTAAAGGAGGCACTTCGTGAAAGATGTAATACCTTCTACCATTTTCTTCAAGTTCCATTCTTCTTATACTCCCTCTTCTTCAGTTGTTTCATAATGAATTAATAACACCATTATACCTCATATACATATATGTTATTATAAATATTAAACAACTCTATTTCACCTTCTATCCATCCTACGGAAAACAAAATCACCGCGCGTGCGTACGTACGGAGTACCGTCTCCATGCCGTGGTGTAATTTGTTTTTCCACCAACACATTACATGAATGGGTGTAATGGTGTAAATAATAACTATATATGGTTATTATAACATCATAATGATTCTTATATATTATACCATCCACTATTATTCTATTAAATAATTATGGGAACGATATCATCGCTCATGCGTACGTATGGATTACCGTCTCCATGATGTGATGAGATTCAGTCTACATGTTAACCATACATGAATGATTATAAAGTTTATTTAATTAATAATAATGAAATATATGAAATAATAATTCTACTGGATTTATTGATATATATATATGTATGTATGTCATCTATATAGTTTCATTCAATTCAATAAGGAAATGAAAATAGCGTTCATGCGTACGTACGGTCTACCGTCTCCATGAAAGGTGTATTTCATTCCTTTTATCGATCTATAATATATATGTATATGAGGAATATATTTTATATATAAGTAATGTTTTACATTCTGGAATTATATAAATCCGTATATAAGTAATAATATCAAGAATGACGAGTCGAAACACATACGATAAATGAAATGATTTTACCCAAAACGCTGCTTTAACATGGAATTTACAAAAGAACAGGTAATATAAAGTCATAAGTGAAGCATATATGATATCATAACAATGAATATTATTATGTAATAATTCAATGAAATTATTCAAATAATTGTACAGGAGGTTCGGATCCATAAGAAGCATATCAGACCTAAGTTAAGGGATAATTATTCCAATCTCATTCTTATCGAAGATTGTTTATTCGTAAGTATTTACTGGGGTTAAGTATATCATCCATGTCCATGTTTTCTAAAAATTTTATTATTTTTCCATTAATGTTTAAAGTCATTTTTACCCTTTTTTACTTTTACCACAAGGTCTGGAATGAATCGTTCTTTTGTTTACCATACGAGGTACTTTTTGACTTTTCCAACAAAAGTACCAGGATGATGTTTTTTTAACTTATACGGCATGAATGGATTTTTACGGTTTCATAACAATTTTTCATAATAAAAATAATCTACAAGATTTCATGAATATTTTCATTGAAATCTTTTTATTTTAAAATTACAAGGCATTTTTTGAAAAGAAAATGATTTTGAAGAAGAAAGGATATTTTCCTCAAGAATTCATTTCAAGTTTTTTTCCAAAACGATTTTATATCTAAGATGAAATTATTTCATATGTGTATGGTTCAAATTTAATTTCTCTATGATTTACATGGGATCACTTTTATTATGATGAAATGTCCATTTGTTTTATATGGATTATGATATGATGGGATGATGTTTATGAAACCCATTTTATTCTTTTGGTTATGATGAATGTTTTAAGTTTATTTTGTGGCACAAGTAAGGATGATTTAATTATGAGATGGGTGGGACCTATATCTCCCTCAAATTCAATGGGTAAGGATTTATATCTCATGAGATAGACATGGATGGAATGGTAATTTAATCCAGTTCAGTGTTACAGGACTGAAATGAGGAGTGAACTCGATTCAGAAAGGGACTTTGTCCACAAAGATGGTCTTGGCAGCACTGCCTTGGCTACTATGGAAATCATAACAAATACTGAATGGTTGCCACAATTACATGTTTTATTCCCATGATATTTTATCGTGATTGATGTTCCTTTATGATATATGCCTTACGTACTTCCAAGATTTATGTCTTTGCTCAAGGTTTTAATGTTTAGATTTCATGTTCATGTTTTTGCTTTCAAATGTTTTTGGATTCTATTATGTTCTCTATGATTTCCCTTACTGAGCATTTGAGCTCAACCTTTTTATGTTTTATTTTCCCCAGGTAATAAAGAATGGTTTCAGGTATGGAAACAAAAAGGGGAATATCATTATGGGAGATGTTGAAGATCTTTCAACATGATTAGATGTTTATATTCCAGGTTTCCAAAGACACTAAACTATTACAGTCGTTGTGTGTCTATTTTTTTTATGTATTAAGTATTCTGAAAAAGTAATATAATGTCCATGTATGTAAAGTATGGGTCGTTATAGTTTCTATGTAGATAATGATATAATGTGTGAAAACAATATCTATCCTTATGGGAAACAATTAGAAATGATAAGTGAATATGTTTAAGCCTAAATATTCATTATGAAAATTCAATATGATGAATATCAAAGGGAAATTAAAGAAAATGGATGTTTTCTTTTTCTTTTGTCGCAAGAAGAGCCACTAGAATAAAAACATCACCCTATCAACCAACCAAGGGGAGATTTTGGTGCATTTGTTTTCAAGTGCGATTTATCTGTTTCTACTAATTATGTATTAGATATATATTTTTCCCACATATGTATTAAAATATAGGAACCAAATATATTCAGAATGATTAACATAGGGGAGGTAGATATATGGGTATAAATCAATGTTAAACTTACTGTTGTAGCAATTGAGAACTACCACGTCAGGAATCTAAACGAAATGATCTTGGTTTTTAATGGTTTTATTATATTATTTCTTTTACCAATAACATTATTTTTGTCTCCAAACATTATAATGTTGGATTTATTTTCCAAATTAGTAATAAATTCTGTTTCTTTTATAATGATATCATTTTTATGGTAAAAAAACTTATATAATAGTATTTATTTGTTAGATTAAATGACTAATGTAATGGTAATAGATAAAGAAGTTACCTCATAAGAATCATATCGTACCAAAATTTGGAATCACTAACTTGGTCAGGTAAATGAAAATTTCTTTACTAAATTATATAAATATGGATATTTATATTGTTTTTAACTAAAACCACTTGGTTTATGTCAAAAATGGTAATAAGTAAAAATGTCCAAATTCAAATTTAGTGAAAAAGTTTAAAGCGCTAGAGATCCTATTGAATTAGATCATTCCAATATATGTGGAATATTTCCTGTTATAGAAATCAGAGGGTACTCAAACTTTATAAATTTTAGTGATAATTTTATAGATATGTATATTTATACTTATTGAGGTATAATTCAGAATCATATGATAAATTCATGGACTGTAATAATTAATTTGATAGATAAAATTTGAAGATGATCAAGAAGCAGTGTTCATCTCGTGGTGGAGAATATCTTTATCAATAATTAATTGATTACTTAGGGGATTTAGGGATCATATCCCAACTCACTACTCCTTACTCACCTCAGTGGAATTTTTTATGTGAAATGAGGAACCAAACCCTGTTGGACATTGTGAGATCAATGATGAGTCATGTGTGCCTTCCAATATCCTTTTGGAGATACACATTCCAGACAACATCTCATATACTAAATTGAGTACCGAAAATATGTAAACGGTATTCCATATGAATTTTTGAGTGGAAATAAAATCCTTTTAGGTAATTTACATGTGTGGGGAAGAAAATAATTTTTTAAGGCATATTTAAGAAACAAACATGCACCCAAAGGAAAAAAATTACATTTATTGAACACCCTAAGGAAACAAGGGTATATTACCAATACAACCCTATAGAAAAAAATGTTATAGTGGATAGACATGCCATTTTCATATGAGAAAGATCATATCTAATTTTTATTGTGGGAGCATGATGGAATATGATGAAGTAGAGGCTTGAGGAACACATGTGTTGGTATAAGAAAATGTTCCATGAAGTTTCACAGAAGAAGAAACTCTTCTAGATATAAAAGTGGTATGTATAATTAAAAGAGAGGTTTGATAACTAAAATATTATGTATTTCTAGTAACTAAGGATGGTGACAAGTTATTATATGATAATAATGATCCTCAAACCTACAAGGATGTAGTAAGTGGAAAATATGTTGCCCTGTGGAATGAATTCATTATTTCTAAAATTGATTCCCTTTACCATACTAATTGTGGATTATTGTAGACCCACCAATTGATGTAAGTACCATTTTTTTAATATGGATATTGATGAAGAAACTGGACCTGGAAGCACAATTTGGTACCTATAAGGTCTGAGTAGTTTAAAAATTATTTACACATCATCAATGAACTGAATATGATAAATCCTTTTCACTAGTTTAAATTCTAAAATTCAAAAAAGTTCAATATCACATTGTGGCCATCCATGATTATGTTATTTTAAAAATGGATTTCAAAACATCCTTCTGTAATGATAGCCCTTAGGAAGATTTCTATATCTAACAACCCAAAGTGTTTCTGACTCTAACGGATTCCAACAAGGTATTCAATTTGTAAATATCCATTTACAGATTAAATTATTCATCCACCTAAGGGAACATACATTTTGATGAGGCTATAATAGAATTTAGTTTCATAAATAATGAAGGTGAGTCATGTGTCTATAAAAGTATTAGTGGGAGTGTGGTTATTTTAATGATATCATATGTCGATCATATATTACTTATTTGAAATAAAATACTAGTCTTATAGTGTAATTAGGTGAGGATAAATAAACAATTCTCTATGATGGACTTGGGTGGGGTAGTAATATTCTTGGATCAAGATCCATCGTGATATATCCAAGTGATTTTTAGGCCATAGATAAATTATATACATTGATAATTTACTCAAGAGATTCATTATGGAACAATTAAATTGGTGAATATTGTTATTTTCATTTGGAAGTCATCTTTCAAAGAAAATGATTCCATAGGAACTTGAGAAAACAAACATAAATTAAAGGATTCCATATGCGTCATCTATTGGCTTAGACATGTGTATTATTATCTATTCATGGAAAGATTTTTTTTATTTATTGATTATGGATGGAATAAATCAAGTTAATCTGGGTGACCACAATTGGATGGAATTCAAGACTATAATTTTGTACTTGAGGTATATTAAGGATATGTTCCTAGTCTAAGGAGAAGATTAAGAACAAGTCATCAAAGAATTTTTAGAATCAAGTTTATAAACATATCACGATGACATGAAGTCACAATCGGGATACATCTCCACTATTATTGGAGGTTTTGCGTGATGTAAGATCTCATGGAATCATATGGTTACAAATTCCACAATAGATTCTGAGTATGTTTCATCTTTTTAGGTAGCCATAAAAGCAGTATAGATACACAAATATTTCCAAGAGAATGATGTTGTACCTTGAACTAAGAATATTATCACACTCTATTGTGATAATACTACAGTGGTGGCTCTCATAAAAGAGTTTATGCCACATGGGATAATGAATAATATACTATGTAAGTATTATATCTTGTGGTATTTTTCTAAAATAAGAAATGTTGCATTGAGAATTATTTCAGAAAAAGATAACATGGAGGAACCCATGAATAAATAATTAACTCAGTGGAATCCTGATTATCATGTGAGGTATAATGGGGTAAAATTTTATATAGTAGGCTCCAGTCCAAATGGGAGTTTTTTTAGTGTTGGAGTCCAATAACTGACATATTTTACTTTTATTTCATGTATATTCAATACATTGAATAATAATTTAACATCTTATTACATATTTGTCATTATTCTTCATTTCAATAATGTTATAATTTTCTAAAGTATTGTTCACGTTGATATGGTCATTTAAGTTCCCTTCTATGATGAGAACCTTGATGTTATATGAAAATATTCATAATATTTTTTTATTGTATAATTTACTCTGATGGGACGCATAGTGTTTATACCATCAGTTGTGGGCACTTGTAATTGGATGAGGAATCTTCTCATGAATATCCCACATGGGAATCTCCAAGATTAGAGATTATGAGAATAGAACCACTAGTAGGAACACTATATATTTTTGTGTCATCAGATAAGATTATCTATGATCATGTGTAATGGTCCTTAAAATATATGATTAACATTTATGTTTGTCATGAATCATGAAATAAGATTTACTTACAAAAATAGTCACACTATACGTCGGTGTGAAATAAGGTATGTTGCAATCATCAAAATTGACATGTAATTAATGGATAGGTTAAGGAATTATTTTCCCTTTTATGTTAATTGAAGTTGATATATCATCCCTTTCAATAGAGTATAAAAATCACCTAAATTTCTTTTACATGGGGTACTGATGTGTTTATTTCAGATATTTAATGAAAGACGTTTCAAGAATATAGGTTGATGAAGTTTTCGTGCAACCTATTTGATGAGATATCATAACCACATAATGATATTACTTATTAATAATTCATATTTGGCTATCATCATTGTTTCAGTATGTTATTTCACTTAGGCTTCGTGACCTGTTTCAAAAGTGTAATCCTTGCCTTGATGCAATCCTACATAATTCTAATGACAGGTAACCCTTAAGGGTCACACAGTAAGTATTTTTGTTGAGGTTTATTAAATTAATTTTAATTTATTTAACTGATAAATAATATTATCAGGACCAAGGTATAATTTTATTCTAGTTATATTGACTGTAATAATTAAATAAATAATTATTCATTATAATGTGAATAAACAAAAAATTGTTTTTTTAATATTTAATAAGTATTTATTTTTTATTATGTAAATATAACATTTATTTATAAATAAAATAATTATTTGGGTGTTCAATTAATTCTTATGAGTTAGAATAGACCAAGGAAAAGTCTTTTGAAAATATAATTGCATATAAGTCGGTAAAAATTATTAACCCATTAACATTAGTTGTTTCACAACACAATAATAGTATAATTATTTTGTTTCAAGGAGTTTATTAAAGTTTTTAAGTACCATTTAATGGTATAAATGAAATTAAAATATATTTTTATCTAAAACATATCTCTATAAATAGACGGTTACATCTATTTCTTATTTCATCCAAAATTGAGAATAGACAATTGATGTGCACAAAAAGTTCTATCTCAAATCCTCCATCCCTATTTCTATTAAAAATACAAAATAAAATAATATTTCTTCACGGCTATAGAATGAGAAATGAAGAATGAATCATGAAAGAAATTTGATTCACTATGACAGCATCCTGAAATCGAGTAGGGTTTCTTAGAGATCATTGGAGAATATATGTGTCATTTCTTGAGGGATTCTACCTTTATATCCTCAATGTAAAAAAATGTATTTCAAAATCATATTCTCAAATGATCAAAATACATCAATAAAGAAACTTCCTTATCCTATTTGTTTATTTATGTAGATATTTTTTAAATTAATTAAAAAAAGTACATGAAACTTACTCACTCAAGGATTCGTGCAATGACTATTAAAACAAACATTAATATATTACTCAATACTCCACGGTTTTGTTGTTCCCGAAGCAAACTTATATCACATGTACTAAACTCAATGGATGTATCTTTAGAGAATAATTCTTAATACAAGGAAGAACTTGTATTAATTTTCAAAAACTGGGTTAAAATTATATATAAATTATGATTCACCTATTTAATGTTCCCATTGGAATAAAAAATCCTATAAAGCTAAATAGTATCCTCGGGATGTAATGAAATGGCGATAATGTTATTTATTTATGTCAAAGATACTGAATTTTAAGGCGGAAATCATTTTATGGGGGGTATAATGTAACATCTGGAGAATTTATGATATATTTAATTTAAAATAATTTTAATTTCATATTAATCATGTGTTACACGTAATAATGAGTTTAAATAAACCACTATTTTCTATTAAAATATTACCAAAAATTAACAACTATAACCTCAACATTAAATTGGTTGGTATGAATTATAATAACTAAATTAAAAATATATATATTATATACATGTATAAAATAAAATAATAAGTTATTAATTTTTTAAATAAAAATTAAAAAATGTAAGGGAAAAATATATTCTTTTATGAATATTTGTTTTAATAAAAAATATGTTTTTATCTTAACAAATTAAATTGATGAAAATTATTGAATGATATTAGTGAAATTTATTTATTATATATTCAATAAGAAATTTAACATTCTTCTGTTATTTTTATTAGGCATCAAATTAAAATAACTTTAGTTTCATTCTTAAGAATATATTTTTTTAAAGTGTGTTGTCATCATGTTTTTCAAACATATATGAAAATTTCTTTCTCAAACTTATAGGTGTGGAATTTGAGATAATTAATTACTTATTTTGAGTCAGCATGTTCATATTTTTTAAATAGGTCCCTTTAATCATTAATCATTGAAAATAGTAATTGTGTTAAAATTTATACCTAGGTAAAGGATAAATCGTGTTATTATAGGTTAAAAAAGGGTTAGGGTTGTAATTGTTTATCATAATTTTTAATTGATGATGGGAATTTTACCTTAATCACCTTAGATAGAAACAAATATTTTTTAAATGGATATGTTTCCCAATAAAAGACTTAGAGAATATTTTATGAAGAGAAATTAAAAAAATGTCACTCTCTTACTTTTTTATATCATTTATGATTCTAGATAGGGACTAAAAAAGTTTATGAATTATTTTAAATATTAATTTTAAGAATAATGAGATTATTTTTAGGATATAAATTTATTTTTACTTTCTTGAAATATTTTTATTAACATAATTTTATAAGTTATAAAAAACACAGTATATCTTAAATTAATAAAAAAATTTATTAAATTATTTTAAAAATATTATAAGTGGTATATTTTTAATGAGTTATATTTTTACATAAAAACAATATATTAATACGAAGTGGAATTTTTTTAAAAATTATTATAATTCAAATTTAATCTTTTTCTGTATGCCTTTTAATTTCAATTTTATGAATACTACTAAATTTTATATATAAGATAAATTTTGAAAATAATATTCTATTAAATTTTTTAAAAATAATTAATAAATTTAAAGTGGATAAGGTTTATAACATATAGTTTAAAATATATTTATTTTTCTATTTATTATCCAATTTTATCTTCTTAAGTAATATTACATCTCCTTATGAGAGAAAAAATATAACCATGGTTAAGGATACAATAAGGTAACTAAATGATTAAACCAAAATAAGTTATTTAAAATACAACTTAAACCTATCCAAATTTAATTGGATGATTATATTTTAACCATATAAAAATGTAGTTTCAAATATATTTCCCATTGAAGAATTGTTTTTCTTATTCAGTTTGTTTTATTTTAATCTTTTAGAAAAATCCAAAAGCCCCCCCCCCCTCTATAATTATAAAAGGGAACCTAATCTCCTCAGTTTTTCATCCACATTGAGCCATATAGCTTGACAATATCCTAAAAAATTTTATTCCCAAATCCTCTATACACATAATCGATTTTATGGTATTCTCAAAATACTAACCCTAGGACCCAATAGAGGATATATAATTTTTTTTTGAAGAATAGGTGATCACTATAATAGGTTTAATTCTTTATAATTCCTCTTTTACCTCCAATACATCTGTTAAAATTCAAAAAATTATAAATTTTATATAATCAATATATATAAATAATATTTTTACTATGATACATAAACTATACTCCTGCTTTTCCATTATGAAAAAATTTAAAAGTATTTCTCACACGTACGTATGACTTACCGTCATACTGATAAAATTAATTGTACACCACCATATTTAATGGATGGTAATTAAGATGTGTTTAATTTTAATATATGATCCTTATGAAATAATTAATCTTCTATAATTATATCTCATTTTTTACATTGTATCCTTATAATCCTTTAATAATGATAATTTAGGTCCTGTATATATGTGGACTACCACCTCCATGAGGCTATGTGATCTATTTTGTATTTCCAATTTATTTGGAAGGTAAAAATGATTTATTTAGTAAAATTATATGATTTATATTTTATAATAATTTTTCAGCACATGTTAATTATTATTTACCACACTTATGTTCTATTCGTCGAAAAGTGAAAATAGTGTCCTTGTGAACATACGACTTACTATCTACATGAACAATGTAATTCACTTTTCTGTCTCTATGTTTTAAGGATTAGTTTAAATAAATAAAGAATGAATATATATATATGTTATTTATATCAGGGTTTTCATTCTTTATATGATGGAACTATATGCATTGTATAATGATAAAAAAATTTAAACCAACAAATAAATGATAAAATACAGCTATTACACAGAAGAGTGATTATAACAATTAATTGTTATTAAGTGGGTGATAAATGATTACAAGTAAATAATATAAGGTATTATATATATAAATAAAATTATGGTTTTACAATAAATTTATGACAAATTGATATTTAATATACAAGTATTTTGGACACATAACAAGGAAGTCAAAATCGATGTTAGGGATTATTTCACAATATCATCATTATTCAGCATTGTTTATGTTTAGGATTCCATTGGGTGAATTATTTTATATATATATCTTGAACACAATTTATTTTAATCTAATATAGTTATTTATTGATTATATATTTTCCCTTTGAATTTCATCTTTATGGGTTCTCATGTTGCGAAAATAGTGAAATTAAGGAAAATTGACATTCTCTCTCTCACTAGACAAAAATAATTTTTCCTCTACAAACATGGTTTCTATTAAATAAATCAAAAATGTTTTACATATTATAAAACAATTGTTTGATGAAATTTTAAACATGTTTAATTTATTAATTTATTTTTCAAATGAATCTTTTTTTCATTTACAAATCGTGGAATATTTCAACCTTTTACACATGTCTAGAAGAATTTTTTTAACTTATATATGATATAAATTAATTTTATTCCATAATGACCAATCATTGATTTGAATTTATATTTATAATTTTAATATGTTATTTTTATTGAAATTATTTCATAAATAGTTTTTCAATTTTTAGATATGTGATTTCAAGGTAAAAAAGGTTATTTTCTTCAAGAACTTATTTAGTAACCATTTAAATGTATTTTTATCTTTGAAATCATATATTTTATTTAAATTCTATATGCAATCGATTATATACTCTAATGGTAATATCTAATACATTTATTTGCATATTTCATAATCAGTTTGAATGGGGAAGGTATTGATATTTTGTATTCTTGTTCTTATAATAATAAGATCTTTCTTTTTTTAAGTTAAGTTGATTTTGTGGTGTTATTTATATATTTAAACACTGTATTGGACTTATTAAGTGAATAGTGGGGCCCTCGATTAGACAACCCCATGATTCATTAATTGGTCTTATTATAAAATATTTATATGGCATTTTTTGAGGCCTTACTCATTTATGTAGATGTGTTTTCATGAGGTATGAGTGGGATTTTTATATTTATTGGAACAAGGCCTCGACGATAAGTTCTGATGTCAGAAATTATTAATTCCATTATTATAAATTCATTTTTTTATATCCATGTTATTATATTAATGGTTTTCTTATCAACAGATGTGTTTCTAGATCTTCTGATTATTTATATGAAATTATTTTTTCATCATTTATTCTTTCATCATTATCCATGGATAATTTCGTTTTTATTGTATACATTCCTTTATTGAGAATATGATCTCACACATTTATTATGTTTCTAATCCCTAAAATACCCATTAGTAAATTATTATTATTATTTAGGGATATTCTAATGAAAAAATGGTGTTTTCAAAGAAAATATAATGTTTTATTTTTTGTTTAAAAATGTAATGTTAAATTTAAGAATGTATCTAGTTTTATAGAAATAATAAACTATTTGGTCTATCAGGATGTGATTCCATATACATAGCGCCATTTTAATAATATATCCACTGACTACGGGCTAATATGGTTTGGTTATTTACATAACATAACTGAAATTCTCAGGAAAATGGAAATAGTTAACACTAAAAAATATATATTTTAATATGAAATTATTAAAAAATGGTCATGAAAATATTATAAGTATATCATATATAAAGTTATATGTATTCATGTGACTATGTTATATAATTATAGTAAATAGAAATTTATTATACATGAGGTTAGAGTGCTTTAAAATCAAGTGGATCTTAATGTAAGGGTTTTATGTTATAATCTCATTGTTTATTGGGATTTTTTATGATTATGGTTCCAATGTTTTATTTTATGATCAAAATCTCCATAAAATCATAAATTTTCTTATATTATTTTTATTTCTTGATAACATATTTTTTCATTTCATTTTACCCTCTTTAAGAACTTGACATAACAAAATTATTTTTTTATGGGAAATTTACTTTATTTCACTCCTCGATTAAAATTACTTTCTCTTCCATGTCCATGCATTCAAAAAACGTTTCATATTATGTTTTTAAAATTATATAATGATTTTTTAAAGTTAATTGTACCCATGTTTTCCGTTTTATAGAAATATTTTAAAGGAATCTTTTTATCATTTTATGAATGAGTAAATTTTGGAATTTCGTACTATAAATGTTAAAGGAATATTTATTTTTACTTATACGTCATGAATAAAATTTCACATCGTCATAAACACTCAATGCAATGAATAATCCTTTATCTGTTAATAATGTAATTTTAAAGGAAATTATTTACTTCATGTTTAGGAAATCATAAGGTTTTAATTAACTCATTTCAAAATGAAAAGATTATTTTCCTCATGAAATCATCCATATATATTTTAAAGGAATTTTAATAAAAGATGAAAACATTTTACGTTAATTATGATATATTTGTCATGACACATCCCCTGGGGCCCATTCCATTACTACCCCAATCCCTCCTTCCATAAGTCAGGGGCTGGTGACTAGCACTAGAAAGGCATATCCCAAAAAGGGAAGGCATTTTCTTTTAAACCTGTATACACATAGATCGAAAAAACTACACAATAAAACAGTGAAGGAATTAAAAAATAGTATAACCACCACAAAGTACCACCACTAAGAGTAAAATGTGTAAACTGAAAGTAAAGGGGCCAAAATAAAATCCTAACTAAAAAGAATGTACAACAATGAAAGTGAAAGATCTGGAAGATGTATACCAAGGATCATACCTGAAGGGTAGGTACAACTCTCGGTCAGATGTCACTGTAGCACACCTCATCAATCGGTCCACCTCCGAGTACCATATAGCCATGGATCCCCAAAGTCCCAGTCAAATCTGTTCGTCATCTACATAAGACACAATAGGTGCGGTTGAAGCCCGTGTAGGGGTCAGTATAACAATACACAGTAAGGATCCCAAGATCCCCAAAAATCCCTCTGAAATCCAAAAATGAAAACTCTAAAAAGGAAATACCACAGAGCTAATACCACCAAGAAAGATCTCAAACACATAGCGTAAAGTAAAAGACTGCTCAAACCTGATTTAACTTATGTACCAATGTCATGATGATTAGTTATAAAGCTAGGTCATCTAATTCTATTGAGAGTATATACTGTGGATCTACAAAGGGTTTCCCTATTATGGATAGATTATGGGTCACTTGGTGGCTAACCCAAGATGGATCGCGCTACTACTGATCCCTGAAGGGTTACATTTAGGGTGATCCTCACAGGGTTGTTATCATGCTGATCCACATAGGGTCGCTATTATGTTGACACACACATGGTCGATATTATTCAGATCCACACAGGGTCCATATTATACTTATCTGCACATGGTATATATTATGATGATCTAAACATGGTCTCTATTATGCTAATCCACACTAGGTCACTATTATGTTTGTCCACATAGGGTCGCTATTATTCTCAACATCACAGCCAGCGACTGGATTCCCTCACTGGGCACGCTTGATTTTTATATAATCTGTTCCTCAAGACATCATTTGTTCCTTAATATCTAATAATTCCTATGTAGAGTAACCTAAAGGATATTCTCATCAAAAGGTACCCAACACAATAGGCAGTGTTTTGAATAAATGCCCAGTTTGTAAGATTTGGGAATATTTGTAAAAAGTGGTTAGTTGGATTCGAGTCCAATCCCAACTAGCCATGTTCCACCCTCATCCCATACTCGCGTAGAGTTTCTCAAAAGGACTGTCTCATCGCAAGGGTCCAAAATCTACTAATGACAAGTCAATAGGATTCCCAAGTTGATAGATATGAGTGTTTTATAGAAATGGGGGCTAGTTGGGTTTTGGTCCGGTCCAACCTGACCTGGCCAAGTCTGCCCTAAGCCCAGCCCAATAAGGAGGGTCCAGCACAGTTGGATTGGTGAGTCGTGGCCTCTAGATATAGGTCATCCCACATTGGAGGGCCGGTGGTGTTCGATCGGGATGCAACAACCATTGTATCATCCCTCTTCTGTGATGCGCGACTAGCAATGGCCAGAAACCAGCTGGATCTCACGGCATTGATCCACGAGATGGGTCAATGCAATGTCCAAATGTTGTGGTCTCCTCCATGTAGGATTGCCACTGATGTGGTTGTTGAGTCATTGCGGGGCGTCGCCATAGTGTGCATCCTGCTGGTGGGGGCGGCATGGCCTTTTACGGACCATCACACATGCTCTAGTGGTCTATTCTTCACACCACTATTGCGTACGATCTCTAGAAAACACCCTCTTCAATTTGATGTCCTCAGATCTTCCTTTCTGCCAACATAAAATATCCCTCCAGAAGAACGCACAAGTGGAGGGGTTCTGGCCTTGTTTTTTTTGACCTGAACCCTCTGTATTAGAATTTTAAAACATGAGGAGGCTTGGGGATTTCAGTTTTAACAATGATTGAATAATTCAATCCCTAATAGATAATTCCCAAAATAATAGTCACCCTCTAGAATGAACACACATTTCACGGATCAACTTATTCCTTGGTTGATTTGAGTTTGTCTTTTCTAATAATAATGGGAAAACTTTAATCAAATTAAACCCCTAACTTGTTCGATGTTCATTGCAATAGTGTTCTACCCTCGAGGTTTAAAGAGATCAACATTGTCTGTCACATCCCAGCATTGTTTTTCGGGGTACGTTGAAGTCTATGACATTCTGTAGGAATTCTCCATTCTTCGTTAGAATGGAATCTCAACGGAGTTTCACCATAAATGTGCTTGCAGATTAATTCACATCTCTCCAACATGTTCATTTAATAAAAAGAATCACGTCATAATATTTCTATTATGTTGCGACGTTGTGTTGTTACATTGTTTCATTTATGAAACTGTGTAGCGGTTATGCTTACACAATAAGCCATTATTTATCCTTATTTAATTTTTCTCATCATCACCTCGTCACCACACCACAGTGATGTCGTCCGCTACTCAATGGTGAGAAAATAAAATAAAGTATTTTTTAAAAGTAATTTTATCATTTTATGAAAAGTCGGAAAATTAAAATTTTGATCCACCATTGTCTGTCGATTTTAAGTCCATTCTAGGTGAATCCTAGTGTTCCTAGTTCAATGGTGCCCTCGGATTTTGGATCTGATCACTGCTTCAAAAGTAATAAAAACCCGGGTGCACGTTTACATAACGTACTCTAAAAAATGTTTAGAATTCCTTTATGGTCTCTTCGGTCCTCGAAATCACATTCTATCAGAGCGTGCAGTCTTAAAATAATTCTATATAGTTCTTTTAAAAAAATAACATAGAAATTATAAGACATTAAATTATATCCACATTATGGCTTTACATCCTGAAAGACAAAACAATGGATAATCAAACAAATGGGTGTACTGAGCACAAATCTGAGCCTCCCGATCCCATGTTCTCTCCTAGAGGTTCATGTGCTCCCAGCG
This sequence comes from Viscum album, assembly GCA_963277665.1. Taxonomy (NCBI): domain Eukaryota; kingdom Viridiplantae; phylum Streptophyta; class Magnoliopsida; order Santalales; family Viscaceae; genus Viscum; species Viscum album. The sequence goes on along the minus strand of OY728133.1, from coordinate 1,228,583,685 downwards.
AATGCACTCTAGAGGAATTTTTCTTCAACAAAGGACCCACTATTGTTGATCTTCTATCTCCACTGGGAACTTCACAAACGTCACCCCTTTTTCAATGTCCATCTCTCCCTAGTCGATGGCATGTGATGGACCATGCACGTACCTCCTCAACTGCGACATGTGAAAAAAATCATGCACTCAGTGAATATGTGGGGGAAGATCTAAGCGGTAAACTACCTCACCACCTCTGCAAAGAATATGGAAATGTTTGATTAATCATAGAGATAGCTTATTACCCCTGCCAAATCTCAGCAACCCTCGTTGGGGTGATACCTGAATGATAACAAGGTCTCCCCCCTCAATCTCCATGGGTCTATGACTCCAATCAATATATGATTTCTTCCTACTTTGTGCAGTCTTCATCTGATCCTGGATGATCTACACCTTCTCAGTGATAGCTCATACCAACTCTGGACACATTAGTGTTGACTCCCTTAGGACTGTCGAGTATATAGGCGATCTGCATGGTTTCTGGTAGAAGGCCTTAACTAGTGCCTTGTTAGTGGTGGAGTGATAGCTATTGTAGTACGAAACTCTACCAGTGGTAGGTATTCCTCCCAACTATGACCTAAATCAAGTATGCAAGCACAATGCATATCCTCCAGGGTCAGTATGGTCATCTCCATCTGACAATCTATCTAGTGGTGAAAAGCTATGCTGAAGCATAGTGGATTCTGGAATGCCTCCTATAACCACTTCAACAACTGGGAAGTAAAGCACGCATTACGGTTTGAGACGATAGTTGAAGTAACCCTGTGAAGCTGCACAATCTACTAGACATAGAGGCATCTCAATCCCTCGACCGATCCTTTCTCCTGGATGTGTAGAAAGATAGTCGACTTAGATATTTGATCAACGACCACCCAGATAGAATCGTGGACCCTTGGTGTGTGTGGTAACCCCATAATCAATTCTATAGAGATACCATCCGCATCCACTCTGGTACCTCAAGTGGTTGTACCAAGCTAGTTGGGACCTGATGCTCGACCTTACCTTGCTGAAAATTGAGGCATCATGAAATGAACTTTTCCACTAATTTCCTCACCCATGGCCACCAGTACAAACGTCGTAGGTCCTGGTAGATCACTACTACACTAAGAAGTAGCACCAAAGGGGTATTATGAAACTCACTCAACACCTCATCCCATAACATCATTGGTACTACGACGCATCCTCTATAGAGGATGATATGCTCCCCTCCTATCGAAAACCATCTAGATCCTGGCCTAAGAATATCATAGCATGTCAGACCTCTGAGTCAATATCCCCAAGTTGTGCCTCCCAAACTCGTAGTAAGTGTGGGGGAGTGATATTCATAGATTTAAGGTAAGATGATTCATCATCATCCACCAAGGATACTTGTATCACATCTTGGTACTTTTTTGCCTCATTGTACAGCTATAAACCAAAACACTACTGAGCGCGTCTGCCACCACATACCCTTTCCCATGAGTATAGAATATCTCAAATTCTTAGTCTTTATAACGACCCATACTTTTCATGCATTTTTAATACTTCAAAATTGATGTAAACTTATTACAACATATAAAAAAACCATTGAAAGGACCGTATAGGTATAGAGTCTTTAGAAAATGGGAAACATAAACAACTGGTTCATAAAAAATCTACACTGTCTCCCATTTATTTCATCATATCTAGAGTCCCTTTTGGCATATCCTACTTAATAACCTTCTTCATGACCTAGGGAAAGAAAAAATACAAAGGGGTGAGCTCAAATTCTCAGTAAGGGTAAACAAAATAAATATCAATCACATCATATTCATAAGAACATAACATTTTGGAAATCTTACCCTGTAAAAGAGATCAAAATTTCATAACATGGGAAAAATCATGGTAGTGAAATGTAATCACAATAATCATAAAGTCAAACATGATGCTTTGTGGAATACACACATAATCATATAGAATCATTTCTTATTAGTCAATACTCATTTCCAAGACTATCTTAGTGGACATTGTCCATTTCTGAACCGAGTTCATTCCTCGTTTCAGTCCTGTTTCACTGAACCGGTTTATCCTACCATTCCAGCCATGTCTATCTCATGTGATATAAAATCTTTACCCAATGCATTGGAGGGAGATATAGGTCCCACCAATCTCAAAGTTATGTCATTCTTATGTGTGCCACAAAATAATGAACTCTACATGATAGCAAAACCCAAGTAATAAAAATGGGAATCTTAAAACATCGTGACATCGTAAAACAATTCATATAAGATAAAGAAATTCATAAAAATAATTCCATCACAACATAATCAAATAAATGTAATAATAGGGATAGAAACAGAACCCTTTATTATCTTAGATGATAAATAATTTTGATAAAACACTTGAACTCCATTCTTGAGAAAAATATCCTTTCTACTTCAGAAACAATTTGCCTTTATTATCATGTCATACAATTCTAAAATAAAAGAAGTTGATTAAAAATAAACATGAAAACTTGTAAAGGAAGATTCTTGGAAATAATGTTTTAAAAATCCATTCATGCCGTATATGTTAAAAAAACATTCTTCTCGTACTTTTTTCGGAAAAGTCAAAAAGTACCTCGTACGAAAAATGACAAAAGATTCCTTTCATATCATTTACTAAAAACTCACCGAATGGTAAAATTGGATTTAAACAATTGTATGTGGATGTAAATAATATTACATATTGTGGAAAAATGTATGTGTATGATAAAATACACCCCAGTAAATTCCAAAGTATAAACAATCTCGGATAAAAATGAGATTACGATATTTCCATTACTTTAGGTCCGATTTGATTTTTATGTGTCTGAACCTCCTGTATAATGATTTAAATAATGTCATTGACTTATTCAAGAATCATACTTATTGTTATGATATCATATATGGTCATATTCTTAGCTTATTATTAGTAATATTTCATTGCTACTTGTTATTCGGGTGTTTATTACTTTTTGTTCTTATGCGTGTTTTGTCGAATAAATTCTTATTCTTCATTTTAGGTTATAGATACCTCATTTCCAGAATGGTATTAGTGTAATATATATCTTATATATTCACTCAATTCATTTATGTAATCATTATGCAATGGAAATCATGTAGAACGAGTCGCATCACATCGTGGAGACGGTATTCCGTACGTACGGACGAGCGATAATATCATTCCCATGATCATGGAATTGTATTGGAGTGTATGTATACTATTTAAGAATCAATATAAAATTAAAATAATCATATATATTCATTATTTACACCATGATACCCATACAACTAAGGTGGTGGTGGAAAATAGATTACACAACGGCATGGAGACGGTATTTCGTACATGTGCACGCGCGGTGATTTCATTTTTCGTAGGATTGATATATGGTGAAATATGGTTGTTTCATAATTATAATAACATATAATTATATGAGTGATACTGATGTTATTAATTCATAATGAAACAACTAATGAAGAAGAAGTGGAAGGAGAAATAAAGTTTAAAGAATCGGTAACGGACATTACCTTTTCTTTGAAGCACTTCTTTGAGACCTCCTTTTAGGTAACTAAAATTGGCCTTTGAAAAAGACCAGAACCTCTAGGATGTTTCTAGGGAAGTGGAGAGGAGAAATGGGTTGGGGTTGGCCGAGCATGAAGTCTCAAAGTGGTGTGAGTAAGAGAGGGAGGAGGTTCCCTTTTATAAGGGAGGAGAGGGGCACCTTTGGAAAAACAAAAAATATTATTTTATTATAAAGCCAAATTCGGTTTTAAATAGCTCAAAATTGATTTATTTCGAAGCTAAGGTGGGTATGGGTCGAAATAATCTCATCCAATAGAATTTGGACAAGTTTAGTTTAATATTTTGACCTTATCATTTATATTTAGCTATAAGTTATATAATATTACTTTTACCGTGTCTTTTTATGTTCTTACACTATAAGGTTAATAAACTTTATATAAAAAGCCAAAAGAACCCCAAGTTGTTTATTATTAATATATATAACCTTATCTAATTAATTTGGCCGAACCATAGATTTTTAGGAATAAAATAACAATTAATAATATAATATTTGTTTTAAAAACTATTTTATGTCAATTTTGACACTATTTAGTAATTGATATTTGTGAAAATTATAACAGAAATATTAGTTCGAAAAAAAGTTACTTAAATCACTAATAACATGTCATATTAACCTATATAATTAGTGTAATTCATAAAAAGTCTCAAATTACATTTATTTGGGTATTTATAACATTAATTATGTCAATATTTCATTAATAAGACAATTACCGCATCATCTTTGTGTCATAAATAAATTAAATTATTTAATGTCTAAAAATTACAGATAAAATACCATTATGTAGGAAATATTTTTAAATTTCTAATGAATATTTATAGTCCAATTTATCTTATGTATAACCCTATATTAAAAATTATTTACTCATTAAACTTTGATTTTAACTATTTTAACCCTTCTTTAAACAAATTAATAATAAATGTCCTAACCTAATCCAAGTGGGCCTAAATGGTCATATTTTATTCCTAAGGTTGTTTTCGGTCGAATTAGACTTATCCAATAGAATTAGGACATGTTTTATGGTAATAATAATAACATTTTACCCTTAATTACCATATTTACTTTTAACCGTGGTAAAATAAAGTAAAAAGTTACTATTCACCAAAAATTATTTCCATCCCATTGAACAAAATTTTAGTCCTTAATATTAACCGTGTCTCTTAGATTTTCGAAATTCCGCTCACAGAAGCAGTAAAATTATGTTTTATGTGAATTTGGGAATTCTCCTAGGAGGTGGGTAAAAGACGGTGAAAAGTTCAATAAAATTTTTATATATCTAAAATTATTATAAAATGACTCCAATGAATTGAATTGAACTTATATAGGTATTATGTATCAATTATTACCTAAAATAAATTTAAATAAAATAAATAATTATTTAAATAAGAAGTCGGATTTTAAATAGTAACCCATTGCTTTCACTATTTATCAAAAAATGAAAGTTTCTAGAAAAATACCAAAATTTTAACCTAGGCTAATTTCGATATTCCGAATCCAAAAATGAAGTCCATTTAGAAAAATAAAATTTATGAAATTTCAAAAAGTGCTTATTACTATTCATAACAGCTAGTTTTTATAATATTTTAATAGCATATCATTGTTTAGTGAAACTCGGTATTGCGTATGACGCAAGCTATCAAGGAAGGACACGATTGAGTGTAAAGAAAGCCAAGATAGTGTTGTGTGTATTGAAAGATTCCTTTGATGATTTATATAAAATAAAAACAAAATATATCTTATAAAAGTATCGGGTGTTACATTCTACCACCCTTAAAATGAATTTCGCCCTCGAAATTCTTCACTTGTAACAAACAGATGAGGATACCTCTCCCTCATCATATCCTCAAGCTCCCATGTAGCTTATTCTAATTAGTGGTTCCTCCATAAAACTATCACCAAGCGAGTGGTCTTGTTCGGTAGGATTTTTTCACTATGATCCAGAATGTCTATCAGCTATTCTTCATAAGAATGATCTTGCTCCAGCGGTACAACTTCTGAGCTGAGTACATGTGAAGGATAAGGTGTGGACTTACTCAGGAGAGATACAAGGAACACATCGTGAACTTGGGAGAGATTCGGTGGAAGAGACAATTGTTAAGCTACCTTCCCAACAAGATCCATTATTTCTAAAGGACCGATATATCTAGGGCTCAACATTCCCTTCATTCCAGATCTCATTTCTCTCTTCCAAGGAAATATTTGTAAGACCACTTTATCACCCACTTAAAACTCTAGGTCTTTTCTCCAGTTTTCGGCAAAACTTTTTTGTCGACTCTGGGCAGCTCTTATGTGTTGTTTAATAGATCTGACCTTTTCTTCCATCTCATCAACAAGATCAGGTCTTAATAGCATTCTTTCCCCAACTTCATCCCAGCAAGTTGGAGTCCTGCATTTCTTTCCATAGAGAGCTTCATAAGGAGCCATCTGAATACTGGAGTGAAAGCTATTATTATAAGAAAATTCCACCAAAGGTAGGTGTTGATCCTAACCACCTTTCAAATCCATAGAGCAAGCTCTCAACACATCTTCTAGAGTTTTAATTGTCCTCTCAGACTGATCATCTGTCTGAGGATGATAATAAGTGCTAAAACTCAACTATGTATCCAGATTATACTGAAGACTTCGTCAGAATTTCGAGGTAAACCTCGGATCCCGATCAGATATAATGGAAAGTGGTACTCCATGCAATCTTACCACTTCTTTTACATATATCCTGGCAAGCTGATCTAGAGTGAAATCCTCTCTAATAGCGATGAAGTGTGCCGACTTTGTTAGATGATCAACTATGACCCAGATATCATTATTGCCTTTGGATGTTTTAGGAAGTCCTGTGAAAAAGTCCATAGTGACGTTTTCCAATTTCCATTCAGGTATGGGTAATGGTTGTAACATCCCCTTAGACTTCTGTCTCCCAACTTGAACTTACTGACCAACCAAACATTGAGAGACATATTGAGCAACATCACTTTTCTTGCCATCCCACCAGAAGTACTATTTCAGGTCCCTATACATCATCGTGCTTCCAAGATGAAGAGAGAATGAAGAACTATGAGCCTCATCCAGCAGTTCCTTCTTTAATTTTGGGATGGGAGGAACACAAAACCGATTCCTAAACATAATTATCCCATCACAATCAAGGTTGAATTCAGGAACATTTCTCACTTTCTTTTGTAACTTTACATGTTGTTCTTGTGCCTCTTTAATCTTAACATGTATAGATGGTTGAAAATTCATTTTAGAAAGATATGATTTTTCACCTTTCATTGTAATTCCAAGATCCATCCTTTGTAAATCCATAAATATTGGATATTTGGTGATCCTCTTCATGGATAAGATGGCATGGTCTTGTCAACTTAATGCATCTTCCACCTTGTTTTCTTTCCCAGGGTGGTAATGAATTGAGCAGTCGTAATCCTTAATCAACTCCAACCATCTTCTTTGGCACATATTCAGCTCCTTTTGTGTGAAAATATACATTAAACTTTTATGATTAGTATAAATGTCACACCTTTCTCCATAAAGATAATTACTCCAAATATTTAATGCAATGATTACCGCAGCTAACTCCAAATATTTAATGCAATGATTACCGCAGCTAACTCCAAATCATGAGTTGGGTAATTTTGCTCATGGATTTTCGACTATCGTGTGGCATAAGCTATCACAATTTCATTTTGCATAAGAACACACCCCAATCCCTTCTTGGATGCATCACTGTAGATCACAAACCTTTCTCCACTACAAGGCAGTGTGAGCACATGTGCACTGGATAACCTTCTTTTCAACTACTTGAAATTCTCTTCACATTCCTCCGTCAAAACAAACTTAAATCCTTTCCGAGTCAAGGTGGTGAGTGGATTAGATAATCTTGAAAAATATTTCGCAAAACGTCGATAATATCCAGTCAAACCAAGAAAAATTCGGATCTCAGTTATTGTTGTTGGTCTCAACCATCTTTCGATAACCTCAGTTTTTTCTAGATCCACATATATCCCCTCTTTTGAGATTATGTGAGCCAAAAATGAAACTTTTTGAAGCCAAAATTCACACTTGGTAAATTTGGCATAAATCTTCTCCTTTCTCTGGGTCTTCAATATAATTCTCAAGTGATCTTCATGTTCTAACTTTCTCTTTGAATACACAAGAATATCTTCTATAATGACTACCACAAAATGGTCAAGAAAGTCTGTAAAGACTCTATTCATCAGATCCATGAATATAGCAGGGGAATTAGTAAGACCAAATGGTATCACTATAAATTCATAGTGTCCATACCTTGTATAGAAATCCCTCTTTGGTATATCCTCCCTTTTGACACATAATTGATGATACCCTGAACGAAGATCACTCTTGGAAAAGTATTGAGCTCCGTGTAGTTTGTCAAATAATTCATCAATGCGCGGGAGAGGATATTTGTTCTTGATAGTGATCTTGTTATATTCTCGATAATCAATACAGAGTCTCATTGATCCATATTTCTTCTTAACAAATAGAATAGGTGCTCTCCAAGGTGATGCACTATGGTGTATGAACCCCTTATCAAGATTCTCATGGAGTTGATTCTTCAATTCCTACAACTCAATTGGGTCCATTCTATAAGGTGTCTTTGAAATAGGTAAAGCACCCGGTACGAGTTCTATTGAAAACTCAACTTCATGTTTTGGTGGAAGACCCAGAAATTCCTCCAGAAAGACATCATCAAACTCATGTACAAGGGGCATATTCATAATCGTGAGTTTATCACCAACCATTTCAGATAAATAACCTTCATTAGGTGGAATCAAGACCCATATGATGGAAGAAATTTCCACTGGAAGGTTAGGTTCATCCTTGCATCGATAGGCGATCAAAGATTGATCTAGAATATGAAATGTGACTTATCTTCTTTGAAAATTGATATGAGCTCCAAATAGAGAAATCCAGTCCATGCCAAGAATCACATCAAATCCCACTATAGGGAGGATCAAAAGATTTGCAAGAAGAACTTTCCCACAAACATCAATCAGAGAAGAATTATAAACTTTTGATGTGACTGTTGTGTCATTAGGGGTTGCCACAACTAACTCAACATCTAATTGTTGAGGTAATATGGTTATACCCTTAGAAAATTCTTCAAAAATAAAAGAGTGGGTGGATCTAGAATCAAATAAAACATTTTCTACATTAGAGTGGATGGTATGTGTACATTTCACCACTTCATTATCGTACTCCACATCGCTGATAGAAATTGAACGTCACTTTCCTTTATCTTTAGCCTTAAGAGTTTGTTGACGTCGATCATCATCAAAAACCCTTGGATTAGGGCATTGATTGGCATAATTCCCCATTTCCTTGCACTTGTAACATTGAAGTGTAGGAGGTGCAGTTTGTGTATCCTTTTCATTATTTGCATCACTAGACATCTTTTTCCCATCATTACGGCATTCAAATGCCCGATGACCTTCCTTTCCACATTTGAAACATTTAATTGTCCCTTTAAGACAACTCCCTCCATGTTTCATTCCACACTTTGAGCATAAGGGTAAACTCATCTTTTTTCAGTGTGCTCTTTAGATTTTCATTTGAATTCCTTTTCCTCTTCTTATCAAACCCATATGACTAATGGGTTACTCCAATCTCCATCTAAACTTTGAGAGCACATTGAATGATTTCCTCGTAGCTATTGAAGTCCCTTATGGATAACGCCCACTGAAGACTTGTTTTTAAGCCACTAAAGAATCTATCGATCTTATTCTAAGGTTGGATAATAATACCAGAAGTGTACCTTGGAAGTCTTGTAAAATTTGCTTCATAGATACCAACAGATTCATCATCCTTTTGCTTTAGTTCAAGAAACTCATTCTCCATCTTTATTCAGAGAATACGAGGAAAATACTTATTGAAAAATAAGTTCTTGAACTCGTCCCATTACATGGACTCCATTTCATCTCTTGGACTTTCATTATTGATAAGATTCCACCATTGATCAGCATCGCCTTCCAAATGATAAAGTGCTAAGATGATTTTATAATGTTTAGAACATTGAAGAACTGAAAATATTTTTTTAGTAGTACTGATCCATTGTTCATCATCTAATGGATCAGTAGACCTGCAGAATGAAGGTGGACACTGTCTCATGAAGGATTCAACAGAATGTTTCTCCTTCCATTGCTCGTTTGGAAGTCCTGCATGATTCATAGCTTGAGAATTTTGTGTGATCATGGCTACAAGATTTTTCATTCCAGCTCCCATATCGTTTGGTTTCTTAGGGGGACAATCATTTCATTTCCCATCGCATTCCACATTAACACGGTTCCTTCAGGTTCCAGCCATTGACTAAAACCAAGAAGAATAGTGTGAGAAACACTAATTATAATAGGAAAACCACATAATCAAGAATAAAATTTTACACTTAAGGTCTTATCGTAGGTTGTTCATGGCCATTTCTAAAACACTAATATTGTGTTCTATGCTTAGACTTATCCTTAGGATTCTTACTAGGGATTTCACATCCTAGTTTCCAAAGGTTGACTATACCTTTCCTCTGATACCAAATATAACGAATCATACTTTACATACATTGTTAATACATCAAAATTGAAGCATAATTATTAAAACATATAACAAAACCATGAAAGGACCATATAGGTATAGAGTCTTTAGAAACTGGGAAACATAATCAACTGGTTCATAAAGAATCTACACTGTCTCCCATTTATTTCATCATATCTAGAGTCCCTTTTGGCATATCCTACTTAATAACATTCTTCCTGACCTCGGGAAAGAAAACATTCAAAGGGGTGAGCTCAAATGCTCAGTAAGGGTAAAAAATAAATATCAATCACATCATATTCATAAGAACATGTCATTTTATAAATCTTACCCTGCAAAAGAGATCAAAATATCATAACATGGGATAAATCATGGTACTGAAATGTAATCACAATAATCATAACTTAAAACCTGAAGCTTTGTTTCATACACACATAATCATAGAGAATAATTTCTTATTAGTCAAGACTCATTTACAAGACTATCTTAGTGGACATATTCCATTTCTGAACTGAGTTCATTCCTCATTTCTGTCCTGTTTCACTGAACCGGTTTAACCTGCCGTTCCAGCCTTGTCTATATCATGAGATATAAAATCTATACCCAATGCATTTTAGGGAGATATAGGTCCCACCGATCTCATAATGATACCATTCTTATGTGTGCCACAAAATAATAAACCATACAATATAGCATAACCCATGTAATAAAAATGGGAATCTTAAAACATCATGACATCATAAAAAAATTCATATAAGAAAAAGGAATTCATAAAAATAATTCAATCACAACATAATAAAATAAATTTAATAATATGGATATAAATAGAACCTTTTATTATTTTAGATGGAAAATAATTTTGATAAAACACTTGAACTCCATTCTTGAGGAAAATATCCTTTCTACTTCCAAAACACTTTTCCTTTCTTAACATGTCATACAATTCTAAACTAAAAGAAGTTGATTAAAAATAAACTTGAAAAATTGTAAAGTAAGATTCTTGTAAATAATTTTTTAAAAATACATTCATGCCATATAAGTTAAAAAAACATTCTTCTCGTACTTTTGTCGGAAAAGTCAAAAAGTACCTCGTACGAAAAACGACAAAAAATTCATTTCATATCTTTTACTAAAAACTCACCGAAGGGTAAAATTGGATTTAAAAAATAGTAGGTGGATGGAAATAATATTAAATATTGAGGAAACATGGATGTGGATGATAAAATACACCCCAGTAAATTCCAAAGTATAAACAATCTCGGATAAAAATGAGATTGTGATATTTCCCTTAACTTAGGTCTGATTTGCTTCGTAAGTGTCTGAACCTCCGGTATAATGATTTAAATAATGTCATTGACTTATTACAGAATCATAATCATTATTATGATATCATATATGGTCATATTGTTAGCTTATTATTAGTAATATTTCATTGCTACTTGTTATTCGGGTGTTTATTACTTTTTGTTCTTATGCGTGTTTTTTCGAATAAATTCTTATTCTTCTTTTTAGGTTATAGATACCTCATTTCCATAAAGGTATTAGTGTAATATATATCCTATTTATTCACTCAATTCATTTATGTAATCATTATTCAATGAAAATTATGTAGAACGAGTCGCATCACATCGTGGAGACGGTATTTCGTACGTACGCACGAGCGATGATATCGTTCCCATGATCGTGGAATTGTATTGGAGTGTATGTATACTATTTAAGAATCATTATCACTTTAAAATAATCATATATATTCATTATTTACACCATTATACCCATCCAAGTAAGGTGGTGGTGGAAAATAGATTACACCATGGCGTGGAGATGGTATTCCTTATGTACACACGCACGGTGATTTCATTTTCCGTAGGATGGATAGATGGTTAAATAGGGTTTTGTAATAATTATAATAACATATCATTATATGAGTGATACTTATGTTATTAATTCATAATTAAACAACTAAATAAGAAGAAGTGGAAGAATAAATAAAGTTGAAAGAATCGGTAATGGACATTACCTCTTCTTTGAAGCTCTTCTTTGAGACCTCCTTTTAGGGCACTAAAATTGGCCTTTGAAGAAGATCAGAACCTCTAGGATGTTTCTAGGGAAGTTGAGAAGGGAAATTGGCAGGTTTTGGCCGAGCTTGAAGGCTTAAAGTGGTGTGAGGAAGAGAGGGAGGAGGTGCCTTTTTATAAGGGAGGAGAGGGGCACCTTTGGAAAAACTAAAAATATTATTTTATTATAAATCCATATTCGATTTTAAATAGCTCAAAAATGATTTATTTAGAAGATGTGGTGGGGATGGGTCGACATGCTCTCATATAATATAATTTTGACAAGTTTAGTTTACTATTTTAACCTTATCATTTAGATTTAACTTTAAGTTAAATAATTTTTCTTTTATCGTGTCTTTTTGTGTTCTTACACTATAAGGTTAATAAACATACTATAACAAGCCAAACGAACCCCAAGATGTTTATTATTAATATATATAACCTTACCAAATTCATTTGGCTGAACATTATACATTTAGGAATAAAATAACAATTAATAATATAATATTTGTTTTAAAAACAATTTTATGTCAATTTTGACACTATTTAGTAATTGATTTTTTTGAAAATAAAAATAGAAATATTAGTTCGAATAAAGTTACTTAAATTAGTAATAACATGTCATATTAACCTATAAAATTAGTTTAATTCATAAAAAGTCTCAAATTAAATTTAATTGGGTATTTATAACATCAATTATGTCAATATTTCATTAATAAGATAATTATTGCATCATCTTTGTGTGATAAATAAATTAAATTATTTAATGTATAAAAATTACAGATAAAATGAAATTATGTATGAAATATTTTTAGCTTTCTAATGAATATTTATAGTCAAATTTATCTTATGGATAACCCTATATTAAAAATTATTTACTTATTAAACTTTGATTTTAACTATTTTAACCCTTCATTAAATAAATAAATAATAAATGTACTAATCTAATCCAAGTAGGCCTAAATGGTCATATTTTATTCCTAAGGATGTTTTGGGTCGAATTACATTTATCTAATAGAATTAGGACATGTGGTAGGGTAATAATAATAACATATTTACCCTTCATTACCATATTTACTTTTAATAGTGGTAAAAAAAGTAAAAATTTACTATTCACCAAAAATTATTTTCATCCCATTGAACCACATTTTAGTCCTTGATATTAACCGTGTCTCTCGGATTTTCTAAATTCCACTCACAGATGCAGTAAAATTATGTTTTATGTGAATTTTGGAAATTCTCCTAGGAGGTGGGTAAAAGACGGTGAAAAGTTCAATAAAATTTTTATATATCTAAAATTATTATAAAATGACTCCAATGAATTGAATTGAACTTATATAGGTATTATGTATCAATTTTGACCCAAAATAAATTTAAATAAAATAAATAATTATTTAAATAAAAAGTCGGTTTTTAAATAGTAACTAAGTGTTTTCACTATTCATCAAAAATTGAAAGATTCCAAAAAAATACCAAAATTTCACACTAGGATAATTTCGATATTCCGAATCCAAAAATGAAGTCCATTTTGAAAAATAAAATTTACCAAATTTCAAAAAGTGGTTATTACTATTCATCACGGCTAGTTTTAATAATATTTTAATAGCATATCATTGTTTACTGAAACTCGGTATTGCGTACGATGCAAGCTATCAAGGAAGGTCGTGATTGAGTGTAAAGAAAGCCAATATAGTGTTTTGTATAGTGAACGATTCCTTTGATGATATATATAAAATAAAACAAAATATTTCTTATAAAAGTCTCGGGTGTTACAGTCTTGGTGGATCTCCCGCCATCACCGTTGTCTAATGTTAATGTCCTTCTGTGTTAAAATATACTTGAGACTCTTATGGTTGGAGTAGTCTATAAACCTCTCACAAAACAAGTAGTGAAAACACATCTTCAAGGAAAATACCACTGATGATAACTCTATGTCATGGTCCACCTACTTCTTTTCATTCCCCCACAACTACCATGAGAGGTAGGTGATCTCTACTCCCTATTTCATCTAGAAAAAACCCAATACAGTCCCTAATGCGTCATAGTATACCACGTAGTAGATGCATTCCTCTAGAAACCTCAAGATATGAGTATTTTTCTTGCTTTGTCTTAGCTGCTGAAAGCTCTTCTGGCATTTCTATGTCCACATAATGTTCATTCCATTTTTAAAAAAAATTAAAAGTGTGATGCTACAATAGAAAAGTCATGTACAAATCTCTTATTGTACCCATACAACTCCAAGAAACTCCTCACCTAATTCATGCTTCTGGGTGGATTCTAATCAAGCACTACCTCTATCTTCATCGGACCCACTACAAATCCAGCCACTGAGATGACGTGTCCTAGAAAGTAGACCTAGGGAATCCAGAACTGGCACTTCGAGAGATTACCATAAATATGGTTCTATTGGAGTGTATCCATGAATATCTATAGGTGTATAGAATTCTCTTCCTTCAATACCGAGTACACCAAGATGTCATCAATGAAGGCTACCACAAAACAATTGAGATAAGGCTGGAAGATCTTTTTCATGAGTCCCATTAATATTGATGAGGCATTAGTATTTCCGAATGGAATCCCCAAAAACTCATTGTGGTCGTACTGTAATCAAATGGTTGTATTTGGTATGTCCTCATCCCATACCTGAAGATGATGATAGCCTGGTCTATGGTCGATGCTATAGAACCACCTCTCTCACTTCAGCTGATCGAAAATGTCATTAATCCTTGGAAGGGGAAATGTTTTCTTCGCGATCACCTAGATTAGGTTCTAAAATTCCATGTAAAGCCTAAACCACTCATCTGCTTTCTTGGAAAACAACACTGGGGCTACCCATGGAGAAATATTGGGCCTTACAAACCCCTTCGTCAGAAAGTCCTCCAGTTGTGCCCTAAACTCACAAAGCTATGTGGGATCCATATGATATGTATGTGTAGATATTGGGGCCATCCCAGGGTACAAGTCAATGTAGAAGTCCACCTCTCTGTGAGGAGGAAGTCCTCTGAAATCATCTAGAAATATATCCTTATACTCGTCCTCCATTACAAGAATGCTCAGGCTCCTCTTGTCCACTACACCAATGGTGAGGCTATCCAACTCATGAGTGATCAGTTTCACCCTCATCCTAGAATGTTCATCATGGTATGAAAAGGTTATACTCTCACCGGTGAAAGAAAATTCAGTCCCATACTCATAGGAACGCCGCAATTTTCTCCTAAAATAGTCGATTTGACAGTGGACAATCAGTAACTTGTCCATACCCTAGATGATGTCATAAGTCCCTGATGCTGCATCAAGGTGATCATAGCTAAATATCTCACCTCCAAGTGTAATCTCACACTACTGGAACCAGTGTGTAATCATTTAATCCTCTTTCACATGAGTCTCTAATTGTAAGGATTGATCCAACGGCTCTAGTCCATGGTAAGGAAATAATAACTAGAACCTATGTCAATAAGAAATGCAGAAAAGGTGGAGTAGACTCAGATCGTACCTCTAATCATATCTGTAGCACCGTGGTTGTTGGCCTCCATCACCTAAATCGAGCCTCACCCCTATCCATCAGATCCCTATGCCCGTGGTGCAACACCAGGGGGTGGTGGTGATAGTACCTTGATCCATTGCCTACCGCATGCCACTCGGCATGCTCCCCTACCATGTTCTCTAACCTAAAGACCTCGTTGTTCGATCCTCTTTCTTTTCTTCAGCCATACCTCAGATGCCTACTGGTCATCTGTGTGGGGAGTCAAAAAGTCTTGAGCCATGTCCCCATGTTCACCAAAAGATGAAAAAACTCTATCCCTATGATGAAATCCTTTACTTAGTGAGCTCATCACCTCCGACCATGCATCCTAGGGTATTACACTAGAAGGTATTTCCCTCTTGGGCCTCTAAGTAATCTTCATACTTCCTACTGTAGATGACTTGTCCACCTATCATCTGGTTGTGGCTCTCACCATCAGTTCCGGCGCAACTAAAAATATCTCCACTATTAGAGCTCTCTTTAGCACTCTAGCCTGCATTGGTTTTCTGAGAAAATCATCGATGCCCTGATCTGACATTAGATTCGCTGCTCAAACATTCATTCATGGAAGAAATGTTATTTTACCATGTTAGTGGTGTGGCGGGAGAGTTTAGTAAACCTCCCAAAGTACTGGGCCAATGTCAAGATACCCTTTTGTAGGTCTAGTATCTTTTGAATATGCATTAAGCATATTGTCTCTAGTATAAACTCTTCCATGAAGAGGCACTCGAATTCCAAATAGGCAAGCATCTCCTCTTCGTGTGTCTAGAGCGTTAATATCCACCTTCTCAATGCCATGCCCTGAAAAATGCTAGCGGCTAGAACCACTATCTAGTCTGCAGGTGTATCTACTAGGGAAAAAACCAATGTAACTACCTATAACAAATCATCAGCTACCTGAGGACCTGTCTCACCTCAAAAATTCAATGGCCTCTTTCTCTGGAACTCATGTAGAATGCTCAGTTGGTGTGCACTGCCCGCTGGTGGGGCTGGTAGCAACTACTGCACTATGGGTATTGGTGGTACTGGTACACCACCTAAAGGCCTTATCATTATAAGTGGTATGTGAACTGACGCCTCATCACACAGTGGGCCATCATCATGATCTCTCACTAGAATCATGGTTGGCTATCTTTATGAAGGCATCCTATAAATAAACAGATGCACCATGATCAATAAGTTATACATAGTGAGATAACTCAAAATATATCAACAAAAAAACATGTCCAAAATACATGCAACAAGTTATTTTGTGTACCATGTCATAAAAAAATTCAGAATCCTATTGTGTAGATACGTCGACCACCACACCAACACTGGACTCCCAAAACTGAAAGTCGAACTCAACACACATAACACTATTGTCCCCATTGAAAATACATTATCATAATGATTCTAGTAGAACCGAACACCCTCTAATACTTTTTTCATGACCCATCTTGAGAGGCCCATGTCATGACTACCCCAAGCCTACCTTCCATAGGCCAGGGGCTGGTGACTAGCACTGTAAATTAATATCCCAAAAAGGGAATTCATTTCCTTTAAACATGTATACACATAGATAGGGAAAATAACACAAGAAAACCACAAAGGAAATATAAAATAGTAAAACCTCCACAATTTCGCACCACTTAGAGTATATTTTTTAAACTAGAAGTAAAGGTTCTAGAATAAAAGACCAACTGAAATGAAAGTTCAGAAAAGGACGTTCAAGATTCGAAGGTTGTCTACCAGGGATCCTTTTCAAGGGTAAGGAAATATCTCTGTCAGATGTCACTAAAACACACAAAATATATTGACCCACCTCCGAGCACTGTCTTTCCCTAGATCCCCAATGTCCATGTAAAAGGTGTTCGTCATCTACACAAGACACAACAAGTTTAGGAAAATCCCTCATGGAGGTCAGTATAAAAATACTCAGTAGAGACCCTAAGACCCCCGAAGGTCTCTCAGAAATCAATAAAGGAGAACACCAAAAAGAAAATACCTCAAAGGTAATACCACCATGAATGATATAAAACACATCACACTAAGTAAAATAAAACTCACACAACGTATAACTTAACTACATAAGTGAATATGATTCGTCATAAAGCTACATCATCTTATTCTATTGAGAGGTTCTGTTGCTAATCCACCATGTTTATCTCTTAAGTGGATCCATGATGGATCTATCTATGTCTAATACATTATGGTTCACACTAATGCTGATGCATAAAGGTTCAATATCTTGCAGATCCCCACTATGTCAAAATCATGACGATTCACAAAGGGTTGTTATTATGTTGATCCACATAGGGTTACTATTATAATGATCCATAGAGGGTATCTATTATGATGATCCACATAGGGTCTCTATTACGCTGTCCCACACAGGGTCGTTATTATGCTGATCTACAGAGGGTCTCTATTATTCTCCACATCACAACCAACCACTGGATTCCCACACTTAGCATGCTAAATTCCTAGAAAATAAATGCCTCGTGACATCAGTCGTACCTCAGCCACCAATAATAACCATAAATAATATCCCAATGGATCGTCTCTTCATAAGGGCCCCAATGCAATAAAAAGTTCATCGAACGGACACCTGGTCTGTATGATATGGGCATTTTTTTAAAAGTGCCTGGTTGGATTCGAGTCCATTCCATCCTCGATGTATGCCAACCTCTTCCAAAAATTATGTAGAGAATCTCAGAAGTTTTCTTCATCACAAGGGTCCCAACTATACTAATTTCACTTCAATCAAACACATGGTTTGAGATATATTGGAGTTTTCGTGAAACAAGGGCTGGTGGGGTCCGGGTTCGGTCCAACCTGGTCGAACATACCCGAACCTATCCGGACAGTGCACTACCATTTGGGTTGTGGGTGACACCCACTAGTGCGGGTCCAACCCAGCCCTTTGACTACGGTTTAGCCTGGCAGATGAAGCCCAGCTAGCCTAGGTGGCCTGATGGTGTGTGCCCGGGATATGGTAGCTGCCACTGCTTCCCTTTTACGTGAAGTGTGGCTGGAAACAGATGAACTCTAGCTTGATCCCACGGTTTGGAACCTTGGGATGGGTAAAAACCATGACTTCATCCATCTGGGATAGCTTCAAGAACAAATTTTGGGTTTCCACTACACGATGTGGCATTGTGCCACCAGTCGGCGCCACCACCACTGCCACCACCACCTACCGAAATTGGTGCAACAGTAGGGCCTTTTGCAGACCACCGAACACGCTTAGTTTGTACATTCATCATCCCACTTGCACCTAAGTTCTATGGGTAACAACCTCTTCACTATGATGGGCTCGAATCCCCCTAGAATCCATCATTGAAAATCAATATTGAGGAACACACAAGCGAAGGGGCTTGGACCTTATTCGTGTGGGCCCATGCCCTCTGTGTTAGAATTTTAAAACATGGGGAGGCTGAAGGATTTTATTTTTAACAACAAACAAATTATTCAATCCGGAATAGATAATTCCAAAACAAGAAAGTCACCCTCCTTCATGAATGCACGATTTGAAGATCAACATGTTCGTGGGTTGATCTACGTTTTTCAATTAGAATATGAACAGGGAGAACATTAAACAAATTAAACTCCTACCTCACTTGATGTACATTTTTGTAGCATTTCGGCCTTAAGGGTTCAAGAGGTCAACTTCATTCGTCGCCTCCAACTTCATTTTTTGGGGTAATTCGAAGTTAACGATGTTATTCCAGTTTTTTCCATTCTTCATTGAAGAGGAATATCACTGGAGGATTTTCAGATATTTCGCTACTGATTAATTCTCATCTCTTCAATGCATTCTTTTAATAAAAAGAAACACATCAAAGTGTTTCTGTTATGTTCTAACATTGTGTCATTAAGCTGTTTCATTTATAAAATAGTGTAGTGGTTACGCCCACACAATGATCCATTAAGGATCCTCATTTAATGTGCCTCATTGTTGCCTCATCACCAGAATATTGTTCTTCCATCCACTGCTCAATGGTGAGAAAATAAATGAAAATAACTTTTATAATTTATTTTATTATTTTTTGAAAAGTCTGAAAATTATCTTTTCCATTAGACCCTTTCCTATCAAAGTTATGTCCTTTCTAGGAGAATCTTGGTGTTCCCAGTTCAATGGTGCCATCTTATTTATGATCAAAGAACCAGTTAAAAAGTTTGAAAAACCCGCTCACCTATTTACTGAACATACGTTAAAAAGGATCACAATTCCATTCCACACTCATTAGGACTCAAGATATTGTGGCGTCAAAGCGTGTGGCCTCAAAAAAATTATGTATAATTTTTAAAAAAAATTACATGGAAATTATGGGAAAATAAATTATTGGCGGTATGATCCAGTGATTTTATACACATTAATTATTTAGATAGCTTATGAAAATGATTGTTTAAGGATGAATCTATTAACCATTTTTATCTTCCAAGGGATAATTCAGTTATGAAACCCATTTATATCAATGGGTTTTATTATGTTGAAATGATGAAATATTTTTGATAGGAATTTATTTCTCATGGATTAGTATGTGATTAATTCAATATGATCTTGTGACACACATATGTATGATTTTCATTTTGTGACATGCGGTCTTCAAATTATATATCATTCCAATGTAATGGGAAATGAAGGATATCTCATGAGATAATAAAAACTAAAATGTGTAGTGAATCCTATTTAGTAAGGGGATATATCCACTATGATAGTCATGTGGGTGAACCATGGATAATATAATGGTTTGGGGAGTGAACCCAATCCACTAGGATATTCTTGTTAGCGGTCCATAAATACTATATAAAATATTTTCTATTCTACAGTGTATGTGAAAAAATTATATATTATGCCAATTTTATTATCTCATGGATGATGATATTTTATTCCATTATCATTCATGTCTTGTTAGAAAGAATCATTCCATAACTGAATATTATGATCTATGATTTTCAGGGTATGGTTTTATAATGTTATGCTCATTCTCACTTACCATTATACTCATCCATTATTTCAGTGATCATTAATATCTTCATTATATTCCTTTACTAAACAACTGAGGTCAGGAAACTATGATAAAGGTTTATGAGACATAGATACAGTGAAAATTGGAATGAATGGGCGGGTATCTTGATGCACCCATCGAAGCTATCAATAATAATGATTAACCTCCTAGAGATGATGGTTGGTAAGATCGGGTGGTATTTTGGGTGTGGTGAGATATGTTTTTAGAAGGATAACTGGTGTGGTACCACCCTCCACTATCTTGTTTTCCCATCCCCTGAGACTCATTTCAGTGAGACCACTAGTTTCCCTATTTTTGTTCATGCGACTATGGATTTGCATCAATAGGAGGTGTTTCAAATGATCACATTGGCGCATGATCCGGACAGATGTATCCTGGTCTCCTCATCATATGGGGGTAGTAGTAGTAGTGACTTGCGGAAGATCTTGCATTTAATAAGTGCTTTAGATGAGTGGGCTATTATCATGTGGTGTAAATGGATACCTACTAAGTTAAATTTTCGTGTATGGAGGATTAAGAATAACTCTCTTTTGACTGATGAGAAAATTAAGAGGAAGAGGATTATTTTGGATTCCCTCTATTGGTGCTACTGTAGGCTGACACAGGAACTTATATGGAAATTATTCTTCCAAATGGAAGCTGTTGTTTCAGTTTGTGGTATAATGGAGCAGTGCCCAAGTGTGGCAGGGAGTGGGGAAACCTTGTACAATTTTTTGGTAGCCTGGTTCTGTGGTTCTGATCGAGACAGAGAAGAGGCATAAATGAGGGATATGATTTTTTCTATTTTCTACAGGGTGATATGGGAATCCATTAATAGAACTAGGGTGGGTACAAGAACATCCCAAATGTATCTCTTTGTTCATTCCAATCGATGGTATCAGAGTTGGGAGGGATATTTTCATGTGGGAGCAGATCCATATCATTATATATGCTCATCTTGAGGGTTGGCTTGGAGGACGTTGGACACCTCAATAGAGGGATGTGGGAGTTCTTGTTTCTACCTTTCTGGGGTTTGAATCTCTATATTGAGGGCTCCTATGTTGGGGGAGTGATGCTGGGAGCAGGTCTTATAAAAAATGAGCTTGGTTCGGCTCTTTTAGGCTTCAGGGCATTCTATGGAATGGTTAGTTCTCATGGAGCAGAGGTAAGGGTGATTCTTAGTGGTCTACAATTATTCCAATTCTAAAATCTCAAGATATCGGAGGTAGAATCAGACTCCAAAATTATTGTGGGATTAATTAAAGGGGAAAAATACTCTATGGGAGTTAACATACTATATTTGGAAGGGCCAAAAGTTGATGGATGTAGGCATGAAGGTGCTGCATACATGGCATGAAGGAAACTTTTCCATGGATTATTTAGCTAGCTGGGGCTATCCAGGGGGGCTATCTCCATCTATTATTGTTTGTATTCTTTCCCTGTGGAGTGTAGTAATTTATGTTAGGGGTGATTCCCTTGGACTCTACCATTTAAATGCTACCTAAACATTTTTTTCACACCCTTGAAAAAAAAGTCAACTTGTCCGTAATGAATGGTCTTATATATGTTATTTCTAAGAAGGCTGGTAGTAATAAAGAACTAAGTGGGGAATTATGCAGATATCTTATGGACAAGATTCTCATGTGTTAATGTTTCCAAATATATTATAACTATATGATTTTAGAGTGGATCATTATGTTATGTAATTAATATCATCGTAATAAGATTTAATATATATGTAGAAAAACTATTGGTTACTATTTATACAAAGACACTTTGCAAACTGTTATGAAAGATTCAAAAATAATTTCATAATTTGAAGATATTTACAATGATAAAAAGATTAATATTCGAATAATACATACACCTAAATGTTTAATTTATGTTAAGTGTTAAACCAGTTTTATAATATTTTATTATAATTTAAATTCATAATGTCATGAGCTAATTTATTATATGCCATTTTTAAGAAATATAGCCTAGTGGAATGAATGAATATTATATGAATTCATATACTATATATAGGTTCTAACTTCTTGGGAAAAATAAATGATGCTGCATTTGTATATAAAAAAATAATAAATATATTGTGCCAGATGACTCAAGTTACAACCAATAACATTTCCCATAGGTAGAATCATGTTGATCCCTATCATGGTTCAACAATTTTTAACCACTATAATTAAAAAAACACCACCATTATTTAATGGGACTAGTAATCCACTAGTAGTTGATTAATAGATCATGTTCCCAGATACTATATATATTGTATTGGAAAGTAGTGAAATATAGAAAGTTAATATGAAAATTTATTATCTTAAGAGATGAACTAATCAATTTTTTTCATTATTATAGAACACTAAGGGGTTGATGGACATAATTAATATGAAGTGGAATACATTAAAGGATATATACATGAAAAAATGAATTAATCATGATAATTGACATTATATAATGAGTAAATTATTCAATCCATGGAAAAAAGAATGAGTTAATGTTTTCAAATATGAATCTTACTTTACTGAGTTATAAAATCATATGGAATATTATATATGAATTCCAAGAAGTAATACAGATCATTTATTTTATGATATAAAAGTTATAAATATTAGGGAATGGGTATCTCATTCTTTTTTAGTATATGGTGATATAGTTTCAATTCCATAAAGATAGATAATGAATTCTCTATGTCTTATGTTTTTTGGAGAAAATAAGAAAATAAGCGGATGGTTGAGCATGATAAAAAAAGAAATCTGTAAATAGGGAAGGAGGGAAGGTTGAAATTTATAAAAGGTAATAATTGTGTAATGAATAATTGAGGAACATCCTTTATGTGAATGGAAATTTACTTCAACTGTAGATAGAATGGATATCAAACTTATGATTGCAAGGGACAGAAAGAATCCACCAATTTGTATTGGTTAAACTGTAAGGAAATGGGGAACTATTAAAATTAATTCAATAGGCATTAATAAAAAATTCCAAAGTAAAATCCATGGGATAAATGAAAATCCTATTAAATAACAACAGTTGAGCATGAAGTTCCCATATATGTGGTGCAATGTACATTGATAGTAACCTAATATTTTGCTACTGCTTTATATCATTCTGGATAATTTCAAACTTTTAAATATTCCATGCCTTCTAAAAAATTATATATTTTCATTGAACTTTAATAATGGAGTTGCCATTCTTGATTCATAGTGGAAAAATTATTGATACACATGTATTATTTTAGACCCCATTATGACATAGAGATATATCCTAATTAAATACATGATTATTATTCCAATGATTGACATTGATAGAATCCATGGTATAGATTGGATTTAAAATTATAATTTAAATATATTTTTCTAAAAAAAGATATTTTGATTTGTGATGGAGATATGTAATCCATTATCTTTATAAGGGATATTGAATCATCTGAATCATGTCTATATCCTCCTATAGTATCCCTCCATAATGGAATTTTTGGAAAAAATGATTTTACACAACCAATTATTAAGAAGAAATACTTAAAATTCAAGATATACTTATTTTGTAGAAATACATTGATGTTTTTCCAAGGGAACTATATAGATATAAACATAATTGTGTGGTTGAGTCTTCCATTGATCTAATCATAGATGAAAAAAACTATATCTAAGACTCCATATAGGATGACCAAAGATGAATTATAGAACCAAAAAAACAACTATAGGATTTGTGTGATGATGCATTTATACACACTAGTGTTGCACTGTAGTTTTCTTATATTCTTTTTGTTATGATAAAATATTCATCTATGAGGTTGTGCAATGATTACAATAAAATCTATACCATTACTGAAAATAATAATTATCATTTCCCAACACTGATTACTTGATTGATAAACTTCAACGAACATAATATTTTTCAAAGATTGATCTTTTTCATGGGGAACCAAAAACTAAAAGTAAAGATTAAATATATTCCAAATATTATATTTCATTTGATTTATAGAAATTATGAATTAACAATAATTCCCTTTTGATTGACTAATCCATCAGTTGTTTTTATAGAAATTGTGATCATATTATTCAAGAATTATATTTTGTAATTTTACTATGGTAACTATTTATGATATCTTTGTTTACTCTTAATGTTATAATGAGTATGAGTCATTTGGTAAACAAATTTATGAATCTTAGAAAAGAAGAGTTTTATGGATAATTTATAAAGTGTAAATTTTGGATCTAGGATGTTTCTTCTCTCCACCTTTTCCCTATTAGGATGTAATTACAGTTTATATTTAAAATATAATGCAAGTGATGAGATGACCAATTCCAATAAATATAACCAAGGTACATAGTTTCCTTAAATTATCAAATTAATAATGATGATTTTTTCAGAAAAAAGTATCAAATAGAAAAACCATTAACTATGTTGACATATAAAGAGACTACACTAATATAGTTATAAGAATGTAAATAATGTTTTTATGAATTAAAAAGATATTTTTCAATGAAAGAATATTGAAATTACAACAAGGTAGGGATATATTTGGGATATAGAGATGTATCAAAGAATGGACTTCTATGTTTAATTTTGAATAATGAAATAGTTGTTACAAATACATCATGGATGTCAATGATTCATGGAAAAAATTATCTAACCCATTATCTTGATTTGGTAGTAATAATATTTTTTAAGATATGTAAGAATTTGAATTATAGTTAATGATGTGAAATATATATGGATTAAAAAATTATGAAATGCATCATCTAATAGAAAAATATCTATATGATTCAAATAAAGTGGTTAGAAATAATTGAGGATTATAATTTATCAATACACTATCACTATGGGAAGGAAAATATGTTTGGAGATACATTGAGTAGGAAAGATCCAAAAGTTTTTACTGAAATGAGGATTGAAAAAGATAAAATATTCATGAATTTATTAAGGTTTGAAATGGGAGTCATTAAATAATGGTAACATCACATAAATTATAAATTCATTTCAATCCATCGTTATAGAGGAAAATATACTATTCCCACTGTAATGATAATAGCATTAAAACTAAAACAAAATCCATGAATGATGGGAAGTTGGTAGACTTTATATATGAAGATTGTATATTGAAATATTTTATGATTCCATGTGTTCCATAAATTAGAGAACATAAAATTGAATTATTAGATGATTCTCAAAGATCAAATTCCCCTGTAAACCCTTATAGCACTAAAATGTATCAACATTTAGAGGAACATCTTTTGTGGGATAATTATAAATGATAAATTATACACTATGATTCAGATTATTTTGTTTTTCAATGGGTAAATAATGAAATAAAATATTCTAAAGGATTCATGATTCATCATCCTATTCTTTTGTTTAATTTTAATGATATTACTATGAACTTTTTCATTAGATTTTCATGGGCTCCTCATATTAATAATGTGATATGGGACATTTCGTATCACCTTACCATGTCCACATCTTTTCTCAGTATAATGAAATATCAACCTATTGTGAACCCCATGTAGATCAATGTTAATTGTATTTTTAGAGTTTAGGGTTAACCTTTTTTGATTGAATAAAACAATGATCTATGGTTTATTTCAAATTTATAAAAAATTATTCAGATAACTCTTGAAATATAATTACTATTGGGTACCTTTTATTATCCTCAAACAAATAGGATGTCTCAAAGGACGATTATAACTTTAAAAGAAATGTTTATTTCATTATCACATTGATTTCTATATATGTGGGATCTATATTTATCTTTGGCTTAATTGGTAGGTAATAATATCTTTCTTTCAATAATTTGAATTGAACCATAGGAAGCATTTCGAAGTAAAATTTTTTACACTTGAACTTTTTGGGATGAAGTTGCTAAAATGAATCTTGTAGACCAAGTTCTCATAGAGGAGAAAAAAGTGAAACATGAGACTATTAAAAATCATATTAAGGTATCTTAAAGTAGAAACTATTGATAAGATAATTATTGAATGAGGGATTGGTATTTTCATTTGGGAAATCATTCTTTCGTTATGGAATCATCATGGAATGGATTTATTATGATTTTAAAGAAAGGGTAACTAAGTCATATGTACATTAGGCCATTCTAAATTTAAGAAAAAAATGGAGTTATGGATTACTATTTGAAAATTTCAATTATTCTATTTAAATTTCATGATTTTTTATATGTATTTATTGAGGGATAATATATCATGCCCAATTCATCTTCCTACTTTTGGGGAAGTAGATTTTTTATTTGATGTATCTTCCTTTTAGGAGCATATCCATATTCTTGACATTAGAGTACCAGTGATGTGGAATTAGACGACTCAATTGGTTAAGGTAATTTTAAGAAATAATAAAACAAAATAAGAATCATTGTAAGTTGATGAATATTTAATTAATAATTACCAATATATTTTTATAAGGTGATATTCCAAGTGGCGAATTTTTGATTTGGTGAAGAATGTGACACCTGAAAATTAATTACGATATAAAAACATTTTTCTAGTAAGAAAAACATATTGCATGTATCATTATTGATTAATTTTAATGAAACATAAATTCCCAAATTTTAAGAAAAAAATTGTTGAAAAGAAATTAATTTTTGAATTTAACATTCGAAAATTATCACAGTGTTATATTTTTAGATTTTTCAGAAATAATTCATATTTTGGGGAGTAAAAAAATACCTATTTTACAAAAATTATAAATTTTATGACATTATAATGATAAAATAGTGACATGAAAGCTTATGAAACATTTTTTCTAGAAGAAATATATATTCAATAGTAAATATAATGAATGTAAAAGTATTATTTTGAACTTGTAAACATATTTATAACAAATTTTATTTCTGTGTAATTTTTTTCAAATAAATACTATATTAAGTTTTTCTCTTCAATCTATTATTTGAAAGATCCCATTTATTTTTTGTTTGGTTTGAAATAAGAATAAGCCTCATTTTATTTCAAATAATTGAATTAATTCCATTATAATAAACACTATAGTTTTTTATATGATTTTTATGTAGAAAACAAAGATTCTCATAAAAATGGTTTTCTATATGTTTTTTTAACATATGTTAAATTTAATGTTTACAACCTTTAGAAATTGAATCTTTTAAAATAGATTACATATTTTTAGTCATAGTAGTTAATATTATCTAATAAATTCAACATATTTTTTTTTATAATGAATATTAAAAACGGTTAAAAATTTTCACTATTATTATGGTTCATAGGGATTAATGAGTGGGAGGGTGTTTAAACTAATTTCAAAGTAAAAAATGACACAAAAATGTATAAATATTATTGGAAAAATTTAAAAAAAAATTCATATCTTTCGATAATATTAAATGAAATTTTGTGTAACACATTGAGATTTTTTGAAATATTTTTTTCAAATGAATTAATTATTTTGATATTTTTTATTTCACACAACACTGAAAATAGTTTTTTATATTAAATCAAAATTCAAACATTCCATTCAATTTTTACTGACTTGGATTTCATTACATGAAACACCAACTCGGAGTATATTACACGCAACACTGAGTTTCTACAAAGCATCATTATATTGTAATAATTATTTAAATGAGATAATCGTAACCTAATTGTTAGAAATTATAATATGAATATTAATTACTACTATTAAATTATTTATTTATAATTATTTTATTTAAATAAAACATTTTTACAATAAATGATATAATTTTTGGTAAATTCACCATATGTTAAAAAATATTATTTCCTCAATTGCACTTCATTTATTATCCTTATTTAAAAAATAATAAATTTAATTTTATGCACATTTTGAAATTTAATTTCACAAAATAAACCTAATTTTATAATTTAGAGTGTCTGAATTATCTTTGGGATAATTTATTTTATTTTTTTGAGAATCTTCATTTTTTATGAATATTGAAAAATTTTGAATTTAAATTCAAAGATGCATTTTCATCTAATTTATTTATAAGGGTAAATTATTTTCTAAATTGGTTTAAAAGTTTAATTAGATAATATTTTCATAATTTAACCCAATTTGGGTCATTTTAATCTATTTCATTTTGAACTTGAATATAAAAACACAAAAAAATATTTGAATGTTTTTACTTTAAAAACATACATTGTCGACCCGACTAGAACATTAAATTTAAATTAATTTTTTCCACTTATGTGATTATAATTTAGAGACATGGATCTCATATTTTTATTCAAAATAATTTATAATTTATAATATGTTCAATATTTTTTTGACAAAAAATATTAGTGAAAGTGATTAAAATTAATTACAACGGTTAAGAGAAAAATAATGTTAACAATGTAATAAACAATAAATTTAAGACCCAGAATGTCCAATAAATATATAAAAACCCCATTTTATTTCCATGATTCATCCATTAACTTTAAATTATTTTTTCTGGTTGGGTTTATATGACTTTTTTTAGGTAAAACTTGGGTACGCCTAACTTGTTTTAAAAAATTCCAAGCTTGTCTTTTCGCTTCCCCATAAAAGGCCACCACCTCTTTGTCAACATCAATCCACTAATACTAATGATATTTTCCAAATATCATCAAAATAAAAACATAAAAATTCCCCCTTCCTCAAAAAATCCTCTCATTTTTCATAAATCATTCCATGAAAGCCTTTTGTCACAAACCAATAGGAGTTACCTGATTAAGAGGTGACATCTTCTCTTAAACTCCTATCATTTATTTTCTTTCTCCACCCCCTATACTCTCTTTATTCCATTTGTGTTTAAAAAAATTATATTAAATATACTATGATATTTTATGATAAGGTTTTTACTTACACATACATACATCTCTATCTAATGGATAATGAACATACTTTTTATATGTACGATGAACTTTCGCCTCAAGAAATAATGAATGTTCGTTTTTCTGTACCGCCTCTCATGATGGAAATTATGATGCACAATATATTTATATATGTTAAATATTATATTTATTATTTCAGTGAGATTTTGTAATCTAATTAAAAAACATATCTTTATACTCTCAATTTTTTTGTAAATATGATAATATTGATTGAGGAAGTGTGGACTACCGCCCCCTCAAAGCGATGTGATTCTTTAACAAACTACATGGAATGTATTAATGAATGGTTTAGTGAAATTAAATGATATATATGATTTAATAATGATAATTTAATAATTATATATATATATATATATATCTAAAAACATATTTCATTTACCTTCTTTCTTTCAATGTGACAATAAGAAGAGAAACAACATTCATGCCTACGTACGGCTTACTGTCTCCATGAATTGTGTGTTACATTTGATACTTTTATCTTATATAGATTATGATAATAATAATATACAGAATATAAATTTTATTGGTATCATTTTTTACATTTTTTTAATCTTTATTTAAGTTTAAGGACCAATTATATAACCCATTAATACACATGCGAAGAACAAAGAACATATTACCCGAAGTGAAAAAATAACATAATATTGTTATCAAGAAGGTAATATATTCTCATAATAAAACCATATATAGTATTATATATAATAATATTTTTCTTTAAAATATTAATAATAATTTTATATTTATTATACTAGTGGATGGAAAAAGAACGATGAGAGTCAAGACACAAGGTATGGTGATTTCATCACACGTTTTATTTTCCTGAGATAAATGCCATGATCACCAATATTTTCTTTTGTGTGTTTTATATAGTTCCAAGGAAAGTATTATATTATTATTATTCTAAAATTTATAGGTAATTACATATCCAATCACTAATCATCCGTTTAAAGGGTTCATGTTTCAAAAGTTACCAAATCGGTTAGACTGTTTTGTCTCATTTTACATTTTTAAAGAGACATGTCATGTTATGCATCAATATTTTTATACGATATCTACATTCAATTTTTGACATGAAATATCATAAATATATTTCATTTCATGATATTTTATGATTCATGTAATTTAAAATTCTTACATGTAAATTATGTTTCAATGTTAATGATTGATAATAGTATATTGAAAAAACCTCATCACTTTTTGAGATTACTTATTATTATTCTTCCATCTTCGAAATATTATAATCTATCGCTCAAGAATATTTAAGAATACTCTTATCCTATGTTTATACATGTTATATTCATGAATTGTTACCATTTTATTACTATTTGGTACATAATATAGTTAGGAATGTGTTTTTAAGAAATCATAACATTACCCTCTCTTCATTCAGAAATCTATGTTTCTTAAAAACCATTTTTTTAAAAAGGGTTTCCAAGAATATTATAATATTATCATATAATACATAAAATATATTTTTTCCTTTATGTCTTATACTAGTATTTCCATTGTAATCTTCTTCTCTATTTCAAAACAAGCCATTTTTCTAACCTTTTACCGTGAAAAAAAAGTATCGTTCTTCTTACCAAGTATGACATGTATAAATTTAATAGTAATAATTTCTATAATTATTATTTTTCTTTCTTAAAAGGTTAATTTTTAATAATATTCTTTTAAAATAATTTTCAAATAAATGGTTTTCAAAATAATCTCATTATTTCTCTATTTTTTTAATTTTTTTAAGGAAATTATTTGTAAAAATATTTTTAAGATTATTTTATAAGCATTAAATAAAAATGGGTTTCTAAATGTTTCAATTATTTAATTTTAAGATTTCAAGGAAAATTGTTTTCAAAATGATTCCACTATTATTTTATAGGTTTTCAAGGAAAAATGTTTTCAAAATGATTTCAAGACTTATTTATATGATTACTGAGTATTTTCAGTGAAATAATTTTCAAACCATTTTTGAGATTCATTTATTTTTTTATGAAAATTTCTTTCCAAATGTTTTCAAGATTTGATTCTATGTTTTCAATGTATTTTCAATTGAATGGGTTTCAGAATGTTTTCAATCATTATTTATATTTTTTTAATATTTGTTTTCGAATAAATCTTTTTCAAAATGATTTTAATATTCTATTATAAGTATTAAATGAAAATTGTTTTCAAATGGTATTATGTTTTAAAAATAATTTTCAATAAGAAATGAAATTTTCCAAAATATATGTTTATAAAAGATCAGTAAAAATTATTTCCCATCTAAAATGATATATTTAAATGTTACACAATCCTTTTGAGGTAAATGATTAAATATTACCTTGCATATTATATTTTTAATGGTTTATATATTGATGAAATAATGATTATGAAACCAATTTCTATTTCCCAAGTTATATTATTTTCTAACCCACTTATTTTCTTAGGTTATTCTTATAATGAAATGATTACGAAACATGTATCTTTTTTCATAGGTTATGATATGATTACATTTTTATAATACCCATTTCATTTCATGTGTCATGATAGGATTGTTTTTGTTTTTTTAGAACATTTATGTAACATTTCATTATGAGAAATTTGATACCTATATCTCTCTTATATATATAGAGTAATGATTTATATCACAATATATATACATGGATAGAATGAGAAATGAACTCAGTTCAGTATTACAAGGCTAGAGCGAGGAGGGAACTCGGTTCTATAATATAGGGATGGAAGGAGGAGTGAACCCATTTCAGTAATAAAAGGCTAGAACAGGGCTTAAATCTGGTTCAGTAATAAAATTTTTCCACTAGGATGATATCAACCTCAATGCCTTACCTAGTATAGAAATCATTATATATATTATTACATATTTTATTCTAATGGTATTCTTTCATGTATTATGTTCTTTATTTACTTATGATTCATGCCTTATGAACTACCAATATTTATTCCATTATTCTGGTTTTTGATCTTTTTTATACATGATATGATCTTGTAATGTTTTCATCTTGTTCTCATACACCGATTCACATGTTTGTGCTTACAGGTATCCCTTGGTAACCGTACCATCAATCTGATCTCACCCATTGTAATGTTTCCCTCCATAGTTTATGAGGATATGTATTATGTATGATGGTTTAAATAAGGGTGCTAATTTGGAAGAACCTAGAGATAGATTATTTATCCCACTTATATGCCAATGTTTATGATTCAATGTTTCTAAAGTCACTAAATAAATACAATCTTTGGGTGTCTGTTTGATTAATTTTTTATGAATTATTAAAAATTTATGTAATTTTAATTTATGAAATGTGAGATTTGAAATATTTGGAATCAATGAAATGTTTTTTTTAATATTTGGATATTAGGATGAAAAAATTAGTGAGAACCCTAAGGCCGTGTATAAGAATATGTTTGAGGACTAGGAAAAGAACATGAAAATGGTTAGGAATTTTAGTAAAGGATATAGTGATGGGTTTCCTAGAAATACATCCTTGTATGGACACTAAAGGTGGATGTGGATCTAGAAAAAATGTACTTAGGAATAACAACTCTAACAATAAGTTCTAGACCTGACTCTAGGTAATAAATTTTCCGAAAACAGGCCTTTCTACAAAACTGGTTTGACACTCATAGGGTAAATGCTTTGAGAATTCACAAAATTTTCATGAACCATCTTGATGTATTTAAATATAATTTGGATTTGAATAACATAGGATGAACCTTTTGTGACATAGATTAAAGAAGGTTTCATGATTTAGACATCAAACAATTAATTATTTTCATCACTATGTGATTTTCTGCCATAATAAGTAATTCTCACACTATTATTAGAGCTTAGTCAATGGCGGGAACAAAAAGGAACTGAAGTAATTTAGAATTTAAAGGATTAATTTTTTATTAGCATTTAAGTGGTATGATCACTAGAGTGAAAGATATTATTATCATACCTAATCAATTTTCATGGAACATGATAAAAATGTGGACCTTATCAAAGTGTTGGACCCATAAAGGAAAATGGATAAGGATTTATTTGAGAGTTCAGGTAATGGAGGCCATGGTGGAAAGAATATTCAATTTAATTTTTTTTTTCAAGAAATGGTAATGAGTAACATAAGTAAATATCTCATATTAACTAGTAGGTTTTTTGATGGTGGATAAGAATGATAGAAATCAAGTGAATGTAATGAAAAAATGAAGAGTTTGGTTAATAGAATGGATGAGAATATTGGATTCTAAATGGTATAATAGAAGGATAAGTGTTTAAAGTGTGGACAAATTGGTTATTATGAAACTCAATGTCCCAAGAGGAAAGACCCCAAAGAGATTGAACAAGGTGGAGCGAGTAATGGTTATATTGTTGATGATGATGAGGTTACATATGAAATATAAAAGGAAAGAGGTATTATGTAATTAAATAATGTATAATTTATATATATTATGGATGAATTAGAATAATAAATGTTTATATGTTTTTGTTATTCAATAATCATGTAATATTAATGGTGAAATAAACTAGGATTTTACCATTTATGTTTTTCTCAATGTATTTAAATTATTATTTTAAAAGTTTCTGATGGATAATAAAAGTGAGTTAATGATAAAGTGATAATTTGATTAAGGGAAGAAAATCATTAATATATTTTTTATGTTAATATAATGTAGCTTTTTATAAACATATGATGGATATGAACAAGTAAATTGGATGGTATTCATTTCCTTAGAACTGATATAGGATATATTGACAAAGTAATCACTATTATCATGGATGAAGTTTACAACTTCATGGATTTAAGGAATATATCTAGTAACATTTGGAATAAATAAACATGTTTGGTTTAAATAGTGATTTTTGGGTAATTCAGGTCATCACCATGTTTCAAGAGAATATAGGATGAGGATATTCACAAGTGAGGATTATAACAACCATGAGATAATTTTTGATATATGGGGATCAATTATAAAATAATTTAGTGTCATTGATTCTAATGTTTTATTATTTTAATCATTCATATTTTTTATAAGGTTTACCACTAATGTTATGTTTTTGTTAAACATCGGATGATGTTTCTAATCTTAATGTATTATTTCACCACATGGTGATTTATGAAGAATTCATAATCTGCTCTAAAAATATTGTGTTGATTGTAACTGAAGAGATATGGGATGACATATCATGGATCTAATGATCAGTTAGTGATTCAATAATGAAAAATTCACCTTCCTATTGAAGAAAGTGCTAAATTGGATGATTTTCACAACATGGAAAAAGGGTTAGATTTTACTTATGAAAGGGAATAAAATCAAGTAAGTATAACTTCACATGAAAATTATTCAACCTTAGGGAAAGGATTTTAAAACTGAAAAGGTTATCCTGGTACCTTATTTTTTGATGAATCAAATTTTTCCTTAGATAATAATAGATTTATGGCTTTTTGATTATTAACATTCTCCTGAAAATGTTCTTTATCACTATCCTTCGAAATATAATCATTGATTTATCTTCCATGTCCTTGTTTTTAATTGAAACATATGTTCTCCTATGAGGAAACCTAGTAATATTTTACAATGGGTAACCATTATGGTTCCAATATTACATCTTTAAGGTAATTTTTACTATTAATTTTTACAATGTAGGATTATATGAAATTAACATTTAAATATTAATACTTTTATAACCCAGAATAATTTCATGGGTGAAATTAATTTGAAAAGGGGTAGAATATAACACCATGAGATTTTAAGAAATATTTTTAAAAAAATTAATTTATTATAATAATATTTTTCATTTCACGAAACATAGAAAGTTGTTTATTGTTTTAAATCCCTGATTCAAACATTACATTCACATAGAACTGACTTGGCTTGTCCAACACACAATATAGATTTGGCGTACGTTACACACAACAATTTTTATCTACAAATCACTATTTTATTATTATAATTTCTTAAATTAAATCATTATAAAATATCCACTAAAAATAGTATTATGAATTATAATAACAACTTTTCAAATATTTTTTATAATTTTTTTATTGAAATAAAAAATATTGGTAATGATATATATAATTTTCTGTAAAAGACCTTACATGTTTAAAAATATAATTTTTTCAAATGAATGTTTTTTAATGTCCTTCAGTGAAAAATTATATATTTATTTTAGAAAAATTTAGAAATTTAATTTTATAAAATAAACATAATTTTTTAATTATTAATTAGTAAATTAGATTAGGGATAATTTCGTCGATTTTTCTTAGAACTTGATTTAAAAAAATTATTGAAAAATACATAATATTAATTCTAAAATTTCTTTTTCATATAATTTATTTATAATGTTAAATTATATTTTAAATTGGTTTAAACTTTTAATTATATCATATTTTTATCAATTATCACAATTTGGTTCATTTGAATCAATTTCCCATTGAAATTTAATATAAAAACAAAGTAAAATTTTGAATAATTTTACTTTAAAATCTGGCATTGTCATCTTGACAATGAGATTGAATTTAAATTATCTTTTACCACATCAATGACTAGAATTTAGAAAAAATGATTCATTAATAGCAATAACAATTATTTATAATTTTAAATAAGTTCAACATTATTTTTAAACAAAACTAATAGTGAAATTGATAAAAATTAATTACAATGGTTAAGAGAAAAATTATGTTAACAACGTATTAAACCATAAATTTGAGAACTAAAATGGAATAAAATATTTTCAAAAAATTATTATCTAGGCATTATTTTTCCATGAACATTCCATAATTTAGTTTTTTAGGTTTTATTTTATTTTTTTAGGTAAAAATTGGGGTACACCTAGCTTGTTTTCAAAAATTCAATGTGTGTCCTTTCCATTCCTTAAAAAAGGCCACCACCTCCCCTTCTTCTTCCCACATCTCAACCCACATAACATCATCTAATATATTTTGATTACATTTTAAAATAACCATCCCTTACTCATATAATCCTCTTCTTGGGTATAAATCAATCGAAGGAAGCCTTTAGGCACAATCCAAAAAGAGTTTCCTCATTAATAGGTAACGTCTTCTCTCAAACACATTTCTATTATTTTCTTTCTCCACCCCCACTATCATTGTTCCATGAATATATAACAAAACCAGTATATTCAACATACTAGTATGTTTTTATTTTAATTGTTCAACCAAAACATAGAAAAAATGCCATCTAATGGGTAACGAACATACTATTGATGTATACAACAAACTACCACATCACGAAACGATGACTACTCATTTTTCCCCAATGACTCCCATGTTAGAAATTATGATCTAAAATATATTTATATATGTTATAAATTATATTTATTATGTTATTAAGCTTCTATAATAATCAAAGCGATGTGATTCGTTCACACACTACTTGGAATATATTAAGGATGGGTTTAATGAAATAATATGACATATATGATATAATAACTCTACTGAAATAATGATATATATATATTTAATTTACCTTCTTTATTTTAATACTACAATAAAAACAGAAACATCTTTCATGCATACATATGTCTTGCAATCTCCATGAACTGTGTATTCCATTTTATACATATATATATTCTATAAATTATTATAACAAAAATATACAGATTATGAATTATATTTATATCTTGATTTACATTTTTTAAATAATGATATATTTATAAGGACCAAAGACATTACAAATTAAGTCTAATGGAACGAACAATGTAAATATTACTCGAAGTGAAACCTTATGATAGGATTGTTAACAATCGAGTAATATAAATTCATATTAAAACAACATATGTAATTAGATATAATAATATGGTTCCTTAAAAGATGTATAATAAATTTACACTTATTATACTGGTTAATTGAATGAGTAATATGATAGTCAAGACCCAAGGTAAGGGGATTTCATCTCACTTTCTGTTTATGTGAGATAAACGCCATGTTCACCACTCTTTCCTTTTTCATGGTGTATATACTACCCATGAATGTATTATAGGATTAATATTCTTAAATTTATGGGTAATTAATATATCCATTTTATGATCTTCCTTTCCTGTATTTTATTTTTCAATAATTAAGAAATTAGTAAGATAGTTGTGTCTTAATTTACATTATTTGAGACACATGTCGTGTTATGAATCTATATTTTAATATGAGGTGTACATGCTGAGTTTGAAATTTTATATCATTAATATCGTTCCATTAATGGTATTTTAATATTTAGTTAATATCACTTTCTTACATGGGGAGTATGTTTCAATGTCACTATGTGATAAGAGTTTATTGAAGTAATCTAACCGCTTTTCGAGCTTGTTTTTGTTTATGCTTTATTTATTGAAATATTATAATCCATATATCATGAACCTTAATGAATTATATTCTCATATAGTTATTCTTGATATATTCATGTTTTTGTACCATTAATCTAAACATTTTTACATATGACAGTAAAGAAATAGTTTTTATGGAATCCCAACGTTACCCTCTATTTGGTAAAAAAAATTTGTGTTCATTCAAAACCATGCCTTATAAAGAGAGTTTACAAGAATATTCTTTCTATTATCATGTAATATTCAAACTATTTTCCCCTTTTTATATTTTAATGAATTTTGTAAACTAATATTCTTATCTCTTTCTAAACAAGGAATTTTTCTAACCATTTACCATGCCAAAAGTAATTTTCTTTTTACATCATACAGAATATACAGATTTTCTTGCTGTCATTTCTATAAATCTTTATTTTCATGTTTACAAGATTAATTTTTAAGAAATTGTTTTAAAAAAGAAATTTGAAATAGTTTTTTTTTTCAAAACATTTTCATGATTTCTTTATATGTTTTCAAATTATTTTTCTCGGAATGTGTTTTTAATGGGTTTGATGATTATTTTTGTATGTTTTTAATGAAAATGGATTTCAAAATGTTTTTAAGTTTCTTTTATAGGTTTTCTAGGAAAATTGATTTCAAAAATATTTCATGTTTCCTTTAAAAGTTTTCAAAATGATTTCAGGCCTTATTTATATGTTTGTAATGTGTATTCAAAGAATTTTTTTCCAAAACATTTTCAAGATACTTTTGTATATTTTCCATGAATAGTGTTTTGAAGCATTATTTATAATATTTCAAAGTATTTTATATGAAAATATTTTCAAATCCTTTATAGTATTTATGTATATGTTTTTAATGTATTTTCAAATAAATGGTTTTCAAACTATTTTCAATATTCTTTTAGAAATTTTCAAGGAAAATGGTTAAGGTATTATGTTAAAAAAATAATTTTTCAAGAAAAGTTGATATTTTACTCAGGAACTATTTTAAAATATCTTTAAAAATTATTTTCAATCTAAGATGACATTTTTTGGTGTTACCCATGCATTTTTAGGGAAAGGATTCAATGCTTCTATTCTTATTTTTTCTTGAATGCTTTATTTTTTTATGAAATGATTCTTATGAAACTCATTTATATTTTATGGTTTATATTCTTTTGAAACCCGCTTCATTTCATAGGTTACTCTTATGATGAAATGATTATGAAACCAGTATATTTTTCCCAAATTATTCATATGATGACATATTTATGATACTGATTTCATGTAATGGGTTATGATATTATTATTTATAATTTTGTGGAAAATGTATATATGATTTCATTAAGAGATGGGTGGGACCTATATCTCCCTCCAATGATTTGGTTAAAGATTTATATCTCATGAGATAGACATGGATGGAATGAGAAATGAAATAAATTCAGTATTATAGGGAAGTAACAAGGAGTGAACTCAATTCAGTAACAAAGTGTTGGAATGAGAGGTGAACTCAATTCTATAATATATGAATAGAATCGGGTTTATCCAAGTTTAGTATAGGACTTTTTCCTCTAATATGGCCTTAAAAGAAATGCCTTGACTACTATTTAAATCATTATATATTCTTGTATTTCTTCCATGGTTACTTTTTTTATTCCTATTTTATGCTATTGTGTATTATGTTCACTATTTATTTATGATTCATGTCTTATGAACTTCTATGAATTATTCAATGATTTATTTGTATGATCTTTGATACAAAGGGTATGATATTATGATGTTTTATCATGTTTTCTTACCCCAATGCTCATGTTTATGCATACATGTCTAATTTTATTACCCTTACTGAGCATCTGGTCACTCCCCTCTTTATGTTTGCTTCCATATATTATGAAGATATGTATAAAATATTGTTTTTCTATGAAGGGTGATAATCATAAAGAACCCAGGGGGAGATAATATAGCTCACTTATGTACTAGGCTTTATGTTACAACGTTTCCAAAGGCGCTAAACTAATATGGCCTTTGGGCATCTGTTTGTTTAATGTTTTAGGTATTCCAAAAAAATTATGTAATGTTATTGTATGAAAATCAAGGGACACTGTATTTTTTCCCCACATTCATAATAATATGTCGTTATGTTGTTTAAATCTATTTGGTAATTCCAAATTAGTCCATCCCCTAACTTATAAAAGGGATCCCATTATCAACCATTATTAAAAAAACTAATCCCTATATCCTATCTCAGAATATCCCAATAACCATGTTCATCTTTTTAGTGTTTTGAGTTTATTTTCATACTCAAATACTACTCTATTAAGTCTTATGTTTTAATCTAAAGGTGGTCTCTAGAAGAAGAGGTAATCTCCTTACCCAACTCTTTCAAATTTTATTTCTACTTTTACATCCATTAAATATGTTATATTCATCCTAAAATAAAAAAATCTATTCTTTTTAATATAGTGTAACGATATTATTATTATGGGACAACCATTTTTAACCATTTTTTTGTAAAATATAAAATTAAAGTACAACTTGTGTGTGTGTGTGGACAACCAGATCTACATAGATATACAATTCATTTTAAATATAATCATTGTATTTATGGATATATTAATCGAATTAATAAATATATATTATATTTATGATATAGTTAGGATTATTTAATGTAAAATTATTTATTTTCTTTCTTTATTTTGACTTAATAAAGAAAATATTATTCATTTGTACGTACGAACTACCGTCTCTATGAATGGTTTAATTAATTTGAATATATTTTACTTTCAATGATATTATAAATTAAATATTTAATGAATATATAAAATATCAATATCTTCTTTTCTAGTGACTTGAATATTCCATGTAATTTTTTTTAATAAAAGGGTTTTTTTACAATTCTGAAAAAATTGATGGCGGGTGATTTTGAGTGCTGGAGTTCCTAGAATAAATTTCTAAACATCTTTTTAGGTACATTCAGTAAACATGTGAGTGGATTTTTCAAACTTTTGAATCGGAGCTCAGAATTGAAATCAGAGGCCACCATTGAACTCTCAGTACTGGTATTCGCTTAATAAGACTTTCACCTCTACGACAGTTGGTCGAGGGTGAAAGACAGTTTTTTGGGTTTTTCATGGAAATAATAAAATAAAATAACCACACATTTTATTTTATTTTGTAGTAACCACCCTTCATGTGGAAGTTGGTAATGGGGGCCACCAAACCTTAACCTCCCTTGTGAGGTTATGGTGGTGGGGACCACACAAACCTGTCCTCCCATGAGTGGTTATGGTGGTGGGGACCACCTGAATCTAAACCCCCTTTTTTAATTTCTTGAACTCCCCTTTTAATGGGAGAAACCCCCTTGAAAACTTCCTCATTGATGTGGAGGAGCCTCTTGACTTCCTCCACATTTATTGTGCCAACGCACATACCTTTAATATGTCAACCCTCCCCTTTAATTAATTCAGCCAACACATCAATAAATTAATTAATTTTTTTAATATATGCCAATATATATAATAGAGGGTATAATCTATTATTTTGAGAACCACTCTACATTTGGGTGGAATTGGGAGAATTCTTCTCCAACGAAGAACGCTTCCACCACGAAGAACGCTGACAAGGAACGTCTTCATTTATGATGAAACAATGCACGAGCCCAAGATTGGAGGTGTGTGGCTGACGAGACAAACGTCGATGACTTTACCTTTTTCCCCACACCAACATCGACAATGAAAAAACCAAGGTAGATGTTTATTTGCGTGATAATTCTTTCCATGTACTCCCCTCTTTTCTTGTGTGGGTTGGGAACAAACATTGCGGAAGATTATAATTTCACGTTCATGCTTCGTTCTTTGTGAACCACTTGGTACCACTCTAAATGTGGAACGTGCATGAAAAACAAACATGTACCGACCCATCCACCATTCTTCTTTGGTGTATTTTTTGAAATGGAGGAAGGCGACGAAGACGATGGAGGCAACAACGCCGCCACCTGTTGCCTCACCCCACCACCCCGGCCAACCCGCCGTCTGAGCCGAGATGCGCAGCCATCCGCCACGGTGCACTGCCCTCCGCCGAGTCGCACTGCTGTCTGAGTCGAGCCGCACCACCGTCTGCGGATCCATCCAATAATCCACTGAGAGGCTCCACCGTCTTCCCCAACCCGCGCCTCCATCCACCAAGTCGCGCCATCGTCCGAGTCGCGCTGTCGTCTGCCGAGCTGCACCACCATCCGAGCCGAGCTGCGCCACAGAGACAGGCTGCACCGCTGTCCATCGAGTCGCGCCGCCGTCTGAGGTGAGACGCACTGCCAAGATGAGTCTCTCTGCCATCCGAGCCGAGACACACTACTGTCTGAGCTGAGTGCTTTGCCCTCTTGAACGAACCGCCACCGAACCGCAGCTGGACCACCGACCTGCGGTCGGTCCGCGCCCTCGGGCCGGTCCTCCACCCTCACAGTCCTTGTCGGATGGGCCACACTACGGGCTGGGCAAGACCCATAGGTTCAGGCCGGGTCGACCCGATCCGAGTCGGGCGAGGTCGGTCCGACTAGGTCGGGTCGGACCATGGCACACTACGACCATTTGTAATTTATTTTGGCCATATCTTTGGCACTAGACGTCTGATTGACGAACTGTGAGTGGAATTGGGAATCATGGAGTGAGACGGTACTTTTGAGTATATTTCAGAGAGTTTTTGATTGAGATGGGTAATAGTAAGGTTGGATCAAGCAATAATCCAACCGAGCCCCTGAGACTAGAAGGATAATAACTCACAGACCGTGCGTGCAATCAACGTGTCGTCTGTTATGTTAAGATCCACATGATGTGGCAGACCTTTGAGATACTTCTTCATGGGACTTCTTGGTAGTTGGAGAATCGACTGGTAGCTTCTGGATCGGATTCTCCCAGAGACGAGTGAGCAAAGTGTGGAGACCTAGTGGCTGGCTAAGACTTGACGACTGCTGACATTTTTGACTCGAGGAGACTCGATAGGCCTAGTGGGGAGCACCTTGGTGACACGACAAACCCACAGTGGGGAGCACCTTAGTGACTTGGAAGAGCCATGGTACTCGACAGGAGGAATACCTCAGTATGCGTTGAGTGGGGAGCACCTCTATGTGATGCGGCAGGCCCATGGTGGGGAGTGCCTCTGTGTGATGCAGCAAACTGATGGTACACAATATGAGGAGTACCTTAGCAGTCCAAGGTTAGTGGGAAGAGCCTCTATGTGACGTGGACGGCCTAGGGTACTTGATAGAGGAGGATTTTTCCCGTAGTTGAGGTTTTCGAAGTTGTGACTCGAAATTTTACTTGTTACTTTCTCTAGAATAAATCCTGGTTTGAGCAGAGTTAGAACCACTATGTTTTATTCATGATTGAGAATTATTACTTAATAACTTAGTTATATGAATAATAATACACCTAAGTAAGGTTATCTGTTGATTTCATACTTTGTGTTTTATACTTGGTGGATTTTGTGTGACCTTGAGGGTCGCGGGGTCCCTACTGAGTATCGTTATACTCAAACCTGCATAGGCTATGCCCGAACTATGTTGTGTTTGATGTAGATGACGGAAAATTCTAATTGAGGCCAAGAGTACAAGGACTAGATGGTACCTAAATGTGGACCTTACGACGAGTTGGTACATGGTGGAGACAGACAGACAAGGAGTGATGAGGAGGTGATCTGTACCTAGCCTTCAAGTAGAAATCTCAGAGGATGACCCAACAACTGACTTTCCTTTTTCTTCAGTTGTATTTTATCACAGTTTTACTTGTAATATCGACTGTGGCTTGTATTCTAGCCCTTTTTTACTTTCAGAACTCTTTTGTCATACAATTTACTTGGTGTTTTGTCTAGATGTGTGCTTTATTGTGTGTGTGTTCACATGTTTAAAGGCAATGCC
The DNA here is from genome assembly GCA_963277665.1 of Viscum album. Lineage (NCBI taxonomy): Eukaryota > Viridiplantae > Streptophyta > Magnoliopsida > Santalales > Viscaceae > Viscum > Viscum album. Next base: position 1,228,539,963 of record OY728133.1, on the reverse strand, counting down.
TTCCCAGTTTTAGGGAATTAAGCCTTTGGTGCTAGTCAGCAACCCCTAGCCTATGGAGGGTGGGATTGGGGTAGTCACGGTATGGGCTTCAGAGGATGGGTTGTGACAAATTGGTATCAGAGGATTTAGTTATACCATAGAACTGGGACTCTGATCTTTTCTGTGAAGCAATAGTGTTCAGTGTAGTGATTGTGGTTTTCAATTCAGGGAGTCCAGTGTTGGTGCGGTGGCTGACGTATCCATACACCAGGACCCTGACTTCTGATTTCCTACTCAGTTCATGAAAACACTGATTACTCGTGTGTTTTCAAAAGTTTTCTTTGTGATATTTTGAGTCATCTCACATGGTATATCTTATGACCATAGCGCACCTGTTTCTTTCTAGGATGCCTCTACACAGACAGCGGGCTAGATTTCTAAGAGTTATATTCACTGATAGATAACAGAGTGACGAGGGCTCAGTGCAGGGCCCATTTCTAGTAGAGGTACCAGTGGAGGCACCAGCGGTACCACTCCCTGTTGGGCCGCCGATTCCACCATCCCCAACAGTAGATGGTGCACGCTTCCTGAGCACGTTGTGTGAGTTCCAGCGCCAGAGGCCACCCAGGTTCAAGGGAGATATGGACCCATAGACGGCTGAGGATTGGCTGGAGGCTGTGGTGAGAGTCTTCTGACTCATATGGACACCATCCGATCTCATGGTGATCCTTGCCGCCATCCTTCTACAAGAACCACTAGGTAGATGGTGGAGCATGATGCTCTAGGCTCACGACGAGGTGACGCTTCTCTAGGTAGACATTGAGGACATGTGTTGGGAAGAGTTTGTCCCAATGACTCTTCACGCAGTGTGCATATAAAAGCTACTACATATGTGGCAGGGAAGCATGACTATGGCTCAGTACTCAGCGAGGTTCACTAACCTCTCACGCTACTCTATGAATATGGTGTGAGACCCATTCATTAGGGCATGGACCTTAGAAAAGGGGATCAGGTGGGAGATCAGGTCTTCGGTGATCTCACTCAGCATCCCAACACAGGTGGTGGTGTTAGAGGGAACCCTCTTAGTGGAGAGTTTCCTTGCTGAGTAGTCATCGACACCGAGACCCACTACCAGTCGTCACGCAGTGGAGTCTTCTATAGCTAGTAGTAGATAGACATCATAGAGGTCCAAGAGGACCAGTCCTACAGGTGGACGACCAGATGACTCAGGATCAGTTATGCGGGGCACCCAAAGCGTATCTAGTCATTCCAAAAGTGGGCATTGTTATGAAAGCGGTGGGCTAGGTCACATGGCTTGTTACTATCCGACCAGCCATTCGGATGATCAGAAGATGGTCAAAGGACTCCCAAGGCAGAGATAGAAGTTTGACCAAGGAGGTCCGCAGGGAGCAGAAAGACGTGGCAGATGAGCTGGTTGTGCGGCTGGCAGTGGGCGACGATTCAAGGTGTAACTGCTACCACCACCAGGAGGTCCACCCCGACCGCAGGGAGCAGGTGGAGAGGGGAGAGTTCAGCTCTAGGCAGCTGAGGCTTACGATCACGGCGCTCCAGAGATGATATGAGGTATGATCTATGTCTAATCCACCATAGTTTTAGTACTTATAGACATAGGTTCCAGTCATTCTTTTATTTCCACTGCCCTCATTCGGAGCTCGGAGATTCTGATAGAGGCATTGGCTCAATGCGAATGGCTAGAGACTCCTACGGGAGCAGATTTGACAATTACAGAATCTTGCCGACAGTGCGACCTTACTCTAGGAGGTGAGAGCTTCGGCTGAGATCTCATAGTAGCAGCGTCGAGGCCTTACGACATCATCTTGGGCATGGACTTGTTATCTACAGTCCCTGCTCAGATTGACTATATTAGGCACAAAGTGAAGTGTGTCTGCACGGATGGGACTAGGCTTACCTTCACCATAGAGAAGAGATCCTTTTTAGTGCAGGATGGACTTACCGGGAAGAGAGTGTAGCCGATTTCTTATCAGCTGGCTAGCCTTACCCTCAGACTTGTTGAAGTGGAGAGTCTAAGTTATCCTATACTGGTGGACCAGTACATGGATGTTTTCTCTGATGATGTCCCAGGTCTACCTCCTCATAGAGAGGTGGACTTTTTTATTGACCTATACCCTGGGATGACACTGATATCTACACCAGCATATCGGATGGCTCCTGCGGAGCATCGTGAGCTGTCAATACAACTAGAGGACTTACAAGGGAATGGATTCATCCGGCCTAGTGTTTCACCTTGGGTAGCCCCGATATTTTTCCCAAGAAGGAGGATTGGATCTTGAGGCTTTGTGTTGACAATCGGAGCCTCAACTAGGTTTCCATGAAGAACAAGTACCCACTCTTGAGGATTAACAGCCTCTTTGATCAGATATAGGAAGCACGGTGGTTCTCGAAGATAGAACTTTGATTACGCTATCACCAGCTCATAGTACGAGATGAGGATGTGTAGAAGACAGCCTTCAGATCTTTTTATGGCCATTATGAGTTCTTGGTTAGGCCATTCAGCATGACTAGTGCTCCAGCAGTGTTCATGGGACTAATGAACATGATCATTCAGCAATACCTGATCGATTTGTAGTGGTATTCATCGACGACATTCTGATCTACTTGACTACTTAGGAGGAGAATGCCTATCATTTGCATGTAGTACTGGACACACTCAAGGAGCACCATCTTTATTGTATGCTTTCAAAGTGACAGTTATGGATCCGAGAGGTTCCCTTTCTGGGACATGTCATATCAGAGGCTGGAGTTGCAGTTGATCTAGCTAAAATTGAGGCGGTACTTTCTTGGGAGGTACCCAGGAGTGTGACAGAGGTATGTAGTTTCTTGGGTTTGCGTGGATACGACAGAAAATCGGCACCAGATTTCTCCAGAGTTATAGCACTACTATCAACCTTGATGAAGAGGGGGAAACCCTTCGTTTGTTTGGATAAATTCCAGTGGAGTTTTCAGGAGCTGAGGCAAAGGCTGACTAGTGCCCCCATATTAAGGCTTCCAAAGGAGGTAATAGGATATATAGTCTACTGTGAAGCATCGGGGACCAGACTCGGATGTGTCCTGATGTAGGAGCATTCAGTGATCGCATATGGTTCTCGGAATCTGAGACACCATGAGAGAAACTATGCTACCCATGACCTGGAATTAGCAGCAGTGGTCTTCTCCTTGATGTTTCAGTGACCCTATCTGATGGGAGTGCATTATACCATGTACTCTGTTCACAAGAGTATCAGATAAATCTTCTCTCATAAAGACCTGAATCAGAGAGAGCGGCATTGGATTGAGTTCCTCCAGTACTATGACTTTGAGATAGTCTATACTCCAGGGAAGGGGAACGTTGTAGCAGATTCGATCAGTAGGAGGACTGGTATACAGTTTCTAGGTGAGGCGATGGATCAGCTAGCCACCTTACAAATATCCTTCATGGAATGTGATGGAGCAGCTTTACTTCAGTCTCTTACAGTCACTCCCACACTTCGTCAGTGAGTCGGGGAGGCGCGGTGTGGGGAAGCTGAATGTGAGGATCGACATGCTCAGATATCCACAGGGTAGGCACCTAATGGATTTTCTGATGGTGGGGAGCATGTCATCCTTTTCAAATGATGTACCATAGAATGAATGACACATTAGGAGTAAGTATTGAGGTAGTTACAAACCTCCCCTCTATCAGTACATCCAAAAGTAGAGAATATGTACCAGGACCTCCGACGACAGCACTGGTGGCTGAGAATAAAGAAAAAACAAGCATAGTTTGTCTCTCGGTGCCTCACTTGTCAGCAATTGAAGGTAGAGCATCAGGTACCAGCCGGCTTGGTTCAACATTTAGAGGTCCCAGAGTGGAATTGGGATGGGATATCCATGGAATTAGTGATAGTACTTCTATGTAATTCCAAGGGACATGAATCGATTTGGGTGATCGTCGACCAAATCACCAAGTTGTCCCACATCGTATCAATCAGAGAGAAGGGTTCTGTAGAGAGCATGAGATGCCTCTATGTGCACGAGATTATGCGGATACATGGAGAACCTTCGACGATTGTCTCTGATCATGATGCACGTTTTACTTCCTGGCTATGGAAGGGGTTGTAGGAGGTTTTTGGGATGCAGCTTCATTTGAGAACCACCTTCCATCCTTATATGGATGGCCAGACTGAGTGGACCATTTAGACCCTCCATGACATGTTATGTGCATGTGGCCTCGACTTTGGTCATAACTGGGAGGATCAATTACCTTTGGTGGAGCTTTCTTACATAATTCCCATTTTTTATATAGTTAATCAACTTATCTAAATTTTAATTAATGTTCAATTTATTTAATTTCTTTAATGGGGAATATGGTTAAAATCATACAAATATATAAGGGGTTTATTTCACAATCTCATCATTATTTTAAATTTTTTATTTTTAAACATCCCTTGGGTGAATTAATTGATATTTATATCCTAAAATCAATATAATTTTCTCTCATATGGTTATTCATAAATAAATTTATGTAATTTTTCAATTTTTCTCTCTTCAATTCCTAAAATGATTGGGGAAATGATTTTATGAAAAAATATCTTTATTTTTCACTTTGGTTGAAAATACTTTTTCATATAAATCTATGTTTTCTGGAAAACGTTTTAAAACAAGTTTTTATCATTATCTAAAAAAATTGAAGACATTTTTACCCATATTTTATGCTTCAAAATATGGTTTAAAAGGATTCTTCAGGTCGTTTCCCAAACAAGACATGTTTGGATTTTACTGAAAATTTAAAAGTAATCATTGTTTTAATGTGTACATAATGAATGGAATTTCCTAAAATCATGACAAAAAATGTTTTTAAATATTTAAATATATTTTTTATGTGTATTTTAAAATAAATTATATTCAAAAAGTTCTATAAACTTTTAGTTTAAAAATATGACATTAAAATTGAATCGGTTATTCTCCTCATGAATGTCTCTAAATAGATTTTTACGGTATTTGTATTCATCAATGAGAAACCCCCTTATTTAACTTATGATTAATTGGGAATATTTTTTAATGATTCCATTCTTAAAATTTATCTATATGGTTTGTGATTTGTTTTACTGGTGATGTGCTATTTTGATACCATTCACCATATTACCATAAATGGTTTATGATAATCCATATTAATTAGTGAAGGTATTATCATTTTAGATGATAGTTTTTAAGGATGAATGTTTATGATTATTATTTTTCAAATATTTCATATGACCAATGAATTGAAATTATTATTTGATGGGTGGATCCCAGTTAAAGATATCCCCTCACTGCATCAACATGTCTCATGTGACAAATCAGTTGGCAATATTAAATGGGTTTTTACAAATAGTTTTAAATTGACTTATGAATGGTATTGAAATTATGTTTTTGATGTCTGAAATTTCAAATTTTATCATTATCAGATATGTTATATATTTCTATATTATTATTCAATTAGTTAAAATACACATTGATATGTTTTAAGATCATGTGATTATTTATATGGATTCATCTTATCTTCATTTATTGTTGTCATATTATTTTCAAGTTATTAATTAAATGGAATGTGTTTTAGTTATCAATAATTCAATATTGTTTATTCTTATTTATTAATTCTAGATTACATTGTATTATTATCCTTACTAAAAGTAAGAGCTCACCCCCTTCACATGTTTTATTTTCCCCAGGATACCTGAATGTTCTTGGATATTAATATGCATCGATACACTAAGGGGAATATTAAAATTCTCAATGAAAAAAATTTTAAAAAAATATTTTCAAAAATGCAATGTGAATTTCAATTATGTATTTAGTTTACCATGTTTACTGAACTATTCCATCATTTGGGATGTGATTTATTATATCTATTTTTATTTTTATAAGGTTGAAACAGCCTATGCGTTATTAAATTTAGGGCCATTAAAATAGTAAAGATAGTTACACCCATGGGTCATATCAGATGTAACGTATAAGCTACTACCTTCTACCTTAGAATCTATACTTCTCCCACCCCATTTTCTAATGAATTAATGTAAATAGTATAACCCAAAAATATCATTGTAAGTAAGAACTCATGAGATTTAGTCATCCTTCTCTTCAACCTAAGTATCATCTCTTTACATAGAACTAACCATAATAATTTCACCCCATTCATTGTCAGCACATTTTATAGTGATGATGAACGAGATATGTCTAGGGTAAAATGATGATAGTATATAGGTAATCCAATAAATCTCATGATCTTGAACATGTTTCAAGGACATTTCCAATACATAACATCCTCATCCTTATTTGGGTTCATATATATACTTGCCTCATATACTATATGCCCCAATAATATTACCTCCTAAATATAAGAGAAACTCATTGATAGCTAGTAATAAATATGTTGTTCTCAATGTATACTCAGGTTTATATTGATATGATTGGATTTCTATTCCTTGGTCAATGAATATATGAGGATTGTTTCAATAAACAATATAGAGATTCAGTTTTTTCCTTTTATTAATTTTAATGATATATATATACATATATATATATATATCAAGAGCTAGTCACTGAGACAGTGTGTGATTCTGAGGCCTGGTGTTCCTGGAATAAATTTTATAAAAACATTAATGATATTTTATACAATTCACTTGAAGTAAATTGGAAAACTCTAATATGGAAGATCGAATAAAAAATTTGAGGCAACAGTTGAGTTCAGAGTGTTGCGTTTACCCTATAGGGGTCATAACATTTTTCAGTGTGGGTCCTTGGTAGATAAAGTCATAGAGGGCGTAATCATAAATAAAAATGTTAAATTAAATTTATTTATCTCAAATTTTTTATCAAATAACTTATTAATGATATCTCAAATTTTACATTTTATACTATTGTTGAGTTTTTAATGCATCATTTTATATAAGTGTGACGTAAAATAGGAGGGCATGGGATGTTGAGATCCTGTAACCATTGGGAGGTAAATTTAATTTGTTCTTTAACATGTTATAAATATGTAGTTATGAGGATTTTTTCGGGTTGTCCCATAATCCTCCCACCATCATTCTCACTCTCCCATACTTATTTTGAGGATAAACGAAGAACCAACGATGAAGCTTTGGTGGATCTTAGCGGAAGCATAGAGAAAACATTATAAATGAATAATGGATTAAATCATGGTAGGATCCTTTTCATTTAATTCATTATCTATTATTGAAATTTTTTGTTGATAAATTCATTCACTATCCTTTGTTTCTACAATTTTAATATCATCAGCGTAGGTCGAACTAACACGGCCATTGATCTATTCGTGGACCCATTTTTTCATGTTCTTCCTTTTTTTTCTTGGTTTTTCTCTTCATTAAGTTTTTATTTTGTCAAATAATCAACAAATCATCGAGTATGGCTCATTTATGTGATGATCTATGTATATGGTTTATAGATCTTTGTTCATTATGTTTTTTCAGTAACTGAAGGAGGACTGGTGGTCCATAGAAGGGACCACCGGGGAGGCATCACATGTAGAGGCACACGACGACTGTTATGGTGTATCAGTGCCACATAGACCAGTTATGGCCGGTCACCTAGGTAGGGTCATGGGGAGCAATCTACGGTGGTGAAAACTATAGTGGAACATGTCAGGTAGTTGATCACATTGACGCTGATGACTGTGTCGATTGATACATTGTGAGCCAGGATAAGGCAGTGGAAAGAGGTTGATCCAAGCAGGTCGGGCTAGGCCTAATCAAGTGGACCAGGCCCCGCCAAGTGGTTCGGGCCCAACCAAGTAGTCCAAACCATGGTCGGACCTGAGTTGGGTTGAGAAGTCTGTGGAGACCGATCGGTATGGCCAATGAACTGACCTCGACGGCCAGTCCCAGGACAGCTAAACAATATGTGCTTGACCACTTTGATAGGGGGAATGACCATGATGGTCAGTCCACAGTTGGATTATCGTGGCCCCTAGTTGGACATTAATCGACCATATCTTCTAAATATAATAACCCTTTCTTCCATCTACGACAATGTTATACACTCTTCAAGACATGCCTTTTGACGTTATTTGGGATCATAATGTTTGGGTTCAATACAGGGTCACCACGATGTCCCGTTAATGCATGTTGCTGTGAAAACATCCCTTTCAACTATTATCTGATTCTGGTGAGTAAATATCCTAGCCAATGTGTTTTTATTCATAAAGAACAATTACTACCTCCAATGTGGATTTTGGGGTTTGATGTGAGGTGTTATGAACAAAATGCTCTTTCCAGCGACGTTTTGTGACAACAATGGTTAGGTGATGACATTGATGATTTCTGAGTGAACCCGCCAGCTGGGTTGGGCATGGTTCCTCATGGACACTTGACTAGAACCCTCTACCTAGGTTGGGATTCATTCCTTAATGAATTTGGGGAATCACCCTCTAGTCGGGCTGGGTGTGGTTCCTCAACCTATTCTGAGTGGAAACATCTAGTTGTGCTAGGCATGAGTCCTCAATGGCACTAGAGTGGAACCCTCCAACTAGGATAGGCATAGGTCCTCCACATATGACCTCTCGAATATGCTGATCAGTGATGATACATTGTTTAATGTACCTTTGGACTCATGAGATAGACAAGAATTTTCCCCACCAAGATGTTTCCTTGAGACACGACCTATAACAGTGAGAGTGAGTCAGTGCTACCAAAAGTGGATAGTATAATGGTTTGGTTATTGAGCACCTTTGACTTCTTTTTTTAGGGTAGAAATATGGGATGTTGGGAATTATTGGTGGATACTCTTGTAACTATTGGATAATCTTATTCTAAGGATGATCTATGAGATGAATATCCCCTTACACTTCTATTTGGGTTTCTTTGACTGAGCCTGTATATATTATTTTTCAGTACCCACTTGATTGGATTTGGTTACTCTCCTTCCAAGAAAGGAAGAGACAAGAATGGTATTTCATGTTCTTTTTGTGTCTATATTCTCATTGTTGGATGAATTTAATCATTTACTATAGTTATTGAATACTTAACAAGAAGTCTATATCTGTATTGTTTATATATCCTTGTATTTGGATGATCTCACATGACTATCTTGTTGAGTCTAGTAGAACTTTTTCACTATACCATGGTCTATCATATGGTTTCTATTCCTATTGTATCTCTTACAACTCACACTTTACCTTTTGGAGTGTCCTACTAGGTATGCTTATACTCACCCCTACATGGGATTTTCCCACACATATCATGTCTTATGCATATGATGCACAAGTTTCATCATGACATCAGTGTAGCTTTGGGATATGGGTTCCTGGACCGCGTACAGTGGATGTAGCTATGGATCCTGGAGCTGAGATCTCTCATCTATTTTACTTTTCCAATTTCTTTTAGTTTGGGACACATTTTTTGTTGGGCATGTATTTTGACCCTTTTTCCTTTCAGATTACATTACCAAAACCTCTACTGTTTGTATTTCTATCTATGTTTTCTTAATTTTAATCTATGTAGAATATTTTACTTATTTCCCTCTACACATTAATAACAATTTGGCTATGTTAATGCGTATATGTACATAAGAAAAGGAATCCCCATGTTGTTTATTTCATCAGTGCTTGTTGCAGCCCACTGGCCTATATTGGCAGGCTTAGGGTAATTGGGATCGAGCCCCTTCATGGGTTGGGTCATGAACAATTGGCCTAGATTAGATATAAATCCTATATATATTTTCATCGTAGGCCCTTGGAGTAAAATCATGGAGACCATGTCTTCTTTATTGTATACCCACGACATTGAATGTGGAGGTTCATCCAGTGAGGAATTCTAACCCTAAGGAACATTCGGACTTTCTAGATCATGTGGAGGGTTGGTACGGTCTCATACCACATTTCCCTTCAACCAAAATTCAATTTGGTGCATGTTGCCTTTTGAATGTTGTCTCTGAAGAGATATTTTCTTGATCATACTAACATAATCGACTAGGGTGTGATGGCCATTGAAGATGGAGCCACCATTTCAGATCACTTGGTGTTGAAAATGGATCGACATGAGTGGACCTTACAGGGAGAGATAATCCATTCGGTTCACATGTTTTGGTGGAATGATAAAATGTAGGAGAGTTCCTAAGAATGGGGGAGATATATGAAGGCTCAATAAAAAAAATTTATCCTTTTTTTTGTTTTTCTGGGATCGAAATATAGAAGGAAGGAATGATGTAGAGACCCTGTTTTTTCCTTTTATGTTTTCGAAATATTTCTATATATTTATTTATCGATCTATATCATACAACGTGTGACTATAAGGCCCGAAATACATTTTATAAAAATATTAAGTATATTTTTACTAGACACAAGAAAAAAATAGGATAACTCTTAGATAGAAGCTCAGATCAAAAATCTAAGGCCATGGTTGAGTCTGAAACATGGTGATTACCTTTTGGGGAAATAACTTTTTTAAGTGTGGTTCTTCTATAAAATAATCCACTAAGGGAATAACCATAAATAAAATTTTCAAATTAAATTATTTTTACTCAAATTTCATATCAAATTATTTTTTAACGGGGTCTTGGATTGGAAATCTGAGACTGCAGTTCAGTTCATAATTGAACATTTTAGCTAATCGCGACTTAAAGTGATTGGGTGCAGGTTTTTTGGATTTTATGACCATTAGTGGGTAAAATTAATTTTTTCATTAAACTAATATAAATATGTAGTTATGAAGATTTTCTATGGTTATCCCCTAATACTCCATCCACCAAGCTCTATCTCCCTTCCTTCTTCAGTGGCTCAATGTTGAACCAACAACAATGTTTTGGAAGACCGTAGGGGAAGCATGGTGAATGTGTTGTTGATGAAAAATGGATTAAAACAAGGTTGGATCCTTTTGGTTGAATTAAATATATCCAATTGAAGTTTTTGATTGAAAAAATCATTATTTGTTCTTTATATCTTCATTTTGAACATCATTGTTTATGGATGAACTAACATGGTCATTGATCTAAGCTTCAACCCCATTTTTTCTTCATGTTCATTGTCTATTCTTCTTGGATATAATAATTTAATTTTTGGCATGTCAAATCATCTATAGATCATTAATCATGGTTTAAGTCTGTGATGATGTTATTATAAGGTTTTAGGACCAGTGTATATCATATTTTTTAGGCAAATGGAGGAGGACCAGTGGTCTGCGGATGGGACCACTAGCAAGGCACAGTGGCCACCGACCTTTGTTTGATGGGATAAAAAGTAGTGGTTATTCGTCGTGTCGGGTTGTTGTGGTGTCAAGTTATTGAGTGGACCGATCATGGATGTTCAGCTGGCTAGGGACATGGGGAACGACTTGAGGTGGGGAAAACTACCGCAGAACGCACCAAGCAGTCGGCTTCATGGACGACGGTGACTGTGTCCGTTGACGTGGTGGGGGATGGTCCAAGGGGATGGCATGTGTTCTAGGCCAGAAGGGTTGGGCTAGGCCCAAAAAATTGTTTTGGCGTAGCCAAGTGGTTCGAGGACAACCCCGTGGGCTAGACTCAGGTTGGACATGGGTCAGCTATAGTGGACCGCGGCTGTGGTTCACCGCGGATGGTCGAATGTGAAGTTGAGGTAGCCTATTCTTCCATGAGGCTAGTGAACACAACTAGTCTAATATGGTTAAACGTGAAGACCTTTTATTTTGTCTAATGGACTAACCTCGATGGTCGGTCCATGGCTAGACTGTCACAGACCCTATTTGGTCTTAATATAGATATATCCTCTAAATGGGAGATTTTTTTGACCTTTTGTATATAGAAACATGATCCTCAATTCAAGATAAACCATTTGAGGTAATTTTGGGAATATAATGTTTGGGGTTGATATGTGGGTCCCATGATGTCCCATTCATGTGTGTTGTGGTGAAAATCACCATTTTCACCAGTTATCATATTTGACTAAGTAAATATCCTACCCAACAGGGTTTTCTATATATAGAACAATGGTGACCTAAATTTATGATTATGGGTTATGATTTGATCTATTTCAAACACCAATCTCTTTCTAGATATGTTCAGTGACAACAATTTTCAGGTGATGACATCAGAGTTTTCCATGTGGCACCCTCCTGCATGGCTTGGAATTAGTCCTTGAGGACACTTGAGTAGAAACCTCCAGGTAGGCAGGACATGGGTCCTTCATGACTTTAGAGTGGCACCCTCTAGTTGTGGACGGGGCATGGGTCCTCAAACTATTCTAAGTGACATCCTCCAGCAATGTTGGGTATGGGTCAATGAAAATACTATAGTGAAACCCCCCAACCAGGCTGGGAAAGGGTCCCTGACGACACTAAACTGGCACCCTAAAACTGGGTTGGGCATGGGTTCTCGATGACACTTGAGTAGAACCCTATATTTGGGCTAGGAATGGGTCCTCAAACATGAGACATGACCTCTCCACTATGGCAATTAGTGAAGAGCCAGTGTTTGAGGAACCTCAGAAATCAAGGGAAAAGGATTTTTTTTCATCAAATATACATCCTTGAAATGTGACCTAAAATAGTGAGAGCAATTTAGTGTCACCCAAAGATGATAGTATCAAGGTGTCGTGATTCGGCCCCTTTAACTTGAAAGTTCAGGGAAGAAATGTAGGATATTAGGCATCATTGATCGATACACTTAGAACTATTGGTGACTCTTCTTCCAAGGAAAAACTGTGAGTTAGAGATCCCCATAATCTCTCCTCTGGGTTTCCATGACTGGGAATATATATATTCTATTTCAATACCAACTCCTTAAGTTTTGGTTAACCTTCTTTTAAGAAATGGGAAGAAGGATAGAGTATTCCATGCTTTCTGTGTCTTGTTTTTCAAGGTTGGTCAAGTCTACCCTTTAAGTATATGTAGTGGATACTCGATGAGAAGAACATATTTTCGCCATTTCTATCTATTTGTGTTTGGATGATCATACTTCACTATCTTGTTGGGTTGAGATGCACTCTTTCATTATACATTGTTCTATCTACTACATTACTTTCCTATTAAATCTCTTATTACTCCCACATTAGTAGTTAGGGAGTCCTACTAGTATATTTATACTCACCCATGCATGGGCGTTTCCCACACATATCATTCCATATGCTGACGGCCCATAGCTTTGATCATGAATTCAGAGGAGATTTAGGTTAATGTTGCTTAGACTTTGTATAGTGGTCATAGCCTGGGATCCCGGAGTGGGGATCTCGGAACTATTTTTCTTTTTTAGTTTATATTAGGTTGTTAAAAAATTTTATTTATGCATGTATTCTTCCCCTTTTTCCTTTCATTATACATTAATATACTTGTAATTTTTAGGGGTCCATGCGTGTTTGGTTTATCTACAGTTGGGTACCATCTTTTACTTCTTTTCCATTGAACTTTTTTATCATGTTTTAAGTGTCAATGTGTAATGGTACTTAGGCAAAGGCCTTTCTGAGTTTTTTTTCACCTTTGTCTCTTGTCGCTGCCCCCTGACCAATGAAGGATGTCTAGGTGTAATTGTGGCTTGAGCCCTGAAATGGCTCAGGTCGTGACAAACACCATGATGAGTGAGTAATGTTATGTCTAAAAGATCTAATTCAAGAGATAAATGAACACTACAAATGAATTATTTAGTCCAAATGACATCACCAAAAATTTTATAGACCATACCTAGTCCAAAATGTAATCATTAGGATTTACTCTTCTTTTTTACTCAACTGTTGATAACTCGATCAAAGGTCAATATTTAATAACCATCAGGATACATGTAACTGATCAAATATGTCATAATTTTGGGATAAGGGTGTCAATTCATTACCATTTTTTACTTCACCTTCATGTAATCTACACAGATTCAAAAACTATAATTCTCCTTCTATAAAAAAACCGGTCCACCCCATGATGATATAGTCATCCGGATAAATCCATGCATCTCCATGTCGATGAGTTATACCTTGATATCCTTCTACTCTACTTTTTTCATACAGTATAAGGGTATTGAAAATTTATATGCTCATGGAACATGCTCTATTTCAATGTAAACACCTCTATTAGGGGAGAAATCTCATAATGTTGTGTAGGAATATATCAATATATATATCTAAAAATGAATAAGAAATTGAGGATGTAAAAAATGATCCTACTAAAATATCCTAGCCTACTATCTAAACCCTAATTATGCCTGGATGACACATGTTTATACTAATACAACCTACTCTCAGTTCCTACTCATCAGTTATCACATACTTATCTCCTTTGTCTGTTGTAAAGAATTCTCATCTTTGATAGAAATCATTATGAGATCAGAAAAACATAAAATAGTGCATTCCAAGAATCTCATCAAATCTCACCATATTACATATCATGATATCAATAAAATTTAATAAACATTAATTACTATAAAAAACAGGAGGAATTTATAAATATATTCCACATTCATTCCCAATGGTGTATCGACATAATGTTACTCAAAATTCATCTTGACTCGTATTTCAACTCAATAAAAAATTGTATATAAATAAAGGATATAAACTAATATTATAAACTGGTAGAAATGTTTTAAGTGGCGAAGATATTACCTTGAAAAATTGATGGTCCCTCACCAATGTAAGTTGAATTCTGATCATCTGAATAAACTCAATATCTCTCAACCCTACAACCCTATCCTGAAGATGAATGACCCTCCCATATTTTCATTGTTTGAGTTTTCTTCTGTGGACCTTGGCAAGATCCCTATTTCCATGACTAAGTATACCATGACCCTTTATGGAAACCAAACCTCATTTTTATAGAGAAAAATTGGTAGAAATTACATGTATTATAGTTTTGTTGAAACGGGGTTTGAGGTGTGGTGTATACCCTATGGTAATAACTCACCTTCCCATAGTTGATGCAATGTGGTACTCCTCATGAGGGAACTAAAGAATCTGAACACTAATACACTGGTATAACACTACATGGTGTTTCTCTTAATTCAACCAAAAGATGAACTGATCAAAACATTAAGATATCCACATGTTCATGTTTTTGAAGGTAGAGAAATACAAACTAGTAGATCATCCTCCAGATAGTTCTCAATAGTCAAGGCCTTACATAGAACCTCAAGGTATGTTTCTAGGTAAAAGTTTCAAATATGTCATCTGATGTCAGGAACAATACAGATCTCAAAATTCATATCCTTCTGTATATATTTTTTATCTAATAGAGGAGAAAATAAAAGTAGATCAATGAAACCATTGGATTACATATACACTATCCTATACCCCTATTGTAGCTCTATGAACTAATTCACTCAATATAGATTTAGTGTACCGGGACTAATTTTCCAAGAAAATATTTCATTAAAGGCCTCCTAGGTGAGACCCACATGTCTTGCCTCTTTTCCGAAAATAACCATTGCCTCCTTCTGGGTCCCTATAACTCGAACACTCCCAATATCCCCTTTTAATCCCTTGGTGTCTCATCATAGTCAAACACACAATAGATTATGTATATATGGTCCTCTACATCTTGTGACCCTCTAGTGACCTGATAGGATAGAGGATGCTAATTCTAGAGGCCTAAGGAATAGTAAAAAATTTACATCACTGCCCCTCCAACCCAGGTCTGAATAAGAAGAAAGACTCTCGATTGAGGTGGGACCACTTCATGCACTATTAGAGAAGGTTCTAGAGCAAGCTCTACGCCACCTATATCACAATGGGTTGTGGAAAATAGGAATCCTTCCTAGTGGGGTAATCCATTCCCATGTAATCTATATGTCTTATTAGCCTCTTTTAGGTCAATGTCTTCTATAACATGAATGAGACGCTTAGAAATGTAAAATTCATTTGGATAGATCCTAGTTAGTCTATCAGATAACACATTTATTCCCCTAAGAGTCTACCAATAACCAAAGGTATATCCCTCCTATAAATAATTTTGCTCTTCTTCCCAACACACTAGTGATAGTAATATATATAAATATATAACATAACAGCTTTATTAAGTTCCACCAGTTATTTTCAATAGGTATATCACAATAGCATAAAAATAGATATATCGTGCAATTAAGAAATATTGGTCTCCCCCGAATTGATAGCACAATCTAGAAATTAAATTCCTGAAATATTATGAATCAAAAAATAGGTATATATATAGAATGTGAAATAATGTACCTAATATAAATTCATGAATTCCAGAAAACCTCATAAAATAAGAAAAAAAAGTCCCATCAATGCTAACTCACAGGTCTATTACAGATGAGATGTATATCCATAAGGAAAATTCCCAAAAGGAGTCTCATACAAACTCTCCCCTTTCTACCATGTCCAGGTTGGTTGAGATAAAAAATAAACATATCATATTGTTTAATTTTTTAATTATGTAACCAAACCACCTTATCTAAGTCAGAGAGTAACATGACTCCACTTTCACCTCCCCCTGTGTAAAAGACAATTGACTAGAAGTGGGGGTCTAAACATCACTATTTGGGAGACTATACCCTATGTATGATATCTTGAACAAATAATATAAATATAAGAAATGGTGAATCAATTAGAATTGAAAAAGGGGAATAACTATCAAATGGAACATCTTTCATTAAAATAAACAAATAAAAAGTCTTCCAAAGTGTATATCCAAACCATAATATAAATTGAGTTGATATATAAAAAATGTAACTCTGTTGAAATCCTCTAAAGTTCATCTTGATACTATTACCATATCAATTATCTATAGCTTATCCATAAATCATGGGACCCTTTTTCATACTTATATCCAAAAAAATTAAATAATCAGTAGAACCAAGATACTCATATGGGGTCTTGATAATAAAATTTTTTCAGACACTACCAATGCACCTGAAACAAATTTTCATAGGTATAAAATGTGTGTGTCATGATAATACTAAATAATCATACATGTATAAAAAACCACATACCAAACACCCATGCGCTATGATTGAAACCATATTCCATAAACATACCTGATTTACCAATATTCTAGAATGGAAAACCTAGAATCAAATTTAAATAAAAAGTATCTACAAGGAAGGTAAAAATACATTATTTTATCATGTTAAAAATCTACTAAGAATTAACTAGGCTTCATGTGAGTCATGTTCTTGGAATCCACTTGGTATTAGGTGATTGTAATACTTGGAATCGACAAGGTATTGAGAAAACAACATAGTATCTATGAGGGATTTTTGTATCCCTACCATGTTCTCATGTCCATCATCACCATTGTCTCAAGTTGTGTGCACTAAAAATATAAAGGAAAACATTTTCATGATGATCGATACATACTACATACCAAGAATAGTAAATCCTAATGAAAGATAAAAAACATAACTGGGTAGATAATAAAAATAAAATAAAATAATATCATCATGAGTAATATTACCAAATACAATACACATGATCATTAATAAACATGAATAGTAATGTTTCAATAATACTCATGTAAATAATTATCATGAACAGACCCCAAGGGTTATACAGACACCCACATGTTATCACAATCATGCACAACCATCAAAGTTGTTAACTCATGAATCATATAAAGGAAACATCTGCATAGAAGGTCCCTAAATGGTATATGAATTCCAAACTCCATATTTTTATTTTATCTTCATGGTTCATCAAGGAATCATCAACTTAATAATTTTGGCATATAAATTTGTTCAAACCTCACTCCATGAATTTTTAAAAATAGTTTAAAACATATCATTACCACAATAAATAAAAACTCCACAAGTAATAAAAGATTTCCCTCAATTAGATAATATCCCAATTATTTATTTAATCCATAACATTGGTTAATCATTTAACCTATAAAAAAAATTATAATTTCCAATGTAATGACAATTTATACATCCACAATAATATAAGATAAGAATGATAAATATTAACCATTCTTTGATAATTATTGGTAATTATCATTTATATATTTTTTATAATTGTTTCCCAAAAATCATATGAAATATTTTTTAAAATTTGAACATGAAATAGATTTCCTATAATATATCACTTTGAAAATTTGTTTTCTAAATAATTGAGTAGTGAGAGAGTTTTTTCCATGTCTTGTAACCATAAGAAGAACCTGGTTCAGTTGAAAAATAAATAACAAATCAGGGATTTACAATTCTGGAATTCCTAGAATCAATAATGGATAACAAATAAAGTTCTATTGCATATAGATATTTTCAAGAAGGTAGATCGGATACTAGTTTAGACCATTAAAACCACAAATTTAATTTTTGGTTTATTTTTTATTTTAATCACAATATGAATGTAGGTAATTTAAAAAATCCATAATTATGAGTTACTAATTTTAAATGAGTCAGATAATTGGTTCTCTTGATTTATAGAATTTAATTTATAAAAAACATGTTACAATTTTGAATAGTGTAAAAGGATGTCAGAATATGGAAAAAACCTTCCCTTACACAGAAAAGGTAATAATGTAATGGTATTGTGGTTTTACCCTTACATATGTCAATAATCCAAACATACCCTTATTTAGAGGTAGGTTCTCCTTATACTACCTTAGAAAAACCTGATCTATCTTCACATAGTGATATGACTACCCATATATAACAAAATGATTACCATGGTATCCTTACATAGCTATGGATGTTCCCTTACATGATTTGGGTTTTCATTTGGTTACCAATATTTATCTACAGACATACCATTATATAGAGATTGATTTACTCTTAGTAAACTAATGAAAAATTCCTCACACCTTTATACCTCTAATTAAAATCACAATATACCATTACACAAAGAATAAGTCATATTCATGGATAAATATTACATTTAAAAAATTATTAATTTTTCAATAAAAAGGATTAAAAAAGAAATCTAAAAAGTAACGCACTTATAATAAAAATTAGGATTTCAAAAAACATATTATATAGAGTTCTTCTATGAAAAATAGGATCAAAACTTTAAAATAGTTGTAGTTTATCATTACCAATGAACCATGGGATTTATTCATTGAATTTTCAAGAAAAAAACAAACATGGGTTACATTAATAATATATAATATTAAAAAACATATTTTCTAGTGATAACAAATTAGAAAAATAAGTACAATTCCACAAACAATTATAATTAAGTATAAGTTCCCTCAGAGAACTAACATAAAATACATGAGTTGAAAATATTGAATTCTAAGGAAAATACATTTGAAACACTCATTTTAACAAGAAAAAAATGTTAGAATTCAACCCATGGGATTATAATTTACTCCTATAAAAAAATCATTAAAATAAAATTATGTAGTATTGATATAATAATTAAGTATTTTAAGATTTATTAAATATGGATAATCATATTAAACAAATATGAAATAATTTAAAATATTGAAGTATGAATAAACCAGGGCATGTTTTCAGCAAAAATATCTAAATGAAATGTAGTGATAATACTTCATAAATTAGGTTAACAACATTTCCAAATTTCACCTTTTGATCACTTCAATTTTATTTCTTTTCTGAATTCATTATTTTAATGTGGTCGCATCATTTTTTTTTCAATTTTTTCACTTAATATTTTTTTATGTGGTCATATCATTTTTTAAGTCATAATTTAATTTTTTTCATGTGTTCAATTAATTTTTTTTCTTATGGTAACCTCCAGACATTTAAAAATGTTCAATCATAGACACATCACTAATAGTCACTTCTATACATTTTCAAAAAATCACTCAAGGGCACTTAAATATTTTATTAAATTTTCACCCAAGTTCACTTCATAAAATCTGTTAACAAGGTCACTTTCTAAGTCAAATTTACAAGGCCACTTCACAAGGTCACTTGATAAGGTCACTTGATATGGTTACTTCCTAAGTTCACTTGACAATGTCTTTTTATAATTTCACTTCTACGATTTTTCAATTTTTCACTACTATACTAATAATAGAATAACATTATATAAAATACCAACCCAAATTATGATTGATATGTCTTCGATATAATAATATTGTAATCATCAAAACATTAAGAAAAAATTATTTCAAGGATCCTCTCAACATTCTCCTCTATGTTAATAGTTAGAAAACAAATATAAAATCGAAGGATTCTCTTCCATTTTGTAATTGATCATAATATTTTTCCCCATATTGGTTCTAAAAAATTATTGTTAAATATTCCCCTATTGAAAATTTAACTTTTAAATGATTATTGGGAAATAATGTAACACATCAAATGTTAAAAAAGATCTATAAAACTAACCCTTCATAATTGATGGGAAATAAAACATCCCAATAATTAAAATAAAACACATATGTTTGATTTTACTAAATTCATAAATTATAAAATAGTTTGTGACAAAAAAATATGAAAACACTTCGATATTTTTTGGTAATTATTAAATGATTTAAAATGAATTAAGTATTAACTAACTACATAAGGATATTCTATTGACCCAAAAAATAAAACATGTGAATCATTTACACCATCCAAAAGAAACAAATTTATTGTTTTGTCACAAAAACTTGTCAAAATCACCAATAATAGATTATTTATGATTAAATATTATTTATTTAATGTTGAAATTTTATTCAATCAAATTATTCTTGGTCTAAGGGAGTAGTAAATATATGGGCTAACTATTTTTATAAAGAAACATATTTCAGACTAATACTTATTTTTTAAATATGGTATATAATGAATTGATATCCAACATCTATGTGTTTACCCCTAGAATTATATAAATTATTTTTAGAGGTGGAGATATAAAAAGTATTTTCATTATAAATTGAAATTTTTTCATAATTAAAACAAAAATATAAAATAGTTTGTTTAACCCATAAAGTGTATTAATAGCATGAGGGAGTATAAACATTATCAGTTTTAGCTTTTGTTAATGCTTCTGAGATCTACTTTTTTGAATTCCATGATACTATAAATTTACCATGTAGTGACCATGGCCCTAGTAGCCTAAATTCAGTGTTGTACTTTATTGCAGTGGTATAAGATACATTGAAATACACCCTAAAGAATTAAAATTTTAGTATTATTTGTAAACTAGATACATACATGAGTTTTAATTTACATTACATTAATCAAATTAGAAAAAAATTGGAATATCATTATTCCCTCTAACATATTCATGAATATCATTCGTAGTACACTTCATCGATTCCTTGGGAAATGAAAAAATAATGGAGATCTCAAATTCTAAGTAAGAGTTAATTTTAGTGGAAGAAATAATGAATAAATAATAATAAACAGTATAGAAAGTTAAAAAACTACACACATATTCCATTTAATGAATAAACTGACAAGGAAGTAAATAAAAATATGGAAATGTAAATAACTAAACACACATACAGTGAAATAAATAATCAAATAAGGGAGTGAATCTAGAGATAATACTAATGTGAAAATATCATGTTTAACATTAAATATGTAATGTTAAATAACTTAAACAATTATAATTTAATAAATAACATAACTATTATAACTATGTAATAACTAGTAGATATAGCAAGGAAAATAACTAAAACACATTCTATCTAAATAAATAACAATTAAATTCATCTAGAGATAATGTCCTAGTGAAAATGTAAGGGGTTGAATTAATTGAATGTTGAATGAAGTAGATTCTAAATTTTTTATGTCATTTTTACTAGACACATGGAACCTTTTCCATCAATACCATTCATAAGACACATTAAATCCAACTGGTTGAAAACCCATTTATCAATGTCTAGACAACTCATTTGTCCATTGAGATAACTCGTGCATCAAGGGGATACCTATAACAAGTCCCCACCCGTGTCATACCTATCTATATAAATTTTAATATATTGAATAATTATTTTAATTCATTAGTAGTGTTTCTTATTAAATATCTTTATTATGAAATTAATACGGATTTATAAATATTTTCTATGATAATAATTGATATACAATGTATGACACCATATATAGAAATTATATATGGCTTAAGAAATAAACATATACATGATATATAATAAGGATATTAATGAAAAATTTAATTTCCAATGATCTTAGGAAGTTGAATAATCCAAGGGGAAGTTAATGAGTACAAAAATGAATCAAGGATGTAAATATCAGTACTATCTATGATCAAAATAATCATAAACCATCCAAAGGAAGAATAAGGATCATATCAATAAAATATATACCCATTATAGAAATAAAAAAAATTAGTCATTGATGAATATAAATTACAAAAAATATGTAAAAAATGTTCTTGAAGAAATTATCCATTTTATTTTGATAACTATTTCAAAAATCACTTTCTTTGAAAATTACATTTAAAAATAATTTATTTAAAAATAACATCAAAAATCAAAAATTAATATTCATGTAAATATAATTCATAATGGAGTAAAATTATGTATACATCATAAAGGATAAAAATAACATTGATTATTTACTATAAAAATGATAGTTAAGTGGCTTGTTCTACACAAAAAAATTATTTCTTTTTCATTTTCAATAAAATCTCAACAGTAATGGATTTAAAATGATAAAATATTTCCTTATGAAAACATTTATTAAAATGTTAAATTTGGTGAATATTACATTGATAAATTATTTTGAAAATTTTGAAAACTCATTTGAATATATTTTCATAAATCATGGTTTTAGAAGAAAACTTATTTCCAATCAAAGAGAGAAATAAAGTCAGATTTTATGAAAAATATTTCTCAATAATTATAAGTACCAAAGAGTGTAAAAATAATATTATAAATAAAAAAAATCATTACATACTAGAGTATAATAAAATTAAAGGTTTTATAAATAATGATCAAATAATTACCATCAATGGAAATTCAAGTATAAAAAATCTTGATTATAATGAGATTAGGAAATATACCCTTGCGAAGGTCACAATTTTGAAGTATGGATTAATAAATGAATCTAATATTATTTTCAACTTATAAATCCACATCGAATAATGTTAAATTAAAAAAGGTTATTAAAAGTAATTATACACATAATCATATAATCAAAAAATAAATGATTTTGATGTTTATCCTAATGAACAAAAATTGAGTTTAGAAATCCCTTAAAACATGATCACATTTAATTAAAATTTATTTAGATGAAGTAATTAAAATTAAAACATAAAATACCATAAAAAATGAATTATTAACATTGTTAGATGTCCAGTGGGAAGTATATAAAAATTATAAATAAAATTAAGTGCATTGAATTACAATATGCCTCAATGAAATAAAATTGAGATGGAATCCCTTACCTAACACATCCTTTTGGTTTAAAGTTATTTAACCACCAATATAATTTTTTAAAACTTTTTATTCCTTATTCAAAAAACATATTAATATGTATAATATTATATATGGTCCTTTAATAATCTCTCATTACCCATTCATTATCAATTTTTCATTATTTCCGTTATTTTGGGTGTTAATTACCTTGTTTTCTCATGTGTGTTTCTTCATTAAAGATATCATTCCTGAAAATTTTATAAAGATTTAGCATCTATGGAATAAAATTCTTGACATAATTATCATAAATTCACATAAATATTTATTTGAAAATCATTCATGAATTGTGGTTATGAAAACAGAAGTATGTTATGATCATTGAGTTGATAGGTCATATATACCCATTTGTAATTTTTTAATTTTACGATAATCATTATGAAAATGAGGTAATTAATATTTTTCCATTAAATAATGATCCTAATATAATTAATAAATTTTTTATACTAATATATATCATACTTTTGGTGTGGTGATGGAAAGAGAGTCATATTGTTTCGTGATGTTGGTTGTCCACCCGTAAACGAATGACGTTATCATCAATCACGAAGTGAAAAGGTAAGAAGAAATCATATATTTTCATTAAATAATAATAAATATTTCATGAGTATCATAAATATTTCATGTATATATCATATTATCATTAAAAATATTCTGTATCACCTTCCATGTAAACCATTAGTGAAAGACGAATTGCATTGCTTCTCCAGGCGGTAGTCTGTCGTACACCCCAGTAACATTACATTTCAACTACGAAACAGAAAGTAATAATTAATATATGACATAATTAAAAAGTAAGTATAATTATGTTGTAATATATATATATATATATTTATATCTATAAATATATATTAGATCTATTATAATACCTAACCTTGATATGAGGTAATGGAAAAAATAAATGACATCTCTTCGCGAGGTGGTAGTCTGTTGTACATATGAACAAGGAATTTGAAACATATTTGACTGAATTGGGGTTTATTTTAGGCCGTGAACCTATTATAAAAACATCCAACAATATTTAATATACTATGGTTATTATATCATCATGTTTTAAAAATAATTTAAGGTGATGGAGAAGGAAATAAAATAAAAACATTCATTGAATAATGTTCCCTCTTCTTTGGGTATCTTCCTTTGTATTTCACCAAATCATTCCTAGGATGGATTTACTACCAAAATAACAATTCTAAGAATAGGTTATTTGATTTTTGGAATTTAGTTTTAGTATGTATTGGAAGAACTGAAGTGGTTTTATTGTTTGAATAAGTGAGGGGAGTGATTTCCCTTTTATAATTGAGGAGGAGTGGTATTCTTGTAAATAACTAAAAGTATTCACAGTTGGGAGGTATCGCATACCTCATGTGGTAGGGAAATTAAATAATAACATAGGGATAGTTTATTAAGTAGATAAATGCCTCCATGACACATAATGAAATACTTTCTATCGTCTTATTACTTAGTTTTTAAGTTTACCCAATTTTACACTATCATTTTTTACCACGTTGACATATATCTTTTTATTTTCCTAGGCAATTTATCATTTAAGACTATAATTATATAGAAATATATTATATAATTTTTTGATAATTATTATTAATTTTAAATTCAATTTATTATATAAAATTACTTTCTGTTTGAAAAATTAATTTTAATACAAACACATTTAAGGCTAAAAACCCTATTTTCACCTTAATTGAAGTATTTAATTTTAATAGTTCCCATTAATAATTATAGTCAAAAATTATTGTTAAATTATTAGATAATAAAAATTATTATTATTCAAATTAAGGAATCATATTTTAAAAATTCAACTAACAGAAGTCTTATAATTTAATAAATATTTAATCTATTAGACGCAATAAGAAAGTAGGTATTTGATGTCAAAATGTTCAAATGTTTATAATGTTTTTATATCCAAATTCAATATTAAAATTATTTTAATGGAATAAATTATATTTGTTGATATAAATATGAAATTTTTTTACTTTAAAACAAATTAACAATATAATTTTACCTCATAAATTATTTAAATGATAATTTAGTTTTCAATTATAATATATTATTTTTCATAATTAATCATAAAATGAATATTTTTATAAAAATATGAAAGATTCACCATAACATAATATTTATATTATACTTTTAAAAAATAATTTAACTTTTTCATTTTTAATTTCGAAATGTGGAAAATTATAATTTTAAATTTAGTTCTCAAAGTGTGTTTAAACTGTCATTCAGAAAAAAGAATGCATTTTTATGAAAACATTTATTTTTTTAATGGTTGTTATTTTATTTTTAATTAATATATAACTAATAAAAAATTTGAAAAAAAAAAATATACTTGAATAAGTTATTAAATCATATTCATACTCTTCATTCAAACATCTTGGTGATAACTTTCTTATTAAATAATAATTGTAATAGTAAATAGTTGTTTGGAAAAACACAACCTTCCATGTAATATTTATTACTAAAGAAACATAGTGTTTTCTACACCACTAGATAATATAAATTTTTTGTGCATTAAAATATAAAATATATTTAATTATTTAAAATATACAATATATTATAAAGCATTAGAATTTTATATTCCCTTATATTCTTGGAGTTTCATTTCATACACACTATCGAATATGGTGTGCATAACTTAAAAATTTTGAGGTGTTAAATTCCAAAAAATGACACATAACTGATGTGATTTCTGCATAAATTTTTCAAACATGAATATATAAATATGAAAACCTAGTTATCTAAAATGAAATATTCCCAAGATAAAATAATCCATGATTCAAAATTCCTTTAAAATATTTAATTACTCTTTTTACAACCATAAATGTATTTATCTAGGATTACATTGGAATCTAGAAAATATAGAATCTAAAAAATCAAATCTGTTATATATGATAACAAACAAATAAAGACACAAATTTTAAATCAAAATATTTTATTATCAATATATTTTCTGACTTCAACTGAATCAATCTATCATGTGATACTTATTAGAACATTTTTTTTAAAAAATTATCAATATAAAACTTTTTAGTTAAATCATTAATATTTTTATATTCATTAATAAATATCTCATGTTTTATTTGAATTATATACAAACACAAAAATAAATTAAGTACTCTTATAAGGCATAATTCAAATTATACAGATAGTAACATAGAAAATTCATGACAATTTATATTACTTGAATATCCCAAGATAATATCAATGATATATATTTGGACTATCAAAATATATTTTGAAGAAAATTATTTGATTAAGGTTGTATTGAATTCATCCATTAAAAACATTATTTTATTGAAATAAATATTATCTCCTATACCAAACTCAAGGATCATATTTTTAAATAGAAATGAAATTTTATGGTTTAAAATTATGTTTGGATTTAGATTAATTCTCAAAACTATGAGTCATCTTTAAATAAATATTTCCCCAAATATTACCATTCAAAAATTCTAGTTTATATCAATTTAAAAATCATTATTCCACAATTTGATGCATATTTCAATAGAGTAGTTTTAGATTTCAGTTAGGTATCAATGTAAAAATATTCTTCAAAGTCGATTATGTAACGCCCTGACCCCAGTTACCCAGAGTCAGTGCATTATTACATAACATTGGCATGATCACAAGAAAGATCAAATCTCGAAAGACCGATTGGTTTAGTAGACTTGGAAACAGTAGATATATTCATAAAATTTTACATTACATAATAAAGAGAAAAACTACTACAACAACATAATGTCTCCATAGTGCACACTATTATCCCCTCATAAAATCCCTGCAGATCATTCATAATTTACTTCTTCACATCCTGGAAAAAATAAAACATATAAAAGGGGTGAGCTCAAATGCCCAGTAAGAATAACAATATAGCAGAAACTTTCATAAATAAGAAAAAACATTTAAGGCAATGTATAACTAAAAAAAAGCCTTTTAAACTTGAACTTCAACATAGTATGGAAAAATTAAAATGAAACAATGCCATTTACCTATTCACATGGGTATTCTACTAATCGAATAATCACTTACAATATCAATAACCACTTTCATAATGATGGAATGCATAATGCCAGACTATCATAACCACAGAGCCAAGGCCTCGTGCCAAGACTAAAAATAATATTTTTCCAAGGCCTTGTGCCAAGACACTAGTTTGTCTCATGAGACCTACCGATGGATCAAGGAGCTATATCAGGCTCCACTCGTCACATATTAAGTCCAATTC
Source organism: Viscum album (assembly GCA_963277665.1). Classification (NCBI taxonomy): domain Eukaryota; kingdom Viridiplantae; phylum Streptophyta; class Magnoliopsida; order Santalales; family Viscaceae; genus Viscum; species Viscum album. Next base: position 1,228,512,519 of record OY728133.1, on the reverse strand, counting down.
ATTCCCATATGAAAATTTTTAAACATAACATAAACATTCGTATTAAAACTAGCATACGAAATGTCAATACTTTCACCATAAACTATGAATGGTATAAAAATAGCACATCCACAGTCAAACACATCACAAAACCTTCAAAACAATATAGAAGTTTTGTATTATAATAAATCAACTTCAAATAAGCGTAAAATCCATCAAAGGATGTTGACATAGATGAAATCAAAACTCTTTTTAGAGAAATATCTCTTTCTATTTTGAAATCATTTAAGATTCATATATTTATAAAATAAAAAATTCTCTTTGAAAATATTCTTATAAGCTTGTAAGGTAAGCTTCGACAATTTTATAACGGCAGAAAATAACCGCACCCGCCATATAAGTTAAAAAACACACTTACCTTAATTCTGTTGAAAAGGTTAAAAAGCACCTTATTTAGAAAACGACGGAAAGAGTCCTCTATAAAACTCTTATAAAAAGTCAAACCAGGGTATAAATGACTTTAACCCATATTCTTTTAAATATTAAAAACTTTTTGAAATACATCTTTAAGAAACATGGATGTGGATGATCAATAGATCCAAGTAGATTATTACGTATAAACAACCTCGGATAAGGAAGAGATTGTGAAATAACCCTTACCTTGTACTTTTTCTTGGTTGGGGTAGTTTAAACTCTTGTATAAAGGTGAAATAATTGTTATTAAATTATTCAATAATCATATACATTAATATGATATCATATATGATCTTTTAACATTTCTTTGTTAATAATATCTTAGAATTATCGTCGTTTCAGGTGTTAACTTACACATTTTCTTTTATATGTTTTGTTACGTAAGACAAGTTTGTAATGGATTGGTTGTATCTTAATCATATCCAGAATGATATCATTTCCTTAGATACTATTATTAATCATCAAATGATAATTATACTTGAATAGATATGATGGAGAATGAATCTCATCGCGTTCATGGAAACGGTAGTCCGTACGTAGGCACCAGCGATAATATCATTCTTTTGATATTAAAATAATATATAATTGGATGTTATATCATATATAAAGAATCATTATCATGTTATATTTATTATTTATATGAGTTACACATCATTATTATACCCATCCAAATAATAATTTATTGAATAACAATTACACCACAACGTGGAGACGGTAAGCCGTACGTACGCACGTATGGTGACATGTTATTCAAAGGATGGATATAATAGTGAATATGGTTGTAACATATTTATAATAACATCACAGTATATATATGATACTGGAGTTATTATTTTATAATGGTAACAACAAAGGAAGAAGAAGTGGAAGAAGAAAGGAACTTCAAAAAGGGTGGTGAAATCGTTACCTCTTCTTCGGGTTCTTCCTTTTAATTTGATCAAAAGGTCTCCTTTAGTTAGATTTATGATAAAAATAAGGCCTCAAAGATGTAGTGAGGGAAGTTGAGAGAGTATTGGGGCAGGTTTTGGCTGATCCAAAAGGCTTTGAAGGTGTGAAGTAATGAGAAGGGGGAGTGCCCTTTTATAAGAGGGGTGAGGGGAACCTTTGGAAAAGCTAGAAATATTAATTTATAATAAATTCATATTCAGTTTCTAATGGCTCCAAAGTTGATTATTTAAATTTTATGTTGGGTATGTGTCGCAAACCACTCAACCAATATAATTTAGACAGGTCTGGGTTATTATATTAACCTTATCTTTAAATATTAACTCTTAGTTAATTAGTTTCACTTTTACAATGTCTCTTTGTATTTTTATATTATATAGTTAATAAATTTACCATATACATCCAAGGGACCACCAAGTGGTCCTTTAATGATGAACCTGTCATGATATAAGTCTCTTGGCCTATCCTTAGATTTTTTGAAATTTAATATCAATTAATAATATAATATTTTTCTTAAAAACTCTTTTATGTCAATTTTGACACTATTCAATAATTGATTTTTGTAAAAATAATAACAGAATTATTACATTGAAAACTGTTAATTAAATCAATAATAACATGTCATATTAACCTAGAAAACAAGTTTAATTCATAAAAAAGCTCAAATTATATTTATTTGGGTATTTATAATATCAATTATTCTAATTTTTCATTAATTAGGTAATTACTGCATCATCATTGTGTCATAAATAAAATAAATTATTTAATGTATAAAAATTATAAATAAAATATAATTATGTAGGAAATATTTTTATCTTTCTAATAAATATTTATTGTTGAAATGAAAACATATATAACCTGATGTAAAAATTGTTTTTCTAAAAGCTATATGCTTGTGTCATTTTTGTATTCATTTTAACTTAATTAAAATAAAGTGCCCCTATCACTTACAAGTGGCTCCATGGGGTCCCAAAATCGACCCAAAGATGACCATGGTCAGAAATGTATCCACCAATATGGTTAGGACACGTTTTAGGGTAATTTAGTATTATTATAATATTATTTTTTAACCCTTATTTATCGGATTTACCCTTAACCATGGTAAATAAAATATTTACCGTAGTAATTATTCAAAATGTCTAAAAATAAAAGTTACCTATTCACACAATATGAACATCCTGATTCAAAATATGGAATCCATTTTTCCAAATTCAAAACACAAAAGTTTCAGAAATTAATTTAAAATTAATTCCCGGTGTTAAAACAAAAAGCGTGTTTTTAAGATATAATAACTATCAAAAGATTGATACTTGTTTATGATAGGTTTAATTGTGAAATTATGTCCAATGAACAAAATTTTATTAAATGGTAAAAATGTATTCTATATATACTATTAAACCACTCATATTCATAATTTATCACTATTAATTATTTTTATTAAAAAATTTGTTTTTAATTAAAATTTAGTAATTTTCACTATTCATCAAAATATTAAAGTTATCCGAAAAGTACCAAAATTTCACCTTAGGGTAAATTCGATACTCTGAATCCGAATATGAAGTCCATTTTGAGAGATAAAATATCAAAAAGTAGGTATTACTATTCAAAACGGCTAGTTTGATCAGTTGTGGTGTGTGTTAGACCTCGATGTTGCGTACAACACACACTATTGCATTATTAAAAGGGAAACGTTCTGTAGAAGCTTGGGGTGTTACAGATTATTTCATATTTGTTTTAACCTTCGACCACTAAAATATATTTTTCTATTTAGTTAAGTAGAATCATCTAAAATGTTTCGCAAAATCCATTGTAAACCATCCAAAATTTGTTCCTTATGGGTATCAACTATGATCGAGAAAATATTTTTATCAAATTGAGTTAATTATTTATGCAATTTAAAAATCTTGGTTTAACTAGAAAAAGAATCATCAAAATCATGAGGAATAAAATTACAATTGGTAGATCAATAATAAAAAAACTTTTTAAGGAATTGTTTTAACACCAACATTTTTCTCACCATTTACCTTGTTAGCTTGAAGATAAATATGGATTTTGGAAGATTTTGTCTGAGAATAAATATCCCCCTCCTTAGAATCATCCAATTAACATTTTCAATATTTCATGTGTTGAAATATTAGAAATCTTTTTCAACTTGATATAATTTATATTAACGTTCATTTAAAATATTTTCATCAAATTTAACATGAAATGATTTGAAATTACATATTAAAATTTTTAATAAACTATATATACCTTATTTTAATTATAATACATTATAAAAATTCATTCATCTAATTTTGAATCAAATTTTGTAGTGAATAATTAGTTTTAAAAATGGGGAGTATTCATTAAAATACATTTAAATACCAAATTATTGGATTCATCCTTTGAAAAATTTCATAAGGTGTCTTCTAAAAAATTTCATAAGAAAAATTCGTATAGAATACATAAAATTCTAGTTAATAGCATCAGACTGGTAATTTTTTTTAAACATTATTCATTTAACATTATCTATTCAATTTCAAGTAATGTCTTATTTTTTCATTCTACCACACAACAAGGTTTTGGATTCCAAGAGGATAAAAAGTTATAATGCAAACCATAATTTTTATAGAATTTATCATCCTTTATATTTTAAAACTCATATCCATCTTGACTTATATTTGAAAAAATAATATAACATTTTTTATTTTCAAACGATTTTGAATATGAATTAAATTAGGAAAAAGTCTCTAATTATTGTGCAAGAAAATAAGTCTATGTAAATCTTCTATAGTCAATAAAAATTACAAACAATTACCTCTAGTACTATAAATTTGTCTTTATCCAAATAATTCCAAATTTAAATGTTGATATTGGATGTAAGTCTTTACCTCATGAACAAACTTGAAAGAATATTTATGATGCTTACCTTTAAATAATGAATCACTTACATATGTGATGTTTAGTTTCAATTCAGGTAGATATAAATCCTTTAAATTTTTTGAAATCTGTTATAAAAACCTAAACTTTTCATGTAAAAATATTTTATTCAATATAAAATTGTCATATTTCAATACGTTTAATCATTTTACCTAATATTCTGTCAAATTTGAAAGGTTTATTAAATATATAATGTGTTTTATTTTTTCATAAAACAATATATATTTTTCTTTAAAAATAAAAAACCCATATTTAGATTTTACATTCATATCAACATCATAGAGATATGATTACCTATGAATTTATTCTTTAAAAATTAATCAAATAAAACAATAGAGATAACAATCTAATTTAAAATTCCAACACCTCCAAAACCATTTACCATTCCCTTGGAATTATCCTTTAATATGACATAACCACTATAAAATTTATTAATGAATATAAATATGGAAATATCAGTAGTAATATATCATGAAAATCAACTATATATGTTCCAAAAATCATTTATGATTCCTCTCAGAGAAGTTTCATTTAAAATTATATATATGAACTATTATATAAAAATAAAAATTTGTGTCCAATTAGGTTAGAAAACTAATTCATGGGAAGCCCAAATTATTTCAATAAAGATTTTATATGTAATCTCAAAGTAAATATTTCTATGATAAAGGCTTTATTGTGACCATGAAATTGTGGAAATATTTAGGAATAATCATTTTCATAATTTCCATTCATTTGGAATCTAAAGCATGTAACAATTGAAATATATACACATAAAACATTAAAATAGTAGGCCATAAAAATCTTGGGTAATTAGTTTTCATAATAATGATCAGTGTTTTATTAATTTAACTTTATTATTCTTACCATATTATTATAATATTCCATTCTCTAGAAAAATATAGTATGATTATCTAACCTTCTAACATTGTTTCTATGCCTATATTTTTTATCTAAACATTAATCAAAATTAATTTCTTTTAATTATTCACATGTTGACTTAAAATCATTATGATTTTGGATGTCATGTTTAACACTATATAAAAATATATATCATTTTCCATGTGATCTTGAAGGAATATTTTTCATTTTTCCAATTTTGAAATGAACAACATTATATTTAATAATTTAGTTTTGAATAATATAATAATTTAGTTAACTTTATTATTGAGTCTATCAATCTATTCATACAGATTATTCTTGGAGAAACATGATTTGGAATATGAAGATAAATTAGATTATCTTACCATATTTGTCAATTACATCAACCAATTATTCACTCATTCTTTTTCCTACAATAGATTCTTTACATTAATCTGATTCTGAAGTGTAAATACAGTAGAATTCCACTTTATTCCATTCATTTTTAATTGATCTACCCTATTTTTATAACTCATTAGTGTTGGAATATATGATTAATATGGCATCTTTATCTATGTTCATTAAAGATGACATCATTATCATTACCCATTTTCCTTCCTATATTTATAGGGTAATTCATTTTTTTGTTCTTTAGTAGCCTTGATTTTTAATTGCTTAGTAATATTGTAAAACACAGTAACTTTAAGTAAATTTCATAGTAGAATTAGAAGGGTGGGTGGTAACTTGAATTTTTCTTTTTAAATGAATACACATTTTTAATTTTCCTCTTCTATGATATTTTTCTATTATAACTCAAATTTAAAAAAATATCCAATAATCTCATCTAAATTATATTATTTGAACTTGTTATTTCATAAATTTATAATTTTTTAGCATTCCATTTATTTATTGAAGCTATTAAAACACTTTCAAAAAAATTAATCATCTACTCCATGTCCAAAATAATTAATTCTATTTAAAAATAATGTAAATCTATCAAAAATTTCATTAAATATCCCATCTAATCCAATTTTGAAACCATGACACTTATCTTTGAACTTTCTAACTTCAGTTATCACTAGTCTATTAGACCCCATATGGGTAACATGTAGTATTTTACAAATTTCGTGTATTGATTTTCATGAAGACATGTGACTATAAAATTACATTTTATTTTAATAATTTATAATATTAACCACCTTATAAATTATCTAATACATTATAACATCATTAGAAACTAATTTTTCATGATCAAAATTAGGTAGATTATACAGTTTCACCCTCATATCCAACTATCAATGCTTAGTATCATATGGAAATCCTCCATGCGATACTTCTAGTAGGCATAATTTGTTCCATCCTAGAGTGGAGGTATTTGAGGTTTCTATCCATGATTCACATCCAATAATTCCATCTCAAAATTGAACTTTTAACCTTGCATTTTTAAATTACTATTTGAATTTCACAAATAATAAAAAATATGCTAAATCTTGGAAACAAACGTTGTTACCAATTTTTATTTCTTAATGAGAATTTTAAAATTTTCATGAGGGTATGGAATTGCACATGGGCCTTAGCCTAGTTGGTGAGGTATCTCCAAGTGCATACACAAGCCCCAAGTTCAAAACCAGGTAGAGGCATAATTCTGGAACACTAGCAGTATTCTAGTAGGAACTGTTGTAGGCACTATAGTAAGAACTACAATAATATAGTGCGAGTACTGTAGTAGTTACTGTTTGGTACAACTGCAGTCAGAACTATTAATCTTGGGCCACCGGTTTGGTCTTGGAGTCCTTGTGGTCTTTAGGACACCCAGTCATTTGGGTTATTGAGGATTTTCAGCCACATTTAACACCATCTAGATACCTCAAGGCCTTCGAGACACCGAAAGGCCTTCAGGGCCACTTAATATGCAGATTCCCAAATAGATTCTACAAGGAACCAGCTCCAGAGGATGATTCAAGAGAAGGACTCATTCACTAGAGTAAGGATAATGTATTTGGATGAATGATAGGGTGTGTCATTTCCAATGGTACATGGAATCTTCATCTCTTCACAGTACATCTAGAAGAATTTCTATGAAAAGGTGGAGAGCTAATCATGATGTAGATGTTGGGAAGGGGAGATTTCAAGCAGTCATGGTCTATATGATTATGTGCAGACCTACTGGTCATGTGATGTCTCCAAGATTATGGGAAATTTAATCTCTAATCTGACAAGCCTTATAAGGGTCCCCCCTCATCCATCGAAAGGGGTTATCAAAAAATCAATAAAAAGAAGGCCTACAAGCTATTCAGGCATGAGGTTGTTAAATTGACCTTTTAAAATAATCTTAATAACTAATCAATATTATGTTAATGAACCCAAATAAATAATGAAAAATTAAAACAGGTATTTTTATTGGAGTTCGTATCTAAATGACCCTAATATAGTCTTCATCCTTCTAATAAATAAGAGAGATGAACACCTTTATAATGGGCACTCATACATTTTAAGTTAGATCACAACCCTTTTACAACTACCTTTTCTACCCATAGAGGGAAAACCCAATATGAATAACTACTGTACATCGAGTGTCATAAACTGGTCACCTTGACTTTTTCGCCCAAGGAGGCACAACCAAGAATATACCTTTTGATGTGGTGGTAGAAACCAAATCATTCTTTTAACTGGTATAGGTCTTAACTAAATCCCCATCCTTTTTGTAGTTGTGGGAGAACCTGATTCCTAAAATTTTTATGGGAGTCATAATCCACCATCCTAAATTTTAATTATTAGTACATCCTTATACGATTATTGAAATAGAAAATAATATAAATAATTTAAAACAAAAGAAATATACGAACACTTCATTTTCTAAGTGTTTCGGGAGCAAGGAACTATATAGTAGAAATGGATCAAATGATTGATTTTCATTTGAGATTTGTATTTGATCGTCAATGTAATAGTACTTTTAAAACTCAAGAATATCCTTAAAGTTGTGTCCTGGTCAAGATCTATCTAACACCATATATATATATTTCTTCAATGAAAAGAAGATTGAAAACATGAAACTCATAATAGTTTAACTTTTAGAATGTTGTATTTGACATCTTAATTTAATAAAAATGAAAACATTTCCCATATGGGTTACTTTTATAATCATCATTATTTATAAAATAGTTATAAAGTGTTATAATAATTAATATATACCTATAAATAATATTAAACAATATTAATTTCCCAAGGAAAACTCTAAACAATTATGCAAGATAAACTACTAAAATTTTAGCAAAATTAAATTTAGAACATTTGTTTTCCTAAGTAACCAGTGTGAGAATTTAGAACATGATATTAAAATTTAATCCTATTTTAATTTATTAAAAATAAACTTCATTAGTATTGATATAATTAATAATTTTTTTTGTAAAAAATAAATAAATTTAATCATTTAATGAAAACATGGGATATTTTGAAATATAGATCTACAAATAACATAATATCTATATTAAATTCAAATATGAAAAAGGTATTATGTTTCCATATGTAATATAGTAGGATTGAATTTTTTAAATTATTATACTTGTGGTCGCTTTATTTTTTTTCTTTGGTCACTTCATTTCTATTCATAAGGTTTCTTGATTTTTGTTTATGTGGTAACTTTATTTTTGTTAGTGTGGTCACATAATTTTTATTCCTGGAATAAATTTATTTTTGTTTATGCAGTCACATAATTTATATTCATGTGGTCACTTAATTTTTTATGAAATCACTACATTTTAGTTCATGCGACCACTTCATTTTTGTTCATGTCGTCACTTCCATAATTCTCCAAATTTTCACTCAGAGTCACTTCACTCAATTTCACTAATAGACATTGTAAAATTATCACTCAAGGTATCCTTACTCAATTTCACTTCAATAATTTTTCAAATTTTCTCCCATATCTACTTCACAAGGTCACTTCACATGGTCACAAGACACTTTCACTTTACAAGGTCATTTAATAAGGACAATTGTTAGGGTCAATTGAAAAGGTCACATACCAAATCCACTTATCAAGTACGCATCATAATGGCACATCACAAAGTTGCATCTAAAATTTCTCAATTTTTCGCTAGCATAATAATAGTAGATTGACAATATATAAAATATCTACCAATATTATGATTGATTTGTCTCTAGAATTATTATATTTTAATTATCGAAACCTAGATAAAAAAACTTTTCAATCATCCACTAAAAAAATATATATTGAACAAATATATATTTAATAATTAATATAATTCATATACAAATATTATGTTAAACTTAGAAATATTTTCTTAATATTTTTTATTAATTAATGTTTCAATTCAAATAATAATTATTTCCAGTTCTCCCCTTTTAGTAAAATATTTTGAAGGTTCATTTAGTGTTTTTTTGAATGAAATATATGTATTATTGTTTCAAAAATTATCCAATTATTTCCACTGTAATCAATATTATACATTATTTTGTTGTAATCTCATTTTTATTCTTAAGACAAAAAAATTCTAAAAATGGGTCTCACTGCATTTTATGAAAATGTATGAAATAAAATTTTCCCAATTATGGAAATTGAGTCATATAAAATTTATTAAATATACGAAATCAAATTATATAATATTAGTTAACAAGTTTAACTTAAATTCTTATCAAAATAAATAGTGAAATTATTGAAAAAGTGTTCCAATGTTAATGGTAAATAGTGTTTAGCGGGGTTCATACTAATAGATAAGCATACTAATTATAGTTATAATTATCTAAATCTTATTGGTTCATAATATTTAGATATTTCATTATCATAAAATAAAATTACTTTAATTTTTATGAAACTTATAATAGGAAATTACGTTATATTATTTATATCTTTTACGTAATACCATGTATGTCCCTCCCCTCTAATATAAAAGGAAAAATATTCTCTGTAATTATTCACATATAATAATAAATTTATCTCAAACATACCCTACACAATAACATTTATATATTTCTTATACATTTTATTTGGATTATTTCTGTAAACAAAGACCATCCTAAGAAGGCTTAAGTTGTAATTTACAATATGTCTCTCAAATAATAGGTAATCATATTACCCAATTATTTCAAATTATATTATGTCAAAATCTAATAAATAATTTGTATCAATAAAAATATAATGGAAACATTATTAAAAAAAATTATATGATTATGTTACAACCATTTCCCCCTCCTTTGCTTTAAATAGTAAATGAAATTGTTTCCCATGTGTATGTGTGGACTACCTCCTCCACATTGAGATATGATTCATTTTAAATCATCATCTCATATTGATATATATATTGGTGTATTTCATAAATATATCTTATATTTATTATATAATTATGATTATTTAATTATAAAAAAGTTATTTATCCACACTTTATTATTTTAAATTAAAAGTGAAAATAACATTCATGCATACATAAGGACTATCATCTCCATGAACAGTGTAATTCATTTTTCATTATCTACCATTCATGGAAAATTATAATTTTATATGTAATGAATAAATTTTATATTTATATTATTATTAACAACATATATCTAAAGGAACACTGATTAAGATATAGGTACCATAATCACCATGTCGAAACAAGCATGAGAAATGAAGCATTTAACAACAAAAATGATGATGATAATGAAAGATCGTTAATAAAAAATTGTAAATGTTATTATAAGTAAATAATTATAGAAATATACACATTGATATTATTCTTTTTGATAATTATAATAAATTTAAATTTTTTTATAAATGAATCTAAATAAACTTCTGATGAATGTCAGGACTAAGGTGTGGGTGTTTTGTTACAGTCACACTTTTTACCAGAAATGTTAATGCTTAAATTTTTTGCGATGATATTATACAGTCTATCTCTTAAGAATTATTTTTTTCATGTATTTAAATAATATCTTGAATATATGCCTTTATTTTTCTTCTCCCTTAGTACTCACATGTCGAGAATGTTTTTGAAGGAAACCAAAATTTGTTCTTATATTTTGTTGGTAATATTTTTATTCTATGTCTTTTTTTAGCTACATATCCAGTTTTAACATTATAATATCATAAATATGAAAATGAATCCTAAATAATAAGATTACCTTCTAAATAATCTAATCAATTTCCCTAAACCTATAATCAAATTCTATTTTTTAATAAACAGACATATATTTACCTAACTCATAACTCGACCCGACCTGCATTACCGATCACCATCGGATAGAAACTAGTACCCATGAATCAAAAAAATATAAATTTTAAATGATTACACAATAACATAATTGTTATCAACATGCTGATATTTTTTATTAGTACTATATTGACCCTCCACACATTGTTTGTGTGTACAACAACATACAATTATGGTTTAAAATAAAAAATCTAGATGAGTCAAAATCAATAATTTGATTTAAAACATTTATAAAATCATGCACATAACATCCATAAACTATAAACAAAATGAAATAGTAAAATAAGATAAATATAGATAAATAAAACTTCTCTTGGATGATACATCAACATAAAAAAACAAAAAATCAAACTAAAAAAGAATCACCCTTGAACCTCTAATGATACCCACAATTTCTGTCCCCATTATAAATAACAAATATCTAGACCAATATATTGTTAAAATACTGAAATAGATATTTCTGCCTATTTAAAACATAAGATCTATATATGAACATACATGATTGTATATACAAGGTGTGTGTTAATGGGACTAGTTATATAAAACAATGGATTCTATTAATTTATATCAATAAAATACACCACCAATTCTTATTTGAAATATAAAATTAAAAAATAATGTTATATATTTTATAAATGATAATGAAAAAACAATATAATATTTCGTAATGATGATAATTTTCTTCTGAATTTCAATCCAACCTAACTAATATCTTAATGAATTGAGAAAAAACATTTATTTTTTCCTAAAAGTAATATAATTCCCTTTTTAAAATAAATCTGAAACACTTATTTAATAACAAAAATGATCAAATTTTATAAAACATTATATCAAATTAACAATTAAAATCATTTCAAAATCACCCCAACCCATAGATAAATGTTAAAAATACAAGAATAACTAAAACATCAATAAGAAAATTATAAATAACAACACATGAGGTGACATAAGTCCTTAATAAATAAGGGGGTACAATAAAGCTAAAAATTAAATAACCACTATAGAACCACATATCTAAGAAAATTCATTATAGGAAAAACACCATTGTACTATGGTAAAACAACCGTAAATTGGTGACCTGAAGAATAGTTTAGCACTAAATAATGTGTCCATCCCTATAATCCTACCAAAATAAATCAGCCTACATCTATCTCATGACCATGAAGAAACTTTTGGAACATAATTATTCATATAAGTTCTCATATTCTATGGGAATTGGCCATCAAGAAATATCAAAATCCAAAAAAAGGTTTTCACTCATTAATGTATATTCATATATACAAATAATTCCCATGACCAAACAATCAAGGAGTTATTAATAAATAATTATAATTAAATAAATTAACATAAAAAATCTTATATAAATAACCTTTAATAACCTCACAAAGGACAATCCCATTCATAGAAGACATCTATCAGAAAAAGATAAATTACCCTTCATGGACACATAATATATTACTAGAAATTAATGAGGGCCTCATTATCCATAATCCCATTTCAATTAGAGATAAAAATTATTTTCCATATAATAATTATCATATTATTATCATTCCTTAAATTTTTATTTAAATACCCCACCACTTAAAACCATTTAAATAAACTAATATAAAGACTATTTTGAAACAAAAAATATATTTTGAAAATGAAATAAAATTTAAATCCAAATTGAATCTCATTAATTAGTTTACCACTGAAATTATTTGTAAAATAAACATTAAAATTTCCATATAAGATTAAATATAAAACATTATTTCAAAAAAGTCCTTGAAATTAGATCATAAATCCCATTATGGTAATCCAAAAAACAATTGAAAGCAATTTAAATTTCCATCCAAAAAATAATATATAACTATATATTAACTAACATGAATTTATAACACCCAAGATTACAATGAATTTTATAATAAATGATAGTTCATAGAAATATTTGTCCCAAATTTTTCAGAATGATATCTCAACGCATCGCCTTCCCTGATGATAGCTCAAATGAGAAATGAAACAACTTCAACTAGTCCTTGAGAAGAAAAATCCTGGGTTAGAACTATCCTAAGATCAAACCCTATATTTAAGCATGATTTTTGTTTCTGGTATAAATTTAGAACCTATTAAAAAACTTGTTAATGGAATTGAGAATTATAATGAAGAGGAATAAGGGTTTTTACAATGAATAACACTTGATTATTAAATGTAATATTGCCAAAATTGAAGGAAATAGTGATAGAGTTCTCCCTTTAGGGCTATATGTGGCCTGTATGAATGAATGAGATATCATAATAGGATAAAAGAGTTAAAAATAAAGAGTTAAAATCAATTATAAATGAAATCTATGAAAAACACATGGTTTTGAAGCATGCTTTTCCAAACAAGGAAGAAACCTATTGATGGAAGTGTCTATGATGAAAACATGATGCACATTTGATTCACATGGTTTCCACTAGACATAAAAAAAATAATGAACCACTACACATAACAACACTCTAATTGAAAAGTAAGCTTGATTATTTCCCCAATCCTCCCATAAAATTGTACATTTCCCGTGCAGATTAAACATACATGTAAGTGAACAAACCAAGGATTATTCTATTTGTGATTACAATCATGAATGAGACTAAACATTGAGTTATTACCCATTCCTAGAAGGTGGACACTATGTAAGGATCGTCTAAATTGATCTCCAAATTGTGGATTGACTATAAATAAACCTTGCACTTGAGAAATTTTTAGAGAAGTTAAAAACTCGAGCCCAAAACATCTAAAAACCCATATTCCCACAAAATTACCAAAAATAAATAAAACAATAGAAACAAAGAATTTTATAGTGTCTGTGACATAAAAAAGTTGATGAGTTTAATAATTTAGAAATTTTTTAAAATTTTGGGAATCATCCATGATAAACATCGTTTGAATAGTTATATATAACATTGATTGTTTAAAATAACATAATTATTATCATGAATATTTTATGATTATAGAATCATAAACATAAATTTTTTCTACAAATAATTTCATATTTAATAATGAAATAAATTATAAATAATATTAATAAAATCCATATGTGAAAATAAAATATAAATGTTTACATATGCAGCGTAAAACCACCCCGGGTGAACAATGTATTTTAAATTCTATTAAAAAATTGAAAACAATTCATAAATAAATAAATATTTTAAAATCATTATATTATAATTATTATATTATTTCAATGTCTATTTAAAATATTGTGTTTGTTACTAGATTGATTAAAAGGATAATTTAAATGTGAAGACATTAATGTTGAAACTTGAATTTTGATTTTGAATGAACTTTAGAAAATATGTTTGATGATTAGAATAATAAATACAACATCCATAAATGGTTAAGGTGTTTTAATAACATTTATATATTATCATGGAGTAATAATAAAATATTTTTTACAATATATTTGGGTCCAAATAATAACAAATAAATATGGAATGATATACTTAGAAAACAATACCTTGTTCTACTAGTGAGATCCACTAGATTGAGTCTAGGGCCTTTAGATGATGATATTTTGTGTAACCAAATTTCATATGAATTTGAATATGTAAATTTTGAGATGTCTCTACCACGATATCTTCCAAATCAATGTTTTTTGAAAATGATGAGAAGGGGTTAGCTGAGAGGTATTTATTTATCCAAGGGGAGAGGGTTATTTGTGAATGTATTATTGTGTATTTAATTATTTAGGACTAATATTATGAATTATTGTGAGTATTCAACATTACTTACTGGATGATTAAAAATATATAGGTGTTTTTTAAATTTTAATACTCCTAAAAAAGAAATAAATCCTGGAAATATTTTATTCAAGGTAAATAATAAATAATAATTTTTTATTAAATATAATAGAAATCATGTTTTGAAAATTTATTTATAGGTATTGAAATTTTTTATCATATTCAAATTTAATTATTTTACTCATAAAATACATTTTATGTCATCAAAAATGTATTACTTAAACTTCTCTGTTATAGTAATATTTTTATGATAGTGTAAAACTTATGATATACATGAAAACTAGATTTTTTTATTATTCAATAAAAATTTATTTAGACAAATAGAACAAATTAATCCTAATATTATTATTAAATTATTTTTAAAATAATGTCTACATAATAAAATTTAAATTAAAAAAATTATAAATTTATCTTTAATATTAAATCATATATTACGTGGGATATATTTTTATCTCACATATACTATTTCTTTTTCAATGAGTGCTTACATTTCTCTTCATTAATTTTCTTCAATTATTATTTGATTTATAATTAATTATTTATACGTGTAAAAAATATAAAATTTTAGATATCATTATTTTAAATAATAATAATTTACCTTATATGTAACTACATCATAAAATAGTTTTTGTATGATAATATATATATATATTAATGTTAAAATATTATATCAATGATCATATTGTTTTCATAATGACCCCATATTCCAATAAAATATATATTTTTTATAACAATATATATATATATATATGTGATAAATTAAATTATCTGTCCAAAATAATATATTATTCATAGTATTATTTTAGTGTAAAACATTTTACTTAACTTTTTATAATGGAATTTCTAGAGTAAAAAACATGCCCTTAGAATATTAGAATAGTAATTTAAAAATTAAATAAACTATTGCAAAGCATATAATTTCTTCCTAAAATAATATTTTGGGGTAAGTATTTATTTTACCACTTATTATTTTCATATTATTCCCATAAAATTTTACAAGGCGTCGAAAATTATTAAATAAATTCTAATTAATATATGCTAAAAAATTTATTATTAAAACATGTACCATACATAATATCATTTATATTTCAAAAAAAATATTTAAATAATAACTTGATAAAATTTAGAAACAAAAGTAATATATATATATCAATGAAAACATTATATGTCAAAATAGTTGTGCATAAAATGAGGGTTTATTTTTAAACCAATTTTAATAAATTATTAATTTTCCCAATATTTCTTTATTTTAATATTAATATTTGGAATAAAAACATGTACTGAATAAAGAAAACTACTTAGGTGATAAATATGCATTTATATTTTAAGTTTATTTCATTAATAATAAATTAAAATAAGCTAATTTAACATTTATATATTTAATTTAATAAAAATAATTTATGAAAATATTCATTAAAACTATAGAATTTTATATTCCATCGCCTATAAATAAATTTATTCTTCAAAAATTTTCTTAATAATAATAACTTACATTGTTTTTTCAATAATATTTATAAATCATATGAGTAATCTCTAATGATTTATTTTACATCATCTAAAATAAAGTTATAATATTATTTGATTAAGTATATTGAAAATTTTAACCCAATGTGGACATACTAGTTTTACTTAACCTAGTACTCTATATCACATGGATATCTATTTATGGATTTATATAAAAACAATTAGACCAACTTCCTTAAAAATAAAAAACATTTCTCTAATGCCAAATTTATTTCCTTAGACCTACACATCCAGATCCATTACTAAATATATATACATATTGATCATGACATAAATTATGATGGACTCCTAGAATAAAATGATTAGTATCTTTTGTAACAAGGTGTATACTACATTATTAACCTAATTGATTTAAGGAAATAATTCATCTTTACCCCCTTATAATGTGATAAAAATTTATTTTCACATAGTATGTCCTAGGTAAATGGGGAAACAAAAACATGTGGTGAGATAGAATACCCATTTAAGGGTGTAACATTATCAAAGTGAACGAATGTCAAGAACATATTAAAAGGGGATGAAGAATTTATAATGTGAATAATTGAGATGTGATGGATAAAATATTGCTTACTATAGTTTTTAATGGGTTTTCATTTTTGGGAATTTTTATATCAAATGTTTTATCATGGATCTCCAAATGTTATCTTGTGATTTTATTGTTAATTCAGTAATAAAGGCTTGGAAATCAACCTATAAGAATACAATTCATTTTTTTAGATAAATTTACATAAATATCGGACACTTATAACATATAGATAAATATTAATGACAATAAGTGACCCATTATTCCCATCTTAAATAGGCCATAGGTTTGAAACTAGCACCGAGGGTACCAAACACAAAAATGGGAGGTATTAACATTTATAAAATCAATAATTATTGAAATATCCACCAAATTTATCTGTAATATATATAAATATTATTCCTCTATAATCCCATCACATTACATTTCTTATGATATATAATAAAATTGAGGAAAATATATGAACCACTACTATATATTGATCAAAATTACCCACAACTCATGATCAATCCACATGCTAGTATAACAGAGTTCGATCAGCATCTCACCCAAAAAGACTTAAAATATATATTTATAGATATTAGGGAAATAATAAATGTATATTCTATAGGATCATCCATTAGAAATCACAAGAAAATTCCTATGAATCCCAAAAAAAGGAGATATGAAAAAACTAAGATAACAAATCATCACTTAATTAGGTGTAAAATGTTTCTATTCTTTCTATGGATCACTCAATATATAACAAATCAGACATAGTAATATCATATAAATATAATATATATATATATAAGGGTAACCTGCTACAAAATTACCACTAAACTAGTCACATTATACGCCATTGGCTCGTGTCTTTGTGATCCCATCACCTACTATGTAATCTTGACCATATGGGAAATCTCATAATAACCATCACATTATATAACCCATTTAGTATATCATATCCACAAAATAATCATCTTTATGAACTGCATATAACTCATTATCAAATATTATAACTAGGTAGTATATTTGGAAGCCACCATAGCCCACATACTTTACACTATAGCTCAATCAATTACAACTCACGTAAGAGTATTCTAGTAATAACCATATCTATAATAGCTAAAATAAAATTATATTCTATATCCTCAAGCTACCAAAACTATAATGTACAAGTAGAATGTAATTGAGACACATAAAAGACCCTATAAACATATACGCTATAACAATAATCCGTCAAATTCATGGTATGTATACAAACATAATCCTCCTTTAACAGAGATTTGAGATGGGGGTAGTTAACCATTTCTTCTCTCAACAACCTAGATACAGGGAAACAACCAAAACCAATGGATAATATGGGCATTGGTGACTCTAAATGATTTGGGTTTTGGATCATAAAAAATCAAATAATATAATATAATAGATATCATATAAATATAGTCATGGAAACTACTTTCCTTAGACTTGAGAAATAGCTACCATCAAACATGAAAACCCCAATTATATATCGAGGAATATATATCCAAAATATCTAAGGATTTAAGCATCTAGATTTCCTCATTATATTCATTAATAAATATATTAATTTCAACTTCCTGTATAAAAAATCATAAATTCATTATTATTAATTTCATATTTAATCTAAATCCAATTCCAAGATAAATAATATTTTTCAGAACAAGGCTATTAAATAATTTTCTAAACTAACTCAGGTATTCCATCAAACCATATAATTTCCATAAAAACCACCAATATTATGGGTTTATTTATAATACATTTATTATTCCATATCATGTGTATTATAAGACACAAACAAATCCATCTTCAAGGAGATAATTACCCTAATGAAACAATAAAATCTATTGTAAGTGGAAAGTGCACATCTTAGTTTAGAATAAGTGAAACGGGAAAGCCTAGCTCTTAATGTATTCCCAAAAACCATGTTACAACTTTAAAAGATTTAAAACCATCTAATTTATATGATAACCACTCCAATATACCACCATTCCAAATTAATATCCATATATGAAAATCAATTTCTACAAAAACAATAATAAGGGTTTAATTTATCTGATCAATTTAATAGTATAAACTAAACATAATTTAAAAATAAAAAAAATTAATATTTAATATTATTCAGTTAAGAATACATAATAAACAAATGGCATGAATGTATATTGAATTCAGATATTTACATCCAATATAAACTTTTCTATTTACTTGATTGAACTATCAATTCATATGTTGGTAAAATCATTTCATAATATCTCATTTTTCCCATTTTTAAATTTTATATCTTGTTTTTGCCACATGAGGCATATATAATAGAATAATGATAATAATAATAATAATATATTATTATTATTGTAATATTATGTGAATGTTGCGCTAATCACCTATGATAGTTTATAAAAGTGAAAGACCTTTATTCCACATATAATATTTATTATCATATCATTTTAAGTCAATAAATTAGATTTAACATGATACAAAAAAAGAAAATATATAAAGGAAACTACGGTAGAATATATCACATATAATAAAAATTCAATCAAACGTATAAAAATATATGCAACTGAATCTCTTTTCCCTTTCTATTTGTAGATTATTATTCCATATATTATCCAACAAAAGATGATACCAACTATACATATAGTGGAATCAAATGTATGATTAAATTGTACATAAACAAAAATAAAAAATATATATAATATATGCCTTACCTAGATATGATACTGGTCACACAAAATGCATTAAAAAGAAGGAAGTAGGAAGATTCACACATCTAGAATATCACAGGAGAGCTACATTTGGATATATCTTGATGATGAGGGATGAAACTATTGTCTTATTATACTAGAAAGAGAAATAATGTGTAAAATTTATAGTGATAAGAAGAAGAGTTTATATATATTACAAATATACCTCAATATCAGATCTACCAAAACACTTACATTTCCTTAAAACTATCAAATTTCCCTTTTTCGTCAGAACAAAATGAGAGTAAAGACTCACATAAATGTTTATATATATATATATATATATATATTCATGTGTTTTATCTCACCTATAAATTAGTCATTATTTCTATGAATGAATATATATTTTTTGTTCAACTTCTCAATATTTAATTCTTTAAACATTTATTTAGTTCATGCCTTTTAATTTTTTAAATAATTTTATTAGAAATACATTATTTTTTATATTAATTCCACACAATTTTAAATTAAAACCGACTATTTCCCCTAAAATTATATTTTCTTGGGAGATTGAAAAGAAAATGGAATTTCAATCTTGAAATCATTTAAATATACATGAAAGTTAGTCTTTATAAAAGGGTATGTCCAAAAGACCCTTGTGATATTGGTTACCCTGATTTAAGACCCTATCGTGGTCGAACTACCTAGATGAGAGACACTCTATAACCTTGAGCTAATGTAAATAAATAGTGAAATACACTTAATTAAACAAAATAATGCTGAAAACATACATTACACAGTAAAAAAATTGATCTATGTGAGGTTGAATGGGTTTAGTCTTATAAAAAGAGGGGTTCCAACATAAGGGTAAATAGTGATTAAAAAACTTAAATTAAAAAACATAAATACAATAAAGATGATGGATTTAAAAAAATTATTTTTTCCTAAATTTCCTTATAAATCACAAAGGGATGTATTTTGAAACTCATTCTCTTACATAAAATACTTCTCAAATGATTCTTGCCATCAATGGGCATGACTAAAACTGAGAAGAAAAATAGAACATGAGTAATTTGAAAACCCGTGAGATATATCCAAAATAGATTAGTCAATAAAAAACACTATAAATTCATCATAAGAAAATTAAAATAGCACACAACATTATTATTTATTAATCATCTCAAAAATCATGAAATATCATATATATCCCTTCAACAATTGTCATTTATCAAACAACATATGAAATTTGAAATTCATTTGTCACTCACATTCTTGGGTACTCACTTCTAAACCACAAATCTTCTAAAGGATATAGTTAAAGGGAATAGTATTCTCACACAAAAAATTATTTTAACAATCTTGTATCCCATAATTCTTCTTCCATGAAGGTTTCAACATATTAAACTAACAACTCACCATAATATTTTAAATGGGAGTCATCATGAAGATAAAAATTAAGCTATGATATGTGGAATAATTCATAGATACAATTCATCTATGAGCGTATTTCCAAATAATATAGAACCACATGGATGTGTTCCAATACATAGAAAGGTCTAATAAATCTAGGAAGAGTCTTTCACCTATGACAAAACCCTGATTGAGCAAGATAAGAAGATACCTTCTAAAATACATGATCTATCGTATCACACTATAGTGGACTCATTTGATGATCAACATAACACTTATAAAGAATCTATATCTTCTACAACCTCCCAGATATCTCCTAAAATATCTCTATTAGAATCTGAACCAATTCTATTTGATTAATTTATGATTCAATGGTTTTAGTTCAGGTCATTGATGATTGAAATATACTTCCATATAGTGATTAAAATTGTGACTTATCAATGTATGAATAGTATATAAAATTATAAGAAAAATAATTAAGTGTAATAGTATCATAAAAAACCTTTGAAATCCAAAATTCATGAATGTAATATGTGTTCCAATGTTTAGCTTATTCTCTTGGTATTATCATCTGTCTAGAGATGAATTGCATCTCTTAGAGAAATTTTAGTTTTAAAATAACCTTGATGACTCATTCATACTTGGGAGTTGAAATGTCGATCATGAAAAAAATATCATCTTTAGTACCCCATTGTTCCTCAACACCTCCCCTATATATTTCCTCACTAAGACTTTTACTTAGTTAGATTACCCAATTTCCCTGATATTAGTGGAATTTTTAATTCAATCCCCCACTACCCAAATATAATCATATCCAACTAGATACTGAAGAACAAAAAGTTTTGATATCGATTGATATATACTATGAATTACAATGTGAAACATACCTGACTGTATCAATCCTCCAGAAACCTAATGTTTATCCACTAACTCTTATCAAACCAAACACCAAGATATAAACATAGTAACTGACATCTTCTATTTGGACCACTAAAAATGATCACTCAAGTATAGGTATATATTTTCAAATCTTGGATTAAGTAAAAAAATGTGAGTTATGGATCTCGTAAAGAACCACATTTGGCATCATTAAGGGAAGAAAGATATTTCCTTGAAATAAAACTCGATGCCATTCTTCTATAGACCATCCCACTGAAGTATCCAAACAAATAATATGATCTCTATAGAGTTCCACCTCAGAATCTCCTAACTAATTTTCTTCCACCTACTACACCATTTTTTAATAAATGATCATATTATAAATATGGTATTTACCTTCATCTTCAAGCATATAAAGTTGCAATGTTTCAACGTCCTCTATCACTCTCCATTAATCCCAAAATTATCATATGACATCTCCCTAAAACATCCTACACAGTGGTTCAATAATAATTTTTTTTACCATGTGTTTATGAAATATCAAACACTTCTTCCTATAATAATTATATCCACCTCCATAATCAAATGTTAAAATTTCACTAGTAGAAGATATATCCCAAAATCATAGGATCCAAAAAATGAAACAAAGTAACCAATGAAGAGATAGTGTTGCCAAAAATTCCGAGAATTAAAAAATGGTGGTAATCTCAAGATTTTTGATAGCGTATGTAGGGTCCTAAAAATTCTGCAAGGAGGAAATCCAATTACCCCAAGACATGGGAATAGACCAAACCGGTCTGCATAACGGCTCCGAGCAACAGTACGTGGCCGGTTCAGCGAATCACAATTCTGAGGACCAACATCGTCCGCGAAGCAAAGGCGGGGACCCTCCACGGGCGCGAAGCAGGACGGGTGCTGGTCGGTCCACCATCACAAACCACCCCAGCCGTGAAGTGTGCCAACCGAACCATAGCGCGCATGCCATCGTTCGCGAAATGGAGGCGGAGTGCCCATGCGGCCTCAGACCACTATCGTTTGCAGAAAAGAGGCGGAGTGGTACACAACCACGGAGCAGTTCCGCAGATCTCGGTTCCAAATCTCCCAGTTGACCAAGTTATCTGAAGGTGGGGATTCATTCATGGGCTTCCGCAGAAAGTGCCATGGGCCCATTGATATAGCCTCCCTCGTGACTCT
This sequence comes from Viscum album, assembly GCA_963277665.1. Classification (NCBI taxonomy): domain Eukaryota; kingdom Viridiplantae; phylum Streptophyta; class Magnoliopsida; order Santalales; family Viscaceae; genus Viscum; species Viscum album. The sequence goes on along the minus strand of OY728133.1, from coordinate 1,228,489,157 downwards.
ATAAATAGTCACCTAGGGGCACCAAAATGATATAGGAAGGAAGGATGGGTGAAAAGCCATGGGGAGACACTGTAAAAATCTCTCCCAGCGGTCCGCGAGCATCCGAGAACCCCATATCTTCTGCGGATGCGCTCTTCCACAGAAAGGAGAAACCAATCTGCAAACCACATGCGGACAGCTCCTCTGTGGCCAGCCCTTAGTGGCCATCTCCTTCGTAGACGGCCATCTCCTTCATGGATGTCCATATTCTCCGCGGACCAGTGTCGTTCACAAAAAGGAGGCAAAAACCTTTACATAGGCGCGAAGTAGGATGGGCACCAGCCCCTCTGCAGATGCTTCTTCGAGGCCATTTCTTCAGCGGACACCATTCTCCGCGGATAGCCTCCTTGGCGGCCTAGTCCTTTGCGGACTGATCCCTCACGGCCTGCTCCCTTGTGGCCATATCCTCCACGGACACCTTTCGCGGACGACCAAACCACAAACCTCATGAGGCCAGTCCCTCGTGGCCATCTCCTTCGCGGCCCGCCCCATGCGGAGAACCCCATTCACTCGATGGTCCATACCGCAGGGGCTGCGCCCCCACCCCTCCGCTCGAGCTCAGTGTCGTGCTGCGGTCCCGCCCCACCGGGCCAATCCCTTGGCTACCATCACTGACCCCCATGAAAAATGGAGACTCGCACCGCGACCTTTTCAGGCTGGGTCAATAGTATTTTACATTTCACCCTTGCGCCACCCCAACATCATTTCTATAGATGCCATGAGTCGAGCTACTCCTCATGAGACTCTTAACCCCATTACCTTGCTCCTTTTTCTAGGTTCATCCAGAAAGGGCCGCCCTTGCGTAATTCCCACACCAATCATTACTAGGTATCTCCTTCCTAGTCGTCCTGACCACATGACATTAAACTTTATGGATCTCGTCCTATCCATATGAAGTTAAACTATATTGAAATAGTCCTCTCTACATGATTATAAACTGTATTTCTCCCTATGTTCCAAACACAGGGTGCCTCTTGCTCCATGAAAGATATGCCTTATGCTCCAAGCATAATATGCCTCATGCCATGTTTACAGTGACATAATTTCAAGAGTGCTGGAATCCATTAAAACATTCCATAACTCCACCCCACGCTTTGCGTATCCTTCATTCGGATCTCCATCCTATTTCATGTCTGAAGGGACCCACTAACAGCCTGGCCTCATGCCGCATCGGCTCGCCTACCGTCCGTGGCCAGCGCCCCGGAAGACTGTGGACAACACTTCGAGACATTACCTGTGTTTCGAACATGGTCAGCAGTCGACCTTAATTTGTTTGTCCCCATTTCAGGCTAACATGATGTGAATGTTGTGTTTCGAACATGGTCAACAGTTATCCTCCATCACCATGCCACCCTCATTGTGTTCCGAATGTTCGGCATGTAATTCACACTTTTCATCTCCCATTGTTTGGATTGATTCCAACACCCTTGGCATTATCCCACTTATGCACTTGCGCATAGGCATTGGCCCCCATTATATTCCTCAACCCGCCAATGGGTTGGGATGCCCTCATGGCCAGAAATGAGGAAGACACCATGGGACTCCTAATAGTGTAATTCCCCATCCATCTCCATGGGCATCCATCTAGGAGTAAGCCCCGATCTCACGGGTGTCCATCTCACAGTAAGCCCCAACCTTCTAGGCCTCCTCAGAGTGTAAGCCCCAATTCATCTCCATGGGAATCCATATAGGAGTAAGCCCCGATCTCATTGGTCGCCCTCATGCATAAGCCCCACTCCACTTTTCACAGACACACCTTTCGCGACATGATCTTTTGGTGCATGCTGCCTCTTGTTTCTCACACTGAGCATGACTCATGTGAGCTTAGAGTAAGAATCGACCATGACATCCCCTTATGGGCCTCCTCAGAGTGTAAGCACCAACCCATCACTATGGGCCTCTTCAGAGTGTAATCCCTAACGCATCACTATGGGCCTCCTCAGAGTGTAAGCCTAAATCCATCACTATGGGCCTCCTCAGAGTGTAATCCCCAATCCATCACTATGGGCCTCCTCATAGTGTAAGCCTCAATCCATCATTATGGGCCTCCTCGGAGTGTAAGCCCCAATCCATTACTATGGGCCTCCTAAGAGTGTAAGAACCAATCCATCACTATGGGCCTCCTTATAGTGTAAGCCCCACTGAGCGAACTACGGGGACTTTGATCCATGCCAAACATGGTACGTAGGAAGCCTCCACGAGGTTCAAGCCCATCACATGGTTGTTTTTCACGATTAGTTCCACACTCGTCAAGCATGACGTTAAACTGTATATGCGATCTACGTGGACTTCAATCCCTGCCTCCTAGACAGGGTACGTAGGAAGCCTCCATGAGGTTCAAGCCCAACAGCCGGTCTATCCGACTATTCTCCATGTCGGTTAACCGTGCAACTCCTAGTACTGCCTTAAGTGTGTTCCGACTCTTCGGGGTCATTAATCCAACGAGGGATGGTAAACCTCGGGCATAAATGATTCTGAACCCCTACATCCAGTTGACCATTTCCAACCAGGGTTGAATCCATGGATACTATGTTTGGGTATAAACCAAAGATTCACGAATATATGAATATGTCTTAAATATGTAAGAGAGTCCCGAAATAGGAAATAATTCGCCCGAAAAAGGGTGCGATGAGCCTGAATTCACATCCTCTCGACCAATGTGAGTTCTTAAGAGTGGTTGGTAAGACCATCCGGCAAACGCCTACCTTTGGAAAGCAGGACCATCAATCATTGGATACAAAGCTGTTAGGCGTTTCGAGGCTGAAAACAAAAATGAAACAGCGTACTTATGTTGTAATAATGAAATTTTTTAAAATAATACTATGTCTGATTGCATTCAATGTAAGAAATAGTAAATTTAAATTAACAATGAAGTATTATTATTTAAGTATGCTCATTATGAACTGGACACTGAATAATCAAATATGAATATGATTTATTGTATTATAATATATATATATATATAAAGGTCCTAATTGAATCATTTGAATTTAAAAATTCTTATGTAATAAAAACTCATTTTTTATTAAATTCATATGCATAAAAAATAAGTTTTCTTCAAAATTATTTTAATTTCTTTTTCTGATAGAATATTATAATTAATTTATGGAATATTAGGAAAATTTATTTGAAAAAATAAATAATATTTTTATAATTAAGGATGTAAAAATGATTTTCGATCAACATTTTGGGATAATCATGAAAAGTTTGATTTTCTAGTTAATAGTGAAAATACTATTTTTCATTAAAAATAGTATTTTGTTTCAAGAATTTACAAAATTTCTATTTTTTAATTTTTTAAAAGTAAAATTTGAAGTATTAAATTATTAATAATCCAATTAAATTAATTAGAATCAATTTTATTGATAAATTGGGTAAAATCATTTTATACATAAAAATATATTTTCTAGAAAAAGTGTTTTTATAAATGTAATTTATTTTTGTCTAAATAAATTAAATTCATTACTATTTTTGAATTATTTTAACTAAATTTATATAATTTATACCCAATAATTTTTTTAACATTTATCTAATATTTTTGTTATGCATGTTATATGAAATAAAATGTATTTTGCTTAAAAATGTTAGTGTATAAAAAATTGGTTTTCATCACATTCTGGGAGAATATTCCTAAAAAATAATACACTTATATACATTGAATATTCAAAATGGATTCCATATTTTGAGTAGGGAGGAGAAAATTTATTAAATAGGCCCCTTTCTTTTTGGATCAATATGAATATTGACCATGGTAAAATCTAACTCCTCAGTAAAGGGTAAACCGGGTTAATCTAGGTTAAAAAATAACCAGACCATAATATTTCATCCAAATTCTTATTGGAAGAACATAATTAGACCTTTATCACCATAGCCTGAAAACTAAATTTCTGAACAAAAACATATCCATGTAAATGACATATATAACATTTAATATATATAACTATATGAAATTTCAATCTCTTATAGATCTTTATTTTTATCCAAAAAGGGTAATAAGTTATAAATGAATATAATTTTCTATTTTTATTATAATTAAATGATTTTCATGATTTAAAATTAATTTTAATATTTATTAATTTTATAAATACCGAAAATTCTTATGAAACACTAGAAAAATATTTCTACAATTAATATAAATTTAAAATAAATTATTTTAAAAACATTTTTATGTAATATAATTTTAGTGGTTTATGATTTTCCATGATTTTTGAAGATGAGTATAACATATTAGTATTTTTTAAATTGATTATATAATTGTTTCAACATTTAATTTTTTTTCTCTTCAGTAATGATAAATTAATAGTATCAAAATTTAAATTAATGATATTTTATCCAATTAATATTTTATTAAGTTAGTTAAATATCATTAAAATATAGAATAATGAAAATGTAGAGAAGATACTATCTACAATTTCTTATCTTGTCCATTTATTATACAATTATCAACTTATGATTAAAATTATAACCCCAAAAGAATAGAAAATTTGATGCTATATTTAATGTTAAAATATGTTATCTAGGTGGTTAAACAAAAATATATGGTTTAAAAAACCACTTACACAACAAAAAATCTATAGACCCAACTATAAAAAGTATATATTATTGTGAAATTGTACTATAATTCTCTTTCTTACATTCACATGGATAATTTATTTTTTGAATATTATATATCTAGGTAGTAACTCTTAAATAAAAACCCATATATATTAAAAGTGGAAACATATAATTATTTTCCATTTTACCACAGTATGAAAAAATTAATATAAAACATGATTTTATTTCATTAAAAAAATTCACAACATTCAACATCAAATATTCATTATTTTTACCCTTACTTAAACCTTATGAAAAACATTTTAAAACAGGGGATAGTCACAAAAACATTAGTTTGGGACAAAAAAGAATAAATTTTTACTATAGTGAAACACAATAAAACCCATGTATGGAATAAATATATATTAATAGTTCATTGATTGTATGAATTAAAACATTTCCACTTGAATACTATATAAGATTTTTTTATCAAATAAATCCATTAAAATCCAGATGATGAAAATAAAAATCATTTTTTTGGTAACTTATAGGATCATATTAAGAAACTATTTTAAACATGTTTATGTAATAACAAGAGCCCAGTTTAGATTATAAGAGAAACCCCCATGTTACTCAATCCCTATTATCTATTAAAACATGGAACACTACCCATTGTGTTGGAGTGTTTAATGGGTGCCCTAATCAAATAATCTATATTAGGCTCACCTGACACTAACTAGATGAACCCATCATGTAAGTTATATTTTGAATTCATGTGAGATATAATATGGATAAAACCTTTATATAATCTATATCATGAACACATTTTTCCCATTTATAATTTTAAAGTACCATTTATATAATAAAAATATTAATGATTGAACCTTTTTATCATAAAATGATTTGAAAAATTATTTTAAACCCATATCAATTTTTTTATTTAAATAATATTTCATTTTAAAAACACATTTATAATAATTTAATACCCAAAGAGTTAAATATGGTTTTTAATGATGAAAAAAATGAACTCTTACAATGGAATCCAGAAAACAAATAATTGTTACAATAGTGGAAAAATTCACTGCAGCCATATACAATTAAAAAAACATTCCTCTGGTCTTTTTTTAAAATAATATTAAAAAAACAAATAAAAATATTCATTTTGATAACCATTTAAATAATTTAAAAAGATACATTAAATTAACTTTAAAAAAAATTATTTATATTTAATAGCATCTATAAAACAATATTAGAAAAACAAGGACATGGCAGAAAATATTTGAAAAATATATTTTTGAAATATGGTTTTTTAAAAAGAATATCCCTTAACACTTTAGAAAAATTTCAATTGTAAGCCTTGTGAATGTATAAAATTATATATAATGATAATAGATTAATTCATGAGATACCATGTAAAATATGATGTATATAAACTTCATAAAAGAATATAGGTTTATAACATCAAAATACCCCTCAATGAAAGGAAAATGAGACAAAGTCCCTTACCTTTAGACCGAATCATCACATACATTCTTTATCATCCTGAATAATAATATTATATCAGTTATTTACTTGATTAAAAAAAATAATGTTTATTATTCCTTTAATTTAACTTTTTACCATGTAATATATTATTAATTAATCAATTAAATGTTTATCATCTCTTTTGATGATATTCATCATTTCAGTCAAAAATGACATTAGTAGGTTGACTATGGTTAATGATGTCATTATTTAAACATATAAAGAATAATTATAATTAATAGTGGTAATTTTTATAGATAAATTATACTTTAAAACCAATCATGGATGGTATTTATGAAAAATCAACTATCATATGATCATGAAGACTGTAGGTTGTACACACACATGGGTAACATTTCTAGTTTTCAATGACCATTAGAAAAAAAAGGTCAGTATTATTTTTTTCTATACATAATGATTATAATATCATAAAAAATATATTAATTCATTTAACATAATTTTATATGTCATCCATGTTATTTGGTTATTAAATACAATAACATCACTTCCTAGAGGTGGTCGTCCATAGGTACGCACAAACGACATTATAATTTTTCAGTGAGTGGAATGGAAAGAAACAAAATTATATTTTATATTTTAAATATTATAAATATTTAATGAATTTAAAAAATATTTCTATATATTATATATATTAATAAAACTTATCCTTATTACCTTCCATGTAAAGTGTTAGTGAAGAAAAAATCACATCACATTACAAGGCGGTTGTCCACTGTACACACGGGCGACATTATGATATCTCCCATGGAGTGGAAAGTAAGATGGTATATGTGATATTATAATTATATATGTATAATTATGTTATAAATAACATATATATTCTTTAAATTCATTATTATCACAATCCATAAGAAGCTATCATGAAATGAAAATCAAATCGATTCGTGAGGCGGTAGTCCTTCATACACATAAATGATGGTTTTCACTTACATTAGATGGAAGTGGAGATGTATTTTAGATATTAAATTAAATTATAAAAATATCATTATATATGAGATATTTTTTATATTATTTCATAATAATTGGAAAATATTTTAAGTAGGTTTAGTAATAAAAAAATAAAAATGATCGGTTAAGCATGATACCTCTTATTTGGGAAACCTCCTTAGGCTATCACCCATATCGTTCTTATGATTTATTTCTATTAAAAACAAGATATCATGGTCTTATGGAGGGATTTAATAAATTAATTTTGGGTATGTAACAACCAAAATAATTATCAATTAAATTTCTCCCTTCTTGTACTAATGTCAAAATCGATCAAATTAGGAAACACAATTCTACATCATTTTTAAATGAACTACTATGTAACCATTAAACATAAATTTATCACCTATTTGATTTGAATTTTGAAAATATAACATAAACGGTTGTGATCAGTAAGATCTTTAGAGTCTGATAGGAAAAACATAATTTTTTTGGTGAATAGTAACCTACCCTTATGAATATTAATATGACCCTTATGAATTGTAAACCCTTTAAGAAAATAGTAACCGCACACATGAATATATAAATAAAATATAGGCATAATATAAGTGACAATATGACTATAGTAAAAGTACTGGTATTTATTTAGTCATGAATAACTAATTATAATTAAATATTTCATATAAAAGAAAATGTATTTTCCTAAAAAATCATATATTAACATTTATATGTCTTTTGGATTTAAGATAAATTTATATGACCCTATGTAATTTTTGAAAGCATTATGAAATCAGTTTTAATTTTAAAATCCGTATTTTTCATGTAAATTAAGATTTTAGTTAAAAACTAAATTAATAATATATAAAAACCCATTTTTAAAGAATGGATTATATTTTTGGATTCTACAAATCTAAAAATGGTTAAGATGGATTTTTTGAATTTTTTTGAAATACTTGAATTTTGTATGAGTAGTGAAATAATAAAATTTAAAAATTAATTTAAATACACTAATTATAGAGTCGTGAATGATGTCCTACTGATGTAAGAAAAATCAGTTTGAAATCAGATGCAATTATTACTATTTATGGTCATGGATTCATCACTCTTACTTGTCTTTGGGAAAATAATAAATTAATAAATATAATATTGAGAAAACGCCTCTCCCCTCCATTATAAATACCACCCCTCAAAACCTCATTTCGTCACACCTATAAAGCTTCAAGAAAATAATAATCTCTTCTAAAACATCTTCCCTATCCCATCCCTCATGTCTAAGTTCTTCTGGTATCATCAAAAGGCCAATCCATGTTACTTTAAGGAGGATTCAAGAGGTAATTCCCCCTCTCTCTCTTTTCCTTTAATTTACATTCAATTTCTATTTCTTTTCTTAATATCTCCCCTCCTATGGTCATCCACATGGAAAGGTAACTCCATTATCTTACATATAAATTTATTTTATGATACTAATGTGAAAATATATCATCCAACACCCTTCCCATATTCTATTTATTTTAGTAAGGAAAATGATTTTCGTGAGGTGTTAATTTATCACCTTCAAAAACGATATGTTTCCATTTTCCATTACCACCTTCAAATTTGTTCAGGATACCATTATTATTTTTTAAAAATATTATTGTATATCTAGTATATTTTATTTAATTTTCAGGAATTAACTTATTTATAAATTACTATATTATTATACAAAACATGTTCGTTGTGGTCGAAAAACACCCATAATTTACCCAAATGATCATCATTAAATTATTATCTAATAATTCATTCTCATGGTATATAAAAAAAATTAGAAGATAATTTGAAGTTATTTATCATCATAAATAACATATAACTACTATTATATATGTCTATCTATGTTTCAAATGAACTTCTATTCATGAATACAAGTAAACAGTTAAAGAAAACATTAAAAATGAACATTCTTGAGCAGTGAAGTTAAAGTCTATAACTCATCAAAAAACAAAAACAATATTCATAATAAAACCTTAACGAATATTTTTAATTATTAAATTTTCTTTAATTGTTAATTAGTGAATATAATGAAGTTATATTGGACATTTATGTGAAGAAAGTGTTTGGATACAAGGTAACAAGAAATTCTTAAACCCAACTCTCATACATTGGGTTTTCCCTTTTGACCAATTCTCAGAATGTATATGCCTTAAAAATCAATTCATTATCGTTATATTACCTATTCTAGGATTTGAAAGTTTTCTAATTTTGTTTATGAAAAACCCAATTTTCTTTCAAAAGAACTCCTCTTAAAAATAAACACCCTCTATCACTTCTCAAAGATTTCTTCTACATTACTCATCATTGATTATTCTTTGTCAAGAAGGTTATACCCTCTTTATTTTGGGATCAAATTTTTATTAATTTATTAATTATGATTTTAAACCCATTCATTTACATGGGATATTTCATTCATATGTTTGACATATGTTTTATGTGGCTTATATGATAATGTACATGTTATGATGTGTCGGTAGCACATGGAATTATACTGTGTAATGTGAATTTAATAATGTGATAGGTGCACCCAGAATTAAATAGCACTCCAATACATTGGGTAAATTTATTAATACCACGAGTTAAATGGAAACGATGCATGAACATGATTCTAGAATTTTTCACAACTATGTTTGGTAGTAGACCACTAAGATATATGATGTTTCATTTTTATACATTTCCACATTTCAAGTCTTTTAATAATGCTTCCCATCATGCTCATGATCCCTTTCCAATGTTATGATTATTCTCAACCTTCTTTGTGTTTTTCATATCTATCCTCTTACTAGGCTTTCATCTCACACATTTTTGATGTATATCCTCAGGGGATTATGTGTACTAAAGTGTTTTCAAGGGACAATAAGAAGCTAAAGAATAATTGATTAAATACATATTTACATTTTTTGTTGTAAATGTTTTGAATGGTCCTAGTTTTCCCAAAACAATAAACCATTAAATCATCATTTTTAATACAATTATTATTTTTATATTCTATGTGATTTAATATTAGTGTAAGACAATGTTGTGTCTCTATAGTTTGTATTTGAGGTAAGGTTTAGTTAATATGGGAATTAGGATTAGATAACCCTAGAGAAAACCTCTAGTATGAGACAATGTTAAAGTATTCACATAATAATATTTACATAGGGATCCTATAATTTATGATTTTACGGTAAAATTTTACAAACAAATAAGTTATTTATTCATAACCGGTAGACTAATGTTTTATTCTAATCATTTATATTTTAGAAAATGGTGGGAATCGGGAGAAACCAGTACAATAGACCATGTGAGGGCCAATGAAACGATTTCCCAAATTACATCCCCAATACTTTTGGTTATGGAGTTAAAAACACCATTTTAATACTGACCCAGCTATCTCAGGTTTCGAACAACAACCAGAATAATGGGAAATATCATCTTTCACCTAAGAGGGAGAAACTAGATGTCGAGTGTTTATGTGGCAATGCCCACAGATTTTTAGTTTGTCTTCTGATCCACTAGTTGCAAATAGTGGGTCCAATCCATAGATAATATCATTTATGTGCTTCACTATTTTGAGATAAAGAATGTGACTCTGTCAATTTATCATCTAGTTGAAGAGGCTGATCAACTGTGATATTTGGTTAAGAATACCAAGTCAACTGAAAAAATTATAGAGATGATATGGGGAGACTTTAAGATAATGTTTCTTAACATCTATTTCACAATAAATCTTCATACAAAGATGGATTGAGAATTCCTAGATCTCTAGAAAAAGGATGGAGATTTTTTCTGAACCTATGAAGTGAGTTTCAAAAGGCTTTCAAGGTATGCTTCAGGTTTTGTTATCAACAATGATAGAAAATTGATAGATTTATTAGTGGATTAAAACAACACCTTCTAAAGGCTCTTATAATTTAGAACATTGGGAGTTATGAAGAAGTTGTTCGATGTTCACTTAAAGTGGATATGGAGTTTATATAATGGTCCCATGGCTATGTATATTAGAAATGAATTATGGTGTTTCAAGATGGGGGATCTATTGATAATGTTGGGAAGATAACTCAACCACCCACATGCCAAAAATGTGGAAATATAAAACCTCATAATTGACTCAAAGGGATAGGGAGATGATTCGAGTGTCGGAAAAAATTCCACCATGATCAAGAGGGTAGAAAATACATGAGAAGAAAGGATAATGTAGTGGATAAAAGGAGAGCACCACTCATGGTCCAATGTTAAAACTATTGGGAGAAAGGGAATTGTGGAATCCAGTGCACTAAACCTAAAGTCCTCAAGGGTAATCAACATCGGAAGCCAACAAATCCAAATGAAAATGTGAAGGATTATTCCATCACTATAGTAGAAGTGAAGTAAGATAATGATGTTGAACAAGGTACGCTTTATATTCACTCAGTAATTGAAAGAGAATTATTTGATTTTTGTTCTACCCATTCCGTTATATCATGAACATTTTCTAGAACTATATAATCAAAGCCCCAAAATATTGATGTATAGATATCTATAAAAACATCAAGTGGCGCAATCATCACAACCTACGTTTTTGACTCTTCTCCTATTAGAGTATGTGGGAGGATTCTTCCAAAAAATCTCATAATACTTCCCTTGGTGGAATTCTATACTCTTATGGGAATGTATTGGTTCTTGTTATATAGATAACATATCAACTATTGAGAAAACGAAATATCATTTCATATTTTGAACCATCCCATGCTCCTCTACAAACGAATAAAAGGTCACGAATCTCCTTTTAAAAATCCTTCAATGTTGTGGGTGTTGATTCCATTGAAGAGGCATACCTTGCTCAAATGGTTGAGTCAAACTAATTTTTCAACCCTGATGAAATTCCCATTGTGAGATAATATGGTGATGTATTTCTTGAAGCATTCCATGGACATCCCCCATATCATGAGGTAGATTTATCTATGGAACTCTAACCAAGATCTAATTCTATCTGAAATTGTCCCTATTGAATGGCTCCTATCGAACAGGAGGAGTTATAGAAGCAGCTACAAGAGTATTTGGAAAAGGGTTTCATACGCCCTAGTACATCACCTCGGGGTGGTCCAGTGCACTTTTTGAATAAGAAGGATGTATCAATGTGGCTGTGTACCAATTATCAAGAACTCAACAATGTCACCATAATGAACAAGAATCCTATTCCATGGAATGATGACTTGTTTGATCATATAAGAGGATATCAATACTTATCAAAGGTGGATATTCATTCTTGATATCATTTTCTAAAGTTGAATAAGGAATATATGTAGAATACTAGCTTCCATACAAGGTATGGATACTATGAGTTTTCGGTGATTCCCTTTGAACATAGTAATTCCCCTACAATCTTCATTGATTAGATGAATATATAATATATACATTACCTCTACTAATTTGTTGTAGTGTTTATTGATGATATTCACATGTACTACTAGAGTATGGTGGAACATGAAGAATATATAAGACCTATTTTGGTTTCATTAAGAAAGGAGGTGTTGAATTCCAAGTTCAGAAAGTGTGATTTTTGGATGAAGAATGTCACATCCTTGGGACATGTGGTCACATATGAGGGAATTTATGTAGACCCTTCAAAAACAAAGGCAATTTAGGAATAGACCAGACCCTATACTGTTACAGAAATCAAAAGTGTTCATGGATTAGATAGGTATTACCAACATTTTGTGAATAATTTCTTACAATTATCTTGCCCACAGACTATGTTAAAAAGGAAAGGGGTGAAGTATGACTTGACAGATGAATGTAAGGAAAGCTTAAAGGAGCTAAAAGGTAGTTTGATCACTGCACCTGTACTCACATTACCGAAGATTAGAGAATGTTTTGTGATTTTCATTGATGCTTAAAAGAAAGGCTTGGGTTTTTACTCATTCAAGATGATCATTTGATAGCCTATGCCTCACAAATGTTGGAGATCCATGATCATAACTACCAAACACATGATTTGTAGCTAGCAGCTCTGAATTTTTCCTTGAAAATATGGAGGCACTACATTTATGCAGAGAATTTTGACATATATACTGATCAAAGGACCCTAATGTATATATTGATTGAAAATTATCTCTATATGTGTCAATGGAAATGGTTATAGATAATCAAATAATATGATTTCTATCTTCATTATCATCTCGTAAAGGAAAACAAGGTAACTGATGCTCATAACAGAAAAGATCCTGCTATTATATCCACGTTGTAGATTAATAAAGATCCTATATTCATGGATATAAAGAGGATTATTTGGAAATCATAAGGGTAGGGAATACATACTAAATTTCCCAAATTGTTTCCCAACAATCAATCCAAGAAAATATTTAAGAGGCACAAAGGGATGATCCAAAGATACAAAATAAAGTGAATGCAGTAATGTAAGGGAATCTCCAAGAGTTCCATAGCGATGATGAGGGTGTGATTCAATTTTGAAATATGCTTTGTGTGCCTTCATCACCATGGATAAAGAAGGATCTATTTCATAATTCACATAACTCGACATTCTCTATCCATCCGAGGAGTACCAAGATGTACTGTGATCTCATAGAACACTTCTAGTGGGGAAACATGTAGAAGGATATTGCAAAGTATATCTCAAGGTGCTTAACATGTAAAAATGTTAAAGGAGAGCTACAAAATTCCAAAGGGAAGATACAACCATTTCCTATAACAATGTTGAAATGGGAAAATGTAATTATAGACTTTGTTAGGGGTATCCCAAATATATCCAATGGAAATAATGTGATATGGGTGGTGGTTGACCGACTCACTAAGACATCACATTTTATTTATGTTTGGTAATATCACTAGCTTGAACAACATACAAAGTTATATGTGATGAAATTGGGGAGACTGCATAGTGTTCTAATCTCAATTATCTTTGATCATGATCCAAGCTTCAAATCTAAATTCATGAGGTGTCTTAAACATGCTTTGCATACTGAATTAAATTTCATCACAGCCTATCACCCCCAAACTGATGGAAAATCTAAATGGACTATTCAGAAACCTGAAGACATAATAAGAGCATTCTCTTTTGGATTCAAATGTGGTTGGGATTAGTATCTCCCATTGGATTAGTTCCTACACATCAATAGCTTCCACTTGAGTATTCAGATGGCTCCGTCTAAAGCTCTGTATGGAATGAGATATAGAACTATAACCTGTTAGGATGGAGTTGCAGAAAAAAAACTACTAGACCGGATCTTGTGTAAGAGATGACAGAGAATGTTCAATCGTCCAGAAACACATCAATGATGCTCATAGTTGTCAAAAGAGCTATTCTGAGAACTGTCGAAGAGACTTGGAGTTTGACGTTGGAGATATAGTCTTCATTGGAAAATCACAATAGAATAGATCCATGAGTTTTTGAAAGAAATGGAAGTTTTTCCAAGGTACATTGGCCCCTTTGATATCCCTGACCATATAGGATTTGTGGCCTATTACCTAGAACATACACAAAATATGGATCAAGTTCATGACATGATTCATTTATCACTCCTGAGAAAGTACATAACTGATCCCTCAAATTTATTGAACTTTGAGGTGGTACAACTGGAATATGATCTATCTTTCGAGGGGTAGTTAGTAATGATTTCGGTCTAGAGATATAAGGTTCTATACAATTAGATAACCCACCATGTTAATGTTTGTGGGGGAACTATAAGGTTGGAGAAGAAACTTGGGAACTGGGGGAGGCAATGAAGGATAAGTACCCTCTCATGTTTCTCTAAATTGAAATTTCGATGGATAAATTTTGTAAGGGGGGAAGAATGAAACAGCCCGTAATTTTATCAATGAAATTTCTCTCTTCTGGTAGTAATGTCAAAATTGATCACATTTGGAAACAAATGCCAAATCATTCTTAAATTAACTACTATGTTAAATTTAAACATAAATTCTTCACCTCTATGTTTTTAATTTCATAAATCTGACATACACAGTTGATATCGGTAAGATGTTTGGAGTCCAACGAGGCAAACATAATTTTTTGGTGAATAGTATCCTATTCTTTTGAAAATTAACATACCCTTATAAATAGGAACCTACCATTTTCTATACTAATATTACCCATAAGAATATTATAACCTCCAAAAAAATAGTAACCTTGCCCATGAATGTATAAATAAAATTTTGGCATCTTATAAGTGAAAAATATGATCATAGTAAAAGTAATGGTTTTTGTTTAATTCATAAATAAATAATTATAATTAGTTAATTAATTAAAATGAAAGATTATTTTCCCAAATTTTTTTCATAAATTTATATTTATATGTTTTGTGGTTTTAAGATAATTTTATAATACCTTATGTAACTTTTGAAATCATTATGAAATCAGTATTAATTTTAAAATCTGTATTTTTCAAGTAAATTATGATTTTAATTTAAAATTACATTATTTATATTTATAAAATTATTTTTGAAAAAAGGTGTTCATATTTGGATTCTACAAATCGAAAAATGGTTTGTGTGAATTTTTTAGATTTTTCTAAAATACTTGAATTTTTGAAGAATAGTGAAATAATTTAATTTAGAAAATAAGCTAAATACACTAATTATAGATTCATGTATGATGTTCTTCTGATGCATTCCCAATTAGTTCGAACTCACTTTCACTAATTACTATTAATGGTCATGGAATCACCACTATTACTTGTCTTGTGGAGAAATTATAAATTAATGAATATAATATTGAGAAAACCCTGCTCCCCTCGACTATAAATACTACCCCGCATGACCTCATTTATTCACAAATCTCAAGACTAAAGCCTTGTATAAACTCTTCTCAATCATCTTACCTATCCCCTCCCCCACTACCAAGAGCTTTTTGTCTCATCAAAAGACCAATCCCATGTTCCTTAAGGGGGGTTCAATAGGTAATTCCCTCTCTCTATGTTCCTTTAATTTCCTGTCAATTTCATGTTATTTTAGTAATATATCCCCACCTATGCCTATACACATGGTATGGTAACTTAATTATCTTACATATAATGGAATTTTATGATACTAATGTTATAATTTATCATCCAATGTAAAGACCAAGAAATTCTGTGGAAAAGATTTTCTTAAATACATGGGAATTTTATGAGCCTGCAGTTTCTGACGGCGCTTGACTCCGAGGCCCAGTGCGTCCAGAGTCAATTTCGGATGTTTTGTTTGGGTAGGTTCAGTAAACTTACCAGCAGGATTTTATAACTTTTGAACCGGTTTTCGAAACTAAAATCAGAGGGCATCGTTGAACTCGCAGCGTCGGTGATTGCATAGTGAGACCTTCATCGTCGTTGTGTTCTAATGAGAATGGAAGTTAGTTTTTTGTGTTTTAAATTAACATTGAATAAAAATAAAGTGTTAGCATTATTTTTATTTGTGGTGGTTAAAAGCTTCAAGGGGAGGTTAGTGGTGGGGGCCACCACACCATAATCCTCCATGAGAGGTTATGGAGGTCGGGCCCACCCGCACATAACCTCCCATGGGAGGATATTATTATGTGTGGCCCACACAAGATTTAAACCTCCTTGAGCTCCCCATAAATGGGGTAAGGCTCTTGAACTCCCCTCATTATATTTCTAACCCCTTCTATTAATTAATTTATCTCCTTTAATAAATTAATTAAATCCCATTTGAATTCTTTTTAATTCTTTAACCAAAAAATTAAATAATGGGTTAGAATAACCCATTATTTTGGTTGGCACATTCTTTTGGTGGAACCTTTGGGAGAGGGGAAGAACTTGGAAGAACTTGGAGAAACAAATTCTCCCAACAATGAACATCTCTTCCATCAAAGAAGAATGATAGACATCCCTCCCTCTTTAATTGGGGTGAGAAGTGCGAGCACTGTCGCCCACGAAGAACGCCAACGACGTCATTTTCAACTAGTCTTCTCTTAAATCTTTCTATTCCGACGTTGATGAAATGACGCCACATTTCCACGACTTCATCAACGATCAGTGACATACGAGGTATGGGGTTTTTATTTGATTTATTTCTCTCATTCTACGTCGTTGATTGTATGAAATGTGAATTGTCGATTGATAACACCATAAGGAGGAGGGCTCGGACTGCACGAACATGGACCGACCCTCCCCCCTTTTTTTCTCATTTGAGGACGATGGTGGCACCGCAACACTACCGCCGGAGGAATGGACCGCGGCCAAAGCAACGGTGGCCGATGATGGGCCGGCCACAAAGGAACCTGCGGTGCAAGGCAGTAGGGTCGCCATGAGGGTGCGGCACGGTCGTGCTGCGTGGAAGGAGAGTCGCGGCTACGACGGGCCGCAGTGGAGGCGCGCGACACAGTTGCACCACGCGGAGGCCTGCAGAGAGTCGCGGCCAGGGCGTGCCATGGAGGAGGGGTGCGGCACCGTCGCAACATGTAGTGGTGTAGGGCCATGGCTGGGGCGAGCCGCGGAGGAGGGGCGAGGCACCGTCGCGCTGCGTCGGTTGAGCGGAGCGGCTGGCTTTTCATCCATCTGGGAGGATCGGGACCCCTTCGGGTCCCACGTGTGCTGGACTGGCACCACTTGTCACCGGTTGGAGCTCCACATGAATGGTAGAGCCGTTAAGGAGCCAGGGGCACGCGGCTTCCCCCCTGTCGTAGCTTAGGTAGACCCCATGAGCCTGTGGGCCACTGTGCCAGCGGGTCGGGCTGCCCTCAGGTCGGTCCGACCATCTGAGTCGGGCTGTCGTCGGGCCGGGCCGCCATCAGCCCAGGCCGCCCACTTGGTCTGGGCAGACCACTTGGGCAAGACCACCCCCTCGGACCGAGTCGGACCCGCAGACCGGGTCAGACCCCGGTTCGGACCGCTTCGGACCATACCAATACCCGCTATGGCTACTTTACACCTCTTCGTCTATATCTTGTGCTACGGGTGTTTGATCGACGAACCTCCCATGACAACGGAAAGCATGGAGTGAGATGGTTCCTTTGGCATACCCCACTTGAGGTTTGGACATATTTGGGGTACGATCGGGTTGGTTTGAAACTAAAATCCAACCGGGTCCCATGAACAGAAATGCCAAAAACTCACAGACCGAGCGTCTGATTGACGCGCCGTCCAATGAATTGAGATCCTTACTACGAGGAGGACCATTGAGATACATCATTTTAGTACTTCGTGACAATTTTATTATCAACTAGTAGATCTTGGAGTGAATCCTCCCAGAGATGATCATGCGTAGTGCGGAGACCGAGTAGCTTGCTGAGACCTGACGACTGTTGACTGATCGACTTGGAGTGTTTCGACTATCCCAGTGGGAAGCGCCTCTGTGTGACGCGGCAGGCCCACTATGGGGAGTGCTTATGGGTGATGTAGTAGACCCCCAGTAGTCAACAAGAGGATTACCTCAGCATGCTACTATGGGGGAGTGCCTCTGTGTGAGCGCAGCAGACCCACAGTGGGGAACGCATGTGTTTGACACAGCTGACCCATGATACTCGACAAGAGGAGTACCACATCTGTCCAGGAAGGTGGGAGGCAACTTTGTGTGATGAGGCAGTCCCATTATACTCGTTAGATGAGGATTACACCATTATCTGAGGTTCCGAAAGTTTGACTGGGAATGTTACATGTATCCACCCCTAGAATAAAATCCTGGTTTTGAGCGGAGTTAGTGACTTTTGTGTTTACCTCATGATTGAGATGGGTTACTTGATAACTTAGGTATATGAATGGGCATATACCTAAGTAAAGGTTATCAATTTATTCTTTAATTTTTGGTTATCCTTGTTGGTTATTGTGAGACCTTGAGGGTCTTAGGGTCCCTTCTGAGTATCGTTATACTCACCCCTGCATGGGCTATAACCGCACCTCATTGTATTGGTTGCAGACGATGGACAGTGCTGACTGAGGTAGAGAGTAGCAGGACAGGATGGTACCCGGAGGTGGACCACTCAGAGTGACAGTGCACAGAGCAGACGAATTGATGTGGAGTGCTGAAGAGGCCATCTGTACCTACCCATCAGGTAGGAACCCTGGATGATGACCCAGTAGCTTCTTTACTTGCTTTCAATTGTATTTTCTTTTAGTTGTACCTAAACATTACTGTTGGGATTGTATTTATATCCCCTTTTACTTTCTAGCACTTATTCTGTATACAGTATTGTTTAGTTTTTTTCTTCCGGTTGTGTACTCTGATTGTTTGTGTTTACTTTCTATAAAGGAAATGACTTCATATTTTAGGGATTTACGCCTTTGGTGCTAGTCGTCGGCCCCTATCCAATGGAAGGCGGGCTTCGGGTAGTCACAACATGGGTCCTAAGAATGGGCCGTCACAAATTGGTATCATAGGTGTCGGTTCTATGGCAAAACATAGGACTCTAATATTTCTTTTCTTTGAAGAAAGAGTGTTAAGGGTACTAAGTGTGGTTTTCAGTTCAGGGAGTATAGTGTTTTTGCGGGCGGCCAACATATCCATACACCAGGACTCTTACTACTGATTTATGACTTAGTGCATGAAAACACTAATTGTGTGCCTGTATTTAAAAGTTTTCTTAAGTCATCTCTACCAGGTCTTCTCACCATGTATAAATCTTTTGACCGTGTCACATCTGTTATTTCATGATGCCTCCCCGCAGAGCCCCGAGAATCTTACGCTCTGACAGCCCATCGAGTGATGAGGCTTCAATGCTGGTCCCCTTTATAGTTGAGGTACCAGCGGAGGCACCGGTGGTACTAATTTCCATTGGGCCACCGATGCCACCAGCCCCAGCAGTAGACGATGCATGACACATGAGTGCATTTCATGAGTTCCAGTGCTAGAGGCCACTGAGGTTCTAGGGATTAACGGACCCACGGGCAGCTGAGGATTGGATGGAGGCTATGGTGAGAGTCTTCAGGCTAGTAGGAACACCATCAGACTACATGGTGATCCTTTCTCCTAGTCTCCTTCAGGAAGCAACAGGTAGATGGTGAAGCCTGATGCTCTAGGTGCATGTCGAGGTGACACTTCTTTGGACAGACTTTGGGATCATATTTCAGGCGGAGTTTGTAACAGCAACCCTTCGAGTGGTGCGGATACAGGAGCTAATACATCTACAACAGGGTAACATGACTGTAGCTTAGTAGGTACCGAGGTTCACCGACCTCTCGCGCTACTCCATGGATATGGTATGGGACCCATTATTCAAGGCGCGGACCTACAAGCATTGGCTCAGGAGAGATATTAGAGCCTCGATGATCTCCCTCAGCATCCCGACGTAGGCGGGGGAGTTGGAGAGATCCCTCGTAGTAGAGATTTTCCTTGCTGAGCAGTCACCAGCAGTGAGACCCACTACTAATCAACATGCTATGAAGTCTTCTACAGCTAGCAGTAGAAAAATTAGGTAGAGGTACAAGAGGACCAGACCCACGGGTGGAAGACTGCATGACTCAGGATATTTTGTGCAGGGCACCCGAGGCCGTGAATTACCTACCAGAAGCAGGTAGTGTTACTCATGCAGCAGGCAGGGTCAAATGGCTCCTGATTGTCCGACCCACTGTTCAGATGATCATCAGACAATTGAGGAACCTCCCAGACAGAGGTAGAGGTTCGATCGAGGTAGTCATTAGGGCATAGGAAGACATGGTAGGGGTGCTGGTCGAGTAGATGGTGGCGGACAACATTTCTAGGTGTTGCGACCACCACCATCAGGAGGTCCACCCTGACCATAGGGACTGGGTGGACAAGGAAGAGCTCAGCTTCCGGTATCTGAGTCCTATGACCATGGCACTCTAGAGATAATTCGAGATACGATCTGTGTTTAATCCACCTTACCTGCAGTTCTTATAAACACAGGTGCCAGACATTCTTTCATAGAAACAGCCCTCATTTGTATCTCAGAGATTCTAATAGAGTCATTGGATCGATCCTTATGGCTAGAGACTCCTACGGGAGCAGACTCTATGATTAGGCACTAGTTCCGGTAGTGTGAGGTTACTCTAGGAGGCCAGATCTTCGGCTAGGATCTCCTCGTAGTGGCGTTGAGGCCTTACGAGGTCATCTTGGGTATGGACTCTTTATCTACAGTCCAAGCTCAGATTGACTATATTATACGCAAAGTGTAGTGTGTGAACACATATGGGACTAGGTTTACCTTCACCAGCGAGAAGGGAACCTGTGTAGCACCTGACAGACTTACTCGGAGGAGGGTGTAGCCAATCACTCACCAGTTGGCTTGCCTTACCATCAGAGCAGTTGATGTGGAGAGTCTAATTTACCCTTTTGTGGTGGACCCTTATGCAGAGGTTTTCCCTGGCGATGTTCCAAGACAACCTCCTCGTAGAGAGTTGGACTACTACATTGACATGTACCCTGGGATGGCACTGATATCTACTCCAACATATCGGACGGCTCCCACTGAGCTTCGTGAGTTGCGGGTACAACTAGAGGACTTACAGGGGAAGGGATTCATCCGGCCTAGTGTTTCTCCTTAGGTAGCCTCAATTCTCTTCACCAAGAAGGCGGATGGGAGCTTCAGGCCTTGTTTTGACTTCTGTTTCTTGAACTAGGTGATCATGAAGAACAAGTACCCACTCTCGAGTATTGAAAACCTCTTTGATTAGCTCAAGGGAGCATGATGGTTCTCAAAGATATTCTTCAGATCAGGCTATCACCAGCTCAATGTTCGAGACAAGGATGTGCAGAAGATGACATTCAAGTGTCGGTATGGCCACTATGAGTTCCTGGTTATACCCTTCGGTGTAACCAACTCTTTATTAGTGTTCATGTGTCTCATGAATGGTATCTTCCAGCCATACCTCAATTGCTTTGTCATAGTCTTCATCGACGACATTCTGATCTACTCGACTACTGAGGAGGAACATTCCTACCATTTTCATGTAATACTAGACACACTCTGAGAGAAACTGATTTATGGTATGATCTTAAAGTGACTGTTTTTGATTCAAGAGGTTCACTTCTTGGAACATGTTATCTTATAGGCTGGTGTTTCAATGGATCCAGCGAAAATTGAGGCATTACTTGTTGGGAACCACCCAAGAGTGTGATGGAGGTACATAGTTTCTTGGGCTTGACAGGATACTATTGAAGATTCGTCCCAGACTTCTCTTGAGTTTCAGCACCACTATCGGCCTCGACAAAGAAGGGGCAACCCTTCCCGTGGTCATAGAGATTCCTGCTGAGCTTTTAGGAGCTGAGGCAGAGGCTGACTAGTGCCCCCATCTTGAGGCTTACAGATGAGGGAATAGGGTATGTTTTTTACTACGATGCATCAGGGACCGAACATGGGTGTTTCTTGATGTGGGAGCTAGTAGTGATTGCATATGGTTCTCAGAAGTAGAGACAACACGAGAATAACTATGCTACCCATGACCTGTAGTTAGCAGCGGTGGTCTTCTCCTTGAAGATGTGGCGACACTATCTGATGGGAAAATGTTTTACCGTGTACTCTGATCACAAGAGTCTCAGGTATATCTTCTCTCAGAAGGACCTGAACCTGAGATAGTTGCAATGGTGATGGATTGATTTCCTCCATGAGTATGACTTTGAGATAGTCTATACTCCAGGGAAAGGGAAAGTTGTTGCGGATGCGCTCAACAGGAGGACTGGAATTAAGCTTCTAGGAGAGGTGACAGAGAAGCTAGCTACCTTACAGTTCTCCTTCATGTATAGGGATATAGAAACCTATCTAGAGTCTCTTACAGTCACTCCTAAACTTCTTCAGCGATTCAGGGAGGCACAGTGTGGGGATGATAACTGTGAGACACGACGTGCTAAGATATCCATAGGGCAGGCGCATGATTGATTTTCTGAAGGAGGGGAGCACGTCATCCTCTTCAGAGGACGTACATTGGTACCAGTTTCACTTCTGGAGGATGTGTTGAGAGAGTTTTGCACTTCCCCTCTAGTGGTACATCTAGGAGTGGCAAAGATGTACGAGGACCTCCGACGATAGCACGAGTGGTCAAGTATGAATAAGGCTGTAGAAGAGTTTGTCTCACGATGCCTCACTTGTTAGCAAGTGAAGGCGAAGCACCAGGTACCAGTTGGCTTGGTACATTCCTTAAGGGTACCAAAGTGGAAGTGAGATGGGATATCCATGGACTTTGTGATGGGACTTCCAAGTACATACAAGAATCATGATTCGATTTGGGTGATCGACGACCGACTCACCAAGTCGTCCCACTTCCTACCGATCAGAGAGCAGGGCTCAGTGGAGTGTTTGGGACACCTCTATGTGTAGGAGATTGTGTGTTTTCATGGAGTACCTACTTCTATATTATTTTAATTTGATGCATGTTTTACTTCCCAGCTATAGAAGGGGTTGTATGAGGCTTTCGGGATGGAGCTTTGTTTTACCACCGCCTTCCATCCTCAGACGTATGGTTAGACTGAGCAGACCATCGAGACCCTCGAGGACATGCTCTATGCTTGTTTCCCCTACTTTGGTCACATCTGGGGGGACCACTTGTCTTTGGTGGAGTTTTTATACAACAACAAATATCACTCCACCATCAGTATGGAACTCTTTGAGGCCTTGTATGGTTGACCTAGCAGATCGTCACTATGCTGGACTGACCTTGGGGAGTCAGCACTATGTTGGAACCATGGTTGTCTTTGCATGAATTGGAGTATGTTTTGTTTTTTTTAAATCCTCAGTGGATGCTCATAATATGTGCCAGTGAAGTGATCTGACCATTCAAGAAGATAACAGTATTGAATGAGGCACTGTTTTCTAGTGTTTTCCAAATTTCTGGATCTCAAAATTGATAAATGGAGAAAAGTGTTTTTGGAAAAGGGACATGAACACAGACTATTTGTTGGCTTGTGAAGTTGTGTTCCATGTGTTTTTCAAGATCATATTTTCAATATATGGAAAAAGAAGAAGGGGATCCATGTTTTGGGTTTGGTTGCGCAAGTGACTTGTGAGGCAGAGACTTGCGCGCCGAAACTTGCGCACCAAGGGGAGACTTGCGCGTTGTCATGCAGGGTCTCCAAATGCCTATAAATAGAGGTCGACCCCTCCTCATTATGTATGAAGTTCAAGACTTAAAGAAATTCTAAGCTCCTGTCATGCAGGTGTAGTGGTCGCGCAAGTGGTTGTGTGGTCGCGGAAGTAGAAGTTGTGCGATATGTGTTTGATGCACATCCAAGGTTGTTTGGGTGAGAAAGGGTATGAGTTGACCAAGTTTGCAGTTGGTGAAGGAGGTGTCATGCGGGTGGTTTGGTGACACTTGCGCACTAGATTTGAAGAAGCGTGACAGTTGACAGTTGCGCGCCAAAACCAGTTTGGGGGGAAACGAGAGTGAGTCGCGCAAGTTTGAGGTTAAAAATGAAAGTGTCACGCAAGTGGTACATGTGAACTTGTGCGCCATCTTGAAACTTGTGCACCGGCTTGGAGAAGCGCCCTAGGTGTGGTTGAAGTAGGCCAGTGTTTTTGGGGCTACGCAAAAGCAATAAGTTTTCCTGATACCTTTGGTGCAAAGTGAGATTCATCTATGGGTGGAAGTTGGACTTCAACAGAGTATCTACATACAACAGAGGATTTATTCATTAGAAATTATGAAGAGACCTTCACGTCTATGAACTGAGTGGGACTTCACCAAAGGCAGTGAGCTAGGGGGAGTCAATGGAAGTGACCTAAGGGACGTAGTGGGAAATCCCTGAACAGTTGTAAAGGTAGTTAGCCTAGGACAGAGTGATTGTTCCCGAACCTTTGTAATCCACAACTAGTGTAATTTGGTATGACCGACATATTGTTGGCGTATGCTCCTTAGACGTAGCCCTTAGCGGTGAAACAAGTAAAAATTGATGTCTATTTTCATGTGAATGTTTCATTGCTGATCATATCCATCATAAAGGTATAATTAGTTCCTACCAACGTGGTAACAAGATCCTTGTTTTTAAAAGAAAAAGTTGACACCTTGATTCAACCCTCCCCTCTCAGGGTGTCCTGGGGTCCTACAAGTGGTATCAGAGGGAGGTTTCTAGTGTTAGATCTGTCATTTTCCATCATGTAAAATTCAGCAAGTGTTAGGGGAGTCCCCCTCTTTAATGGATGTAATTTTCAAATTTGGAAGAACAAAATTAGATTTCATCTAAGATACCTTAGAATGGAAGTTCTGTTTTCCACTTTGCAAGGTATAAATGTTTCTGATCCAACAATACTGGCTATTATTGATGTAGATAGGAAAATTCTCAATGCAGATGCTAAAGCACAGAATGATCTCACCGTAGCCCTTTCAGATCAGATCTATCTAAAAGTGATGAGTTTCACCTCAGCAACATCCATGTGGGATAAACTTGAAAATATTTATGAAGTAGATAACAATGTGAAGGAGTAGAAACTAAAAGTTATGAAAATAGGTTTGATGATCTGAAGATGCATCCTGATGAGAATGCAGACTACTTCTCCAATCAAATTACTGAAGTGGTTAGAGCAATTCGGGGACTAAGAGAAGAAATCAAAGATGTTGACATTTTGAAGAAAATACTGAGAAGACTTCCACCCATGTACAATGCAAAGGTGTCAGCCCTTGAGGAAAGAGATCTTTCCAAACATTCTCTGGATGATCTACTGCGCAGCCTGATGGAATATGAAATGTGAGTCAACCTAGAAGATGCTACGACTCGAGTGAGCAAGGAAATGGCATTCAAGTCCAATGAGAAACTAAAAATATCAATAGATAGTAGTGGTTAATATTATGAGGAAAGATAGATTCTTTATCTCATTGCAAAGAATCTCTAGAAGGGAAAAGGAAAATTCAAAGGGATGTTACCTCTAGCTTGCATTCGTTGGGGAAACGTTGGTCACATTGCCACTTAGTGATTGAGAAAGTTTGATGATGAGAATACTAATTCTAAGAACATTGAGAAGCCTAAAAAAGGTTTTTCAAAAAGGGAGACTTAAAATCATGAAATAAAGTACCAAATAAGAGCATTGCATGTGAAGTGGAAGATGATGATAATGAATTCTATGATAAAGAAGAAAAAGAATTTAAAACTGGAAACCATGCTTCCATGATGGCTACCATTGAAAACATAGAACCCCTAATCAGTAAAGGCATAGATAATAAGATTAATCCTAATAGTGATCCAATGATTCAAATTAAGGATGCTTTTTCCAAGTTTGATAATAAATGTAAGATATGAAATAAGTGGAAGGAAATGGTGAAAGAATCATTGGATTATGTGGATAACCTTGGAGAAGAAATTGACTGACTAGAATAACATGCGAGATTTCAGTCATCAATTTTTAAAAGCATAGATGAAGTTGTGGAACAAAAGTTTAGAATTTAAGAAAAATCAAAATTCATAAATGACCTTTCATCTAGAATAGAAGAGAATCCAAAGACTACTGATGGTCTTAAAGAAGAAGTTGTTACTCTTAGGTGTAAAATGGAATGTCGATAAACCACATATAAAGTTAAAAAAGAAAATTCATTTTGGAAGATTCTCAGATGCAGAATTACTAGCAAGATCCAAGTGTGTTTCAGATGGGGTTGGAGAAATCTTGAGTGATCAAAGACCTGCATGCATGGGAAAGAGTGGAATTGGCTCTGAAGCTAAGACATAAACTACTAGAACAAAAGAGAGACAGGTAAAATACAAGATGAAAGTTGGACATGTTGAAACATTGGCTGAAGTGCTGAAAAATAAACCCTCAATCCAAAAAAGAAAAGAACTGAAAATTTTCCTCAAACTTTCAGAACTGATAGGCAGGCTAACTATTCTTCCAAGGAAGAAGTTTTGAGGGGAAATTCAAGTGAGAAGACATTTTCTCTCATGAAGTGTCAGTTCTGTGGATATTTAGGCCATACCATGTCCTATTATGAAGAGGCAAGAATCTATTTGAATGGAGAAGAGATGGGAGTTCAACAAAGGACAACAAATTCATATCCTAATTCTTTTAGAAGAAACAATTTTTGTGGATATTGTTTTCGTTGTTCTAGCTTTGGTTATAAGGTTGTTAATTGTAGGTAGGGAAGGGTCATGGACACCTCATACAGGAGTTCGAGGCATGTCAAATATCGTAAAAAATATAGTGTTTCTCTTAGAAACAGGTTTTTTCATTTCCAAGAAGACTTTGACTATGGAGAACCAATGTACATAGATGAGATAATTGAAAGGCCAACAGTTCTATATACTCAATACAATGTCTCATGGAATGAATGAAAGAAAATTGAGAGATCCAACCTTCCAGATGTGGCCCTTAGAGCTACATAGAGCAACAGTACCTGGATTCTGGAAAGCGGTTGTTCATCTCATATGATAAGTAATATTGGCCTGTTAACAGATATCAAAAGCCAAGTTGACAGTACACTAAGATTTTGAAATGATGGATCTCTGAAAATCAAAGGCAGTGGAAGTACAGAATTAGCTAATGGAGAGCTAAAGAAGACTGAAGTCCTTTATGTAGATGGATTACATCATAATCTACTCAGCGTGAGTTAACTCTGTGACTCGGGACATATAGTTAAATTTAATCAGAAAGGATACACTATCAAGGGAATGATAGGCAATTCACTTATGAAGGGATTCTGAATGGAAGGCAACTTGTATCATGTTGATAGTAAAAAAAATGTTTGTTACATGACCATTGAAGAAGAAAAAAATTTGTGGCATTGGAGAATGGGGCACACCAATCAACAAGAAATGGAGAAAATATCAAAAATGAGGATTTTCATGGACATTCCCAACCTGAAGTGTGAGCGTGAAAATTATTGTGATGCTTGCATTCGTGGGAAGCCTGTCTGTAGTTTATATCGACCAAAGAATAAAAGTGCATCTAATCTTCATGATCAAATTCATACAGATGTATGTTGGCCGATAAATGTTGCTGGAACTCATGGAGAAATGTGATTTATCCTTTTCATAGATGATTATAGTATAATGGCATTTGTAATGGTCATTCACAGGAAATGACAAGTGCTTGACTGCATGAAAACATATCGGCAAATTGTTGAGAATGATACCAGATGAATAATAAAAGTGTTGCGGTCTGACAATGGAGGGGAATACATGTCCATTGAATTTGAAAATTACCTAGAGAATCATGGGATACAACATGAGGTAGCTTCTGTGAGAAATCCAAAACAAAACGGAGTTGTTGAACATAAGAATCGATAGGTGAACAACATGGCACGAACTAGGTTGATTGAGAGTCGTATTCCACGGCATGAATGGAAATAGGTTGTTCAATCTACAGTGTATATTAAAAATCGAACAAGACCTTATATGGGTGAGACAAATACACCATATGAATTTTGTCATGAAAGGAAGCCCTCTTTAAAATACATTTGTGTTTTTGCAAGTAAATGCTTCATCAGGAAAAAAAGGGAAATCAAGGGAATTATGGTGACAATGTAGATGAAGGAATTTCAAGGACGAAATTATTTTAAGGAGGGGAGAATGTAACACCCCAAGCTTCTACGGTACGCTTCTCTTTGAATAATGTGATAGCGTGTGTTGTACGCAACACCGAGTTCTAACACACCATAACCAATCAAACTAGCCGTTGTGAATAGTAATACCTACCTTTTGAAATTATATATATTTTATATTTCAAAATGGACTTCATTTTTGGATTTGGAATATCTAATTTAGCCTAAGGTGAAATTTTGGTACTTTTCGGATAACTTTCATATTTTGATGAATAGTGAAAGTTACTAAATTTTAATTAAAAACAACTTTTTTAATCAAAATAATTAATAGTGATAAATTATGAATTTGAGTGGTTTTAAAGTATATTTAGAATATATTTTTACCATTTAATATAATTTTGGTCATTGGACACAATTTTACAATTAAACCGAACATAAACAAATGTCAATCTTTTGATAGTTATTATCTCTTAAAAACACGCTTTTTGTTTTGACAATGGGAATTAATTTTAAATTAATTTCTGCCACTTCTGTGTTTTGAATTTAGAAAAATGGATTCCATATTTGGAATCATGATTTCCAAATTGTGTAAATAGGTAACTTTTATTTTTAGACATTTTGAATAATTAATGTGGTAAATATTTTATTTACCATGGTTAAGGGTAAATCTGGTAAATAAGGGTTAACAAATAATATTTTAATAATAATAAATTAACCTAAAACGTATCCTAGCCTTATTGGTTGATACAAGGTCGACCATAGGCATCTTTGGGTCGATTTGGGGACCCCATGGTGCCACTTGTAGGTGATAGGGACACTTTTTTTTAATTAAGTTAAAATGAATACAAAAATGACACAAGCATATATCTTTTAGAAAAACAATTTTTACATAGGGTTATATATGTTGGATTTTCGACTATAAATATTAATTAGAAATATAAAAAGCTTTCCTACATGATTATATTTTATTTTCAATTTTTAGAGATTAAATAATTTAATTTATTTATGACACAATGATGATGCAGTAATTATCATAATAGTGAAAAATTAAAATAATTGATATTATAAATACCCAAATAAATATAATATGATCTTTTTAATGAATTAAACTAATTTTCTAGGATACTATGATATATTAGGATTGATTTGATTGACTTTGTTCGAAGTAATCAATCTGTTATGAGTTTCACAAAAATAAACTATTGAATAGTGTCAGAATTGACAAAAAAGAGTTCTTAAAACAAATATTATATTATTAATTGATATTAAATTCCTAAAAATATAAAGTTCGGCCAAGAGACTTATATCATGATAAGTTCATCATTAATGGACCACTTGGGTGTCTCTTGGATGTATATAGTAATTTTATTAACCATATTATATAAAAATACAAAGAGACATTGTAAAAGTGAAACTAATTAACTTAGAGTTAATACTTAAAGATAAGGTTACTATAAGTACCCAAACCTGTCTAAATTATATTGGTTGAGTTTTTTTCGACCCATACCGACCTTAAAATTTAAATAATCAACTTTGGAGCCATTATAAACCGAATATGAATTTATTATAAATTAATATTTCTAGCTTTTCCAAAAGTGCCCCTCACCCCTCTTATAAAAGGGCACTCCTCCTTCTCATTTATTCACAACATAAAAGCCTTTTGTATCAGCCAAACTCTGCCCAAATACTCTCCCAACTTCTTTCAATACAACCTAGAGGCCTTAGTTTGATCAGAAAGCCAACCTAAGGAGCCCTTTTGATCAAATTAAAAGGAAGAACCCGAAGAAGAGGTAATGATTTCACCACCCTTTTTCAAGTTCCTTTCTTCTTCCACATCTTCTTCCTTTGTTGTTACCATTATAAAATAATAACTACAGTATCATATATATACTGTGATGTTATTATAAATATGGTACAACCATATTCAGTATTCTATCCACCCTTTGAATAACATGTCACCATACGTGCGTACGTACGGCTTACTGTCTCCACGTCGTGGTGTAATTGTTATTCAATAATATATTATTTGGATGGGTATAATAATGATGTGTAACTCATGTAAATAATAAATATAAAATGTTAATGATTCTGTATATATGATATACCATCCATTTATATATTATTTTAATATCAAAAGAATGATATTGTCGCTCGTGCGTACGTACGGACTACCGTCTCCACGAACACGATGAGATTCATTCTCCATCGTATCCATTCAAGTATAATTATCATTTTATGATTTAAAAAATTATGTTTAAGGACTTTATATCATTCTGTATATGAATAATATACAACCTATCCTTTACAAACATGTCTTACATAGTAAAACATATAAATGAAAACAAGTAAGTTAACACCCGAAACAACGATAATACTAAGATATTATTATCAAAATCAATATTAAAAGATCATATATGATATAATATTAATTTATATGATTATTGTATAATTTAATAAAAATTATTTCACCATTATACATGAGGTTAGCCTACCCCAACCAAGGAAAAGTACAAGATAAGGGGTTTTCATCTCACTCCTTATTTCCGAGAGATTCATGCCATATTGCCACCATCACCTTTTGTGTGGTGTATGTACTGCCCATAATTATATTCTTTGTGTAATACACTCTAATTTATGTTTATTTACATATTAATTGTATGATACCTCTTTCATGGGTTGTATGTTTCATAAGTTACCAAATTGATAAGGGTTATTTCACAATCTCATCATTATCCGAGGTTGTTTATACATAATAATCTACTGGGATCTCTTTATCATCCACATCCATGTTTTCTTAAAAATGTATTTAAAAACATTTTTATTATTTACAAGAATATGGTTTAAAGTAATTTATACCCTTGTTTGACTTTTTATAAGAGGAATCTATCCATCGTTTTCAAAACAAGGTCCTTTTTAACCTTTTCGACAGAATTAAGGTAAGAATGTTTTTTTAAACTTATACGGCGGGTGCAGTTATTTTCCGTCGTTATAAAATCTTCAAAGCTTTCCTTACAAGCTTATAAGAATATTTTCAAAGAAAATTTTTTATTTTATATGGCTCTTAAATGATTTCAAAATAGAAAGAGATATTTCTCTAAAAAGAGTTTTGATTTCATCTATGTCAACATCCTTTGATGGATTTTATGCTTATTTGAAGTTGATTTATTATGATACAAAACTTCTATATTGTATTGAAGGTTTTGTGATATGTTTGACTGTGGATGTGCTATTTTTATACCATTCATAGTTTATGGTGAAATTATTGACATTTCGTATGCTAGTTTTAATACGAATGTTTATGTTATGTTTAAACCTTTTCATATGGGAATGCATTGGACTTAATATGTGACGGGTGGATCCCGCTATAGCTCCTCGAGGCATCGGTAGGTCTCATGAGACAAACTAGTGTCTTGGCACAAGGCCTTGACAAAATCTTATTTGTAGTCTTGGCACGAGGCCTTGGCTATGTGGTTATGATAGTCTGGCATTATGCATTCCAACATTATGAAAGTGGTTAGTGATTTTTCATGTGATTATTCGATTAGTAGAATATCCATGTGAATGAGTAAATGGCATTATTTCATTTTATTTATTCCATACAATGTTGAAAGTTCAAGTTTGAAAGGCTGTTGTTTTAGTTATACATTCCCTTAAATGTTTATTCTTATCTATAAAAGTTTCCGCTATATTGTTATCCTTACTGGGCATTTGAGCTCACCCCTTTTCTATGTTTTATTTTTCCCAGGAAGTGAATAAGTAAATTATGAATGAACTACAGGGATATTATGTGGGGATATCAGTGTGGATTATGGAGACATTATGTTGTTGTAGTAGTTTTTCATTTTATGATGTAATGTAAAACTTATGAATATATCTAGTGTTTCCAAGGCTACTAAACCAATCGGTCTTTCGAGATTTTATCTTTCTTGTGATCATGCCAATGTTATGTAATAATGCACCAACTCTGGGTAACTAGGGTCGGGGCGTTACAGTTGGTATCCGTGGAAGTTTAGTACAAACCTTGGAAGCTAGATTTAGATAAACTCAGATTAGAGCACGTAGACCTAAGATTAACTTTGATGATTAGTATAGAAGAACTTCCTAGTATTTTGGTATTGTAGAGATTTTGTGAGTTTTCCAAGCAATACATCCCTGTCTGGATACGAGCAGTTAGAGGCGGCTCTGGCACAGATGTACCTAGGGGTAAATCCCGAAAACACCACTTTGAGCTAGACTCGAACGGGAACTGGTGCACGACAACGGGCCTTGCTGCACTCTTGGTTACGACACTCCCGGGGGATATGCTTAGGATAACTCTCATTTTCTTTACAAATCATTATGAAGGGTTTATGAGTATATACTTCCTCAAAGAAAACATTTTTATGATTATGGATTATATCCATAAATAGTTCAATTTATGTTAAGTGTTTTATAAGTATGGGATTATGTATTTTGATTCATAAACTGATCTAGTTTATGCCATAGTTTAGAAATGGTGACTAGTGGAAGAAATGGAAACCGTATCAATGCACGCACTCCATGTAGGGATTTCCCTCCTGCTCAAGATAATTATAGTGGGGCTGGTGATGCAACTGGTGTCGATCAGCTAATCACCATACTGGGACAACTTACTCAGGTTATGAATAATAACCTTACCCGTATGGAGCACCCTGATCCACACCGTGGAGGATCAATGTTAGATCGATTCATGAGGCAAAAACCACCAACGTTCAATGGGAGTACAAATCCCTTAGTAGCCGAGCAATGGATAAATTCCCTAGAGAAAATATTTCAGGCTTTGGGGAGTAGTGAAAGGGAAAAAGTTATCATGGCAGTTTACCGCCTCACTGGAGATGCTGATCAATGGTGGTCATTGATTCAAAACATGAAGAAAGATGATGAAGTATCAAATATGGAATGGAGGGAGTTCAAAGATCTGTTTTTAGAAAAATACTTTCCTCGTGACCATCGAGAAGATATGGAAAGGCAATTTCTGAGTCTGAGACAAAAGGAGGATGAGAATGTCACAAAGTATGAGGCTAACTTTACAAGGATAGCAAGGTATGCTGGAGATTATATACGTAACCCAAGAAGTAATATTGATCATTTCTTTGATGGGTTAAAACCATTTCTCCGTCGAGCATTAGTCTCACAATCCTTTTCATCGTACGAAGACATTGTCTTATATGCTATCAAGACCAAAAAGGAATTCTCTAAGTCTTATGACATTAAAGAAATGCAAGAGAAGAAGAGACCTGCTGATCAATCTGGGAATGGAAATAAGGGGAAGAAGGGAAAGGTTGAATATCCATCCTGTGGTAAATGCGGGAAGAAACATCCTGGTACTTGCTTGAAGGGAATGGGAGTCTATTACAAGTGTGGTGAAAAAGGCCACCAAGCTCATTATTGCAAGGGGAAGAAGGAAGCTACCAACGTTCAGTGCTACAATTGCAGGGAGATGGGGCATTATGCAAATGAATGTCCTAAGTGTCGGGAGAACTTACCTTAGAAAAGGCCAAGGGATCAAGGCTAGGCTTATGCTATCACTACTGCTGAGGTAGAAGCTCCGAATGACGTGGTGGCAGGTAATCTAATGGTTTCCTCAAGATTAGAAAATGCATTATTTGATTCTGGATCATCGCATTGTTTCATATCTTCCCAGTTTGCTAAGAAAATTAGATATTTCCAATTTGATTTAATAAGGGATTTGTCAGTTAAAACTCCTAAGGTAAGTATCATTGCAACAAAGTTTGGTGAATCAGTCCCCATTAGAGCACATAAATGTTCTTTATAAGCTGATCTCATCGTCATACCTATAATTGAGTTTGATATAATCCTTGGTATGGACTAGCTTTCGGACTATGATGAGAAGATTTATTATAAGAAGAAAGAGGTTACGATTCATGATGATAATGATAAGGAACACCTTATCTTTAGAGCAGAATCGTCACCACCTAATTCTTATTTAGATCCACCCCCAGTAGCTCAACTTAATTCAATTATTGGGGAGGAAGAGAATGAAATAACTGTCAGTGAGGAAAGGAATGTTCAAATAGAGGATGTACCTGTTGTGAAAGAATTTGTAGATGTATTTCCGGAAGATTTACCTGGACATCCTCCAGAACGAGAAGTTGAGTTTTCCATTGATTTGATTCTTGGATCAAGGCCTATATCGAAGACCCCTTATAGAATGGCCATTGTAGAGTTAGTAGAACTAAAGAAAAAACTATAGGAATTGAGTAATGAAGGATTTATTCACCCTAGTGTTTCTCCATGGGGATCCCCTGTTCTTTTTGTTAAAAAGAATGATGGATTTATCAGGTTATGTATCGACTACAGGGAGATCAATGCTATAACGATAAAGAACAAGTATCCCCTACCTCGCATTGATGATTTATTTGACCAACTGCATGGAGCTCAATACTTCTCAAAGATTGACCTTCGATCTGGATACCATCAGTTGTGTGTGAAGAAGGAAGACATTCTGAAGACAGCATTTCGAACCAGGTACGGGCATTACGAGTTTACTGTAATGCCATTTGGATTGACTAATCCACCCTCTGTATTCATGGATCTGATGAATAGAGTTTTCAAGGAGTATCTCGATGAATTTGTGGTGGTATTTATTGATGATATCTTGGTATACTCCAAAACCTATGAAGATCATGAAAATCACTTGCGCATTATCTTGAAGACTCTGAGGAGGCATGAATTATATGGGAAGTTTAGCAAGTGTGAATTCTGGCTTCAGGAGATTTCTTTTCTTGGCCATATTGTCTCTAAATATGGAATCTCTGTTGATCCTTCTAAGACCAAGGCAATCCAAGAATGTCCAGCACCTACGAGTATAACTGAGGTACATAGTTTTATTGGTTTGGCAGGTTATTATCGACGTTTCGTCCAGAATTTTGCTCGATTGGCTAACCCATTAACGAAGCTCACACGTAAAGGGGTTAAATTTGTTTGGATAAAAGAGTGTGAAGAATGTTTCGAAGAACTTAAGAGAATATTAGTCAATGCTCCTATATTGACTCTACCATCGGGTAATGATGGGTTCGTTATTTATAGTGATGCATCAAAGAAAGGACTTGATTGTGTCCTTATGAAGAATGATAGAGTTATTGCCTATGCATCACAACATTTGAAAATTCATGAACAAAACTATCCTACTCATGATATCGAGTTAGCAGCTGTGATATTTTCTTTAAAGATATGGAGGCACTACCTCTATGGTGAAAAAATGTGAGATTTATACTGATCACAAGAGATTGAAGTATATTTTCTCACAAAAAGAACATAACATGAGGCAAAGGAGATGGCTTGAATTACTCAAGGATTATGATTGCACGATACACTGCCACCCGGGGAAAGAAAACAAGGTGGAAGATGCTTTGAGTAGAAAAGACTTTGGAGTTTTGAACAATATGAGAATTGAAAGGGATCCAATTTTCATGGATCTAGTGAAGATGGACATGGGAATAACCAGGGAAGGTGAAACATCAATGCGTTTTAAAATGGTTTCCAAACCATCTTTACTAGAAAGTATTAAGAGTTCTCAGACCGATGATGATGAATTTCAAAAGAAGATTAAAGCTGTGAATGATGGGAGATTGAGAGACTTTGTGAATGAAGATGGAATTTTAAAATTCGGGAAGAGACTTTGTGTTCCCGATATACCTGATCTAAAAAGGGAATTGTTGGATGATGCTCATAGTTCCAATCTCTCTATACACCCTGGGAGCACCAAAATGTATAGAGATTTGAAGGAACATTTTTGGTGGGACAACATGAAGAGGGAGATTGCTGATTTTGTGTCAAGATGCATGGTTTGTCAACAAGTGAAAGCTGGAAGGCAACAGCCTGGAGGAGTCTTGCAACCTCTTCCCATATCAGAGTGGAAATGGGACAATATTACGATGGACTTTGTCATGGGGCTACCAAAGACTCCTATAAGGAACGATGCAATATGGGTTATTGTGGATCATCTTACCAAGTCAGCACATTTTCTCGCTATAAGAGAAGATCTACCCCTGGAACGTCTAGCAAGACTATATATTAATGAAGTTGTGAGACTTCATGGAGTACCCCTATCGATTGTTTCTGATCATGATCCCCGTTTTACTTCAAGATTTTGGAAAAGTCTTCAGAAATCCCTAGATACTGAACTTCATTTAAGCACTGCTTACCACCCTCAGACAGACAGACAATCAGAACGGACCATTCAGACCTTAGAAGACATGTTGAGATCTTGCTCACTTGACTTTCAGGGTATGTGGGATCAATATTTACCACTGGTAGAATTTTCCTATGACAATAGCTTCCATTCGAGTATTCAGATGGCACCATATGAAGCATTATACGGAAAGAGATTTCGTACACCAACCTGTTGGGATGACGTTGGTGAAATAAAACTTGTAGGCCCAGAAATGGTGGAGGAAATGGTGGAAAAGGTGAAGGTAATCCAAAATCACATCAAAGAAGCTCAAAGTAGGCAAAAGAGCTATGCCGATA
The DNA here is from genome assembly GCA_963277665.1 of Viscum album. Lineage (NCBI taxonomy): Eukaryota > Viridiplantae > Streptophyta > Magnoliopsida > Santalales > Viscaceae > Viscum > Viscum album. The sequence goes on along the minus strand of OY728133.1, from coordinate 1,228,452,252 downwards.
ATCGAAGGAAGGATTTAGAATTTCAAGTCGGTGGTCATGTTTTCCTGAAGGTATCTCCATGTAAGGGAGTCATACGTTTTGGTAAGAAAGGTAAATTGATTCCTAGGTACATCGGACCTTTCGAAATTCTAGAACGAATTGGGGCTGTAGCTTACCGATTGGCAATGCCTCCAAGTCTCTCCAATGTTCACGATGTGTTCCACGTATCTCTATTGAGGAAATACATGCCTGACCCAACGCATGTACTCACCTATGAGGAATTAGAACTGGAACCCAATCTTTCCTATTGTGAAGAGCCCGTCAGGATTCTTGATACGAGAGAACAAGTACTAAGAAACAGGACGACGCGTCTGGTAAAAGTTTTGTAGAGAAACCATAAGATGGAAGAGGCAACGTGGGATCCCGAGGAACATATGATAAAAGACCACCCGAGTCTTTTCATGTGAAGTATTCTAGAAATTTCGAGGACGAAATCATTTAAAGGAGGGGAGAATGTAACACCCCAAGCTTCTATGGTACGCTTCTCTTTGAATAATGTGATAGCATGTGTTGTACGCAACACCGAGTTCTAACACACCATAACCAATCAAACTAGCCGTTATGAATAGTAATACCTACCTTTTGAAATTATATATATTTTATATTTCAAAATGGACTTCATTTTTGGATTTGGAATATCGAATTTAGCCTAAGGTGAAATTTTGGTACTTTTCGGATAACTTTCATATTTTGATGAATAGTGAAAGTTACTAAATTTTAATTAAAAACAACTTTTTTAATCAAAATAATTAATAGTGATAAATTATGAATTTGAGTGGTTTTAAAGTATATTTAGAATATATTTTTACCATTAAATATAATTTTGGTCATTGGACACAATTTTACAATTAAACCGAACATAAACAAGTGTTAATCTTTTGATAATTATTATCTCTTAAAAACACGCTTTTTGTTTTGACAACGGGAATTAATTTTAAATTAATTTCTGCCACTTCTGTGTTTTGAATTTAGAAAAATGGATTCCATATTTGGAATCATTATTTCCAAATTGTTTAAATAGGTAACTTTTATTTTTAGACATTTTGAATAATTACTGTGGTAAATATTTTATTTACCATGGTTAAGGGTAAATCTGGTAAATAAGGGTTAACAAATAATATTATAATAAAAATAAATTGCCCTAAAACGTGTCCTAGCCTTATTGGTTGATACAGGTTTGACCATAGGCATCTTTGGGTCGATTTTGGGACCCCATGGTGCCACTTGTAGGTGACAGGGACACTTTTTTTTAATTAAGTTAAAATGAATACAAAAATGAGACAAGCATATATCTTTTAGAAAAACAATTTTTACATAGAGTTATATATGTTGGATTTTCGAATATAAATATTAATTAGAAATATAAAAAGCTTTCCTACATGATGATATTTTATTTTCAATTTTTAGAGATTAAATAATTTAATTTATTTATGACACAATGATGATGTAGTAATTATCATAATAGTGAAAAATTAAAATAATTGATATTATAAATACCCAAATAAATATAATATGAATCTTTTAATGAATTAAACTAATTTTATAGGATAATATGATATATTAGGATTGATTTAATTGACTTTGTTCGAAGTAATCAATCTGTGATGAGTTTCACAAAAATCAACTATTGAATACTGTCAAAATTGACATAAAAGAGTTCTTAAACAAATATTAAATTATTAATTGATATTATATTCCTAAAAATCTAAGGATCGGACAAGAGACTTATATCTTGATAGTTTCATCATTAATGGACCACTTTGGGGTCTCTTGGATGTATATAGTTTGTTTATTAACCATATTATATAAAAATACAAAGAGACATTGTAAAAGTGAAACTAATTAACTTAGAGTTAATACTTAAAGAAAAGGTTAATATAAGTACCCAAACCTATCTAAATTCTATTGGTTGAGTTGTTTTCGACCCATCCCTACCTTAAAATTTAAATAATCAACTTTGGAGCCATTAGAAGCCGAATATGAATTTATTATAAATTAATATTTCTAGATTTTCCAAAAGTGCCCCTCACCCCTCTTATAAAAGGGCACTCCTCCTTCTCATTTCTTCACACCTTCAAAGCCTTTTGGTTTAGACAAAATCTACCCAAATACTATCCCAACTTCCCTAAATACAACCTAGAGGCCTTATTTTCATAAGAATGCCATCTTAAGGAGCCCTTTTGATCAAATCAAAAGGAAGAACCCGAAGAAGAGGTAATGATTTCACCACCCTTTTTCAAGTTCCTTTCTTCTTCCACTTCTTCTTCCTTTGTTGTTACCATTATAAAATAATAACTCCAGTATCATATATATACTGTGATGTTATTATAAATATGGTACAGCCATATTCAGTATTCTATCCACCCTTTGAATAACATGTTACCATACGTGCGTACGTACGGCTTACCGTCTCCACGTCGTAGTGTAATTGTTATTCAATAATATATTATTTTTATGGGTATAATAATGATGTGTAACTCATGTAAATAATAAATATAACATATTAATTATTCTTTATATATGATATACCATCCATTTATATATTATTTTAATATCAAAAGAATGATATTGTCGCTCGTGCGTACGTACGGACTACCGTCTCCACGAACGCGATGAGATTCATTCTCCATTGTATCCATTCAAGTATAATTATCATTTGATGATTTAAAAAATGATGTTTAAGGACTTTATATCATTCTGTATATGAATAATATACAACCTATCATTTACAAACATGTCTTACGTAGCAAAACATATAAAAGAAAACAAGTAAGTTAACACCCAAAACAACGATAATACTAAGATATTATTATCAAAATCAATATTAAAAGATCATATATGATATCATATTAATGTATATGATTATTGTATAATTTAATAAAAATTATTTCACCATTATACAGGAGGTTAGCCTACCCCAACCAAGGAAAAGTACAAGGTAAGGGGTTTTCATCTCACTCCTTATTTCCGTGAGATTCATGCCATATTGCCACCATCACCTTTTGTGTGGTGTATGTACTTCCCATAATTATATTCTTTGTGTAATACACTCTAATTTATGTTTATTTACATATTCATTGTATGAAACCTCTTTCATGGGTTGTATGTTTTATAAGTTACCAGATTGATAAGGGTTATTTCACAATCTCTTCATTATCCGAGGTTGTTTATACGTAATAATCTACTGGGATCTCTTTATCATCCACATCCTTGTTTTCTTAAAAATGTATTTCAAAACATTTTTATTATTTACAAGAATATGGGTTAAAGTCATTTATACCCTTTTGTGACTTTTTATAAGAGGAATATTTCCGTCGTTTTCAAAACAATGTCCTTTTTAACCTTTTCGACAGAATTAAGGTAAGAATGTTTTTTTTAACTTATACGGCGGGTGAGGTTATTTTCCGTCGTTGTAAAATCTTCAAATCTTTCCTTACAAGATTATAAGAATATTTTCAATGAAAATGTTTTATTTTATATGGCTCTTAAATTATTTCAAAATAGAAAGAGATATTTCTCTAAAAAGAGTTTTGATTTCATCTATGTCAACATCCATTGATGGATTTTATGCTTATTTGAAGTTGATTTATTATGATACAAAACTTCAATATTGTATTGAAGGTTTTGTGATATGTTTGACTGTGGATGTTCTATTTTTATACCATTCATAGTTTATGGTGAAATTATTGACATTTTGTATGCTAGTTTTAATACAAATGTTTATGTTATGTTTAAACCTTTTCATATGGGAATGCATTGGACTTAATATGTGACGGGTGGAGCCCGCTATAGCTCCTCGATGCATCAGTAGGTATCATGAGACAAACTAGTGTCTTGGCACAAGGCATTGACAAAATCTTATTTGTAGTCTTGGCACGAGGCCTTGGCTATGTGGTTATGATAGTCTGGCATTATGCATTCCAACATTATGAAAGTGGTTAGTGATTTTGCATGTGATTATTCGATTAGTAGAATATCCATGTGAATGAGTAAATGACATTATTTAATTTTATTTATGCCATACAATTTTGAAAGTTCAAGTTTAAAAGGCTGTTGTTTTAGTTATACATTGCCTTAAATGTTTATTCTTATCTTTGAAAGTTTCCGCTATATTGTTATCCTTACTGGGCATTTGAGCTCACCCCTTTTCTATGTTTTATTTTTCCTAGGAAGTGACGAAGTAAATTATGAATGAACTGCAGGGATATTATATGGGGATATGAGTGTGGATTATGGAGACATTATGTTGTTGTAGTAGTTTTTCATTTTATGATGTAATGTAAAACTTATGAATGTATCTAGTGTTTCCAAGGCTACTAAACCAATCGGTCTTTTGAGATTTGATCTTTCTTGTGATCATGCCAATGTTATGTAATAATGCACCAACTCTGGGTAACTAGGGTCAGGGCGTTACAGAATAAATTCAGGCATGTCATTGACATGTAATTCTTCTATGACAGGATGAGAATTCAACAATCGGTGATAGGATGGGAAGGGACTCATTAGACATGTAATTCGTATATTACACTGTAAGGTAAGGAATTCATTGGACATGTAATGCTTCTGTGGCACTGTAAGAGAAGGAATTCAGTGGACATGTAATACTTCTTTGATACTGTAAGAAAATTACTTGGGCATCATTGAGAATTCCAAAATATGGGAACCCAATTCAAGATTTATATCTTGTTTTCTACACAAAGCATTGCTCATGTAGACTTAAAGTGTTGGCTGAGTTGATTCATGCATTTTTTGTTTTCATGTGACGGGTATTCTTTTGAATTTATTAATTTATTTCCAACAAACCCAAAGGGGGAGATTGTTGGAACCATGGTTGTCTTTGCATGAATAGGAGTATGTTTTGTGGTTGTTGTCAATCCTTATTGGATGCTTAGAATATGTGCCAAAAAGTGATATTACATCAAAATATTGAAAAGGAAGAAGGGGCTCCCAAGTTTTGGTTTTGGTCTTGCAAGTGACTGGTGCGACAGAAACTTGCGCGCCGAAACATGCATACCGAGGGGAGACTTTCACGCTATCTCACAGGGTGTCCAAATGCCTATAAATAAAGGATGAACCCTCCCCATTATGTATGAAGATCAAGAAATAAATAAATTCCGAGCTCATGTCACGTAGGTGTAGTGGTCGCGAAAGTGGTTGTGTGGTCACGCAAGTAGAAGTTGTGCGACATGTGTTTGTTGTGCATCGAAGGTGGTTTTTTTGAGAAAGGGTGTGAGTCGCCCAAGTTTGGATTTGGGAAAGGAGGTATCACACAGGTGGCTTGATGACACTTGTGTGCCGGGATTTGAATAAGCGTGACACTTGACAGTTGTATACCAAAACCGGTTTGTGGGGAAAAGAGTGCGAGTCGCGCAAGTTTGAGGATGAAAAAGAAAGTGTCACACAATTGAAAGAGGTGAACTTGCACGCTGTATGGAAACGTGGGCGCTGGCTTGGAGAAGCGAGCTAGGTGTGGTTGAAGAACACTAGTTTTTTTGGGGATACGCGAAAGCTGGAAGTTCGACCGATACCTTTGGTGCAAAGTGAGATTCATCTACAGGTGGAAGTTGGACTTCAATAAAATGCCTATATACAACAGAGGATGTATTCATTAGAAATGATGAAGAGACCTTCATGTTTAAAAACTGAGTGGGACTTCACCAAAGTTAGTGAGCTAGGGGGAGTCAACAGAAGTGACCTGAGGAATGTAGTGGTGTAACGACCCGAAATTTTGAATAAATCTTGTTTCTTAATTTTATGTGTTATTTTATTTTATTTTTATACTCAACAAAAATGATTCATTTGATAACATGAGTATAATTAAAATGAGACCGTTGGGTTTTGACTGTTATATGACCATTGGTCAATATGACCACTGTAAACTAAACGTTTTGATTATTGTCTCTAAATACCAGTAATCTTGGCTAATTATTATAGAAAGAAGATTTGATGGCCTCACCCAGTAGTCTTGGACCGATAGAATCCCATTTAACAGAACTTGGGAAAGAGGTAGCACCATTGGGCTTTGCTCTGGACCAAACCCAAGCCGAACTTCATCGTGTAAAGCTAGAACGGAATCGCCTTTGTGAGAAGTTCAAACTAATAGAAATTACTACTCGTGCGATGTTGGTCGAGCCTCCCTCAGATTCTTTCACCTTAGCACACATTACACTTAGGTCCTATGCTGGTGTGATAAGGGGCTATATAAGGAGACCGTAACTTCCTTGTGTAATCCTTTGTTTTAAATAAAAATTTGGATTTATTCTTATGAAGCTTATGAATTTTCAAATGTCCTGATAAATATAGTATTCATATTTTTGGTGAATTTTAGAGAAAGGATACTTTAAAAAAAATGTTTATGTAAACCTTAAATAATTAAAAATTTGTAATGATTTTCAAAAAATGGTCTGCTACAATTATGTTCAGAACGAAATTTAGAGTCTAATAAGATCAACTTGATTTTTGATGAGTAGTAAATTAGGAATAGTGATTTTATGATTAGGATTAGTAATGTGTCTAAATGGATTAGTAATCTCTCTTGAAGAAAGTATTAAAATAATCTAGGCACCTTGATTAAGTAATGTGATTCAATAAAATGGTTAAATAACAGTTTCATAAATTATTATTCAAGTATTAGTTTTTTTGTGTGAATAGTGTTTTTTAATTAAAAATTAAATTAAAAATATTTTAAAAAATATTTTTTTAAAATGGATTTCATTTTTGAACACAGAGCACTGATATTATGTTATGGTAATTTTTGGGGTTTTTTTCTGAAAAAATGAATTTTCGGTGAATAGTGTATTTATTTAAAAAAATAAATTTAAAATATTTAGAAAATTATTTTTATAAAATAGATTTCATTTTTGAAATCAGAGCATTGATATTTGATTAAGGTGAAATTTTGGGATCTTTCTGAGAGAGTTGAATTTTCAGTGAATAGTAAAAATACAGTTTTAGGGTTTCTGTATGTTTTGTGACATCATAACTATGTCATGGTGATGTCATGAGATATTTTAAGGGTTGGCCGACCTAAGGTGATGGATATTTTTATTTGGGGCCCCATGTTTCCAAACATAATGGGAAATATCATGGGAGAGAACATGGTTTTGAGAAAAGCACATGTGAGTTGTCCCTTGGCCATTAATGCCGTGTCCTCTCACTTTCCCTATAAATACCAAGCCCTCCTCTCATCCTTTCAACTCCAAAACCATCCTCAACGAAGTTCTGGTCTCCTTAACTCCCAAGGATTTCTCCCAAGGTGCCCCCAAGCTCTCAAGGTCCAAACCTCTGTGTTTTATGAGTTACGTTTTAAGGTGAGGGATCTGATCTCTCTCTTTCCTTTCAAAAATCGCTATTATGTAATTTCTTTTATGCTCCATGTTCTTATGTTAAAGAGTCTTATTTTATACTCCTCTTAATTCCCTCTTCATGTACACATATTTATAGATACCCTCTTACTCTTATTATTTCGTTTTATGATGTTTTAAGTGGCGCCGTGAGGCTGCTGAAATTTTTGTAACAGATATTTTCTCCCTTCTCATTTTTCAAGATCTATTTTCATGTAAAGTATTTCAAGTTCCTTTTTATTATGGTGTGGTATTATCTCTAAATTTATCATACTGATCTTTTATGATCATATTATGAGAGACCCCATTTTATCTCTTCAATTTAGTATTTTGAAATTTTAAGTGGCGTTGTTAGGCTGCCGAATTTTTAAGTGGTTCTTCACCCTTCTGGATTTGAAGTTCTACTTTCATGTAAATTCATTCAAGTTCCTTTCTGTTATGTTGGGGTATGATATCATTATCTATCATACTGATCATTTATTTTCATATGATGAGAGACCTTTTTTGATCTCGTCAATTCATTTTTGTTGAAGATTAAGTGGCGTTGTTAGGCTGCCGAATTTTTAAGTGGTTCATTCACCTTTCTCATTTTTCAAAGTTCTAATTCCATGTCAGGTATTGAAAGTTACTTTCTATTATGTTGGGGTATGATCTCTATATCTATCATACATATCTTTCATTTTCATATGATGAGATACCCTATTTGATCTCATCAATTCATTTTTGGTTGAAGTTTATGTGACGCTGTTAGGCTGCAGTATTTTCATAAGAGAAATCTTATTTTATCTTCCTTTCATGTTCTTCATTTCATATCGTATATTTTCAAATTTCATTACCATGTTCTTAAATCCCTTATATTCTGTCCCTATACTATTTTATGGGTCATTTATGAATGTTCTACCCATGTCCCCTCTCTTTTCAATGTTTTTTAAAACACCGAAACATAGTCGTTATGCTGCAGAATTTTCATCTCAAAATGCCGCTCTCTTTTATCAAAATTATTTTATGTTATAAAGTGAATACTCAAAGATCTTATTTATACAGAGGTATTCACATATATATCAAAATTTTCTATTTTAAATTACCGTATTTACATACATGAATCCCGTTTTCCCTTTCCGTGTGTTTAAAGTGACATAAAGATCATGTCTTTAAAGCAGTTATTAAAATGTTATGATTATGAAATGAAACCCATTTATTTTATGATATATGGGTTGTTTATGAAATTATTGATGATGATATATGTGACTCACATGATAATAAATACATTTCAAGGGTGCTCATAGATAGCGCTCCAATGCATTGGGTAAGGACTTAATCTCTAGAGATGACTTTTTAGACTGATACCTTGGTGAATATCCTTGGTAATTTTTAATGACACCTTGGGGATGGACCTTGGTGAAACGAAATGATTGTCAATATTAAATGTTGCAGCCACATCTTCAAGTTATGAAAAATTTTATTTTTATTATGATATGCCTCATGAATTCATTCTCATGACTTAAAGTTATTTTCCTGACCTTATTGAAGTATCTCAAGTTCACATGTAAAATGTTTCTCTTGTTTCCCTAACTGGGACTTCTTCTCACCCTTTCTTTTGATGTATGTCCCCAGGTTATGAGATGCAGTAATGAACCTAGGATGAACATGAGGAGAAGCCTTTCAAGTGTTTAAGAATAATTTTTTATGTTTTCATGTTATAAGTTCCCGGTTTCCAAGACACTAAACCTTATAGATCCTCAGTTTTGTAAAATGTAATGAAAGTTTATGTGATAAAAAGGCGGGATGCTATAGTTGGTATCAAAGGATGGTTTAGTTATTTGTGTAAATTAGGATATGGAAACTTTAGGAAGAATACTATAGAAAAGTTTATATATTGGAAATATTCCTAGTATTTTGGTGAGTATTGAGTAATGGGTTTCCAAGCAAATACATCTCTGTCTGGATACGAGTAGGTAGAGGTTGCTCTGACACAGATGTACATAGGGGTAAAACCCGAAAACACCGCTTTGAGCTAGACTCAAATGGGAACTGGTACACGAAAATGGGCCTTGACGCACTCTTGGTTACGACACTCCCAGAGGATATGCTTCGGTAAATTCATAAGCATAGTATGAACCATTGTTAAAGGAACACAGATAAAATAAAATAAAGATTCACATAAGAATATACGATCAGGGATAACATAGATGGAAACGTAAGGGATCACAAGTTAGGGTATACTTTTCTTCTACAAGTTATCTTTATATTCTTTAAGTTCTTTTTCGTGATTATTAGCTAAGTATTTAAGCACCTAATTATAGTTTCTTTTCTTAGTTAATGGAGGGAAATGGAAGAACATGTCCCAACCACCAATGTGATAAGAAATTCTACGATTGCAGTATTAATACGACAGAGATGATTAGGGGATTAAAAGATGATTATTATTTTGGAAGACATTCACTATTTTGGGGACCCTATATGATCGAGGAAAATAGATTACTATGGTATTTTCATTAAGGAGTAAGGTTGAATTATATTTTGAAGAATCGATGAATTTATGGTGGACTTATAGTAATTTAGGTTACTTATAGGAATGATTAACCTATCTTGGGTAAAATATGTTCAGGTTAGCTTTTTTTATAAGATGTTAGGATTGGTTGATGTTGTTTGGAGATGAACAATGAAGTTTATTTTGGAGAACTATGTTACCAAATTCTTTTTGTATTTGGGTTTCAATATTAGTTTGGTTTATTTTGAGGAATTTTAAGCACCGTTATTTATGGAATGGTCTATGATGAACATTGGGTATTACCATGGAACTTCGAAAATTTAAAAGTAGTTTCCATTCCTATGGGATTATTCCTTTTTGACGAGTTTTTTAACCTTACCCTTTCTGTTTTTTGGGATAATGTTAATCTTTTGTGAATTACGTGATTCTCTAGAAGATGATTCTTGTGTTTTGATGAGACCAAGTAGTTTTGAATGCTCATCATTTGGAGAAAATATTAGTTTGGGTAGAAACTTATTAAAGGATGAAACTCTACATAAAGACAGGTATATTTTATTATGTTTCTATTCTATGTAGTAAATGAATTCCTCAAAATTATGAAAGGGAACGTAAAACAAAAACGTTGTTAGTTTACCTTTCCTACAATGTAATCAAAGACCCTTTACACACATCCTAAGTTTGGGATTTTTTTATTGTTAACTTTATCCTAATCATGTTTTCTATCACTCTCCCCCAAAACTTGACCCTTTGTTTTTTCTTCCATGTCCATGTTTTCCTACATGGAATCCTATTATGGGTTAACTCGGGTGAACTTTTTGCTTCCCTTTATTTCTTTTAAAGTAATAGTTTTACTGACTCATTTTCTGATGTGGGAATTTCAATGAAATTTCAAAACCCAATTTTAAAAATTGCGAGGACGCAATTTCTTTAGGAGGGAAGATTGTAACGACCCGAAATTTTGAATAAATCTTGTTTCTTAATTTTATGTGTTTTTTTATTTTATTTTTATACTCAACAAAAATGTTTCATTTGATAACATGAGTATAATTAAAATTAGACTGTTGGGTTTTGACTGTTATATGACCATTGGTCAATATGACCACTATAAACTAAATGTTTTGATTATTGTCTATAAATACAAGTAATCTGGGCTAATTATTATAGAAAGAAGATTCCATGGCCTCACCCATTATTCTTGGACCGATCGAAGCCCATCTAACAGAACTTGGGAAGGAGGTAGCACCACTGGGCTTTGATCTGGACCAAACCCAAGCCGAACTTCATCGTGTGAAGCTAGAGCGGAATCACCTTTGCGAGAAGTTCAAACTAATATAAATTACTACTCGTGCGATGTTGGCTGAGCCTCCCTCAGATTCTCTCACCATAGCACACCTTACACTTAGGTCCTATATTGGTGTGATAAGGGGCTATGTAAGGAGACCGTAACTGCCTTGTGTAATCCTTTGTTTTAAATAAAAATCGGGATTTATTCTTATAAATTTTATGAATTTTCCAATGTCCGGATAAATTTAATATGCATATTTTCAGTGAATTTTAGAGAAAGGATATTTTAAAAAAATGTTTATGTAAACCGTAAATAATTAAAAATGTGTAATGATTTTCAAAAAATGGTCTTCTACAATTATGTTCAGTATGAAATTTAGAGTCTAATAAGATCAACTTGATTTTTGATGAATAATAAATTACGAATAGTGATTTTATGATTAGTATTAGTAATGTGTCCAAATGGATTAGTAATCTCTCTTGAAAAAAGTATTAAAATAATCTAGGCACCTTGATTAAGTAATTTGATTCAATAAAATGGTTAAATAACAATTTCATAAATTATTATTCAATTATTAGTTTTTTTTCGATGAATAGTGTTTATTAATTAAAAAATAAATTAAAAATATTTAAAAAATTATTTTTATAAAATGGATTTCAATTTTGAACTCAGAGCACCGATATTATGTTATGGTAATTTTGGGGGTTTTTTTCTGAAAAAATGAATTTTTGGTGAATAGTGTATTTATTTAAAAAAATAAATTAAAAATATTTAGAAATTTATTTTTAGAAAATGGAGTTCATTTTAGAAATCAGAGAATTGATATTTGATTAAGGTAAAATTTTGGGATCTTTCTGAGAAAGTTGAATTTTCAGTGAATAGTAAAAATACAGTTTTAGGGTTTCGGTATGTTTAGTGACATCATAACTGTGTCATGGTGATGTCATGAGATATTTAAGGGTTGGCCACCTAAATTGATGGATATTTTTATTGGGGGCCCCATGTGGCCAAACATAATGGGAAATATCATGGGAGAGCACATGGTTTTGAGAAAAGCACATGTGAGGTGTCCCTTTGCCATCAATGCCTTGTCCCCTCACATTCCCTATAAATACCAAGACCTCCTCTCATCCTTTCGACTCCAAAACCATACTCAACGAAGTTCTGGTCTCCTTACCTCCCAAGTAGTCCTACCAAGGTTCCCCAAAGCCCTAAAGGTCCAAACCTTTGAGTTTTAAGAGTTAAGTTTTCAGGTAAGGGATCTGATCTCTCTCTTTCTTTTCAAGAAATATCTTTTATGTAATTTATTTTATGCTCCATGTTCTTATGTTAAAGGGAGTTCATTTATACTCCTCTTACTTCCCTTTTCATGTTCACATAATTATAGATCCCCTCTTACTCTCATTATTTCGTTTTATGATGTTTTATGTGGCGCCGTTAGGCTGCCGAAAGTTTTAAGTGGTTCTTCACCCTTCTCGATTTGAAGTTCTACTTTCATGTCAATTATTTCAAGTTCCTTTTTGTTATGTTGGGGTATGATCTCTATATCGGTCATACTGATCATTTATGTTCATATTATGAGATACCTTTTTTGATCTCGTCAATTCATTTTTGTTGAAGTTTAAGTGGCGCCGTTAGGCTGCCGAATTTTTAAGGGATTCGTTCACCTTTCTCATTTTTCATGGTTCTAATTCCATGTCAAGTCTTGAAAGTTCCTTTCTATTATTTTTTTGTATGATATCTATATCTATAATATATATCTTTTATGTTCATATGATTAGAGACCCTATTTGATCTCATCAATTCATTTTTGGTTGAAGTTTATGTGACGCCGTTAGGCTGCAGAATTTTCATAACAGAAATTGTATTTTGTCTTCCTTTCATGTTCTTCATTTCATATTGTATATTTTTAAATATCATTACCATGTTCTTAAATCCCTTATATTCTGTCCCTATACTGTTTTATGGGTCATTTATGAATGTTCGACCCATGTCCCCTCTCTTTTCAAATTTTTCTAAAACCCCGAAACATAGCTGTTATGCTGCAGAATTTTTCGTCTCAAAATGCCGCTCTCTTTTCTCAAAATTATTTTATGTTATAAATAGAATACTCAAAACTCTTATTTCTATAGAGTTATTCACATATATATATCAAACTTTTCTATTTTAAATTCTGGTATTTGCATACATGAAACCCATTTTCCCTCTTCGTGGGTTTAAAGTGACATAAAGATCATGTCTTTAAAGTAGTTTTTAAAACATTATGATTATGAAATGAAACCCATTTCTTTTATGCTATATGGGTTTTTTTATGAAATGATTGATGATTATATATGTGGCTCACATGATAATAAATAAATGTCAAGGGTGCGCCCAGATAGCGCTCCATATGCATTGGGTAAAGACTTAATATATAGAGATGACTTTTTAGACTGATACCTTAGTGAATAACCTTCGTAATTTTTAATGACACCTTGGGGATGGACCTTGGTGAAACAAAATGATTGTCAATATTAAATGTTTCATCCAAATCTTCAAGTTATGAAAAATGTTATTTTTATTATGATATGCCTCATGACTTCATTCTCATGACTTAAAGTTCTTTTCATGACCTTATTGAAGTATCTCTAGTTCACATGTAAAATGTTTCTCTTGTTTCCCTTACTGGGCCTTCTGCTCACCCTTTCTTTTGATGTAAGTCCCCAGGTTATGAGATGCAGTAATGAAACTAGGATGAACATGAGGAGAAGCCTTTCAAGTGTTTAAGAAGAATGTTTTATTTTTTCATGTTTTAAGTTCCTGGTTTCCAAGACACTAAACCTTAACGATCCTCGGTTTTGTAAAATGTAATGAATGTTTATGTGATAAAAAGGTGGGATACTATAAGTGGGATATCCTTGAACAGTTGTAAAGGTAGTGAGCCTAGAACATAGTGACTATTTCTAAACCTTTATAATCCACAACTAGTGAAGAATAGAGTAATTTGTTACGACCGACAACAAGTCGGCGTATTCTCCTCAGACGTATCCCCTTAGCGGTGAACGAAGTAAATTTTTTTGTATCTTTTCATGTGAATGTTTCATTGTTGATCATATCCATCGTAGAGGTTTAAATAGTTCCTAACAACGTGGGAACAAGATCCTTGTTTTTAAAAGGAAAATTTGACACCCTTATTCACCCCTCCCCTCTCAGGGTGTCTCGGGGTCCTACACACTAGTAGGACCAGAGGTGGTATAGGCTACCACAGAGATGGTACAAATCATCTAGGAGTGGATGAAGACTGCACAGAGCAGGAAGAAGTATTATACTAATAGGATACGGAGACCTCCAGAGTTCTAGGATGGAGACCACGTCTTTCTACGGGTCTCACCTCGATGGGGTATATGTAGATTTGGACAAGGTGGCAAGTTATCTCCGCATTTAATTGGACCATTCCAGGTCCTCACCATAGTAGACAAGGTGGCTTACCATCTGGCTCTTCCACCTCAGTTCCACCAGGTGCACGATGTCATCCACGTATCTCAGCCGAGGAGATACGTCCACGACCCATTCCACATCATTGACCACGTGGAACTAGACATAGATGATGGGGAGACATTCACGGAGGATCCCGTGGAGATTGAGGATCGACAGGAGTGGGTCCTTCGTGGACGGTCGATACCTTCGGTGTGTATTTGTTGGTAGCACGGGAACCTCCAGGAGAGTGCATGGGAGCATGAGGCTCAGATGCGTGCTTAGTACCCCCATTTGTTCCCATAGTTCGAGTTGTAGCTTACCGGGACAAAAATCCCTGAGGTGGGTAGAATGTAAAGTCCTGGAAATTCCATGGTCAATTTTTTCATAAATACATGGGAATTTTATGAGTCCACCATTTATAACGACACTTGATTCCGAGGCCCGGTGTTCCCAGAATCAATTTCTAATGTTTTGTTTGGGTATGTTCAGTAAACGTACGAGCAGTATTTTATAACTTTTAAACCGGTGCTCAGAACTGAAATCTAAGGGCACCGTTGAACTCAAAGCGTCAGTGATTTCTTAGTGAGAGCTTCATCGTAGTTGCGTTCTAACGAGAATGGACATTATTTTTGGGGTTTTAAATTAAAATTGAGTAAAAATAAAGTGTCATCTTTATTTTTATTTTTTGGGGTTAAAAGCTCTAAGAAGAGGTTAGTGGTGGGGGCCACCACACCATAACCACCCATCAAAGGTTATGTAGGTGGGTCCCACCCGTACATAACCCCCCTTGGTAGGATATTATTAGGTGGGGCCCACACAATCATTAAACCTCCTTGAACTCCCCATAAGTGGGGGAAGGCTCTTGAACTCACCTCATTAAAGTGCCAACCCCTTCTATTAATTAATTTAGCTCCTTCAATTAATTAATTAAATCCCATTTGAATTATTTTGAATTATTTGGACAACAAATTAAATAATGGGTTAGCTTAACCCATTGTTTTGGTTGGCACATTCATTTGGTGGAACCTTTGGGAGAGGAAGAAGAACATGGAAGAACTTGGAGATTAAAATTCTCCCAACGAAAAATGTCTCTTCCGTCAAGGAAGAACGACGTACATCTCTCCCTCTTTAGCCGGGGGGATAAGTGGAAGCACCACCGCCCACGAATAATGCTGATGATGTCATATTCGACTCGTCTTCTCCAAACTCTTCCTCTTCCGATGTTACCAAAACAACGTTGCCTTTCCACAACTTCATCAATGATCATCGACATAGGAGATAGGGGGTTTTTTGTTGATTAATTATTCCCATTATACGTCATTGATTGTATGAAATGTGAATTTCTGATTGATAATTCCATAACAAGGAGGGCTCAGAACGCAAGAACCCTCCCCCTTTGTTGTTCTCATTTGTTGAAGACGGTGGTGCCACAACACAACCACTGGAGGAACGAACCGCGTTAAAAAAAATGGCGGCCGACGACGGGCAGGCCGCGATGGAATTGACGGCGCAAGGCTGTCGGGTCACCAAGAGAGTGCGGCACAGCCATGAGATGTGGAAAGAGACCCGTGTCCATAACGGGTTGCGGCGGAGGCGTGCGGCGCCGTCGGGACCCGTAGAGGCCAGCAAAGCGGTGTGGCATCGTCGCTCCGTGCAGTGGTGCTGGGCCGCGGCCAGGGCGGGCCGCGGTGGAGGGGCACGGTACCGTCACGTCATGCCGGTGCAGCGGAGCGTTGGGCCGCTCGGCTAGCCAGGAGGAGCGGGACCCCTTCGGGTCCCGCATGTGCTGGATCGGCGCCACCTGGTACCGGTTGGAGCTCCACCCGAACGACAGAGCCATTCGGGAGCCAGGGGCTTGTGACTTCCCCCTGGCTGCTTCTTAGGCGGACCCCATGAGTCGTCGTGCCACCGGGATGTCGGGCCGGCGGTCCCCTTGGCCGGGCCGCCCATCTGGGTCGGGAAGCCGTTGGGCCGGGCCGCCCCCTCGAGTCGGGCCACCTTCGGGTCGGGCCGACCACTCGGTCCTGACTGCCCCTCGGACCGGGTCAGAACCGCAGACTAGGTTAGACCCCGGTTCAGACCCGCAAACCAGGTCAGACCCCGATTCGGACCCGGTCGGTCCGACTGGGTCGGACCGGACCCAGACCCGCTATGGCTAGTTTACACCTCTTCGTCCATATCTTGGGCTACGAGTGTCTGATCGAAGAACTACCTACGGTGACGAAAATAATGGAGCAATAAGGTTAATTTGGAATACCACACTTGAGTTTTGGACACAGTTGGGGTATTTTTCAGGTTGGTTCGAACCTAAAATCCAACTGGGCCCCTAGAACGGAAATGTGAATAACTCACAGACTGGGAATCAAATTGGCATGCCATCTGTTGTGTTGAGATCCCTATGATGAGGTGGAACTTTGAGATACTTCATTTTAGTACTTCATAAATGTTTTAGTATCGACTAGTAGCTCGTGGAGTGGATCCTCCTGGAGACGAGCGTGCGTAGTGCAGAGACAGAGTAGCTGGCTGAGACCTGACGACTGATGATCGATCGACTCTGAGTGTTTTGACTTGCCTAGTGGGTAGTGCCTCTATGTGACGTGGCAGGCCCATAGTGGGGAGCGCCTCTGTGTGATGCACCAGACCCATGGTCCTCAATAAGAGGAGTACCTCAGAAGGCTATGAGGGGGAGCACCTCTGTGTGAGTGTGGCAGGCCCACAGTGGGGAGCACCTCTGTGTGACGCAGCAGACCCAAGGTACTCGATAGGAGGACTACCATAGAAATCCAGGATGGTGTGAAGTGCCTCTGTGTGATGTGGCAGGCCAACTGTACTCATTAGAGGAGTACACCATCAGTTGAGGATCCGACAGTTTGACTGCGAGTATTACATGTTACCACCCCTAGAAAAAAATCCCGGTTTTGAGCTGAGTCAGTGACTTTTGTGTTTACCTCATGATTGAGATGGGTTACTAGATATCTTTGGTATATGTATGGTCATATACGTAAGTAAGGGTTATCCATGGAATCTTTACTTTGTGGTTATCCTTGATGGTTATTGTGAGACCTTGAGGGTCCTGGGGCCCCTACAGAGTATCATTATACTCACCCTTACATGGGCTATGCCCGCACCTCGTTGTGTTGGTTGCAGATGATGGACAGCGCAGACTGAGGCAGAGAGTAGAAGGACTAGATGGTACCTGGAGGTGGACCACTTGAAGTGACGATGCACAGAGCAGACAGACAGAGGAGGAGTGCTGAGGAGTCCATCTGTACCTACCCTTCAGGTAAGAACCCCAGATAACAACCTAGTAGCTACATTACTTGATTTCAGTTGTACTGGCTTTCAGTTGTACCTGTACTTTTATGTTGGGCTTGTATTTCTAGCCACCTTTACATTCTAGCAGTTCTTTTGTATATAGTATTGATTTGTGTTTTGATTCTAGTTGTGTACTCTGATTGTGTGTGTTTACTTTTTATAAAGGCAATGCCTTCCCAGTTTAGGGATTTATGCCTTTGGTGCTAGTCTCTAGCCCCTGGCCTATGGAAGGCAGGCTTGGGGTAGTCACGACATGGGTCTCGAGGATGGGTCATGACATCCAACCCCATTCCCCTATTCTATTTATTTTATATAAGAAAACGTTGTTCGTGAGGTGTTAATTCATCACCTTCAAGAATGACATGTTTTCATTTTCCTTTACCACATTTATATATAGTCATGATACCATTTTTAGGGTTGAACAGGATTATGTTATATGTATTTTATCTGATTTAATGTTCTAGAACAAACTTATGTTCATATTTCATAATGATTAAATAAAACAAGTTCATTGTGGTCGAAAAAACCGCCCAAATTACCCCAAATGATCATCATTAAATTCTTATATAATGATTCATTATCATGGTATATAAAAAATTTATTTATAATATAATTTCAAGTTATGTAACACCATAAATAATGTATAATTTCAATTCTAGATGTTTTTCCTTCTTTTTAATGAACTTTGATTCATGAATACAAGTGAACTGTTCCAGAAAACTATAAAAATGAACATTTTCAAGCAGCGAATTTAAACACTATAACTCATCTAAAAGAAAATAAACAAACTTCTTAAAAACATAATGAATATTATTAATTTCTAATGGTTATTAATTTTTTAATTAATGATTCTAATGTGTTTATATAGGTTATTAAAGATAAGAAAACATTCAGATACAAGGTAAGGGGAAATTCTTCAACCCAACTCTCATACTTTGGGTATTCCCTCTTACAACCCATTTTCCATATTGATAAGCCTTAAGAATCATTTTTTATCCTCGACTTACCTATTCAAGGATACAAAAGTTTACTAAATGAGTTTATGAAAAACCCAATTTTCTTCCAATTGAAATCTTCTTATAAAAACACCCTCTTTCTACTTCTCAATGTTTTTCCCTACTTCATTCATCGTTGACTATTCTACGTCAAGATGGTTATCCATTCTCTATTTAGGCGCACAAATGTTTTTGAATGTATTCTTTATGATGTTAATCCCATTCCATTCCCTTGGATATTTTATTTTTATTTTTGACACATGTTCTACGTGGCATGCAAGATAATGTAAATGTTTTGATGTGACGGGTGTGCCCAGAAATATATAGTGCAATCTGAATATAATGATGTGGCAGGTGCACCTGGAATTATATAGCGCTCTAATTAATTAGGTAAAGTGGTAAATCTCATGAGTTAAAGGTAAATAATGTATGAACAATATGCTATCATTGTTCACAACTATGTGTGGTACTTTACCCCTAAGACATGATGTTTCATTTTTATGCATTGCTATATTTAAAGTCATTTATTAATTCTTCCTCTTGTGTTCATGATGCATTGCATATGTTATGATTGTGATCAACCATTTTTATATTTGTTATATCTATCCTATTACTGAGATTTTAAGTCACTCCTTTTTGATGTATCTCCTAAGGTGATTATGTGTACTAAAGAGTTTTCAATGGAAAATAAGAAGGTGGAGAAGAATAGATTAAATAACTGTTTGTGTTTTTTGTTATAAATTTTATGTATGGTCCTAGTTTTCCCAAGGGAAAAAACATTTGGATCCTCATTCTGTAAGGCTGTTATATTTTATATTTTAAATGATGTAATATTAGTGTAAGAAAAGGCAGACTCACTATAGGGTAGGTCATGGGAGGACTAAAACGGTTTTAAGGTATTATGCGTAGAGGAGACGAATAAGCCTTTTATAAGTGAGGTGAGAGTAACACCTTTAATTTTTGAAAATGAAATGTTATAATAATATTTTTTACATACTAAAGGACTCAATAATAAAAAATTATCGAGAATAAAAAAACTTAAGATCTAAATATATACATAAAATATATTTAAAATTAGTTTATGGAAACGTTAACCCCTATCATTTTAGTTTAACCCCTGATAAATATGTTTTCACCATAAACGTGGTAAAATATTTTTACTATTTTCACTATTAATTATGAACAAAAATAAAGTTTAATTTATTATATTACATATGTTATTTTTATTAAGAATATGTTATCCCTTTTAATAATTTATATTAATATAAGAGGATGAATTTATTTTAAAAATAACCTGTAAAAATGATTAAAAAGTCATCTTTGAAGAAGTTTATTTTGGAAGGAACGTATAATTTCATAATAAATGTGTCACTAGTAATAAAGAATTAAATTATTTAAATTTATATTAACAGTAATATAGTCTATAAATTTCATTTAAATCATTAATCATTATTCATTATTTTAATTAATTAAAATGGAGAAACATTATGAACTTTAAAATAGTTTTAAGAAAAGATCCATTTTTAGACCCAAAAATATAATTATACCAAAATATAAAAAAAAATTAGGACTAAAATTTGATTATTTGGATTAAATATAAATAAATAGTTATTATTTTACTTTAAATTAAAATCATGAAAAACTTAAACTTTTTATTTAATTAGTTTATTGAGAATTTGTATAGTTTTATATAGAATCGATATTTCTCACTATCTACTAAAAAATAAATATCTTCCAAAATATTAAAAAATTTAAAAATATGTTTATTTTGATATTTTAAAATTTAAAATAATGTTTATTTTATCAAATAAATTTTCAAAAGGCTCTAAAAACTAATTATATTGTTTTTCTCATAAAATCACTAAATATCACTATTGAAGATAACATATTTTTAATGAATAAAATAACATTACAAAAAGTTTATTGGTTATTTATTAGTAATTAACCAATAAAATTATATTTGGTAGGATAAATATATATATATCATAAAGTTATTAATACTATTTTTATCCACAAATTTAACTTCTAGTTTGTAACAACTATATTTAAAATAATATTATTTCATGGTTTGTTTTTGTTTGATGTTTTGTGTATTGTATGGTATAGGGAAGAACATAATTTTTAAAACATATGGGTGTTAAATTCACATCCCATTAATAAATTTCATCCTCCTAATTGGATATTTATCTTTCTAATAAAATATTTACATTTGAAAATACCTTTATTGGAAACCCACATTTTAAAAAGAATAAATAAAACATCCTCTTGATAATATATAAAAGGAACTACGACATTCATCTATAATAACAAATAATAGGTTTCTAAATAGGAAACAATTGGTGGGTAGTAACAAATTGAACATAGAAAAAAATCCAACAAAATGATGGAGAGAGACATAAACTATTTATTATAAGAATATTACTGGACCTATGAATTCCAATACCCAAAAAAGCACAAAACAAAAGTGGTGTGAAAAATATAATCATTTCATCATAAATAAACGTAATAGGATAATACTTTTATTTTCAAAATCCTTTTACTAGGGATGAGAAATTTCCCTCTATCTAGTCTATGAACACAATGAAATTTTTATCATAAGGAATTATAATTCCAACAATTAATAATCCTTCATATGATGAAATATAGAATTAATCTCCAAGTCCTCAACAATAATTCCAAAATGTTAGCTTAGATAAAATGATCAATATATATAATTATATTTCTTCAAAATATTTGGAATAATATTGAAACCCAACAATTAATTGAGTTTTATCACATTTATCTCTAAATAACACAAATCAAATTTAAGATCTCATAATAAAAATGTATAATATTTAATTATATAATTATCATGATATAGTAATAATTTCCTTAAATAACTATAATTACCACAAATCCGTAGTAAAAATATATTTAAAACATTATTTCCCATATAAAATCATATAATTTTATATTTACCTTGATCATATAAGGTTTCCAAAATCATGAACTTCTTCCAAAATAACATCTATCACCAAAACTCCAACTGACATTTAATTCCCGTAGTTTTCTCCATGATAAAACATAAGTTCCCAAAATCAACTTTTTCATTATTTTTCAAACAATTTGAGTAAAAATAATGATGTCATACTAACCAAAACATCACATAATCTTGTGGCTAGTGTTTCAACCTTATCTTCGTTTGGTTGTGGGTTCAATCTATGAGGTATTATAGGATGTTATAGTTTGACCTTTTTCAAAAACTATACTAATATAATTCTTATAATAATCCCAAAACGACCGTGAAAATCCACAATAAATATTAGTCTTAAAAACAACATAAAAACCATAAAGTTTTCAATAACTTTAAACTTATTTCCACATAAAAAATATTGTTCCGCCAAAACAAATCCCCGTGCAAAAAATTGGGTATCATGTACATTAAATAACTATCAAAACTTAATAAATGTATCTGAATGAACTCACATCACTAGAAACATCAAAAGTGTATTAATTAATTTAATCATATCATCATAATAAAATCTATCAGTACATCACAACTCTTGAATCCCATGATTTTGGAACCTTAATCAATCAATGTTATAAAAAATATGTTTCCAATTATTTTTCATATTATTCATTAATACATCCTACTAGTCGAAAATTGTAATCATGTCCAAAGATTACAAAATTTTAAAAACAGAAGAAAAAAACATAATTCATACATTTCATATGTCATATGTTGTTTCCACATATTCAAAGAGTGTTCAATTAAAAATTGGTGGGTATTTAGATGTACAATATTTGTTATCCAACTTTTAATATTTCCCCCTATTATATAAATTTTCAAAATTACCAAATACCACATATTTAAAAAATTCAATTTCTACCTGAGGATGTATTATATTCCCCTTAATGGTGTCAACTAAACACTTCCTTTTTTCATTGGAAGATTATTGCATTATGCCAACTTCTCCATATACAAATCATCTTTTGTTTATCTTAAATAATTTCTTTGGTTCTTATTCCAATAATACCAAAACTTAGGTCATTTTATCTTTTTATGTTTTTTATCATTATCACCTAAAATTCTTTGGAGGTCCATTTTTTCTCTTGTTTGGTGCAGTGGGAAACTCACCTAGGTCCAAGATGTCAACCATATCCCATGGTAGCTGATTAAGAATAACCATAATATTTTTCACTACATACCCCTTTCCATTTGATGTATTGTTATGAAAATCACCCAATTTACTTCACATCCATTATTAATTTTTGTCCCAAATGGATCCAACATTTTACTAAAATAAAAAAAATTGAGTTTGAGAATATCAAATAAATCATAATAAACCATCTTATTTTGAGGATTTGTACTGAGATATCCTTATCCATCCCATCATATATTCAACTCTATCTATTCATCCAAAAGAACTTTAATTCTTTATATCATACAAAATTGACTAGTTATACATTATATTTAACATAAATTCAAATTACATCCTATCATCTAATTTTTTCTAAACAATTTATCTAATATTAACTATAGGGACCAAACATTAAATATTAAGTATTATAGTGACATTAAAAGAGAATTAAATTTCTCATATTTTTAAAAATCTTTCAGATTTAGAGTTTTAGAGATCTAAAACATAACTCTTTCATAATAAACCAATATATATACAAAGTGGACGTTTTTAATTAGAGTACATTCTTACCTTAATGAAAAAAATTAATAAAAAAATATTTTTTAGGATAAATGTTTATAATGATTAAAAAGTCTTATTACGTGTCCTTACCCATCCTTAAACACTATTAAACATTATAAAACATGGTATGAGCCCAAAAATCTCGGTAAGGTACATAAAAGTAGAAATTTGTCAATATCGTTGGAAACACAGAAACCCATGTAATGATTACCTTTATCTTTGAATATCATTGAATTTATGAAATAATTAATTTACACATGATTAAAATACACAATTTTTGTTCATAGAAAACCATTTAACGCCATATTAATTAAATAAATTTTTTTTTGGAAACATAGAGCATCACATTTATAAATCATTTTGAGCCCATATCAGAAATATATGGTTCAGAGTTAAATATATATCAGAAAACCTTGGGTAACACCATTTGTATTTCATTTTATGTCAAGTAACATTACCCAATAAATTTGAGTACCCTCTAGGATCACACTTCCTATAAGGTATATCAGGTAGAACTATATGGGATAACCCATCATATAAGAAATATTGAGATCACCTGTGACCTATAATGTGTATCAAACCTTCATATTAGTTTAATCGACCTCAACCATTTCTCATATATAATGAAAACTACCATTCCAAGAATAAAATATTTTATTCCCATGCATTTATGTTATTAAAACATTTGAACCCATATAAATAGCCTTTTCAGATATTAAAATGAAATTTCTATTGAAAAAATAATTCTAAATACTAAAATACCCATAAAAAGTGAAATAGTATTTTTCTTTGAAGAAAAAAAATCTTATAATGGAATCTGAAAATCAAATATTGATTTTGGTGGAAGCAAAATATGTTGCACTGTATTCTTTAAAAAAGAACATTCCACTGGTCCTTTTTCCAAAACATTCCATATAAAACACATAAATAGATTCATTTTGAAAAAATTAAAATAAATTCAATAAAAAATTCCATTATAAATATATTATGTCCCTATAAATAAATTCATAAAACGATTTTCAGAAAAAATTATAATGTAAGAAAAAATTTGATAAATAAATATTTAAAAGAATATTATTTATAAAAAAAGACCCTTTCAAAATTCAAAATAGTTCAATCGTAGGATTCATGAAATAATAAAAATATAAAAAATTAAATGTCTTGATAATTGAGAAATTAAAGATATAATATTTTGAAGGTCCTGTATATACATATCAAAGAAAATTATAAGTGGAAAATATCAAAATATAACTCAATAAAATGAAATTGAGACGAAGTCCATTACTTTGAGTCAGACTCATCATATAAGTTCTTTATCCCCAGGAATAATAAATTCATGTAAATTATTTAATTTATTATGAACCTTTTAATTTTTTATTCTATTTATTACACATTCAATGTTATATTAAATTACTTAATAAATTATGTTTATGTTGGGTATTTTGTTAATATTTGGCTTATATGTTAAAAATGACTTCAGTGTCTTGAAAATGGTAAAAGTGGTCATTATTTAAAAATATCTAATACAATAATCACGAAATAATTATCATTTTTATAATTAAATTCATCTATTTAAACCAATAATGATATATGGTTATGAAAATTTAGCTATAGTAGATCATTGAGATGGTATGTTGTACGTACGCATGAGTAATGTTTCCATTTATTGATGATCATTATGAAATTAAGGTAAGTATTATTTTTTATTTATAGAATGATAATCATATCAAATGGGACATATTTTTTAATTAAATATACTTATATATCTTTCATTTTATGTGGGAATAAAAAATAATCACATCGTTGCGTGGATCCAGTAGTCCACATGTATGCATGAATGACGATATCATTTTTTAGTTAGTGGAATGATAAGAAAGAAAATGATATATTATCTTTTTATAATGATATATATTTAATAACTAAAATATTTATTTTATATATATCTAATATATAACTCATATTTTTGTTAAATTTATTCTTATTACATTTCTCTTAGGATTTAGTGAAACAAATCGCATCGCTTCCAGAGGCAGTATTCCACGGTACACGTGAGTGACAATATTGTATTCCCGGAAGAATGGAAAGTAAGAAGTAAAATATGATATAATAAAAAATTAATTATATTTAAGTTACAATATAATATATATATATTTATGTAACAATAATATATATATATATATAGCTTATGTATTTTTTATATATATGTTCCAAATATGTGAATAAGAGAGGAGAGTGGATGACCATTTATAAGTGATGTGATTTGCACGCTTATAATTTTTGAAACAAAAAGTGGTACCCATGTTTTTTTCAAATGAAAAAAGGATCTATAATTGAACATTATAGAGCCCTAGAAAATATAAGTTCCTAATATTTCAATAAAATATATTTTATACACATTTTAGGATATTTTACACTTAACTTTATAGTTTAACCCCTTGGTAAATCTGAATTTACCTTAACCTTGGTAAAATATTTTTACTATTTTAACTATACATTATGAAAAAAAATTATGTTAAAAATATCATATAATATAAATTTCTTTTATCTGAAATTTTAAATCTATTTTACCAAACTAAATTGAAAATTTTTCTACAATATAATTTATTATTCAACCCATTTACTTGATAAAAATTTAGTTTTTTAAGAAGAGTATTTTTCAAGTAAAGGGTGATTTTGTATTTATTATATGACTAGTAATAATAAAAATAAGAATTAAAATTAAAATTAAAATAAATATAATCTATATGTTTCATTGAAATCATTCATATTTAGGTATTATTTTAATAAATTAAAATTGGGAAACATTACACACTATATAATAGTTTTAAGAAATAACCCCTTCTATAATGAAAAAATAATCTTATTCCAAAAAAGTATGTATGTTATTAAAATGTAATATGTATAGTTAGATATATATAAATAATAACAATTTAAAATTAAATAAAATTTAAATAATAATGGGACACCAAAATTAATTAATTAATAAAAAAATAATTATTTTACAAATAAATTGATATTTTCACTTTTCCCTGAAAAATTAATATTTTTTGAAAAGTCCCAGAATTTCCCCCAGATTAATTTTTTATATTATTATTTAAAAAACTAATTTCAATTTTTAATATTAATATTATATATTTGCAAAAAAAATATTTATAATATCTTGTTAAAAAATAAATAAAATAAATTTTTTATGAAAACCTATTTTGATGGATAAAACAACATTTATAAAAATTGATTGATTATTTAATAAGTAATAAAAAAAAATTATTGATTATGGAATTTACATATATTTAATAAACTATTAAACACTATTTATACTCTCTAATTTATCATATAGGATATAATGTTCATATTTAAAATAATATTATTTCATGGTTCTTTGAAGCTCAATGTTGTGTGTTTTATATGCTATCAAGCATATATTTCTTTTAAAAAAGAATAGGATGTTAAAAATAAAATTATTCGTTGATGGTATTTAAACTTCATCAAATTTTAAATTTTAATCCCTATCTATTTCAATGTTTTTTAGGAGATTTAATTTATTATATTTTAATATTTTATATAATCCCATGATCCCCCCCCCCATTATAAAATGGCACCACTCATTTCTATTAATCACAAGACTTTGAGCTTTATTGCACAACCATACACTTAAAAAATACATTATAAAAATATTTATAAAATTTCTATAGTTTCAGTTCATCCCAAAAGACTAACACTAGTATCCTTAAGATGACATCCAAATGAGTTCTTTCAAAGAAGAGTTAATTTCCTTAACCAAACACTTTTTTAATTCTCATTTCACATTATTCAAATCTATTTTATTTAACCTAAAGTAAAATATTTTGTATCCTAAATATAATTTAATTTTATTATTATTGTTAAACAACCATTATACACCATATTTTATAAAAAAAATTGAATGTGAATGTATTGTTCATTCATACATACAGATTTCTATCTCTATATGAAAATACAATTCATTTTCCTTCACCATCATTTTGGGATGACTATCATGATTATTATAGTGTTTATATATTAAAAAAATTATGTAATTATTATTTTTTAATAATAATATATTACTTAGGTATGTACCCCTCAATCCTTTATTAAATGATAATAACGCATGTGCATATGTGTAGACTACCACCTCTATGAATCAACATGATTCATTTATCATAAATGATTAACTTGGACGGTAATAAGGACTTATTAGATAAATATATATTATTAATATTATATAAAAATCATACAATAATTATTATGTATTATTTGTCTTTCTTTCATTCCATCTTTCGCAATGTCCAAACATCTTAAATGTGTATGTATGGTTGACCATCTCAATGAACATTATAATTATTTTTTAGATGTATATCATTTATGGATGAATATAGATATGTATATAATATATATATATGATATATATCTAATTATTAATATTCTATTGATGAAAAATGACCAAAACTAATGAATAAAATCATACATAAAAAATGAAGTATGTATTACATGAAACAATGATTTTAACATACCGTTATTAATAAAAAGGTTTTAAATAGTTAAATACAAATCATATATGGATTAATATGTATAATTATTATTATATAATAGATTCATAATAAAATTATATTTATTATAAAGGAATATTTAATGTTTATGAAGAAAGATGATACTTGAGGTATGAGATTTTTGTCTCACTTTTATTTCTGCGAGATAGATGTCATATTCACCGCTTATTTATTTTATGTGATTAATATATAACTGAATATTTTATTTTATGATTATTAATTTATTTATTAACATGATTTATATATCTATATTTTTTTAATTTCATTCGGATTAGATTCATATTTTACCAAAGAGGTAAGTGATTTATGTTTCAATCCTATATATAGATTGCCTATGTTTCAATTTATACCATGGAAATTATTGAATAAATAAATAATAAATTTATTTAATTTTTATTATAATATTGTCGCTTATAAACAATAAATTATTTCCTTTAATTTTATATAAATTATTTACTCAAGATATTTAATGAATTTTCCTAAGGGAAAACAATCATTATTTCTCTCCTCTCTTGAAATGAATTTTTATGTTTTTTAACAATACTTTCATGAATTTCTTTACTATTCCAAAATTATTTTTAAATTAATTAATAGTCATGTTTATATTTTTAAAAAATTGTTTAAAATTAATCTTTATGTATTTTCTCTAATGAAGAGATTTTTAATTTTTACAAAAATTTTGAAAGGAATGTTTTCTGTCCACATATATCACATGAATAAAATTTCTCATCTTCCTGACATATCATTATTTTGAAGATTACATTAAAAGTTTCCAATTTTATTTAGAAATTTAATTGTTTCCTTAACATTTGATAAATTATTGTTTAAATAAGTTATTACCAAATGAAAAGTGTATGTTCCTCAATAAATAGTCTAGTTTCTCCTCTAATGTAATTTTATTTTATAAATAATCCATTGAATATAATTATGTATTAATGGGGAAATGATCTAAATATATTGTCCTTATTATTTCAATGGATGGTTTCTTATTATAATGATGATATTTCAATAAAATTTGTTTATTTTCCATGTGTTATTATATTATTAGATTATAGAATGTCTATAAACCCCATTTTCTTTACATGGGTAGTAATATTATTATATGATGAATGATTTAGGTATTATGACACACACATAAATATATTTTTAATTATTTTTTTGTGAGCATGGAATTATATAGACATCTAATGAATTGTTTAATTTATTAAATCTCATGAGATAATTATAGGAAATAATTTGACGCACTTTATACACTATTAGAGAAGGGTGTAAGGGAATGATCTTTTATTATTTTATAGTCTGAGAGGATAACCATGATATATTAAATAGTTTCTATTCCAGTGATAGTGCAATAATTTATGACTTTAAATTATTTTTTTATAGATTTATGATGTTTTATCATAACTGTGATTCATGTATTTTTAAATGACAAATCTATATTTCATGACTCATTTTTACAATCTTTGATAGATTGGGTAGGAACTTTGTAAGTCCTCGTCAGGATATCAAGCCCTTGTTCTTAACTTATGGTTACATATGATTATTGATTGATATATTGCATTTTTACACTTATTAATCATCTTATATCCCACATTATTATGTTTCCAATCCATTGTTTATGAACAAAGTTTTGAAGTAATTTTTTATATGAAGAGACCTAAATAGGAATACTGTTATGGGAGTTATTATAGATATTTTTTGATATAAATTAATTTTGAATCCAGTCTCTAAAGACATTAAAATTTATAGTTACTCAGAATATTTTTGAGAAGTATATTTAATATTTATCTAAAAATATGTAATATTAATATATGGAAGTTTTGGTCTTTTACAGTTAGTGTTGTAGTAGAGTTTAGAAAATCTTTGGGGATTAACATTAATAAAATTTGTTGAAAACCTTGGGGATAAATTTTTTTGTATGATTATACCCTATTGTTTTTTATGGAATAAATTTTGTGATTTTCATAGAAATTAATCCTTATTTATATGGTTTTAAAACATATAAACCTATCGGTAATAACCTAGAAATTAGTTGAATGAGTATATCATGGTAATCATTCAGGTACACGGTGAGTATACCCTTACTACATGCCTGGTTTGACACTCATGGGTGATGTTCCTAGGTTAGTCCAAAAATTCCTTTACAAGCCATAAATAAATATTTAAAAAGATCATTATTATGGATTACTTTTGTTAAAACTAATGTTTCAAATATTGAAAAAATTATGATTTAGACATCATCTTAACTATTGTTTATTATTTTGTTCATTTCAACTATAATTATCATTGATCTCACTATGTTTTTTGGTTTTAGTGAATGACAGGAAATAGAAAGATCTCAGATAAAATTGGATGTGAGGGAAATTTTCTTGATGAAAAAATTAATGGGATGATGACTTGAGTGAATTATATTTGGAGTATAAATAATTAGTTTTTTATATTTATGATTAACGACATGAACCTTAACCACCTCTAATATTCAACAAATATGATAAGTATTGCTTCCGATGATATCTCGAGCGGTGGAGACCCTAGGGAACAAATATTCAATTTATTATATTTTAATAAAGTTGGAAAAAGAACTCCATGGAAAATATCAATAGAATGAGATGATGTTTAAGGTGAATAAAATATGTGATAGAGCATCAAATTTCCAAGGGAAAATGATGAGGACTGTGCTGGGATATGAATTTCACCCTAATGTACCATTTATAGTACGAGGTATTATGTGTGGGTAATATGAGAATTATCTGAGTAAATACCCTAATCTCAAAGATAACTTATCAGCCATGGAAGGTGATATTTTGTACCAATCATTTGAGTTGAATGGTCCATGAATTTATGTACTTGAAATTGATAATTTTTTTTCAGAATTATTTTTTATAATGATATTATATTTATAAGTTCCATGAATTAGTTGAGGATTATTCTAACATGGTTTTTCATAAAGGATTTAAATGAATGCATTCAATGATACTGATGACTAAAAATGTGATTTATTAGTAATGAGATATTTTTAAGGAATGTATTATTTTGGGAAATAATAAAATATAATATGATTATTATGTTGAGATAATAGAGATGTAACACCCCGAGCTTCCACGATACGCTTCTCATTCAATAATGCAATAGCTTGCATTATACGCAACTTCGAGTTCTAAAACACCGCGACTAATCAAAGTAGCCGTTATGAATAGTAATAACCACTTTTTAAAATTATAGAAATTTTATATTATAAAATGGACTTAATTTTTGTATTCGTAATATCGAAATTATCCAAAGTTGAATTTTTTGTAATTTTCTGAGAACTTCCATTTTTTTATGAATAGTGAAATTTACTTAAAAACAACTTTTTTAATCAAAATAATTTATAGTGATAAATTATACTATTTAGTGGTTTTAAAGTATAATGAGAATATATTTTTACAATTTTATCCAATGGTGGTCATTATAATTAATTTAACATTGAAATTGGACATAAACAATTGCCAAACTTTTGATATAAATTGTTTCTTAAAAACACGCTATTTGTTGTGACAGTGGAAATTAATTATAAAATTAATTAATGAAACTTATATGTTTAGAATTTTGAAAAATATACATCATTTTTTAATTCAGAATATCAATTATATCTTAGGGTGAAATTTTGGCATTGTTCTGAAAAACATCAATTTTTGATGAATAGTGAAACCACTAAGTGGTAGTTAAATAACTGATTTTTCTTTTAAATGAAATATTACCACTTCTGTGATTTGATTTTCAAAAATCTGATATACATGGTTGTCATTAAGAAGTAAAATGTGGTTCAATGAGATTAAAATAATTTTTTTGGTGAATAGTAACTTTTAAGTTCTTAATCGTGATTAGAGGTAATTAGTGTAGTTTAAGGTAAAAATAATGTTTTAATAATATGATATGAGCCTGACACTTGTCCTACTCCTATTTGATGAGTCATGGCCGACCAAGACAGCCCATGGGTCAACTTGGGGACCCCATGGAGCCACTTTGGTTGGAAAATGACATTAATATATATTTATTTAATGTTAAAATTAAATTGACACAAACATGAGTTGTTTTACTAAAACAGTTTTTAAGTGGGGTTATACAAGTCCAAATTTTGACTATAAATATTCATTAGAAAGATAAAAAGATTTCCTACATCATAGTATTTTTTTTATAATTTTTAGACATTAAATAAATTAAATTATTTATAACATCATTATGATGCATCGATGACCTCATTATTTAACGATTTTAATAAAATGAAAAGATAATGTAAAATCAAAGGCATACACTTGTCCAAAGACTATTGGATGGGTATATTTCGAACCCTTATCACCTTAGACACGAATTATATAAGTTTGGGACCTTTATAATCCTAAAATCATTGTATAATAATGTAACATTTCAATCTTTCCAAAAGAGCCCCTCCTCTCCACTTATAAAAGGCCCCCACATCTCCCACCTCATTTACACTTTCAAGCCATTTGGCTCGGCCAACATCTTCCTGAATACTCTCCCAACTTCCCCCTCTTACTCTTAGAAGCCTAAATTTGGGTAGAACTCTTCCCAAGGAAGCCTTTGGCTCAAATCAAAAAGAGTTACCCTATTTTGAGGTAATGTCTTCTCTAATGTTGTTTTGTATTATTTTTCTTCTCCAACCCCCTAAACTATTTTTATTCATTTAATTTGTAACAACACCAGTATAATCAATATACTAGGATTTTTTTATAATAAGTATTCGAGCTACACTTACACACACCTACATCTAATGGTTAAAGAACATACGGTTTCTGTGGATGGCGAATTTCTGCCTCACGAAACGATGATTGTTCAACACTCATATAACACCTTCACAGGTGGACATTAAGATGTCACTATATTTATATATGATATATAATATGTTTATGTTTTACGTATGCTTCTTTATGTCTCATTTATGTCATAATTTATGATTTCCATTATGGGTAAACGCGATAATTTCATTTTAGGAAGTGCGGACTACCGCCCCCTCAAAGTGATTTGAATCGTTAATGCCATATGTGGGATGTATAGAGGATGGAGTAAATGGTATTATACACTATATTATACTGGAATTATATTATAAATTTATATCATTATGATTTCATTCCATTAAATATGAAATAGAAATGAAAGTAGCGTTCATGCGTACGTACGGCTTACCGTCTCCATGAACGGTGCATTTCATTTCTTACCTCTAAATGTTACGTAATGTTATAAATGAATGTATATACTGGATATATATGATATATATGACATATAATTCATGAATATAATTCTGGAGGTAATGGATATTCTACCACATAAACAACTTGTAATTATAAGAAGTTTATTGTTGACTCAAGTACCAAAGATCGACAAAACGACCGTTATTAACTTAAATAATTACATAATGTTCTTATCATTTTAATAAGTGATATAAAAAGGATAATTAAATTGAAAAAGTTTCTTAATAAGGTATATATTAACTCTAGTTTATTATTTAGGAGGTTAAAGAACGGTTGAGTCAAGTCAGACACGAGGTAAGGGAACTTCTTAACCCAACTTCCATTCTTTGGGTTAATCTCCTACTTTCAAATTATGTCATGATATTATTATGTCTTATTCAGTATTCTTTATGTGTACCTATAGTGAATATACATAATATATCTATTTTATTTTAAAAATGATATTTGTAAGGACTTCGTCTCAATCTCCTTTCATTGAGGCATATTTGGTTTTATACACAAATTTCTTTTATACGGTGTATAAACCACTTTGACTTTTACGTTTATTCAAAAGGAATCTTTTTTATACGAAGCGTTTACTAAACGACAAAAGGGAATGTTTTTGTCGTACGTATGCGGCGACAACGACTTCTCCGCCGCCGTGACCACTATTTGAGTTTCGGCTTCCTCTACAAGCCATACACTTTTTTAATGGAGAATAAATACCATGTTATACTTTTCTTTAATTTTGGTATTGAAAATGGTATTGAAAGAGTTTTTGTTATATCAATGTGTTGTATTGATATCTTGTGATTGAAATGTGGAAATGTTATGTTTCCTTTATGCATGTTTTATGTGATACGATTATGTTATCGTTTATGAGATGTTTAAACCTGTTCATATGAGGAATGTATTGGACTTAATAAGTGACGGGTGGAGCCCGCTATAGCTCCTCAATGCATCGGTAGGTCTCATGAGACAACTAGACGTGGAATTGGCCGAAGCCCTTTCCCAATTTGATTTGTGGTTTTGGCCGAGGCCTTAATCGTTTTAGACGTCTTGGCCGAGGCCTTGACAAAATGTTTCAGAATGTCTGGCATTATACATTCCCTCATTATGAAAGTGGTTATTGATATTGCATGTGATTATTCGACCAGTAGAATATCCATGTGAAGAAGTGAATGGAATTATCTCATTTTACTTTTTCCATATTATGTTGATGTTCATGCTTAAAAGGATTTTGTTTTAGTTATACATTTCCTTAAATGTTTATGTTTATTGATGAAAGCTTCCGCTATATTGTTATCCTTACTGAGCATCTGAGCTCACCCCTTTCAAAGTTTTAATATTTTCCAGGATGTGAAAGAAGTATTTTAGGAATGACCTGTAGGGATAGTCAGAAGAGGATATGAGTGTGGACTATGAAGACTTTGTTATTAGTTTTTCACTTTATGATGTAACGTAAGACTTATGACTGTATCTAGTGTTTCCAAGGCTACTAAACTAATCGGTCTTTCGAGACTTGATCTTTTGTGATCATGCCAATGTTACGAAGTAATGCACCGACTCTGGGTAGCTAGGGTCGGGGCGCTACAGTTGGTATCAGAGGCAGTTTAGTACTAACCTTGGAAGCTAGATTCAGATAAACTCTGATTAGAGAACATAGCCCGAAGATAGACTTTAAGGATTAGTATAGAATAACTTCCTAATATTTTGGCATTATAGAGATTTTGTGAGTTTTCCGAGAAATACATCCCTGTCTGGATACGAGCAGGAAGAGGTGGCTCTGGCACATATGTACCTAGGGGAAAAACCATAAAACACCGCTTTGAGCTAGACTCGAACGGGAACTGGTGCACGACAATGGGCCTTGCTGCACTCTTGGTTACGAAACTCCCGTGGGATATGCTTTGGATAATTTTCATTTTCTTTATAAACCACTATGAAGGGTTATGAGTATATACTTCCTCAAAGAAAACATTTTTATTGATTATATCCATAAATAGTTCAATTTATGTTAAGT
Source organism: Viscum album (assembly GCA_963277665.1). Taxonomy (NCBI): domain Eukaryota; kingdom Viridiplantae; phylum Streptophyta; class Magnoliopsida; order Santalales; family Viscaceae; genus Viscum; species Viscum album. The sequence continues at coordinate 1,228,416,830 of OY728133.1, read as the reverse complement.
ATCTTACAAGTATGGAATTATGTATTTTGATTCATAAACTAATATAGTTTATGCCATTGTTTAGAAATGGCACCTAGTAGAAGGAATGGAAACCTTATCAATGCACGCACTCCGTGTAGGGATTTCCCTCCTGCTCAAGATAATTATTGTGGATCTGGAGATACAACTAGTGCTGATCAACTTATTACCATACTAGGACAACTCACTCAGGTTATGAATAATAACCTTACTCGTATGGAGCACCATGATCCGCAACGTGGAGGATCAATGTTAGACCGCTTCATGAGGCAACAACCACCAACATTTAATGGGGGTACAAATCCATTAGTAGCTGAGCAATGGATAAACACCTTAGAGAAAATATTCCACGCCTTCGGGAGTAGCGAAAGGGAGATGGTTGTCATGGCAGTTTACCGCCTCACTGGAGATGCCGATCAGTGGTGGTCGCTGATTCAAAACACAATGGAAGATTATGACGTATCGAATATGGAATATATGGAGTTCAAAGAGCTTTTCTTAGAAAAATACTTTCCTCGTGACCATCGAGCAGATATGGAAAGGCAATTTCTGAGTCTGAGGCAGAAGGAGAATGAGAATGTAGCATAGTATGAGGCTAACTTTACAAGGTTAGCGAGGCATGCTGCCGATTATATACGTAACCCAAGGAGTAAGATTGATCGTTTCTTTGATGGGTTAAAACCATTTCTCCGTCGAGCTTTAGTATCACAATCCTTCTCATCATACGAAGATATTGTCTCATGTGCTATCAAGACAGAAAAGGAATTCTCTAAGTCTTATGACAACAAAGTAAAGCAAGAGAAGAAGAGAACGGGGGAACAAGAGACAGATAAAGGGAAAAAGGGAAAGAAGGATTTTCCATTATGTGATAATTGTGGGAAGAATCACCCTGGTACTTTCCTAAAAGGAATGGGAGTTTGTTATAAATGTGGAGAAAAGGGTCACCAGGCTCGTGATTTCAAGGGAAAGAAAGAGGCTATCAAAGTTGAATGCTATAATTGTAGAAAAATGGTTCATTATGCAAATGAATGTCCTAAGCGTCAGGGAAACTTACCTCAGAAAAGGTCAAGGGATCAAGGACAATCTTATGCCGTTACTACAGTTGAAGCGGAATAACTAATGTATTGGTGCTTTTGGACTCATGGATTATATTCTGGTTATTAGAATAATGTGATATATATATATATAAGGATTGTACTGCAGTACTTGTTGATTTCAGTAAGGTTTTAATTTGATTAAGGTAATCATATTTTTAGTATGTGACAATAAGAGAATCTTTTCTTTGTTTGGGGAATCTGATGTTACAATTGATTTTGGAATTTAGAGACCTTTTAGAGAAAGTCTGGACGGAGGTATATTGGATAACTATTAAGGTTGGAATGGATTAAGTTGAACCATGGATAGTATTGTGTATGGTTAAAGCATTTCTGAAAATTATTTTTGGAATATTATAATACTATAGTTTTAGGAAAAGGACAACCTGCAGGGTGGGGAATAACCCGTCGCGTCGGACAAAGCTGCAGGAATCGAACCCACAACCATAGTGCGACAAGCCTTTATTTCCTACCACTAGTCTATAGGAAGTCCCTGGTTATTACAAAATAATTTTACTAATCTAAATGGTATGTGTTAACATTTGTAACCTTATACAATTAGGATAAATAGAATATTTTTGAGTTTCGTTACCATTTGGAGTAAAAGATGGGTTTGTGGTAAAAATTTATTAAGGAATGAAAGTATACATAACAACTATGTATATTACCTTACGTTCTTAGTTAATCTCCTAAATAAATTCCTCAACATTATAAAAGGTAACTTAAAACAAAAAAGTTGTCGGTTAACTTTTCCAACTGGGGATTCAATGACCGTTTAACCAATCACAAGTTTGCGATTTTCGTGTAGTTAAACTTTCTCCTAATCCTGTTTTCTATAACTCTCCATCAGACCATGATGGTTTGTTTCTCCTCCATATCCATATTTTCATAGAATCCTAGAATGGGCTATATCGGGTGACCTTTGTACTTATCTTGCTTTCTTTTAATGTTATATATTTATTAACCTTATTTCCAATGTGGGTTTTCCTCAAAGGTATTTTCTCTTTTAAACCTTTTATTTTCAAAGAAAAATTTCAAATTGCGAGGATGCAATTTATTGAAGGAGGGGAGAATGTAACACCCTAAGCTTCCACGATACGCTTCTCATTCAATAATGCAATAGCTTGCATTGTACGCAACTTCGAGTTCTAAAACACTGCGACTAATCAAAGTAGCTGTTATGAATAGTAATAACCACTTTTTAAAATTATAGAAATTTTCTATTTTAAAATGGACTTCATTTTTGTATTCGTAATATCGAAATTATCCAAAGTTGAATTTTTTGTAATTTTCTGAGAACTTCCAATTTTTTTATGAATAGTGAAAATTACTTAAAAACAACTTTTTTAATCAAAATAATTTATTGTGATTAATTATACTAATTAGTGGTTTTAAAGTATAATTATAATATATTTTTACCATTTTATCCAATGGTGGTCATTACAATTAATTTAACATTGAAATTGGACATAAACAATTGCCAATCTTTTGATATAAATTGTTTCTTAAAAACACGCTATTTGTTGTGACAGCGGGAATTAATTATAAAATTAATTAATGCAACTTATATGTTTTTAATTTTGTAAAATAGACATCATTTTTGAATTTTGAATATAAATTATATCTTAGGGTGAAATTTTGGCATTGTTCTGAAAAACTTCAATTTTTCATGAATAGTGAAACCACTAAGTGGTAATTAAATAACTGATTTTTCGTTTAAATGAAATATTACCACTTCTGTGATTTAATTTTCTGAAATCCGACATACATGGTTGTCATTAAGAAGTAAAATGTGGTTTAATGAGATTAAAATAATTTTTTTGGGGAATAGTAACTTTAAAGTTCTTAATCGCGATTAGAGGTAATTAGTGTAGTTTAAGGTAAAAATAATGTTTTAATAATATGAGATGAGCGTGAAACATGTCCTAATCCTATTGGATGAGTCATGACCAACCAAGACAACCCATGGGTCAACTTGGGGACCCCATGGAGCCACTTTGGTTGGAAAATTACATTAATATATATTTATTTAATGTTAAAATTAAATTGACACAAACATGAGTTGTTTTACTAAAACAATATTTAAGTGGGTTACACAAGTCCAAATTTTGACTATAAATATTCATTAGAAATCTAAAATTATTTCCTACATCATAGTAGTTTGTTTATAATTTTTAGACATTAAATAAATTAAATTATTTATAACATCATTATGATGCAGCGATGACCTCATTATTTAACGATTTTAATAAAATGAAAAGATAATGTAAAATACAAGGCTTACACTTGTCCAAAGACTATTGGATGGGTAGATTTAGAACACTTATCACCTTATCCACGAATTATATAAGTGTGGGACCTTTAGAATCCGAAAAGCTTTGATAATAATGTAACATTTCAATCTTTCCAAAAGAGCCCCTCCTCTCCACTTATAAAAGGCCCCCACCTCTCCCACCTCATTTACACTTTCAAGCCATTTGGCTCGGCCAAACTCTGCCCAAATACTCTCCCAACTTCCCCCTATTACTCCTAGAAGCCTCAATTTGGGAAGAACTCTTCCCAAGGAAGCCTTTGGCTCAAATAAAAAAGAGTTACCCGATTTTGAGGTAAAGTCTTCTCTAATGTTGTTTTGTTTTATTTTTCTTCTCCAACCATTTAACTCTTTTTATTCATTTCTTATGTAACAAAAAAAGTATACTCAATATACTAGGATGTTTTTATAAGAATTATTCGAGCTACACTTACACACACCTACATCTAATGGTTAAAAAATATACGGTTTCTGTGGATGGTGAATTTCTACCTCACGAAACGATGATTGTTCAACACTCATATAACACCTTCAAAGGTGGCCATTAAGATGTCACTATATTTATATATGATATATAATATTTTTATGTTTTACTTATGCTTCTGTATTTCTCATTGATGGCATAATTTATGATTTCCATTATGGGTAAACGCGATAATTTCATTTTAGGAAGTGCGGACTACCGCCCCCTCAAAGTGATTTGAATCATTAATGTCATATGTGGGATGTATAAAGGATGGATTAAATGGTATTATATGCTATATTATACTGGAATTATATTATACATTTATATCATTATGATTTCATTCCATTAAATATGAAATAGAAATGAAATTAGCGTTCATGCGCACGTACGGCTTACCGTCTCCATGAACGGAGCATTTCATTTCTTACCTCTAAATGTTACGTAATGTTATAAATGAATGTATATACTGGATATATATGATTTATATGACATCTAAATCTTGAATATAATTCTGGAGATAATGTATATTCTACCACATAAACAACTTGTAATTATAAGAAGTTTATTGTTGACTCAAGTACCAAAGATCGACAAAACGACCGTTATTAACTTAAATAATTACATAATGTTCATATCATTGTAATAAGTGATATAGAAAGGATAATGAAATTGAAAATGGTTATTAGTAAGGTATATATTAACTCTAGTTTATTATTCAGGAGGTTAAATAACGGTTGAGTCAAGTCAGACACGAGGTAAGGGAACTTCATAACCCAACTTCCATTCTTTGGGTTAATCTCCTACTTTCAAATTATGTCATGATATTATTATGTCTTATTCTGTATTCTTTATGTGTACCTTTAGTGAATATACATAATATATCTATTTTATTTTAAAAATGATCTTTGTAAGGACTTCGTCTCAATCTCCTTTCATTGAGGCATATTTGGTTTTATATGTATAAACCACTTTGACTTTTACGTTTATTCAAAAGGAATCTTTTTTATACGAAGCGTTTACTAAACAACAAAAGGGAATGTTTTTGTCGTACGTATGCGGTGAAAATGGATTCTCCGCTTCCGTGACCACTATTTGAGTTTCGGCTTCCTCTACAAGCCATACCCTTTTTTTAAATGGAGAATAAATACCATGTTATACTTTTCTTTTATTTTGGTATTGAAAATGGTTTTGAAAGCATTTTTGTTATATCAATGTGTTGTATTGATATCTTGTGATTGAAATGTGGAAATGTTATGTTTCCTTTATGCATGTTTTATGTGATACGATTATGTTATGGTTTATGAGATGTTTAAACCTGTTCATATGAGGAATGTATTGGACTTAATAAGTGACGGGTGGAGCCCGTTATAACTCCTCGATGCATCGGTAGGTCTCATGAGACAACTAGACGTGGAATTGGCCAAGGCCCTTTCCCAATTTGATTTATGGTTTTGGCCGAGGCCTTAACCATTTTAGACGTCTTGGCCGAGGCCTTGACAAAATGTTTCAGAATGTCCGTCATTATACATTCCCTCATTATGAAAGTTGTTATTGATATTGCATGTGATTATTCGACCAGTAGAATATCCATGTGAAGAAGTGAATGGCATTATCTCATTTTACTTTTGCCATATTATGTTGATGTTCATGTTTAAAAGGCTTTTGTTTTAGTTATACATTGCCTTAAATGTTTATGTTTATTGATGAAAGCTTCCGCTATATTGTTATCCTTACTGAGCATCTGAGCACACCCCTTTCAATGTTTTAATATTTTCCAGGATGTGAAAGAAGTATTTTAGGAATGACCTACAGGGATAGTCAGAAGAGGATATGAATGTGGACTATGAAGACTTTGTAATTAGTTTTTCACTTTATGATGTAATGTAAGACTTATGAATGTATCTAGTGTTTCCAAGGATACTAAACTAATCGGTCTTTCGAGACTTGATCTTTTGTGATCATGCCAATGTTACGAAGTAATGCACCGACTCTGGGTAGCTGGGGTCGGGGCGTTACAAGTGATATAAAGGAATTTCAAATTATGATAATGTAAATGTGATTGTATTGATGTCTTTGGAACAAATTTTTAATTTTATGAAAATGTGGTTTATATTATCTATGATGGATCTTACAGTAATGTTGGATTTATGGAATATATTCAATAATCATTTATGTCATTCTATGGAATTAAGGGAGTTAATTTCTTAAATAATTAATGTTTTTTGGTAATTCAGGTTATTACCATGTTTTATGATAATATATGATCAAGGTATTCAAATATTTGGTATGTGATGCTAAAATATGATTTATACTATTTGGGGGATTAATTTTATGTTTATATTTGGATATTCAGTAACCTTTTTACTAAATATTTTGATTAAAATTTTATCATTACATATTTTTAAGGGTTTTAAAGTTATCGTTTTACAAAACTATTTAATTTGAAATTTTTATTATATTTCAGATATTAAATATTTAATTTTTCATATTTTATAACATGTGTAAATAATTTTGGTTTTTGTAAAAATGTAGAGATAATTGGAAATAATTGCCATTATTTTATGCATCTTATGATCTAATAGAAGTTATGTTAATTTTTTTCATCCTGAAAAATTCATCTTGATTATTCATTTCATGGCATGAGAGATGAATTGAAAATAGATTTAAGGGAAACTCAAGGTATAATTCTTTATTCTTACATGGAAAAAAATCAAATAATTATATATTATTGGGTTACCTATCATGATATTTTAATAATTACCCACCTTCAAGAAAATGGGCTATAAATTAAAATTTTATACTTTTACCATTATTTCTAATTAATTGACATTATTTTCACTAATCACAAGTTTGTGAGTTGGTGGTCATTAAATTTCAATTTACTATGTTATCTATCACATTATATTAGTCCATGGGAGATATTTTTATCTTCAATATTCATATTTTAAATTCGATCCAATTTTACCCATATAGGTTAACCTGATTTTATGTTATGTTAGGTAAATTTTATTTTTACTTGTTTCTCTAATTATTGAAGTTTAATTTCTCTTCTATAAAATTTTGGTTATGAAAAAATATTATAAATCTTTGATAACTCAAAATAAAATTCATGGGAACAGTTTTTTTATGTAGGGTGTAACTGGAAATGTTTTTAAAATAACACTATGATTGATATAATACAAGAAATGTAACAATATGCTTAATCAAACAGTGGAATATTATTATATAAATAAGATCATTATAAACATGAAATTAAATTGTATACATTGAGTTGGATCAAATGTATTATGAAATTTATATAAATTTTCTTATAGAAATAAAATTAATGATTAATTACATTCAAATTACAACTTGATTTTTAGAAAACATAATTTATGGTTTGAAAAAATGCTTTCATAAAAATGATTTTAATTTATTTTTGTGAGAAAATATTATAATTATTTTCTAGATAATTTAGAAATTTTATTTATGTAAATGGACATATTTTTTTAAAATAATCATGTCAAACATATTTTTCAGTTAAATTTTTGGATTTTTTAGAAATTATTGATATTTCGGTGAATGGAGAATATATTGATTTTCATTGAAAACTATATTTTATTTAAATAATTCACAAAGTAAAATTTTGTTTTAAACTAATTTAAAAGTAAAATTAGTTATATTATATTATAAATATTGTCCCAAACCAAGCCAGGTTGCCATCTGACCCGGTGCCCAACCCGGCCTGTGACATGGCCCGATGGTCATTCCTGATCCAAATGGGTTGGCACAAGTTCCCGAGTATCATAAAATTATAATTGGGAACGATTTACCCGTTTATATAAACTTAATACAATAAAATGTATCTAGATTTTTCATTCCAAACATTCTTTTAAAAATATTCAGAACTGCATTATATATTTTAAAACAAATCAATAAGACAATAAAAAAGGTAAAAAACCAAAAGGAAACACCCAAGAACCCGCATGGAAAGGGTACCTCCCTCAAGCCATCTCCACAAGACTTCACCACCAAGTACCTGCTAGAAACCTGAACCACTGGAACTAAAAACTGTACCCAACCTACGACATCAAAAATAACCAAGTCTAATTACACCCATGGATGTAAGTATGGTGTGAGACAATTCCCAGTAGGATACCACCCAATGATTCTGAATAACATGCAATACATTGTGAAAATAAATCATTTTTAATATGCAAAGAAAATAAGTGATAACTTCCAAGAAATGATGCTTTCAATTGAAAACAATTTTCAAACTAAACTTTTCAGAATTTTAACACATTTAAATAGAAAAGTTATCTAATTTAAATTACTTCCAAAAACACCCTCAATATAAGGGAAAATACAAAAAATACAATGAGCAACAAAATTGAAAACACCCTTAGGCACTAGATAGTCTCATGCCCCATGTACCTCATACCTCAGTATAATGTAACCATAGTAAAATATGTTCTCATGAACGATCCACTAGTAAAGAACATACCCATCACCTAGTGGTCCACAATCATCATCCATATAGTATTGTTAGAGTTGTTTTTATCCAAAAGCTCAGTGAAATATAGACAAAACTCATCTGGTCCACTAGTTGTACAAGTACACATATGCCCCCACCTTGGTACTCAGGCTTCCCCCTTTGTGATCGAACAATTTCAGTATTTAAAATAGATAAATTTTAATTTAAAACACCACTACTGGTCACATACACCAAATACAGTACCTATCAAATTTTATACCACTTAAAACACACAACAAACACTTTGATTTTTAATAAAATAATTTCTCAAAATCCCGTGTTTTTTTGCACAAAAAACCCCTTAAGAAGCCCAGTTGTACACTATGTTCACCCATTTAAGTTACCATAAGAGTAAAGGCATCCCAATATATTTCAATTTAAACAAAAAATCTATTTTAGGGCATCCTCATGTTAAACAAGAAGTGATAACTTTGTAAAACCTTCATTTTCACACAAAAGTGGAACCAAAACTTCACTTTCGTTACAAACACAATTAAAACCCATTTTTAAAGCAACAACCAATGGGTATAAACATTATAACCAGTATTTTAAGCCTTATTACAGGTCAATAAAAACAACTAAGTATTTATAGTGCATCCCCAAATAAACCAATAAAACATTTCTTTGGGAAACCCCCAATTTCACACCTAATTGGCATTTAGAATTAAATTGCAATAGAAACATCATTAGAACCAATTTTTTCAGCAATAATAAAATGATATAAACCTAAAAGTATGATAAATAAAGAATGATAATACAGAAAGATTTAATCAACATTGGAATCACCAACCAAATCAAATGAAACCCTTGAATCCTCGTGCGAAAATGCAGTCGCACCACCGTCACACCAAGAAGGGATTATATCGAACCTAAAACCACAATAATTGACCAATAAAACCAAAGTTTAAACTCTAGGTTCAAAACCATACCCCCTCGGCATTTGGAACTTCACAGAAATTTAATTAAACTTCATGGAAAGGGGAGGAACTAAGGAGGAGAGACACTTACATGAGATTCTTTGAAGTTCCTCCACCAAATACCCCATCACAATGGGGTTACAAAGGGGTTTTGAGAAACATGGAGGTCTTACATGGATTTTAGGTTCGAATGGGATGATTAAGGGTCAAATTAAGAACTGGAATGGAGGAAAGATAGTATGAATTGAAAGAGTTATTAATGGAAGAACTTACCTTTTCACATTTGGACGATTTGAGAAACCCTATGATGTTCTACACCACATCGTGATGGAAATGATCTCCCAAGAGGGGGGGAAATAAGATGGGGCACGCTGCTGGGTTCATTGGGATTGGGTGACACATAGAATCACTAAAAATTAGTTAACATTGAGTAATTTATTAAACAAACAAAATTGATTTCTAAAACTGGAAATGTGATTATGGGTAGGCCCATTACCTTAAATAAAAAGCCAAATACACCTTGGTTATGGATTTCTAAATAATCCAAATTTAGATGATGGTGTTAATAGGTCAGTGGAGGCCAAGTAGAAATTTAAATGGATGAAAAATGTTGAAAAATGATTAAGATATAAAACAGAAAAAATTATTTTCAAATCTGGAATTGAGCTTATGGTTTGGCCCAATTCATGAAAACTCACGCTTTCCTCCATAAAAGCATGGGAAACCCCCAAAAAAAAGAAATAAAGGAAATTAAAATTAAAAACATTTAAAATAATATATTTATGTGACAATTTACTCCACTATGAAAACTATCCACCCCGGGAAGTCATAGCAAGGTCAAAGCAAAAACTAGACCCCAACTGAGAAACCATGAGGTACTCCTTTACCAGGTTTCTCCCCCAAAGGGCAAAACACATTTAGTGATCAATGATAGAAGGAAAACTCTCACAAACCATACTTACAACACTTTACTGAAAAAATCAAGCACATTCAGTCTTTATCCCAAATGAAAAATCCTCAAACACAATCTAAACAATACTCAATCAATTTACCCAAACAAATAAAAACATCGAACAAGGTTACACTTACCCTACTATAACTAAACCATCGGGAAATCTCCAATCTCAATGTTTACCCAAGGAAGATGTAGGTAGTTAGATATATATGAATGATAATACCTACTTCCAAGACATGACCATAGAGAAATCTGAGTTACTCGTATGAAGAGACACAAATGGGCTCCCCAACATAAGAGACAACTTAAAATGTTTCCCGAGACAGAATTAGGACACTAATAAGGGAGGCCCGAATAGATTCCCTTGTATAAGGGGTATACATTCATTATAAATTTCTAAAAGAATATGCATGATACCCATGGTAGGTCACCCCACCACATGAAAGAACCATCTTAATGGACCGACATGGGCCGACACGAAAAGACCCCAAAATTAATGAGTTGGGAAGGTCATACGGTTAGTCTAAACAGTTTGGGAAACTGTTTGATAACTGTGTGGATCCTTATATCTTCATGGTTATTTTTTTTGGGCATGATTACAAATAACTATGTGAAAACTGTGTCCTCAACCTATCTATCCAAATTTCTAACCATTCTCCCAAGACTCAATGGAAACTAAAGGGGGAGGGAATACCATTGTGGGATGACATGGGTACAAGACCCTCCACCTATTTCCACCGAATGGGAGAAAAAGAAAAAATATGATGACACCAGAGGTTTAAAATATTCTTATATTTCATACTGAGGATAATACTTTGTAAAATGGTTTAAACAATCCTAGTATTTCCCCTGACTACGAGCCAGCTTCTCTCCGAGACCTATGGTTGGAGCTTAATGATTGATGCATCTTCGGCCTTGCAGTTAGGCTTTGGAAACCCCCCTAATCGAGAATTATTATTTCAGTGTCACCAACAACTACACCACAATCTCATATAAGTTTTCCAAGACATAACACATTCCAAACTCACATTACCCTAACCTGATATTTCACTAAAATAAGGGCTTAGAAGATGCAGACACATCACACCATGTTTCATTGGGTGAGAAACAATAAAAGTAAAATAACACTTATAATCAAAATCCTTTAAAATGGAAGTTTTTTATGTTTTTCCAAGAGAGAAATTCTCCCAACATAATATACACTCATAAGATTGCATGAATTTCACCTTTACGGTCAATCGAGCACATGACATCACAAGGTGTCACTGAACATGACCATTGCGACTAATATAAACAATGCATGGAGAGGGACCTTATACAACATCCCCAAACAACACAAAATTATAAGAAGTGGCCAAAATATCCTCTCATTATCACATTTCTCACATAGGTATTTTAACGTGAACTCCTTCGAAGAGACAACGAAGGACTGAGAGGACCTCTTATACAGCATCTAGATACTCGTCTAGGCTAACAACCCCAGACCACTTCCACCTTTGGCAAATCAGGAAACTTATGAAGCTAAGGTCTCTATAAACCTTCCATGATCACTCTCCTGCTACAATATGATACACAAAACCAAGAAATAAAAGGCTGTAGACTCAATCTAAAAATCTCAAGAAAAATATTCCTCATATTGATCAACTAGAGGGTCTTCAAACGGAGAAACAAGCCGGGTTGTACTTCAGTTGTGCAATAACACTTAATGGGGCATACCTTATACTACGAGTGAACCCAATGACCCAACCAAGATGGTCCATTAGTCATGATATACCACAAAACAGATCCAAACACATGAAGCGAACCACCATAAAGGCATCCCAAAAAAAATTTCATAAGAGACCACTAACCGTCCCTACAACACAACTTACCAACCAAAGGTAAACCCAAAACACAATTGAAATAGGAGGTGTTATTGGACTCAAAACATCCCACAACATCATCATTTTCAAAAACCCATAATATAAACCATCACAAAATATTCATCAAGGCATCATGTTTTTCTTTAAAACCATTTCTTTGAAAACAAACAGTTCAATGGTAAGGGTATCCACCAATGGTACCCCATGGGCCTCACACATGCATGTTTTTGTGCCACACTGGGCACCCTCCTCATATCCGTCCCGGAAATCATCCATTCATGCCATCAACCATACATAATCCCATATAACTCCACGAATGTGGTCGATCATAGAAATACTAAAGGTAAAAACAAATATGTTTTCCACTTTTCAAAACCAAAACGGTCAACCAACACATACTTTTTCTCAAAACTGCTAACTAAGAGATCGAACCCAAATTACCTCATTAAATAAATTGTAATGGAATAATCATTCCAATGAAAACACACTTTCAAGTTATTTACATAATTTTCAAAACATCTCATCCCATTAAAACACCTTTCAATAGTTTAGAAAACTCTATTCGAAACACTTTTTCAAACCCAACTTCAGTTTAGTTTCTGCTTTCAAAAGACCTGTAAGGACACGATTTTCCATTTCAAAATAATTCAAAAAATTCAGTTCCACCAGTTCATAAATCAATCCATTCCATCTTTATTTGAAAATAAATTCACAAAAACATTACACTTTATAAAACCAAGTCACTTTAAAACCAAAGTTCCATGATTTCATTACTAAAGAACAGAAGACAATGCGAGAGGAAACTAGTTTCAGTGGGTGACTTAGACATTTGATTGGAGGCTATATTCAAATCACTTATCTATCTGAGAGAGTGTTCTATAGAATATCCTCGGCTCCACATGGCTTGCTAGGCCCTACGAGATCACTGAGGCCATTAACCCAACTCTATTTTCATTTCCCCTAATCATCATTAAACCAATAAAACCAAAGGACTCTGAAAGGTCCTGACTTCCCATGGAGACTTTAATCTCTTCATGAGGTGTGATGATCATCCACACTACTCATCACTGAAATTTCAAGTCCCGAAAATCCTAACTCCTGACTATCCTGACTGTTCCGCAAATAACATGACCCAAAGAGAGTAAACCTCCTCTGATACCATTTTGTCACGAACCAAGCCTGGTCACCATCTGACCGGGTGCCCGACCTAGCCCACGACATGGACCTAAAAGAATTCCTGATCTCCACGGGCTATAACAAGTGCCCAGGTATCATAAAATAAGAATTGGGAATGATTTACCCAAGTTTATAAACTTAAAACAACAAAAGAATCCAATAAAATGAATCTTGATTTTTCCAACCAAACAATCTTTTACAAAAATTCAGAACTGGATTACATATTTTAAAACAACTCAATAAGACTATAAAAAAGGTAAAAAAACAAAACAAAAACATCCCAAGAACCCTCATGGAAAGGGTCACTGCCCTCAAGCCATCTCCAAAAGACCTCACCACTAAAGACCTGCTGTAATCCCAAACCACTAGAACTAAAAATTATACCCAACCTACGACAACAAAAATAACCAAGTATACTTACACGCATGTGTCCAAGTAGGGTGTGATAAAATGCCTAGTAGGATACCACCCAATTATTCCAAAGATCATGCAATACATTATGAAAAGAAATCAGTTTTAATACACAAATAAAAGCATTGATAACTTCCAAGAAATGCAACTGTAAATTGAAAACAGTTTTCAAACTAAAATTTTCATAATGTTAACACAATTAAATAGAAAAGATATATAATATAAAGTACATAAAAAACACCCTCAATACAAGGAAAAATACCATAAATACAATGAGAAACAAAATTGGAAACACCCCTAGCCACTAGATAGTCTCGAGCCCCATGTACCTCATACCCCAGTATAAAGTAACAATAGAAAAATTTGTTCTCATGCATGAGACACTAGTATGAAACATACCCATCACCTAGTGGTCCATAATAGTCATACATATAGTTTAGTTAAAGTTTTATTTATCCAAATTCATAGTGAAATATGGACAAAACTCATCTGAAACACTAGTCGTACTTGTACACATCCGCCCCACCTCTGTACTCGGGCTTCCCCCTTTGTGCTCAAACAATTTCAAAATTTAACACAAATACATTTTAATGTAAAAAACACTACTGGTCACATAAACCAAATATATTATCTATCGCATTTTATACCACTTAAAACACACAACAAAAATTTTGATTTTTAATAAAACAATTTCTCAAAATCTCATGTTGTTTTGCACAAAAAAACCCCTTAAGAACCCCACTTGTACACTGTGTTCACACTTATAAGTTACCAAAATAGTAAAGTATGCCCAATACATTTCAATTAAAACAACTAAACAAATTTAGGGCATCCTCATGTTAAATAATAAGTGATAACTTTGTAAAACCTTCATTTTCACACAAAAGTGGAACCAAAACATCACTTTCTTTACAAACACAATTAAAACCCATTTTTTCTTCAACAAACAATGGGGATAAACATTATAAAAAGTATTTACACCCTTATTAAAAGTCAATAAGATCAAATAAGTATTTATAGGGCATTCCCAAATAAACCAATAAAATATTTCTTTGGAAAACCCCCAATTTCACACCAAATTCGCATTTAAAATTCAATTTCAATTGAAACATCATTAGAACCAATTTTTACATTAATAATAAAATGATATAAACCTGAAAATATGATAAATAAATCATGATAATGCACAAATATTGCATCAATATTGGAATCACCTACCAAATCAAATGAAACCCTTGAATCACCGTGTGAAAATCAAGTCGCACCACCGTCACACCAAGAAGGACTTATATCGAACCTAAAACCACAATAATTGACCAATAAAACCAAATTTTAAACTCTAGTTTAGAAACCCTACCCCCTGGTCATTTGTAACTTCAAGTAAATTGAATGAAACTTCCTGGAAAGGGGAGTAACTAAGGAGGAGAGACACATACTTGAAATTCTTTGAATTTCCTCCACCAAATACCCTTCAAAATTGTGTTACAAAGGGTTTTTGATAATTATGGAGGGCTACCATGGATTTTAGGTTCGAAATAGATGAAGTAGGGTTGAATTAAGAAATGGAATGGGGGAAACATAGTAATAATTTAAAGAGTTATGAAGGGAAGAACTTACCTCTTCAAATTCGGACGATTTGAGAAACCCTATAAAGTTCTGCACAAAATCTCGATGGAAACGAGCTCCAAAGAGGGGGGAAGTGGAGGGATGTGAGGCCGGGTTCAGTGGGATTGGGTGACACATGGAATCACTGAAAAATAGTTAAAATGGAGTAATTTTTTAAATAAACAAAATTGATTTCTAAAACTGGAAATGGGCTTCTGGGTAGGCCCATTCCCTTAAATGAAAAGCCAAATACACCTTGGTTATAAATTTCTAAAGAATAAAAATTTACATGATGGTGTTAATAGGTCAGAGGAGGCCAATTAGGAATTTAAATGAATGAAAAATGTTGAAAAATGAGGTTGATATAAAAGAAACAAAATTTATTTTCAAAATCTAGAATTGGGCTCACGGTTTGGCCCAATTCATGAAAACTCATTCATTCCTCCATAAGAGCCTGTTAAACCCCCAAAACAAAGAAATAATGGAAATCAAAATAAAAATAAATTTAAAATAGGATATTTTGTGGAAAATAACCCAATTATGTTCATTATAATCAAATTTTTAGTTAAATTGTCTATCAAATTACATTTATACATAGAAAAAGAAATTTTCTGAAACAACTAATTTTAGGTTTGCAATGTATTATTGTTTTAATAAATTAAATTAATAAATATTAGTGAATAATTTTAATAAACAAAATATTTTATATATTCAATAAAATTCTTAATGTTCATATAATATTTTTAATATGCTTAGGATAAGAATAAGCCACGATTTATGCTTAAAATATACTTTTCTAAAAAATTATTTCTCATAGTGTTTTAAGCACATTTTTTTAATTTCTTTATCTACATATAGGAGATTAATATTGGGAAAAAAATATTTTATATTTGTAATTATGATTATAACATTCAGTAAATAGGTCTCTCTCATTTTCGGTCCATACGAATACAACCTGTGGTAAAATTTGTCACCTCGATAATTGGTTAATTAGTATAGCATATGTAAATACTAAGTAATAAGGCAGTAAAATTTCACCATAATTATTATTTTATTAATGTGATTATACCATTATCATATTTATTATTGAAATGTTCTTAATGGGAATTTTTTGATGAAAATTAACTATATTATATTTATAATAATGAAATATTCAAAATTTCACTCACTTACTTCCAAATATCTATTATGAGTCGTCGTAGGGAAAAAAGTTAGATAAAGAGGAATAAAATTTATAAATTTAAAATAATGAAATCAATTTCCCAATGGTATTTTATTTCTAATATTTAGTACCTATATAACTACCTTCAATGCTTATGAAATGTTGACACAGTACACATTGAATTAATAGAAAAAATTAATAAATGATTTTGGGAATAATTAAAGTAAAAAAACATGAGTTATTTATGGTGTTAAAATAAATTTATATATTAATATTACATATTGGTCTCATGTTAATGGATTATATTTCAATTAAAACTTTGTATTAAGGTCTATTATGCCAAAAATTTAATATTTTCAGAATTGACATTAATAATGATTTATTAAATAAATCAAAATAATAATAAAATTTAAATAAGACATTTTTGATAATATTCAGTCTAAAATTTCATCCCTTTTACATTTATGATCCAATTATCAACATATTCATGAAATTTTAACACTTTAAAAATGAAAAAATCATTTTTTTGGTTATGGTAAAAACAAGTTAATTAGGGGGTTCAATAAAATAATACGTTACAAAACGCCACTTAAAATTATAAAAATATTATTTTTTAGTGATATCACACCACATAATACCATATCTATAAGTACCAATCCATCTAGATGAATTTTTCTTTAAAATTTATTTATTATATTTTAATATTTCAATAAATTATAAGAGTAACCCTCCCCTCAATTATGAATGGGAACCCCTCCTTTCTCTTCTTCATGCCACATTAGGCCTTTTAACTCAATAATAACTAGAAAAATAATACCTTCTAAACTTAAATATACACATTTTATAGGTCATTTTCATACCAAACTACCATCCTGAGGATCTTTAAGAGGATATTCAAATGAGTTCTTTTAAAGAAGAGGTATTCAGCTTAACTGATCACTATGATTTTAATTATTCTATTACCTCCTATTAATGTATGGTTTTCCATAAAATAATAAATTAATTTAATTCAATATACTAAAAATATTATTATAAAGAAACTACCATTATACACCCTCATTGCTCTCAAATGGAAAGTTAATGTATAGCTAATGTGTAAGCATAACTTATTGTCACCACATAGTCATATAGTTCATTTCCCCTCATAAAAATTCATGGATGAGTGTTATTATTGTTATAAAGGATATATGTGACATTAATTAAATATTTATTCTTTTATAATGATAATATCATATCTTATTTATCACCTTCTAAAGCGTTGTAAAAGGATAATGTCGCTTGTGTGTGCATGTGGACTACCACCTCTAAAAAGCAATGCAATTCATTTTTCTTATAGGATTTACTTGGATGGTAATAAGGATGGATGTTTTAAATATATATCATTCTTATTATATAATAATTTTTATGTAATGATGAATTAATATTTACCATTCATTTATTCAATCTTCAAAAAAGTAAATATAATGTTCATGTGCGCGTTCGACCTACCATCTCCTAGAACGGTGTATTTCATTTTTCTTTAAATACCATTTATGGGTGACTATATGTATCTATTTAATGAATATATATGATATTTATATTTGTATTATAATTGATGATAAGATGTAACCATTATCAAAGTACAAGGTAAAAAAAATACCAGAAGAAAAAATATATGAAAAATGAAACAATTATTACCTGGTATAGTGATTTTAACAATGACTTTTTAATAAAATCATGATAGAAGGTTATAAATATATCATATATACTATTATATATATATATATATATGAATATGGTTCTATAATTGATTTATAATAAAACATTATATATTATAAATGATGTTCAAACATGTACGATGAAAGTAGATACTTAAGGAAAGGGATTTTTATCTGACATTTAATTCTATGAGAAATAATTCATCTTAAAAACTTATTTATTATATGTAGTGTATATAAAAACAATTAATTTATTTTATAATTCATATTATAAATTTAATTGGTATTTTTATATCCATTAATGTTTAATTCTTTTATTTTACATATGATCCAAATGTTACCAATGCGATAAGGGATTTGTGTTTCCATCTTATTTTTATCGTGATTGATCATGCTTAAATTTACATCAAGGAATTATATAATTGTTATTTGGTAATTTCCTTAAATTTATATTCTATTATAATTTATTTATTAATAATATTTGTTTTAATTTCATTTTCCTCAATTTAATTTTTCATGATATAGAAAGACTGTTTTTATGGGAAAACCGACATTATTTATCTCCTGAACTAAAAACCCTTTTTCTAACATATCCTTATGTTCCAAAATTGTTATCATCAATTTTTATACTATTATCGAATGATATTTTAGTTTCATATTTTTCCAATTTTTTAAAAATTATAAACTTGTTTAAAATTAATTTTCCTCTCATTTTCATTTATAGGTAATTTTGTGAATTTTACCAAAAATATGAATGGGATATTATCTTTAGACATATACAGTATAAATAAAATTTCCAACTATCATGACTGGTCATTAATTTAAATATTCCATTAAATTTTTCCAAGAATCATTTGAAAGATATTTTTTCTATAGTATTTGATAAATTTTTATATTAAAAATAATTGATTTCAAAAATAAAATGATACTTCCCCAAGTAATATGATAGTGATTATTTATGGGAATTTTCAATTAAATTTACATCATTTGATGTTAATTATTATCAAATTAGGATATGATCTAATGATACCATAATTATTCCTTC
The DNA here is from genome assembly GCA_963277665.1 of Viscum album. Lineage (NCBI taxonomy): Eukaryota > Viridiplantae > Streptophyta > Magnoliopsida > Santalales > Viscaceae > Viscum > Viscum album. The sequence continues at coordinate 1,228,397,598 of OY728133.1, read as the reverse complement.
TTTTCATCGTTAATCATTATTATGATGGTATTTTTCTGGAATCTATTTATTTTCCTTGGGTTGTGCTATAATAATATTATATAATGTTTACAAAACTCGTTCTCTTTAAATGTGTTATAATATGATGATATGATGAATATTTTTTAATACCATGGAACACATATATTTTTTTCATGATGTGATGGGTGGTCTTATAATTATATAACCCTCCAATGCATCAGGTAAATTATTAAATTAGGTGGGATAATTATGGGAAACAAGTCGATATTCTTGATCCACTATAGGAAATAGGTTGAGGATCTTGATATTTTATGGGAAACAAGTCGATGTGATTTATAAAATATGGGAAATAGGTATTGAGTATCTTGATATATTATTTTCTTGGTAGTTAACCTTGAAATATGAAATGATTTTTATACCTACAATGGTGCCACACATTTATGACACGAAATTATGGTTCATTTTTTATTTATAATGTTTTCTCACTCTTATAATTCATGTATTATGATATGATAAATATTTATGTTGTGACTCATTTTTATGATCTTTGAATTATTTTTTATGATTTTTTATACTATTTTCATGACCTCATACCCTTATTCTTCTCATATACTTTTATATGATCATTAATTTATATATCACATGTTTACCCTTACAAAGTATCTAGGATTATAATTTATTTTGTTTCCTTTCCCCAGGTAATGAGGAAAGGTATTAAGTAGGGGTTGTATATCGAAATTGATAAATGGTAGATCTTTGAGTGAGATGTTTAATATCTTTCATGAGATGATAATATCATGTATCAAATTTCAAAACACAATAATGTTTTTTGTTTTTTGGAATGTGTTTGTGAAATCTATTGAATATTCATATAAAAATATATAATATTTATGTTGAATGTATAGGACCTTATATATGTTTATGGAGTCACAATAGCTAAAACCCATAATAGATGATATCTCCTTACTGCATCATTGTCAGAACAAACTCAAATGATAAATAATCAGTATAACCCACAATTTAATCTTCTACTACAAGAAAATATAGAATAAGATCACTACTTAGCTTCTTTTTTAGACACTAAAAAGGAATATGAAACTAGAAAGTCTATAAAAAGGCATGATCCTTCTTTAAAAAGGTTGTTAGGGGAGTCCTGATTATATAAAAATCGAGAAAAAATCTCATATAATATCCTATTAGACCATTCATCTATATACCACTGAAAAAATCATTGGGGATGCCAAATAAACCACATCCTTGATCTTAAAATTTCCCATAAAAACACCAAACAGAGGCAAAACCCGATCTAGAAAAATCAAATCACTAGCCAAAAACTAAAACCTGTGCATATTTCCAAATATTTTATCAAATTGAATAAAATTTCCAACAATTTTTTCTCCTTTTATAAACCAATATCCTAATCCAAATTTATAGAAACACTTCTAAGGATCATTTAAGGCTTGGTGTATTGGAAACTTGGAAAATAACACATGGTATACAAGGATCACATAAGAAATCATATTAAATTATAAATCTAATTAAATAAACCTTTTTTACCCCATTATATGTCACCTTATTTTATAAAAAATCCATGGGACATTTTTAAAAGAAAAGGGAGTTCATGAAGACTAATAATGGATAAATAATTCCTTATGAGGATAAAAGAAATTCATGGGTAAAACATGAGGCATAATATAAAAACATAAATATAATTACAATAGGATCAAAATAGTTATAAGAAAATTTGACATTTCATGATATTAAGTACATTATTAATAACATTATCATATATACATTATTCATAACATGATAATAAGTACACGAAACATAACAAGATCATTAGTATATGAGGCACACCATTATCTTAAGTCCATGAGGCATAAGATGGCCTTATGTACTTTTATCATAACCTGGAAATGTCAATAAACATAATCATGAAAAAAATGTAATAATATTACCATGGTTCATAATTAAGGTATAATAAGACCATATTACCAAGGAAATTCCCCACGGTTTTATAAAATATTAACAAGGTTTGCTTACAAAGTAACATGAACATGCAATCTATAGAGTTAAATTCTTAAACCTAAGTAATGGAGTACTATTTCGTTTCACGCTTCCTATTTTTAAGGTTTTAATAAATATATCATAAGAAATTATCAATGCATCAAAAAAATAGTCATTATAATTTCATCTCTCTAGATTAATTAATTATCCAATGAATTGGAACTCTATTTGGGAACACCGTTAATTTGTAAATTATTATTCATGAGACATAAATCAAAAAGAAAAAGAGAATTTCATTTCAACCCATGAGTATCGAATTTTATTATAAAACATTGATCTATATAATCAATAAAATAATTATATATATATGGATTTTTTTGAATTATATTAGATTTGGTAATTCACAATATGAAATTATGACATGGAGAATCCATAAATGACATCAACAACATTATAGATATACAAAATTGTTTATAGATTGAGTTAAAAGATATTCAATAATAGACTATCATAAAAAGGGAATTATTTAGATAGTAAATGATCTGAAAACAAAGCCATATAAGTATAATCACATAGAATTAAAGAGGCCTATAATAAAGGAATATCTTGAATTTAAATGTGGAGGGAGAGAAACAATGAGTGATTTTGGAAACATGAAGGCTTTTCAAAATGGGACTACGAAATGTGATTAATGAGTGAGAATGTTATTATATAATCAATAGAGAATCGTTTTTATTGTAAAATATTGATTATGAAAATATGAAATAATATTAAAATTCAAATTACAAGGGATTATAACAAAAAATTACTTGAATCAAAAAGAGGAGGAGAATAGACCTTCCATGAAAATTGTCTTATTAATTTTTATGAGGACTTAATAAAAAGTTGATAATTACTTGGGGAGGGGGATTTAGAGATAGAGTGGGAATAGAATAACATGATAATTTACTTTGGGGTGGGGCGAGATTATATAATGGTTGGGTTGAGAACCTTTTCTTGGTGAAAAAGGGGGGCTTTTTGTGGAAACTAATGTTAGGTAAGAGGTGATAATGGTATCACATGGGTGTTATGTGGGTTAGTATAGTTTAGTGATTCAGGTGAAGAAATGTTTTTGAGACATGTAGGTACTACCTTCCAAACTAAAAAAGGTACTCTATATGGTCTATATGTCAAATTTATCTAGTAAAATTTTTTCCTCATTTGATTACACATTTTAATAGCTACAAATCATGATTAAATCTTTATCATGGTAATTAATTTATCACTAAAAAATAACATGACATTTCATATAAAATTTCAAAAAGTAAAAAATAAATTTTGGGTTAATTTATCCAAATTAAATTACTAAATTTGTGGAAATTTAATTTTTAATGAAAACATATAATTCATTGAAAAACTATTTTCGTAGAAAAATGATGTTTTATTTATTAAAAATTATTAAGATTATTAGAAATTAGTTAAAATTAAACAATTTTTATTTTATTTGTTTTTATGTCTAAACTTTATCATATATTATTAGATAAAAAAATCTATTTAATTAAAAAGTCATAAAAATTTGAAAGGTATCATTTGTCAAAAAATAACTATTTTATGGTGGTAATTAATTTTTAACTAAGTAATTTACTCTTAGTGCCTAAAATTAAGATGGGATTTATTAGATAATTTGTACAAACATGTTTCCAAAATAAAATCCATTTTATCATATAAATTTTCAATGTTTATGAAAACCATCATTAATATTAGTGCATGTAATGCGTAAAAAATGGTCTTAGAAGAAACTTTATTTTATATATAAAACATACATGTAAGATAAAATTAACTATTTTTTTATTTTTTGATATGAATTAATGTATTATAAATAAAATTAATTATATGTGGATTTAATAGAAAATGAAAGCGAAATAAAAATAATATTTAAATAAACAAAGGGAAAAAATGTTTATTTTATTGGATAATATTACTTATGTTCACAAACTGTAAATCATTGTCTTTATATATTACATCGAATTTTATATTTGTAATCCATAAAAAATAATTGAAAAATATGAGTTTTTTAAACTTCTAGTTATTTTATATATATTAATAAAGTCAAAAAAGTTATGGTTTTTGCATAAATGGTTGTTTCATTGTTCACATAAAAATAAATAATTTGACAAACAAACAAAAAACGCACTGGCAAATTTTTTTTGGCATTATAAATTCAAAAATTATATTCATTATATCGAATTTAAATTTAAAAACTATAAATTTACCTTTTATATTAAAGGATTAAAACATTTTTTATTAATAAAATATCAATTTAGATCATTATATGTTTTAAATATTTCTTGATATCAATTTCCAATTTGAATAATGTTAATAAAATATTTAAGAAATGGAACATATTATTTTTTAAGGTAAATTATACAAAACTAAATGAAAAATATTTATTTGAAATATATTTCATTATTATTAAATGATATTTTCCATTGAAAATATTTATTTATATTCTAAAAATATAATTTTTCTAATCCATTATTATTAATTTTTTAAAAAAAATTATAAAAATATAATTTCATAAGATAAAAAATAATTTTATTAAAAATAATCGATTCTTATATATATATATATATATATATATTAATATTTTAATATTATACTTCTATTTCACTGTTAATTATTCGTGGAATATATTATTTTAAATATACTACTAAAAAGAAGAAGATCAATATACCAATTAGAAACATCTATATCCAATGACCATATGTATAAGGACCATATATAAGTATAATATATCCTTATTAAATTCATTCATTACATTAAAACTTCTTAAGTTACACATCTAATTTCTATAGTTTACATTTTAGATCTCACAGCATGTTTTTCCCATTCAAGATATTTTTCCTCATTTCATTTTTTTCATAGGTCATCGGTAGTCCCCAAGGGAGATGCTAATTCAGGAGTTATTCTAGTTTTGGTGAGGTAATTCTTTATTATTTATTATCATCATTATTGTTAAGCACTTTTAAAGGATATAGTAATCCATAGTGAGTAATACATAGTTTCGCCTTCTTCTGTTGTAAATTTTTACCTTGAATGAATATAGCATTGTTAGTTTAATTATAATATTTTATGCCTTATTAACTAATATATTTCAATTCCTGCAGACAAATGTAACTATATATTTTTATAAATAAATATTTCATGTAAAGAATATTTTTTCTTAAAACCTAGGGTGTTAAGTCCTCCCCCTTAAATTAATTACAACCCCACAATATTAATTATCACATATAACTAATAATACCTTGGGGTATCAAAAATCATATCATGACATAACATATAGATTCTAAAGAGATACAATATTACTATTTTAGGTAAGTCTAGGTAATATATAATTTCCCTCATAATTAGAATATAACTAATATAGAATTATACCTTTGAAAATTTATGCTAAATAAACCAATATAACAGGTGTAGTTTTTTAGTGAGAGTTTATTGCCAGCCCTGCATTAATAGGAGTTCATGGGATGATTTTTAGATGTTATTTCATATATTGGAAATTATCTTGGAATCTATGTTAAGGTAGCTGATACATGCCAAATATCACATAAAATTTGTCTAAATGAATCGTAGTAAGATTTTATCAGAAGAAGATTCCTTTAAATAACTATTAGTGAGGAGTTATATACATGGGATGAAGTATTCATGACAATATAAGTTTTTATTAATAATTATACATATTTTCATTGGGTAGTTAATGTATATTATTTTCTATAGAGGTCAATGTTGACCAACATATGAATAGAACACCCATATTTCTTGAGTTGGTGATTACTGTTCCACATTCCATATCATTTTTAAAACCCAAATATATATTAATGAGTTTATATGAATTCTACTGTCTTTGTTATTTCTGGTATTTATCATCCCTGTTATCCCTTGTATTAATGATATTCTTGGATAATGAGTATGTTTCGCACATTTAAGTTGTCAAATAGTCTATGGTACTTTAGGATGAAATCATTTTCCTTCCACCAAATTGACTGAACTCAATATTTTTCATTAGTAATTAACTATTCTATTCTATCCATTTCCACACATAAAACATCTTCTAGTGCATTTCAGACACACTCCAAGGTGTTTCATCTAACATGTTGACATATAGGATACTAAACATTGTTTTATTCAATATAGTTTTTACCCAAACATCCATGACACACCATACTTATCTTCCATAGATTTTTTGGGAATAAAAATATGTTCTTATTGTTAAAAATGATTCATAATACCTGGTTTGATATAAATATAAGATTTCTCAATCCATATCTTATCCAATTAGGTCTCTTATTAAGAAAATATCCACATTTCCCATGGAATCCCATGTTTATATAGTTCATTCAGGATTTACCCATTACTCAAACCAAAAGGGAAACAAAATAAGTGATGAAAATACATAATACAATTATCATAGATGATTCCATGAAAAAGTTATCCTCAAACTATCTTGTTATTTAAAACTATCACATTATCATCCAATTCTAACTAAGTCACTATATGTTCAATCTTGGGTTATTTATTTTGGATTATCTAGTAATACATAACCAAATTCCATAAATGGCATTCTAGAAATTATCATATAAATTATTACAATATTATAAAAAAATCAATAAAATCTATTCTCTATAAATTCAACACAACTTCTATCCATACAAAGAACACAAAAATTTATATATACCTTAACATTCAAATTTCTATGCATTAATATATGATATAAATTATTGTTTTCCTACGAGGTTAACTTACCTAAGAATGTTAAAATACTTCATAGTGGTTTACAAGATAATGCAAATTTAAATATAATATCTCCCAAGAGTGAATAATTAGCGGTGAAATCGTAGTCTCACCCATCGTGCACCAGTTTGAAGATTGAATTAGTGATCATCCAGCCTTTTGAGGTGATTAGAACATGGGAAATTTTTATATAACTACATCCAGTTTATGTTTTTCATACATGGATGTATTTTCTAGGAGGTAACATATTCTACACATGAATAAAATTTAATGATGTTTTTTAATTATAGTCTTACATCATTGGATTATATATATGAATTTCACTAAATTTTTATATATCCAATTTCCAAAAATAACTAGAACATTTTTTAATACCAACTATAACGACCAAAAACTTATATAGAAGGTTTTTAGAAAGAACATATTAATAAAAAATTACATATATACATCCACTTTTAGAAACTATAAAGATAATACATGGAATTCATGGAACACATAAGAATACATGCAAAAAAATTAACTCTCTTAAAATTATTACTTATTAACCATTCCTAGTTAAAATCAATATTTATATTTAAAAATAACATTTTGTAAAGAAAATGGTGATCATCAATCCTAATAAAGGATTTATAGTGAAATTAGAGCATAAATTAGCATCATAGGTAATCCTGAGTCATATTATAAGAACATGAACATAACTATAAGAGGTAAAACATGGTCATAAGGACATGTGGAATAACATGATACTAAGTACACGGATCATAAAATTATCATAAGAACATGAGATATAAAATGATCTAAATTAATGATAAATAAAATGATTATAAGTATATGAGACATAACATGATCCTAAATACATGATTAACAACATGATCGTAAAAACATGAGTAATAATATGGAAATATGGAATAAAAATAATGTTGAGATATTAAAAATAATATCACTATATTTAATCATAAAGGTTTCATGAATGAATATTACCTTGGATATTCACCATGTTATCAAAAAAAATTAACCATATATATTGTTGTGCTATCATGAACATGTCATCTCTAGATATTAATTATTTACCCAATTCAATTGATTACTACTAGGGAACACCATTCGTATTATAAATATGTTTTATAAAGGTATCATAATATACTTCCAAGTAATTATTCCATGGTATCATGAAAATGTCACCTATAGAAATTATTTTTTTACACAATCCTTTGGGGAACAATTTGGGAACACACCTCATATGTATATCATTATGTGTGCCACATCCATAAAATATCATAAGAGCGAATCATTTTAAACCATGTGTATGTAATATGGGTTTTAAACATGTAATTCCCCATTAATTTAAATAATTTTATATCTATATGGACATCCTTGAATTATATTAGATTTGGGTATTCACAACATGAAAATATGATATTGAAAATCGAGGCTCAACTTCAAAAACATGATGCATATATGAAAAAGACTATGTAATGTGTTAAATAAGGGAGAAACTTTTTATTCATCAATTGGGAATGATATGGACAATATAGAAGTTGGTTATGAACTTATGGAAGTATAATAACTTGTTATTCAAAAAGATTATAATAAATGAAGAGCTTTAATTGGAAGGAGAAGGGAATGAATCGAAAAGTGGTTTCAACATCATGATGATATTAAAAAAAGGGACTATGAAATTAGATTAATGTAAGATAATTTATACACCCATCAATAGAGATTAGTTTTCCAAATAAATTATTTATTTTTAACACATGTGAGAATAATTACATGGAAATCAGAATGGATTATCAAAAAAATTATTTGAATAAAAAGGAGGAGGAGGAGCAACATGACCTTGGAAAGTATATTATTTATGATTGGGGGGTTCATTATGACTCCATTAACTCCTAGAGAGGGAATTTTGTACATATAGGGAATTAAAATTCACGATTATGAATTTTATTAGTGGATATATATGAGATAACAGGCAGGGGAGATCATTTTGTATGTGAAAAAAAGAGTGTCTTTTCGTGAAAACTATAGTTAGATAATGGGTAAGAATGGTATCATAAGGGGTTTTGGTTGGTTATGTGAGTTAGGTAGTGAAAATATATTAATACAAGAAGGTATAAATTTCAAACATAATAATGCTATATTATATGTTCTAAGTGTTAAATTGATTTAGTAAAATTTAATCCATATTTGATTAACCCTTTTAACACTTATTAATCTTCATTAGATATGAACCAGGGTGATTATTATATTAATAAAAATATGAGATGACCCTTATTAAAAAAATTATTTTTATAATTCTGAATTTTGGAATCATTTAATAGAATTAATTTTCTAAATATGAGAAAATTGACATTTAAATTTAATCATATATTGTATGTAAAACCCTTTTTTCCTAGAAAATGGAATTTTAATTGTTATGTGTAAATAATCTTACTAAAAATTGAATATAAATAAAATGAGTGTTAGTTTATTTTTATATATTTCTAAACTACATATTAGAGTATTCATTAATAATTAATCCACAAATTGTAAGATACCCAACATCTAGAAAAGTGTCATTCTTTAAAAAATACTTATTTAACTATTATAAAAAAATATACCAAAGTAATTTAATATTAATTCCCGAAAATAACATGGTTCTTTATAAATTTTATGGTCCAATTAATTCAAAATATAAAATACAATTGATCATATAAAGTATCTATGTGTATGGAAAAATATCTTTAAAATTTTCAAATCTAAAACTTAAAAACAAGAATTTAGATGAATATGTATCTTTATGATTAAAATTTATATAAAGGAAAAAATTTCAAATGTGATTTATTTTCATGATATAATATTATTTATTATAAAAATGATAATTCTTTGGTGGCTTTAATAATAATGGAAAATTGAATTACAGAATAATGATTTTGAATTAAAGTAAATGACTTGAAAATTTTCATTTATTAGAAAATTTTTGTTACATTCATATACTTTAACACATAGGTTTTAAATATTATTTAAAAGCATATTGTGTCAATACATAAACACATATTTTATCAATTAAACGTTTTTATAATTCTCTATATCATTCTTATATAATGTTATATTCATAAAACATATGATTTAGATATAGAATATATTTTCACAAGTCTTATAAAAATAAACTAAATATTAAAAATCCTATAAAATCACCTTAGGCTATTTTTTACATTTTATATTAAATATTTATGTTAATTTTATAATTTTTTAACTGAAACTAAAAAATGAAAAAATAATTTAATTGAAAAATTTCTATTTTTTACAATAAATGTTTTTACAGTTATTTCATATAATTCAATAATTAAAAAATGTTAATATAATATTTAGTAAATAGTCCATTTAATATATTAGTATAAAATATACAACACTTAAAGAAAAAAAATTCTTCGAAATATGTTACTTTTATATTAAATAATAATTATCATTATAATTAATTAATTATATGCTAGAATTAAAATATAACTAATCCATTGATATAAGTTTCTTACAATTAATTTTATAAATTCTTCATATCATACATTAATAATTATAATTTTATTAATAATACACAATACACACGTATATATATTCCAAAATTTTAATATTATACATTTATTTATTTATTTATTATTTTTGTATTATGTTACATTAATTAACCACTAACAATAATCAACTCCAGTATACCTATTGGATATAATTATTTGTAATGAAATCATTTCCAATTAAAATATTTCATTCCTATATATAACTGTACTAAAATTATTCATTCCATTATGTATTCTTAGGTTACACATCTCATTTCTATTTTTTCATTTTAGATCTCACAATATTCTTTCCCCTTTCATGGTGTTCTACAATGTTATATGTTTTCCTTGGATATTGCTGATCCTCAAGAGTGAATATAATTCAAGAGATCTCCTATTATTTAAGATATTATTGTTTTCTATTTATTAATCCTTTTTATGTTATTCACTTTTAAATAATGTAATAATCTATAGGGAGTGAGATATAGTTTCATATGATTTTTTTAATGTTTTATAATGAACAAATAATATTTTATTAGTTTAATTATACTTTTTAATAACATACTTCTAATTTCGTTCAATTAAATTAGGAAAATATGAAGAGGGATTATATTTATAAACATATATTTTATAAAAATAACATGATTCCTAAAACAATGATGTTTTATACTGAAAAACAAAAAAATATACTCTTAAATTATCCTCATGCTCGTCTTCTGATATAAAATACACATGTATGTCATTAATGAATACTACCAAAAACTATTTTACTAAATAAAAAAATGAAGTTCAAAAGTACCATGAACTTTGATGGTGCATTCATTTTTTTTGAAAAAACTTTACCATAAACTCCTAGTGTCCATAACCATATTTGAAAGAAGTATTCAGAATATCATTGTCCTTCACACACATATGAAAAAATCCCATCCATAATAAAATCATAGAGAAAAAAAATAAACCCCTTTAGTTTGTCAAACATGTCAGTATTCCAATGGAGGGTATAACTATTATTCATTTTTACCTAACATAACTGCTAGAAATTGAAACATAATTATAAAATACTGTTTACCTTATTCATAAACAAGATTAGATCACCCCAAAGTGATAAACTAGTCCCAAAAATATTTATTTAAAATATAGTCAATCAAAATCTGTTCCACAGAAAACATTGAAGGATTCCTCTTATATGGAGACATTTAAACCATGAAGACACCTGGATGTATCTCTATCCAAAACTAGATCTCTCATCAATGGGTAACATCATGAATTATTCAAAAAAATATCAATGAACTCTTCCTCTTCCTTAGAAAAAATTATTGGATGAACCTCTGATTAAATCAACATCAACACATCTCTCATAGAGGAAATGGGTTTAATAGGAAACTCACATATCAAAAGATCATTCAGAAATGATATATTTAGGATATACACCACACATAGATGGGGTGTTAATTTGTATTATTAACTTTTTAAAAAATTATATATTTTTATCCATTTACATTTTAAATTTTTAAGGATTTAGATTCTTCTATTCTATTTTCCTTATCATATAAAAGTATATAAACTCATGTAATATATTTCACATTATATTTTTATATGTTTCATGATTCAAAAAGAGTAGCTGGTCTATTACACATATGGTTTTTAGTACATTAATTCTTCACTATAATGAGATACATTTTAAAATGTTATAGATAGAAACATGTACCCATCAAAAGCGTGGTTCCCTAGAAAATAGTATGGGGTATGTAAATTATCCTAAATACAAGGACTTGTGATGACATTATCCAAGTCACAGCTCCTCAGTGGTTCTATACAATGTCTTTTTAGACCATCGCCGACAACATTATTAGCATTCTAATGAATAGAAATGATTTCACCTATTGATTCTATTATTGGATTCCACAATGATTTTTTGTTATTATTCGTATATTAATATTACGTACACAAATTTGGTTAATAAAATATCCTTCTTCTTCATAAAACAAAACTAAATCCTTCTTTTTCATCACTTTTCCATATATTCAGAACTTTTAAATCTGATCGTTTTATATGATCATATTTATATGATAAACCTACATATGAAAGTTCATCGGATCAATTTATCTTCTATACCATTGATACCAATTTTCCTATTTCCCACACTCTATCATATCCCTTATCCTCCTCATGTTACCTATTTATTTGATACCACATAATGGGAATGCACTATCTGATATCACTTATGCTCTTCGAAACGTCTTTGAATGGTGTTCAATTTCTTCACCTGGTGACTTTGTTTCACTTGGTACCCGAATACCTATTTCTCAACTCTTATTCCATTTCCCCAACCAAAATAAGAATTAACCTCATGCTTTTTGGTTGATAATTACTCAAAACACTCTAATTCTTCTATATAATGCACAAATCAAACATCACTCTTTTAACCAGAAGTATGACCAACAACACTCAAGAAGAAAATTTGGTAACCAGTTTTTAGCACATAAACTCCCCTTTATATTGGAATAGTTTCTATATAATCTTATGGAATGGAACACACTCAAATTTGAACTTCTCGATTTAGAATTTTAATATCTAGGTCATCTCTTTTTTTATTTAACCACCTTCAAACTTACAAAAAGAAATGTGTTATTAAATAATCATGGGAAATTTCCATATATCTCAGAATCATCATTATTCATCAATAATCCCAAAATATCTCACAGAACCATGATATCACTTCATGATTATCAAAATGATAAATTTCCAACTCAACATCCCCATAATTAAATTTCATTATGAAACAAATCCTAAAATAATTCAAAAAAAATGTTCCATGAAACCTCATAGAATATATTATTTTTGTAGAAAATATAACTATTTTTAATTCAAACATCATATGAACATCTCAAAAGTAATTTAAAATAATTTTATTTCATCTAATAATTTATTTATCAGAAAAAAATATTCAACCATCATTTTAAAGTATTTTCACCATTATTTCACATAACTCATCCTTCATCTGATGATTTGTTAGATGTTCGTTAGTTATCCTCATCCTGATGAACCCTTATAGGTATTCTATTCATATTCCACCAGATAAAATCAATGAATTATATTAGATGAAATTGTAATACTCATTATGATGACTTTATAACACATTGTATGATGATATAGCTCAAATAATTCTATCCAATTCAACTATTCCACAAAATCAGCAACCTATACCTGATGATCTTACAAAGAAACATATATCCAATTAATGTTACATAGAAACCTCTATATAACAACCTCATAAAAAAGTAATTTATTAAAAGTAATTTACATGTATCTTCTATGTTATGAATTTTCTAGGAAACATGTTCTTGATCATTTGAAAGATCTTGACTAATATAGTCTGTCTAATTAATCACCATGTTTATATGACAACCATTTTAAAAGAATTCATCCACTACAAATACATAAAACATTTCATAATTTTTTCATTACAACTTCATCACTATGTATCAAATTTTTTTACATGTTTTAATTATAGACTTCATACCACACATCATTCAACTTCAATCAACAATTTACTATGTTTGAGAACCATTGTTCTAATGATTTTTTATAAAACGATAATATCTTCATGAATTTAACATTGAAAAATATATCATCAATCTTCCCTTTGCAAAAAATATGATTGAACTCTTTTTTAAATACTTTTCTCTTCATATTAAATTTATCTTAAGTCATAGAAAAAATTAATTGTTATATTTTATCAAAAATAAATATATCACCAATAATTTATTAGCATAGTTATCTAATCATTTTCTATCCAATGTAATTATTAATTTATTCAGTATAATATTTATTTCCACATATCTATTAGTCGACTTAGTATGTTTATATTAGTCTAATATCATTATAGTAATTAATTATGTGGTCTCGAAACATTCCTCTGGCCGGTGTACATTAAAAAAATGACTTTATAAAAGTCTATCCATTTGATACTCTATCTGATGGAACAATTTTGAAACCACTGTCCTATTATCTACCACCTGAGTTCTACCCCCATTGATCTAACTTAAGGATCTACCACCAGTGGTATACCACCTATGATTTATCACCATTGATCTACATCAAATTACTACAACTAGTGATTTACCACGAGAGATATTCCTCAAATGATCTACCACTAGGGATATACTTCAAGTGATCTAACACTATAAATCTATAGCCAATGATCATTTATTAGTGATCCGCCACAATAGATCTACTACTAGTGATATACCGCCAATGATCATTCTATAGTGATCTACCTCTAGTGATCTTTTTTTAGGATCTACAACAATCCTGTAAAACACCCATTTTTCCTTTGAACACACAAAAAACTCATCGCTTAGTCCACCAAACACTATAGACCATCCCTAAAAATCTTAATCACCATGTTACTTACATATTAATATATGATATTGTTCAGGAGATTATACGGAAGGATTTATTAACTTATATCAATTAAAAAAACATGTTTATATTATTGAAATTTCCACAAGAAAATATTTTTAACATTGTAATAAAAATATTAAAACTTTTAAATAGCCATATAAAATTTTTACTTTTTGTTTCAAAAGAGAGTTATACCATATAAAACAAATGAAGGTTATATTAAAAAAATCAATACACTAGAATAAGCACATTTCATGTAAAGTGGATTATAATCCATAGTACGTTTGTTTGTTGTTATATTTAACCAATTAATCTATTTTATATCATTTTTCTTAACTTTTCAATCGGTTTATAAAATATCATGTATTATAAAGAACTAGAGACAATCACCTAAATTGAATAATAACAATATAATGTTATAAATAATGAAATTTACAAGCTTGAAAACAATTTTTTTAAGTGATTAATATGTTATGGAATTAAAAGATACAGGTCATAAGTTGTCACTCTTATGCATAAGTATTCAATCATAAATCTAAATGATGAATGAGATAAAGAAATGTCTATTTTCCACCATTATGTTTCAACCACCTCAAAATAGTCCCAAATAAAATTGAAATGAAATAATAAAACTCTCAAAGGACATATAATAACTTTCTCACATTTACATCCACTAAAAACACAAGTATCTTTACTAAATATGTAAAAAAATTGCATGTTTATTAGTATATATCTTTTGTCCCAATACTATAATCACTATGACTGACATTAATGAAGCTACCAAGACTAATATCAAGTACCATTTTATAATGACTTCACTCTAGTTACCCAAAACCTAAGATAAGTGGATTTTAAACTCATGAACGCCCACCTTAATTAATATCAGTTATCATAATGTGTGGAGGGATACTCATACACCATGGGGGAATAATATAACCTAGAAAACACATCCAAAAAATACAAAATTAAATCAAAATAAAATAATTTATATGTAATCATTCCCAAATACACAATAAAAACTAATACACTTAGAAAAAATTGATATAATACATAATAAATCTTAAAATAGAAATAAAGATAAATTTGAAAACAACACCCATGAATATCCACCAAAACAGCCTCTAAGATCCAATTCTAGAAAGGTATACCTACAAGGAAAAACACAAATGAGTGAACCCATACCTAAACTAAAAACCCATAATAAGAGAAGAGAGATTCATATGAATCAAATAACATGTACAATGGTTGAGTATATAGACAAAACCAATAATAAATATCCTAATATGTTTTATTTAGAAATTATTTAAGCATAAACCATAATGATTAATTTTATAAATTTATTAGAAATATTTTAAATAGTGAAAATAATTGTGTAGGAGATATTAAATAACCACTTAGAGAATAAGAAAATTAGGATTATATTGGGAAAATGAGAAACACAAATGTTCCTATTGTCATTGGTGAAAAAAATAACCTATCCAAATAAATTTTTAACATCATTTATTGGACAAGAAACGAACCCCAATATTGGCATTCAGTGTCTCATATTTAAGTCATATGATATCCATTATACACAAATATAATCATATATTTATCTACCTTTAAGGTGTAATAGAGTTATCCCTTCTTGAGTCCCCCAAGGACATTCTTAATGCCTCTATATGTTGAAAATATTGAAATTATTAGAAACCCAAATTACTAACATCTACAAAAAAATTTAAAATAAATATAAAATACTAATCAATATTCATGTAAAATTTCATATTTATATATCATACACTTCCCAAATCATCATAAGCCAGCATGGAAAAAACAAATCAATTTATAACTAAGAATCAAATTTCTAGTAATGTTAGATAAGGACGTAAACCATTGAAAAATAATGTATTTTACTTTTGAAATAGATTTCAATTAAAATCCAAAAAATTATTTATACTATACAAAGTATCATTGACTCATGTTTTAAATACTATATGAAATTTGTCCCATATAAGGCTATAAAAATTTTTAGTTTCTAAGGACCCCGTCAAACAATCTTATTCAATTGAAAATAGGGTTATACACATCATTTAAAGTATTTTATTAAAATTTAAAAAATTAAAAAAATATAAAATAGTACTATTCACTTTGGAAATCAACACTTATATTATCAATTCAATAAAAAATATGTTATTTTTTATACAAGTACACCATTTTATAGAATGAAAAAAATTCAAAAATTAAACAATTTTAATGGTAAAAAAATTTAGCAGAGACAGTTTAATCACCCAAATTGAAGTATAATAGAACCTTCTTCTATAAATAATTATCAAAACTTCTAAAATAAGGCCTTTTAGCCATATATTTTCAATCTCACACTTAAAATACCCACTTCAACACATTAAAAAATTATTATGGTCATTAAAAGGTTGTATGTGTATAATAAATTAAGGAACCCTTATTAGGACACTACATAGTGATGTAGAAGCTTATAATAAGGCACAAAATGTTATAAAATTTCCCCTATTTCTATACATAATGATATCCTTCTATGAAAATATGTGTTTCACTACTCCATGGACCCCCATAAGAAATTTCTAAATGAATATATATATATATATATATTAAGAAATAAAGAGGAGGGGTAGAGGAAGATGAATTATTAGATAATGGGTGTTTTACCTTTATTTAAACATTACCCAAGTCCATTGAATAATTATTAATGGAGAATAAATTTATGATACAATGTATTATACTCTCTATCAAAATATTCCAAATAAGGAGGAAAGGGTTCCCCTATAAACCCAGACCTACTATTCCCTTACTAAAATTATTGATTAAAAATTTATGGTTATAATTATATGTATTTTAGAACAAAAAATACAATATAACTAAAATAAATATTTGATAAAATATAAATACCATGCAGATAAATCACAATTAATATAATAAACAATTTAAATACTCTACATTATATATCCCTTGGATAGTTAAACATTAAGATTGGTAGTGAACCAATGGTTTTCTTATTAATTAAATTATTTTTAATTAAACTTCTTGAACTTGTTAAGAATATAAATCCACTCAATAGTATCTCATAGTATCACCTCATGTGAAACAGTAATGAGAGATAGAGTGAATCAAATTGTATTTATAAGTCTTAAAAAATCCTTCTTTTTTCTATGTTGTTTATAAAAACCAAGATGGATTCTACTTTATAATATTATTATCAATTAACATGATCTTTAGAGTCCAATGGAGTGTGATTAGTTATACCACTAAATCTCTTTATATTACTCTATTTATTATACTCCCAAATATCAAGACTCTTTTAAAACATTTTATATGCACTTGTTATGAGCTCCTCCACTTACTGGGTTGATCCGGTAAAAACAATTTCTCATTCAGCAAATTGATCTTCCCCCATGAGCCTATAAGATTAATATTGATCATATACAACATTAACATCAACATTAGTTTCTTTGAACAAATCAATTGGTCCTAAAACTCCTTCTAGATCTAATACAGTTATAATTCTCCTCAAATTCTATGAATACACATGTATAACTTCTTCATGGACACCTATATTTTGCTCAAATTATCAATTCAATACTTGAAATATAAGTCTTTTACATGATCTATCAATATTCAAAATATTTATCAAATTTAAAACATATCTTTAATACATATATTGCACTTAAATATAGGAATATAAGCATTAAAAATTCTTTTTCCTTCTAAATATCTTGAATTACCATGATTTTTTGGTAATCCATGATTTTCATGATTCTTTTCATTCGAATTAAATTAATTAATTAAAAAATTATGTCAATTATTCAGAATTTTATCATGTTTAAATATTGAATATTATATCTTTAAAACCTTCTGAAGACTCAATAATTTAGTTATTTTTAAAATATTAAATATTTTGATCTCAATAACTTCTCAAATCTCATTGTCATTAAATACCGAAATAAATTTTAGTATAATTATCTTCTTTAGGTGGTTTATAAATAAATATGAAATTATTTAAATGACCATGTTCAAATAGAATTATCATAACACTCGTATATGGAGGCAATTCACTATTTATGTTCAAGAAACATAATTCACTTCATATATAGCTTTCATTTTTCATTTCTAATAGTCCCTTCTTTTATAGAATTAAATTTAAATGAATTCAAAAAATTTCTCATGCATGAGATGTTATCTCAAACTAACTCATGATATCTAAAATATTGAAATAGTTATGGTATGACATTGATTGAACTCCTAGAATTCGTGCATTTCTTGATCATAAAAGATTTATGTTTCGTAGAGTCAGATAGTCTTATGGAGTACATTTTGTGATACCATGGCCCATGTACATCAAAATATTTCTTGAATGAATGAATATTTGAATTCTCAATATTTCATGAATATAACCACATGGTTGATTAGTCTTTTTTATCATAAAGAATTGTCCACATGGTAAGTTATCCTATAATAGGTCTGAGCTTTTTGTGGTAGATCCTACTGATGGAAGGTTGATCTCATATAAAGGATTTTGGTATCATAAATTTCATCATGTGGTCTCTTATATATTGTATCTCACATCTATTCATGTGTTCAATCATTAAACTCATATAAGGTCTATCTAATTTGATTCCACATTGATGATTCACTTATGGTAGATCAGAATAAATCATTTAGTATGTCAGTTAATGTCATGGTTGATTTGGATATATCAAGTGGTTGGTTCATCAAATAATTGTGTGTTCAATAATAAATAATTCATATTGTAGATATATAAACCATATGAAAACTTATGGTTCCTTAATATCACTATGTTCATGGAAGATTGGATGTACACATGGTCACATTAGTATTCTTGTGGTAAGTGTATGTTCATATTGTAGTTGGAACATAGAAAATTTATAAGAAATTCATATGGTCACTTTGAAGATGCATGTCTGGTCGATCAAGATTTCATCATGTGGTAGATCAAATTTTATTAATATATATCATTGCATGGAAAGAAACCCTACTAGACTAAAGAAGACAACAATGGGGATATTTCTCATTCATCACAACATCATACTCCCAAGCACTATATGTTCCCATATTCTCCCAAAACTACCCATGAAAAGGTTTCCTAAAAAATTATACAACTCTTACAATGACACCATTTGATAGATATGGTTATCCTTAATTCCCACCTAAGTATATGATTAAATTTGATCATATATAAGGCCTCATGTTTGCCCAATTTTTTAGAAACCTCATATATACACATAGTAAAATACAAAGTGTAACATGAAATAAAATTTATAAATATTATCAAGGTTCATGGTTGCCTTCATGTAAAATATTATTCTTCATTTTTACATTTAATTATTTATCTAAATACATAACAAGCATTTCTCATGAAAAATAATATATATTTTCGTGGCCCTAACATAACATCTCTATATTCAATGATTCTTCTTATTGGAAAATGTTCTTTCCTCAAACATGAAAAGTGAATGTTATCATCAATTAATGAATATTTAAATAATTTTCAGATATGTTCTCAAGGATGTAATCCATAAAAATCCTCTAAAATGATGCTCCAACTCCAATAAACATGTAACGCCTCGACCCCAGTTACCCAGAGTGGGTGCATTATTACGTAACATTTGCATGATCACAAAAGATCAAGTCTCTAAAGACCGAATAGTTTAGTAGCCATTGAAACACTAGATACATTCATAAATGTTACATTACATCATAAAGTGAAAAACTACAATAACATAGTCTCAATAGTCCACACTCATATCCATTTCAGACTATCCCTGTGGGTCAGTCATAAAATATTTCATCACATCCTGGGAAAAATAAAACATAGAAAGGGGTGAGCTCAGATGCTCCGTAAGGATAACAATATAGAGGAAACATTCATAAATAAACATAAACATTTAAGGAAATGTATAACTAAAACAAAATCCATTTAATCTTCAACTTCATCATAATATGGAAAAAATAAAATGAAATAATTCCATTTACTTATTCACATGTATATTCTACTAGTCGAATAATAACATGAAATATTAATAACCATTTTGATAATGATGGAATACATAATGCCAGACTATCATAACCACGTAGCCACGACCTCATGCCAAGACTACAAATATGATTTTGTCAAGGTCTCATGCCAAGACACTAGTTACTCTCATGAGAACTACTGATTCATCGAGGAGCTATAGCAGGCTCTACTCGTCACTTAGAAAGTCCAATGCATTCCTCATATGAACAGGTTGAAACATAACATAAACATTCGTATTAAAACTAGCATATGAAATGTCAATAATTTCTCCATAAACAATGAATGGTATAAAAATAACACATCCACAGTTAAACATATCACAAAACCTTCAATAAAATTTGGATGTTTTGAATCATAATAAATAAACTTCAAATAAGCTTAAAATCCATCAAAGGATGTTGACATAGATGAAATCAAAACTATTTGAGAGAAATATCTTTTTCAAATAATTTAAAAGTCCCATAATTATAAAAGAAATAATTTACATTGAAAATATTCTTATAATCTTGTAAGGGAAGCTTCAGCGATTTTATAACGGCGGAAAATAGCCGCACTCGCCGTATAAGTTAAAAAAAGACATTCTTACCTTAATTTTGTCGAGAATGTCAAAAAGTAACGTGTTTAGAGAATGACGAAAATATTCCTTTAAAAAACATATAAGGTAAAATAAGGGTGTAAATGACTTTAACCCATTGTCTAATAAATAGAAAAAATGATTTGAAATACATTTTTATGAAACATGGATGTGGATGATAAAGTGGTCCCAGTAGATAATTACATATGAACAACCTTGAATAATGAAGAGGTTGTAGAATTAATACTTAACTCATGTCCGACTTGACTCGATTGTTCTTTAATCTCCTAAATAATAAACTAGAGATAATATATACTTTCTTAAGAACATTTTTCAAGTTCATTATTCCTTTTATATCAGTTATTACCATGTTATGAACATCATGTAGTCATTTATGTTAATAACAGTCATTTTGTCGATCTTTGGAACTTGAGTAAAAAATAAACATCTTATAATTACAAGTTATTCATGTGGTAAAATATCCACTATCTACAGAATTATATACATGATTTAGATATCATTTATATAATATATATCTAGTATATACATGCATTTATAATATTACATAATATGTAGAAGTTAGAAATGAAATGTGCCGTTCATGGAGATGGTAAGTCGTACGTACGCATAAACGCTACTTTCATTTATATTTACTATTTAATGGAATTAAATCATAATGATATAAAGGTATATTATAATTAAAATATGATATATAATATCATTTAACTCTTTCCTTTACACTTCCCACATATGGCATTAACGATTCAAATCACTTTGAGGGGGCGGTAGTCCGCACTTCCTAAAATGAAATTATCATGTTTAACCATAATGGAAACCATAATGGTATGCCATAAATGAAAAATACATAAGGATAAGGAAAACATAAACACAATATATATCATATATAGTGACATTTTAATGGCCACAATGAAAGGTATTAAAATAAGATTGAACAACCATCGTTTCGTGGGGTAGTGATTCGCCACCCACAGAAACAGTATGTTATTTAACCATTATACAGAGGTTTTTGTAAGTGTAAATCAAATACTTATAATTAAAACATACTATTATATTGACTATACTGGTTTTGTTACAAAATATTGTAATAAAAAGGTTTTAAGGTGTTGGAGAATAAAAATAAAACAAAAGAACATAAGAGAAGACATTACCTTAAAATCATGTAACTCTTTTTGATTTGAGCCAAGGGCTTCCATGGGAAGACTTGTGCTCAATTTTAAGATTATATAAGTAATATAGGGATTTTTAGAGATTAGTTTGGCTGATTTTTTCTAGGCCAAATGGATTTGATGGTGTGAATAAGCTGGTAGAGGTGAGGACCTTTTATAAGAGGAGAGGAGGGGCTCTTTTGGAAAGATTGAAATGTTACTTTATTATGAAATGATTTTACAATTTTAAAGGTCCCACAATGATATAATTCGAGGATAAGGTGATAAGGGTTCTAAATAAACCCATCCAATAGTCTTTAGATAAGTGTATGTCTTTGATTTTACCTTATCTTTTCATTTTATTTTAATCGTTCATTAATGAGATAATCACTGCATCATCCTGGCGTCATAAATAAATTTATTTATTTAATGTCTAAAAATTATAAAAAAATACCATGATGTAGAAAATATCATTATATTTAAAATAAATATTTATAGTCTAAGAGATAATTTATGTAGACAAAATTAAAATTGTTGTACTTAGGTGTTACATACTTTTGTTATATTTTCTTCTCTTTAATAATAAAATTATAAAATGTCACTATCACACAAAAGTGATTCCATGGGGTCCCTAAGTTGGCACAAGGAATACCATGGTTGGAAATGATACATCCAATAGAATTAAGACACATGTTGGGGTCATTTTATATTATTATGATATTATTTCATTAACCTTAACTAACCGATTACTAATTAATCATGAAAACTAAAGATAATTGTCGTCGTTACTATTCATAATGTCCAAAAACAAGAGTATTAATTACATTATTTGGACCTTCTTATTCCAAATATGCAATACATTATAACAAATTATAAACACAAAAATTTCAGTAATTAATTTAAAAATAATTCTAGTTTTCAAAACCAAAGACGGGTTTTTAAGAAGTAAATTCTATCAAAAGATTGACGTGTTTTTACATCCAATTGAAAAGTTAAATTACTTCCAATGAAAAAAATTGTATTAAGTGATAAAACATAATTCAATTATACTTTAAAACCCATTAAAATTACAATCTAACTATATAAATAAATTGGATGAAAAGGCAGTTTTGAATTAAAATACAACATTTTTAACTATCCATTAAAAATGACCATTATCAGAAAAATACCAAAAATTCACCATATTCTATATTTGATACCCAAATTCAAAAATTATGTCCACTTTAACAAATTTGAAACATATAAGTTTCATAAATAAATTATATAGTTAATTCCCGCTGTACAAACAAATAGTGTGTTTTTAAGAAACAATATCTATCAAAAGATTGACAATTGATTATGTCCAATTTCAAAGTGAAATTAATTCTAATTACCACTGTTGGATAAAATGGTAAAAGTATATTATAATTATAATTTAAAACCCCTCAATATTATAATTTATCACTATGGATTATTTTTATTAAAAATGTTGTTTTTAATTAAAATTTAGTAATTTTCACTATTCATCAAAATATAAAAGTTATCTGAAAAGTCCCAAAATTTCACCATAAGATAATTTCGGTATTACAAAACCAAAAATGAAGTCAATTTGGAAAGGTAAAATTTATAAAATTTCAAAACATGGGTATTACTATTCATAATGGTTACTTTGTTTGGTCACAGTGTGTTAAAATCCTGAACATGCGTGCAATGAAAGCTATTGCATTATTTAAAGAGAAGCGTATCGTGGAAGCTTGAGGTGTTAACTTATCCCCACCTACAATAAATTTCATCCTCGAAATTATAAATTGTTCTTCGAAAATAAAAGGATGAAAATATAAAATACATTTGTGGAAAACCCACATCAGAAATAAGGTTAATACAAATATAACTTTAATAGAAAGAAAGAGAAGTAAAAAGGTCACCTGAGATAGCCCATGCTAGGATTCTTTGAAAATAGGGATTTGGAGGAGAAACAAACCATCAGGTTCTGATGGAGTGTTGTAGAAAACAGGATTAGGAGAAATTTAACTACAAGAAAATCACAAACTTGTGATTGGTTAAACTGTCATTGATTTCCCAGTAGGAAAAGTTAACCGACAATGTTTTTGTTTTAAGTTAACTTTCATAATGTTGAGGAATTTATTTAGGAGATTTACTAACAATGTAAGGAAATATACTTACTTGTTATGTAGAATTTCATTCTTTAATAAATTTTTACCACAACCCCATCTTTCACTCCAAAAGGTAATAGAAGTCAAAAATATTATGTTTATCCTAATCGTACAAGGTCCCAAATATTAACACATATCATTTAGATTAGGAAAACTATATTTTAATAACCAGGGACTTCCTGTATGCTAGTGGTAGGTAATAAAGGCCTGTCGCACTATGGTTGTGGGTTCAATTCACGCATCTTTGTCCGACGTGATGGGTTATCCCCCCACCTGTAGGTTTTCCTTTTCTTAAAACTATAGTATTATAATATTCCAAAAATAATCTTTAGAAATGTTTTATCCTTGAAACATACTATCCAATGTTCAACATAAACCATTCCAACCTTTATAGTTATCCAAAATACCTCTATCCAGACTCTCTCTAAAAGGTCTATAAATTCCAAAATCCTTAGATTCCCCAAACAAAGTAAAGTGTCTCTTGCTGTCACATAATAAAAATATGATTACCTTCATCATATTAAAACCTTAATGAAAACAACAAGTACGTTAGTACAATCCTTATATATATCACATTATTCTTATAACCATAATATAGTTCATGAGTCCAAAAACACAAATACAATAATTATTCAACTTCATTTGTAGTAACAGCAGAAGCTTGGCCTTGCTCCCTTGGCCTTTTCTAAAGTAAGTTTCCTTGGCACTCAGGGAATTCATTGGCATAATTCCCCATTTCTCTACAATTGTAGCATTCAACATTGATAGCCTCCTTCTTTCCCTTGCAATCACGCGTCTGGTGACATTTTTCTCCACATTAGTAAAAAACTCCCATTCCTTTTAGACAAGTATCAGGGTGTTTCTTACCACAACTATCACATAATGGAAAATCCTTCTTTCCCTTTTTCCCTTTATCTATTTCATGCTCCACCGTTCTCTTCTTCTCTTGCTTTACTTCGTTGTCATAAGACTTAGGGAATTCCTTTTCTGTCTTGATAACACACGAGACAATATCTTCATAAAATGATAAGTATTATGATAATAATGCTCGATGGAGAAAGGGTTTTAACCAATCAAAGAAAAGATCAATCTTACTTCTTGGTTTATGTATATAATTTGTATCTTGCCTCGATGACCTTGTAATGTTAGACTCATACTTTGCAACATTCACATCCTCTTTTTGCCTCAGACTTATAAATTTCATTTCCATATCTGCTCGATGATCATAAGGAAAGTATTTTTCTATGAAAATATCATTAAACTCCCTCCATTCCATACATGATACTTCTTCATCTTCCTTTATATTTTGAATCAATGACCACCATTGATCAAAATCTTCAGTGAGGCGGTAAAATGTCATGACAACATTTTCCCTTTCACTACTCCCTAAAGCCTGGAATATTTTCTCTAGGGAATTTATCCATTACTCAGCTACTAATGGATTTTTACCCCCATTAAATGTTGGTGGTTGTTGCCTCATGATGCAGTCTAACATTGATCCTCCACGTTGAGGATCAGGGTGCTCCATACGAGTGAGGTTATTATTCATAACCTGAGTGAGTTGTCCCAGTATGGTGATAAGCTGATCAGCACCAGTTGTATCACCATCTCCACTATAATTTTCTTAAACATGAGGGAAATCCCTACATGGAGTGTGTGCAATGATACAGTTTCCATTCCTTCCACTAGGCGCCATTTCTAAACAATGTCATAATCTAGATTAGTTCATGAATCAAAATACATAATAACAAACATGCAAAACACCTAGCATAAATTGACTAGTTATGGATATAATCCATAATCATAAAAATGTTTTCTTTAAGGAAGTATATAATCATAAACCCTTCATAATGGTTTGTATAGAAAATGAGAATTATCTTAATCATATCCCCCAGAAGTGTCGTAACCAAGAGTGCATCAAGGCCTGTTGTTGTGCACCAGTTTCTGTTCGAGTCTAGCTCAAAGCGGTGTTTTCAGGTTTTACACCTTGGTACATCTGTGCCAGAGCCGCCTCTACCTGATCGTATCCAGACAGGGATGTATTGCTAGGAAAACTCAAAAAATCTCTATAATACCAAAATTCTAGGAATTTATTCTATACTAATCCTCAAAGTCTTTCTTAGGGATATGTGCTCTAATCATAGATTATCTAAATATATCTTCGAAGGTTAGTACTAAACTGCCTCTAATACCAACTGTAACGCCCTGACCACAGTTACCCAAAGTTGATGTATTATTACATAACATTTTCATGATCCCAAAAGAACAAGTCTCAAAATACCGATTAGTTTAGTAGCCTTGGAAACACTAGATACATTCATAAATGTTACATTACATCATAAAGTGAAAAACTACAATAAAATAGTCACCATAGTCCACACTCTTATCCCCTTGAGACTATCCCTGCAGGCCAGTCATAAAATATTTCTTCACATCTTGGGAAAATAAAACATATAAATTAGTAATCTTAGATGCTCAGTAAGGATAACAACATAATGGAAACTTTCATAAATAAACATAAACATTTAAGGAAATGTATAACTAAAACAAAAGACTTTTACAGTTGAACTTTAGCAAAATATGGAAAAATTAAAATGAAATAATGTCATTTACTTATTCACATGGATATTCAACTGGTCGAATAATCACATGAAATATCAATAACCACTTTCATAATGATGTAATGAATAATGCCAGACTATCATAACCACGTAGCCAAGGCCTCGTGCCAAGACTACTAATATGATTTTTTTCGAAGACTAATTCCAAGACACTAGTTTCTCTCATGAGACCTACCGATGCCTCGAGGCGCTATAGCGAGCTCCACCCATCACTTATTTAGTCTAATTCATTCCTCATATGAACAGGTTTAAGAATAATATAAAATTTCGTATAAAAAATAGCATATAAAATGTCAATGCTTTCTCCATAAACCATGAATGTTATAAAATTAACATATCCACAGTCAAACATATCACAAAATCTTCAATACAATATGGAAGTTTTTAATCTATATAAATCAACTTCAAATAAGCTTAAAATCCATCAAAGGATGTTGACATAGATGAAATCAAAACTATTTGAGAGAAATATCTTTTTGAAATCATTTAAAAGTCACATAATTGTAAAATAAAACATTTACTTTGAAAATATTATTATAATCTTGTAAGGGAAGCTTCAATGATTTTATAATGGAGGAAAATAGTCGCACCCACCTTATAAGTTAAAAAAAGACATTCTTACCCTAATTTTGTTGAGAATGTCAAAAAGTACCTTGTTTGGAAAATGAAAAAAAGATTCATTTAAAAAACTTATAAGTTCAAATAAGGATATAAATGAATTTAACCCATTTTCAAACAAATAGTAAAAATGATTTGAAATACATTTTTTAGAAACATGGATGTGGATGATAAAGTGGTCCCAATAGATAATTTCATATGAACAACCTTGAATAATGAAGAGGTTGTAGAATTAACACTTACCTCATGTCCGACATGACTCGATCATTCTTTAATATCATGAATAATAAACTAGAGTTAATATATACATTCTTAA
This sequence comes from Viscum album, assembly GCA_963277665.1. Lineage (NCBI taxonomy): Eukaryota > Viridiplantae > Streptophyta > Magnoliopsida > Santalales > Viscaceae > Viscum > Viscum album. The sequence goes on along the minus strand of OY728133.1, from coordinate 1,228,369,396 downwards.
GAACCTTTTTCAAGTTCATTATTCCTTTTATATCACTTATTACCATGTTATGAACATTATGTAGTCATTTATGATAATAACGGTCGTTTTGTCGATCTTCGGTACTTGAGTCAACAATAAACTTCTTATAATTACAAGTTGTTCATGTGTTAAAATATCCATTATCTCCATAATTATATTCATGATCTAGATATAATATATATCATATATATCCAGTATATACATGCATTTATAATATTACATAACATTTAGAAGTAAGAAATGAAATGCACTGTTCATGGAGACGGTAAGTCGTACATCCACATTAACGCTGCTTTCATTTCTATTTAATATTTAATGGAATGAATTAATAATGATATAAAGGTATATTATAATTCCAATATGATATATAGTATCATTTAACTCATTCCTTTATATGTCCCACATATGGCATTAACGATTAAAATCACTTTGAGGGGGCGGTAGTCCACACTTCCTAAAATGAAATTGTCGTGTTTACACATAATTAAAACCATAAAGGTACGCCATAAATTAAAAATACAGAAGCATAAGGAAAACATAAACCTAATATATATCATATATAGTGACATCTTAATGGCCACCATGAAAGGTGTTAAAAGAATATTGAACAATCATCATTTCATGAGGTAGTAATTCGCCACCCACAAGAACAGTATGTTATTTAACCATTAGACGGAAGTGCGTGTAAGTGTAAATCAAATTATTCCCATAAAAACATCATAGTATATTTAATATACTGGTGTGTTTGAAAAATAATAGAATAAAAAGGTTTTAAGGGGCTGTAGAATCAAAATAAAACAAAACAACATAAGAGAAGACACTACATTAAAATCGGGTAACTCTTTTTGATTTGAGCCAAAGGCTTCCTTGGGAAGACTTCTTCCCAAAGTGAGGCTTCTAGGAGTAAGAGAGGGAAGTTTAGAGTGTATTTGGGAAGAGTTTGGACGAGCCAAATGTCTTTTAAGGAGTGAATAAGGTGGTAGAGGTCGGGGCCTTTTATAAGAGGAGGGGAGGGGCACTTTTGGAAAGATTGAAATGTTACTTTATTATGAAATGATTTTCAGATTTTAAAGGTCCCAAAATGTTATATTTAAAGGATAAGGTGATAAGGGTTATCAATACACCCATATTATAGGATTTAGACAAGTGTATGTCTTAGATTTTACCTTATCCGTTCATTTTATTTAAATTTTTCATTAATGAGGTAATCACTACATCATCATGGTGTCATAAAAAATTTTATTTTTTTTATTTTATGTCTAAAAATTATAAAAAAATACCTCGTTGGAAGAAATATTTTCATCTTTCCAATTAATATTTATAGTCTAAGAGATGATTTATTTAGGAAAAATAAAATTGTTTTACTTAGATGTTACATACTTTTGTTATATTTTCCTCTCTTTAAAAATAAAATGATAAAATGTCACTATCACACAAAAGTGATTCCATGGGGTCTCTAAGTTGGAAAAAGTCATACCATGGTAGTCCATGACACAACCAATAGAATTAGGACGCATTTTGGGGTCATTTTATATTATTATGACATTATTTTATTACCCGTAACTACCCAATTACAAATTAATCATGATAAGTAAATATAATTGTTGTTGTTACTATTCATAATGTCCAAAAACAAAAGAGTATTAATTAAATTATTTGGAACTTCTAATTAAAAATATTGAATCCATTTTATCAAATTATAAACACAGAAATTGAAGTAATTAATTTAAAAATAATTCTTGTTTTCAAAACCAAAGACAGGTTTTTAAGAAGTAAAATCTATCAAAAGATTGACTTCTTTTTACATCCAATTGAAAAGTGAAATTACTTCCAATAAACAAAATTGTATTAAGTGATAAGAACTTAATTCAATTATACTTTGAACCTAATTAAAATTACAATTTGACTTTATAAATAAATTGGATAAAAACGAGGTTTTGAATTAAAATCCAACATTTTTCACTATTCATTAAAAATGAACATTATCTGAAAAATACCAAAAAATCACCGTATGATATATTTGATATCCCAAATTAAAAATTTATTTTCATTTTACCAAATTTAAGACATATAACTTTTGTTAATAAATTATATAGTTAATTCCCATTGTACAAACAAATAGCATGTTTTTAAGAAATAATATCTATCGAAAGATTGACAGTTGATTTTGTCCAATTTCAAAGTAAAATTAATTCTAATGACCATCATTAGATAAAATGTTAAGTGTATTCTTATTATAATTTAAAACCACTCAATATTATAATTTATCACTATAAATTATTTTGATTAAAAAATTTGTTTTTAGTTAAAATTTCAAAATTTTCACTATTCATCAAAATATACAAGTTATTCAAAAAGTAAAAAAAATTCACCCTAGATAATTTCGATATTCTAAAACCAAAAATGAAGTCAATTTTGAATGATAAAATTTAAAAAAATTCAAAATGTGGGTATTACTATTTATAACGACTACTTTGATTGGTCGCGGTGTGTTAGAATCTCAAACTTGCGTATAATGAAATCTATTGCATTATAGAAATAGAAGCATATCGAGGAAGCTTGGGATGTTACAAAAAACATATTGAGACACTAATATAAAATTAAAATATTATTTGGGAACTTCAATCTCCCCACTTTGAATTTATTATAAATACTATAAATCCTTAATGTTTGTATGTGTGGTAGACTAGATTATTTTATTATATTATTCTCCCCCTTATTTAAAATAAATGAAAAGGTCATTATAAGGGTCTTCTCATATCTTCATCTACTTTTCAAGGTTCCCACATTATCTTACCTCTTTTTTTATCTGAGATAAGTATGAAAACACATAGTTCTCTTTGAAAAGAGTAATTAGTTAGTCAAATCTATCTCTATGTGGGATATCCATGTTTATAAAATAAGAGAGATAAAAAAATTCTTGTCTATATTTTCTATACACTATAATTCTCATGAAACCATTATCACAAACACATTCTAGGGGTGTTATAAAAATATTTTTCAATAGAAACATGCCCTGACACACACTTCAACAAACCGAATAAAATATTCAAGTAAAAAAGAGACAACTCCCCATTCTTCATTCATTATATCAACCAAAACACCATGATAATAAAATTATTGGTATAGTCAATTAATGGTTTCTATGTGTGATTATGTGTATAATAATATATATTTTATAGGGTTGTCCAAAATTTCAAAATTCATCCAATTCACACTATCTATGATGATTGATAACTCTATCTTAATTTTTTATCCTACTTAAGCGATGCAATTTTATCGTACTATTCATGGTAATTAAGTCACATAATTAATTTAATATTCTTTAAAATCATAATATAATAGACTCAACTCTTCTCTTTTCATTACATACATGCTATCATAAAAAAATAAACAATAATAAGGGAATAATGTGGGACCTTTGGGTTTATTTATAAGTAACATTGGTGTTGAGATCTTACACGAAACCATGGACACTCATTTATTCATATCACAACATATACTTTGTGCGAATCCTTACTTTAAACTATATTCAAATTAGTATATAAAGTTTCATGGGATTTCAATTTTTTGTTAAATATCTCTAGTTGTCCAGGTTGTCATGCAAATTATTTTTTAGTCTTATGTCTTGTCATCTTACACAATTCACATAAAAACTCATTATCCTTCAATATATTATTGATTAGATGGAATTATATTATTTTATTATTGATAATAATATCCCCCTATTAATTTCATTATTACTTATTATGAGAATTATATATATTTCTTCACTTATGTTTTCTACTTAAGGTGTACTAATATTCCCTTTCTTTTAACCTACACTTTTTTCAGGTGGATTTTATCTAAACCTTGTGTTATTATATCATTATTTCTATTTTTTACTAAATATACTTATGTTGGATGGTAATATAGATATTCCTCTACTGATTCATCTCTTCCCCTTGGTCAAATAGTGACAGTAGGGGCATTCCTAATCAAGTCTCTATTAGTCTAAACTCCTTCAGGTCTGTGAGGTGTTGTAATAGTTTCTTTTCCTAAATTAAGGAAACACCCAATTTGGAACTGTTATTCCCTAATTAACTTTATTCTCTATCACAATTCCTCACACATGTTGGTGATCACTGATCACTCACAACCTAAACCAAATAAGATCTTTGGAATATAGATCAGAATTGGTTGGATGGATATACGGTTCATTTACCAAGGAAATTGAAATAAAAAGAATCAAAACCTAGCATAGAACGAATCATATTGAAAAATAAAATAAATAATTGAAACATTTTTCAATAAGGAATAGAAAATTTTAATTCCATTAAATATAGAAAGTGAAACGTAGTAGTTGGTAAAGCCTCCACCTATCTTGATCAATCAAAAACACTAACACCTTAATGGATGGGTATTTAATGTTGATTTAGGCTAGGGGAGGAATAAAATAAAAAATAAATAAATAAAATTAAATTTGGGAATAAATCCTTAGTAGTTTGTCATCTTAAGCTTCCTACACCAATTGATTCCTTTCAGTCTATCCATACACTCTTATTTATAGTCATAGAACATGATCAAGATTTCATAAATGGATCAATTAATGGGTATGCTAATATAATAGGTATTGTTGGTTTATTTAATGTTTTTTAAATAACATTCTTCATGAATCAATGTTTTCGGCTTTGTATGATACTTTCACGTCATGTAAGTGGTATTCATGATGTGTACTATTTGAAACTAGACATTTTATTTCTATAAGATTTCATGTTTTGAATAGTAGATTTATGATATGTAATGTATGGTGATGACCATTTTATTCTTATTTTATGGTTTAAAATTTTTTAGATTCACATCATGGATGTGATTTAACCAACATTTAAAATTATTTTTTCAGCTAATTTCATGTGATTTCAGTCCAATTCATCATTTTCGTGCATCAAATTTAGTTGTTGAATCTGTTGTAGAATTAATATGCCTTTAAGAGTATGATTTGGTTCTATGTTGACTTATTTATTTGTCTATTTTGTTCATTTTTTTTCAAACACTATACCTGTAGAGACCCGTATCCTGACGTACATGGACATTACATTACATTTGCGGAATACTTAGTACATAACAAAAACACACACTAAAGGATCGTAATAGTTTAGTGTCTTTGGAAACTCGGAACATAATCTTCTAATCCTGGTGAAAGATCTTCAATATCTCCCGTAAAGATCTTCCATTTTTTTACCTAAAACCTTTCTTTATATCCTGGGGAAAAGAAAACATAAAAGGGTGAGCTCAAATGCTCAGTAAGGGTATACAAAAGAAATAAAAATCATATCATATCTTTTTGAAAATCATAACCTGCAAAAGAGATCATAATATCTTAACATGGAACAAATCATAGAAGTGAAAATGAGATCCCCATAATCATAACATGAAACTTGAAACTTTGTGGCATGCACACATAATCATGGAAAATCATTTCTTGTTAGTCATGACTCATTGCCAAGACTATCTTAGTGGACAAAGTCCCTTTCTGAACCGAGTTCACTCCTCGTTTCAGTCCTGTATCACTGAACCGAAATAACCTTCCATTCCAGCCATGTCTATCTCATGAGATATAAAATCTTTACCCAATGCATTGGAGGGAGATATAGGTCCCACCCATCTTATAATGAATCCTTTCTTATGTGTGCCACATAATCATAAATCATAAATCATCGCATAACACATGTAACAAAAATGGGATTCTTGAAACATCATGACATCATAAAACAAATCATATAAGGTAAATGACTTCATAAAAATAATTCCCTCATAACATAATCAACTTAATGTAATTAAAGGGATAAAAACAGAACCCTTTATTATCTTAGATGGAAAATAATTTTGATAAAACACTTGAATTGAATTCTTGAGGAAAATATCCTTTCTTCTTCAAAACACTTTTCTTTTCTTAACATGTCATACAATCATAAACTAAAAGAAGTTGATTAAAAATAAACATGAGAACTTGTAAAGGAAGCTTCTTTGAAATAATGTTTTAAAAATCCATTCATGCGGTATAAGTTAAAAAAAACAATCTTCGTACTTTTGTCGGAAAAGTCAAAAAAGTACCTCGTACGGAAAAACGACAAAAGATTCCTTTCATATTCTTTACTAAAAACTCACCTAAGGGTAAAATTGGATTTAAACTATTGCAAGTGGTTGGAGACAATATTACATATTGAGGGAACATGGATGTGGATGATAAAATACACCCCAGTAAATACTTACGAATAAACAATCTCAGATAAAAATGAGATTGTGATATTTCCCTTACCTTAGGTCCGATTAGCTTTGTACGTGTCCGAAGCTCCTGTATAATGGTTTAAATAATGTTATTGACTTATTCCAGAATCATACATATTGATATGATATCATATATGGTCATATTATTAGCTTCTTGTTAGTAATATTTCATTGTTACTTGTTACTCGGGTCTTTATAACTTTTTGTTCTTATACGTGTTTTGTCGAATAAATTCTTATTCTTATCTTTAGGTTATAGATAATTCATTTCCAGAATGGTATTAGTGTAGTATATACCATATTCATTCATTCAATTCATTTATATCATCATTATGAAATGAAGATCATGTAGAACGAGTCGCATCACATCGTGGAGACGGTATTCCGTACGTACGCACGAGTGATGATATCGTTCCTATGATCGTGGAATTGTATTGGAGTATATAGATATTATTTCAGTATCAATATTACTTCATAATAATCATATGTAGTTACTCATTACACCATTATACCCATCCTTGTAAGGTGATGGTGGAAAATAGATTACACCACGGCGTGGAGACGGTATTCCGTACGTACGCACGCGCGGTGATTTCATTTTTCCGTAGGATGGATAGAAGGTGAATTAGGGTTGTTTCATATTTATAATAACATATCATTATGTAAGTAATACTGATGTTATTACTTTATCATGAAACAACTAAAGAAGAAGAAGTTGAAGAAGAAAGAAATTGAAAAGATCGGTAATGGATATTACCTCTTCTTTGGAACGCCTCTTTGAATCCTCCACTTAAGGAACTAAGATTGGTCTTTGGAGAAGACCAGAACCTCTAGGATTATTCTAGGAAAGTGGAGAGGTGAAAATGGCAGGGGTTGGCCGAGCTTGAGTGCTCAAAATTGGTGTGAGGAGGAGGGGGAGGAGGTGCCCTTTTATAAGGGAGGAGAGGGGCACCTTAGGAATTCTTAAAAATATTAATTTATAATAAATCTAACCCCACTTAAAAACCTCCAAAAATGACTCATATTCGAAGATTAGATGAGATAGGGTTGTAATCTCATCAACCAATCAAATTTAGACATGTTTGGATATTATTTTAAACCTTATCAATTAGATTTAACTCTAAGTTAAATAATTTAACTTTTACCGTGTCTTTTTGTTTTCTTTCACTATATGGTTAATAAACATACTATAACATGCCAAACGAACCACAAATTGTTTATTATTAATATATATATCCTTATCTAAGTCATTTGGCCGAACCTTAGATTTTTAGGAATAAAATAACAATTAATAATATAATATTTGATTTAAAAACTATTTTGTGTCAATTTTGACACTATTTGATATATGATTTTTGTGAAAGTCATAACAGAATTATATGTTCGAAACAAGTTGATTAAATCAACATTAATATATCATAGTAACCTAGAAAATTAGTGGAATTCATAAAAAATCTCAAATTACATTTATTTTGGTGTTTATAACATCAATTATGTCAATATTTCATTAATAAGATAATTACTGCATCATCGTTGTGTCATAAATAAATTAAATTATTTGATGTCTAAAAATTACAAATAAAATACCATCATGTAGGAAAGCTTTTTAGCTTTCTAATTAATATTTACAATCGAATTTATCTTATGTATAACCCCATATTAAAAATGATTTACTTATTAAACTTTGATTTTAACTATTTAAACCATTCTTTAAATAAATTAATAATAAATGTCCTAATCTAATCCAAGTGGGCCTAAATGGTCATATTTTATTCCTAAGTTTGTTTTTGGTCGAATTACACTTGTCCAATAGAATTAGGACATGTGTTAGGGTAATAGTAATATCATATTTACCCTTAGTTACCCTATTTACTATTAACCGCGGTAAAAAAAAAGTAAAAAGTTACTATTCACCAAAAATTATTTTCATCTCATTGAACCACATTTTAGTCCTTGATATTAACCGTGTCTCTCGGATTTTCGAAATTCCATTCACAGAAGTGGTAAAATTATGTTTTATGCAAAATTCAGTTTTTAACCTACCACTTAGTGGTTTCACTATTCATCAAAAATTGAAAGTTTTCAGAAAAATGCCAAAATTTCATCCTAAGCTATATTTCATATTCCGAATTCAAAAATGAAGTCTATTTTACCAAATTCATAACATAGAAGTTGAATTAATTAATTTTATAATTAAATCCCGCTATTAAAACAAATAGCGTGTTTTTACGAAACAATATCTATCAAAAGATTGACACTTGTTTATGTCTGGTTTAAATGTGAAATTACGTCCAATGACCAACATTGTATTAAATTGTAAAAATATATTCTAAATATACTTTAAAACCACTCAAATTAATAATTTATCACTATTAATTATTTCGATTAAAAAAGTTGTTTTTAATTATAATTTAGTAATTTTCACTATTCATCAGAATATGAAAGTTATCCGAAATGTACCAAAATTTCACCTTAGGCTAAATTCGATACTCCGAATCCAAAAATGAAATCCATTTTGAAAAATAAAATTTACAAAATTTCAAAAAGTGGTTATTACTATTCATAACGGCTAGTTTTAATAGCATATCGCTGTTTAGTGAAACTCGTTATTGCGTACTACACACACTATCGAGGAAGGTTGCGATTGCGTGTAATGCAAGGCAAGTCAAGGATGCGTGTTGTGCAAGATCCTTTTGGTGTAGCGTACAACACAAGACATTAATAAAATTAAAAAGAATATTTTTCATAAACTCTTGGGCTGTTACATTCTACCCCCCTTAAAATGAATTTCGCCCTCGAAATTCGTCGGGGTTATAAATGGTTTTCTATTCGAAAGTTTCCCACATCGTAAAAAGGAATACCAAAACATGGCTTTAAAAACTAAAGTATGAAATGTAACGATTACCCAAATAAACTAATTGTTGGGTTTCCACATAGGTAAAAATATGGATATGGAAGAAAAATCTAACCATCATATTCTGATGGAGAGTGGTAGAGAACATGGCTATGGAAAAGCCAAAAATCACAAATCCATAAATTTGTGATGATATAAGGTACCATCTGATTCCTCAGGTATAAGATCACTAGGACAACATTTTTGGTTTTCAAGATCATTTCCCTAAAGTTGAAAATTTGAATTAGAATAAATACTTACTTTATTTTGGTACAATCTCACTATTGTTCGTGCCTTGAACAATTTCCACTTCATCTCTTAAATAAATGAAGTTGAATTTGTTATTCGTGAAGTGTTAGCAGATAATGTGATAGAATGACGGGTCATTCCATCTGTCTCAAACAAAAGGTTAGCAAAAATTATATGCATAAATCGATCTATAGTGAGATTAATCATATATGGTTCCTAAAATGGACTTATACTTCATATATCATACTGCTTAATATAATAAAACTAGTTTCTACTAAATAGGGACTTCCTGTAGGTCAGTGGTAGGCGATAAAGGCCAGTCGCACTTCGGTTGTGGGTTCGATTCCTACAGCCTTGTCCGAAGCGATGGGTTGTCGCCCGTCCTGCAGGTTGTCCTTTTTCTAAAACTATATTACTATAACATCCCATCAATAATATCGAGAAAACTTCGATCCTTAAACAATACTCACTTATGTCCAACATAATCCATTTCAATCTTTAGGCTTATCCATAATACTGCAGTCCACTCTCATAATATAATGACAACGATTACCAGAGATTTAATATTGTCGTTGATCCCCACATATCATAAGATATGTTTTGTTGGTCACATTCTAAACATTCAAAGTCCTTAATCATGTATTCTCTTGAATACCTTAGTGAAAACATGAATTCAATTAAAAGTTGACACTTTCCACATACCAAAATCCTCAAATTCTATATACTCAATCCATGATATCACTTAGTCCTTATATCAATCATGAGCTCATGAATATTGTTAAACATTTCATTTTCTTATTTTCCCTTCATTATGCGCATATCATCTTATTTCCAAAAATATCTCAATCACTTTGAATACCACATTAAACCAATACATAAATATTCCAATACTCCATGATACAACATTATTTTGGAATCCCATTACATAAACACTTAATCATTCCACCACATCGTTATCATATTCAACATTGCCAATAGTGATCGCATGTGATTTCCCTTTGTCCTTTGCCTTCAGTGGTTGCTCATGTTGATCATCACTAACCCTTGGATTAGGGCAATTATTAGCATAATGCCCCATTTCCTTGCAATTGAAGCATTGAAGTGTTGGCGGTGCGTTCTCTGCAGTGTTTGCTTTATTCACATCATTAGAAACCCTTTTTCCATTACTTCGACACTCAGCTGCTCGATGACCTTCTTTTCCACACTTAAAACATTTTCTAGTTCCTTTAAGACAATCTCCACCATGCTTCTTTCCACACTTTGTGCATAAGGAAACATTCATCTTCTTTTCACCATTATTATGAGATTTCTCCTTGAACTCCATCTTTCGTTTCTTGTCAAAACCATGAGATGGATATGTAACACCAACTTCCATTTCTACCTTGATAGCACAACACACAATTTCTTCATAGCTACTGAAGTCTCTTATAGCTAATGCCCTTCAAAGACTTGGTTTTAAGCCACTGAAAAATCGATCAACTTTACTTTCAGGTTGGATGATAATGCCAGATGCATACCTTGCAAGTCTTGTAAAATTCGCTTCATATATACCAACAGATTCATCATCCTTCTACTTCAGCTCAATAAACTCCTTTTCCATCTTTGTTCGAAGAATACGAGGGAAGTACTTACTGAAAAACAAGTTCTTGAACTCGTCCCATTCCATGGACTCAATTTCATCCCTTGGCCTCGTATTCTTGATAAGATTCCACCATTGATCAGCTTCACCTTCCAAACGATATACTGCTAAGATGACTTTATCATGTTCAGAACATTGAAGAACTGAAAATATCTTTTCAGTGGTACTGATCCATTGTTCAGCAACAAGTGGATCAGAAGTCCCACTGAAAGAAGGTGGACGTTGCCTCATGAAGGACTCAATAGAATATTGTTCCATTCTCTGCTCATTTGGAAGTCCAGAATGATTCATAGCTTGTGTAAGTATAGCAATAAGATTTTTCACTCCATCTCCCATAACATTTGTTTGTTCAGGAGGGCAATCATTGCATTGTCCATTGCATTGATCAACACGGTTCCTTCGGGTTCCAGCCATCGTCTAAAACCCAAAAAGAATAGTGTGAGAGGAAAAAATCATGCTAGGGAAAAAAACATAATAAAGGGGCAGTACCTTCAATATCCAACATCTTAGGTTTAATTCTATGATCGTTAGCGTAATTCTATTACTATAACCTATACGTATACTTATCCCTAGGGACATCCCTAGACATACCTTAGAAATATCTCTAGGGATCTCACTAACGTTTTCGCATCCTAGTTTCCAAAGGTTGACTAAACCTTTCCTCTGATACCAACTGTAGAGACCCGTATCCTGACGTACATGGACATTACATTACATTTGCGGAATACTTAGTACATAACAAAAACACACACTAAAGGATCGTAATAGTTTAGTGTCTTTGGAAACTCGGAACATAATCTTCTAATCCTGGTGAAAGATCTTCAATATCTCCCGTAAAGATCATCCATTTTTTTTTACCTAAAACCTTTCTTTATATCCTGGGGAAAAGAAAACATAAAAGGGTGAGCTCAAATGCTCAGTAAGGGTATACAAAAGAAATAAAAATCATATCATATCTTTTTGAAAATCATAACCTGCAAAAGAGATCATAATATCTTAACATGGAACAAATCATAGAAGTGAAAATGAGATCCCCATAATCATAACATGAAACTTGAAACTTTGTGGCATGCACACATAATCATGGAAAATCATTTCTTGTTAGTCATGACTCATTGCCAAGACTATCTTAGTGGACAAAGTCCCTTTCTGAACCGAGTTCACTCCTCGTTTCAGTCCTGTATCACTGAACCGAAATAACCTTCCGTTCCAGCCATGTCTATCTCATGAGATATAAAATCTTTACCCAATGCATTGGAGGGAGATATAGGTCCCACCCATCTTATAATGAATCCTTTCTTATGTGTGCCACATAATCATAAATCATAAATCATCGCATAACACATGTAACAAAAATGGGATTCTTGAAACATCATGACATCATAAAACAAATCATATAAGGTAAATGACTTCATAAAAATAATTCCCTCATAACATAATCAACTTAATGTAATTAAAGGGATAAAAACAGAACCCTTTATTATCTTAGATGGAAAATAATTTTGATAAAACACTTGAATTGAATTCTTGAGGAAAATATCCTTTCTTCTTCAAAACACTTTTCTTTTCTTAACATGTCATACAATCATAAACTAAAAGAATTTGATTAAAAATAAACTTGAAAACTTGTAAAGGAAGCTTCTTTGAAATAATTTTTTAAAAATCCATTCATGCCGTATAAGTTAAAAAAACAATCTTCGTACTTTTGTCGGAAAAGTCAAAAAAGTACCTCGTACGGAAAAACGACAAAAGATTCCTTTCATATTCTTTACTAAAAACTCACCTAAGGGTAAAATTGGATTTAAACTATTGCAAGTGGATGGAGACAATATTACATATTGAGGGAACATGGATGTGGATGATAAAATACACCCCAGTAAATACTTACGAATAAACAATCTCGGATAAAAATGAGATTGTGATATTTCCCTTACCTTAGGTCCGATTAGCTTTGTACGTGTCCGAAGCTCCTGTATAATGGTTTAAATAATGTTATTGACTTATTCCAGAATCATACATATTGATATGATATCATATATGGTCATATTATTAGCTTCTTGTTAGTAATATTTCATTGTTACTTGTTACTCGGGTCTTTATAACTTTTTGTTCTTATACGTGTTTTGTCGAATAAATTCTTATTCTTATCTTTAGGTTATAGATAATTCATTTCCAGAATGGTATTAGTGTAGTATATACCATATTCATTCATTCAATTCATTTATATAATCATTATGAAATGAAGATCATGTAGAACGAGTCGCATCACATCGTGGAGACGGTATTCTGTACGTACGCACGAGTGATGATATCGTTCCTATGATCGTGGAATTGTATTGGAGTATATATATATTATTTCAGTATCAATATTACTTCATAATAATCATATGTAGTTACTCATTACACCATTATACCCATCCTTGTAAGGTGATGGTGGAAAATAGATTACACCACGGCGTGGAGACGGTATTCCGTACGTACGCACGCGCGGTGATTTCATTTTTCCGTAGGATGGATAGAAGGTGAATTAGGGTTGTTTCATATTTATAATAACATATCAGTATGTAAGTAATACTGATGTTATTACTTTATCATGAAAAAACTAAAGAAGAAGAAGTTGAAGAAGATAGAAATTGAAAAGATCGGTAATGGATATTACCTCTTCTTTGGAACGCCTCTTTGAATCCTCCACTTAAGGAACTAAGATTGGTCTTTGGAGAAGACCAGAACCTCTAGGATTATTCTAGGAAAGTGGAGAGGAGAAAATGGCCAGGGTTGGCCGAGCTTGAGTGCTCAAAATTGGTGTGAGGAGGAGGGGGAGCAGGTGCCCTTTTATAAGGGAGGAGAGGGGCACCATAGGAATTCTTAAAAATATTAATTTATAATAAATCTAACCCCACTTAAAAACCTCCAAAAATGACTCATATTCGAATATTAGATGAGATAGGGTTGTAATCTCATCAACCAATCAAATTTAGACATGTTTGGATATTATTTTAAACCTTATCAATTAGATTTAACTCTAAGTTAAATAATTTAACTTTTACCGTGTCTTTTTGTTTTCTTTCACTATATGGTTAATAAACTTACTATAACATGCCAAACGAACCACAAATTGTTTATTATTAATATATATATCCTTATCTAAGTCATTTGGCCGAACCTTAGATTTTTAGAAATAAAATAACAATTAATAATATAATATTTGATTTAAAAACTATTTTGTGTCAATTTTGACACTATTTGATATATGATTTTTGTGAAAGTCATAAGAGAATTATATGTTCGAAACAAGTTGATGAAATCAACATTAATATATCATAGTAACCTAGAAAATTAGTGGAATTCATAAAAAATCTCAAATTACATTTATTTTGGTGTTTATAACATCAATTATGTCAATATTTCATTAATAAGATAATTACTGCATCATCGTTGTGTCATTAATAAATTAAATTATTTGATGTCTAAAAATTACAAATAAAATACCATCATGTAGGAAATCTTTTTAGATTTCTAATGCATATTTACAATCGAATTTATCTTATGTATAACCCCATATTAAAAATGATTTACTTATTAAACTTTGATTTTAACTATTTTAACCCTTCTTTAAATAAATTAATAATAAATGTCCTAATCTAATCCAAGTGGGCCTAAATGGTCATATTTTATTCCTAAGTTTTTTTTTGGTCGAATTACACTTGTCCAACAGAATTAGGACATGTGTTAGGGTAATAGTAATATCATATTTACCCTTAGTTACCCTATTTACTATTAACCGCGGTAAAAAAAAAGTAAAAAGTTATTATTCACCAAAAATTATTTTCATCTCATTGAACCACATTTTAGTCCTTGATATTAACCCTGTCTCTCGGATTTTCGAAATTCCATTCACAGAAGTGGTAAAATTAAGTTTTATGCAAAATTCAGTTTTTAACCTACCACTTAGTGGTTTCACTATTCATCAAAAATTGAAAGTTTTCAGAAAAATGCCAAAATTTCATCCTAAGCTATATTTCATATTCCGAATTCAAAAATGAAGTCTATTTTACCAAATTCATAACATAGAAGTTGAATTAATTAATTTTATAATTAAATCCCGCTATTAAAACAAATAGCGTGTTTTTACGAAACAATATCTATCAAAAGATTGACACTTGTTTATGTCTGGTTTAAATGTGAAATTACGTCCAATGACCAACATTGTATTAAATTGTAAAAATATATTCTAAATATACTTTAAAACCACTCAAATTAATAATTTATCACTATTAATTATTTCGATTAAAAAAGTTGTTTTTAATTATAATTTAGTAATTTTCACTATTCATCAGAATATGAAAGTTATCCGAAATGTACCAAAATTTCACCTTAGGCTAAATTCGATACTCCGAATCCAAAAATGAAATCCATTTTGAAAAATAAAATTTACAAAATTTCAAAAAGTGGTTATTACTATTCATAACGGCTAGTTTTAATAGCATATCGCTGTTTAGTGAAACTCGTTATTGCGTACTACACACACTATCGAGGAAGGTTGCGATTGCGTGTAATGCAAGGCAAGTCAAGGATGCGTGTTGTGCAAGATCCTTTTGGTGTAGCGTACAACACAAGACATTAATAAAATTAAAAAGAATATTTTTCATAAAATCTTGGGCTGTTACAATACCCTTCCATAAAACATAAAAATATTGACAATCTTTGTAAATGAATTTATACAAATGGGTATTTTTTACATAAAAAATAAACAAGAATTCAATTTTCTTTTAGTAGGTTGGGATATTGGTACATAGATATCAACAGATGTTAAAGGACCCTACATAGCTCATGAATATAATTACATGGTGGTTTCCCATTAAGAACAGTGTTGTGACTATCTTTTTAATGATAAATAAATAGTAACTCATGTTTTTTGAATCCCACATCAGTGCTCACATAGGTTTTCCACTGATAAATAATACTCAACATTGAATTTTCATCTCAGCCACAACACCATCGTCAACTCCAAGATATAATCACACGCACTTGGCTTCATATGTTATGCATCCACACACTGAACCTATTTCACTCATGTGCATACTCCCATCCTCTATGTTCTCACATGTGATCCCATGCCTACCCATGTAAAAGACGTATCCAATTTAAAAAAGCTCTTCCAATTCAACCGTAGGCTAGTTGTAGTTTACCTAAGTTCCCACCTATGTAGTGGATGAACTTGTGTCCTATAACTTTCCAAGGTTTGGGCCAATTTTTTAAAAAACTCAAAAATACAAATTTAAAATGCTAAGTGGAACATGAAATGAAAATTCAAAATATTCTCATGGTTAAAGGAAGAGTTATTCTCAAATCTTCTTCATCTTTTTATCTTCAATTATTTAACAAAATAATCTTAAAATATTATTCATTAAAAAATAATATATATTTACATGGACTTCACATAAAATCTCAATCTTCAATGCGTATTCATGTTGAATAATGTTCTTTCCTCAAACACCACTAGAATATTCTATAACCAAATAAGGAATAGATCAATAATCGTCATATATATTCATGGGGATTTAGTTTATAATAATCCTCCAATTTAATATTCATCTCTAATAAACACATATTAAGACAGTGAAAACAAATTTATTTCTTACATGGGAACTTCAATCTCTCCATTTTAATGTGTAAGCAATACCATAAATCCTGAATGTCAATATTAGTGATCCAACAGATTATTTTATTCATTTGCCCAATTATTGATAAATGAAAAGGTCAATGTAAGGTGTTATCATCTCTTCATCTACCTTTCAAGGAACTCATATCTCTTATCCCTTTTTAAGATCTAATATAAATATGATACAACATGGTTCACTTAGATAATATCCATTAATTGGTCTACTCTATGTCCATATAGAATAGACCGATGTATAAAATAAGATCAATATGTTGAAGGTTTTTTATATTGCCTATAAACTACCATTTTTGTGAAACCATGATCAGAAACACATTCTAGTGGATATTACAAATATATATTCTTTAATATAAACCCACTCTTGTACACATTAAACAAGCACATAAAAACAATCAATTGAAAATAAAAAAATCCCCTTTATTTAATCATTAAATTAAAAAATATTACTCTTAATAAAAATAATGGACATTCTAAAATCAAGGGTTATAAATGGGATTCTTTAACACATATTTTAGATTCTATAAGGCTTTCCAAAATTTCAAGACTCTCTATATTCAAACAATCTATGATGATTTACTGTAAAATCCTAAAATTTTCTCCCCCTCAAGGGAAGTTCTTCTATACTCTTTTTCATGTTAATTTATGTACTCTATGAAATTAATCTACATTTTATCCAAAAATAACAACATTAACTCATATCCTTCAATTCCATTCATGTTAGCAAAAATAAGCAATAATACTAAGGGAATTAATAGAGACATAATAGTTTCTTTAGAAGTAATGTTGAGGTTGAGAGATTCCTCTCAACTTTGGACACACCTTTCATCTTATCTCGTCCTTTGTTTTGTGTGTAGCCTCATTTTTCACTATATTCATTTGAGCACAAGAAGTTTCATGTGATATTATTTTTTCCAAAAACTCTCAAGTTGTCATGACAGTCATGTCAATATTTTATATGTATGTATATATATATATATATCTTGGCATCATTTACCTTTAACATAGACACACATTATCTTTAAAGTTTCCATTGATTATTTTGAATTCTATTTTGTATTATGGATGATAATATACCTCTCTTTATTCCTTTTTGACTTCATGGGATATTTTTTTTATTCAACCACATATATTTTTTCCTCTTACATACTAATGTTACTTTTCTTTTAACTTCTTATTTTTCTTAGAATTGTTTCTCCTCTATTCTTTTTTTGTCCCTCTTTCTTGTGGATTTATGTTATTGTCATGAATTGACATGTTATTTCCATCTTCTAGTGCTTTGTGTCTTAACTTCTAGCCCCACCAACAATATTATATAAACCTTATTATTTCCTTTTCTAGTGTAATATATCCCAATTTCATAGGTTCTATATCATTATATTATGGAGTTGATCTACTACTCAATTAGACAATTATTAGGTAAAATATCATCAAATATATTCTAACATAAACCCATAATAAAATGGTGTGTAATTTAGTAAATTTACCAATCGATATTTTCCCATAATGTGTTTTAAAACATATTTTAGCATGTGAAACAACATTATTGTATAAGAAAGTTTCATGGTAATGGGATACCTTCTTCTGTGAGGATTTTTTCACTTAATTATATGATGATCACATTATCTTCTTGCTTCCACCACGAGTTATCTTAGAGGCATCTATTTCAATTCAAATCAATTTGGAAACATATTTATTCTCTATAACCTAGGAAGGTCCAACATTTTTAGACTCTAGATATGTTATTTTTATTATTAACTCTTGATAATTCAGGTTTTGAGTTTTCATCTCATACAAAACAAATAACATTATATGATTCCCATTATTTTTAATATTTTGATCTTTATACTCTTGATTTTGTTTCTTCTTGGAACTTAATATATATACTCTTCACTCAATTTACCATTATTTCTATCTGGGTATTCATGACACTCCTAGAGACATTATGTAACTTTTAAAATTCATAAAATACGTCAATAACTAGAGTGTTGAATATTTTATTCTCACAAACTAATATTTACATGTCTTTCAAATATTAATCATACCTTTTATTAAAATGTGAGGATATTTCATCCATTTCACTGAAAATGGTTTTTGGGGTGTTTCATATCCTAAAAGTTTTAGAAAATTCGTTTTTGATAGCATTATCCACTTCTCTTGCTGTGATTTCTCATCCTAATGTCCCTGGAATGTTCTAATAATACAATTTACTACTTCTTGGGGAACTGTATCTAGATAATATTTTACACATTAATAAATATAACTAAGTGATATACCATTATAAAATATTGATCAAGATTCATTATATGAATAATAATGAATAGAATTATCAAAATGTGTTCAACATTGATTACCTTTGGTTTGTTTTGTCTCTCTCCTTACTTTTATATTCTTCTCATCTACCTTGTCTCTAATTTATTCCTGTTATATGACTCTGATAAGAAATATAATTTTTTTATCATTAGGATAATCTTTTATATATATATAATGTGCCTAAAATACTTGCTGAAATATGAACTTGTTCAAAAAAACAAAAACTATCAGGGAAAAATTTTTTATCAGTAGAGGGACCCTAGGCTCCGATACCACTTTTAGATCCCCAGTCCAGTTGACTACAGAGATGGGAGGTTAATTCATGATTTCTATTTGTATAGTTTTAGTTTTTAATTCATCCAATTGAAATATTAAACGGTATTAATCCACTCAAAAGTATCTCATATCCTCACTATATCTTCAATAGTAATGAGAAGGATAGAGGATAAGCACAAAAAATTTACATGTTTCGGCATAAAAATTATACTCTTTCCCATGTTTTCCATACACCCCATCAAGGATACTGAAATATAATTTTATTATCAGTCATTGTGGTCTTATGAGTCCATAATAATATGATTAGTTATACCTTATAATCACCTTTACTTCCTTGAATGGTTATACTATCCAATCACAACCCTCTTCATAAATAAGTTATACACCCCCACCATACTAATTATAAGATATTTCACTTTATGAATTTATCAATTAGTATAAATTCCTTCATCTTAAAATTTATCTTCCTCCATAATCTTTAATAATCAAAATTTCTCATATAAAAAATAAATATCTTCAACAATTACTTTGAAAAAAATATGCTAGTCTCAAAACGTCATCTATATCTAAGGTGATCTGGATTCTCCTCATCTTCTTTGAATACTCAGGTTTATCTCTTTAAAGTTCTCAAAGATTCAACTCGACTTATCTCTTAAATACTTGATGAATGAGTCAATTGGATGGTCTTTCAATATGTACAATAGTTAAAAAATATTGAACACTTAATTTATACATGTATTTAACTTAAATAGAGTAATGGAATCATCAAAAATTATTTTTCCTTCTCAATATTTTGAATTATGATGTTTTTTAGAAATTAGAATTATCTTATGATTACAAAAATTTATATAATCATTAAATACTTCTGAAAATATTTTCATGATTATAAAATTTAATCAATTTTAATTATGAGAAAAAATATCATTTTAAACCTCTTAAAGACATAAAAATTTAATTATTTGTATGGTATTAAAGACATTTATCTCAGAAACTCTAAGATCTTAATGAAATTAAATTTCCTAAGGACTTAGGATCTCATTATATTCCTCACATGGTTTTTAAATAAACATGAACTAATTTAAATAACCATATTCATAGGTATTTATCCTAAATCATGTACATTGAAATAATTAACTCCATAAGTTCATAAAACATTAAACACTTCATACATGGATTTCATTTTTCCAATATAATATATTATACTTACCTTGAATTTGATTTACATGATTCTATATAATGTTTTATACATGAACAGTTTTCTAAAACTCACTAACTTCCATCGAAAGGATTAGAATTATTAAGGGAAAACATGGATAAAACTCATGAAATTCATGCTTGGATTGATTATTGAATATTCATGAAACATGAAGTTGGATAGTACTATAGAGGACATAACATGCTGACATGGCTCAGGAATCTCACACTCATGAATGAATTAACTCATATTAGAACACCATATTTTTCATGTGTACAACCACATGGATGATCATTCTCTATTATAACATATAATAGAAAACATGGTAAGTTCTCTTATGGTGGTTCTGGGCTTTTGGAGGTAGATCCCACATATGGTAGATCGATCTATCCTGAAGGCTTATAATATCTTTCATTTCCTAATTCATTCACTCCCATACAGTAGCTCATAAATAATCATATGTTAAATCAATTGTCTCATGGTATATCCATCTAGAATGATTCCTAATTGTAGGTTCACTTGTTGTATGTTGGTGAAACTCATTCGGTAGATCTGTTCATCTTACAACAGATTCAAACACTACATGGAATTGGTTCATCAATACATCATTTAGTGTATCTGAATTATTTCATGCAGTTAATCTATCTACTTTGTTGACACATGTGGTTGCTTCATCTCATTTTTATCATTATATATTTGATGTATTTTTGGTTTATTTAGTGTTAATGAAGTAATTTCATCTTATTAATAAGGTTAGTACGCCAAATTTGGTCTTTTATTTCATGTGGTCACTTTCAATATTGTTTTATAATCCATCATAACTTCATCATGTGGTAGATCAAGTTTCTTATATACAAATATCATCACATGGAAAGGAACCCTACTCTACTAAATAAGATGATGATGTGGCAATTTCTTATTTTGTGAAGCATTATGACTATTATTTAATGATGAGGTGATAGTATCTTACTTCTAAGGAATCCTACACCAGATATCACATTGGTTTTCAATAAGTAATAATACTCAACAAATCATATGCATCTCCTCCACGATACCATGGTCATCTCCATGATATATTCACACAAACTTGGCTTCACGGTTTGTGCCTCCATGCACTAACCTAGTTCTACTCCCATGTGTACTGACCTACAAAATACATGATCGTGCACTCCTATTTCTTCCAATTTGAAAGTTTCCTCCACTATGCTTCTTCTCTTCGCATAATATCTCAATCATCAATGTATCTTCTTGTTGAACAATATTCATTCCTCAGACATCCTTAGACCATGTTATCACCAATTAAATAATAGTTTAAAAGTCATTATATATATTCTCAAGAATTTAATCTATAACCATCCTCCACAAATCTTATTCATCCCCACTAAACACATATTTGTACATTAAAAAAATATATTTCTTACATGGGAACTTCACATATCAATGTACTATAATAACTAATTTTAATAATCATACGATTAAATAGCTAATTTGTTCAAAAAAATAACATAATATTTAAAATAATATAACATAACTTTAAGGGACTAATAAAAGTCTCATAATAATAATAATACCCATCTTTAAGGGTTAAAGATTAAAATTAAAAGTTGAAGAATTTATTTAAGTGAAACATGGAAACTATACATGGTTTAAAAACCATTCAACTAGACATGAATTTTTAACTAGTTTATAAATCTACAAGTTTAGTTAAACTACATGGATCGCCTAACCCTGCAGTCTGACCATGTATATTAGAATTTTTTTATAATTTTATAAATTTTCATTCTAATATAAATAAATTAATTTTTTTGATTAATTTTAAAAAAGGTTTGGTTTACAAGAATGTCACAAGAATAATCATATTTAATAAAAATAAGAAACCTACCTTGTTGAAAAAATTTATCTAGATCAAACAAGAATATTTAGTTACAAAATGATTTTTATTATTAAAATATATTTTCAATCGTTTTGATAACCACAATTACCATATTCATAATCCTTCAAATATTACATGCCATAAATTACCCGAAAACTATTTCAATATTTTTTATGATAATTGAGTATGTTTACACGTTTTTTCTAGATTATAAAATAATTTTGAGTTATAAAATGATATATATTATTAAAATAAAAATTTTGACATTCTAAAATATTTATATGTAAGGTTTTCATGCTTTTATTTATCCATTTTCCCAAATAATATAATCCTTTTTGTCTAAAAAAATTATAAGTATGAAATCAGGTTTAATCATTATTTATGTCTTATGTATGAATTGTGAGTAGTAAAAAATATGTATTATTAAAATCTAATTGTCGTAGGTCCATGCACAAAATGTACACACCTTGTTTTTTGTGACTTGATCATTTAAATTATTTAAAATAGTATATTTGAGATCATTCACTAAGCTGATATGAAATTTTGAGTTTCAAAAAGACTCAATAATAATATATTATTTATAGTCATTGCATATACGATAGTGAATTTTTGGAATTTTCTAATTATTAGAGATTTATATAAGAATCACAATGTCATGGTTTCATTTAAAATGGGGGTTTTATCTAGGATTAATAGAAATTTTCTTCTTGTTGTAGTCCTTGGGAGAAAACCACCATGGGTGGATTTAATTATTTTAATTTATTGAGAATATTAATTAATTAAGTGATTTGTTGATTAATTACAATAAACCCTTCTCCCACTTTATATTTATCTCAACCCTCTATCTCAATGATTAGTCACTATAATCCCTCCCTTTATAAAGGTACATAGATTGAGTGAGAGGAAGATATCAATAGATATTAAGAATAGATCGAACTCAAATCAAAGGAATGGAATAATGTCCACGATGATATTGAATGTGTGATCATGTGACAATAATGAACAGAATCAAGAAATCGATGATGGATTAATGTAAAAGTGATTATCTATAATATTAGGTATTTTTTACTTACACTTTTTTCCATTCATCATGCCAATTTATTATCTAATTTATTTTATAACTCCATTCTATAATATTCAAACCCCATTCCATATAATTTCTATAGTGTAATTTTATCCCCATTTTATTTATTATGATCTATGCATTATTTAAGTAATAATAATGATCAATGATTCGATCACCATTTATTTACTTTTAATTCCTAGTTCATGGCCCCATCGGGGTAATTTGGATCCAAGCAGCATGGTTTAAAGCACTCAAACTCATATCCCCTTCTATTTCTTCTTGCAAGTGGAACAAAAGTAGATTCTTCCCCAATGATGGTTTTAGATATCATGATGGTTGTAATGGAATGGGTGGTGTGCGGTGCGGGTGTCATTAATTAGCACTAAGGTATAGAAAGCTGAGGTTAGTCATGGAATGGTGAAAAAGGCAGTCCAAATTGGTATTGAACTCATAGACTCGTCCAAGATAATTTATTTAGTCATCCCCATTGATTCAAATCTTTTTATGAATCTTTTTTTCAAAAAAATCATTTATAAAATATTACCCACATCATTCACACATTGATATGCATAGACGCATCACATCAAATGAATAAACAAGTACATTGAGTTTTTCAAATCTAAAATTGAAAGATGAATTAATGTACGAACCACTTATCATCAAACATTTCTAGGGTTTTGAATTCTAATTTCTTCAGCACTTCTCCATACTTCCTCAAACACCCAACTATGGTTCTCTAATCCACATGTGATTCTTCATACATAACAGACAAACCATAGCCTAACAAATTGAAAGCCATCTATGCGGTCCTAGAGTTACTGGGGTGATTTAATAATTGGATCCTTATCATCATCACCTAAAAAAATGGTGAAACTAGAAGATTGTTATAGATTAGGTGCATTTTTCATAGATTTTATCACATCATTCCATTTCTAATCTTCATTCAGTGCTGGTTTTGGTGTAGTTTTGGTCTTTTTTATCATTATTGGTTTGGGTGGTTGTGATTATTTTAAGAAATATTTTGTTAATGATTAGTGTTTTAATTGATGAGGGTAGTTTTGGTTTGTTCTTATTTGTATAGGTGATGATGAAGTTTATATTAAACAATTGGAAATAATGTCAATATTATGATGCAATGTTTCTGGATAAGATGCATAGATGGATTTGGATTGAATTCCAGATAAGTAGTCAATATCTATTGCATCTAATTGACTTCCTTTGTGTGGTTTATCATTTTTTCCCTCCTTAGAAACAATTATTATGTATTAGGAAGTTTTGTTTTATGATGCTTTGGTATTTATAAAGTTTTGTTACATTTTAATTATTTTCTTTCAATGAGATTTTTTATGTTTCTAAAGTTCTATGAAAAAGGAGGTATGATTTTCAGTTTTTTATTTGACTAGTTATAGGACAAAGAATCCCCAAAGTGGAAGGATATCTCCCTCATGCATCACACATCACACATAAGAGTGAAACCCCCAACCTTACATCACATCATTCATAAGAATGTTATTGGGTGATTGGGGGTCTTATTTCATCTCCAATGATTCCCCCAAATTACATCGCATGACCATCTCCCTTTAAGGAGAGTTTTTCAAAAAAAAATATGTCTTATTTTCTGTGGTTTAGAATTTATTTAATGTAACCTACATAAATTTTCTTTCTTGATGAATCAATGGTCTCTACTTATTTATGTGAATTTTTTGTGGTAATACTAATTTGAATTTTTTGTTTTCAAATATTAATTGTGTAATTATAATGTTTGGACTAATATGAATTGTTGTTATTTTTTAGGGTTGGTTATCATAAATAATTTTTTGAAGGTGACTGCCATTAACAAAAATGACTTCATCATCAACCCAAAAAAATATTGTTAGAAAAAAAGAATAGTGTAGATAGGTTTGATCTTGCATAAAAATATTCTATCGAGGTTAATAAAATGGAAAAAAAATGAAGTGCAAGTCTATAACAATTTTTTTAAAGAGGGGTATCTATTGAAACAATATTTCTCTCAATATAATAAAGATGCAGCACAGGGTTCTTTTAGATGATTATGTAAATATTTGGAATTAGTTTTTCATTGCAGCTAGATTTGGACATTTTTGTTAGGAAACTAAAGATGAAGGTGGCCCAATTTTTTCTTTTCAACTACATTAATTGAGTTTTATGTCACTCGACTGGGATTTTTTCTATTATGTGGTCTCATCAATAATGGTGAAAAATGAGCTTATGTTTCAATATGATTAATTATAGAAATTTTAGTAGTTCTAGTTTGGGATGAACTAAACTCTCACGTGTCTATGAGTCAAGACAATGATTTGATTCTACTATCCTCAAATATGTATGAGTGGAATCTCAATTTTGAATACCTTGGGGGTGAAAACAAAGCCAATTGGAATAGTGAAAAGTATTATTGCAAGGAGGAAAACATGATGAGATTCCATAACATGGAATGGAATTGCTACAATATAAATCACCAACATCGACAAGAAACATGATTAAATTTTAATTTTATTCAGTGGTGTGGGAGATAGTAGTATCTCGGGTCATCACATCATGAAAAGCCACAGTGACAGGGAGTGACTAGGGTACCACCCCTAGATTTCTGATCCATCATCATCAGATGACCAACTACCAACTGTATCGTTGGGGGAGTGTCATGTTCCAGTGGCTCATCCTAGAACCATTTCATGTTAGATGGTGAAGGCTATCTAAATTGTTCATTCTTGCATACAGCCTAGGGGCACATGCGTGAGTTGACCAAGCGGGAGACAAGACCTGGTCAGGTCCTCCCAACCTATCCCAGGGAAGCTGCAAGAATTTGTAATATGTGGGGACTATCTTCAATCTTGTTCAAGGTTTAATGTACACCATTAAGGCACACCCTCCCCCTCCTGGTGCACCACACCACATGCCTGAGGTCCATCGTATAAGATCCTAATATTTTATAGAGGTGTATCGGGCTCATTTTTTGGTACTCTAATGTTCATTTTTGTGTAAGTTTTTTTTGGGTAATTACTTGACTTTTGTTTGGGTCAAGTATTGGGAAACAATAAATAAAAAGGGTTGTGCATGGTTGGAGCACGGAAAGGGAAAACTGTGCCCCCAACCCATCTAATAGTATGAACCCAGGTAATGGTTATCTGCATTTTTTGTCTAATCATGCTTCACATTAAGATTATCCTTGTACCCCTAAAAAAATAGGTGTTCAGTTTAGGTGTATGGTAAGACGAAATCATGCACCCCAATCCAAACAAATATGTGTGCAAATTAATGTCTACCAAAAATTAATTTCAAAATTCCATAAAGCCCCAAAATTCACTTATTTTGACCCTCATTAGACCCTAGGTCATATTTCACTTTTTTGGATCTATATTGGAAAATTTCAAGCCCTCCTAAAAATAATTATTCAAGAATAGAATCTCATATTGATGTTCTACTCCTTTCCTGATTAGTGAATCATCTCCCAGTTCATCTCTTTTTCTTCCCACATTCCTTTTTTCTTTCTTTTAGTGCTGTAATCAATTGTTAGGGACATATCTATATCAATTTGGTGTGATATAGATCTATGATTCAAGAGCTAGATCTATATTTACATGATATTTATTTCATCAATCATGATTTAGGGTATTGAGATTCAGATCTAGATCTACGTCATTGTGTTGCTCAATTTTTTCGGATTCCTATTGAGGATTATCCATCAGTGAATTGAGTTAGGTGGTATAACTTTAATTTCCATAGTTATGATTTGGTTATGTGTATGAAAATTGTAGAATTTATATGATTATTTGGAAATATTAATTCTTATATTGGGTTAATTATTTTTTCCAATTGATTAATTGAATTATTTTTGAATTAGATAATTAATTGGATAATTAATTATAATATTTTGGGGATATCCAATAATATAATTAAATGCAGAATTAATAATTATATTTAGGGATCGTGATTTAGATAATTAATTTTAGAATTAATTATGAGTATCTAATTAGTTTAAATGAGATAATTAATTATGGGTTTTATTGTGTGATATTGATATTATAGATTGAGATAATCAATTATGGAATTAATTATGATAACTTGAGAAAGATAATGAGATAATTAATTGTGGCATTAATTATGGTAATTGAGTTTGTGAATATTGATTAATTAGTTGTTAACTTAATTAATGGGCTTTATTAATTAATTAATTTGTGGATTAATTAAGTATAGTTATTATATATACTAATTGTTTAATTAGTAATTTAATTTATGTGAATAATTTATTGTTTAATTTATTGTGTCTTCAGGAGTGGGAATAGATCATTCAAGTATGAATTATATAATGGGAACATTGTCATTCTAATGTGTGTTTATGAATGGAAAGATGGTTATTCAAGCATGAATTAGTGAATAGAGACAAGGTCCTTGAAATATGTGTTTACGAATGGGAACATGATAATTCATGTATAGATTAGAGAATGGGAACATGGTCATTATATTGTGTGATGTATCAATGGTAACACAGGAATTCATGTATGAATTAAATAATGGTAACAAATGTACTTCAAGTCATAGCATCACTTGATAATAATTTGTGCTCCCACATGAGTTGAATAATGTATTGATATATGATATCATCTTTTAATACATGGGCTCTAGAACTTGCTGAAGAATGTATTAAGATATGATATTACCTAGGAACAATTCTGGCATTGGTATGAGATGAATCTAACATTGTGGAATGTGTGTTTTCAGGATCCCATGAGTTAATTTGGTTAAGTACAGAATAAATGATAATGTGATAAATTTTAACTTATGCATTGTACTTATTTTTTTATACAATTGCATGCACAATTATTTGCATGTATATTTTTTTAAACACAGTTGGTGGTGGGCCACTATGTTGTACACACACCCTACTCAAGATTCATGGTTGGTAACTGAATAGACTTTATTATTGTAGTACAGGTCAAGGACAAAGGACTTGGTTTAGATGGCTAATTGTTTTATGGAACATAGATGAGGGAACCTGACGTGGTTTGGGACACTCTATAGAGTTGTAGGTGTCATTATTTTTAGTTATAATTCTAGACACATGAAATGTAAAATATCATGAATATTTTCCTTTTAATTCTAACACTATATTTCTAGTTTTTTACCATCTTATTAAACATTATTATTATGGTAATTAAATCGTTTAGATATTGTTGATCTTATTTCCACTATTGTGCTACTCAGATCAAAGAAGGTATAGTCTCCCGATGAATGACTTATCGTATTGGGGAAGTGGTGTGTGGAACCTGGTCTAGAAAGCTACAAAGAGGTTTTAGAGGAGTTTACTTTTATTTTTCTTTTTTTTTCTATTTGGGATAATTTATACATGATACTTGGAAGAGTTTTGGCTTGGACATGAGCCTGTTCATGGGAGTTACAAACCCATGTATGGGTGAAACCCAAGTTTTTAGGGTGGAAGTTTTTTATCAATGTTTGTTGTTACGGTTTAATATTATTTCACCTTGAGTGGTTCAATTGTTTTGTGATGTAAATATTGTTTCTAAAATTCTCTATGAATTTACTTGTGGCATGAAATGGCCTGAGAGTTGAGTTAGTATTCATCATTCTAGAAAATCAATATTATTTTGTTATATGAAACATTTTAGATATGCATGTGAAAATGGGTTTCTGATAAGCTCTTGATCATTAAAAAAATTTATTATTTGTGAAATTAAATTGAAAATTGTTCTTAATATGAAATTATAAGTTCCAAATTTTTCAATAATTTTAATAATTAGGTGTTTAAATGAGAATATTTATCTAAGAATGAGAATTCCCTTAGAAAACCAAGACCTTGGTGTAGGATGGTTAAGGGTATTGATAGTGCCTCAGACCACATTAAGTTGTTTAGGGAAAAGGCTTATTATGATTATTCCTCTTACATATATGTGATAATGTAGTTTTATAATTTATAAGATGTGTTTTATGTATTGTTGAGATATGCCTCCATATTTATTCTTATTGAATGGATGACAAGATTTTATGATTAAAAATTCTCTACTGGTAGTGGAACCTGAGGTACCTATAGTCATAAGTGATGAATAAGGGGATAATTTATGAGATAACATCGCTTGATTCATGTTATTCATGAGAAGATACCCAGAGTAGGTTGTGAAGAGTAGACTGACCTAACGAGAGAATTTTAGTTGTAGATACCACTTCTGTTTACTAGAGAGAATGGATTTGATGGAGATGAGTTATGTGTTGTGTCAATTTAGATGATACTTGAACATTTGTAGACTCCTATTTATACGAGGTCCATATTGAATGCTTATACGCTATGAGGATCAATACAGTGATGGTGGTATGTTCAGGAGTGGACTGGACTGACTGACGGTATGTTGTAGGAGGAATTCTTTGATAGGTTCTTAGAGCACTTCTATAAAGATAAGTTCCTGAAGGAGAGAGTAGTGGAGTTCATGTGGTTGGCTCAGGGGAGAATTTCTATGATATATTATGTTAGACGCTTAATAGACCTATAGTGCATTGCACTAGCTTTGTTTGGATATGACACAGCTACAGAGAGACGCTTTTAGGATTGATTTAAGTGCGAGATTACATCCCAAGTGAACCACTTTAGATTATAGAAGTTTTTTAGGCCTTTAATCGGTATCTCATTGACAAGGGGAACCTGAAAGAGGTTTCTAGTGCTAGACATGTATTTTCTACTAGATGATCAGGATGTGTGACTTCTGAGAGTGGAATGTTTTTTATGAGTACTTTTACAAAGTTAGTGGAAAGGTAAGTGGTCATATAGAGGGTTTGATTGTACATGACCTTACTGGAGTGATCTTTCATCAGTGCGGTGAGTTGGAACATTATCGTATAAACTTCCCCTGACCACCAGTAGAGTGTTGGTCTTGCCGTAAGATGGTGAATATACAGAAGTTCTACTAGACACAATGATATATTGTTAGAGAGTGTGCATCTAGACAGAGTCAGAGTGTGGGAAAGAGATATTATACAACATATCATACTAGTAGATAGAGTTCTACTAGATGAGGAACTAGAGGTGGTGGATGTGGTGCTTCTGGGAAAAAGGGACTATATCAGCAGAGTGGTGAAACTCAAGGGAGTCAGATTACATCATTGGGAAGTGTGGTAGGACAACTACATGCAGTTTAGCATACACTTGTTGATAGCGAGGCTCGACCATCAATATTGAGATATATTATTCTTGTAAAATCAACATTATTTGTCCCCTTATTTTATATTGGTGCCTCTCATTATTTTTTATTTTCAAAACTTTTAAAAGTTTTATCATGGTAGTGGAGTTTGTGAATGGGGTTATGACTATAAATACACCATTAGGAGTATGGTGTAGAGAAATATATATATTCAAGGGATTTTCTTTTAAAGTTAGGAAGTATCATTTTTGTGGGATCCTTATATCCTTGAAATGGAAGTCTTTGACCTAATTAAGGGTATGGACTAGATAATCACATTTTGGGTCCACATAGATTGTTACTGAAGGAGAGTGAATTTTACGTCTCCTCAGGGTGGCCATTATATTCACCATGTGGAGTAGGATATCCCTGAATGATGAGAATTCCCTATTTCTTAACAACTAGGAGATCTTACATCTCATGTTTCAAGTTTATTATAGGATGATGGGTGCATAAAGCATGATATCGTTTAACTAGTGGTGGAATATTTTTAGGTTGGTTTTCCTGTATAATTCTAAAAGCAGACACCTAAGAGATATGTGGTATTCACTATTTATCTCATGTGGGGGGATAATTCATTATCTATTCCACCATAAAAATTGAACCAAAAGAGCTTTAATAACTCAATACCCAGTAGAAGGAGTTGTAGGATAATGTATTTATCTGTCCGAGCTTATCTCCATTGGTATCACATTTTTTATTTTCAAATAAGCTTGATGGTAGTTTGTGATTGTGTTTCGATTAACAAAAGTTAAACAACATGACTGTAAATAATTGGTATCCTCTTCTATGTATCAATGATCTATTTGACCAGTTGAGAGTAGATTTTGTGTTCTTGATGATAAGATTTTGATCAGGGTATCATCATCTAAGAGTTTAGACATCTGATATAAAAAGTTTAACTTTCATAATAAGGTATGACCTTTATGATTTTTTCCTAATTACATTTGGGTTCCTGAATGTGCCAATAGTGTTTATTGGATTGATGAAAAAAATCTTATTTCCATACCTAGATCTATTTTTGGTAGTGTTTGGAGATGATATATTGGATTACTCGAAGAGTCATGACTATCATGCCCAAAATCAGGCCATCATCATGGGAACACTAATAGAGAATCTAATATATGCTAGGAAATCTAAGTAACAATTTTGAATCGATCAGGTACACTTATTTGGACACATAATCATGGATGAAGGTGTGTCTTTAGACTTAGAGAATGTTTAGGTAGTGGTTTCTTGGGATAATCCCATGAATGTATTTAATATTCTTAGCCTTCTAGGGATATTTGGATATTATTAGAGATTCATTGAGGACTTTCCCATTTGGTATTTCCACTTTTAGGATTAACAAAAAATGGGATAAATTTTGTTTGGCTTAAAGAATATGAGAAGGCCTTCTAGGATTTGAATAAGTGTTGGAAATTGGCACTAATGTTTATCCTACCTAATCTAAGTGAAGAGTAAATGGTGTATAATGACACTTCTATAATATGTCTTATAGCTATGTTGATATAAGGAGATCGAGTCATGGAATACGAGTCTCTATAGCTAAGGCCAAACGAATAGAACTAACATAAACATGACCTCAATCTATTAGTAGTGTTTTATGATCTGAAGTGTTCACATCACTATCTATTGGGGGGATGTTCACTATGTATACAGATCACAAGAGCTTAAGTTATATCTTCCCGCATATAGATTTTAATCTCTTTCATTGGAGATGGGTTAAGTATATCCAGTAATTTTATTTTGATATTGAATATACACCTAGGAAATGAAAAAGTGTTTCTCATGCATGGAGCAGAAAAAATTAGTTTTATGAAGGTCAAGAGCCTAGTGTAGGGTGGAAGATTATGACACTATTGGCTGACATTCATGTGGTGGTTTAGAAAAATGAGGAACTGATAACATGGGTATCTGTTTTGAGAGGATTATAAACTTTTGAGACAGATCTAAGACAATCAGTATATGGATTTGGATTTTTTGACCTTGAGGGAAGGCCTTGAATGTGGGGAGTCACATTTAGATTGGTTGATAGATGAGGAAGAGATCAACTATCTCTGGAATTGGGATTTTGTTCCTATGAGCATGAAAGAGGATATGATGTTGGAATTTCTTGCATTGATGTGTGTGGTACATAGAGTTATATCCAAAATGTACCATGTCCAATGATGAAAATTTTATTTTCTAGGCATGAAAATTGAGATATTATGGTTTGTGACACGATGATACCCCAATGAATAGGTGAAGGTAGAAAATTAATGACCTAGAATTTTTCTATAGTCATTTCCCATTATAGAGTAGAAGTGGGATGGGGTGACAATGGAATTTTCTTCGGGTCACCTAAAGATGACAATGAAGAAATATGTTATCATGGTTATTATGGATCAACTAAAAAAAAGTATCACATTTCTTTTTTATATGGGATAATTTCAAAGTGAAGATGCTGGGAGATTTGTATGTTCAGTATATAGTGTAACTGTGCTGGGTTCTTTTGACTATAGTTTCAAATCGTGACTCACATTTCACTTCATGCTTTTGGAAGGGCTTGAAAAAATAACTAGGTACATGGGTATTATTGATTAGTTCTTTCCACCCATAGATAGATGGGCAGTCAGAGGGTACTATAAAAGTGCTTGAGGTTATGCTATGGGCATGTGTTTTTGAGGGTCTTAGTAAAAACCCTTGGGTTTAGTGGAGTTTTCCTATAACAATTGTTATCAATAAATTATATATATGGAACCATATGAGGGTATTTATGGTAGTCTATATAGATCACTTCTATGCGGGATTGAGGACAGTGAGTCATAGTCGTATGGATTAGAGTCTCGTGAAGGAAATGTTGAAGCAGCTTTAGCTGATTCAGAAACATATGGTTATGGATCAGAGTAGGAAAATGTTTTATGATGATATAATTATATGAACCCTAGACTTTACAAATGGTGATCATGTATTCCATTGATTGTCACCTAGGTTGGGTCACCACATGATATAGATGCAAGGAAAGTTGGAGCCCAAGTTTGTTGGACAATTTGAGGTAGTAAGGAGAATCGTGCTGGTGGCATACCAATTGGACATTCCATAGAAATATAGTGTTATTCATGACATTTTCCATGTGTCATAACAATGACTATATCACCCCAACCCTTATCATGTGATCAATGTATATGATGATTATCTTTTGATAGATTCATCCTTTTAGGAGAATATGATATGTATGTTGGATCATAGTGATAAAGTGTTGCAATGAAAGATCGTTCTTATAGTACATGTATTTGGTAAACATGGGTGTGTTCAAGTGAAGATATGGGAAAGGGAAGTATATATGCATGCCTAATGGCCAGATCTTTTTGACTCGTAATCTTAAAGAAGCTTGGGAGTGAAAAATGGAGAAGAGATATTATAAGGTGTGGAGATTAAAAGATCCCAATATTTTCTATATTTGTCTCAGGATAATTTCCAGGTACCGTTCTATTATATTTTTGGAACACTTTGTTTTTTTAATGACCTAAGATGTGTTTGGGTGAAATTTTGAAAAAAAAAATGAAAGAAAAATAGGTTGTCTTCAATTAGTGCATGGTTTTGGAAAATAGTGTTTCCCAAACCAGCTAGTCATGTTAACCCAAATAGTAAGGTTTTTCCTTGTTTGTTCAAGGATTTTCTTTCCATGAACCTTCTTAATTGTAACCATGTACCGATAAAATAATAGCCTCAGGATTTAGGTTCATGGCTAGGAGAAACTATGTACCCCTGCCCAAAAAATCATGTGTCGGAATTAAAGTCTCCTGGAATCTAATTTTAAAACTCCATGAACCCTCGAAAATCACAAGGTTCGACCTTCATATGAACCAAGGTCCTATTTTATGTTTTTTGATCTCTCAGAATGAATTCCAAGCCCTCCTAACCACTATTATTCTCAAATAAAATCCTAAATCAAAGGTCCACTCCTCTCTCAGTTAGTTAATCCTCTCTTGGTTCTTCTCTCATGCTTCCCCTTTTCTTTTCACTTTCTTTTAGCAATGTATTATACTGTTATGGATATAACTATATCTATTCAGTGATATATATATATATATCTTGATTTAAAATATCTTTATTCCTTTATTGTTGATTTACGATATTAATATTCTAATCTAGATCTGTGTCGTTGTGCCACTCAATATTTGGGGATTTCCATTGGGCAATTATCCATCATAGAATTGAGGTAGGTGGTCTAATATTCAATTCCTATAGTCATTATTTTGATACGTGTATGAAAATTCTAGAATTTATGCTGTTATCTAGCAATTTTAATTCCTAAATTGAGTTAATTAATGTTACTAATTGATTAATTGAAGTATTGTGGAATTAGATAATTAATTAAAAAGTTATTTATGAAATTTAGGGGTTGTAGAAATAGATAATTAATTGTGGGATTAATTATGAGATTTAGGGAACATGATATATATATTTAACTGTGTAATTAATTATGAGATATCAAATTTGTTGTATTGATATAATTAAGTGTTGGACTAATTATGTGATATTGATATTATATATTGAGATAATTAATTGTGGAATTAATTATGAATAATTGAGAATGAGAATGATATAATTAGTTGGGTATTAATTATGGTAATTGTGTTTGTGAATATTTATTAATTTGATGTTAAATTAATTAATGGGGTTGATTACTTAATTAATAGGTCAATTAAATAAGGGTAATTACCTGATAAACTAATTATTGTGTTAGTAATGTAATTTATTTAAATAATTAATTGCTATAGTAATTGTGTTCTTATGAATGAGAACTCTGTCATTTAGTTATGATTTAGATAATGGGAAAATGGTCATTCTGATGTGTTTTTATAAAAGGGAATATGGTCATTTAATTATGAATTAGCTAATGGGAACATAGTAATTCTAATGTGTGTCTATGAATAGGAACTTGATCATTCAAGTATGAATTAGAGAATGGGAACATGTTAATTATAATGTGTGATGTATGGATGGTAACATGTGAATTCAACTATGAATTAATTAATGGTAACAAATGTACTCCAAGATATGGAATCACTTGAGAATACATCTATATCAGGCATGGGTTGAAGCATGTATTGAGATATGATATCACCTTTTAATGATTAAGGCTATGAGATGAGCTGAAAAATTTATTTAGAAATGATATTAGCTTGGAACACTTTGGGACATAGCATGATTTTAAGCTGGTGTTGAGGTACAGCTATCCTCATGAAACCATGAGTTAAAATGGTTAAGTAAATAATAAATGATAATGTGATATCTATTTACTTATGCATTGTACTTATTTATTTATACAACTGTATACACTATTGTCTTAATAGATATTGTTTTAGATGTCATTGGTGGTGGAATACTCGGTTTTACTCTCACCCTAATCTGGATTCCTAATTCTTACCCAAATATACTTTATTATTGCATGACAAGTTAAGGGAAAAGGCCTCGATTTATATAGATAATTTTGGGATGGATCTTTGATGAAGGAACCTGACATGGTTCTTGACCTACTTCGGAGTTTTAGGGGTATTTATTTTTAGTTTTAATTTTAGGAACTTGACACTTACATTATCATGGCTAATTTACTCTTTATTTATGATATTGTCTTTATAGTTTTTTCTCATCTTGTGATACATTATTATTCTAGTTATTATATCATTTAGTTATTGTTTATCTTATTTACACTACTCAGTTACTTTTATCAAAGAGGGTATAGTCTCCCCATTAATGACTTATCATTCCCTCACAAATAGATTCAAGCCTCTTCTATATGGGGATTCATGTCCTAGGTTATGTGAAGGATCGACTTGGGGCACTAGTGTGTGGCACCTAGTCTGGGACATTACACACCATATGACTACTCTAACTGAGTGGGGTGTTTTTTAGTAATGTTTCCCAATGTTTCTTTTTTGGGAAAATGAGTATATTGTTCTAATAATTTTTTCATATAGATAACAATAGACTATTCTATTTTTTTCAATTATTATGTGGGTGAATTAGTTTAATTATTTTAAACAATATGGCCAATTATTGGGATTAGAGATGGTGATCAGAGTATTCATTGTGTATGTACTCCCCTAGTAGTGTTTTTATGTCAGAGTATGGGTCTATCTCATATTATATTGAGTATAGTAATCCCCAAAATATTTTAGGTATGGGTTCTATATCTATGATTTCTATTTTCCCTTGTATATGAGATTAGGTGGGGTATAAAACCTCTATTGGGGATGGTAGGCCTTCGACTAATGCTCTTCCACCAGTGAGTTGTTGGTCACCCATTAGAATTAGAGAGTGGTGATGTGAGTTTTCTCTTAACTGGGTAGTTAGGATATTAGAGGGTATCACTCCATAGGGTTATATGTATTCTTTTTAATGGTGTGGGTTCACCTATGGGTTTCTAAAATGGTGACTCGATAATGGTGGATACTAATTTATGGAACTCCCTTAACTATCATACATTCTTTAGTGAGGATGGTTCCCTCCCTTTATGGTTCCCAATGGTAAAGTAGAAGTGAGATAGGTTACATAGATTAGATTCTTTGAGATTTATGATTCTTATAAGACCCCTCTATATCCTTTTAGGTGCAACATATAATCAGGCTATTGACTTCAAACATTGTGGTATTTTTAGTCCTATGTGTATTCCTAGTTCATTATGAGATAATATATCTGAGGATTGGATTTGGGATGAATATTAATCCATTTCATCCTTAGGGATTCTATTTTAACAATGAAGTTTGATACAACTTGTTTTTTATTTTCCATTGTGTTTTTGGGTTATCCTGATAAGTATGTCTATAATCACATATACGTAGGCTATTTGACCACACATTTCATGTTTATAGACATGATGTGGGGTTCAGATATGATCTTAGTGGATGTGGAGCTGGTGAGACATTATTGGAGATGACCCCTAGTGATTCATGGAAACACATAATTGAGATTGGGGATTTTTGAGCGTGGTGATTACCATTGTGGTTAAAGATCGATCGAAGAGTACATGCAGCTATGTGGATCATTCTAGAGTCCTATTTCTGTTAGAATCAGAGGCAAGTTAGTTGTCCTGTTCCTTAATAATTTGTCAGTGTAGTTTTGTGCTTTTATTCAATTCCCCATTCATATATTGAACCTAGTTCCATTCTTTATATATATACTTTTAGTGTTTTTAGTAACTGTATACAAGGGATATATGTGTATGTGGTGGGTTAATATAGGATAAGAACTCTAATATTATGGTATATGCCAACTCAATACTAGTAATTATTTGTTGACCTAATAGTAGTGGTCTTTGGTGGCATACTCATCATACCTCCATCCCTAGAAAGTCCACTGTGTTTTGAGCCATTTTTTAGAGTAATCGATGTACCTGGGTCTTGGGGATGACGATTCGAGTCAATGTTCATGTGAGGTATAATTTTTGAAATTAGGAAAATTATGTTAATGAGGTTTTTTGTTATTATACCAAGGATACAATTTTAGGTATGGTGGATGACGTATCCTTTCACCTAGACACTAACAACCTTTTTGTCAACCCAAATATCCAAGACATTAATTCCAAGGTATAACCAAGTTGGTACATGTATCATAGAGTGTCATGTTATGATCTTAAATGTTCAATATAAGTTATCTCATCCATATATTCAGTAACCAATATGGATTCTTCCAATAAAGTGTAAGGTCACACCCCCTGATAACAAGAGTTTTTATAATGGTATTATCATGAAGATATCATGCTTGTAGTTGGACCTCCAACTACCAATTAGTGAGCGATGAGGTTTTATTTCAGTGAATTTATTATGAGATATATTTACCCTATATTTAAGGCCTTATCTCCCCCACTTATACTTAGTAAAGGTCTTCACAAAGAGTAGATATTAGTTTCATCAATGTTCTATAAGGCTACCCATAAGATGGATATTTTAAAGGAATTCCAATAATACAAACTTCATGGGTTTATGAAGAGAGCATGTTATATAGGAGACCAAATTTTGGATGGATTTAGATATTCATATTTCCATCTTGTTTGGACTCTCACTATCTAGATGATGATTCTTTTTATGATATTACAACATGGAATAATTTTTTTTTGAGGATTATATTTTTCATGAATTCATGACGGGAATTATCTACTATGGTTGTAGGTTTTAACCCTTGCTTAAGATAGTTTTTATCATACGATGATTGGCTATCCACACAGAAAAGTTTCTTTTTTAGTACTTGATAAGGACCATAAAACTCTGGAGGTATTCCATTGACATGTTTCATGGTTGAATTTTGCACGATAATTGGTTTAATAGAAGACCCCATTGGATGATTTATCAAGTTATGGTTGTGTTTTTACAAAAAAACACCATGATAGAGTCCCCTGAGTGGGATTTGGTAGGTTATTATTCTTGACAAGGATTCACCTTCTCTTTGGAAGAAATAACTTCACCTAAAGACAACCATAGTAGTGATATGGATGGACCACCATTTGGGGCATAAAATTATGTTTATAGATCATCTATCTATAGGATTATTTTATAATATGTTTAGTAGAAGTTCTATATATGTGAGATCATATGAATATTGATGATGAGTCAATCCTCTCCCAAAATTACCAAATTTTGTTAGTTCATACAATACATGGGGTGCTGATAATATATCTATGATATGAAATACACCAGGGATTAATCTTCTCAATATTTTAATGACGATGTTTGTATTTTGATTCATGTACTCTTTTTATGGTCCCTCATACTTGACAATGTAGGTGTGATCTGTTCATCCTATGTTGTATATTCAAGAGATGCAGATTTTGTTTAGACCCATATCTTTACACTCATTAGCTAAAT
This sequence comes from Viscum album, assembly GCA_963277665.1. NCBI lineage: Eukaryota > Viridiplantae > Streptophyta > Magnoliopsida > Santalales > Viscaceae > Viscum > Viscum album. Next base: position 1,228,329,877 of record OY728133.1, on the reverse strand, counting down.
AGTTTACACTGATGAAGATCATTTTTCACTCACAGAACTCTAGTAAATTGATAGTATAGTTAGTATAGAAATAGAAATTTCATGAGATATCCTTCTTTGAAGATATATGATCCATTGGTGCCTACATCGATATGGATTAGATACCAATTATAACACCAATCGGTGATACACATTTGATGAGTTCCACCCTTAGTAGAATTTGGTTTCACCTCAGGTGTGTTATGAAGAACCCACCATCAGGAAGTTGAGGATAGCTTCCTATTAGTCATTAATGATATATTTTTATGTTATGTTCATGGATAAGAATATAATTTTTTGAATATAGAGAAATGTAAAAAAGCTTCCAAAGGGAAACCCATAGCTGACCCTTAATGGGAGACCAATGTATGCATCGTCTTTCCTCCTAAATTTGGAGGTAAAATATCTCTATTGGAATGATGATAATCCTTGTTACATATATGGAATAGATTGGTTGAATACTCCCTTTTCATGATTTATGGAAGAGACTATTAGTAATCAATGAAATTACTTTGGACATAACATGATAGTATAATAAATGAAGTAAACTCGATGAGTGAAAGATTGATATTTGTGGTGTAGGATTGGTGATTGTGAAGTTGAATCCATATTTTTTTTGAGATATTAGTGGTATAGTTTTTGAATAACAGATAATTCTATAAGAAAAGGACCTTATGTCTAGATGCTGGAGGAGTTTAAGGAGTGATAGATTCAGAGAAATTAACCCATTTAGAGTGAAGTGGATGTTTCTTAATAAGTATTGATGATGTTTAGTACACAGTTTTCCCTTTTGTGAGATATAATTATAGTTGTGATGTTGATTTAGTGGTCCTCTATGTCCAGATCATCCAATGAGATGGAACTAAAGGCTTTTCTTAAATGTGATGAGAATCTCATTAACTCCCACCAAATGATAGTAGTTTTCTCATTATGTTCATATTTAATGTTGTGATGGACATAATAAAGAAAGACTATCCTATTAGAGAACTAACCTCATTTTGGTGTGTCTAGATGGTCAATTATAGATAGTACCATCACATACAAACTATTTGGATATAGGAAAAGAAGACATTCTATTGATGCATTAGACAGGTTCATCTTTGGTTTTTGGGACTTTCAGGAAAGAGTGATTTTTGGCTTTCTTGACAGGAATCACATGATGATTCGGGTCAAATCTGAAGAATTTCTCATTAAAGCTTGGTCGAGGGCTCCTCGCAACCTCAACATATGTAGTTTCCTTCTCTTACGCTGGTACTCTAACTTTCACATGAAGCGTGACTCACCGTCGGCGGCGGTCCGGGTAAGCCTCCCTAATCTGCCACATCCCATCCAGAACCCCGCTATTATTTTTATGATTGGTAATCTCGTAGGAAGGTATTTGTGCTCCTATTGTCGAACCGATGTTGTGTGACACCCGGTTAACCCTCGGATTTGTTTGGAAATGGATGCCTCTCGGAAGCCTTTTGATTATGTGTAAATTACAATTGGGGAAGAGTAAAAATGCATACAATAGGTGATTTACGAGAATTAAATGGATTTCAATTCTTCTTGTCACTGTTTGGGTCATGGAGTGGAGTTTTTCCATACGAGTGGACCCTTGAAGTCTCGTCTACATGATCTCAGCCGAAGGGAGGGAGAAACTAGGGAATGGTATCAAAGTTTGGTATGAGGGCTGGGCGTGATCAGAAGGAGTCTAGACCTGATGGCGGAGGTGAGGGACCCCATCTTTCAGGTGTGGCTCGTCAGTTGGTTGTTGTTAGCAAGGCGGAATTTGGGGAGGTTATTGATCCTGCTCTTGAGGAGATCGAATCAAAAGTGGAAGGCAAGGAGGATCAGACTTCAGTGGTGTCTGGACAATTGTTTGAGGTCGGTATGGTGTTGGAGGAGGATGATATGGCTGCTAAGGCTTATGAAGATAGGGTAATTGCTGGAGTGGGTCTGTTTTGGTGCAGGCAGTGGGGGAGGCGGGTAACAGGCCCTCTTTGCAGGATTATGGTACAGGGGAGGCTAGAATCTTAGATCCAACAGCCAGAACTTTTGTTGTAGTATCCAACATGTTTTAATGCCTTGGTAATGATTCATTTGAACTTGTTTTATGTGTTGTTTCGGGAGATGGGTATGATGGTGTGGGGGCACCCATTGAGGAGATTTATGCTGGGAATCTGGGACAGACGGAGGTCATCTAGGTTGTGGATAAATATATCGAAGTGGCTAGGCCTCTTTGCCCAATTGGAAGTAAGGCTTCGGCCAAAGAAAGGAGTGGTAAAAACAAGTGCAATGATAATAAAGGGACGGATGCCTTGTACAAGGCTGTGGAAGAAGCTCCAACTGAAGATATGCATCTCCCTCTATTAGAGTTAAGCACTTCGGATCAGAGGCCGGGTAATAACACAGAATGCCCAGTTTTTGTTGGGAGGGAACATCTTGATAAAGGAATGGAGAATTCGGGGGGAGGGAAAGACTTTGTGAGTGGCCTTGCCGGCCTTTCATTCAGTGATATTGTTAAGAGTGGGAATCATAGAATGGCTCCAGGTGAAGGACCTTTGTTTACACCATCAAGAATAAGAATGAAGAAGGATTACTCTCACCTTCTACTGCCAATGCGGACTAGATCTGCCTCTAAGCGGAGTGGAGAGGTGGTTCTGGCCTTGAAAAAGGGTAGAGTGGTAAAAGATGCTTCATTTGAGTTTTCGGCACTAGAGCAGCATAGAAGCCGGGTTTAAAGTGAAAATTTTTGGAGGCACCCAGAGTGGGAATCGGCTACGGGAGTAGAAGAATCCGGCATGGGTTTTGGAGATGATTGTGGCTATTATGATGTGCAATATAGTGATGTTATATGTTGTTTTACATTCATCCTTCTTGTTTGCAGTTATGGTTGTATGTTGGGGGTACAGGTCCCCTTTAAACCGGCTTTTAAAATGAAAAAAAAATGATTGGCCAACCTATTGGTAGATGTTGGTGTTATTCATGATGTTTCATTCAGTGTATTTCACAAAGCTGTGATGAAAATAAAACCAGTTTATCTTCGATAGTGAGTGAAAACCAATTATAGGTTAGGATGAAGAAATAGGATTCCCATGAATGTTTATGAAGAGGATCATGAAAAATTCCCATGTCACCTTTATACCATGAACTATAGAGTCTTAAACCTAGCATTTCATATTGGATATGTTTGATAGACTGAAATTGGTTTGAGGTAGGATGCTATTTGTAAACTCTTAAAGGATTAGTTTGAAATATTTTTTAACATCACAGTGTTATATTGTAGAGTAGATTTGTTTTACACATAAATGAATCAATTGGAGAGTTCTTTAAAATTGGGGAGTGATGTGATCCCACTATAGATAACCTTTTTTATGAAAATTTTTAGATTTATGTTAGTGGTTTTTTGAATCATGTTGTCTCATAGGGTAAGATAAATACTGTATAAGAAAATGTTTTATTTTTAGCAACTTGTAAATAATCACATGAAGTGGATTCATGTTTCTTTTAAGGTCATAATTTTTGTTGAGTTCGAGTAGATAACTCCAATGATGAGAGATAATGTTCCCATCATGAGTAGTTTGGTACTGGGTTTATTTATAGCCTTGAATTCTATTAATGATGGAAATTCATATATTGGTGGTGTGTTTTCTATGTGATTTTGTATGGGATATTACATGTTAAAAATCCCGAAATATTTCATTTTTATGGATGGAAAGGGTTTAAAGGTGGGTAGGATGTACTGGCCGAGATTAACCACTAAAAAACTTCAAATACTATTTTTGATATGGGTTATCAGTCCGGAGTGAAACTCTGTTCATCACAGGGCCTAGATAATAATATATTAAAATTATTATATTATATTTAATATGTGAATATGTGTTAGTGAATTTTTATCATTTTATCTTAAAATGATCATTGAAGAAAAAAAATAGGGTCTCATGGTTGTATTTAGAATGGGTTCTTTACAATAGAATGAGTATAACCTTCATTCACATGAGGTTCCTCAGGAGGGGATCATAATGGGTGGAGTTTATTAAATAAATTAATTTGGAAAATAAATTATTTGTATAATTGTTTGATTGATTTATAAAAATCCTAAACTGTATTTTTAATTATCCCAAACCTCTCCCTCTCTGTTTATCTAAGGTTATTTATCACAAACCCTTACATGAGATGGGGGAGGGGATGAGGAGGAGTAGGGGGGTATCTGTAGATAGTGGGGATGGATTAACCCTATATCAATGTAAAGAAACTATATCTATAATGACATAAAATATTAGATCATAATGAAATAATGAATAGAATCAGGCCATTGATGACAGATTGAATTGATAGTAATTATTCAATGATGTTGTGATTCGTTATTTTAACATTTCCCTATTATTTATTCTAATTTGTCATCAGATTATTTTAGATACCTATTTCTGAATATTTAAACCGTGTTCTATGAATTTTATACGTTATAATTTTATCCCTAAGATTTTTCATTATAATATATGTGTTCTTTAAGGTGTAATGATGATTGAGGATCCAACTCCCATTTATTTTCTTTAGAACATCAGGATTATCATCCCTCTGACATTATCAATATCCGACCAATCGGGGTTCTTGTTGAGAATATATTTCCCCCAAAAAAAATTTATTTACATGAATTACTAAGTATTTACATGAACTGAGGATCGATAGTGGTGGTGAAATGGATTCAATGAAGCAGTTTTCAGAGGATGGGGGTACTGTAGACTACCCATGAGGGAGACTACCTATGGGTGGTACAAAGAGGTGGTCGCGATGTGGCAACAACAAGGTCAGATGAAAAAAAATCATTGACACAATAAGGACATAGTTTTATAATATAAATTAGATGAAACAATCACTAGTAATTTCAGAAGGATTTTGGATGTAGTGGTGGACGACAGTTTCAGAGGCGGTGACTGTTTAGCCCACTGTAGAATGCAAAGGCGAGATAGTGAGGGAAACTGGGGTTCCACACCCAACCATCAAATCAGTAGTGATTTTATGAATGTTAAGCCTCCATATATAGTAAATTTTAATAGGGGAAAATGCCTGGGAATCTCCCCCTTTTTGGTTAGGTTGTGTGGGACGACCCAATGCAATTGGGAAGGTGGGCAGCTGGACAAGGTGGGGTTTTCCCAACCCGACACAAGGAAGGCATGAGTGTCTGAAATTATTGTGTGTCACATTCCAAAGAACCACCCAAATGCAAGGCATGAAATTCCATACTTTTTTAGACCCTTCCCACCTTCTTCACTACATAGTGTTCTTGGTGGCCACTATACGACCACATTTGCCTGTGTGGGGGGTGGTTCCTGAAATTTTCACCACATGTCTGTTTTAGGGAGATGAATATCCTATTCTAAGTGTATTTCCACATAGATCATGATAATTTAGTCTTTTTCCTCATTTGATCTATTTATGTGGTGAGATAGGCAGTTTTAGGATTTATCTTTGGAATGTTGATGATGGTGTTCGGACATGGTTATCAGAGCATTCACGGGTTAGGTAATCCCTATAAATCTAGTTTATAACAATGCACGGGCCCCCCAAATATCATAGAGGGTTTATTACTCCCACATATACCTGGTACATGGTTCCTCTCTATAAATTCAGTTCTCCTACATCTATATACTTAGGTGGGATGCGGGTTATCTATTGGAGTCAGTACTCCCTCAGCAAATTCTTTTCCTCTGGCGAGGCAACGGTCCCCCACTACTGTTCTAGATAGGTGATGCATTTTTTCTCATATATTGGTAGATATTATGGTAGGGGTTATCGATCCTTATTACAATATTTATTACTAGTAAAGTTATGAGTTTATCTATGGTTTTATAAGATGATGACTCGATAGTGGTGGATAGTAAGATGCATTACTCCCCTGAATAACATACATTCTTTATTGAGGGGTGAGACCTATATTATAGTTTTATTTATCTAGTTAGGGTATAGAGAGGTATTTTATATGGGATTCATTGATACATTTAATTCCTCATGAACCCCTTATTTTCCATTGAGGAGAGATATACAATTGAGCAATCAAATTAATATTTAATGTGATTATCCATGTACTGAGCATTCATAATTTCATGTGGTATTTGACTTTTTAGGATTAGAGTTAGCATGAATGGTATTTATTTATGTCTATAAAAATATTAGTGGCATAAAATAAATAAATATTTCATTTTATTACTCCTGAAAACATTTTTCATTCTATATTCCAGATGATTTTTTATTGTAATTCTTTTGTGGTTTAATGGCATTCTTCTGTGTATATTTTTACTCACCCTTAAATGGTATTTTTCCCCCACGTGTTGTGTTTTTGTGGATGATGTAGGATCTAAAGATAGTCTTGATCGATGTGGATAATTTATGTCATTCTCTAAGCTGACTCTGAATTACACTTAGTGACACATGATGTAGAATCGTGGTTTTTGAGGAGTTTGGTCACCATTTCGACTGGTGATTGATTTAAGAGTACATGTAGTGGTGAGTATCTTTACATAGTTTTACTTCGATCAGATTTAGAGGATATTAATGTGTAAAATTCCTTATCTATTCACCTATATATAATTGTGAATATATATACAATGTCTCATGAACGTATTGTACACAGTTCAATTCTTGACACACATACTTATGGTGCTTCTTGTAACTTTATGCATTAGAGATAAATGACTATCAATTATTAATATCGGTTATGACCTCCCATGTCATGTGATATGCCGACTCAGTGCCAGACTCTAACCCCTAACCTATGGGAGGCTTCCTTGGGGTGGAAACCACAACTTAATGTCAACCTAGGCAGGACTCGGTAGGTAGGGTCCTGTCATATAAACTACAAAATTCATGAATTCATAGTTTATACATATAAAAATTCACTATTTTTATTTTTTAAATTTTATTTAGGAAATTAACACATTAAATATCCATGACTTAAACTAAATTTTTTTATAAAATGAAGTTATTTTCATTGTTTGAAAAAGAATTTCTATAAACATTAATTATCGTAGTTTTAAAACCATGAAAGTAGATCCATATCAATATCCTAAAACCTAAGTAATATATTATAATAATTTATAATTTTTTATATTGTGTTAAAACAACCCAGGAATAAAATAATCCATTTAATAATTTTATGAATTTTAAAATTCCAATGTATAGATTTACTTTAACGAAATAAGTATTCAATAATTTGAACAAATGGATGATAAAATGTTTTGTTATGAAATTTTGACTCCAAAATTACCTTTTTTTAACATGTGAATCACTTGGAATTTAAAACATTGAATATTTACAAACATGTGGTTCTTATACATGTTTTCCCCAAATGAATATAAAAAATCAAACCTTTGATCACATTATAATTTTATTCTTAACATCCTAATCAACAACCAAGTGGAATTATACCATCATAAAATCATGTTTCCTGAATACTAATTAATTATCAATATGAGATAATCAATAGAGAAAAAATAATTTACACCATAAAATACCATTATAGAAATAGTTCATCATATTCTGTCATGTTTTTTAACTACATATATAATTTATAAGAGATGTTATACATTTATTAAATATCAAAGAAAAATATCATTTTATTTTTTAGAGATATTTTAAATTTAAATTAAATTAGATTCAATATATCTATAAAATTATGGTTAATTCTAGGTTTACCCATCTCATTCCAATGTAGTTTATAAGTAGTATCCAATGATGAAGTTTCATTCATAACTTCTTTCACCATATTTTTTGGATTGACCAACAAAACACTTTAAAGGATGAAATTACGCGGAGGGGAGTAAGACAATGAGTGCTATAATAGAAAAATGTTTTAACTGGATATATACTTTGAATATAGGAATCTTAAATTAATTCAAAGGTTTATAACGTATAAAATGATTAATGATGTCGAATGACCTAATATAGAAACAAATTACATTATTAGATCGGATTAAATAATATTCAAATGAATGAGAAGATCTTAATTTGAATGAATAACATGAACTTGATAACTAATATATTACAATTGACAATTTCATAGAAAACTATTTTAAAATACAACCTTATAATAATTGTCACTTATATGAAAAAATAATTGAAAAAAATAATTTTTTATTACTTTTAAAATACTTTCACTTATATTTATTAATAAATATGTTCTATAAATAAATTTTCATAGTGAAAAATAAAAAAAGTATTATTAATTTTGTTTTGTTATAAGTGTTTTGGAGCAAAAAAATAAAACCATAATCTTATATTAAAAAAAACTATAATATAAAATAAAAAGGATATAACACACAAAAAGACATAAATTTATACTAACCCTAATATTCAAGATATATAATTTATAATAAAAATCAATGATTTTATACCCATTAAGAAAATTCCCTTTGAAGAATTTATTTCATCCATTAATATTTGTTCCAAAACATAAAATCAACCAAATAAAATTGAAAAAACAACCACAAATCATATTTATACCAACAAAAATGTAAAATGAAAATACAAAAAAGAACATACGTAAAGAACTAACTCAAATTTTATAAACTTTCTCAAAAATTCAACAATCTTAGCGTCATCATTATTTTTAAAGGAAATAATATTCGTAATAGCCAAAATTCTCACTTGAAAATACTTTTAAAAAATTAATTAGTTTCTAAATCAATTTACTCCCAAATGAAACAAATTCATTTATTTATGTTGTGTTTTTTATGATATAAGACTCTTTAATGGAAATGGAAAATTAATAAGATGGGGGATGAAAAAATTAATATATAGTTAATAACTAGCATAATTTTATTGGAAAAGTTATAATGAAATTTTCTAAATAAAATAATATTTAAAAAATTATTTGAGTTATTTTTCATCGGTATGAATAAAACAATTCAAAGGTAAAACATTTTTAAAACAAAATATAAATTATTTTTTCATTTTTATTTTCTACCAATAATCGAGAAGAGATATAATTTTTATTAAACTCAAACATCATCACTCTTAATACCAAATAGAAAACATCCAAACTATCCCCTTTACATATTTATTCTTATTTATATGATTATATTCCCAAGTATCAAACATTAAATAACAACCACAATTATAAGATAAATTAGTATGATGAATTATAAAATTAATAAGAATTGTTTTTATTAGGATGGAAAATTATTAATGTTTCTGATCATATTGATAAAAAATAAAAAATAAAAAAGTGATGAAATATCCAGTTAGTCACCTATTTAACTAAAATATAATTATTATTTTATAATAATAATGAAAAGAAATTCATATATTATTTAAATCTATCACAGATATGGTACTTTGTAGGTAAACTTTCAAATAAAAATATTTTTTATATTTTCATCTATAATAGAAGATAATAAATTGGAAATACTTCATATGACATGTTTAACATGATATTGGTAAATATATGACTATTTCTCAATAAGTAAGTATTTAAAATAACATTGAAATTCATTTATAAATAACTAAAAATGTAGCACCATGATGTTCATTCTATAATAGAAAATAAATATATGAGACAACTCACTTTTCTTCAATCATAATCATCTTTATCCACTACCTGAAGAGCTAATTGTATTTTAAAAGAACATATAATTAAATACATATAACTAAAACAATTATTTGAAATAAATGGAAACTCATTAAATATAAATTAATGAAAAATAAATCACAAAACAAAAAAAGGAATAATCATTCATTATAATTTACCCCCAAATATAATGCATACTAAATAAATAGAATTTCAAATATTTGGGGTGTGCTTAAAATCCAAAAACAAAAAAAAAACCTACCTTACACAATCTGATCCATCTTCCAAAATTTAATTACTAATAAAACTATCGTATATAATTTTGGTTAATTTTTTATTTTAATCAATTTGTGTCAGGTAGTGGGGTGAAATTTTTTATTCTTTAAGTATAAAATAATATTATATACTCAATGTTATCATTTTTTATAATTTTAAATTATGTATAATTAATTTATAGAATAAATTATCTTTATTAATTGAATGATATTAGTTTAATATGGGATTTTTAAAAACTGATTACTTTTGCTATATTATATATAAAATGTTTTTTTATTTAAAAATATATTTTGCTTTAGATATTATAAATTATATAAATTTTAGGATTATTATAATTTTATTCCAACTAGAACTGAATAACCCTTTAAACCAGTTGAACATTTCATATTGTGTTTTTTGAAAAATTATATATTTCAGTGTTGAATATAGGTTTAAATTTATTTCACTCACATAATATGGGTTGGGTAGGATTTATCATTAAGAAAAACTAACCCACCCCTTTTCACACCTTTAGAAACAATCATTCCATTAAATAAATAACTTAATTAAAAAAATATTCACCATTTCATAGATAAAAAATCAATATCAAGAAAAATTATAATGTTCATATAAAAAAATAATGAAATAAAAAAAATAACGATAATGAATTAAAAAATATCTAATGTAATTAAAATATGTAAAATAATTTTTAAAATATAAAAAATAGATCATATAACTGAGGAATATGTTGGATGGAGAGAGTTTGGATGTCTTAGAGAGACTAGGGTGAATATTTTACTATAAATTATGTCTCTTATGTCATACAATGGATAAGAAAACATGAAGATCGGGTGAAAGAAGAATATTGTAGGTCCTACAATGGCTTGATTAAGAAGGATATCTTGCAAAGGGAGTGGATCAAGGGAAATAGGAATTAAAAGAATAAAGTAAGTGTGATATTAGTAGATAAAAATAGTGAACTAAGATTAAGTATTTAGGGAAAAAATGGGAGAAGGGATCAAGGATTAAGGATGGATATGGGGGATAAATGAAGGTTATTTTATTCATAAAATGATCATTTAACATAGTTTTTAAAAAAATAAAAATTTTATTATATCCATCTATGGTTATAGGATTCATATTAGTATTATAGTCAATAATAAAAATTTATTAATCATGGAAATTTATAACATATATCCATTAGGATTTTGGATATTTACTATTCTTTTAGAGGACCGTATGTCACACCAATAAAACACCTTTTACATATTGACGTCCACAGCAAAGTCGCATGATGGTTACAAGTCGAAAACACTCCCTTACACTTGGGGTGAAAAGCCCAAATAGACCTAACCCAAATTTTAAGTTATTATATTAGATATTTTCATTATATAATATTTTAATAGTTTTGTTAACATAGGTGTATTGGTATCATGGAAAACTATATTAATTTAGGTAGTTTAGCACACAATTTTCACTATTAACTCTTATTTTTAGGTCGGATATTATTAGAATGATTGATGTATTGTATTTTATATATAGTTAATCTATCTAGAAAATAAATAATTTTTTTCACCACATGGAATTAGAGAATTCTCAATCCATATAAAATTTATGTCTTGAATTTCCTTCATTTTCAATTTATATTGATACTTAATATTTTTAATCACTTCTATCTTTTAATTCATCAATGATCACATGTTAATGTTTCATCTTTCATAAAAATAGTCCCTTTATATAGCTATATTTTCTATGAATCATTTATATATAGTTTAAATAAAAATTTATTCTTATTGTATTATATAGAAATAGTTTGAAAACTATGAGGATAAGTGTCTTGTAGACACATTTTAAAAAAAAATTGGATACAATCACAACTAATGGACATTGTTGAAACAATTATGACATTATTTGAACTATAATAATTTTTTAAGGAAAATCAAGGATATAAGGTTAACATATAGCCAAAAAATTTAAAATAAAAGATATATATTCTTATTTTCAGGATTTTAATATGTGAGACAATATCCTAAAATTATAATAGTGGTCTCACTAAAGTGATACATATAAAAACTATAAGAGAATGTATTTTCTATCAACTAGAACATATAATTATTACCACTTAGACTTTATTTATACCATTTTAAATCATTTAAATGTATTATATTTATATTTTTTAAAATATTTTATAATTTTAAAAAAATTTGGTATCAATGAGTTCCCCAATATTCAATATCATTATACGACACATATCACAATTATAATATATACATATTTTTATAGAGTATTCTTACAATTTTATTCTAAATTATTAATTATAGTTTTATTTTTATTATTATTATTATTATTTTATTTTTTATATTTTTTTGCATTTTTACTTAGTTAATATTATTACAAAAAATTTCAACAAATTAGTAATTTTTATTAATTATGAAGTGGTAGAAATGATTCATTTTTCTAATCTTTTGATGGAACTTCATTTAAACATGTCTAAAATTGGGTATATCGATAATTTTCAATTAAATTTATTTTCCTTAAATGTTAGTAATATAAATAATTTTTCATTTTTAAAATTTATTAACACTATTTTAAATTACTTTTCAAATCATACTATATACTGACATGTGTCATTTAATTAATGATTAAAAATAATTATTTTTTAAATAATTAAAATATTTTCAAAAATTATTCAATTTAATAAACGTTTATTATAATAATTGAAAATAAAGATAAATTATAGAGAAATTATTAAATAACTCATTATCCCATTCTTTTTTTACTATAACTAAAATAAAAGAACAAAATAAGGTTAAAAATCCACTTAACATATGAAAAATAAATTTAAAACCAAATAAAAATATTTTTTTAAAAAAAGACAATAGTAATTTCACAATTATGATGTTTAATAATAATTAAAATATGTAAAAATATGTTCTTCTATGATTTTAAAATTATATTATTATGTGGTTTTAAGAAATTTCAATCCAAATATGCAACTAAATTGATACTCAAATGCCAAGATCTTCTAAAATAAATAGATGTATAAATTTATATATTAATACCAAAAATTAACATACCTATGAACTTCTTGTGATAATAAATGAAAAATGATATGGAGATATTTTATTTTAAAACTAAGGTAAAGTTAATAGAAAATCAATTTCATGCCTTGTTACTATTTATTAATTATTTCTCATATATTTATACTCATTAAAAGAATATTACTTAATGTTTCAATAAAAAGGGGGTAAGCCTTATTTCTAACCAAAATGGGTTTTCAAACATTATATTGATTTATATAAAAGATTTGTTTACAAATTATATAATTTTTTTAGAAAAATTTAACTTCATTTTTTGAATTTATCATGTCAAAGTTATCTTAAATGAATTCTTGAATTTTTTTTTAAAGTTTGATTTTTTAATGATTACTTAAAAATAATGATATAATTAAAAAATTACTTTTTGTTTCGATAATTTATAATCATAAATTTTGGTTCAAAGTGGTTTAAAATTAAAATGAGTTCCTTGATAAAATTAATAATCCACTCAATTTCATTGGAATCGACATTATATTTGAAGCCATTTTTTGTGAATAATACATTAATATTTTTTAATATTTTTTAAAATCCCAAATGTGTCCTCAACCCAACGTAAAAAAAGGACACCCCCTATCGTCCCTCTAAACACTTTAAGATACTTTTTGATCATAAAATACCTACCAAAATAACATACTAACGTCCCTACCCATGTCTTGTATTCCATTTTCTTTAAAACCCAATCTATTAAGGCCTTTGGTATAAAAGTTGATGGGTTATATGAATAATATCAATCATTTTTAACCGAATATTTTTATTCTTATACATCTTTAAAAATTATTAAAACATCCTGAAATAATAAAAACATTATCTTCCATGTACTGAGACATTTTTATTTTAGTTTTATAATAAATATCTTTCTCTTTCATCAATCAAATGGGAAACAAAATAATAATTCCTCTGTATGTCAGACTACCACCACACAAACTAATGAAATTTGTTTTAAATCACTACTTTAACACCACAATATTCCAAATTACACTTCTCTTTGAATAATACAGTAGTGTGTGTTGTACGCAACTTCGAGTTCTCACACACACCACAACCAATCAAACTAGCCGTTATGAATAGTAATATCCACTTTTTGAAATTTTATAAATATTATCTTTCAAAATGGACTTCATTTTTGGATTTGGAAAATCAAAATTATCTTAGGGTGAATTTTGGTATTTTTTTGAAAGCTTTCAATTTTTAATGAATAGTGAAAAAACACTGAGTTATAGATTAAAACTGAATTTTTATTTAAATAATTAGTTGTTTTATTTAAATTTATTATAGTACAAAATAGATAGATAATACCTATATATGTTCAATGTAATTCATTGGAGTGAGTTTATATTAATTTTAGATATATAAAAATTTTATTAAACTTTTCACCATCTTTTACCTATCTCCTATGAGAATTTCCAAATTCACATAAAACATAATTTTACCTCTTATGTGAGTTAAATTTTAAAAATAAGGGATAGATGGTTAATATAAAGTAGTAAAATGTGGTTCAATAAGATTAAAATAATTTTGTGGAATAGTAACTTTTTACTTTTATTTACCACGGTTAAATGTAAATAGGGTAATTAAGGGTAAAAAATGATATTATTATTACATTAAAAAATGTCATAATTCTATTGGATAAGCATAATTAGACCAAAAACCACCTTAGAAATAAAATATGAACCTCTTTGGTACACATTAATTGAATTAGGACATTTATTATTATTTAATTCAAATAAGAGTTAAAATAGTTAAAATCAAAGTTTAATAACTAAAAATTTTTTATATAGGGTTATACATAAGATAAATTAGATTATAAATATTTATTGTAAAGTAAAAAATATTTCAAACATAATGGTATTTTATTTATAATTTTTAGACATTAAATAACTTAATTTATTTATGACACAATGATGATGCAATAATTACCTTTTTAGTGAAATATTAAAATAATTGATATTATAAATACCCAAATAAATATAATATGAGACTTATAATTAATTACAAGAATTTAATATGTTAATATTACATGTTAGGGTTGATTAAATGAATTAGTTTCGAAGTAATAATTTTGTTATGAATATAGAAAAAACAAAATACTAAATAGTGTCCAAATTGAAATAAAAGAGTTTTTAAAACAAATATTATATTATTAATTGATATTCAATTCCTAAAAATCTAAGGTTTGTCCAAGAGGCTTATATAATGATTGGTTTTTCATTAATGAACCACTTTGGATTATCATGGAATTTCATAGTATGACTATTAACCATATAATATAAAAATACAAAGAGACATGGTAAATGTGAAACTTATTAACTAAGTGTTAAAACTAAAAGATATGGTAAATATAGTGACCCAAACCTGCCTATAACCTTTTTGTTGGGTAGTTTTAGACCCATCCACACCTTATTCTCGAAATAAGTCACTTTGGAGCCATTAAAAACCGAATTTTAATTTATTGTAAAATAATATTTCTAGTTTTTCCTATGGAGTCCCTCACCCCTCTTATAAAAGGGAACTCCCACTTCTCTCAAATTCAAAGCTTCAAAGACTTTTGGTTCAGCAAACCCCCACCCCAATATCCTCTAAAATTCCCTCACTTAATCTTACAGGCCTTCCATTAGTCATAAATCAAACTTAAAGTTCTCTTTTGAGGAAATCAAAAGGAAGAACCCGAAAAAGAGGTAAAAATAACACCACCTCTTTCAAGTTCGTTTCTTCTTCCACTTTCTTTTTATTTGTTGTTTCCATTATAAAATAAAAAATTCAGTATCTTATATATAATTTTATGATATTATAAATATGGTACAACCAAATTAATTATTTTATCCATCCCTTGAATGACATGTCACCATACGTGCGTATGTACGTCTTACCGTCTCCACGTTGTGGTGTAATTGTTATTCAATACATTATTATTTGGATTGGAATAATAATGATTTTTAATTCAATTAAATAATATATATAACATGATAATTATTCTCTATATATGATACACCATCCAATTATATATTATTTTAATATCAAAATAATGATATTGTCGCTCATGTGTACGTACAGACTACCATCTCCATGAACGCGATTAGATTCATTCCCCATTGTATGCATTCAAGACTAATTTTCATTTGATGATTAAAAATAATGTTTAAGGACATGATATAATTATGGATATGAATAATATAAAACCTATGGATAAAAAACACATCTTATGTAACAAAACATATAAAATAAATCGAGTAAGTGAACACCCGAAACGACGATAATACTAAAATTTTATAAATAAAGCAATATTAAAAGATCATATATGATATCATATTTATGTATATGATTCTTGTATAATTTAATAACAATTATTTAACAATTATACAAGAGTTTATCCTACCCCCGACCAAGGAAAATTATAAGGTAAGGGTTTATTTCATAATCCCTACATTATCTGAGGTTGTTTATATGTAATTATCTTCTAGGACCCCTTTATCTTCCACATCCATGTTTCTTAAAAATGTATTTCAAAACATTCTTAATATTTTATAGACTATGGGTTAATGTCATTTACACCCTTTTTTTACTTTTATAAGACAGTTATAATGGAATATTTTTGTCATTTTCCAAACATGGTCCTTTTAATCTTTTCGACAGAATTAAGGTAAGAATGTTTTCTAACTTATACAGAGGGTGCAGCTATTTTATGCCATTATAAAATCTTAAAAGCTTCCCTTAAAAGTTTGTAAGAATATTTTCAAAGTAAATTTTTCCTTTTATAATTATGTGACTTTTAAATGATTTAAAAAAAGAGATATTTCTCTCAAATAGTTTTGATTTCATCTATGTCAGTATCCTTTGGTGGACTTTAAGATTATTTGAAGTTGATTTATTATGCAAAAACAATTCCATAGTGTATTGATGTTTTTGTGATATGTTTGACTGGTGATATGTTATTTTTATACCATTCATGGTTTATAGATAAATTTTTGACATTTCATATGCTATTTTCAATACGAATGTTTATGTTTTGTTTAAACCTTTTTGTATGAGGAATGCATTGGACTATGTAAGTGACGGGTGGAGCCCGCTATAACTCCTCGATGCATCGGTATTTCTCATGAGACAAACTAGGGTTTTGGAACAAGGAATTGATAAAAACTTACTTTTAGTCTTGGCATAAGGCCTTAACTATGTGGTTATGATAGTATGGAATTATGGATTCCATTATTATGAAAGTGGTTATTGATATTGCATGTGATTATTAGACTAGTAAAATATCCATGTGAACAAGTAAATGGAATTATTTCATTTTATCTTTTCCATATTATAATGAAGTTAAATTCCAAAAGGCTTTTATTTTATTTATACATTGCCTTAAATGTTTGTCTTTATTTATGAATGTTTCTGCTATATTGTTATCCTTACTGAGCATCTGAGCTCACCCCATTCAATGTTTTATTTTTTCCTAGATGTGAAGAAGTATTTTATGAATGATTTACAGGGCAAGTATGAGGGGATATGAAGAGATGATTTTGTTGTAGTTTTTTTCTCTTTATGATGCAATTTAATACTTATGAATATATCTACTATTTCCAAGTCTACTAAACTAATCGGTCTTTCGAGACTTGATCTTTTGTGATCATGCCAATATTATGTAATAATGCACAGACTCTGGGTAACTGGGGTAGGGGCATTACAAATACCACTAAAATATCATTATAATATCAGTTTTAATGTATATATTTGAAACTAATGACATATTTATGATTCTATAAATATAATATACCATCTATTTTCTTACCCTTTCATCCATTGAAAGAGATAATGTCGTTCATGGGTTCATGTAAACTACCACCTCTATGAAGAAATGTGAATCATTTTTCTTCACCACATGACATGGATAATATATATATGTGTGTGTGTGTGTGTGTTTATTTAAAGATATTATATGATTTTAATGATATAAGTATCTTTTTTTATGAAAAATAGTACTTAAATTCTTTCCAACATGATCGTCCAAAAATGTAAATGTTTCTCATGAATATGTATGACCTATCGTATCTATGATTTCAATGTAATTACATTTTAATAACCATATTTCATAATTCTTTTTAAAAGTATAATTTATATATATAAATGATAATTATTTCCCTATTATTATTCTATAAATGATGGAATAAAGACCTTTTTGACCATAGTCAACCTACTGAAGTCCTTTCTTGATATATGAACTTAATATTCTAAAAACATTCCATGTTAACATAATTGATTAAGTTATTAAATATAATATGGTAATAAATAAATTAAAAAGATAAATTAAAATTAAAAATTTTATTGGGAAATTATATAATTAAACTATTATTATTATTTATGAAGTTAAATTGCATATATGATGAGTCCAACTCAAGGTAAGGGTCACTTTAACATAAAACAACATTTGAAATGTTCTAAAGAGTTATTTTTAAAAAAAATCCTACTATATCCATATTCGAAGAAAATTATGGATATATTTATATATAAATAAAATAACAATAATGGAAATTTTATGAAACTATTGAATTTCATTCTACTATTTTCAAAAGTAGTTTTTAACAAATTTTATATGGACCTATTTTACTTTCCATACAAAAGGAAAAAAATAATGTTCTATTTTAATGTATAGGGTGTCAATAGATATTTCCACCACCAAAAACATAATTCTATTTTTTTATTCATTTACAAACATACATGATTTCTTCAAATAAATACCCTTTATTCTCTTTTTCAAAAAATATTATTTTTTAAAATGGTTTTTTAAATGAAAAGGTTATTTTTTATTTGAAAATGTTTTGAATACAGTTTTAATGGAGTTTTTCAAGGGTCTTATGATGAAAAAGACCAAGAATAAAACGTTTTATTCATGATATGACTGAGGATGACATAGTTTATATGATAAGTGACCTCAAAACATCTAATATGATGGGTGATCTCAGTACAATACTATAAAATAGGCCTCAAATAGTGTTGGCCTTTAATAGAGCAAGAAAAAAGTGTTGATAAAGGGTTCCTTTTATAAGTGCTTTAATCAAGTGCTGATAAAAGGCACCCTTTGTCGGCACATTTTTTTAGCGTTGATAAAGGGTGGCCTTTATATGCAATTTATTATTAGTGCTGATAATGGAAACATTTGTTAGCACATTATTATTAGCACCCATAAAGGAATACGTTTTCAATTCTTTTATAGTGCTTATTAAAGTCCCAATAAAATAAAATAATTAAAAACATAAAAATTGAAAATCATTTTATTAAATAAATATTATAAAATTATCAATTAAATAATTATTCATAAAAAATAATAAATTGATCATATTGTATATAAATTATAAATACTAATAAATATTATATATTAAATATATAGATAAGTAAAATGAATTTTAAAAAAAATAAAAAATAAATATAATTAAATTGAAAAAAATATTAAAAATTTTATTAATTAAATAATTACTGATAATGTTAATAAATAATATATATTAAATATTTAGATATATATGAATACATATAAATATTATTTATATAATACTAAATATTTATTATTTACATTAAATTGTAAAATATTTAATGAACAATGGTTTATAATAACAAATTTATATAAACTAAAAATACTAACTAATTGCATCGAGTAATGGACATAATTGTTTGTCGATTGATTTATAAATTTAACATAAGAAAATGTATTACATGTGTTTCACATATACATAAATAATGCATTTTTATATACAACACGCACAGAAACATTTTTTTTATTATAATAAATTTCTATTATTTATTTTAGATATATTTATTTACTATGGTTTATTATTTTCAATATGTATTCATCTTTATTTCAATATATATACAATTTTTTAATCATTTATACTTAATTAATCAATTATATCTAATTTTTCGATTTTGATAAAGTGTACTCATTTTAAATTATTCAATTTTAATCATTTTTAACATGCATTAACTTAATATTAAATATTCATTAAAATTTTAAATAATTAATTTTAAAAAAAATTTACAAAAAAATATATTTATAAATGTATATTTTTTAATTTTATAGATTTATAATTAGAAATAAATAAATAATATTTTTTTTAAAAAGGATTTATAAAGTTATAAATAATTATACACATATACATAAATAATTATAGAATTATATTACATTTATTTAAATAATGAATATATTTAATATATTTATATTAATATAAATTTATTAAATATATATATATATATAATGATATAAATATTATTTTTTAAAAGTATTTATATAATTATAAATATATAATTAAATATTCAATGAATTATGAAATTATTATTTTATAAAAAATATTATTATCAGTATTAAAATTAGATATAATAATTATAATTTTTTTAAGTATTAATTTTTATAAAAATATATTATAAGTATTTACAAGTACTTTATTTAGCACTGATAAAAATTCATTTTATCAGTGCTTATTAACATGACATTGGATAAAGGTATCTTCATCATTGCTTTTTTGAATCGCTGATAAAAGTATCCCCATCTATTTTAAGAACTGTAACCATCACGAACCAGTTTGCAATATCTGAATCTCTCCATTGAAGCCACGTGATGTTGGTGCTCCTAGTTGTCATATCCAACCTCGAATCTAGGCTTGAATCAAGTATCCAACTATTCCTAGGCATGAATCTATGTCTTTAGAGATTCAAGTGTCAAAAAAACCATGTATCAACTAAAATCTAGGTTTTATCATATCTATACTTTCCCTTGGTTATCCACTGGCCCTTCCCATCCCTCGTTCATTTGTTCCAATAACTCTAGTTTCACTATCCTATAATAAAACAACAAAAAATTCATTATATTTTCGATATATTGAATCATCATCACCCCCCATGCATTTGGGTATCATTGGTACAATTTTGGTACTGTGTGACTTGAAATATATCAAACCCAATTTTGGATCATGTTTTTGTGAGGTATGATAGGATCCAATACCTATCTTCCATGAATTTTACCACTTTTCAATTGTCATATTTTTAAATTTTCATCCATATTGTAGTTAGTGTTTTTATTGGTTTGAAATATTCTATTTCAATTCACCTGGGAACATCTTTTTCATATTTTGATAGAGAAATTAATGTGGTATAATTTCCTTGATTCCCCTATAAACCATGGAAAATGTTTTACCAATCATAGTCATCTCTATATCATACCTCATATGATCCACACCCAAAATTTCATTGTGATTTTTCCAATCCTAAAATATTATGGCTTAGATATACATTAGTACCAATATTCTTTTTATCATTTTCATTGTTTATTTAGAGTCTCTGGTCAACTCTACTACACCAATAAACAATATTCATTAGGAATTTATTCACCTTTCAAATCCCAAGTCTTCAGTGCTTTATTTATATTATACAAATAATTCATTAACT
The DNA here is from genome assembly GCA_963277665.1 of Viscum album. Taxonomy (NCBI): domain Eukaryota; kingdom Viridiplantae; phylum Streptophyta; class Magnoliopsida; order Santalales; family Viscaceae; genus Viscum; species Viscum album. Next base: position 1,228,308,541 of record OY728133.1, on the reverse strand, counting down.
GGGAATCATTTTTCTCATTTACATTTATAATAAACGCCTCTAGTTTCTAAATTGATACACCCCCATAAAAAATCCATTGAAAAAAATTGATTTGAATTCGATTTAGAATAATTTTACCTATATTTTTACTAATATAGCCATGAAAATTGAAATTCTTTCCTAACGGGCTATGGGAGTAAATTTATTTGAGATATAAGTTCCTTTGATCTATGAGTTCCCCTTGAAAACTATCCATTCTTTATTCAGATTCAATATTCCATAGTCAATAAGTTTGTTACCGAACACCCACTTGGTTCTAATAACATTTCTATCTTGAATATTTGGAACAATTTCCCATGTCACAATGTTCTTATTTAGATCAAGCTCTCCGTACATAGATTTGATATATTTATCATCCTTGTCAGTCACTCCAAATTATTTAATCTCTACTTGGGGAAAATGATGTGACATCCCTGACATGGGAACCACTAAACTGGTGCCCCATGCCACGTCGCCACACGACCTCAAGTGTTCCCCCCAATATATTAAGGGTTTCCGACTAGTAGAGAGGGTCTAAAAGTTAGGTGGGGAGACTATAAACTCTTTACCAAAGTAAGCCACAAAAACATAGAATAGAAGATACAACAAAAAATAACCCATGAACATGCATAAATAACCATCTCCCAAAACAGGGTAAAAACCCCAACCAACATTAAATATTTTATATCAAGGTATAATGAAAAGTGAAAAAATCCCATAATAAATACAACAATAGATTACCCAAAATAGTCATGACTCCATGTTCGAAACCTCATTCATGTACCTCTCAAGTCTAACTTAACTCTCAAGCGTAGTGCCTTTACCCATATCCCAACCTACAATCATAAAATCTTCCATGTTACCCAACAGTGCCCAGAGCAGGGTGTGACTACAATTAATTAGGCCACCATCAATAGTATCTAAAAAATATCCCACCTAAATAGATAGTTAATGCAAAAATTAAATAAATTAATAGAAAATAAATTATTGTTCAAGATCCATTAGCTAAAACCTTTACTTTATTAATTACTACCCTTACAATAATTCATTCTCACCATGAAATACATGGGTTTATCATTAACATCATTCACACAATGGTTGAAGGTATTTATCATTATTCATAATGTAATAACTCAAGTCCCTATCTCACTAGGGATAATACATCACAACATCAAAATCTCATCACCTTGAACCCTCAATCATGGTGAAATGAAACTGTTAGGGGAATAAATATTTATCCCCTTACCTAAATCATGCATTATAGGTAGAGTTAAAGCATCTATCTAACTCAACCCATGGGAGAATCCTTAGTCTTTATCACACACCCCAAGCCTTGTACACATTTTTATTAATCTATTATCCAAAAAAAATCTATATCTCAAGCAAACAAAACCAAAACATTTAACAATCATAATCCATAATGACCAACATGGGAATTAATATTATTCCACAACCCATTGACCCATTTTTCTTTTACATTACATAGGTCATTAACACAATTCCCATTCCCATTCCTAGTCACTAAGAATATTCAACAATTCCCTTATGAAATCCCATTTAACATATTTCTTATTTCACATTCCATAACCAATTTAACACATTCACTATTTTATATTCACTAACTCTCTTAGTAATTTCTAACAAAATTCATAAGAAACTTAACACAAACTCAACTAACAAAATTAACCCATTTACATGTCATGTAAAACCACTGCTTAAGCCATTATCAAATATAGTTATACAAGAAACATTCCATTCTTCACTCAACTAAATATATAAACTTGTTCACCGGTGTCTCGACATTATCAAACATTGACCAGGCATGTAAATTACCAATTCTTAGTTCCGAGGAGGTCTATGAAACCCATGGATGGCCCTAAATCAGTAAAATCATCCTCGATTCATCCCATGGGGAACATGAGGGTTTTAATTCATCATTTAGACACCAATTTTACCAAATATCACAAAAGGCATCAAAATCACAATAAGAGATAACCAAGAAGAAGATCAAACATTCACTAATCTACAGCCAAAATATGGATATAATTTGTAGATCAACTACCTCGAATCTATTGATGAATGAACTCTTAAAAAAGGTCTTAGATCATAATTCAGACATATATTTAAGCATAAAACTAGATTCAATTAGAAAATAAGGGTTTTAGTGGTTCAGAATAAGATCACCCAAGATAAAAATCCAAATCTAGAATAGATAAGGGAAGAGACGGGACATACCTAGAGCTTTTATCTTCAACCGATAATGCTCCAAACTAACTATAGATGAAAAACAACCACCATTGGAATCCCTTGAGGGTTCATTTTCATTACTAGGATTTAAGGGTGGAAATAAGGGGAGAAAATTAGGTGAAATCTTAAAATACTATAATTGAAATTATATAATTTTTTCTTCATTCAAAGGGGTGCACGGTTTTCTAAATCGATCATAAACAATTTGTAAGACATCGTCTGTGGGGATTTGGGTCACATAGTTTCCTAGGTAGGCAACATGTTTTGAAAAACTATGAACCAGACATATGATATGATACTCTTTAATGTTTACTTGTTTTCCTGGGTAGGCCACAAAGTTTACTTAACCATGTGAAAACCATGAACCTTGCACCGATTGGCCTAGTTTACCTTCCCATCATGTCATGAATCCCTCAAAACACCCATATGGCCCCTCATACACCAGGGAAACATTTCATCAAACTAACAAAGATATTTAATCCAAATTTTTAATAAGTAAATACCTCCATAAATGCTAGGATCTTACAACATCCACCCTTTATAATGGATCGTCCTCGAGCTGCTCTTCTCGAGGATCACTAAGTTCTTAAAGAAAATAGATCATCCCACTGGGTCCACATATCTAATTCTCATTCCCATGTTTCTTCATGAATGTTTCCATGTTTCCATAAAACTCAATCTAAGTGAACACTCTTTCCTCGCAAGACCCTCTCACTATGATCCATTATACATAATAAATACTCATCAAATAGGGCATTAGCTTCAAGCTTCACATCTTCAAATTTATAACATGAAATGGATCAGGGTGATACTAATAGATTTTTGAAACATGAATAACATAATTCATTCCAATATACTATTTTTGAAGATCCAATCAGAATTCCACTGGTCTATTCCCCTCCACAATCTCAAACGGCTACAGATACACGGGTTCTTACTTTCCCTTTTCCGGATTAAACATCGCCCTGACCGTGGAGACACTCGAAGAAACACACTATCACCCACCATAAACTCATGAGGCATATAACATCAATCTACATTTGAAATCTGTCTACTTAGATCCATTTTCATGTGCTTCTGAATCAATCAAACCATTTCAAACAACTCCTTTACGATACTTGGTCCCAAAAGATCAGATCTCCCGGCTTTTAAATAGCACAACAGAGATCTACACGGTCTCCCATGGAGTGCCTCAAATTTTTCCATCTAAATTGTATCATGGAAACTATTGTTTTTTAAAAAATTGAAAATTGGTTAATGTTTCCCCATAAACCCCCGAAATCTCAAACACAAGCTCTCAAAATGTCCTCTAACACATGAATCTGACTACATATCTAACTGAGGATGATATACCATACTCAAAAACACCTGGGTACCAATATCCTTTTATTACCCCTACAAGTATTGTGATGTAAAATATGTTTTATAATTTAAAACTATATTTATAAGCACACCATGAAACTGTACTATCTCTAGAACGTAAAACTAACCCAACTGATCAACTATGTAAGTCTCCTTAACCACCAAAAAATGGGTCACCATAGTAACTAATCCAAAACTACCCAAAGAGTATCATTCATCTTAGGTGTCCTCAGATGAACCTCTATGAATTCCATCATTACATAATCCCACTTACACTATGGAATATCCAATTACTATAAAAAACACTTGGGAAATAATGCTTGTCCATAACCTAAAGAATGGTAAGGCATTACACCACAATACCAAAAAACACTTTCTACATTCTCGGCCACCAGTACAACATAAAAATATCATGATAAATGTTAATAAAACAGGGATAAACATACCTCATTTATCTATGGAAATAATTCTTCAAATATTCTCATATACACACTTGCAAAACCACATGGCCACAAACACTAAAAATTCTATCATCACTAACAGCCCAACTAAAAGGTGACTCCCCACCTTTAAGACTTTACATCAAAGAAAAACACTTTGAATCATTAAATTGAATCTCTTTTACTTGGATCTAAATTTTATATTTCACTACTATATACATCAGGGTAATTTTCATTTTCTCATCCTTCACCTCTCAATGAATCTCAGTTAACAAGGCCATAATTCTCCACTCGGGGTTGGATTCCTGAAAAACATGATTTTGAGTGCTTCAAATTAGACCATCCACCACACTATTCCATTTTCCTGGTGTGTAAACTAAATCAATGTAAAGGGATTGTAGGTACTCTACCCACCTTCACGGCCAATGATTCAAATCCCACTAAAAAAAGATGTACTTATGAAATTTATGATCAATAAACACTATGAACCACTCTCCAAATAAGTAATAACTACAACACTTTAAGGCCAAAACCATATATAACTACTTGAAATCAGGAGTAGGGTTATTTCTTTCAGAAAGACCCCACTATCTTGACCCATATGAAACAACCCATTCATCATTCATCAACACAGCTCTAAGTTTATCACTCGATACATTACAGAACAAGACATACCTCTTACCTAGTTCTGGTTAGATTACTATATGTGTGGTATTCAATCGCTTAATAAACACTTGAATATCATTCTTGCATGCCTTTGACCAATCAAATATAACTCACTTTTCATTTAATCTTGAAAGTGGAATTGCCGAATGGGGTAAGTCCCTAATAAACCATCAGTAAAAATCATCCAATCCCGAAAATTTCTAAATATGAGAAAATTTATTGGTCTTCTCCCAATAAACCATTTCATACACATTTTATGGATCCATGTACACACCTAACATATAAATAATATGACCTAAGAAATGCACTTTATCAACCTATATCTAAAATTTTGATAACATGGCCTAGAGCCTATGATCTCTTACTGTACATAAGATAACTTCAAGATGTTGGTCATGATCTTTAAGAGTTAATGAGTACACAGAGATTTCAACAGAAAAGAAAACCTTGAATTGATATAGGTGTGGCTGAAATTTTTCTTTCATTAAATCCATGAAAATTGCGGGTAAATTGTTCAACATGAACATAATCTCTGCAAAATCATAAAACTTTTACTTTCTTCGAATAGTTTCCTTATATGTCAAAATGTCTCACCCAAAATAATGGTATCCTCATATCTTATTGATCTTAGATAAAATTGAAGCACCCATAAATTCCATAAATATATCATCGATTTTGGAAAGTGGGTACCTATTCATAACTATCTTCTAATTCATGTTTCTATTGTCAAAACATAACCACAATTATCTATCCTCTATGGAAAATAGCACGGGAGATCTGAAAGGCGATGTACTAGGATGGATGAACCCCTTATGCCCCAACTCTTCTAGATGAACATTGAATTTATAGAGTTGTTTCATCTCTATTTAATATGGGGGAAAGGAAAATGGTTCTTCGCTAGGTAGTAAATCAATCATGAATTCACCATCTCTCTTAGGTTGTAGCCCCAAGAAGTCCTTAGGAAAAACATTAGGAAATTTCACATTAATGGAAGGGAAGGCCAGTTTATCCATTCATCCTTTATGGAGCACAATACAAGACACTTGGTTAGTGATTTATCCCATCAATCAACAAACTATCCCTGCAAGGCCTTCTTGAAAATACAACTCGCCATAAATGACATAATTATCACCATAGAGTGACCTGAACATTACCTGGCATTAGTAACAATCAATATGGTATTGATAAAACACTAGCCAGTTTGTACCCAATATTACGTCAAAATATGACATCTCATGGAATATCAGTTCCATAGAAAACAAATATCCAGATACATCCAAATAACAACACTCATATGCTCTCAAATTCTCAACTCGCATCCCAAAGGAGTATCAATTGACATAACTTGGCATACACATTCCACGGTTTTCCCTAGAATAACTAAAAATTGTGCAGTAATAAAATAATGAATGGAACATGGGTCAAGTAAAGCACTAGAGAGTGTGGAATCTATCAAATCATAGAATGAATGGTAGATGGTCTAGCCTCACCACCTCCTGGTGTAGACTGAACTATGTGAAGATGACCTTCCCCTCTACCTAGGGTTTTATCCTGAGAACCTTACACCGCACTGCCATGTTGGTATGATCGATCTCTCCTTGGTGTTCCACATCCACCACCCCTATCATCATAACTCTTAGATCTCAAACTACATGTTTGATACGGGGTGACCGAACCCCTTCCCATAATTAGCATCTACCTCTGACCTCCGTCTATACCCATTTTCTAAGGTTTCTTATAGAACCTCTATATATATTCCATCCTTCCACATGGCTGACACTCGACTAGTGGTAAGGGACACTAACGCCACATGTTCCTTGGAATTCCACACTGGTAATAGACCACATGATCACCACCCTCATAGACTGGACCTATCTTCTAAATTATCTCCGTACATTCCCCCTACAAGAAATTAACAAAAAGGATGCTTCCTTCCCTCGAATGTTGGACAACATGTTCACCTGGTTGGAACCACAAGTCCACAACCGGATTCTCCCTTTAGGTTCACTTTTGATAGAAATTCCTATTCCATTATCTCTACAAACCTCTTTGGATGAAAGATATTCACCTAGTACATTATCTTGTCCCTTATGCCATCATAGAATGGTTATTCCCTAGTAGCCCCATATCCTACCAACGTCAGAATGAAGTGGAACAGACCTGTGAATTGACTAGCATAATCCATCACTAATGTAACCCAATGGTCAAATGATAAACTCTATAGCCTTCTTATACCTCAAGGCATGTGGGTAGTAGTTTTCTAGAAAAATTTAATGATAATCCTTCCAAATCATTCCATTAGCCTTCTATGTATAAACCATAATGTCCCACCAATTCTTTTCCTAGCCCCATGATATATATGACACTAACTTGACTCGCTTCTCGGTAGAAGTCTCTAGGTGATCAAGAATCATCTAGATAGAATCTATATAGAACTTTGAAACCTCTAGCTCACCATCTCCAGTAAAATGAAGTGGGTGTTGTATCTGAAACTCCCTGGTCATCACGGACATACTCGGTGAAAAAATGACATGGGTCTCATTCCATAATCTTCATTAAATGAGAAAGGTTTTTATAGAACTGTTATTACCTATTATGTTGAACCACTAGATATTTTTACTCCACTACTAGGAGATCATTCTTGGCAATACCCAGTTTTTTCCCAAGTGGAACACTTCTTCATGGTGGTATTTCTCTACAATTTCAAACACGATCTTTAGAACACAGACTATAAAGCATCTAAAAAATATAAATAAAGGATCACCAATAGCCATAAACAACCACTTGACAAACACAATCCAAATAGGCCTTATTAAACCTGGAACACTACCTTCGACCATCCATAACCAGGTCTATGGATAATAATAGTAAACCAACTTAATCAGTTACGATCTTAAGTTAGTCATCATTTTAAAGCAACTTATATATCACAACATATATCAATAACATTTTAATTCACTTACAACTATTTATTAAGAACAATTATTTAATCATTATTTTACATTTACTTCACTTTTTTACCCATTTGCATCATTTCATTAAAAATTATTTTATTCAATTTCACAAAAATCAAATGCATCGTACCCTTTATGCCCCCACACACCCATCTCGTGTGTGTGACTACCATGATTCATGTAACATAAATACCTAGTTTCCTGGAATGATGCTTGAATACAAAACCTCTTTCCATTCATCCATGAGAAAATATCATAAAAAGTTCACATCTCCCAACATGTGTGTCACGACTTCCTACCCACATGGTGTACCCCTCCTAGGCCGGCAATGTGGGAAGGGAGATAGTGACCCCTGAGTCCCACCTCCAGTAGGCCCCGGGTTTGTAGATGGCACTGAGGGTATAATAAACACATAAATGGGGGGCATTATCCTCCAATAAAACACAAGCGAAAGAGAGAGATAACATAGACACCAACCAACTCCAACTCAGAATAAAATATAAATGAAATCATAAGTACACATATTTAATGTCCTAAAAAACTACTATAAATGAAATAGAAAAATGCAAGTACCAAAAAATTGTAAAAATAGAAGCGACTAAGATACCTAAACAACTCCTACAACATTAGGCGTGTAGTGACCAGCTTTATTTCGAACCTACTCCAAGTGACCCGAAAAGAGTTTATATATACATAGGGTGAGTATTAAAGTATACTCACTAGGATCCTCCATGGATCCTCTCGTGTAATAGTAAACAAAGAATACTAAAGTATTGTGAAAAACAAGTGAAAATAATTGTTCACTTAAATGGGTATATTATGATCCCAACCTCACCATGGATACTATCATCAAATATCTCATACAATAGTATATAATATAATAAAAAATATCAAGGGTACCCCACTACCACTTCCCCACTAGTTTTCCACTTTTCCTCAATGACACACGTCCTAAGCCTTCTCTCTCCAAAAATCATTGCTCGCAGACACCTAGGCGTAGAACCTCAAAATGAACCTCAGGCAACAAAACCACCATATCCATAGGGCCAAATTAACCAAGTAGTTTTTGAGATCCACCACAGCTCACATAATGTAAATCATATGTTGGATATTAAACCTTAATCCATTATATCCCATACACCATGTAAGGATCCTCAGTCCATAATATCCTATACACGTTACACCTATATTAGTCCATAGAAAACTATATCCGGAATATATGTGCATGAATAACCAAAAGCCATTACATCCCTCTACACACATATATGGGTAAAAATAATTGTTGTTCATACCATCATAAGTAACTACCAAGAGAAGAGATCGAATCCAAATGGGGTAGTCATCCATGCATCCTACCACAAGAATGTTAGGGAAAACACGCCCTAGGGATCAGATTCCTTGGGGTTTTAGTTTCCCTAAATGACATGGTAGTGTAGAATATAGAAACATAAATAGTACATCATACACTATAGATCACAACCACACTATGGGCATAACCTAGACTTGGACTCAACTGCAGTTAAGGACTCTCAACTCCCAGCTACCGCTGATAAGACTAGGATCCTATAAGAAAAAAACCATTTAAAGAGATACCTTATATTTCATTATCCCTATTTATTAGTTGTATGTTATGTTAATTAATTCCTTAAACATTAATTAACCATTATTAATTCCACATTACATTTCATTATCATCCCACCAATGATTCATTCCCTCTAGTCATAACCAAACCTGGTCTACATCTTCTCTAAAATATTACCTCAGCATTGAATTCCAGCAATCTCAAACCCTATGGGTTAACAAATTTTATTCAATCATTTATTAATGGAATTAGTAGTTTCCATTATTCCTTTGAATTCTAGAAAAACATTCTATGATACTAAACACAAGGTGCTCAACCTAGTGAGTAGATGAACTACCCATTATGTCTTTTCCACCTATAGTAGGAGTGTAGAACCATCCTCCCTTGAGATGCTAAACACGAATAGAATGTGGCATACCCATGTGTCTTTTCCCATTTTGGACGGAGGGTAAGAAAGACCATCTACCTTGATATGTGGGTAAAGGATATTAACGACCAACATTATTCAGAAAACACCCAATAATTCACATACAACCTGTTTCATCATCTCTAGTGTCCTCCCTGACACCCACGTGGATAAACTGATGCATCTCACCACCCTAGGCATCAACTGCTTCCTTACCTGTATATCACACCATCCACACTGGCTCACATCACAACACAATATACCTGAAATAAATATAATATTTGTGGGGCTCTTATCCCTTAATCAAGTCATCCAACCATCAGACATAATTAGCAATTATGGATCGAAATCATAAGGCACTCAGACTTATAAGTAAGAGGGTCACTCAGAACCCTACAAGGTATTATCTTCTTATCAAATAGTTGGTTCGTTAATTCATCTAGAATTAACCAATTTATTATTTGTATGTTCCAACTATAGGAATCCTAAATAGTAATTTGTCCCAAATAATTAAACATTCTTACTGCATCTGTTTGATTACCATCAAATTACAAAAACAACAACCATATTCATTTACATGCATCTTTATCTTTGAAAAATAATTACAATTAATACTAGTTTTTGTTTGTTACCAATTTCCTTCAATAACAACATTCTGAAAAAGGAAATCATATATATCATTCTTTCTATAAAAACAAGAGGGAGTAACATATGATTGATAGAAATTTATTTATTCGGTTTCAATACTTATTATGTGAATTCCATTATGATCCAGGGGATAAAACATGAAAACTCTATAGTTTCACGGAAAAGAGTATAGAAGCCATGAATCTCCTAACTCAAAAGGCTATTTCTGTTCTTTATAAAAGAATGATCCTCAAAAGTTATTACGATCACCTCCCCCATGACAAATGAATCCACCCGAGGACGTCGTGGTGTGACAGCACCAACCGACATCCAAGAATACTCCATTAATAGCATTGAAATCACATTCCATAACATGGAATAGAGAGATGGAAGAATAAGGATAAAAAAACAAAAGAAAGGAGGTATATTGTACCTTCTATTGATGACAAATAAACAATTTCTACTTGCACCAAAACATGGGTTGCGCATATAGATGGAAGAAAGATCAAGGGGAAACGATCCAAGGATTAAGGTTCAACCACACCACTCCTATGGTAAGAAGGAATGGTTAGAGTGTCTCCCACCATGGAACAAGAAGGTAGAAAAAGTTTGGAAGATATCTTATCCCTTTAAAAGATTTAACAGAGTCAGTTTAAGATTCACTAGATTTTTCATCAAAAGAAGATCACATTAAACCATGTTGTTTGACCATGCAAAGACATCCTGATCTTAAAAAAATTAATATATTAATATAGGATTTTTGGGCTTTGAATCATCCTTAAATGCCTTAAAATAATTCTTTGAATACATTTTTTTCAAAGAAATTTCCAAAGGGTAAAAACAATAGTACGATGGAAACAATGATAAAAAATGTCTCATCGATAGATGATTCACCGACAGATAAGTCACCAACAGAGTACTCACCGGAGGATGACTCAAATAATGAAAACAGACCAACAGATGAATCACCAAAAAATGACTCACAGATAGATGACTCACTGATATATGACTCACTGACAGATGACTCACTAATATATGACTCACGAACAGATGACTCACAGACAGAAGACTCACCGATCGATGACTCACCAAAAGATGACTAACTGCTGATGAATCACCAACAGATGACTCTCCAACTGATGACTCACTGACAAATGACTCACTAACAGATGAGTCACATACACATGAATCATCGATAGAAGACTCATGGACAGATGACTCACTAACAGATTACACACAGATAGATTACAAACTGACAGATGACTCATTGACAGAGGACTCAAAGAAAGATGGATCACCAACAAAGGATTTACTAACAGAAGACACACTAACAGAGGACTCACTGACAGATGAATCAATGACAGATCAATCACCAAAAAATGACTCACTGACTACATTGTTCCCAAGACTGGAAACACTGTTCACAGAATGGGAAATTTGTAAAAGTGTTGGGAATAAGTCACCTTAACCTCCCAAAACATCACCGACACCATATTCGAAAAAGGAATGGACCAGATTAGTTTGAGCCATTACATTAGATACCTATCAAAACATTCTCATCATTGAGAATTCAAAACCAACCTAAAGGTAACTAGAAAGGGGTTCTGGACAAAAACCTATCGGGATACCTCTCAAAAGAGTGAAGCCTCCAAAAAAATAGAAGAAAGCCATCTCATTAACAAGAATGGTCTACAACCACAAAGTGAACATTGAAACATGAAAGTAGTTCAATAATAAAAAACTCGGTGTACAGAGCATGTATCTATGACTCACACTCCCATGTACTCTCCTCCACACCATTTTGTCCCCACAAGACCTAAACCAAGGGGATAACAGGCCCACGCAACACCTTCTCCTTATAGACGTGGATCTCTAAATGTCGCTCCTCAAAGGTCGCATCATCGTTAACATTGATCTCACCCCAATCGATGATGTGAGAGTCATCACAAAGATAACATAGAAGATGTGACAAATGAAAAACATAGTGTATCTGGCTCATATTCGGGGGAACTGCTACATGATAAGTTAGAGCTCCAACATGATCCAACACCTCGAAAGGCCTAACAAACAAGGGATAAAGCTTACTCCCATGACCAAACCATCGCTGCCCATGATAGGGAGTCACCTTAAGAAACATGTGATCACCAACATCAAAATCTAAAGGTCTTATCCATTAAACGACATATGATTTATGGTGATCATGAGCTACCTTCATCCTCTCATGAATCACCTGAACCATCTCTATTGTATTCTTCACTAGTTCAGGTCCCAGAATTGTTGACTCTCAGACCCCAGTCTAGCACAATGGAGAATGAAAAGGTAGGCTATACAAGGCTTCATTCAATTCAATACTAATGGTGGAGTGAAAAATATTTTTTTAAACGAACTCCGAGAAGGGTAAGTGACTCATCCATGAACCTCTAAAATCTAGGACACAAGAGCGCAACATGCCTTCAAGAGTTTGGATGGATTTATCTTTCTTACAATCCATCTAAGAATGAAAAGATCTTCTAAGGTATAGCTAAGAATAAAAATCATGTTGGAGACCTCTCCACAACCTAGACGTAAAATGAGGATCTTAGTCAGAAATTTTTGCCCCAATATTCCGTGGAGTCTAACCACCTATTCCAGAAACATCCTTGACAGATCTACATTGAGCTCGACTCCTTAATCACTATAAATTCAGTGGATATATTTAATGATCCACTATCTTCCAAATACTGTCATGGCCTCCCTATTCTTGAGGTAAACTAGTAACAAATTCCATTAATATTTCCTCCCACTTCCCCTAAGGAACATCTTATGGTTAGATAAAACCACCAGGGACATAGTGGTTGGTCTTCACCTTATGGCAGACCAATCATCGAGACACAAACTCCGCAACTACATGCTTTATCCCAGGCCCCCAAAACTGAATCCTCAAGGCTCGGTACATCCTTATCACACCAGGATGTTCCACTAAATGCGAACAATAAATCTCTCTGTGAACCATCACTTTCATCTCCAAATGAAAAAATTCCTTCCCTGATACAACACTCGGTGTTGTTCATCCACATACCAACCATCAGGGTCCTCATCACAAACAACTCAGTCTCTCCAGACCTCCACGTCTAGATCTCCAAAGTGGGACTCTAGCACAAATTGCACCAGAGATGATTGCATCGTCATCTAAAAAATACATCTTCTACACCCAAATTCTCCCATATCAATATTTAATGCTGAAAGTTCTTCCATCACTCTCTTGGAAGCACTAGATTGATGCACTGTATCACTACGCAAATTCATGCTCAACACATCATCTACAACAATCTCATTATCATGTGTATACGAGATTTCAAAGTTGTATTAATGTAAGAACTCCATCCACTGACACTGCAACAATTTCAAGTCATCCTAGTAAAAAAAATACCTCGAGATCATATGATTGGTGAAAACCAAAAATTGATCACTAATGATATGTCTCCACAACATCAGAGTAGAAACCATAGATTTCAACACAAGATCGTGGGTGGAATAGTTATGTTCAAGGGGATGCAACTGCCGAGACCCATAAATAATGATCGATCTCTATTGTATCAGAACACATCCTAACACCAGATTTGAAGCATCGTAGAAAACATCAACATGAACTCCCTCTCTAGGAAGACAAAGAACAAGAGAACATACCAACTTCTAAATCAGATACTCAAAAGAATCTTGACACTGATTATTCTACATCAATGCCCTATCCTTCCTAGTCAATCTTTTCAGAGGATTCACAACCTAAGAGAAATCGGCAACGAACCTCCAATAGTAGCCTGTGAGACCAAAGAAACTCTGCACCTCTTCCACTGTCATAGGGGCTTCCCAAGACACAAATTCTTATATCATTGATGGATCAAAAACTACTCCCTTCTAGGATACAACATGGCCCATGAAACAGACTTCTTGATCCCAAAACTCACACTTCAACCACATCCCAAATACCTGTTCTTCACAAATAACTCCCAAAACAGTGTGAAGATGCACTACATACTCCTCCTCAGAGGCTGATTACACAAGGATTTTGTTGATGAAAACCTCCATGAACTTGTCCTGGAACACACGGAACACAACGTTCATAAACCCCATGAACCTAGATAAATAATTCATCACACCTAATGACATTATAATGAACGTTTAATGCTCATGATGAAACAACTAGCAGTCTTTGGGATATCCTCATCCTTCACATGCATCTGATGATATACTAAGTGAAAATTGATCTTCGATAACCAATATTCACCCTTAAGTTGATTGAATGAATCATCAATCTGTGGAATAGGATGGAAATTATTCATTGTCACTTTGTTGAAGCGATGATAATCGATACACAACAACCGCAAACTGTTTCCAGCCTTCTTCACGAACAAAACTGGTGCACCCCAAGGTGACATGTTTGGTGGAAAAAAAACCACAATGTAACATACCAAAGAGATATATACCCAACTCTCGTAACATATAATGGTCTATTCTATATGGATACATAGAGATAGGAGATACTCCTATTTGTAGCTTGATCCAAAAATCGATCTCTCTTTGAGGTGGAAATGATACAACCTCTTCTAGAAATACATCAGGGTACTCTTCTAAAACCCTGGGAAATGCCAAGTACTGAACCTCTGAAGAACTCAGAATTAGATTAGCCATCATGTTTGACAAGGATGAAACACACATCAGTCTCTTATAAGGGCCACACTTTCCAAAAAAAAACCGTGATGGCTATCGATCTGCATCGAAGAACAACACTTCCCTTCTGGAGAAATCCATGATAGCCTACACGGAATACAAACATTCCATATTGAGGAAGAAATAATATAGTTGTATCTGTAAACATAGGAAATCTCCCCAAGAGTGGTGTTGCCTCAGCACTAGCTCAAAGTCTCTACATACTTTAAAGAAGTCAACTCCACATGAAACTAGCGTAGTCAATGCCAAGGGCACTAGAAGCCTCTCTACCTCAAGTCAAAAATCATGGATAGGGGAAGGTGATATGAAGGAGTGTGTCGCCCTTGAATTAAATAAGGCATACACCCACGTTGAAAACAACAAAAGGGTACTGTGAACAATGTTTAGATTGCATGGCACTAGAAACGCTAAAGCATGAAGTTGACCACGAACTATCAGACCCTGATGATGACCACCACTATAGCCAAGATCTACTCTCTAAGGATGGGGTGTTTCATGAGGCCCTCCTCTACCAGCCTCATTTTCTCTTTACTAATCCAAAGCTGGTGCAACCTGCAGCTGCTTCCTCGGATGGAAATTCCTCAACGGAAGAACTTGGAGCAGAAATCCTGGTGAATGATGACCGATCATAATGGTCGGTCACTCTCATTGTTTATGGACTCAACCTCCATAAAAAACAAATTCATAATCCCTTGTAATAGTCCTAAGATTCCCCCCCCCCCCCAATGAAATGAGATGTTGAGGGCTGGGACCTACCCCCAGAATTATAGAAACTTTTTTTCCCATAAAATAGGGAACCCCAAACCACAGGTCTACTTCATAAGGATTCATGATGACTCCCATCTCGTGATGATATGAATCTGGATAATGTTCTCTTGATGAACCCTTCCCATGCTAGAAACTCAAGATATGTCTTCGGCATAAACGGGGTGACTTGGAACTAGATCTCTGGATACAAAGCCTCCTCAAAATCCCCTTCCCAAGCCACCTCATCTAGAAACAGGTCTGATGCTTATCGTAAAAGGTTCCGGAAATGGATTCAAAACATGCTCACACTGGATATCCCATATCAAAGGGTAATTATCTTGAAATTAATGGATGCTTTTGTGGTCAAAGAAAGAAACTGGACTCTAAACTTGTCTCAAAAATCATTCCACGAGATCGTCGACTCCTTGCGATCCCCAAGGAAAAAGAACCACCACTAACTTGTAGCCTCACGCAGCACCATCACAACCAAAAAAACTCAGTGATCCTTCTGAGTAGGGACTGAACTAAATTATATATCAACCACTTCAAACCAATCTTCTGCGAATGAATATGAAATAGGGCCCTCATAATTCTACAGACTCTAGAATGGATACTCTCTGAGTGTCCTCCTCCAAGTGTCATCATCGTCAACCTATACCCTATAGAGATCTACTGGCACAGCCTGCTGGATATCTTCTGCAAAAACCTAATGAGGACGTGAACCTGGACCCATACCTACAAAATAAAAACTATTTAGAGCGCTTAAACCTGGAATATGTAAGACTCGACATTAATTATTTGATTGTTTTATTTTAATCATTTTAGGTTAACCTATTCCATGGTCTACCCATTAAAACATAGTTGCAAATAAGAATGGTGCATGATACTTTCCTAGGTCTCTACCCTACACCCAGTATCAAATTGTTTATTAGACACTGTAAAAAAAATGTCCCCTGCATTAGATCATAGAGGGACCTAAACTCTAATGTCACATCTGGTCTTCAAAGTTTACATCACATTCTAAATTTGGCAAACTCCATTTCCCTACCAACCCACACAAACTCACATGTTCCTAACGCCAAAACTCCATCATGTCCCTCAACCAGACCTCTGATACCACTTTGTTATTATCCCCTCCCCACAAGGTGTACCTCTCCTAGGATGGTAATGTGAGAAGGGAGATAGTGACCCCTGAGTCCCGCCTCTTGTAGGACCTGGGTTGGCGACTATCAACAAGGGTATAGTAAAAACACAAATGGAAATCATTACCCTCTAAGAGAACATATGAAAAAAGAGAGTGATAATACATAAACAAAAAAAATCCAACTCAGAATACAATATATAAGAAATTTCAAGTACACATATGTAATGTCATGTAGTAACTATTATAACAAAAATGTAAAACTACAAGTACAAACAATGGTAAAAACAGTAGTGACCACAAAGCTTGAACAACACCTGAAACCCCAAGCTAGTAGTAATCATCTTGATTTCTAACCTACTCCATATTACCTGAAAAATATTTTATCTATATGTTGGGGGATTATAATAGTATACTCAGTAGGATCCTTCCCAGAGCCTCTCATGCAAAAGTAATGAAATCATGCTAAATCACAGTGAACCACCAGTGAAACTAACTCATCACTTAAATAGGTATACTATGTTCCATGCCTCACCATGGATACTCTCTACCAATATCACATACAAGAGTATATAATATAATAAATAATATCCAGGGTACCCTTCTACTACTTCCCCGCAAGTTTTACATTTTTTCTCAATGTCACACGCCCTAAGCCATCTCTCTTCAAAAAGGATTTCTTGTAGACACCTAGTCGTATCACCACAATATGCACCTCATGTAACAAAACCACAATGTCCATGTGACCAAAGTAACCAGGTAGTTTTCGGGAGCCACCACAGGTTTCATGACATGTATCATACGTCGGGTACTAAACCTAAAACCATTATTTCTCGTACACTGAGTAAGATCCTCAATCCCTCATAGTCTATACATGTTACAACTATAGTACTCCATAGGAAACAATATCCTAAATATATGTCTATGAATAACCACAATAGATTATATCTCTCTACACACATATATGGGTAAACTAACCATTGTGCCTACCAGTACATGTAACTACTAGGAGAAGAGAGTGGGGCCAAATGGGGTTGTCAAACGTCCATACTCCCCCCCAGAATATTGGGGAAAACACTACCCCCCTAATGATCTGAATCATGGGGTGTCATTTTCCCTAACTGAAAGGGTTGGGTAGAATATTGAAACACAAAATGTACATGATACACTATAGCTTAAAACCACACTATGGGAATAAACTAGACTTAGACTCAACTATAGCTAAGTCTCTCGAATCCCAGTTATCACTTATAAAACTATGATCCAATAAGAACACAACCATTTAAATAGCTATATTAGATTACTTTATCTCTTTTTATCAGTTTCACATTACATTAATTAATTATTTAAACATTAATTAACCATTATCAATTTCTCATTAAATTTCATTAGCATCCCACCAATTTTTCATTCCATCTAGGCATAACAAAACTATGTCCATAGCTTCTTACAAATATTACCTCAACATTGCATCCCAGAAAGCTCAAATCTCATGGGTTAATAGAATTTATACAATCATATATTAATAGAATTATTACTTTCTCATATTCCCATGCATTCTAGAAAAATATTCAATGCTACTAAATAGAAGGGGCCTCACCTCGGTTATTTTGTGAAGTACCCTCCACATCATTTCCACCTATAGCAGGAGCGTAGACCCATCCTCCATCGAGAAGCTAAAAACAGAAAGCATGTGGCATACCATGTGTGTCATCAGCTCTATTGGAAGGATGGTGGGCAAGACCAACTGCCTTGAGAATAGGGTAATGTGAAGAATATAATCAACCAACAAGATTCATCATACATCCAATCATTCACATCCAACCCTTTTCATCATATCTTGTGTCATCCCCAACACCCACATGCATAAATTGATGAATCTCGCAACCCAAGGTGCCAACTAATACCACAATCAATGGGCCTACCTACCCCCAACATATTACAACATCCACCCAGGCTCACATCACAACACTAGCAGCCAGAATCAAACATCATATCAACTGGCCTCTTGGACATTAAACAAGACACATAGCCTTCAAACGTAATGATAATTAATGGATCCATTACACAAGGCATGTGGCCTTAGAATCAAGAGGGTAACTCAGAACCCTAATAGAAGTTTTCTTTTTATCAAACAGTCATTTATCTAATCCATATATAATTTATCGATATATTATTTGTAGGTTCAAACTATGAGAAACCTAAAAACTAAGATACCAAAAAAAAGTAAATATTCTCACTACATCAGTTTTATTAACATAAAATAACAACAACTACAACCAGATTCATTTACTTGCTTTTTTATCTTTGAGAAATAATTATAATTAATCCTAGTTTAGGTTCCTTACCAATTTCTATCAAGAATGACATGCTAAACTAGGAAATAATATATACCACAATATCTAGAAAAACAATAGGCCATGACATATGATCAATACCAATTTATTTGTTCAAGCCTAATATTTATTACATCAATTCCATTGTGATCCAGTTGGCTAAAACAAGCTTACTCTACAGCTTCATGTAAAAGAATAAAGAAGTCATTATTCCCATACCTCAAAAGGTATGTGTTGTTCTTTATATGAGAATAATACACATAACGGATTATGATCACCTCCCCTGCGACAACTACATCCACCCAAGGACATCGTAACATGAACGCACTATCCAACGCCGATGAAATCTCTTTTAGAAGCATGGAGATCACATTACATAACATGGAAAAGAGAAACGGTAGAATAATGATCCAAGAAACACAATAATGGAGGTAGATCACACGTTCTATTGATTATGGATTGACACATGCTTCTTGCACTAAAACAGGGGGTACACATACAGCAGGAAGAAACTTCCAGGGGAAATTATCCAAGTATTAAGGTTCAATCACACCACTCCTATGGGAAGAAGGAATGGTTAGAGTGTCTTACACCAGGGAACATGAAGGTAGAATACGGGAGTAAGATATCTCATCCCTTTAGACGGTTTAAAGGAGTTGGTTTAAGATATTATCGAATTTCTATTAAAATTTATTCACATTAAACCATGAGGTTTGACCATGTAAAATCTTCCTATGCCTTCAAAAAAAATTATATATTAATATAGGAGTTATGGGCATTAAATCAGCCTTAAATTCTTTAAAATAAATCTCTGAATGCACCTTACATAAAATTAAGTGTCAAAGGGGAGAAACTATAGAAAGATGGAAACACTATTCACAAATTTCCCACCGATAGATGAGTCACTGATTGAAAAATCACTGACAGAGTACTCACCGATAGATCACTCACCGAAAAACAAATCACAGACATATGACTCACTAAAAGAGGACACATGGAAAGATGACCCACCAAAAAATGACTCACTGACAGATGACTCATAGACATATGACTCATAAATAGATGACTCACCGATAGATGAATCCGCGATAGATGACTTAATGATAGATGACTCACAGATATATGACTCTGAAATAGATGACTCACTGACAGATGACTCCGCAAAAGATGACTCACTGACAGATGACTCAGCGACAGATGACTCACCAAAATATGACTCACCAATATATGAATCATCGACAGATGACTCCTTGACATATGACTCAACGATAGATGACTCACCGACGATGACTCGCTGATAAATGACTCACTAACAACACTATTCACAAAATTGGAAACTTTGTTCACAGAATAGGAAATTTGTAGAAGTGTTGGGGATAAGTCACCTTGACATCCCAAAACATCTCAGACACCATATTTCATAAAAGGAATGGACCATAGAGGTTAGGGTCATTACAGTGTGCATCACCGGATAGTGAAATATCATTAAATTTAATAACACACAACAAGAACATCAATTCCAACCCTAGTTGACATGGGTTTTCCCTCATAAATGGGTCATCTACTCCCAAGAACGAGCCCATTACCAAGGCCCAACACCTTCCTAACCTCTTTTCTGTCATCCAAAAATAGTAATTCATAGAAAAGATCACTTTTGATTCCACTTTTCATGTCCCCATCCCAGGAGACACTAAACTGTTTCCCCGAGCCGGGTCACCACATGACCTCATGCATGCCTCATATTCCATAGGATGCCAACTAGTAGTGAGGGTCAAAAAGTCACATGGTAGACTATAACCTTCTTAATAGAGTCATACACAGTAGATAATATATATAATATCATAAAAACCCTAGAAAAACAAATTAACATTCATAAATAACCACCTCCCAAAACTAGGCACAAACCACAACTAATAGTAAATATGTCATGTCTTGCTATAGTGACGAGAGAACAAAACCCAAAATAAATACAATAGTGGAGTAACCAACATGAACCTAAATCTAAGTCTATAACCTCTTCTATAAACCTCTCAAGCCCGACATAAATCCCAAACTCTAGGCCTTTACCCTTATCCTGGTCTGCAAGCATGAAATCTTATTGGGTACCCAATGGAGACTAGCGTAGGGTTTGAGTACAACTCTGTAGGCCACTGCCAATGGTGTCTATAAAATTTCCTATCGAAATAGAAAGTTCATACAGATGCTACATAAATTAATGGAAAATAAAAATAGTTTATGTTTCTTTATCTAACATCCTTTACTTTAACTATTACTTCCCTTAGAGAACAATTCATCATCATCATGTAATCCAAGGGTTTTTCATTTACATCATTTTCATAAAGATTCAAAGAATTTATCATTATCTTTTAGGGAATATGTCTAGTAACAATCTCACTGGGGATAATAAATCCCAACACCACAATTTCTTCACCGAAAAGCCTCAGCCTCAGCAGAATGAAACTATTGGGAAAATATTGTTATGTCCCCTTCCCTAACATGTGCATTGTGGGTGGAGTTAGAGCATCGGTCTATCTTGACATGTGGGAGGGGTCTCAGTCCTTTATCTCACACCCCAAGCCATGTGCACATGATTATTTATCCATTCACCACATACAATCCATATCGCAACCAAAAAATGCCAAAACATACAATAATCATAATAAAAAACAATCAACATGGGAATTAATATTATTCCACAACACATTAACCCAATTGTCATTTATATTACATAGACCATTTATCCCAATTCACATTCACATTCTTATATCACTAAACATATTCAATAATTCTTTTATTTAATCCCATTTAACATATTTTTCATTTCACATGCCATTACCAATTTAACACATTCACTATTTCATATCCACTAACTCTCTTAGTAATTTCTAACATAATTCATATGCCACTTGACATAATCTCAATTAACCCAATTAACAAATTTTCATGTCATCCAAAATAACCACTTAACATGTTATCAAATCTTGGTACACTACCAACAATAATTTTTCAAATAAACTAAACCTATCAATATTTTCCTGAGGGTCTTTACATTATCATACATGGACCTAGCATGTACTTTACCAGTTTCTAGTTTTGGGAATGTCGATGCACCCCATGGATGGCCATAAATCAGTAAAAACATCATTGATGAATCCCATGGGAAACCTGAGGGTTTATAATTATCATTTAGAGACCCATTATACCATATCTCACCAAATGTATCAAAATGACAGAATGTGTTAACCGAGAACAAGACTGAACATTAACATATCCACAACAAAACTATGGGATATAACTTTTAGGCCACCTACCTTGAATCTGTTAATGAATACAATCCTAAATATAGTCATAGATTCGGATTCAAACACTTATTTGAGATATAAATTATATTACACCAAACAAGAAGTGTTTTATATATTTTGTATAATATTGCCCAAGATACAAACCATAATCTAGAAAAGTTAATAAATGGGGATATTTGACTTACTTAGAGATTTGATCTGTGACCAACGACAATCTAAATGGTCTAGAGATAAAGGAGAATCACCCTTAGATGCCATTGAAGGTTTTTCATTCATCACTAGTGTTCAAGGGAAAAATGAGGGGAGAAAATCTTGTGAAGACTTAAAATCCTGTACTAGATATTTTTAAATTTTTCAAATTTTATAAGGTAGTATGGTTTACTCGCACGTTTTGATAAACCATGTGCAAAATCGGGTGAAATCCATAGTTTGAGGGGAGATGGGTTACACTATTACCTAATTAGTCCGCATGGTTTGACAAACCGTATGACATCCATGTGATATGACAGTATTCAAGGTTAATGGTTTGTCTAGGTGGGCTGCACGGTTTACTTAACAATACAAAAACAGTGTGCCTTACAAAAATTGGCTTAGGTTTCCTTCCACTAGTGTCATGAATCCCCCTAAACACCGTCGAGGCCCCTTATACACCGATGAAATTTTTAATTATCCTAAAAAATATTTAAACTACAATTATAAGAAATAAAATCCTTAATGAGGTCTAGGATCATACAAATGAGGTTTTTTTTTGAGTCTTACTCCTTTTTGTTTTTATCTAAACAATCTAATCGCCAATGACATTTTATTCACACATTTTAGCATTTCTTTAATTTCTTATCATTGATAATTCCTATTCATTTTCCTCACCATCAATGTATTATTTTGATTTTGCCTAACCCTTGTGTGCTCCACCCTATGCTACTCAATTATACATTAATTACCTCCAATGTTTCATTATTATTCTAATTATTAACAATATCCCCAGTTTAAATATAAAAATATACCAATAAATTTTATCTTATCATCATAAAAACATATCAAACCACCATTTTTAAGACGGTATTTAATTGTCTCATTATCTAATCAGATAAAATCTCTCTTCCAAAAATCAAATTCTACTTTCAAACACATTTACCATAAATTTTTAACAACCCCATATCAAAAAATGGTTTGGCTAGTTTTCTAAACCTTTGTAAAAATATAGCCATATTTGAAATTATAACTCACTCATAAATACTTCATAAAAATAACTTCATTTTATTCATCACACATCAAATAAAAATTATTTATTTTTAATGTTAACCCATGTAAAAAATCAATCATTATCATTGCCTTTTGGTTCCACCCTTAGGAATATCTTATTTCCATCCATGTAATTCTCACAAATGGGAGATATTACACCTTTTAGGGAACACAATGGAGTAATACTATCATCCTCATCATTCTCATCTCCAAAATATTTCTTATTAAAATTTGTGTCTTGGGAATCATCCCCCATATATTTTATGATTCTTATACTACTCTGAGTAGTAGTCTTCATATGGATGACAACTCCATTGATTATTTCATGTAATATAGTTTCATATCCCCAAGAGATAGAGGATGAGTTCCAAATAAAGAAAATACAATGATAACTGTTTAAAATATTAGCTTATGATGAAGAAAATGTTCTATAACATTCATATATGGATGATTTCAAAGGGTAACACCTTCTATAGTAGATTAATTATTTTCCTAAATTAAATAACCCATTTTTTCAAGGCATACTGAAATTCATTGAAATAATCAAATTTTCAGTTTCACTTATTAGAATTATCTTTAATATTCAACTTTGATAATAAATATCTTATTTTTATTTATTTATTTATTATAAAAAAATTAATATTGTATGAACCCAGTAGGATACCTCTACATTTTCTCAGACGATTCAAAGCTTCAATCCAATGTATCTTATTTTCTCCCCATCCTCTCCACTCATTGATTGAATGTTTGGTGTGATCTATTTTCATTTTTCCATTATAATTATTTCATTACCATTAGAATATACCTTTCTTCAACAATGTTTTCATAGTAAAATTATTATCCATATAAGCAAATGTGTTAAGGATTCATACAAACATCAAGAAAAAGAGAATTACTACTACTTATTTAATTGATTGTTTATCATTTAATGCATGATTTGTAAGTTAATTTCTTTATAATTTTTATCTAATACTTATTTAGTTTATATATATATTTTTGGAATTCATTTTTTCTATCTATTATCAACAATAATACAAAAAAGAGAAAAAAATGTTTATTTCTGTTAATATTATCATTTTTTCCATTTTTTCTCCTTTCTTGGTCAAAATACCAACACTACATATTGATTAGATGTTTTTAGTTGAAAAAATAATCATTGTTGAATTACAGAAGTGTATAGGAAGATCATGTTCACATTTTGGTTACTTCTCATGATATAACGGGAATATATGATTTCTCTACTCTTCTATATTTTTATAAGGATAAACGTTTTTCGACTTAGAACATCGATTCAATATATCTATAGTGTTGTAAGTACGGCATTGAAATACAATGGAAACTTGGTAACATTAGAATTTTTCATTTTTTTGGCCTTTTGGACATGTAGGAATCATATGAACCTCAATCCAACACATAGTGTGACTGGTATGACACCAAGTGCTGCAATTTATATAAAATTCGAATTAATTTTAGTAAAAAAGAAATCAAACATACTCAAAAAAAGATAAAACATATTCTGATTATGTTGATACTTTGTGAAAATGAATAATAAGTCATTTGGGACATGTTGGAATCAGACACACTATAATTAGATGCACGATGTGACCACTATGACTCAATATGTCTATTCTCGGTATAAAATTGACAATTTAGTTTAAAAAATTCACTCACTAAAAAATATTGAAAACACACTCAGATTTTCTTGATGATTTTGAAAATTCATTCATAAGTCATTTTTTACTTTTATGAATCAGTCTCATATCAAACTGATACACAATTCAATTGGAATGATTTGAAGTGCGTGTTTCATATTTAAAATGACATTTTAGAGAAAGAAAATAAGTGACATACTCAAAACCAAGTAAAAATATTCAAAATGTATTTATAATTCAAAAAAATTATCCATAAGACATTTGAGATGATTTATAATCGATATCACCTTAATTTGATGCACGTTGTGAATGGTATGACTCTAAGTGCATCTATTTATATAAAATTGACAACAATTTCGGTAAAAAGGACAATTGAACAACTCAAACCTGATAAAACTCATTTGAATTATTTTTATACCTTAGGTAAATGATCTATATATAATTTTTTATGTTTATTAATTAGCCTCAACTCAATATTATACAAGATGTTCCCAATATTACTCGATGTATCTATTATTATATTAAAATTGACAGTTTAATTCAGAAAATGTCACCCACTAAAAACCAATAAAACACCCTTATATATTATTTATAATTTATTAGATCAATTAATAATTAATTTGGGATGTGTAGGAATCAGTCTCACATCAAATTGTACATGATGTTATTGATATGAGTTTAGGTGTGTTTTTTCATTTTCAAATGACATTTTAGTAAAAAAGAAATGTAACATACTCAAACCCAAGTAAAAGCTTTAGGATTGCTTTTATAATTTATGAAAGTGATCCATAACCAAATTATGAAGTGTAGTAATTAAACACACCTCAATCCAACACATGATGTGACCTATATGACTCCAAGTGCATCTTTTTATTTGAAATTGACATCAATTTTCGTAAAAAGGACAACTGACCAACTCAAAACCAAGAAAAATCATTTGGAACGTTTTGATACATTATGAGAATGATCCATATGAAATTTTTGAGGTGTAAGAATTATCATCACCTCAATGTTATTCACGTTGAAACCGGTATGACTCCAAGTGCATCTTTTTATTTAAAACTGACATCAATTTTTGTCAAAAGGAAAACTAACCTACACAAAATAGGGAAAACACATTCAGAACCTATTGATACTTTATTGAAATGATTCATATGTACTTTTTGATGTTTTGGAATCATCTACACCTCAATCAAACAAACTATGTTCCCAGTATGACTTAATGTGTCCATTATGAGTTTCAAATCGATATTTTAGTTAAACTGTGTCGTTCACTTAAAACGGAACAAACACACTCAAATTGTTTACATAATTTATGAAACATTTTCATAAATAATTTTTCACTTGTAAGAATTTTTATCATATCAAACCAATACACGATGTGGCCAGTATAAGATAAATATCTTGTTTTATGATTAAAATGAAATTTTACTAAAAAATTCATGTGACGCACTCGAAAACAAAAAAACACATTAAGATTGTCTTTATACATTAATTAAATATCCATAATTCATTTTAGATGTGTAAGATTCATCTTCACCTGAATCTAATTCACAGTGTTTCCAGTATGACTCAAAGTGTGTCTTTTCAATATATAAGTGTCATTTTAGTTTAAAATGTTCATCACCTCACCAAAACATAAAAAATGTTCCATGATTGTTTTATAATCATTATATCTTCTATTACTTATTATTTTACATATTATTTTTTCTGATACTAATTTGGTTAATTTTCTCATATATAATACATGAAGATAAACTAGAAATGGTGTGACGTGTAAAAAATAAATCACAACTCAATCTGATACACAGTGTTCCTAGTATGACTCCTAGTTTTGTTTATAATTAACACATTTTGTTAATTTATTTATGAAAATTATTACTAACATAAGAGTTTTATTCTAATACAAGTATATATTTTTCTCAACAAGGGGTTTGGATTAAAAGACGAAGGATGATTTTTTTTAATGTATGTAATAATTTGTACTTATGTAATTATATAAACCAATGTATAAAATGTCTATAATATAATTTTCATTCCTTTTATATTTTTTGAAACTTTTATTTCATTTAAATTCTATTATTGAACGAGATTTTTTTTTATTTTGTGGTGTTTTTGGTGTTGTGGTGTGTTGTTACAGCACATTGAACTGGTGCTACATTACGTTGACATTATCCTTTATCAGTGATTTTCGGATTTCTAATATTGGATACCATCATTATCACATTTTAGCACTAAGAAAAGACTGTGTATTTAATTCTCACTCTGGTATGAACCACTTCTCTTGAGATGATAAAGGACATTTTTATCGATGTTAAAGACCTATATTGTAGTTGTGATATAACTCTCTACTGCATTAGGTAGTGTTCCTTATCTTCAATGTAAATAATTAAGGAGATAACTTAGTCAATTTTTCATATGGATTTATCTAGGATATAGTTATTTCTTACATGAGTTATCAATATAATTATTTGAGTTTCAAAAATGGTTTCTATTTTCTTGCAATCAGATTTAATTTTTTTTCTTTGAGAAAAATACATTTGTTTTTCATGTGGTTATGATTTACTCATTTTCTTGATGAATATTGTGATAAACAAGTAAATTTTATTGATATTCAGGTTTTCACTAGACTACAGTATTTCTTACTTTTTTCAAAATAATTATATTTTTGTGATCATACCATGATTTTAAATTTTTATAGGGTTTAAGGATGATTAAGAACATGTAAATGAATTCAAATTGAATTGCATGAAATTTTTTCAAAAAAAAAAATCATGTTTT
The DNA here is from genome assembly GCA_963277665.1 of Viscum album. Lineage (NCBI taxonomy): Eukaryota > Viridiplantae > Streptophyta > Magnoliopsida > Santalales > Viscaceae > Viscum > Viscum album. The sequence goes on along the minus strand of OY728133.1, from coordinate 1,228,280,331 downwards.
ACTTTAATAGTTTTGTATTGTAGTGAAAATTGATACTGAGTAGAAGTTTCCACTTTGTGATTTAATATATGGGTTTGTTATGTAAGATTAATGACCTAATTATCTAAAAATATAAACCATGAAAATATTTTGGAATGAAATAATGTAAATTATATTACTAAGATAGTAGATTATATAATTTTTAAGGATGATAATTTATTATTGATATCAAATAAAATGATTATATAGTTTTAGATCATAAGTTAATGGAAGTAAATTCTTATAAGAAATTCTAATTTTTCTTTATCATGATATTGAATTTAATCATTATGATGTTTCTTCATCTAAAATTTTCCAATTCATAAAGGTTTTCCACATAGTAAAAATGTAAACTAAATTATGAAAGATTCAAGAGGAAAATATCCTTTTCAAAAGATAATATAAAATTGATGGAATTAGAACATATTATATTATTGTATGATAGATCAGTTCGCATGGGATATAAATGGTGGTTTCATCCATGTTAGAGAGAAATAATATTTTTCAAAAATGAACATGGTTGTAGATGAACATTTTTGGAAACAACACCCACTAGATTTTGGTGGAACTTCAGATCATGAGGTAGATGAATAATGGATCAATTATCATGAGATATATTTGAAGTCATGGGATGTTAAGAATATAAAAAGTTTACTCTTTCCATTAATTTTTTTCAATATAAATATTTTTTGTTGAGGTCATTAGATAAGAATACTAGAGGGATAGAGGATATTTATTTGATAGAATGGGATGAATTTAAGAATATTTTATGGAGAAATATTCCCCTCAGGTTTTGTTACTCAGGATAGAGAAACAATTCTTGAAATTGAAGTAAGAGGAAGATTCAGTAGCATTATATGATGAATATTTTTGAATATTGACTAGGTAATCCCAAAATTTAATTCATATACATTATAGTAAAATTAATAGACATTACTCATGATTGAAAATAACTTTAAAAAGATAATTTCCATCATAAAAATTTAAAACGTTTGAGATATATGTGATTTTGTTGACAAATTTGAGATGTAGTTTGTTAAAAAAAATTCTTGAGATGAAAAAAATAGAAAGTGGTCGACATTTCAAGATAAATAGAAGAATTCAACTAATAAATATGAATCTAATCCCCAACATTTTACTTCTGTGGTAAAACAAATTAGGTAATTTTTGACATGATCTAGAAAATGTTACTAGTGTGGTAAGTTTGCCTATTCGGCTCATTAATTAAAATAAAATATTTGTAAATAATCCATTAATGGGGGTAACAGATAACTAGTCAACGGTTAGTTTTTTTAATGGTAATGTCATGGGAATTTTTTTTATGACTATCTAAATTTAGTCAACCAGGATGAGAATCACCAAGATTTAAAGAAAAAAGGTTTTCAAAAATCATTTTCTACAACTACATATGATGTTGGTCCATGTAAATAATTGTTAACATGAACGTTAAATTATTTATTGGAATTATGAAAATTCCTAATTTTTCTTTGTATCAATTTATTCCATAATTTCCAATAATTTTTCAATAAAATTTGAAATATCACCACGTGGAAAGAATATAGAACTTTTGGAGAAAAATTCATGTGTATATATTAAAGAAACAAATATTAATAATAATGTTATAATTTTCATCTGTGAGATGGTATTTCCTACAGTTCTTTCTGAACTACCTAAAGTGGAGTTTGATATTATTTTGGGTATAAACTAGATTTCAATTTTTTTTATGATAAGATAGGTTGTAGATCTAAGAACGTTATATTTAATTATTTTATACCTTTGATAACATATCAGGAATCTGAGAAATTTATTAGACATGAAAGTGAAAGTTTTCAAGATCATATTATTGAAAAGAAATAAGTTATCCATATTAGTGATGTTCCTATAGTGAATGAAAATATGGATGTATTTCATAAGGAGTTTCCTAGTATTATTCATTATTGAGAGGTTAATTTTACTATTCAATTAGTGTTTGATGCTAATCCAATTTCAAAAACACCTTATTGAATGGATCAATTAAAATTTAAAAAAAAATAAAAAACTGGTTACATTAGTTTCTAGAACATGTTTTTTTCCATTCTAGAACTTCACCATGAAGTGCCCCAATTTTATTTATTTAAAATAAATATGATTCAATGATAATTTTAATTTATTATATATCCTTGAATAAAATCATTGTCAAGAACTAGTATCTTGTTCCTTATATCAATGATTTTTTTGATCAACCTCAGAGAGCACAATATTCATTAAATATTGACCATAAGTTAGGATACCATTGTTTTATATTAAAGGAGAAAATATTTAGAATTTGTAATTTCATGTTAGATAAAGGAATTTTAAGATTTTATTTTTTTTTCCTTTGGTTTGTTTAAGTCTAAAGATATATTTATGGATCTTATGAATTGTTTTTTACATGTAATTTTTGATTATTTTATGGTTTAGATTATTGATGAAATACTGAACTATTCTAAAAATCATGAGGATCATGAAATATACTTGAGGATTTTTTTTCAAACCTTCAATGAAAAGAAGTTAAATGAAAGAATTTTAATGAGTGTGAATTTTCCTTTCAACAAATTCGATTTATTAGGAACATTGTTTCTAAATATAGAATTATTATTGACCCTAATAAAACTAATTTTTTTGAAGAAAGTCCAAGACATACAATTGATATATAGATTCAAATATTTATGGTTTAGCAGTTTATTTCCATCAAGTTTTTAAAAAGTACTCTGTTATCTACCCCAATGACTAAGTTAACTCAAAAAGAATTAAATTCATCTCCAAAAAAGGGTGTGAGGATTTTTTCCAACCATTGTAAATATGATTGATGAATACTTATATTTTTTACTATCCCTTAAGAAATAATAAATTGAATGTCAATAATCATTATTCAATGAAGGGACACAGTTATGTTTATAAATTAATTTTTTTATTTCTATCATGTGAATATTTTTGAGTTAAATTATCCTACACATGATTTGGAATTAGATATTTTAATTTTTTATTTAAAAATTTGGAGGCATAATTTATGTGGAATAAAGTGTGAAATATATACCGATTATAAATGTTAAAATTATATATTCACTTAAAATGAGGTAAACACGAGGAATAAAATATGTATAGAACAGATTAACAATTGAGACTGAATGATTAATTACCATCCAAGAAAGGAAAACAATGTAGTCAATAATTTGAGTTAGAAAAATAATGCTACATTAACCTTGTTATATTTGGAGCATAATCCTTTAGTTAGTAATTTAATGAATTTTGGATTGAAAATTATTCATATAATAACTTCCTATATATTTTAGGTTTTAGTTCAATTATAAATGTCAAAAATTATTACGTAATAATTTAATAATGAACATATTTTATAGGAAAATTTATAATTTATTAGGAAGGGTAATTTTCTAATGTTCAATTTTGATGAATTATGTGTTATGAGATTTGGAAAGACATTATTTTTTTTTCTTTTGATTCATAGTTAAAGATATATTTTTTTGATTAAATATTATAGTTCCCCATTTTACATTCATTCATAAAGAACTATGATATACATAGAACTTTGATATTATTGCTGGTGAGATGGACTTAAAAGAGATATTTCTAACATTACTATGTAATGATTTACTTGAAAACTGATTAAAGTGGAATGAAAATTACCAAAGAGAATGGTTCATATTTTTTTATTTAAGGAGTGTAAATGGAAAGATAAAACCCAGGATTTCATGGGGTGATTTCCAAATACATCTTGAGGTAATAATGTGATTTGGGTTATTATCAATTTAACTACTCAATCTGCACATCTTCTTCGCATTTGAGATATTTGGCCATTAGATCAACGTTATTTATTGTACCTCAAACAGATATTTATGTTAAAAGTGATTTCTCTCTATATTTTATTTTAAAATGATCCTAGGATCACTTATAATTTATAAAAATTCCTTTAGAACTCATTGGGTGATACATTTCATTTTAGTACAAATTCTCATCCTCAATCTCATGTATAGTCAAAGTGAACGATTAAGATCATGTAAAACATGATTAAATAATAATAAATGGATTTACATGTAATATTGAATAAATTTATTTTATTATCTGATTTATCTTATAATAAATTTTTTTTAGAATACAAATGGCACCTTTTTAGAAATTATTCGGAAATAATTTTTAGACTCCATCTTGTTAGGATGATATAGCTGAGAGTAAGTATTTAGGTCTAGAGTTGTTAGAAGAAACGATAGAGAAGGTGAAAGTTATTTGGAAACATATGAGGATAGATTATTGCAATAAAAAAATTGTGTAGATAAAAAAATGAAATATATTTTTTTACGTAGGTGATCTTGTGTTTCTTAAATTTTCTCTATAGAAAAGCATTATATGTTTTGGTTATAATTGAAATAAAATTACATAGATAATTGAAATGTTTTATATCTTAAAGAAATTTAGATCATTACATTACTATGGTTCTGGACTCTACTTTTATCTTAGTTACATAACATAATTCAAGATTCTTCATTATGAAAATATGAGTTTGTTGGATCTCATGTTTAGATCCTTGAACAAGTTTAGTTGGAAGGGAAAATCTATTATAAGGAACATACTATTTAGATTAATAACCACATAGAGTTAGTGTAATGGAATGATATTATTCACTGGGTTATGGTTTTTTATAAAAACATATGGTTGAATACGAAACATGTAAATCATAAAATGATATGATGAAAAAATATACCCACTTTTTTAAGTAATAAATAAAATTATAATGACATAACATCTAAATGAGAGGAAATGTAAAAAAAATCAAATTTAATAGTAAATCCATTTCATTAATAATTTGTCTTCTTGAATTAGCTCTTGTATATTTGTATTCATTATAAGAATATTTTTAATTTTTCATTCAAAAGGAAAAAATGCCTTATTTCTGACCAAATTGGGTATTCATACATTATATGGTTTTCATTAAATGTTTTAATTCCTAATTTAAGAATTTTAATTTGAAAAAATGTTATTTATTTTATAATAAATCATCTAATAATTATCTTAGGATGAATTTTGATGTATTTTTTGGAATTAAATAATTTTTAATGAATAGATGAAAATAAAATTTTTTATTAAAAATTATATTTTTGTTTCTAGAATGCTCACAGTTAATTTTTTGTTTTAAAAATTGTTTTAAAAAATATTTCATTTATATTATTAATAGTCTAATTCAAATAATTTTATTCAAATTTATACATGAATTTCGTATAAAAACATTTTTATACTAAATAAAAAATGTTTCTAACAAACTGTTTTTAATTGCATTTTAGGGGTTTAATTTTAAATTAAATTATAAAACATATATGAATTGAATTGTGTGAAATGGATTAAATATTTTTAATTATCATAATTAATATTAATTAATAAGACCAACATTATTTTTTATCATAATGAATACTAATAATTGTATTAATATGTTACCATGATTCAGGTTAAAACATGTTTACCGGGGTTAAACTAAAGAGATAATGGTTAAAATGAGCTATAAACTTGTATAATTTATATTTTATATAAATATATTGAAAATATATGATATAATATTTTTAAATGTTCCATTTTTTTACATTTTTTATGAATAATACAATAATACATTTTACTATATTTACAAATTCCAAGTGTGTCCTCTCCCACACATATAAAAGGGAATCCCATACCCATTACTCAGAAAACATTAATTTACTTTTGGTTCAACCAAAACATTACCAAATCTATTCCTTATATCACTCCCCATATCATAGAAACCTTTTAATCTTAAAACTTACCTAATTGTGCTTTAGTTATAAACCTAAAGTGGTCGTCTAAAGAAGAGGTGGCATTCTTAACTAAGTGTTTTTTATTTATTCTTCAACTTCAATAAATTATTTTTAAAACATAATGAAATAATAACTCAAATATTTTAAATATATTGATATGTTTTTATGTTAATTTTATTCCATATATCCATCTTCTTCTCCCTTCAAATGGGAAACATGACAATTATTTGCAAGTACAGAAGACTACCACCTCACGAATTGATGTAATTTGATTTCAATAACCACCTCTCGCAGCAATTAATAGTGATGTGATTAATTTATATATATGATATTAATTATACATTCATCATTTTTAAAGATAATATATAATTTACATTTATATCATACCATCCATTGAAAATGATATTGTCATTCCTGCATACGTGTGGACTACCACCACCATAAAATGATGTAATTCATTTTTCAACACCAAATCACCTGGATGATATATATAAGTTTATTTAAAAATAAAATATGATATTTATTGTATAAAAATTATTATATGAAGATAAAAAAATACTTACCTTCTTTCCATCATGATTGTTGAAAAATGGAAATGTTACTTATGCATACATACGACCTACCGTCACCATGGTTGTAACATAATTCATTTTTAATAATCATATTTCACGGTTGTTTTTAAAATTTTAATTGATATAGATAAAATATAATTATTTCAGGATTATTATTTAGTAAATGATTGAATAATGATAAATTTTACTATAGTCAACCTACTGAAGTCATTATTAGACATATAAGTTAAATATCATCAAAAAATTTACCTTGAACTTAATAGATTTAGTTATTAAATATAATATAGAAAAAAATAAAAAAAACATTATACGTGATAATTATTCTTAGAAAATTCAATAATTGACATAAATTTGTTATTCTAGAATATAAAGGACGTACGTGATGATTCAGACTCATTGTATGAAACCCTTTAACTAGAAACTTCATTTTAAATGTTTGAAAATTTTATTTTCAAATTCTTTTACATTGATATAAACATTCTTAAAATTATTTTTTTAATGTCTTTATATTTATATAAAAGTATTGTAAATGAAATTTTATTTCACTTTCTACTATGCATTAATTTTTTTTAATTGATTCATTTAATATATATATTCTGAAATTTTTTTAATTTCTTAGCAAAAATAAAAAATAAATGTTCTATTTTAACATATACACTGTGAAAATAATTTATCACCTAAACAACTGTCATTCTAGGTTTCTATTAATTTAAAATATTATAATATTTATTAAAATAAAACTCCTTATTTCTGTTTTTTCTAGTAATGTTATCTCTTGAAATTGGTTTTTAAAAGGAAAGGTTATTTTGATATCTGAAAATTTATTTCATATGGGTTTAAAGGAGATTTTAAATGGTTTTATAATGTAAAAGTTCACACATAATATGTTTTATTCATAATATGGTACTTGATAATTATATTGATGATGGGCCATCCTAATAAATTTAATGCATGGGTGACCCAGATGTAACTTATATGGTTGGTGATCATGATACTGATTATACAATGGGTAAGCCTAATATACGTCACCAATGCATTGGGTAGTGTTACTTTTCTTGAAAGAAAATAAATAGGGAGTTAACTTGGAGTTTTTTCATATGGATTTAATGGAGATGAATTTATTTTTTCAATGGGTTATGAATCTGATGATAAAATTTTGTTAGATGTATTTGGATTATCCTTTTATGGGTTTTAAAGGTTTTTTTAGATAAGAATAATTTTTGTCTTCATAGGTTGATGATTTATTTCATAATTTGAAATAATATTGTGATAAGGTTAAACATGTTATGGTTTTCCATGTTTTTCACTAGACTAATAAATTTCATAATTTTTTTCCTTACTAAAATATCTCTTCTAATCCCACATTTTTAAATGTTTTATACATTGTTTAAAGATGAGTATAAACCAAAAAAAAATTCAAGTTAAATATTAAAAAAAATTCTCAAGAAAAGAAAACATGTTTGATTTTAATTTTTTTTATTGCGGGAAAATGGATTTTGATTATAAGTGTCCAATTTTTGATATATTACATGAGTTTGTTAGGTATGAATTATGGGAAAATTTTCTAAAACTGTAAACCTAGAAGATATTTAGGAATGCGAAAAAGTGAATTCTAGTATAAATACACTAGATTATGTAATGTTTAATGTTTTTTATTCATATATTATACTTATTGATAATTACGTATTCATGTGAAAAAATTAACCAAATCATGATTTGGAGTTAGATGTGGTATTTTTTACATTAAATACATATAGTCCTTATCTTTATAAAGAAACATGTGATTTATGTGCTGATCATAAAATTATAAAGTATATACTCACTCAGAAATAGTTAAATATGCACCATAAAAAATTGGTTGTTTTGATTAAATATTTTTAATACTAAATAAATTACCACCCTAATAAAGAAAAAATTGATGATGATTCCTTGATTCAAAAGGATCATGATACATTATTTATTTTAAAGATCACAAAAGATCAAATATTTATGGATTTTCAATTGATGGATCTATAAATCATAAAGGATGGGGATAAATCTTATCTTACTCCAATGAGTGTACAACTATCTATCCGTGTGAAAATAAAAGAGACGCGTAAATAAATTATAGAGTTGAAAATGAAGGTATGAAATATTATGAAGTTTAACATTGATTATGATGGAATTATATGGTTTAGGAACCATGTACTTCTTCCATACAAAAAACATTTGAATAATGAGGTATTTTTTAAAGCTCATAGGTCCTCACTCTCTATTCATACTGGAAGTAAGAAGATTCATAGAAATATGATAGAATATTATAATGGGAAAAAATCAGGAGAGATATTGTAGAGTATGTATCTTAGTGCTTGGTATGTAATAAATTTATTGATTTGAGAAAAAAATATAATGAGATGTTACAACCATTACCCATATGAAAATTGAAATGGGGAAACATCACCAAGGAATTTTTCATCCGACTCCCTAAAACACCAAATAGTCATAATCCAATTTGGGTTGTATTGGATTTCCTAATGAATTAAAAAAACTTCATTTCAATCCAAAAATATCTAACTATTGTTCCTATTTATATAATATAAATTAAGAAAGTTATAAGGTTACATGGAGTACTACATTCTATTGTATCTGATCAGGGTTTGAGGTTTACCTTGAAATTATAGTGAAGTCTTCAGAAACATCTGGATTTAGAGTTGTTTTTTATTTATGCTTATTATCCTCAAATATATGGTCAGTCTAAGAGAACTATTTAGACACTGGAATAAATATTGAGACTTAATTCTATAAATTTTCAAGGTTTTTGAGATCAACACCTTCCTTAAGTTTAGTTTTTTACAACAACAACTTTCACTCGGTCATTCAAATGGATCCATATAAAGATCCTTAGAGAATAAAGTGTAGAACTAAATTTATTTTGGGATTTTTTTGGTGAATAAAATCTGTTGGGACTTCATCTAGCTAGGGATATATAATAGATATTTAAATTCATTCAGCATCGCATTAAGGAATATCTAAATCGATAGATAAGTTATGCCAACAATCATCAGTGAAATATAGAATTTGAAGATGGTGAGATAGTATTCCGTTGAATTTATCCAGAGAATAACATTATGATATTTTTAAGTAAAGGAAATTTAATCCATACATATATTTTACCCTTTTATATTCTTGATCGAGTAGGTATGGTAGCTTATCTCTTTCTCATTCCATCAAAACACTCTCAATTTCATGATGTGTTCCATGTATATCTCTTGAGAAAGTACATGCATGATCCATAACATATATTGAAATAATTTGTTGTACAAGTTTATAATTATCTTTCCAATAATGAAAAACCAGTAGAAATATTATCTCGTGTAGATAAAGTGGTATTAAACAAGACTTCTCAACGGGTTAAAGTTCCCAGGAGGAATTAGAAATACTAAAATGTTACTTGGGAACCCAAGGATGTGGTAAAATAGAGATACTCTCATTTTTTCTATTAAAGAGATGTAATATCAAGAATTTAATTAATTTTAAAGGGGTAAAATGTAACACCCTGATATTTTATTATATATTTATTTTCAAATAAATTTAATTTATTCTATAGCCTGTGATACATGGAAAACCGAGTCAAAATGAACCATAATATAATATATCATTACAACATAGCCATTAAATTTTAGAACACAATAGGAGTAAACATATTTTAAAAATTATTAATATATTATTTAGATATAGAAAATATACTGATAAATATGTTTTCAATTTTTTTTAATGTCATTATCTACAATAAAAATATATTTTTCCTCAAAAATTGTTTTGATTGATTTTTGTGAGAAAATATTGAAACTATTTTGTGACACCTTCAAAAAGAGAATTCAAAAAAATGAACTCAATTATTGAAATAATCATGTCCAAATTATTTTATAATTAATTTTTTATAATTTTCAAAAAAAATTATTTTCCTATGAATAGTGAAAAATAAGATTTTTTTGAAAAATGTCTTTTCATTTAAATAGTTAATAATGTATTATTTTGTTTTAAAATGTTTTTAAAATTATAAATAGTACAATTATATAATTAATAATCCATTTTAGGATTTTGATACAAATTTTATTTTTTATTTTGATATAAAAACATTTTATATATAAGAAATCTATTTTTGGAAAAAACACTTTTCATCACATTTTACAGGATTAATTTTGAAGTAAATTTTTTCACTTATATGAATTTAATTTGATAAAAATGATTCCATATTTAAAATCTGAATAATTTAATTTATTAATTATGTTCAACTTAATATTTGGTCATAATGAATGATAAAAATAGTAAAAATTTGTTGCTGGAGTTAAGGATAAAATGGTCTAATCGGGGCTCATACCAACAGATAGGGAATGTTTTACTATTAAACATTAATAAATCCAATTATATTCACTTGTTTTTAACTGAAAATATCCTACATTATAATATCAATAAATTTTTAATCATTCGGATTAAGAATGGTTTTATTATATTTTAATATTTTAAGAAATTCTATGTGTGTCATCTCCCCCACGTAAAAAAGCACACCCAATATTCCCCTTCTTTACACTACTTAGAGCCATATATCATGACAAAACCCAATATAATTATCTTTTAAACTTACTTATCCATGAATAATAGGTTTTTTATTCATAATGGTCCACAATAAAGGATCTAAAAGAGGCCTACCTTAGGAGAGGTAATCATCTTACCCGACCTCTTTTAAATTATTTCTTCTTCTACATCCTCTAAATATATGGTATTCATCATAAAATAAAAAATTATGTGTTGAAAATATACTAAAATGATATAATTATTATTTAACCATATATATTCACTCTACATTCCATCAAATGGGAAGTGGACGTATTTCTAATGTGTACGTGTGGACTACCACCTCAATATAGGGATACATTTCATTTTCCCTCCCTCTCATTCATGGAAGGATATTGAGAATGGTTTCTTGTTTATATATGAAATATATGAAATAATCATTCTTCTAAAATTAGAATATCATATCTACATTCTTACCTTTCAATCTATTGGAAAATTAGAATGTCACTCATGTGTATGTATGGACTACAACCTCTCCAAAGCGATGTGATACGTTTTTAATTTCTTCATTACATGGATGGTAATAAAGAAATATAAAATGAATATATATTATATATATTATGTAATAATTAATCATTAAGTGTTAATTATTATTTACTATTATTTCTTTCCATCCATCAAAAAGTGAATACATCATTCATGTGTATGTGTCGTATATAATCTCCATGAATAGTGTAATTAATTAATCTATCTCTAAATATTAGGGATGATTATAAATATCTATGAAATGAATATATGTGGTCTTTAAAAATTTATTTATATTCTATAGATTAAGGAACCATGATACAATTATAATGATTGGAACTGATGAACAAAAACTTTCTTGAAAATTAAAATAGTTAACACCCCAAAAAAGATAAATTTAATGAGAAACTATTAAAAAATGGGTATTGAAATGTAATAAGTGTATCATATATTATTCTATAAGTGCCTTAATTATTATATTATATAATTATAATTAATTTAAATTTTCTATGCATGAGGTTGGAGTAATTTATAATCAATTATAACTTGATTTAAGTAATTTTCATCTCACACTTATTTTTATGAGACACATTCCATAAGCAACACTTTTTTTAATGTGGTGTATATACTGAACAAAAATTTATTTTATGTTTACGGTAATGGAAATTACGTTTTTTACATATCAATCTATGGTTACTTCTTTCATTAGGATTATATTTGAAATTCACCATAGTTTTATGCGATTTAGTTTATAATATCATTGTTAATTAGGATTTTATATGATCATGTATCTGATGATGGAATTTTAAGGTATACCTCACTAGAAACTCATGAATATAATTATCATATATATATAGATATTAAATTTTATATTTATATTTTCCTCTAATTATGAACTAATTAGGTAGAATGAATTTTAATAATTAAAACTAACTTCTTTTTTCTCTTTAGTCGAAAATATTTTTTCTCACATATTCATGTCTTCTTTAAAATATTTTTAATGAAATCCTATTATTGTTTTAATTAATTTATACCCATGTTTACTTTTTTACAAAAAATTAAGGAATCTTATTTTAATTTTTTAAATGATGTACTTATACTTTTTACGAAAAATGTGAATGGAATGTTTTTTTCATACAAGACAAGAAGGGATTCTCACACCTTCATGAACACTCAATGCTTTGAAGATTCCTAAAGAAATAACATGGTTCAATTAGAAAAAGAGTCCTAATATTTTGGAAATTTTCTTGTTTTAAACAACATATTTCAAAAATATAATGTTTTTTTCTTAAAAAAATATACAATGTGATATTTTAATGGAATTTTAATTTATCCCTTGATGATAATTACGATATAATTAGGATATACAATCCTTATTATTTTTTAGATGGTTTATGATTTTTATGGTGATATTGTTATGAAACTAATTAATTTTTTGTGGTTAATTATATGAGGAATTTGTTAAATGTTTATGAAAACTATTTATATTCTATGGGTTATGATATATGATGAGTTATTTATAATATTTTTTCTTTAATATGAATGTATTATGATTATTTAATTGTTGGGACAGAAATTATATATCCCTCCAATTCATTGGGTCCATATGGATATCTCATGAAATAATTAGGACTAGAATGGGAAGTATACCTTGTTCATTAAGGAACTATGTTCATAATGATAGTCTTTGGAGTAAACCTTGAGTAGGTATACTGTGGAATGGGTAGTGAAACCAATCCACTTTTATAGTCATGTAAGTGATCCTTTACTAGTGAATTTTTTTAAATTATTATGTTTATGCATAATCTTATTTCTTATTCCAGTGTTTTTCTCTCATGGGTCATATTTTTTATTACATTATGATTTATGTCCTATAAATAACCAATCATTATGACATGAATCAAGAAGATTATCTATGACATATTGGGTTTGGTTTTTAATTGTTAAGAACATTTTATCATACTATTATGTTCATTTTATGAATTATTAATCATTCATATATCCATTTTTTACCAATAATGAAAATCTGAACTCCCCCTTTCTTATATCCCCATTCCCAAGGTAATATAAAATGGTTTTAGGAATGATATATCCAAGAAGGGTAATAATTTTCAATAAATCTGTAGGAGATGATGTAGATTACATATGAATAAGTTTTTTAGGTATCCAAGATTACAAATACACAAAACCTATATGGTTCTGGCATAGATCATATTGTTTCGCAAGAAATATTTATCAATTAATATGTGATATCTATTTTTGACATGTATGGTTTGTTATAAATCCACCCTTATATATATATATATTAAATAATAGGTAATAATTAAAATTTTAGGGATTTAATTTATTTAGGGGTGAATGTAACTTCCATGTTTTTAGAAAGCATATTATTCCCATAATCTATATGTTTATAATTCTAAAGAAAAAATCTATATATTCGAGGGATTGAAATAGAGCATGAAATATTTATTCAATATTGGAACTAAACCAATAACATTTTATTCATTCAAAAGTATAAATTACAAAAAAATAACATGATATTAAGTATTACACACCACAAATTATAAATCACCTTGTACTAGTACATCCATTAAATGTGTATAAATTAAGAAAGGGATTATGAATATAAAAGAATAAAATAATCAACATTAGGAGATATCATGGATCGTTTCCAAGTTTTAGGATCAGTAATAGCTGTAAAAAACCTATAATTTGGAAGAGTATCATGAATGGAGAAATCATATTATCATATCTAAAATGGAAACTATAGAACTGAGAGGTATGAATGGAATAGGTTTAGTGAGACTATATAGAGAAATAAAAAACTATATATTAAAAATATGGTCATTGTGAATATAGTCATTTTTAATATGGTCATTGCAAATATATTTGTTGGATATACATGTAGTAGGTATACTAAAGTATTCTATTATTAAAAATATAACTCCTAAATGAAAAAATTTGGATATTAAAATATTATAAATATTTGTGTGTATCTATTGAATTTAAATATCTTTATAATTATTATTATAATATAATATTATGTAAAAAAATCAAATAAATATCTCAATATCAATGTAGTAGTAAAATTAAATTTTAGAATAAAAATAATTAATTAATGGTATTTTTAAAGTGTATTTAGTATAAAAGTAATATTTATTTTCAAATAACTATTAAATTAATTATTATTTATGTTATCTTAATAAATTAAATTGAAATATTTAAAATATTATTATATATAAACTAATATATTAGCATCACCTAAAATATAAATCGATATGAAATAATAATATGAACAATCAATGTTTTACGAAGACATTTTAAAAAAAAGAGTTTTTATTAATAATTTTTATTTTTCATATAAATGATAAATATAAAAATTTTATAATTTTATTTTATAAAATAAAATACATTTTTTAATTTATTTTTTCAAAATTACCTTATTAATATTTTTTGATATTTTTATAAAATAAGATATTTTTAGCTTAAGACTAAAAATATAGATTTCTCAAAAACCCACAATATTATAATACAAGCATGACATCAAAATTTAAAAACCAATTTTAAATAAAAATATATATTTAATAAGTAATATAAATAATTTAAAAATTATATATTGAATTTTTAAAACATATTTTTTACATTTTTTAAACTCATAAAATATTTCACACTGAAATCTGCTTTTACGTGCTTATATTAAAAATTATACTTTATAACATTTAGAAATTAAATATAAAAAATTATTTTTTATATTATTTAAAAATTTAAATATTATATAATAAGTTATATTTCATTTTCAAGGAAAAAAATATATTAGAAACATTAATGCTAATTATTATAATTATGGTGAAATAAATTTTTTAAAAGGATTGTTTTATTAAAATCATGTAGGGTTTATCTAGTTAATTAAATTGGTATATTTTAAATGTTTAATCTAATATTTTAGTTAATAATATATAATTATATTAACTCTCATTAAATTGGTAATCAATACAGAATAATATTAAGAATTTATAATGGTTAAATGTAATTTTTATATAAAAACTATTTTTGTATTATATATTTTGTTTTAAAATTTTATTTTCTCATATTTATAATTTCAATTACTCAAAATTTAAAATAAATTTAGGTTCAAATCATCAAAATTTTCAAATAGGTTTTACCTTATATTTTTTATAAAAATATAAGTTACTTAGTTAAAAACTTGTTACTTAGAAAAAAAAATTAATTTAAAAATGTAAAAAACATATAGTAAAAGACTTTTGAAATGTTGAAAACATGTGTTGAAATTCTTGGTTTGGGGATTTCTCAACCAAATATAACCGAAAATTCCATTATTAAATCATTTTGGATTCATTGACCTTGGAATATTGTAATGATATATTGGAAGTGTAATGAGTATTCACAAAAGTTTTATTCCCTTCACTTATAGATCACATACACCCCTACATGGTTTAACTTAAAATTCAATATATCATTTTATCTATGAAAAAATTACCTATAATATAATTTATTTAATAATCCATATTACCATGGTCTAAAACTTTTATCCTATGACCTTATTATTTATGAAGATCTCTAAGATATGGTCAATCCTCCAACATAAGAATTACCCTCTTTGTAATCTTTTATCCTCCACATTCCTCTTCCAAATATATTATATCCATAAAAATTTAAAAGAAGTATAATAATTATTCATGTATGTTACTATATTAATGTAATTACCAATATTAATTCCTATTCATTTTCAATGACAAAATGTGTTGTAAGTGTTTTGTGTGGACTACTACCTCTACTAAGCGACTACATACATTGTTCATCACCGCTATTCATTTCTAGTAAATAGTTGGAAATATATATATATAAATATTATATATATATATATAATATAAAAATTATTATTAAATATGAAAATTATTATTTACCATCATTCCCTCTCATTCGTTGGTAAATTGAAATATTAGTCGTGGGTACTTGTAGACTACCACCTCTACGTGCAATGAATTTACTTTTTCATCGCCAACCATCATGGATGGGTTTAAAAATATATTTAATTTATTAAAATTATTTCCATAACAATATTAATATTTTTTATATTTTAAAACATTTTGAATGCACTTTCCACCTTGATCAACAAACATAAGATGTTTTGGAAAAATTGACTGAGAAAACTCTAGTAACTAATGTAGGCAAGAAACATATGTTATAAATATATAACATATGATAGTTTAATTGCCTTGTAATATGGATGAGTAAAGTTTTTAAGTTTTTATTTAGTAAACTTATTTTTTGTTAAGTTTTAATTTATAAGAAAGAGAATAATGAATCAGGAACCCAAGGTAAGAGATCTTATATACCACACTTGTTACTTGTTGATTACAAGTTCTCTCTATTTTCCTTCCTTTAATGAAATATACTTCTTAGGAAAATATTCTATTTTTGTAGATATGTTCCTTATATAATAACCTAGTTATATATTCATTACACTATTTGGGTTATGGATTTTTTATTTCCCGTCAAAATACCCACTGTAAAGTAATCCTAATTTTAGGGAAATTTTATTTTTCTTATGTCATGGAAATAATCGCCAACATTAAATTATTTTAAACCAATAATATATTCAAAAAATATTTATTATTTAATTTATTTCCCTCATGATTTAAATATTTTTTATGGAAAATAGTAATCTTTTTCATTCTTTAAAAATATCATTTAGTTATTTCAAAAAAAATTCTTCCAAGTGTTTCATTTTTATTTTTCTTCTCCTAGTCTTTCTTGTGTATTTTCATCATTTAAACTCAGTTTTAAAAAACTATGTCTCTTATTTTAATTATGAAATTGAAAAATGATTTGATACTTTATTTTAAAATGAGTACTTATGATTTATCCTTTGTTTATGCCTTGATTCAGATTTATGAAATCTGCATCCTTCACATGGGTTTTATCATGATTACGGTTTATGTATAGTTTCTTTTCCTAAGGTGGAATGCATATTTTTTATTTTCATTATTTTATGGGTGGTCTTGGTATTCCATATCCCTTAATTTATTTGGTAAGTATATATATTTCATGATATTTTTAGTAAGTTATTATGGATTGAACCTAATCAACCATGGGACTTTGTCTACTATGCTTATGGGAATGGGGAGTGAACCCAATCCTCCATATAAATTCTTACTCTATGATTAAGGGAAAGGATAGTGAAACCAATAAAAATTATACTTTTACAAAAAAAAATATAGTAATGGGGAGTGAACCCAATCCACCATGGGATTCTGCCCAATATGAAAGTCTTTATAGTGATCCTTGAGTTAAGCTTATAATGTCATGTTTTATGTTGTTTCCACATATATATTATATCATAATCTTATGATATAATTACTTACACCATGCTTTCATATCACAATCTTATTTTATGTTATAAGTTTTTGTTTTGATATTACATGTACTTCATTCTAGATCTATGGGAAACTCTTATTTTTTCATGTTATTTTATTTTGAAATTTCTTTATCCTCTTGTTTTAATCATATGGATATTTTATATCCTTTTATTACATGTTATGTTTTACCTTACGAAGTTTTTAATATCACCAATTTCTTATATATACCTTCCTTAGGTTATGAAGATAATTGTAACTTATGATAATTTTTGACGGGAGTCTATAAGTGTGAAATTATTGAAGAACGTTCATGATTATTATAAAATAAATTGACTCTATAACAAGTCTTCCAATTGAGTAAGATAAATGGTTCTCTGAGCTATGTGATATTATTGTGAGATGTAAATTTTAAATTTTATTGGTTATTTAGAATAAATATATGTTTATCTTGGGTCGTCATAAAAACACTGAGAAAATATGTAATTATAAACTAATGTAATACACTGCACATTTTAATCTATAAATTTAAAACCACTATGCTAATTGTTAGAAAATTTAATAAACTGAAAACACATTTAATCAACATAATCACATTATATTAAATTAAAATAGTTATAGTGACATGTAAAATGAAAGATATAAGGATAATGTGATTTCATAATATCTAATATTTTCACACTTCTATTTATACTGTAAGAAATTATATATAATACAACATTATATTATATGTGTCCTTTAGTCATATATCTTTTAATATCCTACATGAAAAAATCATCTCACAAACATTGTACATATTTCATTATAAATTGTGAAATAATATCCAAAATTTTTTATACAAAAACTATATTTTTTAGTTGAAAAAATGTATTTGACATGTAATCTACTACTTTTCCTTTTAAAGCATCTCTACATATATTTATACAGGGATTCATCCATAAAAATTCCTAATTTGAGTCTTTAAGAAATAATTCATTTAATTCACTTCATGAAGATATTATATATTTATATTTTTAGATATTTAATTAATCAAAAAAACATAAATAAATATTATATCACAGTGTATACAATTCTAATCAATATCCATTTTTTTCGTAGAGAAAAACATTTAAGATAAAGAAAGCTTTCATTTCTTAACATAACTTTACAATATTTATCTTAACCTCATCCTTCTCGCCACTCATCCTTAAAATCATATTAAAAATCTATTAAAACATGGTATAGTAACAAACATATTAGTAATGAACATATATAATGAAATAAAGAACTCATTATTCCAGGAATAATCATAAAAATTCACCTTTTCCAACATTAACATTGAGAAAAAAATACACATTTACATTATCAAGAAATCAACTTCTCTACAGAAATACTTTAATTAAACATTTCATAATAAATATTAATAGAAAATAATACTACAATAACTTGTGTTCTGACCTGTATGAATATGTAATATTACTGAGAATATTTATAAATCCAGGTGCTGAGTCATCGTAGGAATCAAGGGCCTGAAGTGCCTCAGAGTGGTGAATTTAAAAATATTAAATATATTTTATCATGTGCATGTAGTTATTCATGGAAAAGTGAAATAAATTCATAGAAGAGTCTCATATCAGATTTCTAATGTGTCAGTTGACTTTGAAATGTCGTGATTATCCAAGGAACGACATAAAGTTATCTATGTTAGGAGTGTTGGTGAGAGGCGAGTTGGAGGGGTGTGATGAGATTGAATTAATTAATTTAGGGGAATTTTTTTAATTAAAACCTAAACCTAATATTCCCCCTCCCCATATCATGTTTGTAAAAACAATACCAATTGGATAAAATACTATCCTTTCTCTACTCCTCCCATCCCTTTGGAACCGAACCGACACCAAATCGACGAAACAATGTGTTGTTGATCTATGTTTCTGACGTAGATCATCATTAGATCGAGGAGCAGTATGATTCAGGCATTGTACATCAACTAAAGCTTCATCATTTCACCCTTTAGGAATGTGGATTTTTGTTTTAGTCATGATCCTATTTTTTTCATTTTTAAGGTTTTAAAGCCCAAATACAATTTCTAATGATCCATGAGAGGTTAATATTTTGGTATTGGGTTAAATCATGGCGATTTCATCATTTTTTCTGGTGACTGTAAACTGGAATTACCATATTTAAAGTATTTAGTCCAATGAAACTTGTTGTGTATCCCTTTCTATTTGGGGATGATGATATTTTAGGACTACACACCATGTGTAAGGGTTACACGTCGTGTAGTGCCCCATATCGTGTGACAATGGGACATGGATTGGGATTGCACTATAAGAATACATGTTTTTGCACTAACACATGGCCAAAGTACATTTACATGAGGTCTAGTACAGGAATTCTGGAAACCTAAATTGGTAGGTGACTATTTAGCCAGAACACACCATGTGGTATGGGATACACAACGTGTAAGGGACATTGGTGGCCAGTCCATGTAGAAGAGGAACATGGACAGGGGACAGGAGAAGTGGAACGATATGTGTACCTTATCTACATGAAATGTACCCCTACATGGGTTGGAAAACCATGTAGAAAGGATACACAAATAGGTTCTAGGGAAGTATCACACATCGTGTGTACCCCATTTCAAATTTTGTAATCCTTGGAGATATTCTCAAGATATTCGGTACTCCATATCTCTTTTTTTGGAACTCAGATTTTGGATTGTGAGTATTCTATATTGAGTATTTTATCATGTATAACACAATAGTGTCCAATTTATATCCCTATAAGATCTGAGGTCATGATAACTGAGAAATATTCTTATAAAGTGGTTCTTAACTGATATGGTAGTTCTTTGGGTTTATTTAGAGAGCCACTAGGACTAGTACTCCCCTATGGCATCAGGGAGTGGGTTTCCCATACCAATATTATTTGGTAGAGATACGACTCCCAAAAAATTTTCACATGTTATTTTACCTCTATGTAGTTCTTATAGGGTTGGTAATCCCCTGATGGTTTAGGGTGTGGTATCCCCATGATGTTCGTTTAGTTGGGCAGTGTTCCCCTATTATGTCAGGGTACGGTCCCTCTTAACTCATTGGCTAGATGGAGTAGGTACTCTCCTATTGGACAAGGGTGTGGGTCCTCTATCTGTGGAGTCAGTACTCCCATGCCATGCCAGGGCATGGGTCATAAAGATTTAACATAATGATTTACTCAGTACTCCCCTATCTTGTTATGGTTCGGGTCCTCTATCCTTGGATTCAAAACACCCAAGTTGTTCTAGGGTGAGGATCTTCCATACATGTTGTTCTGAAAGATTTGGAACTCCTCTTCCATAACAGAGAGAGTATTCTCTAGTCTAGTATTAGAACTCCACTATCATGTTAGGGTGTGGTTCAGCCATAGTAATTGATCTTGTCTTTTATTACTCTTTTGTTAGACCAGGGTTTGGGTCCTTTAACAACATAGTGGTACTCCCTTATCATACCAGGGTGTTGGTCCTCTATCCTCTAGGTTGCACTCCCCTATCTTTCTAGGGTGTGGGTCTTCATCTACAATGCATTACTCCCTCGACTTCGACAAGAAATGGGGAGCAGTTCCTCCATTTGATCCATGCTCCCTCTTCTAATGAGTACAGTATGAGGAGTGGTCCTCTACAATAGTTACGTGTGATACATGGTTAAAAGGTTTTACTCCCTTGGCAGACTGAGGTGTGGGATACTCCATACAGAAGAAACAGAGGTTTCATGGGATAATTTAGAAGCTAGTACTACCTTTAATGTAATGCAGCAGTTAGGTATTGATCCATATATTCAATCTTGTTATGGGGGATTTATGTGGTGCATATTTTAGAGTTGTTCTCCATAAACTATGCTCATTGGGGAGGAGAGGACCTGTACATGTGGGTTTTATTAACCTTGCATAGGGAGTGGGTTTGCGATGGTAGGACCTCTGAGGTTGGGAATAAGAGTTGGACATATATAGTTATTCCAGATGGAGTTTATCCCTCATGTGAGTTCTATCTGGGATGACTGAGCTCATGGAGTGTGTTCTTCTAGTTTCCTTTAGGGTTACTATTTAATCCTTTAGTTTCAAATCCTGTTTGGAGGTTATGAGTTCAGAACCTCATGATATTTGGGATATAAGAAGAGTATTATAGGTCTTTCTAGGATTCCATGTGGGTTTTTCATGTTCCACGGTTGACACCCCTTTTGTACTGAGCATACATATCATGTTTATATAAGGATTGTTCGATATTGATTTTCTCTCTCGGTTTGGTTCCATCTGGTTAGGTCGAGAAAATTATTTCAATTTTAGTTACTCCTGTTTTTTTTGGGTTTTAGGGTGCCTATTCAGTATTTTTATAATCACCCATATATTAAATTTTCCCAAACTTTTTGTGTCTTTTGAAGACCACATGCCTTTTGATGGAATCCCTAGAGGACCTGAAGTACACAGAGCAAAGATAGTAGGACCAATAGAGGTGTTTACCGGAGCTTGGTTGAGGATCTTTTTTGTAGTTAAATTTGGCAGTTATCCCCTTCTTCTAAGAGGGTTGTATGCTTTTAAAATTTTCTTTTTGAGGTTGTGTGTTTTTTCCGTTATGATTTTAGTAATTCTATTATACTCTGGTTTGGGATATTTGTACACATGCAGTTTAGTTTCCAAATTTTTATATCTCTGAAAAATTGCATTGTGGTTTTGTGGGTGCGTATGTATAGGTACATTAGGAAACAATTCCTCCCATGTCTGTGATAATCCTACTTAGGGCTAGTCCCTAGCCCATTTTTTATTAGAGAAAGGATTGGGGAGTTTTATCCTAAACCCCTTTTGGTGGTTCATGATAGAGTGGTATCAGAGGCATGGTTCAAATTTGGGATCGTAGTGTTGTGAGTTTGGTTTGTGTTGCACAGTGACATTGTTATGGTGTTTCAAGTTTTTCTTTCAGGCCGAAGACTTAATTATTGATGCGGCAACTGAATTATACATTCGTGGGGATGCTAATGACTTTCTTTTTTACTCTGTACATTAGGGAACTTGTCATAAGTAAATAATGGTACATGCATCATGTAGGACTGATTTTTCTCTTTTTCCTTGTCTTTTTTGATTTATCACCCCATATATTCTCTTAAACCATGGAATGTCTTGAATTATATTTCTAGATTACACCACGGTGATAGACATAAAGGATTTCATGTTGGTATTTTGGTGAAGATCCACCTTGTGATGAGGTTTTCATTACAAGGAACTAGTTCTAAGGCTTTACCATTGGGTGGTCAATCGGTTGGGCCACAACCCATTGAGCAGTTGGTTGTGCTGGAAATTCAGGTTGAGAATTTGCATAGGTTTAGGGTGTTCCATGAGTTCTAGAGGCAGTAACCTCTTAGTTTCTCGGGAGATCCAGACCCCTATGTGGAAAATGATAATCTTGAGGTAGTCACTCATGTTTTCTACCTTCTGGGGATGCCTCCCAATCATATGGGGGTCATTATGGTGAGACTTCTACATTATTCGGCCGACGATGGTAGAGTTCGGTAATGCAGTCTCATGATGAGGTTATTCTCAATTGGGTAGTTTTTTAGAGATTATTTAGGGAAGAGTTATACCCACCATGTTGATTTCAGTGGAGATCAAGCATCTTCTATAGCTTCTAAAAGAGAGCATGACTACGGAAGAGTTTTCTTAGGCTCTCAAACTTGTCCCATTACTCCCTGAATATGGTTTGGGATATTTTTTTTAAAGCTTGTACCATTGATAAGGTTCTACACCAAGAAATTAGTGTGTTAGTGGTGACATTATTCATTCCCATCTATGTTGTGGTGCTTGAGTGGGCCTTGGCGGTGCAGAGCTTCTTGGATGAGGGAAAAGCATATGTGTCTTGAAATAGTAGTTTCAAGGATGATATATCTATATTAGATGAAAGATTATAGATGAAAGGATCATGGTGTAGGAGTTATACTCATGCCCAGACTCATGATCATGGGCTTGTAGCACATGAGAAGTGTCGAGGATCAGGTCTCTAGTGTGAGAGGTTTTGTTGCACTTATGATGGTCAGGGACATCTTTCCCAAGATTATCCAAACTGACATGCTACTGGGAGGTATCCAGCTGATGATCATCCTTGGAAGAGGTTTTATTTTAAGTGGGGAGTTTTTCAAGAGTTCAAACAAGGTGGAGGGGATGGTAGAGCAGAAGAAGTTGGAGGTGATCCGAGGTGTTTCCACCACCAACCCTAGATGGTCCACACCATGCTCCGAGAGTTAGAGGGAATGGGAAAGGACAACTGTAGGCCATAGAGTCCTTTAAACCTAAACCTATAATAATGAATACTGGTATTCCATGTTTCCTTTCTACTTTCAGTAGTAAAAATTGTTAGACACTATTGTGGGTACTCTTTTATTTCTACATCTTGATCGAGGTTTAGCCAGGGTGATGGGGTTCATTCGTAGAACCCCATATTGGTAGTTTCGGATTGAGGGTTGGGTAAGACCCATTGTGCATGTGGGAAGACGTTTTTTGTTAATACCCTCAATTCTATGGCATAAATTGTTTACGCAACATGCTCAAGGTGGATGTGGTGCAGTTTTTCAATGATTTTGATTGAGGGGTAAAGGGGGATGCTTTCACCCACCGAGATGTATTTATGTGATGTGACCAGAACTATGTGTGCAATTTAGATATTCTAAAATATTATAGTATCAATTTTTGGTGGATGATTTCTTTATACTGGTGAGTTCATGGTGATTTTGTGTGATTTTGTGTCAGAGTAGGTCACGGTCTTTCTCGTGGAGCAATATAGCTAAACCCTTCAACTTTTCCACCCTGGTGAAGGGATGTCCATTCTTAGTACCATTCCTTATTAGAAGATTTAAACCCTACTATGTTTTTTCATAATGTATTGGAATACTAATTTCTATAATCAGTTGGGATACCACTAGTGTTAGTTGTAGTATTTCTATTTTGGGAATGATGTGGTACAGTTTGAGTTTTGTAGACTAAGGGGCTTGGTAAGAGCTAGTGTTCACACATGTTCATTCTTGTTTCTGTTCATGTTACCATCACATTCCCATCATCAAGAATGAAATATTCTTGAGAAGGTTGTGAAATAGTTCATCTAGGGGTGGGTGTGAACTATGTGTTTATGTTTGAATTTGCATTAGGTTAGTGAGGTGGTATACTCCAATACCCCATGACAGCATATGGACCATGGTGATTTGTGTTTCTCACAAGTCATAACTGATGATATTTGTGCCACTTTGTTTCAAAAAGTTGTCCAGTTGTATCTTGATTTATGATTGGTTTTTCTTTTCTATTTTCCTCAAGTGCATGCTTGGACGCATCACAAGAAACCCTTGTGAGCTCGTTGGCATGGGAGTTCTAGTGGAGAGCTTAGCTTCATCACTTGTGCCTAGGATTACACTTTTTAGAGAAGAAAAGACCTAAGTTGGGTAGAATTTAATGACATGTGTTTTAACATGAAATACTTTGGAATATTCCTAAGAATAATTTCAAATCCATGAATTGGGACGACGTATGAAACTGGGGCTTGGGGAGCCTCAAAGAGGTTAATTTAGAAATATAAAATATATTTTATAAAACGTAAACAATTTCACTTAAATACGTTATATAAATCTTGATTTGATTCTTAGATCATATTTATGAAACCGTAGTTGAGTTTAGAAATTCATGTTTACCCTAGGTGAGACATAAACTTGTATGCGTCAGGACTTTTGGTCGGATGTGATTTTGCGGGGTGTGATGATGTGGAATTAATTAATTAAATGAAATTTATTTAATTAAAACCAATACATAATATTCTCCCTCTCCCTCTAACGCTTTTGAACCAAAAAAAATAGGATATAATCCTCTCCTCTCCTCCTCCCTTTGGAAATGAACTAATACCAAATTGACAAAGTAAGGTATTTTTTATCACCATTTCGACAAAGATCTTCATCAGATCAAGGAGCAACACATTTTGGGAGATGTTCTCCAACTAAATCTTCTACATTTCACCCTCAAGGTATGTGGATTTTTATTTTAGTCCCAATCACCTTATTTATTCTTTTTTAAGGTTTTAGAGCGTAAATACAATTTCTAGGGATCCCTGCTGGGTGGATCAATGGTTTTTCGGTAAAATTGGGGTGAATCGTGTATTTTTCTTAGTGATTACCAACTAGAATTACCAACTGCATACTGTGTAGTCTAAAGTGACACACTGTGTTTCCCTTCATATTTTGGGAAGATGAACTTTGGAGACTACACGTAATGTTCCAAGGTTACATGTTGTGTAGTGACATAAATTGTGTGACCATGGGACATGGATTGGGATAGCTATGTAAGAATACATAGTCATGCACTAACACATGACCAAAGTACATGGACATAGGGTTCGATACATGGACACGGGAAAACTAAATGGGTAGGTGCCCATTTAGCCCGAACATATCATGTAGTATCTAATACACGGCATGTATGGGACACAAGTGGTCGGTCCTTGTAGAAGATGAACATGGAAAGGAGCTGAGTAAAGTGGAACATAGCATTTAACTTCTCTACACATTGTGTAACCATACATGGGTTGGAAAATTGTGTAGATAGGATTCATGACCAGGTTCTTGTGTGGGATCACATGTCATGTTTACACCGGTGCATTCCCTGTACTCCTTTGATATCTTCTCAAGATATTTTTCCTTCCATATATCCATATATGAAACTCATATGGAAGCCAATGAGAATTGTATCCTGATATTTTTCCTACATATAACCCGATAGTTTCCCTCAGAGAGGCCTAGGAGATATGAGTTGGTGATAATCGAGAATGACACTTGTGAAGCGGTGATTAACCAATGTGTTAGTATAGTGTTGTTTGTTCTGTGATATGCTGGGACTGGTACTCCCCTATATCATCATGGCACAGGTTTCTCAAACCCCTCTTCCATGGTAGATATGGGAATACCTGCGTCATCAGTGTGGGTTCCTATAACTCTTGGTAGTTCTTCTAGGGTTGTTACTCCCATAATCGTTTAGGTCATGGGTTCCTCATGATGTTCATTTAGCTTTCCAGTACTCCCCTACCATTCAAAGGAATAATCCCTCCTTACTTGTTTCCCAGATATATTATGTAATACCCTATTGAACTAGGGTATAGGTCCTTTATCGATGGAGTCGGAACTCCCCTACCATGTCAGGGTGTAAGTCCTCTAGAAAAAACATAAAAATGGAGTCTGTGCTCCCATATCATTTTAGGGGTGGGTACTCTATCCATGGAGTTGTAAATCTACAATCATTCTGGGGAATATGTCCTCTATACATATTTTTACAATAGATATAGAACTCCCATATTGTTCGAGGGAGTGGAACCCCTAGCATGGGGTTGGAACTCCCCTATCATGTCAGGTTGTGGATCCCCAAAAATCGTTGACCTGGTTAAGTAGTAATATCCATTTTGACTAGGGTGCAGGTCCCTTATCCACATAGTGTTACACCCCTATCATACCATGGTGTGGGTCCTCTACCCTCTCTATTTATCTCCCCAGTCATTCTATGGTGGGGTCCCCATCTATGGATTAATAGTCCCCTATATTTGAGTATCAGCGAGGAGTGTGTCCTCTAATGGAGTTTTTATCCCTCATCTGGTGAGTACAGTATGGGTATAGGGCCCCTCCAATTGTTACATGCAATTACTGGTTAATATTTAGTTCCCCTTGATGTACTGAGGTTCGATCCACTCCAAAAATATGTGACATAGGTTTCTCTGGATAGTTTACGAGCTAGTATTCCTGTGACTGTAGGGCAGTGTTGAGGTGTGGGTCCCTCCATTCTCTCTTATTAGAGAGGATGCACGTAGTGCATAGTTTTTGTAATGCCCTGACCCCAGTTACCCAAAGTCATTGCATTATTACATAACATTGGCATGATCACAAAAGATGAAGTCTCGAAAGGCTGATTAGTTTAATAGCCTTGGAAACACTAGATATATTCATAAGTTTTACATTGCATTATAAAGTGAAAAAAAACTACAACACATCTTGTCTTAATATCCCCTCATACATTCCTTGCAGGTCATTCATAAAATACTTCTTCACATCCTGGGAATAATTAAAACATTGAAAGGGGTGAGCTTAGATGCTTGGTAAGGATAAAAATATAGCAGAAACATTCATAAATAAACATAAACATTTAAAGTAATGTATAACTAAAACAAAATCCTTTTAAATTTGTACTTCAGCATAATACTGAAAAAATAAAATGAAATAATGTCATTTAATTATTCACATGGATATTCTACTAGTAGATTAATCACATGCAATATCAATAACCACTCTCATAATGATGGAATGCATAATTCCAGACTATCATAAACACATAGTCAAGGCCTTGTGCCAAGACAAAAAATAAGATTTTTTTCAAGGCCTTGTGCCAAGACACTAGTTTTTCTCAAGAGTCCTACCGATGCATAGAGGAGCTATAGTGGGCTCCACCCGTCACTTACTAAGTCCAATTCATTCCTCATATGTACCGGTTTAAACATAACATAAACATTCGTATTAAAACTAGCATACGAAATGTCAATACTTTCTCCACAAACCATTAATGGTATAAAAATAACACATCCACAGTCAAACATATCACAAAACCTTCAATACAACATGGAAGTTTTGTATCATAATAAATCAACTTCAAATAATTATAAAGTCCATCAAAGGATTTTGACATAGATGAAAATGATTTGTATGACTCTTTGAGAGAAATATCCATTTTTCATGAAAAGATTTAAAAGTCACACAATTTATATAGGAAGACATTAAAAGAAATTTTTGAATCAATGTGTCCCATACCACTTTGAAACTTTTGAAAGGAATTAACATTTTAAAAACATTCATGTCCATATAAATAAATCCTTAAAAGCCATTTTGAAGACATGGACATTAATGAGAAAGATTTAGAAGAATAAATATTTAAAACATTTGAAATGGTGTTTTAGTAAAAAGTCCCTTAAAAGAATCCCTTTGAAAACTTTTTCATAAAACATGGACATGGATAATAAATATGTCCCAGTAGATACTTATGTAAAAACAAACTCGGATAATAAAAAGATTGTGAAATTAACCGTTACCCATTTTGTAACTTATCAAAAATACACCCCAAGAAAGAGGTATCATACAATGAATATGTAAATATACATAAATTAAAGTGTATTACACAAATTATACAATTATTGGAAGTACATACACCACACAAAAAGTAATAGTGGAAATATGGCATGAATCTCACAGGGTTAAGGAGTGAGATGAAAACCCTTTACCTTGTACTTTTCCTTGGATGAGGGTAGGTAAACCTCCTGTATAATGGTGAAATAATTTTTATTAAATTATTCAAGAATAATATACATTAATATGATATCATATATGATCTTTTATCATTTCTTTATTAATAATATCTTTATATTATCGTGGTTTCGGGTGTTAACTAATTCATTTTCCTTTATATGATTTGTTATGTAAGTTGGGTTTTTCATGGATAGGTTGTATCTTATTGATAACCAGAATGATATTAAGTCTTTAAAAGTTATTTTTAACCATCAAATGAAAATTATTCTTGAATGGATACGTTGGGGAATGAATCTCATCACATTCGTGGAGACGGTAGTCCGTACGTACGCACGAGCGACAATATCATTCTTTTGATATTAAAATAATATATAATTGGATGTTATATCATATATACAGAATCATTATCATGTTATATTTATTATTTACATGAATTACATATCATTATTATACACATCCAAATAATAGTCTATTGAATAACAATTACACCACGACGTGGAGACGGTAGGTCGTACGTACGCACGTATGGTGACATGTCATTCAAAGGATGGATAGAATACTGAATATGTTTTTACCATTTTTATAATAACATCACAGTATATATAAGATTCTGGAGTTATTATTTTATAATGAAAATAACAAAGAAATATGAAGTTGAAGAAGAAAGGAACTTGAAAGAGGGTGGTGAAAACATTACCTCTTCTTCGGGTTCTTCCTTTTGATTTGATCAAAAGGGCTCTTTAGGTTGGCTTTCTGATCAATATAAGGACTATAAGTTAAATATAGGGAAGTTGAGAGAATATTTGGGTAGTTCTTGGATGAACCAAAAGGCTTTGAAGGTGTGAAGAATTTTTTAGAAGTGGTGTCCTTTAATAAGGGGGAGGATGGTATCTTCAGGAATAACATAAATTATTAATTTATAATAAATTCATATTCAGTTTTTATTGGCTAAAAAGTGAATTATTAAAATTATAAGGTGGTGATGGGTCTAAATCCTTTCAACCAATAGATTTGAGACAGGTTTGGGTCATTATATTAACCTTATCTTTTAGTTTTAACTCTTAGTTAATTAGTTTGACATTTAGCATGTCACTTTGTATTTTTATATTATATAGTTAATAAACTTACTATATACATCCAAGAGACCCCCATATTTTCAATTAATGATACACCTATCATGATAGAAGTCTTTTGGAAGAACCTTATATTTTTAGGAATAGAATATCAAATAATAATATAATATTTTTTTAAAAAACTCATTTATGTCAATTTTGACAATATTTAATAATTGATTTTTTTTAAAGTCATAAAAACATTATTAATTCAAGAAAAATTAATTTAAAAAATCCTAAAATTTCATATTAACCAATAAAATTCTTTGATGAAATCAAAACTTTCAAATTATATTTATTTTATCATTTATAATACTAATTATTTGTTTCCTTCGTTAATGAGGAAAATACTGAATCATTATTGTGTCTTAAATAAATTTAATTATTAAATGTATAAAAATTATATTTACAATAAAATTATGTAGGAAATCTTTTTACCTTTCTAATGAATATTTATAGTCGGAAATATAACATTTATAACCTTATGTAAAAATTGTTTTTCTAAAAGATATATGCTTTTGTCATTTTTGTATTTACATTAATTTATTTAATATAAAGTGTCCTTATCACCTACAAGTGGCTCCATGGGGTCCCAAATTAGATAGAAAGATGACCATGGTCAGATATGTATCAACCAATAGGGATAGGACATGTTTTATATTAAATTATTATTATTATAATATTATTTGTTTACCCTTATTTATCGGATTTACCTTTTAACAATGGTAAATAAAATATTTACCGAAGTAATTATTAAAAATGTCTGAAAATAAGAGTTAACCATTTTCAAAATTTGGAAATCCTTATTCAAAATATGGAATCCATTTTTCCATATTCAAAACACAGAAGTGGCAGAAATTAATTTAAAATTAATTCCCGTTGTCGAAACAAAAAACGTGTTTTTAAAAAATAATAACCATCAAAAGATTGACACTTACTTATGTCTAGTTTAAATATTAAATTATGTGCAATGACCGAAATTGGATTAAATGGTAAAATAATAATCTAATTGTACTTTAAAATCACTAAAAATCATAATTTATCAATGTTAATTATTTTGATTAAAAAAGTCGTTTTTAATTAAAATTTTGTAATTTCTCACTATTCATCAAAATATGAAAGTTATTAGAAAAGTACCAAAATTTTACCCTAAGATAATTTCGGTATTCCGAATCCAAAAATGAAGTCTATTTTACCATATTAAAAACTTAAAAGTTTCATTTATTAATTAAAAATTAATTACCGCTATTAAAACCAAAAGGCGTATTTTTAATAACTATCAAAATTTTAACACTTGTTTATGTCCAATTTCAAAGTGAAATTACATACAATGACAATAATTGGATTAAATAGTAAAAATATAATCTATTTATACTTCCATATAATTAAAATTTATAATTTAATAATATAAATTATTTTTATTAAAAAAGTTGTTTTCAGTTAAAATATAGTATTGTTCACTATTCACCCAAATATGAAAGTTATCAGAAAGACAACAAAACTTTCTTAAAAATAAATTCTTATATCCTGATTCTAAATAACAAGCTTATTTTGTCAAATTGAATATATATAAGTTTCAAATATTGGATTTAAAAAAGGCTTCTCCATTAAAAGGCGGTAAAATTGCATTTTTTGATAAATACTTCTTTTATCTGAAAAAATGTATTTTTCTTACATTATGTATAATAAAATCATAATATGGATTCTAAAATAATAAAAATTATATAATGTTTAAAATTCAGTTAATACTATTCATAACTGATTTTGAACGGCTTGTTCGGTAAGTTATGGTGCACTGGAACTCGGTGTTGCATGTAGTGAAAGTTAATGAATTACTTTAAAGAAATAATGTACTATGAAACCTTGGGGTGTTACATTCATCCCTCCTTCAATAAATTGCATACTCGCAATTTGAAATTATTTTTCAAAAATAAAAGGTTGAAAATAGAAAATACCTTTGCAAAAACCCACATCGGAAATTAGGTTAGTAAATTTTAGTCTTAATATGAGGAAAAGGGAAATGAAAGGGTCACAACCAAATTATGATCTTGATTAAAAGAACATTGGTGGAAATTAGAGACATATTATTGGAGGAAAAACATAAATATTTATAGGTAGTGATTGAGGTTATCAATCACAAACAATTGTAAAATTGACGGCCTTAAATTCATCAATCTATGATGATTTAAAATACAATCGGTTCCACAAAAAATATGGTTTTAGGATAGCACATTTTTTGTATTAAGATCCCCTTCACTAATGTATAAGAATAAATTTCTTCATTGAATACGATAAGAATAAAAATATATACTTGACCAGTAGAGTCCCATTCTTTAACTATGTTCTACCACAAACTCATATTTTACTCTAAAAGATAACAGAACATGAAAATAATATTATATTTATCCTATTCGTATAGGGTTCAAAAAAATGAATTTATAATTCATCTAGTAGAACCATTAAAAACAGCATTATTCAATCCAGGACATCACGTGGTTCAGTGGTAGGTTATACACCCTTGTCGCCCTTCGGTTGTGGGTTCAAGTCTCGCAGCCTTGCCGGATGCGATAGGTTGCCGCCCGACCTCCGGGTTGTCCTTTTTATAGAAATTCAAAAATAATCTCAAACTAGGCTTATCCAAAATACTTTTATCCAACTCACAGTCCAAAATTTATAAGGTAGGTAAACACAATGAAGATCTTTTTTCCCACATAATTGCATGTGAACACCTTCATCATGTATTCTTTTAAAACACTTCAGCATCCTGAAATACCATAAAACCTTATTGATTACATTCATGATTCCTTATTACTTATAGAATACTAGAAATACTCCTTATATCCAAAAACTTTGAATATTCCAACAATAATGAAATAATAAAAACCATTAATTAGTGTCAAGGTATTCAAGAATATCCAATATAATTTATCCAAATCAACCATCTCTTATTCCAAAATTACTACCTCAGTATCCAGACCATATTAAGGATTACCTTTCCTTTAACCATGTATTTTAAAAAAAAATATTAACTTTCTGTTGAGTCACTTTTCAAAGTACCATATAATCTCAAATCCTCAATGAAATAGTATTGTAGTACAATCCTTATTTATCTCCATAATTCATATAACCAGTATATCATTGTTACAACACTCAAATAGAATAATTCATTAATAAAAAAATAAGAACACTAGTCATTCCTCTTCATCTGTGGTAGTATCAAAACTTTATTATTATCCAATTGCATCATTTGGGTCACACTCTGATGATTTCAACATTGATTCGCGTAGTGTCCCCACTCCTTGCAGATTCAGCATTGTACATTTGAAACCTTTTTCTATCCCTCACAATCACGAACATGGTGTCCTTTTTCTCCACACTTATAACATACTCCTATTCCCTTCAAGCATTTTCCAAGGTGATTCTTTCCACAATTATTATATATAGGAAAATCCTTCTTTACCTTCTTCCATTTATATGTCTTTCTCCCTACCATACTTTTCTTCTTTGGCTTCCCTTAAAATCAATAGGAATTCGAGAACTCTTTACTTATCTTATAAACACATGATACTATTTCTTCATATGATGATAATACATGGGAGACTATTTCCTTTCTAAATTCTAGATTAAGACCATGAAAGATACGATCCTTCATTCTCTTTGGATCATGCATATTGTTGGAGTTCTCATTCCTTCTACTGGGCACCATTTCTAGACAATGGCATACACTAGATTAGTTTATGAATTTAAATACCTAATCCTAAACTTGTAAAACACTTAACATAAATTAAACAGTTTATGGATATAATCCATAATCCTAAAAATGTCTTCTTTGAGGGAGTATATTGTCATAAACCCTTCATAATAGTTTGTAATGAAAATGAGATTTATCATAAGAATGTCCCCCATGAGTGTCGTAACCAAGAGTGCGACAAGGGCCGTTGTCGTGCACTAGTTCCCGTTCGAGTCTAGTGCAAAGCGGTGTTTTCAGGTTTTACCCCTAGGTACATCTGTGCCAGAGCCGCCTCTACCTTCTCGTATCCAGACACTGATGTATTTCATGGAAAACTCACAAAATCTCTACAATACCAATATTCTAGGAAGTTGTTATATACTAATCCTAAAATTCTATCTTAGGGTTATGTGCTATAATCGGAGTTTATCTAAATCTAGCTTACAAGGTTTGTACTAAACTTCCTCGGATACCAACAGTAATGACCTGACCCCAGTTACCCAGAGTCGGTGCATTATTATATAACATTGGCATGATCACAAAATATAAAGTCTCGAAAGACCGATTAGTTTAGTAGCCTTGGAAACACTAGATATATTCATAAGACTTACATTACATTATAAAGTGAAAAAAACTACAACACATCTTGTCTTCATATCCCATCATACATTCCCTGCAGGTCATTCATAAAATAATTCTTCACATCCTGGGAAAAATTAAAACATGGGAAGGGGTGAGCTCAGATGCTCAATAAGGATAACAATATAGCAGAAACATTCATAAATAATGAAAAACATTTGAGGTAATGTATAACTAAAACAAAGCCTTTTAAATATGAACTTCAGCATAATAAGGAAAATATAAAATGAAATAATTCCATTTACTTATTCACATTGATATTCTACTAGTCGAATAATTACATGCAATATCAATAACCACTTTCATAATGATGGAATGCACAATTCCAAACTATCATAACCACATAGTCAAGGCATTGTTCCAAGACTAAAAATAAGATTTTTTCATGGCCTTGTGCCAAGACATTATTTTGTCTCATGAGAGCTACCGATGCATCGAGAAGCTATAGCGGGCCCCACCCGTCACTTACTAAGTCCAATTCATTCCTCATATGAATAGGTTTAAACATAACATAAACATTCGTATTAAAACTAGCATACTAAATTTCAATACATTCTACATAAACCATGAATGGTGTAAAAATAACACATCCAGAGTCAAACATATCACAAAACCTTCAATACAACATGGAAGTTTTGTATCATAATAAATCAACTTCAAATAATATTAATGTCCATCAAAGGATGTTGAAATAGATTAAAATGATCTGTAAAACTCATTGAGAGAAATATCCATTTTTCATG
This sequence comes from Viscum album, assembly GCA_963277665.1. Classification (NCBI taxonomy): domain Eukaryota; kingdom Viridiplantae; phylum Streptophyta; class Magnoliopsida; order Santalales; family Viscaceae; genus Viscum; species Viscum album. Next base: position 1,228,244,957 of record OY728133.1, on the reverse strand, counting down.
AAAACATTTAAAAGTAACACAATTAAGAAAGAAATACATTTAAATAAATTTTTGAATCAAAGTGTCCCATACCACTTTGAAACTTTTAAAAGGAATTAACATTTTAAAAACATTCATATCCATATAAATAAATCCTTAAAAACCATTTTTAATACATGGACAGTAATGAGAAAGATTTAGAAGAATAAATATTTAAAACATTTGAAATGATGTTTTAGTAAAAAGTCCCTTAAAATAATCCCCGTGAAAACTGTTTCATAAAACATGGACATTGATAATAAATATGTCCCAGTAGATACTTACGTAAAAACAACCTCGGATAATAAAAAGATTGTGAAATTAACCCTTACCAATTTGGTAACTTATGAAACATACACCCCTAGAAAGAGGTATCATACAATGAATATGTAAATACACATTAATTAAATTGTATTACACAAAGAATACAATTATGGGAAGTACATACCCCACATAAAATGTAATAGTACCAACATGGCATGAATCTCACAGGAATAAGGAGTGAGATGAAAACCCCTTACCATGTACTTTTCATTGGTTGAGGGTAGGTTAACCTCCAGTATAATGGTGAAATAATTGTATTTAAATTATACAAGAATCATATACATTAATATGATATCATATATGATCTTTTAATATTTCTTTGTTAAAAATATCTTTGTATTATCATGGTTTCGTGTGTTAACTGATACATTTTCCTTTATATGATTTGTTACATAAGTCGTGTTTGTTATGGATAGGTTGTATCTTATTCATATCCAGAATGATATTAAGTCTTTAAAAAATATTTTTAACCATCAAATGAAAATTATTCTTTAATGGATACGATGGGGAAGGAATCTCATCGCATTTGTGGAGACGGTAGTCCGTACGTACGCACGAGCGACAATATCATTCTTTTGATATTAAAATAATATATAATTGGATGGTATATCATATATAAAAATTCATTATCATGATATAACTATTATTTAAGTTAATTATACATCATTATTATACCCATCCAAATAATATTGGGTTGAATAACCATTACACCACTACGTGGAGACGGTAGGTCGTACGTACGCACGTATGGTGACATGTCATTCAAAGGATGGATAGAAAACTGAATATGGTTGTACCATATTTATAATAGCATCACCCTATATACAATATACTAGGTTTATAATTTTATAATGAAAATAACAATGAATGAATAAGTTGAAGAAGAAAGGAACTTGAATGAGGGTGGTGAAAACATTACCTCTCCTTCAGGTTCTTCCTTTTGATTTGATCAAAAGGGCTTATTATGTTGGCTTTATGATCCAACTAAGGCCTCTTTGTTGAAGTGGGGGAAGTTAAAAGAATATTTTGAAGGTTTTGGCCGAACAAAAAGACTTTGAAGGTGTGAAGAATTGGTTAGAAGTGGTGTCCTTTTATTAGGGAGAGGAGGGGTTCTTTAGGAAAAACTTAAAGTATTAATTTATAATAAATTCATATTAAGTTTTAATGGAAAAAAATTATATTATTAAAATTATAAGGTGGGTATGGGTCTAAATCCTTTCAATCAATAGATTTTAGATAGGTTTGGGTCGTTATATTAACCTTATCTTTTAGTTTTACTTCTTAGTTAATTAGTTTGACATTTACCATGTGACTTGGTATTTTTATATTATATATTTAATAAACATACTATATACACCCAAGAGACACCCAAGTTTTACATTAATGATAAACCTATCATTATATAAGTCCTTTGGCAGAACCTTATATTTTTATGAATATAATATCAATTAATAATATAATAATTGTTTTGAATACTCATTTATGTCAATTTTGAAAATATTTAATAATTGATTTTTTTAAAGTCTTAAAAACTTTATTAATTTGAAACAAATTCATTTAAGAAATACTAACATGTCATATTAACCGATAAAATTCATTTATGAAATCAAAACTTTCAAATTATATTTTTTTTGACATTTATAATACTAATTATTTGATTCTTTCATTGATGACGAAAATACTACATCATTATTGTGTCATAAATAAATTTAATTATTTAACGTTTAAAAATTATATATAAAATACCATTATGTATTAAATATTTTCATTTTTCTAATTAATATTTATAGTCTAAAATATAACATATATAACCCTATATAAAAATTGTTTTTCTAAAAGATATATGCTTTTGTCATTTTTGTATTTATTTTAACTTAATTAATATGAAGTGTCCTTATCACCTACAAGTGGCACCATGGGGTCCCAAAATCGACCCTAAGATGTCAATGTTCGGACATGTATCAACCAATAGGGTTAATACATTTTTTAGGGTAAATTAATATTATTATAATATTATTTTGTTACCCTTTTTTACCAGATTTACCCTTTAACCATGGTAAAAAAAATATTTACCGAAGTAATTATTCAAAATGTCTAAAAATAAGAGTTACCTATTTTCAAAATTTGGAAATACTTATTCAAAATATGGAATAAATTTTTCCAAATTCAAAATACAGAAGTGCCAGAAAATAATTTAAAATTAATTCTCATTGTCGAAACAAAAAAGTGTGTTTTTAACAAATAATAACTATTAAAAGATTGACACTTTCTTATGTCCAGTTTAAATATGAAATTATATACAATGACCAAAATTGGATTAAATGGTAAAATTATAATCTAATTATAATTTAAAATCACTAAAATGCATAATTTATCACTATTAATTATTTCGATTAAAAAAGTTGTTTTTAATTAAAATTTAGTAATTTTCATTATTCATTAAAATATAAAAGTTATCAGAAAAGTACCAAAATTTATCCCAAAGATAGTTTTGATATTCTGAATCAAAAAATGTTTTCTATTTTACCAAATTCCAAAGATAAAAGTTTCATTTATTTATATAAAATTAATTCCCACTATTAAGACCAAAAGGAGTATTTTTAATAACTATCAATAGTTTGACACTTGTTTATTCTAATTTCAAAGTGAAATTACTTACAATGACCATAATTGGATTAAATGGTAATAATATAATCTATTTATACTTCCATACCATTAAAATGTATAATTTAACAATATAAATTATTTTGATTAAAAAAGTTGTTTTCAGTTAAAATATAGTATTTTTCACAATTCACCGAAATATGAAAGTTATCAGAAAGACACCAAAACTTTATTGAAACTAATTTTTTATGTACCGATTATAAATAAGAACTTTATTTTGTTAAATTGAATATATAAAAGTTTCAAACATTGGCTTTAAAAATGCTTCTCCCTTAAAAGGCAGTAAAATTTCATTTCTTGAAAAATACTTCTTTTATCTGAGAAAAATGTATTTGTTCTTACATTATGTCTAAGAAACTCATAATATGGATTATAAAATTATAAGGATTTTATAAAGTTCAAAATTAAGTTAATACTATTCATAACCGCTTTTGAATGGCTTTTTTGGTAAGTCATGGTGTGCTAGAACTCGGTGTTGGGTGTAGTGAAAGTTATTGAATTGCTTTGAAGAAATAACATACTATGAAATCTTAGGGTGTTACAGTTTGAAGTATTTCTCCCTCAACTGTGTGAAGTGTAGATGGGTGGGACTCTCCATGTGGGTTTCATTAACCTAGAGAAGGTTGCAGTTTAGAAATGGTAGGACCTCTAGTGTTGGGCACCAGATATGGACATAGTGAGTTCTTCCTGATGGTGTGTCTCTCTCATGTGGGTTCCATCTAGGATGGATGATCTCATGGAGTGTGTTCTACGGCTTTTATTTTGGGTTACCTTTAGAGACTTGACTTCTAAATTCATGTGTTGGCTATGAGGTTAGAACCTCATGAGGCTTGGATTCTGAGATGAGTATATTTGGGTGTCTTAGGTATTCCTTATAGTGTTTTCATGTGTTGGGGTTGACACCTCTTGTGCACTAAGTTGAACTATCATGTATGGTCGATGATGGCTCGAGATGGATTTTTTCTCTTGATTGGGTTACCTCCAACTATATAGAGTGGGCTATTTCCTTTTCATTTATTCCTTTTATTTAAGATTTTGGGGATCCTATTGAGTATTTTTATACTCACCCATACATAATATTTTTCCACTCGTGTTGTGTCTTTTGAAGACCACATGACTTTCAACAGAGTCCCTAGATGACTCAATGAAGTGGATATTAGTGAGCTAGACTAACTGAAGTGTTTACTAGATATGGGATGAGGATATTTCCAGCCGATTAATTTGATAGTGACCCCATCCTTCTGATTAGTATGGATGATTTTATATTTTTCTTTTGGTGGGTGTGTGTTCTTTCCTTTTACAGTTTCAATACATCGATTGTTTTATGGTTTGGGATAGTTGTATGCATTCATTATTGTTTCTATCATTTTATATCATTGCATTGTTTCATCGAGGAGTTTGTGGGTGTGTGCGTATAGGTAAATTTGAGAAATGCCTCCCATATTTGTGAAATGTATTCTCAACACTAGTTGACATCCCTGGGCCTATAGGAGGTGGTTTTGGGGTGTTTCCGCCCAAACCCCATCAAGTCTGGTCATGACAGAAACTCAGACATTTTTCTTTATAATCATGGAAAACTATGTAAAAATTTTCAAAAAAGTTATAAATTTCACGCTTTATATGTATCATTAACATTATTTTAAACATACTCTCATTATCTTACCTAGTAAGATCATAATATTTCTATAAAAAATAGTTAAAAGTATAAATAAATCATGTACGTAACTTGGGAAATCATTTTCCTATCACTATTACTAAAGGAATGAACAACCAAATAAATTATAAAATACTATTTAGAGAAAACTAATTGGCTAACTATATACCTTTACCTAATGCATTAGAGAGCTATATCAGTCTCACTCGGCCTTGATTTATAAGAGAACCACATGTCCTTGGCTTATAATTGAACAACCCATATTTAATTTATAAAATAACTACTTATCATCATACATAATTCCCTTGAACCATATCATAATCATAATACATGAAATCTTTCATAAAAATAATCTCTACATCTATAAGAAAAATATTTCGAAATATTGAAATATCCATTCCATTTTCAACCCTTTTTCAAAAATACATTGAACAAAGGGAAATATTGTATTTATTTTAAGAAAAAATTAAATATTGTAATGGAATACAAACATAAAATAATGTTTATGGCAACTTTAATGTTTTTTATTTCATATATGATAAAATAGAACATTCATTTTTATTTTTTTATCAATAAATTCTGTATAAAATACATAAAAAGACTCCTTTTGAAAATATTCAATAGAAAGTAAAAGGTGATAAACAAATTCCCTTTACAATTCATATATGTCCATATAAATACAACCACCAAAGAATTTTTTGAATATGGGAATAGAGGGAAAATATATAGAAAATAAATATTTAAAATGTGGTTTTTAAAATAATGTGTCCCTTCCCTCGAGTATGACATGTCAACTGAATTAATTATATTCCTAAATAATAAAATTATGGAAATTATTAACTTTATTATGACTTATTTCAATTATATTATTCATTTTATTTTATTTGTTATCATGTTATAAACAACTACTTAATCAATTATGTTCACATCGGATGTTTGGACAATATTCATGTAATATATCCAAACCGACCTTTATAATATGATAATGGTCAAAGAAGCCATTATTTCATAATATATAGAATAATAATAATGAAATAAAAATAATTTTAGTATTTAAATTACATTATTACAACCAACCATTAAATATGTGTATGAAAAAAAAATATTTTACAACCATTGAGACGATAGTTCAAGTAATGTATTTTCTTTGTTTTATCCCCTCATTAACCCTTTTGAAAATTTCCACAATATCATTTTTTTACTCATTATGGGTCTAGAAAGTAACTATAAAAGTAAATGTGACCCATAAATGTACCGTTTTCTAAATTTTAAGACATATCCCAAACACCAGTATAAATATAGGATTTTAAATAACATAAAAAATATTAAAAAAATTATTATAAAATATCACTAATGTCATTTTCAGAAAAATTCATTTAATATGACATTGAAAACAATATGAAACCCAATTAATTAAAGCCTAAACCTTTCAAACATCCCTAACACTATATATTTATCTATTAAATTAAAGGGAAACAATAAATCACCAAAAAAATTAATTCTAGAGCTTTGAAATCATTTAATATATTTTTATACTACTCTCACAAACATTATATCGGTGTTTATTAAACATTTAAGGTAAATATTACATCACTAAAAATTAAAAAAATTAAAAAAATTAAAAAATATATATTTTTAAAATAACCATTTAAAACCAACAATAATTTTTTTATTCCTAACACAAAATATAATAGATATTAAAACCTATAGGGCGACATTTTACTTTATATTTACTTAAAGTAATATTTAATTCATTTTCAAAGAATAATGGAAACAATTGGCATAATATATATTCTTGTAAAATTATAGTCAAAGGAAACTCATACAATATATTAAATTGATGTTTTAGGGTAATTTTTAGTCCTTGTCATATTATTTTTAACCCTAAATTACTTGATTTATCCATACTAAGGTAACAAATATTTACTATGGTTACTATTCATAAAAATAAAAAACAAAATAGACCTATTTATCAATTTTGAAAATTAATGATTACAAATATTGAATCCATTTTTAATGATTCAATTTCTATATGAGGATGAAATTAATTTAATATTAAAATGAAAAACACAATGAAAAATAATGTTTAGAAAAATCTGTTTTTAACCACAAAAAATGAACTTATACCAAAATTATGTATAATAATGATTCAGATGTAATTAAGGACGTTTTTTATAATTAAATGATACTTAAATTACATTAAAATAAAACAAGCCTTTTAAAATTACTTTTTAATTAATTTAGATGATGCTTTTATAAAAATGATATTTTTTACAAATCACTTAAAAGTCTACATTTTCCAAAAAAATACCTAAATTTTAAAATAAGATAATTTTGATATATTTATTGAAAAAATTAATGTCACTTTTTTAAATTAAGATTATCAAATTTATAAATCAATCCATTAAATAGAACCATATAATATATGTAAAAAAATTTATTAAGAATAAAATCATTTCCTTTTTGACTGGAAATTACATAACATTCTTATTATGAATATATGTCTATAAAATATAATTAATGATTATTAATAAGACATGAAAATTATTTACTATAAAATTACCTAGGTTGTTACATTCTTCTCTCCTTTGGTAAATTTCTTCCTTGTAATTTTACTTTATACTTAAACAAGTGAGTATATTTTACTATTATTGAATTTTTTGATTCCCATGAGGATTTTGAAACCATATAACTTTTCCATAAAACCGTAACATGATAAATTAACTTATTCATAAACACTTTCTCTGAATTATCAAGAATATATACTAGTTATTCCTCATAAAAAATGTTTTCTTCCAACTAAACTACTCTAAGGATCAAAACATGAGATCTATTCGAAACATATTTTATTAATAGTGAAACAAGAAATGCATCATATACCGGAGATGAACATAGATGTTAGGATTCTTAGTAGGTAAATAATCCACCTATCAATATGATTTCATATGATCCAATGATCCATGGACTTAGCTCCCCATTTTTACAAAAAACACATGACACGTTCTGTGGAGATGATTTAAGAAAAACTTCATCACCTACATGAAAAATGTCACGACCCATCCCAATGTAGCCCATGTCATGACAACCCCAATCCCACCTCAAATGGGCTAGGGGATAGTGATCTTTGTCAATTAGTAATATTACTCACATGGGTTGTTTTAGCCTAATGTACATATACAGATTCACATATTTCCTAACCCATACAATGCTGAAATGTAAAAAAATTGATAAATCATGCATGAATCCATATAGATCTCACTATCATAGTATGGAAATAAATACTAAAATGCTATAAATGGAAAAATAAAATACCACCACAAAAAATGAAACAATTATAAAAATAAATTATAGAAGCGGGCTGTTGTTAGGGTTACCACCAGAACACTCCTTGGTTATTTTGGCTCACTAAGACAGCTAGATATTAGTCCCTCTAGAACTCTGTCAAAGGGTTGATCATCTATATAAGACATGACATGTGTGGGAAATTACCATATAGGTGTCAGTATAAGAATTCCTAATAGGAAACCTCAAAAACATTAATCATATAATAATAATAATAATAATCATCTCAACACAGGTATATGTCTACAAGACATATAACAAGAATGTATAGATATACTCAACGAATACCCACTACCGAAAAGTAAAGCCACAACCATAATGAAATTATGGGGATCATGCCTAAAAGGCTCTGTATAATACTCATCCAAAAATAATATTCTCTATGAGTTAGATAGCATTAATAGAGTCTATTCAAGATGTACTGCTCATCAGAGTCTCCATTAGAATCACACACTGGAAGCTTGGAGAATATGATAAAAATATGAGGATTATGTCCAAGGCCATGGGGTATACCCACCAATCAATATATAATAAACATCTATGCAAAATTATTGGTACCCATGTAGTGTTGGTCATGATGATACAAAGAACACCACCTAGGGAAATAAAATGATAGAGGATCTCACACAGAGCCTCCTGGAAGGATTCAAACATATCTATCCAAGAAGGCCCATATATGGGATCATTATCCAATGCGTAGGATGTGATTCCATACTAACTCTCATAGAATTAAATAAGGAAACACTCTCTAATGAAACATGTCCAAAGTGAAGAGGATAACAGCTATATGTAACATCCTGGACTCAGATGCCACTGAACAGTGCCCCGATCACGATGGGTCGCATTCCCTCAATTGCATCGCCACAAATTCCATATGATGCCAATTAGAAGTGAGGGAATTATTGATTCTATGGAGAGACTATTCTCTCTTTACCAGAGTGTATAGTAGTGTAAATATCATACAATATACAAATAGCGGAAGTAGTAAACCATACAACAGAAGTAAACCCCGGAAGAATAGTAGTTTAACAAGCCTAAAATAATATCATATACCAGATAATGATGATATATAACATGTTTCTAATAAAAAATCCACTATATGAATACAAGTCAGATGTACAATCCCTATAACAAAATTAAAAAAGGGAAAATGAATCCTTGTAGAATCTCAAGACACATCTTGGTCACATGCTCTCCTTCTCAAGCTGCATATTAAGTACCTATGGGAGGGGGATTTACCTTATCAATACCTAAATTCAGATCATTTGTTTGGGCATGAAGGCATGACCCAAACAGGGTGTAAGAAAAAAATTTAGTAAGAAACCACTCATGGTATGTGATAATCAGTTAGTGAATATATATAGTAGGAAATGTGCAATAAGAAAAGTACTAATCAAGGAAGTAATCAAAAGTAGACATCCTACATGCACTAGTTTTCATTTACATTAATTCCATTCCATAATTCTATTACATTAGATTTATATATCTCGATATCTGGCTCAACCCCAAAATCACACATGTAATTGGTAGCACAATATATGCCTCAGAAGGTCATCTAAACAATACAATTCAATGTTGAATACAAGATTGTCCTTTGGCTTGGAAGACGCGTTATAATTATTATCATTTACAATTAAATTAATAACACGAACCCATCCATGACATTACTAAGATATAATTTGAGTATCACTATAGGTGAAATATCAACAAAAACCCTACAACACTATCCTAGGAAAACTTCTCAGGAACACAGTATCACTCTATGTGAGGTATCACATACCAGCCAAAGGGGTTTGTCCTCATCACTCATCAATGTAAGATAGAGTATCTCCCTAGGCATAATATTCAAATACCCTTTGATTACATCCATGTCATTATCATAAGAATATATGTATCACTTGACATATAATTCTATCCTCAAATATTCTGTCCCTAGAATCCCTCATTTAGATCCATGTGTCACTCATGAAAAAATAATACTAACCGTTGAATTTTTCAATGGAATTATTAGGTTAATCCATTTATCACTCAAGGTATAAGGTTCAATAGTCACATGACACCATCCATGGAATTATAAATTGAATCCATGCTTTACCCAGGGCTATTTATCATTTAATCAATTCCCTTTCTATTGAAACAAACCATTTAACATGCTAAGGTCAAAATAAAGAGCAACTTATAACAGGCTCACCTCAAAAGCTGTATCAAGCCTTTCCCATAGTCAAAGGGTGTGGAACTTCATTTAATAAAGTGTGAATATTTTTTATACCACAATTCAAGTGCATAAAGAATTACTACATGGATGGGCTACCCAGAAAGTCACATCGGTGAAGCATTAGAAGGTGCAATACCTTCCTATTAAGAAATTTAAAAAACCATTCCATGCTCAAGGGATTGCCTCCAAATACTTGCATGGATATCTTAAATATGAAAAGCCTAAGAATCCTATAAATATATCACATGAGTTATTTATAATATAACTCACTTGGAAGAATCCATAATTAGGGAAATTCAATCCAATTTCCTCAATTCAAGTAATAGCCTCTACTTACTCACAAAAGAAAGGAAAACATGCTTTAAACAACAAAGGAATTCATGGGTCAAGGGGAAATCATCCATCCCACAACCATAATTAAATTTAATTATAATATAATAACATTTCAATTTAATTCATAGACACACTCAAATTTTGGACATCCTGTGTCATGGGGAAAAGTCATGCCTCATAGGCATCGAAGGAGAAAATCCATAAAAGGTCATTGAAGGAAAATCACATATGGGGTGGTCGTTCTTCAAGGTGCACAACCTATAACAAGAATAATAACACCTATTAAATTAACTAAATAATGATAATAAATAACATGGTTCTATTCCATTTCAAGCGACGCCCCAAAAATGGGTGCTCGGAATGCCAACACATATAAACGATCAAACTTTCAATGAAAAGAACCTGAACACCTACCTTAGGTTCATGTTTTATAGATCATCAATTATCAATATATGATTCATTAGGGTTTGAATAATTCTGAATAACAGATGAATAATGATAAATCAGGATGTGTGAGCATAAATCCAACAGTGCCTTCGATATCCAAAAGAATCGAGAAAGGATAAAAAAGGAATTAAAGCCTTACCATTATTCATTCAAGGAGACGAACCATGGTCGAATCGGAGATTAAATAGAGAGTAAATCGGAATTCCAAGATTAAGATCAAGGGAAATCTATTCCAAGAGGAAAGTGAGGCTGCTATGTGATGGGTGAGGGTCCCCATAGGAATAAATAGAACATTAATTTAATTAAAAATTATTAAAATTCATAAAATTACAGGACCACACGGTTTATCTGCACCTTTTAATGTATGTTTGGGTCACCTTCATGGTTACCCCACATGATTTACTAACAGTGAAATAACTATGTGAAGGTCCTCTATCAAATTCAACTAATAATATAGACCTATTCGCACCACCATATAGATCAAATATCACAGTTTTCACTAAACGTGTGGCATACTCTTCTCGCCCATAACCAAGATTTTGGGCTTCAAACCAGCCCATGATAACCTTGATACCTTCATGACCCCATAAGGCATTAATATTAGTTCTTATTTAAGAAATTAAACTGAGATTTTATTGAAAATAAATAATTCATACATCAATGTAGAATTGAGGTCTTACAAACATCTAACATTAAAGAAATTCAAACCAAAATTTCTCTTATAAGGGTTGTGAAGCAATATCAGAGAACAAATCCATCCACTTTTCTCATTCATCGGCCTCCCTCTCCCATGTCTCGTCCCACATTCAGACATGAATCCATAGCACCTATACAAAAGAAACACAGTGGACTCTGAGAACATTCATGCTACGATCCAAAATTAATATATGATTCTCCTCAATGGATGCATAAAACTATAACTTAACACCCTCATGCTGAAAGGGATGATATGGGTCTAAACAATTCCACAAATGAGAAACATAAAATACTTCATGAATAGACTGATACCTATGAAGTAACAGCAACAGATAGGCTACCAACCTAACTCTCTCTAGAATATCAAATGGTCAGATGTATCTTGGTGAAAGCTTACCCAATCTCCTGGTCCTATTGTTTCCCAGCCTTAGTGAAACATTTATGAAACCTTGATCCCATCATATAAATTTAGAGGTCATCTACGGTGATCGTCATAGGATTTCCGATGAGACTTAATAGTATCCATCCACTCCTGAATCAACTACACCTATTTTGTGGTCTCCTAGAAAAAATGAGGTCATAGCATATCTGTCTCTCCTACCTCTAACCAAAATAGGGGTGATCATCATGCCTGGCCATAGAAAGCCTCATATGGTGCTATTTTAATAGTTTCCCAAAACATATTGTTATAGGTGAACTCAACTATGGGTACATACCTCTCCCAATATCCCATGAGATCCCAGAAGTGTGCTTACAACATGTCCTCAAGAACCTAAATCATGTGCTCTGACTAGCGATCTATTTGGTGGTGGTATGTCATACTTAGAATAACCTGAGTACCCAGAACCCTCTGTAGCCCTTTCCATAATTGAGCAGTAAACCAGGCATCCCAATCTGAAATGATAGAATGTGTAACCCTATGCTTCCATACTATATCATAGATATAAAATCTCCCAAACTCATCAATATAAATAGTCTTCTTACTAGGTAGGAATTGAGCAACCTTCATGAGCATATCAATGACATCCCACAAAGCATTGTTAACTCAAGGGGACCTTGGTAAACCAATCACAACATTCATAGTGATGTCATTAATTTTCCACTATGGAATGGGTAGTTGATGTATAATCATATTTGGTCACTATAATTCTTCCTTAACCTGCTGACTGGTTGAACAACTCCGAAAAAAACTAGATACGTCTCTTTTCCTGCTCGGCCGTAAGCACTGATGATTTAAATCTTGATACATCTTGGTGACACCTGGATACAATTCCCAAACTGAAGAATGAAAATCACAAATCAGCTCCTTAGACATGTCTTAAGTGACCCACATGTGACCATGTACCAATAGGATCTCAACCTCACCTACAGTCTAATCTAGAAGAGGATCCTCACCTACGACACACTCCCATTGAACTTTGAATTTGAAATTTGATAGCTTCCTCATCCTCACCCTATCCAGTAATATAGTTTTCATGACTAAGGGTAAAAGGAAATTCTATATCTTGCTATTTTTCACCTCCAATTTCTTCTGAGAGAACAAATCCATAAGCTGGCACTCACTACTGGCCTACTTCACTACATGTATTTGAGTCCTCTTGCATAGTGTATTGGTCATTGCTAGGTATTGAACCCACCTTCACATCCTTATGTTTATATCACATTGTGTAAATATATACCTGGGGATTTTGTAGTCTGTTTACACCACAAAATTCTCTCCCAGTAGGTATTGTCTTTAACAACAAAATTTTTGAATAACTGCAACTAACTTGAGATCATAAGTTAGGTAGTTCCTCTCGTGTGGCGTCAACTAACAGGACCCATACATAGTGACTTGATCCCCCTAAATAAGAACTCTTCATGACTAATAACTAATGCATAACATTACACAGTGTCACTCATGCATCATTCTAGAAATATTAGTATCAGCACCAAATTAAATCTCCATTTTAACTTCTGAAAGGCCTTCCCATAAGAATCTGACCATACATACTTTACACCCTTCTTAGTCAAGCCCATAAATAGTTCTTAAAATCATGATATTTACTATATAAAGTTTTTATTGTATTCGTCCATCCCTAAGAATCTCTACACCTCAAATACATTCTTGGACTATTACCAGGGAACTACTACTCTTACCTTCTCTGGGTCCACTAATACTCTAACCTATGAAGATGGCGTGACTTATGAAGTGAATAAGATCCATATAGAATTGAAAATTTGTGATATTATCATATAACTTATTCCCTCTCAATGTATTCAAAAAGATATCAAGATGTTATTCATAGTCTTGTCGATTATGATAAAACATCAAGAAATCATCCATGAAACCCACAAAAAGGGAATCATGATATGGATAGAACACTTGGTTCACTAGTTCCATGAAGACCATCAGAACATTTATGAGACATAATGGAATATACAAATATTCATATAGATTATAACTTCACTTAAATGTTTTTAATGTTATGTTTGATGACATAACACTCACCTGATGGTAACCAGATCTCAAATAAATATTTGAGAAGACCCGAGCTCCTTGGAGCTTTTCAAAGAGGTCAACTATCCATGGGAGAGGATACCAGTTCTTAGCTGTCAACTGGTTCAATTTCTATTAATCAATAGATATCTTATGGGTACCATTCACCTTTTTTCAAAATGTGTTGGTGAACCCCATGAGGAAGTACTGGGTCAGACAAAATCATTTTCCTATAATTCCTCTAGATACCTCTTGAGATTTTTAAACTACGTCGTTGCTATCCTATAAAGAGGAATGTATATCGTTGCATCTCTTGGAACTATATCAAGAGATAATTCCAACTCTATTACTTGAGGTAATCCAAAGCAGTTTTCTGAGAAGAGGTCCCTAAAATTAACAGACACTACAGGGAAATTGGTCTGATGTGTTCCCAGATCATCTAGATATAAACTCTCAATCTGGGTTGTCATCCAACCTAACCCATGATGTTCCAGTCTAGCTCAGCTCGCCTAAACATCCCAATCACCCTTGTGAATGTGCTTCCTTCCCTTTGGTGATGTAAAACTCACCCTATGGTGATATTAATAAAAAATGGCCGAAAAGGTAACCAACCAGTCCCTCTCAAGAATGACATAAAATCATATCATCCTATGGATAAAGAGGTATCATATGAAGTTACACCCATGAACCTCACGGGGTAACTCCCTGTACTACCACACATCTAACTTTTTGATCCCTAAAAAAGTTTCCATCATCATTACACCATCATAATTATAAAGAAAGATCCCAAGGCTCTCCGTAATGGGAACATATAAAGATATATAAAGACCCTATATTAAAAAGTGCATAAGATAAAACAAATGATAGTAGAACAGTACATCTGGAAGTATATGGTCTAGGATCTTGCTCTTTCTGGTTCTATATCACTACTAATGTCAGGCCTGTATAGTAAATCTGTGACACTATCTTGTTACCCTGAGCCGATCTACCCTAATTTCGTTGTGAACCTGGGGTCTCGCAACCATTGATATAACCACCACCATGGTCTGAACATCCTAGTGTACCCCAGCTCCATGTCTGGTAAGAATTTTCTAACCATGATCCTAAACATGGAGTTGGTGAGCCCCTCTCTCACTGGCTATTGGTGGAAACGTTCTGTCAAAGCATTGTAGATGGCCCATCTTGTCATAAGATCAGTACTCTACTAGGTCATTCATACACTATATCCTTGTATGTCCCAGCCTATCAAACCGTTATAACCTCACCTTGATACCTGAAGAGTTTTTCTAACTAGAATTATCACTGCAAGGAAGATCTATATGAAACATCCTACTATTGGTCAATTTTTTGCATAACCTAGGTATCGAACCACCTTGGATCCCACCTATAGAATCCCTCATGTTGTTCTTTGTGATCAGCACCTCATTCACTATCCCAGATACAACAGTAAATCCGATTAAATTTACCAATGAACAGATGTCGTATCTAAGACCATCCTCAATTTTGCTGGATTTTAAAAACTTGTTACACATCAGAATAGATTCAAATCACTGGAGTTTAATAAAATGTTCCAAATACTCCATAACTAAGAGTGAACCCTACTCCATATGTAAGAAATCTTAGGATCTATCAACCCTATTCATCTTGGGATTAAATTAATTTTAGATGGTCATATAAAAATCCATCTATTCTATCTCCCGATGATGATCATTCTGAGTGATAACATTCCCCCAAATCATGGGGGAATCATGTAGCATGTACATAGTGAGATTTACCCTCCTATCAAGAGGCATCCTTAAGTTCACAAATATTAACAGCATGGACAGGAGCCATGAATTTATAGCCTATGTTCTTCCATCCCTGAAAAAATGTTCATATGTTGTTGCTGAAGCTTGCACGTCAACTCTTCCATAGTTAGGGTAGGTTTTAGGGCTCCCTAAACGGTCTGCATGCACCACAAAAAGCCTTCACATAATTGTTCTTCTACACCTACATCTACTATAATAGTTGGTGTTGCATATGGAACTACTGAAGGTTCCACTAGTAGGCCATGGCCTACTACCTATGGAGTGTGATCATTTCCACCCTTCTATCGAACAACTATATGTCCTCATGGTGGAATCGCTCTATAATACCAAACACACACAAATTAGTTCTTGATCATTAAAGAGTTCATGTATCAAAAGAATATAAACATAAATATGACATATTAAAGAATTCCTATGGGATTTCACCCCCTCTGCCTGCCCCATGGGTAAGTTATAGGTGTCAAACTGCTAATGTAAAAGTGAGAAACTAAAAAAACCCCGCTACTAAGGTCGGTCAGGTCAAGTTCTCTACTATAAGCCACTTTATTTTCACTTGGGATCGTACTTTTTTCAATTTCTGACTGATTTAAAATACATATTGATTGAATTCATACCCATTTTATGTTTTTCAAAACCCATTGATATGGTTGAACCAATGGTACTCTGAAATCCAATCCATGGGGGCCCATACTCCCCTGGGATCAAAGCTTGGTGTCCACCTATGGAACATCACACAACACTTTTCAATTTAATGTTGAATTATAATCCTCCAAATTATGATCCAAGAGGGGTTATACACCTTAGGGACCAATGATTTCTTTCCATCTATTTTACACCATAAAACATCTAAATATACCTTAAAACTATAGGCATATGTGTCACAACACTTATCACAATAGCAGAAAATCATTAATCCCTCACAAATGGCATGGAATAATGCATGGTATGTGAAATCCAGTAGTTTCATACATGGTGAATGAGATAGAATGCCTTTATATCAGAGAGTTGAAATAAAATATAACCCCAAAACATATGAACAATAATATCATAAATCAAGTGAATCACCAAATGGTGGAATCAAATCTACTATGGAAGTCAAAATACCGAAAACAACAATTAAATTTGAGGAAATTTGGCTTTATTCTATACATGGGTTGGATAGGACCAAGAAAAGCTCATTACCAAACTCATATTCATCTATGTCCCTTTCTATTTCTCCAAATGGTAAATCAAATTAGAAAAGTAATCAGTCTTAGATACCACTTTCTAACATCCCGGACCTAGATTCCACTGAACGATGCCACGATCCCACTAGGTCACATGGCCAAAAGTACATTTCCCCAAATTCTAGATGCTATTAACTAGTAGTGAGGTCCAGGTTGAGTCTATGGGGAGACTATTCCATCATTACCATAGTTGAGCATAGTGGAATTATCTTACAAGATAAAAATAGTTGAAGTAGTAAACCATACAATAGAAGTAAACAATGGAAGGATGATAGTATAAACAATCCAGATATCATATTATATTCAATATGATGATATATTTCACAAAATTATAATAAAAAACCCACAATAGGAATACAATTAAGATGTTCAGTCCATATAAAAAAGTAAACAAAAGTCCAAAAGAATCCCAGTAGCATCGCAAGTCTCATCTTGGTCTCGTGCTCTCCTTCACAAGTAGTATATCAAGTAACTACAAGAGGTATCTTTCCCTTATCAGTACATGAAATCATATAAACTGTTGGGACCAAAATAATGACCCAAATAGGGTGTAAGACTAAATCCCAATAGACAGCCACCAAAAAATTGTTTTATCCATTCAGTAAATATATATAACAAGTAGTGTGAAATAATTAAATTAGTAATCAAGGATGTACTCAAAAGTAAACAACCCATATGCACTGGTTTTAATTTCCATTCATTACATTGAAAAATTCAATTACATTGAATTTATAAGTATCGATATTGGGCTCACACTTGACATCCCCCATGAAATTGGTACCACGGGAGATGCCTCAGAAGGTCATCTAAATAGTTCACGTCAAGACCAAATCCAATCTTGTTTTTTCTCTTGGAATTTGTGCCATAAGTCATTTAATTTCTAATTCAATTCATAACATGATCCCATACTTGAAATTACTATGTTGGAATTCAAGTATCACTCCAGCTAAAATGTCAACCCACACCCTACAAGATCATCCCTATCAAACCTCTCAAGAACCCGATATCGCTCTAGGTGAGGTATAACGTCTCACCCAAATGAGTCTATCCTTGGCACTCCTCACTGTAAGCTTAAGTATCACCCTTGGAATTATGTTATAATTACATTTGATTATATCCATGTAATTATTATAATAATCCATGTATCACTAGGCATATAATTCTAACCTCGATGAGTCCATCAATGTCATCCCTCATTTGGATCCATGTATCACTCATGAAAATATATTATTAACCAATGAGTTTTTCTATGGAATTCTAAGGTAAATCCCTAAATCACTCAATGTATTACGTAAGTCACATGTGTCCATACATGGCATTCTAAATTGAATCCATGTTCCAGCCAAGGATATTTATCATTTAATAAATTTCTTTTATATTGAAATAATCCCATTAACATGAAAAGGTCAAAAAAATAGAAACTTCTAACAAGGTCAACTCAAAAGGGTTATCAATACTAGGCCATCCTCAAATGGCTTGGCCTATCATTTACTCATGTTGGGATATTTTGTATGACATGGTTCAAGATAATAACAAGCTTTTACTTGGCTTGGTTATGCTATAACTCAAATGGGAAATGTATTAAAAGGTAAAATCGCTTCCTATTAACGTAGTTTCATAACAAAGCCAAGCTCAACGGCTTACCTCAAATAGTCACATTGACAATTTCAATATAACAAGCCTAAGATGAATATAATGATATCACATGGAATAATTATAATATAACTCACATGGGAGAATCCATAATTAAGGAAATTCAATCCAATTTCATCAATTCAAGTAATAGCCTCTACTTACTCACATGGGAATAGAAAAAATGTTTTAAACAATAAAGGCATACATTGGTTAAGGGTAAATCATCCATCCCACACCCTTAATTAAATTTAATTAAAATCTGACACCATAGAAATTTAATTCATTGAACAATTCACATTTGGACATCCCTTGTCATGGGGGAAAAGGCAGTCCTAATAGGCATCCAAGTCCAAGATCCATATATAGTCATCCAAGCCAACTCACCCATATGGTGGTACTTATTCATGGTGTATAGCCTATAACATGCATAATCACACCTATTTAATTACCTAAATAATGATAGGTAATAACATGGTTAAGTTAAATTTAAGGCGACACCCCAAAAATGTGCGCTTGGCATGCCAACACATATAAAAGATATGAATTTTAACGAAAAGCACATGACCACCTACCTTTGGATAGTTCATAATAGATCATCTAGTATTAAGATCTGATTCATCCTTATTTGGAAGAAATCAAATAAATAGATGAATAATGAGAAATTAGGTCATATGATCCTAAATAAAAATAGCAAAGTTGGTATACAAAAGAATTGATAAATGGTAAAGAGAAATTAAGGCCTTACCATTGCAGATTTAAGGAGATGAATTGTGTTCGAATCAGATATCAGATAGAGATTAGATACGAATTCCAAGAATAAGATTGAGGGAGAGCCTTTCCAAGAGGGGTGTGAGGCTGTTATGTAATGGTTGATGGTTTTCTTAGGATTAAAACTAATTTTAATTTAATTAAAAATTCTTAAAAATCATAAAATTTGTAAAATTAGAGGGCCTCAAATTTTACCCACACGGTTTCCTAGAGGTCTAGGGAACCTACAATGTTACCCCACTAGTGGTCCTTGTTTCCATCTAACACTTGAATCACAATCGAAAAACCCCAAATCCAAATCTATCCACTATATCTACTATCATCACACAATATCTATGTCATGCCAATCCCATATCTAAAATATAAAAAAATTGTTCTAACAAATAGTTGTACAATGGTTCATTTATCAATATTTTTGTTGAATCAATGGTCAAAGGAAATACCAGAGATCAACAAAAGAATAAATGTGGGAGGAATCCATGAAAAACACAAAATAGGAAAACACCTCATCCATGTTTAGTTTGATTCAATCAATTTCCATTATAATTAAAAACAAATATCTAATAAAAATAATCAATTCTCTCTATAATTCCCATATATAAAACCCATACCAGCAATATGATAGTTCTGTGAATCAATCCATTTATTTATTGACTATCATTCTATGTAGAAATAAATAAAAGGGAAAGAATATAAAACAATATTTATCCTACATTGACTGGGATCAATCTATGGTGAAGAATGGTTTTGTTCCATTGTCATGGGAGATATCCTTGGGATCCATCAAACATCGATTGTCAATCTTCAATACAATCATTACCCACAAGCATAAGCTCCTAATATACTCTCCAATAGATCCTCTCGATTTGTAGGGTTATGCAAATATCCCCGAAAACACGCTATAATAGTGATTATATATATTTTTTATTAGGCATGTAATTAATTTAAAAAAATTCATAAATTAAATCATTTAAACATCCTTCTATGACTGCGCCAAATCTGTATGTTAGATTGGTTCCATGGTTATGTCATTCCTAGGGTAAAACTCCTACTCTGAACCCAAAAATGGCCTCGAATTTCATATTTGATCATCTTTTTAGAATCTATTCTATTTTTCCACTAAAACTATGTGGACATTTATTTAATGTATATAATATATTTCAAAAAATAATTTTAGGCACACAATGCCTTGTAATCTCACATTCTCTTGATGCCTAGATCTTAAAATAATCCAAATAATATTTCACAACACTATATGGAACAATTGGAGTTTTTTAGTTCTAAAAAATTTAGGGATTTACTTATAGTAAAGAAAAAAAGTCTATAAAAAGTGATGTAGGTATTGAACATGTATCAGAGTCTCCCTATCATGAGTGTTCTCTTGAAGATTTTTCGGCTTCCCCCAAACACACACTAGGGAAATAGATAACCCATAAAGGATCCTTTTTTGTCGATCCTCAATATATACTAGGTACCTAGTGAAGGTAGATATATCCTCGATGTCCATCTCACCCCAGTTGATAATGTGCATTTGAACATTCACAAAACATATCTATTGTGTCATGTGGAACATGTTTTGTACCCTGTAAAACAACAGTGGTTGATATAAGAGGTGAACCACCTCACCAACACTACAGAGTATCCAGAAAGGTAGAAAGAATCATGGAGATAGATCAACTTATTGGATAAATATTTGTAATCTATATTGAGGAGAAACTTGTAGGAACACATTGTCCCCCTCCTAGAACTCCAACAGCCTCCATTTTTAGTCTTCATAATACTTGTAATAGCTATGTATATACCTCATTAGATCTTGTATGATATAAAAATTCTCTGTAGTATCCAAAACCCAATCTATCCCTATAATTGCTAACCCTCCTAGGATAGTCCAGCATAGGGTGACCTATAGGTTCATCCATAAAAGGCCTAAAATGGTTTCGTGTCAATTGTTTAATGGTATATATTATTATATAGAAACTCCAACAATGGTAATTCATCCTAACAATAGTGGAAAAAGTCTCACTTTCAAGCCTGCAACATCTCCTCCAAGACTTGAATGTTCCACTTAATCTTGGGGTGAAAATTCAATCTCAAATTCATATGAGTACCAAAATCCTCCTGTAATCCCATCCATAAATGATATGTTATGTGATCAACACAATCAGAAATGATCATCAAGGGAACTCCATGGATTCGAACTATCACATATCCCAATCTCTCTACTAAAATATTCTCTTGAATATCTAGGAAGTGGTTCTCCTTGGTGACTTGGACTACAATCACCCAGAGGGTATCATGTCACCTACATGTGTTTTGAAACCCTATAATGAATTCAATAGATATCTCATCCCACTTACACTCTAGTACCACAAGGGGTTTTTCTAAACCCGTTGGAACCTAGTGCTCATTCAGCACTTGCTAAAATGTAATGCATCGAGATACAATCTCTACAATTCCTTCTTCATAACTATCCTCAAAAACTGATGTCATAGGTCATGATACCTATTTTTCACACATGGATTTACCTCAAAAGGATAGGTATGAAACTATCCCTAAACCTACTCCTGTAATATCACATGTACCATCATGCATCCTAAAGAAATAATTACATGCTCTCCACCTTTAGATAATCCATCAGAAGCATGTATAGTGGATATTTGAGTATGTAAGGTCTCATAGTTGGTATACCCCAGTTGTTCCTCCCTGACTCATTATGATATAAGAGGGGTAACAACCATCTACTCTATGTAATCTTATCCATACCCTTCTAAAAAGTATATCTTCATTGGGGACAACAAATCTAGTGGTTCGCTTAGCAGCTACGAAGAAGATCTCATGCTGATAGAATCTGTTACCATGTTCCCCTTCCAAAAAATATAGTAAATCTTTAATTCATAATCCTATAGGAAACATATCCCTCGCCTCTATCTCAAGATAAGTTCTTTATAATATTAGATATACCTGAGAATCTTTTTATTATAATATATGATAATTCTCTAACCCATAATTAAGTGTGACCACATATTTAGATATAATAATATTGTTGTTAACTCTAGATCGTGACTCATGTTATTCTTCTCATGTGGCCTCCACCAGTGTCAACCGTAAGAAATCATTTCCAAACTCTACATCAGAACACAACCATGCTTGGTTTCTGCTTCATTGTAGAACACTACATACTTGACACCACATATGGAAATCTTAAGATGTGATCACTCATCAATCTCTGCCTAGAATCCTAGAAATAATGCTAAAACCTCTTTATCCACATGAAAGGATGTCTCTTTTGGGTCAAATCTCTCAATTGATATAATATCATAGAGATGTTAGTTAAGAATCTATAATAGTATCATGACAACCTAATGATTCTCTTCACCTCCATTATGCTCTTGGGTGGCTCCCAAGCTAACACTGCCTCAACCTTTATTGAGTGCACAACCCCACCATCTTCCAAGATAACATGTCCCATTATGTGGACCTCTTGAATCTAGAACTATAACATCAAGAGATTCTCATAAAGCAGGTTATCTAGGATTGTGTCCAAGACCATCATATAAATGTCTCTCACACTCCTCCTCAATCACTGAATACACCAGGATATCATCAATGTAGACTACTATGAACCGATATAAGAAAGTATAAATTATCCATTTTATGAGTCCCATGAATATTTCTGGGGAGTTCATCACACCAAAGAGAATCACCGCATACTCATAGTGACCGTAGTGACATCTGAATTTCGTATTTTGTATATCCTCTTCCTATACTCAAACGGGTGATATCCTGATATGAGTTCAATCTTATAGAACCATTGTACCCTTAAAAAGTGATAAAATAGGCCATCCTTCCTTGGTAATGGATACTTATTCTTTATAGTGACCTAGTTTAGGAGAAAATAGCTCATACATAACCTCATTATCATGTCCTCGTTATTAGAAAACAATATTAAGGCTACCCAGGGTGAAACACTAGGTCTAAAAAAACCTTCCTCAACAAGCCCTCCAGGTGAACCCTCAAGACTTGAAGATCTATGGGTTCTGTAAAATATACAGGCACATATATTATGTTCATCCTAGCTATATAGAAATGAATAAGTATATATCATAGTTGGTCGGTAAGCCTGTAACACCCTCAGGAAAGAAATACTCATACTCTTCCACCATAATAGGGAACAAAAAACTCAAAGCATCTGCTACACCAAGGGTCATTCTAGCCAATTGATGACTAATCAAATTCACCCTCCTATGCATGAGTCTATCCTACACTATATATGTTTAAATTTAACCCAGAATATAAAACCAGGTCTCATATCTATGGATACACCATAACCTCCACCTGAAATAGTTTAACTTCGCATGAAATATAGACAACCTGTCCAGACCTAAGATTACTAGAAAACTATGTTATATCCACAATTTTTAATCATGGATATAGACCCCAAAACTGTGGATATAAGTAATATCCATGGTTTAGTAGGCCAGGGATCCTATTTGAATGGATATAAGTAAAGAATTCTAACCACGGTTTGGAACTTTGGAAATAGCCATTTTTCTACAGTTCAAATTGTAGTAATAATATCAACCATGCAGACATACAGGAATTGTTAAAAATCATTTCTATATTCCTATAGCCACAGTTTGAACCTTGGAAATATGGATATTTCCATATTTCATAACCATCAATACAACCCCTACCATATAGACTTATATCCACAGTTTTAAACTATGGCACTATTCTAATAGTCAAAGTTTAAAACATAGAACTATGTCTACTTACATAGTTTACAATTGTGGCTATAGTCTCCATATTGTAGAAAGATTCCACACTACATCATACTAAATCCCATATACTCCCTAGTATCTAATATAAAAAATGACACACGTGTTCTTGGATGATCACATTCAATTTCTAACAAACTCAACCTTAGCTTCAATCCAACTATATAATTTAAACCCAAAATAATTAGTAAAACAATTTACAAGCAATATAATATTTTGTGATCTATATAAATGTAGAGGTAATACATGTGTATACAATTTTTATAGGAAATCATATAGAATCCCACAATAATAATAATAAAAGCATGGTAGGGTAGGCCAAATCAATATAAACTGGCCTAAAATTTCACCTGGGATTTACTTTTGGTGCTATGAATTGATAAATATCTTTATGTTTCCAAGTATTGATACTTATGGTATCCTTGTACTAACCTTCATACTAAATAGTGATTAGATTTATGGGTGAATTGATAACATATTGTTCTTTGATGAAGGTAACTTTTTCCTTCTCTTCAATGAAACCCACCAATTTGAGACAAAACACCAGTTTTCTCATGCACACCTCCAACACTGCACTCAAGTAAGAAACCTTTATCATAGAATCATCTGAATCGATTTTCTAATGTATCACTTCAATTTTATTATTATACTTTTGGGATTTATGAGGCCCCAAGAAAAATATCTCATTATTTATCAAATAGAAAACCAGTTTGCATGTTTTAAGTTACACTTACCTATCCTTTTATCACTTTTGTAAACTCTATGCCTTCCATACCAAACCATTCATTATCCTTGATAGAATTCGTATTTATCAGAACATATCATTTACTTCTTCTTTCATAGATCAATCTTAATATATAACTTAGAAATACTCCAACTCAAATGAATTTTACACATACTTATGTTTTTCAAAGAATTTTTTATGCATAATGGGAATATTTAGAGAGACGATCACATACTCAGTAATGATTTAGAATGAATCTTACATACATATTCCATTTTTATAGTCATTAATTTCCCACAAATCAAAATTTCTCCAACTAACCTAAATAAAAATTCCAACCAATGTTTATATAGTTTTCAATGCATTATATAATGATACATTAAATATAATGGTATTTATAAATATCTTGTTGAGTTACTTCCCAATAAATCTTACATAGTTCATGGGCATCCTCATCCATTCTTTTTCATCTAGACATTACCTTATTGAAGTTCATAGTATCCCAAACACTTCATCTCTCAAAACTGGATTTCACTTCCCGTTAATCTAATAATAATACTTCATTATATAGATCCCATGTATTTTAGAATATATATTCAATCCCATTCTAAATACATTTTCCAATACTTTAGAAGATGACTATTATAGAAAAAAATTTATCCGTCGTGCACCCTTTTATTTCTTCAAATATTTTCACATCAATATTTACTAGATAGTATTGCTTCATTGAATATCCATTTTTACATAGTAGTATAATTAATATCATATTTCATCATTCCTAAAAATCATTACATCATGAAAAATATAATTTTCCATTATCCGGATTAATCATCTAGACATAGAATATTTTTTAGTTTTTCCTTCAAAAAGAAGATATGGACTCTAATAGTATTCTATAGTGTTAACATTTAACTCTCACTATATACTCTTAGTTCAACATTATTCATCTTTTTTTATTCATATCATATTTACATAATTTCTCACTGATATAAAATATGGAAATAATTATCACAATTCATTTATGTACAATCTTCCCCATTGTATTTTTTCAATAAACCTTCCAATTCTTTAATGATACCTTTTTAGTCTGAAAATTCATAAGCACATGTACAAACTCCTTTGTCACCTCCATACCATTAAGTGACCCTACACACTCTATAAACATGTATATATTTCCTTCCTTTGACTTTATATATATATATATATATATATTCTATTATTTCATTCAATATGGCCACATATCCTTTATACAAAATGAATAATACATAAGAATTACAGGACAAAATAGCACATCCAACTCTACATGACAAATATACTTCTGTCTAAATTACCTAAACATGATTTTATTACATTAAATATCTTAAATAAATAAATTTACACAAAAACTATAGTCAGGATAACTAAAACTCAAAGGGTAAACAAGTACTCAATATTCTATGACACTATCCATGAATGTTTTTCTTAATGACCAACCGTCTGTTTTTCACCTTAATTGAAAAAATCTTTTTCTTATTATAAATACCAATTAAAAATGAAATAAGTTTGGGATGAAAAGCCTCACAATTATGGTTCATGCATTCCATATTATGGCTAAGATCTTCAATTTAAGTTTCCATATCTTCCTATGAAAAATGGTTTTTCAGGATCCCAATGTGAGCGTACCTAATTATAAGGAATTTTAATGATTAGTATAGTCATTATATATTTCAGAATTTTAAAATGTGTATGTACTATAGGTTTCATATATTAAAATAATTATCTTATTTGTTAGTGTTTATATAAACATGATGTGTTACTTTTGGTCATCATTTTTCTATTAATTCATTATTAAAGGTTGATAAAATTTATATTTATTTATATTAATGTAGAATAAATTACATAGAAATGAGTTAAAATATATGAAAATGTATAACGTTTTCCTATCTGTAGCTATAAAAAAGAGGTAATTTTAATAAAAAAAGTTATTATGTATATTGATGTAAAAATGTTATGAACAATTTATGAATTAAATGAGTTAACTCAAAGCCTAGGTTCATAACACAGGGTCCTAGTCTGGATAACTAAACTCGTGTATTATATAACTACACTATTGTAAAATGATATTCCAATAATAAAATACAAATATTAATATTTAAATGGTACCCTAAAACTAATTATCGTGGTTATATCAACAAAACATATCTAAGAAAATATTATTATAAATAAAAATATTTCATATATATAATCAATGTACTTCCAGGAGTCTATGAGAAGGCCTAAAGTTTTGGTAATGATAAAAATTCATGTGTGCTTATTAAAGGCTTGGTGGTGATCTAATATAGTGTAATCCAAAATTTATAATGATAGTAGAAATGTTTTCCTTCAAAATATACAGTGCATGAGGGAAAATGTATATTATACTATTTTTATATTATAGTATTAATGTATTATGGTATTATAGTATATGACAATGGGAAAATGTATATCAGGGTATATGAAAATTTATCTTACGTTATATTATAGTACATTAATATCACAATATTTGAATATTTTTTTATTTTCTTATCACAATATATGAATATGTGTATGTATTATAGTATTATATAATTACATTATTTCTATATTATTGTATTTATAATTTATAGTATATGCAAATGTGAAAATGTGTGTAAATATTCATGTTCTTATTATAGAATTTTTATATTGCATTATACGAAAATGTGTATGTATTATACTATTTGTAAAAGCATAAGAATTAGTACAAGATTACGAAAAAGAATATAAATTATAAAATGTCTGTGTATTATAACATATCTATAATCATTGGAATTAACAAAAGAACATGCACTAAGAGGTTGAAAACTATGTATTTATTTCAGTATCTATATAATAATTAGCATAACAGTTTCCATAATAAAAAGATTATATATTTAAGTAAGTTAGTTTATATAATCATATGATAAATCTAATGTATTTCTTTGGCTATATATTTTATGAAATAGAAACTAAAGTTTTTAAGTTACATGGTTTTTTAATAAGAATAAGCTAAAGCTATTTTATTTATTGGGCTATATATATTACAATATATGAAATCATCTCTATATTAGATAACTTTTATAATCCTAAACGTAATCATAAACTTTGAAAGAGGTATTGTTATTTAATAATGTGAATGTATTTTAGTTTATGTTTAGGTATGAACATGCACTATTGAATTCACATATGCAATATAGAATTCACATATGCACTATCAAATTAAAAATGTTTACGGATTTGATATCATTAATTGTTTAAGGAATTACATTACATGCACTATTAAATTCACATATTCACTATAAAATTTAGAAGGTGTATGTATTTTATTCAATTAATTAAGTGAGTAATAACATGATAAAAAATCAAAAGCATAATCACTAAAATGAGATGTCCATTTTAAAAGGAATAAGAAGGAAAATGAATTCACATATAGCAGTTGTCAAGGAGTTATTGAACAAATCTAAATTAGAAATAATTTATACCCAATAATATGTGTGGATATTTTAGAAATACAAATCACCAATAACTATTGCCTAAGAATTGAATATAATTTTCGAAATCATATTGCTTACAATAATAGGTTGGGGGAAAGTGGGAATGAGAACTTATGCCATGGTTTCATGGCCGCCTTCATAGATTCCAATGTTGTAGAATATGGGCATAGGATTTTTGGCAAGATTATGTGGCTTTCGCATCATACCCATGGAATCTGGAAATTATTTGAATTAATCATTAATTATTATAATTATTATGAGAAAACCAATAAATAATATTTAATGAGATACCCAAGGCATAAACATCACATGTTGGTAACAAAATAATGAACAATTTTAACCAATGCAAACATACTATGCATAATTTTTGTGATCTCAATAGTAGAGAGAGAATAAAATATCAATATTGATTTCAATAAATAAATTAGATAAAATCACTCTTCCATACATGGTTTTGAAGTATTCTTAGAGTCACATAAAATTACTTGAATTTCTAAGAAAAATTATGATGTGGTCTGAAAAGCTAACTTTCATCCATATTTTGAGAAATGTATGGACCTCAAATGAAGTTCCTCAGGAACATGAACACTTAGATGGATTCCCATTAAAGTTTTTTTGTATTCATAGTAATAATTTTATAACATGAGATGCACATAAGTTAAAAGTGAATTAATGTTAAACTATTGAAAAAAACAATATGAAAAATATAATTTGATTAGTTAAACTTTAGAAAAAAAATTATTATGATATATTGATCCAATTTGATGTGATGAATCTCTAATGAAAAATAATATAACTATATATGATTTTTTAATCATTTCTTATAAGCCTTATAGAACAAATAAATAATTAGTTGGAAAAATTTCCTTCATATCAAATCAGTATTTTTAATGAACTCATAAATTCAGAATAGTTACATAAATTATTGATCACATCTAGATAATAAAAATGAGAGTGAAAAAAATATAAAGCATAATAGAACACAATTTTTATGAATAATATAAATGGTTTATTAGTGACCTAATATGCACTATCATATTTAAAACCATTTAGGAGGACAAAATCATCTATAAATTGTCTTTTCTATTTCATCATGTAGTGCATAATAAGGATAGAAGAGGGAGTTCTGATAGATTGATAGTGTGACATTCTAAACATTATATCTTCACAATAGTGATTTATAGTTGACTCCTCTAGTATACCAACAAAAAACTTTGTTCATGCCCCTTGGATTATCAATTAAAGGTAAACAATATAAAATAAAAAATTGTGAATTCATTTATTTATACATCTGTTTTATAAAAAAACATGAGAGGAATTTTAGAGAAATAGATTTAATGTGTTCCAAAAAATATAGGATAAATTACCATAATTCAAATATCACAATAAAATAAAAATCTCTACTTTTTTCACCCTGATTCATTCCACCTCTTAGGGTGCATCAAGTCAGTTTGGTTCACATAGAGATATTATTTTAGAATGAATGATGGGATGAGAGGAGAGTTATAGGGAAAACTAGAGAATATATCTTGTGATTTCCATTAAATACGATAATAAAAATGAATAAATCCCAAAATTGAAACTAAATAAAATGGTAAAATACTAATTTTATAGAAAAAATCACAATTTGGCCACAAATTTTACATAACCTTACGGAAATTATACATCTTCCATAAGACTCTAACTACCCCAAACAAAATAATAATAATTTCATGGTCTAAAAAACTATATATTCTAGAAATATTTCCGAAATATCAATTTTTTCATCCCAAAACACCTCAAAATCAATGGAATTTGTAAAATAATAAGCATAAAACCAATAAAGAGATATTTTTATCTGAATATTATCTATACCATAGAAATTTATACACTTAAAAGGTAATAACATTTTTTAAAAAGTAGAAAATAGAAAACCACATCATCTAAAATAAGTATTATGTTTTACTCATGATTAATTAGATTAATAATTTCAAAAATGAGTAGTCTCTCTACCAAAAGGAACATTCTATCCAGATTCCAAATGCACCAATTAGTAAATAAGAAATAATTTTGATGTGTATGTTCTTAATTAAATATATTATGTAGAGATATTATATGAAAACACTTTGGAAACAAGATATTATATACTTATAAAATGTTATGGATTTTAAAATACCAACCTACAATAAACTACCTATACATATAGAAATTCTTAGATAATTAAAAAAATAACATAAATAAACTAATTTATAAATCTTTAATTTGACTCTATACTAAAAACTGAGAGTGTTCTAATTCAGCCAAATATTTAATTATACTCTACTTATTTTTAAATAAATAATACAATTGAAATTAAATTACCATTAGAATATTATCTAATGTTACTGTAAAGACGCTCAATAGATCATCACAACCTAAATTCTTATGGAAGAGTGAGTTAAGTTAAAAAATAGTTACACAAGGTTATGTTTCTTTGGAATATAGAGACCTTCTATAAGAGATATGACGAATGAGAAAGGTGTAAAAATATTCAAAAATACACTTATCATAAATCCTAATAACATAATTATAATGCCATGTGAAATGTTGAACTTCCCTTGAATCCAACCAACTAAATTTTATAAGTGGGTTGGATTTTTCCAAGATAGTATAAGACATAATATGCATCTAAAATATTATAGTGATGGGTCAATAACTCCTTTATATATCATTGAAAATAATTAAATTGGAATATATATGATGTAACTTGAGAATAAATAAAGATGAAAAATAAGGTATCTCAATTTCTAACCACCCAATCAATGACTTATTGGGAACAATATCATCTACATTGTAGTTCTGATATAAAGGGGACAACATTGATTTCTTAATACATCAATTTTTAACTTTAGAAAATTTATTAAGATGTCATAGATGACCAGAATGCTGAATTTTTGTTTTCTGCTTTTGAAAAAGAGGAATTTTATCTCATTCGTTTCGCACACTAAATGAATTCCAATTGTCATGTTAAACTAAATAAATTGTGATAGGATGAAAAAATTAATCTTATAAGAATATAAACCATGTTAGTAAATAAATACAAATATAGACCATTTATGTATTGTAAACTTTTTATGTTAATACAAATAATATAAAAATAGTGTTAATAAGTTTATTAAGGTGTTAATTTTTTTAATAAAATTAACATATAAACTATATTAAATTTATGGTCTATAATTTTTAAAAACTATTACCATATAAGATAAAAAATTCTAAAAAATATATAAACTCATATTTTCATGAAAAGTTTTAAAATATATTCACTAAAAAATCAATAACTAAATGGAAGTACAAAGTGAAAGGCATCTAATTTAATTAGTTTTTAATATAGAATTAAATTATATAGAATATAAATTATTGCATACCGTTTTGTATAATGATGACTTTAACATAGTAATTGAATCAATTATTCTTGATCTTGTATCAGAAGATGAACACTGTAAGGAAATAAATAGTAATTTTAGATTGAATGACTACTAATATTTTGGACACTGGTGGCTAGAAGTAGATAATAAAAAAAGATTCATGAAATAATAAAACATTGTACTTAAAACATTTCTTCTAAATAAAAACACTAATAGAAACCAAACTTATCATATCAATGAAACACAAAAATATAATAACTGACTAAAAATTATACTTTAGATTTGGATTTTTCATCACAGTAAATGTGTTATCTAATTAGGTACACAACAGAACACTGGGTAACATGGACTAAACTATCTCTTAAAAATAACCAGTAGTTAAGATAAAATGAAATATAATGCAAAACATTCAAATTTATCAGTACACTATGTTAATAAATTCAACTAGTGAATAAAAATTTTGAAGCAAGAAAAGTCACTTATGTTTGGTTTATAGGATAACACAATTTCAAAACTTCTTATAAGACTAATATTATAGATTCTAAAAAACATATTATATCCCAACATTAAAATATTTATAAATTTAAAATAAACAATAATCCAAATTAAAATTCAATAATGGTAATTAAAAATATATTCTTACCCATCGAAAAAATTAATCCTCAATAATTATTCATTAAAAATTACTTATTTGGTTACAAAATCATTCTCAATATTGTGAATTACATATCACATGGTTATATATCCTGGTAAATGAAAAAACATTGTAAATGATAATAAATCGAGAGATCCTGAAAAGTGAAATTTCATACAATGAAAAATTAATTCTATAATATTGATTCCTGTAAAATAGATATATTAAAAATCCTTATAAAACTATAAATAATAAATGAAAATTATAATATACCAATAAATAGTTAAATTGTGAAATATATTTATAGTCTTTTAAGATAGGAAATTATTAATTACGCTTATTGAAAAGTGTTTAGGAACTTAACATAAAATATTTACATTTATTGTTGAATGCACTTATTAAAAACTATTTACACACTATTCACATATAATAATAGATTTAAAAATTAAGAAGTTTTTTCCTATAACTAAAAATATGATTAAATAAGTTTTAGAAAATGATTTCATCAATGGGAAACACTTATAAAATTAAAACTACAATTGGTGAAATGTTCTATAATCATTTCTCGGTAGTTGCTATCAAATAAACCTTGATGAGATAAAAATCATGTAGTTTCTTATAGAAACATTATGATACCTATAATATCAATCTAATATTAGTACTATTATAATTGGGGTATGATTATATTACAAAGTGGAATGAAAAACATTATTTTTGGTCACTACTATAAACTTACATAAAAAATATGCAAGAATATAAAGTATAACCAGATAATACATTTCACATTGTCTACACATGTATAAAAAATGGAAAATTCTCATTATTAAACTACAATATATTGAGATCAAAATAAGTTACTTTTGTAGGAATAAAAGCATGAAAGGGGGGATCCTAACTAGTTTTGTATATTCAATTCAATAGAAGACAAGGAGCTATATATTTGGAACGATAAATCATTTAAGGGAGGACTTTTATATGGTTATCTAGAATAGGGTTAATGATAATTCATGGGAGGAGAAGGAATGTGAGGGTGTGACATCATTTGAATGTGAAATTGGGTTAGATGGGTCTCCATTTTGGAGAGGAGAATGTTTGGGGGTGGCTACGTCGAAGGAGGATGATCTTGGGAGGTGGGGGTCATGTTGGTGTCATTCCAAAGCCACGTCGGAGCCATGTTGGATATATGTATAAGAAAGAGGATCATGGGGAGGTTGGGTGTCTATGTCAGAGTTGTGTTGGAGGAGGTGGTGGGGAGGCCATGTTGGAGAAGCATCAGATCAGCATTAGAGTACGAATAGTGGAGAGTCCAGTTGGTCGCGTCATTGGAGAAGACAGGTAGTGGGGAAGTTGGGTGTACTCTCTGTCATAGAAGGAGGATCATGGGGAAGTTGGGTGGAAATGTAGGGGTGAGAGGGTAGGGGGATATGAGGAAGTTTGTTATTGAGGGTAGGTTAGAGAATGAAGTTCGTGAGTGAGGGTAGGGGAAAGTGTGAGTGGCTGGCCTATTTACAATGGCCAATTAAATTTTCGTGGCTATAAGTGACATACAGTTGCATACCTTATTAACTTTATCTACAGGTCCCTGAATATAAGTCCAAATTCTAGTAGTTTATGTAGAAATCATAAGGCCTTGTCACTATTACAAACAAATTCCAAAAGAAACCCTCGCCTCTATGAATCAAGTCACACCGTCAATAGAAGTGTGCAATCACGGAGTCAACTACCATAGGAATCTCTATGCAAAAGGTATGAGTAAAGGGCTCAACTAAATCTCTAATTCTCAAAAAAATTATATAAAGGAATAACTCTAACCTATGTATATTAGTAATATAACTAATGTAGAGAAGACAAAGATCATACCTTATATCATCTATAGAGACTTTGGGTCAAAATATTCAACTACTATGAGTTGTACACACCCTTATACCCTGACTCCCTAAGCCTAGTTTCAACCACCTAGGGGTAGTTTCGGTAATAATTTGAAGTATATACCACCCCCAATAGCTCTATAGGCTTCTCTTCCACATCTTTGGTCCTACAAACCTGTATTCTCTTATTTCTAGATCTGCCTAGTTGTCCCATCTATTGTCTCTTTGTTAGTCATATGAGGGGTTATATTATCTCATATAAGATGTCTTCTTACATCACAATATTAGAACAACCTCTCTTTAGGCTAGATAAAACAATATTTGGATCCCTGAACCACATACCCTCTATCCCAAGATCATCTTATAAATTTTATTTCACATCAACTCCCTATGTTTGATGTCATATCCCAGCTATCAAAGTCTCTTCTTCTGAGTTCCCACTATCATCAACAACTTCATGCATATTGTCCTCCAAGAAACTATTGACCACCAATGATCACTCTATAAACTCAAAATATGAATGAATTCACAAATGTAAAACACTAGCTAATGCGTCTCTACATATATGTCAATTTATGGTCTGGACTCAAAAGAACTGATCATGAGCTATATACATTGTGTACCTATTGAGTTTGGTAAAACTCAACGAATACCTATCCATTGTCGTATATACCTGCTAAATTTATAAAATATCCTATATGCATACAACCTTCAATGTATCTTTTATTGAACTCCTCTTTGAAAAGGAACTTGAACTCTGACCATGCTAGAGTCACCTCATCATATGATGGTGTCACTAAACCCCACCATCATCCTATCAAGCTAACAAGAAGGATCTCTTCTATGACTACCATCTCATCTTCATGTTTCTTGAAAAAATGGAAAAATCACATAATCGACCCAATCCATTCATAGATCTCTTATGGGTTAGGATCTCCTTATAACATAAGGGGACACTATCATTGAAACTCATCAGTCTTGATCATCCTTCGCAACACATATGTTATTAATATGGGTACCATATTTTGTTTAATAGGCTGTGGTAAAAATGGTACACCATATAGAGGTAACCCTTTCTGAACATTCCCATATAATGATTCCTCATCACTAATGGGTTTATCCTCATGATCCTGATTTTGAATCTAAGCTAGAAAACATCCTAGGGGAATACTGAAATAGACAAGATGTTCCACATCAATGATTATATCTAGGGAGTTTACCCAAGAAGGACATTGAAACCAAAACCCATTCCTATATGATTAATTTTACAATGTTTTCCCATATAACCAATATCTATATGTTCAAAGTCAAAATGAAGGTGATCAAAGTCCTGGTTTATAGATACGTCAGTTGTCACACTAACACTAGAGTTCCTAAAATTAAAGATGAATATAAAACACTTAAAATTATTTCACAAAAAAATCACACATACTCCAGTCTAGAGGTAGAACTGGATCTTTGATACCACTCTTTCACCACCCATCCCAAAGGGGCCCTTGTCATGACTACCCCAATCCTTCCTCCAATAGTCCAGGGGTTGAAAACTTACACCGAGTAGACATATGACTCACAAGCGAGGCCTCAACCTAAGTACATATACACAAAAACACATATCTGAGCCCCTAAAATCATTAATTGTTAAAAAAACTAATAAGTAATGCATGAATACATCTATATCCCATTATAAAAATATTACAATGAATACTGGAAATCAAAAATGGTCAAAATAAAATCCCACTATTAAGAAACATAAACAAGTCCAGCATGAAAATATAGACATGGACTATTTTCAAGGTAAATAATGGAACACACATAGGTCAGTCTGGCTCACTAATCTCGTCCTAGTCATGGTCCATCTAGGACTCTATCCGAGGTTCAATCATCTGTATAAGACATGACACATGTGGGAAAATACCATGTGGTGTTGAGTATAACAATACCTATTATGACACCCTAAAATCACGAATCATGTCACAAGAATAACAGTAAGATCAATACATGTATATGTCTATATCACATATAAAAAGAATATATATATACTCAACAAAGACTTTTTGTATGAAACTAAATTCACAACTATAATTCTAGTCTAAGAATCATTCCCAAAATGTTTTTCATAGAAAACATCAATGAGAACACACACCTGAGTCTGATAGCACTGATAGCATCCATTTGAGATATAAAATCATTAGGTGTCACCATTAGTAGTATACATTGAAATTATGAATAGAATGATACAAAGATGATGATCACACTTAGGGTAATAGGGTAAAGAAATAAATCAATCTTGAATAACCCACAAAGTAGAGAATCATCACTCGTGTAGGGTTGGTCATGAAGAAACCAATAACTCCACCTAGGGAAGGATAATGGTAGAGGATATCACTCTTATCCTTAAATAAGGATTCCAGAAACTCTATCTATGAATTCCCATTCCAGGAGTCACCTTCCTCTATATAAGATGTGATTTCAATATAACCCTCAGGGAATAGATCAGGGAATTATCCCAAACGAACCATTTCCAATATTAGGACTAGGGATCTAGGAAATATTGAAGGGATTAAACCCTGTGTAATGCTAGTTAAAGGAATCTCCCTTCATCATCAGGTCATGCTTGTGTAACATGGATTGTACCCATGTCTGTGTCCATACATGAGTACATGGAATGTCTGATCTTGTGTACTCTTGGTCATGTTCGTGTATGGAAGGTTGTGTTCGTGTCTATCCGGCCAAGTCCAACTGTGTATTTTCATGCTCGTGTATCTTACTAGGTATATTCTAAAACATAAAATAGGGTCACATTCCATGTGATAGGGGTTACATTCCATGTGATATTTATCTTCTACATGATCCCTAGCATCGCAAAGGAGGGATCTCACATGGCGTGTGTTCTCGAAGTAGACATCGTTGTGTTGTGGGATTTTCTAGAACCCATGGGTTCTTCTTTAATGTACACCAATACCACCATCACCTTTGAATCCACCTTTAATATCCCAAGTGTGTGTGGATCTAATCATTGTGGAGCCTTTCTGTCGCCACTTATCTGAATATGTCCACCAAACGCATGGGAAACCATTTTCATTGGTCCCCATTCTCATCACACACTAGAATCCCAATTGGAAAAACTAATATATAAATCGATCTAATTCTTCTTCAATCATCACATGATCTCCAAATAATACTGATCCCAAATCTAAAATATCATGTAGTTTTACCAGGAAAATTTTGTAAAATGGTTAATTCATCATTATTTTCATCAAATCATCTTTAAAATGAAGCACATGTGATAGACGTGAAAAGAATGGTGGGATTAATCTAATAAAGATGAAAAATAGGAATGAACCTCAACCATTTTTTTCATACTTTATCTATTTCCATTTTTGTGATGAATGGGGATCCAAAACAAATAATCAATTATCCCAATAATCCCCACTAATTAAACCCATAACTTTAATATGACTGATCGATGAATCAATCTATTGGTCGATTGAATCCACTTCATTATAGAAAAAAATAACGGAGAAAGAATCCAAAAAATCAATATCCTACCACAATTTAGAGAAATCACTAGTGAGGAATGGTTCCATTCCATTATCATTTGTGAGATCCTCTAGCTTCATAGAAAATCTATTGTTGATCCACAATTCGGTTTTCACTCACTAGAGGAAGCTCCTTCGGTGCTCTCTAATGGATCCTCTCGATTTGTAGGGTTATGAGGTTAATCCTAAAAATCCTCCATAAAAGTGTTTATATAGAAATTATATTTGTTTTGGTAATTAAATAAATTAATTAAGTCATTTAAACATCCAACCATGACCACACCCAATCTTAACATCCAACACATTTAAGGGTTATATCGCGCCTAGGGTAAAACCCATGCTATTATATCAACAGATGACTCAGATTTATGATATAAGCCCAAATTTATAATTTATTCCACATTATCAGCGAATACTCACATTCATTCATTTAATATATATAATATATTTCAGAAATTAATTCTGGGAACACTAGGAAACATAATATCCCATCACCTTCTCTCATATCTCCAAGAAAAATCTATGTAATATTCCAAAACAATACATGGAAAAATTAGAGTCATTATCAAAATAAATATATTTAATCTTATAGTATTTTTAACTATTATCCATACTCTAAACCACACTCTTGTGATGTTGAATCATCTTAACTTTCTCAACCATTTCTTTTACCAATTTTGGTCCCAACAAATTTCTTTCACCTACTAAATCTTAGCATGCTTGTTCCTGGCACAGATTTCCATACAACACCTCAAATTTTTCCATTTTTATGCTAGAATAAAAATATTTGTTAAAAGAATACTCAACCAATGAATGTTTATGATCCCTAATTCCAAAGTGATCCATTTAATAATCACATATAATATCCTCTAAATTCTAAATTGTTCTCTCTTAATATCCATAAAATTGTGGATGAAAAGAAGTACTAAAAATTAATTTAGTACCCAATATATTCTGAATACTTGTCCAATAATTAAATGTTTGCCTCGTATCACAATCACATACAATAAGGAAAGGAAATTCATATAATATAATTATATCTTAAACAAAAATTCTCGAATTTTTCACTAAATACATATTATCTTGAATAGGAATAAAATGACAAGGTTTAGTTAATCAATAAATAAATTCAGAAATCACATTATTATCTTGAGATATATTTGGTAATATCACCAAAAAATCTATAGATATATTCTCCCATTTTCATAATTTCACTGGAAAAGGCTGAAGCATCAACTTCATTAATTCTTATTTATCTTTAACCATATGACAAGTAATAAATTTCCTAAAAAAATGAAAAATGTATTTTTCAATCCTTCCCATTAGAAATATTCACAAATATCTCTACATATTTTTTGTGTTTCCATGATTAATAGAAAATAGAAAACTATGAACCGAACTAAATAGTTCTTTCTTTAACCAGTGTTCATATAAAACACATAACCTTTTTCTAAATCTCAAAACACATTCTTTATCAACACTAAATTAAGTAAAATTACATTTCATAATCAATTCTACCACTTCCAATAACTCACGATCATCTTTATAATCATTCTTAATTCTATCTGGTACAAGTCATTGTATTGAAACCTAAACTAAAAAATGGGTTCCTTCAAGCCCAATTTCAATGTCAACATTCATCAAATAATTAACCAAAGTATCGTGTATGAGATGTTTCATTATTAAATATGCATTATATTTCCTACTAAAATTATTATCTTCTCTATTTTCTTTACCTAGATGGTAATGAATTGTGCTATCATAATTCACTATCAATTCCATCTATCTCATATGTCTCGTTGATATCTCTTTTGGATTAAATATATACTTCAATATTTTATGATCATTATATATTTCACACTTTCATCCATATAAGTAGTCTTTAACAAATATTAAAGCAAACAATACAGTGTA
Organism: Viscum album; assembly: GCA_963277665.1. NCBI lineage: Eukaryota > Viridiplantae > Streptophyta > Magnoliopsida > Santalales > Viscaceae > Viscum > Viscum album. Next base: position 1,228,204,999 of record OY728133.1, on the reverse strand, counting down.
TATTTCAAGGTTATGTGTAGGATACTTTTTCTCATGAGGTATTAATTTATGTGAATAATAATAAAGTACACAATTATTATTCATTAAAACACATCCTAGTCCCTTAAATGAATCGTTTTTGTAGATGAAAATGCTGACAATTTAGGATGGAAGGGACAAAAATGGAGCATTCACTCAAATTTTCTTCAATTCATAGAAAAAATCATCACATTATTTTATCCAAATGAACCTATCTTCTTTACATGTCACTTTTTTAGTGTTCTTTATAACCATGAAATGTTTTTAAAAAATTATCATTAATATCTTGACAATCTAAGGAAAATATTAATCTGAGTACCAGGTTTAGGTCTTAGGCACTTATCAAAGACTTTAGTTTTAACAGGATCAATAGTTATTCAATATTTATTTATGATATGACCTTGAAATGAAATTTATTTTAACTAAAAATACCATATTATATATTTTCCATATATATATATATATTCATGGTTCTTAGAAAAATTATTAAATGTTTTTCATGATCATAATAACTTTTTGAAGAAACAAAAAATTTCATCAATAAACAATACCATAAATTTATCCAAATATTAATGGAAGTCTATATTCATAAAATCCAAGAATACAACTATAGAATATTTCAACCCAAAGGGTATAACCAAAAAAACATAATTCTCATTCATATTATGAAATGTTATTTTTGGAATTTTATCCTCCTTCAACTTTAGTTAGTGATACCCGGACCTTAGATCGGCCTTAAAAAAATACTGAGCTCCCTATAGCTGATCAAAAAATTCATCAGTACGAGGTGATGCATACTTGTTATTGAAAGTGATATTATTAAATGCTCTATAATAAAGGAAAATCCACATGTAACCATCTTTATTTTCAAAAACTAAAATAGAATCCCCCCACAATGAAGTTATTGGATGAATGAATCTTTTGTCATTAAATTCATGAAAATACATTTTCTATCCCTGAAGTTATACTATAACCATTTGATATAGTGGTTTTGAAATCAGAATAGAGTCATGCGCTAAGTCCATAATAAATTTAAATTCCTAATTAGGTGTAGCATTATGAAACTCATCTGGAAAATATCTAGGTTTTTTCAATAGAAATATCATATAGATCCCTTAATATCTATAATATTAGTAAGGTAACATTCAATTCCATATCTTAACACATTATCAACATCTTGATATATTATCAGTGATATTAATTCATTCTTATATACAAAATGAATCTCATTTTATAAAATATTTTTTTTGGCTCTGTAATCTTTATTATTTTGATAAATTGAAATTCAATCTATAACCAAAATAACATTAAATTATATAATTGGTGGGGTAATAAGGTTTGTAGGGAGAACCATTCCACATATGATAACTGTAAGATCCTTTTAAAAAATTCGTGCCTTGATAATACACATTGGTGTTGTTACCAAAAGATCGTACTTCATTTCATGAGGTATAATTTTCATTTTACTAGTTCATTTCTTAAAAATAAAATAATATGTAGATCTGAAGTCGAACAAGACTATAGAATAATCTGAATTAATACATAATATACCTATTAACACTTTTTTTTATGTCCCATCATATACTGAAGTAGTTACAAATTATTTAACAACACCATTTTTCTGATATTCATGTTTCCTACCACCATTCATGTTCTTATTAAAACATACATTTTCATAATACTTCATATCATTAAATTTAAAACACCTTAAATGATTTTTTTCAATATTTTTCATACCACTACGAAGAAATTTTTATTTGAAATCATGAGACATATTCTTAAACATACCACATTATAAGCACTTAACAAATTTTATAAGACATTCCCCCATGTTATTTTTACCACCACAATCAAAAACTAAAGAATTGATTTTCTTACCTTTATTTTTCAATGATGGATCCTTTCCAATTTCCTACAACATTAAAAAATTATTCTTCTTATTGTCAAAAAACAACTTATCATTAGTAAACTTCAATTCCAAATTCACAGTACATCAAACATTTTTCTCATAACTTTTAAATTAATAAGAATCTAATTCCTCTTGATATTTTGTTATCAATCCTAATTAAAACTAATTAATTTAACTATCAATATCCTAGATATAATTTGGTACGTAGCTTTGTAATTGGGTGATGTTTTATTCATATGTATCCATGGAAATTTCATACTTTTACCCCAATTCCATGAATTAATTTTCCATCCTAAGTTGAGTACCCCTATTAAAATATTTATCAAGGAATGTAATCTTAAATTTATCCCATTAAAAGGAATTAATCGCATTTCTTTACCTAATATTCTTAACTATTAACCACTAGTGTTCAACTTCACCTTCAAAATTGTAAATATAATTTGTTAAATTTTGATAATCCAAATAGCCTATCACATTGAATATCTTTTCTAACAATTTAATCCATCCCTAAACATACACTAGGTTTGAAGATACATTGAATGATGGAGGGTATTCTCTTATAGAATGCTCTACTATTGATATGTTCTTTTGTGGTCGATTCTACATCTCTCTGGAATTGATTCCACCGCCATATATAGCCTATATCAACCAATTCATGATATTAAAATACTACTCATTTCAATTTACAACAATTTCATATTGTTTATTTGGAAGGATATGGTCCTCTTTGTGACCTTCTACATTATATTCCAAGTTTCCGTTAAAAAAATTATTAAAAACATAGTTTATATAAAGAAACATTGTAATATTAAAATTTTATATCTTGATAACCATAAATAATAATTTATAATGTTTTAGACATATATCAACTATACCAAAAATATTATTTAAACCCTTTCTCTAAAACCAACTATAAAGACCCGACCTTAAATAATCTGTAAATTATATCTTTAGGAAAGAATTAATTTTTTTAAATTGATGGTTATATTTTATGATTATAGTTTCAGGGATTTAATTCATCACCCTTACATAAATAAATATTACATTAAAAATTTTATACACCCAATAATTATCCATTTTTCCGTAAAATGAAAATTTTAAGATATAAAATGTTTTCATTTTAAAACATATCATCACAATTTTCATCTTGACCTCATCCTTGTATATATTCATCCTTAAAACCTACTGAAAAAATATTTGAAACATGTGATGAGAATTCCAATATCATCAAGATATATCTAAAAATAAATAAATAATTTTTTTAGTCCCTAAATACTTAGAAAAAATTTCCTTTTCAATTTAAACATTGAGCTTAAAATAATCATTCTCATTCGCAATAAATAAACATCTCTACCTAAAGATTCTCATACAACTTTCATAATAAAAATTAAAGGAAAAATACTCATAAAATTTTTTCTCCAATCATGTAATAATCATGATAATGTTTTCAAAAAGTTATACATTTCACCATTAAGAAGTAGAATATACTTTTCTTTTAAACATAATCTCATTATCTTACTTTGTAAAATCGTAATATTTCTATAAAAACATTTAAAATGAATAGATTAATCATGCATTTAACTTTGGAAATAATTTAAATATAATTATTATAAATGGAATAACCAACCTGGTATTATCCAGTATTCTATTTGGAGAAGCCTAATCGATTAATTATGTCCCTTTACCTAACATCTTGGAGAGTTATATCAGGATTGCCCGTACTTATTTTATAATGGAACCACCCATCCTTGGTTTATAGTGGAATCACCCATACTTGGTTTATATATTAACCACCATTCATCATAAGAAATTTCCATGAACCATAAAAAAATCCTAAAACATTAAATCTTGAATAAAAATATCATTTTCACCCATAATAAAAACATTTCTTGATATTGAAAATTACATTACATATAAAACTATTTTTGAAAATATTAAGAAAAAAGGTAAATAGGGTTATTATTAAAAGAATACATGAGATCTTTGAAATGAATATAATTATAAAAAAGTTGTGGTTGAAGGAAAAACTATTGATATCATATATGTGAAAATAGAACATTCCTTTTTCTTTTTTTTCAAAATGATATGTATCTAATATTTAAAAAATTTCCTTTTAAAACCCTTCAAAATAAAGTAAAAATTGGAATATAATACCCTTTATAATTCATTAATTTATAAATAAAAACAAATATAAAATTATTTCATGAATATATACATGTACAAAAAATATTTAAAAAATTAATCTTCAAGACATTTAAAATTAGTTTTTTAAATTAATGTATCCCTTACATTGAGAATAACTCAGCACAAACATTACATATCTTCCTGAATAATAAACATATTTCAATTATTTAATTTATTAGTAACCTATTTTAATTTTACTATTCATTTTTTTCTTATTTATTACCATTTTATATACAATTACATAATCAATTAAGTTTACATCAATGTTTTTTTATGATATTGGGATCATATATCCTAAATGAATTTGGTGAGTTTAATATGATCAATGAAGTAATTATAAAATAATAACTATAATATTATTCATGATATAATTATAATTTTCATGTAATAATTATAGTTTTAAAACCAAATATTAAATATGGCTATGAAAAATAAATTATGTTACAATCATGGAGACGGTAGGTCGGGCATATGCATGAGTAGCTTTTCCATTTTTTAACAAATTTGTAGAATCTATTTATGTATTATTTTATCTTATAATAATTATTATTATATCATAAATATAATATTTTTTCATATAAAAGAGTTATATATATCATCCATGTGATTCGGATAAGAAAAAAATATTCAACACTTCGTGGAGGGGGTAGTCCACACGTACGCTTGAACGATGTAATTTTTCAATGGATAAAAAGGTAAAACATAAATGATGTATAATATTTATAAAATTTTAATTATTTAATTAATATTATATATATACATTTAATACATAATTATAATTATTCATGGGTGGCGGTGATGCAAAAAAAAAATACATCGGTTCGTGGGGCGGTATTCTGTTGTACACACGAACGATGGGTTTTTTTCCATTTGATGGAAGTGGATATGGATATAGGTTATGAAATTAACAATATGAAATATAATTATATGTAATATATTGGTTTTTTATTTCATAATAGATTAATAATGTTTTATATAGATATAAGAAGAAATAAAACAAAAAACACTTAATTAAGAACTATACTTCATTAACCAACTTCATTAGGTTCATACTGAAAGCCATCCCAGATTGGTTTTCTAATAAAACTATGGAATATATAATTTGGGTGTGGATTTAATTAATCTATTATGGTAGGTATTATCTAATATATAGTTTGTAAAGACCCGAAAATTTCAAGGAATTTTTTTTCATAATTTTTTTGGAATTTTACGAGTACGCAGTTTCTGACGGTGCCTAATTTCGAGGCCCAGTGTGCCCGGAATCAATTTCCGAAGTTAGAATCGGGTACGTTCAGTGAACGAATGAGCGGGTTTTTCTAACTTTTAATCTGGTGCTCGGAATCAAAATCTGAGGGCACTGATGAAATCGCAGCGCTGGTAATTTCTTTGGAAGACATTTTCTAGAGTTGTGTTTGCTCGGGAAGAGTTGTTAAAAATAATGGAATAAGTTTAAAATGAAGTAAAAATTGTGTTACAATTTTTATTTCACATCTTTGTGGTTTAAATTCCATGTGAGGGTGTTGGGGTGGGACCCAATAAAATCTTAACTCTTGGTAGGATATTAGTGAGGTGGTGCCCACACGACTCCCCACCTATTAAAATTTGCTAACCCTTTAAACCACCCATGTAATAAATGTTGCAGCTACATCTCTTCCTCATAAATGCATGCCAACCTATCTCACCATTAATTTTGTCAATTTAAGACTAATTAATTAAGTGAGTTACGGTTTTTGAATTTTAAAAATGTTTGAAAAAGTAATAAAATAAAGAAATGTCCTTATTTTATTTTGGGTTGTTTCGTTGTGTTGAGAGAGGGAGCGTTCTTCACATTTGAATAACTTCATCTTCTTCGCGAAGAATGCCAAGGCTACGACAAAGAACACCGACTCGTTAATCACGGTTCTTAATCCTCTTCTTCCTCCATGACAAGGGAGAAGTCGCCGACCGCAGTGATCATCGCCAACGACAACTTACCTTCCTTCTTCATCTCCGCAACAAGTGAGGAGATGTCGTTTCCTCCTCAGACGCACCCCAATGTCCATGGAATCTATGTCTGACCCTCGTGACGTCGTTCTCTGCGACGCCCGATGTGTGGCGTCAAATATCCAAGTAGGGGTTTGGTTTTGTTCGTGAATAATTCTTTTCGTTCTTCGTTTAATATCTGGGTCGCCTGTTATCAATTTAACGGGAGGAGGTCGGACCGCCTGAACACGGTCGATCCTCCTCCCCCTTTGTTGTTGTGTTCATTGCTGCTAAAACAAAGGTGGCGCGGTGCAACGACATCGTGTGGAAACAAGAAGGAACGTGACGAAGAAGCGTGGCGCCGTCGCGTCGTGCCGTTGAGGCCGAACAAAACCACGGATGGAGTCGGGGCCGTAGAGGCGATTTGAAGACTCCACAGTTTGTTTATTGGTGTGCGGATCGACGGGTGACAATGAAGTCGGCCGTAATGGCGTTTGAAACCCATCGCAGTGAAGATTGGGTCCCAGTAGGACCGCTGGAGAAGACGGCAGGCGAAACGGACCACTGGAGCACGTCCGGTGGTTCGCAGAAGGCGGCGGCGGTGCGCCACTTCGGCGCAGTGGCACCAGCGTGCCGCCAGAGCAAACCGTCGCGGCTGAGCCGCGGCGGTGGACGGAGAACCGGAACGGCCGAAGCCGTTCTGGATTGCGCGGCGCGGCTTATGCCGTGTAGGTTTTGATCAACCGGGGGGGTTGTAACACCCCGCTCCACACTGGCCATGCAGACCGGCTGCACCGGGTTGGGCCGCACCCTATTGGGCCGGGCCCGGACCTGGGTCGGGTCGACCCATTTTGGGCCGACCCAGGGGGTATCTGGCTGGGTCGGACCGGGCCCGAACCCCCTATTCTCGGGAAGTTTCATTCAAATGCCCATAAATTGGGCTACGAACCTCTGATCAATGCATCGTTAGTTGCAATGTGATCCTTGTATCTAGGCGGTCGTTTCGGTACATTACACTCAAGCTTTCGGAGAACTTTGGGTACGGCCGGGTTGGTTTGAGCACGAAACCAACAGGGCCCTCGGAGTGGAAATGCCAATAACGTGAGCTCCAGATGTCCGATTGACGTGCAATCAACGTTTTTGGATTCCTCTTAGTGAGACGGACCTTTTGGCTTACTCCGCTTGAGGTTTGGACGCAGTTGGAGTATGGCCGGGTTGTATTGTACCTGAAATCCAATCGGTCCCCTAGAACGGAAAAGCCGATAACTTTTAGACCGGACGTCCGTTTGACAAACCGTCAGCGGCGTTGATGATCACGTCGTGAAAAGGTCCCTTTGAGTATACCCTATGTGAATTCGGGGTATAATTGAGATATGGTTGGGTTGGTTCGTACACGAAACCACCTGGGCCCCTGGGACGAAAATGCTAATAACTCACAGACCGGGCGTCCGATTGACGTGTCGTCTGTTGCGTTGAGACCCCTATAAAGAGGCGGTATTTTGTGATACTTCTTAGTTGGACTTTGTGATACTTGGAGTATCGACCCGTAGCTCATGGATCAGACCCTCCCGGTGATGAGCTAGCAGAGTGTAGAGACCTAGTAGCTGGCTGAGACTTGACGACTGCTGACCGATCGTCTCGGAGTGATTCGTATAGCCCAGTGGGGTGCGCTTGGTTGTAGCAGCAGACCCACGGCGGAGGTGCACTTGGATGTAGTGGCAGACCCATGGTACTCAACAAAAGGAGTACCTCTGTAGGCTATGAGGGGGTGCGCTTGGTTGTAGCGGCAGACCCATGGTGGGATGTGCTTGGTTGCAGCGGAAGGCCCACAGTACTCGACAGGTGGAGTAATTCAGTAGTCCATGGTTAATGGGGAACGCTTGGTTGTAGCGGCAGGCCCACTGCACTCGATATAGGTGGAGTTCTCCAGCAGTCGTGGTTCAACTTCATGAATAAAATCCTGGTTTGAGTTGAGTCAATAACCTTTGTGTTTTCCTCATGATTGAGATGGGTTACTTGATAACTTAGGTATATGTATGGGCATATACCTAAGTAGAGGTTATCTGTTGAGATCTTTCATTACGGTTATCCTGGTTGAATTTAGTGAGACCTTGAGGGTCTTGGGGTCCCTACTGAGTATCATTATACTCACCCCTGCACGGGCTATGTCCGCACCTCATTGTGTTGGATGCAGACCATGGGCAGCACTAACGGAGGTCGAGTGTTCAAGGACTGGACGGTACCCGGAGGTAGATCTCATGACGAGTTAGTACCCGGAGGTGGATCTCACGATGAGTCAGTACCAGGAGGAGACGGATGGACGAACGATCGGACGTGGAGTGCTGAGGAGGACATCGGTACCTACCCTATAGGTAGGATCTGTGGTGGACGATCCAGGAGCTTCTTGTCACCCATTCAGCTATTATCCTTTGATTTGTACTTTACTTTCAGTTGTAGTTGTACCTCTCTGTTGGGCATTTATTTTCGGCCACTTGTACTTTCAGTATGTTGTTTACTGCTTTACTTAGTGTTTTCTTCCACTTGTACTCTGTTGTGTTATTCACTTTTATAAAGGCAATTCCTTCCATTTTTATTAGGATTTATGCCTTTGGTGCTAGTCGCTAGCCCCTAGCCTATTGAAGGCGGGCTTGGGGTAGTCACGGCACGGGCCCCGAAGACAGGTCCTGACAAATTGGTATCAGAGGAGTCAATTCTACAACAGAACTTATAACTCTGATATTTTATTTATGTGAAGAAATAGTTTTAAGGGTACCGAGTGTGGTTTTCAGTTCAGTAAGTCCAATGTTGGTGTGGGCAACCGACGTATCCATACACCAGGACCCTGACAACTGATTTTCGACTTTATGCACGAAAACACTGATTGTGTGTGTGTTTCCAAAAGTTTTTAAAGGCCATCTCAAACCAGGTCCGCTCACCAGGTATAATCTCTTGACCATGTCACATTTGTTTCTTTCAGTATACCTCCCTGCGGATGACCAGCTAGAGCCCCGAGCGTTGTACGTACTGACAGCCCACTGAGCGACGAGGCCTCAGTACAGGGCCCTCTTCCAGTTGAGTCACCAGCGGAGGCACCAGCGATACTACCACCCGTTGGGCCACAAATGCCACCAGCCCCAGCAGCAGAGAGTGCACGTCTCTTGAACATACTTCACGAGTTCTAGCGCCAGAGGCCACCCAGGTTCAGGGGAGAGACGGACCCGCAGGCGGCTGAGGATTGGCTGGAGGTTGTGGTGAGAGTCTTCCAGCTAGTAGAGACGCTAGAAAACTTCATGGTGATCCTTATTACCAGCCTCCTTCATGCAGTAGAAGGAAGATGGTGGAGCCTGATGCTCCAGATGCATGACAAGGTGACACTTCTGTCGGTAGACTTCGAGAGCCTATTCTGGGCAGAGTTTGTACCAGCCACCCTTCGAGCGGTGATTATACAGGAGCTACTGCATCTACAGCAGGGTAGCATGATGGTGGAACAGTACTCAGAGAGGTTGACTATAATGACCTATAAATTTCAAGGAAATGTTTTTCTTAATTTTCTTTTGAATTTTATATGAATGGAGTTTCTGATGGCACCTGATTCTGAGGCCCTGTGTGCCCGGAATCATTTTCCGAAGTTTGGCTTTGGTACGTTCAGTGAACGGATGAGCGGGTTTTTCTAACATTTAAAACGGTGCTCGGAATCCAATTCTGAGGGCACCGATGGAATCGCAGCGCCGGTATTTGCTTAGAAACGCCTCTTCCGGAGTTGCGTTTTCTCGGGTGTGGTTTTTAATTTTTGGGCTTAAAGTTAAGAAATAAAATAATTGGTACGAAAAGCATTATTTTATTTCACTTAAAGCCACTTGAAAGCCACATAAAGCTGCTTAAGCTGAGTTGATGCGGATAGGGTGCTATCCAAAAATATCCTACCCTCTTGGTAGGATATTTGTGAGATGGGGCGCGCACAAGCCCCACTGTTTCTTTTCCGCTAAGTAACGCACCCGCGAAAACCAGTCATTATGAAAGTCAACTGACGCGTTTTCTAAAATTCTTAACGCACCATTTAATTGGTCAGTTAACTTCGTTAAATTTATTCTATGAATTAATTTAATCGTTTCTTAACCTTTTTACAATCCATTGGCGTAATAATAAAATAAGACCAACGCAGGACATCTTGAGGATTGCTCGTTGAGAGGCTTTTGACAGAAATAGTGTGCCTTTATCCTCCTTCGCAAAGAACGTGAAAAACGCGAAGAATGCGAAGAACGTTGTCACCCTCGGAGATCGACGTCGCTTCTTCCAAGATGTTCTTCCCTGCAACATCTCTGATCACCAACTACTTAAGGTAGGAGATTTCAGGTTTCTTCTTTTAAATCTCTTTGTGGGTTATAACAACATCATGGATTTAATTAAACTAATAAAATCTACTTGTTCTTGAACCTCGGAGTTCATCGACGCGACACCCCTTCTGCAACGACGCGACGCCCTTCTGCGACGCGACGATCGCCTCCTTCCGCGATGATCAATTCCGCGAAGAACGCACGCTCGACGACTACGGCGAGGTAGGGGTTTGTTTGAGAAATAATTTATATTTCCGTGGATGCTTCCTCCAAAAACAAAGAACCTGGATCAAGTGAAATTTTAATTTATTAAATTGTATATTGTTACATTTTCATACGTTAATTTATTCTTCCCGTTTGTTATCACCTAATGCGGAGGGTGCGGGCCAAACAAACACGGCCCGACAAATCTCCGCAGTTTTCCATTGATGCACGGATTGGCGAGTGACGAACAAACATGTTGCAGGGGTGGTTCGTTGTTTCCGCAGTGAAGTACGAGACCCGGGATGAGCTACGACGCAAACAGAAACGAAATCGGACCACCAGAGCAACTCTGGTGGCCCACGGAACCCACCGGCAGCGCGGCGGTGCCGGCGGCCAGAGGCGGCGGCGCCCCGGCGCGCCGCCAGACAGGGCCGCCACGGCCGCATGGGTTCGGCACACACGGGATGCGTCTTGTCCGCGTTCGCTGATCCAGCGAGGCCCCACGCGGGGTCGTGGCACCTTCATCTCGTGGGGGCAGCACCCCGCGGCTCCCTTGCTCGGCCGCTCGGCCGAGCCGAGCCGGGCCGACCCAACCAGCCGGATCGCGCCGAACCGGGTTGGACCCGTACCCGGGTCGGGTCGGCCCGGTTCGGGCCGACCCAGGGGGGGTTGGGTCGGGTCGGTCCGGGCCCAGACCCCCCGTCTTCATACTGTTTTCGGTCTTTTTCCCGTAACTTGAGCTACGGGCCTCCGAACAACGCGCCGTCAGCAGTGATACAATCCTTGGATCGAGATGGTCATTTCGGTATATCACACTCAAGGTTTCGGAATACTTCGGGTTCGACCGGGTTGGTTTGTACACGAAACCAACCGGGCCCTCGGAGCGGAAACACTCATATCTTGAGCTTCGGACGTCCGATTGACGTTCTGTCGACTTCGTTGAGTTCCTATAAGTGAGACGAATCATTTGGAATACTCGGCCCGAGGTTTGGACGCAGGTGGAGTATGGTCGGGTTGGTTTTTCCTTAAAAACCAACCGGGCCCCTAAGACGAAAAAGGCAATAACTCTCATACCGGGCATCCGATTGACGTGCCGTCTGCGACGTTGAGTTCCTATTGACGATACAGAACTTTTGGATATATCAACTCTGGACTATGTGTCAGTTGATGTATCAGCCTCCCGGCTCGTTGAGCGGACCCTCCCGAACGAGCTTGCTGTGTGTGGGAACCCTAGAGCTGGCTGCGACTACTACTGTGACTGCGACGAAGACTGTGCAGAGATCCTCAGTGGATTCAACAACATTGACTACAACACTCAGAAATCCTGTGTGGATCAGTGCTATCGATCCTGTGTGGGTCCGATCATGTGTGAGTTAGTGCTTAGCGGTTCTGTGTGAGCCAGCGCCTACAGGTCCTGTGTGGGCCCGATCATGTGTGGGTCTTTGCAGGGGTTAGTACATATCGATACTTTGTGGGTCTGGAAACTTAGATGGATCAGTGATCATCTCTATCGTCATTTGAATAAGTATACCTGAGTGAGCTGAAACTCTGTTTTACATTCCTCTGTGGATTGTGTTGTGCTATCCTGTGTGGATTTACGTTTTACTTTCCTTTGTGGATTGTGTTGAGCTATCCTGTGTGGATTTACATTTTACTTTCCTTTGTGGATTGTGTTGAGCTATCCTGTGTGGATTTTACATTTTGCTTTCCAGTGTCGACTGGGTTGTACTTGAGCTGGGATGTTGGAACCGAGCGAGAATTGATGACTTAGGTATATATATGGGCATATACCTAAGCCGTGTCGGATTTTACTTCGTGATTGTATCTTTCCTTTTTGGACTATCCTTTGTGGATTCTTGGAGACCTTCGGGGGTCTCGGGGTCCCTAATGAGTAGCTTATACTCACCCTTGCACGAGCTATGCCCACACTACATTGTGTTGGTTGTAGACGACGGACAGCGCTGATCGTGGTGGAGGCTTGCAGAGCAGGAGGGTACTTAGAGGTGGACCGCTGGGCAGGACATACTCGGAGCGGTCAGGTGTACCCGAGGAGCAGTGGAGGCTATCTGTACCCACCATTCAGGTGGGACATCCAGTGGATGACTCGACATTGCGGCTTTACTTTTCAGTTGTTGTTTTCCCCATTCAGTTGTACTTTACAGTTGGGCTTGTATTTCCGACCCCCTTTATTTTTCCGCACTTACTGTAGTACCCGTTGTTTTTACTTAGTGTTTACCTTTTTCCGCTTTCTTACTCTGTGGTGCTTGTTTACTTTACAAAGGAAATGTCTTCCCTTTACCGGGATTTATGCCTTGGTTCTAGTCGCCAGCCCCTGGCCTATGGAAGGTGGGCTCTGGGTAGTCACGGCACGGGCCCCGAGGACGGGTCATGACAAATTGGTATCATAGGAATTCGGTTCTACCGCGGACTCTGATCTTTTTTTTCTATGTGAAGCAATAGTGTTTAGCGTATTGGGTGTGGTTATCAGTCCAGGGAGTCCAGTGTTGGTGCAGCGGCCGACGTATCTGTACACCTGGACCCTGACTTCTGATTTCCGACTTAATGCACGAAAACATTGACTGCATGTGTGTTTCAAGTTTTCTTTGTGATTACTTTGTATCAGCTCCCCAGGTATACTGTTCTGACCGTGGCGCACCTGTTTCCTTTCAGGATGGCCCCACGACAGCAGCCATCTAGTGTTTCGAGAGTGGTACGTGATGAAAGCCCACCGAGCGATGAGGCTTCGGTACAGGGCCCTTTGACAGCAGAGGCACCGACGGTACCTCTACCCGCCGAGCCACCGATGCTTCCAGCACCAGCCGCTGACGATGCACGTCGCCTCAGTGCACTGCATGAGTTCCAGCACTAGCGACCACCTAGGTTCCACAGGGAGACGGACCCCCAGGAAGCCGAGGACTGGCTGGAGGCAGTGGTGAGTGTTTTCCGGCTAGTGAGGTCACCAGCAGACCTCATGGTGATCCTCGCAGCGAGCCTACTGCACGCAGCAGCAGGACGATGGTGGAGCTTGATGCTCCAGGTGCACGATGAGGCATCTCTCCTCTGGACAAACTTTGAGGACCTCTTCCACTCAGAGTTCGTCCTGGACACCCTCCGTGCGATGCGCATCCAGGAGCTTCTTCAGCTGCGGCAGGGCATCTTGACGGTCGCCCAGTGCTCGGCGAGATTCACCGATCTCTCGCGCTACTCGACCGACATAGTACGGGACCCGTTCTTCCGGGCCCAGACCTTTGAGTAGGGATTGAGACACAAGATCAGGGCATCGCTAATCTCCCTCAGCATTCCGACTCAGTCAGGAGTACTGGAGCGAGCCCTTATGATCGAGATCTTTCATGTTGAGTCCACAGTGAGACCTACCGCAGGGCGGCAGGTAGCAGAGTCTTCGACAGCAGGTATCCAATGGATGAATCATGGTTCTAGGTAGACCAGACCTTCCGGCAGATGACCTCAGGACACTGGCTCAGCAGTGCGGGGCACACAGCGCGGAGCCAGTCTTTCGAGAGGCAGGCAGTGCTACGCATGCGGCGGGCAGGGCCACATGGCTTGTGACTGCCCGACCCGCCGTGCCGAGGAGAAGCAGATGGTGGAGGGGCCACCTGGGCAGAGGCAGAGGGTCGACTGTGGTGGTCCACAAGGAGCAGGAGGACAAGGAAGGAGAGCTGGACGAGCAGCAGGTGGTGGGCGACGCTTTGAGGCTCTGCCACCACCACCACCAGGAGGTCCACCTCGACCACAGGGAGCTGGCGGGCAGAGACAGGCACAGCTCTAGGAAGCGGAGTCCTATGACCACGACGTGCCCGAGACGATTCGAGGTACGATCTGTGTCTATTCCACCCTGGTTGTAGTTCTTGTAGACACAAGAGTGAGTCACTCTTTCATAGCCTCTGCCCTTGTTCGGAGCTCGGAGATTCCGATAGAGCCGTTGGCTCGATCCTTACGGCTAGAGACTCCTACGGGATCAGACTTGATGATTACGCACTAGTTCCGGCAGTGTGAGCTTACTCTAGGAGGCGAGAGCTTTGGCTGGGATCTTCTTGTAGCGGCATCAAGGCCTTACGACGTCATCTTGGGCATGGATTGGTTATCTAGAGTCCATGCACAGATTGGCTGTACTAGGCACAAGGTGCGATGTGTATGCACCGACAGGAGCAGGTTCACCTTCACCGGTGGGAAGGGAGCCTTCGCAGCATAGGATAGACATCCGTAGAGGAGAGGACATCCCATCACTAATCAGTTGGCTAGCATCATCCTAGGATTAGTTGACGTGCAGAGTCCTAGTTTTCCTGCAGTGGTGGATCAGTACGCGGACGTCTTTCCCGACGACGTTCCAGGGCTACCTCCTCATAGAGAGGTAAAATTTTATATTGATCTATACCCCGGGACATCCCTGATATCCACTCCAGCATATCAGATGGCCCCCGCTGAGCTTCGAGAGCTACGGGTACAGTTGGAGGACTTGCAGGGCAAGGGATTCATCTGACCCAGTGTTTCACCCTGGGATTCACCGATATTGTTCGCCAAGAAGGCGGATGGGAGCTTGCGACTTTGTGTCGATTATCGTCGCTTGAACCATGTGACAGTGAGGAACAATTATCCGCTACTGAGGATTGATGACCTCTTCAATCATCTCAGGGGAGAACGGTGGTTCTCGAAGATAGACCTCAGGTTAGGGTATCATCATCTCAGAGTTCGAGATGAGGACGTGCCGAAGACGGCCTTCAGATGTCGCTATGGCCACTATGAGTTCTTGGATATGCCATTCGGCGTAACCAATTCTCCAGCAGTGTTCATGGGCCACATGAATAGGATCTTTCATCCATACCTCAATCTATTTGTCATGGTATTCATCGACGACATTTTCATATACTCAACGACTGAGGAGGAGCACGCCTACCACTTACGGGTTGTACTAGACACACTCAGAGAGCACCAGCTTTATGGAAATCTCTCGAAGGGTCAGTTCTGGATACGTGAGGTCCACTTCTTGGGGCACGTCATCTCTGAGGCGGGAGTTTTAGTAGATCCTGCGAAGATCGAGGCAGTGCTAGCTTGGGAGCCACCCCAGAGCGTGACGGAGGTGCGGAGTTTCTTGGGACTAGATGGATACTATCGGAGATTTGTGCCATAATTATCCAGAGTTGCGGCACCACTCTCAAATTTGATGAAGAAGGGGAAACCCGTTGTGTGGTCAGACAGATGTCAGCAGAGCTTCCAGGAGCTGAGACAGAGATTGACCAGCGCACCTATCTTGTGGTTGCCTGAGGAGGGAGTAGGGTACGTAGTCTACTACGATGCATCAGGGACCAGACTCGGATGTGTCCTGATGTAGGATCGGGCAGTGATCGCCAATGGATCACGTCAGTTTAGGCCGCATGAGCAGAACTACACTACCCATGACCTAGAGTTAGCAGCAGTGGTCTTCGCTCTAAAGACATGGTGACACTATCTGATGGGCGAGCACTTTACAGTCTATTCTGAACACCAGAGTCTCAGGTACATCTTCTCGCAGAAGGACCTGAACCTGAGACAGCAGCAATGGATCAAGTTCCTCCAGGACTATGACTTTGAGATAGTCTATATTCCTGGGAAGGGGAACGTGGTGGCCGATGCTCTCAGTAGGAGGACGGGCATTCAGCTACTTGAGGAGGCAACAGAGTAGCTAGCCGCTTTGCAGATATCCTTCGTGGATAGAGATTGAGCAGCCTTCCTTCAGTCTCTCACAGTCACTCCTCCACTACTACAACGGGTCAGAGAGGAAAAACGTGGGGACGCCGACTATGAGATGTGGTTTGCGCATTTATCCTCAGGACAGGCACCTGATGGCTTCTCCTTTGGAGCAAAACATGACATCCTTTTCAGAGGACGTACCTTGGTACCAGTCACTTTACGAGAGGAGGTGATGAGAGAGTTTCACACTTCTCCTTTGGTAGTACATCCTGGAGTGGAGAAGATGTACCAGGACCTCAGACAACAGCACTAGTGGCAAGGCACGAAGAAAGCTATGGCAGAGTTCATTTCTTTATGCCTCACCTGCCAGCAGGTGAAGGCAGGGCATCAGGTACCAGCAGGCTTGGTGCAGCCCTTGGAGGTCCCAGAGTGGAAGTGGGACAGCATATATATGGACTTCGTGACTGGACTTCCATGCACTTCAAGATGTCGAGACTCCATCTGGGTGATTGTAAACTGACTCACCAAGTCGGCTCACTTCTTACCCATCAGAGAGCAGGGCTCAGTGGAGAGCTTGGGGTGTCTCTACCTTCAAGAGATTGTACAACTTCATTGTGTTCCATCTTCTATCGTCTCCTATCGAGATGCTCGCTTTACTTGCTGGCATTGGAAGGGGTTGTAGGAGGCGTTCGGGACGCGGCTACGTCTGAGCACCACCTTTCAACCTCAGACGGATGGTTAGACGGAGAGGACCATTCAGACTCTCGAGAACATGCTCCGCGCATGTGTCCTCGACTTTGGTCGCAGCTAGGAGGACCACCTACCCTTGGTGGAGTTTTCGTACAACAACAGTTACCACTCCACCATCGGGATGGCACCATACGAGGTGTTGTACAATAGGCCTTGCAGATCTCCTTTGTGCTGGACAGACCTTGGGGAGTCAGCACTTGTGGGGCCAGAGATGGTCCGGGCCACGACAGAGAAGGTCCAGGTCATCTAGGAGCGGATGAGGATAGCTCAGAGCCGGCAGAAGTCTTACGCTGATAGGAGGCGGAGGACACTAGAGTTCGAGGGTGGCGACCACGTCTTCTTGCGTGTCTCACCTCGACGTGGATTACGGAGATTTAGCCGACGCGGCAAGATGTCTCCACGTTTCATCGGAACTTTCCAGGTCCTCAGCAGGATCGACGAGTTGGCTTATCGCCTGGCTCTACCACCTCAGTTGCACCGGGTGCATGACGTTTTCCACGTATCTCAGATAAGGAGATACGTGCATGACCCGATGCACATCATTGACCATGGGGAGCTAGACGTTGATGATGGGGCGACTTTTGCGGAGGTCCCGGTGGAGATCGAGTATCGACAGGAGAGGGTCCTACGTGGATGATCGATTCCTCTAGTGCACATCAGATGCCAGCACGGGAACCTCCAGGAGAGCACTTGGGATTGGGAGGCTCAGATGCGTGCTCAGTACCCACATTTGTTTCCCTAGTTTATGATGTATCTTTATGGGGACGTAAAGCCCTGAGGTGGGAGTGATTTAAAGACCTGTAAATTTCAAGGAAATTTTTTTCTTAATTTTCTTTGGAATTTTACAAGAACGCAGTTTCTGACGGCACCTGATTCCGAGCCCCGGTGTGCCCGGAATCATTTTCTGAAGTTTGGCTCGGGTACGTTTAGTGAACGGACGAGTGAGTTTTTCTAACTTTTAAATCGGTGCTCGGAATCAAATTCTAAGGGCACCAATGGAATCGCAGCGCTGGTATTTTCTTAGAAACACCTCTTCCAAAGTTGCGTTTTCTTGGGTGTGGTTTTTAAATTTTGGGCTTAAAGTTAAGAAATAAAATAATTGATACGACAAACTTTATTTTATTTCACTTAAAGCCACTTGAAAGCCACTTAAAGCTGGTTAAGCTGAGTTGATGCGGATATGATGTTATCCAAAAATATCCTACCCTCTTGGTAGGTTATTTGTGTGGTGGGGGCCGCACGAGCCCCACTATTTATTTTCCGCTAAGTAACGCACCCTCGAAAACCCGTCATTATGAAAGTCAACTGATGCGTTTTCTAAAATTCTTAACGCACCATTTAATTGGGCGGTTAACTTCGTTAAATTTATTCTATGTATTAATTTAATCGTTTCTTAACCTTTTTACAATTCGTTGGCGTAATAATAAAATAAGACCAACGCACGACATCTTGAGGATTGCTCGTTGAGAGGCTTTTGACCGAAATCTTGTGCCTTCCTCCTCCTTCGTGAAGAACGTGAAGAACGCCGTCACCCTCCGAGATCGACAACGCTTCTTCCGAGACGTTCTTCCCCGCAACGATCTCCGATCACCAACTGCTTGAGGTAGGAGATTTCGGGTTTCTTCTTTTAAATCTCTTTGTGGGTTATAACAACATCGTGGATTTAATTAATATAATTAAATCTACTTGTTCTTGAACCTCGGAGATCGTCGATGTGACACCCCTTCTGCGACGATGCGACGCCCTTTCGCGACGCGACGATCGCCTCCTTCCGCGACGATCAATTCCTTGAAGAACGCACGCTCGACGACTACGGCGAGGTAGGGGTTTGTTTGTGAAATAATTTATATTTCCGTGGATTCTTCCTACATAAACAAAGAACCTAGATCAAGTGAAATTTTATTTTATTAAATTGTATCTTGTTACATTTTCATATGATAATTTATTCTTCTCGTTTGTTATCACCTAATACGGAGGGTGCGGGCCAAACAAACACGGCCCGACAACCCTCCGCAGTTTTCTGTTGATGCGCGGATTGGCGGGCAATGAAAAAACATGCTGTAGGGGTGGTTCGTTGTTTCCGCAGTGATGTAAGGAACCCGGGAGGAGCTATGGTGCAGACAGAAACGAAATCGGACCACCGGAGCAACTCTGGTGGCCCGTGGAACCCACCGGCGGCGCAGGTCACCGGCGCGGGCGGCCGGAGGCAGCGGCGCCACGGCACGCCACCAGACAGGGCCGCCGCGGCTGAAGTGGCGGTGGCGGCCGCCAGCGGACTCGCAGCCGCGCGTGTCCGGCACACACGGGACGCGGCTTTGCTGCGTCCGTTGATCCAGCGCGGCCCCACGCGGGGCCGTAGCACCTTCATCCCGCGAGGGCAGCGCCCCGCGGCTCCCTCGCTCGGCCGCTCGGCCGAGCCGAGCTGGGCCGACCTGACCGGGTGGGTCGCGCCCTGGCTGGGGCGGGTCGCACCGAACCGAGTCAGACCCGGACCCAGGTCAGGTCGACCCTGTTCGGGCCGACCCAGGGGGGTTGGGCCGGGTCAGTCTGGGCCCAGACCCCCCGTCTTCAGACCGTTTTCGGTCTTTTTCCCATAACTTGAGCTACAAGCCTCCGAACGATGCGCTTTCATCGGCGATGCGATCCTTGGATCGAGACAGTCGTTTCGGTATATCGCACTCAACATTTCGGAATACTTCGGGTTCAGCCGGGTTTGTTCGTACACGAAACCAATTGGGCCCTCAGAGCGGAAATGCTCATATCTTGAGCTTCGGACATCCGATTGACGTGCCATCGATTTCGTTGAGTTCTTCTAAGTGAGACGGATCTTTTGGCATACTCTACCCGAGGTTTGGAGGTAGGTGGAGTATGGTTGGGTTGGTTTTGCCTTAAAAACTAACCGAGCCCCTGGGACGAAAAAGCCAATAACTCTCAGACCGGCCGTCCGATTGACGCGTCGTCTGCGACGTTGAGTTCCTATTGACGATACGGAACTTTTGGATACATCAACTCTGGACTATGTTTCAGTTGATGTATCAGCCTCTCGGCTCGTGGACCGGACCCTCCAGAACGAGCTTGCTGTGTGTGGGAACCCTAGAGCTGGCTGCGACTGCTACTGTGACTGCGACGACGACTGTGCAGAGATCCTCAGTGGATTCGACAACGATTACTAAAACACTCAGCAATCCTGTGTGGATCAGTGCTACCTGTCCTGTGTGGGTCTGATCCTGTGTGGGTCAGCGCTCAGCGGTTCTGTGTGAGACAACGCCTACAGGTCCTGTGTGGGCCCGATCCTGTGTGGGTCTTTGCCGGGGTTAGTACCTAACGATCCTTTGTGGGTCCGACGACTTAGATGGATCACTGACCATCTCTATCGACATTTGAAGAAGTATACCTGAGTGAGATGAAACTATATTTTACTTTCCTTTGTGGATTGTGTTGTGCTATCTTGTGTGGATTTACGTTTTACTTTCCTTTGTGGATTGTGTTGAGCTATCCTGTGTGGATTTACATTTTACATTCCTTTGTGGATTGTGTTGAGCTATCCTGTGTGGATTTTACATTTTTCTTTCCTGTGTGGACTGGGTTGTACTTGAGCTCGGATGTTGGAGCTGAGCGAGAATTGATGACTTAGGTATATGTATGGGAATATACCTAAGTCATGTCGGATGTTACTTAGTGATTGTATCTTTCCTTTGTGGATTATACTTTGTTGATTCTGGGAGACCTTCGGGGGTCTCGGGGTCCCTACTGAGTAGCTTATAATCAACCCTGCACGGGCTATGCCCGCACTACGTTGTGTTGGTTGCAGACAAAGAACATCGCTGATCGTGGTGGAGGATTGCGGAGCAGGACAGTACTTGGAGGTGGACCGCTGGGCGGGACGTACTCAGAGTGGTCAGGTGGACCCGAGGAGTAGTGGAGGCTATCTGTACCCACCCTTCAGGTGGGAGTTCTAATGGACGGCTCGACATTGCGGCTTTACTTTTTAGTTGATGTTTTCCCCTTTCAGTTGTACTTTACAGTTGGGCTTGTATTTCCGGTCCCCTTTACTTTTCCACACTTACTGTTGTACCAGTTGTTTTTACATAGTGTTTACCTTTTTCCTCTTGCTTACTCTGTGGTGCTTGTTTACTTTACAAAGGAAATTCCTTCCCTTTACCAGGATTTACGCCTTGGTGCTAGTCGCCAGCCCCTGGCCTATGGAAGGCGAGTTTGGGGTAGTCACGGCACAGGCCCCAAGGACGGGTCGTGACATTCACAGACCTCTCGCGCTACTCCACAGATATGGTACGGGACCCGTTCTTCAGGGCACGAACCTTCGAGCAGGGGCTCAAGCGAGAGATTAGAGCTTCTTTTGTTTCTCACAGCATCCCGACGTAGACAGGGGTGTCAGATCGAGCCCTCTTATTGGAGAGTTTCCTTGCTGAGTAGTCTCCAGCAGCAGGACCCACCACTAGCCGGCATGCGACATAGTATTCTGTAGCGGGCAGTAGACAGATTATGTAGAGGTCCAAGGGGACCAGACCTACAGGTGGAGGACCGCATGACACAGGATCTTGTGTGCGAGGCACCTGGGGTGGAGAGCGACTTACCAGGAGAGGACAGTGTTACTCCTGCGGTGTGGTTGGTCACATGGCACGTGACTGTCCAACTCGCCATATAGATGACCAGAAGATAAACAAAGGACCTCCCAAGAAGAGGCAGAGGTTCGATAGAGGCGGACCGCATGGAATAGGAGACCAAGATAGAGAATCTGGCAGTGCAGTTGGAGGTGGACGACGCTTCGAGGTGTTTTCACCACCACCACCAGGAGGTCCACCCAGACCCCGGGAATAGGTGGACATGGGAGAGCTCAGCTTCAGGCAGCAGAAAAATACGACTACGGAGCTCTAGAAGCTGGCGTACAAGAGTGTGACTACTTCCAGGAATGGGACCTTTGATCTTTGTGCTTCTAGTTTCCTTATTTCCATTGTTGTGTGTCTTTGTACATCGAGCTGCAGTAATAAAATTCACTTGTCCTTGTGACATTTTCTTCCTTCCTTTTTGTGTACTAAGAGGTTCCGGTTTAAACTGTTGACATGACCCTTACTTTCGAGATTCCTTCTGGAGGAGACCCAGTGACCTCACACTGATGTTGACAGTGTGACTCGACCCTTAGAGGCAAGAGTGACAGTTGGATCTCTTGGTAGTAACTTCGAGGCCTTACGACGTCGTCCATGGCATGAATGCATCATTCATGTCCGGATTTAATGTATTAGGCAAAGAACGTGGTTCATCTAGGGGATGAGACCAGATTTCTCTTATCGGCAAAGAAGAAATTTTTGCAGCTCTTGTGGGACCAGAGATGGTCCAGGCCACGACAGAGAAGGTCCCGGTCATCGAGGAGCGGATGAGGACAGCTCAGAGCCGACAGAAATCTTATACTGATAGCAGGAAGAGACCACTATAGTTCAAGGATAGTGACCTCATTTCCTTACGGGTATCACCTCGACATGGAATTATGGAAATTTGGCTGAGGCGACAAGTTATCTCTGTGCTTCATTGGGCCCTTCAAGGTCCTCAGCAGGGTAAACGAGGTGGGTTACTGCTTGACCCATCCACCTCAGTTGCACCAGGTGCACGAAGACTTCCACGTATCTCAACTGAGGAGATACGTGCTTGACCCAACGCATATCATCGACCATGGGGAGATGGACTTTGGTGATGGGGTGACTTTTGAGGGGTTCCAGTAGAGGTTGAGGATCGACAGGAGGGGGTCCTATGAGGACGGTCGATTCCTCTTGTGCGCTTTCATTGGCAGCACGAGAACCTCCAGGAGAGCACATGGGAGCGGAAGGCTCAGATACATGCTCAGTACCACTTTTGTATCCCTAGTTTGTGTTAAAGCTTTAATGGGACATAAATAACTGAGTTGGGAGTAATGTAATGACCCGGAAATTTCAAGGAAATTTTTTTCATAATTTCTTTGGAATTTTACGAGTACGCAGTTTCTGACAGTGCCTGATTCTGAGGCCCAGTGTGCCTGGAATCAATTTCCAAAGTTAGGCTCAGGTACG
Source organism: Viscum album (assembly GCA_963277665.1). NCBI lineage: Eukaryota > Viridiplantae > Streptophyta > Magnoliopsida > Santalales > Viscaceae > Viscum > Viscum album. The sequence goes on along the minus strand of OY728133.1, from coordinate 1,228,181,894 downwards.
TTCAGTGAACGAACGAGCAGGTTTTTATAACTATTAGTTCGGTGCTCGGAATCAAAATCTGAGGTCACCGATGAAATCAGAGCACCGGTAATTGCTTAGGAAGACCATTTCTGAAGTTGCGTTTTCTCAGGAAGAGTTGTTAAAAATAATGGAATAAGTTTAAAATGTGATAAAAATTGGGTTACAATTTTTATTTCACATATTTGTGGTTTAACTTCCTTGTGAGGGAGTTGGGGTGGGACCCACTAAAATCCTAACTCTTTGTAGGATATTAGTGAGGTGGGGCCCACATGAGTCCCCACCTATTCAAATTCTCTAACCCACTAAACCTCCCTTGTAATAAATTTTGTGGCTACCTCTCTTCCTCATTAATGCATGCCAACCTATCTCACCATTAATTTTGTCAATTTAAGACTAATTAATTAAGTGAGTTAAGGTTTTTGAATTTTAAAAATATTTGCAAAAGGAATAAAATAAATCAATGGCCTTATTTTATTTTGGGTTGTTTCGTTGTGTTGAGAGAGGGAGTGTTCTTCACATTTGAAGAACTTCAACTTCTTCATGAAGAACGCCAAGGCTTCGATGAAGAACACCGACTCAGCAATCACGGTTCTTAATCCTCTTCTTCCTCCACGATAAGGGAGAAGTCGCCAACCGTGGTGATCATCACCAACGACAACGTACCTTCCTTCTTCATCTCCGCAAAAAGTTAGGAGATGTCGTTTCCTCCTCGAACGAACCCCGACGTCCACAAAATCTATGTCTGACCCCCGCGACACCATTCTTCGCGACGGCTGACGTGCATCGTCAAATATCCAAGTAGGGGTTTGGTTTTGTTCGTGAATAATTCTCTGCGTTCTTCATTTAATATTTGGGCCGCATGTTATCAATTTAACGGGAGGAGGTCAGACCACCTAAACACGGCTGATCCTCCCCCCCTTTTGATATTGTGTTCGTTGCGGCTCGAACAAAGGCGGCATGGTGCAAAGGCACTGCACGGAAACAAGAAGGAACGTGACGAAGAACAGCGGCGCCGTCTCGCCGCGCCGTTGAGGCCAAAAAAAACTGCGATCGGAGTGGGGGACGCATAGGCGATTTGAAGACTCTGTAGTTTGTTTATTGGTGTGCATATTGACGGTCGATGAAGAAGCGGTCCGTAATGGCGTTTGAAACCCTTGGCAGTGAAGATCGGGTCCCAGGAGGACCGATGGCGAAGATGATAGGCGAAACGGACCACCAGAGCGCGTATGGTGGTCCGCAGAAGGCGGCGACGGCACGCCCCGCTGGCCCGCCGGTGCGCCGCCGGAGCAAACCGCCGCGGCTAAGCCGGGGCGGTGGAAGGAGAACAGGAATGGCCGAAGCCGTTCTAGATTGGGCGGCGCGGATTATGTCGTGCCGGTTTCGCTCAGCCGGGGGGGTTGTAACCCCCCGCTCCATGCTGGCCACACGGACAGGATGCACCAGGCCGGGCCGGGCCGCACCCTATTGGGCCGGACCCGGACCCGGGTCGGGTCGCCCCGGTTTGGACCGACCCAGGGGGTATCGGGCCGGGTCGGACCGGGCCCGAACCCCCTATTCTCGGGCAGTTTCATTCAAATGCCCATAACATGGGCTACGGACCTCCGATCGACACATAGTCAGTTGCGATGCCATCCTTGGATCGAGAAGGTCGTTTTGGCATATTACACTCAAGGTTTCGGAGAACTTTGGGTATGGTCGGGTTGGTTTGAGCACGAAACCAATCGGACCCTCGGAGCGGAAACACCTATAACTTGAGCTTTGGACGTTCGATTGACGTGCCGTCAACTTTTTTGGATTCATCTTAGTGAGACGGACCATTTGGCTAACTCCGATAGAGGTTTGGACGCAATTGGAGTATGGCCGGGTTGGATTGTACCTGAAATCCAACGGGGCCACTCGAACGGAAAAGCTGATAACTTTCAGACCGGACGTCCATTTGACGAACCGTCAGCGGTGTTGGTGATCACATCGAGAAACAGTCCCTTTGAGTATACCCTATGTGAGGTCAGGGTACAGTTGAGATACGGTCAGGTTGGTTCATACACGAAACCAACCGGGCCCCTGGGACGAAAAGGCTAATAACTCACAGACCAGGCGTCTGATTGACGCGCCGTCTGTTGCGTTGAGACCCCTATGACGAGGCAGTATTTTGTGATACTTCTTCATGGGACTTTTTGATTCTTGGAGTATCGACCCGTAGATCGTGGAGTGGACCCTCCTGGTGACGAGCTAGCAGAGTGTAGAGACCTAGTAGCTGGTTGAGGCTTGATGACTGCTGATCGATCGTCTTGGAGTGATTCGGATAGCCCAGTGGGGTGCGCTTGGTTGTAGCAGTAGACCCATTGAGGAGGTGTGCATGGTCGTAGCAGCAGACCCGCGGTACTCAACAGAAGGAGTACCTCTGTAGGCTATGAGGGGGTGCGCTTAATTGTATCGGCAGACCCATGGTGGGATGCGCTTGGTTGCAGCAGCAGACCCACAGTACTCGACAGGTGTAGTATTTCAGTAGTCCAAGGTTAGTGGGGCGCGCTTGGTTGTAGCGGCAGGCCCACTGTACTCGACAGAGGAGGAGCTCTCCAGCAGCCGTGGTTCGAGTTCATGAATAAAATCCGAGTTTGAGCTGAGTCAATAACCTTTGTTTTTTCCTCATGATTGAGATGGTTTATATGATAACTTAGGTATATGTATGGGCATATACCTAAGTAGAGGTTATCTGTTGAGGTCTTTCTTTGTGGTTATCCTTGTTGGATATAGTGAGACCTTGAGGGTCTCGGGGTCCCTACTAAGTATCGTTATACTCACCCCTACACGGGCTATGCCCGCACCTCATTTTGTTGGATGAAGACGACGGACAGCGCTAACGGAGGTCGAGAGTTCGGGGACTGGACCGAACCCGGAGGTGGATCTCACGATAAGTTGGTACCCGGAGGTGGATCTCACGAAGAGTCGGTACCCAGAGGAGACGGACGGACAGACGATCGGACGTGGAGTGCTAAGGAGGACATCTGTACCTACCCTACAGGTAAGATCCGTGGTGGACGATCCAGGAGCTGCTTGTCACCCATTCAGCTATTATCCTTTGAGTTGTACTTTACTTTCAGTTGTAGTTGTACCTTTATTTTGGGCTTATATTTTTGTCTCCTTGTACTTTCAGTATGTTGTTTACTGCTTTACTTAGTGTTTGCTTCCGATTGTACTCATTTGTGTTTTTCACTTTTATAAAGGCAATGCCCTCCCTTTTTATTGGGATTTACACCTTTGGTGCTAGTCGCCAGCCCCTGGCCTATAAAAGGTAGGCTTGGGGTAGTCACGGCACAGGCCCGGAGGACGGGTCGTGACATAGTTCTCAAAAGGAGTGATTAATATAGTTGAGTAAGTGGTCTATTATAAGTCAGGAGATGGGCACTCTTGAAATTAAAAAAGTATTAAATTCATAAATATTAATTTTCATGATAAAATGGATCTAAATTAAAATAAATTAAAAAAAATTATTATTATGGGTTAAAATATTCACATAAAATAAAATTTTGACAGGTTTAGATTGTGGTTTCACCCTTATCTCTTTATTTTGACACCTCGCTAACCTTTCAGATAATTACCGTGATATCAATATTTATTACACTTTAGGGGTAGAAGAAAATTACAATAAAAGGATAAGTGACACATAAATGGAACATGTTTGATATTTTAAAGAATATACCATTGACTTTTATGAATACAATATTTTTACTAATTTTAAATTATTTAATAAAATTAATATTTATTATAAATTAACATTAGTCTCATTTTGGGAACTATTCATTTATTTTGACATTGAAAACAATATGAAATAAAATTAATTATAAAATAAACCTTTAAAGATCCATAATATGTTATATTAATCTATATAATTCTTGAGAACATATAAATTTCCCAAAAATTACTATTAGAGTTTTTAAAATCATTTACTTGATTTTTATACTCTATTCAAAATCACAATGTCAGCATTGTGTACGAATTTAAGGTAATTATGTTTTCACTAATAATTAAAAAAATCCATGATAAATAAATATTTAAAATTACCATTTATAGCTGAAAATAATTTGTTTTTATCCATATCAAAAAAAATATTTTCAATATTATAAGAAATCGAGTAATCTTTTTGATTTTAAATTTACTTAAAGTAATCTATAATTCATTGCCATATGAAAATGTGAAAAATTCCATAAATTTGAATATTTTTTTAGGATAGTTGAACCCCACTCATAAAATATATAAAATTCATGTTTGTTTCTTTTTTTAGTCCTTCTCATATTTTTTTACCTCTTAAATACTCTATTTACCTTTACTAAGGTAACAAATATTTACTATGGTTACTATTTATAACAATATAAAATAAAAGAAAACTATTTAACAATTTAGTACCACCTGATTAAAAATATGGAAATTTTTTTTTAATATTCAATTTCAGTAATTGGATGAAATAAAATTAATATTAAAATACAATGTGCAACGAAAAACTGTTTTTAGAAAAATGCATTTTTAACCCCTTAAAATGAACTTATAAAAAAATAAGGTATAGTAATGATTCCTAATTATTAATATAAATTATATAGAACTAATTTATACTTATTTTACTTTAAAAGAAAATTAGAATTTTAAATTTCTTTATTTAATGAAATTAAATGATGATTTTATAAAATTAGTATTTTTTAATATTCAGTGAAAACATAACTTTTTTAGCAAAATACTAAAATTTCACCGTAAGATACTCTGGATATATTTATTTCAAGAATAAAATTTATTTTTAAAAATTAAAATTTCCTAAGTTTCAAATTATTACCTTAAAAACCCATATAATATATGTCAAAAATTTAGTAACAGGAATACAAATTCCTTTTTTATTGTAAATTATGAAATACTATTATCATGAATATATATCCATAGAATATCACAAATGAATATTTATGAGACATGAAAATTATTTAATATAATATTAATTTTGTTGTTACATTGTTATCTCCTTTTTTAAATTACTCCCATTTAATTTTATTCATTACTTAAATATGTGATAATATTTTTCCATCATTGCATTTTTGGATTCCTATATTTCTTCTACAACTATATAGTTGTTCAATAAAAACTTAACCTAAAAAATTAACTTCATCCACAACTATTTCTATATATAGTAAGGAATGTGTACTGGTTATTCCTCATAAGAAATGATTACTTACACCCAAACTACTCTAACTCTCAAACATGAGATGCATCTGAAACATGTTTTCTTTACAAAGAAACATGAAATGCGTCATATACATGAGATAAACATGGAGGTACAGCCCATATATAGGAAAATAATCCAAAATTTTCTAGTAATTCCTATCTTCCAATGATTCATGGACTTAGCTTCCTATTTTTACCAAAACACATAACACTTTTCCCCAGAGTCACTTTAATAAAAAATGTACAATCTACCTTAAAAAAAGATCTTTATTCTAGTTATTTGAATAAATATTCTCCGTAATCTACAAAAACCTCATTTGTTGTTAAATTTTCTTCACTTTCTAAACCACTTCTTCTAAAAATTCTGGTACCAAAAACATTAGTTCACATACTTCATCGCAACAAGTTGAAGTCTAGCACCACTTTCCATATAATGCCTCAAAAGGATCTATCTATATACTGGAATAAAACCTTTTATTATGAGAATACTCAACCAATGAAATGTGTTGATACCAAATTACATTGTAATAAATTTAATAAAAATAATGAATATCCTCAAAATTCTAAATCTTTCTCTCTAATTTTAAATCTTGCTAAGGAGTAAATGATGTACTGAAATTTATTTTAGTACCCCAAGACTTTTGAATAATTTTCTCAAAATTTTACATAATCCTTGGATTCCAGTCTGATATAATAGATAGAGGAGCTCCATGTAATCTAATTATCTCTTTAACATAATTTTAGGAATTTTTATTCAAATATATATCATCTATAATAGGAATAAAATGATATTGTCTACATAATCGATCAACAATTATGAAAATCCCGATATTACCTTGAAATGTATTTGTTAATCCCACCATGAAATATATAGATATATTCTCTCTATTATATTCTATAACTGGAAAAGTATGAAGCATATCATTTAGTACTTTTCATTCATCTTTAACTATTTTGTAATTCAAACATTTCCTAGTAAAATTAGAAATTTATTTTTTCATTCCTTCCCACAAGGAATGTTCCTGATTGTAAGCATGCATTTTTTTACTTCCATAATGAATAGATAATAGAAAATTATTAACCTCACTCAATAGTTATTTCTTCAACTTGGGGTAACAAGAAACACATAATGTTTTTCTAAATCTTAGAGAACCTTATTTTTCAACATTAAATCTTGGAAACATACCTTTATAAACTAGTTCTACCTTCTCCCATAACTCATGATCATCATTCTAAGCTTGCTTAATTATATATAATAGAGTTGATTTTACTCGAACCTAAAACAAAATAGTGGGATTCCCTACATGAAATATTTCAATATTATAATTCCTAAAATCATTAACTAATGGATCTTATTTGATATGTAGCATTCTTAATGATTCATTATCTTTTGGACTCAAAGCATCAGCTACTCTATTTTTTTTACCCACATGGTAATGAATTGTGCAGTTGTAATCTATTATCAGTATAATCAATATCCTTTGTCTCATACTCATCTCTTTATGAGTGAATATACACATAAAACTTTTATTATCGGAATATAATTCTATATTTACAACATATAAATGGTGTCTCCAAATTTTTAAAGCAAACACTACTGACTTCAGTCAGTGGTCATGTGTACCATAATTTTTCTCATGAGATTTCAATTGTTGTAAAGCATAAGAAATTATGTGATCATTATTCATTAAGAAAAATCTAGTTCCTTCAATAAAGTATCATTTTAGATAATAATGTCACCAGTTTGGGAAAGAAAGGGAAAAATAGAGCATTCATTAAACATTTTTTCAATTTCTGGAAATATTCATTGCATTCCTCTATCCAAATGAACATAAATTATTTTCTGTGAACTTGGTTAGTGGTCCTGATAACCATGATAACTTTTCAACTAAATTTCCAGAATATGTTAAAAATACAAGAAAACTATAAATCTCTAAAACATCTCGAGTTCATGAAAACTAATCAACCACTTTAGTTTTATCAGGATCAATATTTATGCCATCTTTATTTTTTATATGTCCAAGTAATGAAATTTTTTATTACTAAAAATCAAATTTTATAAATTCTCCATAAAATTTATTTTCTTTAAATGTTTGAAAACAATCATTAAATGTTTTTCAAAATCCTCAAAATATTTTTAATAAAACAAAATATCATCTACTAACACAACCACAAAATTTATCCAAATATTCTTGGAAAACTCTTTTCCTAAGATCTAGGAATACAACTATAGAATTTTCTAACCGAAAGGGTAAAACCAAAAAATCATAATGCACATACCAAGTATGAAATGATATTTTTGGAATTTTATCCTCCTTCACTTTGAGTGAGTGATACCCAAACCTTATATTGGCCTTCAAGAAAAATTTATCCCCTAGATCTAATCAAACAAGTCATCAATATGTGTTAAAAAAATACTTATTAATAATAGTGAAGTTATTAAATCCTCTATTATAAATGAAAATCCTTATAGAACTGTACTTATTTTTAACACATAAAATAAGAAAACCCAATTGTGAGGATCAAGGAAGAATGAAACTCTTAGAATGAAATTATTGAAACTACTTTTTCAAATCAATAAGTTCTACATGAACCATTCAGTACAGGGGTTAAGGAATTTTCTTAGAATAATGAACTAATAATATACTAAATTAAACTTCCCATTTAGGTATAACATTGGGTAACTCATTAGGAAAACATCTAAGTATTATTTTATTATTTCAATAACATTAATCTTGAGAGTTCCCTTATTTTTAACAATATGAGAAAGGTAACTTTCATTTTAATATCTTAACAGTTTCTCTAATACTTGATATATAATAAATGGTATGACTAAATTCTTATATAAAAAATGAAACATGTAATTATAAATAAATTCTTTATCTCTAAAATATATCTTAGCATGATAAATTAAAAGTAAATCCAAACCTATAATAACATTATATTCTATAATGGGTTTGGAAAAAATATTTCTAGGAAAACCCTTCCAATGATGATAATAGTAATATCTTTGTAAATTTTTGTTTCATTAATAATATAACCATGTGTTTTTACAAAAACACTTATGACCTCATTTCTTGGGGAAAAATTTTAATTTTATTAAAAAAAATTTGAAGTAAAATAATTATTAGAGAACAAATAAAATAATACAGTAGAATAGTCTGAATAAACAAGTAATTTACCTAATAAAACTTCGTTTGACATACCAATGTCTACTAAATTATTTTAAAAGGGTTTCACCCCACCCTTCTTTTTATTATCTTGTTTCCTCCCTTCAATTATTTTATTCTTCGGACATGCATCTGCATACGGAATCATCTCGTTTCTTTTAAAACAGCTTACATCTTGTTTATCTATTTTGGTCTTACCATTGCCAAGATATATTTCATTTTATAATGATCCATATTCCCAAAGTTACCAGATTAAAATAATTTGAAAATTTTCATAAAAAATTCCCTAGGGTTCTTTGTTCCACATTAGTCACAAACTAAAAAATTTATTTTCTTACCTTTATATTTCTTTGAGGGATTCTTCTCCATTTATTACCACATGGAAAACTTTTTATAATTTTTTTTATAGAACATGTAATTTTAAGTAAACATCAATTTAACCTTCTCATCATATTAAATAAGTTTCTCATAACTTTTTAATTCAAGATAATCCAAATTATTTTCTTATTTAGAATTCAATCCTAAGTAAAATCAACTAATTTTACAATCAAGATGATAGATAAACATTTGTGCATACCATTCCAATAAGGTGATGTTTTATTCATATAAAATCACCAAATGGTAAAGATCATGAGTGATGTTTTAATTATCTAAATATTCCAGGACATAAAATATATTTTCTAGGAATTTAATCCATCCCTCAACTACAACAAGGTTAGAAGATATATTAAATGTTGGAGGGTCATGTCTCATAAAATCCTCCACTATCGAAATGTTATTGTGTGGTAGATCTATATTCTCCCTAGAATAGATTACACCAATAATTAAATCTTGCATCAAGTAATTAATAATAGTAATAAATTAATAATTTCTAATTCTAACCATTCTGTGTTGATGATTTGGAAGGATTTGGTCCTCTTTGTGCCCTACTACTTCAGATTCACAGTTTCCTATATGGAAAACCATAATTAACGAACATATTTTAGTTAAATCAACACATTAATATTTAAATTTTATATCAGTACAACCATAAATTATAATTTATTTAGGTTCTTTAATTATATTATCATAACATCCAAATGTATCTAATCCTATTGTCTGATACCTACTATAAGAACCCGACTTCAAATAATCTATAAATTATATAATTAAGAAAGAAATATTTTCATTCATTTAAGAAGTTATTTTTGTATTATAGTTTTATATGTTTAATTAAACACTCTTATAGAAATAAATATTATATCACAAAGTGGATAATTCCACCCGTTATTCATTTTTACCACAAAATCAATTTTTTTTTATATAACCAGTTTTATTTTCACGAAGTATCATCACAATTTTCAACTTGACCTCATCCTTATCTATACACATCCTTAAAAACATGTTAAAATTATTCTAAAAAATGATATTAGAACATAAATCTTGTTAATGTCTATATATAAAAATATGTGTGTTTATCTATGATTACTTAAAAAAATTAATCTTTCAAATTAAACTTTAAACTCAAAATAAACATTTTCATTCTTGAGAAATTAACACCTCTACACATATATTTTCATAAAATATTTCATAATAAATCTTAATGTCAAAATTAAAATCATGAATATTAATTTTCATTCATGGAAATTTCATTAAAAAATCAAAAAGATTTACATTTCACCCTTAACAAGTAGCATATACTTTTCTTTAAACATAAGCTAATTAGTTTACCTTGTAAAATAATAATATTTCCATAAAAACCCATATAAGGGATAGATAAATCTTTTAGTTAACATGAGAAATAATTTTCATATCACTCTTAAAAATGGAATAACCTACCCAAAAAATCCCAAAAATATATTAGGATAAACCTAACCGGTTAACTCCATCCTTTAAAAAAATGTATTAGAGAGTTATATTAGGCTCATCCATCCTTATTTATAATGGAGAAACATAAAATTTTTTTATAATGGAATCACTAACCCTTGGTTTATAATTGAACCACACTTAATTATAATCAATTTCCAGTAACCATAATTTAATCATAAGACATGAAATATTGCATAAAAATATTATTAGAACCTATACGAATAATGTTTCTAGATTTAAAAATATTCATTCCATTTAAACCTTTTTTTATAATGATCAACACAAATTGAAAGATTTTTTTCATTAAAAAAACATGAAATATTATAAAGGAATACAAACATTAAATAATAGTTATGGTGGTGGGAAAAATCATTGATGTCGTATATGTTAAAATAGAACATTCATTTGGCCTTTTTAACAAAATATTCATTATAAAATATGTAAAAAAATCCTATTTAATGATTTGAAATAAATTCCAAAGTGACATAAAAATTTATTAATAATTAATTAATTTAAAAATAAATAAATTCATAAAATGTTTTTTAGAATATGTACTTGGAGTAGATATATTTAGAAAATAAATATTTGAAACATTTAAAATGAAGATTTTAAAATAAAGTGTCCCTTAACATTAGTTTAACTTGTCATATAAATTAATTATCTTCCATAATAATAAAAATGGGTTATTTATTTAATATAATAATATCCTTTTTCAAATTTATTATTCCATTTATTTATTTTTTTACAATTTTATACATAATTTTAAATTTAGTTTACTTCAAGTAAGTTTTTTTTGACGATATTCAGATCATAAATCCAAAATGACTTTGGTAAGTTGATTATGGTCAAAGAATTAATTATTAAATTATATATAGATATATAATAATGAAATTATTATAATTTTAAAATATAAATTATAATTTTAAAACCAACCATGAAATACGTTATGAAAAGTTAATTACCTTACAACCACAGAGATAGTAGGTCCTACTCACTCATAAGTAACATTTCGATTTTTCGAAAAACATGATTGAAAGAAGTTAAGTATTATATTATATTTAAATAATTATGATTATGTAAAAATTATATTATTATTATTTTAAATACACTTATATATATCATCCTTATGATGTGTCCATGAAAAATAAATTACACTACTTCGTAGAGGGGGTAGTCTTCACGTATACAAGAACAACGTTATCATTTTTAAATGCATATAAATGTAAGAAAATATATGATATATTTTTTTATATAATATTATTTATGTAATTAATATATTATATATACTATAAATACATAAATGTAACTATTCATGAGTGGTTGTGATGGAAAACAAATTATATTGGTTTGTGATGCGGTAGTCTGTTGTGCACATGAATAATGGTTTTGTTTCCCATTTGATAGAGGAGGATATGGATATAGGTTACAAAAGTAACATAATAGGATATAATTTTACTAAATATTATGTTGTTATAACTTCATCATGTTTTATGAATTTTTTATTCTGAAAAAATAAGAAATAAAATGAAAATTCTTGGTTGAGAATTATACCTCTTCTTCAGCCGGCATCTTTTGGTTTATACTAAAATCCTTCCTAGATTGGTTTTCTGATCAAATAAGAGACTCTAGTATGTGGTTATGGATCTATGGAAGGTATTTCGGTATTTATTTTATTATATATATAGCTCAAAATCTATGATTAAGAGAGGATAGGAGGATTCCTTCTATAAGTGAGTGGAGGGGAACTCGTGGAATTGCTTGAAGAATTAAATTAGTATATATTAATTTTCGTATAAAAATGGAAGAATATTAATATAATTAAAATATGGAATTATTATGGGTCAAAATAATCTCATACAATGAAATTAATACAATTTTATAATATTTTTGCACCCTTATCTATTTATTTTAACCCCCCATTAACCCTTTTGATAATTACTATCAGTATTTTGTAAACTTCATGGGTCAATATAATTACTATTAATGTATAAGTGAACTATAATTTAACCATGATAGATATTTTGAAGAATATACCATTAATTTTGTTGATTACATTAATTTTTTAATTTTAGGTCATTTAATATAATATTATTTTTTATAAAGTACCGTTAAGTTCATTTTTGCAACTATTAATTTAATTTGACTTTAAGAAATATATAAAAGGATGTTAATTTTAATATAATCCTTTAAAATAAATATAATATTTTATATTGGTGAATAAAATTCATGGGAAACAATAATTCACCAAAAAAATAATTTTTATTTTTAAAAAATTATTTACATGATTTTTCTACTACTTGCACAATAACTGTGTCAACGTTGTGTAAGCATCTAAGGTAATTATTACTTAACTAAAAATTAAAAATAAATTAACATGATAAAATAATTATATTTCAAATAACTATTTATAATTGAAAATAATTTGTTTTTATCCCTATCATGAAATATTATATATATTAAAAGCAAGTGAGAAATATTTTTTACTTTATATTTAATGAAAGTAATATATGAGTAATTTTCAATGAAAAATATAAAAAAACTAAATTAAAATTTTGGATTATAATTGTCTAAGACCACTAATAAAATATTTTAAATCTATGTTTTTGTGTTATTTTTAGTCTTTATCATATTATTTATAAACCATAATTACTCTATTTACCTTTTCTAAAGTGACAAGTATTTATTATGGTTTATATTCATTAGGAATACAAATAAAAGTGATATATTTCCCAAACCTGGACCTTCTAATTAAAAATAAGGAATGAGTTTCTCAATATTCAATTTCTATAATTTTTATAAATTAATATAATATTAGAATAAAAAAATAATTAAAAAATATTTTTTAGAAAAATATGTTTTCAAGCACAAAATTGAACTTATACCAAAATCAATTATAATTATAATAACTGTATAATTAATTAGATTATTTAAAATTAAAGTATATTAATGATTCATTATGATCAAATTTTTCTTTTGAACTATTTATTTAATGAAAATTAATTACATTTTTAAAAAAATCTATATTTTTACTATTTATTCAAAAATATACCTTTTTCAAAAATTATCAAAATTTCACACTAATATAATTTAGATATAAAGATTTCAAAAATGAATTTAATTTTTTAAAATTTAAATTATTAAATTTTTAAATAAATCCAATTATCAAAACCATATAATATATGTAAAAAAGATAGTAAGAATAAAATTACCTTATTTTTTATTATAAATTACATAATATTGGTATTAGGGATATAAATCTATAAAATTTAATTAATGAGTATTAATAAGACCTTAAAATGATTTTATATAACATTACCTGGATTGTTACACATCTCATCACCTGTGATTTTAATTTTGAAGATTGGATAAAACTTATAAAGAATGTATGTGGTTAATTAGTGATATTGAGGTTTCATAGATTGTACAATAACTATGTTGTTGTCAATCTAAAAACGATCTTTTAGATATAAAATTCTATGAAGTACCCTTAGTTCAATAATTATATTCATGATCCAAATTAATTTATCCAGAGTATAAGATGTAATTATGTACTCTTATTCAATTATATATTAGGTTATAATAGGATTCTTATTACACTTCCAAGTAATTTCTCAACAATTAAGGAAGAACACAAACCAAGACAAAGATCTAGAATAGTCTTTTTAATTTTGGAAATTGGAATTAGTGTGACCTCTTATAAGAAGATCTTTCTCTCCTATAAAGACTAATAATAAATTATTAATACTTCTTAAGTAATTTAAAATATGTTTAATATCAATTCAGTGATTTTCATTGATATTTGATTGGTAATAACTAGTTATACTCAAGTATAAGAGAAATCAATGTGGCAAATAAACGTAACATTATTTATAGAACCAATTCATGAAGTATAATAAATTTCATTCTCATATGTCCTATATATATTTTTTGAAGTACACTGATCCATTAGAATAATTACACCATGTAATATTTGGTAAAGATACTTTCTATGAGCTATCCATGCTAGAACTATTTCACATTTTATCAATACAGGTAACTTAAATCAGTCCAAATAAAGTTTTCAATAAATATCTACAGATCTTCATACTTAGTATTCATATTGTTTCTCCCATTAATTTAATTAGTAAATATTTTTATAATCAAAACATATAGACTTTAAATTCAAGATATCACTTATGATGAATATTATATCATCATCACACAATACCAAAATTACATAAAAAACTCTAATTATCATTATTGCTTTCATTATTTTCATTCTTGAAGAAAATAGATACTCTTTAATAAAATCATCAATATGGATATTCCAACTTGGAGATGTTTTTTTAATCCATAAATTTATTTCCACAATTTATATACCATTCTAGCACAGTTTAGCTCCTACCAACTTTTGGGTTATGTTATATAGATTCCCTAAAATATATTTTAAATTAATAAAATTTCTTTTGACATATTTTTAGTAAATTTCCAAATCTTATAAAGTTGTAAAATTATGAAAAATAATAATATATCATGTCATGGATATTGGTTAGAATTTTGTGTTATATTTAACAACGTGATTTTTATAACCTTTTACCACTAAGTGAATTTTATTGGTAGACATACTACAATACATATCATCATTCTTTCAGAAACCTTACTTATAACCCATTGGTTATAACCCATTAAGTGGATCAAGAATGAAATAAACTTGTTTTATATACAAATAGTCTATTCCATATTTAATTTCCTTCAACCATTGTTCAAAATTAGAAATTCCAAAGGCCTCATGACAAGTGTTAGATTTATTGTATATGAACATATCACTATTCAATAAATCTATATTTCTTTTGATTTTGATAGATCCTACTAGGCCTTAAAAGTTCTTCTGATACATGAGGTTGGCCACTTTAGAGAACTTATTTTGAACTATTTCATAATTAAACTCATGAATTGATCTTATTTTTTGGTGTTGAGTTCATTAAGTTCAAAAAATCTGCCAAATCAAACAGTAATATATTTCTTCATAATGAATATATCAGTATAATCCAAAAAATTTATTAAATGAGAAGATAGAAAAAATATATCTCAATTTATTTATGATTCCTAAAAATATATTATTTTCAATTTTGGGGTCTGGTTTTTCTGAAACAACATGCATTATGACCCCAAATTCTAACAAAAGATAAATTGTGATGATTCCCAATGTAGGATCCCAAAAATTTATAGAATAGTAATTTTTTAATTCTCTTAATATATATTAATAATATATTATTTTTTCATTAAATGGGATACTTTTTCTGATAGCGTACTCAACTGGAAACAACAAGTTTCTTTGAAATCTAATGTTGCACAGAACATTGAGTTATACCAAAAAATAATATATTATTATTATTTTAAATGGTAGTAAATTCCTAGCCATTATACTGGAAGGAATGAACAAAAATAAATAAATTATGATTACTCATGTTTTTTAAATATTTTTATATTTATCCAATAAATTTTAGAGAAGTAAAATAAGAATGAATCTGATTTTAACCATGAAATACTCTAATGTTTTAAAATGGTCGGTTTAATGTCGTTTGATGGAGAACCCTTTTTGACTCTATTTTATAGAATTATTTTTTACATTTGAAAAGATAAAATTCTTTTTTATAATGGGGACATCAAAATTTATTTTGGATGAATTTTTGGTATTTTTCTAATAAAGTCCATTTTTAATGAATAGTGAAAAATACTGCATTTTAAGTCAAAACTGCCTTTTCATCTGATTTATTTGTATTGCTATATTGAATTTTTAATTTTTTTTAAATTATAATTGGATTATATTTTTATAATTATATCCAATTATGGTCATTGGAAGTAATTTAATATTGAAATTAGACATAAACACATGCCAATATTTTGGTAGTTTTTACTTCTAAAAAACATAATTTTTGGTTTTGACAAAGAAAATTAATTTTAAATGAATTTTTAAAAATTCAATTTTTTAAGTTGAAAAAATGGATTCTATATTTGGAATAAAAATGATATAATTTTTTAAATAGGTACCTATACATTATGAATATTAACTTCAGTAATTATTTTATTTATCATGGTTAAAGGGTAAATCTGGTAAATAAGGGTATAAAGTAATATTATAATAATAGGAAACTACCCTAAAACATGTCTTAATCCTATTGGATGAGATATATACGACCAAGGACGTTCTTGTGTCAATTTTGGATCTCCATGGAGCCACTTAGGAGTGATAATGACATGTTTTATTAATTAAATTAATGTATAGAGAAATATAACCTAAACACGTATCTTTTAGTAAGAAAATTATATGGGGTTATATAAGTGATATATTCGACTATATAAAGTAATTTTAAATATAATAAGATGTAATACATCATGAAATTTTATTTATAATTTTTAGATATAAAATAATTAACTTTATATATAATATTATGATGATGTAGTGATTACTTTATTAATGAATGATTTAAATAAATGAGATTATAAATATTAAAATAAATTTTTTTTAAACTTTTTATTCCATCCAAGAATTTTAAGGATGATTATTACTTGTTATATATGAATTAATGGTGTTTTTTTGCAAGAATAATTTTTTTATGGATTTTTAAAAAGGCATGATATGAATAGTATAAAAATTAACATAAATGAGTTTTTAAAAGAATTGCTATTTTATTAAATGGTATAATAGTCATAAAAATATAAGATTCATCCAATGACTTATATAATGTCGAAAATATCATTAATTAACCACTTAATATATTATTGGAATTTTATAGTAACTATATTTACCGTATAGTATGAATATACATGAAGACATGGTAAGAGTTATTGTTTTTAACTAAGGGTTAAAGAAAAATTATATGGTAACATTTGTGACCATGACTTGTCTAAAACATATTTTTTGAGAGTTTTTAGACCCAAAATCATCTTATCTTTGACAAAAATAACTTTTGGACCATTTGAAACCGAAAATCATTTTATAAAAAATTAATATTTCAATACCTTCCTAAAGTGCCCCTCCTCCCTCCTATTAAAGGCCACCACCACTACACATTTAATCACACCTCTCAATCCCATAGGCTCATCCAGATTATAATTAAATAATCACCCAATATTCCTGCCTTTATCATATAATCCTTACCTTAGGAAGAAGACAATTCAAGAAAGCCTTTTGGCTCAAATCAATAGAAGTTACCCGATTTAGAGGTAACGTCTTCTCTCAAATTCTTTTCCTTTATTTTCCTTCTCCACTCCCAATTAACTTCTTATAAATTGATTATATAACCACATATGTATTCTAAATATATAAGGATGTTTTAGTGTGATGTATTCTAACTACCCTTACACACACCTCCATCTAATTGATATGAGCATATTGTTTCTGTGGACGACGAACTAATGCCTCACGAAACGTTGATTGTTCAATTTTCCCCTACCACATCTCATAGTGGGAATTATGATGGAAATACATTTATATAAGATATAAATCATATTTATATTCTCTCTATTCTTACATATTTTTTATTAACATATTTTCTTTTATACTTTCTATAATGTGTAAATACGATAATTTCATTTGACGATGTGTGGACTACCGCTCCCTCAAAGTGATATGACTCGTTCATGACATACATGGAACTTATAAAGGATAGAATTAATGAAGTTATATAACATATATAAAATATTATATTATAATTTAATTATAATATACCTATGTATAATTTATTTTTTATCCCTTAAAATATGAAAAATAAATGAAATTAGCGTTTATGCGTACATACGGCTTACGGTCTCCAGGAATGGTGTATTTCATTTATTATATAAAAATGTTATGTACTAGTATAAATACATATATATATATATAATGGATATATATTTTATTTAAATCATTAATATCATTTTATAGATGTTGTACGTTTGGAAACAAGGACAATTTACATCAAAATAAGTTCATTATCAACTCAAGTTCTGAATATGGACAAGACAACCGATATTAACTTAAATAATTATGTAATATTTATAGAATAATAATAAATGATATAAAATGGATAATAAACATGAAAAATGTTTTGAATCAAGTACAAATTAAATTATGTTTATTATTCTGGAAGAAAAAGTAACATACATAACAAGTCGAACTCAAGATAAGGGACTTCATCTCAATCTCATTTCATTGAGGCATATTTTGATAATATACATGTATTTATTTTATATGGTGTATAATTATATGATTTTTATTTTAATTTACTTAAATGGTTTTCAAAAGGAATATTTTTTTAAGAAGCATTTACTAAGACACATAGGGAATGATTCTTTTTAACTTACGTGGTGACAACGACATTTTCGCCACTATGAGTATTATTTGATATTTGGGTTTCATAACAAGCCGTAATGTTTTTAAAAGGAAAAAAAATACAATGTGCTTTTTTAATGTATTTTGGTATTGAAAATGGTTATCATAAATCATTGATTCTATCAATATCTTTAAATGATATATTGTGATTACAATGTGGAAATATTATCATTCCTTTATACTTGTTTAATGTGATATGAATATGTTATGGTTCTTGGGAATTGTTTACATATATGGGTGGTTCCATGATAATACAAGGGAGAGTGAGCCCAAGATATCCCTCCAATTCCTTGAGTAACATAACAGAGGTAAACATTAATGTTTCTCCTAAGAGATTTAGAGAATATACTATGATGGGTATTTAAAAAGTAACTCCCTATATATCGGTGTGAAAGCTACAATGTAAGTATGTTATAGATGCCAAAAGTCACTTTTATTACTTATTATTTCTATGTGTTATTTATAAATCTTATGATTTCATGAGGTATGTTAAATATTTTATGTTTTATGATTGAAAATTATGATTTCTTTGATTTGTATGTATTCATGGACTAATGTTTTCCTTACTTATTTTATAACCCTTACTGAACTTTCTATGCTCATCCTATGTTTTAGAAATGTTTTTAATAGGTTATAAGGAATGTTAAGAGAATGGAATAATTTATTAATATTTATATCAAGAAATAAAATCGTTTTTTATTTAAAGAGTTTCATTATTGTGAAAAGAACATTTGATGGAGTGTAAGCCTCTAATGTGTAATATCTGAGATGTAATGTAATAGTTATGGCCTAATTATATAAACCTATAAACTTGAAGGGATCCTCAATGTTAATTCTTGACTTAAATAAATATTATGTAATGTTTAATGTTGGGGCCTTACATTTGGTATCAGAGGACGGTTCTGATAACTTCAGGAGTTAGGATATTGTTAAATAAGAATCCATAAATTATTTTTTATTTATGAGATGATTGAAATGATCTAACATTTAAAGATTACCATGTTTCTTATTCTATGATATATTTGTTTAGAATTATTTTTCTTAGAAAAACAGGGCAGCTATTCTAGGAGGAATACAGAGGGATATGACCTTCCAAATCAACATCCTCTGATGGTCGAAATTAGAATTGAATAGTTTTTTACAGTGATGGCTCAGTTGACTCAGGTGATAAATGGTGGATGTGTTTATTGATGATATTATTTTATATTCTAAAAGTAAATAGGATCCCTAATGTCATTTAAGGTTTGTCTTGAAAAGAAAATACATTGTATGGGAAATCCATCAATTTTGAGTTTTGTTTATAACAAATTTCATTTTTTGGTCACATTGTTTCTGAAGATGGAATAACTATTGATCATGCTAAAACAAAAGATTTTAAATAATGGCTAAGACCCAAAACTATTACCATGATTCATACATTTCTTGTTTAGAAGGTTATTACAGAAGTTTTGTTGAAAATTTTGCACGATTACGTAGTCCAATGACTAAGTTAACTCAAATAGGTATTAAGTTCAACTAGAAAAAAGAATATGATGAATGTTTTCGTGAATTGAAATGAAGATTGGTGACTGATCTAGTTTTGTAACTTCCATCTATAAATGGTGAATTTTTTTATCTATAGTGATTCTTCAATGAAATGACTTGGTTGTGTCCTAATGCAGAATGATCAGATAATTGCTTATGCTTCACGTTAGTTGAAACCTCATGAGCTAAATTACCCAACACAAGATTTAAAATTATCTTTTGTTGTTTTTGAATTAAAAATTTAGAGGTATCATTTTTATAGCTTAAATTGTGAAATATATACTGATCAAAAAAGGTCAAAGTATATATTCACTCATAAAGAATTAAACATAAGATAAAGGAGATAGATATAATTAATCAATTTTTATGATTACATGATCCATTACCATCCAGGAATGGAAAATAAAGTGGCTCACGCATTGAGTCGAAAGATTAATGTGACATTAACTATGATATGTTTGTAACAAGATCCATTGATTTCGGATTTTATTAATTTTGGACTAGAATATTTTGTTGCAGGGAATTAATTTTTTTTTAGGTGGCAGTGAAATCATCACTTTCAGACTGAATTAAGAAAGCGTAAAAAGAAGACAATGAGTTTCATAAAAAGGTTTAATTGGTTCAGAAGGAAAAGTTACCTAAATTAACATTGATAAATATTGGGTTTTGGGGTTTGGAAAGATATTATCTGTGCCTTGTGTTTCACAGTAGATTAAAGAGTTTTTATGAAAGCTCATAGTTCTGTGTTTTCATATCTTCCACGTAGTACTAAGTTGTACAAAGATCTTCGGGAGAATTTCTGGGGGGACGGAATGAAAAAAGATATTGGTGACTGTACTGTGAAGTGTTTGATTTTTCAGCCGATTAAAGCAGAGTTGTAGTTACTAAAAGGGATGATTCAACCTTCTCTAGTGCCAAAGTGGACAAGGGAAAATGTTTCAATGGATTTAGTAATGGGGCTACTAAAAACATGTCGAGGTAACAATGAAATATTGTTTACTGTGGAACTATTGACTGAATATGCTCATTTTATTTCTATTTAAGATAATATATCTCTAGATCAACTCTCTCAATTGTATATTAAAGAGATAGTTAGGTTATATATGGTTCACTTTTATATTGTATCTTATTGTGATCTGAGGTTCACTTATACCTTTTGGAAAGGCCTTTTGAATTCATTGGGTACTGAATTAAATTTTTTTGATAAATTTTCATCCGCAATCAGATAGGCAGTCAGAATGAACAAATCAGACCTTAGAAGATATGATACATGCTTGTTCAATGGATTACCAGGGGATTTAGAACAAACAACTTTCTTTGGATGAGTTTTTTTATAATAACGGTTTTTATTCTAATGTATGGATGGAACCATTTGAATCATTATATGAAAATGGGTATCAAACTCTTGCTTTTGGGGATAATGTAGGTGAAAGGAAGTTGATTGAACTAGATTTGGGAGAAGTGATGGCATAAAAAATCTCCCTTGATTCAAAAGAACATGAGAACAACACAAAGCAGGTAGAAAAGTTATGCAGATAACCAGATGAAGAGTTTTTCTTTCGAGGTAGGTGATCATGTCTTTCTCAAAGTTTCTCTATGGAAAAGTGTGATGTGTTTTGGAAAAAAAGGAAAGCTGAGTATAAGGTTCATTGGACCCTATGAAATCCTAGAGAAAGTTGGATCAGTTTTTTACAGAGTGTTTTTACATCCATGTTTATCTCAAGTACACATTTTTTTTCATGTTTCAATGTTGAGAATGTATATGCTGGATCCATCTCATGTTTTGAGTCCAGAGGTAGTTCAGTTGGAAGAGAATCTTTCTTATGAGGAACAACCAGTCCAGATTCTTGACTACCGAGAGAAATTGTTGCAGAATAAGGTAATTTATCAAGTAAAGGTTTTGTGGAAAAACCATATGGCATAAGAGGCAACATGGGAATCTAATAATACTATGATGGATAATTACCCCCCACTTATTAGATAAGTGAATAAAATTAGGAGGACGCAATTCCCAATAGGAGGAGTGATATATAATCCCTGGTATTTATAGAATAATACATTTTCATTTCGATTAATATTTATGAATAATGTATTATTTTTTACATTAAATGGGATTTTTTTAGATAGCGTACTCAACACACAATAATTTATTTCATTGGAAGCTTACGTTGCACACAACTTTGAGTTATAACGAAAAATAATATAATAATATAATTATTTTAAACAGTAGTTAATGCCTAGCCATTATATTGGTAGGAATGAACAGAACTAACAACATTATTATTAAACAAGTTTGTTAAATGTTTTTTATATTTATACAATAAATTTTATAGGATTAAAATAAGAATGAATCTGATTTTAAGCATCAAATACTCTAATATTTTTAAAAGGTCGGTTTACTGCCTTTTAATGGCGAACCCTTTTTAAATTTCGTTTTTGTCCCCATTATATATACTATTTGACATAATAAAATTATTATTTAGAAGTGGGACATCAAAATTTACTTTGGATGAAATTTTGTTATTTTTCTGATAAACTTCATTTTTTAATGAATAGTGAAAAATACCACATTCTAAGTCAAAACAACCTTTTCATCTAATTTATTTATATTGTTATATTACCCTATTAATTGGTTTTAAAGTATAATTGGATTATATGTTTATCATTCAATACAATTTTTGTCATCTTAAGTAATTAAACAGTTAAATTGGACATAAGCACATGCCAATCTTTTGGTAGTTTTAATTTCTTAAAAACACGCTATTTGGTTTCAACAGCAGGAATTAATTTTAAATTTATTTCTGAAACTTTTATGCTTCGAATTTGGAAAAATAGATTCCTTATTTTTAATAAAAAATTTCAAATTGTGTAAATAGGTACCTTTTATTTTTTGACATTATGAATAGTAACATCGGTAATAATTTTATTTACCATGGTTGAAGGATAAATCTGGAAAATAAGGGTATAAAATAATATTATTATAATATAAAACTACCCTAACACATGTCCAAATCCTATTTTATGAGATATTTCTAACCAATTTCATCCTTGGGTCAATTTTGGGACCCCATGGAGCCACTTGGGAGTGATAATGATATGTTATATTAATTAATTTAATATAAAGAGAAATATAACATAAACATGTAACTTTTAGTAAAAAATTTATATAGGGTTATATATGTGATATATTCAAATATAAATGGTCATTATAAATCTAAAAATATTTACTACATCATTTTATTTTATTTATAATTTTTAGACATCAAATAAATAAATTTATTTATGACACAATGAAGATATAGTGATTACCTTCTTAATGAATGATTTAAATAAATGATATTATAAATATTAAAATAAATTTATTTTGAATCTTTTTATGCCATACACAAAATTTATGGATAATTATGACTTTTTATCTTTTAATTAATTATGTTTTTTTCTAAATAATCATGTTTATTATAGATCTTTTAAAACTCATGATATGAATCGTATAAAACCATATATAAATGGGTTTTAAAAACAAATACTATTTTATTAAATGATATAATAGTACTAAAAATATATGATTTAGCCAAATGACTTAGATAATGTTTAAAATGTCACTAATGAACCACTTGAAGTTCTATTTCCATTTTATAGTAAATATATTAACCATATTGTATGATTATACAATAAGACATGGTAAGAGTTAATATTTTTAAATAAGGGTTAAAGCGAAAAAGATATGGTTAAATATTTGATGTAGACTTGTCTAAAACCTATTGGTTGATATTTTTTCAACCCAATGGTATTTTATATTTGAAATAAATGTCTTTGGGACCATTTTATACCAAAATCCATTTTATAATAAAATAATATTTCAATACCTTCTTAAAGTGCTGCTCCTCCCTCTAATAAAAGGCCACCACCTATACCCATTTAATCACACCTATAAATCCGTTTTTATCATCAAATTTATGCTCAACTAAGATCTCAATATCCCTCCCTTACTCCTATAATCCTTAACTTGGGCATAATTCAATTCAATAAATCATTTTGGCTCAAATCAAAAGAAGTTACCCAATTTAGAGGTAATGCCTTCTCTTAAATTATTTTCCTTTATATTCCTTATCCACTACATATTATCTTATTATTATTTTATTACATAATAAAACATGTATCCACAATATACTAAGATTATGTTATGATAATTATTAGAACTACACTTACATGCACCTCCATCTAATGGATATGAACATACTGTTTCTGTGGACGGCGAACTACTGCATCACGAAACGATGATTGTTCAATTTTCCCCTACCACCTCTCACAGTAGACATTATGATGGAACTGTATTTTTATATGATATATATTATGTTTATATTGTCTCTATACTTATGTATTTTTCATTTAAATTATTCCTTTATGCTTTCCATAGTGTGTAAATATGATAATTTCATTTTAGGAAGTGCGAACTACCGCCCACTCAAACTGATATAACTCATTCATGCCATACATAGAACCTATAAAGGATAGAATTAATAAACATTTGTAACATATATAAAATTTGATATTATAATGGAATTATAATATACCTATGTATAATTTAGTTTTCATTCCTTAAAATATGGGATATAAATTAAAGTAGTGTTTATGTGTACGTACGACACACTGTCTCCATAAATGGTGCATTTCATTTATTATCTCCAAATTTTATGTACTATTATAAACACATATATATATAGTAGATAAATATTATATTTTAATCATTAATATCATTCTGTAGATGATGTAATTTTGATTATAAGGTCAATTTACCTCAAAACAAGTTCATTTTCGACTCAAGTACCGAATATCGACAAAATGACTGATATTAACATAAATAATTATGTAATATTTATAATATGTTAATAAGTGATATAAAAGGGATAATAAACATGAAAAATGTTCTAAATAAAGTACAAATAAAATTAATTTTATTATTCACTAAGAACGATTAGCATATGTGACAAGAGGGACTCATGGTAAGGGGCTTCGTCTCAATCTCCATTCATTGAGGCATATTTTGATAATATACTTGTCGTTATTTTATATGGTGTATAATTATACCCTTTTTGTTATAATTTAATTCAACAGTTTTCAAAAGAAATATTTTTTATGAATCATTTACTAAATTACATAGGGAATGTTTCTTTTTAATGTTCTTGGTGACAATGACTTTTCTGCCACTGCGAGTGTTATTTGATATTTTGCTTTATTAATAAGTCGTAATGTATTTAAAAGGAAAATAAATACCATATACCTTTTTTATGAATTTTGATATTGAAATTTTTTTATAAAGCATTGATTATGTCAATATCTTGAAATGATATATTGTGATGGAAATTGGGAAATGTTATCTTTCTTTTAAGATTGTTTTATATGATATGAATATGTTATCATTCTTGGAAATTATTTACTTATATGAGTAGTTCCATGATAATACAAGTGTGAGTGAGCCCAATATAGCTCTATAATGCATTAAGTAATTTTACGAAGGTAACCACTAATTTTTCTCCTAAGAGATTTAGGAAATATATTGTTATGGGTATTCCAAACATAACTCCCTATATAGCTATGAAAGCAACAATGTAAGTACGTTATGGATGGCACAATTTACCTTTATGATTTATGATTTCTATGTGTTATTCATATATCTTATGATTTTATGAGGTTTGATAAAGAGGTTATGTTTTGTGATTATAAATTATGATTTCTTTGATTTGTATGTATTCATAGACTAATACTTTATTTCCTTATTTTATAACACTTACTGAGCTATTTATGATCCTCCCTAGTTTTTGAAATGTTTTCCACAAGGAATAAAGAAGGCTAAGAGAAAAAAATAATTCAAGAAGATTTATATCAAGAAAATAATTCTAGTTTTATTTAAGGACCTTTATAACAGTGAATAAAATTGGATAGTGTTGAAGTGTCCACTGTATAATATTTGGGATGTAATGTAATAGATATGGCCTATTTCTATAAAACTCTAAACCTGAAAATATCCTCAATGTGAATTCTTTAAATAACTAAAGATTATGAAATGTTTATGTTTGGGGGCTAACAATTGGTATTAGAGGTCATTTTTAATAACTTTAAATGTTAGGATATTGTTAAATGAAAATCCATAAATTATTTTTACTTTCTGGTAATATTGAAATGATATAGCATCTGAATATTACCATGGTTTTTCATCATAATATATTTTTGTTAAGAATGATTTTTCATAGAGGAAACAGAGAAGTTATGTTGGGAAGGAATATATAGGGAAATGACCTTCCAAGTCAGCATCTTGAGATGGTTAGAATCAGAATTGAACAGTTAGTTGCGGTGATGGCCTAGCTGACTCGGTTGATAGATGGTAGTTTTCTTTATTGATGATATTTTGATATATTCTAAAATTAAATAGGAGCATGAAATTCATTTAATGGTTAACATTCAAACCTTATAAGAAAATAAATTTTATGAGAAATTTAGTAAGTGAAAGCTTTGTTTACAAAAAATTTCATTCCTTGGTCACGTTATTTCTAAAGATGGAAAAACTATTGATCCAGCTAAAATAATAGATGTTAAAGAAGGGAAAAGACCCACAAATATAACTGAGATTCATATTCTTCAGGTTTTAGTGGGTTATTAAAAGAGTTTTGTTGAAAAAAATTCATGGTAATCTAGTCCACTGAATAAGTTAACTTGAAAAGGTGTTAAGTTTATCTGGATGAAAAAGGTGATGAATATTTTCATGAATTGAAAGGAATATTGGTAAATGATTTAGTTTTGGAACTACTATCCAGGAATGGTGAATTTTTTATCTATAGTGATTCTTCATTGAAAGGACTTGGCTTTGTATTAATACAGAATGATCTGGTAATTACTTATGATTTACTTCAGTTGAAACCACGTGAGATAAATTTCACAACATATAATTTTGCATTATCTTCTTTTGTTTTTTCATTAAAAATTTGGAGGAATCACATGTATGGCGTAAAGTGTGAAATATATACTAATCACAAAATTTGGAAGTATATATTCACTCAGAAAAAAATTAAACATGAGATAGAGGATATGGATTGAATTAATCAAGAATTATGATTGCACGATCCATTACCATCTTGGAAATCCAAATAAAGTGGTTGAATCTTTGAGTCAAAATAGTAATGGTACATCAACCATGTTATGGTTGGAATGAGATCCTTTGATTTCTGATTTGATTAATTTTGGAATGAGTGTTTTGGTGTAGGTAATTACTATGTTTTGTTTTAGGTGGTAGTGAAATCATCGCTATCAGACAGAATTAAGCAGGCCTAGAAAGAATACAGTGAGTTGCAGAAAATGGTATAATCGGTTCAGAAGGGTAAGTTGCATGAATTTAACATTGATAAAGATTGTGTTTTCAGGTTTGGAAAGGGATTACGTGTGCCTTGTGATTCATAGTTAAAGAAAACATTGTTATGTAACGCTCAGAGTTCTCCATTTTCTGTCCATATTGGAAGTATTAAGATGTAAAGAGATCATTGGGAGTATTTCTGGTGGGATGGAATGAAAAGAGATATTGATGACTGTACTGTGAAGTGTTTGATTTGTCAGCAGGTTAAAGAAGAGCAGTAGTTACAGAAAGGGATTATTCAAACTTCATCAGTGCTAGAGTGTAAATGGGAAAATGTGTCAATTGATTTCGTAATGGGGTTACCAAAAATATCTCTAGGTAAAAATTCACTCTAGGTTATTGTAGATCGATTGACTAAATATTCTCATTTTATTTCTATTGGAGATAATTTGTCTCTAGATCAACTTTATCCATTTTATATTAAAGAGACTATTTGGTTACATGGAGTTCCCCTATTCATTGTATTTGATTGTGATACCGGGTCTACTTATTACTTTTGCAAAGGCCTTTAGAATTCATTGGGTACTAAAATAAATTTTAGTACAATCTTTCATATGCGATCATATGGGCAGTTATAATGAACAAATCAGACATTGGAAGATAATCTATGTGCTTGTTCAATGGATTACCGGGGAATTTGAGACCAACATCCTTCTATGGTCGAGTATTCTTATAATAACATTTTTCATTCTAGTATACATATAGTGACATTTAAAGAATTACACAGAAATATGTGTTGAGCTCGAGGTTTTTTGGATGAAGTAGGTGAAAGGAAGTTGATGGGACTAGATTTTGTAGAAGAGATGGCAGAAAAATGTTCAATTGATTCAGAAGCACATGAGAATAGCTCAGAGAAGGATGAAAATTTATGAGGATAACCAAATGAAGGATCTCTATTTCTAGGTAGGTGATCATGTCTTTATCAATGTTTCTCCATGGAAAAGTTAAATTCATTTTTGTAAAAAGGGAAGGTTGAGTCTGAGGTTCATTGGACCCTATAAAATCCTATAGAAAGTTATATCATTTTCTTACAAAGTGGATTTACCTATAATTTTATCTCATGTACATAATTTTTTTCATGATTCAATGTTGAGAATTATATGTCGGATCCATCTCATGTTTTGAGTCCAGAGGTAGTTCAGTTGGAAGGAAATATTTCTTATAAGGAATAACAAGTCCAGATTTTTGACCATGTAGTGAAAGTGTTATATAATAAGGTAATTAATCCAGTAAAGGTTTTTTGTAAAAACTATATGGTATAAGAGGCAACATGTGAATATGAAAATTCTATGAAAGATAAATACCCCCACTTATTTGAAAAGTTAACAGAATTTCGAGGATGCAATTCCCTAAAGGTGGGAATGATATAGGATCTCGGGTATATGTAGAATAAAAAATTTTCATTTCTGTTAATATTTATGAATAAGATATTGTTTTTATATTAAATGGTATTATTTTTCTGATAGCATACTCAACACGCAACAATGGTTTTCTTTAAAAACTTACATTGCACACAACTTTGAGTTATAGAGAATAAATAATATATTATTATTATTATGAATGGTAGTTAAAGTCTTGTTGATATATTGGAGGGAATTAATAGAACTAACTTCATTATGATTATAGATGTTAAATATATGTGTTTTATATTTATCTAATAAATTTTAGAGGCTTAAAATAAGAATTGATGTGCTTTTAAGCATGAAATACTCTAATATTTTTAAATGTTTGGTTTACTGCATTTTGATGGAAAAACCTTTTTAAATATATTTTTTGACACATTTATATATTATATTTAACAAAATTAAATTCTTCTTTATAATTGGGACATCAAAATAAACTTTGGTTGAAATTTTGGAATTTTTCTAATAAATTTTATTTTTAATGAATAATGAAAAATACAACATTTCAAATGAAAATTACCTTTTCATATAATTTATTTACATAGTTATATTGTCCTATTAATTTTTTTAATGTAAAATTGGATTATACGTTTACCATTTAATCCAATTATGGTCATTGGAAGTAATTTATCATTGAAATTGGACATAAACACATTCTAATCTTTTGGAAGTTTTTACTTAAAAACACGCTTTTTTGGTTTCAACAACGGGAATTAATTTTAAATTTATTTCTTAAAATTTTGTCGTTTGAATTTGGGAACATTTATTCCAAATTTTGAATCATATGTTTCCAATTGTTTAAATAGGTACCTTTTATTTTTTGGATATTATGAATTGTAACATCAGTAATTATTTTGTTAACCATCGTTAAAAGGTAAATATAGTAAATAAGGGTAAACAATAATATTATAATAATATTGAAATACCCTAACACAGGTCCTAATACTATTTGATGATATTATTTCAACCAAGTGCATCCTTGGGTCAATTTTCAGACCCCATGGAGCCACTTGGTTCTGATAATTACATGTTATATTAATTAATTTAATGTAAGGAGAAATATAACAAAAACATGTATCTTTTAGTAAAACAATATTTATTATGGGGTTATATAAGTGATTTATTCTACTATAAATAGTAATTAGAAATATAAAAATATTTCTTATATAATTTTATTTTATTTATAATTTTTAAACACCAAATAAATACATTTATTTATGACACAATGATGATGTAGTGGTTACCTTGTTAATAAATGATTGGAATAAATGATATTCTAAATATTAAAATAAATTTATTTTGAAACTTCTTATGCCATAAACTAATTTTATGGATGGTTATGATTTTTTACCTTTTATGGAATGATGTTTTTTTGAAATAATCAAGTTGTTATGGATTTTTTAAATGTCGTGATATGATTGGTATAAAAATTGACATCAATGTGTTTTTAAAACAAATAAAATTTAATTAAATAATATAATAGTCATTCAAATATAATATTTGGAAAAATAACTTAGATAATGTTGAAAATGGCATTAATGAACCACTTTAGGTTCTATTGGAATTTCATAGTAACTATATTAACCATATAGTATGAATGTACAAGAAGACATGGTAAGAGTTAATGTGTTCAACTATTTGTTAAAGAAAAAAAGATATTTTTAAATTTGTAATCTATACTTGCCTGAAATGTATTTGTATAGAGTTTTTCGACCCAAATGAATATTATCTTTGAAATAAATTACATTGGGACCATTTTAAATAGAAAATCATTTTATAAAAAAATAATATTTCAATACCTTCCAAAAGTGCCCCTCCTCCCTCTTATAAAAGGCAACAACCACTACCCATTAAATCAAACCTCTCAAGCCCATCGTCTCGTCCACGTTCTGCTCAAATAATCACCCAATATCCTTACCTTCGTCCTATAATCCTTACCTTGGGTAGAAGACAGTTTAAGAAAGCCTTTTGGCTAAAATCAAAAGAAGTTACCCATTTTAGAGGCAATGTCTTCTCTCAAATTATTTTCCTTTATTTTCCTTCTCCACTCCCTATAATCTTGTTCTTCATTGAATATATAACTACACAGGTACTCTAAATATAAAAGGATTTTTTTATGAGAAGTATTGAAACTATACATACACACACCTCCATCTAATTGATTTGATCATGTTGTTTCTGTGGACGGCGAACTAACACCTCACAGAACGATGATTGTTCAATTTTCCCATACCACCTATCATAGTCGAAATTATGATGGAACTATATTTATATATGAAATATATTATATTTAAATTGTATCTATTCTTCTTTATTTTTTATTTACATCATTATTTTATGCTTTTCATAATGTGTAAATACGATAATTTCATTTGAGGAAGTGCGGACTACCGCCCTTCAAAGTGTTATGACTCGTTCATGCCATTTATGGAATGTATAAAGGATGGAATTAATGAAATTATAAAACATATATTAAATATTATATTATAATTTAATTATCATATACCAATGTATAATTTAGTTTTCATTCTTTTAAATATGTAAAATAAATGAAAATAGTGTCCATGCATATGTAAGGCTTACCGTCTCCATGAATGGTGAATTCCATTTCTTATCTCTAAATGTTATGTACTGTTATAAATACATATATATAATAGATATGTATAATATTTAAATCATTAATATCATTTTGGTGATGATTTACTTTTGGCAATATGGACAATTTACCTCAAAACAAGTTCATTTTCAACTCAAGCACAGAATATCAACAAAACAACTGATATTAACTTAAATAATTATGTAATGTTTATAAAATGATAATAAGTGATATTAAAGTGATAATAAACATGAAAAAGTTTTGAAGCAATTAGAAATTAACATAATCTTATTATTCAGGAAGAACAAGGAACATACATGAAAAGTTGGACTCAAGGTAAGGGACTTCATCTCAATCTCCTTTCATTGAGGCATGTTTTGATAATATACATGTCCTTATTTTATACAGTGTATAATTATACCCTTTTTCATTTAATTTAATTAAAATTTTTTCAAAAAAAATCTTTTTTATGAAGCGTTTTACTAAAAAACAAAGGGAATGTTTCTTTTTAAAGTACACAATGACAACGACCTTTCTTCCATTGCGAGTATTTTTGTATATTTAGATTACTTAACAAGCCATAATGTTTTTAAAAGGTAAATAAATACCATATACCATTTTTATGTATTTTGGTAATAAAATTGGTTTTGATAAATCATTTATTATTTTAATATCTTGAAATGATATATTGTAATTTCAATATGGAAATGTTATCTTTCCCTTATTCTTGTTTTATGTGTTATGAAAATGTAATAGTTCTTGGGCATTGTTTACGTATACGAGTTGTTCCGTGATAAAACATGGGCTGGTGAGCTCAAAATAGATCTCCAATGCATTGGTTAACATGATAAAGGTAAACGTTAATGTTTCTCCTAAGAGATTAAGGGAATATACTGTGATGGATATTCTAAACGTAACTCCCTATATAGCTGTGAAAGCTACAATGTATGTATGTTATGGGTGCCACCAGTTACCTTTATAATTTATGATTTCTATGTGTTATTCATAAATATTATGTTTTAATGAGGTATATTAAAGATGTTATTTTTTATGATTGAAATTATGATTTCTTTTACTTGTATGTATTCATATATTAATGTTTTATTTACTTATTTTATAACCCTTACTGAGATTTTTATGCTCATCCCACGTTTTTGAAATATTTTTCATAGTGTATAAGGATGGTTAAAAGAACAGAATAATTCAAGAAGATTTATATCAAGAAATTTATTATTGTTTTATTGATGGAGTTTTATTATTGGGGAAAAATTGGATTCAGTATAGGTGTCTATTATGTAATATTTGAGATACAATGTAATAGTTATGGAATAATTCTCTAAAACTCTAAACCTGAAAAGATACTCAATGTGATTTCTTTACTTCACTCAAGATTATGAAATATTATATGGGTGGGTCTCTATACCCAGCCCATATATCATATGGTGTATCCATAAAAATATTAAATTGAATTTCAAAAAGTAGAAAACAATTTTTTTCAAGAGTAAAATCCCAAAATAATATTGAAAGGTAAGGGTGACTCATAATTTATTGAACCATGTCTTATTATGTATAATTCTTTATTTCAGATAATCATCACATTATGGTGTAACTATACGAGAAATTCATGAAAAGATTTCATAATATTTTAGTTTATTAATAATATTTTTACTATATAATTTTCAACCTTAATTTGATGAAAATATGTTTATAATTTTTCTGTTCAAATTGTGTGTGTTTTTTGAAAATGTTGAACATTTTAAATGTTATAAAGTTTTCCATTATATGAAATTCATTACCATATCTAATAAAATGGTAAATAAATGGTACAAATTAATGATCACATGTAACTTCTTGTACCCATAAGCCACTAAATGGGTTCCCTAAGCCAGGTCGTCACATGACCTCAAGCATTCCACCTTGTACCCTAGATGTTTCCAACTACCAGCGAGGGTCTAATAGTAATGTGGGGAGACGATGTCTTCTTTAACTAAGTAATACAAAATATAAAATAATTATCACAGTAGAAACAACAATGAATGACAAATGAACATGGATAAATAACCATCTCCCAAAAATGGGTACAAACCACAACCAACAGTAAATATATCATGTCTTGCTACAGTGCCAAGTGAACAAAACCCCAAACAAAGACATTATATGATTCCCTAAAATAGTCCTTACCCAAGTTTGGAAACTCATTCATGTACCTTCAAAGACCTACTTAACACCCAATCTCAGGGCCTTTAACCTAATCCTGACCTACAAGCATGAAATCTGCTTGGGTACCCAATTCCCCCCCCCCCCCCCGAGCAAGGTTTGAGTAAAACTCAGAAGTCTGCCACCAGTTTTGTCTACAAAATATCCAGTCTAAATTTATAGTTCATGAATTTATTAAAAACATTACAAGTAAATAAAATAATGTTCAGGTTTCATTAGCTAACATCCTTTAATTTTAAAATAACTACCCTAAGAACAATTTGACATCAACATGTAATCCATGGTTTTGGCATTTACTTCATTCACATAATAGTCCAAAGAATTTATCATCTTTCACAAGATAATATTTTAAGTACCTATCACACTATGGATAATACATTAGAACATCACAATTTCCTTTCCTCAAAGCCTCATTCTTGGTGGAATTCAACCATTTGGACGATAGAGCTTTGTCCCCTTCCCTGACTCATAGATTGTGGGTGGAGATAGAGCATCAGTCCAACACGGCCAGTGGGAGGAGCCTCAATCATTTATACCAAACCCCGAGCCATGTTCACATTATTATTCATCCATTCACCACACTCAATCCATTCCACAACCAAACCAACCAAACATATAACAATCATAATCCATAACAATCAACATAGTAATTAATATTATGTCACTTCCCATTAACCTATTATCCATTTATTTACATAGCCCATTTATACCAATTACAATTCTCATGCCTATCTCACTAAGAATATTCAATAATTCCCTTTTGAAATCCCATTTTTCATATTTCTCATTTCACATTTCATTACCAATTTAACACATTCACCCTTTCATATTCACTTACTCTCTTATGTATTTCTAATGTAATTTATAAGCCACTTGACATGATCTAAATTAACCCAACTAACCCATTTCCATGCCATGAAAAAACCATTAATCCATTATCACATCTAGGTATACTACCAAAATTCCATTTTAAACTCAACTATGAAGAGCACCTTGTTCATCAAGGGCTCTACATTTTCACACATCAACCTAGTATATACTTTACTAATTCCTATGTCTGGGAATGTTGGTGCACCCCATGGATGGCACTAAATTTGTAAAATAATCCTCAATTCATCCCATAGGGACCATGTGGGTTTCTATTCATCATTTAGACACAAAAGTTACCAAAAATCACCAAATTAGTCAAAATCCAAACAAGAGATAAGCAAGAACGAGACCGAACATGAAACAATATACACCAAAAGTGTGGGATATAACTTGTAGACCAGCTAACATGAATCTATTGATGATCTCTCACCAAAATGTGGACTTAGATACGAATTAGAACACCTATTTAAGCTTAAACCTATATTCCTCCAAAAAATATGGGTTTTATAGATTTAGAAGAAGATCATCCAAGACACAAACCCTAATTCGGGAAAGATAATAAGGGAGGAGATTAGACTTACCTAGAGCTTTGATCTGCAATGGATGATGCTCCAAATCGCCTTGAAATAAAGTTGAATCATCCTTGGAATCCCTTGAGGATTTTTTTTCATCACTATGGTTGAATGGATGAAATGAGGGTATAAAATCGATTAAATAATTAAAATCCCATAATGTAATTTTTTGTAGTTTTTCCAAATTATACAATGGTGCACAGTTTAACCACACAGTTTTCTCAATCATAGGAAAACCATGAACAATCCACTACCTAAGGGGATATGGGTTACATGGTTACTTATGTAGGTTATATAGTTTGAAAATCGTGTGTTAGCTGAGCAATATGCCACTTTCTATGGTTGCATGATTTTCTTGGGAAGGCTGCACATTTTAGCTGATTATGCACAAACTATGTGCCTTGCATAGGTTGGCTTAGTTTTATATCCTTTCATGTCTTGAATCCCCCGGAACACCCATGAGGCCCCTCAAACACCCAAAAAAATTCATTATCCTGCAATAAGATATTCAAACCAAACTTTAGTAAGGACATACCTCTAGGAATTTTAGGATCTTATAACCTCCCCACCTTATAAAAACACATCCTAGGGATACATTCACCTGCATCACTGAGGTTCCATAACAAAGAGACCAGGACACTAGTCCCTTCTACACATTACCCCATATAAGTTTTCTTATTGAAAATTATAGTTATTCCATATAATTATAACTAATGGCATGGTATTTTCCCACAATACTTCCTCACAACAACCAAAAACACTAACCAGATATTCCTCAAATGAAGTATAAACTTCAACCATACATCAACCACAAGAATTTCCTAGGGAAAACATAATAAAAAGTTCTTAATTCCTAGCATATAGAAACTTCATACATATCATCATACCATCGTGGAGGAAAAAATCAGCACCCCATTGTTTTGATCATCTTCACAAATCATGAACCACATCACTTGGCATCATTTTACTCTATTTTCGAAACTCTAACAGTGACCAAAACCAGATATCACCCAAAGGAAAACACATGGTCTTCCCAACAACATTTCCTAACTTACATAGATCCCCAATTCATGTCCCGATGATCCCATTACATAATTTCACATACAAATGAAAACAAAACTCTAAGGTCACCCAACTGATTAAAATCGTGGAAACACTCACTATCAGGGCTAACTCACCCGAATGGTGATCACTCGAGTCACTCCAACCCAAAACATAGATCACATCATCAACTAAACAATTTCATGTTGTTGTTATATCTACCATAATTCTTTATTTGTCTCCCCACTATCAATTAAATACATTAACAAACTCAGCACAACTTTCACATCATACCTGACATGTTTCCAAATCACCATGATCAAACAGCCATATGGACTTCTCCCTACACTGGCCTCCATCCTTGGCGTTAAAACTGCCCATGAGGACATTCGTACACTTCCCATTCAATGAATAATGTGAACATGAACTTACTCAAGTATGACTTCATTTATAATGTCACTTTCTGCAACAACATTAAGCCAATGGTGGGTTTCTCCCACTACACCCATTCTTATTTACTATCTCAGGTCAAACTGCCCCCAACTAGCTTCTCCCAGAACACCCATCTTCCACTACTAACATGCTACCCATTTTTCACTTTCCCAAGGACCTTAGTGACTTGAATCCTATCACTTTATTAAAAAGTGCCTACTGAGGTCCTCCGTAGCCACTATTAGAATTACTCCATCATGGAATCACTACCCCCCCAACCATCATTAGATCCACTTCCCCTATCGTCATTCCCAACACAAGAATTCCTACTATTCATACACTAACTAATGTATAGGTTATCACTCAACCCCAGTCTGAAAATTGAATCATAATTATCACACCCAAACATCCACTGAAGGTTATTTAATATTTTCACATCTACCCCCCACATCTAGTTGAGTTGAGCTATCCTAGGTTGAATCATCATAGAGCACTTAGCTTCACCATTGGCATGACACTAAATCACATATCCAAGGTTCCCACAAACATCAAGAAATTCCAATACCACCCAAAGACACTTACCCGATTATACTTTCAATTTTCTTTGTGTTATGGAACCCACCCTTTCATTCCATAAACGGGTGTCTTGTCTTACAACCCCTCTTCAACAGCTTTAATATAGGAATTTCGAATCTCATTTGGTTGTTACCGGAGCCCAAATCCACCACATGGATCAATAGACCACCATAATCAAGGCCCATATGACCTCTCAGAGAGACCCAAAATGTACCTTATAGGTTCTTCATTGGAATCTCAGTGCCATTACATCAAATCAATGTTCTCCCATCCACATCCAAGACTATTTTATCACTCCCCACCTTAGGTGTGTCCTTACCATTTCTTCCCCAATGGATTCCAACCACAATTGATTACTCTTGATCACATGTTTTACCCCTAAACATATACATGGTTGTCTAACTTTTCCTGGAGCAATAAAATGAATGTCACCCAATGCTTGTTCCTAAATTCCTTGAATGGAACACATGACATATTTCAATAGTAAATCCATCCTAATGACCTCACCCGAAACCATCGATGGTGTATATCCCATCATCCATCTCAACATATACCACCCCCATGTGCCTAAAATCCATGATTTCCGGCATCTAGCCAAAACACCTTCAAGTCACTTGGTGTAAATCTAGAGATTTTAAATGTGCCTGTAGTGATGTAAAATTATTGTGCATGATCATCACTAGCGGAGGTATACTAAGAAGTTATCAATGAACACCACCAGATCCTTGTACATTACAGATGTCACCTCCCACTATTGGACACCATGACCTTCGAAGGGTCTCAGACTTCCCTGCTGCACACATCTCATCATCACTTAACCACCACTGATCATGCGCGATTTCCAACCAAGAATCACCATCGCTCTACAACCATCTTACAAGAATCAATGAACTAGTGTTTCTAATGGAACTACATCTACCACACCCCTCAAGTTGTTTCAGTACACCCCTAATAAATAAAAACTGAAACACAATGTTTTACAACAATAATTATACCAACGGTCTTCATAATAACCACGCATCATGCTTTGGTTTCATAGAGAGTGATGAATGCTTATCCCAATCAAAATCATGCCTTACCAGCACGTTCCCACATATGGACCTCATTAGAGCCCTCAAGGTTTCATACTTTCCTATATCCACTCTTACACAGACTATAGTTCCCCCAATACCACCATCAACTGAGAATATCCCAATTCCTTCATACTCACCCAACCATGAATCATGGTCTATTAGAATCATTATACCTAAGTAATTATCATTATCTCACCCAACAACCAAACTATTCAGACAAACAAGCTCAGCCAGATGACTAACATCAGCTTGGGTGTCACCTTCAAAACAAAAGCATCTAACTGTGCTTTATTCACCCTTGACTATTCTACTCAAAAATAATATCAAGACCTCTATTTATTGTCATACAAATTGAAGGGTCGGAAATCCATATGATAAAACCCTTCAAACAAACCATACAACCTACCACAAGCACTCCGGTTCCCTTTTGAAAAAACTAGGGAAAAACAATACCATTTACTGAAACTTGATGGTACTCATTATGCATCGATTTTTCCTTTGAATCATCTCTCATGGTTCATATTCTAATTCACCTACATCTCAATGCTAGAATCCCACAATATCACCCTAGTCTTCCCTAAAACTGTCACCTAATAACCACAGTTAAAGTCACATCACCAAACCATCATCCTTCCCACTTATCCCTCTCCGAAATCAAAAACACTACTCGCAAGGTCCCTAATCAAAGGTTAGAAAAAACATAGGCACCATCCTTAAGTTCTATTAGGAACTTTTTATGGTCATGACCCATGAGAGTTTCCACACTCGCATTACTGAACAACTCTTTTCGATCCAAAGGCCATAACCCTACCAAGTGTTCTCTAAGAATATCTCTCATGCTATATCATGACCATCAAGGCCTCACAACCCAAATACAAGATCTCAAACTAGTGCACTCTCACTGCCCCAAACCACCCATACAATAGTCAAATTAAAAACCCAAGGAATTCTATCTACCTGATTTTCCAAAAAGTTCTATCACCACACATCCATTCATAATTAACTCCTCCATCTTTGAACTCAATCATTCAAATTTTAAACTCCTTTTCCACCTAATTATTTTAAATTTCCAACCTTATTCATGACCATAATCCAAGAAAATCCTTAAAAAATACTTCGAGGAATATTCGATAGGATTTAAACCATTGACAGAAAAGATATTTACTATCAGCCTCAAACATTCCACTCTAAATACATTATTCCAATGGTCATAATCACCCATAGAACACAACCATATTTTATCAAAACCATGAGTCATGGGTAATGTGGGTTAATCCAAATTACTTAATCACAATTCCTCCATCAAAAATTTTTTTAAACCATTTCCTCTTTTACAACAAAAATATTTTTTCATATGCACAATGCCCACTTCACAACTTGTTACAATCATCATTCTAAACCCTGAACAACATTCATTAAAAAAAATTATTTATTAATTATTAAAATTTCTTCCATTTTACCATCTTTCATTGTCTTTAATATAAAAACGTATTTCTTTAAATTTTAGGAAATTAAAATTCATTCAACCCCTATCTATCCAAAACAATAAGTGCACCACCCAATGGTGAAATATCATTCAAATAGAACAACACACATTATGAAAAATAATTACAACCCTGTGTGACATTGATTTTCCCTCATACATGGGTAAGATACTCCCAAGAATAGGCTCATTACCAAGGCCAAAAACATCCTAACCTCTTGTATACCATCCAAAATAATGAGTCCACAGAAAAGACCATGTAACACTTGAGACTTTTATAAGAAATATTTTGTTTTTATTTTATATAAATCATCAAAGGAATATTTCACTACACAAAACACTAGCTTGGCTTTCTTTACACGCAATCATGACCTTCCTTGATAGCTTGTGTCGTACCCAATACTGAGTTTCACTAAACAACGATATGATATTAAAATATTATTAAAACTAGTCATTATGAATAGTAATAACCACTTTTTGAAAAAATTTAAGTTTAATTTTTCAAAATGGACTTCATTATGGGATTTAGAATATCGAAATTAGCCTAGGGTGAAATTTTGGTATTTTTCTGGAAACTTTCAATTTTTGATGAATAGTGAAAACACTAGGTTACACTTTAAAAACCTACTTTTTATTTAAATAATTATTTATTTTATTTAAATTTATTTTAGGTAAAAATTGATACATAATACCTATATAAGTTCAATGCAATTCATTGGAGTCGTTTTATAAAAATTTTAGATATATAAAAATTTTATTGAACTTTTCACTGTCTTTTACCTACCTCCTAGGAGAATTTCCAAATTCACATAAAACTTAATTTTACCACTTCTATGAGTGGAATTTAGAAAATCAGAGAGACACGGTTAATATCAAGGACTAAAATGTGGTTCAATGGGATGAAAATAATTTTTGGTGAATAGTAACATTTTACTTTTTTTACCACGGTTAAAAGTAAATAGGGTAATTAAGGGTAAAAATGTTATTATTATTACCCTAACACATGTCCTAATTCTATTGGATAAGTGTAATTCGACCAAAAACAACCTTAGGAATAACATATGACCATTTAGGCCCACTTGGATTAGATAAGGACATTTATTATTAATTAATTTAAAGAAGGGTTAAAATTGTTAAAATTAAAGTTTAATAAGTAAATAATTTTTAATATAGGGTAATACATAAGATAAATTAGACTATAAATATTCATTAGAAAGATAAAAATATTTCCTACATAATGGTATTTTATCTGTAATTTTTAGACATTAAATAATTTAATTTATTTATGACACAAAGATGATGCAGTAATTATCTTATTAATGAAATATTGACATAATTGATGTTATAAATAACCAAATAAATGTAATTTGAGACGTTTTATGAATTACACTAATTTTATAGGTTAATATTACATGTTATTATTGATTTAAGTAACTGTTTTCGAACTAATATTTCTGTTATGAGTTTCACAAAAATCAATTACTAAATAGTGTCAAAATTGACATAAAATAGTTTTTAAATCAAATATTATATTATTAATTGTTATTTTATTCCTAAAAATAGAAGGATCGGCCAAATGACTTAGATAAGGTTATATATATTAATAATAAACAACTTGGGGTTCTTTTGGCTTGTTATAGTACGTTTATTAACCTTATAGTGTAAAAACACAAAAAGACACGGTAAAAGTAAAATTATTTAACCTAAAATTAAATCTAAATGATAAGGTTAAAATAGTAAACTAAACTTGTCAAAATTCTATTGTATGAGAGGATTTCGACCCATCCCAACCTTATCTTCAAAAGAAATCAATTTGGAGCTATTTAAAACTGAATAAGGCTTTATAATAAAATAATATTTTTAGTTTTTCCAAAGGTGCCCCTCTCCTACCTTATAAAAGGGAACCTCCTCCCTCTCTTCCTCACACCACTTTGAGCCTTCAAGCTGGGCCAAACCCTTCCTATTTCTCCTCTACACTTCCCTAGAAACACCCTAGAGGTCCTGTTCTTTTTCAAAAACCAATTTTAGTGCCCAAAAAGGAGGTCTCAAAGAAGCGCTTCAAAGAAGAGGTAATGTCTGTTACCGATTCTTTCGAGATTATTTCTTCTTCCAATTCTTCTTCTTTAGTTTTTTCATTATAAATTAATGACAGAAGTATCAATAATATACTTATATGTTTTTATATTTATGAAACAACCCTATTTCACCATCTATCCATCCTACAGAAAACGAAATTACCGCGCGTGCGTGCGTACGGAATACCGTCTCCACGCCGTGGTGTAATCTATTTTCCACCACCACCTTAATTGGATGGGTATAATGGTGTAAAAATGAATATACATGATTAGTATAAAGTGATATTGATTCTTAAATAGTATAAATACACTCCAATGCAATTCCATGATCATGGGAATGATATCATCGCTCGTGCGTACATACGGAATACCATCTCCATGATGTGATGTGACTCGTTCTACATGATTTTCATTGAATAATGATTACCTAAATGAATTTAGTGAATACATATGATATATATTACACTAATACCATTCTGGAAATGAGGTATCTATAACCTAAAAGGAAGAATAATAATTTATTCGACAAAACACGCATAAGAACAAAAAGTAATAAACACCCGAATAACAAGTAGCAATGAAATATTACTAATAATAAGATAAGAATATGACCATATATTATATCATAACAATGAGTATGATTCTATAATAAGTCAATGACATAATTTAAATCATTATATAGGAGGTTTGAACACTTACGAAGCAAATCGGACCTAAGGTAAGGGAAATATCACAATCTCATTTTTATCCGAGATTGTTTATACTTTGGAATTTACTGGGGTGTATTTTATCATCCACATCCATGTTTCCTCAATATGTAACATTATTTCCATCCACCTACAATTTTTTAAATCCAATTTTACCCTTCGGTGAGTTTTTAGTAAAAGATATGAAAGGAATCTTTTGTTGTTTTAAATACGAGGTACTTTTTGACTTTTCCAACAAAAATATGAGAAGAATGTTTTTTTAACTTATACAGCATGAATGGATTTTTAAAACATTATTTCCAAGAATCTTTATTTACAAGTTTTCAAGTTTATTTTTAATCAACTTATTTTTGTTTATAATTGAATGACATGTTAAGAAAGGAAAAGTGTTTTTGAAGTAGAAAGAATATTTTCCTCAAGAATGGAGTTCATGTGTTTTATCAAAATTATTTTCCATATAAGATAATAAAGGGTTCTGTTTCTATCCCTATTATTACATTGATTTTATTATGTTGTGATGGAATTATTTTTATAAATTCGTTTATCTTATATGAATTGTTTTATGATGTCACGATGTTTAAGAATCCCATTTTTATTACGTGGGTTATGCTATGATGTATGGTTTATGATTTTGTGGCACACATAAGAATGGTATCATTATGATATGGGTGGGACCTATATTATAAGGTCCCAGCCTTAAACCTTACTTAATATTGAATTAAATGAATAATTCACATTGAGGAGCTTTTCAGGTTTAGAATTTTAGAGAATTAGATCATAAAACTTGTATTTAATTCCACATATAAACAAAGTGGTTACATGAAGATAGTATTAATTTTTCCCATCAATGGAAACATATTTAATATAAAGCATGGATTCTTTCTTGACACTTCCTTGACACTATCATCATATCATGTACCTTTCCCTTGACCTGTGAAAAACATTTCAAAAAAACTTGGGATGAGCATAAAAAGCTCAGTAAGGGATATAAAAATATGGAAAGGAAACATGGGTACATATATACATAAGAATGAAATCATACTTTACCCATGACACATAATAACTTTAACATACCTCATAAAATCATAAATAAATCATATAAATCATAAGACATAAAGGTAACTTGAGGCATTCATAACATCCTTACGTAGGGAGTAACCCTCTTGGTTACGTTTGGAATACCCATCATAGTATATTCCCTAAATCTCTTCGGATAAACCTTAACGTTTCATTCCTTCATGTTAACCAATGCATTGGAGAGCTACATCGGGCTCCCCTGCCCTTAGATTATCACGGAACCACCTGTATTCATAATAATTCCCAAGAACCTCAACATAATCGTATCACATAAAACATGCATAAAGGAAACATAACATTCCCACATTTCAATCGCAAGATATCAATACAACACATTGATATAAAAACATTATGAAAACCATTTTCAATACCAAAATAAAAGAAAATTAAAACTTGGTATTTATTTTTCTTTTAAAAAGAAGGTATGGCTTGTAGAGGAAGTCGAAACTCAAATAATGGTCACGGCGGCGGAGAAGTCGTTGTCGCCGCATACGTACGACCAAAATATTCCATTTTGTCATTTTGTAAAATGCTTCATATAAAAAATATTCCTTTTGGATAAACGTAAAAGTCAAAGGGGTTTATACACCATATAAAAGAAATTTGTTTATAAAATAAAATATGCCTTAATGAAAGGAGATTGAGACGAAGTCCCATACCTCGGGTCCGACTTGACTCGGTCATTATTTAATCTCCTGAATAATAAACTTGAGTTAATTTCTACTTTTTTAAGAACATTTTTAATGTTCATTATTAATTTTATATCACTTATTTCCAGGTCATGAACACTATGTAATTATTTAAGTTAATAACGGTCATTTTAACGATCATTGGTACTTGAGTAAAAAATAAGCCCTTTATAATTACAAGTTGTTCATGTATCCATTATATCCAGAATGGTATTCATGATTTATATATCATATATGTCATATATATACAGTACATGCATGAATTTATAATATTACATAATCATTTAGATGTAAGAAATGAAATGAACCGTTCATGGAGACGGTAACCGTACGTACGCATGAATGGTACTTTCATTTGTATTTAGTATTTTATAGAATGTAATCATAATGATATAAATGTATATTATAATTCCAGT
Source organism: Viscum album (assembly GCA_963277665.1). NCBI lineage: Eukaryota > Viridiplantae > Streptophyta > Magnoliopsida > Santalales > Viscaceae > Viscum > Viscum album. The sequence goes on along the minus strand of OY728133.1, from coordinate 1,228,137,144 downwards.
ATAATATCATATATTATATCATAGTTCCATCCTTTATACGTTCCACATATGGTATTTAACGAATCAAATCACTTTGAGGGGGCGGTAGTCCGCACTTCCTTAAATGAAGATATCGCGTTTACCCATAATGGAAACCATAAAGGTATGCCCAAAATGAAAAATACATAAGCTTAAGGAAAACATAAACTTATTATATATCATATATAAATATATTGACATCTTAATTTCCACCTTTGAAGGTGTTAAAATAATGTTGAACAATCATCGTTTCGGGAGGCATAAATTCACCATCCACGGAAACAGTATATTCATTAACCATTAGATGTAGGTGTGTGTAAGTTTAGATCTAATACTTCTTATAACAACATCCTTGTATATTGAAGATACTGTATTTGTAACAATATAAATGAATAAAAGGAGTTTAGGGGGTTGGAGAAGCAAAATAAAACAAAAGGACTCAAGTGAATACATTACCTTAAAATCGGGTAACTCCCTTTGGTTTGAGCTCAAAGGCTTCCTTGGGAAGACTTCTGCCCAAATTGAGGCTTCAAGGAGTAATAGAGGGGATTGGAGAGACAAAATGGGCAGGGGTTAACCGAGCCAAAGGCTTTGGAAGTGTGGGTAAGGAGGTAGCGGTGGGGGCCTTTTATAAGAGGAGAGGAGGGGTACTCTTGGAAAGTAAAGAAATATTACTTTATTTGAAAATGAGTTTCGGTTTTAAAAGGTCCAAAATTGATATAATTCGAGGATAAGGTGATAAGGGTTCTAAATATACCCACCCAATAGGTTTTGGACATGTTTAGGTCATAGAGTTGACATTATCTTCTCATTTTATTTAAATCCTTTATTAATGAGGTAATCGTTGAATCATCATTATGTCATAAATAATTTAATTTATTTAAACTATAAAAATTATAAAAAATATAATATGACATAGTAAACCTTTTTATGTTTCCAATGAATATTTATAGTCAAAAATATGACTTGTATAACCCCACTTAAAAATTGTTTTCTTAAAACGTATTATGTTTGTGTGATTTTTACTTTTTCATTAAATAAAAAGTTATTTATGTCATTTCCCAAACAAAGTGGCTCCATGGGGTCCCCAATTTGACCCATGGATTTTCTTGGTCGTCCATGACACATACAATGAGGGTAGGACATGTTTCAAGCTCATCTCATATAATTAAAACATTATTTTTAGCTTAAACTACAATAATTACCACTCATCGCGATTGAAAACTTAATATGTTACTATTCACCAAAAATTTATTTTAATCCCATTGGACCAAATTTTACTTCTTAATGAAAACCATGTATGTCGGATTTTTGAAATTCAAAACACAAAGGTGTAAAAATTTCATTTAAATGGAAAATCAGTTTTTATAAGTACCACTTAGTGGTTTCACTATTCATCAGAAATTGATGTTTTTCAGAAAAATACCAAAACTTCACCCAAAGCTATATTTGATATTCTGAATTCCAAAATTATGTCTATTTTACAAAATTCAAATCATATAAGTTACATTAATTAATTTAATAATTAATTCCCGCTGTCATAGCAAATAGCGTGTTTTTATGAAACAATAAGTATCAAAAGATTGACACCAGTTTAAGTCCAATTTCAAAGTGAAATTGATTCCAATGACCACCATTGGATTAAATGGTAAAAATATATTCTAATTTCACTTCAAAACCAATTCAAAAGAAAATATAATAATATAAATAAATTATATTAAAAAGTAGTTTTGATGTAAAATGCAGTATTTTTCACTATTCATTAAAAAATGAACATTGTCAGAAAAATACCAAAAATTCACAAAAAGTAAATTTTGATGTCCCAATCATAAAGAATAAGTTTATTTTGACAAAAATTGTTTATAAAATTGTCAAAAGATAGATTCAAAAATGGTTTTCCATCAAAAGGCAGTAAAACAATCTTTTAAAAATATTAGTGTATTCCATGCTTAAGATTGGATTTATTTTTATTTTACGCCTCTAAAACACTATCTAATTCATTAATAGACATAGATAAAAATATCTATTATTCATTACTTACTTGGGATGTTACATCCTTCCCCATTTAGTAAATTGCGTCCCCACAATTTATTTACTTATCGAATAAATGGGGGTACTTATCCCTCATTGCGTTTTCAGATTCCCATGTTGCCTCTTCCATCATGTGGTTTTTCCACAAAACCTTTACCTGGTGAATCAACTTATTCCGTAACACTTTCTCCCTGTGGTCAAGAATCTGGAACGGTTGTTCCTCATACGATAGTTTCTCTTCCAGCTGAACTACCTCTGGACTCAAAACATGAGATGGATCTGGCATGTACTTTCTAAGCATTAAAACATGAAAAACATTGTGTACCTAAGATAAAATCGGAGGTAAAGCCACTCGGTAAGCAACTAATCCAACTATCTCCAAAATTTCATATGTTCCATTGAACCTTGGACTCAGCTTTCTTTTCTTACCAAATCGCATCACACTTTTCCATGGTGAGACATTGAGAAAAACATGATCACCTACCTCAAAAGATAGATCCTTCCTCCTGTTGTCCGCATAACTCTTATGCCTGCTCTGAGATGTTCTCATGTGTTTCTGTATCAGGTGAACTTTTTCTGCCAACTCTTCTACCAATTCTGGTCCCATCAACTTCCTTTCACCCACTTCATCCCAGAAAGCTGGAGTTCGACACCGCTTCCCATATAATGCCTGAAATGGTGCCATCAGTATACTGGAATGAAAACTGTTATTATATGAAAATTCAACCAAAGAAAGATGTTGGTCCCAACTTCCCTGATAATCCATCGAACATGCTCGTAGCATATCCTCCAAGGTCTGAATTGTTTGTTCTGATTTCCCATCTGATTGAGGATGAAAAGTTGTACTAAAATTTAATTCAATACCCAACGACTTCTGAAGGCCTTTCCAAAAGTTATAAATGAACCTGGGATCACGGTCAGATACAATGGAGAGAGGAATTCCATGTAACCTGAATATCTTTTTAAGATACAAACGGGAAAGTTGATCTAGGGAAAAAGTATCTCGTATAGCATGGAAATGAGAAGACTTGGTCAAGCGATCAACAATAACCCAGATTGCATTATTATCTTGAGGGGTCTTCGGCAATCCCACAACGAAGTCCATGGATATATTCTCCCATTTCCACTCTGGCACTGATAATGGCTGAAGCATCCCTTTCGGTAACTGTCGCTCTGCTTTAACCTATTGACATGTCAAACACTTCACAGTAAAATCAGCAATATCTCTTTTCATTCCATCCCACCAGTAATACTCCTGCAGATCTCTGTACATCTTAGTACTGCCAGGATGAACTGAAAACGGAGAACTATGAGCTTCACATAACAACTCTCTCTTCAACTTTGAATCACAAGTAACACACAATCTCTTCCCAAATCTCAAAACACAATCATTATCAATGTTGAATTCATTGAACTTACCTTTCTGAACCAGCTCTACCTTTTTCTGCAACTCACTGTCTTGCTTCTGTGCTTGCTTGATTCTGTTTGATAGAGAAGATTTCACTGATACCTGAAATAAAATAGAAGAACTTCCTGCATCAACAACTTCTATGCCAAAGTTCATCAAATCCTTAACCAAAGGATCACGTTCCAAATGCAACATTGCTAATGAAGCATTACTTTTTCGACTCAAAGCATCATCCACTTTATTTGCTTTTCCCGGATGGTAATGAATTGTACAATCATAATCCGTGATTAATTCTAGCCATCTCCTTTGTCTCATGATTAACTCTTTCTCAGTGAATATATACTTTAATCATTTGTGATCAGTATATATTTCACACTTTAATCGATACAAATGATGCCTCCAAATTTTTAAAGCAAAAACAACATCAGCTAATTCCAAATCATGTGTAGGGTAATTTACCTCATGAGTTTTCAACTGTCGTGAAGCATAAGAAATTACCTGATCATTTTTCATTAGGATGAAACCAAGTCCTTTCAATGAAGCCTCACTATATATAACAAACTCACCATTCCTGGAAGGAAGTTCCAAAACTGGATCATTCACCAATCTTCTTTTCAACTGCTGAAAACAATCATCACATCCTTTTGTCCAGATAAACATAACACCCTTCCGAGTTAGCTATGTCATTGGACTAGATAACTGTGAAAAATTTCTAACAAACCTTCGGTAATAGCCTGCCAAACCATGGAAGATACGAATCTCGGTTACATGGGTCTTGGCCATTCTTCCACAACTTTTGCTTTTTCAGGATCAACAGTTATTCCATCTTTAGAAACAATATGACCAAGGAAGAAAATTTGTTGCAGCCAAAACTCATAGTTGCTGGATTTTCAATACAATTTATTTTCTTTTATGGATTTCAAGATAACCCTTAAATGTCTTTCATTCTCCTCTTAACTTTTAGAAAACACCAATATATAATCAATGAAAACCACCATAAACTTATCCAAGAACTCATGGAAAATTCTATTCATTAAGTCCATGAATACAGCAGGTGCATCGGTTAGCTCAAAGGGCATTACTACAAATTCATAATGGTCATATCTTTTATGGAACGTGGTCTTCGGAACATCTGCTTCCTTTACCTTCAGCTGATGGTACCCCGATCTCAAGTCAATCTTTGAAAAAAACTGAGCTCCTTGGAGCTGATCAAACAAATCATCGATATGAGGCAAAGGATATTTGTTCTTAAGAGTGATGTTATTCAAGGCCCTATAATCAATGCAAAGTCTCATTGAGCCATCTTTCTTTTTAACAAACAAGACAGGAGCACCCCATGGTGATGTGCTAGGTCGAATGAAACCTTTATCTAATAACTCCTGCAATTGTTTCTTTAACTCTAAAAGTTTAACTTGAGCCATTCGATAAGGGGGTTTTGAAATTGGATTAGCATCAGGAACTAAGTCAATAGTAAACTCAACTTCCCGATCTGGTATTATTCAAGGCAACTCATCAGGAAAAACATCAGGATACTCATTTACCACTGGCACATCGTTAATCTGAACAGTTCCTTTATTTTCAACGATGTGTGCAAGGTAACATTCATTTACATCTTTTACAAGTTTCTCGGCCTCTTGATAAGTTATCAACAGTAAGGGTTCATTCTTGTACACAAACTGAGATTCTTTCTAAAAATAAACTTCTTTATCTCTACAGTCAATCTTAGCATGGTAAATAGAGAGCCAATCCATACCCAATATAACATCAAACTCTACTAGAGGTAGAACAATAAGGTTTGCAAGTAGGTTCTTTCCACAGATAAGGATAGGAAGATTCTTATAAATTCTTTTTGCCTCATCATTTCTCCAAGGTGTTTTTACCAAAAGTTCAGGAGTCATTTCTTGAGATGGAATTCCTATTTTACTAGAAAAGGTTTCAGAGATGAAAGAATGTGTAGACCCCAAATCAAAAAACACACTGGCATAATCTGAAAAAACAAACAAAGTACCTGATACAACTTCATTTGACGGCTCGACATCCGCTGAAGTAGTTGCAAAGGATTTCACCACCCCTTTCTGCTTGTAGTCTAACTGCTTCCCATCACTTAAGCACTTTGTCGGACACTCATTTGTATAGCGACCCATCTCATTTCACTTATAACATTTCACTAACTGTAAATCAAATTTGGTCTTACCATCAACCTGATCTTTTTTAGTGCAATCACGAGCCTTGTGTCTCATCTTACTACATCGGTAGCACTTTCCAGAATTCATAAGACATTCCCCAGCATGCCTTTTGCCACATTTATCACAAAATGGAAACTTAGATTTCTTACCATCAAGCTTTCTTAAAGAATTCCTACCTTTCTCCTACCACCTCGGTCTCTTCTTCTATTGGTTGTTATAGAACACTTGATCATCAGAAAACTCCATTTCCACCTTCTCAGCACATCGAACAAGCTTTTCATAACTTTTAAAATCATGAGAAGCTAATGCCCTTCAATATTTTGGCTTTAATCCTGAGTAAAAAACGAATGATTTTACTATCAAGGTCTCGGATAAAATTTGGAGCATACCTTGCCAATCGAGTGAACCTTTCTTCATAGGCAGCCACTGAGTCTTCCTCTTGCCTCAATTCCAAGAATTGTTTTTCCATCCTAAGTCAAACAGCCTTAGGAAAGTACTTCTCAAGAAATATACCTTTGAATTCATCCCAGTCGAGAGTATCAATCTCATCAGCGTCCCTGATATTTTTAACCATTGACCACCACTGATCTGCTTCACCCTCCAAACGATAAATAACAAGACTAACCTTTTGATTGTCTGAACACCCCATGACATAAAAAATTTTCTCCAGGGATTTAATCCACCCTTCAGCTAGTATAGGGTCAGATGATCCTCTGAATGATGGAGGATGTTGCCTCATGAAATGTTCAACCACTGACATGTTCCTCTGAGGTGGATCTGGCTGGTCTCGTGCATGGACACCACCGCCATTTATCGCTGGAGTCAACTGTGCCATTACTGCAACAAACTGTTCAGTTCCAATTCCGACCATCTCAGGATGCTGATTCGGAAGGTTATTTCCTTCTGTATGCCTTCCTAGGACTGCTTTCCTATTTCCTCTACGGAAAACCATTCTGAACAAACATGTCTTATATGAAGCAACATGGTAATCTTCAAATGCTATATCATTTGAAAAAAAATATTTTCGGATAATCATTTAATAAAATTCTAACTCCTAAATTTGTCTAAACCAACCTTTGATACCAACTATAAGGCCCCAACCTTAAACCTTACTTAATCTTGAGTTATTACAAGATTACACATTGAGGATCTTTGCAGGTTTAGAGTTTTAGAGAATTAGATCATAAAACTGGCATTACTTTCCACATATAAACAAAGTGGTTACATAAAGATAGTATTCATTTTTCCCATCAATGGAAACATATTTAAAATAAAACATGGATTCTTTCTTGACACTTCCTTGACACTATCATCATATCATGTACCTTTCCCTTGACCTGTGAAAAACATTTCAAAAAAACATGGGATGAGCATAAAAACCTCAGTAAGGGATATAAAAATATGGAAAGGAAACATGGGCACATATATACATAAGAATGAAATCATACTTTACCCATAACAGATAAGCACTTTAACATACCTCATCAAATCATGAATAAATTATAGAAATCATAAGACATAAAGGTAACTTGAGGCATTCATAACATCCTTACGTAGGGAGTAACCCTCTTGGTTACATTTGGAATACCCATCACAGCATATTCCCTAAATATCTTCGGAGAAACCTTAAATTTTCACTCCTTCGCGTTACCCAATGCATTGGAGAGCTATATCGAGCTCACCCGCCCTTAGTTTATCACGGAACCACCCGTATTCATAATAATGCCCAAGAACCTCAACATAATCGTATCACATAAAACATGCATAAAGGAAACATAACATTCCCACCATTCAATCACAAGATATCAATACAACTCGATGATATAAAAACATTATGAAAACCATTTTCAATACCAAAATAAAAGAAAAGTAAAACATGGTATTTATTTTTCTTTTAAAAAGAAGGTATGGCTTGTATAGGAAGCCGAAACTCAAATAATGGTCACGATGGCAGAGAAGTCATTGTCGCTGCATACGTACGACAAAAACATTCCATTTTGTCATTTTGTAAAAAGCTTCGTATAAAAATGATTCATTTTGGATAAACTTAAAAGTCAAAGGGGTTTATACACCGTATAAAAGAAAGTTGTGTATAAAATAAAATATGCCTCAATGAAAGGAGATTGAGACGAAGTCCCATACCTCGGGTCCGACTTGACTCAGTCGTTCTTTAATCTCCTGAATAATAAACTTGAGTTAATTTCTACTTGTTTAATAACCTTTTTCAAGTTCATTATTCCTTTTATATCACTTATTGCCATGTCATGAACACTATGTAATTATTTAAGTTAATAACAGTCGTTTTAACGATCATTGGTACTTGAGTCAAAAATAATCCCTTTATAATTAGAAGTTGTTCATGTATCCATTATATCCAGAATGGTATTCATGATGTAGATATCATATATGTTTTATATATCTAGTACATGCATGCATTTATAATATTACATAATCATTTAGAGGTAAGAAATGAAATGCACCGTTCATGGAGACGGTAATCCGTACGTACGCATGAACGCTACTTTCATTTCTATTTCGTATTTTATAGAATGGAATCATAATTATATAAAGATATATTATAATTCCAGTATAATATCATATATAATATCATAGTTCCATCCTTTATACGTCTCACATGTGGTATTTAACGAATCAAATCACTTTGAGGGGGCGGTAGTCCACACTTCCTTAAATGAAGATATCACATTTATCCATAATGGAAACCATAAAGGTATGCCCAAAATGAAAAATACATAAGCTTAAGGAAAACATAAACATATTATATATCATATATAAATATAGTGACATCTTAATGACCACCTTTGAAGGTGTTAGAAGAATGTTGAACAATCATCGTTTCGGGAGGCATAAATTCACCATCCACGGAAACAGTATGTTCTTTAACCATTAGATGTAGGTGTGTGTAAGTGTAGCTTTAATACATCTTATAAAAACATCCTAGTATATTGAAGATACTGTATTTGTTATAAAAGAAATGAATAAAAAGAGTTTAGGGGGTTGGAGAAGAAAAATAAAACAAAAGGACTCAAGTGAATACATTACCTTAAAATCGGGTAACTCCCTTTGGTTTGAGCTCAAAGGCTTCCTTGGGAAGACTTCTGCCCAAAGTGAGGATTCAAGGAGTGAGAGAGGGAAGTGGAGAGACAAAATGGTCAGGGTTTGGCCGAGCCAAAGTCTTTGGATGTGTGGGTAAGGAGGTAGAGGTGGGGTCCTTTTATAAGAGGAGAGGAGGGGCACTCTTGGAAAGTAAAAAAATATTACTTTATTTGAAAATGAGTTTCGGTTTTAAAAGGTCCCAAATTGATATAATTAGAGGATAACGTGATAAGGGTTCGAAATATACCCACCCAATAGGTTTTGGACTTGTGTAGGGCATAGATTTTACATTATATTCTCATTTTATTTAAATCCTTTATTAATGAGGTAATCGCTGCATCATCATGATGTCATATATAATTTAATTTATTTAAAATCTAAAAATTATAAAAAAATACTATGATGTAGGAAATCTTTTTACCTTTCCAATTAATATTTATAGTAAAAAATATGCCTTTTATAAACCCATTTAAAAATTGTTTTCGTAAAACATATTATGTTTGTGTCATTTTTACTTTTTCATTAAATAAAAAGTTGTTTATGTCATTTCCCAGACAAAGTGGCTCCATGGGGTCCCCAAGTTGACCCATGGATTTTCTTGGTTGGCCATGGCACATACAATGAGGGTAGAACATGTGTCAAGCTCATATCATATTATTAAAACATTATTTTTACCTTAAACTACACTAATTACCACAAATCGCGATTAAAAACTTAATAAGTTACTATTCACCAAAAATTTATTTTATTCCCATTGGACCACATTTTACTTCTTAATGACAACCAAGTATGTCAGATTTTTGAAATTCAAAACACAAAGGTAGAAAATTTTCATTTAAATGGAAAATCAGTTTTTATAAGTACCACTTAGTGGTTTCACTATTCATCAAAAATTGAAGTGTTTTAGAAAAATACCAAAACTTCACCCAAAGCTATATTTGATATTCTGAATTCAAAAATTATGTCTATTTTACAAAAATCAAATCATATAAGTTACATTAATTAATTTAATAATTAATTCCCGCTGTCAGAGAAAATAGCGTGTTTTTATGAAACAATAAGTATTAAAAGATTGACACCAGTTTAAGTCCAATTTCAAAGTGAAATTGATTCCAATGACCACCATTGGATTAAATGGTAAAAATAAATTCTAATTTAACTTCAAAACCAATTAAAAAGATAATCTAATAATATAAATAAATTAGATTAAAAAGTAGTTTTGATGTAAAATGCAGTATTTTTGCACTATTCATTAAAAAATGAACATTGTCAGAAAAATACCAAAAATTCACACAAAGTAAATTTTGATGTCCCAATCATAATGAATAAGTTTATTTTGAAAAACATAGTTTATAAAATTTTCAAAATATAGATTCAAAAATGGTTTTTCAGCAAAAGGCAGTAAAACAATCTTTTAAAAATATTAGTGTATTCCATGCATAAGATTGGATTTATTTTCATTTTAAGCCTCAAAAACACTATATAATTCATTAATAGACATAGATAAAAATATCTATTATTCATTAATTACTTGCGATGTTACATATATATCCCTCCAATGCATTGGGTAAAGATTTTATATCTCATGAGATAGACATGGCTGGAACGGAAGGGTAAACCAGTTCAGTGAAATAGGACTGAAACGAAGAATGAACTCGGTTCAGAAATGGACTTTGTCCACTAAGATAGTCTTGGAAATGAGTATTGAATAATAAGAAATGATTATCTATGATTATGTGTGTATGCCTCAAAGCTTCATGTTTTAAGTTATTATTATTGTGATTACATTTCACTACCATGATTTATCCCTTGTTATGAAATTTTGATCTATTTTTTAGGGTAAGATTTCCAAAATGTTATGTTCTTATGAATATGATGTGATTGATATTTCTTTTGTTTACCCTTACTGAGAATTTGAGCTCACCCCTTTGTATGTTTTCTTTCCCCAGGTCAGGAAGAAGGTTATTAAGTAGGATATGCCAAAAGGGACTCTAGATATGATGAAATAAATGGGAGACAGTGTAGATTCTTTATGAACCAGTTGTTTATGTTTCCCAGTTTCTAAAGACTCTATACCTATATGTTCCTTTCATGGTTTTGTTATATGTTGTAATAATTGTACTTCAATTTTGAAGTATTAACAATGTTTGAAACATATGGGTCGTTATAGACCCTCCCTATGATGCCACATTGTAATGTCCCCAACATGGGAGCCACTATACTGGTGCCTTGAGTCGGGTCACTACATGACCTCAAGTGTGCCTCCCTACACACAAGAGGTTTCCGACTGTCATTGAGGGTCTAAAAGTCGCATGGGGAGACTATACCCTCTTTAACATATTAATACATTGAAGAAAATAAATAGAATGGTTGAAAAAATAGAATAACTATTGAACATGGATAAATTATCATCTCCCAAAACTACGTACAAACCACAACCAATAGTAAATATGTCATGTTATGCTAAAGTACCAAGTAATCAAAACACCAAATAAAGAGAACTGTGGACTCCCAAAAATGTTCATGAACCTAAGAATGAAACCTAATCCATGTACCTATCAAGCCCGACATAACTCTCATGCTCAGTCCCTTTAACCTTATCCTGACCTGCAAGCATGAAATATGCTCAGGTACCCAACAGAAGCCCAAGAAGGGTGTGAGTACAAATCTGTAGTCCAACACCAATGGTGTATACAAAATATCTAGTATAAATAGATGGTGCATGCACGTACTAAATAAATTACTAGTAAATAAAATATATTTCACGTTTCATTATCTAACAACCTTTATTTTAAATATTACTACCCATAGAACAATTCATCATCAATATGTAATCCATGGGTTTGGAATTTACATCATTCATATAAAGGTTCATGGAATTTATCATTTTTCATAATGGAATAATTTGTAACATCCCAGTTCCGGAAGCCACCCAAAGACGCCCCGTACCCGATTGGTCACAAGGCCTCAAATGAATTTCCCCAAACGCCAGAGGCTGCTGACTAGTAGTGAGGTCCATGGGTGTGATAGTGGAGAAATTATGCCCTCATTGGCAGAGTAACACAACAAAAAGGAAAAAATACACAACAGAAGAAGCAGAAAATATACCAACAGAAGTAATAGTGGAAGACTGGAATAACAAACAACTGAAGAACATATATAAATAATACATGGTACATGTGTCTTGGAAAGAAGCCTAATAAATCAGAATGATTGAATAAAAAAAGTACTAAACCAAATTACAAAGGAAAAAAATAATCAGATCCTCATCATCGCAAGCCTAAGCTTGGTCCCATGTTCTCAAACTCTACAGCATGTCAAGTACTTAAGTATAAGGGAGCATTTCCTTGTCTATACCTGCAGAAATATAATCTGTTTGGGCCCAAAATCGTTGCCCAAACTGGGTGTGAGACTAAATCCCAGTAGGAAACCACAAAAAGAACTATGTATAACAGTCAGTGAATATATGGCAGGTAAAAGTATTGTAGTAGTAAACAATAAAGTACTTAGCAGAAACGATTCCACATATCCAAAAGCAACTAATCAAGAATGGTAACCCTCTAGGAAGTGCACACAGCTGATCCCCTCTGGTTAAGTTATAAAAATATATAATGACTCTCTAAGTAAGCACTCACACTCAATTCCCCTTATAGTCAAAAGTAAATCAGGACTCTCTGAGGAAGCTCACATGGTCAATTCCCCTTATAGTCTAAAGTAATTCAAGGACTCTCTGAGGAAGCTCACACGGTCAATTCTCCTTATAGCCCCAAGTTCAAGGACTCTCTGAGAATGCTCACTCGGTCAATTACCCTTATAACCCCAAGTGGATCAAAGACTCTCTGAGGAAGCTGACTCTGTCAAATTCTCCTTATAGCCCCAAGTGGTTCAAAGACTCTCTGAGGATGCTCACTCGGTCAGTTCCCCTTATAGTCTAAATTTCTCCCAGACTCTCTGAGGAATCTCACTCAGTCAAGTCCTCTTATAGTCTACTACACCCAGTTCTCACGACCGTATGTAGTTCAATGAGAATAGAAAGGAAAAAAACAGCCTAGGTAAACCTCAATAACTGATTGTATAATCATTCAACAGTATATTAATCATGTCAAAATACAAACACTCCACCCTACAATACTAGTCATGGAAAACAGGCAAGGCAACCAAACAGGCTATGCAGACCAATCATCGTAAACAAAACATGCATGTGAATCACATCCAAATCATATAAATTAACCCTATTCATATCCAATTAACCTCTACACAAGCATAAAAACATGGAAGACAATCAACAGGTGTAAAACGGTAAACATGCCATACCCTGTTCAAGGGTATTTGGAAAAATTTCACATAATACTCAAAGAATTTCAATGGAAAGGAACAAACCACCTACCTCAGCATTGGAATATCTATATATGTGAACCTCGTGGTTTGAATCAACTTGTAATGCTGAAGATATACAAAAACGTCTAAAACGTTCAACCCACGATATCTCACGAGAGATGATAAATCAGAAGATGGGGATCTAGGAGAAAATAGAACTCACCGAAGTGATTCCAACTCAACTGACGGTGTTCTATTCGGAGGACGAAGGTTTTCTCGGGGGTTTGTCGAATATTTGCAGCTATATAGAGCTCTCGGTCGAACGAGATCTAGAAGGAGATCATTCTGGTGATTAAACGCGACCCCGGTGCATTTAATGAAAAAAAGAAAGTACACATTGTGTACTTTTGAAGTACACAGCATGTACTTTCCATTTTTTATACTCCGCTTTAGGTGGACTCTAGGTCGCCACACACGGTCGTGTGCATGGCCAATACATGTCCAGCAACCGGCTACCTACAGTAACCGAGTACACGGCGGGTACTCATAAAGTACATGGCATATACTTCAAAAAATTCCAGAATTTCCACTTTTTCTAAAAGATGACCTGAAAAGGAAAAACATACATGAAAATAAGATCTGGGTTCTTAAATAATTCATGTCCCTATCTCACTATGTATAATGTGTCAACACATCACAATTTACTCACCTTGATGCCTCGGTCTTAATGGAATAGAATTGTTATGGGAATAGATCTCATTCGCCTTCCCTAACCAATATATTGGGGGTGGAGTTAGACCATTAGAGAATCTCAATATATGGGAGGTGTCTCAGTCCTTTATCCTAAACCACAATCCATGTGCACATGATTATTCATCCACTCTCCACACACAATCCATATCACAACCAACACATCTAAGTATATAACAATCATAATCTATAATAGTCTACATAGTAAGTAATATTCTGCCACAACCCCTTAACCCATTTTCCATTTACATTACATAGCCCATTTAGCTCAATTCCCAATCTCATGCCTATCTCATAAAGCATATTCAATAATTTCCTTATGAAATACCATTTAAAATGTTTCTTGTTTCAGATTCCATTACCAATTTAACAAATTCACCCTTTCATATGCACTAACTCTCTTGGGAATTTCAAACATAATTCATAATCCACTTGACATGTTCTTAATTAACCCAGTTAACCCATTTTCATGTCATGAAAATCAACCCCTTAATCCATTATCAAATATATGTACACTACCAACATTCCATTTTCAATTCAACTACCCATATCAACATGTTAATCAAGGGTTCTATATTATCACACATCTACCTTGAACTTACTTTACCAATTCCTTGGTCTGGAAAGGTTGGAGAACCCAATGGATGGCTCTAAAATCGATAAAATCATCCTAGATGCATCCGATGGGGACCATGAAAGTTTTTATTCATCATTTAGACACCCATTTTAAGAAATATCACAAAATTTGTCAAAATAATAACAATAGATAACCAGGAACAAGACCGAACATGCACAAATCTTGAATGAAACTATGGGATATAACATATATACCACCTACCTCAAATATATTGATAAAAAAACTCCTAAAACAATTCTTAGATCGTGGTTCAAATACTTATATATGCATAAACCTATATTCCACCACAATGAAGGGTTTTAAAGATTCAGGAGGAGATCCCCCAGGATATATACCCTAATCCAGAAAAGGGGAGAAGGGAGGAGATTATACTTACCCTGAGCGTCGATCTACCACTGATGGCACTCCGAATGGCATAAAGATGAAGAATAATCACCCTTATAAGACCTTGATGATTCTTTTTTGTCACTAGGATTCAAGGGAGTAAATGATGGGAGAAATTGGGTGACGTCTTAAAATCCTTTAACAGAAATTTTGTAAAATTTTCCATGTTTTACATGGGCACACAGTTTGCCCGCATGGTTTTCTAAACAGCCAGAAAACCATGAATAAGCCAGTTTTATAGGGTATAATGGTCACATAGTTACATAATAATGACACATGGTTTAAAAAACCATGTGTCATCTATGCGATATTCCACTCTCTAAAGATAATCGTGTGCAAACCATTCTCCGTGCACATATTGGCCCGATTTTGCTTCCTCTCTGTCCTGAATGCCTCAAAACACCAATGAGGTCCCTCATACACCCAGTAAAATTTTAATTAACACAAAACAATATATTTAAACCAAAATTTTCATAATTATATACCTCTATGAAGTTTGAGATCATACAGAACCACAAAAAAACTATGTTCTCATTAGGCCACATACATCATTATAAATTAATATAAATAGATCATTAACTCATATTTTTCTTCTAAAAGTAGATTTAGTCATCATTCTTAATAAAAAATATTTAAATGTGTATAATGATTTATAATAAAGTGGTTCCAATTATCCATATTTTTGGTGTCTTTTTATTTATTTCTCATTTATATTTCCAAGGAGAAAATAGAGAAGATAAATTGTATTAGAATCATTGATATTAACCTTATTATTCAGAATGATATAAATTGGAAAATCCATGTTTTTAACATATAAACCATTAATAATTTCCCGAATAAAATAAAACACCTTATTCTCATATATATAATAATTTTTCTTCTTGATTATGACGAAAAATCATTTATTTTTCAAATAAAAAATAGAAATAAAATTTATATTTATGAATAAATTAAAGTAGAGTTTTATTAATTATAGAATTTACCCACTATATAGATTCAAATATTATTCTTGTATATATAATTCAAAATGCTTCATAAATTTCCATCACATACTTATCCCTTAGATAATTATTCCTTATTTTTTAATTCATTTATATCTTCATAAATATGAGATGCATAGATAGTATTAAATAACCATGTGTTGAGCCTCAATTGAATTTTTTCTCAATATGTCAATATGTGTTGGTGTTTGAAGTGGAGGTGCCTGTAGAATTATTATAGATTCATAGCATTATATTTCATTATTGATCAATTTTCCATGTTATTACTGTGTGACAATTGTTTGTGATGATCATAAATGTATGAGACTTGTGTTAAAAAGGAAACATTATTTAAGAAATTCTTTGGAAGATTAAATAATGACACTCTATATGAATTTAATTTCTCAATATCACACATTTGAATTGTAGAGGTTTGGATTGGGATTTTAATCAAGAAGGCTATGCAATTCAGTTTATACATTGAATTTTTCTAAGTATTTATTATGGGAATCACATAGAAAATATAATCCAACCAAGGGAACCACCAATAATAGCCCTTTACTTCACATAAGGTGACCTAAGGAGTCTACCCATATGGGAAGGCCTACTATAGAAAGACCCTAAATAGGAATAGGTAGGTTTTGTATAAGCCTACACATATCCCCATGCATAGGTCCCTCAGAGATCGTGCCCATGGGTGTTTCTGGATTGGTTAAAAATCCCATGGATTACATGCATCGTGGCCCGTTTGTTAATTTTCTATAGTTAATTTTGGGTAACGACCCTAGTGTCTTCTATAAGGTATAATGGCAGTACAAGAATAATAAACTGAATCTGAGTTTGGCTGAAGGATCAATGTTGGATGATGCATTAAGGGGACTATTCACATAACTTTTAAAATGATACAAATCACTCTAGGTGTCAGATTAGATTTTTTTTTAAATTACATTCAAAAAATCTTAGTGGGAGATCATCTTATTCCTCCCCATGAATGAACCACTCATGAAAAAGGGTTTCTAGACTGAGAACCATAAAATCACTCAACTTCTATGAGAGATATACCAAGAAATGTGGGGAGTTTGAAATCAGCTATGTACATTTTGTCACAAAGAAAAAAGATGATTTTTGAGATTGAGTATGTGTTGAATATATACTTTGTGTATGAGAGGAGAGTCTACGGGGAACAGAAACTATGTAGGTGAAAATTAGTTAATTAATGAAGATAACATTCATAAGCAATCATATAGATATGGTGTATAGTGAAGGTGCAACACGGATGATGAATGCTTCATAGTCAGTGCTAACAAAAGGTGGTTCTCATACACAAGAAATGTATTGAAAAATATATTTTTTGAACTGAATAACAACCTAGTTCATTGTAGTTTATTTATAGAGTACATGGTAATTGTTTTTAAAGATATTATTCCAAGATTTCATATAAAGCCTCATAGAAAATGAAATTCTATATGGGATGATTAATTATTTGTGGTTAAATTAATTTAATGAATTTTGTGGATGAGGTTCCTATGAGGAAATTATTTTTGATGAATTTATTTATCACATGAGAATTGATTTTAAAATCTTATATGGAGTTCACAGATGATTTAGTTTAGTTCATAAATAGTGGTTTTCAAAAGATTAAATGGTCTCATGATCAACCAAAAACAGAATTCTTTCTGAGTGTGTTACTCTGTGGTTTTGCTTTATGGTCAGTATTTTAAAATTAGAATTTAAATTTCTTGTTTACATGATTAAAAATTATATGAAAATATTGTTAAAATTATATGCATATAAGATATACAGAGAGCATTGAACCATTTTAAACCAATTCACACATATAGAAACATTATCATGTGATAACTACTTGATTAACCATTGTTTGTTTCCAATAAATGAAGGATAAATCTATTCCTAATAGTGATGAAAATTTTTAGAGAAGCCCTTCATCATGAGAGGATGTTTTTATATTGCTCTAGTTGAGTTCCAAAAATCACACTATTATTTTAGCAAAGTAGGAAATTCCATGATGAGTAATGTTATGCTAAATTATTTCTAGATAGAATGATATTAAAATCACACATTTTTTTAATTGAATAAATATATTGTTACAAAATTTTAAAAGAACCAACTTTTTTATTTGAATAATTAGTACAAAAGGCATCATGAATGTGGACCGACATTACATAAAAATTATTTATGCTGGGTTATTACCATTTTATGTGTGCATGATCAAATTAGAATATTGATTAATGTTTAAAAAGTGGATAAGGATGTGGTAATTTCATACATTACTAATGATTTCATGAAATATTTGAGTTTAGATTCAGAATATGTATTATTTTGATATTTTTAAGATTAACCTTTCTTGAAATAATATTTAAGAGACTACGTGCATCACTTGGAAAAAATAATTTTTCCTGATAATTCATCTAAATAAGGAAAAAAAAATTCAAAATAAGTAATATTTTTAAGATCTGATCATTCAATGAAGTTTAGAAGTTGAAGAGACTGAATGTATAATATACTTCAAGTGAATATTGTCAGCTCTGAGAATTTAGTAATATGATAAGAACTAGATCATTCATGATCTTTTGTGAATGAGTTTTAATACTAATATACTGAATTCAACAATATATTGAAGATCTTGATGTTTTACATGAGTATAGAATATCCTTAACACTCATGGGGGAAGATTTGTTTCAACTATTGTAGAAGAAACTAGAATGAAATTGAGATCTTACTATTTGTTGATCAACAACATTGAGAAGAGGGAGCTTGTGACTGGGGTATCTAATCTATTGCTAAAGAGGCTCAAGGATGGGGTGAATAAACAATTTAGAAGAAGTATAATTGAATATGGTTGGTGTGTCTAACCAACTGAGGTAGAAGATTTTATTTTTCAGGTGTAGAATCGGGGTCAATTAAAGGATCTACTACTAGGGTGTATAACTAGTTTCTACCTTATTCATTATAATCATCATATAATATAGGTAATAATATATGTTTGAGAGATTATCAAACTTGTAAAGGAGTAAGTATTTGTAATGAAAATTATAAATATATTGTGTTGTTCTCTCACTAATTATTTGAGCATATGAAGTAACATTTTGGTATATCAATGAGTGGATTAAGAACCTTAACATGTTATTAAGGTTGAATTAAAATGGAAAAAAATTCATAAAAAATAAACAACTGATTCATACCCCTACCTCTTGGTGGTCAATCCACCCTAGTGCAGTACAATTTATATCATAGTGAGGTCACCTATAATGATGTGATAGACTTTTTAAGAAATTAAAATCATAGGAAATGAGTAATATACCTTATATGGATAAAGGGATGTTATTCCTTAGGATACTAATCTGTATATTTATTTCAAGACTTAGAAGAATATAAAGAAGATATAGTAAAGAACTCTTAAGAAGAATATTACAGTACATACATATATAACCCTAAGTAAATGTAATCAAAATGGTAAATGTCTCAATGATTATTTTGATTATTATTCTATTATGGAAGAATGATCTATCTAGGAGGATGATGGATCACTTATTTATATATTAATTCAATTCAAAGAACATATAAATAATGTTTCGAAATAAGTTGTAAATAATATTTTTGAAGGTTTCAAGGGTCTTTTAGACAAAAACACACTTCTTGAAAAGAGACTAATGTTATGGAATATGTATTGGATAAAAGTCATGAGATATCCAAAATTATCATAAAACTATTGAATGAAATGGAAGGAAAAAATATCCATTTTCAATGAAATATATGTTGAAACTATTGAGTAACATCAAGGATGTTTTTTGATAAATAATTCATTATGATTCTATTTGATGAATATTTCCATGAATTTGAAAAGGTTTACAAGGTTTCTATGGTTTTCAAAATACATCTACTAGAGGATATAATTAACTAGTTAAAGGATGTCGATTATTATTTGATACAATCATTTTAAATTCATGAAGAACAAAAGAAGAGGATGAAGGGGGATTTGGAATCCAAACTGAGATTAGTTGAGGATGAGAAGAACTCCCTCGACATGAAGTGCTTATTGCTGGAGGTGAGACTATAAAATTAGGAATTTCCACAATCTATACCTTCCAAAATAACTAAAATAATGGATTTTATCACTCAAATATTTATTGAGGATCTTGATTCCATAAATATTATGAGATCATCTTTTAATAAAATGCCTTCATCCTTTAAGAATAAGGTATTCCATAACTGAGAAACTATTTTATGTACTAATGATGTTTCAATTGGTGGTATAGGATTTTTACCAAACTTTTTTGGAAGTTTAGATGGTGAAAAATTATGTTAATTCCACCACATCAAGGTAGTATGTGAAAATAATAATGAATAACTATTAACCAATAAGTGTCCCACTGAGTGGTGGTTCCACTCAAAAACATTAAGGTTCAAAATCTAAGAAAAACAAATAGATTACACTATAAAATAATGGAAAATGTTTATTGGATATTTTTGGTGTTTGTGAGATTTTGGTAATGAAGAATTGGAACATTAAAAAAACATTAAAATTCATGAAAATAATAGAAGGAAACATTTATGGGGGAGTTTTGAAGTAAATATAATTCATTCCTCAGAGAAGACCTTCACTAGAGAAGAAAGACTAACAAAAAATGAATTAGTGAGCAATGAACAGATTTCAATTAATTGAATAATTCTATGATTACCACAATAGATGTTTTCTCTATTATGATGAGTGATGGTATGTACCTATCATGAAAAAAGTAATCTAATTATTTGAATATAAAACCATAAAAAGGAAAGTTAGGTAAGAAATGAGGGTTCCAAGTAAAGCTTCAGATGTGAAAAAATAATAATACTATTAAAAAATTCACCAAGAAGAAAAATAAGATATCTTATCCTATATTAAAGGGAGAAATAAATGAGTCAAGTAAATCACTACCCACTGGGAAAAATAAGTCTCATTTTGATGAAGTAAAATAATAATAGGTTTCTAGACAGAATACATATCAAGGTAGAATACATGGGTTCAGTCTTTTTTTTCTTAGGCTATGAAACATATGGGAAAAAATCCTACTTCTAATGGTATAACATGTCATTACATGAAAACATTCTTGAATTATGGGAGATTTATGGTGATAAAATGTGAATAGAGTCTCATAGAAATAATTATATGACTATAAATTCATTCAAACATCTAGGATATATTCCTTATATTGAAAATGGGAAGTCTCTATAATATAAAAACAATGATGATTCTAATAATATAGATAATTTCATGAATGTTTTCCTAGTTGTATGGATAAATCAAATGACATTGCCTAAATTTTTTGATAATGATTAAAAACATCATGAATATAAAAGAATGAAAGTGTTTATTAAAATTGAGTTGGAAAATCCAATTCCACAAAAAGTTGGTGACTTGAATGTAAGGTTTAGTAAATATGGACATGCTCTAAACAACTATATGAATATTCTCCATAATAATTGGGATCTATTTAAAATTAAAATTAATTAACCAGATTCTTCATGTACTCAAATGATTATAATTGAAAAATAGACTTCACACAAAGGATTGAGATTTGGATAAAGGAATGGCCAAGATTGTTCGAAGGATCTTATCATGAATGTTACTCTTGATGAATAAGAATGTCCCTCCTTATTACCTTCTATATAAATTCTATTTTAATAACATGTGGGTGATTTAATGAGTTTAATTCATCCCTTTAGGGGGATAATATATGAGACAATGCTATTAAATCATTACTACTTAGTTAATGAGGAACTTGTAAATAGATTTATAAAATTAGAATCTGAGGTATTCCAATCAAATTTTAATCCCTCATTCTTAATTGTATTAATCATATCAATTAAGGGGGGGTGCTTGATTGATGTCAAGATGATAAAATGGGGAGTTTTTTCATTTTCACTTGAACTTTCTAATTACATTTTTGAATTATCTGTAGGAATTATCATTTCTCTAATAAATCTGATTATTTTTTATTACTTTAATGATAATTGATAATCATTGATCATGATTTCACATGAATGGTGTTTAAGGATTTCTTAGACATCCTTATTTTTTATCTCTTGTCTTCTAAACTTGGCCAGTCCAAGTAAACTTGGAATTAATTAACTAAAGGGTCCTAGTAAGAGTATCATGTGAGGTCATTCCTCTCCCAGAAGTGATCTTGAAATTTTCACAAGCGAGATGATAATTCTTTTCAAAATATTACAAGTGCAGAAAATACCATTTACCCTTTGCATGTTGATTTTCAAAGAGGGGGAGAAAATTCAACACCCCATATTGACTTCTGATATGTGATAATAATGGTAAAAAAATAAAAAGGGGGATATTTTTTATTTTTTGTTAATAAGTAAATATGTGTTGTTATATGAATTAGATAGGCCTAGAGAATTGGTATGGATTCATAGAATTGGATGTCACACTTGAAAAATTCTCCAAGTTGTTATAATGTGGAGATTGTTTGTGCTAATGTCCAATGTCTAATACATGTGTTAAGAAGGAAACCTTGTATAAAACATTTTTTGGAAGATTAAAGGACATGCTATGAGAATTTAATTTTTCATGAAGACATTTGAGAAGAGAAGAATTTTATCTTGGAAATTTAATCAAGAAGGATTTAGATTTCATTATATAATTAATTTTTTTAAGAATTTATTATGGGACTAATATAAAATATGAAATCCAACCAAAGGATCGACCAAGGATAGACATATACCATACATAAAAGGACCCAAGGAGTATACCCACATGGTAAGGCCTGTCATAGGTAGACCTGCAATGGGTGGTGGTGGTCCATGTATAATCTCATGTGTGAGACCAAGTATTGTACTCATAGAGAACATTCACATAGTTGGGCATGGATTGGTTTATAAGATCATAGGGAAGAGGTCATAGATCATGTGTGTCCCATACTATATGGATATATTGTGTAGTGGATTCTAGGATCTAACCATGGGGGTGGATTAAGGGTGTAGTAGAGGGACTTGAATAATAAACCAAAGTTGAGTTCTGTTGAAGGATCGATGTGAAACGGTGCTTCATGGGGAATTGTTCAAGTGTCTTTTAAAATTATAGAAGTAACTCCAACCACTGATCTAATCTGTAATGTATTTTATTTTCCATTTATTATTTTTAAATATTATATGGAATTATTTCGAGACCAGGTGTGGAGATGACACGTCATTCTGAGTCCTGGTGAGCCTGGAATGGTGGTTTAAAATTGTTTAAGTTAAGTGAGTCGACACGTGTGTGTGGTTGTGGTTGTTTCCAAATGGATACCTATATTAAATATATTACGGTGTTTTTGTGTCCGGGATGATGACTTTACCTAAGAACAAGACTAACCTCGACCGGCGTGGGTCGAGGGAAAAAGTTAATTTGTTGACATTTTTATAAAATTAAAATAATATAAATTAATTTGAAAAGTTTATTTTATATTATTTGGAAACTTTTTCTGCAGCACAATGAATGGGAAACTATTTAAATAATTAATGAAATAGCATAATGACTCCGAAACAGCAATGTTGAATCATTAATGTCACGGTGCAATGGAATGCTGATATGTGTTCCCTCTTTTTAATGGGTTAATTGAATTTTGATCGATGGTAGAAAATTGAGGCAAACTCTAGAGAATTCTTAGAGCTTTGGATAGAACTCTCGATAGCAAATGAAGACAAATCAAATGTCAAAATCACTACACCAACGGAGTTGAATGATCTTGGTGATGACGGTAGCATGATCCCTTCATCAGTGATTGATCCCTTCCCAAGTTAGGGGTTATGATCTAAGTTTCTTTTCTTCCCCATTATTTAATTCAATGTTGAATGTGAATCAACCCACGAACTGGTTGATCTGTGCATCGTCATTCTTGCGGGTGGGATTCATCAGGTTCATTCTTGGGTAATTTATTATTCCACATTCTATTCTTTTAATTTACCCTATTTAAAATTCCTAACATGAGTAGATTAACACTTTGAGGAATGATGGTAGTGGTTCGTTCCTCTTTTGTTTATTGGATTTCTTCATCCATATTCCCCACGATCTTTTTGTTCTTTGAAGGGATATGAATGAGGAATCGTTGAGCACCCATTCCTCGACGCAAAAATCCCAAACAAGAAATATGACATTTTGATGACCCAACAGAGGTGTGACAATAATGGGGGTGGATGAATCGACATGGTTCGAGAGTTCTCGTTCTTCAAGCGTTATTTGTGTAGGTGGATCATAATGTGTTTTTTGGAGCCGATCCGAGGATCAAAACTAGCGGAATCATAATCGGGGTATTGTGGAGACCTAAACCATTGAGTTTTGAGGTGATCGGAAGGCCGAATGAAAGAACGGGCATCACTGGAGGCGTGTCAATGAAGAACCAGTGATTCTAGAAATTTCTGGAACACACGGCGTGTATCCCAAAGAACTCGCTATGTGGGACCAACTCAGTGGTGGTTTGGGTTTTGTAGTGCAGGAAGTGATGACATGGTGTGTTCTTAGAATAACATAGCATGTGGGTCCTTGTGAGGTACTTGACATGTATCTCATGAGATACACAGACACAGGGTGGAGTACATGAATGTGTACTCCACCACCTGGCCAGACTAGGCTAGATGCATAGGTTACCCCATGTACCGGTTACACGAGATAGAACACATGGGTTGAAGCCATATACGGGCACACGACTGTGTACATGGAGGTAACCCCAGTCACTCAGACATAGCGTGTGGTCCATCCTTCATGTCATTTACTTGCCTTTTTATATGGCATGTCCCCTCTCACTCTGGTTGCTACACATGGGTAGTACCTAGAGTCATGAGACACAACGTGTGACCCCTTCTACACGTTGTGTATATCCTATAACAAGGCTCGATCCTCTTTTCGACCATTCCTTGAACAAATTTTGTTTGGGTTAGTTCCCCTTTTTCTCATTCCCCTAAAGGTCAGGTATTGTTTTCACCCGCAAGAGTATGATCCCTTCAGCAGGACTTTCCATGATAGAGTCAGGTATCCCTAAGAGAGGCCAAGAGAGACATCCTCTATCCATTATTAACCCTAGTTATTGTGAGGTATCGGCATGACTAATCCTATAGTACGTTGATTCTCTTCTAATGAGGTGAATCCATATGAGTCTTGGTTTATACAAAGGCCCTAGTACTGATCCTCATCAGTGTATTTTGATCTTACACCACCCATGAGTGTTTTCTACTGAAATGAGTGTATCTATCTCCTATGTATTTTCCAAAAGATTAGTACTTCTCAAACGGATGTCATCAGAGCTATCAGACTCATGGATTGAGTTCTCTAGGATGACTACTTCATTTAACCTTAAAACTGAATCCCTTGCAGGGGTATGCGGTCGTGTGACTTGTCTGTAGACTACAGTTATGGGTTTTGAGTATATCTAGATGTGTTTATCATATTATATGTACAGTATACATATACTCTATAGATCTGATTATACCTTTACTTTTCATATTTCATTGTGGTTTTTGGGGTCCTCTACTGAGTATTGTTATACTAAACCCCTCACAAGCTTTTCCCACATGTGTCGTGTCTTGTACAAATGAGCATATTTTTTAAGAAGTCTAGGAAAACCTAGACTAGAACAAGAATTCTGAGTCCCTACTGGATGAGGTATTCCAACAGCAATGATCAGTAGTCCAAGTACCTCTTTGTTCTTACAGGCTGGACTTTGTAGTTTTCAGACTCTTGTTTTTGGGGAGCTAGTATTCTGGCCAAGTTTATTTTCTATAATTTACTTTCCGTTGTACTCTATTTATTGGGTTTAGTTGTATGAATTCATTTTGTTACCTTGTGTTTTTTTACATTTCAATATTTTTTGGCTTGGAGATTTGTGTGTGTAAAAAGACTTAGGAAATGCCTCCCATGTTAGTGATTTTCCTACTCGGTGCTAGTCACCAACCCCTGGCCTATTGGAGGCGGGTTTGGGGAGTTGAAGTGTGGTCCCCACAGGGATGGGTAGTGAAAGAGTGGTTTCAGAGGTGGTCCATTCTAAATTAGGACCGAGAGACTATGAGATTTGGTTTGGGGAAACAATGTTAAGTGTTTCGAGATTGGATTTCAGGTGAAATACTCAAGTGTTGGTGTGGGTGGTCGACGTATCCATACACTAAGACTCTGATAACCTTCTTTTTGACTCGATACATGAAAAACCTAGTAGCGGGGAAGTAAAAGAATGGTTCATGCATCATATAAGAATGGTTTTTGTTTTCCATGTCCTTTTTTTCAGCTATCCAAATACACTCATTGACCATGATACATATTATTTCTTTATACGATGCCTCTGTGATGCATACCCTCTTGGATTCAGTAGCTTGATCATGAGGATGACTCCAACTATGATGAGGATTTGATATAGGGACCAGTTCCCTAGGCATTACCTCTCGGTGGTGTACCTGCTATACCACCACCGGTGGAGCATCATGTGGTATATATAGTACTGATAGATGAGGGAAACAATTTTAACATGATCCATGAGTTTAAGATACAGAGACCCCTCAGGTTTTAATGTGATCATGACCCTCAAGATATGGAGTACTAGCTTGAGGTGGTGACTAGAATTTTTCATTTAGTGAGGACACGAGTGGACCAGATGATGATCTTAGGAGTGAAACTTCTTCTGGGTTCGGCAGGATGATGGTGGAGTTTGACCTTGCAGATTCCCGATTAGGAGACTCTTTCATGTACAAAGTTTGAGTGACCCATTAGGGAGGAGTTATCTCCAGTTAGGCTGAGAGAATTTCATATCCAGGAGCCTCTTCAGCTCATGTGGGGTAGTTTGACAGTGGAATACTATTCATAGAGGATCATCAACCTCGCTAGGTACTGAATGGATATGGTCAGTGATCAGTACATCAAAGATCAAAATTTTGAGAGAGGTCTACTAAGGGAAATCTAATCTAGTGTTGTACCTCTATGAATTTTGACTTATGATGTAGTGATTGAGCGTCCTTGGTGATCAAGAGATTCTTTGCAGAGAAGATACAACAAGTGGCAGTCAGTAGTAGGCAGACATGTGTGGAGACCTCTCTAGTAGGGAGACGATGTCAGGCATAGGGTTCGGGACATGGGAGACATCAAAGGAGGACCCAGTATAGGGGGTCAACTTCCCAAGGATCTCAGGCTCGATCAAATTAGCCTAGGGAGAGGAGGAGATATTCTTGTGACGGTGTGAGACATCTCACTAGATACTATCTAACCCGTTCAGATGCTGACAGGGAAGTTATGGATAGACCACCGAGGTAGAGATTGGAGCAGACAGACCCTCCAGGTGGTGGATGTAGTAGGGGAGTGAGGAGAGCTACATGTGGTGGTAGATTCTTTGATCTACTCCCACCACCTCCCCCAGGAGGTCTGCACCAGGCTCAGGGAGCTGGGGGATAGGCGTCAGGATAGAAGCATGTGATAGAGGTGTATGACCCAAGGACTCTGGGGATGATCTGAGGTGTGATCTATATCTTTTATACATTATCTATCATACTTATAGACATAAGAGAAATTCATTCTTTCCTCATCACAAGTCTTGTGCGAAAACACGAAATTCTGGTAGAGTCATTGATTCTACCTTTATTCTTTAAGACACCTACGAGAGGATATTCAATGATCACACATCTTTTCAGAAATTTTGATCTTACCCTTGGACGAAAAAATTTCGGTTGGAACCTCTTTTTGGTAGCGTCGAGGCCCTATGACATCATTCTTGGTATGGATTGGTTATCATCAGTCCATGCCTAGATTGACTGCTTTAGGTGAAGAGTGCATTGTGTCTGCAAGGATGGGACGAGGTTTTCCTTTATTGTAGAAAATGATACCCAAGCAGTACTGGATGTGATCATGCTTATGAGGGTGCTCCCAATCATGCATGATTTTTCTAGCCTTACCCTCAGAGCAATAGATGTTATGAGCTTCCAGTTCCCAAAAGTTGTGGTGGAGTATGAGGATGTATTTCTCGAAGATGTTCCTGGACTCCATCCTCTATAGTAGATCGACTTCTACATCATCTTACACCCTGGTATGGCACTGATAGCCTCACCAGTATATCATATGGCTCTTGCAGAGCTTCACGAGTGGAGGGTGTAGTTGGAGGATTTGCAGAGTAAGGGATTCGTAAGACCCAGTGTTTCACCATGGGCAGCCCCAATTTTCTTTTCCAAGAAGGCACATGGGAGTTTGAGGTTGTGCGTGGATTATCGGTGCCTGAACCAGGTGATGGTGAAGAAAAAGTATCCGCTTCTGAGGATCGATTACCTTTTCAATCAACTAAGAGGATACAGTGGTTCTTGAAGGTTGAACTTTGATCAGGTTACCACCAGTTATGAGTATGGGATGAGTTCATACTGAAGATGGCTTTCAAATTCCACTACGGTCACTACAAGTACTTGGTTATGCCTTCCAGGGTTAAGAAGGCCCCCACAATGTTCATGAGACATATGAACCATATCTTCAAGGCATACTTAGACAAGTTTGTAGTGGTCTTTATCGATGACATCCTTGTGTACTCGGTGTCATAGGAGTATCACATGAGACACCTATGGATGGTTCTATACATAATCAGAGAGCGCTAGATTTATGGTAATCTCTTGAAGTCTTAGTTATGGATTCAGGAGGTCCATTTTCTGGGACATGTCATATCAGCAGATGGAGTTGCTATGGAACTATCCAAGATGGAGGTAGTGATAGCAATGGAGCCACCTCAGAGTGTGACGGAGGTGAGAAGCTTCCTTTGGTTGTCATGATATTACCAGAGATTCATTCTTGATTTCACCCAGATATCAACACTGATGACAACATTTACTAGGGTGGGGAAACCCATCATGTGGATAAAGACGTTCCAACAGGATTTCGAGCAGTTGATATAGTGTTTGATGAGCGCCCCAATTTTGAGATTTCCGAAGGAGGGTTTCGAGTACATAGTTTTTTGTGAGGCATCAGGGACTGGGCTAGGTTGTGTACTAATGCAAGGATAGGTGGAGATTTCTTATGGTTCATTCCAGCTAAGATCACATGAGCAGAACTATGCGACCCATGATCTTGAGTTGGCAGTAGTAGTCTTCATATTGATGATGTGGCAACACTACCTTATGGGTGAGCAGTTTATCTTCTACTCTCACCAAAAGAGCATCAAATACATCTTATCACAGAAGGATCTGAATCTGAGGTAGATGAAATGGATATAGTTTCTCCAGGACTATTATTTTGAGATCATCTATACTCTTAGGAAGGGGAACAAGGTGGTTGATTCTCTTAGTTGGAGATCGAGCTCATAGTTGTTGAGTAAGGTGATGGAGAAGTTGGACTCTTTAGAGTTATCCTTCGTGGATAGAGTGGATGAAGCTTACCTTCAGTCGATGGTTGTCACCCTCTACTCTTACTGTGAGTAAGGGGGCGAGACTTTGTGATGTCGACTGTGACGATTTACATGATCAGTTATCCATAGGACATGCTACTGATGGATATTCTCAAGGTGAGGAGCACGTTAGTCTTTTCAGAGGACACATTGTTGTACTAGTGGTGTTGCAGGAGGATGTTATGAGTGAGTTTCATACATCCTCCTTAGCGGTACACCCTAGCGTGTAAAAGATGTACCCAGATCTCTGATAGCAGTTTTGGTTGTTAGGCAGGAAGAAAGCAATAGTAGAGTTCGTTTCACGATGCCTAATGTGACAGAAGGTGAAGGCTGAGCACCTGGTTCCAGTAGGGTTATCTCACCCCTAGAAGTGCCATAGTAGAAGCTGGATGGAATATCGATTGACTTCATGATGGGATTACCACGAATTTCCATGGGACATGATTCCATCTGGGTGATTTTTGACTGACTCACCAAGTCATCCCACTTCGTAGCTATCTAGGAGCAATGTTCCATAGAGATCTTGGGACACCTTTACATATAGTTGACAGTTCAGCCTCTTAGTGTCCCTTCAACAATAGTCTCAGATCGAGATGCCCACTTCACATCCTAGTTGTGGATGTAATTGAAGGAGACTTTTGGGACTCATTTAGGGATGCAATGCCGCTCACAAGCATAAATGAGTCCCACTGGTGGATTCTACGTACAACAACAACCACCACTCCACCATTGGTATGGAATCGTTTGAGGCTTTATATGGAAGACCCTTCCGGTCATCGCTCTACTAGACTGATCCTAGAGAGTCAGTTCTTATGGGTATAGAGTTGGTGTGAGCTACCTACGAGAAGGTGAAGATCATCCAAGAGGGGATAAAGACTACAAAGAACTGATAGAAGTCCTATTCTAACATACGATGAATACCTCTGGAGTTTGAGGAGGGAGAACACGTCTTCCTTTTGGTCTCACCTCGATGTGGGATGGAGATATTTGGCTGGGGAAACAAGTTATCTATGAGGTTCATCAAAACATTCCTAATACTGCACAAATTTAGCGAGGTGGCCTACCGCTTGGCTGTACCGCCACAGTTGCACTGAGTACATGATGCCTTCCACGTGTCATAGTTGAGTAGGTACATGCATGACCCATTGTACTTCATTGATTGGGGTGAGATGCACATTGAGGATGGATCGAAATTTTCTTGGTACCCCGTGGAGATCGAGGATCAGAAAGAGAGGGTCCTTCATGGGTGATAGATTCCCTTGGTGCGTGTCTGTTGGTAGCATGGGAACCTTCAGGAAAGAAAATGGGTGTGGGAGGCTTAGATCTGTGCTCAGTACCCGCATCTTTTTTAGTATCACTTGTTTTGGCTTTGTAGAGATGAAAATCCCCAAGGTGGGGAGAATTTTATGTCACGAATTTTCCTTATATTATTTTTAAATATTATATGGAATTATTTCGAGACTAGGAATGGAGACGAATCATCATTCCAAGGACCGGTGAGCCCGAAATGGTGGTTTGAACATTTTTAAGTTAAGTGTGTCAGCCTGTGTGCACAGTTGTGGCAGTTTCCAAAAAGATGCCCGGATTAAAAATATGAGGGTACCATTGCATCTAGGGTGATGAATTTATCTATGAATTGGCCGAACCATGACCGACACGGGTCTAGGGAAAAATTTAATTTTTAGACGTTTTTACTAAAATAAAATAATTTGAAAAGGTTATTTTATTTTTTTGAAAACATTCAATGCAGCACAATGATAGGGAAAATTTTTTGAAAATTAATGACATGACATAATGACTTGAAAATAGAAACACTAACTCATTAAATCCACAGTGCAACAGAACACTAAAATGTGTCACTCCTTTTACTGAGTTAATCGAATGATGGTCATTGGCAGAGAATTGAGAGAAACTCTTGAAATTTCTTGTAGATTTGGAGAGAACTATCGACAATGAACGATAACGAATAAAATGTGTGAATCACTATACCAATGGAATTTAAGGATCTCAGCGATGATGGAAGTGAAATCCCTTCTTCAGTGATTGATCCCTTCTCAAGGTTGGGGTTCTGTTTTTAGTTTTTTCCATATTCTTTAATTCAATGATGAACGCGGATCAACCCAAGAATAGGTTGATCCATGCATTGTTATAATTATGTGATGGATTTATCAGGTTCGTTCCTGAGGAATTTATATTTCCATGTTTTATTCTTTAAATTTACCCCATTTAAACATTCTAATGGGAGCGGATTAATGTTGTGGTGAACAACAGCGGATGTTCATTCCACCTTTGTTTCTTTTATTTCTTCCTCCCTCTTCCCCATGTTCTTCATGTTACTCATTTGGGTACAAATGAGGAATCATTGTGTGCCCATTCATTGGTGTAACAATCCCAGACTAGAGATCCAACATCATGATGGCTCAGTGGGGGTGCGACGACAATGGAAACGGATGAATCGAAATGGTTTGGGAGTTCTCATTCATCGATCATTCATCAATCGGGTGGATCAGAATGTGTTTGTTTGGCCAATCGGAGAACCAAAACCGGTGGATCATATTTGGGGTGTTAGAGTGACCTAAACCATAGAGTTTTTTTGTGATAATACAGGTATATTGAAGAACAAGCATCATTGAATGTGCGCCGGTGAAGAACCATCAATTTGGGAAATTTCCAAAACACATGTCATGTATCCCAAAGAACATGATGTGTGGGACTAGCATAGTGGAGGATAGGGTTCTATGGTGTAAGAAGCGACAATATGAAGTGTTTTCTGAAGAACACAGTGTGTGGGTCCTTACGCAGGACTTAGCGTATATCTCGGGCGATACACAGATATGGGGTGGAGTACACAGTCATGTAATCTACCACACGGCTAGACCAGGCTGGCTGCACTGGTTACCCCATGAACCGGTTACACAGGATGGCACACACGGGTTGAATCCATGTATGGGCACATAGTCATGTACACGGAGGGAACCCTAGTCACTCGGACATGGTGTGTGCTTTGTCCTACATAACGTGTACTTACCTTTCTACAAGGCATGTCCCCTCTGACTTGGGCCTCTACACACGGGTAGTACCCGGAGTTGCGAGACACGACGTGTAACCCCTTATACACACCGTGTATATCCTCGAACATGGATTGATCATCTTTTCCACCATT
The DNA here is from genome assembly GCA_963277665.1 of Viscum album. Lineage (NCBI taxonomy): Eukaryota > Viridiplantae > Streptophyta > Magnoliopsida > Santalales > Viscaceae > Viscum > Viscum album. The sequence continues at coordinate 1,228,104,771 of OY728133.1, read as the reverse complement.
CCTTGGACAAGTTTTTTTTGGGTTAGTTCCCATTTTTTTCATTCCCCCGAATGGCAGGTATCATTTAGACCCAGAGGAGTATGATCCCTTTAGCAGGACTATCCGAGATAGAGTCAGGTATTCCTCTGAGATACCTAGAGTGAGATCCTCAATCCATTCGTGACCCTAGGTAGAGTCAGGTATCGACGTGAATAATCCTATAGAACACTAATCCTCTACTAAATAGGTGAATCTAGATGAGTCACAGTATCTACCAAGGACCTCGTAGTGATCCTCATTTGTGTATCATGATCTTTCCCCACTGAAGAGTGAGTTCTCCCAGAATGAGTGTATCTATCTCTCATGGATATTCTCGATGAACGATACTTCTCAGACAGACATCATCAAAGATATCAGACTCGTGGAGTGAGTTCTCTCGAACAAGTGCTTTGTGGAAACTCAAACGGAATCCCTATCAGGGGGTATGTGGTCATATGACTTGTCTCTAGACTACTAATCTGGGATTCGAGTATATCTAGATGTGTTTCTCTTGTTTTATGTTTCATAGACGTATATTGTGTAGAGCATATTGTGTAATGCCCCGACCCCTCTAGACTGGAGAAAGTGCATTAATTGTTATATTGGAATGGTTAGAAGGGATAAAAATCCCAAAGGAACGACCAGTTTAGTAGTCTTGAAGAAACTAGTTTCATATATGTAAGCCAAATAACATTGGAAAATGTTACAAAATACAATACATAACAAAAACTAAAAACTGCATCCACAGATAATGAGTAAATGATCTACTCTTCATCAATTGTTGAAGGTAAATGAATAAAATGTGTGAGCTCAAATTCTCAGTAAGGGTTACAAATAGCGGAATCATGAACTCAATAATAATTTAATACTATACAACTTTACATAATCAATATGGCAGGGTGAATAAATGAAAAACTCATTCCATTAATTAACTGAGAATGAAACTGCATCCATTGATTTTTTCATAGTGAAAACCTCATGGATAGTAATAACTGATAATGAATAAAGAGAATTATTATTAACTGGACTTCATGTATCTGGCACATGATACCATAATACCATTAAAACAATTTAGTTTTGTGGGAATAAACCCGTATGATTTTTGGAAACAAACTCTAAGGGTTTGTCACCAATTCATTTGCCTCATGAGACATTTCGATGCATCAAGGGGATATAGCGGGACCCAACCTCCACTGTAATTCCAAATAATTATTTATAAATATATTGAATACAATTATAATCTGCCTTCTCAATATCCATATATAGTAGAGAATACAGATTCATCAATATTTCTATAGTTAAAATAACTTTCCAAATAAATATCGTATGTAAAAGGGTATATGGCTTAAGACATACTCATATCCATGAAACCATAATAAGGATAAATAATATATTTAAATTTTAAAATGAAAATGATTTGAAATGGGTAGTGGATACCCCACATAAGAAATATTAGGTGCATAATAGCAAGTAACTGGAAATGAAATGGAATTTGAGACAAAATTCATTATCATGTTGTAAACAATTGAGTCGTATGACCAAAAACTAATTAACACCAAATGAGTCAACAAATATCATGAATATAAAAATAATCATGATAATATATATCAAAATTCAGTACACAATACACCACATACAATAAATAAGTGGTGAACAATGGAAATCTCACAGAAATGAAAGTTAGATGAGAAACCCCTTACCATATGCTCGAGTATGTTCTTCGTTTGTTTTAATGAACTGAATAATAAAATTTGGATTAAATTATTAATAATTACAGAACCTATTATACATTTAATTGATTTATTATAACCTTATTAGGTTCATTTAGTACCCTTTTGTTGTTTTAGGAGGTTCAATTTTATTATTTTGCGAGCATTTTCTTCCTTAGTTTTCAGGATTTGTTTACTTGTATTCATGAATGGAAGTTCATTTTAAATGTGGTCAAATATACATAATTGTTAATATATATTATTAGTGACATTAAATATAAATAGATGATCTAATAATGATTATTTTTTATATACTTGAAGTTGAATCATTAGTTAACAGTCATTGATGAATTCTTGGATTTAGCTTGGCAGTTTTGTGCACCTTAAACTTGTTTTGTATTATTATTCCATATTATGAGTGTATAGGTATTAAATAACATAAATGAGATGAAATACATATATTATGATATTTTAAAACCAAAAAAATGGTTTCATGATGAGAATTTAATATGTAAAAAAAATTGAGAACTTTTCGTCCTTGAATATGACAAATTAACACATCTCAGACGGTGTTTTCATTTTTAGTATAAAAGGATGGGGAAAGAGAGATGATGATGAAATATTCCATCAGAATAATATAATTCCAGTTCATGTAAGGTACTATAATTATCATAGAATTTGGATGAGGGGATATTAGGAAATATGAATAAATTAAATGAACCTAAAATAGAAAAAAAAATTGAGAAATCTCTCTTGAAAATTCTGCAGGCAGATGACGTCACTTTAAATTTCATAAAAACGTTTGATGAGAGAAAGGGGGTATCTCATCACTCATACATAATATGGGCTTTAAGGATAATATGTAATGATATATCCCAATATATTCCAAAGTAAAAATTAAATAGAAAATATAAATGAAATCATTAAGAAAATTGAAGGGGGGTTGATTCTCTTACCTTGTAGTGTAACTCCCAAAACATAAAGGTTGGGACCTTGGGGCTTTGAGGAAACCTTTATAGGACTCTTAGGGAGGTAATAATACTATATATTCGATGATAATGAGTTTTTAATGAAGGAAAACGAAGGGGGTGAGTGGATATTTATAGTAATTAAGAGGTATTTATTTATTAATTAAAAGGGACACCACATTAGTGGTTTTTGCAAAACCGTGGGATTTACCATGGTATTTTCACATGGTTTTAGGCAATTGCGAAACCTCATTTTGTATTTTACTGTACACAAGTCGAACCTACTTTTTATTAATTATTATATCATTATGATTTCATTAAACTACCGAAAACACAAAACTATATTTTTACTATTCACAAAAAATTCAAGTATTTTTGGAAAATCTGAAAAATTCACCCAAACCATTTATCAAGATGTAGAATTAAAAAATCGGCTCCATTTTTTTACAATAATTTTCTAAGTATTATTAATTTAATTTCTAATCGAAATCATAATTAATTCCAAAAATTACAATTTTAGAGGTATAATTAGTTTTATATCACATTAAAAAAATTAATTAAGATATCATTATCTTATTACCTTATGAAAATAAAATTTTATCATTATTTACTATTCATAAGGGTCATTTAACTATTAATATTACTTTTCATAAGGGTATGTTACTATTCATAAAAAAATCAAGTTAGTTCTACCAAAGTCCAAATGTCCCATTGGTCACAAATCTAGATGACCATTTTTCGAAATTCAAAACATAGAAGGGGAAAATTTTTGTTTAATATATAGATTATGACTCTATCCTAAATAACCAAGTGTTGTTTAAATAGAAGACATTGATTTATGAAATATAGGCTATGAATAGAATGTATTTACGAGAGGCATGCCATAATATGTTTGGGGTGTTATATTATTCCCTCTTTCAGAAATTTCATCCTCGAAAGTTCACGTGTAAATCCCACCAAAAAGATGTGGGTGGTTCTTATTCAGAACATCCTCAGGTTTTTATGTTGCTTCCTCTATATTTTGGTTTCTCCAAATAACCTTTACTAGACAAGTTGTCTGATTTCTCAATACCTTCTCTCTTGTGCAATGAATCCCGATAGGCTCTTCATAGTAAGCCAAATCAGGTTCTTGTTCTATTTTTTCATAGATGAGTACATGCATTGGGTTTGGAATGTATTTATTCAACAATGAAACACAAAACACATCATGGAATTTGGAGAGACTTGGCGGCATTGCTAAACATTAAGTTAAAGCTCCAATTATTTTTATAATTTCAAATGGTTTGATGTGCCTAGGTCTCATTTTTCCTTTCTTACCAAACCTTAAGACACCCTTACATGGAGGTACTTTCAGAAAGACATGATCTCCCACATGGAATTCCAAATCCTTTTTCTGGTTATCAGCATAACTCTTCTGAATAGTTTGTGATGCTTTAATATGGGCTTGGATTGTCTTCACCTTTGTTATGGTCTCTTCAATAAATTTTGGGCCTATAAGTTTCCTCTCACTAAATTCACCCCAAAAAGTTGGAGTTCGACATCTATTTCCATATAATAATTCATATAGAGTCATTTGAATACTTGAATAGAAACTATTCTTGTAGAAAAATTCCACCAAAGACATGTATTGATCCCACATACCTTGAAAGTCAAGATATCATGATCTCATCATGTCTTCTAGATTGTGAATAGTCCTTTAAGACTGTCTGTCAGTTTGGGGGTGATAAATAGTACTCATATAAAGCCCAGTATTCAAATCCTTCTGGAGACTTTTCTAGAATTTTGATGTAAACTGGGTATCTCGGTCAGACACAATTGATAGTGGTGCACCATGAAGTCTTGAATATTCATTAATATAAAGTCTTATTAGGTGCTCAACTAGTAAATCTTCTCTTATAGGAAGGAAATGGGCTGATTTTTGGGGACAATCAACAATTACCCATATTTCAACATTCCTTCTTGGTGTCCTAGATAGAACGGTGACGAAATCCATCATAATGTTATCACACATCCACATAGGAATAGGTAGATGTTGTATCAACCCTCTACGATGTTGTCTTTATTCCTTCACTTGTTGAAAAATTAGACACCTTGACACGTAGTCAGGTATTTCCCGGTTCAGGTTATCCCACCAAAAATATTACTTTTGATCTCTATACATCTTTGTAATACCCGAGTGTATAGATAAATTTGAGCTATGATCATCATTTTATAGTACCCTTTCTAGCTCACATACTGATGGGACACATAACCTCTTCCCAAACATCAGAACACCTTCCACATACCAGAAGCCTTCCAATATCCCATCCTTAACAGGAATAATTTTCTTTTGTAGATTTTCATCATCAGATTGAGAGATTTTTATCTTCTCTAGTAAATATTGTTTAGCATTAATTTGAAAGAGGACATATGTTTCCACTTCTATAACAATTCCCATATCCATCTTTAGTAGATCCATTAATATAGGATCTCTCTCAATCCACATTTGAGTCAGAAGTCCATGATCTTTCATGCTTCATGCATCTGCCACCTTTTTTACCTTTCTTGGGTGGTAGTGTATTGAAAAATCTTAATCTTTGAGTAACTCAAGCCATATCATTTTCCTCATGTTGTGTTCTTTTTGTGTGAAAATTTATTTCAAACTCTTTTGATTGGTGTACATCTCACATTTTTACCATAACAATAATGCCTCCATAATTTCAGACTAAATATTACTGCTGCTAACTCAAGATCATGTGTTGGATAATTTTTCTCATGAGTCATTAACTACCCTGATGCATAAGCAATAAATTTACTATTTTTCATAAGTACGCAACCCAACCCATTCTATAATGAATCACTGTATATTAAAAATCCATCACTTCAAGAAGGAAGAGTCAAAATTTGAGCGTTGACCAATATTCTTTTCAATTCTTCGATGCATTCTATACATTCTTTTTTCCACACAAACATAACTCTTTTACATGTGACCTTGGTTAGCGGATGAGCCGTTCCTGAAAAATTCTGAACGAAACATCGATAGTAACCTTATAAGCCAATAAAACTACATACCTTGGTTATATTTATTGGCATGGGCAAATCTTGGATTGCCATTGTTTTTGTATGATGAACTAGGATTTAATCCATATAGACAATATGGTCAAGGAAAGAAACCAATTGAAGATTGAATTCACACTAACTATACTTCCCTATAATTCATTACTTCTAAGAGTTTTTAGAATAATCTACAAGTGATCTTCATGGTATTCATAGCTTTTTGAGTATACCAGTATATCATCGATGAATACCACAACAAATTTATCAAGATATTCCTTGAAAAATTTATTCATTAAATCCATGAATACAAAAGGTGAATTAGTCAGTCCCAAAGGCATCACTGTAAACTCATAATGCTTATACCTAGTTTAAAATACTGTCTTTGGAATATCTTCCTTTCTCACACGTAGTTGATGATATCTGGATTGAGGGTCAATCTTTGAAAAGTATTTAGATCCATGAATTTAATCAAATAAATCATCAATTCAAGGGAAAGTATAACTATTGTTTATTTTAATAATATTGATTTCCCTATAATCAATGCATAGCCTCATGGATCCATCTTTCTTCTTAACAAACATGACTGGGGCTCCCCATAGACAAACACTAGGTCAAATAAATCCTTTGTCACTCAACTCCTCTAGTTGTTTCTTTAGCACCACTAACTCTATAGTGGCCATTTTGTAGGGGTTCTTTAATATTGGTCTTTCACAAGGAATTATGTTGATGGAAAACTCAATTTTCTACTCTAGTGGATATCAAAGTAAATCCTCTTGAAATACATCAAAAGATGTTGGGTTCTCTTATTCTCCAATAATTTCATTCAATAGAGCTACTGGGGGTGGGTCTAGATAACGATCAGATGGCGAGGTCTCTAGTCTAAAGATAAGAGATTTTACACCATTTTGAAAAAATTTAATTTCCTTTTTCCTGCAATAAATCTTGGAATCATAGATTGACATCCAATTCATGCTGAGAATTATATAAAATTTAGTCATTGGTATGATGATAAGGTTAGAAACTAATTCATTTTTATGTGTCATGAGGGGGACTAGTTGACATGCCTTTTTTGCAATGATGTATCCCCTATGAGTTTTGACTGATAACTCCATTATTAAATCAAATTGGACATGTATAATTTTCTTGGAAAACTGGGAATATATAAATGAATGTGATGATCCAGAATCAAATAATGTGTTGGCTAAGTTTGAGAAAACAACTAAAGTACTTGCTACCACATCATTAGGAACTTCATCTTCCACGGTTATAAATGAATAAGCTCTCCCTTTCTCTCTTGGCCTTTTCTGAGGCATGTTTCCTTGGTGATTAGGATACTCATTTGCATAGTGTCCCATTTCTCTACAATTGTAGCATTGAAAATCATTAAATTGTTTCTTCCTCTTGTATTCCTTATATATATGACCCTTTTCTCCACACTTATAGTAGACTCCCATGCCTTTCAAGTATTTCCTAAGATGATTCCTTCCACAGTTCTCACATAATGGGAATTTCTCCATTGTCTTGTTCTTCTTTGGCACTTCACCTCTCTCTTGGTTATCAGAGTACCACTTTTTATATTGGTTTCCCTGGAAAACATTTGATCTAGTAAATTCCTTCTCTGTTTTGAGGGTACTTTATGTAATTTTATCATTTGATGAAAATGTTTGAGAAGCCAATGAATTTTGAAGACATGGCTTAATACCTTCAAATAAATGATCAATCTTGTCTACCGTGTCAGGTGTATAATCTACGACATACCTATATAACCTTGTGAATGTTGCCTCATATTCAACAACACTGCATTCTTCCCTTTTCTTTAAGCCCATGAATTTCCTCTTCATTTCAGTTGGTTTCTCATGAGGGAAATATTTTTTGAATAATATTTCCTTAGAAGTCCTTTATTCCATATCTTATATTTCTTCTTCCTCTATGGTATTCTGAATCAAGGACCACCATTTATTATCATCTCCCTTGAGATAATATACTGCTAGTACTACCTTTTAATTTTCATTTCATCTTAATTCCATGAATATATTTTCAAGGTACTTGATCCATTGCTCAGAAACCACTGGATTTGTAGTCCCACAGAAATATGGGGGTTTCTACAACATGAAATGATCCAACACAGGTGAATAATGTTTATTCGCTACAACATGAGTAATTTTTCCAAATATGGTCATGATATGATCTTCTTCAACATTTATAGTGTTGACCTGCTCGGTGGGGAGATCCCTAGATTTCACACGAGTATTGATTTCCCTTCTTCCATTAAAGGCCATTTCTAAATAATGGAATACACTATATTATGTTATGAATATCAAATAGAAAATCATGTAACATATATTGAAACTCTATGCATGACTAATCTCATAAACATGGATTCTATGAGGAAAAATTTACGTTAAAATCCATCATAATGGCTGGTAAAGAAAAATGTGAATTATCTAAACATATATCCTGGGAGTGTCAATACCAAGAGTACAGTAAGGCCCATTTTTGTGTAACAGTATACCCTAGGTCATTCCTGGAACTCCTTGTCGGATTTCTCTCTCCTAGGTACATCTATTCTAGAGCCACCTCTAACTATTTGTATCCAGACAGTGATATATTTTCTTGAAAGATTCACATAATCTATTCTTTAAAAAAATACTAGAAAGTTCTTGTATGTTTTATCCACAAATAGTTCCTTAGTTATTTGTTCCCTACTATATATTAGGTACTCTAGTTTCCATGTTTTCTACTAAACTTCCTTTGATGCCAACTATAACGTCATGACCCCTCTAGACTAGAGCCAGTACATTACATGTTTTATTGGAATGGTAATAAGGAATAAAAATCTCGAAGGAACAGTCAATTTATTAGTCTTGAAGAAACTAGATACATAGATGTAACTCAAATTTAATTGGAAAATGTTACAAAATACAATACATAATAAAAACTAAAAACTGCATCCACAGAAACTCAATAAATGATCTCCTCTTCATCACCTGTTGAAGGTAAAAATGAAAGGGGTGAGATCAAATGCTTACTAAGGGTTAAAAATAGCAGAATAATGAACTCAATAATAATTAAATCATAAAAAAAATGACATAATCAATATAGCATGGTTAATAAATGAAAAACTCCCACCATTAATAAACTAAGAATGAAATTGCATCCATAGATTTCGTCATAGTGAAAATGTATATACCCAAATCTTGATGTACATAGTCATTACATTACTTTTTCGGAATACTTAATACATGAAAAAACAGATGCCCAAAGACCGTGTTAGTTTAGTGTCTTTGGAAACTCAGAACATAATTTTCTAATTAAGGTTAAAGATCTTCACCATCTCCTATAAAGATCTTCCCCCCTTTGGTTTTCTTACCTAAAACATTTCTTTATATCCTGGGGAAAAGAAAACATAAAAAGTTTTAGCTCAAATTCTTAGTAAGGGTAAACATAGAGAATAAAAAACAATCCCTAAACATTTGAACATAAGAACATGAACATAAAACATCGAAAAATCATGAGTAATGACACAAATCATGGCAGTGCATAAGGCATAGATCATAAAAGAACATTAACAATTATAACATAGCATTGGAATAAAAAATTTAATTGTGGAAAAATATTAATCACATGATATGATTTCCAAAGTAGCCAAGGCATTTCTACCAAGACCATCATAGTGGACAAAGTCCATTACTGAACCGGGTTGACTTGCCATTCCAGCCCTGTATTACTGAACCGAATTTCACTTGTCATTCTATCCATGTCTATATCATGAGATATAAATCATTACACAATGAATTGGAGGGAGGTATATGTCCCACACATCTCATAATTAAATCATTCTTTCGCGTGCCACAAAATAAAAAAAATCATTCATTATAACCCAATGAATAAAATGGGTTTCATAAACATCATCTCATCGTGACATAATCCATATGAAACAAACGGATATCATTTCATCATAATAAAAATCAAACCATGTAAATAATACAGACATTATACTTGAAATATAAACATGATAAATAATGTCATCTTTTATGGAAAATAGTTTCGACAAAACACTTGAAATGAATTCTTGAGGAAAATAACCTTTCTTCTTCAAATTCATTTTCTTCTCACAAAATGCCACACAATTTTAGAAGAAAAGGATTTTATGGAAACTGATAATGAAATATTCTAGAGTAATATTTATCCAGAAAAGGTGATATGAAACCACAAAAAATCATTCACATCGTATATGTTAAAAAAACAAACATTCTCCTCATACTTTTACTGAAAAAGTCAAAAAGTACCTCGTTTGGTAAACAAAAGAAAGATTCCTTCCATAGCACAAATTAAAAGTAAAAAACGATTAAATATAACTATAAATATACATGGAATAATATTAAACACATTATGAAATCATTTTTATGGACGTGGATGAAAAATATAACCCCAATAAATACTTACATATAAGCAATCCTGGATAAAATTGAGATTGCAAACTTATCCCTTACATTATGTCCAATTTCTTTCATTTTTGTCTGAAACTCCTGTATATTGGGTTTAAACATATTATCAATTGGTAAAATAACCATAATAATATTTATGATATCATATATGATTCACTTGGGACTTTATATTACTCATTCTTTTGTCAATTCCATGTTAAAGCAGCGTTTTGGGTAAAATCATTTCATTTATCGTACATGTTTCGACTTGTTGTTCTTTATATTATTACTTATGTACTGATTTAAATAATTATATAATGTAAAACATTATTATATATAATATATTTTAAGCATATAAATATATATGATAGATCAATAAATGGAATGAAATACACCATTCATGGAGACGGTAGGTCGTACATATGCATGTACGCTGTTTTCATTTCCTAATTGAATTGAATGGAATTAAGTAAATTAAACATATATATACATAAATCCAGTATCATATTATGTCATATATTTCATTATAATTTATTATATATAATTTTAAATCATACTTTAATGGTTAATCATGGAGAATGAATCTCATCACATCGTGGAGACGGTAATCCGTACATACGCACGAGCGATGATATCATACCCATAATTATTGAATGGAATTGGAGTGGATGATATAATTTATGAGAATAAGTATTATGTTATAATAATCATATATTGTAATTATTTCAACCATTATACCCATCCTGGTATGGTGGTGGTGGAAAATAGATTACACCACGGCGTGGAGACGGTATTCGGTACATACGCACAAGTGGTGATTTCATTTTCTGTAGGATGGATATAAGGTGAAATGGGGTTGCTTCATATTTATAATAACATATCATTATATGAGTGATATTTATGTTATTAATTTATTATTAAACAATAAAATAATAGGTAGTAGAAGAAGAAATTAATTTGAAGGAATCGGTAAAGGATATTACCTCTTCTTCGACACGCCTCTTCTAAACCTCATCTTAGGGCACTAAAGTTTGTCTTTGAAGAAGACCAAGACCTATAGTATGTTTCTAGGGAAGTGTAGAAGATTAATTGGTAGTTTCTGTCCAAGCTTGAAGGCAAAAAATTGTGTGAGGAGGAGAGGGAGGAGGTGCCCTTTTATAAGGGAGGAGAGGGGCACCTTTGGAAACATAAGAAATATTAATTTATAATAAATTAAAACCCCACTTAAAAACCTCCAAAAATGACTCAAATCCGAATATAAGATTATATAGGGTTGTAATATCATCATCCAATAAAATTTAGACATGTTGGGGTTTTATTTTAAACCTTATCAACTTGATTTATCCTTATTTAATCTATTTAATTTTATTTGTGGTAATAATATTCTAAATTTTAATTTGTTATAAATAATTACTTATGTGTTGTTAATTGTCCATAATTGGATACTTTATGACATTTTATACCATATAAATTTCAATTTATAATTTTTTAATATTTTTGTGACTTTTAAACAATTTAATAATATGCCATTTTTATAAAATAACAATTGTTTCAATTTTGACACTATTCATTTATTTGAATTTAAATAAAATCCACACATAGGATATATAAGAACCAAAATATTTAATAGATTCCTAACATGTCATATTCATCTATAAATATTGTGTAGAACATTAATTAGTTTATATAATATTTATTTTGTTATTTTTAAAACCATTTATTTGATATTTCAATCAATAAAATAATTTCAACATCACTATTGTGTCATACTTAGTGATAATTATTTAACCCCTAAAATTCCTAAATAAATTCACATGATGTAGATACTTTTATTATATTTATGTAGAATATTAATTTTCTAAGTTTTATGAAGTTTATAACTAAATTAAAATTATTACTCTTATAAGATATAATAGAGTGACATGTTGTCACTTTCTTTGGTTTTAATAATAATTATATACTTTTCATAGTCAAAAGTCCAAGAAATGAATCTATTATGACCCTTAGGTGATATGGGTATACATTTATTCATCAAATAGAATTTTGGCAGGTTTTAGTATAATTTTATAATCTTATTTTTACCCTTAATTATCCGATTTACATTTAACTATAGCAAATGTAACTTACCGTAGTTACTATTCATAATATCAAAAATATAAAAGTAACCTATTATCATAATTTAGACCCACTGAATCCAAATATTAAATCCATTTTTAAAAAATAAAAACACATAAGATGCAGTAATTAATTTAAAATTAATCATGTAGTTAAGAAAATGGGTTTTAAAAGTTAAAACATTGTCAAAGATTGAAATGTTTTTACCTATGAATTCTATGAAAATATAATGGAAATGACTTGAATTATATTAAATTGTAAAAATATATTCTATTTATACTTTAAAACCATTAAATATTTTCATTAATCCATATAAATTAACTTGATTAAAAAGTTGTTTTTAATTAAAATTTAGCATATTTTTACTATTAATCAAAATATGAATGTTATCATAAAAGTATAAAAATTTATACAATGTAAATTTTAAAATATTTATTCAAAATAAGAAGTTTAATTTTTCAAATTGAACTTATAAACATTTCAAAAACTAGATTTAAAATGGGTGTGCCATCAAAAGGTCAAAAAACTACATTTTTTGAAAAATACTTATTTTACCTGAAAATTTTGTTTTGTTCACATACCATGTTCTAGAATATGTTTAAGATGAATGATATTGTTATAAAATTAAAAATATGGTTAATACTATTCATAATGGCTAGTTTATAATAATATATCATTATTTAGTGAAACTTGGTATTGCGTACAAAACCAGCTATCGAGGAAGGTCGCTCTTGCGTGCAACACAAGCCAAGAATGGTGTTGCATATACTACAAGCTAATATGGTGTTTTTTATAGAGAAATATAATCTTGGACTAGCGTAAAACACATTACATCAAAGAAATTAAATGGCATAATTCTCATAAAATCTCGTGGTGTTACATTCTACCCCCCTTAAAATGAATTTCTCCCTCGAAATTCGTCGTGGTTATAAATGGTTTTCTACTTGAAATTTTCATTCATAGAAACCCACATCATAAAAAGGAATACTAAAAAATCATTTTAAAAAGGAATGTTAGAAACATAATGGATACCCAAAGTAACTCATCCTTGGGTTTCCACATAGGAGAATATAGGTGAAAATATGGATATGGAAGAGAAATCTAACTATCATGTTCTGATGGAGAGTGGTAGAGAACATGGATATGAAACATCCAACAATCACAAAGAAATAAATTTGCGATGATATAAGGTACCATTTGATTAATCAGATATGAGAGTACTAAAACAACATTTTTGGTTTTCAATATCATTTCCATAATGTTGATAAATTGTTTACATAAAGATTAATACTTACTCGATTTCAGTGTTATGTCATTGTTGGTCATTCCATGAACAATTTCCACTTCATCTCTTATTTAAGGAAATGAAGTCGAATTTTTCATTCTTTAAGTATTAGCAGGTCATTTGATAGAATGATAGGTCATTCCATCTTTCTCAAACATAAGGTTATAAAAAGTTATTAAATATACAAAAGTCCATCTTATGGTGAGATTAATCGTATATAGTTCTAAAAATGGACTTATACTTCATCTATCATATCTCCTTATAAAATAAAACTTGTTTCTACTAACCAGGGACTTCATGTAGGCCAGTGGTAGGCAATAAAGGTCTGCCTCACTTCGGTTGTGGGTTCGATTCCTGAAACCTTGTCCAACGCGATGGATTGTCGTCCGTCCTGCAGGTTGTCATTTTTCTAAAACTATACTATTATATCATTCTAGAAAAAAGTTTCATCCTTAAACAATAATATATAACGTCCAACTTAATCCATTCCAACCTTTAGGCTTATCTAAAATACTTCTGTCCAATATCATATTATAATGAAAACGATTACTAGAAATGCCATCAACCAAGAATGTGAAAACCATCATTTATCCCCCATATATCGAACGATATATCTTCTTGGTCAAATTCCAAAAATGTGAATACCTTAATCATTTATTCTCTTGAAACATGAATTACCATATAATCTTTGTGAAAACATTAGTGCTATCAAATGTCAACTCTTTCCACATACCAAAATCCCTAAATTTCTATATACTAAAACCATGATATCACTTTGTCCTTATATGAGCTCATTAATACTATAAAACATTTCATTATCTCTTTATACCTTCATTATGAACATTTCATATTCTTTCCAAATATATTTCAATCACTTTTCATGGTTACTGGTACCATATAATTATTGAGAATGACAATAAACCAATACATAGATATTCCAATATTCCACAATACTATAAATGAGATTCCACAACATTATTTTTGAATCCCGTTACATAAATACTTAATCATTCCACCACATAGTTGTAATACTCAATATATCCAATAGTGATCGCATGTGACTTCCCTTTATCCTTTGCCTTAAGAGGTAGTTGATGTCAATCATCATTAACCCTTGGATTAGGTAATTGGTTAGCATAATGCCCCATTTCCCTACACTTGTATCATTGAAGTGTTGGTGGTGCGTTCCCTGTAGTCTTTTCTCTATTCACATCATTATCTAACTTTTTCCCATTACTTCGGCACTCAGCTGCTTCATGACCTTCTTTTCCACACTTAAAACATTTTCTAGTCCCATTAATACAATATCCACCATGCTTCTTTCCACAATTTGAGTATAGCGAAACATTTGTCTTGTTTTTACCATAGTTTTGATATTTTTCCTTGAACTCTATCCTTAGTTTTTGTCAAAACCATGAGATGGATATGTAACACCAACATCCAGTTCTAAATTGATAGCACAACACACAATGATTTCATAGCTGCTGAAGTCTCTTATATCTAATGCCCTTCGAAGACTTGGTTTTAAGCCACTGAAGAATCGATCAACTTTACTCTCAGGTTGGATGATAAATCCAGATGCATACCTTTCAAGCCTGGTAAAATTCGCTTCTTATATACCTACAGATTCATCATCGTTTTTCTTAATCTCAAGGAACTCCTTTTCCATCTTTGTTCGAAGAATACGAGGGATGTACTTATTGAAAAACAAGTTCTTGAACTCGTCCCATTCTATGGATTCAATTTCATCTTGGGGCCTTGTATTATTAATTAGAGTCCACCACTGGTCTACTTAACCTTCTAAACGGTAAATAGCCAAAATTACTTTTTCATGTTCTGAATAGTGAAGTATGGAAAATATCTTTTCAATGGTACTAATCCATTGTTCAGCAATAAGTGGATCAGAAGACCCATTGAAAGAAGGTGGACGTTGCCTCATGAAGGACTCAATAGAATATTGTTCCCTTCTCTGATCATTGGGAAGTCCAGAATGATAAATAGATTGTGTCAGTATAGCAATAATATTTTTAACTCCATCTCCCATAACATTGGTTTGTTCAGGAGTACAATCAATGCATTGTCTGTTACATTGATCAACACGGTTCCATCAGGTTCCAGCCATCGTCTAAAACCCAAAAAGAATAGTGTGAGATGAAAAAATCATGCTGGGAAAACAATATAATAAAGGGGGAGTACCTTCAATATATAACATCTTAGGTTTAATTCTAAGATCATTAACGTAATTCTAATACTATAACCTATACATACACTTAACCTTAGAGACATCACTAGACATACCTTGGAAATATCTCTAGGGATTTCACTAAATTTTTCGCTTCCTAGTTTCCAAAGGTTAACTAAACCTTCACTCTGATACCAACTGTAGAGACCCAAACTTGACATACATAGACATTACATTACTTTTTCAGAATACTTAATACATGAAAAAAACAGATGCCCAAAGACCATGTTAGTTTAGTGTCTTTGGAAACTTGGAATATAATCTTCTAATCATTGTGAAAGATCTTAAACATCTCCTATAAAGATCTTCCCCTTTGGTTTTCTTACCTAAAACCTTTATTTATATCCTGGGATAAAGAAAACATAAAAATTGTGAGCTCAAATGCTTAGTAAGGGTAAACATGGAGAACATAAAACAAACCCTAAACATTTTAATGTAAGAACATGAACATAAAACATCAAAATCATGAGTAATGACATAAGTCTTGGTAGTGAATAAGTCATAGATCATAACGAAAAATTAACCATGAAAAAATAGCATGGTAATAATACATGTAATTTTGGAAAACCATTAAGCACATGATATTATTTCCATAGTAGCCAAGGCATTTCTTCCAAGACCATCATAGTGGATAGGGACCATTACTGAACCGGGTTTACTTGTCGTTCCAGCCCTGTATTACTGAACCGTATTTTACTTGTCGTTCCAGCCATGTATATCTCATAAGATATAAATCATTACGCAATGCATTATAGGGAGATATAGGTCCCACCCATCTCATAATGAAATCATTCTTTCATGTGCCACAAAATAAAAATAAATCATACATAATAACCCAATGAATAAAATGGGTTTCATAAACATCATATAATCGTGACATAATCCATATAAACCAAATGTATATCATTTAATCATAATAAAAATAAAACCATGTAAATAATAGAGATATTATACTTGAAAAATAATCATGCTAAATAATGTCATCTTAGATGGAAAATATTTTTGACAAAACACTTGAAATGAATTCTTGAGGAAAATATCCTTTCTTCTTCAAAATCATTTTCTTTTTAAAAAAATTCCACACAATTTTAAAAGAAGAGGATTTTATTTAAAATAATCATGAAATCTTGTAGAGTGATATTCATGAATAAAATTTGATATGAAACCAAAAAAATTCATTCACGCCATATAATTTTAAAAAACAAACATTCTCCTTGTACTTTTACCGAAAAAGTCAAAAAGTACCTCGTATGGTAAACAAAAGAAAGATTCCATCCATAACACAAAGTAAAAGTCAAAAAGGAGTAAAAATAACTTTAAATATACATGGAATAGTATTAAACACTTTATGAAAACATTTTTATGGACATGGATGAAAAATATAACCCCAGTAAATACTTACGTATAAGCAATCCCAGATAAAATTGAGATTACAAACTTATCCCTTACCTTCTGTCCAATTTCTTCCATATGTGTCTAAAACTCCTATATAGTGGGTTTAAACATATTATTAACTGGTAAAAAAACCATAATAATATTTATGATATCATATATAATTCACTTAGGACTTTATATTACTCATTCTTTTGTCAGTTCCTTGTTAAAATAGCGTTTTGGGTAAAATCATTTCATTTATCGTATGTATTTCCACTTATTGTTCTTGATATTATTACTTATATCCTGATTTACTTAATTTCAGAATGTAAAACATGATTTATATATAATATATATTCATCATATAAATATATATGATAGATCTATAAATGGAATGAAATACACCGTTCATGGAGACGGCAGGTCGTATGTACGCATGTACGCTGTTTTCGTTTCCTTATTGAATTGAATGGAATTAAGTAAATGAAACATATATGTACATAAATAAAGTATCATTATTATGTCATATATTTCATTATTATTTATTATATATACTTCATAATCATACTTGAATGGTTAATCATGGAGAATGAATCTCATCACGTTGTAGAGACGGTAATCCGTTCGTACGCATGAACGATTATATCATTCCCATAATTACTGAATGGAATTGGAGTGGATGATATAATTTATCATAATTAGTATGATGTTATTATAATCACAAATAGTTATTATTTCAACCGTTATACCCATCCAATTAAGGTGGTGGTGGAAAATAGATTACACCACGGCGTGGACACGGTATTATGTACGTACGCACGCGCAGTGATTTCGTTTTATATAGGATGGATAGAAGGTGAAATGGGGTTGTTTCATATTTATAATAACATATAAGTATATGAGTGACACTGATGTTATTACTTTATTATGAAATAATAAAATAAGGGAAAGTAGAAGAAGAAATTAATTTGAAAGAATTGGTCAAGGATATTACCACTTCTTCGACACGCCTCTTCTAAACCTCCTCTTAGGGTACTATAGTTAGACTTTGAAGTAAAAAAATTACCTCTAATATGATTATAGGGAAGTGTAGAAGAGAAATTGGAAGTGCTTGGCCGAGCATGAAGGCTCAAAATGGTGTGAGGAGGAGAGGGAGGAGGTGCCCTTTTATAAGGGAGGAGAGGGGCACCTTTGGAAACATAAGCAATATTAATTTATAATAAATTAAAACTCCACTTAAACACCTCCAAAAATGACTCAAATCCGAATATTATATGATATAGGTTTGTAAACCCTTTAAACAATAAAATTTGGACATGTTGGGATTTTAATTTAATCCTTATCAACTTGATTAATCCTTATTTAATCTAATTAATTTTATTTGCGGTAATAATATTCTAAATTTTAAATTGTTATAAATAATTACTTATGTGTTGTGAATTGTCCATAAATGGATACTTTATGACATCATCGACCATATAAATTTAAATTTATAATTTTTAAATATTTTTGTGATTTTTAAACAATTTGATAATATGTCATTTTTAAAAAATAACAATAGTGTCAATTTTGACACTGTTCATGTATTTGAATTTAAATAAAATCCTCACAGAGGATATATTTGAAAAAATATATTTAATATATTTATAACATGTCATATTCATATAGAAAATTTTTGGAGAACATTAATTAGTTCATATAATATTTATTATATAATTTTTAAAACCATTTATTTGATATTTCAATCAATAAAATAATTTCAACATCACTATTATGTCATAATTAATGATAATTACTTAACCCCAAAAAATTCTTAATAAATTCACATGATGTATATAATTTTATTAAATTTCTAGAGACTATTCATGTTTGATGATTTATTATTTTTATCACTAAATTAAAATTATTACACTTATAAGCTATAAGAGAGTGACATGTTGTCACTTTCTTTGGTTTTAATAATAATTATCTAACTTTCATGGTCAAAAGTTCATGAAAGGAATCTATTCTGACCCTTAAGTAATATTTTTCTACTTTTATTCATCCAATAGAATTTTGGCAGGTGTTAGGGTAATTTTATAATCTTATTTTTACCCTTAATTACCCGATTTACCTTTAACTAAAATAAATAAAAATTAACGTAGTTACTATTCATAATATAAAAAAATAAAAGTAACCTATGATCATTATTTGGACCCACTGAATCCAAATATTGAATCCATTTTTATAAATTCAAAACACATAAGTTGCAGTAATTATTTTAAAATTAATCTCGTTGTTAAGAAAATGGGTTTTAAAAGTTAAAACATTTTCCAAGATTGAAATGTTTTTACCTATGAATTCAATTTAAAACTAATGGAAATGGATTGAATTATATTAAATGGTAAAAATATATTCTATTTATAATTTAAAACCATTTAATATTATAATTTATCAATATAAATTATCTTGATTAAAAAAGTTGTTTTTAATAAAAATTTTGAGTATTTTTACTATTAATCAAAATATTAAAGTTATCAGAAAAGTATCAAAAATTTATCCAATGTAAATTTTTAAATATTTATTCAAAATAATAATTTTAATATGGGAAATTGAACTTATAAACATTTGAAAAACTAGATTTAAACTCGGTGTGCCATCAAAAGGGGGAAAAAATCCATTTTTTTAAAAAATACTTATTTTACCTGAAAATTTTGTTTTGTTCACTTACCATGTACTAGAATATGTGTAATATGACTGATATTGTTATAAAATTCAAAATGTGTTTAATACTATTCATAGCGGCTAGTTTATAATAATATATCGTTGTTTAGTGAAACTCGGTATTGCGTACAGCACACGCTATCGAGGAAGGTCGCTCTTGCGTGAAACACAAGCCAAGAATAGTGTTGTGTATACTAAAAGATAATACAGTGTTGCATATAGATAAATCTAATATTGGGGTAGCATACAACACAAGATATCAAAGAAATTAAAAATAACAATTATCATAAAATCTCTGGGTGTTCCATTCTACCCCTCTTAAAATGAATTTCTCCCTCAAAATTCATCGGGGTTATAAATGGTTTTCTACTTGAAATTTTCTTTTATAGAAACCCACATTGTAAAAAGGAATACTAAACCATCATTTTAAAAAGGAAATTTTTGAGACATAATGGATACCCAAAGTAACACATCACTGGGTTTCCACATAAGATAATATAGGAGAAAATATGGATATGGAAGAGAAATCTAACCATCAAGTTCTGATAGATAGTGGTAGAGAACATAGCTATGAAACATCCAACAATCACAAATCCATAAATTTGCGATGATCTAAGGTACCATTTGATTCATCAGATATGAGAGTACTAAGACAACATTTTTGGTTTTCAAGATCATTTCCATAATGTTGATGAATTGTTTACATATACATAAATAATTAATTGATTTCAGTGTTATGTCATCGTTGGTCATTCAATGAACAATTTCCACTTCATCTCTAATTTAAGGAAATAAGTTGAATTTTTCATTATTTAAGTATTAGGAGATCATGTGATAGAATGATAGGTCATTCCATCTGTCTCAAACATAAGGTTAGAAAAAGTTATTCAATATACATAAGTCCATGTTATGGTGAGATTAATCATATATGGTTATAAAAATGGACTTATACTTCATCTATCATATCTATTTATAAAATAAAACTTGTTTTTACTAACTTGGGACTTACATTAGGCCAGTGGTAGGCGATAAAGGCATGTCACACTTCAGTTGTGGGTTCAATTCCTGCAACCTTGTCCAACGCAATGGATTTTCATCCATCCCGCAGGTTATCCTTTTTCTAAAACTATATTATTATATCATTATAGAAAAAAATTTCATCCTTAAACAATAATATCTAATGTCCAAATTAATCCATTACAACCTTTAGGCTTATCAAAAATACTTTTGTCCAATCTCATATTATAATGAAAATGAATACTAGAAATGTCATCAACCAAGCATGTGAATACCTTCATTTATCCCCCATATATTGATCGATATATCTTGTTGGTCACATTCCAAACATGTGAATACCTTAATAATTTATTCTCTTGAAACATGAATTACCATAGAATCTCTGTGAAAACATGAGTGCTATCAAAATTCAACCCTTTCCACATACCAAAATCCCAAAATTTCTATATACTAAAACCATGATATCACTTTGTCCTTATATGAGCTCATTAATACTATCAAACATTTTTTATCTCTTTATCCCTTCATTATGTGCATATCATCTTCTTTCCAAAAATATTTCAATCACTTTTCATGGTTACTCATACCATATAATTATTTAAAACGATAATAAACCAATACATAGATGTTCTAATATTCCACGATACTATAAATGAAATTCCACAACATTATTTTGGAATCCCGTTACATAAATACTTAATAATTGCACCACATCTTTATCATATTAAATATCTCCAATAGTTATTTCATGTGACTTCCCTTTTTACTTTTCTTTAAAAGGTGGTTGATATCGATCATCATTAACCCTTGTATTAGGTAATTGGTTAGCATAATGCCCCATTTCCCTGCACTTGTATCATTGAAGTGTTGGTGGTGCGTTCTCTGTAGTTGTTTCTCTATTCACATCATTATCTACCTTTTTCCCATTACATTGGCACTCATCTGCTTGATGACCTTCTTTTCCACACTTAAAACATTTTCTAGTCCCTTTAATACAATCTCCACCATGCTTCTTTCCACAATTTGATCATATCGAAACATTTGTATTCTTTTCACCATAGTTTTGATATTTTTTCTTGAACTCCATCTTTCATTTCTTGTCAAAACCATGAGATGGGTATGTAGAACCAACTTACAGTTCTACATTGATAGTAAAACACACAATTTCTTCCTAACTACTGAAGTCTCTTATAGTTAATGCCCTTCAAAAAATTGGTTTTAAGCCACTGAAGAATCGATCAACTTTACTCTCAGGTTGGATGATAAATCCAGATACATACCTTGCAAGCCTGGTAAAATTAATTTCATATATACCTACAGATTCATCATCCTTTTTCTTAAGCTCATAGAACTCCTTTTCCATCTTTGTTCAAAGAATACGAGGGAAGTACTTATTGAAAAACAAGTTCATGAACTCGTCCCATTCTATGGATTCAATTTAATCTTGGGGCCTTGTATTCTTAATTAGAGTCCACCACCTGTCTGCTTCACCTTCTAAACAGTAAACATCCAAAATTACTTTTTCATGTTTTGAACAGCAAATTATGGATAATATCTTTTCAATGGTATTGATCCATTGTTCAGTAATAAGTGGATCAGAAGACCCATTGAAAGAAGTTGGATGTTGCCTTATGAATGACTCAATAGAATATTGTTCCCTTCTCTGCTCATTTGTAAGTCTAGAATGATAAATAGATTGTGTCAGTATAACAATAAGATTTTTCACTCCATCTCCCATAACATTGGTTTGTTCAGGAGGACAATCGTTGCATTTTCCGTTACATTGATCATCACATTTCCCTCAGGTTCCATCCATCATCTAAAACCCAAAAAGAATAGTTTGAGAGGCAAAAATCATGCTAGGAAAACAACATAATAAAGAGGGAGTACCATCAATATATAACATCTTAGGTTTAATTCTAAGATCATTACCGTAATTATAGGACTATAACCTATACTTATACTTAACCTTAGAGACATCCCTAGACATATCTTAGTAATATCTCTAGAGATTTCACTAAATTTTTCACATCCTAGTTTCCTAAGGATAACTAAACCTTCACTCTGATACCAACTGTAGATACCCAAAGCTTGACGTACATAGAAATTACATTAATTTTGTGGAATACTTAATACATGACAAAAACAAGCGCCCAAAGACCATGTTAGTTTAGTGTCTTTGGAAACT
Organism: Viscum album; assembly: GCA_963277665.1. Taxonomy (NCBI): domain Eukaryota; kingdom Viridiplantae; phylum Streptophyta; class Magnoliopsida; order Santalales; family Viscaceae; genus Viscum; species Viscum album. The sequence goes on along the minus strand of OY728133.1, from coordinate 1,228,081,689 downwards.
CAGAACATAATCTTCTAATCATGGTGAAAGATCTTCAACATATCCTATAAAGATCTTCCCCTTTGGTTTTCTTACCTAAAACCATTATTTATATCCTGGGAAAAAGAAAACATAAAAAGGGTGAGCTCAAATGCTCAGTAAGGGTAAACATAGAGAACATAAAACAATCCCTAAACATTTGAACTTAAGAACATGAACATAAAACATCATAATCATGAGTAATGACATAAATCTTGGTAGTGCATAAGGCATAGATCATAAGGAAACATTAACAATGATAAAATTGCATGTTAATAAAACATGTAATTGTGGAAAACCATTAATCACATGATATTATTTCTATAGTATCCAAGGCATTGCTGCCAAGACCATCATAGTGGACAGAGTCCATTATTGAACCGGGTTTACTTGTCGTTTCAGCCCTGTATTACTGAACCAAATTTTAATTGTCATTCTTGCCATGTCTATCTAATGAGATATAAATCATTACCCAATGCATTTGAGTGATATATAGGTCCCACCCATCTCATAATGAAATCATTATTTCATGTTCCACAAAATAAAAATAAATCATTCATCATAACCCAATGAAAAAAATGGGTTTCATAAACATCATCTCATCATGACATTATCCATATAAAACAAATGTATATAATTTAATAATAATAATAATCAAACAATGTTAATAATAGAGACATTATACTTGAAAATTAATCATTCTAAATAATGTCATCTTAGATGGAAAATAGTTTTGACAAAACACTTGAAATGAATTCTTGAGGAAAATATCCTTTCTTCTTCAAAATCATTTTCTTTTTAAAAAATACCACACATTTTTAAAAGAAAATGATTTTATTAAAAATAATCACGAAATATTGTAGAGTAATATTAATGAAGAAATGGTGATATGAAACTGCAAAAAGTCATTCATGCTATATAATTTAAAAAAAACAAACATTCTCCTCGTACTTTTACCGAAAAAGTCAAAAAGTACCTCGTATGGTAAATAAATGAAAGATGCCATCCATAACAAAAAGAAAAATTAAAAAAGGAGAAAGCATAACTTTAAACCAACATGGAAGAATATTAAACACTTTATGAAAACATTTTTATGGACATGGATAAAAAATATAACCCCAGTAAATACTTATGTATATGCAATCCCGGATAAAATTGAGATTGCAAACTTCTCCCTTACCTTATGTCCAATTTCTTCCATACGTATCTGAAACTCCTATATAGAGGGTTTAAACATATTTTTAACTGGTAACATAACCGTAATAATATTTATGATATCATATATGATTCACTTAGGACCCTATATTACTCGTTCTTTTGTCAGTTCCATGTTAAAGCAGCGTTTTGGGTAAAATCATTTCATTTATTGTACGTGTTTCGACTTGTTGTTCTTGATATTATTACTTATATCCTGATTTAATTAATTTCAGAATGTAAAACATGATTTATATATAATATATATTCTGAATATAAATATATATGATAGATCGATAAATGGAATGAAATACACCGTTCATGGAGACAGTAGGCTGTACGTACGCATGTACGCTGTTTTCGTTTCCTTATTGAATTGAATGGAATTAAGTTAATGAAACATATATTTACAAAAATAAAGTATCATTATTATGTCATATCTTTCATTATTATTTATTATATATACTTTATAATCATACTTGAATGGTTTATCATGGAGAATGAATCTCATCACGTTGTGGAGATGGTAATTCGTACATACGCACGAGCGATGATAACATTCCCATAATTATTGAATGGAATTGGAGTGGATGATATAATTTATCATAATTAGTATGATGTTATAATAATCATATATAGTTATTATTTCAACCATTATACCCATACAAGTAAGGTGGTGGTGGAAAATAGATTACACCACGGCATGGAGACGGTATTCTGTACGTACGCACACGTAGTAATTTCATTTTCTGTAGGATAGATAGAAGGTGAAATGGGGTTGTTTCATATTTATAATAACTTATCAGTATAGGAGTGATACTGATGTTATTACATTATTATGAAACAATAAAATAAGATAATGTATAAGAAGAAATTAATTTGAAAGAATCGGTAAAAGATATTACCACTTCTTCGACACGCCTCTTCTAAACCTCCCCTTAGGTTACTATAGTTGGTCATTGAAGAAGACCAGGACCTCTAGTATGTTTCTAGGAAAGTGTAGAAGAGAAATATTCAGTGTTTGGCCGATATTGAAGGCTCAAAATGGTGTGAGGATGATTGGTAGGAGGTTCCCTTTTATAAGGGAGGAGAAGGGCACCTTTGGAAACATAAGAAATATTAATTTATAATAAATTAAAATTCCACTTATAAACCTCCAAAAATTACTCAAATCCGAATATTTTATGAGATAGGGTTTTAATCCCATCAAACAATAAAATTTAGACCTGTTGGAATTTTATTTTAAATCTTATCAACTTGATTAATCCTTATTTAATCTAATTAATTTTATTTTTAGTAATAATATTCTAGATTTTAAATTGTTATAAAGAATTACTTATGTGTTTTGAATTGTCAATAATTGAATAATTTATGAAATCATAGACCATATAAATTTCAATTTATAATTTTTAAATATTTTTGTGATTTTTAAACAATTTGATAATATGTCATTTTTATAAAATAACAACAATGTCAATTTTGACACTATTCATTTATTTGAATTTAAATAAAATACACACCGAGGATTTATTCTAAAAAATATATTTAATAGATTTATAACATGTCATATTCATATATAAAATTTGTGGAGAACATTAATTAGTTCATATAATTTTTATTATATTATTTTTAATACCATTTATTTGATATTTCAATCAATAAAATAATTTCAACATCACTATTGTGTCATAATTAATTATAATTATTTAACCCCAAAAAATTCTAAATAAATTCACATGATTTATATAATTTTATTATATTTCTATATAATATTCATGTTTTATGTTTTATGATGTTTATCACTAAATTTAAATTATTACACTTATAAGATATAAGAGAGTGACATGTTGTCACTTTCTTTAGTTTTAATAATAATTATATAACTTTCATGGTCAAAAGTCCATGAAAGAAATATATTCTTACCCTTAGGCGATATGTTCCAACTTTTATTCATCCAATAGAATTTTGGAAGGTGTTAGGGTAATTTTATAATCTTATTTTTACCCTTAATTACCTTATTTACCTTTAACTGTAGTAAATAAAAATTTCCGTAGTTACTATTCAAAATATAAAAAAATAAAAGTAACCTATTATAATTATTTGGACCCACTGAATCCAAATATTGAATCGATTTTTAAAAATTCAAAACACATAATTTGTAGTAATTAATTTAAAATTAATCTCGTTGTTAAGAAAAACATGTTTTAAAAGTTAAAACATTGTCAAAGATTGAAATGTTTTAACTATAAATTCAATGTAAAACAAATGGAAATGAATTGAATTATATTAAATGGTAAAAATATATTCTATTTATACTTTAAAACTATTAAATATTATAATTTAACCATATAAATTATCTTGATTAAAAAAGTTGTTTTTAATTAAAATTTTGAGGATTTTTACTATTAATCAAAATATTAAAGTTATCAAAAAAGTATCAAAAATTTATCCAACGTAAATTTTTAAATATTTATTCAAAATAAGAAGTCTAATATGTAAAATTGAACTTATAAACATGTCAAAACTAGATTTAAAATGGGTGCGCCATCGGAAGGTGGAAAAACTACATTTTTTGAAAAATACTTTTTTTACCTGAAAATTTTGTTTTGTTCACATACCATGATCTAGAATATGTGTAAGATGAATGATATTGTTATAAAATTCAAAATGTGGTTAATACTATTCATAGAGGCTAGTTTATACTAATATATCTTTGTTTAGTGAAACTCGGTATTGCGTACAGCACACGTTATCGAGGAAGGTCGCTCTTGCGTGCAACACAAGCCAAGAATAGTGTTGCGTATACTACAAGATAATATGGTGTTGCATATAGAGAAAGATAATATTGGTGTAGCATATAACATAAGAAAAAAAAGAAATTAAAAAGAATAATTCTCATAAAATCTCAGGGTGTTACATTCTACCCCCCTTAAAATGAATTTCTCCCTCGAAATTCATCGGGGTTATAAATGGGTTTCTACTTGAAATTTTATTTCATAGAAAACGACATTGTTTAAAGGAATATTAAAACATAATTTTAAAAAATAAAGTTTTGGGACATAATGGATACCCAAAGTAACTCATCACTTGGTTTCCACATAGGAAAATATAGCTGAAAATATGGATATGGAAGAGAATTATAACCATCATCTTCTGATGGAGAGTGGTAGAGAACATGGCTATGAAAAAGACAACAATCACAAAGCCATAAATTTGGGATGATCTAAGGTACCATTTGATTCATCAGATATGAGAGTACTAAGACAACATTTTTGGTTTTCAAGATCATTTCCATAATGTTGATGAATTTTTTACCAAAAGATAAATACTTACTTGATTTCAGTGTTATGTCATTGTTGGTCATTCCAGGAACAATTTACACTTCGTCTCTTATTTAAGTATATGAAGTTGAATTTTTCATTATTTAAGTATTATCATATCATGCGATAGAATGATAGGTCATTCTATCTATCTCAAACATAAGGATAGAAAAAGTTATTAAATATACATAAGTCCATCTTATGGTGATATTAATCATATATGGTTATAAAAATGGACTTATACTTCATCTATCATATCTCTTTATAAAATAAAACTTGTTTCTACTAACCAGGGACTTTATGTAGGCCAGTGGTAGCTAATAAAGGCATGTCGTACTTCGGTTGTTGGTTCAATTCCTGCAAACTTGTCCAACACAATGGATTTTCATCCATCCTGCAGGTTTTCCTTTTTCTAAAACAATACTATTATATCATTATAGAAAAAAGTTTCATCCTTAAACAATAATATCTAATTTCCAAATTAATCCATTCCAACCTTTAGGCTTATCGAAAATACTTTTGTCCAATCTCATATTATAATGAAAACGATTACTAGAAATTTCATCAACCAAGCATGTGAATACCACCATTTATCTCCCATATATTGAACAATATATCTTGTTGGTCACATTCCAAACATGTGAATACCTTAATCATGTATTCTCTTGAAAAATGAATGACCATAGAATCTTTGTGAAAACATGAGTGCTATCAAAATTCAACTCTTTCCACATACTAAAATCCCATAATTTCTATATTCTAAAGCCATGATATCACTTTTCCTTATATGAGCTCATTAATACTATCAAACATTTAATTATCTCTTTATCCCTTCATTATGAGCATATCATCTTATTTCCAAAAAAAATTCAATCACTTTTCATGGTTACTGGTACCATATAATTATTGAAAACGACAATAAACCAATACATAGATATTCCAATATTCCACGATACTATAAATGAGATTACACAACATTATTTTGGAATCCTGTTACATAAATACTTAATCATTACACCACATCGTTGTCATATTCAATATCCCCAATAGTGATTGCATGTGACTTCACTTTTTCCTTTTCCTTAAGAGGTTGTTGATATCGATCATCATTAACCCTTGGATTAGGTAATTGGTTAGCATAATGCCCCATTTCCAAAAATATTTCAATCACTTTCTGTTCTAGCCCTGTATTTCTTAGCTGAATTTTTCTTGTCATTCCAGCCATGTCTATCTCATGAGATATAAATTATTACCCAATGCATTGGAGGGGGATATAGGTCCCACCAATCTCATAATGAAATCATTATTTCATGTGCCAAAAAATAAAAATAAATCATTCATCATAACCCAATTAATAAAATGGGTTTCATAAACATCATCTCATCATGACATAATCCATATAAAACAAATTTATATCATTTAATTGTAATAAAATTCAAACCATGTAAATAAGGTTAGAAAAAGTTATTAAATATACAGAAGTCCATCTTATGGTGAGATTAATCGTATATGGTTCCAAAAATGGACTTATACTTCTTCTATCATATCACTTAATAAAATAAAACTTGTTTCTACTAACCAAGGACTTCCTGTAGGCAATTGGTAGGCGATAAAGGCATGTCGCACTTCGGTTTTGGGTTCGATTCCCACAACCTTGTCTGAGGTGATAGATTGTCGTATGTCCTACAGGTTGTCCTTTTTCTAAAAATATAATATTATATCATTCTGGAAAAAAGTTTCATCCATAAACAATACTATCTTATTTACATCTTAATCCATTCCAACCTTGAGGTTTATCGAAAATAATTTTGTCCAATCTCATAGTATAATGAAAACGATTACTATAAATTTCATCAACCAAGCATGTGAATACCATCATATATCCCCCATATATCATATGATATATCTTGTTGGCCACATTCCAAACATATTAATATCTTAATCATATAATCTCTTGAAACATGATTTACTATAGAATCTTTGTGAAAACATGAATGCTATCAAAATTCAACACTTTCCACATACCAAAATCCCAAAATTTCTATATACTAAAACCATAATATCACCTTGTCCTTATATGAGTTCATTAATACTATCAAACATTTCATTATCTCTTTATCCCTTCATTATGCGCATATCATCTACTCTCCCAAAATATTTCAATCACTTTTCATGGTTACCGGTACCTTATAATTATTGAAAACTACAGTAAACCAATACATAGATATTCCAATATTCCATGATACTATAAATGAGATTCCAGAACATTATTTTGGAATCCCATTATATAAATACTTAATCATTCCACCACATCATTGGCATACTCAACATCTCTAATAGTGATAGCATGTGACTTCACTTTGTCCTTTTCCTTAAGAGGTTGTTGATTTCGATCATTATTAACCCTTAGATTTGGGCATTGGTTAGCATAATTCCCCATTTCCCAGCACTTGTAGCATTGAAGTGTTGGCGGTGCGTTCTCTATAGTATTTTCTCTATTCACATCATTATCTACCTTTTTACCATTAAATCAGAACTCAGCTACTCAATGAACTTCTTTTCCACACTTAAAACATTTTCTAGTCCCTTTAAGACAATCTCCACCATGCTTCTTTCCACACTTTGAGAATAACGAAACATGTGTCTTCTTTTCACCATAGTTTTGATATTTTTCCTAGAACTCCATCTCCCGTTTCTTGTCAAAACCATGAGATGTATATGTAACACAAACTTTTAGTTCTACCTTGATAGAACAACGCACAATTTATTCATAGCTACTGAAGTCTCTTGTAGCTAATTCCCTTCGAACACTAGGTTTTAAGCCACTGAAGAATCGATTAACTTTACTCTCAGGCTGGATGATAAATCCAGATGCATACCTTGAAAGCCTGGTAAAATTCAGTTCGTATATACCTACAGATTCATCATCCTTTTTTTTAACCTCAAGTAACTCCTTTCCCATCTTTTTCCAAAGAATACGAGGGAAGTACTTATTAAGAAACAAGTCCTTGAACTCATCCCATTCCATGGATTCAATTTCATCTTGAGGCCTTGTATTATTAATTAGAGTCCACCACTAGTCTGCTTCACCTTCTAAACGGTAAACATCCAAAATGAATTTTTCATGTTATGAACAGAGAATTATGGAAAATATCTATTCAATGGTACTGATCCATTTTTCAGCAATAAGTGGATCAAGAAGACCCATTGAAAGAAGGTGGGAATTTCCTCATGAAGGACTCAATAGAATATTGTTCCTTTATTTGCTCATTTGGAAGTCCAGAATGATTCATAGCTTGTGTCAGTATAGCAATAAGTTTTTGCACTCCATCTCCATATCATTGGTCTGTTCAAAAGGAAAATCATTGCATTTTCCATTACATTGGTCCACATGGTTCCTTCGAGTTCCAGCCATCGTCTAAAACCCAAAAAGAATAGTGTGAGAGGAAAAAATGATGCTAGGAAAACAACATAATAAAGGGGGGGTACCTTCAATAAATAACATATTAGGTTTAATTCTAATATCGTTATCGTAATTCTAGGACTATAACCTATACTTATACATAACCTTAGAGACATCCCTAGTCGTCCCATAGAAATATCTCTAGGTATTTCACTAATGTTTTCGCATCCTAGTTTCCAAAGGTTAACTAAACCTTCACTCTGATACAAACTGTAGAGACCCAAATATTGACGTACATAGACATTAAATTACTTTTGGGGAATACTTAATACATGACATAAACAGACTCGCAAAGACCATGTTAGTTTGGTGTCTTTGGAAACTCGGAACATAATCTTCTAATCATGGTGAAAGATCTTCAACATCTCCTATAAAGATCTTCCCCTTTGGTTTTCTTACCAAAAACCTTCTTTATATACTGGGAAAAAGAAAACATAAAAAGGGTGATGAAAATGGTCAGTAAGGGTTAACATGGATAACATTAAACAATCCTAAAACATTTTAACGTAAGAACATGAATATAAAAAATCAATATCATGAGTAATGACGTAAATCTTGGCAGGGCATAAGGCATAGATCAAAAATGAACATTAACCATGATAAAATAGAATTGGAATAAAACATGTAATTATGGAAAACCATTAATCACATGATATGATTTCCATAGTATCCGAGGAATTTCTTCCAAGACCATCATAGTGGACAAAGTCCATTACTGAACCGGGTTTACTTGCCATTCCAGACATGTATTACTGAACTTGATTTTACTTGTCGTTCTAACCATGTCTATATCATGAGATAAATATCCTTATGCAATGCATCGGAGGGAGATATATGTCCCACCCATCTCATAATTAAATCATTCTTTCATGTGCCACAAAATAAAAATAAATCATTCATCATAACCCAATGAATAAAATGGTTTTCATAAACATCATCTCATCGTGACATAATCCATATAAAATAAATGGATATCATTTTATCATAATAAAAATAAAACCATGTAAATAATATAGACATTATACTTGAAACCTAAACATGTTAAATAATTTCATCTTAGATGGAAATTTTTTTTGACAAAACACTTGAAATGAATTCTTGAGGAAAACATCCTTTTTTATTCAAAATCATTTTCTTTTCACAAAATGCCACATATTTTTAAAAGAAAAGGATTTCATTGAAAATAATCATGAAATCTTGTTGATTATGAATCATGAAGAAAAGGCGATATGAAACCGTACAAATTCATTCATGCCTTATATTTTAAAAAAACATTCTCCTAGTACTTTTACCGAAAAAGTAAAAAAGTACCCTGTATGGTAATCAAAAGAAATATTCCTTCCATAACACAAAGTAAAAGTCAAAATGGGGTAAAAAGGACTTTAAACATTCATGGAATAATATTAAACACTTTATGAAAACATTTTTATGGATATGGGTGAAAAATATAACCCCAGTAAATACTTACATATAAGTAATCCCTGATAAAATTGAGATTGCAACATTATCCCTTACCTTTGTCCAATTTCTTCCATACATGTCTGAAACTATTGTATTTTGGGTTTAAAAATATTTATTAACTGGTAAAAAACAATAATAATATTTATGTTTTCATATATGATTCACTTAGGATTGTATATTACTTTTTCTTTTATCAATTCCATGTTAAAGCAGTGTTTTGGGTAAAATCATTTCATTTATCGTACGTGTTTTGACTTGTTGTTCTTCATATTATTACATATATCATGATTTACTTAATTAAATAATTTAAAACATGATTTATATATAATATATATTTAGCATATAAATACATATGATAGATCTATAAATGGAATGAAATACACCGTTCATGGAGACGGTAGGTCGTACGTACACATGAACTCTCTTTTAGTTTCCTTATTGAATTGAATGGAATTAAGTAAATGTAACATATATGTAAATAAATCTAGTATCATTATTATTTCATATAATTCATGATTATTTATTATATATACTTTATAATAATACTTGAGTGGTTAGTCCTGGAGAATGAATCTCATCGCGTCGTGGAGACGGTATTCCATACGTACACACGAGCGATGATATCATTCCCATAATTATGGAATGGAATTTGAGTGGATGATATAATTTATCATAATTAGTATGATGTTATAATAATCATATATAGTTATTATTTCTAAAATTATACCCATCCAAGTAAGGTTGTGTTGGAAAACAGATTACACCATGGTGTGGAGACGGTGTTCTGTACGTACGCACGTGCGGTGATTTCATTTTCCGTAGGATGTATAGAATGTTAAATGGGGTTGTTTGAAATTTATAATAACATATCAGTATATTAGAGATACTGATTTTATTACATTATTATGAAACAAAAAAATAAGATGAATCATAAGAATAAATGAATTTCAACGAATCGTTAGAGGATATTACCTCTTCTTCAACACACCTCTTCTAAACCACCTCTTAGAGCACTAAAGCTAGTATTTGAAGAAGGACAGGACCTCTAGTATGTTTCTAGGGAAGTGGATAAGTGGAATTGGCAGTTTTCTTCCAAGCTTGAAGGGTCAAAATGGTCTGAGGAGGAGAGGTAGGAGGTTCCCTTTTATAAGGGAGGAGAGGGGAACCTTTAGAAACATAATAACTATTAATTTATAATAAATTCAAAACACAGTAAAAAACCTCCAAAAAATGACTAAAATATGAATATTAGATGATATAGGGTTGTAATATCATAAACCAATAAAATTTATACATGTTGGGATTATATTTTAAACCTTATCAACTTGATTTATCCTTATTTAATCTATTTAATTTTATTTGTGGTAATAATATTCTAAATTTTAAATTGTTATAAATAATTACTTATGTGTTGTGAATTATCCAAAATTAGATACTTTATGAAATTATCAACCATTAAATTTTTAATTTATAATTTTTAAATATTTTTTTGATTTTTAAACAATTTAATAATATGTAATTTTTATGAAATAACAATAGTGTCAATTTTGAAACTATTCAATTATTTGAAATTAAATAAAATCCACACTGAGGATATATTCGAACAAAAATATTTAATAGATTTATAACATTTAATATTCATCTAGAAAATTTGTGAAGAACATTAATTAGTTCATATAATATTTATTTTAATATTTTTAAAACCGTTTATTTGATATTTCAATCAATAAAATAATTTCAACACCACTATTGTGTCATAATTAATGATAAATATTTAAACCTAAAAATTATAAAAAAATTCACATGATGTAGATAATTTTATTATATTTTTGGAGACTATTCATTCTAGAAGTTTTATGAAGTTTATCACTAAATTAAAATTATTACACTTATAAGTTATAAGAGAGTGACATGTTGTCACTTTCTTTGGTTTTAATAATAATTATATAATTTTCATGGTCAAAAGTCCATGAAATGAAACTATTCCGACCATTAGGTGATATGGGTCGACTCTTATTCATCCAATAGAATTTTGGAAGGTGTTAGGGTAATGTTATAATATTATATTTACCCTTAATTACCTGATTTACCTTTAACTGTATTAAATAAAAATTATCGTAGTTATTATTCATAATATCAAAAAAATAAAAGTGACCTATTTACATAATTTGGATAAACTGAAACCAAATATGGAATCCATTTTTTCAAAATTCAAAACACAGAAGTTGCATTAATTAATTTAAAATTAATCCCATTGTTAAAAAAACGTGTTTTAAATGTTATAACATTGTCAAAGATTGAAATGTTTTTACCTATGAATTCAATATAAAATTAATGGAAATTACTTGAATTATATTAAATGGTAAAAATATATTACATTTATACTTTAAAACCATTCAATATTATAATTTAACCATATAAAGTAACTTGATGAAAAAAGTTGTTTTTAATTAAAATTTTGCATATTTTAACTATTCATCAAAATATGAAAGTTATTAGAAAAGTATCAAAAATTTATCCAATGTAAATTTTTTAATATTAATTCAAAAGAAGAAGTTTAATTTGTCAAATTGAACTTATAAACATGTCAAAAACTAGATTTAATATGGGTGCGCCATCAAAAGGTGGCAAAACTACATTTTTTGAAAAATACTTATTTTAACCGAAAAAATTATTTTGTTCTCATAACATGTTCTAGAATATGTGTAAGATGAATGATATTGTTATAAAATACAAAATTTGGTTAATAATATTCATAACGGCTAGTTTATAATAATATATGGTTGTTTAATGAAACACGATATTGCGTACAACACACGCTATCGAGGAAGGTCCCTCTTGCATGAAACACAAGACAAGAATAGTGTTGCGTATACTACAAGATAATACAGTGTTGTGTATAGTGCAAGCTAATCTTGGTGTAGCGTACAACAGAAGACATCAATGAAATTAAAAAGGATAATTCAAATAAAATCTTTGGGTGTTATAAAAAACCTCTTGGATAGTAATTAAAGAGAATGAATCAAGTGAAGAATTATTAATTGGACTTCATTTCTCTGGCACATGATACCATAATACCATTAAAATAGTTATTTTTTGTGGGTATAAACCTGTCTGATTTTTGGAAACAAACTCAAAGGGTTTTTCGCCAACTGATTTGTCTCATGAGACCTGTCGATGCATTGAGGGGATATACCTGGCCCCGTACACCACTGAAACTCCCAAGAATTATTTATAAATTGATTTAATACAAGTACAATCTGCCTTATCAATATCCGTATAGAGTAGAGAATATAGATTCATAAATATTTCCATAGTTAAAATAACTTTCCAAATAAATATCGTATGTAAAAGGGTATACGTCTTAAAAAAATTACTCATATCCAGGATAATAGAATATGAATATATATTATATTTACAATTTCAAATAAAAAATTATCTGAAATGGGTAGTGGATACATCACATAAGAAATATTAGGTGCACAATGCCAAGTAACTGATAATGAAATGGAGTTTGAGAAACAAATCCCTTACCCTGTTGTAATCAATCGAGTCGTATAACCAAAAACTAATTACCACCAAATGAGTCAAAAAATACCATGAATATAAAAATAATCATCATAATATATATCAAAAATAAGTACACAATCAACCACATACAATAAATAAGTGTTGAACAATAGAAATCTCACAGAAAATAAAGTGAGATTAGAAACCCCTTACCTTATGCTTGAGTGTGTTATTAATTTATTTTAATGACTAGAATAATCAAATTTAATTCATTAATTGATAATTATAGAACCTCGTATACATTTAATTGATTTATTATGATGTTATTAGGTTCATTCATGACACTTTTTAGGCGTTTAAGAGGTTTGATTTTATTGTTTTGGAATCATTTTCTACCTTGGTTTTCATGATTCATTTACTTTTATTCATGAATGGTAGATTGTTTGAAATGTGATTAAACATATATAATTGTTAATATATATTATTAGTGAAATTAAACATATATAAATTATCTTATAATGATTCTGGGTTATATATTGAGGTTGAATCATTAGTTAAAATTCATTGATAAGTGCTTGGATTTAGCTTGGTGGTTTTGTACACAGTGAACTTGTTTTGTATTATTCTTCCATATTAAGACTATGTAGGGATTCTTGAAAATAAATGAGATAATATACAAATATTATGATCTATTTCAACCATAAAATGGTTTTATAGACAGGATTGTATATGTTACTCAAAATTGGGAACTCGTTGTCTGTGAATGTGATAAATTAACACATCTCAGACGATGCTTTCATTTTTTGTATAAAAGAAGGGGGGAAAGATATGATGATGAAATATTACATTAGAATAATATAATTCTAGTCCATGTAAGGTAATATAATTATAATATCATTTGGATGAGGGGATATGAGTAAATAAGTATAAAATAAATGAACTCAAAATAGAAGAAAAATAGAGAAATCTGTCAAGAAAATTCAGCAGCCTAACGGCGTCACTTAAAATTTCATAAAATAGTTTGATGAGACAAATGGGTTATTTAATCACTCATACATAATATGAGAAGTAAGGGAAATATGTAATGACTTATCCTAATATAATACAATTGGAAATAAATTAGAAAACATAAATGAAAGCTTTAAGAAAAAGAGAAGGGTGGTTGATTCTCTCACCTTGTAGTGTAACCCCCAAAACAATATGTTTGACACCATGGGGGTTTGAGGATACATTGGGAGGACCCCTAGATAGGTAATAATACCAGATCTTAGAGGATAATGAGTTTTTAATTAATGAAAACTAAGTTGGTGAGTGGGTATTAATAGTAATTAAGAGGGGGTTTTTATTAATTTAAAGGGACACCTTGTTAGTGGTTTTTGCAAAACCATGGGCTTTTCTCTAATATTTGGCCATGGTTTCAGACACTTGGTACACTTCATGTCATATTTTACTATACAAAAGTCTACCAGCATTTTATACTAATTATTATATCCTTATGATTCCATTAAACTATAAGAAACTCAAAACCGAAGTTTTACAATTCACGAAAAATTCAAGTATTTTAGAAAAATTCCAAAAAAAATCACCCTAACCATTTTTCAACATATAGAATTAAAAAATGAACTCCATTTTTTGAAAATAATTTTCTAATTATTTTTAATTTAATTTTTAAATAAAATCATAATTAATTTGAAAAATAAAAATTTTGAAGGTATAATTAGTTTTATATCACATTGAAAAATTAATTAAGATCTAATTATCTTATTACCTTAAGAAAATAAATTTTTTTCAATATTTTCTATTCATAAGGGTCATATTACTATTCATATTACTATTCATAAATTTATGTTGCTATTTATAAAACAATCAAGTTGGTTCTATCAGACTCCAAATGACTTACTGGTCACAACTCTAGATAACCATTTTACAAAATTCAAAACATAGAAGTGGAAAATTTATGTTTAATAGATAGGTTATGACTATATCCAAAATAACCAAGTGTTTTTCAATGTAACATAGCGCTTTATGAAATATGGTCTATGAATATAATGTGTTTAAGAGAAGCATACCATAAAATATTTGGAGTGTTATAGATTGTACCTTTACTTTGCGTATTGCTTTGTGGTTTTTAGGGTCCTCTATTGAGTATTGTTATACTCCCCCCTGCACAGTATTTTCCCAGATGTGTCATATCTTGTGTATATGAACAACCTTTTGATGGATTCCAGGGCAGACCAGGATCGAACCAAGTTTTCTGAGTCCCTATAGGCCGAGGTGTTCTTACGATAATGATCAGCAATCCTAGTACCTCCTTGTGCTTACAAGTTAGACTTTGTAGTTTGCAAACTCTTGTTTTTGTTGGGCTTGTATTCTGGCCCAGTTTACATTCAGCACTTTACTTTCTATTGTACTCTGTTTGTTGGGTTTAGTTTTATGCATGCATTTTGTTCCTTAGTGTCTTTTTACAATTCAGTATTCATTTGGATGGAGATGTGTGCATGTGTACAAGTACTTTGGTAACGCCTCCCATGTCATTCATATGCCTACTTGATGTTAGTCCCCAGCCCCTGTCCTATTGGAGGCAATCTTGGGGAGTCGTGGTGCGGGCCCCTTGGGATAGGTCGTGACATAATCACGAATTTAAATATGTGTTTTCTGATCTTCATGTAAGATCATCTTCTTCCTCCCCATGAACAAACACCTATTGAACAATTATTTCTAGACCAAGCACGGATAAGGCACTCTATTTCCATGTGAGATACCTTGAGGCATGTCGTGAGTTTGAAATAGTCTTAGTACATTTTTCTCAAAGAAAAAAAATGATTTCTGAGATTGAGTATGTTGTGAATGTATTATTTTTGGATCAAAATAAATCCCATGTGAACTGGCTCTTATATTAGTGAAAAAAAAGTTTGTAAATGAAGAAAAAATTTAAAATTTTTCATGTAGAGATAGTTTTCAATGAAGGTGTTATGTATATGAATAATTATTTATGGACATTTCTCAAACAATGTTGTTTTCATACAAGGAAAATGTTAAAAAAATACTATGTCAACTTAGATAGAATCTAGTTCTTTTCAATGCATTCATGGAGTATGAAATAATGTTTTTAAATATGGTATGTAAGGATGTCATATAAATCTTCATAGAAAATGAAATGATATATGGGATAATAAATGATTTTCTGTTGAATTACTTTAAATATGTTTTTGGATAAGGTTCCTATGTTGACATGATTTTTAATTTATGTATGCATTATGAGGGAATGGATTTTAAAATCCTATATGGATTTTTGGATGATCTAGTTGAGTTCACATATAGTGGTTTACAAAAAAATAAATGTTACCATGATCAATCTCAAGAAAAATGATTTGTGAGAGTGTAATCTTGTAGTGTTTCTTTTGGTGAATGTTTGTAGAGAAGAATTAAAATGATTTATGAACATGATTAAAATATTTATGTGAATATGGATAAAAATTTTATATAGATAAACTCTGTAAAGACCATTGAACCTCTTTAAACTTCTTCATACATTCAGAATTTTTTTTCATATCATAACTACTTGATTAAATATTTTTTATTTCATATAAATGAAAGGACAAAATTTAATGGTGATCAAGAATTTTGGATAATTATTTTATTTTAAGTGCAAGATTTTACATTTCTCCATTTTAATTCCAAAAAAAACATTTGAATTTTAGCTAAGCTTAAATTATATGAAGAGAAATTATATGCTAAATGGTTTCCAAAAGGAATACTATGAAAATTACACATTATTTTAATTGAATAAATAGTGTGTTATGTACTTGAAAAAGAACCAACATTCTATTTGAATCATTAGTATGGTTAGGGTCATGAAATTTGACCAACAGTATGCAACAAAATATTTATTTTTTTCTGTTATAATTTGATTAGCACATAAAACAATTATTTCAATAACATTCATTTCTCCATGATTAAATTGATTTTATTTATAATTGAGAATACTTATCAAGTTAAATACCCATCTATAAGGTTATAAATCCAATTTAGAAATTATTTTAGTAGCATGAAGTTTGTATTTGATATCATTATAATTTAAAATATAAGATATATATTGAGTGATTATCCTTATTTAATTAATTATTCAGTAAATAATTTTATCGAATATACTCCCACTAAAAGTAATCACCCCATACATTATATGTTTTTGGCGTCTAAGATTGATATTTCCTAATATTTTGATTGTTTTTAGCATTATTTTCTTAATATTACTATTTAAATAAATAATCATATCAATTATATCATATTTAACTATTAGATAGTTTAGTGGAAACATTTTTTGATGAAATCACATTATGAGTTGTATTTTATATTAATAAAGAAGGTCTTAGTTGATTTTTATTTGTTCAAGAATATATTTAATTAAATAACAGGCTTGGATGTCAAATGAAGATAGTGATGATAAAGTATTAATTGTGTATTGATGATGAATTTGATATTTTTGGTATAGTTAATTCAAATTATACTTGAACGGTTTTTTGGGTAATAACATATCATTTAAGGAGAGTCTATGATTCAAGAATAAATATTTTGGTAGAGACCACTCTATAAGATATATAAATTTCATTAATATAAAGAATATAAGATCAACCCATAAAATATTTTTCATACCTTGAAGATTCTTAATTAGGCAGTGGGATAAAAACATGTCTATAGGACCTCACACCATAGATTGAATAATCATTCCATAGGGGAGACTCAATCAGAGATCTCAACATTATATTGAAACTATATGTGCTTCAATAATAATAGAAAAGTGGTGTAAACATCATGTTATTGAGATCATTCTACAAAGAAGGTCGAGGTAAGATTTTTTTCACCCTAGAAAATCCATGACCTCTATGACATATTGGAGGTCCATGTCGCAATACATGGAAAGTTGGATTTTAGTTGTTCGAGGAGAATTTGAGATCTCAACACTACCACTCATATTCCACACTACATTTGAGAGAAAATATGGTGGAATCCACTATAGAATTAGGATCACATCATAAGTTACACTTGAATTTGGAAGACCTCTACACCAAAGTGACTTTCAATATCATAATATTTTCATCTATTCAAGATATAACTGGTTTGAATGGCCTCCTTATCCCATAATAGAGGAAGTTATTTAATAGAAGTTGTTTTACATGGAATATTATAGGTAGTCTAAAGAGACATACCAACTTAGGTTCATTTGAGGTATTTGGTGGCTAATCCATCCTATACTAACAATATTTTTAAATTTTATGGTAAATATAAGTTGAGATGTGATTTAAGGGATATTAAAGAAGTGGTTAAA
Source organism: Viscum album (assembly GCA_963277665.1). Classification (NCBI taxonomy): domain Eukaryota; kingdom Viridiplantae; phylum Streptophyta; class Magnoliopsida; order Santalales; family Viscaceae; genus Viscum; species Viscum album. The sequence continues at coordinate 1,228,063,397 of OY728133.1, read as the reverse complement.
GGATGATGAGTGTTTGAATATTAATTTGAAATTCAAATTCAAACACGATTTTAAATGAATTATAATATGAAAATTATCCAAGGTGGTGTGATAGAAGTGAATATATATATAAGGTTATTGAGTAATGAATAACTTGTGATAATTGAGTAAATAATTCTATGTCGAGAGTCTTTAAAGAAGTAGATGATCTGTTGTGTCTGAATTTTCAAATGGAGAAATATATAAATTACTTAGGATATAAAATAAGTATCATGTCACAAATTAATACTAAAGATATTGAATATCACATATAGGTTTTTTGTTAACCCATTTATGTAACACCAAAGGATTTTAATAAAAACACTATGTTCAATGGAATATTCAACACACAACACTAAGTTTAAACAAACCACAATATAATATTGAAATATTTATATTTAAAATTCACTTATATAAACAAGCCATTAAACTGATGTGTATAAATATTATTAACTTCTATTTAAAATATATGTAGAGGTTTTATGTAATATAAATTTATTTATAAATTCATTGGAAATAAGGACTCGGTTTTTAATAAAACTAATTCTTTCAAAAATTATTTTTATTTCTTTTACATGAAATATTATAATTATTTTTTGGATGCTTAAAATTTTTTATTTTTTAAAATTAAAAAACAACTTAAATCATAATATCAATGTCAAATTATAATGGAATTTGGGATTTTTCAGAAAATATTTATTTTTTGGTGAATAGTAAAGAATGCCGATTTTTTGTAAAACTGCTATTTATTTTAATAAATTAAGTAATTTAAAATACACATAATTATTTTATTTTTATTTATAAAATAATAATTTTTATTCAATTATTTATAATCCAATTATTTATAGTTAGATCACATTTATATTGGATTTAATATAAGTTTATTTTTTGGCAAAAAACACATTTTTTTAAAACCATTTTAAAGTGTAAAATGTCTCTCCATATTAATTAATTAAAATAAAACATAATTAGGAATGATTTAAAATAAATTACTATATTTTTAATATATTTATATAAAATTAAATTCATATAATGATTATTTCTAGTCATAGAGTTAATACAACATCATTTATTTCTCAATAAATGCATTTCTTAAATCTGGTTTTCAACAGGTTTTGTGGGATTAATTTTAAATCAAATTATGAAAATTAAATTTTATGAATTTATTAAAATAGATTTAAAATTTTTAATCGTCATAATTAATATTATTTAGTAATTTCAGTTTGATTTTTTCCATAATGGGTAGTAAAATAGTAAAAAACTAGTTATTGTAGTGAAAAACTAAAATGTTAAAAGTGAGTAACCTTAGAGGTAAATAGTATATCATGTTTAAAAATGTATATTTCTGAAGGTTAGAGATTTTTAAAGACCAAATCACCCCTAAACACAATTATTTTGAAATATTTCAGGCACTTTCCTTGAGATTGACTTCCCATTATTGAAAAGTTTTGGGTATTTATAAAAATTCCACTCCTCAATTATAAAAGGGAACCAACTCCCATGACTTATTCACACATATAATCACATTTTTCTTTAAAAACACTACCAAAATATTTCCCAATAATCTTTATCAACATTAAATAGCTTCTTTTCATCCAAAAATTTCAACCTTAGGGTCCATAATAAGATATCTGACAGAGGTTCTTTTAAGAAAATGTAATCATCTTCACCAAGCTCCTTATTTTTAATTCTTCTTTTTTAAAATTTTAATTATATCATAAAAATTCTTATATAATAACACAATTATCACGTATATACTTATATTTTATTATTCTAATGGAATAATATTTATCCATCTCCTCTTATAGAAAATGGTAAACGAAACCATCGTTCATGTGTATGGAGGACTACCGCCTCATGAACATTTGTAATTCATTGTCCATCATTTCCAATAATGAGTGTTCATGATTATTTATTTAATATTAATATATTATATTCATTAAATTTTAATCATTATATAAAATTAACCTATCAATTACCTTCTTACATTACCAGCCATTGAAAAATGATAACATTGTTTGTATGTATGGAGGGCTACCACCTCGCGAAGGGATGTGGTTTTTTTACTATATCTCATGGATGGTATATGTATGTTTATTTAAAAAAATATAATATTTATGATATAATTATCACTTTTTAAGGATAAAATTACACTTAACTTAAATTAATTATGACTTCTGAAAAATGGAAATTTTACTCATGAGTGTGTAAGGCCTACCGTCTCCAAGATTGTAATGTAGCCCATTTTTCATATCTATATTTCATGGTTGGTTTTAAAATTATAATTGATATATAGAAATAATAATAATAATAATAATATGATTATTATTCTATATATGATGTATCAATGTCCTCTTTTACCATTTTCAACACACCAATTCCATTTTGAAATTATGAATTGAGCATCCTCAAAACACCTGACGTGGACATAATTGAATAAGTAATTATATATGTCATAAAAAATGAAATAAATAGTTTATATAAAATGAAATAGACCTGGAAAAGGTTCTTAAGATAAAAAATAACTGATATATGCTTATTATAAAGGATACAAATGAAAAGAAAGATAAATTTTTACTTGAGGCAAGCAGTTTCTCATTTCACATTTTCTTCCATGGGACATACACCATATTAACCATTTATTCATGTTTTGTGGTGTATATACTAACCCTTATAATGTTATATCATGTATCTATTTATTTTTATGGTATTTTTAGTTTCATTTTAACTTACTTCTTTCGTGGGGGTTATGATTCAAAAGTTATGAATGGTGTAAGGGATTATTTCACAATCTCATCATTATTCGGTATTGATTATGTTAAATTTTCCCTTAGATGAATTTTTTTTTTTATATTACAAACCAAATATAATTTATTCTCATCTGGTTGTTCATAAACATTTCATGTAATAATAACATTTTACTCTCTTTGGTACTAAAAATTATTGGGAAAATATTTTTTAGAAAAGATGTTTATTTCTCACTTCGGTCGAAAATATGTTTTCTTCCATATTCATGTTTTCCAAAAATATTTTGAGAATTTTTTTTAACATTCTAAAAATTATTTATTAAAGAAATTCTTACCCATTTTTAACTTTTTATAAATGGTTAAAAATAAATCTCTTTTTCATTTTCCGAATGTGATACTTTTTAACATTTTTACAAAAGTGTGAATGAAATGTTTTTAACATATATGACATGGTCATAATTACCCAACATCACGAAAAGTCAATTATATGAAGTATAATTTAAAATTTTACATTTTTATTTTTTAATAAAAAAATTTTTATAATATTTTTAACATTTTTAGATTTTGAATATGTTATTTCAAAGTAAAAAATGTTTATTTTTCTCATGAAATATTAAATTTAATATTGTAAAGACATTTTTGTCAAAGAAAATAAACTACATATGTTAGGGATTTTTTCAAATTATGTATATATATCTCACACATATATACCAAGCCTACGCTTAATTAATTTTATGGGGTAATGCATGACTTATTTTGATCTCTCCAATTTCTTCGTTGTAAAATTTTCATTGGTTATGATATCAGATAAGATTATGTAACCCATTTTCCTTCCATGGATAATTCTTATGTTTATAATTTATGATTGATTTTAATTTTTTGGAACACATAATCATGGACATTGTATCATGGTTGTGCTAGTATAGTCTTCTGTTTCATTAGATAAATCTTTAGTCTCATGAGGCATCATATATGGGATTAGAGAGTAAACTAAATCAATTATGGTTCTTTGGACACCATTTGGTATTATCTAAGTAGTTACCCTTGACTCATTTTTATGTCATGTAATTTTTTGACACCACATTTTTTATGATTCCATGATCTTTTGAAACCATTTTATATATTTTATTCTCCCATTTGATTACTCTTCATATTTATCTTTTATGATATCATGTTAAACCTTTGACTAAGAAGTTATGATTCACTATCATGTTTATTCCCATGCTGGGCTTTTTAGCTCACCCATTTATATATGTATTCCTTAGGTTACCATATTAAATATTGGTAGATTAAAATGATTTAGGATCTCATTATAGAGAATAAAATAAATATGATATATTTTAGTCCCACTTTTATTTATTATGAACCTAGTCATCCAAGGACACTATACCTCATGATATTTTTGTTGTAATTATTGTATATTAAAGTTATAAATCATGGAATATTTTTTTGTAAAAGTCTAAGATCACTATAATGTACACATTAAATAAAATTATTTTCTCATGTTGTGAATGGGAAATCAAGGATAAGAATAATATCTTTCTATAGTAGATCATTATTTTTTTAATAGAGTTATATCTTATAGTGGAATTTTGAAGTTGATAAACATAGTGGATTCTATTTTGTAAAACATTATTCAGAGATAGTTTAGAATCCATGTTGGTGGGAATAACTAACATGATAATGAGTAGGATTTGGAGCTGAACCATGTAAATTTATGTATTCTATCTTTTCATCACATTTCTACACATGGTGAGGCTATGCGACTATATTGAGGGGTTGGTGAACATTAATAGGTTCTAGAGGTTGTACTAATTAGAATAAATCATGAAAATATTTTACCACTAATTCACCCCCTTATGGTATGATAATAGGTCCTTTGAAAATAAAATTGGTATTAGAGGGAGTTTTCCTCTAAAGATACAAAATAAGTTGTAGTGGATATGGGGAATTATAATTCGATCAATAGTAGAAATAGCTATATATTTTATGGAAAAAACTATCATAATTAGAGGAAGATGGTGTTGCCCTTCCTTCTTTAACTCACCTTGAAAGCGAGAGATGATGACATAGTGGGTTTTTTACCATTAATAAAGGTTCATATATAAATAAATAGGATAATATAAATATGGAGTTAGATGGAAAGGTTCAAAATTTTATCTTGATATATCTGTTTTAGAAGGTATACACAAGGGTTATGGGAATCTAGAGATCTAATAAAATCTATGAAAAATTATCAAGAAAATGTGAAGGAAAGTAGTAAAAGAAACCAAAATATAAGTATGAATGGGAATATTTAGAGATATTAAAATAGAAAATGATGAGAATATACATGTCTATTTCACTACTGTGAATGAGATAGTCATCAGTATTCATGGCTTTAGAGATAATCTAGAAGACTCCACTATTGATAAAAATATTATGAGGAATTTAACAGAAATATTTGATCCCCATGTTTCAAATTTCATTGATAGTGAGGATTTTTATTTGTAAGAGCTTAAAAATATTATCATTCCTTAAGAAATGGGGAAATCTCTAGCATTCACCAAAAAAGTTAAAAATTAATATTTATTTGAAATCATAATGAAAATAAAAATCAAGGAATATGAGGTTGTATAATTTAGTGTTTCAGATGATAGGGTTAATAAATATATCAACCAAACTGTATCTTTTTATAATAGAGGTTCAGTAAGATCCATGAGAAATATATAGTTAAGAAATTAATTAATTTCTTTAATTATGATAGGAATTGGATATATTGAAACATTTTTTCAATGAAGCAGTTTGAGGAATATGAATCAGATAAAGAAGATGAGAATTCTCATAAACTAAAAATCAGGTAAGAAGACTAGGAATCACATTAGTATAAATAAGAATATTTTTATGTATAATAGTGAGAAATATTTATTATAAAAGTGTTATTAGGATGCTGAAATTGGTTTCTTTTCTCATGTAATGAAATTCTTGGATTTATTGAGTAGTATTGATAATTAATATGAGAGGATAGAACATTAGTTTTAGATTAAAGGAATATGATATTATTGTATTGATTAGATTCCTCAACTCAAGAAATAAAAGAATGATTTTTTGAAATATATTGAAACCTTTTCTGAAGAATATGATATGATTTTAAATAAAGAAGAAACCTTCCTAGGTGAAATCAAGAATCAAATAATTAAAGATAATTAAATAGGGATATATGATATATAATCTTGTGGAGATGTTAAATACTATATAACAAGACCTATTTAAAACAAAATCCATTTGTTTTGAAGTAAAAAATTAATTGAACACAGATAGAGAATATGTAAAAAATAATTATTTGTTAATAGTTAATATTATAAATAAAATGGGATGAATGTTTCTAACAATCAGTGAAAATCAAGAATATATAAATCACAAAATAGATCATTCAAAAATGATAGTTCAAGTATCAAAACAAAACCTATACAAAGTTAGACCATGAAAGATATTTAGAGAAACTCCTCCCCATTAATGGGAGATAAGAATCCAAGAAAACTACTGCTGCAAAGAAAAAATAAATCTTTTAATTCAGGAGGAAAGCAAAAAAAACACTCTAGATATATGGGGAATCGGTCTAGAAGATCAAAGTTTAGGGGTCCTTGGTGGTGTTATGGAAGTTATGGGATCAAATCCTATTTTTTTATTTTTAATATGTCATTTCTAGAAAATATTAAAGAGTTAATGGAGGGATATTATTTAAAACATATATATAAACATTTATGACCATTTCTATAAAAAATATATCTAACCAAAATAAATTTTGATGTTTAAAATAAATGTGTGGGTGATGTTGTTTGAAGGGTCACTAGGATTAGGTTTTCATGATTAGTTTACCTTATGAAATTTCACAAGATGTTATTGTAATAAATAATCATAAGTTAATGTAATTAAATCCAAGGCATGTTAAGTTTTTAATGAAAGTATTCCAGAAATCCTAATAAAATGATAAATCAAAGAAAGGATTATTAGATATTTGGATTTATTGATTAAAATTATCTAAACAATTGGAGTTTATGGATATCACCAAAATATAATATGAAAATCCATTCTTAATCAAGGATCGATCCAAACTTGAGGTATGTTATTTGTTTTATATTGGTTTATTTTTTCTATAGGATTATCCCATGGTAAATATGAATCAACTCTACTAACAAAGTAATTCATGGCTCGATCATGTCATGTGGGAATGGGTTTATCTTTTAGAGATTTTTAAAAATGATTTTATTTTTTTGTTTCCTCATTCATCATTGTAAAAGAAACAAATCGATGCCAACATGAAAAATGGTTGTGATTCGATCCTATTGTGTGTTTTTAGTATCTGCCCCCCCCCCCCCCCAATTCATCAAATTTTATCTTCACTAATTCATTTAGATAGAGGTTTGGCTAATATCTATTGGATCATCAATGCAAGGTACATCTTTTCCATAACAGATCATTTTTGTGGGTTTGAGTTCATGATAAATGGAGTAATATTGGTGTTGTTCCAATGATAGAAGATCAGAGGTTGATCATGATCAGATTTGGGATACCTCATTTTTGATTTGGTGTGTGGTCAGGGTACGGTTCAACAGGAGGTGATTCTTGAGTAATGGATGTGGTCAGAATCCATCCTTTGGCGATGAATAGATCAATTAACCATAGATCCATGATTTTAGAGCATGATTGATGATTAGATAGAAGTGAGAGCGACGCAGAAAGAACCATGTGAGTTCTTTGGACTCTCTATAAAAATTATGACTATTTGGAAGAACACACACTTTGTGGTCCACTCCTTTGGTTATATGGTTTACATGGAGAGAAAAAATATCACACGTAAAGTGACTTGATGCTAGCAACTCAGTATGCACCTTAAGGGTACATAGGAACAGACACAACCAGACACATGGGAACAGTTAGGGTATATGGGCATGGCCCGGTACTCTAACTTGACATGGGTGCATGGACACGGTAGGGTACATAAGCATAACCATAGTGCATGGACATGATCCAAAGTACATGGGTGTGGGCTGAAGTAAATGGAAAGACCTGAGGTAGAGGATCCATGTTGTGTCCTCCAAGTACAAATTGTATACTTTCACCTAAGAATGTTGAGGACCTTAATGTCTTCAATTTATACCAAAATCTTTTGGGTATGTTCCCTTGGTTCATCCCTATAAGGGTAGAGTATTTTTTTTACATCCTGAGCATATGACTGTGATCCACTCTATGGGGTTTTTTTTGGGATAGAGTTTTATGAATTCCTCAATGTGACCAATTTGGGATACATTGTTGTTTCTTTTTCTTACACTACTACAAAATATGTGTCTAACAGTGTATGTATTTATCAGCACTAGAAAAAATCCCTGATGAATGGATTCTTTATCAACACTAAATGATTTGCAGATTAATTTAACCCTTTATCAATACTTTTTTTAGTGCTAATAAAATGTCCTTTTATTATCACTTTATTTTTAGCACAAATAAATGGTAGCCTTTATCAGTGCTTTATTTTTTGAACTGATAGTGGGTACCCATTATTAGCACTATTTTTTGTGCTTATAATGGAATCCTTTATCAACACTTTTTTAGAGCTGATAACGGTCCGAATATATAAAATGATATAATTAAATAAATAAAAAATGAGTTTATTAAAAAAAATATTACAAATTTAATTAATTAAATAATTATTGATAAAAATAAATAAATTGATTATACTATATATGGAAATTATAAATACTAATAAATAGTATGTATTAAATATATAGAAAAATGCAAAATAAAATTTAAACAAATTAAAATTAAAAACAAGTAAATTGAGAAAAGTATTAAACATTTTATTAATTTTAAAATCATTAATAATGTTAATAAATAGTAAATATTAAATATATATATATATTAATGTAAATAAATATGATTTATATAATAAAAATATTTTTTATGCTTTATATTAAATAGTAATATATTTTGTGAATAATTGTTTGTAATTAAAAATTAAAATGAATTAGAAATACTGGCTTATTTCATCGAGTAATAGACATAATTGAATGTCATTTTAATTTTTCAATTTATACAAAAGATCAAACATATTATATTGATTTCACATATACTTAATTAATGCATATATATATATATATAAACACACACATGCTTTTTTTGGGAACTTATTTAATTTATATTATTTATTTTATATTTATTTATTTACTATGTTTTAATATTTCATTATTTATTCATCTTTATATAAATATATATCCATTTTTTAATGATTTATATTAATCAAAATTATATAAATTTTTAATATTGTACTCTTTTTTAATTAATCAATTTTACTCATATTTAACATGCATGAACTTAAGATTAAATAATAATTAAAATTTAAAAAAATACATTTGTAAAAAAATACTAATATATGTATATATTTACAAATGTATATATTTATAAATGTATATTTAGTTTTTTCATACATTTATAATTATAAATAAATAAATAATATTTTTAAAAAGTAATTATATAATTATAAATAAATAAATATAATTTATAATATATTTATTTAAATAATAAATATATTTACAATGTTTATATATATATATATATTTATATAAATATATTTAATGATATAAATATAATATTTTAGAAACATAGTTATATAATTATAAATAAATATTTATATATTTGAAGAAATATAAAATTATTACTTTATAAAAACTATTATTATAAGTATTATAATTATATATAATAATTATACTTTTATTAAAAAAGTATTAATTTTTAAAAAAGGGATTATAAGTATTTATCAACAATTTTTTAGTGCTTATAAAAACAGAGATTTATTAGTGCTAAAAATTTCTGATAAATATTCAATTTATTAGTGCCTATTAACTTAACATAGATAAAAGGTATCTTTATCAGCGATTTTCTATTGAAGTTCTGATAAAAGTGGAAAAATCAATTTTTATAACCTTATCCATCGTGAGCCATTTCACAATATCTGAAGCTCTCTGTGAAAGTAACCTACTACTGTCACTCTTTATTGTCAAATCCAAGCTCGAATATAGGTTAGGATCAAGGCTACAACAATTTCAAGTCTCTAATCCAAGTCTCGAGTGATTCAAGGGTTGAACGCAACTACAACTCGAATGAAATCTCGGTTTTTCGATATCACTAATTCCCCTTGGTTATCAACTGAACATTCTCATCCAAAATCCATGTATCCCAAAAATTCTTGTTGCAATATCTTATAATAAAACAAACCTAAATTCTTCATTTTTAGATAAATTAAAGTATCAACTTCCCTGATTTCATGTAGGAATCCTTAACGAAACATTTGTACTATGTGATAAGAAATATATCAAACCTAATGTTGGGTCATGTTGTTGTGAGGTATAATAGGCTCTTAATACCAATATTCCATTACAAATACCAGTTTACAATCATAAACTTTTAAAAAATTAATCCATATAGCGGTCAGTGTTGTCATTGGTTTGAAATATTACATTGAAAATAACTTAGATGATGTAATATCTGACATCATTGGGGTCTAATATTATGTCATTTTGAAATTGGAACTAAGAGGGTTGTGTGAGGAGGAACTGAAATATAGGCTTATCCCATTCTATTTTAAAGTTAATTCTATATTTTGTTTCCAAAAAATAAATGATAAAATATTTGACACATGGGAACAACTATATAATTATTTTTTCATAGGATAATGAGAACTGAATTATAGTGTAAAATTAATTGATTTAGTTATGATTAATGTGAACTGTTTCATGAGGCATGGGATAGATTTTGGGGTCACTAATTAAATGCAACAATCAAATGAGTCTGATGAATCTGTAAAATCATTTGAGAAAAAACCTTATATATGTTAGATTTTTATTGTCTTATTTATTATCTACTTCTTGAAACAATAAAATGTTATCAGTTTTTATTCTTAAAATATTTCAATTTTAATTTTAATAAAATGAATTAAATTCAATAAAAAGATAAATCTAATAGGTTTAAGGTTTTATTATCCTTGGACTATAATATATATGAAAATACAATTTTGTGAAAAAAATATATAATTGATATATTGAATTTAGTTTTTGAAATATAGTCCAAAAATAAACAATTGGGATGAGTCATTTTCTAGTAAAACCCATAGCATCATGGTGTTTTTATAAACCAAATATTTTTTTATTTAGTGGTGGAGAAGAAGTGTACATTATTTGTATAATTTATTTTTCTTAAACTTTTCAGATTGAACAACATTTATCTAAATTTGATATTTTAATTGAAAATTAACTTATTTAATGAAAAATGTTTTATATTATATAAATGTTAAGGAATATTTTAAATCATTCATGAATAAATATTATACCACAATATTTTACTAATTTTTATAAAATAAAATATTATCATTAATTGATGTAAATTTAATAAATAACTTTTAATAGAATCTATTTTTTTGAAATAAAAAATATTTTTCATGGGGAAAATCATTAAACCATTATATTCTCACTTAAAATCAACTTTATTAGTTTGTATTTAATAATTTAATGACATGTTATGTTCACTATGGATTCGTAATTATTTTGAATTTTATGGTTTACTAATAGAAACATAAATCCTTTTTTATGTCCTTGTAGTGGTAATATGATGCCCCCTAGATGTGACTATCTCAATTACATGACATAAAAAATGTTTTGTTACAATACATTTCCATGACATTTTATGTAAATATTTTTACATAATTAGGGAAAAAATTAACTAAAAAACTCATTTATTTTTAAACTAATTGAATTTTTTTAAAATAGATACAACAACTTGATCGATAATAAGACTTAATTTTACTTATTTAGATCATGTTTCTTATGTTACATTGTTCTTATTCAGATCTATATCCTCATAGATAGATTTGATCTATCTATCATCCTTGTTGGGACTCCCAAATTATTTAGGATCTACTTTTGAGAAAAATGATGAATTTTTAAGATTCTTACTCCTTCAAGTTTTTACCAAAACATTATAATCACCAATGACTATTTTTTTCATTCATTTCATCCTTGATTGTATTTCTTACAGTAGATAAAAATAAATCCATCTTTGAAATGATAACCCACTCATTAATAATTCTTAAAAATCACTTCATTTTTTTCATTACACATCTAATAAACACTATGTATTATTTACTTTAATCCATATAAAAATAAATCATTCTTTAATATTTCATTTTGGTTTCACCATTAGGAATCTCTGATTACGATCCATGTAATTCTAACAAATGGGAGTAATTCACCTTTAATAATGAATATCTTATGTGTACTTCTATATTTATTGTACAAAATGATTTTTTTATAAACCCAATAAGATATCTTTACTTTCTCTTAGATGATTCCATGCTTCAATCCAATGTATCTTACTTTCTCCTCATCCTCCTTACTCATTCATTGATTGTTTGGTGAGATCTATTTGTGTTTTTTTATCATCATTCTTGCTTTATTGTTGCCATATACTAGTGGTCAACAATGTTTTCATAGAAATATCATTATCCTTCGAATCAATGTATTATTTTATATTTATGTTTACTTTATTTTATTTCAGTATTACTCATATAATAATTGTTTTCATGTATAGGCGGATTCTTTTATTCTAGTAGGGGTGGTTTGTTCGAATCTTCTTACGCTCGTGAGGGATTGGACTTCATGCTCGCAACTAAGATAATGATAATAATGAAAAGCATCAAGAATGCATACAACCATCTAAAAAAGGTGGATTTATAATAATTATTTAATTAATTTTTTCATCGGTTTTCCTAATATTTTTAAGATAATTTCCTTATCATTTTTAACTAATACTTATTTATTTTTTTCACATATATTTTGAGAAGCCGTATTTTCTTTCAACTATCTACAACAATCCACAAAATAGATAAAATGATTTTTTATTCCAATGTAAACACATTTTCCAAGTTCATTTCCTTTGTTTTTCAACAATTCAACACTACATATTTATTTGAGGTTATTGGCTGAAAACCCTTTATTTTTGTTTAAAGCCTCTACTCTTCTGACATTCAATAATGAGAAAGTTCTTTCGTCTAAGAACATTGATTCAATATATAGTGTTGGATGTTTTACATAGAAAGACAATGGAAATGTTTTAACTTTAGCAGTTAGGATTATTTTCAGAATTTGGGATTTGAATCATCCACACCTCAATCCAACATAGGATGTTACAGGTATACTCCAAGTACTTATTTTTATTTAAAATTTATATTAATGTTAGTAAAAAGGACTACTGACTTACTCAAAATCAAGAAAACTTATTTTGATTGTTTATATATTTTATGGAAAGGATCCATAAGTCATTTGAGATGTTCATAAATTAGTAGCACCTCAATTCGATGCATGGTGTGACCGCTATGACTCAATGTGTCCATTATCAGTTTAAAATAGACAGTTCGGTTCAAAAAATGTAACTCACTAAAAAAATAAAACCTGATCGTATTTTATTTATAATTTAGGAAATCAATTTATATGTAATTTTTTATGTGTATGAATTATAATCATGTCAAACATATACACAATTAGATCAGTATAGGTCAAAGAGTGTGTTTCCATTTTAAAATGAACTTTTATTAAAAAAAACTAAGGAAGTACTCAAAGTTAAGAAAATGAATTTGGATTCTTTTGATACTTTTCTACAAGGATCCATTTGTCATTTGAGAAATTTAAGAATCATTTGTACCTCAATCTGATGCATGGTGTGACAGATATGATTCCAAGTGCATATTTTTTAAAAAAATGAAAATAAAAAGGAAATGTGATGTACTCAAAACTGAGTAAATTCACTCATATTTTTTGATACTTTAGAAAAATGATTCATAAATCATTCTTATATATGTATTAATATTCCAAACCTAAATCTGATGCATGGTGCGACCGATATGACTTCAACTGCATTATTTTACTTAAAATGACATCAATTTTAACAAAAAATGACAAATAACCAACTCAAAACAAATAAAGATTATTTTTATTGTTTTCATTCTTTAGGGAAACGATCCATAAGTCATTTTTGATGTGTAGGAATCAGAAACACCATAATTTGATGCAATATGTTCTCAGTATTACTCAATGTTTCTATTATCAGTTTAAAATCTATAGTTTAGATAAAAGAAATTCACTCACTAAAAACTTAGAAAAAATACTCATATTTTACTAATAATTTAGAAAATATATTCATAAGATATTTGTGAGGTGTATTAATTATTCTAACATCAAACCGATAATTGATGTGAGAGGTATGAGTCGATGTATGTGTTTCCAGTTTAAAATAACATTTTAGTAAAAAAGGAAAGTGAGGTACTTAAAAATTAGTAAACACATTCCTATTATTTTGGAACTTTAAAAAAATGGTCCATAATTAATTTGAGACATTCAAGAATTAGCTGCACTGTAATCCGACCCATGGTGTGACCGATATGACTCCAAGTTCATCTTTTTAATTAAAATTGACATCAATTTTAGTAAAAAGGACAACTCACCTACTCAAAACAAAGAAAACACATTCGGATTGTTTTGATACTTTATTAAAATGATCCATATGTAATTTCTTATGTTTATGAATAAACTTCACCTCAATCTGATACATTATGTTTTTGTTATGACTCAATGTAACCATTATCAGTTTAAAATTGATAATTTTAATTCAAAAAGTTTCTGTCATTGAAAACTGAGAAAACGAACTCCGGTTTTATTTATAATGTAAGATATTTTTTCATAAGTGATTTTTGATATATAGAAATCAGTATAACATAACACCAACACAATTTATGACTAGTATAAGTTAAATTTCATGTTTCTAGTTTTAAATGACATTTTAGTAAAATATACACGCGATGTACTCAAAACCAAGAAAACACACTCATATTATTTTTGATACTTTGAGAAAATAATCCTTAATTAATTTGATATGTTTAAGAAATATTCATGCTTCAATATGATTCATGTTGTGACCCCTATGACTCCAAGTTCATTTTTTCAATATATAAGTGTTACTTTATTTTAAAATGTGCATCACATAGCCAAAACCAAGAAAATGAGACTAGATTGTATTCTCATCATTTAAATTCTTTATTCATACTTTATTTTTCTGATTTCATGGTTTGTTTGGTGATGTGGTGTTTTTTTATGGCACACTCCATAGGTGTTTCATTGTGCTATTACAGCACATTACAGTGTTCCCCTTTATCAGTGCTTTTATAAGCACTGATAAAGGATCTATGTATCTGCATTTTTTTAAGTGTAGATAAAGGTTTCCTTTATAAGATCTTTTTGAAACACTAATAAATGTTTCCATTATCACCACATATAAAATCCCTCATAAAGGTCCCATTTATCAGTTCTTTATTATCACTAATAAAAGACTAGGGATTTTAATCTCTTTATTGTAGACAACACTTCTCTCATGTTGATAAATTCCATTTTTAGCACTGTTAAAGTTCATATTTTCTAGTATTGTTCCCACAGTGGGTTTTGAGGTATCATCATGACTAACGTACATGGTAATGTGATCCCCTATTTAGATGTTTATTCTAGGTAGGGCCAGATAGACCCCAAACCCTTAATTGAGATCCTCTATTTTGTGTATCAACATCTTTAGAGTTCCAATGGGTACTCCTTTGGCGAGCCCCAAATATAATGACCTATTTGATTAGATCCATCAGTGATATAATAATATGTGGAGTTAATTGTCCCAAAAAAGTGTCACCTAGAATCATTGAGGAAAATATTATGGTTGGTGTCATGGTTGATACATCTTTAAGACTTGGAGTCTATAATGAATATATATATGGGAATTATTCTTATAGTTATGTTTCATGTTCTGATAGACATATCATGGTGATAATGAGTTTATTAATCTCTTGATACATTATGTTTTTATATTTCAAGGTGTCTTACTATGAATTTTTACACTCACTCCAGCATGGGATATTCCCACACAATAGGACCAGGAGTAGGCGAAGAATAGTGTGCTAGATAGATCAAGGTTTTTATTAGGTGTTTCGATTAAAAATATCCCCTCCTAATTAGTATGTTAGAATATTTTATCTATTTTGGTGGTAATGTATTTGGCCCTTTATGTTTTCCAATACATTTTTGTACTCTTATGCTGGGTAGATATCATGCATGCATTATGGTATGAGTTTTTTTACCATTCAGGATTGTATAACCCTTGGAGTAGTGAATGTTATGGGATACCATCTAGGTTATTGTAGACTAACCCACTAAGTCGGATCACCTCCAAGCTATTTGAGAGAAGAGTTCAGTAGAAGTAATGTGACTAATTTATAGGCAGGAGATAGTCCATCCTCATTTATTTCCATCAAATATTGTTTCAGAACATGATTCTTGCTTCATTTATGGATTATGAAGAGGATTGTAGGAGTCCATTGGGACTCAGTTTTGTTTAAGCGTGGTGTTTCACCCCCAGACTGGTGGCCATAATGAGCAGACCATTCAGGCTTTAGATGACATTTTTTGGCTTCCATATTGTATTTTGATCATAGTTGGGAGGAGCACCTACACTTGGTGGACTTTTTATACAATAATCGATATCACTCAACTGTTGGTATAAAACCATTCAATGATTTGAATAGGAGAAATCGAACATAACCACTTTGTTGGAATAACCTAGAAGATTCAACACTCATGGGACTAGTGATAGTGTGGTTGAGAATAAAGAAGGTTTAGATCATACAAGAGTGGATGTGGATAATCTAGAGTCATCATAAGTCCTATAAAAAACTTATTACATAGTTCATTAGTGTTTTTAGTGGGATAACATGTATTTCTTAGAGTCTCACCTATAAGTAGATTCTGGAGGTTTTTCTAGGTTGCAAATCTATCTCTAAGTTTCATTATCCCATTCATGATACTGCATAGAGTTAGTGAGGTGGGATACCACTTAAACCTACCATAGTAGTTAGAGTAGATAAACTACATCTTCTATGTGTCGTACTTAAGAAAGTATGACCTTGACCAATTGCATATTATCAATTGGGGCAGTTAAACATCGAGAATGAATGTACCTTTGAAAAGTACCCATTACAGATCAGGGATTGGTAGGAGAAGATCTTTTCTTTGTTACTGATTCCCTTGCTACATGTCTGATGGTATCATGGGAATCTTCGAGAGTGAACCTAAGAGTGGAACACCCATATTCCAGCAAAGTGCCTCATCTTTTTTAGTAGTTTTTATCTATTTGGGATGATAAAACATAAGGTGTGGAGAATATGAAGACTTTATTTTTTCCTTGTAATGCTTTGGAATATTTCAAATAATATTTTATGAACTATTAGTTGAGTTATCATAGGATTTTGAAGCCTAGGGAGGCTCAGTATTTCTATAATAATAATATTATTATATCTATTATATCAAACATAAGATGTTTTTAGGAAATAATTGAATGAATCCAAAACAGAGTCTAATAATAAAAATCTATAAAATATATTCAATATGGAATGTTAGTTTTACTCTAAGAAAGATAAAACCTTTTTCAGCATTGTTCATTTTGTTAAATAGCATGTGTGGGGAGAATAATAAAATAAATTAATTAATTTGTTTATTATATTAACAGAGTGACCTAATCCTATAATTATAAAAGAGATATTATAGAAAGGCCCTACGGTTAGCTTTATAACCTTAGTAATTGGGATAGAATTTGTGGAGGATAATTCTTGGAGGATTAATAATGTGTTATGGAATAGAAACAGGTAATACAATTGGATATTTTTTTATCTCTATAATGACCATGACATGGATCCATTATTTATAAGTGAACAATCAAAACCTAAGGTAAGGAAATTGTTTTCTATTGTTTAATTTTCACTGTTTGATTATCCAATAACAAATTTTAATCAACTTTATTAACAGATTTATTTGTGGGTTAGTCATGTCATAAGGGTATGAATTTATCTTCTTGGGATTTTAGGAATTTATGTTATTTGGTTTTTTTTCTTCATTTGTTGTTCTAACAGAAATTAATTGATGAAAACCCAAAAATGACCAAGGAAAGTTTATATTATATGTTTTTTGAATTTTTACCCACATTCATTCCATGTTCATTACATGTAATTCCTATGGATGAAGATCAAAAAATATATAGGGGACAATCATTGTGTGATTGATATTTACAGTAATGGATAATTACTGTGGGTTCAGGTTCTCTATTGACGGAGAGAGCGATGTGAGATCAAAATAATAAACAATCATAGGTATATTAGTATAATATTTTCGATGCCACATTAGAAATTTGGATTTTTATGATGAATTGGTATGATGGGATGTGATTCCCAAGTAGAAGATGTGGTCAAAATCCATTCATCCGTGATGAAAAGATCATTCAACCATAGATCCATGATTTTTTGCCATGATTGGTAGTTATATCAATATAGGAGTGATATAGATAAAAACACATGAATGTTAAAAACTTTCTTTTGAAATCATGACTACATTGTGTATACTCCAAAAGAACACAAACTGTGTGGCCTACTCCTAGAACACTAGGGTTGATGCACAAATGAAAATATCACACATATTTTTACACATTTCACACATCGAGTAACATGGTTATAGATACTAGGTGTACACTATGGGTACATGGGAATGGATACATTCAAGCACATAGGAATAGCCTAATACATAGACATGGCTAGGTTACCCAAACAATGAAAGTTACCTGATCATGACAATAATACATAGGCATGGTCTGAAGTACACTGGCATGGTATGAAGTATATGACTAGACCTGGGGTATAGGAGACACATCAAGTAGTCTTAGTATACATTCTGTAATTTCTATAGGGTAGGTTGAGGGCCTTTGTCTCTTCATTTTAGACCAATATCTATTGGTTTTTTCCCTTGGTTTATCCTCATGAGTGTACAGTGTGTCATTATGTCATAAGAAATGGATTGTAATATCCTTTATGGGTTTTGTCTCTGATAAATTTTTATAAATCATTCTATGTGAATAAGGTGGGATCCTCTATCATTTATTTATTTTTTCTATAGGTGGGGTTTGAGGTATCGTCACGACCAACATATTCATGTGTGTTATCACCTACATAGCATGTTATTTTATGTAGGTTTTGTTATACCCCAGAGGCCCTAGGTGAGATCCCCAATTCTTTCTATCCTGATCTTCATAGTTCTATTGAGTAATAATTTTTTTAGGCTAGAGGATCATGAAATATCTGATGGGAACTAATAATGACAGCATGTCTCAAGGAGTGAGTTCTCCCAAATTCATATTAACTTGAATCCTCCAGAATAATCTCGTGGTTGGAGGCATGATTGAGACCTCTTTGAGACATGGAGTCGATAAAGATTTTATATAGGTTTTATTTATATTATTATGTCTCATATTATGATTGAGATATATTGGTGATGATGATTATATTACTCTCATGATGCTTTTTGTTCACTAATTTTGCAGTTCCCTATTGGGTATTATTATACTCACCACTACATGGGATCTGACCCCATATTTTATAGCTTATATAGATTAAAATCATTTTTATAGTGTCTTAGGAGGGCTGGCATAAAATATAAAATAGTGATCTAGATATACTGGGGATTGTACAAAGTATTTCAATTGAAAGCAGTCCCCTCCTACTTAGCAGGTTCGACTCTTTTACAAGTTTTGGTGGTCGTGTATTTGTAACATTATTATTTCAATTAATTTTTTCATACTATGATATGGGATAGATGTTATTTAGGCATAATGGTATCATTTTTCTTTAACTTACATCACTATATGAGTATCTGAATATGTTTTCATGTGTATAGGTACCGTAGACTAAGGCCTCCCCTATGTATGATACACCTACTCATCATTGGTTGTCAGCCCCAAGCCTATTAGAAGTGGAATTTGTGTGTCATACTCAACTTACCACCATCCAGTTGGGCCTTAGTGGTTTAGTTCATGATATTTTCATCTTTAATTTACTAAAATCTCATGTATCATATTTTATAATATAAACCTAGAATTCTATGAAAACTTGATATTATAATGTTTGGTCAATTATTAGAGCCTATAAATATAATATGTTTTATTTGATCAAGTTGACTTATATTTATAAATTTTCTTAGTATTTAAAAAATATAAAATAAATCCTTAATCTGAATTCAGTAGCATTATATATTTCTCATAAATCGTAGACATAATATTCCAAAAATTGAAGAAACAATGAAACATAGCATCAACTGTATCCAAAAAAGATATCCTCCAAAATAATTATTTATAACTTATTTATAGTTGAAAGAAATGGATATATACCTCTTGGATAATCATAAAAAAGAAGCATGCAATTTAGAGGTATGTATCTAGGGTTATAATCAATAAACTGTAACTACTCTAATCTGAAATATTAAGAGTTATACATAAAACTTGAAAAAAATCTAGAAAACAATTAAGAAGATCAAAGTAATTGATCTATACGTCACTATAGATAAATAAAACATAGATAATATTCTTAGATTTATAATTTAATAAGTGGTGAGAAATTCCCTGGATGGTAGGTCATGTTCCGATCAAAAATAGAAGACTAATAAAAATGAAATTTCATAAACACGATTAAAACTATAAACTCCCTAAATAAAAAAATAATGAATAAAATAATCATATAACCAAATTAAATTAAAATATATTAATTAAATATGGTTAATTAATTATCAAAACATGATTAATTAAAAAGGATCCAATCAACAAATATATTCAAAATAAAAATTTTAATTATAATTTATATAAATATCGAAATGAATCCCATGAAAATGGCAGAAAAAACTCATTCCGTAATTGATTAAAATCAAGTGAATCTGAAATATAATAATAGAGCATGTGTGCTATGAGAAATTAATTAACCCCCTATTTTTTAGAATAGATACTAATCTCCTATGATAGTATAAATTTTGTCCCAAACTCTCACTATTCATAGATCACTCAAGAGTTATATTACATTTCAATATAATTTTAAATCCAAAAATATAAGTATAATTATAATAAATCATAACTTTAGAATTATAAAAAATCATTAATTTTGGTGAAACTAAATTAAATATTGTGATAAACCAACGCCAAACACATTATATTCATGAATTGATATTTATAAGTATAAATTTTAAAAAAATATTAAAATATTTATTATTTAAAAATTTTGTATTCATGAATAAATAAAATAGGGAAATGAATGAATTAATGAAGAAAATATGTTTTATCATGTGATATAATAACTTAATAAAATTATTTCTTCTCTTAAAAACACTTTTGGTAAAGTATAAATTCCCATAGGCTAGCACCAAGGAATATTTTTAAAAATTTTATTTTATAACATAGAAAATGATAACTTTTATCACCACCTTTCATATAATTCAAATAATATATTGTTATCCAGGTAACCATAATATCTTATTTCACTAACCATCATGTTACATATAACAAAATCATATATCACTAATAGGTACACAGTCTATTTTTGTTAGCACATCTTTGAATCGTTGTAACACTATCAGTGTTAAATATTTCAAGATATTATATAAATATATAACTCCCTAAGGATATGTAAAACAATTTATTATTTTACTACACATAAAAGGATACCCTTATATAATTATACATGTTAAAATACCCTGTTTTCATCCATATAATAAATGAAATTATATCTCATATTTCTATTCAATAATATACAATCAAATGATTTGGATTTTACTATTTCATCTAATACAATATTATTTCCAAAAAATCTATATATTAAAATGTATAACGTCATTTTCTTAGTAAAAATATTAAATTTTTAAAAATATATAGTTTTAGAAATATATTTTTTAGATTATTCTGATATTATAAATGGGTTTCTAAAACATCATATATGAAAAATTGATATAGTAGAAAAAATACCCAAATACCAATATCATTCCTAATAATAATAAAAAGGGAATTACAAATAAATCTAAATAAGGAACTTACCTCACTAAATAATATGACATCAAATGACAATTTAGTTCGATGATGATCAAATATAGACTCGAATCATTCCAGGGACAAAATTATTCGCCTTATAAAATATAAATCCTAGTTATTATTCAAATTGGATTAACCCATGTTTCATGAAAAATAATTTACTAGTCAGTAAAAACTCAATTATTTAGATAGAAAATTTGATTATCCACATGGGATAAATAATTTTTTCACAAATATATGCCTTTGGAAATGGATAAATAAAAAATATCCAATTAATGGTGATTTCAATATTTTTCAAATGTTACTTCTTATCTTTCATGGAAATTTATTTTTAGATTTTTTATATTTCTTTTGAGAACATAATTTACTTATAACTTTTGTATGCATGTTTCTACACTTTTTATAAACATTATAATTCATTTATCACTCATTATAATGGAACCTTAGGAATTAAAAGAATTTTTTTTCTAAATCGTTCTTTAATATTTTCCATTCTAAAAAATTGGTGTTCTTTCCATTACTGTTTTATTTTACATTACAAATGGAGAAATATGAGTGTATGTGTAAATACCGATGTCAGTTTGGTTTAATTAGAAAATATTTTCAATTGGAATCTAATATTATGGGAGCTAGTGGAATTTTTAATTTTTAATTATAGATGGAATGAGATGTTATTTAGTTGTGTTTCATATGTTAAAGTTAGTATTTTGGATTTGAAAAGTTGTTTAAAAGACTAAGACTAAGGTGTTAAATTTTGAGTTTTTAAAAACATAATTTGTGTACAAAAATTCCCAATAAATATATGGTGAGGTCTACGTAAATGATAGAGGGTGTAGGTAGATGCTTCTACCACTACCACTAGATAGACAGTGATAAGCCACCTGAACTATAGTGGGCTCCTTGAGATTCAAGTGACACCCACCAAAATTCGGTTCACCTATAATCATTTTCTAAAATTTAATTTAAATCCAATTTGTTTTAAATTAAAACCATTATTCATATCATCATATTTTCTTATCACAAAAACCTAAGAGTGTCTATCTCCCTCCATTCCCACTCCTTTAACCACATTCTATATTCTACAGATCATTTCTAATAAATGATCAATCTACCATGTTTGTCTCCTACCCCATTATCTTCACAATTTTTCTTCTTGTTACTCACTACACTCTCTTAGATCATTAATCTTTAAAATTTTCATCTACTTCTCATGTGTTTTCAATTGAGATGGATTCAACCAATAATAATTAATAGGTATACTCTTGATAAATAATTTTTGGTGGTCCCTTTTATTTTCCGTTGGTCTATATTTTTACAAGGAAGTTGTATTATTTATCTTGGGTAACTAGGGTTTTTTTCAACTCATATTGGGATGTCGGGGCTTATTGTATTCATATGTGATAGGTTAAGGGTTCATTAGACTATGAAGGGTTTGACACATATAGTGTTTCAAGTCTTAGTATTGTCCATCAATTATATTGTTGATAGGTAATTGATCTTAATATGATGTGAAACCCATAATGGGTTATAATACCTTAAGTGAGTCTTGTATATCCTTGTAATATATGATGGGACGGTGTTCAAAAATTCAATTTTAAGGTATGATATCTCTTTTGGGGATTTTTTAGGTTATTTTGGAAGTCCATAAATGAAGTGAGTCTGTTGGTGATTTGAATTTCATTAATGAGTTATATTTATAGTTATAGGTCTTGTATGGCCAAATTGTCCCAATAAAGTGTCAATTTTGAGAAAATATTTGGATGAGTGTTTCCCATTAAGGAATTTATATATATGGATTACTTAATTAAATAGAGGCGAATGAATGGATTTTTTTTTCCAAATTAACTAGGTAACATTTGAGATGATAATTGACTCTTTAATTTAATTATGTGTGGTCCTTCAAGTTTTTAAGAGTTGGTCTAATGAGATAGAGAGATACCTTACATCTTTTATTCTATCTACAGAATATTTTGATAGTAGCATGAGGTAAAGTAAGGAATAAATTATAAAATGGATTTATCTTTTCAACATTTATGACTAACAAAATTTCTTTTGTGATTAATTAAATTAAATAGGATTTAATTTAATTTTTTTATTAGTGTAACAACCCAATAGAGGCCCACCCAAATCATGGGAGAGTCAATGGTAGTACACGACCTCAAGTGTACCTCCTCATACCATAAATAATACCAACTTATATCAAGATTATATAACTAATATGAGTATACCGAACAATATGTATCCAAACATACAATAAAAAAAATCTTATAATCATCATATAATATCAAATTACCCAAAAGGGTTTATAGATAAAAGCTGTTTTTCAATAATAAATAGCCATAAGTAATGTTAAAACAAAATGGAACCATGTTAACCATGTTGGGAATCCAATTTGAGCTTGGAACACCGTTAGTTTATTTATTATAAGACCACACTAGTAGTAACTAATAACCATAAGGAATCATTTAAAATTCAATGTATTGGAACTAGGAAGAAAAATGCTTTCACCATAATTACTACATTGAGTTTCACGTAATCATGACTTTTTTACTTTAACTCACACAAGTATTAAATTTCAGTTGTACAAAATAGAAATGAAGGCATGTAGAATATATAATAAGGTTTTATGTGGGTTGGACTTTCATCCTATGTATTTGGGATGAGTATTGTATACTTTCATTTCATTTGAAGTACATTGTTTAAATCATTATGACTAGGGATCCATGTAGATCACTAACATTCAAGTAAAACTATGACATATCATTATAGTGGTCCCACCCTTTAATATAGAGGTTCACATCTAGTCATGTAGTTGCACTGAATTTATATATCTGTAGGAGTCCATTTTTTTATTATTCTACTACTAATCCCTTATAGCTTTCCTCAACCTAAAATCCAATCACTGGTAAGATAAAAGTATTCCAAAATCCTTACACTTTTCCTATAAACATCATGATAAGAGTTATCCAACACATAGAAATTGTAACCTTCAACGAAAAATAACACCGTAATAACTCCTAGTAAACTTGACACCATGATTCACATCACTTAGGAAACAATGAACATCATTCAACCCCATTTCCAAACTACTGAATACCACTCCACTCCTCTAGCAAGGCTAAAGGCTCCTCTAGAGTTTCTTATTATGATAAAATTAATTCAAAACTTAAAAATTATTTATAATACTAATAATATATTACATGAAAAATTGTTTAATAATTTTATGGAATCCTCTAAAACATTGGTAGGAAACATCCTATTAACATCCACTATATGAAATGATCAATTATACACCATTTTGTTCACCCAAGTCTAGACAAGGCACAATAATACCTTAGACTCTCCTAGATTAATAACTTTTGGAATATATCTATCTAATGTCATTGACCATATATCTTCCAAAACCCTATCACTCCATCTCTAAGATACTTCTATATGTAATGGTGCTTCTGATTGATATTCCTTGTCTTTTCATAGGACACCAAACTTTTTTCCATGTGAATTACACTCCGACTATCACAATATAGTGAAGGAATTTCTGGGATACTTCTGAGATTCTCAATCAGATGTTTCAGCCAATCCATTTCAATTAGTTCTTTCATTTTTTTCACATAATTTTCATCCATTATAGAGAGAGATATAAATTCTTATTACCTTAATATCCAGAAAACCATAGTTCCACAAAAGGTAAAGATAATATTTTTTCAATGAATATGATCTTCCCCAAAATTATATTTCAATATACCCAATCAATGGATTATATTCTCTAAATATAATTTTAGTATATTCTATTTCTATAAGAGATATCAAGATATACTTCACATATTCTTAATGTTATTTCTTTATATTTGATATGTAATAAATGAAAACACCCACTGAAAGGGAAATATCAAGTCACATGCACACCATGGTATAAAATATAATTAAAAACATTGATGTATACATAATTATCACTATGTTTTTTGCCTCTTACTTTATGAATGGTTCTTGTTCATTAAAGAGTTTGAAGTTTATTTCAAGATGAGTTAAACAACATTACATTCATTCAATGAAATTTTTTATATATTCTTCTTTGATATACTCTTTAGTGATTAAATCAAACTTCTAGAGTTCCTATATCACTCAATCCTCATTCCCAAAATATTATTTTCTTCACCAATATCCTTCATTTCTAACTTCCTCAACAATTATTTATTTATATTCTTAATCTATTTCATTGTCATACACAATAGTATTATATCATCCAGGTAAAATAATAGAATAATGAAATTATCATCATTGAGCTCCTTTTGGTAGAAAAAATGGTCTGAGTTTCTCCACATGAAGCATTTATCCTTTATGAAATAGTCGAACTTCTTTTTCCACTATCATGGCACTATTGTAAATCCATAAATACTTTTCTTGAGTTTAAACACCATACCTTGATTTCATTAATATGGGAAACCAGCAGGTTTCATCATTTAGGTTCATTCCTCTACATATCAATTAAAATAATTCATGTTCACATCCATATTCTATATATATAATCCTCTAGAATTACCATGGTGATAATAACTTGAATGAGTGATTCAATAAATGATAGATTTTGTTTGAAAAATAACTTCCCTCCTTCTACTGAAATCCCTTCACCACTAGCCTCACCTAATACCTTCCTCTTCTATTGGATTATAATTTTTACCAAAAACCCCCAATTTTTCTCAATATCCTTATTTCTATGTTTTAAATACATTACATACCAAGTGTTATTCACCTATAGTGAATCCTACTCCACTTTCATGGTAAACACCCATATATCAGAATCACCAAGGCTTAACACTTTTTTCAATCTCTCTGGTTATCCTCTATTCATTAAAAGTAATATGTCAAAGTCATCTCTATGTGATTGTATCAATTTTTATACTTTTTAGAACACCTTAATTCATCTTTTATTTATTGTATCTTTGGAAATGAAACCTATAGAATTTTATCTTCTAGATCTCTAGACTGAACCTCTCCAGTTCCTTTGATTTAATGAATATATTCCACCAATTTTATTTTAAAAGTTTTAATGATATCCTATAAACAGTAATTCATAATTTTTGAATTTATATTATACCTAGACCCATTTTAACTCTCTATAATTTTTGAACATCCAATGCCTCCATTTTGGCCAATTTGAACTTGATTTGATTCATTGTCTTCAAATTTAACTTTCCCCAAGTTTCTATCCATTTAAATTATTTTCACAATAAATATCACATTTCTAATATTGATGACTTATAATTTTTCAATACACAAAAGTAAAAAATTCATGATCATCATTTTCAAAGCCTATAAAAAACATGCACAAGATTGTTCTTCTAACTTATATTTATCTTTGACATCATCATGTACATTGGTTAAACTTGTAAAGACTACAAGTTGAGAAAAGTTTGATATATTTAATATTCATAGATCTTTTGAAATTAATATCCCATTGGAATTAAGGGACTCTAATTCATTATATACATTACAATTTTCACAAATTCCTCTCAAACAAATCTGGGAATTCTGAATGAAACATCATACTTTTTCCCTATAAATAAATGTCTAGTTCATCCATTTTTCTATTCCATTATTATCAGTTATTCCAATTAAATTACTCTCTTTAATAATTCCACTATGTATATATATTTCCCAAAAATTCTATTTATGTACTCACCTCCATTTTAGGAACTCAATGATTTCATTTTTTATCATATGTCTCTTTCAACTATATATTTCCTTTTCAAAAATATTCCAAAAACATCTGATTTATGTTTTAGGAAGTATACTCAAACTTTCTGAGTGGGGTCAATAATGAATGTCCCAAAATACTGTAAAACTACATGTGATTTGACTAGGGAAGGTCCTTAAAAATCAATATGTACAAGCACCAACTTCTGGCATTTAATTTTTATTATACTCAATTTAAATCTCATATTCTATTTCTTACCAATTATAAAATTCTATACACATAAAAATTATGAATAATCCATATTCAATATTCTTTATTCAGCTAAACTTTTCATACTTTTTAAACTGTGATTCTCTGGCTAAAAGTTCCACATATTTGAACTTGTATAAGTTATTATTTTAGAAAGTGTATCTAATGATTCCCTTCTAGTCAAATACATTTTCCAATAAATCACACTTCTAGATATGAACAAGGATCCCCATGTTATTTTTCATACTCTATTTTCAATGTTCATTCCATAACTAACATCATCCAACTATCCTACTGAAATTAGTTTATTTCAGAGACCAAGAATATATGTCACTCCTTTCAACTCAATGAAACTTCCATTATTCAACCATATCTTCACCCCCCCCCTCCCCACAATATAAATAGCTTCATCATCCTCTAGATTCACTCTCACAAATATTTTTACCAAATAATTATTTATGAATCCCTTTTCACCAGTGGAGTGGAAAGATTCAGTAGAATATATGATCCAATATTCCACCAATGTGTTTACACTAAAGAGTAGGCTGACACTACTCTCAACTTATAGGATCATTAAATTATATACATTATAATTTTGTATTTTTTAATTTTTATTTTTCTCAAAAAAAATATTCTTTAGATGACCCCTTTTTCTATAGTTCCAAAAGGATAGCCTATGTCTAGTATATTTTCCTCTTTTCTTCACTCTTAAATTATCTATTGATCATTTTCAACTTCTATAATGTGGAAAAGTCCATATACCCTCTATACTATATACATTTTTTGAATATAATTAAACCATTTAACTTTGGAGAACTTCATTCATAATAAAGTTTTAGACATACATGATGATTATATCGATTTTTTCATAGGAATTACTCACTCTTTTCACCATTACATCCAATGATTCTGGAAATAAAGATAAAAATAGTATTTCCAACACATCATCCACAAAATTCACCTTCATAGACTCAATCTAGCATTTGATCATGTTAAGATCATTCAAATTATCATAAATAAACCTTCCTTTTGATAGTCACTTTCGAAACAACCATCGCATTATGCACACCATAATGAGTGCTATAGGATTCTCATAAACATTTTATTGAACTTCCATCAACACCAACATATTTTTATTCCCTAAGATGTTGAAGTCCAAAAATTATGCTAATGATTTTCTTAATAAACTCAAATCATTTATATCCAAAATTTTCCATTCTCCTTTATCTATTGGATTCAATTTTACACATTTAAACAGTATTTCTAGATATTGTTATATGAGATAGTTCTCTATGTGAACATTATATAATCATAAATCTATTGCATCAAATCTATTAACCAAGACCATTATATCTTTTTATTTTATCACCTTCTGACATAATGAATCCAACTAAATAGAAAAACATATGTGTAGTAAATAACATTACCAGAGTTTTTTAATAAGTAAACTACTAAGAATATGAGAACCTCTTACCACTCTAATACCAATTTTTAAGAATCCCTCTGGAACTTCATATAATATAACTTTATCCATTAAAATAACACACTAGTAGAAATAGGTCACAAGATGGAATCCTCACAACATCGATGTATCATAACTATGAATAAAATTTCCTTCACCATAATCACTTCACTGAGTTTTACTTAATCAATACAATTTAATCCAACTCCAAAAAATATTCAACTATAATAGAATGTAAGGAAAATAAAAGAATATGAACCACAAAATATGGTTTTAAATGGTTTAAACTTTCCTCTTATATCCATAGAATAATTATTACTCACAATTATTTAATCAAATTTATAATGTTACAACCACTATGACTAGGAAGATCACAAACATTTGAGTAAAACTGTGACACATCAGAAAATTGGTCACACCCCTTAATATTGATGGTCTCACTATATTATATAGTTTCACTACCTTTCTAAATTATTGTGAGTCCATCTATTTCATTGTACAACTACTGATCACTTATAGATTTCTTGGACCTGAATGTTAATCCCAAGTAACACAATAGTGTTCCCCACACTATAATATTTTATAAATAATATCATGCTATGATTGATCTGGAACACAAAAACTACCTCCTTCAGGATTGTAACACCATATGAACTTTTAGTAGACTAATCGCCAAGTTTTACGTGCATCTAGAAAGCCTTAACTTCTGACCACCCTAATTTTATACCACTGAATTACACAACTGATTTGAAAAATATAGAATTTTCAAAAAAATATATTATTCAATGTTTTTTATGAAACATAGTGTTATTTTATGAGGTATTTTCACAATATTAGGTTTTAGTAATAATTTTACTTTAATTTATAGAATAACATAATTTTGTAATTTAAATTGTATTTATTTACTTTCTTGTTTTAGGAATAATTATTTATAATTTAATAAAAAATGTGAAATTACGTTTTTTAATATTCAATGTTCATTTGGATTAATTTCATCCAATAAGTTATAAACCTTAATACAACATTTTGGGGCCCAAATCAAGTTCCCAATTCAATCCACTGAATATGTGCCCATATATGGTGAATTTAGAATATTGGCCCATATATTACAAAGTGAAAAATTAAATGAGATGAAATTTCACTTTGAGACAAAACATATTATATGTAATAACTTAATTAGTTTCCTCCATGTAAAATTTTTCATCCATAAAAGTCATAAATTAACAGGAATTCAAAGAATGGGAATATAAATAGATTGTAATTCTATAAATGTTTTTATTAATTATACAGCCATATCATAGTCATTAAGTGTACAATGAATATCAAATTTTTTGGTGAATGAAACAGACATATTGGAATAAATTTTTAGAAGAAAACTATTCCAACATAGTTCATTTATTGTTTTAACCACACTGAAACATTAAAATTTCTGAATTTTGAGAAAATAATTTCCACCCCTCTCCTTATAAACATATACCTCCTCTTATATTTCATGGGATAACCATTTTTAGGTGGATAAGGTGGAATCGGGATGATTAAATAGTTCTGTATATTAGCAATATATATTAATTTAGCTTTCTTATACATTCTTTATTTTCCTTTTTTTCTATTTTATGTTTCCCCATTACGATACTTCTTTTATCTCCATATTTTTGTAGTACTAACCCTCATTATTGTTTGATGGTGGAAGTGAATGTGTTTTGAGTATATTTTGAATTAATTATTTATCATGTATTATTTTAATATTTCTATAATTTTTAAAATTATTGTGGTTGACAGTCACCCTGATTTACCAACTACCATATTCTTCCTCCTCATTTACTCATCTTCCTCCTCATTGATATCTAATTTATTCAAATGGTATAGTTTTTCTAAGGTATTTATGTTGAAAATATTAATCCTATATGAAAAGGTATAATTGTAGGGTAACACCATTAAAATGAAAGCATGTAAAGTGATAGTTATTTATCTATAAATTGAATAAAATAATGATACATTTATTTTAAATAATAATGATAAAATCACTATGAACCCTCGAGAGTAATAGGTTTCTTCTCCAAACATTTTCTGTCTTTTATTTTTATTTATGTCTGGAATTTTTATTAAAATATATGTTTATTTCATGAATTACATATAACCCCTATGCTATATTATTATATAATTTAGAATTGTACTATTTATATTATAATTTTTATATATTTTATAGTTATATTAGTTAATTTATAATAGTGAAAAAAGAAATTCAGTGTGTTATGAGAGGCCTCCTCATTATTAACCATAAATGGTGCTAATATGGCGCATTATTAGAAAAAAAAGAAATTATTTGATCAGTATTTTATGAAAAAATAATTTTACAAAAACATTTCGTTTTAAGGGAGGCCAAGGGTTGAAACATTCTATTTTTCACAAAAAAAACAAAAAAAAATCAATAACTAAAAAATAGAATTACTAAATATCACTCATTTATCAACTTGAGAAGTATTTTTATGGTGATTACTTTAACTATTACCCTAATGATAACATTTTTTATCCTATAAGAGAAAAAACATTTAATAGTAAAATGAAACAAAATACACATCAAAGGAATGAAATTTTTTTATGATTCAAGAGAATTTCAAAATTCCTTAAGAAGAAAGTAGGAAAATAGAATCACATGCCACCACCATTGAAAAATATGATTTTCTAGGGATGTAAAAACAATAAAAATTATCTCAAGAGAATTAAATTCATATTCCTCCTACATTTCAAGAAGAAAATTTTGAGGTTAAAGAAATACTTTACGATCTGATTTCCTCTCCAGAATATAAATTCCCAACACCCCTACTAAAATAAAAAAGAGTTTTACGTTGATGGTTTTGAGGGTGATTCAATTTATGAGAATTATTTTTATTCATCCATTATTAATATTCAATTGAAAAATTATATCCCTTGTGTTGATTTTATTAAATTCAATACCACTATTATCTGCCCTGGTTAAAGAATATGAAGAATATTTTTATGTTGATAAGAGAGTGGATGATCTGGTCAAGTTGTAAACTGGTCCAAATTAGATTTATATAAAAAATAACTTCATAATCATGTGATAAAACTAAACCATAATATAATTAACATTCTAATGTACTATATTAACACCTAGTGGAAACCATTTCCCTAGCAGAATAAAATAGGGATCACTCATATACGCGTTTTGTCCCCCTATACACCTCAAATTAACTTTTTCTTTTCTTCTAGGTGTCAGAAATTTTTTTATTTTCTTTGGGGTTATCTCTCCTATAATTCACTAATGTATATTATGAGAAATCATATTTTTTGGTTTATAATAAAGATAAACCATCCACCTTTAGAATATGTTTAGTCAACTTTGACTACCTAACTAGGGGAAGTAAAAAAAACTTGACACCCACATGGGGGGTCTAAACCATGTTTTATCCTCTTTTCCATTTATATTAATTTTTCTATATTTTTCTTAAGTTTAGATTTATTTTATGCTTTTTGATACTAAATTTGTAGTATTTATGATCTTAACTCAAGGATTACACTTTCCTAAAACATATCTGGTTGTGTATTTCCTTTAATTAGTTTTAATTTCTTAATATTTTTTATTTAGTTTATCTTGAATGAAGGGTTGTTAAATCTGAATGTGGGGGAGCATAAATATTCTTAGTTGTTTTTTTATTTTTCTTCTTTTTAGTAATTTTGATATTAAATAAATATTTTCCCCACTTTTTCACCATGATTTATTTTAAAATATTTGACAATATTTTTGAAAAAAAATGCATTTTAATTGATAGTTCATGTGATAAAATTCTCTAAGATTCTGATTTATAATTATCTTTATTAGTTTCACTGATTTTTGAAATATGTTCCCATTAACACTAACTCAAATATTTGTCCATTCATGTGAGGTATTCTAAACCACTTCGAAATATTTTTTCATAATACCAATACTTTATTGAGGGAAACATATATTTTTTATGTGAACCATAACATGTGATTTTTCTCTTTCAATTTTTTTGAGATCATAATAAAATTACTTGATTGAAAAAATTATTTTTCTATAAATATATTTAACTTGTTACTTATGATTTAAATTTTCCCATGTTATCCCTTGGAATCCATGTATTCCCTTATAGGTTTATGCCACATTACAAGTAAATTTTTCTAAACCTCCTAGCACTCATAGTGTTTTTACATGTATATTTAATGTTTAAGTGTGCACAGATAGCCTTTAATGTGTGTTATTTGGGATGTGTTTCATTTTTTTGTGATGTGATTTTTATATAAATATTTTGGTAAGAATGGTCATGATTCATTATCTCATTTTTCTTCATTCATATCATCCTTTTTCCCTAAAAATGAACAAAATGTAAGAATGATATATAAATAAGAAAAAGAAAAAATGGATATGATATTTTATACTTAATTGTATTACTTGATATTTCACTCGTGCATTGTATTACTTTTCATCACATACACTATGAAAAAAATAAGAAAAAAATTAAAAAAAATTAAAAAGGGAGAATTATTACGAATACATTAATTATATTCACTTTTCACTCTGGAATCATGTCAAAGAGTATGTAGTTTAAACTTATTAGGGGATTTTAGTGTGGTTCATCTAATTATTTCACATAATTTTTCAAGTGATTTTACTTAATAGTTTAACCTCTTCTTTTATGTCTTATAATATTTAAATGCTTTTACCCACCAACCCTAAGCCATAGAAATTCCCTAAAAAATACCTCATGATTTAATTCATTTCTATCCCATACACTATTGAGAGATGAGACACATCATAATCTTAGGGTGATATATGAACTTTTTTAGTATGATTATAACTCCAAATTTATTATCCCTTGAGTGAATAGTGGCATACAATTCAATGTGATGTAGGTTTTGATTGGGACATTGATGGATTTTTTATTTTTTATGAATTTAAGTATGAGGGTCAAAAATGAAATGGGATTTATTTTCATGGAGGATACAATATATAATTCTATTTGGGAAAAGATCATGGATGTTTTCTATTTTTTTATTCTTCGACGAATTTTGATAAGGATATTTCATTATTGCAAGAGATCGCAACAGTTAAGTTTTCTAGAGTGATGAAACTTCTATATTCACCCATTTTGTACTATAATTTAATGTTATTAATCTCACCATAGTGGTATTTTATATTAAATTTTTACAATTTTTCGTTCTAGTAATAATTTGAGCTTAATTAAAAATATCCTAATTTAGGGATTTAAACCGTTCTTATTTACTTTATTACTTCAAATATATCTATTTATAAACTAATAAAAATATAAAATTTATTAATTTAAGTATTCAATATTCATTTTATTAATTACATCCAACATGATCCAAATATCAATCCAACACTTTGAGGCCTAAATCAAGATCATGAGTAAGGCCTTAAAATTTGTGACAAGAACTGTAGAATTTTTAAGATTATCCCATATTTATTAACATAGCAATCCAAATGATCTAAACATTTACATGGAGATAGAGAATTTTATTATTAAACACTTCACTAAATTTTTATAGATGAAATTTTTCATCCATCAAGTTCATAAAATCATGTCGAATTAGATCATGAGAAAATGAAAAGACTACGAATCTAAAATAATTTATTAATGACTGAAACATAACCCTATAATTTGTTAAAATGAGGATAATTTTTTTGAGTTTATAAGTTAGAGGTATAGGAAAAGTATTATATAATAAAAATTTTCCAAAATTAGTAATTTAATGTTTCAAATATTCTCAAACTTTTAGAGGTATAATTTTGAGGGAAATATTTCCCCCCTTCTCCTTATAAATATGAATCTCCTCTTCCATTCCAAGATTCAAAAAATTTCATAGGTATGGGTGTATTATACCTATAATTTAAATTTTTTTATATTTCAAATATATATATAAGTTTAGGTATCTTCCTCTTCATTTCTTTTATTTATTGTTTTATTTTTTGTTTCCCCCACTATACTTATTTTATCTCCCTATTTTTGGAGAACTAAACCTAACTGTTGTTAGAGAAGGAAGGTGGTGGTGGTTTGAGTTTATTTTGATTAAATTGTTGATCATGATTTATTATAATATTTTAATAGTGTTTAAAATGATTTTTGTGTGTGTTCTACCCACTTTACCTACTACTACTACTATAATATTCTTCCTCCTTTTTCAATCAATTTCAATATCAATGATATCTAAGTCATTCAAATGGTGGATTTTGTATTATGGATCTGGAATATATTACTACAACATGAAGAGGTATCGTTATAGGGTAATACCATTCGAACGGAAGGGTTTATAGTGACATGTATTGATCAATAAATTGAATAAAATAATGAGAACTTTATTTTAAATAATAATGAAAATATCGTTATGAATCCTTGAGATCAACAACATTCTTCTTCAAAATTATTTGTCTATTTTTTTATTTTTTTTATTTTCTCATTAATATATATATATATATATCATGAATTAAATATATCCCACATGTTATATTAGTGTATAATTTAGAAGTATATTAGTTAATTTATAATATTGGGAATAGAAATTTAGTCTATTTTTAGTGGCCACCTCAAGGTTTACCCAAGGTTGTTCTAATGTAGAAAATTATTAAAAAAAAGTAATCGATTGATTGGTGGTTCAGGAAAAATTAATTTTATCAAACTCATCTAACAAGTCCAAAAGGGTCTTATGGATTTTTTACTTCTGATAAACTAACTTTAACACTTGATAGTATTCACAATCCTTACATTACATACATGAATATGTAAAAAGGATCTCCCACATGGTCGATCATATACATAAGGAAGAAAAGAAAAAAAATATTGGAAACATGGAAAAAAATGAGAGTCCCTACTTGGACCAACCTCCCTACACAAATATATATACTCTAGTTATGTGTCTTATACAATCAATTATCTGAAAAATAAAACATAGGTCAACACGTACATCAAGGTACCCATACAAAGTGTAAGATTAAAACATGGTAGGGAATCAAAAACGGGGCTCCTTATGCACACTAAAATATCAATTAATTTTTGTATTCATAAATAAAAATATCATTTAAAAATATTTTATGGGAAAACATGTCAGTTCATCATGTTCTAACTGGGATGGTATAACAATAGAACCTACTTGTTTTAACCAATTACAAAAGAAAGAAATCACCTCATTCCTAGAAACCATTAGCAATAATATAGTAAGTCAAACTAATGATTTTGTAACATACCCAACCTCTCATGTAATGGTTTCCAAATATGAAGTGGATATAAGGACGGTTTAATATAAAAAACACCCATGTATTAATAACCATATAATAAAGATACCTAAGGAGGGAATAAACTAGACCACCTCTCATGCACTCAAAACCATATAAGAAGTAAACATAAGTAGGGAATCACATAATCTACTTACCATATAATTAAAAACATATATGAATAGTGTATGGGTAGAGAATAACATATCCAAACATCTATTTTTTGTAAATTCATCTAAGCTAAGGTGTCACATAGACAACCTCATATATCAATTAATCTAGGAATCCTCTCACACATATGGGATCTCCTAGGAATGTTAAAAGAATGATAATCTTGGTGGTGTAACTCAACACCCCAATATATAGTCCTCCATGCCACTACCACATTAATTGTTACATGTACATAATAATGATGAATAAAAATGACGCATGGAAAACATACCCTAGTCTTACCCTTAATTAAGAGATTTGTCCTAACACTATATAGAACACGCTATCATGGAACATAAAATTGGTTAGGTTTTAAATGATAATATATAGTATAGGGAAGACCCTAGGTCATTATCAAGTATTTTTAAAGGTGAAGATTCTATATTTTAGATAGTTTAAAAAGATGAAACTAAAAAGGGTGTTTTTTAATGATGTTTTAAAATAAAACATTGAAACAAAAACAAATTGAATTAAATTTTTACTTTTAGAACTAGGGATGGGATTCAAGTGAGATATGTTAATGATATCAACACAAGTTTTTTATGCATGTTTATAGGTTAACCACCATGATTTTATTCCAAGGTTAACCAAGAATATCAATTACCCTAAAACCCCATTGAAATGATACACTTTTATGTGAGCCTTATCGTAACAATCACATATCCAAAATACAAAACTTATATAATGTTTAGGGACTTAAAAGTTATTTTAATATCCTATATGTGTGATAAAATAATGGGATTCTTATGTTTTCTGATTAATATAACACAATTGTCCCCACAAAAAACACAAAACCTATCACTTGATATGAATGAGAGATTTTCATTCAACTTATTAAAACATAATGTTTCAAAAATTATTTATATTTATATAAACAACCATTAATGTTTTTAAAACAAAATTAAATAAAAAAATCTAATCAGTTATTGGAACTACTTCTATAAGTGTGTGTCTCACTTGTGAGGATCACTCGTTATTTATCTCACCATCGAGAGAAGGAGGAAACTCATATGAAACTGTGACATCTTGTTTTCTCTCCCGGTTAGGATATAGATATATAATATATCTTCTATTAGAAGATAAAATATATAACACTCTAAAATTGAATAGTTCAACCCCTTTTGGTAGACCTACAAATGGTGTTCCCGATGTGAAAATTTATAAGCAAAGGTAGGTAGTGGTTTTTGCACATAGATTTCATAAAACAAATTCATTTTCTATTTTAGGCAAGTAAATGGTCTTATTTAAACATTAAAAAACAATTAAGTTATTATAAGGTATCTAAAATGTATCACTATAAATTTTATATGTCATTAGATTTATATAATGTGAGTTATTGTGAAAATACTAATCTATACTCTTAACTTTGAGAAAATCCTATTTTTGGAACTAATCATTATTTGGTGTGTGAAATGGATAAAATGTGATTATGTTTATTATAAAGTGTTTTTTCTCACATAGTTATGGATCCTCCCACTAATTTTCATCCAAATTAGAAGGAAAAAATGATTTCTAATGAGAATATTAGTGCACATATGTGTTTGATATTACATGTATTTTGGACCATTATTCTTCAACTTCATCTTAGGATTTCATAATCACCCTTATCTATAATGAAATATCAAAATATATAACATTAATTTTTTAAAAAACATTAATCATATAAATTAAATGATAGGTGCATTTGATTCTTATGTTGGTCAATTTGATCCCCAAATAGATAAAAACATTGGTAAATGGTTAGAAAAAGAATTGTAAATCATGATGTGATCACACACTTACACCTAAACCTTTTCAATATTGATAAATGTACATTTTAGAAAATTATGCATGATGATATGACCTAGTTCTTGAATATTTAATATTCAAATGAAATTCAATTCATAGTATAATGTGAGAAAACCAAGAACCCCATCAGGTAGTCAATATCAGTAAGCATGAAAGTAATTGTTTTATATATCTTATTTGAATGAAATTCAATTAAAATGTGTGATACTAATATTTTTAATGAAATTTATGAGGTGACCATTACATTAAATCCCAATGTGTATGTGTGAAACCCATTTTATAAATATTATTCCCTTTTATATTTTGTAAATAGAGGTCATTTTAAAATTATTTGTCCTACCTTGTTCTATTCCACCAAACTTTCTCTTTACCACTTGAAATCAAATTTCCAATCCCACACCCTTAAGAATTCTTGTAGGTCAAATATTTTGGATTGGTTCAATATGTTATATTATATTATTTTTTTGATAAGAAAATTATATATAAACCATAGGATAATCTAGTATAACAATTAAGTGTGTCAGATAAGAAATGAATTTATATAAAAAAAATTAGAGCTATATAAATTTAACTTCCCTAGTATATACCTTCAATTAAATAAAAAAATGAAATTTCCTAATTATGTTAAATTATATGTGGAGACAAAAAATGACATAACTTTCCCAAAAAACCCAAATATATAATATAAATATATCAATGATTTTTTAAATATACAACCATTTATATCACTAAAAACAATTAGTTTTTCTAAAACCACCCATAAATGTTAAATATCTACTCCTACCCATATTCCAATAATTAAAATAATTTTCCTAAAATGCTAAAAAAAATTGAAATAGGAAAATTTAACATGAATTTTAAATAAGTTACATGATGAGATTAGAATGAAACATGAATATTTTAGTAAAAAACTGATATCAAAATGTGGAAAGAATAAAATTTTAAAAATATTATGTAATAATTTCCAAATAGTGAAAAAAGGGTAAACAAAACATAAAAATACCATGAAAGAGGCTAGCAGGAGAAATAAAGTGAAATATAAAAGAAAAATTTCCATATAAAATTCTGATAAAACTCATCAATGTAACCACCCCACCCATTCCAAATAAATATTATTTTACACTCTCTAATGAAAATTGAATAGATTTTTATAAGGTTGTATATAGCCTATTTGGTATAAGTAATAGATATATTCTTGAATGTGGAGTTCCTCTACAAGATACTCATGATGGGTTTTATTGAATTTCTTTAGCTACAACCCAATGATATGGAAATTCTATTATGTTTTTTTATTTTTAACTTACATAACCACAAAATGATAGACATTAGTGACAGTGTATTGTTAAAACCAATAGAAACGAAGCTTACCTTCGTGTAAATTTAATCTTACATTATAAAATAGATCATATTTCTCAGTGTGGAACAGATTATGTGGGATGAGGTGGTCATGGTAAGCCTTGGTTTCTTCCTTATACATTTAAGAGTTATCATATGAATCTATTAACTTTCTCTATAACTCATGAATCTATAATTTATTTTCATAACCTACTCTAGAAAGATTTGAATTTCAATATTTTATAACCCAATATGCCCAAAACTATATCGTTATAAGGATATGAAAACTCTTTCTAAGAAAAATACAATAAGGTTACATGTTTTTAGGTGTCTTTAATTTTATATGTTAGGCCCACAAAGAATCATAATGCTAAATACTATATTCTTTTCTATTGGGTTGGATAATTTTTTTAAGGATTTTTTTACTACATTTTTAGACGCCCCATATTTCCCATTGGTTTGGGGATAATAGGATGTGTAAACTCAATGCATAACCCCAAACCAATTAAAAATTTTCTTATATTTTGTAGTCATAAAAATGATAACCCTAGTCACTGATGATAAACCGAGGCAATCAAATTCTATATAATATTTGGGTTCTCAAAAAATTTATAACTACCTTTGAGTCACTAATCCTTATGGATCATTCTTCTACCCATTTTGACACCTAATCTTTTACCTAAGGAGTTTATAAGTTATCAAATTAATTAGTAAATATCCCCATAAATTTAATGACCCAAATATAAAAAATTCCTATAAATAACAAGGGTTTTTGTGACATTTCACTTCTTTTGAAAATATTTATTATACTTTTACAATGAGTAAAATCCTTGAACAATCATGGGAATCCCAAAATATATAATTTTATTCCAAATATCCTATAATCAAATACCTTATAAATTTTTATTTGGGGAACGAAGGGGAATTTGTATGCATGATTTTGAAAGAATAATGGGAAGAACTGAAACTCCCTATTTGAAACACAATGCCTAAGGACGTGATCACTAACTATGACACAAATGTAAGGGTAATCCCAAAATTACAAATGGGGATCATTTTTTAGATGATAAAAATGGTTTTCGTTAAATTTAATTAGAACTAATTATTCTAAAAAATAATTTAAAATATCTATATAACATGTAATAACATCTTACACTTGATACAACTGCTTATCAAAAAATATGTCATTTATTAGAATGAAAGTGGATGTGTCAATATCTATAGATAAAAGGATCATACTGATATGGTCATACACCACATTCTATGCTCCTTTTTATCCCTAATTTCTAAATAGAATTCTTGAAGGAATAGAATCTGGTGAATTAGATATGGTTTGGATACGGGTTTCTTAAGGAGAACTGGAGGGATGAATGGTCAAAATACACAATTAATTTAAAACCTAAAAGGTATAACCTAAATTGATCTAAGGAAAATACAATTATAGTTAATTATTTCTCAGTCATGGTATATTTTTTTCTATGACACGACTTGTTTAATGAATCCCCACTATGGTCAGAGAAAATCCACATACACCACCCTAATCCCACGTACAATAATCTATGGGACTGGAAAATATCACTAGGAAGGAATATCATGCATTTAAGGTCTTAGCCAATAACAACTTTTAATAAGAATACATCAATAATATACAATAAAATCCAATAATACCAACATCTAGATATAATAATTGAACTATATACAATGTGATAAAATCACATCAATGACAAGTTTAATAACATAGAGAAAAAATATATAAAGAAAAATACATATGCATAAGACAATAAACACCAGGTAAAAATTACTCCAAGTATGGGAAATCACCTTCTATTTATAAGGAATCATATAATGAAATCCATATATGACTTTCTCTACCATGAATGAAAATCAACTATTGTGAAATATCCTCCCCAAACTCCACTATCTCCATTTCCTATAAATTTATCTTTGAATTCTGAATCAATTTCATAAACATGCCTTTTGTGGGCATGAAGCTTGGCCAGGGGAGAGTATAAACATACATAATATGATACACCAGACGCACAAGGTAATTATAAACCAATAATTCAACTCAAAACTAATATTAGGGAATAATATAAGGCAAAAAAATTACACCAGATATGCTATAATGTCAATAAAACCCTAGAAAATGAAATAAACCAATCATTTTAGCTCAGTTCCATGAAGGATCACATCGCATAGAAAGCTAGTGATACCTAGGGTTGTGTAATACCTGCCAAACTGAATGTTGTTAATAAAACTATAAGAAGTATTAGAAGGTATTCATAAATTCTAAAATGGATTTTTTTATCCAAAATTTATCTTTATGTAGATAAATCACAAGTAATATAAATCATAATCATATAGTCTTTTATTATTTCCATGAAACCACTCTAAAGTTATACATGGGGACTGCACCTTTCTGAGGTATGTGTGTATTAGTTGAGGGAGTACCCAACCATGTGGTGTATTTTTTCTTATTTAATGGGGGAGTACTAACTCCACTAATGGATAGACCTACCCAAACATATGGCTCTAATGATGGATGATTTTTCCCCAAAATATAGGGGAGTACCTGAACTATATTTCCATATAGGGACTACACCTTTTCAAATATATTTTTCCAAGAGAGTACCGACAACCCCATATATAAGGGATCACATCCCGAGTGTAATAAAACCATTAAAAACTTTAGGATAACTATTGGAGTAAATTGAATATTTTACTCTCTTTAAGGATCCTTCCCTACCAAACATTAAAATAAATGAGGACATTATTATGAAAACATTGAGTTGTTACATCCTATTTTTTATTAACCATTTTCATCTGTGAAATAGAAACACCCCAATTTTTTATTCAAAAACTAATCAAACTACCTAATATGTAATAAAACCAACCATCATGTATATTAAATTTTCCAATAGAGATCTAGGCCCTGAGAAAAACCATGACACAACTACTTGGGGAAACATTCTTCACCTATACACATGAATCATTCAAATGAAGACTATCCTATTAGGGACGTAGAAATGGTAATAATCTCAAGTGATGAAATTTATTCCATTTTTATATATCAGTGATCATTATATCTATATTTTATCGTATCTTTATAATACAAATAAAACCACAAACCATAATAATTGTCCTTTTAAAGGCACGTTATTAAGGTAACCATCAAGGAGAGAATCGCATTCCCCAACTTTAATAGGAAATGAAAAAAAACATGATATTACATCCACTACTGAAGGAACTTATTTAGGTTATGGTAACTTTATGTGAAAGTGATTGAAAATCATTTCAATAAATAGTTCTGACTTCTTCAAATAGCTATGCAATAAACCTATGGCTCGTCAGTGACCCAATACACCATAATTTGAAGTAGAATGTCCTTAAAGCACAGATAAACCTAATATATTATCTCTAAACCCTATAATAATACTTAACAAACTCAAGAGACTATGACTATAACCCTTAATGAAACAACCTTCACTACATAGAAAAAATGGACACAAAACAGACATCAATTCTATGCTACTACCAAGGTTCTATACCTTCCAGGAACCATTGTTCTCTGCATACCATCACCACCCAAGATGAGTCCTAAAAATAAATCGTAATCGAATTCCCAAATAAATATGGAATATTATTTACCTTTAAGGGAATATTTCTAGACAACTATCTATAAATATTAGATTCCACATAATCCCAAACTTAAAGGTTCTAAATAAGGTCTCTAAGGTTCACTTATAGGAGGAAATTTGTAAGTGGAAAAAGATATACTACCAATTCCGTAAATGATAACCACATTGAGGCTAGCTGCTCAAATATTTATGTCATTGACATAGAGAAAAATACTTAATATGGTTAAAAACTACCACAACATTACTATTGGACTCAAATCACACAATCCAATATGGCCTTGATTCTTATCATGGATAATCCATTAAACCAATATCTCAAATATTATTATTTAATGGATGGATTTATCTGACTTGGGAATCACATCCTTAGGGATGTCCACACCATTTGCGTTCTCAAAGTAAGTCAAAAACAATATACAAATGCTCAAGATTCTCACCCTCTATTTTTTTCAAATGTGGGTAGTATTAATAAAGACCTATAAAAACAATTCATGGGTATCATATTTAATATATAATATTCATTAGATCCAAAAAATTATTT
Source organism: Viscum album (assembly GCA_963277665.1). Classification (NCBI taxonomy): domain Eukaryota; kingdom Viridiplantae; phylum Streptophyta; class Magnoliopsida; order Santalales; family Viscaceae; genus Viscum; species Viscum album. Next base: position 1,228,019,445 of record OY728133.1, on the reverse strand, counting down.
TGGATCAAATATAAAGGATATAAAAACAATAATAAGGGTGAATTGTAGTTTCTAACTGACAAATAATTTTCATTCCACTTATAAAGTAAGATGATTAGAGCCTACAACATCCAATAAAATTAGATTAAATAAAGTAAACACAAAAGATAATAAGTATTAAACATAGTGGAAAATATAAATATCATAGGATAAAACATAATCATTAGTTTAATATAATAATAAATGAAAATAGAAATGTATAAAAAAAATCTCGTGATTTTGGATAATAGTATATAATCGTAAAAAGGAAATTATTACCAAGAAATTATAATCAATGGATTTCTTCACATTTACTCAAAAGTATCATTAATTTTGATAAAATTAATAATGTATCAAATTAAAAAAAAAATTATTGACTATTCCATTAGGTAAAAAAAATCTATAATAAGAAACTCTTCGACAAACTATCATAGTTAGGTAGCTCTATCCTTGATCCACTCTTCAATCTATCACAATTAACAGTAAGTCCAAACATAAACCTTATTAAACACAAAGATTAGAATATAATTAAATCTCTTCGATCACATGGTATAAAAAATAATTATTAAAAAAGAGAAACTAATATCTTCATAATAAAACCTAAAAAATTATAAATATTAGAAAATAAAATTGAAAGGAAAAAAGGCATCAGATGTCATCAATGAATATAGAAGATGAAAACATCAAATAAATCACAATAATTTATGTATCTATCAAATCTTACATTCCATAAATCCTTAATTCAATTTATAATCTTCATTGTAACAAACTTATATGATAATATTATAAGTTATCCATGTTTAGTTGAAATGGAATAAAAAGTAGTATTTGAAAATCAATATTTTGTTGAAATCAACTCAGGGTGCCATCATAACACTCCGACATCATTTATTATTTATATGGTTTAGATCAAATAGTTGGAATATAAAAAACAAAAAATAATCCTACATAAATTGAACGTAAATTAAATCTTCAAGTTTGCATAAAAACAAAGTAAAATATATTGGTATTTTCAAAACAAATACAAGAATAGTCACTTAACTCAAAAGAATCATTGGGATTTTGGAGATTTTCATATGACACCTTGAAGCTACCAATAAAGCATCATTATTTGAAAATTAGGGATATTACCGACCAAAACTAATATCAATATGCAAGAACCACTAGTTTTGAAGGCCACACAAGGATTAATGAAAACCTTAATCCAATAGGCCCACCTATTTAACATAATGTCTTTTAGCTAATGATGACTATCTAAAAACTTATAAGAAATTTTGATATATCCTCTATAGTAGGATGATACAAGAACCAAATACTAGATGATAGAAACTCCAAGATACCATCTAAGATAAAATTCTCAAGTTTAATAACCATTATGGGTAACCAATCCATCATAGATTGACATGAAAAGATCACCAAATTATAAATGATCAATAGTATTTAGGAAAACATTATTCCTTAGTAGAGGGGAGATTCATAATTTCAGTACTAATGAACAGTGGATTTCCACTATTGGTACGATTATTTTTCCATGAAGATCTATCGTGGAGCACCAATGGAATCATAAAACCCTCAAAAACATCATGTGAAGGTAAAAATAGCTCAAGAAAACATTAATGAGCCTGATTATATATAAATATGACACATATCATATATCCGTTCTTGTTTTTTACCTCTTTTATTAAGCCTTCCATTATAAAAGCCATACGAAAAGACCCTCATGATCAGTGGAAATCACTGAGAGGGGGTGAATCAATGATTTAAATTCATTTTTATGTTTTTTTAAACAACCATTAACTATAGTAAAAGTGATTATTCAGATAATTTTCTAACACAGTTAAGTACACATATAGGGAATAATAGAATTTTACAAGGTTCGCCTCTCAAAACATTAAAGCTACTTTGAATGATCTAGATTCAATTGAGATCATACAGTCCACTAGTATCAACATGTGGATTAAAAATGAGAAGGTTTTACCCTTGAAATTTTGTAACACATAATTCTACTAACATTTTTAAATTTATTGAGTGTAGATAAAATAATAGAAATAATTATAATAATATAATTATCTTCTAATAAGTAACACTTTCTTTGAATTCTCACAAATGGTATGTTCTTCATATTTTACTTCTACTTTCATAGAATCAAGTACATTATTCTTCCTCACTTTCATATCTATCTTTGATAATATATAAATTTAAAAAAATTACTTTATATAAACTCATTGATATATTTTTACAGCTCAAAACAAAAACATCTCAAGAAGTAGTAATTCTCCTCATTTTAAATTTTAAATCCAAATTTAAATTTTAAAAGAAAAAAAATATCTTCAACTAATCTAAAACATCACTTATTCTTATCACTTTTTTAACTTATTTAGTTTTAAATTATGATTTCTTCAGGGGAACGCATAGTTTAATAGTATGTTTCTTTGAAAGAAGATTAATTTATTCTAAATATTGAAATCCAACATCTTATTATTTATTTTGAAACTAACTTCTACCAAATGTAGTCTTATATTATCCATTACTAATTGAAAAAACAATCTCATTTGAGATATTTAATCCATACATAACATGCTTTAGCATCACCAGAATTTATTTTCCTCAAAATTATTATAAAATAAAATATCTATTATTACTATGTTTTATAATAATTTATAAGGCTTATAAATTCCTTGTGAGTTCCTTTTCCTTTTACAAAAAAAACAACAAATAGTTTATTTTTTCTAAGACTTATAAAGTCTTATAATATCCTTATACTTTTATCCCTTCACCATATTTTTCATACACCAATTGATTTTTGTAAGGATTTGTATGCCTTAAAATATTTGTTAAAGTCATACACAATCATTATAAAGTAATAAAAATGATTCCAAATTATTAAAAAATGATACCTGGATATTTTTCCTTATTCAGTAGACAACATATGACTCATAGAAAAAAAAGTATTAGATGACTTTAAATTCTTATGGTTATTTATAAACTCTTATGTTAAATGTATATCATCTTTCATAATACTTATAAATAACATACCTTTGTCTATATTCTACCATTGTCAAAAATTTACAAAGTAGAAAACTTCTACAAAAAACCTTAATGTCTTATGCAATACCTTTTCAATCTTCTGACTTTTTTATTTCTAGCCTCAACTTTGAAGTGTTACAAATTTATATAAAGTATTACAAAGTAATACAAAAAATATTTCCATACTCAAGAGAGAATGACTTACAAATTTTAATATGAATATTGGAATTTTTCAAATTTCATCTTTAAACACCATAATTCAACATTAATTCACATGTGCATAGAATTTTTTTAACTATTAAAAAAAATTCTGACTCAATTTTTAACACTTATAAACATCCAAATCACAATCACCTCACATAGTATCCTTTATTTTATGGGAGTTAGAATATAATTTATGTATTAAAAACTAGCACATTAAACATATCCCCTTAATTTTCATCTATTTTTCTTATCTAGAAAGACATCACATTCTATATGAAACGTTTTCACTAAAAAATCATAACTTTAATGTGGGTCCTCAACTATAATGAACAAAAATTTTATAAATGGAAATTCTCTTCTAAATAAACATGTGTGTATTATATTTAAGAAAATATTGTACTATAGAAAACAATAAGTACATAACATAACCCAAAAATTATTTACCTCATTACTAGAGAACACTAATAAATAAATATAACAATGAAAATTTAAATTATTATAATGTTTAGGAAAAGTTAAAAAAATAAAATTTGAAGAATGGAAATAATTGGATAATTTTGATCCCAAATAATTTACCCATTAACAAAAAATATATAAAAAATATACATAAAAATATCAATCCAACCAAATTTTTGTAAATTAAGAAAGTAAGACCCATATTATAATAGATATTAATGATTAATGATGGAATTAAGATGTATTTATAGTAGGTAATGTGACTATTAAAATGGTAATATGATTTTTAGGAATACTAACATAACTATTAGAAAAGTAAATTGATATAAAAATATTAAAATTTCACCTAAATAAAATTTTACTTTGACACTTTAGTAAAATATAAATATTATAATTCTATAAAAAAATATATCAATATTAAAAAACAAAAATAAGTTTATGTGGGATTTTTGAAAATGCAGATTTCATAAAAATCATTATTTTTTTGTTAATAATTAAAAATTACTATGTTAGAAAATTTTCTTGATAAAATTAATTTTATTTTTAGAATAAATTCATTAAAGTCTTCCAAGGTTCATATTTTTTTATTTATCTTAAAAACTCCAATTTTCATGTGAATAGTAAAAAACTATAGTTTTTATATAACTGGCATGATTTAATTGCATGATTAAATTTGTTATAATGACCTAACCAATTCTATAATTTTATTCTTGAGAAAAAATATGGCTAATAATTTAAATAAATAATTAAATTTACATATTAAACCTAAAAATTATTTTCTAAATACAAAAATATAATGTATTCCATTAAAAATAATTTTTTCCCTTTTTCACATTCCTTTTTAATAATCTAATGAATTCGAATTACAAAGGGTTTTAAATTAATATAAACATATTCATAATCAAATATAATTTACAATGTAAACAATATCACTATTTCAATTTTTAACTAAGAAATTATATTATATTCAATATTTTAACCAAAAAATAGCCTTCTCCTAAATAATATATAGCTCATCTCCATTCCCTTGGAAAATCATTCCCCTTACACTTCTCAAATCCAATACTCTAACCAATGTATAACTTTTAGTTACCTTATAATCCTTTTTTATTTTCTATAGTCATAGAAATCCAAGATTTTAAAATTTTAAGATTAAAAGAAATGGAGTGTCGCTCTATAAATAGAGAGTCAATCGCTCAAAATGTTCATCAAGATTGGTCATCTGATCAATGTCCTGGGCTACTATTTCCATGTAAAATCTTTTATGAGGAGATTTTTGGCCACTATGAGATGTTTTCTGCCTATGGTGTTAAGCCTAAGCATATATATTTTTATTATGAGGTTGATATATATGTTTGACTCCCCTCTGAAATGAAAAGAGAATGTGATGATATTAGGGATCCTTATTTCCACCAAGATTGGAGGAAAATATTTTTCTCTTGGATCAAGATATAAAAAATATGAGATGTAGGTTTAAATGGGGATAATGAAGTTGGTTGTCATGGAGTTTTCTTCTATGTGAAGATTGTAGCTCTTTTTTTGGGGTGTCCTCTCCCAATGGGGACCTTGGTGGAGGCGATCTGGAAGATGAAGATGGAAATCTGTGATGAAAATCTAAGGAGATGGCATGGATATATCACCAGTGTCGACTTCAGATACTGGATTAAAATTTTGGGCAAACAATAAGGTGGCGATCTATCGCTCAGGGTGATGGCTATTGTTTTTGGGATGCTGTTATAACCTCGGGGTGCAGGTTGACTTTGGTGTCGACCTAAGGACGCATCTTGGACACAGGACGGTGGATTCTATGTGTCTTGGCATCGGTTGGGTGTAAGGGTGCTGGCTGGCATGGGTCTTGGGATCCCAGTAGTGACGTAGTCGGGGCATTTGCCAATGCACATAGTGCACATACTGACATGCTAACATGGTTTTCTCAAAGACATCAGATGGAGCGAAGGCCAGCTATCCGACGTGGACTAGTGATGTCTTTGGAATTTCAAGGATCACGGGATGGCGATGATGGGAAGGGTTATGATTTTGGTATATGGAGGTTTTGTCCACCATGTAGAATGAATTAATGCAGGGCCACAGACGGTGGCACTTTGGTGTGAGTCAAACATTGAATAGTGAGAGTAGTTATCCTCGGGACGTAGAGTGGGACCTTAGGTCACATTTGTAGAAGGAAGGTTGTGATCATATAAATACACTGCTAGTGTAATGTCCCAGACTTGGGTGTCACCTGAAGGTGCCCTGAACCTGGTTGGTCACATAACCTCGAGTTCATTTCCCTGAATGCCAGAGGTTGACGACTAGCAGTGAGTAACAATGCTTGATAATGGGGAAACTATGCCATCATTGGAAAAGTAAACATAGTAGAAGACAAATAGTATCAATAACGGAAGCAGTAATACCAACAAAACTAAATAGTAGATGACTAAAATTAAATCCAATAGAGGCTATAATATATATATATATATATGATGCAAGGAATATGTATCTAATAAAGTATCCAAACAAGTCACAATTCTAGAAATAAATATATAAACCAAAGTACAAAAGAAACAAGTGAACTCCAGCAGCATTGCAAGCCTCAGCTTGGTCCCATGCTCTCCAGCTCCAACAGTAATCAATTATATGAGGAAGAAGGGTGATTTACCTTATCTACACCTACAATGAAATAATCTGTTTGGGACCAAAGCATGACCCAAATAGGGTGTGAGACAAATCCAAATAGGAAACCACCAAATGATCTATGGATAACTGTTTGTGAATATATATAATAGGTAATGTGCATAAATAAAATAATAAATAAGGAAGTACTCAAAAGTAAATAGTCCTACAGTTTTCAATTACATTCATTTACATTTATTTCATAATTCGAATCATTAAATCTTAGGATCTATCATAATATCTATATACACATGTGTAACAGTAACAAAACAGATGTCTTAGAAGACCATCTAATCAATCATGTAAGACTGAGTCCAAGCATGTGCTTTGTCTTGGTAGACTCATCACAATCATTCAATTATTCAATAATTACCCTTAGGGAAAGTTCTCACAGTCTAATACCCATTTTTCTAACATATCAACAATTCATTTAATAAAAACCCTCTAGGTAGCTCTCACAGTCTAACACATTTGGTCTAACATTGTAGTAAACATTTACCAATGACAACCTAGGAATCTCACACGGTCAATACCACTTTGTCAATATAGCATCAACAAATTATAGATGACCACTTGGGCATATCTCATGGTCTAAACCCCTGGGTTGATGACCACCTGGAATCTCCCACAATCAATACCCCCTTGGTCAATATAATAGTAAAACATACCTAGATGACCCTACCCCGGGAATCTCTAACAGTCAAATTCCCCTTGGTCAAAATTTCACAATGCATATCACAGGCATCTCATATAATAAGTAACTACATCCTAACAAAACAAGGAATGGAAAACAAATAAATCCTCACATGCATTCTACAACAAACGGTCATAATAATCAATCATGGGAAATGCACCCACAGGGTGTCCCATAAACAAGGTATCTAACATTATGCATATGGAATTACCCTTTATCAATCAACCAAACCATAGCAGGCAATAAACATGGTTTAATTCCAAAACATGAAAAAAACTCAAACGTGGGTATGAAATACTTTTAGCACATATAATCCCAATATAAACAATGAAAGGAACAAACCACCAACCTCGATGTCTCGTGATTGATATCCTTGAGCGTCGACCCTTTAATCGTCCTAGATCATCATATATCTACAAAAGGGTGAACAAATTTCAACGTTGAATAACTCAAAAGGGATGAATAATTAAGATGAACGGCTCTAGTGGATTCGAGTAATAAATGTTGGGATTTCAACACATCCTATGACATCTCAATTAGAGTTTTTATGGAGAAATAATGGTTCGATCTTCATTCTTCATTCCTGATAACTCTTCTACAAAACATGGGAAGAATAAGATGTTTTCGAGGATGAGATGAGACCTCACTTTAATTTATCCATTAAAATGAAAAGTACGTGGCATGTTCACTAATGTTACATTCCATGTAGTAGTCTTACCTAGCCCTCGCCTTATGCGGACTTCCAGGTCACCTACACGACCATGTACTCGGCCAATACATGGCCAGTATGTTGTTGTATGCAGTACTCGGGTACATGGTGTGTACTTATAAAACCCAATTTCCTCCTTTTTCCTCAAAAACAACCTAAAATCAAGATCCATACCTGAAATAAAGGTCCATTTTCTTACAAACATCCCCCCTTAAAGAAATTTTTCCCAAATTTTCCTTCTAAGGGTGGTGAAGAAGAATTTTCAAACATTTCTGGCCACTATGATCGCACATCAGCCTCCCTCTCCCATGTCTCGTCATGCAATCATTTGTACTGATATAGAACCTATACCAAAGGAATATACTAGCCACGGGGAACCATTGTGTTTTAATACACAATCCGAATAGGTTTCTCCTCAAAGGATCCATCCACCTCCAACTCGACCTCCTCGGGATGAAAAACATGAGACATGTCTAAAAAGTAACACCATAATTGAGAAACACGAAAGACATCATGCATAGACCAATACCTATGAGGTAACTTCAACCAATAGGCAACTGGCCCGACTCTCCCCAAAACTTTAAATGTCCTAACATACCGCGATGAATGTTTCCCCTATCACATAATCCTCTTATGTCCTAACCTCGGTGCGACACGTAGGAAAGCTTGATCTCCAACCTCGAACTCTGGGGGTCATCTCTATCGATTCACATAAGAATTCTGGTGATACTATGTAGTGGAAATCCTATTCCAAATCAACTCCAGCTACTCTTTAGTCTCCTAAACAAGATAAGGTCCTAGTATAGCTACCTATCCTACCTCCATCCAACATATAGGTGAACGGAATGGCGTACCATACAAAGACTCATAATGTGACATCTGAATAGTTTCTTGAAAACTATTATTGTTAGAAAACTCCACCAGGGGTATGTGTCTCTCCCAAGAGCCCCAAAAATCTAGAATGCATGCTCGATGCATGTCCTACAAAACCTAAATTGTATGCTCAGACGGCCCATATGTATGGGGATGGTATGTTGTACTCAGAAGTACCTATGTACCCAAAGCTCTCTATAGTCTCTGCTAGACCTGAGAAGTAAATTGTGCGTCCCTATATTAAATGATAGAGTGCATAACCCCATGAAAATGCACAATCTCTCTGATGTACAACCTTCCAATATCATCAACACTAAAGTTTTCCTTGATCAGAAGGAAATATACAACCTTCGTGAGTCTGTCGATAACAACAAAAACTGTACTATATCCTCTCAGAGACCTTGGTAAACCCATCACAAAATCCATCATGGCATCATTCCACATCCACTCAGGAATGTGTAACTGCTGTAAAACCCCTACTGGTTTCTAATACTCTGCCTTCACTTGCTGATAGGTAGAATATTTTATAAAAAAACAGTTGCATCCCTATTTATACATGGCTACCAATACTGATGATGTAAATATCGATACATCTTGGTGACACCAGGAAGAACTTCCAAAACTAAGGAATGATAATCTTATAACAGCTCCTTGTGTATGTCTACTGACACCCATACGCACCCACCAAAATGAAAATCCTCATTCTCACTAATAGTCCACCCAAGAGTAGGTTCCTCGCCTAACAAACTCTCTCATAGGACTAGAACTTCAGAATCTCGTAGTTTCCTCATTTTAACTTGATCCATTAGAGTAGAGGTAACACCTATATAAGAAAGAAATGTTTGGACCTATTTTTTAAGCACCTCAAAATACATCTTAGAGAACATATCTATAAGCTTCTACTCACTAATGGGCTCTTGAACTTCATGTATTTGAGTCCTTCTACTCAACACATCAGCCACTGCATTGCCTTTCCAATGTGTGTAGGCAATCTCAATGTCCAAGGACTGAAGGTACTCAACATACCTTCGATGTCACAAATTTAGATCATGCTGATTAAATATGTACCTTATTCTTTTTTGGCCTCTGTAAACCAAAAAATGTTCTCCCATAATATAATTTCTCCAATAGTTCAAAGCATGCACAACTGCAGCAAACTCGAGATCGTGTGTCAGGTAATTCCTCTCATGTGGCCTCAACTGCCAAGACTCGTATGCAACAGTTCCTTCCCCCTACATCATCACTCCATCCAATCCAATACCCAATGCATCATAAAAAATGATGTAACTCTTCCCTGGATTTGGAAAAATCTGGATCGGTTCTGAGTTCAATCTCCCTTTCAACATCTGAAAGGCTGAATCGCAGTAATCCTTCCATAAGTACTTTACACCCTTCTTATTTAGGCCAGTCAGTGGTGCTTTCAAGTGTGAAAAGTTCTGTATAAAGTGTCTAAAGTAACCATCCATCCCTAGAAAACTCTTTACCACAAAGACATTTTTTGGGATGATCCCAGGAGACTACAGCTCTCAACTTCTCTGGGTCTACTGATACTTCTGTCTCTAAGATGACATGACCCATGATGTGAATTTGATCCATCCAAAAGTGGCACTTTGAGAGGTTATTATATAACTTATGATCTCATAGTGTACTCAATATGATCTCAAGATGGATGGTATGGTCATGTTGAGAGTGAGAGTACACCAAGATATCATCCACAAAGACTACCACAAAAGAATCCAAGTAAGGATGGAACACTCGGTTCATTAGTAGAATGAAAATTTTTGATGTGTTCGTGAGAACGAACGACATCAACAAATACTTGTATAGACCATACCAACTCTGAAAGGATGTAAGAGTTGTATCTGATGTTATAATGTGCAACTGATGATAACCACATCTCAATTCAATCTTCAAGAACACACGGGCTCCACGAATCTGATCAAAGAGATCATCAATCCTTGTCAGGGGATATTGGTTCTTGACCACCAACTAGTTTAGATTCAAATAATCCACACAAAGTCAGAGCGTACCATCATCCTTCTTCACAAAAATGATTGGACAACCCTTAGGAGAAGTATTATGTCGAATGAACCCCTTTTCCTACAACTACTTTAACTACTTCTTGACCTACTTCAACTCTAGGGTATCCATCCTATACTGAGGAATGGACCCTAGTTCCACTCCTTGCATATATCAATTGAGAAATCTATCTCTCACTTTAGAAGTAACCCTAAAAATTTATTTAGAAAGATATCTATGAAATGATCCACCACTAGAATAAATTCCATCTGTGAAGTCCCCTTGTCATACATATATAAACTAGAAATATGCGATATAATTCCTCCCAATCCACGATTCTTGGGTCTAGTTATACTCGCCCAGACATCTCATTCGCCCTTGTATAGAAAAGACCCGCCTTCTGGTGACATGAAACTCACCCTCCGGAGAAAAAAACAACAAAGGCCTAAAAGGAGACCAACCAATCCATTCTGAGGATGACATCGAAGCATGTCCTCTATAATACATAGAGGTCCCATAAGATGTGACACACACCAACCTCAAGAGGACACTTCTTGAACTAACATACACTAGCCTTCTTAATCCCCAACAAAGTGTCTATCTTTATAACATCATTAGAAGTAAAGATACAAATCCCAAGGATCTCTATAATGAAAAAATATATAAAACTATGGGGAGACCCTATATCAAAAAGAGCGGAAGCTAAAATTGAGGCAGCTAGAATCATACCATTAATTGTAAAGGGTCTTGGATCTTGTTCTTGTTGGGTATATTCCATCACAAAAGGCTGACCTGTACTGCGGCTCTACGACCCTACCTGAATACCCTCATCTAATCCACCCTGCTACCACTAAAAAACTGTTTCTTGGATACCATGGCCCTGGCCACATCCTCAGCCTGAACAGCCTAGAAAACTCTAGTTCCCTGACTGATGAGAAACTGGTGGTGCAGCTCCTGAACATTGAGTCTTAACAGATCCCCAATCACTCGCTACAGGTGAGGACATCCTTAAAAAATGCTGAACAAAACCCATATTTCCACAAGATCGGCACTCTTCTACGTCTCTCAGGAATTGTGGTCTCATGTTGCAACTCCTTCCTCACAGGTAACACACCACTCGGCTACTTGAGGAAACATCACATGACAGCTCCCTGCAGCGCTTCCTAATATTGGTCGAGAGAGTACCAACCATAAAAGTTGAACCTCACTAGCTCACATCTTCTAACTCCCTCATATTGCACTCAATAATCAAATCCTTATTTAATATATCAGTCACCTAAGTCCTCCACGCAAAATTTACCTCCGATCAAAAGTAATACCTGAGACTATCCTCAAATCACCAATCTAGATATAACTTGTAACCTCCCAAAATAGGTGAGAAGCATTGAAACTCCGTCAAACGAGAATAATAATCCATCCTTGAAAGAGGTCCCTGCTCCAAATGCATAAAATCCCAGGCTCGGTCACCCCTCAACGTCTCAGTGTAGAAGTAATCATAGAGGGTCCTCTGAAACTCTTCCCAAGCCATATCCTGATGACATTCTACCTGTGAGATAACATCCCACCAACTCTAGGTAGAATCATGTAGGATTTACATCATGAGCTTCACCCTCCTCTTAGGATGCATCACCATATGCTTAAAGATATAAATCATGGCATTTAACCATGACTCTTTAGCCTATTGTTCTTTATCCCCTGAGAACATGGGTTGATGCTACTACAAGAACATCGGCATAAACTATTCCTTAGTCAGGGAATGATGTGGTGCTCCCTGGAAATTTTGAATCATCCTCATAAATTTTTCATGGAACTATGCATCAGCACCTATGTCTGGTATAATAGTCGGTGCCAAGACAATCACAATAGGAGGATCTAATGATAGTCCCTGATCTACCATTTCTGGTGTCTGATCATCACCCTACACCTACTGTACAACTAGATGAATTGATGGTGTCATGACTCTTCAAGATCAACCACACACCTCAGCTAAATATTATCAAGGAACACAACATAGAAGTGAAAAAATAGAACAAGAGAAAGAAAACAATCAAGTTTTTACAAATAGGGTTGAACTGCATGTAGAACCACTACACAGTGTGTTCCCTTAAGTTTTAACATGGGTGTGCACCTCTTCCATGCCGGTTGTGTAACACCCCATACAAAAGGCATGTTCCTTATGAGACATGACATGTACTTAAATTTCCCCTCCTACCTAGGTAATTTTACATGGCTTGAACCACACGGTCCTGCAAGTGTATCACTACAAGGTGTGTTCACCCTTGACACAACGTGTACTACTAAAGTTCCATCCACCCATGTCATTAGTCACATAGATGGATACATGTTGGCTTACTACACAGCATGTATAATCTTTACATGGTGTGTACAACCTATATTTCATCCACCAATGTTGTTAGTCACGTGGCTAGATTCATGGTCTTGTATAGCATGACATGTACTCCCAGTACACGGCATGTTATAAAAATGTTCATTAACCTCGTGTCCCTGCTTACACAGTCAGTCACATGGTGAAAAACTAAATGGAGTGTACATAAAGTACACAATGTGTGATTAAGAAAAGTCATTTCTTACAGAATAGAAGAATACATGGCTTGTGTTCATCACATCACCTGTCGTGTTTTCTAGGTTTTCCAGATAGTAATCCTATGAAACTTCCCTGGAACCCCCAAAAACATAAAATTTGGCCAATTCATGCCATGTTACGATCTTTGAGATCCCATACTCTCCATGAATCAATTTTTTTCATCCTTATTCATGTCATATCTTAACCGAATTTAATTAAATTTCAAACATGATACACAAGATTCTGATCTAGGAGGGCACATAACACCTCAAGGACTAAATCTTGGCATCCAAACACATGGTACATTACATATAAAAATTCCCTATCAAAATAAAAGGTTTTTCAATCACTAATATATCACAACATCATGCATATGTATCACAACATTTATCACAACAACATGCAATCAGTAATGCACCCTAAATAGCATGATAAGAATGCATGACATGTTATCTCTAGGAAGTTCCTATATGATGCATGAGATGGAATACCCACATCTCATTAGGTTTCAACAGAAATAGAACCACAATGATATCAATCATAATAGCACAAAACAATTGAATCCCCCAATGGTGAAATAAAATCAACTATAACAATTTCAAAGATTGAAAAATTTTAATATTTGAGGTAACATGGATTTTCCATGTACATGGGTTAGCTACTTTCAAGAAAAGATAATTACCAACTACATATTCCTTATTATCTCAATCTATTAGAACCAAATAGTATGGAAAGGCAGAAAAGAAAACCCTCTGATACCACTATGTAACGTCCTGGATCCGGGTGCCGCCCCAAAGTGCCCCGAACCGGGTTGGTCACCAAACCTCAAGCACATTTCCCCAAATGATATAGTTTTATGAATAGAATAGAGGGCCAAGGTGTGATAATGGGGAAACTATTCCCTCATTGGGAGAGTAAACATAGTAGAAAACAAATAGTATTAATAGTGGAAGTAGTAATACCAAAAAAAGTAAACAGTGTAAGATTGATAGTAAATCCAACAGAGTCCAGTATATATATATATATAATGCATCTCATATATATCTAAGAAAATATCCAAAGAATTCACAATGCTAGAAAACAATACAGAATCCAAAGTACAAAGAAACAAGTAAACTTTAGCTGCATTGCATGCCTCATCTCGGTCTCATACTCACTAGCTCCAATAGTAATCAATTACCTAAGGAAGAAGGTTGATTACCTTATCTATACCTACAATCATATAATCTATTTAGTTCCAAAGAATGAACCAAATAGGGTGTGAGAAGAATCCTAGTATGAAACCACCAAAATATCTATACCTAACTGTCAGTGAATATATATAGCAGATAATATGCAGAAATGAAGTAATAAAAGAGGAAGTACTCAAAAGTATACAGTCCTACAGTGTTTAATTACATTAATTTACGTTTATTTCATCTATTAGATCATGAAATATCATGATCTATCCTACGTTATATATCCCCCGGTGTAATAGTACTAAAACAGATGCCTTATAAGATCATCTAAAAAATCAAGTAAGACTGAATCCAGACTCGTGTTTTGGCTTGGAAGACTCATCAAAATCGTTCAATTATTCAATAACAACCCTTTGGGAAAGTTCTCACAATCTTATTCCCCTTGGTCTAACAATACATAAATTCATTTAATAATGGCCCTACGGGTAGCTCTCATGGTCTAACCCCTTTGGTCTAACATAACAGCAAACATTTATAAACGACCACCTAGGAAGCTCATATAGATAATACCCCTTCGTCAATATCTCACCAATAAATTATAAACAAACACTCGGGTATCTCTCATGGTCTATACCCCTGGTTTGATGACCACTTGGAAGCTCTCACTATCAATACCCCCTTGGTCAACATGATAATAAAACATTTATAGGTGACCCTACCTCAACAAGCTATCATAGTCAAATTCCCCTTGGTAAAATATTCACAATGCATATCACTGACATCTCATATAATCAGTAACTCCATCCTAACAAAACAAGGCATGGAAAAAAATCAATCCTAACAGGAATTCTAGGCCAAACGGCTATAACAATCAATCATGGGAAATGCGCCCACAGGGTATCCCATAAACAAGGTGTCTAACCTTTTTCATATGAAATTACCCTTTATCAATCATCCAAACCATAACAGGAAATAAATAGGGTTTAATTCCAAAACATGCAATACCCCAAACATGGTTATGTGGCCCTTTAGCACATATAATCCTAATACAAACAACGAAAGGCATAAAACATCATCCTTGAAGTCTCATGATCAATATCCTTGAATATCATGCCTTGAATTGGCATAGATTGGTGTAGATCTACCAAAAGGTGAAAATCCATCAACCTTGAATAACTCAGAATAGAGGAAGAATCCGGAAGAAAGGCTCTAGGGGATTCGAGAACACACTGGTGGGATTCCAACACCCCTAACGACGTCTCAATCACAGGTTTGATGGATAAACAAGGGTTCGATCTTTTTTTAGCATTCCCGGGTGCTACAGTGTGAAACACAGGATGAAGAAGATGTTTCGAAGGATGAGGTGTGACCCCCTCTGATTTATGAATTAAAAAGAAAACTACATGGCATGTTCATTAAAGGTACATGACATGTATTAGCCTTAACCAGAACACACATTAAAAGGTCTTCCAGGTCACCTACACGGCCAGGTACATGACCATTACACAGCCGGTATATAGCTATATGTGGTACCCAGGTACATGGTGTGTACTTATAAGTACATGGAGTGTACTTAGAAAAACCCAATTTCTTCCTTTTTCATCAAAACAACATGAAATCAAGATTTATACCTATAATGAAGTTCATGGTTCTTATAGTTAGTATGCATGACATGTTATTCCGTTTAAGGATGTAATTTTTATTGTGGGTCTATCAAAATTATTATTTTTTGGGTTTATGGGCTGCTATGTGTGGGTCTTTTGATATTTTGTTTTAGGTGGAGTTTTTTTCAATTATGGTATGGTGGTATTTTATATACTATGACTTTTTGTGTTCCATTCCTCATTTTATTTTCATAAATAATTTTTAGGGTCAAGTTCACTTGATACCTGAACCTTCCTCATAAAAGGAACAACACTAAGAAGAAGGTTCCTTTATGTTTTATTATTGTTTTCCTCTTCTCTTCAAAAATACATATTTTATTTTCCAAAATAAACAACATAAAATTAATTAAATATAATGTTACCTATATTTTAATTTTACTAAGATTTTTTAAGGATTTTATATATTTCGTACATCTCTTTTCTCCTCTTTTGATGATGTATTGTTAACGGTTGTTCAACCACTTATGATGATGTTTCCAATTATATATATTTCACTACCTTTTAGGACAGTTATAAAAACTTATTTATAATATAAAATTATAAAAGATATATTTATATTTAATCATAGGGATTTAAGTTTACAAATGTTTAAATAGTGATGAAAAATTATGAAATTGAAACATGGTGAGTAATATAAAAAACGTTGTATCCAAACATTTCCCCATTAAGAAATAAATTCCAATGATTATTATTGATCAAGAGTTAAAAAAATGAACATAATTTAATTTTTTTGACAATTTTAATAAACATTAGTATATTATATAGAGTTGAAAAATTGATGAAATAAATTGGGATCTGAGTTAAGGAGAATCTAGAAAAGAATTTATTTATTTTAGTGTTATCTTCTCTTTTTATTTATTTTTAGAATGGATTCTTATATAATGTCTTTAAATTACCTATAACTATTATTTAACTTTTATATTTTTGGGATATATATTCTTATACCTCATTGAAATTATTTATATGCCAATTATAAGTATTTTTTAAAGAGACTTTATTTTCCAGAACATCTAATTGAATCCTCTTGATTTGTTTCTTATTCACTCAATTAATAATGATATTTTATACCAAGATAAGATCAATATTATTAATTTTGGGTCCCCAAATTTTATTCATTTTAGTATTATTTATTACATATTTATAAAACTCATTCCTTTCAATGGGTTTATTTCATGACTGAAATTGTTATATGATTCTATATTATGAAATGAGAATGATTATAAAAACTTTATGGTATGAAAAGTTGGAAAAAAGGTATATATCACTATAAAGTATTGGTTGATGTGATATATGAAGAAAACCAATATAAAAATTTCTTAAATAATTCATTAATATAATGATTTAAATAATGCATCTCACAAACATCTACACAACCCAAGGATATAAAGGTTTACATTATTGAATATTATCAATATATAGAAATTATTTTTCAATACCTGAAAACGTTTGTGCATAATCATGATTCTCTAGACCCTTTCTCTAAATCTCACATGATAAAATCATCTCCTTAACTAAGGTATTTTAAACATGAAAAAGTCGTGACCTCAAAAGATAAATAAGGTAAAAGACATATCAAAAAGGATTAAATCATAAACATGGCGGATAACATGAGAAAGATATAAATAACATAATAAAATCGCAAAATATAATGTATAATAATTATAAAACATAATAAAAGAACATATGATCATAAGAAAATCATTAAGGAACCATAAAAGAAATCACCTATCTGAAAATAAAATATCAATAATCATAAATAATGTGAGCATGATATAAAAGTTTGGAATACATTAAAAAATAAGTCACAATCATTAAATATTGGGATAACATGATAAAAACTTAAAAACATGGCATAATCATTTATATAGGATTCCTTGTCACTCATAACA
The DNA here is from genome assembly GCA_963277665.1 of Viscum album. Classification (NCBI taxonomy): domain Eukaryota; kingdom Viridiplantae; phylum Streptophyta; class Magnoliopsida; order Santalales; family Viscaceae; genus Viscum; species Viscum album. The sequence goes on along the minus strand of OY728133.1, from coordinate 1,228,001,460 downwards.
TAACTACTCAATAACCTGTTAGCATGTAAAAATTTTATTATATCTAAATTCCATCACACTCACACTTTTTGAACCAAGATACTAACAAACTTGTTCATATGTAAAATTGTGAGTTGATATTAAAATCATCACACTCTAACTTTGTGAAACTAGATACTCTCCAACCTATTAAAATATAAAATTATAAGTAGATCTTAGTTTCATCACACACACACTATGTGATCCAAGCTACTCACTAACATGTTTATATAACATTTCTATGTCATGAGATATAATCATTTTCCCAGTGCATTGGAGAAAGATCTAGGTCCCACCCTTCACATATATATAAATTTGTGTGCCACATGTAAATAAAACATCAAATATCTCATTAATATCCCATGGAAAATAATGGGTTTCTTAAAATATTCAAAAACATAACATAACATGAACATAATAAATCATATAATATTAAAACTCTTGTTCTAAAAAATAAATAAAATCATAATTATATATAAATGGTGATCAAAATATCATGTCATAAAAAATAAACCCTATAGGGAAAATAAAATTAAAAATATAAAAATTTTCACAAAACAATTTTAAAACATTAAAGTGAAAATTATGTTAAAAACAATTTTGATAAGGGGAAGGGAATACTTTTTAAAACCTTATTATAGTGAGTTCATAATAAAAGGACCTTAAAAATACATAAAAGTTTCAAAAATTATAATTAAAAATACTGTGAAAATATTTACTCTTGGAAATAATTTTTAATAATGGAAAATTTAAAAATACAAAATGGTTATCAAAATAAAATTTGTATAGGATGATGAAATATTTTTTTTTCAAATAATGGAAAAACATTTTGATAATTTTAAAACAACCTTATGAAAACACAAATAGTTAAAAGAAGGATTAATCCTATATTTTAAAATTAATAAAAATAATCATTGGAGATTAAATTAATTTTAGTTTCCATTAGGGAAATGAGAAAATTATTAGGAATTAAAAATATGGACATGGAAGAAAATTATATTTTTATAATGGGAAATATTCTTATTGAAATGAAATTTCATGAAATAATAGAACTATCAAGGAATAATTATTTTTTGTGAAACATGATTTCCCTAGAAAATAAGGTTAAAATTCAACATAAAATCATTTTATGTAAAATAAAATAATCATCAAAGATAATAGTCAAATAAGAGTGACTATTAATAAAGAAAAATATTTGAGTCAAGAAAACAGTTGACAACCATTATAACTTTTTAATTGAAAACCCATGATATTAATAATGTTAAATAGAAATTTTAATATAATAAAATACAACATAATCATGATAAAAAATGATAATTGGGAAGTATTTAAACCATTTAAAAGGAAACATGGTGTTTTTAAAAAATGTTTCATAAGGGAATAAAATTGTAGACAAAGAAACCCGTATAATTTGAGAAGTGAATGGATTAAAAGAACATGTTTGAGAGATTGTAAAAAAACAAATATATCTCATTGAAAAGGTTTATTTATGATTAAATAATTCATCAGGAGAGTATTTATACTATATAAAAGGGAAATAGGTTCAAAACAAGCAATCATTCCTCAATGAAGATGAACTCGAGACAACAAATCCTTACAATGTTTCCTCGCATAGTTTATGGCTCTCTAACCAATTTTAAAACTGAAATATGCAATTTAATATCATATTTTATAAATTTACTCATAAATATTACCCTTTTATAATCCATATTCATAATGTTTTATCTTGAATACATTAATTAATTATAGCACATTTTTGCTATCGAGTGTTAAGAAATTTAACTTTTTTAAAAATATTTAATAATTTTGATATTATTACACATAATTTGATACCATGTTCATTTATGATATATAATTTAATATTTTCTAATATATATATTATATTTATTTGAAATGTTCTTATTTCATTCCATTTTTTTATTAGGTTATGTGTAAATTGAAATACTAACATCTTATTGCAGTAATTTTAGTCAATAAAAAAGTTTCTTTAATAACAAGATAAAATAGTTAATATAATGTATAATGAACCATATAATAATAAATAATTTATTAATATATTGTAATAATATTTTTTTCATGTTCCTATAGTTATACATAATCATATTATAAAGTATTTCCTGTGTAGGTCATTAAAATAACCCATACTCGAACACGCTTTAACTTGTTTGGTTAGTCTGGTTAAGGAGGTGTTTTTTTGACATAATATAATTATAATAGAAAAATAATGATATTATTTTAATTATTTAATTATGGTCAACAATATTTTAAAAATTATAGAGGATTCTTGAAACTCTAAATGGAAAATGTTTCATCATTTGGGTGGTAATCCGCACAAACGCTCGATTAGCGTACCCATTTCACAATGCATGAGATAGGATGAAGGTGGATACTAAATTGAAATTTCAGAATCATAATTATATGAAATATATTATATTCATTCTTTATTTCTACTATTTATTCCCACCAATTATGGAGGTAATGAGAAAAAAAATGTTTCTTCATGGAGGTGGTAGTCCTTACGATGCACTAACGATGTTATTTTGTTTATTCTAAGTGGATAAATATTAATAAATAATGGTTTTAAAACTAATATAAAATATATATTTATATATTTATATATAATTATTATAATTAATTAATCATATTTTAATGTTGATAATATATTTGAAATATTAATATTAAGAATAATCGCTTAAGAGGATATGACACTTACATTAGAGACTTGATTGTTACCTTGTAAGTTCACTTGAAATTGATGGTCTTAGGATAACTATATGAGAACATGAAATTTTTTGGGTGATTGGATTATAATGATATTAAAATATCCTAATTTCATGGATTAATTTAAAAGTTAGGATTTTTTTGAAAAGTTTTAAGTGATCCCATTTTATAAGAGAGGAAAATGGAACTTTGGAAAGACTTATTATATTTCAATGATGTCATTACATTATTACATGCTCAAAGGATAAAAATATTTTAAATTATTAATTTTTTGGGTATATGGGTAGATAAATAAACATTCATGTGTTTCCGCAAAATTATTAATCATGTTATTTGGTTTTTACCAATTATATTTTACTTTTTACTATTTTACTTTTTAACGAGGTAACTAGTTTTAACTATGTAATTTTGTATTTTATTAAAAATATAAAAAAATAATATAAAAAATTGGGTGAAATAGACATAAATTTACCGTATATTTAATCAAATTGACTTTCTAAATAACATTAAATTGACTTTTATTTTAAAATAGAAAATGTGAAAAAACTGTTTTAGTATAAAAATAACATTTTGACACTTATGGATTTTTACTTTTATTTAGTATTGATTAAAAATTAAATGGGTGTTAATATATTTATTAATGTTTTTATAAACCATATTTGCTTAATTATTTTATGTAGTTACTTTTAATTTATTTGATAGAATTTTTTGAAATTAATAACTCCAAAATCTTAAAATAATTCCTTCACAATTATCATTATAAATAGCATCAATCATAATAATCAAAATATTATACCTAAAAATAAAATTTAAAATATTAAATAGTATGAAAAATGCTATATAAAATATAAAATTAACTTTATAAATTCAACATTCTAGGTTCATAGAAACTAATCTTAATTTTGGCGTATGAAAATAATAAAACCCAATTTTTAAAGTATATTTTTAGGAAATAATATTTAAGTTTAGTAAATAATTATCAATTAAAATGATTAAAATAAATTTAATATAGTCGATATTATTAAAATATTATATATTTAATAATAAAATAAATCAAAAACTATATTTCAACATGTTATAATTAATTATACAAAATAGTTGAAAATGGTTTCAATTAAAACTCTAAATAAGTTTTCAAAACGTTGAGAATTGGTTTATAAATTAAACATAGTATTTTAAAATTATTTATTATAATTTATAATATATATTTCTTATATTTAAAAGTTTTCCAAAAATTAAATATCATATAAAGGTGATGGTATTAGAAAAAACCAATATTATTCACTATTCACCTAAAATTGATTATAGAAAAAACTAAAAAAATGTATCTTAATCTAATATTTTTGTTATGAATTAATAACTGAATTTTTCATTGTGAATTTTAAATTATAAAAATTATAATTTTTTGTTTTTAAAAGAAAATATATAATATAAATAAAATTGATTTTATTTAGAATACCATTTTTCAATATTATCACATTTTAAATATTTACCTTATAAAGGTAATAACTGTAAACAGATTTCTATATTAGTGTTTACTATAGATTTGTTAATTATTTTTTCATAATATTTTGTGGTTTTTTAGATGGGTTATACTTTTTGACATATGTTATAGAACCCGGTATGTATTTTGAAGGATCCAAAATCCCATGTCACTACCTTCTACCCACTTAAATATTTTTTTCTCGTAATTTTAATTATTTCCCAATGATGAAGGTATGAGAGGGTATTCTTAAATTTTTTATTATTCTAGATAAAACTTATAATATTAAATCTACCTTACTGACATAATCCAGATCAATATACTTGTCTTTCCTAAAGAAACATTGATTATTTATACCCTGATCATATATTCTCTAGAGTATACCTTCCCCAAAACAACTTGAGTCTCCAAGTCATAAAACCACTCCAAAATTTCATATTATTTAGAAAAAAATATATTTTAATACATAATCTATGTTATCCAGTAGTTCATCAAATCACACACTAGAAAATATATACCATAATCCTAAAAATTTGAAAAACTTCACCAAAAATGAATTATCAACAATCATAGGGATATAGATACTATATAACAAATATTTTCAAAATCACCCAACCCTTTATCCTGACACTAAATGTGTAAAAAACCTAACACTTAACCATCCATTAAATATGCATTCTTCAAAAATTAACTCTAAAAATTTAACCTTTACATAAAATCATTTCTCAATTTTATTGATACGATTTAATATATGATGTCAACCCATTAAGGAAAAACTAATAAATAAAAAAAACTTAGATGTCTCACATAACCCTTAGTAACTTTTAAAACATACCAAAATATCATCGATAGATATCACTTAACTAATTAAAATATCTAGGAGCATCTAGATTTAATTTCATTTAGTATATCAACATAATTACCTTAGTTAAACTAGAAAACCCAATTTTCCATCATAAAGTGCATATAATAAGATTAATCTATTTAATTATGCTACCTTATTTTTCTTTTAATACAAAGTGGTTTATATATATACACATTTCTTATCTTCATCCTCATGACCTTATTTTAACCAAATACTAAAACCAAAATTTTTATGATAATATCCTAAAGAATCAAAGTATGTGAATTTGAATGATAAATCCTAATATATATTCCACAATGAAACCTTCATTAAACATATGATACTTTTATTTCAACTATGTATTACTTGTTTAATCCAATAACTCTTTTATATAAACCTACTCTAATTTATATAGTGTTCTCTCATACTTCGAAATCTTGTCCCCTAATTTGATTAGGAAATAAATCCATCATAATGGTTCATAAAGAGTATAAAATAAACAAAATAATATCCCTTGGTATTGTCTATATATGTGTGAAATCATAGGCCCACTCAATGTGGATCAGGTCAACAATCAATCTAATGCTAAACCAATCCTTTTTTGGTTGGTTACACCTAGGTGTATCGATCTCATAGCTGCATCCACTTTCTAGTATCGATAGAGGTATTTATTTCTAAGTAAAATCCTTAACTCGAGAGTTTACTAATATTTCAAGATAACATCTTGTACTTAGGATCAACTTTAGGGTTTTCACCAAGTTTATCTAACCCGACCACCAAAGGTTACTAAACTAATTTTCATAATAACTAAACTCTTCTCTAATACCAACTAAAGGGAACCATGATAAACATGAAATAAATAATATATTAGTATCATGATTCAAATAATACATCTCACAAATAGTTTCAAAACCCTAGGAGCTAATGGTTTAGTGTATTAGAAATTAGCTACATAAATGACTTTTTTTATAATATATAAAAAATTTTATCCATAATCATGCTCCTATAGACCCTTTTTAGACATCTTTCATGATAAAATCATCATTATAACTTATGGATTATAAATATAATAAAGGGGTGAGATCAAATTCTCAGTAAGGAAAACACATATAATAAAGGATTAGATGAAAAAAATAATTGATAATATAGGAAATATATAAATAATATTATAATATCCAAAAAAATACCATGCATAATATTCATAAAACTTGATGTGGGAACATAAGATCACGATAAGATCTTTAAAGAATTGTAAATTAAATGATCAGGCTTAAAATAAAATATCAGTTGTCATAAATCATGTGATCATGATATAAAAGTGACGAATACTTTAAAAATAATAAATAATCATGAACGCTTCGAATAACAGGATAAAAAACCTGAAAATAAGGCACATTCTTAAACATAGGATTCCTTATCATTGTGAACCTAGCTACTTGTTAATTGTACGCATGTAAAATTATGAGTAGAGTTAAATTCCATCGCACTAAACCATTGTGAACCTAGATAATTGATAACCTATTATCTTATAAAATTTTGAGTACAGATTAATGTTATCACACACACCATTTTTAAATGAAGCTACTTGTTAACCTCTTCACATGTAAAATTATGAGTGAAGCTTAATATTATCAAACTAACCCATTAATAACCAATCTATTCACTAACCAGTTCATATAACATTTTTATATAAATATATATAATCCTTTACCCAATGAATTTGAGGGATATATAGGTTCCACCATTCTCATAATACATACATTTGTGTGCCACTTGAAAATCAAACATTCATCATCTCATAAAGAACCCACGGAAAAAGAATAGTTTTCTTATAATATTCAAAAACATAACTTAACATGAACTTATGAAGTTATATAATATAATAACTCTTGTTTTCCAAAAGAAATAATATAATGATAAAGTAAAAAGGGTGATAAAAATATCAATTCATTTAATATAAGCCTTGGTGGGTAAATAAAAGTGATAATTAAACAAATTAATAAAACCATTTTAAAACATTGAAGCCCAAATTACTTTCAAAAACATTTTGGTTAAGGGAAAGATAATACCTTTAACAAATCAATTATAAAGAGTTACTTATAACGACCCATAATTTACATACATTGTTAATACTTCAAAATTGAATCATACTTATTACAACTTATTACAAAACCATGAAAGGACCGTATAGGTATAGTGTCTTTGGAAACTGGGAAACATAAAAAACTGGTTCATAAAGCATCTACATTGTCTCCCATTTATTTCATCATATCTAGAGTCCCTTTTGGCATATTCAACTTAATAACCTTCTTCCTGACCTGAGGAAAGAAAACATACAAAGGGGTGATCTCAAATTCTCAGTAAGGGTAAACAAAAGAAATATCAATCACATCATATTTATAAGAACATAACATTTTGGAAATCTTACCCTGCAAAAAGAGATCAAAATTTCATAACATGGGATAAATCATGGTAGTGAAATGTAATCAAAATAATCATAACATAAAACATGAAGCTTTGTGTAATACACACATAATCATATGGAATCATTTCTTATTAGTCAAGAGTCATTTCCAAGACTATCTTAGTGTATAAAGTCCATTTCTGAACCGAGTTCATTCCTCGTTTCAGTCCTGTTTCACTGAACTGGTTTAACTTGCTGTTCCAGCCATGTCTATCTCATGAGATATAAAATATTTACCCAATGCATTGGAGGTAGATATAGGTCCCACCCGTCTCATAATGATACCATTCTTATGTGTGCCATGAAATAATAAACCATACATCATAGCATAACCCATGTAATAAAAATGGGAATCTTAAAACATCATGACATCATAAAACAAATCATATAAGATAAAGGAATTCATGAAAAAAATTCCACCACAACATAATCAAATCAATGTAATAATAGGAATAGAAACAGAACCCTTTATTTTCATATATGGAAAATAATTTTGATAAAACTCTTGAACTCCATTCTTGAGGAAAATATCCTTTCTACTTCAAAAACACTTTTCCTTTCTTAACATGTCATTCAATTATAAACTAAAATAAGTTGATTAAAAATAAACCTGAAAACTTGTATAGGAATCTTCTTGGAAATAATGTTTTAAAAATATATTCATGCCGTATAAGTTAAAAAAACAATCTTCTCATACTTTTGGCGGAAAAGTCAAAATGTACCTCGTACGAAAAACAACAAAAGATTCCGTTCATATCTTTTACTAAAAACTCACCGAAGGGTAAAATTGGATTTAGACAATTCTATGTGGATGGAAATAATATTTCATATTGAGGAAACATGGATGTGGATGATAAAATACACCCCAGTAAATTCTAAAGTATAAACAATCTCGGATAAAAATGAGATTGTGATATTTCCCTTACCTTAGGTCTGATTTGCTTTGTAAGTGTCCGAACCTCCTGTATAATGATTTAAATAATGTCATTGACTTATTCCAGAATCATACTCATTGTTATGATATCATATATGGTCATATTCCTATCTTATTATTAGTAATATTTCCTTGCTACTTGTTATTCGGGTGTTTATTACTTTTTGTTCTTATGCGTGTTTTGTCGAATAAATTCTTATTCTTCTTTTTAAGTTATAGATACCTCATTTCTATAATGTTATTAGTGTAATATATATCATATTTATCCACTAAATTCATTTATGTAATCATTATTCAATGAAAATCATGTAGAACGAGTCGCATCACATCGTGGAGACGGTATTCCGTACGTACGCACGACCGATGATATCGTTCCCATGATCGTGGAATTTTATTGGAGTGTATGTATACTATTTCAGAATCAATATCACTTTAAAATAATCATATATATTCATTATTTACACCATCATACCCATCCAAGTAAGGTGGTGGTGGAAAATAGATTACACGACGGCGTGGAGACGGTATTCCGTACGTACGCACGCGCGGTGATTTCGTTTTCCATAGGATGGATAGATGGTGAAATAGGGTTGTTTCATAATTATAATAACATATCAGTACATGAGTGATACTGATGTTATTAATTCATAATGAAACAACTAAAGAAGAATAAGTGGAATAAGAAATAAAGTTGAAAGAATCATTATCAGACATTACCTCTTCTTTGAAGCGCTTCTTTGAGACCTCCTTTTAGGGCACTAAAATTGGACTTTGAAGAAGACCAGGAACTCTAGGATGTTTCTAGGGAAGTGGAGAGGAGTAATTTTATAGGTTTGGTAGTGATTGAAGGCTCAAAGTGGTGTGAGGAAGAGAGGGAGGAGGTGCCCTTTTATAAGGGTGGAGAGGGGCACCTTTGGAAAAACTAAAAATATTATTTTATTATAAAGCCATATTCGGTTTCAAATAGCTCCAAATTTATTTATTTATAAGATAAGGTGGGGATGGGTCGAAATACTCTCATCCATTAGAATTTGGAAGAGTTTAGTTTACTATTTTAACTTTATCATTTAGATTTAACTTTTAGTTAAATAATTTTACTTTTATCGTGTCTTTTTGTGTTCTTACACTATAAGGTTAATAAACGTACTATAAAAAGCCAAAATAACCCCAACATGTTTATTATTAATATATATAACCTTATCTAAGTCATTTGGCCAAACCTTAGGTTTTTATAAATAAAATAACAACTAATAATATAATATTTTTTTAAAAAAACTATTTTATGTAAATTTTGACACTATTTAGTAATTGATTTTTCTAAAAATCATAACTGAAATATTAGTTCTAATAAAGTTACATTAATCGATAATAAAATTTCATATTAACTTAGAAAATTATTTTAATTCATAAAAAGTCTCCAATTACATTTATTTGGGTATTTATAACATCAATTATGTCAATATTTCATTAATAAGATAATTGATGCATCATCTTTGTGTCATAGATAAATTAAATTATACAATGTCTAAGAATTACAGATAAAATACCATTATGTAGGAAATATTTTTAGCTTTCTAATGAATATTTATAGTCGAATTTATCTTATGTATAACCCTATATTACAAATTATTTACTTATGAAACTTTGATTTTAACTATTTTAACCCTTCGTTAAATAAATTAATAATAAATTTCCTAATCCAATCCAAGTGGGCATAAATGGTCATATTTTAATCCTAAAGTTGTTTATGGTCGAATTACACTTATCCAATAGAATTAAGACATGTTTTAGGGTAATAATAATAACATTTTTACCCTTAATTACCCTATTTACTTTTAACCGTGGTAAAAAAAAGTAAAAAGTTACTCTTCAACAAAAATTATTTTCATCCCATTGAACCACATTTTATTCCTTGATATTAACTGTGAGTCTCGGATTTTTGAAATTCCACTCACATAAGAGGAAAAATTATGTTTTATGTGAATTTGGAAATTCTCCTAGAAGGTGGGTAAAAGACGGTGAAAAGTTCAATAAAATTTTTATATATCTAAAATTATTATAAAATGACTCCAATTAATTGAATTGAACTTATATAGGTATTATGTATCAATTTTGACCTAAAATAAATTTAAATAAAATAAATAATTATTTAAATAAAAAGTCGGTTTTTAAATAGTAACCCAGTGTTTTCACTATTCATCAAAAATTGAAAGTTTCCAGAAAAATACCAAAATTTCACCCTAGGCTAATTTTGATATTCTGAATCCAAAAATTAACTCCATTTTGAAAAATAAAATTTACAAAATTTCAAAAAGTGGTTATTACTATTCATAACGGCTAGTTTTAATAATATTTTAATATCATATCGTTGTTTAGTGAAACTCGGTATTGCGTACGACGCAAGCTATCAAGGAAGGTCGTGATTCTGTGTAAGGCAAGACAAGCTACTGTTGTGTGTAGTGAAAGATTCCATTGATGATTTATATAAAATAAAAACAAAATATTTCTTATAAAAGTCTCTGGTGCTACATTCTACCCCCCTTAAAATGAATTTTGCCTTCGAAATTCGTCACTTGTAACAAACAGATGAGGATAACTCTCTGTCATCATATCCTCAAGCTCCCATGTAGCTTCTTCTAATTGGTGGTTCCTCCATAAAACATTCACCAAGAAAGTGGTCTTGTTCCGTAGGACTTCTTCGCTATGATCCAGAATCACTATCGGATGTTCTTCATAAGAAAGATCTTGCTCCAGCGGTACAACTTCTGAGCTGAGTACATGTGAAGGATCGTGTATATACTTCCTCAGGAGAGATACATGGAACACATCATGAACTTGGGAGAGATTTAGTGGAAGCTCGAATCGGTAATCTACCTTCCCGACACGATCCAGTATTTTGAAAGTACTGATATATCTAGGTCTCAACTTTCCATTCTTTCCAAATCTCATTACTCTCTTCCAAGGAGATATTCGTAAGAACACTTTATCACCCACTTCAAACTCTATGTATTTTCTTCAGTTGTCGGCATAACTTTTTTGTCGACTCTGAGCAGCTCTTATGTGTTGTTGAATAGATCTGACCTTTTCTGCCATCTCATCAACAAGATTAGGTCCTAATAGCTTTCTATCCCCAACTTCATCCTAGAAAGTTGGAGTCCTGCATTTATTTCCATATAGAGCTCCATAAGGAGCCATCTGAATACTGGAGTGAAATCTATTATTATAAGAAAATTCCACCGAAGGTAGGTGTTGATTCCAACCACCTTTGAAATCCATAGAGCAAGCTCTCACCAAATCTTTTAGAGTTTGAATTGTACTCTCAGACTGAACGTCTGTCTGAGGATGATAAGCAGTGCTGAAACTCAACTCTGTATCCAGAGTATGCTGAAGACTTATCCAGAATTTCGAGTTAAACCTCGAATCCTGATCAGATATAATGGAAAGTGGTACTCCATGCAATCTTACCACTTCCTTTACATATATCTTGGAAAGCTAGTCCAGAGAGAAATCCTCTCTAATAGCGATGAAGTGTGCCAACTTTGTAAGATGATCAACTATGACCCAGATAGCCTTATTACCTTTTGATGTTTTAGGAAGTCCTGTGACAAAGTCCATAGTGATGTTTTCCCATTTCCATTCGGGTATGGGTAATGGTTGTTATATCCACTTAGACTTCTATCTCTCAACTTTAACTTGCTGACAAACCAAGAATCGAGAGACATATTCAGCAACATCTCTTTTAATACCATCCCACCAAAAGTACTCTTTCAGGTCCCTACACGTCTTCATGCTTCCAGGATGAATAGAGAATGAAGAACTATGAGCCTCATCCAGCAGCTCCTTCTTTAATTCTGGGATGGGAGGAACAAAAAACTAATTCCTGAACATTATTATCCCATCATAATCAAGGTTTAATTCTGGAACATTTCTCACCTTCTTTGGTAACACTACATCTTCTTTCTGTGCCTCTTTAATCTTAACATGTATAGATGGTTGAACATTCATTTGAGAAAGATACGATTTTCCCCTTTCATTATAATTCCAAGATCCATCCTTTGTAAATCCATAAATTTTGGATCTTTTGTGATCCTCATCATGGATAAACTGGCATGGTCTTGTCGACTTAATGCATCTGCCACCTTTTTTTCTTTCCCAGGGTGGTAATGAATTCAGCAGTCATAATTCTTAATCAGCTCCAACCATCTTCTATGGCGCATATTCAGCTCCTGTTGTGTGAAAATATACTTTAATCTTTTATGATCAGTATAAATGTCATACCTTTCTCCATAAAGATAATGCCTCCAAATTTTTAAAGCAAAGAATAGCGCAGCTAACTCCAAATCATGAGTTGGGTAATTTTGCTCATGGATTTCCAACTGTCATGAGGCATAAGCTATCACCATATCATTTTGCATAAGAACGCACCCCAATCCCTTCTTGGATGCATCACTGTAGATCACAAACCTTTATCCACTACAAGGTAGTGTGAGCACAGGTGCACTGGATAACCTTCTTTTCAACTCCTTGAAATTCTCTTCACATTCCTCCGTCCAAACAAACTTAACTCCTCTTTGAGTCAACCTGGTGAGTGGATTATATAATCATGAAAAATCTTTCACAAAACGTCGATAATATCCAGCCAAACCAAGAAAACATCAGATCTCAGTTACTGTTGTTGGTCTCGACCATCTTTTGAAAACCTCTATTTTTGCTAAATCCACAGATATCCCCTCTTTTGAGATTATGTGACCCAAAAATGAAACTTTTTGAAGCCATAACTCACACTTGGTAAATTTGGCATAAAGCTTCTCCTTTCTCAGGGTCTTTAATATAATTCTCAAGTGATCTTCATGTTCTTCCTTGCTCTTTGAATACACAAGAATATCGTCTATAAAGACTACCACAAACTGATCAAGATAGTCTCTAAAGACTCTATTCATCAGATCCATGAAGATAGCAGGGTCATTAGTAAGACCAAATGGCATCACTATAAATTCATAGTGTCCATTCCTTGTATGGAAATCCATCTTTGGTATATCCTCCATTTTGACCCTTAATTGATGATACCCTGAATGAAGATCAATCTTGGAAAAGTATTGAGCTCCCAGTAGTTGGTAAAATAATTCATCAATGCGCGGGAGAGGATATTTTTTCTTGATATTGATCTTGTTAAGTTCTCGACAATCAATGCAGAGTCTCATTGATCCATCTTTCTTCTTCACAAACTGAATAGGTGCTCCCCAAGGTGACGCACTATGGCGTATGAACCCCTTATCAAGATTATCTTGGAGTTGCTTCTTCAATTCCCAATCTCAAATGGGGTCGTTCTATAAGGTGTCTTTGAAATAGGTAAAGCACCTGGTACGAGTTCTATTGAAACCTCAACTTCACGTTTTGGTGGAAGACTTGTCAATTCTTCCGAAGAGACATCATCAAACTCTAGTACAATGGGCACGTTCTTAATCGTGAGTTTCTCACCAACCATTTGAGATAAATAACCTTTATTTAGTGGAATCAAGACCCATAAGATGGAAGAAATTTCCACTGGAAGGTTATGTTCATCCTTGCATCGATAGACAATCAAAGATTGATCTGGAATATGAAATGTGACTTCTCTTCTTTGGCAATTGATATGAGCTCCATATAGAGAAAGCCAATCCATTCCAAGAATCACATAAAATTCCACATTAGGGAGGATCACAACATTTGCAGGAAGCACTTTCCCAAAAACTTCAATCAGAGAAAAATTATAAACTTTTGATGCGACTGTTGTTCCATTAGGAGTTGTCACAGGTAACTCAATATCTAATTGTTGAGTTAACACGGTGATACCCTCAGAAAATACTTCAGAAATAAAAGAGTGGGTGGATCCCGAATCAAATAAAATATTTTCTACTTTAGAGTGGATGGTAAGTGTACCTTTCACCACTTCGTTATCTAACTCCACATCATTGATAGAAATTTCATGTGACTTTCCTTTATCTTTAGCCTTAAGAGTTTGTTGATTTCAATCATTATCAAAAACCCTTGGATTTGGGCATTGATTGGCATAATGCCCCATCTCCTTGCACTTGTAACATTGAAGTGTAGGAGGTGAACTCTGTGTAGCCTTTTCATTGTTCGCATCACTAGACATATTCTTCCCATAATTGCGGCATTCAAATGCTCGATGTCCATCCTTTCCACATTTGAAACATTTACTTGTCCCTTTAAGACAACTCCCTCCATGTTTCTTTCCACACTTTGAGCATAAGGGAAAACTCATCTTCTTTTCAGTGTGCTCTTTAGATTTTCCTTTGAATTCCATTTTCCTCTTCTTATCAAACCCATAAGACTGATGGGTTACTCCAATCTCCATCTCAACTTTGAGAGCACATAGAATGATTTCATCGTATCTATTGAATTCCCTTATGGCTAACTCCCTTCAAAGACTTGGTTTTAAGACACTAAAGAATAGATCGATCTTACTCTCAGGTTAGATAATAATACTAGAAGTGTACCTTGCAAGTCTTGTAAAATATGCTTCAAAGGTACCAACAGATTCATCATCCTTTATCTTTAGTTCAAGAAACTCCTTCTCCATCTTTGTTCGGAGAATACGAGGGATGTACTTATTGAAAAATAAGTTCTTGAACTTGTCCCATTCCATGGACTCAATTTCATCTCTTGGCCTTGTATTCTTGATAAGATTCAACCATTGAACAGCATCGCCTTTCAAACGATACACTGCTAAGATGACTTTATCATGTTCATAACATTAAAGAACTGAAAATATCTTTTTAGTAGTACTAATCCATTTTTCAGCAACTAATGGATCAGTAGACCCGCGGAATGAAGGTGGACACTATCTCATGAAGGATTCAACAGAATGTTGCTCCTTACTTTGCTCATTTGGAAGTCTATAATGATTCATAGCTTGATAAATGTGTGTGAGCATGGATACAAGATTTTTCATTCCAGCTCCCATAACGTTTGGTTTCTCAGGGGGACAATCATTGCATTTCTCATCGCATTCCGCATTAACACGGTTCCTTCGGGTTCCATCCATTGACTAAAACCAAGAAGAATAGTGTGAGCAACACTAATTATAATAGGAAAACCTCATAATCAAGAATAAAATTTCATACTTAAGGTCTTATCCTAGGTTATTCATGTCCATTTCTAAAACACTAAAATTTTGTTCTATGCTTAGACTTATCCTTAGGATTATTGCTAAGGCTTTCACATCCTAGTTTCTAAAGGATGACTATACCTTTCCTCTGATACCACCTATAACGACCCATACATTAGATACATTATTATACTTCAAAATTGAATCATACTTATTACAACAAATAACAAAACCATAAAAGGACCGTATAGGTATAGTGTCTTTGGAAACTGGGAAACATAAACAACTGGTTCATAAAGCATCTACATTGTCTCCCATTTATTTCATCATACCTAGAGTCCCTTTTGGCATATCCAACTTAATAACCTTCTTCCTGACCTGGGGAAAGAAAACATACAAAGGGGTGTGCTCAAATGCTTAGTAACTGTAAACAAATGAAATATCAATCACATCATATTCATAAGAACATAACATTTTGGAAATCTTACCCTGCAAAAGAGATCAAAATTTCATAACATGGGATAAATCATGGTAGTGAAATGTAATCACAATAATCATAACATAAAACATGAATCTTTGTGGCATACACACATTATCATAGAGAATCATTTCTTATTATTCAAGACTCATTTCCAAGACTATATTAGTGGACAAAGTCCATTTTTGAACTGAGTTCATTCCTCGTTTCAGTCATGTTTCACTAAACCGGTTTAACCTGTCGTTCCAGCCGTGTTTATCTCATGAGATATAAAATATTTTCCCAATGCATTTTATGGATATATAGGTCCCACCCATCTCATAATGATACCATTATTATGTGTTCCACAAACTAATAAACTATACATCATAGAAAAACCCATGTAATAAAAATGGGAATCTTAAAACATCGTGACATCATAAAACAATTCATATAAGATAAAAGAATTAATAAAAATAATTCCATCACAACATAATAAAATAAATTTAATAATAGCGATAGAAATAGAACCCTTTATTATCTTAGATGGAAAATAATTTTGATAAAACACATGAACTCCATTCTTGAGGAAAATATCCTTTCTACATCAAAAAAACTTTTCCTTTCTTAACATGTCATAAAATTCTAAACTAAAAGAAGTTGATTAAAAATAAACTTGAAAACATGTAAAGGAATATTCTTGGAAATAATGTTTTAAAAATCCATTCATGCCGTATAAGTTAAAAAAAGCATTCTTCTCGTACTTTTGTCGGAAAAGTCAAAAAGTACCTTGTACGAAAAACGACAAAAGATTCCTTTCATATCTTTTAATAAAAACTCACCGAAGGGTAAAATTGGATTTAAATAATTTTAGGTGGATGGAAATAATATTACATATTGAGGAAACATGGATGTGGATGATAAAATATTCCCCAGTAAATTCCAAAGTATAAACAATCTCAGATAAAAATGAGATTGTGATATTTCCCTTACCTTAGGTCTGATTTCCTTCGTAAGTGTCCAAACCTCCTGTATAATGATTTAAATAATGTCATTGAATTATTACAGAATCATACTCATTGTTATGATATCATATATGGTCATATTCTTAACTTATTATTAGTAATATTTCGTTGCTACTTGTTATTCGGGTGTTTATTACTTTTTGTTCTTATGCGTGTTTTTTCGAATAAATTCTTATTCTTCTTTTCAGGTTATAGATACCCCATTTCCAGAATGGTATTAGCATAATATATATCATATTTATTCACTCAATTCATTTATGTAATCATTATTCAATGAAAATCATGTAGAATGAGTCGCATCACATCGTGGAGACGGTATTCCGTACGTACGCACGAGCGATGATATCGTTCCCATGATCGTGGAATTGTATTGGAGTGTATGTATACTATTTAAGAATAAATATAAATTTACAATAATCATATATATTAATTATTTAAACCATTATACCCATCCAAGTAAGGTGGTGGTGGAAAATAGATTACACCACGGCGTGGAGACGGTATTCCGTACGTACGCACGCGCGGTGATTTCGTTTTCCGTAGGATGGATAGATGGTGAAATAGGGTTGTTTCATACTTATAATAACATATCAGTATATTATTGATACTGATGTTATTAATTCATAATGAAACAAATAAATAAGAAGAAGTGGAAGAAAAAATAAAGTTGAAAGAATTGGTATCGTACATTACCTCTTCTTGGAAGCGCTTCTTTGAGACCTCCTTTTAGGGCACTAAAATTGGTCTTTGAAGAATACCAGGACCTCGAGGATGTTTATAGGGAAGTTTAGAGGAGAATTTGGAAGGGTTTGGCCGAGCTTGAAGTCTCAAAGTGGTGTGAGGAAGAGAGGGAGGAGGCTCCCTTTTATGAGGAGATGGGCACCTTTGGAGAAACTAAAAATATTATTTTATTATAAAGCCATATTCGGTTTTAAATAGCTCCAAATTGATTTATTTAGAAGCTAAGGTGGGGATGGGTCGAAATAATCTCATCCAATAGAATTTGGACAAGTTTAGTTTACTATTTTAACCTTATCATTTATATTTAACTTTAAGTTAAATAGTTTTACTTTTACCGTGTGTTTTTGTGTTCTTACACTATAAGGTTAATACACTTACTATAACAAGCCAAACGAACCCCAAGTTGTTTATTATTAATATATATAACCTTATCTAAGTCATTTTTCCAAACCTTATATTTTTATACATAAAATAACAATTAATAATATAATATTTGTTTTAAAAACTATTTTATGTCAATTTTGACACTATTTTGTAATTGATTTTTGTGAAAAACATAGAAGAAATATTAGTTCAAAAAAAGTTACTTAAATCAATAATAACATGTCATATTAACCTATAAAATTAGTGGAATTCATAAAAAAGTTTCGAATTACATTTCTTTGGGTATTTAGAACATCAATTATGTCAATATTTCATTAATAAGATAATTACTGCATCATCTTTGTGTCATAAATAAATAAAATTATTTAATGTCTAAAAATTACAGATAAAATACTATTATGTAGGAATTATTTTTAAATTTATAATGAATATTTATAGTCGAATTTATCTTATGTATAACCCTATATTAAAAATTATTTACTTATTAAACTTTGATTTTAACTATTTTAACCCTTCTTTAAATAAATTAATAATAAATGTCCTAATCTAATCCAAGTGGGCCTAAATGGTCATATTTTATTCCTAAGGTTGTTTTTGGTCGAATTACACTTATAAAATAGAATTATGACATGTTTTAGGGTAATAATAATAACATTTTTACCCTTAATTACCCTATTTACTTTTAACCGTGGTAAAAAAAGTAAAAAGTTACTATTCACCAAAAATTATTTTCATCCCATTGAACCACATTTTAGTCTTTTATGTTAACTGTGTCTCTCAGATTTTTGAAATTCCACTCACAGAAGCGGTAAAATTAAGTTTTATGTGAATTTGGAAATTTTCCTAGGAGGTGAGTAAAAGATGGTGAAAAGTTCAATAAAATTTTTATATATCTAAAATTATTATAAAATGACTCCAATGAATTGCATTGAACGTATATAGGTATTATGTATCGATTTTGACTTAAAATAAATTTAAATAAAATATATAATTATTTAAATAAAAAGTTGGTTTTTAAATAGTAACCCAGTGTTTTCACTATTCATCAAAGACTGAAAGCTTCCAGAAAAATACCAAAATTTCACTCTAGGATAATTTCGATATTCCGAATCCAAAAATGAAGTCCATTTTGAAAAATAAAATTTACAAAATTTCAAAAAGTGGTTATTACTATTCATAATGGCTAGTTTTAATAATATTTTAATAGCATATCATTGTTTAGTGAAACTCGGTATTGCATACAATGCAATCTATCAAGGACGGTCGCGATTGCGTGAAAATCAAGCCAAGCTAGTGTTGTGTGTAGTGAAAGATTCCTTTTATGATTTATATAAAATAAAAACAAAATGTGTTATCAAAGTCTCGCGTGTTACATTACTAGTAAAAGGTTCTTGAAAATACATAAAGGTTTCAAAATAGAGAATTTAAAATATTATTAAAAATATTTACTGTAATGACCTGGAAATTTCCAAGAAGATTTTTTCCTAATTCATTTGGAATTTTACGAGTCCGCAGTTTCTGACGGCACCTGATTCTGAGGACTGGTGTGCCCGAAATGAATTTATGATTTTTTTTCATGTACGTTCAGTGAAAGTACGTGCAGGTTTTTCAATATTTTGAACTGATGCTCAGAATTGAAAACCAAGGACACCGATGAACTCACAGGGCCGATATTCTCTTAAGGGGACATTTACCGTAGTTTTGTTTTATGCGGGTTGAACGTTATATTTTGAGGAATTCATACTAAATTAATAAAAATTTTGGTACACAATTTTATTATTTAGTGGTGGTAATTTCCTCTCAAGACGAGTTAGAGGTGGGGCCCACACCCACATAACCTTCCATGAGAGGATTTAGTGTGGTGGGGTCCACACTAGCCCTAATCCATTCATCTCCCCTTAACCCCCTTAAACCCCCCTTAATTAATTAACTCCTCCCCTCATTATGGTGGAGCCTCTCCACCTCCCAAACATTGACGATGCTAACTCTTTTAATTAATAACCTTATTAATTAATTAGCTCCTCTCTTTTGAATTATTTTGATTTTCATGGAAAATCATTAAAATTAGAGAAGTCAGTTATAATATTCACCTTAGAAAATATTTTGGTGGAGAACCTTTGGAGAATTAGAGGAGCTTCATTATTCCATGAAGAACATCATCCGCTCTCAGTGAAGAGCGCTCCATGACTTCTCCTACCATCTTTATAATCTGCATCAAGGGAGAAGACACCGCTCGTGAGAAGCGTCACCTAAGTCAACGACTCTTCCTCCAACGTTGACGGGATGACATCGTTCTCCACGACGTCATCTTTCGCGACACCCGACTACCACGATGCTCATCTTCCACGGCTCGTCGACGTGCAACGTCAATTATGAGATAGGGGATTTGCCTTAATTTTAATTGAATAAAATTATTCTTCCTTCTTCTTAGAAATCATGTTTTATCTACGGACATATGATACCGCCTAACATGGAGGGAGTGGGCCGAACCAACACGGACCGACGACCCTCCATTGATCCTCATTTTATTTTGATGGATACGGTGACAGAAAAGGTGGCAGAGACCTGAGGAAGCGGAGGCTTTATTCCAGCCACCTAGAGAGGAACAGCGGCCCACATCCGCAGGCTGCTCGGCCGAAGAAGAACCGGTCGGCCGTAGCCGGTCGGGCTAGTGGAACCGCAGCGCCCCATGGTACCGCGCTACGGAGGACCGTGGGTCGTGCTTTGCGGGCCGCTTCGGTGGGGGAAACGGCTAGCTCGTTAGCCGGCCGGGTTGAAGAAGGTCGCGACACCCTCAGGTGCCACACAGGAGGACCGCAGCCCACCCATGCAGGCCGCTCACGCCGAGCAGACCGGCCATCTTCGGTCATCTGAATAGGAGGGCGGCACCGCCGGTTCACGAAACCGGGGGGTCGCGCCCCCTCGGGTCAGGCCACGCCCCCTCGGGCAGGGCTTCACCCCCTCGGGTCGGGTCTCACCCCACCGGGCCGGTCCGGCCCACTATTGGGTCAGACCCGCCGAACCAAGTCGGGCCAACCCGTGAGCCCACTAGGCTTGACGGGCCGGGCCCGTTTCTCTTAAATGCGGATAACTTCACGACCATGCATCTGATTGATGCATCGTCTACGGCACTGGGATTCTTACGACGAGGCTATCCTTTTGCGATACGCTATGTGAGTTTTGGATGACTCTGGAAAAATGGAAGGGTTGGTTTGAAACTGAAACCAACCGGGCCCTCAGAGTGGAAACGCTTATAACTTAAGGACCGGACGTCTGATTGACCTGTAGTCAACTATGTTGGATTTTACGAGACCTTGAGGGTCTTGGGGTCCCTACTGAGTATCGTTATACTAACCCATACACGGGATATTCCCGCACCTAGTTGTGTTGGATGCAGACGACGAAAAGTGCTTACCGAGTCGAAGTGTACGAGGACTGGACGGTACCCAGAGGTGGACCTAATGATGAGACGGTACCCGGAGGAGACAGACGGACGTGGATCACTGAGGAGGCTATCTGTACCTACCCTTCAGGTAGGAACCCCAGAGGATGATCCAGGAGCTGCTTTCACCTTCCAACTGTTTATCCCTTTTTAGTAGTACTTGTTTTCAGTTGTATTTATACTTTACAGTTGGGCTTTTATTCTGTCCCCTTTACTTTCAGTACTCTTGTTATACAGTTTTTACTTAGTGTTTGCTTCCGCTTGTACTCTGGTTGTGTTTTTTTCAGTTATAAAGGCAATGCCTTCCCAATACGAGGGATTTACTTTTTTGGTGCTAGTCGCTAGCCCCTGGCCTATGGAAGGCAGGCTTGGGGTAGTCACGATACAGGCCCTGAGGGATGGGTCGTGAAAATTTGGTATCAAAGCAGTCAGTTCTACCATAGAACATAGGACTCTGATCTGTCTTACTATGAAGTAATAGCGTTAAGAGTATTGATTGTGGTTTTCATTCTAAGGAGTCTATTGTTGGTGCGGCGGTCGACGTATCCATACACCATGACCCTGACTTCTGATTTTTTACTCAGTGCACGGAAACACTGATTGCGTGTCTATTTTAAAAAGTTTTCTTTAAGTTAGCTCAAACCAGGTCATCTCACTAGGTATAGTCTTTGATCGTGTCACATCTGTTTCTTTCAGGATGCCTCCCGCGGATGACCAGCTAGAGCCCCAAGAGTTGTACGTACTGACAGGCTGCCGAGTGACGAGGCCTCAGTACAGGGCCCTCTTCCAGTTGAGGCACCAGCGGTACCACTTTCCATTGGGCCACTGATTCCACCATCCCCAGAAGCAGGCAATGCACGCCTCTTGAGCGCACTGCACGAGTTTCATCGCCAGATGCCACCAAGTTTCTGGGGAAAGACGGACCCACAGGTGGCTGAGGATTGGCTGGAGGCTATGGAGAGAGTCTTCAGACTGGTAGGGAAACCAGTAGACTTTATGGTGATCCCTGCTGCCAGTCTCCTTTAGGCAGTAGCAGGGAGATGGTGGAGCCTGATGCTTCAGATGCACTAAGAGGTGACACTTCTATGGGCAGACTTCGAGATCCTGTTCCGGGCAGAGTTTGTACCAGCCACCCTTCGAGTAGTGCGTATACAAGAGCTACCGAATCTGCAGCAGAGCAGCATGAAAGTAGCACAGTACTCAGTGAGGTTCACAGTCCTCTCTCGCTACTCTACAGATATGGTACGGGACCCGGTCTTCAGGTCTCAGACCTTTGAGCAGGGGTTTAGGAAAGAGATTAGGGTTTCAGTTATTTCTTACAGCATCCCAATGTAAACAGGGGTGTTGGAGGAATCCCTCCTAGTAGAGAGTTTCCTTGCTGAGCAATCTCCAGCAGTAGGACCAACTACTAGTCGACATGAAGCAGAGTCTTCTACAGCTGGCAGTAGACAGATGACGCAGAGGTCCAAGAGGACCATACCCATAGGCGGTCGACCGCATGACTCAGGATCGTGTGTGTGAGGCACCTGGGGTGTAGAATGATCTACCAGGAGCAGACATTGTAACTCCTGTGGCGGGCTTGGTCACATGGCACGTGACTGTCCGACCCGCCATACAGACAATTAGTAGATAGATTAGTGACCTCTCATGTATAGGTAGAGGTTCGTTCACGTTTGACCGCAAGGAGTAGGATACCTAGGGAGAGGATCTGGTCGTGCAGCTGGTGGTGGATGACGCTTTGAGGTGTTGACACCACCACCACCAGGAGGTCCACCACGACCTCAGGGAACGAGTGGACATGGGAGAGCACAACTTCAGGCTACTGAAGCATACAAATATATAGCTCTGAAAGTAGGTGGATAGGAGTGGGAAATCTTCCATGCATGGAGGCCTTTGTTCTTGGTGCTTCTAGCTTCTTTAATGTTACTGTTGTGGTTGCTTTGTGTCTTTGTACTTTGAGATGCAGTAATAAAATACACTTGTCCTTATGACATTTTCTTTCCTTCCTTTTTGTGTGGTTAATACTAAGAGGACCTGGTTAAAACTGTTTAATTGACCCTCACTTTTGAAATTTCTACTAGAGGAGACCTAGTAACCACACACTGATTCCGACAGTGTGATTCAACCCTTGGAGGCGAGAGTGACTATTAGATCTCTTGGTAGTAGCGTCAAGGCCTTATGACATCTTTCATGGAATGAATTATTACCGTCCATGTCTGGATTGACTGTATTAGGAAAAGGACATGGTTCATCCAGGGGATGAGACCAGATTTTTCCTTTTAGGAAAAGGAGAAATATTGCAGCTCTTGTAGAACATAGGCGAGGAACGGTGAAGTTGAGTTCTTACAATTGGCTAGTCTCACCCATAGTTTGTCGAGCGAATGGTTTACGGTTTACTCTAATCTCAACAGTCTCAGGTGTATCTTCTCTCAAAAGGACCTGAACCTGAGACAAAGACGATGGATTGAGTTCTTCCGGGACTATGACTTAAAGATAGTCTATACTCCTGGGAAGGGGAACGTTGTTGCAGATGCGCTCAGCAGGAGGACTGGAATTCAGATGCTAGGAGAGGTGATAGAGCAGATAGATTCCTTACAGATATCCTTTGTGGATAGGGATAGTGCATCCTATCTGCAGTCAATCCTCCAATTCTTCAGCAGAGTAGGCAAGGTGTCTTACCTCCTGTCCCTTCCACCTCAGTTGCATCGGGTGCACGGCGTCTTCCACATATCTCAGCTGAGAAGATGCATGCACGACCCGTCCCACATCATCGACCACAAGGATATGGACATCGATGATGTGGTAACTTTCAGGGAGGTTCCAGTGGAGATTGATGATCTACAGTAGAGGGTCCTACGTGGATGGTTGATTCCTCTAGTGTGTATTCACTGGCATCACATGAACCTCCAAGAGAGCACATGGGAGCAGGAGGCTCAGATGCATGCTCAGTACCCCTTTAGTTTCCCTAGTGTGTGTTA
This sequence comes from Viscum album, assembly GCA_963277665.1. NCBI lineage: Eukaryota > Viridiplantae > Streptophyta > Magnoliopsida > Santalales > Viscaceae > Viscum > Viscum album. The sequence goes on along the minus strand of OY728133.1, from coordinate 1,227,976,858 downwards.
TAGCTTTATGGGGACGTAAAGCCCTAAGGTGGGGGTAATGTAAAGAACTGTAAATTTCAAGGAAATGTTTTTCTTAATTTCTTTGGAATTTTACGAGTCCGCAGTTTCTGACAGCGCTTGATTCTGAGGCTCGGTGTGCCTGGAATCAATCTCTGATGTTTTGTTCGGGTACGTTTAGTGAACGTACGTGCGGGTTTTTATATCTTTTGAACCAGTGCTCGGAATTGAAAACCGAGGACACTTATGAACTCGCAGCGCCGGTATTTTATTAAGGGGACCTTTACCGCATTTGCGTTTTATGCGGGTTGAAAGTTATATTTTAAGGAATTCATACTAAATTAATAATTTTTTGGTACACAATTTTATTATTTAGTGGTGGTTATTTCCTCCCTAGAAGAGTTAGAGGTGGGTCCCACCCCCACATAACCTCCCATGAGAGGATTTAGTGTGGTGGGGCCCTCATGATCCCTAATCCTTTCATCTCCCCTTAACTCCCTTAAACCCCACTTAATTAATTAACTCGTCCCATCATTATGGTGAAGCCTCTCCACCTCCCAAACATTGATGATGCCAACCCATTTAATTAATAACCTTATTAATTAATTGGCACCTCTCTTTTGAATTATTTTTATTATCATGGAAAATCTTTAAAATTGGAGAATTATATTATAATATTTGGCTAAGAAAATATTTTGCTGGGGAACCTTTGGAGAATTAGAGGATCTTCATTATGCCATGAAGAAAATCATCATCTCTTGGTGAAGAACGCTCCATGACTTCTCCTGTCTTCTTCTTCCTCCACGTTAAGGGAGAAGACACCACTTGAGAGAAGCGTCGCCTATGTCAACAACTCTTCCTCCAACGTTTACGGGAGGACACAGTTCTCCGTGACGCCGTATTTCATGACGCCCGACTACCACGACACTCGTCTTCCATGACTCATCGATGCGTGACGTCAATTACGAGGTATGGTATTTTCATTAATTTTAATTGAATAAAATTGTTCTTTGTTCTTCGTAGAAACCATGTTTTATCTACGGACATATGATACCACCTAACGTGGAGGGCGCAGGCCAAACGATCATGGGCAGACAACCCTCCATTGATCCTCATTTTATTTTGATGGAGACGGTGATGGAAAATGTGGCGGCGACCGGAGGAAGTGGCGGCCGTATGCCGGTCGCGTGGAGAGGAACCACAGGCTGCTCGGCCGAAGAGGAACTGGTCGGTCATAACCGGATGGGAAGGTGGAACTGCGGTGCTCCGCAGGCCACTTTGGCCGGGGAACCGGCCGGCTCGTCGGCCGGACGGGTTGAAGATGTTCGTAGCACTTGTAGGTGTCGCGCATGAGGACCGTTGCCTGCCCATTTTGGCCGCTTGCGCCGGGAAGACCATACGGCTTTGGCCGGCCGGACAAGAGGGCGGCGCCGCCAGTTCGGGAACCCCCCCCCCCATGCAGTGCTCAACCAACCTAGTTGAGCTGCTCGGCCAGCCGGGCCGAGCTGTAGGCAGCCGTGCCGCGCTGGTCCGCATTCCCTCGGGTCGGGCCACACCCCACCGGGTCGGACACGCCGAACCACATCAGGTCGGGCCCGTTTCGCTTAAATGCGAATAACTTCACGACTGTGTGTCTGATCGATGCATCGTCTGTGGCACTGGGATTCTCATTATAAGACGGACTTTTTTCGATACTCTAAGTGAGTTTTGGATGACTCTGAAAAAATGGATGGGTTGGTTTGAAACTGAAACCAACAGGGCCCTCAGAGCAGAAACAACTACTTGAAATGGGGTATTTCCCAACAGATCAGCACCATTGTGAAAGCCTGTAGAACCATTTTTATATGTTATACCAATGGTTATTCAAACCATATGGAAGTAATCCATTGGGAAAACCTATCCCAACAGTTTACAAAGAACTGTTGGAATAGGTTAGTAAAAATAACCTATGCCAACGGTTTACACAAAACCTTTGGTAAAAAAAAGGAAATAAATTCTTTCCCAATAGTTTATAATCCATTGGGAATGATTTTTTCCAATGGTTCTCAATGAACCATTGGCAAAAAAAATACCTTGAAACCTTTCCCAATGGTTTGAGACCATTGGCATAGGCTATGTTGTGCAAATTGCACAGCAGCCTGCAATTTGAACAAGAGCCTCTAATGATGTACATTCTGCACCATTCCAATTACTATACCTACAATAACAAACTAAGACATACATATAGAGAACAAATTCATACACATTTAATATATAATTCATTCTTTAACTATGCACATCAAGAATTAAATCATAATTCATAACGTAATTATAAATATACATAATTGATTTAGAATTCAATTTAAAATTTAGATGACAATTAAATGTGGAATCTGGAATTCAATTCATAATTGAATACATACATAATTTAATTATCAATTACCAATAAAATACCTAAAAAACTGAATATGTATCAACAGAATCTGAATACGTTTGTTTGGTTTTTCGTATACCAGTTGTTTTTACTAAAAATGATGTCCATTTTAAACAAAATACATAAACTTGGAGTGATACCGGCCACACCATGCTTCTAATTGAGGCAGGTTTGACTTGTAAATGTTACATATGACCCATGGATAATTTTTCTAAATTATCAACATATTCTGAAAGTGTTTGGTCGGTTTTCCGTATGCCAGTTATTGTTTTCACTTAAAATGTTGTTCATTTCAAAAAAATGAAACACTTTGAGTGGTGTCGGCCACACTATGCCTCTGATTAAAGCAGTTTTAACTCTTACATGTCACATATGACTCATTGATCATTTTTCTATAGTTTCAACAAATTTAGAATGCGTTTGTTCAGTTTTGCGTATGTCAGTAGTTGTTTTCAATTAAAATGTTGTCCATTTCAAATAAACGTGAGACACTTTGTATTTTTTCGGATACACCGGGCCTCGGATTGAGGTGGGGTTGACTTTTACACGTCACATATGACTCTTGTATCGTTTTCATAATTTTTTAAGAGAATCTGAATGCGTTTGGTCCGTTTTCCATATTCAGTTGTTGTTTTCACTTAAAATGATGTCCTTTTGAAACAAAAGAGAGACACTTTGAGTGGTTACGGCCATACCATGCCTCATATTGAGGCTAGGTTGACTTTTACACCTCACATATGACCCATGGATCTTTTTCCTAAATTTTTAACAGAATATGAATGTGTTTGGTCAGTTTTCCGTATGCCAGTTTTACATTTCACTTAAAATGTTGCCCATTTCAAATAAAATTGAGACACTTCGAGTTGTGACGGCCACACTGTGCCTTAGATTTAGGCGGTATTGACTCTTAAACATCACATATGACCCATGGATCGTTTTCCTAAAGTTTCAATGGAATTCGAATGCGTTTGGTCAGTTTTACGTATATCAGTTGTTTTTTTCACTTAAAATGATGTCCATTTTAAACAAAAGAGAGAAACTTTGAGTGGTGCCGGCCACACCGCATCTCGGATTAAGGTGGGGATGACTTTTACACATCAAATATGACCCATGTATTGTTTTCCTGAGCAAAAACACATTCAGAATGCGTTTGGTCAGTTTCGGTATGTCAGTCGTTGTTTTCACTTAAAATGTTGTTCATTTCAAAATAAATGAGACACTTTGAGTGGTTTCGGTCAAAAAATGCCTCATATTAAGGAATGGTTGACTCGTACATGTCACATATGACCCATTGATCATTTTTCTAAACTTTCAACACATTCTGAATGCATTTGGTTGGTTTTCCGTATGCCAGTAGTTGTTTTCAATTAAAATGTTATCGATTTCAAATAAATGTGAGACACTTTGAGTTGTTCCGACCACACCAGGCCTCAGATTGAGGTGTGGTTGACTTGTACACGTCAAATATGACCCATGGATCATTTTACTAATCTTTCAATAGAATAAAATTGAATTTAGTTGGTTTTTCGTATGTCCTTTATTGTTTTCACTTAAAATGAAGTCCATTTTAAACGAAAGAGAGACACTTTGAGTGGTTTTGGCCACATAGTGCCTCATATTTAGGCGGGATTTACTTATACACATCACAAATGATCCATGGATCATTTTACTAAAGGTTCAATAGAATCTGAATGTGTTTGGTCGGTTTTTAGTATGTCAGTTGTTGTTTTCACTTAAAATGAAGTCCATTTTAAACTAAAGAGAGACACTTTGAGTGGCACCAGCCACATCATGCCTCATATTGAGGCAGGGTTGACTCATAAACGTCACATATTACTCATGGATCATTTCTCTAATGTTTCAACAGAATCTGAATGAGTTTGGTCAATTTTTCATATGTCAGTTGTTGTTTTCACTTAAAATGATGTCCTTTTGAAACAAAAGAGAGACACTTTGGGTGGTGTCGGCCACACCGCACCTCAAATTGAGGTGGAGTTGATTCTTACATGTAAAATATGACCCATGGATCATTGTGCTAAAGTATCAACACAATCAGAATCCTTTTGGTCAGTTTTCCATATATACATAAAATGTTGTCCATTTTAAACAAAAGAGAGACACTTAGAGTGATATCAGTCACACCATGCCTCAGATTGAGGCGTGGTTGACTCTTGCACATCACATATGACAAATGGATCACTTTCCTAAAGCATCAACTCATTAAGAATGCATTTGGTCAGTTTTTCGTATGTCAGTTGTTGTTTTCACTTAAAATGATGTCCATTTTAAACAAAAGAGAGAAACTATGAATGGTGTCAGCCACGCTGTACCTCGGATTGAGGAGGGGTTGACTCATACACATCACATATGACCCATGGATCATTGTTCTAAAGTATCAACTCAATCATAATCCTCTTGTTTGTTTTTCAGTATGCTAGTTGTTGTTTTCACTTAAAATGAAGTCCATTTTAAACAAAAGAGAGACACTTTGAGTGGTGTCGGCCACACCGCGCCTTTTATTGAGTCGAGGTTGATTCTTACACATCACATATGACCCATGGATTTTTCTCCTAAATTTTCAATGGAAAAATAATGTGTTTGGTCGGTTTTCCGTATGTACTTATAATGTTGTCCATTTTAAACAAAAGAAAGACGCTTAGAGTGATCCCGGCCACAACATGACTTCGATTATTCCCGGGTTTGCTATTACAAGTCACATATGACCCATGGATCATTGTGAAAACGTATCAATAGAATCCAAATGCATTTGTTAAGTTTTCCCTATGCCAGTTGTTCTTTTCACTTAAAATGGAGTACTTTTAAAATAAAAGAGAGGCACTTTGAGAGGTTTTGGACACATCGTGCCTCGGATTTAGGTGGGGTTGACTCGTACACGTCACAAATGACCCATGGATCGTTTTCCTAAAGTATCAACACAATCAAAATCCGTTTGGTTAGTTTTTCGTATGTCAGTTGCTGTTTTCACTTAAAATAAAGTTTTTTTAAATAAAAGATAGACACGTTGAGTGGTGCCGGCCACACCGCACCTCGGATTGAGGAAAGGTTGACTCATACATGTCACAAGTGTGCCATGGATTGTTGGGCTAAACTATCACACAATCACAATTTGTTTGGTCAGTTTTCCGTATATACATAAAATGTTGTCCATTTTAAACATAAGAGAGACACTTTGGGTGGTTCCAACCACACCATGACTCGGATTTAGGCACGATTGACTCATACACGTCACATATGACCCATGTATCGTTATCCTAAAGTTTCAATAGATTCTGAATGCTTTTGGTCAGTTTTTCGCATGCCAATTGTTCTTTTCACTTATAATCGTGTCCATTTTAAACAAAAGAGACACAGTTAGAGTGGTACCGGCCACACCGCACCTCAGATTAAGACGGGGATGAATCTTACACATCTCAAATGACCCATGTATCATTTTCTTAAAGTATCAACACAATCAGAATCTGTTTGGTCGGTATTTCGTATGTCAGTTGTTGTTTTCACTTAAAATGAAGTTCTTTTTAAATAAAATAGAGACACTTTGAGTGGTTCTGGCCACATCGCGCCTCAGATTGAGGTGGGGTTTACTCATACACATCACAAATGAGCCATGGATCGTTGTGATAATGTATCAACACAATCAGAATCTGGTGGTCAGTTTTCTGTATGTACTTAAAATGTTGTCCATTTTAAGCATAAGAGAGACACTTTGGGTGGTTCCGGCCACAACGAGACTCGGATTGAGGATCAGTTGACTCATACATGTCACATATGACCCATGGATCGTTGTCCTAAAGTTTCAACAGATTCTGAATATGTTTGGTCAGTTTTTCATATGCTAGTTGTTCTTTTCACTTATAATTTGGTCCATTTTAAACAATAGAGACACAGTTAGAGTGGTACCGGCCACACCGCACCTCGGATTTAGATGGGGTTGACTCTTACATGTCTCAAATGACCCATGGATCATTTTCCTAAAGTATCAACCCAATCTGAATGCGTTTGGTCGGTTTTCCGTATGCCAGTTGTTGTTTTCAATTAAAATGATGTCCTTTTGAAACAAAAGAGAGACACTTTGAGTGGTTCTGGACACACCACACCTCATATTGAGGTAGGGTTGATTCTTACACGTCACATATGACCCATGGATCGTTTTTATAAAGTATCAACACAATCAGAATCTATTTGGTTAGTTTTCTGTATGTACTTAAAATGTTGTCCATTTTAAACAAACGAGAGACACTTAGAGTGATCCCAGCAACACCGTGCCTCGGATTGAGGCGGGGTTGACTCGTACACGTCACATATGACCCATGGATCGTTTTCCTAAAGCATAAACATATTCCCAATGCATTTGGTCAGTTTTTCGTTTGTCAGTTATTGTTTTCACTTAAAATGATGTCCATTTTAAACAAAAGAGCGACACTATGAATGGTTTCGGCCACACCGCGCCTCGGATTGAGGCAGGGTTGACTCATACATGTCACATATGACCCATGGATCGTATTTCTAAAGTATCAACACAATCAGAATCTATTTGGTCAGTTTTCCGTATACTAGTTGTTGTTTCACATAAAATGAAGTCCATTTTAAACAAAAGAGAGACACTTTAAGTGGTGTCGGCCACACCGTGCCTCAGATTGAGGTGAGGTTGACTCATACATGTCACATATGACCCATGGATTGTTCTCCTAAAGTTTCAATGGAAACCGAATGCGTTTGGTCAGTTTTCTGTATGTACTTAAAATTCTGTCCATTTTAAACAAAAGAGAGACACTTAGAGTGATCACGACCACACCGCAACTTGGATTGAGCCGGGGTTGACTTGTACATGTCAAATATGACCCATGGATCATTTTGATAAAGTATCAATAGAATCCAAATTCTTTTTTTTTGGTTTTCCATTTGCCAGTTGTTCTTTTCACTTAAATTCCCGGCCACACCTCGCCTTGAATTTAGACGGGGTTGACTCATACATGTCACTTTGAGTGGTGTTGGCCACACCACGCCTCGGATTTAGGCAGCCTTTCTTGCCAAGTATCTCACAGAAGGGACTGGGTATCACCTGAGGCATGGTATTAACATCTTTCAAAATAGACATGTCCTCGATTTATCTTCAAGAAACCAATAACACTCATGAGTAATAGAAACCATCCTGATAAGCCTCACCTAGAAACCAAAACATTCATCCTGGAATTTCAAGTCTAAATTCCCTGAGCATGATGAGTCCATCCATGAGTCCTTAACATGTAACCCATGTCTTATTCTAACAATTGACAAGTAAACCAAATCAAACAAGGCATAATTTACAAATCATGGGAAATGTACAATAAGTCTTTGTATTCAATTTAAAGCATATCATCACATGCATTTGATGAGCATGAGCTAAAAAGCTTACCAAGACATTCATATAATTCAAGACATATGAAAATGGAATAATCCTAAAAAACTTCGTCATCACCCTCATCATCACTATCATCACCATCATCATCACCCTCATTCTCGTGGTCATCATTGTCCTCATCATCGTCCCCACCCTCCTCAACTCCCACCTCCTCACCTCACCCTCCACCTTGCCCTCCTCCTTCGCCTCACCCTCCTCCTCTCCCTCCTCTTTCGTATCAAACTCCTCTCCATCATCATTTTCAGGCTGGACATCATCTTGACCACCAATAGAACTGCCACCCGGTGCACCATATATAGAACGTATCAACAAAATATATTCATCAAAAGCTGTGTTGGCCTCTGGTGGAAGTTTTGGACGTAGAACTTCAATAAATTTCATAGATGCGCTGTTTTCCCTAGCAGACTATTCTTCCATCTCTATGGCCCTTTTTTCAGCCTGTTCTGTATGTACCCTAACTTGATACAGCACGGTGGCACTAAAACCTGTACCTTAGGAGGGCCATTACATCGTCGGGGCTATCTTAGGTCAGCAACGTCCTCTCCCGACATGTGATGTAAGTGATTAGTTGGCCCAAAATTGTCTGGTTCTTGGGCATCGAGGGCCTCTAAAGCAGCCTGTTACAAATATAAATATGTTATTAAGTTACAAAATAGATATTAAAATATAAAATCAACATATTAGAACTTACAAACGGCTACCGAGTCGGTTCATTGACGGCACTTCCATCCTTTTTCTGTCTACTCGAGCAAAACAGTTTTGCTCGAGGCACACGTCCTTCAATATTCAATTTTTGTCTCTACAATGACATTGAAAACTACAGTTATATGAAAAAATTAGCAAATGATTAAATAATTGAGTGAAAAAATTAACTGTAAGTCATAAAGAAAACTTATAAACCATTGTCTTACCAGCTTCCTCTCATGATCTGGCATCGTAGTACGTCCCATTGTGTGGAGGTATTTTTTTGCATCAATGTTTTTTTTATTTTTTCCAGATGATTCCTAAATAAAATTTGATAATTTAAAAGATAATATTAATGTAAAACATGAAATTTATTATTTAAATACCTCAAAATTTAATTAATAACTTAAACTGAGTAGTCATCCAATGAGTAATCATCTGCCGATACGGCTCTATAGGACAATAATCCATGACGGTACCGCCTCTAACTCAGTGCCAACTCAAGCACGCCAGCCAATATACAACTCATTCTTGTAGGCTCTCCAAGGATCACCTAAATCCTTTAGACGTTCCAGTCGTGCACCTTCACCATCGAGAAAACTAAATCGAAGCTAACACCAAAATATTAATTCGTATAAATAAAAAAATAATCCATCGCATTAAATACAACAGATTTTTTTCTAATATCTCTGTCCAAGCACTATCCTTGACCTCATGTGGAAACTGTCTCCATGATAGCCTACTGACGGGAATGATGTCGGAGTATTTGGAAAGTATCGCCAAAAAACTTCGACATTGCTACCCAATTTTCTAAACCATTTGGTTGTCTTCATTGTAATCCACCAATACCTGTGTGTGGCGGTTCCGCACCGCACGCATGCGTGTACGCCCTTGCCCCCGACTCTTGTCAGTAGATGTATCTGTCATGAAAGAAAAACAAATATTTTATCAAAACATGTTATAATGAAAAGAAATATTGGTATAAAAATTTGTTAGGGTTCTATAAATATACATGCGCTAGTCTGGTCGCTGAGTGCCGCTAGATCCACAGAAACTAATAGAACACCTTGTGGTGGAACAGGAGTCGAAGACGATGGAATATAGAAGCTCGGAGAGACATTAGTAGAAGGAAAAGAAGGTGGGACAACTTTATGACCAGATTCTGGCTGGGGAGTGGGAATCATCATGGGATATGAAAAAGATGGGTCAGAAGATGCAAAAGATGGTGAAAACATGGGAGGCCTAAATATCCCATGTGTCCCTAACGATACACCAGGATCAGAATGTGGGAATGATGACATGTCAGTGGGAGGGGAAGGGTCTAGTCGGGTATGCGGAACTGCTCGTCTACCTCTGGTACGAAACCCCCTCATACCACCAGCCTAAGTACTAGGACTAGTACTAGGCTCCTTGTCTAATAACTGTCGACGTATAAGTGGATCCTACAAAAACATTTACAACAAAATTAATCACATGACATTATATATTCTTTAAATATATATATTTAAAATAAAGTACTCACTTCAGGCACTAATGGTGGAACACTCATCTCCGCCATTCAACGATTGTTCTCAATCATTTTTTTCCATTGTCTCTCTTCAATTGGCTACATTTCCTACTTTTGAAAACAAACATGTAATTAATTTGAAAAAGGAAACTAATGTGTGACCAAAAAAACTAAATATATGAGTGAATAGGGGGATTCATTGTTAATTTAGATATCAATTGTTTTAGAAGAGATTGAATGGATTTAATAAATCATACAAGTTGTAATGTTCACCAAGTTAGAAATATTGTTTGACTAGGTTTGAATACTATTCAATTCCAAATTAGAAAATGAAATTCAAATAAAATTGCAACTAATAAACATTGAAAATTCACATAACGGTCAAGTCAGCTAAAACATATTTGTGATCAATAATAAATCAATTTGAATAGTACCAACCTTAACAACCCAACTTGAGGTAAACCAAAATAATTGAGAATATGAATGAATGATTCTATATATTTTCAACCACAACTTTAGGTTCACAATCAAATCTGACAATTGAGCTATTGGAGTCATCAACTCGAGGTAAACCAAAAGAATTGCATACATTGTGCATGGTGGGGTAGTCTCAGCCGATTTAGAAACTAAAATAAATTCCCCTCATAGGTATCAATAATAAACATCATCATCAAAAGAAACTCCAAATAAAAAAGTACTAAAAACATCAAACACTTCAAGAATTCACTACTATTCATGGTTTATCCACATGTGTAGCACTAATTATATACCTTAATCATGAATCACCTCTACAGATCCCAGTTTTCACCAATAAACATATAATATCCCCCATGATCATTGTATGACTTAACACCAATAGGTAAATATCTCAAAATATCTTTAAGACAACTCATTAATAGGCTCAAAACGTAAATATAATATTGAACCAACCACGGAATCTCTTCCGCAACACATTCACACACACCAGTTATCTCATGTGTTACTAAATACCAAACATAGTCACATAACAAGTGTACTATAACAAAATACATTACACAATCCTTATTAAAAAAAGTCCCATTTTAATAAAACACTTTCCTCAAGATTAAATAATTTCTGAAATATCTTTCGAAATCCATTTTAAATAATAAAATACCTTTGATCATTTTTAACAAATATTTGGAGTATTCTCAAGGAACCCCCATTTGGAAAATTCACATTAAATTCCCAATTTCCATGCCAAACCATTGAAAAAAAATTAACATGGGATAATCATCGACCACCAATAACTTAACTAGAAATTAAAAGAACAGAAACAAAATGTGATATAGAATTTAATGTTAAGTTAGGGGAAATGAGATTAAATAGAGACAACAACATCATAAATGGTTCCAATATCATAACTTTTGATTAAAACCACCCATAATAGGAATGGGAATGCCTCATACACTTAATCCCTAATAAAACAAACCAAATTTCTAATTAAAACATTGAATTTAGGGTTTCCACCATTAATAAAAATGGATAAATATGTAAGATAAGGGTAAAATGATCAATAATACATGAAGATTTGGAATTATCCCATCTAACCCCATGGGGGAGTCTCACCATATTTGATAGAGTTCACCTAGGGGGCACGACGGTTCTGCAAATTGGGGGACAGGGCTTCTGGAAATTGGGGGAGAAATGCGACTGGAGGACGTCTTCCCGATATGTGTATTTCTGGATATCTTTTCCAAACGGTTTTTAAAAACTGTTGGGAAAAGGATTCTTTCCCAATGGTTTGAACCAAACCATTGGGAAAACATTGGGAAAATGAAAATTTCCCAATGGTTTTCAGAAAACCGTTGGGAAATCATCATCCTTTCCCAACGGTTTCATAAAACCGTTGGGAAAAAGAGCATAAGTGGAATATTTCCCAACAGTTTGATAAAACTGCTGGGAATTCATGCCAAAACTCTCATATACCAACGGTTCATTGGAATCGTTGGTATAATACCATTGGGAAAAAAAGATTAATAGTAGTGAATGCTTATCCCTTAAGTACCGAACGTCTAATTGATGTGCCATAAACTATGTTGGATTTTGCGAGACCTTGAGGGTATTGGGGTCCCTACTGAGTATCGTTATACTCACCCCTGCACTGGCTATGCCCGCACCTCGTTGTGTTGGATGTAAACGACGGACAGCGCTGACTGAGGTGGAGTATATGAGGACTAGACGGTACCCTGAGGTGGACCTCACGACGAGACGATACCCAAAGGAGATGGATGGATGTGGAGCACTAAGGAGGTTATCTATACATACCCTTCAGGTAGGAACCCCGGAGGATGATCCAATAGCTGCTTTCACCTTCTAGATGTTTTTTCCTTTTTAGTTGTAGTTGTTTTCAGTTGTATTTATACTTTACAGTTGGGCTTTTATTCTGGCCCCTTTACTTTTAGTACTCTTGTTATACAGTTTTCATTTAGTTTTTGCTTCCGCTTATACTCTGGGTGTGTTTTTTAGTTATAATGGCAATTCCTTCCCAGTACTAGGGATTTACACCTTTGGTACTAGTTTCCATCCCCTGGCCTATGGAAGGTGGGCTTGGGGTAGTCACGATACGGGCCCCGGGGGATGGGTCGTGACATTTACTTTAGAAACAAATCTTCAATAATGGAAAATATAAACAAAAAATTGTTTTCAAAATAAAATGTGGAATGGATGATAATTTGTTTTTGAAATAATGGAAAACAAATTGAACATTTTGAAACAAACTTATGGAAAACCCACATAATTAGAAAAGATATTGAAACACTTTTCTTAAAATGAATAAAGGGGTCATTGGAGATAAAAACTATTTGGGTATCCATTAATAAAAGGATTAAACTATGAAGAATTAAAAACATTTACATTGAATAAAATTTATTAAAGTGACGGGATTCATTATTAACAAAATACATTTTCTTGAAACTATATAACTATCAAGGAAGAATAATTTTTTAAAACATGAATTTCCCTGAAACGAAGGTTAATTTTCAACATAACATCATCATAGGTTAAATATATCAATATTTAAATATAATATTCAAGGAATAGTTAATATGATCTAAAGAAAGTATTTGAGTCATGAAAACACTTTACATCCTTCTATAAATTTTAAATTGAAAATCCATGAGAGGAAAAACATTAAATAAAACACTTAATATCATGAAATATAATATAATGATGGTAAAATATTACATTTTGTTATTATCTACACCATTAAAAAACATGGTGTTTAGTATAAACGTGTCTCAAGGGAATCAATTTTGAGAAAAATAAACCCTTAAAACTTAAGAAGTGAATGGATTGAAAGAACATATAGGAGAGATTATAAAAAAAACATTTACATCTAATTTATAAAAGGAAATTTATGATTAAACACTTCATTTGGGAAGTATTTATACCAAATTAAATATAAATAGGTGAAAAACAATCAATCATGCCCCAATAAAGGTGAACTTGAGATAACAAACCCTTACCTTATTTACTTACTTAGTTGATGGTAGTCCAACCTCCCATAAAAAATACATAGATAAATTAATATAATATTTCATAACCTCAATCATAAATATTACCCTTTTATAATCCTCAATCATAGTTATTTAGGATTATTGCATTAATTAATTATAGTGTATTTTGGCTATCAGGTGTTAATAAATTTAAATATATTCTGCATGTTTAATAATTTTGAAATCATTACTTGTAATTTTATAAAAAAGTTAGTTATTATCATTTAATATTAAGTAATATATAACTTATATTTACTTAAATTTTTATTATTTAATTCTATTTGAGTTTTGGTTTTTTGATGTGAGAACCAATTTGATAATGGCTTATTTCAGTAATTTTAGCAAAAAGAAAATGTTAATCTTATAAAAAGTTAAATAAATAATGTAATAATTTAATAATTATATAATAAAAAATATTTTCTTAATATATTATAATAATATCACATTCTATTTTTCTATAATCATCCATAATTAATTTTAAATCATTGTTAACATTGGTTGTTAAACCGACCCAAACTCGAGCATACTTTAACATGATTGGAGAGTACTACTAATGAGGTGTTTATTTTAAAACAATATACATATAAAAAATCTAATGATATTTATTTATTTTTTAATAATATTGAACCATATTTTAATTTTTTTATTTTATGTATGAAAATCTAAAAAAATGAAAAATGTTTCCTTGTGAAAGTAGTAATACACATATATGCATGATTAGTGTTCTTGTTTCATAATGTGTGAGAGGGGTTGAAGGTGGATATTAAATTAAAATTCAAGAATAATATTTATATGATATATATAATATTAATTCTTAATTACCATTATTAATATCTTTAATGAAATAATGTGTTGAAAAACAAAATATATCGCTTCATAGAGGCGTTACTTAGTGCAACATACTAATGGTGTTATTTTGTTTTTCTAACTGAATAAATAAGTTTTATACCTCTAATATGGGAAAATTTAATTATAAAAATGGTACTTAATTAATCATATTATTATATATATATATTATATATGTAATATTTAAATTAAGAAGAAAATATTAAGAGGATATAACACTTACATTGGAGACTTGTTTTTTTCCTTATACGTTCCCTTGAATTTGAATGACTTGGGCTAAGTATGAGTTAAACATGGATTATTTTTGTGGTATATGGTTATAATAAGTGTAAAATTTAAGAGTTTAAAGTATTAATTATAAAGGGAGGTGTAATTTTGAAATTTTATAACTGATCCTCTTTTATAAGTAAGAAAAAGGAAACTTTGGAAACGTTGTTTATATTTTAATAATTCCATAACACTATTCCAAGGTCAATTGATAAAAAGTTTTTAAATTATTTAATTTGAGGTGTATTTTGGTTGATAAATTTACAAAAAATGCCTTTAAACACATTTGTTAATCATGTTATAATGTATTTTCCATTAAGTATTTGTATTTTACTTTTTAACATTGTAACTAGATAACTAGTTTTTAATTATGTGATTCAATATTTTATTAAAAATTCAACATAAACAATATAAAAAACTTTTGTAGTGATGTTATTAAATTTAAAATCTATTTAAACCAATTCAATTTATAAATATTATTAAATTAATTTTTAAATTGAAATTGATAATGTGTAGAAAAGCAATGTTAGTAAAAATGACATTTTAACCCCTATGGATTTTAAATCTTATTTAGTATTGATTATCATTTAAATTTGTTTTAATAATTTTATTTTTATTTTTATTTTATAAATAATATAATCTTTATTATTTAATGTATTTCCTTTTAATTGATTCTATTTAAATTATTTAATATTAATGAAATAATAATTTTAGAATTATTTTTTCACCATTATTATGGTAATTAGCATTAATCCTAATAATATCAATATTATACCTAAAAAGAAATTGACCATATTTAATAGTATGAAAATTATTATCTAAAATACAATAATCAATTTATCAAATTAACTTTTTTATGTTTAGGGAAATTAATCATAACGCTAGTGTATGTTACCCGGAAAACCCGTTTTTTGAGCAAGTTAATTTTTAATTAAAAAATATTTATGATTATGATAGATGTATCAATTACATTGAATACAATGAATTTAAAATAAAAATTATTTTTAAAAATTACTTATTTAACAATAAAATAAATCAACAACTTTATTTCAACATGTTATTATTAGTTAATCAAACCAGTCGAAAAATGGTTTTCATTAAAACGCCTCATAAATTTTTAAAATGTTGAATATGGGTTTATAAATCCAAACTAGTATTTTAAAATTATTTCTTATGCTCTATAATATAAATTTTTTATGTTTAAAAGGTTTTAATAACTTCTATGTCGTATAAAAGTGACAATATTAGAAAAATTCTATATTATTCACTATTCACTTAATGATCGATTATTTTAGAAAAACCTCAAAAATAAATATTAAGATAAGTTTATTAGGAAGAATTAAAAAATGAATCTTAATTTACCAAATTTAAGTTCCAAAAAATATAAATTTATCTTTTTGAAATAAAATATATAATATAAATAAAGTGTAATTTATTTAAAATAACTTATTTAATATTAACTCATATTAATTATTTACCTTCCAATCTTAATAAAAACTAATGCCTTTGAAATATAGTCTTTATTATAGAATTTTTAAAAATGTATTCTTAATATTTTTTGGTTTGTTTAATTTTGTTTTCGCATGTGACACAAGTTATAAACCATATTATGTATTTTAAAGGATCTAATATCTTAGGTCTTTAAATTATACTCCCTTAAATAAATTGCATCCTTTAAATTTTAATCATTACCCACTAATAAAGGTAAAAGAGGGTATTTATTACATATTTATTAATTTATATAAAACTTACAATATAAAATCAACCTTGTTATCTTAATCAATATCAATATACATATCTTTCCTCCACAAATATTAATTATTTATACCCTAATCATATATTCTACAAATAATACCTTCCTCAAAACAGCCTGGATATGAAACTAATAAAACCATAGTTAAATTTAAAATTCTTACCAAATTTAATTCTATATTTAACTCTCAATTGGATTTATCCAATAATTCATCAAATCAAAAACTATAAAATATATACCATAATCCCAAAAAAGTGATAAAATACACAAAAAAATAAATTATCATCAATCCCAAGGATATTGACACTATATAAATTACATTTTTAAAATCACCCACCATTTATTATCTCAAAATTAAACATGTAGTAAACCTAAAATGTATCCATACCTTAAACATGTGTTATTCAATACTTATCTCCAAAAATATAACCTTTCCATAAAATCATTCCTCAAGATTATTGATACCATTTAATATATTATTTCTAACCATTAAATAAAAATATTTAAGAACAATCAATACATGTTTCACATTACCCTCAATAACATTTAAATCATACAAAAATATTATTGATACATATCACTTCACTAATTAAAATTAGTAATAACATCTTGATTTAATTTCTATAAAGATATAAACCTTACTACCATAGGTAGTACTACGAAACTCACTTTTTTAACACATCATTCATATACTAATATTAATGTATTTATGTATGATCCTTTATTTTTTTATAATACATTTTTGTTTTTTTATACAAACCTTTATTAGCTTTATCCTTATGATTCTGTTTCAACCAAATACTAAAACTAGAATGGTTATAATAATATCCTTAAGAATAAGAGTATATGGATATGAATGATCTATCCTAAGATATATTCTCTAATGAAAACATGATTTAAACATATGATATATTCTTGTAAACTATATCATACTTGTTCAATATAATAACTCTCTTATATCTACATAGGTTACTTTAAGATGTGTCCTCTCATACTTCCTAAACTAATACCATAATGTAATTAGGAAATAATATCACATAATGATTCATAAATATTATGAAATCAACCCAAAACATTACCTAGTAGTTTTATACATTTTTTCACTTTTATGACCACTCATCATTTATCAGGATGATAATCGATTCAATACTCAACCAACTATTTTCAAGTTGGTTACCCCTATGTTCATATGCACCATATCTATATTCACTTGATAGTATCTATATAAGGATGTAATGCTAGGAAAAATCATCTACTAAATACCATACTAATATTTAAGGATATCATCCTATACTGAGGCTCAATTATAGGGATTTCACTAAGGTTCTCTAAACCTAACACCAAAGGTTACTAAAATTATCTCCAAGATAACAAAACCTTAATCTGATGTTAACTGAAGTGACCTAAGATAAACATGACATTAATAATAAATTAATATGATGATTTAAATAATATTTATCACCCATACTCACATGACCCAAGGAACTAAATTTTTTGTATCTTAGAGATTAGATAAATAAATAACTTAATTTACAACACTTTAAAGCTTTTATCCCAAACAATGCTCATTTAGGGCCTTTCTAAACATATCACATGATACAATCATATTCATAACATGCGGGATGGAAACATAACAATGTATGGATCTCAAACTCACAATAATGAAAAATTCATCCAAAAAGATTTACAATATAAAAATGAAGGAGAATATGATAAAGATATAAATAGTATAATAAAATCCCAAAAGATGAAGGATAATAATCATAAAACTTGATTGAGGAATATAGCATCAAAATAATATAATTAAGGAACCTTAAAATAAATAACCTGTCTTAAAATCAAAAATCAAATATCAAAAAAATGTGAGCATGATACAAAAATGTGTAATAATTTAAAAATAAGTCATAATCATGAAAACATGGAATAGCATGAAAAATAACTAGAAAAGGTGGAACAATCATAAACACAGTATCCCTTACCATTTTGAACCTAACTAATTTCTAATTTTTATAAATATAAAATTTTATTATAGAAAAACTCAATCATATCCACCATTTATGGACTTATATACTCACTAACATATTAACATGTAAAATTTTGAGCAGATATTAAATCTATAACACTAACCCATTGTGAACCTAGTTACTCATGAATATATTCTCATAATATTTTTATCTTAATATATATAATCCTTTACCCAATAAATTTGAGGGATATATAGGTCTTAACCTTATCTTAATCCATTCATTTTAATTTTAATTTAAAATCAAACATTCATCATCTCACAAAGAACACAAGGAAAAATAATAGTTTTCTTAACACCTTCAAAAAAAATCACATAACATAAACTTAAGAAATTATATTATATCATAACTTTCATTTTTCAAGATAAATCATATCATGATAACATATAAATGGTGATTAAAATAAAACATCTTGTAATATAAACCATTGAGGGTAAACATAAGTGAAAATACTAATACTTTCACAAAACCTTTTTAAAACATTTACATGAAATTTTCATTCAATTATATTTTTTATAAAAGGAACAAGAATACTTTTGAGAATAATATTATAAATAGTTTTTAATATACTTTTTTCAAAAGATATAATTTTTCCAGAAGGATAAAACAAAATTTATAGAAAAAATTTATTTTTGAAAATAATCTTTAATAATGGAGACATTAAAAAGAAAAAAAAGGTTATCAAAAAAATGTGGAGTGGTGGATATAAAATTTTTTATTTTGAAATGATGGGGTGAAATTGGATGTTTTAAAAAAGCCTTATTTAAATCCCACATCAATATAACGGATGGTGATAACATTATTTTAAAATGAATAAAAATGAACATTTGAGATAAAAACTATTTGTATAAGATCACAGATCTTATTAAGTTATGTTTTGGTTTAATTTTTGGTTTGGACTCTCCTTTTTGGGATTAATATGTGTTTCCCAAAGTTCTTGTGAAGTCTTGGGGGTGTTATAGTGGTTCGGGATATGAAAGAGGAAGAAAATGGTGGTTCCTGGGCATGTTGCACGGTTTATGCACGGTTAGGGAAAACCATGCGGAGCATCCCAGATAATTGTTTATCCATGGACAGAGGCTTATGCAGGGTTTTCACACGGTTTTAAAAACTATGCGGAATTCCTAGGAAATCGTGTGAAGGGGGTATTTCAGGTAGTAGCTTCCGCACAGTTTGTGTACAGTGTGGAAAACTATGCGGGTAAACCGTGCAGCCCAGAAAAGTTGGAAAATTTACAAAATTTCCTCTCTGGGTTTTTAAACCCAAACTTTAAATTTTTATCCATCCCTCCCTCTAAACCTTAGAGACGAACTTGGATGACATAAACTTCCAATAGGTGTTTCTCCTTCGATTCTTGGACATTTTTAGACTTTGTTGTTTGCAGATCGATGCTCTGTGTAAGTCTAATCCCCTTTCTCTCTTTCAGATTAGGGCTTGTGGTTTCTCCCATATTCTTTCGATGATCTAAACCACTTTTTTTCTATGTAACCTAGGTTGTGGATTCAAGGGATGTTTGAATTTGGATCTATGGATATGATTAAGAGTGTGTTCATCATCGGATTTGAGGTAGGTGGTCTACAAATATTATCCCATAGTTTTATATTGGGTTTGTGCAAGGAAGTTTAGGTTCTTGTATTCCCCTTTTTATTGTTCTTGGTTTTGTTGTGGTGTTTGATAAAAATGGGTGTCTAAGTGACCAATTTCAACCCTCACGATCCACATGGGATGTGTAGAGGACGGCTTGACCATTTAAGGGCCACCCATGGGGTGTGCCAGCTTTTCCGGACTTAGAAAATGGTAGGGTTAAATGAAGGGTTGTCGAGTGATAAGGTTGAACCCATATAGAACAAGTGTTAATGGTTAATTAAGTTTTAATGGAATGGTAATAGAGATTACTACGGTGATAAGGCATAAAGGTTTGTTTGGACTGACATGGAAACAACTAATTTTGGTCGAATGGGATTATGTCAATTGTTTAACAAATTTTGGTTAGAAATGCCTAAGGGGGTTAGTGCATATTAAACGGTTAACTTGTAATTGGACAATGGAATGAGGAAGGGGAGATATGTTAATGATATTTAATAACAGAATGGATGAATTTGGGGAATGGTTTAATATATGATGATTAGGTGGTACAACTAAATAGTTGAATGTGATAAAGGTGTTTTGTTATGAGATATGTGAATTGTACTTGAAATGAATAAGTGGGTAAATACTTTTGAAATAATAAATGGGATAAATCGGTTAATGAAAAGTAAATGATGAATTTTTCTAAGGCATAGGGGTTGTTTAATACAACTAATGGGTTAAGACATGGGGATGGGAATTTGGATAAATGGATATGAATTGAAATTGGAAAATGTGTTAATGGGTTATGGTATAGTATTAATGCCCATGTTGTTTTCTATGAATTGTGAATGATAATTTCCTATGGAATTGGTTATGTTATGTTGTGGTATGGTTTGGTTGTGGTGATTGATAAATAATCATGTGCACATGTCTTGGTGTTGTGGGGTATTGACTTGAGGTTTTACACCCATGGCTCGAGTTCTAGACTGAGACTCTAAATTCCACCCCAAAATACATAGGTTAGGGAAGGGGATAGAGGCTCTATTCCCCTAATAGTTTTATTCCACCCTGACTGAGGCATCGAGGTGGGGATAATGGTTTGGCGTGACATGTGTGTCCCTAGTGAGATAGGGACTTCATTAATTTCCCCTATGCATTGTGATTTATTTCCATAGACCCATGTTTGGATGATATATATGCCTAACCCAAAGAGAATATGTTCAAATGGAGTATGACTGACAATGGTATAAGAAATGAAATTGGGATGAACTCTAGTCACGAACTGAAATAACCTTGTTAATTATTGGAACTCAAACTATCCCTTGGCTACATAAATTTCATTTTGAACATTCATTAACTATTTATTGGATTGGATATTTTCTAGACATTGTTGGTGGTGGCCTACTGATTTTTTTTACTCACACCCTTCTCTGTCCGTCATTGGTCACCCGAGAAGATCTCCTGGTAGGAAGTCAGGATGAAGACAGGGGCCCTACTTTAGGATGTCGAGTTGGGATCAGGATGTACATGGAGGATAATCTAGACTTAGAGTCAGGACCCATTTTTAGTTTTATCAGTTTGTTTTATTTTTGGTTTCTTTCACCTAACAATACAAGTATGACGTGACATTGTTTTATTGGATTTGTGTTGTATACTATTTGGGGAAACATTTGGTTATGCATGTCTATTGGTTGTTCCATATTGTTTCTACTATTATATTCTGTTCTGTTGTGGCTAACTCTGGTAAAGATGGTATAGTCTCCCAACATGACTCATTAGACCCACTCCTCTAGTTGGAAAACTCTTGTGTGTGGGTAGGCATTCTTGAGTTCTTGTGGTGACCCGGCTTGGGGAACCATTTTAGTGGATTATGAGTCTAGGATGTTACAAAGTGGTTTCAAAGTAGTTTTTTTCTATTTCTTACTCTTTAGGGATGGTAGAAAGGATATTAGGATTTTTGGTCCTTGGTAATGTGCTCAAGCTTGGGAGTAGCTAACCCATGTACGAGGGAAAACCCATGTCACCCTAGGTGGGAATTGTTATTGTTGATGTGTGTTGTTAAAGTTGAATGATATTTCACTATTGGGTGATGAACATGTTGTGATATTTGATTGATTTATGATATTTTTCTCATTGATGGGATAGAATGAGGTTTTATATTCATGTATCATTTTTAGGCACCTAAGGATATAGGTGGCATGCATCATCATAGAGACACACGCGGGATGGGTGTGGGGAATATAGAGTATAATGAATTTACATGGTGAATCTAAAGAAAATGATGCCTAATAATGGAAATGAAAGTGGGTGAATGAGAATAATGGAAATGAATGGTTAAAGAATATCATTTATAAGAGAATGTTATGACTGGGTTAAAATTTTGGGTTGTAATAAATGGTAAAGGTTTATTTGGTGTCTAAAAGTAAAAGAATTTCATAATGATGGTAAACTTTTTAATGAATTGTGCCTAATGAAAAGTTTAAATGTGTTAAAATGATGATTTTTTCATGTTGTGGAATGGTAAATGTTCCTAAGAGGAAGGTATAATGTTGTAAAAGAATATTTGTTTTAAGATATGTTAATGAGGGACTTGTGATTAAATAAACTGGTTACCCCATGTTGACCATGACCACAATAGGTATAGTAGGTGGGGCAGTTTTCTAAGTGTGTTCATGACCATTTGGATAGAGTATGAAGAATGGGTTGTTTATGTTTAATGGTGTGAGACCTTTTCCATCAATGGTTAAATCCTGTCAGCCATTATTTAATGCTTTGGGTGAACAATAAGTTAAAAATTAGAATGGTTGAGCTTAAATGTGGGTATCCTTTGTGTTTTCGGTTTCACCCTTGTATGTTTAGGATGGGGAAGTGAGGGTTCCCTAGTTGATACTTTGGATTTGGATTGTTAGGCCTCGCCGGTTATGATATATCCTAGGTGGTGTGTGTTAGGGGACCCTTGGAAGGGTTGTGGCCTTATGGGTTGTGAGCTGTTGTTTGGAAATGTGGGAAAAAGAAAACTTGCATGGTTCATGATCGTACGTAGTACATGATGAACCCTAAGGATGGTGTCTGGATCTTGGTGACCATGTAAGTAGAGACCTTGCAACTTGTGCCTTGATCCTAGAGAGGATGTTTTTCTCGTAGTGCTGATGAATGTGTACACCTTTGGCATGGAACATAGATAAAATGTTTGTTTGGTGCACTAGGAATAGTGTGCATCCGAATGGGTGTGAGAGTTCCTTCCACATGCATTGATTTGTTTGTGTCATGATAAGTATGGTTAGGAGAGAGGACCAATTGTTTTTCCATGTTGTGAATCCATTCTAGGGAGTTGGTATCATTGAACCTTCAATGTTACCTATGGGAGAGGTCGGGTAAGGATTCTAGTGTTTTTAGGTGTGTGTTGTGCATGTAGATGTTTTGGGCTTAAGCAGTGGGACTCTGAGTGCCCCATGGTATAGGTTTGTCTTTCAGGGCTAAATGGGAAAGTTGATGGTATAGTTGTTCCTAGTTCCTTTATAAGGGAACCCAAGTGTTGTAATATTAGGTGAGGTTGTTCTGAAGGGTTGTATCATATAGATTCTTAACTAACTAGTTGTATAATGATTAATAGAGTTATGGGAGTTTCTTCAAGAAGAAAATACAAGGGTGGAGGAAGTGCGGTTATATGTTTTCACTAAATAGTGACACCAGAGGTAGGGCCGTCACGTGGCCTAACTTTCTAGTGTGAATGGTTTGGTTATTGGGTGAGATGCAGAGTCTGCCTAAGGTCTGATGAGACTGACTAACTAATAGACATGGTTAGGTAAGTAAGTAGTTGATGGTATTTACGCAAGTTAAGGTTGTTTTGGTGAGATACTTATGGTTTGGATGGTATGATAGACAGTTTGCTTTGGTTGTTGGATTTTGGGGCCATGCAGGATGAACCTGGGTGGTGAGGTAGAATTAGTGACATATGAAATGTTGGTTCACTACTGCTTGGTGGATTGGTTGTGGAGTGATGGTTGAACCTGGTTTTCTATAACACCTTAGCGGTAGTGGTCAAGTGTTGATAATATGTGTTCTATACGGGAGCCTAAGATCCTTGACTGGTAATGGCGTACCATGGGTTAACATCAAAAATGGATAAGTTAGTGGGGGTGTTCTTTGAAAACTTCTTATCATACCTCGGCTAGTCATGAGCATGCCCAACATCTTGACATCATCCCAGGTACGTTGGGAAGATTTGGCTCACACCAAGAGACGTGAAGGTGTTTGGTTAGATGAGGTACATCGTGGAGTTTACATTCATGGGAGAGATATATGTGGAGCTTGATTATGGAATACTCTCCCTCTATAGTTTTGGGTAAGGTCATTAGGATGGACTGAATGTCAACAAACGTCATGGGTGCCATTTGCAGAAGCTAGGAATGGGCACTATGCGACATTTGTTTTCTTGTTTTGGGAAAAGTTGGAAGGACAAGTCTATGTTTGGGGTTCGGTTTCTGATCGAGTATAATATATGGTGGTTGTAATCCCTCTTGAGAGTAGTGGTAACAACACTCCTAAAGTGGGGAGTGATGAGTTAGACAAATATGTGGAAAGGGTAACATCGAGCTAATGTGGTGGAACCAGGATACTGATGAATAACTTGTAAGGTGTATGTTAAGTCCCACAAAGAAACAATATGGGACTTGGATGTGGTCACATTCCAAGGGTGAAGCCCAATGATAGTCTATAGGGTGGTATTTCCATGATGGGGGAGTTCTACTGGAATTCAGGAAATGACCTTAGTGGGTGCATGGGATGATAATGGCAGACTTCAAGTCAGTAAGCACCTTGTGAAGGTGAGAAAGGTGTAGTGTACCATCAGTGGATGGTCGGTGTTCTGGGGCAAGCCAATCGAAGGTAGCCTGACCTGAGATGGTTAACTTGGATGGGTGTGGTGAGAGTGACTCACCTCTAGGTTCATGATGTAGCGGAATGCACCTTCTGAAACAAAGTTGTAACTGGGTGGGTTCAATTTGATCTTAGTCCTCGAATGAATAGTGTAGGAGTATCCTCCCGAATGGTTTAGACAGTGTGGTTGGATACCAATGTCGGGTAATGCCCTATGGATTCTTGGGTGGATTGAGTTAGAACATTCTATGTGATGAGAAGGTTGGGTTGAGATCTGGTGGTCCTTCGTCGATGTTAGAGGTGTTAAGTAACCAAAAATGGAAGATAGAACCATACCAGACAAATGGTTGGTTGATGACGTAATTAGACATTCAGGTTGGGAGGACTCGAGTGGTATCCATTTGTTTAAGTTAGCCCTGATAGAGATCCTTGGCAGGAGTTTAGTTTGATGAGTACCCAAGAGTTTTGTGTGGAGTTTGGTTGTACAGTTATGGAGTGAAATCATCAGAAAATGTGTTTGGAAGGATTGTGTGTTTTACTCTGGGTGATACATGGTTTTTCACTGTTAGAGTTGGGTGAATATAAAAATCAGGACAAATTATTTGGGTCATGAGTTGTGTAGATGATTGGTCTAATGAGGTGTTGGTTGGTTTCCTCCATGACTATGTGATGTTGTGTGTAAAGTTTCCATGTATAGAGAGTTAGGAACTATTGTCTAAGTTTTCTCTCTAAGGTTCTAGTGGTTGGGTGTGGTTGGATTGGAATAATCCTTGAGGAGTTGTCGATTCGTGTTGTGTTGAGGACTTATGGGGCAAGTCTATGCCCTTGATACGTATTCAATGGGCCTTGTGATGTGCAACTAGAAACTATAATATGGGAAGGGATAGGCAGACCTGGTGGCATGATCTCTTGTTACGGAAGTATGGTGATGCTCGGAAGAGCGGGTCAAGGATGATCCATTATAAGGTGGGGAGGTTATAAGATCCCAGATCTTCTTTAGGTATGTTTTTTTATGTTTTAGTTTGGCTTCTCCTTTTCGAGATAAATAAGTGTTTTCCTATGTTCGTGTGAAGGCTTGGGGGTGTTATGGGGGTTCAAGACACGAAAGAGGAAGAAAAGGGGGTTCCTGGGCATGTTGCACAATTTGTGCACGGTTAGTGTAAACCATGAGGAGCATCCCAGGTAACCATGAATCCATAGATAGAGGCTTACGCATGGTTTGCACATGGTTTGAAAAACCATAAGGAATTCCTAGAAAACTATTTGAAGGGGTGATTTTGGGTAATAGCTTCTTCATGGTTTGCACACTGTTCGGAAAACTGTTTAGGTAAACCATGCGGCCCAGAAAAGTTGAAAAATTTGAAAAATTGCTACTCCAGGGTTTTAAACACCAACTCGGAATTTTTCTCCATTCCTACCCTCTCAACCCTAGTGACGAACTTGGATGACCCAATCTTTCAAGATGTGTTTCTCCTTCTATTATTGGCCATTTTGGACATCATTGGTTGGGGATCGAAGCTCTGGGTATATCGAATCCTCTCCTCCCTTCTCATTTTCATATTAGGGCTTGTGGTTTCTCCCATCTTCTTCTGAAGCTCTAAACCCCTTTGTTTTTTAGTGGAACCTAGGTTTGGGATTTAAGGGGTGTTTTAATCCGGATCTATGGCTACGATTAAGAGTACATTCATCATCGGATTCGAGTTAGGTGGTCTACAAATATTATCCCATAGTTTTATGTTGGGTTTGTGTATGGAAGTCTGTGTTCTTTTTTTCCCATTTTGGTGTTCTTGGTTTAGTTGAGGCGTTTGATAAAAATGGGTGTCTAAGTGACCAATTTCATCCCTCATGATCCCTGTGGGATGCGTAGAGGATGGCCTGACCATTTAAGGGCCACCCATGGGGTGTTCTGGCTTTTCCAGACATAGAAAATGGTAGGGTTGAATGAAGGGTTTCCGAGTGATAAGGTGGAACCCATGTAGAACATGTGTTAATGGTTAATTAAGTGTAAATGGAATGGTAATAGAGATGCCTAGGGTGGTAAGGCATAAAGGGTTGTTTGGCATGACATGGAAATGAGTAATTTGGGTCAAATGGGATTATGTCAATTGTTTAACAAATTTTGGTTAGAAATGCCTAAGGAGGTTAGTGCATATTAAATTTTAAACTTGTAATTGGAAAATGGAATGAAGAGTGGTATATATGTTAATGAGATGTAATAAGGGAATGGATGAATTTATGGAAAGGGTTAATACATGATGATTAGGTGGTACACCTAAGTGGTTGAATGCGATAAAGGGGTTGTGTTATGTGATATGAGAATTGTACTTGAAATGCTTAAGTGGGTAAATTATTGGGAAATGAAAAATGGTCTAAATGGGTAAATTAATAGTAAAAGATGAATTTGGATAAGGAATACGGGTTATTGAATACACCTAATAGGTTAAGGCATAGGGATGTGAATTTGGATAAATGGATATGAATTGTAATTGGAAAATGTGTTAATGGGTTATGACATATTATTAATTCCCATGTTGTTTTATATGCATTGTGAATGATGATTTCCAATGGAATTGATTATGTTATGTTTTGTTATGATATGGTTGTAGTGATTGATAAATAAGAATTTGCACATGGATTGGTAGTGTGGGGTATGGACTTGAGGTTCTATGCCCACGGGTCGAGTTAAGGACTGAGGCTCTAAACTCCCCAACAAAATGCATGGGGTAAGTAAGGGGATGTAGGCTCTACTCCCATAACGGTTTCATTCCACTCAGACTGAGGCTTCAAGGTGAGGATAATGGTTTGATGTGGCATGTGTGTCCCCAATGATATAGGGACTTGATTGATTTCTCCTATGCATTGTGATTGATTACCTTAGACCCATGTAAGGATTATATATATGCCTAACCCAAAGATAATATATTGAAAAAGATTATGTGATAAAATGGTATAAGAAATGAAATTAGGATAAACTCTAGTCATGAACTAAAATAACCTTGTTAACTAATGGCACCAGAACTATCCCTTGTTTACTTACTTTTAATTTTGTACTTGCATGCACTATCTATTAGACTGGATATTTTGTAGACACTATTGGTGGGGGCCTACTAAGTTTTTGTACTCACACCCTGCTCAGGCTGCCATTGGGTACCCGAGCAGATCTCTTGGTAGCAGTTATAGATGAGGGAAGGGGACCTACTCTAGGATGTCGATTTTGGATTGGGATGTACATGGAGGAGGATCCAGACTTAGAGTTGGGACCTATTTTTAGTTTTATCCATCTGTTTTATTTTGGGTTTCTTTCACTTCACACTACTAGTATGGCATTGAATTGTTGTATTTGATTTGTGTTGTATCCTATTTGGGGAAATGTTTGGTTATGCATGTTTTTTGGTTGTTCCATATTGAATATACTATTTATATTGTGTTTTTTTGTGGATTACTCTAGTAAAGAGGGTATAGTCTCCCCACATGACTCATTAGACCCTCACCGATAGTCGGCAACCTCTAGCATACGGGGTGGCGGGCTTGAGGTCATGTAATGACCCATCTCAGGGAAATAGTTTAGTGACTTCCAGTTCAGGGATGTTATAATTTGACCTTCTGTTAAGGAAAAGAGAACATTTTTGGGAAGTAAAAACATGGATATGGAATAAAAATACACTAAGGTAATGGGATTTATTATTAAAAAAATGAACATTAATGAAATAATTGATCCCTCAAGGAAGAATAATTTGGTGTAAAACATGATTTCCCTAGAAAATAAGGTGAAAATAAAACAAAACATAATTATGTGCTAAATGAATTAATATTGAAAAGTAATAGTCAAATAAAACTTATTAATACCCAAGGAAAATATTCAAGTCATGATAACCCCTTAAAACCTTTGTAAATTTTGAAACAAAAACACATGGAAGGTGGAATAACAAATAGAATTTTGAATATCATGACATATAGTATAACAATGATACAAAATGAAAAGGTGTAAATATTTACACTCTTTAAAAGTAAATATTGTGTTTAGTAAAAACATATCTCATGGGAATCAAGTTTAAGATAATGAAACCCATACAATTTGAGATTATAATGGATTTAAAGAACATGTAGTAGGGATTATGAAATAATAATTTATATCTCATCACCAAGGGTAGTTAATTTTGAAATAATTTATTTTCTCAATAAATATTATGACATCCTTGAACCCTCACACCTAGATTTAGTTCATAAAACATAAATATTGTTTTTCATGCATTGATACCAATTAAGATAGCCTAATTTTCACTATAAAAAATATACAATATCAAAAGAAAATATTGTATTAGTTATACTATGAAGAAACTTTTAGGATTATAGTTTTAGAGAATTTGAACAAACTCTTAACATCATTGATTCATAAAAAATGAGTTCATAAATATGTACATCATCTCCAACTATATTAATATTTTCATATTCTGCATTAGGTCATAATCATCATATATATGAAACCCTTCTTGACATAATTCATTCAACCTAAATATTTATAACCTATGGAAAATGAAATGTAATAAGGGTGGGATAAAATTTTCAGTAAGGTTAATCGTAAGAATTAATAGTAGAACGACATCAGTGAGCAGAATATGAACATAATGTTTTGATGGAATAATCAAAGTGCATGAGTATAACATAATAATATTCATAATAATAAATACCTAGATAATCAAACACGAAAACAAAGCATAAGGACTTCATAAAGTGAATATTCATCAAAATCAATAATCATGAGCCATGTGATATCAGACTTGATCAAAGGAAACATTTATAGCCTTGGAAAAAATAATGCAATCACCCTGGTATCTTATAAAATCTTCTTCATGGAACCTTAACATATCACTTATAATTGTAGTAACCATATGTAATACTTCTAGAATAATTATCTAGAGAAAATAATCATTACCCAATGCATTGGATCCCTATCTAGGTGAACACGTAGTATAAGCAATATCGAGCTCATATGGTGCTATTTGGGAACACCTATCATATATAATGTCCAAGAACCACAATATGGATAAGGTACATATAGCTTTCATTTTATCATAAAACTCATAAAAACCTAATTATTTTGAGAACATGATTAACACATCAAAAATAAATGGGTTCTATGATAATATCTTTGAACCAAGATTAAATTGTAGAAAATAAATGGGTTCCAGAAAAATCTATTTGAGACATGATTAACCCATGGAAAATAATTATTTTCAATATAAATCTTTTTGAAACATGACTAACTCATGAAAAATAAATGGGTTACATAACAGTATCTTTGAAACATGGTTAAATCATAGAAAATAAATAGGTTTCATAACAATATATTTGAAAAATGATTAAGTCATGGAAAGGAAATAGGTTTCATAAAAATCTCTTTAAACTTTGATTAACTCGTGGAAAATAAATAGGTTTCATAAAAATCACTTTGAAGCAGAATAACCTATGGAAAAAATAAGTTCTATAACAATCTATTTGAAACATGATTAACCCATTAAAAATAATCGGGTTCTATAACAATCTATTTTAAACAAGATTAGCCCATGGAAAAAAAGTGAGTTCCATAAAAATATACTTGAAATATTATTAACCCATGAAAAGTAAATTTATTCCATAAAAATATATTGGAAATATGATTAACATGTGGAAAAGAATTGGGTTTGATAGAAATCTCTTTGAAATATGATAAACCATGGAAAGGAAATGAGTTTCATAACAATATCCTTAAAATAATAATTATTCATACATATAAATAATTAGGATGGTATCATTAAAAAATATGCCCAATGGATCATAACTAATAACAAGGGTTGTTTTCTATGATGAATGGAGGTACCATTATAATATCATTAAAACATTTTTTAGGAAAATAAACTTTTCTTTTTGAAAATCACTTTTAAAAACATAAAACTCCCAGAATATTTTGAA
Organism: Viscum album; assembly: GCA_963277665.1. Lineage (NCBI taxonomy): Eukaryota > Viridiplantae > Streptophyta > Magnoliopsida > Santalales > Viscaceae > Viscum > Viscum album. The sequence continues at coordinate 1,227,946,037 of OY728133.1, read as the reverse complement.
AATAATTTTATTCTAAAAAAATTGAAAACATATAAAAGAAACTCCAATTAAGATAATGGATATGATGGTTTCAAAATTCTTTCATGTCATAAGTGTTAAAAAATAAACATTTTTTTCAAAAAAAATTGAAAAATCGAGTCAAAAGTTTATCATTTAGAAAATATTATGAAATTATTCTTAAAACCTTTTAAATTAAGGTAAAATATCATGTAAAATGGATTTAGGAAATTACTTTTTTTTTGTAAAATAATTTGTTTAAAAACATTTTTGAAAACATGTATATGGAAGAGGGAGATACCCAATCTAAAATAAAATACAAGATCGATATCACTTACAAATGAATTTCTTCATGTTTTTTAAAAATGGTAGAACATGGAAACTAAATTATTGAAACACATTCATAACCAAAGTATAAAAAAACATATGTGGTTTAATATAATAATATCATATTATTTTCTCCAAAATAAGCTTGAACATAAACAATCCTGAAAGAAAGGGGATTGTAACCTAAATCATTTTCCACTTTAGTGACTCTTAAATTGTATGACCCATGAAATAATAACTTAAATGAAACATTAAATATCATTAATATAAGAATATTCATGATATAAAATTCCAAAAATTTTAGTATATACACCTCATAAAAATATATGTTCGTATCATAAATATATATCTTAAAGAAAGTAATTTTAGATTATTACCACTTATAATGATCATATCACTGAATCGAGAGTAAATGGAGAGATTATGTGTCAAAAATTTAAAACCATGCAAAAAAAGTGGAAATAAAAAAATATTAATTCACATGTAATCATATCATGACTATGTCAATGAATAAGTTTTATAACCCAAAGAAAGGAAATTATGTTAAGAAACTTTTTACCGCGTGGTAACTTTCAAGTCAATCCCCTTGGATAAATTGATTCATATTGAAACTTAATATACCATGATGTATGAAGGATTTGTGATATTACATTTAAATTTATAGTATATACACCACACAATAATAAAATAAGTGTTGAATATGGAATATGTCTTATATAAGTAAAAGTGATTTGATAAAAACCCTTACCCTGAGTCTAGACTTTCATTGTATGTCCTTTAATTCCTACATAATTAGATTACAAAAATTATTTGATTTTTTAATAAAATTTTAAAGGTTTAATAAATTATACTAGAATCATTTTTTTATTTTTAATTAAATATTTAAATATATAATCTTTTAACTCGACATCAGGTGTTTTGAGGACGTTTGGTTAATTGTTTCAAAATATCTGTGGTTTGTTGACCATGGTCGAAGAGGTAATATTTCAACATATTCTGAATAATAATCATAAAATAACTATCTTATTTATTTATAGATTATTATTTTTAAACCAAATCATAATATTTTAATGAACAATGAACTATATTATGATCTGGGAGATGGTAGGTCGTACGTACACATGAGTAACGCTTCCATTTTTCAATGATCATTATGGAAAAGAAGTTGTGTAATATTTTATCTTTCCATAATTATAATATTATCATAAATAAAATATTATTTATATATATATACTAAAATATATCATTCTTATTTTTTGGTTATGAAAAAATGATCACATCACTCTGTGGAGGTGATAGTGCACACATACATGAACGAAGTTATTATTTTTAGATGTAAGTAAGAAAATGATATATTATATATTCATAAGGATAAATATTTCAGGAATAAAATTATGATTTAATTTTTATCACATATATTCATTGACATTATCCTTATTACCTAACATGTAAAATGTTAATGAAAAACGAATCACATCACTTCATAAGGCGGTTGTCTTCCGTATACACGAGTGATGTTTTTGTATCCCCCTCTAAATGGAATGTAAAAAATATATATGGGATATCCTAAATCCAAAATTATAAGTAATTTAAAAATATCATATATATATATATAGATATAGGGAATTTAAATTCATCACTATAATAAGTTGTGAGAGGTGATGATGGAAATAGAATGACATCAGTTCGCGAGGTGGTAGTCTATCGTACACACGAATGATGATTTTAAATATCATTTTTTGGAAGAGGAAATAGAATTATGTTTTTATATTAATATAATAAAATATAAGTATATAATAGATAATTTTTATCATATTATCATATTTTAATAATATTTTATATTTGTGGATGAAGAAGTAAAAAAAAGTTCCTAGTTAAGAATTTTACCTCTTCTCAAACCACCTCTTTAGGATTATACCTAAAGTACTCCTAGAGTGGATTTCATACCCAAAAACAGTTTCTGGGATGAGGGGTAGAATTTGGGAAGTTATTTGATTAGCTATTTTCCAAACAAAAAAATATTTTGTTCTAAATAAGACGGAATAGTGGGTGGCCTTTTATCAGTGAGGTGAGTGGCACAATTGTTATTTTGGAAAAAAAATAGTGTACCCACGTTTTTCACATGAAAAAATGGTCCCAAATAGATTATTGTCATGATTTATACATTATATGGTCTAAATATTTATATACAATAGTTTTTATAAAAAATATTATGTCATTTTTACCATTATATTATTAATTTCTCCCCAATAAACTCATTTTTATCATAACAGTAGTAATTATTTTTTTACTATTTTCACTATTAATTATTGTAAAAATTAAGTTTTACTTAACAAAAAATATAAATTATTATAATTTTAAATATGGAATAAAATTTTTTAAATTCAATTCACTTAACTGGAAAATTTTGATTAAAAATTATACTCACATACATGTTGAAAAAATGGGTTTTCAAGAAGTGAATTTTTCATGGAAAGGAATATTTTATATTAACTATATGAATAATAATATTTATTGTATGAATATAAATTAATATTTATTTTTATTTAATATATAAATTTTAGTTAAATAATTCCTAATTATAGGGTTTTAAATTAATTAAAAAGGAGAAACATTGTGCACTTTAAAATAGCTTTCAGAAACATCTTGTTTTTAAAAACAAAGAAAAACTTATACAAAAATCCAATATGAAGTTGATTAAAAAGATATTAAGTGGATTAAATATAATTAAATAATACATATTTAACTTTAAATATTAATCAAAACATCTTGGTAATTTTAAATTATATAATTTATTGAAAATAAATGAATTTTTAACAAAAATTAATAATATTCAGTATTCACAAAAAAATCTATATTTTCAAAAAAATACAAAATTTTCACTTAGATTAAATTTTAATATTATGATTTAAAAAATGAATTTAATTTTACCAAATACATTTTCTAAATGTTATAAAAATTTATTATAAATATTTTCATGAATATAAATAGAAAAACATTTTGATGAAAAAATATTTTTAAGAATAAAATTACTTTACTAATATTTGACTAATTATTTAATAAAAACATAAAAATAATTTATATTGAGTAGAAAATTTATATACATAAATATATCATATATTAAATAATACTATTCATACCCACTAATTTTATGGTTATGTTAGAATAGTTAAATATTCCACGACCCATACAAGCTCGGTGTTGTGGGTTGAATTTTCTATCAAACATAGTTTTCTATTCTAAAATATCATGTTGTTACGTCCTAACCCAAATAAATTGATTCCTTTTAATTTTAAATTTATCTCGATAATCAATGTTTGATAATTTAAAAATACCTTTTTTAACTCACGTCATATAAAGTGTAAATAAAACAACCTCTTGAAAAGATAAAAAAGGATGTGTGTAGGTCATATAGAGTAACACATTCTAGGTTTACAAATAAAATAAAATAGGTGAGAAGTGATGATTTTTACATGGAATAAAATTATAATTCCTAAATAATGATATAGAGTGAAAGAGATCATTGATCACAAGAAAGTGAATGGTGAATATAAATTTAACAACCCCAAAACTTTTAACTAAAGAGGTGTGAAAGAGTCATTGTTATCATCAGAAATGATGGTAATAAGACAAATTTTGTTTCAATATAATTTTCCTAGATTATAGTAATTCATTTTCCATATATACTAAAATATTAATGAAATATACTAACTCTATGAGAATAATTTCATCCTTTATGAAATTTACACCACAATCTCGTATTTTTCTCTAAAAAATGAGTATTCAAGATGATTTTTTCATACCATAATCACGAAAATAAACTTTTAAAGACCAAAAAACCATAAACGTTTTCAAAATATATTGTTCCAAACTTTAGAAATTAACAAAAAACCAAAATGGATTGTATGTGTTGCTATTTTTATCAAAATTATTAAACTATAATATGATGAAATAATACATCGATATAAAAAATTCAATAGTAATACCCAAAGTTAAAACTAAGTAATTTTTAAATAACCTAAAAATTAATAACTATTTTAACCTCAAATGTTATATCATACATTTTAACTTTCAAGAACAAAAATATTGTGATCATTGTTTTTAAATAAAATTAATCACTTAGTCTCTAAATCACTCTTGAATATTGTGGTTATCTATACAACAAAATGTCAGTTCCCATAATTACATCAATATATAAAATCATACAAATCATAAATGTTATCAATACCTTGAAACATATGTTCACAAAATTTAAATTCATACCTCATGTTAATCCAAATAATTACATGTTCTTCAACCAAATAAAACGCTTCCTAAAATTCCATTAATCTCTTTAAGATTTCATCATTCAAAACATCAAATGGGTGTCTAAGACTTTGAAATTATCATCATAGTTAACCCAATAGACCTAATATGGTATCCAAACTCATAATATATCATCAATTGAAGACATAATAATCTAAAAATGTATCTAAACCTTCCCTCTGATACCAACTATAATAGCCTCGAACTTGCACTCTCAGATCTAGTTATAAAAATATATAAAATAAATTTCCAACTTTGATACCAATGATAGTGACCCAATTTTCATCATAAAAAACATATAATATCAAAAGGAAATATTGGATCGCATACATTCTCAACGAACTTTTAGGTTTAGAGTTTTAAATAATTAAGATAGACTATAAACATCATGGATCCATAAACAATTAGTTCATAAATATAAACATCATCCCCTACTATACCCAACTTTTTATATTCCACATTAGGTCTTAATTTTCATCTGTATGAAACCCTTCAAGATATAATTTTTCAAACTCAATCTTTATAACCTAGGGGAAATAAAACATATGAAGCTTGATCTTAAATTCTCAATAAGGGTAAATAAAATAATTAATAATTAAATGTCATCAATATGAATAAGAAGAACATAAGAGTATGATGAAAAAATAAAGGTTAATGGGTATAACATAAGAATTTCCCTAACCAGTAATACCTAGATCATGAAACATAAAAACATGGCCTAAGGATTTGAAAAATGCAAGAGTCATTAGAATCAATAATCATGAGCCATGTGATATCAATATTTATTAAAGGAAACATTTATAACTATATAAATAAAAATGAAATCTTATTTTTATCTTCAATCATCATCATCATTGAACACTTTTTATTAGAATAACCATATGGATGACTTACATTATTATCCTAAAGATAATATAATCAATACCCATTGCATTGGAACATTATCGGGTAACACCCATAATAAAACCTATATCAGGCTTACCTAGTGCTATCTGGGTGCATCCATCATATATAATTTCCATGAACCACAACATCAATAAGGTATATAGAGAATTAATTTTATCATAAAACTTATAAAAAACATTATTATTTTGGGTATTTGATTAACCCAGGGAAAAGAAATGGGATCCATGATAATTTATTTGGAACATCATTAACCAATGGAAAAAATAGGTTCCATAACAATATCTTTGAAACATGATTAACCCATGGAAACGAAATGGGTTCCATAACAATCTCTTTGAAACACTATTAACCCTTAAAAAATAATTATGTTCTTCAAAACTCTCTATGAAACATGATTAACCTATGTAAAGGAAACGAATTACAATAAAATATATTTGAAACACAAATAACTCATGGAAAGGAAACAGGCCCCATAAAATTAACTTTGAAACATGATTAACTTTTGAAAAAGAAACAAGTTCCATAATAACCTCATTGAAATAAGTTTAACCCATGGAAAAGTAATGTGTTCCATAATAATCTCTTTGAAACGTTTTTAACTCATAGAAAAGAAAATTTTTCCGTTATAATCTCTTTGAAATATGATTAACCGATGAAAAATAAATAGGTTCCATTTAAATCTGTTTTAAACATAATTAACCCATGGAAATAAAATGGGTTCCATAAAAATATCATTGAAAAAATGGTTCTGCTATGGAAAAGAAATATTTTTCCTAAAAATATCTTTGAAATATGATTAACATGTGGAAAATAAATGGGTTCTATAAAAATCTCTTTGAAATGAACATAATACATCTAGAGAAATAATGAGGAAGGGATCATTACAAAAATATCCCTCAATGAATCATATGTAACAATAAGGGTTGTTGATGTTGATAAATAGAAATATGATTAAAATATCATTAAAAACCTTTTTGAGGAAAATAATCTTTTCATTTTGAAAATTTCTTCTTAAAATATAAAATTCACAAAATATTGAAAAAATAATTTTCAATGAAAATAACCTTGGATACAAATAAATGAAACTTCAATTAAAATAATGGACATGGAAGTAAAAAAATCTATTTATTTCGTAAGTGTTAAAAATGAATATTTATTTCAAGACATTTTGAAAAAGGGATTCAAAAGTTACTCATTTGGAAAATGTTAAGAAATTTCCTTGTAAAACCTTTTAAAATAAGGTAAAATATCATGTAAAATGGATTTTGGAAATCATTTATTTTTAGAAAAGAATTTTTTTTAAATTATTTTATAAATCATGAATATGGAAGATGAAGATACCATATCTAAAAGAAAATACAAGATCGGTGTCACTTAAAAATGACTTTATGGATGTATCTTAAATCCATAAGGGGAAATGGAAATTAAAATTTTTAAACACATTCATAACTATATGATAATAAAATATATGTGTTTCTAGAAAACAATATCATATTATTTCATCGAGAATAAACATGAACATAAAAATCCTGAAAGAAAATAGATTGTAACATAAATCCATTTTTACTTTGGTAACTGTTTAGTTGTAATTCTCATAAAATAATAACATAAATGAAACATTAAATATTTTGATCATAATGTTATCCATGATATAAAATTATAAATTTTTAGTATATACACCTCATAAATATTATAAGTTCATATCATAAACATATGTTCAAAGAACAGAATTTGGGATTGTTAACCCTTTGAGAGATCATATCACTGAATCGAGAGTTAATCAATGTGGTGGTTATATGTAAAAAATTTAAATCCATCACAAAAAAATTGTAAATACATAATAAGACAATTTATATATCAATTCACACATAATCATATCATAACAAACTAATTGAAGGAGTTTCATAACCTAATGAATGAATATTGGGTAAAGAAACACTTTACCACTTGGTAACATTCAATTCAATCCCCTTGGATATATTAATTCAAATTCAAACTAAAATATTGTGATATATGAAGGATTTAAGTTATTACATTAATAATTGAAAGTATATACACCAAAAAATAGAAAAAAAGTGGTGAATATGGAATATGACTCACAAAATTAAATATGAGATGATAAAAACTTTTACATCGAGTGCCATAACCCATACTTATGGGGCCCATGTCGTGACTCCCTAATCTCACATACAGTAGGCTAGGGGATGGAGACTAGCACTGAGTAGGGATATCACTAACAAGGGAGGAATTGCCTAAGTACCTGTACACATGCACACATCTCCAGTCCTACAAAATGATGGAATGTAAAAACCACCAAGCAATTATGCATGTGTATATTTATATCCCATAAATAGAGTAAAAAAGTAAGTGAAGGAAAGTAAATATATCTAAATATAAGCCCACTATAAATAAGTCTATAAAAAAGTCCAAAATGAAAGTAAATGTAGGGATTTCTATCTGAAATTCACATGAACACACCTGGGTTTGTCTAGTTTTACTAAGCACTGTCTAGTCCTAGTCTGCCTAAGACTCCATAAAAAGTTTGATAATGTAAAACATACATGACACATTTAGGAAATTCCCATGTAGGGGTGATTATAACAATACTTAGTATAACATGCCCAAACCACAAAGCGTATAACAAAGAGATACAACCATCTCTACACTGGTATATGTCTACAACACATATAAGAATTTCCAAATATACTCAATCCAAGACACACAATCTAGAGATCAGACACAACCATAGTATACCAGCCCTAAGTTTATATCACGAATATTCAATGAAGTACTCATATTGGAGAACAAACTCCAGAGTCTGATAGCACCAATGATGTCAGTACGAGGGGTACTGCTCTTCGGGTCTCTCCATGAGAAGAATATGGTAATAGTCACAAAATGATATGATACACAGATAAGGATCACATCTAAAGACATGGGGTGATACCAAAAAACCAATTTGGATTATACTCTCTAAGTAGAGGATCAGTTCCTGAGTATTGTTAGTTATATAGATTCCAATAACTCCACCTAGGGAATGAAGATGAATAGAGGATCCCACTTTGGTCCTCTCAAGGGGGATTCCAACAACTATATTCATGATTTCTTATTTAAGGGATCATGGTCCTTGGAGTATAAAATGATTCATACAAACCTTTAGGGAAATTATTAGAGGAATGAACCCTAACAAAACATGTCCAAGATACTGAGGATAAGAGATTTAATCCATGTATAAAAGACTACACGATGTGTAGAAGGGGTACATGTCATTTTCCTTGACCCCGAGTACTACCTATGTAAAATGGAATGTGTCATTAAACCATGTCTATGTAGTAGTACACACCACGTAGTCATTCCAAGTATTCTAACAGTGTTCCAATACATTGCTTAACCCATGTACTTGGTCCAACTCTTGTCTGTGTGGGGGAGTACATGTCGTGTGGGCTGGTTGTGTAGTCCATCCCTTGTATATGTACTTCCCAAGGTACACGCTGAGTATCTAGGGAGGTATTATATGTGGTGTAGACTAAAACACACGTCATGTGATACCAATATTTTACCTGAAACCCTAGCCAATACTCATGGGGGGCCATACTCCATGTAATCCCATATTTCATGTTGTGTAAAATGGGATTTTCCAAAATCACTGGATCGCACTCCGGTTATCTTCTTCATCACTCCGGCAACCCTTCTGGCAATGCCTTTCCCAAAAATTCAAGGGGGGTATCACCTGATCATTTCCATCATCAATCTACCACTTTTGGGTCCTCGATCTGTTCATAAAATGAGATCATTGACATTCTTCATTGTGTGGTAAAGAATGAGAAATTAGCACCAATCATACATTGACCCACTATTTCAACCACTGTCTCACCTTCATCAAGTCGTACTGATGATAAATCTATAGTTTTAGACTATGATTCCAAGAATAGGATGCACAACAATCTATTATTCAATGAAACATCAAACCGTGGGGAAGAATAAAGAATATCACAAAGAATGATGAATCCATGGAGAAAGGAACAAATCCAAACAAGAGGAATGAACCTAAATTGATGTTCATACTGATCTTAGTTCATTTCCATTAGAATGATATATGAAAAATGAACATCCTTGAATAATTCCCTTGATAAACCCCAAAAATAAACCCATCCTGCAAAACGATCGATATGCGGGCCAATCTCATAATTGATTGGGATGCATTCATCATAAAAATTAAAACATGGGGAATCAATAATTTGAAATACATGCCCCACCTCAATTCAGTTTGATCACTAATGAAGTACAATCTATTATCATCGTCGTTGACAAGATCTGTTGAATCTAGGGTGCATCGATCCTTGATTAGCAACTTCATCATTTTTTATTTGATATAATTCTATATAATTTCTTCCCAATGTCTCTTCAAAGGCTCCATGGTTATACAAATAACCCCATATTTCCAACATAATGATATATTCAAAGATGAAATAGTTGTTTCTTCAAACAAGTAGAAAAAAATAATTTCATTCATTTTCTCACCTACAATGACTTTTCCATATAAAAACATGCGTCTACCAATGTTAAGTAATGTCTAGTGTAAAACTACCATTCTGAACTAAACGATTCCCTTGGATTTTTGATCTGGTTAACCATTTAGAAGATATTAAACTTTTTCAGAAAAACCATGCATGTGAGCTATTATATATATATATAATATATTTCAAACATTTATTCTAGACACACTAGGTCTCAGAATAATATGTCATCTTAGCTCATGGTCTCAAAATTAATCCATATAATATTTAAAAATAATACACAAAAAATATAATACATTACATTCTCCCCACCTTAAAGATTAATGTCCCCAAAAATACTAAACAAAGGCTACTCATAAATATGAGGGTACTGAGCTTCAATCTGAGACTCTCACACCTAAGTTCTATCCTAGAGATTCACATGATTCCACCGAACAAGCACTAAAGTAATTGATCACCCATGAAGTGTCATCTTCTATTGATTTTCGATCTCCACTCGGTACTCAGCAAAAAACTTCATCCTCAATAACAAACTCACCCCAGTCGATAACATGGGATGGGTCATGCAGATACCTCCTCAGTTGTGACGCATGGAAGACATCATGTAACCTGTACAACTATGGAGGTAGATCCTATTGATATGATACCTTTCCAACTCTATGAAGTGTCTAGAAAGTGCTGATAAACTTCAGAGATAGCTTTCCCTCCTATCCAAATCTTTATAATCCACATCTAGGTGAAACCCCAAGGAACACATGGTAGTCTTGTTTGAACACCAAAGGCCTATGTCACCTATTATTATAAGTCTTCTAAAGGATCTGTGCAGTCTTCATCCTCTCTTAAATGATAATCACTTTCTCTGTTATAGCTCACACCAACTCTAGGCCTGTGAGTGTCGACTCTCCAGGGTCAATCCAGCAAAGTGGTGACATATAGGGTTGCCTGTAGAAATCCTCAAATGGTTCCATACCAATGGTGGAATTGTAGCTTTTGTTTTATGAAAAATAAAATTGTGGTAGGTGATCCTCTCAACTACAGCCAATTTCTAACATGGAAGCTTACAACATGTCCTACAGAACCTAAATGGTCCACTCAGTTTGGCTGTCAGTTTTTGGGGGAAATGTTGTGCTCAAGAATATTTGGGTCACAAATGCCTCTTATAATCCCTTCCAAAATAGGGATGTACATTAAGAATCATGATAAAAAACAATCATTTATGGAACACTATGGCGTCATACTATCTATTGAATATAGAGATATCTCAATCTCTCTACTGAACTCTATTATCGGAAAGATAGGAAGTGGTCCGAATTGGTGTGCCAGTTAATGATCACCTAGATAGAATTTTATACCCAAGATGTATGTTGTAATCCCATCATGAATTCCATTGATATCCAATCCAAATTCCATTTGGATCCTCAAGGGGTTGAGCCAAACCCATTGGAACTTGGTGCTCAGCCTTATCTTACTGAGAAGTAAGGCATCTAGAGACAAACTCTAAAATTCTTTTCTTTATTCATGGCCACCAAATCTGACATTGGAGGTCCTGGAACATATTTTCCACACTTGGATGTACCACAAAATGAGACATCTTTACCACTCTCAAAACCATTTCCCACAACATCACTAGTACCATCATACATCCTCTGAAAATAACAACTTTCTCCCCACCTTTAGAATATCCATTAGGAGCATACCCTATGGATATCTAAGCACGTAGGGTCTCAAAGTCAGTATCCCCAAGTAGCGCCTCCCTAACCCACTACAAGATTCGGGGTAACAACCCTCGACTAGAGATAAATTTCTCCATATTTATCCACAAATGATAACTACAATAAGGAAAACTGCTATGACACATCGTTCAGTAACTACAAACAATATCTCTTATTGAGAGCATTTGATATCATGTTTCCCTTCCTATGAGTGTAGATAATTTCATATTCATAGTCCTAGAGAAACTCTACCCATTTCCTCTATCTCATGTTAAGATCCGTCTGAGGCATGATAAATTTTATACTCTGGTTATCAGAGGAGGTGATAAATCACTCTCCCATTAGGTATTGTCGCAACATATTTAAAGTGAATACTACCATTTCTAACTTAAGATCACGGGTCGTGCAGTTTTTATCATGTAGTCTCAACTGGAATGAACAATAAGAAATCACCACTTGCCTCTAGATCAATAAATAGGCAAGTTGGGTCCCTAATGCATTGCAAAACACAACGTACTTGACACCCTCCTCCAACTATCTCAATATTGGAGTGCACATCAAACTCTGCCTAAACTACTAAGAATACTACTGGAACTTCTCTATCTACACAAAAGGATGTCCCTTTTTAGTCAAATTTTTCATGGGTGTTGATTCTCTGGATAAACAAGTTATGAATCTCAAATAATATCCTTCCAACCCAATGAAAATTTGCACCTATGTCACACACTTAGGAGGCTCCCATGCTAACACTTCCTTGACCATGGTCATGTCTAATGAAACTCCATCCTCTAAGATAATGTGTCCCAGAAAGTGGATCGCTTGTATCCAAAACTAACACTTTCATAGCTTTACATAAAGATGGTGCTCCCAAAGTATGTCCAGAACTATCCTCAATTTTCACACTGCTCCTCCTCATATACTGAGTACAAAAGGATATCATCGATCAAGAATAACATGAACTAATACAATAAAGGCTGGAAAATCTTGTTCAGGAGTCCCATGGACACTTCTATGGAATTTTTCACACCAAAGGGCATCACTAAGTACTCATGGTGACAGTAGAGACATCTGATTATCATCTTTGGTATATCCTTATCTCGTACTCACTACTGGAGATTGCCTAACCTTAGGTCAAAATTTGAGAACCATCATGCCCCTGTCAACTAATAAAATAGGTCATCAATCCCCACTAGTGGGTACTTGTTCTCCACTATCACTTGATTCAAGCGTTGGAAGACCACACACAGCCTCAACCACCCATACTTCTTCTTTTCATTCCAAAATAATGATTCCAATGGTGAAAAAATGTGCCTCCCAAATCCCTTACTCTTCACATCCTTCAAATACGACCTCATCTCGAGAAGATCTGTGGGATTCATACAATATATTAGTGAAGATAATAGTATTTTCTTGTGGTATAGATCAATGTAGAAGTATATATCTTGATGGGGATGAAAACCTGAAACATTTTCAAGAAAGACGTCCTCATACTCTGTCCCCACTTCAAGATACTTGAAAATCATAACATCCACTACACCAAGGGTTAAGGTAGCCAACTGATGATTAGTTGGTTGAACCCTCTTATTTATGATTCAATCCTGCACTACAAGGGTTTCTTTGTCACCGATAAAGGAAAACATGGTTCTATCACTGAGAACACACCGCACCATTTGACTAAAACAATCAATCTGGCATAAACACTAGATGACCAATCCATGACAAGAATGAAATTTTAAGGCCTTAATGATGCTTCAAAAAGGTTCCAACTAAAACTCTATCCTTTAAGGCTCAAGTCACACTATCATCAAAAGTGTTTAATCACTAAGTATTCTCCAGTAGGAGTCTCCAAGCATAAGGGTCGAGTAAATGGTTTAAAAAAATCTATAGGTCTCATAAAAGGTATGTAAAAAGAAAGGAATGATTGTAACCTTTTTCTAATTTTATTGCAGCTAAAGTATAAAAGACATAGATCATACCTATAATCATTATTATAGACCCTGGATAATAAGCCTTGACCACTTTTAGTGGTCCCCACCCATGTCCTCCATCTCCCTAAGTCTGGTGTGGACCACCTTAGGATGGTGGTAGTAATAAGTCAAAACATCAACCAGCTCCTACTACTCTCCTATATCCTCTTCAACATCCTCTACCCTATGAACATGCCTTCTCCTACAATTGTACTTTCCTTGGTGGTCTATCCACATTCTCTATGTCAACTGTACATCGGGTCAAATAGTCTCAAGTGAGATGTCCCCTGGAATCAAATAAGTAGCACTATCTCTCTCTAGGATGACTAGACTCACCCTATGAGCACTAAACTACAAACCCTCTATCATGTGACCTTCTTTTAAAATGTCTCACATGTCCATGTTTCTAAGACTGACGTTAGGTCCGAGCTTCCAAGGTCTCTACTTCTACTTTTCTACTCCTAACAGTTACCGGGTATATCTTCTCATCCATGAAATTTTAAACCAAAAAATCCTTTACAATCACCCTAGCATAAGTAGGCATTAAAATAGGGATAACATTGGATCTAATTTCTCAAAAAAGACCTTACTCTAATGTTAAATCCTTAAATAAATGATCTCAAACCACATCCATTGACTAGGTGTAAATGTTGGTAATCATCCATGAAAAAATATCCAATAACATGCTACTCTACTGGAGCTATAGAATCTCTTGGATACGTACATATCTTAGTGTAACTAATGATAATTATTATCTAAATATAATCTTGAACTCGGCCCCGGAATGAATCACCTCTTCATAAGATAGGGTAACTAAACTTCACCATTAACATGTTGAACTGTGAAACATGCTAGACTCCAGGATTGTTATCTAATCTTTTGATGTCCTGACCTGATTAAAAAAAGGGTCACCACCTCAAAACATTCCATATCCAATATTGGGTTGGTCTCACCTTGGAACCTGAGGGGTCTATCCCACTGAAACTCATGAAGCATCGCTGGTACTACAGGTACCATGTGCAGCTCTATAGGTGGTGGTATGGATGGTGCACCACATGGAGGTAACAAATTCAGGAACTTGTCCTTATTTTGAATCCTTGTCACTAAGGGGATAATCCTCATGATCAAGCTACTAAATCATAGATGGAATACATCATGGAGTTATCCTAAAAGTAAAAAATATATACCATGGATAATGAGTATATCTAGAGAGATGAATCAAGAAGAAAATGAAAATCACAACCTAATACTATATGATGTATGTACCATTTTTTCCCTACAACCAATTCTCTCATTTACCAAGTTAAAATTCAATTTATCAGAGTCCCAGTGTATGGATACATCAGACGCTGCACTAACAATGGAGTCCCTAGCCTAAAATCCATACTTGAAACAATTAACAATTTTTACCCAAACCAAAATCAAAGACTCCTAGTACTAATGTAGAACTTATCCCCTTTGATACCACCCTTTCATGATCAATCCTATTGGGTCCCATGCTATGACCCCCCTAGCCTGCCACTAATAGGACAGAGGTTCATTATTTTAAACGAGTAGGAATATCACTGACAAGGGAGGTATTTCTTAAGTACGTTTACACACTCACACATATCCAAGACCACAAAATTATAAAATATAAAAACCACTAAGAAATTATGAAAGCATACATCTAAATCCCATAACCCTAGAATGACAGTATGTAAAGTAAATTAAAATCATTCCAAATTAAATAACACCACAAAGAAGTCTATAACAAAAGTCCAACCTAAAATTAAAGATACTAGGACTATTTTATGTAAGCTGTAGAAACACACCTTGGTATGTTCAGTCTCACTAAGAAGCATATGGTCCTGGTCCATCTAGGAATCTGTCAAAAGGTTGATCATATGTAGAAGACACAATGCATGTGGTAAAATACCAATTAGGGGTGAGTATTACAATACTCAGTATGGCACTATGAAACCAAAAATCATAAAACAAATGAAATAAAGTAATCTCTATATAAGTATATGTCTACAGCACCTATAAGAATATCTAGATATACTCAATCCAAGACAGACAGTCTATAGGTAAGCCACAACCATAATATACCAGCCTTATGTTTCTAACTCAAATATTATATGAAGAACTCGTCTAGGAGAACACACTCTTAATTCTGATAGCACCAATGATGCCCATATGTGGGGTACTGCTCGTCAGGTCTCCCCAAGAGAAAAACACGCTGATATTCCAAAAGGGATATGATACGTAGATGATGAATGCATCTAGGGACATAGGGTGATACCAACAACTCAATTTAGATTAACCTCTCTGAGTAGAGGATAAAATCCTAAGTAGTGTTGGTCACACCGATACCAAGAACTCCACCTAAAGAATAAATATGAATAGAGGATCCCGCTTCAGGCCTATCGAGGGGGATTCCAAAAACACTATCTAGGAAGTCATACTGAAGGGATTTTTGTCCTAGGATTAGGAAACAATTCATACCAAACTTTTGGGAAAAAATAACAGGGAAAACCCCTAACAAAATTTTTCCAAGATATGGAGGATAGGAGATTCAATCCATGTATAAAATAGTAAACTATGTGTAGTAGGGTTACACTCTGTGTCCCTTAACCCCATGAACTACCCATGTAAAATGGATTGTGTCATCAAACCATGTCTTTGTAGTCGTACATGTCATGTAGTCATCATTTTTACTCTACTCGTGCACCAGTACATGGATTAACCCATGTACTTGGTCTAACCCATGTCCATGTGGGGGAGTACTACTATGTAGGATTTCCATGTAGTACACCTCGTGTCTATGTACTCCCCAAGGTATATGTTGAGTATCTGGGGAGGGACCACACATCATGTAGACCAGGACACATGTTGTGTGATACCTATCTCCTACCCGAAACCCTAGCAACTGCTATGGGGAGACCACACATAGTGTAATCCTAGATTACATGTAGTGTAATGTGGTATTTTCTAGAATCTGTGGTTCTTACTCTCGTTATCTTCTCTATCGCTCTGACCACCATTTCGACCATGTGTTTTTGGGAAATTTAAAGGGGATCCTCACCCAATTCTTTCCATCATAGATCTAAAAATTATGGTTCCTCGGTCCACTTAGAAAACAATATTTTCATTGTTCTTCATTTTTCTCCAAAGAACCAAAATATGCAGCAACTATCATTTGATATGCTACCGCAACCACTGTCACACCTCCATCGATTCGTACCGATGTTGGATCTACATTTTCAAATCATTGTGCTAAGAATTGGATGTGAAATGATCGATCGATCATAGAAATTTTGAACAACAGGTAAGAATGAAGAACATCATATAGAATGATGAATCGAGGGAGAAAATCACAAATCTGAACAAGAGTAATGAACCTTGATCGATGTTCATGTCGATATCAGTTCATTTCCATTATAATGATAAATTAAAATTCAATATCCATGAATAAATATCCCAATAAACCATAAATATAAACTCATCTCACATAACGATTGATCTATGAGCCAATCTGTTCATTCATTTGTCTGTGTTCATCATAGAAATCAAAAACGGGGGATAAGAAAATCGAAATACATGCACTACCTCAATTAGGTTTGATCACTAATGAATAATTATTTGTTGTCATCATCATTTACTAGATATATTTAATTTGAGGTGTGTCAATCCTTGATTCAAAACTTCATCATTGTTTATTCGAGAGGATTCTCTATAATTTATCTCTAAAAAATCTCCAAAGTTTCTAGGATTATACGGCTAACCATGGATATCCAACATAAGGATATATTTAAATATGAAACATTTGTTGCATCAAACAAATGGAATAAAATAATTTTATTTTATTATTTTATTAATTTTCATTCATGTGGTGACTTTTTCACCAAAAACCCATGATGACCAATGTTAAGTCATGCCTAAGGTGAAACCTTCAATCTGACCTCAATGATTCCCATAGATTTTTTATCTTGGTACTCATTTAAAATATATTCAAATTTTTTGGGAAAAATGTGTGTGTATTATTTAATATGTATATATATATATATATAATATTTTAAACATTTATTCTGGACACAACGGGGCTTATAATCACACATTGTCTCGGTTTTTGGTCTCAAAATTAATCCATATAATATTTAAGAATAATACACATAAAATATGAGGCATTACATTCTCCCCACCTTAGGGATTTACATCCCCAAAAAATCAAAAACAAAAGCTACTCAAAATGATGTGGGTACTGTACAGGAATCTGAGCCTCCAGCTCCAAATTACACTCCTAGAGATTCACGTGCTGCCACCATAAAATCAACAAATGAATCGATCACCAATTAAGAATACTCTTCTTCTGATCGTTAATCTCCACTGGGTACTCAGAAAAAAGTCACTCCGTCCTTGATATCCATCTCACCCCAGTCAATAACGTTTGATGGGTCATGATCATACCTCATCAGCTGTGACACAAGGAAGACATAGTGTACCTGGTCTAACTTTGGAGGTACAACCAAGTGATATGCTACCTTTTAAAATCTACCCAATATCTAGAAAAGGTTGATAAACCTCAAAGATATCTTCCCACCCCATCCATATGTCAGTAATAAATGTTGAGGTGAAACCCATAGGAACACATGGTCTCCATTCCTGAACAAAAAAGGCCTGCATCACCTCTCAACATAATAATTTTGTCATCTATTTTTAGTCTTTATCCACTCCTAGATGATATTCACTTTCTCTGTTATAGCTCGAACCAACTTTGGGCCCATGAGTTCTGACTCTTCTAGGTTAGTCCAGCAAAGTGGTGACCTATAGGGTTACCCATAAAAATCCTTTTATGTTTCCATACAAATGGTGGAATGGTAGTTGTTATTGTATGAACCATTATCAGTGGTAAGTGAACCTTCCAACTACGTCCAAAGTCCAACATAAAAGCTCATTGCATGTCCTCCAGAACCTTAATGGTCCACTCAGTATGGTTATTGGTTTGTGGGTGAAATGTTTTGCTCAAGTGTAACTCGGTCCCAAATTCATCTTGTATTCCCTTCTATATTTTGAATGTACAACAACCATCACGATCAGAAAAAATATTCAATGGAACTTTATGGGTTCAGACTATCTTCTGAACATAGAGGTATCCCAAGATATCTTCAAAACTCTATTCTCGTATAGCTTGGAAGTGGGCCAACATGGTGAGTCAGTCAACGATCACCTAGATAGAATCATCTCTCGTGGATGTATGTGGTAAGTTCATCACAATTTCCATAGATATCCTATCTAACTTCTATTCTGACACCTTAATGGGTTGGGCTAAACCTGCTGGATCTTGGTGCTCAGCCTTCACTTGTTGACAAGTAATGCATCCAAAGACAAACCTTACAACTACTTTATTCATTCATAGACAACAAAACTAATATCAAAGGTCCTAGTAAATATTTTCCATGCTTGGATATACCTCTAAAGGAGACTTATGAAACTCTCTCAAAATCGATTCCAACAGCATCACCAATACCATAGTGATTCCTTTGAAAATAACGACATGCTCCCTATGTCTTGAATATCCATCAGGGTAATTCCCTATGGATATCTGATCATGTTGGGCCTCATAGTCATTTTCCACAATTGTGCCTCCCTAACTCACCACAAGAGTGGAGGGGAAACAACCATCGACTAGAGACAATTTGTTCTATCTCCATCCATAGAGGATAACTGCAATGAGGCTAACTTCTTCGACACCTTGTTTTGAAATTGAAAACAAGATCTTATATTGAGAGCATCAGATACCATGTTCCCCTTCCCAATAGTGTATAAAATTTCAATGCAATAGTCTTGGAGTAACTCTAGACATCACCTCTAAATCAAGTTAAGAAGAGAGAAGTTATATTTGATACTCTTGTAATTATAGTAGACGATAAACCGCTCACCCATTAAGTATTGTATCCAAATATTAAAAGTGAATACTACCACTACTAAATCAAGATCATGGATCACAAATTTCTTCTCATGTGGTCTCAACTGGTTTGAACCATAGGTAATCACTTCTAACCTAAGAATCATAACACAACCAAACTTGGTCCCTGATACATCATAAAACATTATGTACTCAACACCCTCCTATGATAATCTCAATATTAGAGCACCCATCAAACTCTACCTCAACTTCTAAAAATAATATTTTCACTTCTATTTTCAAACAAAAGGTTGTCACTTTCAAGTCAAATATGTCATGGGGGTTAATACTCTGAAGAAATAATGTATGAATCTCTGATAATAGCCTTCCAATCTAAGGATGCTCTACACCATTGTCACTCTCTTAGATGGAACTCTTGTTAACACTGCCTCAACCTTGGTTGGGTCCACTTCTACTCCATCCACTGAGATAATGTGTCCCAGAAAGTGGAAAAACTATATCTAGAACTAATTTTTGGAGATATTTCCATAAATATAATGCTCTCGGAGTATGTTCAGAACTATCCTTAAGTGTCTCACGTGCTCCTCCTCAGATGTTGAGTACACAAGGATATCATCGATGAGGACTACAATGAACCAATCTAAGAAAAGATGGAATATCTAGTTCATGAGTCCCATGAACACTGCTAGGGAGTTTTTCAATCTAAAGGGAACCACCAAGTACTCATACTGACTATAGCAACATCTGAATGTCATCTTCATTATATCCTAGTTGCATTCTCACAAATTATGATAGCCAGACCTATAAGGTTAACCTTAATGAACCAGCATGACCCTCTCAATTGATCCAATAGGTCATAAATCTTCATTATTGGGTACTTTCTCTTCCAACTCACCTAATTTAAGAATCGTTAGTCCACACACAACCTCAATATCGTGTACTTCTTCTTGAATAATAGAACTAGGGCTGCCAAGGGTGAAATATTGGGTCTCATGAAGCTTTTCCTCAACAAGTCCTACAAATACATGCTCAGTTCATGAAACTTTGTGGGATCCATCCAATATGCTGATATAGATATCAATTTCATACAGGTGTGTAGATCAATGCAGAAGTCTATCTATTGGCAGGTAGGTAAACCTGGATCATCTTTAGGAAAGACGGCCTCATACTCTCTCACCACTATAAGAAACTGGACACTCATAAAATCCACCACACCAAGGGTTATTCTAGATAGCATATTATTAATCGGTTTCACCATCCTATGCATGAGTTCATCTTGCATTTACTAGGTTTCTTTTTCACTGATAAAGGAAAAAACAGTTCTATAGGTATTGACACATCGCACCCTTCGCCTAAAATTGTCAGTACGGTTATGAACTATAGACAACCAATACATACAATGAATGATGTCATAAGGCCTCAACACATCTACTAAGAGGTTCCAACCAAAAATCTCGCCTCCAAGGGTCAGGTCACACTTTCATCATAAGTGTGTAATCACCGAGTCTTCTCCAGTAGTGGTCTCCAACTGTAAAGGTTGAGTCAATAGGTCAACCAGAATATATAGTTATCATAAAAGGTATGTGGTAAAAAAGGAATGACTAGAACCTATGGCTATAAGTACAATAGATAAAGTAGAAAAGACACATATCATACCTAGAATTATTCCTGGATCCCCTGGGTTATAATCTTTGACCACCTGTAGTTGTCCCTTCCCCAATCCTCCAACCCCATGAGAATAAAGCAAACCACCTAGGGGTGGTGGTAGTACCAAGTCGAAACATAAACCACCTCATGATACTTTAACAAATCCTCTACCATGTCTGCCACCCTATGAACATGTGTGCCCCTTCTTCTCTCTCTGCCCTAGTGGTCCATCTATAGTATCTATGTCAGTTGTAAAGTGGGTCAGACAATCTCAAGTGAGACAAACTCTATCATTACATGAGTAGCACCACCTCTCTCTTGGAAGACTGGACTCACCATGTAAGAATTGAACTACAAATAATCTATATTATGACCTCCTATTGAAACATCTCGCACATCTAGGTCCCTAAGACTAATGTCAGCTCCCTACTACTGGGGTCCCTGCTCCTGCTTTCCACCACTAATTGTTACTGATTGTATCTACTCAACTAAGAAGCTTTCAACCACAAAATCATGTTCAAGCACCCTAGAATATGTAGGAATTCACCTAGGGATAAAAATGGATCATATGTTCCTACTAATACATCACTCAAAAGCCTAATCCTTGAAGAAATGATCTTGAACCATATCTATCAAGTACCTAGAAAGGTTGTTAAAGCTCGATGAATAAGGAGCCACAAACATGCTATATTGTTGGAGATATAGAATATCATTGATACATGCATCCCTTAGAATAACTAATGATAATTACTCTATAAATATATACTCAAACATATTCCATGAAAGAGTATCCACATCATAAGGCAGGGTAACTATACTCTACCATCGTCCAACTGAGCTATGAAGAATTCTAGACACCATGACCATCATATGATCTACTAGTTCCCTGGATAGATGAAAAACTCAGGTCACCACCTCAAGACAGTCCTCATCCTCCTATGGGTCAGTCTTGCCTTGGAACTTGAAGGGTCTCTTCTAATGAAACTCATGAAGCCTGCTCAGCCTTCATGCCTCATCGTCTTGTACTTTGGGTACCACCTACTTCTCTACAGGTGGTGGTATGGATGGTGCACCACCAGGAGGTAACATCTCAATAATTGGTCTTTGTATCAAAGCCCCATCACTAAGGGAATCATCCTTATGATCAATCTATTGAATCATATCTAGTATAATTAGTAAAGACATCCTTAATGTAAAAAAGATGTATCACAGTCAATGAGTATATCTGGAGAGCTGACTCAAAAAGGAAATGGAAATTACAACCCAATACTATATGAGGGATATACCACTATTTTCCTTGCAACCAATTTTCTCATGTATTGAGTCAAAAAGAAGGTGATCAGAGTCCTGGGGTATGGATATGTTAGCCACCACACAAATATTTGAGTGTTTATCTAGAAAAAAGAACTCGAAACACTTAATATTGTTTCTCCAAACCAATCTCATAGACTCTTGGTCCTAAAGTAAAACTGAACCCCTATGATACCACTCTATCGTGACCAGTCCCAATGGGGCCCATGTCCTAACTCACCAATCCCACCTCCAATAGGCCAGGGGCCAGTGACTAGCACTAATTAAGAATATCAATCACATGTGAAGAATTTCCTAACTACCTGTACATAGTCACACATCTCCAAGCCCAAAAAATACAAAAATGTAAAAACCACTAAAAAACCATGCATGCATAAATCTAAATCCAGAAAATAGAGTATGATAGGAATTATTGTAATGTAAACAGGGCCAAATACCAGACCACCACAAAGAAGTCTATAAAACAAGTCCAATTTGAAAATAAAGGTACTTGGAATTCTATCTAAAACCCACAGGAATACACCTCAGTCTTTCTGGTCTAACTAAGAACTATCTGGTCTTGGTCCTCCTAGGACTCTTTCAAAAGGTCAATCATTTACAAAAGACATGATATGTGTGGGAAAAGCTTGTTCAAGGGTGAATATAAAAATACTCAATAGGACACCCCAAAACCAAAAAGCATATAATAAATGAAATATAGTCAACTTTACATAGGTAGATGTCTACAACACATATAAGAATTTCCATATATACTCAATCCAAGACACGTAGTCTAGTGGTAATCCACAACCATAATATACCTTCCATAAGTTTCCAACTCAATGATTTCATGAAGGACTCCTGATTATGATAGCACTGTTGACGTACACCCAAGGGGTACTTCTCATCGAGTATCATCCTGAGAAATATACATTGACAGTCCGAAATAGATACGATAAAAAGATGATGATCACAGCCAAGTCCAAGGGGTGATACCAACAACTCAATATGTATTAACCTCTGTACGTAGGGGATCATAGCCTAATAATGTTGGTCATGTAAATACCAAGAAATCCACTTAGAGAACAAAGATGAATAGAGGACCTCACTCTAGTCCAATTGGGGGGGATTCCAACAAATCTATTCACAAAGTCTTATTGAAGAGAACGTAGTCTTAGGAGTAGGAAATGATTTATACCAATATTTAAGGAAATTATAAGGGTAAATAAACCTAAAAAAACTTATCTAATATATGGATTACAAGATATTCAAGCCATATATAAAATAGTACATGACATGTAGTATGGGTACACACTGTGTCCCTTGAACCTGGGTACTGCCCACGTAAAATAGAATGTGTCATTAAATGGTGTTTGTGTAGTGGTACATGTTGTATAGTCATCTTTTGTACACTACCTATGTGCCAGTACATGACCTAACCCGTGTACTTGGTCCAACTCATGTCCATGTGGGGGAGAGTACATACCATGTAGGCTCACCGTGTAGTCCACCCCTTGTCCGTGTACTTCCCAAAGTACATGCCCAATATCTGGGGAGGTACCACACACAATGTGATACTTATCTCCTACCCAAAACCCAAGACGCCACTCAGGGAGGCCCACACGCCATGTAATCCCAGATTACAAGTTGTATAATGTGGGATTTTCTATAATCCATAGATCACACTATAGTTATCTTCTCTATTGATCTGACCACCATTTCGGATGTGTCTTGTTGAGAAATTCAATGGGGATCCTCACCCAAGACTTTCAATCATAGATCTACAACTTCTGATTCCTAAATTTTCTTGTAAAATGAGATCTTCGGTGTTCTTCATTGTGTGACGAATACCACAAAATTGGCACCATCCTTCACTCAATCCACTGTCATAACCACCGTAGCACCTCCATCGAGTCATATTGGTGCCCAATATACGATTTTATATCTTTCTTCCAAGAATCAGATGTGCATTGATCGATTATTCAATGAAACATCGAACCATGGGGAAGAATGAAGCACATCATGAAGAATGGTGAATCAAGGGATAAAATCACAAATTCGAACAATAGGAACAAACCTTGATCGATTTTCATGTCGATCTCAGTTCATTTTCATTAGAATGACAAATGAAAAATAAACATCCATTAATTAATCTCCTGATAAACACAAAAAATAAACCCATCCCATATAAGGATCGATCCTCAGTCCAATGTATTCGTTAATTATCCATCGTTCATCATAAAAATAAAAAATAGGGAATAATGAAATCAAAAAACACACCCTACCTTGATTTTCTTCAATTTTTGTGGAAGAACAATCTATCTTTATTTTCATTGATAAGATCCATCGAATATGAAGTGTGTCTATCGTTGATTTTAAACTCCATTGTCATTTGTTCTAAGGGATTATATAGAGCTTCTCTCCAATGAATCTATAAAGGTTCCAAGGTTATGTGGCTAACCCAGGATTTCCAACATAGGGATGTACTTCATGATGAAACAATCGTTGCGTGAAAAAAATGGAAAAAAATTATTTTATTCAATTATTTTATTCATTTCCATACCTGTGATGAGTTTTCCACAAAGAACTTGTGTCGACCAATTTTATGTCATGCCTATGGTAAAAATGCTATTTTAAACTCAATGGTGACCTTATATTTTTGATCTGGGTACCTGTTTGAATATATTCCACATATTTAGGAGAAACGCACTTGGATTACATTAAATATTTATTTAATATTTCTAAAATTTATTTCTAGAACACTTGGTCTTGGAATCGAACATCATCTTAACTTCTAGTCTAGAAATTAATCCATATAATATCTAAAAATACTACATTGAAAATATGAGGCATTACATTGAGTCCATACTTTCCTTGTATGTCCTTTTACTCTTGTATAATCATCATACATCAATTATTGGATTTCTTAGTAATGATTATCCAGGTTTAATATCTTATACTTTAATCATTTATTTTATTTATTTTTAATTAAATATTTTAATATTTAATCAGTTAAGTTCGCATTGAGTGTTTTGAGGATGTTCGGTTCACTGTTTCAAAATGGATTAGGTGTGCTGAATGTGGTCAAAGGGGTCATTATTTCAACATATCAAAAATAATAATAATAACACAATTATCAAATTTATTCATCAAATATACTGTTAAAACAAACCATGATAATTATTTATTAAAAATGAATTATGTTACTATCTGGGAGATGGTAGGTCCTACGTATGCCAGATTAACATTTCCATTTTTTGTGATCATTTTGGAAAGAAGATATGTATTATATTATCTTTATATAATTATAATAATTTCATAAATACAATTTTTTATTTTAATATAATTATATATATCATTTTTGTGATGTGGTAATTAAAAAATAATTACATCACTTCGTAAAGGTGTTAATCCACACATACACGAACAACATTTTACTTTTTTAATGTAAGAATAAAATATTTCCTTTTTATAATGATAAATATGTCATGAATATAATTATTATTTCATGTATATCACATATATTCATTAAAATTATCTTTATTACCTTCCATGTACAGAATTGGTGAAAAATGAATCACAGAATTTTGTGAGGCGGAAGTTCGTTATATATATGATAAATGTTATTTTATCCACTACGAAATAGAAAGTAAAAAATATATAAGTGACATAATATCTATATATGTATAAATATGTTACAGATATCATATATATATTTTAAATCCATCATTACAACTAGTCATGAGAGAATTTGATGGAAAACGAATGACATTAGTTCATTAGGCAATAGTTTGACGTACACTCAAATGATGATTTTGCATCTAATTTAATAAAAGTAGAGATGGATTCAATCAAAGAGTTTAGGATCCAAGAAATCGTGGTCTTAAAATTTTTCAAGAAAAATAATAGCTACAAATTCAGGTAGATTAATTGTTTTTACAAATTCAGGAGTGGGTCACACCCCTCATATTCATGTCAACCAGAGAGAATCAATTTTCCGGAGTCCCAAATGACCTCGTCGATATCATCTCCATAATTTCCATCTTTGATAAAGTTCCAGACAATTTATTGGCTTCTCTGTAAACATGTGAAACTATAAGTTTGAGATTCCAAGTATCTTTAATACAATTAAGCTAGTGTGGGAGAACTCACAATGGAACATCCTTAGTAATTTTCCATGGGGCTTCAATAACAAGTGTTGAGTCAATCTCAATCTAGAGTTGGTGACAACAATGATAAATAACAGGTTTAATAGCTTGTATGATGGCCCATAATTCATCCTCATATGTAGTAGCTTTTTTAATGTAGTGACACAATAACCCCTTGAAAATCCATGATAATTATGAAAAACACCTCCACGTCCCAAGGATCCAGATGCACCTACAGTCTCACCATCAACATTTTCATTGATCCATGGGTGGATAGGTGGTATCCATGGAGTGTATTTCAACATGATTGGTATTATTTACATCTATGAACACTAAGAAATGTGAGTGTTTTAAGACAACAGAAAGAATTATACATATAACCTTTTGGATTCTTGAAGTAGAAAACATATCTAGATGGATGGAAATGATGCCTTGAAGAGTAGAGGGAGGTGGATTGTTAAAAATCATATCATTTATGGATATCAATATATAATAAATTATAGTAGAGGAGGTATAATTTATTAGGTTATTTATCTTCTAAATGCAACCAATATTGTTAATGGACAAAAACATATCCTCAATTCTATTATACCAACACACATATAAACCAAAAATATCCTGCAAATAGTTCCATATTTAGGAATTTTTCCTCTTCTCAAGAAACCTATTTTAGATCATACCTAAAGTATTCCTATGATGGATTTATGACCAAAAAAAGACTACAATGATTACAATATTGAATTTGGTAATTTATTACCAAAATTGTTTGAATGTGTGATGAAGAGGAAAGGGGGGGTTGTATTTTATATGTGAGGTGAGTGGCACACTTGTAATTTTTTAAAATAAAAAGGTCTTCCCATGTTTTTCACATGCCAAATGGGTCCAAATTGTATTATTATCAAGAATTAGATATATAATGTTGAAATATTTTCATCTAATAGTTTTTTGGTCATTTTTACCTTTACATTGTTAGTTTACCCCCCCCCCCCCCCGATAAACCTATTTTTTCCTTGATCGTGGTAACAAATTTGTATTGTTTTTACTATTCATTATGGTCTGAAATTAAGTTTAACTTATTAGAAAATAATAAATATTCTGATTAAAAATATGGAAACAATTTTAAAAAAATCAATTTACATAAGTGGAAAAATATAATTTTAAATTAAACTGGCTGACAAGAAGGAAAATCCAGTTTTCAAGAATTGTATTTTTTTAAGAAAATGATGGTTTTATATTAACTATATGACTAATAATAAATATTTTTTGAATATAAATAAATAATTATTTATATATAATCTATAAATTTTATTTAAATAATTCATCATTAGAAATTTTTTTAATTAATTAAAAAGGATAAAAATAATGATCTTTAAAAAAAGTTTTCAGAAAAATCGTGTTTTTAAACCCAAAGTGTAATGTCCTAACCCCAGAAGTCTGGAGTCGGGGACTTAATTTATTAAATTTGAATGATAATAATGAATCAAATCCCAAATGGCCAATTAGTTTAGTAGTTTTGGAAAACTATATTACATACATGATACCCATATAATATTAGGTAAATAGAAAATAAAATATGATACATAATAAAGTGAAATGAACGTCATCCTTGAAAGTTCATTCCATGACTTCTTCTTCATATCTTGGGGAAAGGAAAAAAATAAGGGTGAGATAAAATTCTCATTAAGGGTAACTACAATAGAATAAATAATTAATTAATGATAATAATTATTATGTAAAGTTAAATAACTGAGCACACATTCTATATAAATATTTGGATAATGAATTTTTAATATGGCATAGTAGATAACTGAAAGATATGTCATTTAATAAATAAATTGAGAATTAAATGCATCCATAGATAAATAAAAAAATATCATGTATTATAATAATTACTGAAATCTAAATAAATTCAATTCTTAATAATTTTATTCCATGTTTCCCAGACACATGATACCTTTACCTTCAAGATTTATTCTCAAGATAGTTTTAACTAATCAGATTTGGGCAACTGATTCATCTCATGAGAATACTAATACATCGAGGGGATTAAATTAAATGTTACCCAAACCATTTATTACTTTTCCATATAATTATTTATATATAGAATAATCTATTTAAATTATAAATAATGTGGTTTATCAAATATCTATATTGAGTAAAAGATTCTAATTTATGAATATTTCAAATAATTTTCCAAGTGAAAACCATATTTAAAATTGGTATATAGTTTAGGAAATAATAATATAAATTAAATGAGAATATAGATATTTAATATAAATTTAATGTACAATAAAAATGATCATATAGAAGTGATTGTTCTAAGATAATGTTAACAATCACAAAATAAAGTGATATTGCAAAGATAACTTTTACCACTTGGTGATCCTAAATTCAAAACCCCTAAAATGAGATAGTTAATGTAAATATTAAAATACCATTAATTATGATTTAATTATTATATTAAATTATAAAGGTGAAGTACATACACCACATTAAGGTGAATTGGTGCATAATAACAAATAAATCTCAATGGAACGTAAATTAAGACCAAATCCCTTACCTTGAATTTTCTTTTGGTTTAATATCCTTTATCCTCATGTATAATGGTTTTAAATATTTTAATAACATATAAAATAACAATAATAATATTTATAATATAATATATGATCTTATTACGATATATTATTACCCTTTTGTTGGTAGAATTTCATTATTTTCACTATTTCATGTGTTAATTTCCATGTTTTTCGAATATGTTTTGACTTGTTATTTATTGTTCATATTACTTAGATCATGATTTGATCATCTATAAAATTTAAACCATGATTTAATTATCAAATATATTCATTGTAAATTTATTTATAACTATCCATAATATTTTGAGATAGGAAATTAAATGCATCGTTCATGGAGGTGGTAGGTCGTATGTACATATTAATGCTACTTCTATTTCTTTGTCGTATTTTAAGACTAAGTGATATATATATATATATATATATTATCATTAATGTGTCATATTTACATCATATATTTCACATGTTTTTATTAAAACCATCCCTTAATACATTCCATGTATAGAATGAACGAATCGCATCGCTTTTAGGAGGTGATAGTCCACAAATCCCCAAATGAAGTTATCATATTCCCAAAAAATTGAAATCATGAAGGTATGTATTATATAATAATTAAATAATAATAAATAAATTTTAAATATAATATATAACATATATAAATGATATATCCATCATTATTACGATCCTTTAAAGGTGGTAATGGAAGAACGAACGACATCGGTTCGTGAGGCGGTAGTCCGCCGTACACATGAATGATGATTGTGTATCCCATTTCATGGAATTGTGTGTGAGTGTAGGATATAAATTTTGAATAAAAACATAAAAGTATATTAATGATACTGATTTTATTATATATTAATTATATAATATATATTTAATGGGTGGGTAAATAAATGAAACAAAAGTGACTATTGAATAATGTTATCTCTTATTCGAGTAACTCCTTTTGTTTTATACCAAAATGATTTCATGGTTGTCTTTTTGCCTAAATCTATGCTTCTAGGATTATGGGAAGGATGTTGGGGGATATTTAGGTGGGTTTGGGAAGATCCAAATGTCTTTATAGGTTTTAATAAGTGGGAGGGGTGAGTTCTTTTTTAGAGTGGGTGAGGAATGGAATTCTTGTAAATATAAAAAGGTAAACACAATTGTGAGGCCTCACTTACCTAATTTTCTTCCAATATAGAACAAAATTATATGAAATTGATAATATGGTATAAATATTTCCATAAAATGGATTTAGTAAAACTTTATATGTCATTTTCTTCCTTCAGTTTAAGGTTTAGTCCCTTATTAAGATTAATTTCACCTTAATCGTTGTAATTAATTTTAATGCATTTGCTAATATTTTTGGTAAAAAACTAATCTGACCATAATATAAATTATAAATTAGGATTATTTGAAATATTGAATCCATTTTTCCAAATTTTAATCACACAATTATCAAAAATTAATTTAATATTAATCCTAATATGGGACAACAAATCCGGTTTTTAAAGTGAAAATGTTCAAAAAATTTAAATGATTTTATATTTAATTTCAATGTGAAATTGATTGAAATGGAATAAATTGGATTAATTAATTACTTTATAATTTTTATAATACAAATTAAAAAAAAAAATTAATTTAAATATTAAATTAATTATATGAAAAAGTAGTTTTCAATTAAAATCTAGTATTTTCACTATTCATCAAAAAATGAATCTTCTTAGAAAAATTCTAAAAATTCACCTTAACCTAATTTTTATGTTTTCATTTCAAGAATGAATTCTAGTTTTTAAATTTCAAATTTATAAAAGGTGAAAAATTCATATTTAAAATATGTGCACCCTTAAAAGGTGATAAAACTTTATTTATAAAAATATAGGTTTATATGTGTAAAATTGGGTTTGTTCTTATCTGATACCTATATAATTTATTAAATGAATGTAAAAATTATTTATTGGATATATAAAATATAAATTTACTATAAAAATTCTATATAAGTGTTAGAATTTAATTTATTGTGAGAAACGTGGCTAAAATGTGTTTTTCATAAACATGGTGTTGCGTGTATTGTAGGAAATCAATAAAAATTAAATTTATTCTAAAAGGAAAATATTGTATATTCTTGGGGTACTTCATTATTCCCCATTACAAAAAATTTGTCCTTAAATTTTTTGGGTTATTACTTTCAAAAACTATGTGGTTAGTTCTCATTCATAGCATCCTCTAATTCCCATGTTGCTTTTTCCGTTTTGTCATTTCTCTAGAGTACATTTATTAGAAAAGTTGTCTGATTCCTCAGTAATTTCTCTCTAGTATCAAGAATATAGATGCATTTTTTATAGTATGAAAGGTATACTTCCCACACTATTTTATCAGAGATGAGCACATGTGTTGGGTTAGGCATATACTTCTTTATAAAAGATATATGAAACACATCATGTACTTTTTAGATATCTGGAAATATATCTAATGATAAGTAACAAGTCTAACTCTTTAAAAACATTTGAAGGGCCTAATGTACCAAGGACTCGGTTACCCTTTCTTATTGAACCATATAACACCCTTCCATGGAGTTACATTCTAGAAAACATGTTCTCCCACTTGGAAATCTCAATATTTTCTCTGATTATCTGGATAAAAATTATTACTACATTGAGATTCTTTAATATGATCCTGAATAGCTTTTACCTCTGACGTCTTATCTTCAAAAAGGTTTGTTCCTATTATTTTTCTTTCACCAACATCATCCCAACAAGTTATATTATGAATCCTCTTCCCATATAATATTTCATACAGATCCATTTGAATACTCAAATGGAAACTATTTTTAAAGGAAAACTATACCAAAGGTAGATACTGATCCCATGTACTTTGAAAGCAGTGTGAGAATGACCTCAACATTTCTTCCATTGTTTAAATGATTCTTTCAAATTTTCCATGAGTTTGAGGATGGTAGGTAGTTCTCAAATTAAGATCAGTGTCAAGATCCTTCTGAAGAATATTCAATAATTTCTATGTAAAGAAGTGATATAAATAATAAATAGTCAATAGAGGTGTTCCATGAAGTCTTACAGCTTTATTAATATAAATCCTTGTGAGGTTCTCAAGAGGAAGGTATTCTCTTATAGTAAGGAAACATGCATCTTTTCTTAGTCGATCAAAGATAACCCTTATTACATTAATCCTTATAGGAGTATTTTGTAGTGCCATGAAAAATTACATAGTAATTTAATCCCATTCATAAAAAAGAATATGAAGAGGTTGCGGGACTCATTTAGGATACCACCTTACATCATTGACTTGTTGACAAACCAAATATCTGGATATATAATCAAAAAATTTCCACTTCATGTTATCACACCAAAAATTTTCCTTCAAGTTATTATATATCTTTTCACTACCATGTCATTTTATAAAATTTTAGTTATAATAATCATCCTATTGTTCCCTTTTTATATCAGGCATATATAGAACACATAGCCTCTTTCCAAATTTTAGAACACCATCTTCACACATAAAAAGACTATTAATTTTCCACTATTCATACATTTAATTTTCTTCTAAAATTTCTTAACATCAGATTGAGAATTATTTATCTTCTATAATAAATATTGTTTTGTAATCATTTGAAAAATAATTGATCTATCCCATTCCATAGAAATTCCCTTAGCCATATTTACTAGATTCGTGAACAAATGATCCTTCCCAATACTTTTTTGGGTAAGAACTTCTATGGTCCGTCTTACTCAATGCATCTGTTACCTTATTTGATTTCCTTGGGTGGTAGTGTATTGAGAAATCAAAATTCTTGAGTAGATTGAGCCATCACCTTCATTCATATTCATCTATTTCCTGGAGAATATGTGTTTTAGTCTCTTATGAACTATGTATATCTCACATCCTTCACCATAGAGATAGTGGATCTATATTTTCATAGTGAAGATTACAGCCGTTATCTCAAGATCATGGGTTAAATAGTTATACTCACGAGCCTTCAATTTCCTTGTTTCTTTGCAGAAAATTTATCATTTTTCATTAGGACACAACCAATTCCCTTATTCAACACAAAACTATATAAGAAAAACCAATCAATTTCATATTGTAGAGTCCAAATTAGAGCATTGATTAATCTTCTATTTAGTTCATCGAAGAATTTTTCACATTACTTCATCAAAACAAACTTATACCCTCTACTTTTTATTAAAGAGGCAGTGCCTCAGTCAAAGACCAAGGCACAATTTATTTCATAAAATAAAAGGAGTTACAAAATTCTGAAAGACGGAATCTTATTATAATCCTTATTGAAAAAAGAGAGAGAATCATTAGGCAAATCATCCAACCAGGTAATAGCCTGATTGGACCCCTTATTGGCAAGACTATTGGAAACCATTTTCGCTTCGCGGAACACATGAGTGGCAATGTAGTTCAGATTCCTGAGCAAAGCAAGACATTCCATCCATCGAGAGGTAAGCGGCCAAGCAAGGTGCACCACTCCCTTCCAGATATCTTGGAGAACAGTGGTTAAATCACATTCAATCCATAGGTTGTTCCAACCCTACTACTTGGCGAAGTCCACCGCATGAATGACTCCCAAAATTCTGCTTCCAAAGCCGAGGTCATGCAACATCCACCAAAGAAGCAGCCAAGGAATCTGACAGGAAAATCTCTGAAGATGGCACCATAGCTTGTCGGACCAGGGTTACCTCTAGAAGCACTGTGAACATTCACTTTGATCCATCCTGGAAGTAGGGCTTGCCAGAAGACCTCAAAGGTATGTCGGGGAATCCTATAAGAGCCCACAATTCGAAGACGGTAGAGGATCTCAAAATCACCAATAGAATTGTCACAATGATCCTTCTGAAGAGAGGTAGCATCCTTAAGGGAAATGAGAATACGCGTTTTATCTGCATTGAGATTGAACAAGCAATTATTATGAATAAAATTATTTCTGCCATACCAGATCACATGCAGAAGCTCAGCCACCGCAGCCAGAAAAAGATTCCTGATTTGCTTAGAAAACTCCCAAATCACACAGTGTTGAAGTTGAGAGCTGATAGAAGCAATAAATGACCATATGCAACCAAAAATGTCATAAATGTAATCCCAAAGAGTTGTATCTGTAGCATAAAACAAGAAAAAATGATTAGCATCATCCCGATGTTGATTGCACAGTTGACATCTAGATCAAAGAGAAATCCCAAAGGATTGAAGACACACATCAGTGGGAACCCTATTATGAGCAACATGCCAAATGAAAGTAAAACGCGATGGATTAATCAATGGATTGTTAAAATATTTCAACCAGACAAAGTTAGAAATAGAATTACTAACATTGTTTTTAAAGAAACTTTTAAAATCTAGGACACCATTAAAGGCAGGTTCCTAGATAAGGAAATCGTCAGTGTCATAAAAATGATAATTGTCAATGATGTGACTGATGTGGTTTGGAAGGGTGATTTCATGAGAGTTAACACCATCACAAATCTTGGAGGTGGTGTTCTCAGGACTAGTGGTGGGCGTTATCATAGAGATTAAAGTGACTCCAGTCTAGTTGTCCAGCCAGAAATTCATAGAGGATTCAGTGCTAACCATCCATCTTGGATTGTTCATGATTTTAAGGAAAGACTGTCTAATGGAAGTCCAGATGGAAGAAGTGATGTAACCCAAGTTACCATTCTGAAGCTTAGTGACAAACCTTTTCTTAAGAAAGATCAAGGAATCAGAATTGCTATGAATCAGATTCCAAGTCATTCTAGCTTGAAGAGATTCATTAAAAAGCTTAAGATTCTCGATACCCAGACCACCCCTATCCAGGGGTTTACAACAAGTGACCCATGGTATGGTGACAAGTTTTCCTTAAATCATACTACCAGTCTAGAAAAAAAATTTAATGCAAGTATTGATTCTTTTGAGAAGACTGGCGGGCCAGCTGTAAACCATCATCGAGTAAACCATCTTGGACACAATTGTAGACTTAACAAGACAAACCATGATAGCCATAGAAAGATATTTACCCTTCCAAGAAGATATTTGATTGATAATTTGGTCCACAATGTTGTGGAAATAGATCGATTTTGGTCTTCCTCAAAATATAGGCACACCCAAATAAGTGAAAGGGAAAGAGCCTTCTTTAATTCCTAAGTAATCAATAATGAGACTTTTTCTGTTGGGGGAAATGTTTTTCCCAATGAAAACAAAGGATTTGTTCCAACTTATCACTTGACCCGAAATATCTTCATAATGTGATAGGGCACTTTTGAGGTTTTTAATGTTCCTTTTATAACCCTTTAAGAATAAAATTATATCATCAGCATATAGAAGATGTGTAGGAACATTTAAGTTTCTAGCAGCCTGAATGGGGTTGATTTTCTTTTGATTCACAAGGCACGTAAGAAGCCTACTTAAATAATCCACAGCAATAGCGAAAAGAATGGATGAAAGGGGATCACCTTTCCTAACACCCTTGGTACATTTGAAAAAACCTTTAGGGGACCCATTGACCAGCACAGATATGGAATCCAAATTGAATAAGGTACAGATCATGGTAATAAAAGAGTCATTAAACCCAAAGTTTTTTAGAACCTTAAAAATAAAATTCCAGTCCATAGTGTCAAAATCTTTCCTGATGTCTAACTTAATGGCCACGTTGCCTCCTCTAGTGACTTTATTCAGCATATTAGTACATTATGAGGAAATTTAGATACAATCTTGAATGGTTCTTCCTTTTATAAATACAAATTGGTTCCAAGAAACAATTTTATTAGTGATGGAGGTGAGTCTGTTAGAAAGAAGTTTTGTGATAATTTTATAGAGGGTTTTTATGTGTGCAATAGGTCGGAAAAGATAAATATCAGAATCATTATCCACATTAGGAATAAGAGTAAATAATTGGGCATTTATCCCATGAGGAAGAACACCATTAGAGAAAAAAGATTTAACCAGTTTACAGACATCTATATGGATGAGATCCCAGTATTACTGAATGAATCCATTGTTGAACCCATCCAGTCCCAGTGCACTGTCAGGGTTGAGGGTGAAGACAGTGTCCCTGATTTCATGGTCCATAGGTATGCTTAATAGGTGATCATTGTCTGCAGTAGTGACCATATTAGGAATGATGTCAGGGAGGATATCCTTACTAACCAACAGACCATTAAACAAATTTTGGAAATAACCAACAACATGATTTGCAATGGCATCCTCAATGTCAAGAAGAGTGTTATCTACTTCAAGAAGGGCAAGGGGGATACATATTTTCCTGATTCTTTGAAGAGAATTATAGAATTTAGTATTTATATCCCCATCTGAAAGCCATTTAGTTTTAAATATTTTCTTGCGCATGTTATCTTTGAGCTTTAGAAGAGATTTAAGCTTCAAAGAAATAGTAATTTCAGCTTGGGGATCAAGAGAAAAATCAGAGCCGGTATTGGAGCTTTGAGTACGAATGAGGTCATTCTCTAAAGAGGAGATATCCATGTCAAGATGCTTTTTTTGAGAGAAGCACCAACCCTTGAGTTTTTGTTTCAAAAGTTTTAATTTTACAATGCAAGCAAAAGTTTCACTTTGTCACCGCATGTCATCCCAGAAATCATTAATCATGTTGGAGTATTCTGGGACCGTAGCCCAAGCATTGTTAAATTTAAAAGGGAGGGGAGATTTTGAATCCAAAAATAGAACTTACTAAATTACCCATATAACTCTACCCTTTTATGATTTTTATGAATGACCCGCATGTGATTCTCATGGTCCTAATAGCTTTTAGAGTACATCAGAATATCATCAATGAATACCACAAAACAAATTTCAAGATATTCATTGAATAATATATTTATTTGGTCCATAAGGTACATTAGTCAATCCAAATGGAATTACTATAAAATCATAATGTCCATACCTTTTCTAAAAAGAAATTTTGGTATTTTCTTCCTTATTTACTCGCAGTTAGTGAAACTCATAATTGAAGATCAATCTTTGAAAAATATTGGGCTCTGTGAAGTTGGTCTAACAAATCATCAATGTGAGGTAGATGATACTTGTAGTTTATTATAATATAAATTATTTCCCTATAATCAATGTACAACCTCAAGGATCTGTCTTTATTCTTAACAAAGTGGATAGGGGATCCCCATGGTGAAACACTAGGGAGAATAAATCCCTTATTACCTAAATACTCTATTTTTTTATTCAAATATTCTAATTCCATATTGACTATTCTATATAGAGTCATTAATATTGACCGTGTATTGGGGATTAAATCAATGGAAAATTCACCTGCACAATTGGAACATCCTAAATTTTAATATTACCATCTTCACCACTAGATTTTGTTTTCTCTTATTCCCCAAGAATTTCATTCAATATATCTATTATGGATGGATCTAGATAATAATTAGACGAGGAAGATTCTTCTTTAATGATAAGGAATTCAATATATTTCTCACAAATCATAATTTTCTTCCTCTTGAAAAAAAATTGCATTATATTTTGAAAGTAAATCCATACCAATGATTATATCAAATCCAACTATAGTTATGGTAATAAGGTCAAAAAATGAAGAAAATTTATGTGTCATAATGGGGATTGTTCCACACATCTTAATTTTAATGTGTCTTCCCTTTAGATTTTTTTCTCAAAACTCCCTTATTAAATCAAAAGGGAAATTCATAATTTTATTATAAAAATGGGTAGATATAAAAGAGTGAGATGGTCTAGAGTAAAATAAATAATTATAAAATTTTAAAGATTGGATTAATGTATGTGACACCACATCATTTGATACTTATACCTCAATTTTAGTGATCTCATAAGCTTGGCCATTTCCCCTTGGCCTCTTCTTTCGTAGATTCACTTGATGAGTGGGGAAATAATTTATGTAGTGCCCCATCTCTCTACAGGTGAAATATTAAATATCAATGTTTTCATTCTTTCCATTACATTATTTAATATGATATTTTTGTAAAGTTGTTGGATGAAGCCTCATTTATTATTTAATGAAAAATAAAACCTCCTTTAACTGGGTAGAGGGAGACCCATTACATAGCCTGAAGGCTGAGTGGGCATTTAGCCCATTACATGGCCCATTGGACAAAAGTTTTGGCCCAAGGACCATTCTGTGAATAGTACTGTGACAATACTCTACCTGTTACAGTATTGCATAGTATATGCCACTGTTACAGTACCTTGCCACTGCTATAGTGACCTTTCACCTCTATAGTGCTCGTCATTGCTACAGTTCCACCACTATTACAGTGTGCTACATCACCTTCTCCCAATTGGTTTTGAACCCCCATTTTTTATTTAGGATTACGGGGTGCTTACCACTAAGCCAAACCCCAACTACCATTCTTTAATATGATGATCATTTTAGCCACACTTATAAAAAACACCCAATCCCTTCAATAATTTCCTATAGTGATTTTTTCCATAATTATCAAATAGTGGGAATTGTTTCATTCCTTTCTTCTCCTTTGACACATTCCCTTTTTCATGGTGTTTAGAAGTTCTCTCCTTCTCTTGGATTCATTTAAGTGTGAAGGATCTTGATAATTCCTTCTCTATTTTTATGGAATATAAAACTATTTTTTTTATGATGAAAATTTCTAAGAAACCATCTCCCATTAAATATTTGTCTTAAAACCTTTAAATAATTAATCAATCTTGCACTCAGCGATGCGTATATAATCGGTATCATACCTAGATAACTTTGTAAAGGAATATTCATAATCTGTAATAAATTCCTATTTATTTTTATTTAAGATAATGAAATATACATCTCTCTTAATTTATTGATCATGAGGGAAATATTTATCAAAGAATGTATCCTTAAAATTTCTTGATTCTATTAGTTCTATTTCTTATTCCTCCCTAGTATTCTGGATGATATACCATCATTGATCAGCTTCACTTTTGAGACAATACACTATAATTATAACCTTTTCCTTTTCAATACATCCCAAGGACATAAATTTATTTTCCAGAGACTTAATCAATTTCTCAACTACATTTGGATTAGTAGTCCCACAAAATGATTAGGGATTATATTGCATAATGTGATGCATAATAGGAAATTCTTAATGTGGAATAGGTTTCTCTATTTTGGAAAGGTTATTTTTCATAACCTAATAAAGCTTCCCAAATATATACCTAATTTTATATGTTCCAACACTAACTGTATTAATTTCCTTGAATGGTAAGCAAAATCATTTTCTACTAGTATTGATACCATTCGTCCTTCCAAGCCCCATTTCTAAAAAATGGAATATGCTAGATTAGCTTTTAAATTTTGAAATTTAAATCATATTGTATAATTACAAATATGGTGTTATTATTAACATTAAAAATTTATTCATTTTAAATCATATAATCATAAACTTTGGATTCATTAGGGATATCCTTACATTCAAATACTTAGTAATTTTTTATAATGAAAATTTAAATTATCATAAGTGTATCCCCCGGGTGTGTTAGGCCAAGTGCGTAGTAAGGCCTATTGTCTTGTACTAGGTTGCACTCGAGTAAATCTCAAGGCACCTTTCCAGAGTTGTTACACCTAGGTACATCTCTTCTAGAACTATATCCACGTGTAGTATCCAAACAAGGATTTATTTCTTGGAAGACCCACATAATCTCTACCATACCAAAATTCTTGGATTTTCTTCTATACTTATCCTAAAAGTATATCCTAGTTTTATGTTTCCTAATCTATTTTTATATAAATTCAGTTATCGAGGATTCTACTAAACTTCTTCAGATACTAACTGTAGTGCCCTGACCTCAGAATCTCAGATTTGGTGTCTTACTTTATTACATTAGTATTATTACAATGAATGAAATCCCAAAGGGCTGGTCATTTTATTAGTTTTGGAAAAAAATTAAATAAATGATACCCATATTACATTAGGGAAATAAAAAATAAAACATGATACATAAAAAATGAAATTAACTACATCCTTGAAATCTTATTCAAAGGTTTCTTCTTTATATCTTTGGGAACGAAAAAAATAAGGTTGATCTAAAATTCTTAGTAAGGGAAAGTAAAATAGAGGAATTGAGAAATAAATTAGAATAACTATCATTTAATAGTAAATAACTGAGCATTCATTCAATATAAATATCTGGATAAGGCATAATTAATATGGAACTGTAGATAATTGAAACACATTCTATTTTACCAATAAACTAGGAATGAAATGAATCAATATATAAAGAAATAATATCAAGGATAATAATAAGAAATGAATTCTAAATAAATTAAATTCTTAATTATTTTATGTCATGTTTTAAAGGCACACAATACCTTTACCTTCAAGATTTATTCTCAAGACAGTTTAAACTACTCTGATTTGGCCAACTGATTTATCTCCTATGACTACTGATGCTTTGATGGGATTTAATTAATTAGTCTCAAACCCATGTAGTGAATGTAAAAATCATTCCTCATATATTTAATAATTTTTTTTAACTTATAAATAGTCTACTTTATCAAATATTCATGTTGAGTAAAAGGTACGAATTTATCAATATTTCAAATAATTGTAAAAGTGAACACCGTATGTAAAAATAGTATACAGTTTAGGAAATAAAATTATCCAATGAATGGGAATAGTTATATTTAGGATGATTTTATTGTTAAATAAAATTATTATAAGTAGGTGATTCTTCCAAGAGAATGTTAACAACCACAAGTGATATTATAAGGATAACTTTTACTATTTGGTAATTCTCTAGTCAAAACCCCTTGGGTGAGATACTTAAAAGTGAAACTTAAAATACCAAAAATTATGAGTGAATAATGATATTAAATGTAAAATTTTCCATATATACACCACATTAATTTGAATTGGGTTATAATAACAAATAAGTCTCGATGGAATTTAAATTGAGATGAAACCCCTTAACATACGTTTCCTTTTGGGTGAACATCCTTTAACATTCTATGTAAGGGTATTAAACATGTTAATAACTTATAAAATAACCACAATCATATTTATAATATCATATATGGTATTATTACAATATCTTATTGCCCATTTTTTATTAATCTTTCATTATTTTCACTATTTCATGTGTTAATTACCTCATTTTTTAGCATATTTTCGATTATTATTTACTGTTCCTACTATATAGATCATAATTTAATCATATCGAGAATTTAAACCTTGATTTAATTATCATATATATTCATTAAATATTTATTTATAATCACCAATAGTATTTGGATATAGGAAATGAAATGCATTGTTCATGGAGACGGTAGGTTGTATGTACGCATGAATGCTACTTCCATTTTTTGTCATATTTCAAGAGTAATTGATGTATATATATGTGAGTGTGTGTATTTTTATTATAATTTTGTATTTATATCATTTATTTCACATGTTTTTATTAAAACCATCCATTAATACATTCTATTTATAGCATGAATGAATCACATCACTTTGAGGGGGCGATAATCCACACGTCCACAAACAAAGTTACCATATTCCCACAAAATGGAAAGAATGAAGGTATGTATTATATAATAATTATAGAATCATAAATATATTATAAATATAATATATAAAAAATATAAATTATAAATACATAATTAATTTCAACTTTAAAAGGTGGTAATGGGATAATGAACGACATCGGTTCGTGACGTCGTAGTCTACCATACTCATGAACGATGATTGTGTATCCCACTTGATGGATGTGTGTGTAAGTTTAGGTCGTAACCATGAAATAACAAAATTATAGTATATTTATTATACTTATGTTATTATATAGGAATAATATAAGAATAATTGAATAGGTGGATAAAGAAATGAAACAAAAGTGATCATTGAAAAATGTTTCCTTTTATTCAGGTAACTCATTTTGGTTTATACCAAAAGACATCCTCAATTATATTTTTGAACAAAGTGATGCTTATAGGATGAGGGGAGGTATTTTTGGGATCTATTTGGGAAGGGTTTTATCAGAAAAATGTCTTGATATGTGTGAATAAATGGGATGGGTGGGTGACTTTTTAGTGGACAAAGAGTGGCATTCTTGTAAATATAAAAATGTGAACACTATTAATAGATCTCACTTAAATCATGTTATTAAAATAATAAACTTAATTAGGTAAAAGGTATAATATGGCCTAAATATGTCCATATAATGGATTTCAGGGAAGTTTCCATGTCATTTTTTCATTTAGTTTAAGGTTTAGTCCCTTGTTAAGATTAATTTTACATTAACTACTGTGATTAATTTTAACTACGTTTGCTAATATTTTTGGTAAAAAACGTAAATGAACATACTAGAAATTATAAATTATTCTGATTCAAAGTATTTATTCAATGTTCAAAAATTTCAATCATA
Source organism: Viscum album (assembly GCA_963277665.1). Classification (NCBI taxonomy): domain Eukaryota; kingdom Viridiplantae; phylum Streptophyta; class Magnoliopsida; order Santalales; family Viscaceae; genus Viscum; species Viscum album. Next base: position 1,227,903,405 of record OY728133.1, on the reverse strand, counting down.
TAAGTGGTAGATATTAATTTAAAATAAATCTTGTAGATGGGATAACAAAGTGGGTTTTTAAAGTGAAAATATTCAAAAGTTTGAAATGTTTTTATATCCAATTTCAATTTCAATTTGCATAAAATGACCTAAATTGGATTAATTTATGTATAATTTATCTAATTAACCTTTAAAATAATTTAAATTATATTTTATACTTATAAATAAATTAGAGGGAAAACAAATTTACAATTAAAATTCAGTATTTTTTACTATTCATCAAAAAATGAAACTTCTCACAAAAATACCGAAAGTTAACCCTAACATAATTTTCAAGTTTACATTTAAAAATTTAATTTCTTCTATATTAAATTTATATGTGTCAAAATTTAAATTTAAAATAGGTGCACTATTAAAATCCTGTAAAACAGCCTTCATAAAAATAGTCTTTTATGTGTAAAATTGTGTTTGTTCTTATTTATTGCCTATAAAATATATTGGATGAATGTAAAAATATTTTATCAGATATATAACATATAAATTTACTATATAAATTCACTAAAGTGTTATAATTTAATTTACTATGCAAAACATGACTAAATAGTGTTTTTTTACCCAGTTTTGCGTGCATTGCAAACTATCATCAAAATTAAATTTACTGCAAAAGGAAAACATTGTAAAGTATTGGGTTGATACACAAAGAAAAATTTATAAAAAATACAATATGATTTTGACTCATAAGATATTAATTGGATTAAATATAACTAAATAGTACCTATTTTACTTTGAATCATGATTAAAATATATTTTTACTTTTAAATTACTTACTTTATTGAAAATAAATGGCTTGTTTACAAAAATAGGTAGTTTTCTATATATATTGAAAAATAAATATTTTCCTAAAAGACCAAAATTTTCACCAAAATTAAATTTTTATATTCTTATTTCAAAAATGAATTTTATTTTGCAAAACACATTTTCTAAAAGTTCCAAATTTTAATTTTAATTTTTTTCGTGAAAAAAAATTAAAATAAATTGAAAAAACATATTTTTGAAGAATAAAATTAATTTACTGAAATTTTATTGATAATTTACTAAAAAATTATTAATAATTAATATTTATTTTGAAATATATGTGTGTGTGTATATATATATCATAACTTAGTTAATATTATTCATGCCCGCCAATTTAATGCCTAGGTTATAACGGTTATATATTTCCCTCATTATTTAAACTTGGTGTTGCATGTTTAATACCCTATCGAACATATATTTTTTTTATAAAATCTCTCTATGTTATGGATATACCACATCTAAGGTAAATAGGTTGAAAAAATGAAATCATGATTCAATGAAGGTAAACTTGAGACAACAAACACTTACCTTATTTACGTTATTAGTTGATGACACTATAAACTCCTATGAAAACATAAATAAATTAATATCCTATTTTATAACCATAAATTTAAATATTAACCTTTTATAATTCTAATTTTTAATTTTTTATCATGATTACATTAATTAATTATAGCGTATTTTGGATATCAGATGTTAAAAAAGTTTACTAGTTTGCTTATTTTTAATAATTTTGATATCATTTCCCATAATTTGATTCGAGTTTAATTATTGATATATAATTTAAAATTATTTAATAAATACATTTTATTTATTTAAAATTTTCTTATTTCATTCCATAGGTTTTTTGGTTACGTTATGTGAAAACCAAATTGATAATGGCTTATTTTGATAATTTTATAAATGAAATTATTACTCTAATAATAAGTTAAATACTTATATAATATTTAAAAAACAATATTATAATAAATATTTAATTAATATATTATAATAATATTATTTTCCATGTTCCATATTCATCGATAATTCTATTTTAATGAATTTCTCTCATAGGTGGTTAAACTGACCCAAACTCGAACACACTTTAACTTTATTAGTGAGTATGGTTAAGAAGGGGTTTCTTTAGACATAATTTCATTATAATTGAAATTTAATTATAATATTTTTACTATATTTTAATATTATTATGTGATTTTTGAAAATATAAGTGAAAAAAAATGTTTCATTATGGAGGTTGCAATCTGCATGTACATGTGATTAATGTTTTCGTTTCACAAGGTGTGAGAGGGGATGAGGGTGGATATTAAATTGAAATTTAATAATCATAATTATATGAGATACATTAAATTTATTCATATTTACCATGATTAATACCATCCATTAAAGGTGGTAATGAAAACCAATTGATGTCGCTTCGTGGTGGCAGTATTTCGTACAACGCTCTAAAAATGTTAATTTATTTTTCGAAGTGGACGAAAATAAATAAATAACGATTACAACTACAATATAAAAAAAATTATGATAATTATACTAAATTAATCAATTTTTTGGTTATAAGATATTTGGAATAGTAATTTTAATAATAACTATATAAGAGGATATAACACTTACTTTGGAGACTTGACTTTTTCCTTCGAAGTTCCCTTGAAATTGAAGGCCTTGGGCTAACTATGAGTTACCAGGGTATTATGGTTGTGGGAGAGGGTTATAGATAAAGTGAAATTTGAATTTAAAATGTTTAATTGGAAAGTTATTTATATGTTTAAGTGTTTATTTGATCCCCTTTTATAAGATATAAAAAGAAAACTTTTGGAAACTCCCCTTATATTTTAATATTTTCATGACATTATTCCATGGTAAATGGATCAAATGTTTTAGAATTATTGAATTTTGGGTGTATTTGGGAGGATAATGGAAGAAACATGTGTTTATATACATTTTTCAAACATGTTATATTGTTTTTTCTATTAATTATTTACATTTTACTATTTTAGTTTTTAACTTGGTAATAAGTATTTAACTATGTGATTTCATGTTTTAATAAACAAATAACATAAATAATGACACCAAATTTTAGTGTCCTAGAATTAATTTCTATATATATGTAATCCAATTATATATATATATATATTATAAATTTAATAATAAAATTAAAAATGATAATGAGTAGAAAAAACAATTTAGTATAAAGAATGACATCATAACCCTTATAGATTTTAAATCATATTTAGTATTGACTACCAATTGTATGAGTGTTAATATATTAATTTATGTTTTTATCCATTATATTTGTTTCATTATTTAATTTAATTCTTTTTAATTTATTAAACATAAATTCCTTGATATTAAAAGAATAATAGTTTAAAAATAATTCTTCACCTTTATTGTGGTAATTAGCAAGAATCCTAATAATTTCATTTTTATAACTATAAATGAAATTAAAAAAAATTGAATAGTATTAAAATTATTTTCTAATGTATAAAAAAATATCAAATTAACTTTTTATGTGTAGGGAAATTAATTTTAATGTTATTTTATGTAACACGTGAACCCTGTTTTTTGAAAAACATTATTTTTAAGAAATAAATTATGATTAGGGTATGATTATCAATGTAATTTATTATAGTGAATTTAAGATATTTATTATTTTTGAAAAAATATTTATTTCAAAATAAAATAAATCACAAATTTCATTTCATATTAATACAATCAATTAAAAAACAATTCAAAAAACAATTTTCATTAAAATGCTACATAAATTTTCAAAATGTTTATAATGGGGGTATAAATTCTACATAGTGTTTTAAAATTATTTATTATACTCTATAATATATATTTTTTATATTGAGAAGGTTTTTAAAACATAAATTTTAAATAAAAGTGAAATTATTATAAAAATTTTGTATTATTCCCAATTCAATTAAAAAATAAATTATTTTAGAAAACTCTCAAAATATATCCCAAGATAAGTTTTCTATGAGGATTTAAAAAAATAATCTTACTTTATCAAATATAAATTCTAAAAAATGTAAATTTACCTTTTTAAAAGAAAATAGATAATATAAATAAAATATATTTTATTGAAAAAAAACTTTTTGAATATTAACTCATATTAATTATTTTCCTTATAAAGGAAGTAACTATTAATGGATTACAACCTTAGTGTTTATTTTGCCTTTATTAATAATGTTTTCTTAATATGTTATGGTTTTATTATGTTGGTTGTAGTATGTGACACAAGTTATAGAACATATTATGTATTTTAAATGATCCAAAATCTCTGGTTATTACAATATATCACATGATATTATGTGTATTATTCTTGAATATGATGAAATATTTGTTTATAATTATGATATTATGATCAATACACATATGTTATGTGCGAATGTGATGTTAGATTTGTTCACAACTTATGTGTGGTATTTGATCATGATTATATGATATTTCATTATTATACATCTTCCACATTCCACAAATCAATTTAATGATTCACTGATACATATTATGAAAAACCATTATTTATTTTATGCTGATTATGTTTATGTTCAGTAATGTTATATATTGATTTATATATGATGTTACTTACCTTTTATTCCACCCCTTACTAGGATTTTAGCTCCCCCTTTCTTTGATGCATGTCCTCTAGTGGTTATATGTACTAGAGAGAACATGATATATTTTAGGAGTACAATAAAGAAGTATTTAAATAATGTTGGAGTCTTATTATGTACAAGTGGTGTATAAAACTAAATTTCCCAGGATACTAAACCTTTTGTATGACAACTTGTATCTTTATTACAAATTAATTCATGATTTAGTACATAAGATTACACATATTACAACTCAGAAGATCTAAAAGTATAGAGTATTTGGTAACTAGGTTCATATAATAGCAACTTGAATATGGGATACATCGATAATACTGAAAACTTCCTTAACATGAACATAGAAATCATCGGTCCTCTAAAACTATATGGGACAACCTGGGGTCGTAAATATTAAGGGGTGATCTATAAAGACCAGTAAGGGAACATATGATAATCATAACATAAAGAAACCATTACACATTATAAATTAGGAATATTAATAATACATAAAATAGGTGAGATTCATAAACATGGACAATGAGGCATGATATAGCATGATAACATAAATGAAAACATTAGAAAGTGGAAACAACTTTAAACATGACATCACAAACATAGGTCAAGGATAACCGCTAATACATAATAAAATGGTGGATAAAGTTTCATGATATAGTAGGTTCACTCCCTAATCACTTTTATGAAATTTCATGAGACTAAAACATTTCCCAATTTATTGGAGCACTATATAATTCCAGGCGCACCCATCACTTTCATATCGTGTACATGCATAAGTGTGCCACATAAAAAATCCGACATAATATAGTATTTAATTAAATGATAAAGGAGAGTTTAATGTATACATGTAATTCCCCAATAAATGGAGTATGTTATATCGAGGTGAAAAACCTTGAGTGGTAATAGTGATGGTATTTACAATCAAAAGGTTTGACATGGAAAATGACAATGAAATTTCAGCAACATAGTAAAAATACATAAAGATTCATGAAATGTTTTAATGAGACAAAAATTGGTATCTCCTCATTTTTAATCAAAATAAACTGTAACATTTATGTGTAAAATCATATCCAAACATTAGCAATTGGAAATGAATGGCATAAAACGAATAAAATTCTTGAATACAGATGAGTGGGATAGAATTTTGGCATAATAAAGACTTAGGTAAACGCTATAATGAGAGGTGATAAATGAAATATCATTGTTAGGAAATAAATTTTATATTTCATAGATATTTATAATTTCATTAAAATATAAGGAATTGATATTAAAAATTATAAATATAATGAAGGTGCTTGAATCAAAAAGAAGAGGGAGAGGCCCCATACAAAATTTTGGCATGGCAATGGGGGTACATAATGAATGATGGGAGGGATTAATGTGGTTGAATGAGGTATATCATCCCATAAACATAAAAATGTAAGTAATATGGATTTATAAAAAAAATAACCAAATAATAAAAAATGAAATTACATGGAATAACATAAAATAGGTGATTGGATAAAAAGAAGAGAAGGAGAAACCCTTACCTTGAGAGAGTGATTTAAAAAATATTTTGAGGAGCTTGTTAAGAGAATAGAATCACCATGTGAGGAATATAAAGAGGGGATGTAAGAGAAAGTGAATTTTACAAGGTTTTTTAGTGAAGATAAATGGGAGCTTGGGTGAGTTAATATAGGAATAGAGAGGGGAGTTCTTTATTATTTCTCAAACATTGGTTTTGGACTCTATACAATAAAATAACAAAAAACACAAACCTTCCCATGGTTTCTACCAGATATAGGATTTTTTTCATTATTTTATAATTTCAAGGTCCACACTTATGAAAATATTACCCTTTCTGATGTGGAAGTGAGTATTGTTTATAAAGAAATGATTTTAAAAACTTAATATATAAAAAATGTTTTCAAGGATTCATAAAGGCTTTATAAAATTAATCAAATGAACTTAAAATAACATTATTTTAAATTGGAAACATATATTTTTATATTTATACCGCTAATATAATTTATTAAACCACTTTTAGGTCCTTATTATGTCATAATGCACACCGTATATTTATATCATATTTATTTTTAACTCGAAAATTCGACTGTCTAAGAAAATTATTGAAAAAATACTCATTGGATAATTTATACATGTTGATTCAAGAAATAATATTTATTTTAATAAAATAATTTTCTAAATATATGAATTATTACTTTTAAAAAAGAATCAACATTCATTGACAAATAATAATGTTTTTGACAATAACAATTTTTGAACCCATATAAAAATTAAATTTTCACTTTGTTAAATTAAATTATCATTTAAATTTAATATCTAATATTTAATAGTATTATTTTATTGAAATATCATTTATTTAAAAAATTATTAAATTAATTTAAAAATAAATTTCTTCATTAAATATATATTTTACCCCAAATACTAGTTATGTTTTAACGTATCAAAAATATAATCTTTTCAAGCTCATTATTTAATCATTTGTAAAGTTAAAAAACAAATACAGTAATTATTATATTAATATATATATATATATATATAATATTAGGGTTTCTTTATTTCTAGTCATTGTTACATTATTTTTACCCTTAATTAATTTTTTCTTCTTTTTTATCATGGTAATAAATATTTTCTACGGTTATTATTCATACTGTTCAAAAATTAAGATGAACCTATTACCTAATATTAATTATGGTGATTCCAAATATAGAATCCATTTTATAAAAAACATTTTTTGGAGGTGGAATAAATTAATTAAAAATAAAACATACAAGCATGATAGAAAGCAGTTTTTTAAAAAATGTACTTTTCAGTGAAAAAATGATTTTACATTAACTATATATCTAGTAATATTGAATATATTAATTTCAATTCATGAAGATAATTATACAATATAAAAATTTAATTTAAATCATTTATTATTATGGATTATTTTAATTAATTATAATAGAGAAATATTATTCATTTTAAATTGCTTTTATAAAAATTGGGTTTTGACGTTAAAACTAAACTTATAACAAAATCCAGTATACAGATGATTTAAATTTAATTAATTGAATTAAATATTAACAAATATTACTTATGTTACCTTGAAATAAAATTAAAAGAATATTAGGACTTTTATGTAGTTTAATTTGTCAAAATAAATGATAATTTTACAAAAAAACGATATCTTTCACTATTCAATAAAAAACTATATCCAAAAAATCCCAAATTATCAGACTAAGTAAATTTTTATATAATTATATAAAAAATTTATATAATTTTATGAAATAAATTTTATAAATGTTCTATAAAGTAATTATAATATTTTTTCACAAAAAATAAATAAAAATCATATTTGAAGAAAACATGTTCTAAAGAACTAAACAAAAATTGAGTGACTATTAAAGAGAATTTATCAGTATATTTTTGTTGATTTTTGCGTATATATTATTTCATAAATTAGTTAATCCTAATCATATCTAAAAATTTAATAGAGATTTTAAAATTTTCATACTTAAATAATCATTGTTTATTTGGGTTCGGTGTTGCATATCACATATTCTATTGAGCATAGTTTTCTCTTTAAAAAAACTTGGGGCATTACATTATTCCACCTTTAAGAAATTAAGTCCTAAAAATTTAAAAACTCAGTATGAAATTTTTTAACACTTAAAAATATCTTTATTGAAAAATCACACCAAAAAAAGTGTTAATAAAACATCCACATGAAAAGAGAGAAAGGGAACTATGATGTTCATCACATAACAAGGTTTCCAAGTATGAGAACATTATTGGGAAGTGAAAACATAGTCATAGAAAACAAATATAATTCCAAAGAACTAATAGAGTGTGATAGTTAACAAGGTCAAAAGAAATTCTATGACTAGAGCACCATAAATCTTTGATGGGTAAAATTACAATCAATTCATCGGAAATGATCATAACATGATAAAATTTTGGTTTTATGGTTATTTTCCTTGATCATTGGAAGTAGTTCACTAGAAAGAATAGAAACATAATGAAATTCACTTTATTGACTAGTATAATTCCATCCTTCAATCAATTTCCTCACAATCTCATATTTTCTACAAATTATGTATACTCAAGATTATTTTTTATAACTGAAACACTAAATTAATATTCTAACGAATCACATAATTCACCAAATAATAAGAAGTTATTCCTTTTATCTTTACTAAATCAAAAATAGTTGGAATAAATTAAGATAATACTAAAATTGAATAAACATTAATACCTTAATCTCCAAAATTAAAAAAAAATCCCTAAGATTTAACATATATCATTCTTTCAATAAATACTCACATATCCCAAATAATAATAGTAAACTCAACATTAAATAATTGTTTAACCTAAAAGGTTGACTCATACCTCTCTAATTACACATACAAAAACATAATAGTTTTCCTCTCAAATAATCCTTTATATTTAACCAAATTGGTATATACACCACAACCCAAATAAAACATCTCCTGAACTGTTATTAATCACCTCAATATTAAAAATATGTTTCCCAAAATATCATTAATCATACTAAACTTCCATCATATAAATCATCAAAATTTGTATCAATACATTTAAAAATTAGATTATACATATAAATTTAATCCCAAGATTTTTTAGGTTTATTCCTACATCAAATATATATTAAGGGTTACTGATATCCTTATCACTAAATCACTTTTATAGTTTATAGATCCCATTTAACATATATTTGAAATCATAAAGAAAAAATACTATTGAAAATCCATATATTATTCATTATTTATATATCTAAATTTTTTTTGATATACTACTTCTAAAATATAGTTCTAAAATAATAATACATAAACACTTCAATCCTAACACCTCATCGATTTCCATTGTATAGGTCATTCCTTAGACGAGTATTTAACACTTTTGTTAGTTCATTGACTTGGATAAATCCAATATTTTCCGCACCTAATACATTAAACAAAAAATAGTTCCATATCATTTAATTTATTCCCTTAATTTATAATATTCAATATTTTATGGCCACTAGCTACTTGATGGACTGTTTTTTCATACTTAATACCCCATCAAGTTCCTTTTTAAAATTTCCTTTGGTGTCACTTTACAAATTTTTGACATTCAGGTAAATGAATATTATTACATTTCTTACCAACATCATTTGAAATTAATTGAGATTTCATCCTCCTATTATTTGATATCTTTGAACATTCAACAGTGTTCCAGTTGTTAATTTTGATTTTCGATAGATAGTTTGGTATAATTAAAATATCTTACTGGATATACTGTCAAGTAAGGAATCTCATTTGGGGATTCATCATATTATCCCTAACATTTTTTATTATATTTGTTCTTTTTATTTCCATCCATTGACAAGAATAAATAGAAAATTAGGGATGTGTACGTTTAAATAATTAAACACATAATCAAGAATCTAGTAATATTGAAGGGATAAATTATAAAAGATACATATTTCCATAAATTATGGATTTATATGCATATATATATATTTTCCATTATTTATTTCATAACATAGGCTCTTATGGACAATTTTTCCCTATATTAATGGTTCGTAATGAGCTTGTAAATTTTCCAAAGCATATCCCTCAGGTGTGTCAAACCAGATGTGTAGTAAGTCTTGTTGTCATGCACTAACTCCCAAGAAAATCTAGCTCAATGTAGTGTTTTTAGGTTTTACCCTAAGGTATATAGAATCTTGATCCATATCCCATTGTAGTAACCATATAGGGATGAATTTTCTTAGAAACCACTTAATCAATTCATTACCAAAATTTAGGTATGTATTCTTACGATTAGTCTTATCCCTAAGGATTTTACTAGAATTTTATAATCCTAATCCAAAAAATAACTAATCTTTCCTATGATAACCCATGTATTTATTAAACATTAATTAATGATTTAATATATAATATTAAACATCCTATAACCCAAATTATTGATAATTCTAGTGTCTTTGTAAATTGGGTGCATATCATAACAATCTGAACATGGGATACATCAACATTATGAAATTTTCAATAACATGTTATTAGAAATAATTGGTCTTATAAAACTACAAGGGATAACTTGAGGACATAAATAAGAAGGGGGTGAGCTATAAATCTCTTTAAGGGAATATAAAAGAATCAAAACATGAAAAAATTATTACATGTCGGACAATAGGTATATCAATGAGACATAAAAGAGGTGAGATTCATAAGCATCAATAATGAGGCATGATATATCATGACGACATAAAGGAAACATGATAAAGTGGATACAAATTTAAATATAACATCATAAACATAGTTTAAGGAAAACCTCCAAGACATCATAACATGGTGGACAAAGTCATGATATGGATTAGGTTCACTTCTTAATCTCTTTTATTGTAACATCCCAATATTTTATGAAATATAGTCTTTCAAATTAATTTAAATTATTTAATAGATCATGTTACACAAAATACATATTTTAGTTTGAAACACATTCACCACCATTTTTACCTTTTATTTTTCTCAACATTGTGTTTCTTTTTTAATTTATGTTACATACAAGCTCGAGTCTTACCAACAATAGTATACAATTAATATTATTATGATAGTTATCACCTATCCACTGTGATGGATGGAATGAATGATATTAAATAAATTAAGAAAATATATCTTATAAATGTTTTATAAAATTAATTCATTGGTTATAAATTAATTAGAAATAAAAATAAAGTCTAATTTAATTTAAAGGATGTGCTTTTATGAAAAACTATTTTAATGACCAAAATGGAATTTTATCTTAACAAATTAAATTAATTGTTATTATTGAAATATATTAATGAAATTCATATTTTATATATTTAATCAAATGTTTTGAAATTAATCTAGTAAGTTTTATAGGAAAAAGTTTTGAATAAATGAATTTTTAAGAAAACAAAATGTATATTTTTTAAATAGAGTTTTACCAACTTTTAATGGCATAACTATTTTAAATATTGATTTTAAATTTTTTAATTTTTATTTGAAAAAATTAATTAATTTTTTGAAATAGCAATAAATAAATTTAATTTTTGTGAATTTTTTGTATTTTTCTGAGAACATTCAAATTTTTATGAATAGTGAATGACACCAAATTATAATAGAAATCTGTTTTTTCATCTAAATATTTTATAATGTTAAATTATATTTTTAAATAGTTTTGAAGTATAATTAGAAAACTTTTATATCATTTAAAATAATTTATGTTATTATAATGAATTTCATGTTGAAATTGGATATAAAGACATTTCAAACTTTTGAACATTTCCCTTTAAAAACTCACTTTTCCATCCTGTATGTGGGATTAATTTTAATTAATTTCATCGAATAATTTGATTGGAATATGAAAAAATGGATTAAATATTTGGATTAAAATTAATTTACAATTTATAATAATTTAAACATAGTTTTTTTCAAAAATATTAGTGAAAGTATTTAGAATTTATTATAGCACTTAAGGTATAAATGAGTTTTCTTAGTGACTAAAATTTAATCTTATGTGGCCAAATGATCTAGAAATAAGTAAAAAACCCATTTTATGGAAATTATTATAAAATATACCCTATTTTATCTAATTTTTATCATTAATGTACGCAATTTATTTAAGAGAAACCTCCCAATATTGTTTACCTTTTATATTTACAAGAATGACACTTTCTATCTATTATAAAAAGGCTCTCACCATTCCCAGTTATTTACACCTATCAAGCCCTTTTTATCATAAAAACCCTTCCAAAATAAGCTCAAAACATCCCAAATATAATACTACAATACAAACTATTTTCATAATAAAAACCAAATATTTCCTTTGAAGAAAACCCATATGAGTTACTTAAAATAGAGGTAACATTCATCAATGATCACTTTTGTTTTATTTCCTTCTAAACCCACTTAAATTATTCTTATTACATGAAAAAATAATAAACTAAGTATCCAAAATATAATTATTTATTTTAATATTAAGTTTTAAACCTAAACCTCCACACACTACCATCAAATGGGATACACAATCATCGTTCATGTGTACGGTGAACTACCACATTGCGAACTGATGTCGTTAGTTCTTCCACTACCACATCTTAAGGTCTGTAATAATGACGTGAATACTATTTTAATAATATATATATGATATTTATAATGTTTTTATTATTTTTTAATTTTTATATAACACATAACTTCATTCTTTCCATTTTTGGAATACGATAACATTGTTTGTGAACATGTGGACTATGACCTCCTCAAAGTGATAATAGTTTTTACTCTTTACATGAAATGTATCAAGGATGGGTTTAATAAAAATATGTTATATAAATGAATTATTTATTATATTCATCACATTATTATATATATTGACATATAACATATCATTTTCTTTCCATTTCACACACTGAAAAAGTGATAATGTCATTTCTGGATATGTTGATTAACTCCTCCTCTAAGTGTTGTGATTCTTCATTGTTCATCACCACATCACAATAATGATATAAATAAGTATATATAATTAAAAAATATTTTATTTATTATACAAGTGAAATTTTTTAAAGAAAAAATTACTTATATTCCTTCTATAATGATCATTGAAAAATGGAAACATTACTCATGTGTATGTACAACCTACGGTCTCTATGATTGTAATGTTAGTTCATTTTTTACCAGAGTATTTATTGAATTATTTTAAAAGTATAATTTATGTAAAAATGTGATAATTATGTAACATTAATTATTCTTTATATATTTAAATAATGACTTCATTGACCACAGTTGACCTATTAAAGTAAATTTTGACACATAAGCTAAATATGGTCAAAACATGTTACTTAAACATTATTGATTAAGTAATTGTAAATAACATTATTATAAGTGAAATAAAGGTAAAAATATAAATTTAAAATTATACTAACAAATAAAATAATTAACATAAGTTTATTATTTAGTAATATATAGGACAGACATGGCAAATCTAACTCAAGATAAAGGGTTTCGTCTCAATTTAAATTTCGTTGAGACTTATTTGTTATTATGTGCCTAGTAAATTTTATTTGGTGTATATAAATCCCTATGACTTTTTATATCATGAATTTAATTTATTACATGATATTAAATGTTTTAGTTAATTTTATTCTTTAACAGGACCCATTATTCAAAAGTTAATCAATTAGTAAGGGATTTCTTCACTCAATTTCTATTCATTAGGTTAAACATTTATGTCATTTGTTATGTTATGAGAAGAATATGTGTGAAATGACATCTAATTGAATTATTATGTATTTATAATTTTTTTGGATTTAAAATTTTTACACATAATTATTTCATTTATTTACTCTCACTCCAATGATAGGATCTTTGTTAGGTTTTTTATCATCTCACTCTTATTTTTGTGATATTTATTCAATATTCACCACTTATTTTTTTGTGGTGTATATACTGACTATGAATGTATTTTATTATTATTAACCTTACATTTATAGGGTTTTACATGTCCTTTTAATGATCTGTCTTTCATGGGGTATATGGTTTCCAATCTATCAAAGAAGTAATAGATTTTTGTCATAATTTTACTTCTTTGAGACGTTCGTTATGTTATACACCTATCTTCTTTTATAAGGTGTATATACTACTACATTAACTTGTTATATCATGAATCTACTTATTCTAATGATATTATATGTTTCATTTAATGTTTCTACTTTCATGAGTTTAATTATTTAAATGTTTTAAAGATGTATGGGACACTTTGGGATGTTTAAAGATTATTTTCCTCAAGAATGTTTTAATTATCTTTTAATGGTATATCCATTCATTAATTTTGACAATACTTGTGGTTACTTATCCTACCCTAGGCATAATTTGTATTAATACTATCCTCATTATATTTTGTATGTATTAATATTTTTTCAAATGCATTTTTTTGGAACCCATTTATTTTACATGGGTTCATCATGTTTCAAAGAGTTTTTTTGGAACCAATTAATTTTATAGGGGTTAATCATGATTCAAAGATATTATTTTGGAACCCATTCATTTTAATTAGGATAATAATATTCTAAATATATTTCTATGAAACCCGTTTCTTTTCTATGGGTTGTGTAGCGACCCATACTTTACATACATTGTTATTACTTCAGAATTGAATCACACTTAATACAACATATAACAAAACCAGGAAAGGACTGTATAGGTATAGTGTCTTTAGAAACTGAGAAACATAAACAACTGGTTCATAAAGCGTCTACACTGTCTCCCATTTATTTCATCATATCTATAGTCCATTTTGACATATCTTAATTAATAACCTTCTTCCTGACCTGGGGAAAGAAAACATACAAAAGGGTGATCTCAAATACTCAGTAAGGGTAAACAAAAGAAATATCAATCACATCATATACATAAGAACATAACTTTTGGAAATCTTAACCTGCAAAAGAAATAATAATTTCCTAACATGGGATAAATCATAGTAGTGAAATATAATCCAAATAATCATAACTTAAAACATGAACCTTTTTGGCATACACGCATAATCATAGAGAATCATTTCTTATTATTCAAGACTCATTTCCAAGACTATCTAAGTGGACAAAGTCCATTTCTGAACCGAGTTCACTCCTCGTTTCAGTCCTGTTTCACTGAACCGGTTTAACCTGCCGTTCCATCCATGTCTATCTCATGAGATATAAAATCTATACCCAATACATTGGAGGGAGATATAGGTCCCACCCATCTCATAATGATACCATTCTTATGTGTGCCACAAAATCATAAACCATACATCATAGCATAACCCATGTAAGAAAAATGGGATTCTTAAACATCGTGAAATAATAAAACAATTCATATATGATAAAGGAATTCATAAAAATAATTCCATCACAACATAATCAAATCAATTTAATAATAGGGATATAAACAGAACCCTATATTATCTTACATGGAAAATAATTTTGATAAAACACTTGAACTCCATTCTTGAGGAAAATATGCTTTCTACTTCAAAAACATTTTCCTTTCTTAGCATGTCATACAATTTTAAAATAAAAGAAGTTTATTAAAAATAAACTTGAAAACTTGTAAATGAAGCTTCTTTTAAATAAGGTTTTAAAAATCCATTCATGTCGTATAAGTTAAAAAAACATTCTTCTCGTACTTTTGTCGGAAAAGTCAAAAAGTACCTCTTACGAAAAACGACAAAATATTCCTTTCATATATTTTACTAAAAACTCACCGAAGTGTAAATTGGATTTAAAAAGTTGTAGGTGGATGGAAATAATATAACATATTGGGGAAACATGGATGTGTATGATAAAATACACCCCAGTAAATACCGAAGTATAAACAATCTCGGATAAAAATGAGATTGTCATATTTCCCTTACATTAGGTCTGATATGCTTTGTACGTGTCCGAACCTCCTGTATAATGATCTAAATAATGTTATTGACTTATTCCAGAATCATACTCATTGTTATGATATCACATATGGTCATATTCTTAGCTTCTTATTAGAAATATTTCATTACAACTTGTTATTCGGGTGTTTATTACTTTTTGTTCTTATGCGTGTTTTGTCGAATAAATTCTTATTCTTCTCTTTAGGTTATAGATACCTCATTTCCAGAACTTTATTAGTGTAATATATATAATATTCATTCATTAAATTCATTTATATAATCATTATGCAATGAAGATCATGTAGAACGAGTCGCATCACATCATGGAGACGGTATTCCGTACATATGCACGAGCGATGATATCGTTCCCATGATCATGGAATTGTATTGGAGTGTATGTATAATCTTTCAGAATCAATATCACTTTACAATAATCATATATAGTCATTATTTACACCATTATACCCATCCAAGTAAGGTGGTGGTGGAAAATAGATTACACCACGGTGTGGAGACGGTATTCCGTACGTACGCACGCGCGGTGATTTCATTTTCCGTAGGGTGGATAGATGGTGAAATAGGGTTTTTTCATACTTATAATAACATATCAGTATATTAGTGATACTTATGTTATTAATTCATAGTGAAACAACTAAAGAATAAGAAGTGGAAGAAGAAATAAAGATGAAAGAATCGGTAATGGACATTACCTCTTCTTTGAAGTGCTTCTTTGAGACCTCCTTTTAGGGCATTAAAATTGGTCTTTGAAGAAGACCAGGACCTCTAGGATCTCTCTAGGGGAAGTGGAGAGGAGAAATTGGCAGGGTTTGGCCGAGATTGAAGGCTCAAAGTGGTGTGAGGAATAGGGGGAGGAGGTGCCCTTTTATAAGGGAGGAGAGGGGCTCCTTTGGAAAAACTAAAATATTATTTTATTATAAAGTTAAGTTCGGTTTTAAATAGCTCCAAATTGATTTATTTCGAAGATAAGGTGGGGATGGGTCGAAATCCTCTCATCCAGTAGAATTTATACAAGTTTAGGTTCCTATTTTAACCTTATCATTTAGATTTAACATTAAGTTAAATAATTTTACTTTTACCGTGTCTTCTTGTGTTCTTATACTATAAGGTTAATAACTTACTATAACAAGACAAACGAACCCCAAGTTGTTTATTATTAATATATATAACAATATCTAAGTCATTTGGCCAAACCTTAGATTTTTAGTAATAACATAACAATTAATAATATAATATTATTTTAAAAAACTATTTTATGTCAATTTTGACACTATTTAGTAATTGATTTTTTTGAAAATCATAACAGAATTATTAGTTCAACAAAAGTTAATTATATCAATAATAACATGTCCTATTAACATATAAAATTAGTTTAATTCATAAAAAGTCTCAAATTACATTTATTTTGGTATTTATAACATCGATTATGTCAATAATTCATTAATAAGATAATTACGGCATCATCTTAGTGTCATAAATAAATTAATTTATTTAATGTCTAAAAATTACAAATAAAATACCATTATGTAGGAAATAATTTTATATTTCTAATGAATATTTATAGACTAATTTATCTTAAGTATATCCCTATATTGAAAATTATTTTCTTATTAAACATTGATTTTAACTATTTTAACCCTTCTTTAAATAAATTAATAATAAATGTCCTAATCTAATCCAAGTGGGCCCAAATTTTCATATTTTATTCCTAAGTTTGTTTTTGGTCGAATTACACTTATCTAATAGAATTAGTACATGTGTTACGGTAATAATAATATCATTTTTACCCTTAATTACCCTATTTACTTTTAACTGTGGTAAATAAAAGTAAAAAGTTACTATTCACCAAAAAATATTTTATCTCATTGAACCACATTTTACTTATTGACATTAACCGTGTCTCTTGGATTTTTAAAATTTCACTCACAGAAGCGGTAAAATTAAGTTTTATGAAAAATTCATTTTTTTAACTACCACTTAGTGGTTTCACTATTCATCAAAAATTGAAAGTTTTCAGAAAAATACCAAAATTTCACCCTAGGCTAATTTTGATATTCCGAATCCAAAAATGAAGTCCATTTTGAAAAATAAAATTTATAAAATTTCAAAAATTGGTTATTACTATTCATAACGGCTAGTTTTAATAATATTTTAACAGCATATCATTGTTTAGTGAAACTCGGTATTGCGTACGATGCAAGCTATCGAGGAAGGTCGCGATTGCGTGTAAAGCAAGCCAAGAAAGTGATGTGTGTAGTGAAAGATTCCTTTGATGATTTATATAACATACAAACAAAATATTTCTCATAAAATTCTCGGGTGTTACAGGTTGATTTTTTCTTGATTGAATTTTTATGGAACCTACTTCATTCCAATGGGTTAACCATGTTTCAAAGAGAGTATTATGGAAACCACTTTCCTTCCATGGGTTTATCATGTTAAGAAAAGAATAATGGATTTTTATAATGAGTTATTATGAAATTAATTCTCTATGTGGTTTAATATTTATTATATTCTTGGACAATATAAATTATTGGTTCAACCAAATAGTGTTGGGAAATCCCATTACATGTTAACATGGGGTTACCTAGATAGTGCTGGGAAATCCCATTACATCTTATCATGGGGTGGACCAGATTTAACTGTGTGATCCCATTATAGCTCTCCAATTCATTATGTAATGATAATGTTGGAAGTCATTTGTATGGTTATTCTAATTTATAAGGGTCTTGTAAGGGTTTTGTAAGGGTTCTATAAAGGTTCAATGAGATGATGTTCCAAGATATAAATATGTTTTCCTTATTCTTTCTACGGGTTTATAATGTTTCTAATGATCGAGTTTGATATCACATGGATTTTTATTATTGATTTTGATGACTCTTTCCATTTTCATATTTTCATATTTGATGATCCAGGTATCAATGGGTATTATTTCTTTTATGACTCTCAAATGAATTTTGATTATTTCATCATACCATTATAAACTCTTATTCCCATTGATGATATTAAATTTTTTATGCTTATTTTTACCCTTATTGATCATCTAATCTCACCCTCCTTATTTTTCCTCTTCCCATGGTTTAACTGATGATTTTTAGTGAGTTATGTCTTGAATTAATTTCATATGGATGGTGATTTTTTTTTTAAGGTGAAAAAGAAAATATTGGTCAATTTAAATAAATTATCTTTTAGAGTCTTGTGGATTTTTTATTTTAGATCTTTTCCAAATTCTATAAATCTTTAAACCTAAAAGGTACCTAGAATAAAAGTGATCAATGTTTTCATTTTGATGTTGTAAGGTTTATATGAAAAATTTGGGTCACTGTTATCGGCATTGTAGAGACCCGAAGCTTAACGTACATTGACATTACATTACATTTTCGGAATACTTAGTACATAACAAAAACACACACACAAGGATCGTAATAGTTTAGTGTCTTTGGAAACTCGGAATATAATCTTCTAATCCTGGTGAAATATCTTTAACATCACCCATAAAGATCTTCTTTTTTTTATACCTAAAACCTTTCTTTATATCCTGGGGAGAAGAAAACATAAAAGGGTGAGCTCAAATGCTCAGTAAGGTTAAACAAAATAAATATCAATCACATCATATACATAAGCACATAACTTTTGGAAATCTTAACCTGTAAAAGAGATCATAATTTCATAACCTGGGATAACTCATGGAAGTGAAATGTAATCACAATAATCATAACTTAAAACATGATGCTTTGTGGCATACACACATAATCATAGAGAATCATTTCTTGTTAGTCAAGACTCATTGCCAAGACTATCTTAGTGGACAAAGTCCCTTTCTGAACCGAGTCACCCTCATTTCAGTCTTGTTCCACTGACCTGGTATAACCTACCATTCCAGCCATGTCTATCTCATTAGATATAAAATCTTTACCCAATTCATTGGAGGGAGATATAGGTCCCACCCATCTCATAATGATACCATTCTTATGTGTGCCACAAAACCATAAATCATACATCATTGCATAACCCATGTAATAAAAATGGGATTCTTAAACATCATGACATCATAAAACAATTCATATAAGATAAAGGAATTCATAAAAATAATTCCATCACAACATAATCAAATCAATGTAATAATAAGGATAAAACAGAACCCTTTATTATCTTAGATGGAAAATAATTTTGATAAAACACTTGAACTCCATTCTTGAGGAAAATATCCTTTCTACTTCAAAAATATTTTTCCTTTCTTAACATGTCATAAAATTTTAAACTAAAATAAGTTCATTAAAAAAAACTTGAAAACTTGTAAAGAAATATTCTTGGAAATAATTTTTTAAAAATACAATCATGCCGTATAAGTTAAAAAAAACATTCTTCGTACTTTTTTCGAAAAAGTCAAAAAGTACCTCATACGAAAAACGACAAAAGATTCCTTTCATATTCTTTACTAAAAATTCATCGGAGGGTAAAATTGGATTTAAACCATTGTAGGTGGATGGGAATAATATTACATATTGATAAAACATGTATGTGGATGATAAAATACACCCCAGTAAATTTCAAAGTATAAACAATCTCGGATAAAAATGAGATTGTGATATTTCCCTTACCTTAGGTCAGATTTGCTTCGTAAGTGTCTGAACCTCCTATATAATGATTTAAATCATGTTATTGACTTATTACAGAATCATATTCATTGTTATTATATCATATATGGTCCACTTATGACTTTATAATACCCGTTCTTTTGTATATTCATGTTAAAAATGCGTCTTGGGTAAAATCGTTTCATTTATCGTAGGTGTTTGGACTTGTTGTTCTTGACATTATTATTACTTATATCATGATTTACTTACTTCCGGAATATAAAGTATGATTTATATATCATATATATTCATTATATATATATATATAATAGATAGATAAATGAAATGAAACACACCATTCATGGAGACGGTAGTCCGTACGTACGCATGAACGCTGCTTTCCTTTCCTTATTGTCTTGAATGGAAGTAAGTAGATGACATATATATATATATATACATAAATCCAGTAGATTTACCATGTCATATATTCCATTATTATTCATTATATATACTTTATAATCATTCTGGAATGGTTAACAAGGATAATGAATCTCATCGCGTCGTGGAGACGGCAGTCCGTACGTACGCACGAGCGATGATATCATTCCCATGGTCATGGAATTGTGTTGAAGTGTATGTATACTATTTAAGTATCAATATCACTTTATAATAATCATATATAGTTACTCATTAAACCATTATACCCATCCTATTAAGGTGGTGGCGGAAAATAGATTACACCACGGCGTGGAGACGGTATTCCGTACGTACGCACGCGCGGTGATTTCCTTTTTCCGTAGGATGGATAGAAGGTTAATTAGAGTTGTTTCATATTTATAATAACATATCTGTATATAAGAAATACTTATGTTATTACTTTATCATGAAACAACTAAAAAAGGAGAAGTTGAAGAAGAAAGAAATAGAAAAAGATCTGTAATGGATATTACCTCTTCTTTGAAGTGCTTCTTTGAGACCTCCTTTTAGGGAACTAAAATTGGTCTTTTAAGAAGACCAGGACATCTAGGATGATACTAGGGAAGTGGAGAAGAGATTTTGGCAGGGGTTGGCCGAGCATGAATGCTCAAATTGGTGTGAGGAGGAGAGGGAAGAGGTGCCCTTTTATAAGGGAGGAGAGGGGCATCTTAGGAAAATCTCAAAATATTATTTTATATTAAGGTCAAATATCGGTTTATAATGGTTCCAAATGGTCTTATTTCGAAGATAAGGTTGGGATGGGTCTACATAATCTCATCCAATTAGATTTAGACAAATTTAGGTTATTATTTTAACCTTATCAATTAGATTTAACTCTAAGTTAAATAATTTAACTTTTACCGTGTCTTTTTGTTTTCTTACACTATATGGTTAATAAACTTACTATATAAAGCCAAACGAACCCCAAGTTGTTTATTATTAATATATATATCCTTATCTAAGTCATTTGGCCGAACCTTAGATTTTTAGGAATTAAATAACAATTAATAATATAATATTTGTTTTAAAAACTAATTTATGTCAATTTTGACACTATTTGGTACATGATTTTTATGAAATTTCTAACAGAATGATAAGTTCTAACCAAGTTACTTAAATCAGAAATAACATGTCATATTAACCTATAAAATTATTGTAAGTCATAAAAAGTCTCAAATTACATTTATTTGGGTATTTATAACATTAATTATGTTAATATGTTCTTAAAAAGGTAATTACTGCATCATCGTTGTGTCATAAATAAATTACATTATTTAAAGTATAAAAATTACAAATAAAATACAATTATGTAGGAAATATTTTTAGCTTTCTAATGAATATTTATAGTCGAGATTATATTATGTATAACCCTATATTAAAAATGTTTTAGTAAATAAACTTTGATTTTAACTCTTTTAACTCTTCTTTGAATTAAATAATAATAAATGTCCTAATCTAATCCAAGTGGGCCTAAATGATAATATTTTACACTTAAGGTTTTTTTTGGTCGAGATACACTTGTCCAATAGGATTATTACATGCGTTAGGGTAATATTAATATCATTGTTACCCTTAATTACCCTATTTACTTTTAACCGTGGTAAATAAAAGTAAAAAGTTACTATTCACCAAAAATTATTTTCATCTCATTGAACCACACTTTACTTACTGGCATCAACCGTGTCTCTCGGATTTTTGAAATTCCATTCACAGAAGCGGTAAAATTAAGATTTATGAAAAAAATTAATTTTTTTAACTACCACTTAGTAGTTTCACTATTCATCAAAAATTGAAGTTTTTCAGAAAAATGCCAAAATTTCACCCTAAGATATAATTGATATTCCAAGTTCAAAAATGATTTATATTTTACAAAATTCCCAACATATAAGTTGCATTAATTAATTTTATAATTAATTTCCGCTGTCACAACAAATAGCGTGTTTTTATGAGATAATAACTATCAAAAGATTAACATTTGTTTATGTCTGGTGTAAATGTGAAATTACATCCAATGACCAACATTGTATTGAATTGTAAAAATATATTCTAGATATACTTTAAAACCACTCAAATTATTAATTTATCACTATTAATTATTTCGATTAGAAAAGTTGTTTTTAATTAAAATTTAGTAATTTTCACTATTCATCAGAAAATGAAAGTTATCCGAAAAGTACCAAAATTTCACCCTAAGCTAACTTCGATATTACGAATCCATAAATGAATTCCATTTTGAAAAATAAAATATTCAAAATTTCAAAAATTGGTTATTACTATTCATAACGGCTAGTTTTAATAATATTTTAATAGCATATTGTTGTTTAATGAAACTCGTTATTGCGTACTACACACGCTATCGAGGAAGGTCGCGATTGCGTGTAATGGAAGGCAAGTCAAGGATGCGTGTTGTGAAAGCTTCTTTTGGTGTAGAGTACAACACAAGACATTAATGAAATTAAAAAGAATATTTTTTATAAAATCTTGGGCTGTTACATTCTACCCCCCTTAAAATGAATTTCACCCTCAAAATTCGTCGGGGTTATAAATGGTTTACTATTCGAAAGTTTCTTTAATAGAAACCCACATCGTAAAAAGGAATACCAAAACAAATCTTTAAAAACAAAAGTATGATACGTAACGATTACCCAAATAAACTAATCATTGGGTTTCCACATAGGTGAAAATATGGATATGGAAGAGAAATCTAAATATCATGTTCTGATGGAGAGTGGTAGAGAACATGGCTATGGAAAAGCCAGAAATCACAAAGCCATAAATTTGTGACGATCTAGGGTACCATCTGATTCATCGGATATAAGGGCACTAGGACAACATTTTTTGTTTTCAAGATCATTTCCCTAAAGTTGAAAATTTGAATTAGAATAAATACTTACTTTATTTTGGTACAATCTCACTGCTGTTCATGCCTTGAACAATTTCCACTTCATCTCTTAAATAAATGATGTTGAATTTGTTATTCGTGAAGTGTTAGCAGATCATGTGATAGAATGACGGGTCATTCCATCTGTCTCAAACAAAAGGTTAGAAAAAATTATATACATAAGTCGATCTATAGTGAGATTAATCATATATGGTTCCTAAAATGGACTTATACTTCATATATCATACTGCTTAATATAATAAAACCATTTTCTACTAAACAGGGACTTCCTGTAGGCCAATGGTAGGTGATAAAGGCCCGTCGCACTTCGGTTGTGGGTTCGATTCCCACAGCCTTGTCCGACGCGATGGGCTGTCGCCCGTCCTGCAGGTTGTCCTTTTTCTAAAACTATATTACTATAACATCCCATCAATAATATCGAAAAAAATTCTATCCTTAAACAATACTAACTTATTTCCAACATAATCCATTCCAATCTTTAGGCTTATCCATAATACTGCAGTCCACTCTCATAACATAGTGAAAATGATTACCAGAGATTTAATACCATCGTTGATCCCCATATATCATAAGATATGTTTTGTTGGTCACATTCCAAACATTCAAAGGCCTTAATCATGTATTCTCTTGAATACCCATTGAACCATAGTGAAAACATGAATGCAGTTAAAAGTTAACACTTTCCACATATCAAAATCCTCAAAATTATATATACTCAAACCATGATATCACTTAGTCCTTATATCAATCATGAGCTCATGAATACTGTTAAACATTTCATTTTCTCATTTTCCCTTCATTATGCGCATAATATCTCAATCACTTTGAATACCACATTAGACCAATACATAAATATTCCAATACTCCATGATACAACATTATGTTGGAATCCCATTACATAAACACTTAATCATTCCACCACATCGTTTTCATATTCAACATTGCCAATAGTGATAGCATGTGACTTCCCTTTGTCCTTTGCCTTAAGAGGTTGCTCATGTCGATCATCACTAACCCTTGGATTAGGGCATTTATTAGCATAATGCCCCATTTCCTTGCACTTGAAGCATTGAAGTGTTGGTTGTGTGTTCTCTGCAGTGTTTTCTTTGTTCACATCATTAGAAACCCTTTTTCCATTTCTTCGACACTCAGCTGCTCGATGACCTTCTTTTCCACACTTAAAACATTTTCTAGTCCCTTTAAGACAATCTCCACCATGCTTCTTTCCACACTTTGAGCATAAGGAAACATTCATTTTCTTTTCACCATTATTCTGAGATTTCTCCTTGAACTCCATCTTTCGTTTCTTGTCAAAACCATGAGATGGATATGTAACACCAACTTCCATTTCTACCTTGATAGCACAACGCACAATTTATTCATAGCTATTGAAGTCTCTTACAGCTAATGCCCTTCGAATACTTGATTTTAAGCCACTGAAAAATCGATCAACTTTACTTTCAGGTTGGATGATAATGCCAGATGCATACCTTGCAAGTCTTGTAAAATTTGCTTCGTATATACCAACAGATTCATCATCCTTCTGCTTCAGCTCAAGAAAGTCCATTTCCATCTTTTTTTGAAGAATACGAGAGAAGTACTTACTGAAAAACAAGCTCTTGAACTCGTCCCATTCCATGGAATCAATTTCATCTCTTTGCCTCGTATTCTTGATAAGATTCCACCATTGATCAGCTTCACCATCCAAACGATATACTGCTAAGATGACTTTATCATGTTCAGAACATTGAAGAACTGAAAATATCTATTCAGTGGTACTGGTCCATTGTTCAACAATAAGTGGATCGGAAGACCCAATAATAGAAGGTGGGCGTTTCCTCATGAAGGACTCAATAGAATATTGTTCCCTTCTCTGCTCATTTGGAAGTCCAGAATGATTCATAGCTTGTGTAAGTATAGAAATAAGATTTTGCACTCTATCTCCCATAACATTTGTTTGTTCAGGAGGACAATCAATGCATTTTCCATTGCATTGATCAATACGGTTCCTTCGGGTTCCAGCCATCGTCTAAAACCGAAAAAGAATAGTGTGAGAGGTAAAAATCATGCTAGGGAAAACAACATAATAAAGGGGGAGTACCTTCAATATCTAACATCTTAGGTTTAATTCTATGATCGTTAGCATAATTCTAGTACTATAACCTATACGTATACTTAACCTTAGGGACATCCCTATACATACCTTAGAAATATCTCTAGGGATCTCACTAACATTTTCGTATCCTAGTTTCCAAAGGTTGACTAAACCTTTCCTCTGATACCAACTGTAGAGACCCGAAGCTTAACGTACATTGACATTACATTACATTTGCGGAATACTTAGTACATAACAAAAACACACACACAAGGATCGTAATAGTTTAGTGCCTTTGGAAACTCGGAATATAATCTTCTAATCTTGGTGAAAGATCTTCAACATCTCCCATAAAGATCTTCTTTTTTTATACCGAAAACCTTTCTTTATATCCTGGGGAAAAGAAAACATAAAAGGGTGAGCTCAAATGCTCAGTAAGTGTAAACAAAAGAAATATCAATCACATCATATACATAAGCACATAACTTTTGGAAATCTTAACCTGTAAAAGATATCATAATTTCATAACTTGGGATAACTCATGGTAGTGAAATGTAATCACAATAATCATAACTTAAAACATGAAGATTTGTGGCATACACACATAATCATAGAGAATCATTTCTTGTTAGTCAAGACTCACTGCCAAGACTATCTTAGTGGACAAAGTCCCTTTCTGAACCGAGTCACCCTCGTTTCAGTCTTGTTCCACTGAACCGGTATAACCTACCGTTCCAGCCATGTCTATCTCATGAGATATAAAATCTTTACCCAATGCATTGGAGGGAGATATAGGTCCCACCCATCTCATAATGATACCATTATTATGTGTGCCACAAAACCATAAATCATACATCATTGCATAACCCATGTAATAAAATTGGGATTCTTAAACATCATGACATCATAAAACAATTCATATAAGATAAAGGAATTCATAAAAATAATTCCATCACAACATAATCAAATCAATGTAATAATAAGGATAAACCAGAACCCTTTATTATCTTAGATGGAAAATAATTTTGATAAAACACTTGAACTCCATTCTTGAGGAAAATATCCTTTCTACTTCAAAAATATTTTTCCTTTCTTAACATATCATACAATTTTAAACTAAAAGAAGTTGATTAAAAATAAACTTGAAAACTTTTAAAGAAAGATTCTTGGAAATAATTTTTTAAAAATCCAATCATGCCGTATAAGTTAAAAAAACATTCTTCGTACTTTTGTCAGAAAAGTCAAGAAGTACCTCGTACGAAAAACGACAAAAGATTCCTTTCATATTCTTTACTAAAAATTTATCGGAGGGTAAAATTCGATTTAAACCATTGTAGGTGGATGGTAATAATATTACATATTGAGGAAACATGTTTGTGTATGATAAAATACACCCCAGTAAATTTCAAAGTATAAACAATATCGGATAAAAATGAGATTGTGATATTTCCCTTACCTTAGGTCCAATTTGCTTCGTAAGTGTCCAAACCTCCTGTATAATGATTTAAATCATGTTATTGACTTATTCCAGAATCATATTCATTGTTATTATATCATATATGGTCCACTTATGACTTTATATTACCCGTTCTTTTGTATATTCATGTTAAAAAAAGAGTCTTGGGTAAAATCGTTTCATTTATCGTAGGTGTTTGGACTTGTTGTTCTTGACATTATTATTACTTATATCACGATTTACTTACTTACAGAATATAATGTATGGTTTATATATCATATATATTCAGTATATATATATATAATATAGATAAATGAAATGAAACACACCGTTCATAGAGACGCTAGTCCGTACGTACGCATGAACGCTGCTTTCCTTTCCTTATTGTCTTGAATGGAAGTAAGTAGATGACATATATATATATACATAAATCCAGTAGATTTACCATGTCATATATTCCATTATTATTCATTATATATACTTTATAATCATTATGGAATGGTTAACATGGATAATGAATCTCATCGCGTCGTGGAGACGGTAGTCCGTACGTACGCACGAGCAATGATATAGTTCCCATGGTCGTGGAATTGTGTTGAAGTGTATGTATACTCTTTCAGTATCAATATCACTTTATAATAATCATATATAGTTACTCATTACACCATTATACCCATCCTATTAAGGTGGTGGCGGAAAATACATTACACCACGGTGTGGAGACGGTATTCCGTACGTACGCACGCGCGGTGATTTCCTTTTTCCATAGGATGGATAGAAAGTTAATTAGATTTGTTTAATATTTATAATAAAATATCATTATATAAGAAATACTGATGTTATTACTTTATCATGAAACAACTAAATAAGGAGAAGTTGAAGAAGAAAGAAATTGAAAAAGATCGGTAATGGATATTACCTCTTCTTTTAAGTGCTTCTTTGAGACCTCCTTTTAGGGAACTAAAATTGGTCTTTTAAGAAGATCAGGACCTCTAGGATGATCCTAGGGAAGTGGAGAAGAGATTTTGGTAGGTTTTTTCCGAGCTTTAATGCTCAAATTGGTGTGAGGAGGAGAGGGAGGAGGAGCCCTTTTATAAGGGAGGAGAGGGGCATCTTAGGAAAATCTCAAAATATTATTTTATATTAAGGTCAAATATCGGTTTATAATGGTTCCAAATGGTCGTATTTCTAAGTTAAGGTGGGTATGGGTCGAAATAATCTCATCCAATAAGATTTATACAAGTTTAGGTTATTATTTTAACCTTATCAATTATATTTAACTCTAAGTTAAATAATTTAACTTTTACCGTGTCTTTTTATTTTCTTACACTATATGGTTAATAAACTTACTATATCAAGCCAAACGAACCCCAAGTTGTATATTATTAATATATCTATCCTTATCTAAGTCATTTGTCCGAACCGTATATTTTTAGGAATTAAATAACAATTAATAATATAATATTTGTTTTAAAAACTAATTTTTGTCAATTTTGACACTATTTGGTACATGATTTTTATGAAATTTCTAACAGAATTATAAGTTCTAACCAAGTTACTTAAATCCGAAATAACATGTCATATTAACCTAGAAAATTATTGTAAGTCATAAAAAGTCTCAAATTACATTTATTTGGGTATTTATAACATTAATTATGTTAATATGTTCTTAAAAAGGTAATTACTGCATCATCGTTGTGTCATAAATAAATTACATTATTTAAAGTATAAAAATTACAAATAAAATAAAATTATGTATTAAATCTTTTTAGCTTTCTAATGAATATTTATAGTCGAAATTATATTATGTATAACCCTATATTAAAAATGTTTTAGTAAATAAACTTTGATTTTAACTCTTTTAACTCTTCTTTGAATTAAATAATAATAAATGTCCTAATCTAATCCAAGTGGGCCTAAATGATAATATTTTACACTTAAGGTTGTTTTTGGTCGAGATACACTTGTCCAATAGGATTATTACATGTGTTAGGGTAATATTAATATCATTGTTACCCTTAATTACCCTATTTACTTTTAACCGTGGTAAATAAAAGTAAAAAGTTACTATTCACCAAAAATTATTTTCATCTCATTGAACCACACTTTACTTACTGGCATCAACCGTGTCTCTCGGATTTTTGAAATTCCATTCACAGAAGCGGTAAAATTAAGATTTATGAAAAAAATTAATTTTTTTAACTACCACTTAGTAGTTTCACTATTCATCAAAAATTGAAGTTTTTCAGAAAAATGCCAAATTTCACTCTAAGCTATAATTGATATTCCAAGTTCAAAAATGATTTCTATTTTACAAAATTCCCAACATATAAGTTGCATTAATTAATTTTATAATTAATTTCCGCTGTCACAACAAATAGCGTGTTTTTAAGAGATAATAACTATCAAAAGATTAACATTTGTTTATGTCTGGTGTAAATGTGAAATTACATCCAATGACCAAAATTGTATTGAATTGTAAAAATATATTCTAGATATACTTTAAAACCACTCAAATTAATAATTTATCACTATTAATTATTTCGATTAAAAAAGTTGTTTTTAATTAAAATTTAGTAATTTTCACTATTCATCAGAAAATGAAAGTTATCCGAAAAGTACCAAAATTTCACCCTAAGCTAATTTAGATATTTCGAATCCCGAAATGAATTCCATTTTGAAAAATAAAATATAAAAAATTTCAAAAGGTGGTTATTACTATTCATAACGGCTAGTTTTAATAATATTTTAATAGCATATTGTTGTTTAATGAAACTCGTTATTGCGTACTACGCACGCTATCGAGGAAGGTCGCTATTGCGTGTAATGGAAGGCAAGTCAAGGATGCATGTTGTGAAAGTTTCTTTTGGTGTAGAGTACAACACAAGACATTAATGAAATTAAAAAGAATATTTTTCATAAAATCGTGGGCTGTTACAGGCATCAAAGTCGAGAATGTAAATTTATGGATTTCATCATAGGATCTAGGAGTGCAGGTTTTGGTTTATTATATTCATGAGCTATGTTGATACTAAAACACTTCTCAATTCATTAGAGTGCTATATAATTTCAGTCTCACTCCTCACTTTCATATCATGTACCTGTGTAAGTTTTTAACATTGAACATTCAATATTAGATCATATATCATCATATTTAATTCCAAGATAAAGGTTTGTGGAATAAATACATTTAATTCCCTAATAAAATGAGTCTAGTTATGTTTAGGTGCATTTTTCTGAGTGTAAATAGCGATGGTATTCACAATAAAAAGGTTTGGCATGGAAAATTGTACTGAGATTTTGGAAGCATAATGATTGTATATAAAGATTAATAAAATAGTTTAATGAGATAGAAATTTGTGTATCATAATTTATACATAAAATATAAACTAAGAGGGATGTGTAAAATCATATACCAACATTAATAATTGGAATTTAAATGAAAAAAATTAATAAAATCCATTAATAAATTGGAGAAGTAAATGTTTTAATCATAGTAATGGATTAAGTAAAAACTATAATGTGATGAGATAAATGATCTATAATTGTTATGAAATTAATAAAAAGTTATAGGGATCTTTATAAGGTCCTGAAAACATAACCAATTGATACTAAAATTTGTAAATATGATGAAGGTGATTTAATTAAAAAGAAGTGGGGAAGGTACGTTATTAAATTTCGGTATGGAAATGGGGGTACATGTAGAATCGTGGGATTGATTAATGAGGGTGATATGGTTCTATCATAAAATTAAAAAAAGGAGGTAATAAAGATGTAAAAAAACATACCCCAAAAATAAATAAAATGGAAATTAAAATGTGTAACATAAAAGAGGTTCTGGAATAAAAATAAGAGAGGGAGAATCCCTTACCTTGAGAGAGTGATTCTAAAAATATTTAGAGGATATTATTGAGTGATTGAGGCACATTGGGAGGAATTTAGAGAGGGGGTGTAAGATTAAGGATGTGATCAATGTTTTTTTAGTAAAGATAAATAGGAACGTCTATGGGTTTATGTAGGTAAATAGAGGGGAATTATTTATTATTTCCCATTTCAGGTTTTTGACTATATAAAATAAAATAACCAAAACAAAAAACCTTAACATGGTCTTTTTCATGGTTTCTAAAAATTAAGAGTGGTTTTGGAGTTCTTACAGATGTGTAAGTTACAAATTTTTATAAAGAAATGATTTTAAAACCATAAAATATAGTATAGGTTTTGGAGGATTCATAAAGGACTTATAAATTTAATCAAATAAACATAAAATCGTGTTATTTTAAAGGGGATACATATATTCAGTTTTGGATATCCTTAATATAATTTATTTCATAATGGATCATTTTGATTTTATAATTCTTGTCGTATATTTATACTGTTTTTAATTTTTACCTGAAAATTTGATTATCTTAGAAAAATATAAAAATTCACTATTGGATAATTTCAACATTCTGATTTAAAAAATAATATTTATTTTTCACAAAACAATTTTCTAAATATTTGAATTCTTAATAATTAAATATATTATACATTCATTGAGAAACATTGTGTTTTTTACAATAACAGTTTTTTAACCCTTGTAAATACTACATTTTCACATCGGGAAATTATATTATCACTTATATTTAATATATCCTATTTAATGAAACTATTTTATTAAAATATATTTTAATTCTAAAATATATAAATTAATCAAAAAAATGTTTCTTCATTAAAACTATATAAGGGATCTTGTTTTTCTAGGAAGGATCTTAGTCTTTCAAAAAAAACCTAAATACAATTTATGTTTTAACATATCAAAAATTAAATATTTATCAAAATCACTATTTTAAAATTTATAATGTGAAAAATAAAATATAATAATTATTATATTCACATATATATATATATTAATATAATTAGGGTTACTTTTTTCTACTCCTTTTTAAATTATTTTTAACCACAATTAGCATATTTTTCTTTCTATCGAAGTAATAAATATATAATATGGTTAACATTTAAATTGTTTAAAAATTAATTTAAAACTATTAAAAAATATGATCACAAGTGAGGTAATTTCTATAGACCCCTTAAAGAAAAATTTGATTTAGTAATTGTAAAAACCCTAATGTTTTATGAATATATATTGTATTCTTAGATTATTTGTGTATTACTGATAATTTTTTATAAATTTATCATGATTTTATAATCACTACATATGTACACACACTACTCTGAAGTAGATAAGGTTTTGTACTATAAAATGATGCTTCAAAGAAATTTTTTGTTTGTCTGCTCAGGAAAAATGATAATGTGATAACATACACCTTAGTAAAATTATATATCCATATGAAGAACTACCCAACACATGATTTGGAGCTAGAATTCATGATTTTCTCTATGAATATTTTGATACACTAACTATATGGTGAAAATTGTTACAAATATATATAGATCAAAATAGTATAAATTATATATTCATGAAAAAATTGCACAAACTATGTCAATGAAGATGGTTAGAGTTAATGAAGGACTACGATTTCACAATTCACTACCATCATGGAAAGGTGAATAAGTAAGTTGATGACCTTAGCATAAACAAACCTACTACTATATCCATGATGTGGATTGAGAAAGACCTTATATTAATGGATATGAAAATTATATATTTTTAAATCATTTTTTAGGGAATACATCATACTTTGTAAAATGAATGCCTAACCATCTGTCCAAGATAAGATAAATAATGCACAAAGGGATGATTTTTAGATTCAAAATAGGTTTATGGCTTCAAAGGAACCGATTTCCACAAATTAACCATTTATAAATATGGTTTCATTTAGTTTGAAACTATTTATTGAGTGTCCTCATATAATGAGATAAAAAATGATATTGGATATTGATCATAGCTTATCTCTCTCCATCCATCTTTGAAGTACTGAGATGTATTGATATCTTCAATAGACCTAATGGGGGATAACATGAATAAGGATATTATAAATTAAACCTCAAATTTATTGGTATATTAGTAAGTTAAAGCAAAGTAACTAAATACAAAATGGATAATAAAAACAATACCCATACCAATATTTAAATTATAGAACATCATTAGGGACTTTTTCATGAGTCTCTTAGAGAAATTCCAAGGAATTAATGCGATATGGGTGGTAGTGGATCAACTCACCAATACATTTTACTTATTATCTATTCAAAAGGATCTATTACCTGACTAAATTTCCTTGATGTTAGTAAACAAAATGGTAAATATTCATGGGTAACCACTTTCAATCCTATTTTATCATGATCCAAGGTTCATCTCTAAATTCTAGATAAGTCTTTAACCTGCTATGAGTACTAAATTGAACTTCTATATGAGCTATCACTAATAGAAAAATAACTAATCTAAATGGACTATTTAGTCACTCTAGGATATACTGAGATATTTCCTAATGAAATTTAAAGGAGGATTTGATCTGCATGTTCTATTTATTGAGTTCATGTACAAGAATAGATTCCAATAAAATATTCAAGTGACCTCATATGAAGATTTATATGGGAAGTGATGTAAAAATACTACATAATGGGATTAAGATGGTGAAAAGAATCTTCTTGGTCCTAAACTTTTAAAAATATGTGATAGAGAATATCTAATCTATTCAACAACATAATAAACATGCCCATAGTTGAAAAAAGAGTAATGCCAAAAATTTCCAAATGGACTTATAGAGTTTTAAGTTAGAGGAAAAAATAATTTTAATATAACCTTGAAATATATTAATATGGTTTGAAAAGAAGGTAAAGCTCATCCTTAGGTATATTGGGCCCTTTGAGATACTTGATTGCATAAGAGTTTTTCCCTATTAGCTAAAACTTCCACAAAAAAAACTCATGTACATGATGTGTTCCACATATCCCTCCTAAGGAAATAAATAATTGATCTATCACATTTACTAAATATAGAGGTGGTACAACTAGAAGATTAACTCTATTAAGTAGAGAAACTTATGAAGATCTTTGACCATAGAAATAATTTTCTACACCATAAGAAAACTCACCTCATTAAAGTGCTTTACTGGAATCATGAGTATGAAGAAGAAATATGGGAACATGAGGATGTAATGAAATAAAAGTAACCTCGTATATTCTTATATAAGTATATGAGTGGAAATTTCATGGATGAAATTTTTAAAGGGGGAGAATTTATGGACCCAAAATTTTATAAATGGAAATTCTATTCTGAATAAATATGGTTCTATTATATTTGGTAATGTGGTATAGTATAAAACACATGAAATAGAAAATAAGACCCAATAATTATTTATATAATTTATTTAGAACATTACAAATTAGGTACATCTGTGAAAATTTAAAATATTAATATGGGTAGGTAAACATAAAAAAATTAGAAGAATTAGAAAATTCGGATCATTTTGATCCCCTAGAATTATCACACTCATGAACAACATTATAAAAAAGATATAAAACATTAGTAATATAATAAAATTTTTAGGAATGAAGAATATAAAAATTGATAATAGTTGATGTGAATAGTGAATTAATAAATTAATATGTATATATAAGAGGTAATATGACTCTTAGAATAGTAATATGACCATTAGGAATAGTAACTTTGTTGTCAGAAATAGTAACCTGGTCATTGGAATGGTAAATCAACCTAAAAATAATAAAATGTCATATAAGTAATATTTATGATGAATAGTTTAATAATATATATATTTATATTAATGTTATAAATTAAATATTATGATTTAAAAACCTAAATAAGTGGGTATATAATTTTCGGAACATGCAATCGATAAAAAGTATCATATTTATGTTAATATTTAAAATTACATATGTTTTAAAATTATATTTATAAAATTAATTTAATTTTTATAATGATTATGTCAAAATTTTATAAGGGTTTTCTTTTGTCAATTTTTAGAAAAAATTCAATTTTTAAGTTAATAGTAAAAATATTGTTTTTACGTAATCAGTGTAATTTAATTACATAATTAAATATGTAATAATGAACGTACTAGTTTTAGAATTTTAGTCTCAACAAAAACCCTATTTAATAAGTAAAATAATTTATGAAATTCAAATTCAAAGCTAAAAAATTATTTCGCAATCCTAAAATAAGTATTCCATTGTGAATAAATTTTTATTTTTCCACATTCCTTTGTAAAAAAATAAATAATTCTATTTATAATGTGTTTTAAAGTCATAACGAAATTATTTTTAATAAAATATAATTCATAAATTCAAAAAATTACTATTATAAGTTCTACCTTGGATATTATATTTTATTCAACATGTTAACCCAAAAATGCATCTCTCTTCTTGTATAAATACCCCTCTCCCTTTACTTGGAAACCCCCTAACTTAACACTTCTCAAAAAAAACAATATCCAAATTCTTTCTATTAATCCCCTAATAATCCTTATGTATTTTCTAGAGATATATAACTCCAATATTTCAAATATTTAAAGGTTATAGAAAAGGAACAACGTCAAGAAGAAGGTAAGATTCCTTAATATTTTCCTTTCATTTTCCTCTTATCTTCTTCAATACTTCTATTCTTTTCTAACCCAAACATACTGAAATTAATTTAAAATAATTTTATAAATATTTTAATTTTATTAACCTACTATAAGGGTTCTATATATTTCATACATCTGTCACCTCCAATTTTGACAATTCCATATTAATGATAAGTTAACCACCTATGAGGACGTCGTCGATTCTCTAATTTTTACCAAATGTTTGGATAGTTATAATAATTTATTTATATTATAAAAATGTAAAAATATATTTATTTTTAATCTTCAGAAGTTAATTTTACTAGTTTATAAATTTTATTAAAACAAAATCATTAAATTGAAACAATATGTGATATTTTAAAGAAAACACTATGTAGAAAATTTTCACATTTAACAAATAAAATGAAAAAATAAAATCCAATGATTATAATTATTCAAAAATGATAGAAATGAATATAAATTTAAAAATTGTTTCATGTTTTAATAAAAATAACTTTATTATTTTGGGATCAAAATAGTGATGAAATAAATTAGGATCTAAGGTAAGGGGGATCTTGAACCCAACTATTTATTTTTTGGGTTATCTTTTATTTCTCTTTATTTCCAATATGGATTCTTCTCTAATATTTTCAAAATGAAATTTTACTATTCCTTAACTATTATTCCACGGTATATACATATTTATTACTTTTAAAAATTATTTGTAAAAAAATTCTAATGATTTTTTCAATGAGGCAATATTTTTCAAAACATCTCATGGACTCCTCTTGAGTTGTTTCATCTTCACTCAATGAGTAATGATATTTTTTGGAAAAATATGATCTTCCTTATTAATTTGGAAACCCCAGTGGTTATTTATTAAAGTATTATTTATTAAATATTTTTGAAACATATTCCTTTCAATACATTTATTTCATTACTGTAATTATTATATGGATCATTATGTGGAAAGCATAATTATGAGCATTTTATGATGTGACAGGTGGGCCTAACATTATATAGACCTCTAATGCATTGAGTAATGTGATATATATTATGATATTATATGTATTATGCATGAACATGATGCTATATTTTTCATTATTATGATATTATGATTTATAGAAATATGTTATGCATGAATGTAATGATATATTTGTTCGCAACTTATGTGTGGTATTTGACTTGTATGTTATGATGTTTCATTATTATTCATATGCCACATTTCATGACTGTTTAAAATGATTCATTCAAACATATAATGATGGTAAATTTCTTATGTTATAATGGCTATGATTGTTTTCACTCTATTCTATATTGATTCATGTCTCATGTTCCTTCCCATTTATTCCTCCCCTTACTGGGATCTTAGCTCACCCATTTCTTTAATGAATGTACTCAGGTGGTTACATTTATTAAGGATAACATGAGATATTTTTGGAGTATAATGAATAATTATTTAAATAATTTTTATGTTTTATTATATATAAGTAATGTGTGATCATTATTTTTTGAAGATACTAAACCTTTTGATTCTACACTATAATATTATTACACATTCATTATAAAAATGATGTAATAATCATGTATTAAAAATGAAAATTATTATATAAAAAATATTCCTAGAACATAAAAACTTCCAAAAATATCTTGAGATCAAAAATCCCACTAATTGGATTGTTTTTGGAAACAACGTTTCATAAATCACTTCTAAATTCAATAAACATAGCATAAATCACAATTAAATAATTTTAAGACTATGTTAGAAAATATTATATAAGAAATTAAAACATTGAAAAATGATATCTTGTTATGCCTAAAAACAATTAATTACATTCATCTCTTAAAACTCTTGATCCATGCAATACCAATTTAATAACCAACTTTGTTAAATCTTTGATACCACTTGATTGATACCACATGATATCAATCTGAGAATAAAGATTCTTCATCTTAACAAATCTATAATAAAAAATATATATAAAATATTATTTTATCTATGCACAACAAAAATATTGATATGGTTCACAAATACTCATACACCTAGATGTTTTACCTCACAAATTTCTCCTTTTAATAACTCTGTCTAAATACATACTCCCATTAAATAAAATATTTCTCCCCAATAGGTAAAACACATATCAATGGATTAAACTCCCCTATAGTTGTCTCCCCCTTTATTGATATATTAAGGTATAAATACATTATAAGGACCCAGCCTTAAACCTTACTTAATCTTGAGTTATTACAAGATTTCACATTGAGGATCTTTTCAGGTTTAGAGTTTTAGATAATTAGATCATGAAACTTGCATTACATTCCACATTTAAACAAAGTGGTTACATAAAATACAGTATTCATTCTTCCCATCAACAGAAACATATTTAAAATAAAACATGGATTCTTTCTTGACACATCCTTGACACTATCATCACATCATGTACCTTTCCCTTGACCTGTGAAAAACATTTCAAAAACTTGGGATGAGCATAAAAAGCTCAGTAAGGGTTATAAAAATATGGAAAGGAAACATGAGTTCATATATACATAAGAATGAAATCATACTTTACCCATAAAAAAGGCACTTTAACATACCTAATCAAATCATGAATAAATCATATAAATCATAAGACATAAAAGGTAACTTGAGGCATTCATAACATTCTTACGTAGGGAGTAACCCTCTTGGTTACATTTGGAATACCCACCACAGTATATTCCCTAAATCTTTTCAGATAAACCTTGACGTTTCACTCCTTCGCGGTACCCAATGCATTGGAGAGCTATATCGGGCTCACCTGCCCTTAGTTTATCACGGAACCACCCATCTTCATAATAATGACCAAGAACCTCAACATAATTGTATCACATAAAACATGCATAAAGGAAACATAACATTTCCACATTTCAATCACAAGATATCAATACAACACATTGATATAAAAACATTATGAAAACCATTTTCAATACCAAAATAAAAGAAAAGTAAAACATGGTATTTATTTTTCTTTTAAAAAGAAGGTATGGCTTGTAGAGGAAGCCGAAACTCAAATAATGGTCACGACGGTGGAGAAGTCGTTGTCGCCGCATACGTACGACAAAAACATTCCCTTTTGTCATTTAATAAACACTTCGTATAAAAAATATTCATTTTGAATAAACATAAAAGTCAAATGGGTTTATAAACCATATAAAAGAAGTTTGTGTATAAAATAGAATATGCCTCAATGAAAGGAGATTGAGACGAAGTCCCTTACAAAGACGGTATCCTTGGTTTAAGGATAAATCAATTACATAATTATGTGTGACAAACAAATACACCAAATATAAGTGGATATTAAGTGTAAAATAATCAAAGTTCATTCACACATATTCAAAGGATGACATATTCAATAACTACATGTTGAACCCAAAGAAATCGAAATTGGGTTAAGAAGTTCCCTTGACAGCCAAACGGCGTCACATCAAAATGAGTTTATGAGAGATAAAAAAAGGGTATCTCATCACTTGGGCATAAAATTTACATCAATAAGGATATATGAGAACATATCCCAATATAACAATATGTAAATCAAAATACCCAACAAAATAAGTCTTTTAAAAAGAGGAGGGTGAAAGGTTCCCTTACCGACATGGGTATCTTTCGAAACATACACCTCGTGAAAGAAGGACAATACAACATTGATGTAAATACTCATAAAAGAAATTATATTACACAATGAGTAAAATAATGGGCATTACATACACCACTCAAAGGCAATTATGGAAAATGTAGCATAAATCTCACGGGAATAAAAGTGAGATGAAAAATCCCTTACGAAAACTCGGCAGCCTAACGACGCCACATAAAACATACAAAAATGGATTGATGAGATCAAATAGGGTATCTCATCATATTAACATAAAGTTTATAGAAAGGGTAATATAAAAGAACATCCCCCAACATAAAAAATAGGAGCTTAAAATAAGTGACATAAAGGAGAGTACTTAAAAAGAAAGAGAGAGGTTAGATCTCTTACGAAAATTTGGCAGCCTAACAGCGCCACTCAAAACTTTAAAAATGGATTGATGAGAGAGAATAGGGTCTCTCATCACATGAACATAAAAATTAAAGTAATATTATTATAAAAGAACATCCCAATAACAATAAATATGAGCTTTAAAAGGAATGACAAAAAAGAGTGTACTTAAAAAGGAAGAGTGGAGTAGGATCCCTTACCTCAAGTCCAACTTGTCTTGTTCATTTCTTTATATTCCTGAATAATAAACTTTGGTCAATTAATAATTTCCTAAGTACCACATTTATAGATTATTATTCAGTTCATATCACATATTATAATGTTATAATAATTGTTTAATAATGTTAGTTCATATCAGACGTTTTTGCTGATGTTTGGTACATGAGTCAAAAATGAACTTGTTTGAAAAAAGATTGCCCATGTAGTTATAAGTAAATAATATCCAGAATAGTATTAATGATTAAAATATCATATATATCCAATAAATATTCATTTTATACTATTCCATATCATTTGGAGATAAAAAACGAAAAGCACCATTCATGGAGACAGTAGGTCGTACGTACGCATGAAAGCTACTTTCATTTTTTGTCATATTAATGGAATTAAAACAAAATGAGAGAGATATATATGTTATAATTCCAGAATGATATCCATAATTTAGATGTAATATATTACATATATATCTATTATATATATGTACTTATAATATTACATAACATTTTGAGATATGAAATGAAATGTACCGTTCATGGAGACGGTAAGCCGTACGTACGCATGAACGATATTTCCATTTCTATTTCATATTTAATGGAATTAAAACATAATGATAATAGTATTTTAATTAAATTATGGTATAATATATAATATCATTAAATATATCCTTTATACGTACCACATATGGTATTAACGAATCAAATCACTTTGAGGGGGCGGTAGTCCGCACTTCCTTAAATGAATATATCGCGTTTACCCATAATGGAAACCATAAAAGTACTCCATAAATAAAAAATACAAAAGCTCAGGTAAAACATAAACATATTAGATATCATATATAAATATATTGTATAAGGCCCCATCCTTAAACCTTACTTAAACTTGAGTTATTACAAGATTACACATTGAGGATCTTTTCAGGTTTAGAGTTTTAGAGAATTAGATCATGAAACTTGCATTACATTCCACATTTAAACAAGGTGGTTACATAAAAGACAATATTCATTCTTCCCATCAATGGAAACCTATTTAAAATAAAACACGGATTCTTTCTTGACACATCCTTGACACTATCATCACATCATGTACCTTTCCCTTGACCTGTGAAAAGCATTTCAAAAACTTGGGATGAGCATAAAAATCTCAGTA
This sequence comes from Viscum album, assembly GCA_963277665.1. Lineage (NCBI taxonomy): Eukaryota > Viridiplantae > Streptophyta > Magnoliopsida > Santalales > Viscaceae > Viscum > Viscum album. Next base: position 1,227,862,144 of record OY728133.1, on the reverse strand, counting down.
AGGGTTATAAAAATATGGAAAGGAAACATGAGTTCATATATACATAAGAATGAAATCATACTTTACCCATAAAACATAGGCATATAAAATCATGAATAAATCATAGAAAACATAAGACATAAAGGTAACTTGAGGCATTCATAACATTCTTACGTAGGGAGTAACCCTCTTGGTTACGTTTGGAATACCCATCACAGTATATTCCCTAAATCTCTTTGGAGAAACCTTAACGTTCCACTCCTTCGCGTTACCCAATGCATTGGAGAGCTATATCGGGCTCACCCACCCTTAGTTTATCACGGAACCACCCGTTCTTCATAACAATGCCCAAGAACCATAACATAATCGTATCACATAAACATGAATAAAGGAAACATAACATTTCCACATTTCAATCACAATATAACATTTTAGGATATTGAAATAATGAATCCATTCAAAAAGAAACCATTTCCAAAACCATTTAAAACATTTAATAAAGAGATTTTTGAATCAAAGTGTCCCATACCACCTTGAAGCTTTTAACATTTTAAACCATTAATATCCATATAAATAAATCCTTAAAACCATTTTGAAAACATGTATATTAATAAGAACAAATAATTAAAACATTTAAAACGATATTTTGGTTAAAGGGGTTTTACCAAAATTAGAGACACTTGAATACAATAATCGAGGAATAACATTTAGTCAGAACTTTATAATATAATGAGAATAAAAGTATTCATGATATAATACTCCAAAGGACAGCATATACACCATATAAGAGTGAATTGGTGCATAACAACAATGAACCCTCAATAGAAATGTCAAATGTGATGAAATCCCTTATAAAGAAGGTATCCTTAAATTAAGGACAAATAAATCTCAAAAATATGTGTGAAAAATATATATACACCCAATATAAGTGGATATTAAGTGTAAAACAATAAAGGTCATTCACACATATTCAATGGATGACATATTCAATGACTACAAGTTGAACCCAAAGAAATCGAAATTGGGTTAAAAAGTTCCCCTGACAGCCTAACGGCATCACATCAAAATGAGTTGATGAGAGATAAAAAGTGTATCTCATCACTTGGACATAAAATTTACATCAATAAGGATTTATGAGAACATATCCCAACATAAAACTATGTAAATTAAAAGACCCAATAAAAGAAGTCTTTTAAAAAAGAGGAGGGTGAAAGGTTCCCTTACCGACTTGGGTATCTTTCAAAACATACACCCCATGAAAGAAAGACAATAGGTCATTGATGTAAATACTCATAAACGAAAGAATATTACACAAAGAGTAGAATAATGGGCAGTACATACACCACTCAATGGAATTTGTGTCAAATGTAGCATAAATCTCACGGGAATAAAAGTGAGATGAAAAATCCCATACGAAAACTCGGCAGCCTAACGGCGCCACATAAAACTTCCGAATATGGATTGATGAGATCAAATAGAGTATCCCATCATATTACAATAGAATTTAAATCAAGTGGAATATAAAAGAAAATCCCCCAACATTGCATGGAGGAGTTTAAAAGAAGTGACATAAAGGAGAGTACTTAAAAAGAAAGAGAGAGGTTAGATCTCTTACGAAAGTTCGGCAGCCTAACGGTGCCACTCAAAACTTCCAAAATGGATTGATTTGAGAGAATAGGGTCTCTCATCACATGAACATAAAAATTACAGTAAATGTAATATAAAAGAACATCCCAATCATAAGAAATATGAGCTTAAAATAAATGACATAAAAGAGTGTACTTAAAAAGAAAGAGAGTTGTAGGATCCCTTACCTCGGGTCCGACTTGACTCGATCGTTCTTTAATCTCCTGAATAATAAACTTGAGTTAATTTCTAATTCCTTAAGAACCTTTTTCAAGTTCATTATTAATTTTATACCACTTATTACCATGTCATAAACATTATGTAATCATTTAAGTTAATAATATTTGTTTTGCTGATATTTGGTTCTTAAGTCGAAAGTGGACTTCTTACAATTACATGTTGTTCGTGTGGCCAAATGTTTATTTTATCCAGAATTGTATTCATTATGTAGATATCATATATGTCATATATATCCAGTACATGCATGAATTTATAACATTACATAATCATTTAGAGGTAAGAAATGAAATGCACCGTTCATGGAGACGGTAAGCCGTACGTACGCATGAACGCTACTTTCATTTCTATTTCGTATTTTATAGAATGGAATAATAATGATATAAAGGTATATTATAATTCCAGTATAATATCATATATAATATCATATTTCCATCCTTTATACATCCCACATATGGTATTTAACGAATCAAATCACTTTGAGGGGGCGGTAGTCCGCACTTCCTTAAATGAAGATATCGCGTATACCCATAATGGAAGCCTTAAAGGTAAGACAAAAATGAAAAATAAAGAAGCATAAATAAAACATAAACATATTATATATCATATATAAAAATATTGACATCATAATGGCCACCTTTGAAGGTGTTAAATGAGTATTGAACAATCATCGTTTCGGGAGGCAGAATGTCACCATCCACAGAAACCGTATGTTCTTTAACCATTTGATGTAGTTGTGTGAGAGTGTTGCTCGAATAAATCTTATAACAACATCCTAGTATATTGAAGATACTGGTGTTGTTACAAAATAAGTAAATAAAAAGATTTTGGGGGGTTGGAGAAGCAAAATAAAACAAATGAACATGAGAGAGTGAATTACCTTTAAAAGTGTAACTCCTTTTGATTTGAGCCTAAAGGCTTCCTTTGAAAGGATTTTGCCCAAAGGAAATCCTCTAGGATGAGGAGAGGGATGTGGAGAGAGTAAATGGTCAGGGGTTGGCCGAGACAAAGGCTTGAGGAGTGTGTTAAATGAGGTAGAGGTGGGGGCCTTTTATAAGAGGAGAGGAGGGGCACTTTTGGAAAGTAAAGAAATATTACTTTATTTGAAAATGTGTTTCGGTTTCAAAAGGTACCACATTGATATAATTCGTGGATAAGGTGATAAGGCTTCTAAATCCACTCATCCAATAAGTTTTGGACATGTGTAGTTCATAGATTTTACATTATCTTTCCATTTTATTTAAATCGTCAAATAATGATGTCATCGCTGCATCATTATTATGTCATAAATAATTTAATTTATTTAATGTCTAAAAATTATAAAACAAATACTATGATGTAGGAAATATTTTTATCTTTCCAATTAATAATTATAATCAAAAATATGACTTGTATAACCCCACGTAAAAATTGATTTAGTAAAACATATCATGTTTGTGTCAATTTTACTTTTACATTAAATAAAATGTTATTTATGTCATTTCCCAACCAAAGTGGATCCATGGGGTCCCCATGTTGACCCATGGATTTTTTTGGTCGGCCATGATACAACCAATTAGGGTAAGACATGTGTCAAGCTCATCTCATTTTATTAAAGCATTATTTTTATCTTAAACTACACTAATTACCACTAATCGCGATTAAAAACTTAATAAGTTACTATTCCCCAAAAAATTATTTTAATCTCATTGAACCACATTTTACTTATTAATGACAACCATGTATGTCAGATTTTTGAAAATCAAAACACAATGATGGCAAAATTTCATTTAAACGGAAAATCAGTTTTTATAAGTACCACTTAGTGGTTTCACTATTCATCAAAAATTGAAGTTTTTCAGAAAAATCCCAAAAATTCACCCTAAGATATATTTGATATTCTGAATTCAAAAATGAAGTCCGTTTTACAAAATTCAAAACATATAAGTCACATTAATTAATTTAATAATTAATTCTCGTTGTCATGACAAATAGCGTGTTTTATGAAACAATAAGTATCAAAAGATTGACACTAGTTTAAGTCTGATTTCAAAGTGAAATTGATTCCAACGACCACTATTGGATTTAATGGTAAAAATATTTTCTAATTTCACTTTAAAACCAATTCAAAATATAATCTAATCATATAAATAAATTAGATTAAAAAGTGGTTTTGAATAAAAATACAACATTCTACACTATTCATTAAAAAAATGAACTTTATCGGAAAGATACCAAAAATTTACACAAAGTAAATTTTGATGTCCCGATTCTTAATAAGAGTTTTATTTGGTCCAAAAGAATGTTTAAGAGTCAACAAAACTATATTTAATGATGGTTCTCCATCAAAAGGTGATAAGTGAACCTTCAGTGAAAACTAGGGCATATACGCCTAAAATTGAATTCTTTCCGTATTTTAAGACTTTATCTTTTATTGTATAAATGTAAAAATATTTAAGAACATATATAACCATATTTTAGTTATTTCTATCCATTCCCTCCATTACAATGGCTACATGTTAACTACCATTTAAAATAATATTATTTTATTATTAGAGTGCAACGTAAGATTCCCAAGAAACTCGTTGTTGCGTGTTGGGTACGCCATCGAGCATAGCGTCCCCTTTAAAGTCATATTAATATTTTATTCACAAATATGGATAAATATGAAAATGGCATATTCCTTATTTACCTGGGGTGTTACATATTTTCTTCTTAATGGCCACCTTTGAAGGTGTTAGAAGAATGTTGTACAATCATCATTTCGGGAGGCAGAAATTCGTCATCCACAGAAACAGTATGTTCTTTGACCATTAGATGTAGGTGTGTGTAAGTGTAGCTCGAATACATCTTATAAAAACATCCTAGTATATTTAAGATACTGGATTTGTTACAAAATAAATGAATTAAAAGAGTTTAGGGGGTTGGAGAGGCAAAATAAAACAAAAGGACACAAGTGAAGACATTACCTCAAAATCGGGTAACTCCCTTTGGTTTGAGCTCAAAGGCTTCCTTGGGAAAACTTCTGCCCAAATTTAGGCTTCAAGGAGTAAGAGAGGGATGTTTAGAGACAAAATGGGTAGGGTTTGGCCGAGCCAAAGGCTTTGGGAGTGTGTGTAACACCCGAGACTTTTATTTTATATAAATCATCAAAGGAATCTTTTTCTACACAACACTTGCTTGGCTTGCTTTACACGCAATCGTGACCTTCCTCGATAGCCTGCGTCGTACGCAATACCGAGTTTCACTAAACAACAATATGCTATTAAAACAAGCCGTTATGAATAGTAATAACCACTTTTTGAAATTTTATAAATTTTATTTTTCAAAATGGACTTCATTTTTGGACTCAGAATATCGAAATTAGCCTAGGGTGAAATTTTGGTATTTTTCTGAAAACATTCAATTTTTGATGAATAGTGAAACCACTAAGTGGTAGGTTAAAAACTGAATTTTGCATAAAACTTAATTTTACCTCTTCTGTGAATGGAATTTCGAAAATCCGACAGACACGGTTGATATCAGTAAGCAAAATGTGGTTCAATGAGATAAAAATAATTTTTTGGTGAATAGTAACTTTTTACTTTTTTTTACCGCGGTTAATAGTAAATAGGGTAACTAAGGGTAAATATGATATCAATATTACCATAACACATGTCCTAATTCTATTGGACAAGTTTAATTCGACCAAAAACAAAATTACGAATAAAATATGACCATTTAGGCCCACTTGGATTAGATTAGGACATTTATTATTAATTTATTTAAAGAAGGGTTAAAATAGTTAAAATCAATGTTTAATAAGTAAATCATTTTTAATATGGGGATATACATAAGATAAATTCAATTGTAAATATTCATTAGAAAGATAAAAATATTTCCTACATGATGATATTTTATTTGTAATTTTTAGACATCAAATAATTAGCTTATTTATGACACAAAGATGATGCAGTAATTATCTTATTAATGAAATATTGACATAATTGATAATATAAATACCAAAATAAATGTAATTTAAGACTTTTTATGAATTACACTAATTTTATAGGTTACTATGATATATTAGTGTTGATTTAATTAACTTGGTTAGAACATATAATTCTGTTATGACTTTCACAAAAATCATATATCAAATAGTGTCAAAATTGACACAAAATAGTTTTTAAATCAAATATTATATTAATAATTGTTATTTTATTCCTAAAAATCTAAGGTTCGGCCAAATGACTTAGATAAGGATATATATATTAATAATAAACAATTTGGGGTTCGTTTGGCATGTTATAGTAAGTGTATTAACCATATAGTGAAAGAAAACAAAAAGACGCGGTAAAAGTTAAATTAATTAACTTAGAGTTAAATCTAATTGATAAGATTAAAATAATACCCTAAACTTGTCTAAATCCTATTGGTTGATAGGATTTCGACCCATACCCACTTTAGCTTCGAAATAAGACCCTTTGGAACCATTATAAACCGATTTTGACTTTAATATAAAATAATATTTTGAGATATTCCTAAGGTGCCCCTCTCCTCCCTTATAAAAGGGCACCTCCTCCCCCTCCTCCTCACACCAATTTGAGCACTCAATCTCGGCCAACCCCTGCCGTTTTCTCCTCTCCACTTCCCTAGAATAATCCTAGAGGTCCTGGTCTTCTCCAAAGACCAATCTTAGTTCCTTAAGTGGAGGATTCAAAGAGGCGTTCCAAAGAAGAGGTAATATCCATTACCGATCTTTTCAATTTCTTTCTTCTTCAACTTCTCCTTCTTTAGTTGTTTCATGATAAAGTAATAACATAAGTATTACTTACATAATGATATGTTATTATAAATATGAAACAACCCTAATTCACCTTCTATCCATCCTACGGAAAAATGAAATCACCGCGCGTGCGTACGTACGGAATACCGTCTCCACGCCGTGGTGTAATCTATTTTCCACCATCACCTTACAAGGATGGGTATAATGGTGTAATGAGTAACTATATATGATTATTATGAATTAATATTGATACTGAAATAATATATATATACTCCAATACAATTCCACGATCATAGGAACGATATCATCACTCGTGCGTACGTACGGAATACCGTCTCCACGATGTGATGCGACTCGTTCTACATGATCTTCATTTAATAATGATTATATAAATGAATTGAATGAATTAATATGGTATATACTACACTAATACCATTCTGTAAATGAATTATCTATAACCTAAAGATAATAATAAGAATTTATTCGACAAAACACGCATAAGAACAAAAAGTTATAAAGACCCGAGTAACAAGTAACAATGAAATATTACTAACAAGAAGCTAATAATATGACCATATATGATATCATATCAATATGTATGATTCTGGAATAAGTCAATAACATTATTTAAACCATTATACAGGAGCTTCGGACACGAACAAAGCAAATCGGACCTAAGGTAAGGGAAATATCACAATCTCATTTTTATCCGAGATTGTTTATTCATAAGTATTTACTGGGGTGTATTTTATCATCCACATCCATGTTTCATCAATATGTAATATTATTTCAATCCACCTACAATTGTTTAAATCCATTTTTACCCTTCAGTTAGTTTTTAGTAATATCTATGAAAGGAATCTTTTGTCATACCAGGTACTTTTTGACTTTTCCGACAAAAGTACGAAGAATGTTTTTTTTAACTTATACGGCATGAATGGATTTTTAAAACATTATTTCCAAGAAACTTCCTTTACTAGTTTCCAAGTTTATTTTTAATCAACTTCTTTTATTTTAAAGTTGTATGACATGTTATGAAAGGAAAAAATGTTTTTGAAGAAGAAAGGATATTTTCCTCAAGAATGGAGTTCAAGTGTTTTATCAAAATTATTTTCCATCTAAGATAATAAAGGGTTCTGTTTTTATCCCTATTATTACATTGATTTGATCATGTTGTGATGGAATTATTTTTATTAATTCCTCTATATTATATGAATTGATTTATGAGGTCATGATGTTTCAAGAATCCCATTTTTATTACATGGGTTATGCGATGATGTATGATTTATGATTATGTGGCACACATAAGAAAGGATTCATTATAAGATGGGTGGGACCTATATCTCCCTCCAATGCATTGGGTAAAGATTTTATATCTCATGAGATAGACATGGCTGGAACGGAAAGTTATTTCGGTTCAGTGATATAGGACTGAAACGAGGAGTGAACTCGGTTCAGAAAGGGACTTTGTCCACTAAGATAGTCTTGGAAATGAGTCATGACTAACAAGAAATGATTTTCCATGATTATGTGTGCATGCCACAAAGTTTCAAGTTTTATGTTATGATTATGGGGATCTCATTTTCACTTCTATGATTTATTCCATGTTAAGATATTATGATCTCTTTTGCAGGTTTTGATTTTTCAAAAAGATATGATATGATTTTTATTTCCTTTATTTGCCCTTACTGAGAATTTGAGCTCACCTTTTTATGTTTTCTTTTCCCCAGGTCAGGAAGATGGATATTAAGTAGAATATGCTAAAAGGGACCCTAGATATGATGAAATAAATGGGAGACACTGTAGAAGATTTATGAACCAGTTTTTTATGTTTCCCAGTTTCTAAAGACACTATACCTATACGGTCCTTTGTGGTTTTATCATATGTTGTAATAAGTGTGCTTCAATTTTTGAAATATTAAAAATGTATGTAAAGTATGGGTCGTTATAGTGTGGGTAAGGAGGTAGAGGTGGGGGCCTTTTATAAGAGGAGGGGAGGGGCACTCTTGTAAAGTTACAAAATGTTACTCTATTTTCAAAAGTGTTTCGGATTTTAAAGGTCCCACATTGATGTATTTCTAGGATGAGGTGATAAGGGTTCTAAATCCACGCATCCAATAGGTTTTGTACATGTGTAGGTCTTAGATATTAAATTATCCTTCCATTTTATTTAAATCGTTAAATAATGAGGTCATCGCTGCATCATCATGATGTCATAAATAATTTAATTTATTTAATGTCTAAAAATTATAAAAAAATACTATGATGTAGGAAATCTTTTTATCTTTCCAATGACTATTTATAGTCAAATATATGACTTGTATAACCCCATGTAAAAATTGTTTTAGTAAAACGTCTCATGTCTGTGTCATTTTTACTTTAACATTAAATAAAAAGATTTTTATGTCATTTCCCAACCAAAGTGGCTCCATGGGATCCCCAAGTTGACCCATGGATTTTCTTGGTCGGCCATGACACATCCAATGAGGGTAGGACAGGTTTCTAGGTCATTTAATTTTATTAAAACATTATTCGTACCATAAACTACACTAATTACCTCTAATCGCGATTAAAAACTTAATAAGTTACTATTCACCAAAAAATTATTTGTATCTCATTGAACCACATTTTACTTCTTAATGAAAACCATGTATGTAAGATTTTTGAAATTAAAAACACAAATATGGTAAAATTTCATTTAAACGGAAAAATCAGTTTTTATAAGTACCACTTAGTGGTTTCACTATTCATCAAAAGTTGAAGTTTTTCAGAAAAATCCCAAAAATTATACCTAAGCTATATTTGATATTCCGAATTCAAAATTGAAGTCTATTTTACAGAATTCAAAACATATAAGTCACATTAATTAATTTAATAATTAATTCCCGCTGTCAGAGCAAATAGCGTGTTTTTATGAAACAATAAGTATCAAAAGATTGACACTAGTTTAAGTCTGATTTCAAAGTGAAATTAATTCCAACGACCACTATTGGATTTAATGGTAAAAATATATTCTAATTTCACTTTAAAACCAATTCAAAAGATAATATAATCATATAAATAAATTATATTAAAAAGAGGTTTTGAATTAAAATACAACATTTTACACTATTCATTAAAAAATGAACTTTATCAGAAAGATACCAAAAATTTACACAATGTAAATTTTGATGTCCCAATTCTTAAGAAGAGTTTTATTTGGTCCAATATAATATATAAGAGTAAACAAAATTGTATTTAATGACGGTTCTCCATCAAAAGGTGATAAGTGAACTTTTAGTGAAAACTAGGGCATATACGCCTAAAATTGAATTCTCTCCGTATTTTAAGCCTTTATCTTTTACTGGATAAATGTAAAAACATTTCAAAACATATATAATCATATTTTAGTTATTTATACCCATTCCCGCCAATACAACGGCTACATGTTAACTACAATTTAAAATAATATTATTTTATTATTAGAGTTCAACGTAAGATTCCCAAGAAACTCGTTGTTGCGTGTTGGGTACGCCATCGAGCATAGCGTCCCCTTTAAAGTCATATTAATATTTTATTCACAAATATGGATAAATATGAAAATTTCATATTCTTTATTTACCTGGGGTGTTACATCCTTCCCCACTTTTGGGAATTGCATCCTCGCAATTTTTAAAATTGAGCTTGGAAACATCCTTGAAAGTCCCACATCGGAACAAGAGTGGGTAAAACAATCTCTTTAAAATAAAGGAAGATAAGTACAGAGGTCACCCTAGTTAACCCATACTAGGATTCCATGTAGAAAAACATGGACAAGGAAGAAAAAGTAAAGGGTCATGTTCTTCAGGGAGAGTGATAGTAAACATGTCTAGGAGAAAGTTAACCATAAGAAAATCACAAACTTGTGATAGGTTAAATGGTATTCGATTCCCCAGTAGGAAAAGTTATTAGACAACATTTTTGTTTTAAGTTACTTTTTATTGAGGAATTTATTCATTAGTAAATATAATCACTTATCATGTTGACTTTCAACTTTTACTAGATTCCTTAATCAAACTAATATTTTTTCCAAAATACGAGTATTTAGGGAGACTTGTTCGCATTAAGAGTACTATAATCAACTTCTATAGAATCACCTAATCCACCAAAGAGAACTATATACTTCCCATTTCTTTAGTCTTTAACCAAACCCAAAACCAAAAAGGTTAGTACAAGGTCAGATAATCCAGAAAAGGATAACCCTTTAAAAAGAAATCTATGCTTAATCTCCAAAATTTGTCCAACAAAACCAAAAGTTCAACGAGGACCATCCGATAAAAAATTTGTCAATAAAATTTAAAGTAAACCAATCTAAGATTGAAACCCAAATATTTGAAGGATTTAGTCACATAGTCTTCCAAGTTAAATCGTAAAATTTATCTCCAAACAACATTAGTTGCTCCTAAAGTCTCGTATTGAAAAGTAATTAACCTAATCACATATCCTCTATGATAGGTTAATAAATATCCATAGATAACCCAAAATCAACTTACTCTTAATTCATAAAATCATCTAACTACAAAGAATCAGTCAAACTAACCAGGGACTTCACGTAGTCCAGTGGTAGGCGATAAATACCAGTTGCACTTTGGTTGTGGGTTTGATTCCTACAGCGTTGTCCGACATGACAGGTTGTCAAACGGTCTGCGTGTTGTCCTTTTTCCAAAACTATATAATTTTAAAACATTCCCCAAAACGAGATAAAATCTTCAAAAATGATCATAACATATTTTAACCTCAAGTTTATCTCATGCATTTCATTTTACATCATATCATATAATAACCCATAATTACCTCAAAAGTAAGGATCATAAAAACTCTAATGGTTACCTTTATAATAATTACCTGAACTTCCACATCGATTGGTCATCTCGTACATGATGAATTAGAGAACATACCAAGGTTCAAGTGGTTGATCATGACTCCTTGATAGTTGGTTTAGAACAACCACGAGTTTCCTCATTGAATCCCCCATTTTATCTTGTATCTTAAACAGAGAACCACCACAGTTTCCTTCAAAACGGTTGTCTCTTTGGTGCCTTCTAGATTCATCCATTCACTAAAAACAGAAAGGTCAGTGTGAGTACATCAACAAAACCATCATGTACTAATGAGGAAGATAAACACTAATATATACTTACTCATTCACTTTATCTAAAAATAGGACTCTTTCTGAAATCCTAACCATTATGGTAATGTCACTTATGCTTAGAGGATACCCTAACCTCTAAAGTTATCTAAACCGACATTTGATACCAACTATAAGGCCCTAGCCTTAAACCTTACATAATCTTGAGTTATTAAAAGATTACAAGTTGAGGATCTTTCCAGGTTTAGAGTTTTAGAGAATTAGATCATGAAACTTGCATTACATTCCACATTTAAACAAAGTGGTTACATAAAAGACAGTATTCATTCTTCCCATCAACGGAAACATATTTAAAATAAAACATGGATTCTTTCTTGACACATCCTTGACACTGTCATCACATCATGTACCTTTCCTTTGAACTGTGAAAAACATTTCAAAAACTTGGGATGAGCATAAAAATCTCAGTAAGGGTTATAAAAATATGGAAAGGAAACATGAGTTCATATATACATAAGAATGAAATCATACTTTACCCATAAAACATAGGCACTTTAACATACCTCATAAAATCATGAATAAATCATAGAAATTATAAGACATAAAAGGTAACTTGAGGCATTTATAACCTTCTTACGTAGGGAGTAACCCTCTTGGTTACGTTTGGAATACCCACCACAGTATATTCCCTAAATCTCTTCGGAGAAACCTTAACGTTTCACTCCTTCACGTTACCCAATGCATTGGAGAGCTATATCGGGCTCACCCGCCCTTATTTTATCACAGAACCACCCGTCTTCATAATAATTCCCAAGAACCTCAACATAATCGTATCACATAAAACATGCATAAAGGAAACATAACATTTCCACCATTCAATCACAAGATATCAATACAACACATTGATATAAAAACATTATAAAAACCATTTTCAATACCAAAATAAAAGAAAAGTAAAACATGGTATTTATTTTTCTTTTAAAAATAAGGTATGGCTTGTAGAGGAAACCGAAACTCAAATAATGGTAACGACGGCGGAGAAGTCATTGTCGCCGCATATGTACGACAAAAACATTCCCTTTTGTCATTTAATAAACACTTCGTATAAAAAATATTCCTTTTGAATAAACGTAAAATTCAAAGGGGTTTATACACCATATAAAGGAAGGTTTTGTATAAAACATAATATGCCTCAATGAAAGGAGATTGAGACAAAGTACCTTACAAAGACGTTATCCTTTGTTTAAGGATAAATCAATTACATAATTATGTGTGACAAATGAATAAACCAAATATAAGTGGATATTAAGTGTAAAATAATCAAAGTTCATTCACACATATTCAAAGGATGACATATTCAATAACTACATGTTTAACCCAAAGAAATCGAAATTGGGTTAAGAAGTTCCCTTGACAGCCTAACGGCGTCACATCAAAATGAGTTGATGAGAGATACAAAAAAGGGTATCTCATCACTTGGACATAAAATTTAAATCAATAAGGATATATGAGAACATATCCCAACATAAAAATATGTAAATTAAATGACCCAACAAAAGAAGTCTTTTAAAAAGAGGAGGGTGAAAGGTTCCCTTACCGACATGGGTATCTTTCGAAACATACACCTTGTGAAAGAAGGACAATACAACATTGATGTAAATACTCATAAAAGAAAGTATATTACACAATGAGTAAAATAATGGGCAGTACATACACCACTCAAAGGAAATTATGGCAAATGTAGCATAAATCTCACCGGAATAAAAGTGAGATGAAAAATCCCTTACGAAAACTCGGCAGCCTAACGACGCCACATAAAACTTACAAAAATGGATTGATGAGATAAAATAGGGTATCTCATCATATTAACTTAAAGTTTATATAAATATGAATATAAAATAACATCCCCCAACATAAAAAAGAGGAGCTTAAAATAAGTGACATAAAAGAGAGTTCTTAAAAAGAAAGAGAGAGGTTAGATCTCTTACGAAAATTTGGCAGCCTAACGGCACCACTCATTACTTTCAAAATGGATTGATGAGAGAGAATAGGGTCTCTCATCACATGAACATAAACATTATAGTAATATTAATATAAAATAACATCCCAATAACAAGAAATATGAGCTTTAAAAGGAATGACATAAAAGAGTGTACTTAAAAAGAAAGAGTGGAGTAGGATCCCTTACCTCAAGTCCAACTTGTCTTGTTCGTTTCTTTATATTCTTGAATAATAAACTTTGGTCAATTAATAATTGCCTAAGTACCTCATTTATAGATTATTATTAAGTTCATATCACATATTATAATGTTATAATATTTTTTTAATATTGTTAGTTCATATCAGACGTTTTTGTCGATGTTTGGTACATGAGTCAAAAAAGAACTTGTTTGAAAAAAGATTTCCGATGTAGTTATAAGTAAATAATTTCCAGAATAGTATTATTGATTAAAATATCATATATATCCAGTAAATATTCATTTTATACTATTCCACATCATTTGGAGATAAAAAATGAAAAGCACCGTTCATGGAGACGGTAGGCCGTACGTACACATGAACGCTACTTTCATTTTTTTGTCATATTAATGGAATTAAAACAAAATGAGAGATATATATATATATGTTATAATTCCAGAATGATATCCATAATTTAGATGTAATATATTACATATATATCCATTATATATATGTACTTATAATATTACATAATATTTTGAGATAAGATATGAAATGTACCATTCATGGAGACGGTAAGCCGTACGTACGCATGAATGCTACTTCCATTTCTATTTCATATTTATGGAATTAAAATATAATGATAATAGTATTTTAATTCCAGTATGGTATCATATATAATATCATTAAATATATCCTTTATATGTACCACATATGGTATTAATGAATCAAATCACTTTGAGGGGGCAGTAGTCCGCACTTCCTTAAATGAAGACATCGCGTTTACCCATAATGGAAACCATAAAGGTACGCCATAAATGAAAAATACAGAAGCTCAAGTAAAACATAAACATATTAGATATCATATATAAATATAGTTTCATATTAATGGCCACCTTTGAAGGTGTTATAATAATGTTGAACAATCATCGTTTCGGGAGGCAGAAATTCGCCATCCACGGAAACAGTGTGTTCATTAACCATTAGATGTAGGTGTGTGTAAGTGTAGCTCTAATCCTTCTTATAACAAAATCATAGTATATTTAAGATACAGTATTTGTTACAAAATAAATGAATAAAAAGAGTTTAGGGTGTTGGAGAAGCAAAATAAAACAAAAGGACACAAATGAAGACAATACCTCAAAATCGGGTAACTCCCTTTGGTTTGAGCTCAAAGGCTTCCTTGGGAAGACTTCCACCCAAATTGAGGCTTCAAGTAGTAATATTGGGTAGTGGAGAGACAAAATGGGTAGGGTTGGCCAAGCCAATGGCTTTGGGAGTGTGGGTAAGGAGGTAGAGGTGGGGGCCTATTATAAGAGGAGAGGAGGGGCACTCTTGTAAAGTTACAAAATGTTACTTTATTTTCAAAAGTGTTTCGGATTTTAAAGGTCCCACATTGATTTATTTCGAGTATGAGGTTATAAGGGTTATAAATCCACTCATCCAAGAGGTTTTGGACATGTGTAGATATTAGATATTACATTATCATTCCATTTTATTTAAATCGTTAAATAATGAGGTCATCGCTGCATCATCATGATGTCATAAATAATTTAATTTATTTAATGTCTAAAAATTTTAAAAAAAAATACTATGATGTAGGAAATATTTTTATATTTCCAATGACTATTTATAGTCAAATATATGACTTGAATAACCCCACGTAAAATTTTTTTTAGTAAAACATCTCAAGTTTGTGTCATTTTTACTTTAATATTAAATAAAAAGATTTTTATGTCATTTCCCAACCAAAGTGGCTCCATGGGGTCCCCAAGTTGACCCATGGATTTTCTAGGTCGTCCATGACACATCCAATGAGGGTATTACATGTTTATAGGTCATTTCATTTTATTAAAACATTATTCTTACCATAAACTACACTAATTACCTCTAATCGCGATTAAAAGCTTAATAAGTTACTATTCACCAAAAAATTATTTTTATCCCATTTAACCACATTTTACTTATTAATGACAACCATTTATGTTGTATTTTTGAA
Source organism: Viscum album (assembly GCA_963277665.1). Lineage (NCBI taxonomy): Eukaryota > Viridiplantae > Streptophyta > Magnoliopsida > Santalales > Viscaceae > Viscum > Viscum album. Next base: position 1,227,846,274 of record OY728133.1, on the reverse strand, counting down.
ATTCAAAACACAAAGATGGCAAAATTTTATTTAAATGGAAAAATTAGTTTTTATAAGTACCACTTAGTGGTTTTACTATTCATCAAAAATTAAAGTTTTTCAGAAAAATCCAACAAATTCACCCTAATATATATTTGATATTCCAAATTAAAAAATGAATTTTATTTTACAAAATTAAAAACATATAAGTCACATTAATTAATTTAAAAATTAATTCCCGCTGTCAGAGCAAATAGCGTGTTTTTATGAAACAATAAGTATCAAAAGATTGACACTAGTTTAAGTCTGATTTCAAAGTGAAATTAATTCCAATGACCAATATTGGATTTAATGGTAAAAATATATTCTAATTTCACTTTAAAACCATTTAAAAATATAATCTAATCATATAAATAAATTGTATTAAAAAGAGGTTTTGAATTAAAATACAACATTTTACACTATTCATTAAAAAAACGAACTTTATCGGAAAGATACCAAAAATTTACACAAAGTAAATTTTGATGTCCCAATTCATAAGAAGAGTTTTATTTGGTCCAATAGAATGTATAAGATTAAAAAAAACTATATTTAATGACGGTTCGCCATCAAAATGCGATAAGTGAACCTTTAGTGAAAACTAGGGCATATACGCTTAAAATTGAATTCTTTCCGTATTTTAAGCCTTTATATTTTATTGGATAAATGTAAAAACATTTAAAAACATATATAATCATATTTTAGTTATCTCTATACATTCCCGCCAATATGACGGCAACATGTTAACTACCATTTAAAATAATATTATTTTATTATTAGAGTGCAACGTAAGATTCCCAAGAAACTCGTTATTGCGTGTTGGGTATGCCATCGAGCATAGTGTCCCCTTTAAAGTCATATTAATATTTTTATAAGGCCCTGGACTTAAACCTTACTTAATATTGAATTAACTGAATAATTCACGTCGAGGATCTTTTCAGGTTTAGAGTTTTAGAGAATTAGAACATAACTATTACATCTCAAAAGATTACAAAGTAGTCACTTCTACTAAGTTTCCATAATAAAAAAAACTCTTAAAAAGAAACGTGTCTAGTTCCATGTTTTATATAGGATGACATTCCCTTGATCCCATCCTTGACCTTATTCCACATTATGTCCTGTGAAAACATTTCAAAAAAAAACTTGGGGTGAGCATAAAAAGCTCAGTAACGGATACAGAAAGAATGAAAACTGTTAGTTTTTCAAACATCAAATAAGCCATATATACTCTATCAAAGTAATAACTTCACCTTCATGAAGTAGTAAAAACTCTTCACTGAATAAAGTATCATTACTTAATTTTTGTAACCAAAGGATTACCATAAAATCCATAAAAAGAACACATAACATATATAAAGGTAACTTGGGACATAAAAATACTTAAGTGGAATAACCATACGGTCGACTTCCACACATATCACTTAATGGAATAGCCATACGGCCAATTTCCATACATACTTAATGGAATATCCATACGGCCGACTTCCATACCCAATGCATTGGAGGTTATAACGTAACCACCCGTCCTGGTATTCATGGCACCACCCGTCATATGGTTTATAATGTAACCACCCGTTAAAATGTCCAAGTACCAATATAAAATCATAAAACATAAAACCAATATAAAGGAATGATAACATTTCCACATTTCAATCACAATATATCACAAATATATTGACATAATAGAATCCTTTTTCAAAACCATTTTCAATACCAAAATACATAAAAGAGTATATGGTATTTATTTTATTCTAAAAGCATTACGGCTTGTTGAGAAATCCAAAGACCAAATAATACTCGCGGCGGCAGAAAAGGTCGTTGTCGCCGCGTACGTTAAAAGAAACATTCCTTTTTGTCGTTTTTTAAAACGCTTCATAGAAAAAGATTCCTTTTGTATAAAAGTAAAAGTCAAAGGGGTATATACACCGTATAAAAGAAAGTTGTGTGTAAAACTAAATATGCCTCAATGAAAGGAGATTGAGACGAAGTCCCTTACCTCGGGTCCGACTTGACTCGATCGTTCTTTAAGGTCCTGAATAATAAGCTTGAGTTAATTTATACTTGATTAAGAACCTTTTTAAAGTTCATTATTCCTTTTATATCACTTATTTCCATGTTATAAACATTATGTAACCATTTAAGTTAATAATGTTTGTTTTTTCAATATTTGGTTCTTAAGTCGAAAGTGGACTTCTTACAATTACATGTTGTTCGTGTGGTCAAAGGTTCTTTATATCAAGAATGAAATTCCCAATTTGGATATAATATGTATCATATATATCCAGCATATACATGTATTTATAATATTACATAATCATTTAGAGGTAAGAAATGAAATTCACCGTTCATGGAGACGGTAAGCCGTACGTACGCATGAACGCTACTTTCATTTCTTGGTCATATTAATGGAATTAAAACTAAATGAGAGGTATGTATATTTTAATTCCAGAATTTTATTCATCATTTAGATATATCATTAATTATATATATCCATTATATACATGTACTTTTAATAGTACATTACATTTGGGGATAAGAAATGAAATGCACCGTTCATGGAGACGGTAAGCCATACGTACGCATGAACGCTACTTTCATTTCTATCTCATACTTTAATGGAATGAAATAATAATGATATAGAGGTATATTATAATTCCAGTATAAAATCATATATAATAACTTTAAATCCATCCTTTACACGTCCCACATATGGCATTAACGAATCACATCACTTTGAGGGGGTGGTAGTCCGCACTTCCTAAAATGAAGATATCGTGTTTACCCATAATGGAAACCATAAAGGTATGCCCAAAATGAAAAAAACATAAGCATAAGGAAAACATAAACATATTATATATCATATATAAAAATAGTGACATCATAATGGCCACCTTTGAAGGTGTTAAATGAGTATTGAACAATCATCGGTTCGGGAGGCAGAATTTCGCCATCCACGGAAACAGTATGTTCTTTAACAATTTGATGTAGTTGTGTGAGAGTGTAGCTCAAATAAATCTTATAAAAACATACTAGTATATTGAAGATACTGGTGTTGTTACAAAAGAAGTAAATAAAAAGAGTTTAGAGGGTTGGAGAAGCAAAATAAAACAAATGAACAAGAGAGAATGAATTACCTTTAAAAGTGTAACTCCTTTTGATTTGAGCCTAAAGGCTTCCTTTGAAAGGATTCTGCCCAAAGGTAATCCACTAGGATGAGGAGAGGGATGTGGAGAGAGTAAATGGGTAGGGGTTGGCCGAGCCAAAGGCTTGAGGAGTGTGTGAAATGAGGTAGAGGTGGGGGCCTTTTATAAGAGGAGAGGAGGGGCACTTTTGGAAAGTAAAGAAATATTACTTTATTTGAAAATGTGTTTCGGTTTTAAAAGGTCCCACATTGATATAATTCGTGGATAAGGTGATAAGGGTTCTAAATCAACTCATACAATTGGTTTTGGACATGTTTAATAAATATGAAAATTAATATTTAATAAATATGAAAATTCTTTATTCTTTATTTACCTGGGATGTTACATCCTTCCCCCCTTTTGGGAATTGCGTCCTCGCAATTTTATTCACTTATCAAAATAAGTGGGGGTATTTATCCCTCATAGCATTTTCAGTCTCCCACGTTGCCTCTTCAATCACATGGTTTTTTCACAAAACCTTTAACTGATGAATCACCTTATTCCGTAACACCTGCTCCTTGTGGTCAAGAATCTGGACTGGTTGTTCTTCATAAGATAGGTTCTCTTCCAGCTGAACTACCTCTGGACTCAAAACATGAGATGGATCTGGCATATACTTCCTCAACATTGAAACATGAAAAACATTGTGTACCTGAGATAAACTCGGAGGTAAAGCCTCCCAGTATGCAACTGATCCAACTCTCTCCATAATTTCATATGGTCCAATAAACCTTGGACTTAGCTTTCCTTTCTTACCAAATCTCATCACACTTTTCCAAGGAGAAACCTTTAGAAAAACATGATCACCTACCTCGAAAGATAGATCCTTCCTCCGGTTATCCGCATAACTCTTCTGCCTGCTCTGAGCTGTTCTCATGTGCTTCTGAATCAACTGAACTTTATCTGCCATCTCTTCTACCAATTCTGGTCCCATCAGCTTCCTTTCACCCACTTCATTCCAAAATGCTAGAGTTCGACACCGCTTCCCATATAATGCCTCAAATGGTGCCATCTGTATACTGGAATGAAAGCTGTTGTTATAAGAAAACTCAACCAAAGAAATATGTTGGTCCCAACTTCCCTGATAATCCATAGAACAAGCTCGTAGCATATCCTCCAATGTCTGGATTGTTCGTTCTGACAGCCCATCTGATTGAGGATGAAAAGCTGTACTAAAATTTAATTCAATACCCAACGAATTCTGAAGGCCTTTCCAAATGTTAGATGTGAACCTGGGATCACAATCAGATACAATGGATAGAGGAACTCCATGTAACCTGACTATCTCTTTAAGATACAAACGGGAAAGTTGATCTTGGGAAAAAGTATCCTGTATAGCAAGGAAATGAGCAGATTTGGTCAAGCGATCAACAATAACCCAGATTGCATTATTACCTCGAGATGTCTTTGGTAATCCAACAACAAAGTCCATGGATATATTCTCCCATTTCCACTCTGGAACTGGTAAAGGCTGAAGCATCCCTTTCGGTAACTGCGGCTCTGCTTTAACCTGTTGACATGTCAAACACTTCACAGTAAAATCAGAAATGTCTCTTTTCATTCCATCCCACCAGTAATACTCCCGCAGATCTCTGTACATCTTAGTACTGCCAGGATGAACTGAAAATGGGGAACTATGAGCCTCACATAACAACTCATTCTTCAACTGTGAATCACAAGGCACACATAACCTCTTCCCAAACCTCAAAACACAAAAACAAACTTATCCAAGAACTCATGGGAAATTTTATTCATAAGGTCCATGAATACAGTAGGTACATTGATTAACCCAAAAGTCATAACTAAAAATTCATAATGGCCATATCTAGTACGGAATGCAGTCTTCAGAACGTCTGCTTCTTTTACTTTCAACTGATGGTACCCCGACCTCAAGTCAATCTTCGAAAAATACTGAGCTCCCTGGAGCTGATACCACTTCATTCGATGGCCCAACATCTGCTGAGGTTGTTGCAAAGGATTTCACCACCCCTTTCTGCTTGTAGTCTGGCTGCATTCCCCCAGTTGAGTTCTTCGTTGGACACTCATTTGCATAATGACCCATTTCATTACACTTAAAACATCTTACCGTTGGCTTTTCATTTCCTTCTTGATCATCTTCCTTACAGTTACGAGCAATATGACCAGACATACCACACTGAAAGCACTTACCAGACTTGGATAAACATTCTCCAGGATGCATTTTACCACACTTCTCACAGGATGGATATTTGGTTTTCTTACCTCCTTGCTTCTTTGATGAATTCTTCCCCTTTGCCTGCCAACTAGACCTCTTATTCTGTTGTTTGTCATAGAACACCTGATCATCGAAAAACTCCATTTCCACCTTCTCCACACATCGAACAAGTTTTTCATAACTTTTGAACTCACGAGAAGCTAAAGCCCTTCGATACTTTGGCTTTAACCCTGAGTAAAAACAGTTTATTTTACTATCAAGATCTCGTATGAAGTTTGGAGCATACCTTGCCAATCGAGTGAACTTTTCTTCATAAGCAGCCACTGAATCATCCTCCGGCCACAATTCTAGGAACTGTTTTTCCATCCTAAGACGAACCACCTTAGGAAAATATTTCTCAAGAAACATACCTTTGAATTCGTCCCAGTGAAGATCCTCAATCTCATCACTAACCGTTATATTTTTCACCATCGACCACCACTGATCAGCTTCACCTTCAAAACGGTAAACAGCAAGACTAACCTTTTGATGTTCTGAACACCCCATGACATCAAAAATCTTCTCCAGTGCTTTAATCCACCCTTCAGATTGCACAGGGTCAGATGATCCTCTGAATGATGGGGGATGTTGCCTCATGAAATGTTCCACCACTGACATGTTCCTCTGCGGTTGATCTGGCTGATCTCGTGCATGGATACCAACCCCATTTATAGCCTGAGTCAATTGTGCCATCACTAAAACAAACTGTTCAGTTCCGATTCCGACCATCTCAGGTTGCTGATTTGGAAGGTTATATTCCTCCTGATGTCGTCCTAACATATCTGCTTTGTTTCCTCTGCGGAAAACCATTCTGAACACAGAAATATCTTAGGCGAAGCAACATGGTAATCCGTAAATGCTATATCATTTCAATCATATTATAATTTAACAGTTTTCTAACTCCTAAAGTTCTCTAAACCGACCTTTGATACCAACTATAAGGCCCCATCCTTAAACCTTACTTAATATTGAATTAAATGAATAATTCACGTCGAGGATCTTTTCAGGTTTAGAGTTTTAGATAATTATAACATAACTATTACATCTCAAAAGATTAAAAAGTAGTCACTTCTACTAAGTTTCCATAATAAAAAAAACTCTTAAAAAGAAACGTGTCTAGTTCCATGTTTTATATAGGATGACATTCCCTTGATCCCATCCTTGACCTTATTCCACATTATGTCCTGTGAAAACATTTCAAAAAAAACATGGGGTGAGCATAAAAAGCTCAGTAAGGGATACAGAAAGAATGAAAACTATTAGTTTTTCAAACATCAAATAAACCATATATACTCTATCAAAGTAATACCTTCACCTTCATGAAGTAGTAAAAACTCTTCACTGAATAAAGTATCATTACTTACCTTTTTGTAACCAAAGGATTACCATAAAATCCATAAAAAGAACACATAACATATATAAAGGTAACTTGGGACATAAACATACTTAAGTGGAATAACCATATGGTCGACTTCCACACATGTCACTTAATGTAATAGCCATACGGCCAATTTCCATACATACTTAATGGAATAGCCATATAGCCGACTTCCATACCCAATGCATTGGAGGTTATAACGTAACCACCCGTCCTGGTATTCACGGCACCACCCTTCATATGGTTTATAACGTAACCACCCATTAAAATGTCCAAGTACCAGTATAAAATCATAAAACATAAAACCAATATAAAGGAATGATAACATTTCCACATTTCAATCACAATATATTATAAATATATTGACATAATAGAATCCTTTTTCAAAACCATTTTCAATACCAAAATACATAAAATAGTATATGGTATTTATTTTATTCTAAAAACATTACGGCTTGTTGAGAAATCCAAAGACCAAATAATACTCGCGGCGGCGGAAAAGGTCGTTGTCGCCGCGTACGTTAAAAGAAACATTCCTTTTTTGTCGTTTTGTAAAACGCTTCGTAGAAAAATATTCCTTTTGTATAAAAGTAAAATTCAAAGTGGTTTATACACCGTATAAAAGAAAGTTGTTTATAAAACGAAATATGCCTCAATGAAAGGAGATTGAGACGAAGTCCCTTACCTCGGGTCCGACTTGACTCGATCGTTCTTTAACGTCCTGAATAATAAACTTGAGTTAATTTATACATGATTAAGAACCTTTTTAAAGTTCATTATTCATTTTATATCACTTATTGACATGTTATAAACATTATGTAACCATTTAAGTTAATAATGTTTGTTTTGTCAATATTTGGTTCTTAAGTCGAAAGTGGACTTCTTACAATTACATGTTGTTCGTGTGGTCAAAGGTTCTTTATATCCAGAATGAAATTCCCGATTTGGATATAATATGTATCATATATATCCAGCATATACATGTATTTATAATATTACATAATCATTTAGAGGTAAGAAATGAAATGCACCGTTCATGGAGACGGTAAGCCGTACGTACGCATGAACGCTACTTTCATTTCTTTGTCATATTAATGGAATTAAAACTAAATGAGAGGTATGTATATTTTAATTCCAGAATTATATTCATCTTTTAGATATATCATTAATTATATATATCCATTATATACATGTACTTTTAATAGTAAATTACATTTGAGGATAAGAAATGAAATGCACCGTTCATCGAGATGGTAAGCCGTACATACACATGAACGCTACTTTCATTTCTATCTCATACTTTAATGGAAAGAAATAATAATGATATAGAGGTATATTATAATTCCAGTATAACATCATATATAATAACTTTAAATCCATCCTTTACACGTCCCACATATGGCATTAACGAATCACATCACTTTGAGGGAGCGGTAGTCAGCACTTCCTAAAATGAAGATATCGTGTTTACCCATAATGGAAACCATAAAGGTATGCCCAAAATAAAAAACACAGAAGCTTAAGGAAACCATAAACATATTATATATCATATATAAAAATAGTTATATCATAATGGCCACATTTTAAGGTGTTAAATTAGTATTGAACGATCATCGTCTCGGGAGGCAGAATTTCGCCATCCACGGAAACCGTATGTTCTTTAACCATTTGATGTAGTTGTGTGAGATTGTAGCTCAAATAAATCTTATAACAACATCCTAGTATATTGAATATACTGGTGTTTTTACAAAATAAGTAAATAAAATGATTTTAGAGGGTTGTAGAAGCAAAATAAAACAAATGAACAAGAGAGAATGAATTACCTTTAAAAGTGTAACTCCTTTTGATTTGAGCCTAAAGGTTTACTTTGAAAGGATTCTGCCCAAAGGGAATCCACTAGGATGAGGATAGGGATGTGGAGAGAGTAAATGGGCAGGGGTTGGCCGAGCCAAAGGCTTGAGGAGTCTGTGAAATGAGGTAGAGGTGGGGGCCTTTTATAAGAGGAGAGGAGGGGCACATTTGGAAAGTAAAGAAATATTACTTTATTTGAAAATGAGTTTCGGTTTTAAAAGGTCCCACATTGATATAATTCGTGGATAAGGTGATAAGAGTTCGAAATCCACTCATCCAATTGGTTTTGGACATGTGTAGTTAATAGACTTTACATTATCTTTCCATTTTATTTAAATCGTCAAATAATGATTTCATCGCTGCATCATTATTATGTCATAAATAATTTAATTTATTTAATGTATAAAAATTATAAAACAAATACTATGATGTAGGAAATCTTCTTATCTTTCCAATGACTATTTATAATCAAAAATATGATCTTTATAAGCCCATTTAAAAATTGTTTTTGTAAAACATATTTTGTTTGTGTCATTTTTACCTTTACATTAAATAAAAAGTAATTTATGTCATTTCCCAACCAAGGTGTCTCCATGGGGTCCCCAAGTTGACCCATGGCTTTTCTTGGTCGGCCATGACACAACCAATAAGGTTGGGACATGTGTCTAGGTCATTTGATATTATTAAATCATTATTTATACCATAAACTACACTAATTACCACTAATCACGATTAAAAACTTAATAAGTTACTATTCACCAAAAACTTATTTTAATCTCATTTAACCACATTTTACTTCTTAATGAAAACCATGTATATCGGATTTTTGAAAATCAAAACACAATGATGGCAAAATTTCATCTAAACGGAAAATCAGTTTTTATAAGTACCACTTAGTGGTTTCACTATTCATCAAAAATTGAAGTTTTTCAGAAAATTACCAAAAATTCACCCTAAGCTATATTTGATATTACAAATTCAAAAATGAAGTCTATTTTACAAAATTCAAAACATATAAGTCACATTAATTAATTTAATAATTAAATCCCGTTGTCAGAGCAAATAGCGTGTTTTTATGAAACAATAAGTATCAAAAGATTGACACTAGTTTAAGTCCGATTTCAAAGTGAAATTAATTCCAATGACCACTATTGGATTTAATGGTAAAAATATTTTCTAATTTCACTTTAAAACCAATTAAAAAGATAATCTAATCATATAAATAAATTAGATTAAAAAGAGGTTTTGAATTAAAATACAACATTTTACACTATTCATTAAAAAAATGAACTTTATCAGAAAGGTACCAAATATTTACAAAGTAAATTTTGATGTCCCGATTATAAAGAAGAGTTATATTTGGTCCAATATAATTTATAAGATCGATCAAAACTATATTTAATGACGGTTCTCCGTTAAAAGGTGATAAGTGGACCTTTCGTGAAAATTAGGGTATAAATGCCTAAAATTGAACTCTTTCCGTATTTTAAGCCTTTATATTTTATTGGGTAAATTTAAAAACATTTAAAAACATATATAATCATATTTTATTTATTTCTATCCATTCCCGCCAGTACAACAGCTACTCGTTAACTAACATTTAAAATAATATTATTTTATTACTTGTGTGCAACGTAAGTTTTCAAAGAAACTCATCGTTGCGTACCGAGTACGCTATCGAACGTAAAAACCCCTTTTAATTAAAATTAATATTTAATAAATATGAAAATTCTTTATTCTTTATTTACCTGGGATGTTACATCCTTCCCCCCTTTTGGGAAATGCGTCCTCGCAATTTTATTCACTTATCAAAATAAGTGGGGGTATTTAACCCTCATAGCATTTTCAGTCTCCCACGTTGCCTCTTCAATCACATGGTTTTTCCACAAAACCTTTAACTGATGAATCACCTTATTCCGTAACACCTGCTCCTTGTGGTCAAGAATCTGGACTGGTTGTTCTTCATAAGATAGGTTCTCTTCCAGCTGAACTACCTCTGGACTCAAAACATGAGATGGATCTGGCATATACTTCCTCAACATTGAAACATGAGAAAGATTGTGTACCTGAGATAAACTCGGAGGTAAAGCCACCCAGTATGCAACTGATCCAACTCTCTCCAGAATTTCATATGGTCCAATAAACCTTGGACTTAGCTTTCCTTTCTTACCAAATCTCATCACACTTTTCCAAGGAGAAACCTTGAGAAAAACATGATCACCTACCTCGAAAGATAGATCCTTCCTCCGGTTATCCGCATAACTCTTCTGCCTGCTCTGAGCTGTTCTCATGTGCTTCTGAATCAACTGAACTTTATCTGCCATCTCTTCTACCAATTCTGGTCCCATCAGCTTCCTTTCACCCACTTTATTCCAAAATGCTGGATTTCGACACCGCTTCCCATATAATGCCTCAAATGGTGCCATCTGTATACTGGAATGAAAGATGTTATTATAAGAAAACTCAACCAAAGAAAGATGTTGGTCCCAACTTCCCTGATAATCCATAGAACAAGCTCGTTGCATATCCTCCAATGTCTGGATTGTTCGTTCTGACAGCCCATCTGATTGAGGATGAAAAGCTGTACTAAAATTTAATTCAATACCCAATGACTTCTGAAGGCCTTTCCAAAAGCTAGATGTGAACCTGGGATCACGATCAGATACAACGGAGAGAGGAACTCCATGTAACCTGAATATCTCTTTAAGATACAAACGGGAAAGTTGATCTAGGGAAAAAGTATCCCGTATAGCAAGGAAATGAGCAGATTTGGTCAAGCGATCAATAATAACCCAGATTGCATTATTACCTCGGGATGTCTTTGGTAATCCAACAACAAAGTCCATGGATATATTCTCCCATTTCCAATCTGGAACTGGTAAAGGCTGAAGCATCCCTTTCGGTAACTGCCGCTCTGCTTTAACCTGTTGACATGTCAAACACTTCACAGTAAAATCAGAAATGTCTCTTTTCATTCCATCCCACCAGTAATACTCCCGCAGATCTCTTTACATCTTAGTACTGCCAGGATGAACTGAAAACGGGGAACTATGAGCCTCACATAACAACTCATTCTTCAACTGTGAATCACAAGGCACACATAACCTCTTCCCAAACCTCAAAACACAAAAACAAACTTATCCAAGAACTCATGGAAAATTTTATTCATAAGGTCCATGAATACAGCAGGTTCATTGATTAATCCAAAAGTCATAAGTAAAAATTCATAATGGCCATATCTAGTACGGAATGCAGTCTTCGGAACGTCTGCTTCTTTTACTTTCAACTGATGGTACCCCGACCTCAAGTCAATCTTCGAAAAATACTGAGCTCCCTGGAGCTGATATCACTTCATTCGATGGCCCAACATCTGCTGAAGTTGTTGCAAAGGATTTCACCACCCCTTTCTGCTTGTAGTCTGGCTGCATTCCCCCAGTTGAGTTCTTCGTTGGACACTCATTTGCATAATGACCCATTTCATTACACTTAAAACATCTTACCGTTGGCTTTTCATTTCCTGCTTGATCATCTTCCTTACAGTTACGAGCAATATGACCAGACTTACCACACCGAAAGCACTTACCAGACTTGGATAAACATTCTCCAGGATGCATTTTACCACACTTCTCACAGGATGGATATTTGGTTTTCTTACCTCCTTTCTTCTTTGATGAATTCTTCCCCTTTGCCTGCCAACTAGACCTCTTATTCTGTTGTTTTTCATAGAACACCTGATCATCGACAAACTCCATTTCCACCTTCTCCACACATCGAACAAGTTTTTCATAACTTTTGAACTCACGAGAAGCTAAAGCCCTTCGATACTTTGGCTTTAACCCTGAGTAAAAATGGTTTATTTTACTATCAAGATCTCGTATGAATTTTGGAGCATACCTTGCCAATCGAGTGAACTTTTCTTCATAAGCAGCCACTGAATCATCCTCCTGCCACAATTCTAGGAACTGTTTTTCCATCCTAAGACGAACCACCTTAGGAAAATATTTCTTAAGAAACATACCTTTGAATTCGTCCCAGTGAAGATCCTCAATCTCATCATTATCCGTTATATTTTTCACCATCGACCACCACTGATCAGCTTCACCTTCAAAACGGTAAACAGCAAGACTAACCTTTTGATGTTCTGAACTCCCCATGACATCAAAAATATTCTCCAGTGCTTTAATCCACCCTTAAGCTTGCACAGGGTCAGATGATCCTCTGAATGATGGGGGATGTTGCCTCATGAAATGTTCCACCACTGACATGTTCCTCTGCGGTTGATCTGGCTGATCTCGTGCATGAATACCACGACCATTTATAGCCTGAGTCAATTGTTCCATCACTGCAACAAACTGTTCAGTTCCGATTCCGACCATCTCAGGTTGCTGATTTGGAAGGTTATATTCCTCCTGATGTCGTCCTAACATATCTGCTTTGTTTCCTCTGCGGAAAACCATTCTGAACCCAGAAATATCTTAGGCGAAGCAACATTGTAATCTGTAAATGCTATATCATTTCAATCATATTATAATTTAATAGTTTTCTAACTCCTAAAGTTCTCTAAACCGACCTTTGATACCAACTATAAGGCCACAGCCTTAAACCTTACTTAATATTGAATTAAATGAATAATTCACGTTGAGGATCTTTTCAGGTTTAGAGTTTTAGATAATTATAACATAAATATTACATCTCAAAAGATTAAAAAGTAGTCACTTCTACTAAGTTTCCATAATAAAAAAAACTCTTAAAAAGAAACGTGTCTAGTTCCATGTTTTATATAGGATGACATTCCCTTGATCCCATCCTTGACCTTATTCCACATTATGTCCTGTGAAAACATTTCAAAAAAAACTTGGGGTGAGCATAAAAAGCTCAGTAAGGGATACAGAAAGAATGAAAACTGTTAGTTTTTCAAACATCAAATAAACCATATATACTCTATCAAAGTAATACCTTCACCTTCATGAAGTAGTAAAAACTCTTCAATGAATAAAGTATCATTACTTACCTTTCTGTAACCAAAGGATTACCATAAAATCCATAAAAAGAACACATAACATATATAAAGGTAACTTGGGACATAAACATACTTAAGTGGAATATCCATACGGTCGACTTCCACACATATCACTTAATGTAATAGCCATACGGCCAATTTCCATACATACATAATGGAATAGCCATACAGCCGACTTCTATACCCAATGCATTGGAGGTTATAACGTAACCACCCGTCCTGGTATTCACGGCACCACCCGTCATATGGTTTATAACGTAACCACCCATTAAAATGTCCAAGTACCAGTATAAAATCATAAAACATAAAACCAATATAAAGGAATGATAACATTTCCACATTTCAATCACAATATATCATAAATATATTGACATAATAGAATCCTTTTTCAAACCCATTTTCAATACCAAAATACATAAAATAGTATATGGTATTTATTTTATTCTAAAAACATTACGGCTTGTTGAGAAATCCAAAGACCAAATAATACTCGCGGCGGCGGAAAAGGTCGTTGTCGTCGCGTACGTTAAAAGAAACATTCCTTTTTTGTCGTTTTGTAAAACGCTTCGTAGAAAAAGATTCCTTTTTTATAAAAGTAAAAGTCAAAGGGGTTTATACACCATATAAAAGAAAGTTGTTTATAAAACGAAATATGCCTCAATGAAAGGAGATTGAGACGAAGTCCCTTACCTCGGGTCCGACTTGACTCGATCGTTCTTTAACGTCCTGAATAATAAACTTGAGTTAATTTATACTTGATTAAGAACCTTTTTAAAGTTTATTATTCCTTTTATATCACTTATTGACATGTTGTAAACATTATGTAACCATTTAAGTTAATAATGTTTGTTTTGTCAATATTTGGTTCTTAAGTCGAAAGTGGACTTCTTACAATTACATGTTGTTCTTGTGGTCAAAGGTTCTTTATATCCAGAATGAAATTCCCGATTTGGATATAATATGTATCATATATATCCAGCATATACATGTATTTATGATATTACATAATCATTTAGAGGTAAGAAATGAAATGCACCGTTCATGGAGACGGTAAGCCGTACGTACGCATGAACGCTACTTTCATTTCTTTGTCATATTAATGGAATTAAAACTAAATGAGAGGTATGTATATTTTAATTCCAGAATTATATTCATCTTTTAGATATATCATTAATTATATATATCCATTATATACATGTACTTTTAATATTACATTACATTTGAGGATAAGAAATGAAATGCACCGTTCATGGAGACGGTAAGCCGTACATACGCATGAACGCTACTTTCATTTCTATCTCAAACTTTAATGGAAAGAAATAATAATGATATAGAGGTATATTATAATTCCAGTATAACATCATATATAATAACTTTAAATCCATCCTTTACACGTCCCACATATGGAATTAACGAATCACATCACTTTGAGGGAGCGGTAGTCAGCACTTCCTAAAATGAAGATATCGTGTTTACCCATAATGGAAACCATAAAGGTATGCCCAAAATGAAAAACACAGAAGCTTAAGGAAACCATAAACATATTATATATCATATATAAAAATAGTTACATCATAATGGCCACCTTTTAAGGTGTTAAATAAGTATTGAACAATCATTGTTTCGGGAGGCAGAATTTCGTCATCCACGGAAACCGTATGTTCTTTAACCATTTGATGTATTTGTGTGAGATTTTAGCTCAAATAAATCCTATTACAACATCCTAGTATATTTAAGATACTGGTGTTGTTACAAAATAAGTAAATAAAAAGAGTTTAGAGGGTTGGAGAAGCAAAATAAAACAAATGAACAAGAGAGAATGAATTACCTTTAAAAGTGTAACTCCTTTTGATTTGAGCCTAAAGTCTTCCTTTGAAAGGATTCTACCCAAAGGGAATCAACTAGGAGGAGGAGAGCGATGTGGAGAGAGTAAATGGGCAGGGGTTGGCCGAGCCAAAGGCTTGAGGAGTGTGTGAAATGAGGTAGAGGTGGGGGCCTTTTATAAGAGGAGAGGAGGGGCACTTTTGGAAAGTAAAGAAATATTACTTTATTTGAAAATGAGTTTCGGTTTTAAAAGGTCCCACATTGATATAATTCGTGGATAAGGTGATAAGGGTTCGAAATACACTCATCCAATTGGTTTTTCACATGTGTAGTTCATAGAATTTACATTATCTTTCCATTTTATTTAAATCGTCAAATAATGATTTCATCGCTGCATCATTATTATGTCATAAATAATTTAATTTATTTAATGTCTAAAAATTATAAAACAAATACTATGATGTAGGAAATCTTATTATCTTTCCAATGACTATTTATAATCAAAAATATGATCTTTATAAGCCCATGTAAAAATTGTTTTTGTAAAACATATTATGTTTGTGTCATTTTTACGTTTACATTAAATAAAAAGTAATTTATGTCATTTCCCAACCACAGTGTCTCCATGGGGTCCCCAAGTTGACCCATGGCTTGTCTTTGTCGGCCATGACACAACCAATAAGGATGGGACATGTTTCTAGGTCATTTCATATTATTAAAGCATTATTTATACCATAAACTACACTAATTACCACTAATCACGATTAAAAACTTAATAAGTTACTATTCACCAAAAACTTATTTTAATCTCATTGAACCACATTTTACTTCTTAATGACAACCATG
This sequence comes from Viscum album, assembly GCA_963277665.1. NCBI lineage: Eukaryota > Viridiplantae > Streptophyta > Magnoliopsida > Santalales > Viscaceae > Viscum > Viscum album. The sequence continues at coordinate 1,227,829,922 of OY728133.1, read as the reverse complement.
TATGTCGTATTTTTGAAAATCAAAACACAATGATGGAAAAATTTCATCTAAACGGAAAATCAGTTTTTATAAGTACCACTTAGTGGTTTCACTATTCATCAAAAATTGAAGTTTTTCAGAAAATTACCAAAAATTCACCCTAAGCTATATTTGATATTACAAATTAAAAAATGAAGTCTATTTTACAAAATTCGAAACATATAAGTCACATTAATTAATTTAATAATTAATTCCCGTTGTCAGAGCAAATAGCGTGTTTTTATGAAACAATAAGTATCAAAAGATTGACACTAGTTTAAGTCCGATTTCAAAGTGAAATTAATTCCAACGACCACTATTGGATTTAATGGTAAAAATATTTTCTAATTTCACTTTAAAACCAATTAAAAATATAATCTAATCATATAAATAAATTAGATTAAAAAGAGGTTTTGAATTAAAATACAACATTTTACACTATTCATTAAAAAAATGAACTTTATCAGAAAGGTACCAAAAATTTACAAAGTAAATTTTGATGTCCCGATTCTAAAGAAGAGTTATATTTGGTCCAATAGAATTTATAAGATCGATCAAAACTATATTTAATGACGGTTCTCCGTCAAAAGGTGATAAGTGGGCCTTTCGTGAAAATTAGGGTATAAATGCCTAAAATTGAACTCTTTCCGTATTTTAAGCCTTTATCTTTTATTGGGTAAATTTTAAAACATTTAAAAACATATATAATCATATTTTAGTTATTTCTATCCATTCCCGCCAATACAACAGCTACTCGTTAACTAACATTTAAAATAATATTATTTTATTACTTGTGTGCAACGTAAGTTTTCAAAGAAACTCATCGTTGCGTACCGAGTACGCTATCGAACGTAGAAACCCCTTTTAATTAAAATTAATATTTAATAAATATGAACATTCTTTATTCTTTATTTACCTGGGATGTTACAATTTTATTCACAAATATGGATAAATATGAAAATTTCATATTCTTTATTTACCTGTGGTGTTACATACATAATAGATTTATGTTGTCCTTTATATCCCTTTAAAAAATAATTCAAAGAAAAACATTAGGTGTGGTACTAGTTTCAATACCTTATCATTGAAGGGAATGAGGATAACCTCCTATCGTAATTCTCAATACTTGAAAATAATCCTTTGGAAGTGGTTTTGTAAAAACAACTGATATTTAATCCTTTGTAGGGAAAATTTCTAGCTTTAATGCATTCATCTATACATAATCATTAATGAAGTTATATTTTTTATCAATGTTCTTTGATCTTTAATATTTAAAAGGATTCCATGATAATAGAAAATTGATAATCAAATCCCACATGTAGTGGAAGCTTCACTTACATCTTGAGATCTTCCAACTGAGATCTCATATACATAAATTGGGTTATAGATTGAATTTTAGCCTTAAATTATTATTTAGTATTACTAAAGGTCATGGATCTTTGATTATTTGTGTTCCAATACACACACCTCTCTTTAAATAAAAAAACTCCACCATATTTATTCCTTTTATTATCTATTTTTCTAGCCCAATCTGTATCTATATAGAAAAACAAATTTATTTTTCATTATTTTCATACTTTGAACCATAGTTAATTATTCATTTTAGGTATATGAGAATCATATTTCTATCATTTAATTGAGACTATTTTAGTTATATTCGATACCAATCACATAATGTAATAACATATACAACATCCATACATCAAGATATCAAGCCTTCCAATTAGCTTCTAGAATTATCTTGTATCAACTTTTTTTCTTTATCATACTTTAATAGTTTAGTTCCTATTTAAATTTATATAGAAATTATATTTTAAATCACTATTCCAAACTTCTTTAAAATCTATAAAGAATAATTTTCTTGAGAAATGAAGATGTGATTTTTCTATTGAGAAATTTTTAAGCCCATAAAGAATATCATTTCTCAAATTATGGACACTGAAAATAACTTACTCGTTTCCAAATAATTTTTTTTACAAATACTATCACCATTTACAATAAAAATATATATCATCTACATAAACAATAAAAATTAATGATATCTTGGTGTAATATTTCATGTAGATATTGTTTTACACACTTATTTTTATGAAATTTAACTTTCTAAATTGGTATCTAACATGGAATAACATACTCTGTGGTCTTGTTTTAACCCATATAAAGATTTATTTATCCAAAAAACATAGTTTTTATATTTAGTAAATAATAATCCACTATTTTTTTCAATGTAAACTTCATCTTCTAGATATATATTGAGGAAGGAATACTTCACATCTATTTGGAATATATTTTATTACCATTGTGATGAAATTTCAAGAAAAATGTTGATGGTTTATAGTATATAAACTGGTGTGAAGGTCTAATTACTCTGACTTGAGAATAACCCTTTAACACAATTCTTTCTTTATTTACTGTAACTTCTCCTCTTTCATTCAACTTGTTTCAAAACACCAACTTTTTTTCTAATGAAATTTTTATTTTCAATATCATGGACCAACTCCAAAGTTTCACTCTTCTTTAATTAATCCAAATCTTCGTTCATAGCATCAAAACACTACTGATGCTCCAATTATTCATTCAAATTTCATGATTCAACATGAAAAAATAGTGAGGTTTGTATTTTTTCATCAATTTTATTCTTGTTTGAACTTATCTTCTTTGTCCTCCAAAGACGATTTTTTCAAATTTATTAATAAACCTTGGATAATATGTTTTTTGTTTAAATTAATCGTTATAATTTTATAAGTCATCTTCTTCAATCGGAAAAAATAATGAATTTTATTCATTTTTAGAAACTAAATTATGATTTTTAGAAAAATATATTCAACATCAATTGTGGACTTATTTCTTTTTATACACATTATTTTCTTGAATTTTTAATAACTTTCACATCACTATTGAAAACAATATTCTTTATCTTCTTGTTGTGAGGACATTATCCTCTTCTATTTAGAGAATAACCAAGGAAGAGGCCATCAACTCCTTCCAACTCAAGGTTACAAATAATTTATCCTTTAACCATTATAAAACAATGACTGTAAAATACTATTAAGTGATTCAAACTTGTATAATTATTTTAATTCATTTCATATAGTTACATATCAAAATTTGTTATATATAATCAATGATTTATAATGTGAACTACTAAATAAAAATCTTACCTTAAAAAATATTGATATATCTTATGCTTGATCAACATGATATAATCCACCTCCATTAAACTATTATTCTTCCATTCAACAACACCATTCTATTGTGGTATGTATGGTGCACTGAGTTTATAGTGAATAACATGCTTCTCAATATGTTCTTCAAAACTTATATGAAAATAATTAGTACCATTGTATTTTAAGATATTTTTTAAGTAGAACCATGCTCTTTTTAAACACTTTCTATGAAACCCTTAAACATGTTTATATCCTCTATATTTTTCAGCATAAAAAACATAAGTAATATGAGTAATGTTATCAGTAAATGAAATTATATACTTATATTTTTTTATTAAATCATGGTCTAAAAAATTTGAATATATAATCTTTAATGTATGAGTTAATTGAGTCTCTACCTCATGTTATGGAGAATTAAACAACATTACTTTTTATATGTATAGTACATCAAATTCATTTCTCTTATAATCATAGGTACATAATGAGAATTATATCTTTAGGTGATCTTAATCATGTTATTTTATCTGAGATAGAAAATAATCCAATACCATAATTTATTTTCTTTTATAAATCTTAAATACCCTGAATTTTCAGGATCACCAACATAAAATAATTTTCCTCTCATTATTTTCATCTTGTAAAACATAACCATATTATAAACTCTTCGCTAAGAATCAATATTTTCCAAATAATACTTCATTTACTTCATCATGGAGCTGATAAATATTTAACAAGTTATGTTTAATCTCATTAATATATAATGTATTCTACGACTTCAACTTTTCTCTTCCAATCACTTTGAACCAATACTTTTAATTTTAATTAACCTGTTATTTCCAAAGGCCACTGAAACTTCTTTTAAATTTTATAAATATTTTAAGATTTTTAAATATCATGTTATGTGTGAAGATTATAAACTATTCAGAATCAATATGCATTCCACTTTTTAAGCTTTTATATAATTTTGAACAACCAAATCCTTTAATTTTTATTTTTTCTTTCCTCATCTAAGAAATATCACTATTTTGACTTAGAATTATTTGGGATGCTAGGATGGTGAGGTATTGTTTATAAAGGAGACTAGGAAGGTCACATATTCTATATACTAATTCCTTTAAATTTTAGGAACTCATTCTCTAATAATAATGAAATTATAGAATTTTTCAAATGTATATCATTCATATGATTCTTTCTATATATTACTATAATTTTAGTATTTTATCATGGGTTGAGACCCCTATAGCCTAAAACACATTTAAACAAACTAAAATTAAATATAAATGAATCTATTATTTCCATATATAATATTGTTCCGATAAAAAATTGGAATACTCTTACTGTTAATTTAATTGAGATTATCCATCTCTGTAATAAAAAAGTATTAACCAAAAGTATTAACCAAGGTGAGTACATACTCTTCAAAAAAACCAATAATTAATAGAGGTAAATGGGATCAATTCAACAAGACCCTCAAGATCATTGGAAATAATTAAGAGAGGGTGAATCAGAGATTACAATTAATTTTTAAGTTTATTTAGGAAAAAAACTTCACTTCCTATTAAAGTGTTCATTTATATCAATTCCTGATACACTCAAGGACACAAATAGGGTGAAACAGAATATTACAGGGTTTGCCTCTCAAAATTAGAAGGTTACTCCTTAGAGTGGTCTAAATTAACCTGAGATATGGTACACTAATATCAACACGTGTATTACAAATGAGAAGGTTTTATCCCTTAACATTTATAACACACATGTATCTCGATAGTGTTTCAGTTCTCCACTACATATATGAAGATAGAACTAATTTTAAAAACAAAATCATCCTTGACTAGAAATAACATTATTTAACTTGTTATTGTGTTATATATTTTCCCTATTATTCTGCTACTTTTGAAGTAAAAAAATATTATTCTCATTATTCTATCCCTTATCTGTAATGAAAAATATAATAATTAATTATTTTTATCACATATTAACCCATTGATATATTTTCACTACACAAAAAATATATATCTCAAGCAATAGTAATTCTTATCATTTCAAATTTGAAATTCAAATTCAAATTTCAGAAAAATAGTTTTCATTAACTTCTCTTATTGTTACAACTTATTTTCTCTTCTATAGTTTAAGTTGATCGTTTTTTCTCGGTGAACACATAGAAAAATAATATGATTTATAACATGATTGATCAATTATTCTAAAAACAAAAACTCAAATTCTTCTCCTTTTATGGTGAAGATACATTATGCAAGAGGAAAATATATATTATTTATCACAAAATGAATAAAAAATTCTATTTTTTATTTAATACATGAATAAATAACTTCAATATCATCAAGATTTATTTTCCTTAGGAAAATTATTCTATATATTCTCAATTATAACAGGTTTTTGTAAGTCATTATAAGTCTTAAGAATCCCCTATGAGTCTCGTTTTCCTTCAATAAAAAAGAATTTCAAAAGTTATTATTTCTTAATTAATAGTAATTATCGTGAAATATAAAACACACTAAGATTTTAGGAATATATTTTTCAAAATATATATGATTTCATTGACCGCTTATGTTGCACGCAATACCAAGTTGTAACGAACTGCAAAATACTATTAAAAATATTATTATAAACTAGTCATTAAACATGGTGGTATGAATATCAATAAATTCTTTTAAAAACATAATAATAAAATTTTTATTTAAATAAAATATATTTATAGATAATTACTTAATTTTTAGTAAATTATTTATACGCATTGAAAATACTTTATTCTCAAAAAATCATTTTATTACTTTTAGTAAGAAAAATAATAAATTTAACTTTTACCACTTTAGTAAAATATTTAAAAAAATAAAATATATTTTTAAAATCATCATGTCAAATTATCTTATATATAATTTTTTTAATAATTTTCTTAAAAGATTAATTTTTTCGATGAATAGTGAAAAATAATTATTTTTATTGAAAATTGTGTTTTTTTGTTTAAAGCATATACAAATTTAAATATCATAAAATTTTCTTTAAAAGTAAAATAAGTTCAATTATATTATTATTAATAAAATTCAAGAAATTTTAATCAATTTCATGTTTAACTTTTGTATAAAAACGTTTTATACTTATGAAAACGCTTTCTTTGGAAAACTGTTTTTTCATCATGTCTGTGGGTTTAATTTTAAATTAAATTCGGTATCTTATATGAATTGAATGTGTAAAAATATACTCCATGTTTTAATTATAATAATTTGTATTATTTAATAATCAAAATTAATTTTTATTCATAATGAATATTAAAAATAGTAAAAATTAATTACTACGGTTAAAGTTAAAACTGGTTTAACATGGGTTAAACCAAAAGATATGGGTATGTTTTCCAATTAAAATTTTATAAATCTTATTTTATATAAATATTTTGACCTTATCATATCCCATATATCAATATATAATAATTTTTAAAAAATTTCTTGGGAATGGATTTATCATTTTGTATTCTTTTGGGAAATTTTCATGTGGTTTCCAAGAGGGTCTTTTCCCCCACTTATAAAAGGACACCTCCTTACCTATACTCTTGACACTTAAAAATAATTTTGGTTCAGAAAATAAATACCCAAATACCTTCCTTACATTCCTTTACATGTCCCATAATCATTTTTTTATTACTAAACCCATTTATAAAGTATTTAGGTTTAAACCTTTGTAGGTTCTCCGAAAAAGAGGAATAGCCATAAACCGTATGTTTTTGTTTTTATTTTATTCTACCTCATTAAAATAATATTCAAATATACTAATATAATATCACCAGTGTCTATAATTAATTTTTATTTGATTATGTTATTGGAATAACCTATATGCATCACCTCTTCCATTAAATGGGAAACAAAGTCATCAATCGTGTGTTCGGCGGACTACCACCTCATGAACCGATGTAATTCATTTTTTTATCAATGTATCTCATATATTTCCCTAATTATGGATTTAATATATTTATAATATATTTATGAAATAATTATACATATAAAATTATTATATTACATCAACCTTCTTACCTTTATATCCATTGAAAAACGTTAATGTTAATCATCCGTACGTGTGGACTACCACCTCCATGAAGTGATGTGATACAGTTTTCATTTTATTTTGACATATATGGTAACAAGAATATATTTAATTAATATATATGGAATATATTATATTAAAATTATTATAGGTAAATTAATATTTACCATTATTTCATTCTATCCCTTGAAAAATGGAAACAGCGTTCATGTGTACATGCAGCCTACCATCTCAATTAATATTGTAATTCATTTTCAATATCTGAATTTTATGGATGAATCTAAAAATGTAAAAAAATTAATTTATATTATATATATAGTCATTAATATTAGGGATGCTATGGGACCATAATAAAATTCCAGGTATTGAAACTGTCAAACATACATTTATGTGAAAAATGAAGCAATTATCACCTCGAACAGTGATTTTAATATGGTTCAGTAATAAATTTATAATAAATCAATATTTATTATACAGGATATTTGTACATGAATGAAGGAAGTCGAGGCTTGAGGTAAGGTATTTTTGTCTCAAATTGTATTCTTTAGGATATATGTTGTGTTATCCACATATATTGATTTATGAGGTGTATATAAAGAACCATTTTATATATTATATCATGAATTTATTTAGTATCATGATATTTAATGTTTCATTTAATGTTTTTCTTTGATGGGGATTATGATTCAAAAGTCATGAAAGAATATAAGGGATTTTTGTCCCACTTTTATTTTCTATGAGACATATTCCATATTCACCATTGATTTCTTTATTGTGGTGTACATACTACCCATGAATGTATTTTATGATTCTTATTATGATATTTATGTGGATTTACATATACATATATGTTTATTTCTTTCATTGGTATTATGAATCAAAATTTACCAAAGTGGTAAGGGTTTTCTGATACAATATGATTGTTTATTGGGATTATTTATGATGATTATAATGATGATGAAATATTATTATTTATTTATAAATAAACACATGAATTTTATTATAATATAGTTATTTCTTTAAATCACATGTTTTCCTTTCATTTTACTCTCTTTATGTACTCAAGATACCAAAAGTATGTTTTAAGGAAAACCAAATTTATTTCTTTCTTTAATCGAAAATATTTTCTCTTCTATGTAGATTTTTTCCCAAAATGTTTTCAAGAATTATTTTCATATTGTCATATGGTTTTTTAAATTCATTTTTACTATTGTTTAATTTTTTACAAAATAGTTTAAAATGAATCTTCTTATCATTTTTCAAATGAAATTATTTTGAATTTTAACTAAAAAATTGAAAGGAATATTTGTTTTAATGTGTACAATATATACGGTATTTCCCATTATCATGACCACTCAATGATTTAAATCTTCCCTTAAAAGTTTCCAAATTTATTTTCAATTAAAATTTTTTATTTAATATTTTTGAAATTATTATCATTTAAATAAGTTATTTTAAAATAGAAATTATATTTTCAAAAAAATGTTTTAATGATCTTTTTATGGAATTTATATTCATCATAAATAATAATATTTGGTGTTTCTTATGTTTTACTATGGATATCATCCAATGGAACCATCCTTATTCTTTCAATGAATGGTTTGTGATTATGATGATGATATTTTTATGAAACTCGTTTATTTTCATGGGTTGTGCTATGTTAAATTGATAAAAAAAAATTGTAACATATTTTATTTACATGGGTTATAATGTGATGTTATGATCAACACTTATGATATTATGGTATATATATATATATATATCTGGTTTTCATTTTCTAATGATTGGGATCGAAATTATATATCCATCCAATACATTGGGTAAAATATTATATCTCATGAGATAATTATGGAAAAAAGATGATGTTCCTGCTTTTATATGGGAAACAATTCGATGTGTGTGATCTGCTCTGGGAAACAGGTTGATGTTCTTGATTTGTTATGTGAAATATGTTAATGTGATTGATCCACTGTGGAACAAAAGTGATGATTCTTGATCCATTATGACTTGATGACCTTAATAGTTAACCTTTATATATGAAACTATTTCTAAACATATGATGTTTCCATAGTTATATGGCATGAAATTGTGGTTATTGACTGATTTATAATGTTTTCTTACTCTTCTGATTCGTGTATTTTGAAATGATCATGTTTTATGTTAGGACTCATGTTAACAATCCATGATAGATTAGGTATAAATTGTGTAAGTTATATTCATGATCTTATATCTTTATGCTTATCTTAGACTTTTATAAGATCATTGATTGATGTCTCCTATGATTAACCTTAATGAGAATCTAAGAATAATATTTCTTATAGTTATTTTTCCATGTTTATGAATAAATGGGTTATGTATGATTTTTCCAATAAGGGTGCTAGTTATGAAGACCTTAGAAAGAGATAACGTAGTTCACTTGTGAATCAATTTTTTATGCATCCAAGTTTCCAAAGGAACTATAACCATATGATTTTGGAATGGATAATTTTATTATGTAGTTAATATTTATTTATTAATATATGTTATCAATTATTTAAATTGGGGATCTTTATAGTTGGTATTAAGGAAAGGTTTGGTTAACCTTTAAAAATGAGGATAAGAAGACTTTAGTGGGAACCTATAATTAAAAGTATAGGAAAATGTCCTAGAATTTTGGTGAAAAAGTTGTTTAAGTGGTTTCTATGAAATTACATCTATGTTTGTATACTAAAATTAGATTTGGCTCTTGTATATATGTACATAGCTATAATAACTTTAAAAATAGTGCATTGGGATTTGACTCAATTGTCACAAGGCGCATGAAAATGGGCCATGTTTCACACCTAGTTTTACAATACCAAGGGATATGTTTTAGAATTTCACAAAATCATAATAAACATAAATAATTATTTTAATATATTATGTCCGTGAATTACATATTTTAAACCTTATGTGTCGAAGATTGAAAATAAGGTTTCATGATTTAAGATATCCTCTAAAAGATTTTTCATGATTATGTAGTTTCCTACTATGATTATTGTTTATAATTCTATACTTTTTTATTTTAGTCAATAGATATAACCCAAAGGTGTAACACCCTAATATTTTGTAAATAGATAACTATGTTCGATAGTGTATTCGATAGGCAACATCGAGCTTAAACAACCCACGAAATATATAGTCGTTATAAACTAGCCAATAAATTATATGGTATGAATATTATCAAATACATTATGAAATATATATATATAAATTTCCTACTTGATATAAATTAATTATAATTTTTTATTAAATAATCAATCCATTTTCGTAAAGTAATTTTATTCTTCAAAAATATGTTTTCTTCAAAAATGTTTTTTATTTCATTTTGTGAAAATATATTGTAATTATTTTTTCTAAATTTAATAAATTATATTTGATAAAATTAAATATATTTTTTAAATAATCATATCTAAATTAACTTAGGGTGAAATTTTGGGATTTTTTGGAAAATATGGATTTTTCAATGAATAGTGAAAAATATCGATTTTTTAAAAAATATCTTTTCTTTTCAATAATTTAAGTAATTGAAAAGTAAGATATTGTTTTGAATATTATTTTAAGTAATATAATTATTATTTATTCATAATTAATCCACTTAATTAAATTTTAATTATCTATATACTGTATTATAGAAAAAAGTTTATTTTTCTGTTTAAAAATGGGTTTTTTGTAATCATTTTTAAAGTGCATAAAGTATCTCCATTTTTATTTATTAAAATAACCACAAATGATTCATTATTAAAATTAAATTTATATATTATATATAAAAATATTAATTTAAATCCATATAATTAGTATTACTAGACATATATATAATATAAAATCATATTTTCGTAAAAAATACACTCCATGAAAACCCCCCTTTTCGCCATATTTGTTGGATTAATTTTAAATTAAAATTTTAAAATTATATTAATTGTATTTAGTAAAATGTATTCTATAATTTTAATTAGTATAATATATATTATCTAATAATTTAAACTTAAATTTTTTACCACAATAAATAGTGAAAAGAGTAAAAATTAATTACCAAGGTTAAGGTAAAAATGGATTTACTGAGGGTTCAACTAAAAAGATAAGGGTTAAAAAAACCTAAACCCTTGTCTAAAATATATATTTTATGGAGATATATAGAACTTATAATCTATATTTCTTGATAATGGTCCTTTATCTTTCATTTCGTAAAGTGAAAAACATGGTTACACCTTTTTATTTTCAAAAATTACATGTGTGCCACTCACCTCACTTATAAAAGGTCACACACTATCATCTTCTATTCACAATTCTAAATCAATTAATATAAAAATATACTTACTTTAATATCTTCCTTACTTACCTCACAATCACCTAGATCCATTTTTATGGTCAAAAATCCATCCTAAAATGGGTTTTGGTGATTACTTAAGAAGGGTGTCTGAAGAAGAGGTATTGTGCTTAACTATGCATTTTTATTTTATTTCTTATTCTACATCCTTCAAATCATCTTAAGTTTGGATTATATAATAACAATAGTATATCATATATAATTATACCTTATTTTATTAATTTCATAACCGAAATCAATATCCTCTTCCATCAAATGGAAAACAAAATCATTATTCATGTGTATATTGGACTACCCCCAAGTGAGCTGATGTCATTTGGTTTCCATCATCACCTCTCACAGCATGTTATAATGATGTATTTAAATTATTTATAATATTGTTAGAATAATTAAACTTTGTTAATATATATCATATATAAATTCTCATTTCAATCCCATGGGGGATAAGATAATGTCACTCGTGTGTACAGTGGACTACCGCCTCGCGGAGCGATGTGATTCATTTTTCACTAATGCTTTACATGGAAGGTAATAAGGATAAATTTAATGAATATATTTGATATATATGACATAATTATGATATTTATGAAAAATTTATCATTATAGAAACATAATATATCATTTTATTTATACTTTTCTATTCACTGAGAAATGATAACATCGTTCGTGTGTACGTGTGGACAACCACCTCCACGAAGCAATGTGATTCTTTTTTCACTACAAAATCACATGGATGATATATATATATATATATATAATATTTTATTTGAGATAATATTATCATTATTTAAAGATAAAATAATATTTAACTTATTTCCATAATGATCATTGAAAAATAGAAATGTAACTCATGTGTATGTATGGTCTACCATCTCCATGATCGTAACGTAGTTTATTTTTTGATAAAAAATGATACATGATTGGTTTTAAAAGTTTAGTTGATTAATAAGTATGATAAATATATCATTATTATAATTATTGATATAGTGAAACAATGACCTCTTTGACCAAGATCAACACACCGAAGCTGTTTTGAAAAAATGAACTGAACATCCTCAAAATAACTGATGTGGACTTAATTGGTTTAGTATTTGATTGTTTCATTAAAAAGAAATAAAATAAATGATTTAAGTTTGATTTAATAAACATATAAATGGTAATTAAGAAATAAAATAATTAATATATGTTTATTATATAGGAGGTTTGAACACGTATGAAGGAAATCAGGCAGGAGGTAAGGGTTTCTTATCACACTTTTATTTTCATGAGGCATATTCCATATTGACCAATTATTTATGGTGTTTTATGTGTATAATACCCCTTTTAAATATTATATCTTTATTAACTTATACTTAATTTTATATTAAGTTTCCAATTGAATTATTTCATCTAATAGCATTTTACATGAAACGTACAAAATGATAAAAGGGTTATTAACTCAATTTCCTTTCATTGGGTTATAACTCATCTTTATTGACATTGTTATGACATGATTATGTGATTATTGATATATAAATTTTTTTACTCTATATTTTCACTATTTTTGAGTATTTATATTTTTTACACAAAATATATCAATTGATTAATTCTCAATTCAATGATATGATCTTTGTAAGGTTTATTCATCTCAAATTTTCTTCCTTTTGGACATTTGTTGATGTTATGTACCTAACTTATTTTATGAGGTGTATATATTGAACATTTGATATTCTATGTAATGATTCCACTTATATAAGGATCCCACCTCATTACATTATATAATCATGAATTTAGTCAAGAAATCACTTCCTTTCATATTGAGGATCTTTTCACGTTTAGAGATTTAGATAATTGGGACATAATACATTCATAACATTACACATTAATACATAGTAGATACCATAAAAATAGTATTCATTTCTCCCTAAATATAAAACTTTTCAAATAAAACATGATTTCTTTGAAAATTCTTCAACAATTTAACTTGGTTTTCTTATTTTTATTACACGTCCTTATAACCTGTTGAAATCATTTAAAAACTTGGGATGAGGACAAAAATCTTAGTAAGGGATATAAAAATAAATAAAGAACACGTTAGTTCAGGAATACTTGTAACATATGAAATCATTTTCAAAAGACATACTTGTCACCCATATATACTTAATTCATGAAATATGATATTTCAACAAGATCCCCACAAAACATAATAACATAAATAAAACCATAAAGGTATCTTGATTAATTACTTATATAATCTTGTAACCCTCTCATCTACCTTATAATTTGTAACCCTCACAGCTACCTAACAATTTGTGTAACCATCGCAGTTAAACTTTGAGTAATCATATGGAATACCTAAAACATACACATACCCAATGTATTAGAGAGAGATATACATCCCAAAATTCATCATAAACAATTCTAAATAACCAGAACATAATCATACAACAAGAATAATAGCATAAAAACATTACTTTTGTATTCTGTTAAATAGAATTTTAAAATAGGATTTTAAAATAAAATCCCATTAGAAATATCATTTAATTCAAGTGAGACTTAATAGAGTGGATGTAATATGAATATAAATTTTAAGTAAACATAATTAAACATAATATAAACAAAACCCGTCGCACAAACAGTTTTAATACTACATAAATAACGAATAAGAAGGTTAATCCAAAGAATTGAAATCAGGTTAAGAATTCCCTTGCCTTAGGTTCTTCTTAATTTAAAATCATTTAAACCTCTTATATAAAGGTTAAGAGAGTGTTAATAGTATTTTACAGAAACATTTTCATTTTTATAACATCTTATATGATCATTTTATAACATCATTTCACCCTTTAATTGTTAGTATTTTGTTCCTTCCATTGTTGTGGGTGCATTCTTTGCATGATTTCCATGATGGGTTCATGATGGATGTTCTTATAGATTGGAAGTGAAACACCAAAATTTTAATGGACTTATATTTATATATCTCCAGGAATAAAAATTATATTATTTATCATTTTGAATTCTTACATGAGGATGATTCATAAGATAAAACATTATTGATATTTGTTTCGGTCATTTTGGCGATTCATCGATCGTAATGAACTCACTTTGTTTCATAAATTTATAACATGTGTAAAAAATGAATACGAAACCATATATAATATATAATAAATAAATTAAAATTAGGTTCAACCATAAAAATGGTTTCATGACCAGTCTTGAGGAAAGTAAATGAAATTGAAATAACATCATCCACAGTGTCAGTAAATTGACACATCACGGACGGTGTTTTAATTACTTAAATAAGTGGGAGAGGAGAAGATATATAATTGTAAATATTCCATAAAATGATTAAATAAAGAATATATAAGATAATGGATTGTTAATTCCTCTTGGATAATGGTAGGTGAGGAAGGAAAAGAAAAATAAAGGAATCTCAAAAAAAATAAAAGTTGAGAAATCCCTTATGAATATTTGGAAGACTAACGGCGTCGCTTAAAAATCATAAAATATTTTGATGAGAGAAAATGGGAATCTAATAATTAATACATAAAATGGTGAGTAAGGGTGATATGAAATTTCATATCCCAACATAATACAAAGGAAAAAAAGAATAACATAAAATGAAAGCTTGAAAAAGAGAGGGGCGGTGGATTCCCTTACCTTATAGAGTAACTCCTAGAACTTGACAGTTGGGATCTTGGTGGATTAAGGACACCTCAGGAGGACTAATAGGTAGGTAAGGAGACCATATCATCGTTTAGTATGAATTTGGAGTTAATGGAATGAAGGAATGGGTTGGTTTTTATAGCAAAAGTGAAAGAATATTTTATTAATTTCCAAGGGATGCCTCATTAGTAATATTTGTAAAACCTTGGGCTTGCCCATAGTATTTGCCAATAGTATTGGCCACATGGGACACATCGTGACATATTTTACTGAACATAAGTCGACCAGAATTATTGCATCATTAATGATGTCATTAAACACAACGAAACTCAAAACTGTATTTTTAATATTTACTGAAAATTGAACAGTTTCAGAAAAATACCGAAAAATCAACCTTACAATTTTTCGACATGTAGAATTAAAAAATGAAATCTATTTTTTGAAAATAATTTTCTAAATATTATTAATTTAATTTTTAAATAAAATCACCATTTATTCAAAAATAATAGTTTTAAATCTATAACTCTTCTTCTAACACCTTGAAAAATTAAACAGCATCTCATTATCCTATATCCTTAACAAAATAAACTAATAATATGATTTATTCTTCATTAGGTTCATATTACTATTCATATTACTATTCATTATGGTAGGTTACTATTCACCCAAAAATCAAGATAGACACTAAATAACTTACCGATCACAATTGTAGATGGCCTTCTTTTGAAATTCAAAACAAATAAGCTGAAAAATTATGTTTAAAGTCAAGTTATAAATATCTAATTAAAACAAAGTATCATGTATTTCAATTTATTTTTAAAACCTTGGGGTTTTACATTATCCCCACCTTCTGAAAATTGTATCCTTTCAATTTTATTTACTTTTTAAACAAGTGAGGGTATCTTTCCCTCATAGAATTTTTAGACTCCCATGTTGCTTCTCCAACCATGTGGTTTCTCCAAAAAACCTTCACTTAGTGGATTTCCTTATTCCTTAATACATGTTCCCTTTAATTAAGAATCTGAACTGGTTTCTCTTCATAAGAAATGTTTTCTTCCAGCTAAACCACTTCTCAGCTCAAGAAATGAGTTAAATCTGGCATATACTTTCTCAACATCGAAACATGAAAAACATTATGTACCTAAGACAAATTTGGAGGCAAAGCTACATGGTATTCCACTGGTCTATCTTTCTCCAGTATTTCAAAAGGACTGATGAACCGTGGACTTAACTTTCCTTTCTTACCAAAATGCATCACACTTTTCCAAGGAGAGATTTTATGGGGAAAATGGTCACCTACCCTGAAAGAGAAGTCTTTCCTTCTATTATCTGTATAGATTTTATGCCTGCTCTGAGTTGTCCTTGTGTGTTGCTGGATCATCTTAACTTTCTTATCCACTTACTCTACTAATTTTGTCTCCATAAACTTTCTTTCAATGACTTCATCCCAAAATGCTGACGTCTAACACTGCTTCCCATATAATGCCTCAAAAGGTGCCATCTGTATACTGGAATGAAAACTATTATTATAAGAAAACACAACTAAATAAATATATTGATCCCAACTTCCCTGGTAGTCCATTGAACAGGCTTGAAGCATATCCTCCAAAGTCTAAATCGTTCTTTCTGATTGGCTATCTGATTGAGGATGAAAAATTATACGGAAATTTAATTCTATGCCCAATGAATTCTAAAGGCCCTTAAAAAAGATATAAGTGAATCTGGGATCCTATTCATATAAAATGGAAAGAAGAACTCAATGTAACCTGAAAATCTATTTGAGGTATAGTCAATAAAGTTGATCCAATGAAATTGTATCTCAAATAGAAAAGAAATGTGCAGATGTTATCAGTCGATCAATAATAACTTAAATCGTGTTGTTACCTTGAGAAGTCTTAGGTAGTCCCACCACAAATTCTATGGATACATTCTCACATTTCCACTATAAAACTAGAAAATGCTGAAGCATCCCCTTCGGTAACTATTGTTCTGCTTTAACCTATTGACAAGTCAATCATTTCATGGTAAAATTAGCAATATCTCTTTTTGTTCCATCCCACCAATAATACTCCTGAAGGTCTCTGTGCATCTTATTACTGCCAGGATGAACTGAAAATGGATAACTACGAGCTTCACACAAAAAATCATTCTTCAACTAGGAATCACAGGGCACACACATCCTTTTTACAAATCTTAAAATACAATCTTTTTCAGGGTTAAATTCTAGGAAATTACCCATTTTAACCAATTCTACCCTTTCTGTAGCTCATGGTCTTCCTTCTGCACTTGCTTAATTTTTTATGATAACGATGATTAAACTAAAATCTAAAAATGTAGAGGTATTTTCTACACCAACAACTTCTAAGCCAAAATCCATCAAATCATTAATCAAGGGATCATGTTCTAAACATAACATGGTCAAGGATGCATGATGTTTTCAACTCAAGGCATCTTATACTTTGTTCACCTTTCCCATATGGTAATTGATCATGAAATCATAATCCTTTATCATTTCTAGCCATCTTATATGCCTCATTTTTAATTCCTTCTGAGTGAATATATATTTCAAACTTTTATGGTCAGTATATATTTGACAATTGACTCCGTATAAATGATGCCATCAAATTTTCAAAGCAAAAAAACACAGTTTCCAATTACAAATCATGTGTGGGATAATTTAACTCATGAGTTTTTATTTTTCTTAAAGCACAAGAAATTATATTATCATTCTGTATCAAAACACAACAAATTCCCTTTATAAAAGAATCAATATAGATGAAAAAATCACCATTACGAGAAGGCAAGGCCAAAACTAAATAATTCACTAATCTCTTTCTCAATTCCTGAAAACAAACATCACATTATTATGTCCAAATAAATTTAACCCATTTTCACATTAACTTGGTTAGCGGGTTATATAATCATGCAAAGTTTATATCAAACCTTCGGTAATACTCTACTAATATAATAAAACTACAAATATCTGTAACATTTGTAGGTCTTGTCCTTTCATCAACCACTTTTGTTTTGGTGGGATCAACTGTTATTCCATCCTTATTTACAATGTTCCCAAGAAAGTAAATATGTTTCAACTGAAAATCACACTTTCTGGATTTTCTATACTGTTTCTTTTCCTTTGAAGTTGGAAAAACATACCTTTGATGTTTTTCATACTCCTCTTGACTCTTAGAAAATTCTAGATTGTAATTAATAAACACAACCACAAACTTATCCAAGAATTCATGAAATATTCTATTCATAAAATACACAAATACAATAGGTGAATTAGTTAACCCAAATGGCATAACAACAAATTCATAATGCCCATATCTAGTACGAAAAATTGTTTTCGGGAAGTCATCCTCCTTTACCTTCACTTAATGGTATCCAGATCTAAAGTAAATATTGGAAAAGTACAGATCTCCCTCAATATGATCAAATAAGTCATTGATATGAGGTAAAGGATTCTTTTTTTAATAGTGATGTTATTAAAATCTCTATACTCAATGAAAAGTCTCATGGAGCCAACTTTTTTTTACGAACAAAACAGGAGCACCCCATGGTGAAGTGCTGGGATGAATGAAGCCTTTATCAAGAAAATCCTATAATGATTTTTCAATTCAATAAGTTCTATTTCAGCCATAAGATATGGGGGTTTTGAAATTAGATTAGCATTAGGAACTAAGTCAATTATGAATTTGACTTTTTGATCTGGTATGAAATTGGGTAACTCATCTAGAAAAATGTCAAGGTATTCATTTATCATTGGTATAACAGTAATCTGAATAGTTCCCTTATTTTATAAAATATGAGAAATATAACTTTCATTTCCATATTTCAATGGTTTCTCAGCTTCCTGATATGTTTTCAATTGCTGGGTTCATTCTTGTATACAAACTGAAAATCTTTCTAAAAAAACAACTTTGTAAGCTCTACAATCAATCTTAGCATGATAAATAGAAATTCAATCCATTATCATAATGAAATCAATCTCTAATAAGAGAAAAAAAACAAGGTTTTTAGGTAAAGTATTTCCATATACCATAATGGAAATATTCTTATAATTAATCTTTTCCATAATATTTCCTCCTAGTGTTTTAACAATATGTTCTGATCTCATTTGTTGAGGGGATATTTCCAATTTACCTAAAAATTAATTAGAAATAAATGAATGTGTAGACCCCATATTGAACAAAACTTTTGAAAAATCTGAGTAAACTAAAAAAGCACCTGATACAGCTTCATTGGATGGCCCGATGTCTGCTGAAGTAGTTGCAAAGGATCACACTATACCTTTCTTCTTATAGACTATATTCCTTTCATCATTCAAATCTCTCTCGAGGCAAGTATATTCATAATGACCCATCTCTCCACATTTAATACACATTAAAATTTTCTTATCAGGATTAGAATTAGGATCATTTTGATTACAATCTCAGGCCATATGTCCAAACTTACCACAATGAAAACACTTCCCAGTTTTGTTAAGGCATTCCCATGAGTTCTTCTTCCCACACTTTTCACCAACTAGAAATTGGATTTTCTTACCATAGGATTTATTTGGTTGATTCTTACCCATCACTTGCCATCTGGGCTTCTTCTTCTCCTTATTTCCAAAATGAATACAATCATCAGCAAACCTCATCTCTAGCCTCTCAACACAATGGAAAAGTTTATCATAACTTTTGAATTCATGGGAGGCCAACACCCTTCGATACCTTGGTTTCAATCCTGATTAAAAGAAGTTTATTTTGCTATCAAGATCCAGAATAATATTTGGATCATACCCCCTCCAGTCGGGTGAAGTTCACTTCATACACAGCTACTGAATCTTCCTCCTTTTGCTTCAATTCAAGAAATTTCTTCTCCATCTTAAGTCTCACCACTTTAAAAAAATATTTTTCAAGGAAAAGACTTTTAAATTCATCCCAAACTAAGGCATTAATATCCTTTATATCCTTGATATTCTTTACCATTGACCACCAATGACTAGATTTACCTTCAAAATGATAAATTTAAATACTTAACTTTTGATTATCTGAACATCCCATAACATCTAATATATTTTCAATGGCTTTAATAAATCCTTCAACTACTATAGGGTTAGAAGATCCATTGAAATCAGAAGGGTGTTGTCTCATAAAATGTTCCACTATTTTCATGTTCTATTGTTGTACCTATATTTTTTCTATTTAATGGATGCCACTACCAATTATTTCTTGGGTTAGATAACCCATTACTATCAAAAACTACTTGGTTCTAATCCCTACCATTTCGGGCTGCAGATTTGGAAGGATATCGTTATATTGGTGTCTCTCATCTTAATATTCCTTGTTCCTTATGCGTAAAACCATTCTAAACAAATATATCTTAGTTAAATCAATATGTTAATCATTAAATGATAAAACATTTCAAATTCATCATAGATTAAAAATCATTTATGGTATTCTATTAACATCATCCTAACCCCTAAAGTTATTTAAACCATCCTCTAATACCAACTATAAGGACACCACCTTATTACATTACATAATCTTGAATTTAGTTAGGAAATAAATTCCTTTCACATTGAGGATCTTTCCAAGTTTATAGCTTTAGATACTTGTAACATAATACATTCATAACATTTCACCTTAATACATAGTGGATACCATAAAAAGAGTATTCATTTCATCCAATATATAATACTTTTCAAATAAAACATGATTTATTTAACAATTATTCAAACTTTTGACTCTGATTCCTTATTTGTATTACACATCCTTATAACCTATGAAAATCATTTAGAAACTTGGGATGATTAATAAATCTTTGTAAGGGATATTAAAAGAAGGAAATAACACATTAGTCTATGAATACTTGTAACATATGAAATCATTTTCAAAATACATACTTGTCACCCATATGTACTTAATTTTTGAATTGTGATATTTTCAAAAGATCCCCAAAAAACATAAGAACATAATTAAAACCTTGAATTTATCTTGTTTCATTACTTACATAATCTTGTAACCCTCCCGTTTACCTTATAATTTGTAACCTTCACGGCTGCCTTACAATTTGTGTAACCATCGCATTACACTTGGAGTAACCATACGTCTAACCTCAAAATTACACAAAAACAATGATTTTTAAGGATATATAGGTCTCACCATTCATCATAAACAATTCCCAAGAACTAGAAAATAATCATACAACATTAATAATTTCATAAAAACATCACTTTTTAATTTTTCAAAATAGAAATTTAAAAGATGATTTTAAAACAAATCCCTATAGAAATATCATATAATTCAAGTGAGACATAATAGAGTAGATGGAATATTAATACACAATATAAATACACATAATTAAACATAATATAAACAAAACCAATCACACAAACAATTTTAATATCACATAAATAATGAAGTAGAAGGTTAACTCAAAGAATGGAAATCAGGTTAAGAATTCCCTTAACTCAGGTTCGTCTTACTTAAAAATAATTTAAAACTCTTGTATAATAGTTAAAATAGTTTCATTAGTATTTTAATGGAAAATTTTAATGTTTATAACATCTTATATGATAATTTTACAACATCATTTCACCCATTAATTGTTAGTAGTTTTTTCCTTCCATTGTTTTGGGTGCGTTCTTTGCATGATTCCCATGACGGGTTCATGATGGATGTTCTTTTAGATTAGAAGTGAAACTCTAGAATTGTAATGGAATGATATTTATATATTTATAGTACTAAAAATTATACTATTTATAATTTTTAATTCCAACATGAGGATGATTCGTAAGTTAAAACATTATTGATATTTGTTTTGGTCATTTTTGTGATTCTTCGATCATAATGAACTCATTGTATTTCCTAAATTTATAACATGTGTAAAAAACTGATTCCAGAACCTTATATAATATATAATATATAAATTATAATATGGTTCAACTATAAAAATGTTTTTAGGACCAGTATTTAAGAAATTAATTGAAATTCAAATCACATCGTCCATGATGTCGATAAATCGACACATCACGGACGATGTTTTAATTTCTTGAATAAGTGGTAGAGCAGAATAGTAATAATGGTGAATATTCCATGAAAATTATGAAATCAATAACATATAATATACTTTATCATTAAGGCCTCTTGGATAAGGGGAGGTTAGGAAATAAAATAAAAATAAAGGAATCTCAAAATAAAAGAAAAGTTGAGAAATCCCTTATGGAAATTTGGTAGCCTAACAGCGTCGCTTTAAAAATCATAAAATATTTTGATGAGATAAAATGGTTATCTCATTATTATAACATTATATTGGAATTAATGGTGATATTAAATGACATATCCCAACATAATCCAATGGAAAAAAAGAATAACATAAAATCAAAGCTTGAAAAAGAGAAGGGCAGTTGATTCCCTTACCTGGTAGAGTAACTCCTAGAACATGAAGGTTGGGAACTTAGGGGATTGAAGACACCTTTAGAGGACTACTAGGGAGTTTAGGAGACCATATATTAGTTTATGAGGAATTTTGAATGAATGGAATGAAGTAATTGGTTCGTATTTATAGAAAAAGTGAGGAAATATTTTATTAATTTCCAAGGGACACCTCATTAGTGGTATTTGTAAAACCATGGGATTGCCCATGGTATTGGCTACTTGGTAAAACTCATAAAATATTTTAATATACCCAAGTTGACCAGAATTATTACATTATTAATGATTTCATTAAACACAATGTAACTCAAAACTGTATTTTCACTATTCACCGAAAATTGAACTGTTTTAGAAAAATCCCAAAAAATAACCCTTACCATTTTTTGGCATATAGAATTAAAAAATGAACTCCATTTTTGAAATATTAATTTATAAATATTATTAATTAAATTTTTAAATAAAATCATCATTTATTCAAATATAACAGTTTTAAATCTATAACTCTTTTTTTAACACCGTGAAAAATTAATCAACATCTCATTATCCTATATCCTTAAAAAAATAAAAAAAATAATATGATTTACTATTAATTACGCTCGTATTACTATTCATTATGGTAGGTTAATATTCATAATAAAATTATGTTTTTTTCATCATACTCTAAATAACATACCGGTCATAATTATAGATGACCATTTTTTGAAATTCAAAACATAGAAGCTGTAAAATTATGTTTAAGTTCTAGTTATAAATATATACTTAAAACAAAGTTTCATGAATTTCAATTTATTTTTAAAACATTGGGGTGTAAAAACTTTTTTTCATGATATTTAAAGTTTTATTTGAAATTAATATTTTATAGTTCTTATAATTTAAAAGTTACCAAAGTGGAAAAGGCTTTATGTTACAATATTCATTATTTTTAGAAGGGTTAATGTTAAAGGTTATTTTAGAAGAAATAATGTTATAATATTTTATTTTACTACATATATTTTCATCTTTCATGGTTATGAATTTGGTTTACATGATTAATTTTCATTTCTTACATTATTTATTAGAGAAACATTAAAGAATTTGATTGTAAGTGATATCGATATTTTACCTTCTTTTAGATTGGAAATATTTATCTTCCATATCAATTTTTTCTAAAAAAAATCAAAAATATTATTTTACAAACATAAATTATCTATTAAATCTATTTTACATAGCAATTTTCCTCATTCTAAATGGTTTTAAAAAGGTAATTTCCTAACATTTTCCAAATTGGTTAATTTTGACTCCCTATTAAAAATGTTTAAAAATAATGATTATTTTTAACATTTATGACATGAATGGATTTTCCTACAATCATTTCCATTATTTTTCTTAAATATTCCTTTATGTGTTTCAAAGTTTTTTTCAAAGGAAATTTTTTTCATAGTATTTTGTGAATTTTAATCGTATAAAAGTTATTTTAAAAGTGAAAATCTAATTTTCCTCCAGAAAAATTAATTATATTTTAATGGTATTTTAATTAATCAACTTAAATAACCCTTAATGTTACTAATGCTCCATATGGGATAATTTTTAATGATACCATCCGCATACTTTCTTTGTATGTATTATGATTACATAAAAAAATTTTATCGAACATGTTTCTTTTCCACAGGTTAATCATGTTTCAAAGATATTTTAATGGAAATCATTTATTTTCCATAGGTTAATCAAGTTTCAAAGATATTTTTATTAAACCCATTTATTTTCCAAGATTTAATCATGTTTCAAAGAAATTTTCATGGAACCAATTTTTTTTATATGTGTTAATCAAGTTATGAAATAAATAATGGGTTTTTTATGAATTTTAAAATGAAATTAATGTTCTATGTACATTATTCATGTTATGGTTCTTGGGAATTTTTTATATAATGGGTTTGAAAAGATAGTACTGGGTGAGTATGTTATAGCTTATTCGATGGGTGTTCCCAAATAGCACTCCAATTCATTGGGTATAGAAGTCTAATATATGGTTAATCCCTTTCTAAGAGTGATATGGAAGTGATTTCCCAAAGATACTTGCCTAATTTATTATAATTTCTATGGTTTTTTAATGATTCTTTTGATCAATATTGAGATAACAATGATCATTAGTATTGATCCTTATAAATGTTACCTTTATTAATTCTTTATTAAATTCTACATGTTTATTTATCTAGGTTTGATAGATTTGAGTTATCTTAGGCTATGTTCATGCACTTTGATTATTTTATCATACCCTAATTCATATCTTATTATAATTGATGGAATTATATTGTTAATCTTTTGCTTACACATACAGATCATTTTATCTCACCCTTATTGTGTTTCTTTTTCCCTAGGTTATCAAGAATGATATTAATTGAATTATTTCTATAACGGTTTCATGTGAAAAATGATGATGACTTAATGTGAGATTAAAATATCTAGGTTAAGTGAGAGAAATGATTATTTAAATACATGGGTATTTTTTACGTAATAGTTTGTCCTAATTTTCTAAAACTCTAAACCTAAAATGTCCTTGAATATATAAGTGATCCAATAGTTTTCTTTTTATTTTCTCAGTTTTAGAGTGAAAAAGTTGGGTCATATTTATTAACATTAGGGACAAAAATGTAAACCTTATGATTTTAGTATCAGATATGAGAGTGTGATTTTAAGGAAATTATAGTTGGTATCTGAAAAAAATGAAGGAATCCAATTCTTGATAACTATCACATGTGTGAGCATTTGAAGAAGTATGTCTCTCTACCCAAGGGCTTCATGAAAAAAGGGATACCATTGGGGATGGTGGTGTATCCTTCCTAGGAGTTTTATATTCCTATGGATTTCTCGGATAGTTATTAATTATAGTCCACTGGAAATAATTCTAGACAATTATAGTTATTATCATATCAAGGTTTAGATAATTTTGGAGAGTATGATTCTTTATGTGAGGTTATTTTAATATTTATAGATATAATCATAGGTTTACAAGATTAAGGATTTTCATGAGTTAAAAAGTCTTATAAACCCCTTTTTAGGTTTTAACTGATGAGATCATAAAGTTATTAATAACATTTTAGGTGAGGTTTTATTAGGTTGAATTATATATAAAGCTTTAGTTAAACATGAAGTATGAATTTACTTTTTGTGGAAAATTTTTTAAGATATTGATAACCTTTAGGGTTAATATGATCTTGAATATTGAGGTGATTATGGTGACACATGTTTTACCATATATATGGCCATTGGATTGAAAAGTGATTTAGTGACTCCGTGATTAATGTTATTTCCTAAGAAGATCGTTAATTTTTTGTATTTTTTTTAAAAAAGTATGATATAAAATCTAAGGATAAAACACTCTTTAATGTTGAAATTATTTTGGTTGTTCATGATATATGGTAATTTATATATATAATAATTTAGTTTTAACTTTGGGTATTACTATTGAATTTTGGAGATTAATGTATTATTGCACCATAGGTTGGTTTCTCCATTTTGAGAATTATCTTACCAAGTGATAACCATTTTGTTTTTAGTTAATATATAAATGAAGGTGGAGTATCTTGTTTGTACCTATTATGGTTATGTGTTCTTTTATAAGTTTATTTTACTTCTTTAAGCCTAAAAACCATCTTGAATACTCATTATTTGAGGTAGAAGATAATATCGTGGTGGAAATTAATAAAAGGATTAAATTTTAATCATCAAGTATATTTCCTTATTCTATAAGTATAGGTGGTAATGGTATTCCTAAACTATTGGAAAACAATATTAAAACAAAATATTGTCATATTACTATCATTTCTGATGAAATCAATGACCTTTTTCACACCTCTTTGGTTTTTGGTTTTGTGGTTGTTAAATTTATATCGATCATTCACTTTCTTCAGATAATTGATCTTTGTCACTCTTCATCATTAATTTGGGAATTATGATTTTATTACATGTCCATACCTTCACTTCCTGCCTATTTTCTCGTATTTTGGATCCTATTTATGTGTTATTCCATATTACCATTCTACGTCCCTTTCCCTCTTATAAAAAGGATATTCTCTTAACCCTTTTTACGATGTGGGTTTTCAAAAAAGGTATTTTAAAGTTTCCAAACATTGATTACTGGGAAATATTAAAACATAAAGGATTTAGTTTATAAAATGGGGTAGTACCCCCTAATATTTTATAAAAGAAAACTATATTTTATGCCGAATTTGGCAGGCAACAATGAGCTTAAATGGCCAACGAAATGTATAACTATTATAACCTAGTCATTAAATTGGTGGGTGTAAATAGTATTAAATAATTTATGAAATATATATATATCATATTATATATAAATTATTGATAAATTCTTAATAAATAATCAATCAATTTTTATTAAAGTAATTTTATTCTTCTGGAATATATTTTTTCAGAAAAGTTTTTATTGTTTTTAGTGAAAAAATATTCCAATAAATTTTTTAAAATTTTAGGAAGTGTATTTGATAAAATTAATTTCGCTTTTTAAGTCATCAATTAAAAATTAACTTAGGGTAAAATTTTACGATTTTTGGAAAATATTGATTTTTCAATGAATAATGAAAATACAAATTTTTCAAAAAAAATCATTTCCTTTCAGTAATTTTCATTATTGAAACAACCCATTATGTTTTAAATATTATTTAAAGTGGCATAGTTATTATTTAGAAATATTTAATCCTCTTAATCACATTATAGTTTTCTTTATATTGTATTTTTTAAAAGTTTATTTTTACGATTAAAAATGGGATTTTCTGAAAACTATTTTAAAGTGCATAAAGATTCTTCATTTTAATTAATTAAAATAACACCAAATGATTAATAATTTAAATGGAATTTATATATTATATATCTATAAATATTAATTGAAATTAATATAATTATTATTACTGGTAATATATTTAATATAAAAATATATTCTTCAAGAAAAATACACTTTTGGAAAACCCACTTTTTTTAGCATCTATAGGTTTAATTTTAAATTAAAATTTCTCAATTATATGAATTGAATTTAGTAAAATGGGTTTCATATTTGTAATAACAATAATTTTTATTATATAATAAGTTCAATTTAATTTTTTGACCATAATGAATAGTAAAAATAGAAAAAAAAAATATTGTGGTTAAGGAAAAAGCAGATTTACTGAGGGTTAAGCTAAAAATATAAGGGTTAAAATGAAAAAAAAATATTTCTATTAATTATATTTTATGGAAATAGTTTATAGTTATAGTTTATAATGCTCTATAATGGTCTTTTTTTTATCATTTTGGCATGTAAAAAATAGGGGTAAACCTTTTTCTTTTCAAAAATTACAAGTTTGCAACTCACCTCACTGATAAAAGTCTACCCCCCTGCTCTTTTTAACACCTTAAAATCCTTTTGTATCAACCAATATCTACCCAAATATATTCTTTTTTTACATGCCCACAACTTATATCCCATAGTTTGATCATGTAAGATCTTGACCTTTTCTGGATTCATCTCAGGCATGTTTTCACATAATTTTTGATATTTTTAGGTACCTTTGTTTTGGAGTAGTGTATTGGGGTGTGTTTGGGTAAATTTTCAATAAAAACAAACTAACATTGAGTTTTGCATGTTTTTCGCACAGTTTGAGAAATTTTGTGACTAAACCATGCCAACTGTGCAAACCTAGACAGATAGGTCTGCACAGTTTTCCCACGGTGTGTCAAATCATGTGAATAAACTGTACCAACCCAGAAAACATAGATAGAGAGGTCTTCATGGTTGGTGCACAGTTTTCCCTAACTCTTCATCCCATCTCAACAAATTGTACACATGGGATTAATTATCCGAAAATCTATTTTAAAACCACCCAAACCCCCTGAGACACCCATATTTCGACCTTGGCTCAGGCTTGAAAAAATATAGGTAATTTTTTAGCCTTCTTGATGGATTTCTAGGTGATTCAAACATCATTAATTGAGACTTAAATCGTTTATTGAAGATCCACTCTCTTCTTTGTAAGTGGATTTCATCTCGTTGTTTCTCTCATTCATTCCTCTATCTTTCCTCAATCATTTTATCGAAGATCTCCACCATTTTCATGGATCAAAACCTATAAGTTGATATCTATATTGTGTATTATGGATCTAGATATATATTTTCAAGATCGTGATGCATTTGATCTTAATTTTATTTTAGGGATTTAGATCTAGATCTTGATCGATGACGTTGTGCTGCTCGAATTTCAGGAATTTCTGTTGGGCTATCAAACGTCAGTAAAATGAGTTAGGTGGTCTAAATAGAAATAAAATAGTCATGGATTTGATATTTGTATGTAATTTTATGTATTTATTATCTTCCTTTCATATTTGATTTCCTAAATTAGAGTAATTAGGAATTTGGAAGGGACTTTTGATTACCTTGGTGATTAATTGATAATTGAATCATAGAACAAATGAAGGGGGGTTTCTCAAATAGATATTTTTTTAGATATTGGTTATGGGTTGAGATATTATAATTGAGATATTAAATTGATTATGTTAAGATAATTAATTGGTGGAAATTAATTATGAAAAGATATTTGGTTATGTAAGATAATTAATTTTGAGAATTAATTATATGCCATGATGTTGATCAAAGATAATTAATTGTAAGAATTAATTATGACAAGTTGATATTTTATATAGATAATTAATTTTAGAGAATTAATTATGGAATGATAATTGTGTTGATTGATTAAGTAATTGATGAATTAATAAATGGGTTATGTTCTTAGTTAATTTTTGAGTTAACTAATGTCCTTTGAAATGTTTAACTTATCATTGGATTAGTAATGGAATTATGTGGCTAATTCTTATGAATTAAGTAATGATTAAATGGATGAGATATTTTTGGTGTTATACATGGAATTATATACCGATTAGAAGTTGGAACTTAGAATTGGCGTTCCTCCCCAATAGTTATCCAATATTGAGATTTTGGGGTGCTAGGAATGACGACCTACACCTAATGAGATATGGAGTGTTGGGCATGGAGACCTACACTAAATGAGATTTGGGGTGCTTGACATGAAGTTCAACACCAAATGAATGATAATAATGAATAATGATTCAAATAGAACACATGAATTGAAACTAGGCCTAGTGTGATGATTAAAAATTAAATGACAATGTGATAACTATTTAATTATGAATTGTATTTGTTGCTTCATAAAACTACATAAAATATCTTTTGACTGGACTTTTTTTAGAAACCATTGGTGGTGGCCTACTGAGTTGTGCTCACACACTATTTGGTTTGCCTTATCAGCACCTGAGTAGACATTTTTGTTGCATGAAATAATAAGTGCAAGTACCTAGGATAGGTTTATGTTTGGGATTGGAGCATGGGAGAGGGAACGAGATGTGGTTCTAGACCCGCGTGAGAGTCATTGTGTCTTTACATATTTTCATATTGTATAAACTTGACATTCTAATTGTCATAGCATGTTTTACCATTTATTTGAGTGTATTATTTTCTCATTTTTAATATCATATGACCTGGTATCGTTCTGGTTATTTATACGCTTCCGCACTTGGTTTGTTTTTGCTTCTGTTGGGGTTTTATTTTGATAAAAGAGGGTATAGTCTCCCCAAGACTGTCTTATCAGACCCTCGTTATTAGTTGGTACCCTCTGGAATATGGGTAGGCACACTTGAGGTCATGTGGCCAATCGGCTTTGGGAACTGTTTAGTGGAACCCAGGTTGGGATGTCACAAAGTGGTATCAGAGGCAATTTTGTTTTCTTCTTATTTTGTATTACTATTTTAGGAAAGGTAAATAGGATACTAGAAGGAGTCGAGGCATAGTAATGAGATCGTGCATGGGAGTTGTAAGCCCATGTACAGGGGAAATCTGAGTACTCGGGGTGGGATTGTTGTGATTGTTGTTTGTTGTTACAGTTGGATATTATTTCACCTTGGGTGATGCACTTGTGGTGTGATGTGATATTTGTTTTGACAGTTGATGAATTTTGATTTGCAGCCTAAAGTGGCATGATACTTGAGTCTGTATGCATCATTCTAGGCACTTAGGGTTGTTGTGACATGCGTCATCCTAGGCACTCACAGGAAAATGGGTTATGGGTAAGTTGTTGAACTTGAACTATTTTTCCTTGTTGTTAGATTAAAATAATGATGCAAAGTGAAAATAAATGGGTGTCTAATTAGAACCTTGATTGATGAAATGAGTATGATTAATTAATTAATCATTGAATTAATTAATTTGACATGATGTGATTATTTAATGGTAGAATTAATTAATCACAATGTATGTACCCTTGTTAACCAAGACCTAGGAGTAGGATGGTTAACGGTAGTGATAAGGACTCAGTGTTGACCGTGTTGTAAGAAAAGGGAGGAAATGACATTTTGAAACTTGTTGTGTTAGTTTCTCCTCTTACTTAAATGTTATAAAGTTGCATTATGAGACCTAATACATGTGTTTGGATTTGTAGAGATATTTCTTCCTAATGCTTGTTGAGGGAGATATCAAGGGGTATGGCTCAGAACGAACATCTAGACAGGGAACTTGAGGCACCATTGGTGAAAGCTGATGAGGAAGGGGAATAATTCTGAGAGAACTTTTCTTGTTTTATGAAATTAATGAAGAGAGACTCAGGGAGGCTTCTTAAAAGTATGTATGAGTTGACAAGTTATTTTTAGCTGTAGGACCCTCCTACTTTTACTAGAGAGGGTGGACCTGAGGGAGATGAATTCTGGATTGAATCCATAGAAAAAATACTTGACAATTTAGAGACTCCAGCTGGGAGGAGGGTCAAGTTGGCTTCTTATATGCTATGGGGATCAAAAAAGCGCTGGTAAGACATTTAGGTATGATCTGGATAGACTAATGATATGTTATGGAAGCACTTTCCGGATAAGTTCTTGGAGCAGTTCTATCTAGAGATGCTAAGACAAGAGAAGGGTTCAAAGTTTATGCATTTGACCCAAGGAAGCATATCCATGATGAATTATGATGAACATTTCATAGACTTATATTTTTTTTATCCATATTTGGTAGCATATGATGCTTCTTCGAAAAAACGATTTTAGGATAGACTTAGGTGTGAAATTAAGTCCCATGTAAATATATTTAGGCTGAAGAAATTCTCAGAAGTGCTTAATCAGTCTCTCATTTCATAGGGGAACCTAAAAGATAATTCCTGTGCTAGACATGTAGCTATCACTCGACTATTAGGGATTGTTCCTTCTAAGAGCAGGAAGCATCATTACAAGAACCTTAGTCAGGATAGTGGAAAGCAAGGTGGACAGATAGGAGGAATAGTTTCACCAGATCTTACTCATGTGATTTGCCACCAGTGAAGTACGTATGGAAACTATCATACATATTATCCTCAACCCCCAGTGGAGTGCGAGTTTTGTAGAAAAATGGGGCACCTATAGAAGTTCTACATAAAGTAGAGGAAATATGGTGCTGAGGGAGCAGCTACTCAGAGTCAGATGGTGGGAAGGGGGTATTCTGCACCATATAGGTCTAGAAGCTGGAAATCTACATGCAGAGGTGGTAGAGTTAGTGTATGTGGTGCTTTAGGTTATGAGCTCTCTTATCATCAGAGTGGTGTTACTCAAGGGAGTTGGACAACACCACAGGGAAGAGGGGCAGGACTGTTACATACAGTACATCCAACAATTTTGGAGAGCAAGGTTGGTCTATCAATAGTGAGAGGTATTATTCTAGTTGCTTCTACATTATCCACTACTTTTTTATATGGGTTCCTCTCATTCCTTTGTATCTGCAAATCTATTTAATGGTTTGATCCTAGAGGTGCAGTTTGTAAGTAGGGTGATGAATATAAATACACCATTGGGAACATGATCTAGGGATATCTGTTTATGAAAGGAATGTTTACCAAATATTGGGGAGTATCATTTTCTTTGGGATATCTATGTTCTTGATATAATGGGATTCTACATGATTATGGGTATGGTGTATCTAGTTGTATATCGAGCCTATATAGATTGTTACTACAGGAGATTGACCTTTGTATATTCTATGGGTGGACAATTTGTTCATCGTGGAGAATTGGATATATATACAGGATGAGTTGGGCCAATTACATAGCAATTGGGAGAACTCAAAGCCCAAGATGTTATTCTTTTACTGTATGATGGGAGTGGTAGGCAAGACTTCATTCCACTAGTAGTAAAATTGTTTCAAGATTTTTTTCCTGAAGATTTTTTAGGGTTTCCACCTGAGGGAGATGTGTAATTCACTATTGATCTCATCTCGAGGCTAGAGTTGTTATCTATTCCACCTTATATAATGGCACCAACTGAGACTCAAGAGCTCAAAACTTAGTTAGAGGAGATGGAGGATAAAGGGTTTATCTGTCCAAGTATGTCACCTTAGGGGTCACCTTTTTTTAAAGAAGTCTAAAGGGATTTTACGCTTGTGTTTCAATTACCAAAAGTTGAATAAATTGACAGTGAAGAACCGATATCCTCTTCCATGTATCGATGATCTATTTGAATAGCAGAAGGGGTATTATGTGTTCACAATTATTGATCTTATAATAGGGTATCATCAGGTGAGAGTTAGGACCTCTGATACCAAGAACTGCTTTTAGAAGTAGGTATGGCCTTTATGAGTTTTTTGTATTTCTGTTTGGGTTGAAAAAATCTCCAATAGTATTTGTGGTCTTAATGAATATTATATTTCATTAGAACTTAGATCATTTTTTGTGGTGTTTTTGGATCACGTATTCATGTACTCTAAGACTCATGATGATCATGACCAACATCTTGACATCATCCTGGGTACACTGAGAGAAAATCGACTATATTACAGGATATCTAAATATTAGTTTAGGATTGATAGGGTACACTTTTTTGGGAATATCATCTCAGAATAAGGTGAGTTAGTGGACCCAGAAAAGGTGTGGGTAGTGATTTCTTGGGAGCATTCCAATAATTTTTTTGAAATCCAAATATATTTGGGATTAGCTGGTTATTACAGGAGGTTCATCCAGGACTTGTCCTGATCGGTTGCCCCAATCCCTAGTTTAACAAAGAAAGGGATAAAGTTTTATTGGACAGAATCATGCAAGAATAATTTCTAGTAATTGAAGAAGCGCTTGACATTGGAACAAGTTTTGATCATACCTGAGTCGGGTGAGGAGTACATAGTGTATTGTAACGCTTCTGGGATCAGACTCGGAGTTATATTGACGCAAGGGGATCGATTCATTGCTTATAGGTCTCAGTAATTGAAGCAACATGAATAGAATTACCCTAATCATGACCTTGAGTTAGTAGTAGTGGTTTATGATATTAAGTTCTGGTGACACTATCTTTTGGGTGAAAAGTTTACAGTATCTATGGATCAAAAAATCTTGAAGTATATCTTTTCATAGCATGACTTGAATCTTCAGCAGTGAATATGGGTAGATTATATGCTGTCCTTTGACTTTAAACTGGTATATACACCCTGAAAGGTGAATAGTGTTGCCGAATCCTTGAGTAGGAAAACTCAGACTCATTTAGTATATGAGTTGAGTGCATAGTGGAAGATGATGACTTTTCAGGTATAAATTAATGTGGTATTTTAGGAGAGTTAAGAGAGGATGAATCAGGTTTCTATAGCATTGGATTATATACTCTTGAGAAAGATCGGGGATAGGAAGTATGAATATTCGAGGTATTTTTTTTAATGGAAATCCTTAATGGTGGGGAGACACCTTCATACTGGATAATAGATATGGATGAGATTATCTATGTGAAGAATCAGGTTATTGTGCCTATAATTATGCGAGAGAAACTCAGGAAAAAATTTCATCCCTCAAAGTGGGTGGTACATCTTGGGGTGACAAAAATGTATCGTGACCTACGAAGAAAGTTTTGGTGGCCAAGAATGAAAAAGGAGATATCAGGGTTCATAATAATATGTTTCACCTATCAGCAGGTGAAGGTAGGGCATCAATGACCAGGAGGCCTATTACTATCATTGTTTATTCCTGAATGGAACTGGGTTGACGTGACTACGGATTTTGTTGTAGGAATTCCAAACACACATATTAATTTCTATCATTGCTCGAGTTTTGGGAATTTCCATTGCGATAACAAGAATCAATAAACTGAGGTATGTGGTCTAAATAAAACTCCCATAGTCATGGATTTGATATTTGAATGTGAGTTTAGGGATTTGATAGCTTCCCTTGATATTTGATTTCCTAAATTGGAGTAATTAGGAATGTGTAATAGACTTGTGATTTCCTTGGAGATTAATTGATAATTGAATCACAGAACAAAATAATGGGGGTTTCTCAAATAGATATTTGTTTTGTAGATTTGTTATGGTTGAGATATTGAATTGATTATGTTAAGATAATTAATTGAGGGAAATTAATTTTGAAATGATGTTTAGCTATGTAAGATAGTTAATTGTGATAATTAATAATGTGTCATGATGTTGATCAAAGACAATTAATTGGGAGAATTAATTATGAAAAGTTGATATTTGATATGGATAATTAATTGTGAATAATTAATTATGGAATGAGAATTGTGTTGATTGATTAATTAATTGATGAATTAATTAATGGGTTATGTTCTTAGTTAGTTGTTGATTTAACTAATGGCCTTTGAAATGTTTAACAAATTGTTGGATTAGTAAGGGAATGATGTTTCTAATTATTGTGAATTAAAGAATGGTTAAATGGATGAGATTTTTGTGGTGTTAGACATGATGGTCTATACCGATTAGAAGTTGGGACTTGGACTTGGCGTTTCTTCACAATAGTTATCCAAGCTTGAGATTTTGGGGTGCTAGGAATGATGAACTATGCCGAATGAGATATAGAGTGTTAGGAATGGCGACCTACCCAGAATGATATTTGGGGTGCTTTACATGATGTTCAACACTAAATCAATGATAATAATGAATGATGATTCAAATGGAAAACATTAATTGAAACTATCCATAATTTGATGGTTAAATATTAAATTACAATATGATACCTATTTAATTATGCATTTTATTTATTGATTCATAAAACTGTATACACTATATTTTGACTGGACTTATTTTTGACACTATAGGTGGTGGCCTACTGAGTTGTTCTGACAACCTATTTGGGCCGCCTGATCGGCACTCGAGTAGACTTTGTTTTTGTACGACAGGATAAGGGAAAGGCCCTAGGATAGGTTTTTGTTTGGTATTGGATCGTGGGAGAGTGAACCGAACATGGTTCAGGAGTTTTTGTGTCTTTACTTTTAGTTGGATTGTAGACAATTAACATTCTCATTTTCATAATATTTTTTACCTTTCTGTTGAGTATTGTATTTTCTTATTTTGAATTTCATATGACATGATATTGTTCTGGTTATTTATAGGCTTCTACAATTGGTTATTGTTGTTTTATTCCATTGGTGTTTTATTCTGATAAAAGAGGGCATAGTCTCTCCGAGACTGACTTACCAGACCCTCGCTACTAGTCAGCACCCTCTAGCGTACGGGGAGGTCTGCATGAGGGCATGTGGCCCACCATCTCAGGGAACCATTTATTGGCACTCGTGTTGGGATATCACATATTATAAATCCATCCTAAGAAGGATTATGGTTCTTCCCTATGATTTTTTTCCAAATAAGAGGTATCACGCTTAACCGAGACTTATTATTTTATTTATTATTCCACATCGTTTAAATATTATTAATTTATGATTATATAAAAACAAAAGTATATAAAATATTTTGAGATGTTATTATGTTAATGTAATAACCTAATATCATATCCTCTTCCATCAAATGGGATATGAAATTATCATTCATGTGTATGGAGGACTACCGCATCACGAACTGATTGTTTTCCATCATCGCCAATCACATCTTGTAATAATGATGTATCTAAAGTATATATATATAATTTGTAATATTATTATAATTATTTAATTATTATATCACATATATCTTCTTAATTTCTATTCTATAAAGGATATGATAATTTCTATTGTGTGTATATAGGACTACCATCTCGTGAAGTGATATGATTCATTTTTCACTTACGCTTTATATGGATGGTAATAATGATAAATTTAATGAATATATGTGATATATATTAAATAATATTATTATTAATAAAATTTTTATCATTATTTAAAGATAATATATCATTTTATTTTTACCTTTCCATTCAATGATAATTGATAACGTCGTTCATGCATACGTGTGGACTACCGCCTCCATCAAGAGATGTGATTATTTTTCCATCACAACATCACATATATAATATATATGAGTATATTAAAAATATATATATTATTTATGATATTATTATAATTTTTAATTATAAAATAATCCTTAACATCTTTCCATAATGATCGTTAAAAAATTGAAATGTTACTCATGTTCACATAGAGCATACTCTCTCCATGATCGTAACGTAGTTTATTTTTCATAATAATAATTCATGATTGGTTTTAAAAGTATAATTGATGAATAAATATGATACATATTTCATGATTATAAATATGGATATTTTTAAAAAATGACCTCTTTGACCTCATTCAACAGAATGAATCCATTTTGAAACAATGAACCAAATATCCTCAAAACACCCAATGTGAAAATAATTGTTTAAGTATTTGAATATGTCATTTAAAATAAATAAAATAAATTATTTATGTATAAGGTATTAAACCGAAAAAAAATTTCTTATGAAATCAAATAATTAATATAACTTTATTATACAGGAGGTTTAAACACATATGAAAGAGGTCAGACTGGAGGTAAGGGTTTCTCATCTCACATTTATTTTCATGATACATATGTCACATTCACCAATTATTTATATTTTGTGGTCTATATACTGAGAATTTTACATGTGATATCATGAATAATGTATAATTAGTTATATTTGAAGATTCATTTTAAATTATTTCTTCCAATTAGATTTGACATGATAGTTATAAATTGGTTAAAGGATTCTTAACTCAATTTCCTTTTGTTGGATTATAAATCTTATCTATTGACTTTGTTATTCTATTATTTTGTGTGAATTGGTCTATAAAATGATTTATTATATATGTAAACATGTTTTTGGGGATTTAAATTTGTTACACATAATCAATCCATTTATTAATTATCAATTCAATGATATAATCTTTGTAAGGTTTACTCATCTCAAATTATCTTTCTTTGGGACATATGTTGATGTTAGGAACCTAAATTATTTAATGAGGTTTATATACTACCCCTTTGACATTTAATATCATGAATCTGATTATGGTCATAATTTTTAAAGTTTTATTTGATGTTATTCATTCATGGGGCCTACGATTGAAAAGTTACCCAGGTGGAAAAGGATTTATGTTACAATCTCTAATATTTTTAGGATTTTTTATATTAAAGGTTAATTTAGAGTAAATAATGTGATAATAATTTCTTAAACCACATGTATTTTATTCTCACCTAGTTATTAATTTTTTTACATGTTTAATTTCCATTTCATCTATTATTTATTAAATAATTATCAAATAAGTCATTTGTTAGTGATAGATCTTGTACCATATTTTAAATCAGAAATATTTCTCTTCCATAACCATGTTTTTTAAAAAAAATAACGAAATTATTGTATAACTATAAATTATTTCTTAAATAAATGTTACATGGTCTTAAAAATTATTTTAAATGGCTTTAAAAGGGAATTTATTAATGTTTTTCAAATGGGTCACTTTTGACTCCCTTTCCAAAATGTATGAAAATAATGTTTTTTTAAATTTATGACATGATTGGATTTTAAACCCATAATGTCCATTATTTTCATTGAATATCAATTTATATGTTTCTAATATAGTTTTCAATGAAACGTATTTTCAAAATATTTTGGGAAATTTTAGATTTTAAAATTTATTTTTAAAGTCAAAAAGGTTATTTCCCTAAAGATTATTTTCATGATCTTTTAATGTTATTTTCATTCATCAACTTCAATAACCATTGATGTTATTTATGCTCCACTGGGGATAATTTGTGATGATACCATCCTCATTATTTCTCTATATGGATTATGATTGTTTCAAATATATTTTCATAGAATCCATTTCTTTTCCATGGGTTAACAATGTTTCAAAGTTATTTTCATAGATCCCATTTCCTTTCCAAGGGTTAATAATTTTTTGAACATATTGTTATGGAAACCATTTATTATTCTTGGTTAAATCATGTTTCAAATATATTTTCATGTAATCCATTTATTTTTCATAGTTTAATCAATTTATGAAAGGAATAATGGGCGTTTATATGATTTTTATAATGAGATGAAAGTTATAAGTGATTTATTAATGTTATGGTACTTGTAAATTGGTAACACAATGGATGAATCCAGATATAATTGGGTGATCCCCATATAGCTTATATGATGGGGGCACCCAAATAGTAATCCAATGCAATGGGTATGGAAGGTGACCTTATAGTTGTTCCATTTAGAAGATTTATTATAAGAGTGATATGTAAATGATGTCCCAAAGATACCTACATGATTTATTATGATTTATATAGGTTTTTAATGATTCCTATTATCAATATTTAAATCACATGACTCATGTTTATTGATTTTTATGACTCTTACTATGTTAAATATTTATTTCATACCAAATTTTTATTAATCTAAGTTTAATGGATATGGTTTATCTTATGTTAAACTCATGCACTTTGATTATGTCATCATACTTATATTCTCATCTTATTCTTAATGATAACATTAAATTTTTAATGATTATGTTTACCCTTACTAAGAATTTTATCTCACCCTTATCATGTTTTATTTTCTCTAGGTTATCAACAATTATGTTGAATGAATTATGTCTAGAAGTGTTTTATATGGATTATGATGATGGATTAATGTGAAATAATAAAATTTAGGTTAATAAAGATTAATTTTTACTTAATGACATGTATATTGTATATGTTAGAGCTTTTACTAACTATATAAAACTCTAAACCTAAATATTCATTAGGTATGTAAGTAATCCAATATTTTATTTTTTATTTTTTAAGTTTTATATTGTGAAAATTGGGTCACTTACATTAGTCTCAAATTCCTAAATGTAAAGTTTATGATATTAGAACTGGGTCCAGGAGTACTGGTTTAGGGATGTTATAAAGGAAATCATGTTAACATTGAATGTGATGGAAAATAAAATTATTCTCCTCCTGAGCAACCAAATATTATAGGATCATGAATAAAAAATATCATTTCTATGCTCATACAAATTTCTCAAGATATAAATCATTCTAAACTTTCAAATAATCATAGGAGGGAACAATTTATATTGAGTCCTTCATGAGGGAACATCTAATTTATTTTAGTGGATCTTTTGATCCACTAGTAGTTGAGAAATAGATCTGTACCACTAAAAATATATTTTCAATTACCTAGTCGTTGAATCCTGAAAAAAAAAGACATGTTTGGCTATTTATCATTTGGAAGGTGAAGTAGTTTAGTGGTGGAATCTTATCAAGAACATGATGGATTAGGAAGAAATTGAATATATGGAGTGGGTTGAGTTTAAGAGATTATTTTTCATCAAGTACGTTACATGTATTCTTTATAAAGGAATAGAGAAGGAATTCCCTCAAATAGAAAATAAATATGATGAATCTATTGGTACATATTGGGAAAATTTCACAATACTTGTGAGGTATGCCTCTGGTATTATCATCCAACCTGAAAGTAAGGTTTATAGATTCTTCAAAGACTTAAAACCAAGTCTCAAAAAGGATTTAGCTATAACATTTTTTAGTATCCATGAATAAATTGTTCAAAATACACTCAAGGTAGAAATATAAATTCAAGATTCCCATAATAATTAGGGTTTTGATAGGAAAATAAAGATTGAGACTCATGAAAACTTGAATAAATCACATTGTGGAAATAAATTAGAGCCATCATTAAGTTATAAAT
The DNA here is from genome assembly GCA_963277665.1 of Viscum album. NCBI lineage: Eukaryota > Viridiplantae > Streptophyta > Magnoliopsida > Santalales > Viscaceae > Viscum > Viscum album. Next base: position 1,227,789,340 of record OY728133.1, on the reverse strand, counting down.
ATGGGGAGAAATATTAAGGGAACTACTTGAATAGAACTAAGAGGTTCATTAAATGAGGAAGTGTGGTTCATAAACCCCATTGATGTTGAACGTTAATGAATGGGGTGGTTAATGCAATGGAAGAGAATAATATTCCCACTAATGAACCACCCATGCTCCAATGCTTCATATACAAGGAGTATGGTCATTATGCTAACCATTTATCAAATCCAAAGTTTAATTATGATGATTAGTATAATTAAGCTCTTAATCCAAGAGACAAAGTGAAATATCAAGTAATCATTATTTCTAATGACGTGTATGATAACGATGTGCTGAAAGTTACACTTACCATCCACTATAAAATTTTTAATGTCTTATTTGAAACTATATATACTCACTCTTTTATATTTTAATAATTTTTTAATGGTGTCAATTCTACACCTCAAAAATTAGATATATAATTGTAAATGAAAACCCCTAATGTTATGATGATTGCATATCACTTCTATGATTATTCTATCATTGAATTTTGTGGGAATGTACTTCTTGAAAATATTTTTATCCTCACTCTGGATGAATTTTATTTTACCTTAGGCATGGATTAAACTTATCTATAGTAATACCACATCAATTTATGTGAAAGGTAAGTCATGTTTGATATTCCAAACCAACAAATTCTCATTTATTAATGTGATGATATATATGAACTTCCAATGGAAATCTAATCCATTGTATGGGTCTTGATTACCATTAAAAAGGGGGTTTTATCTCATATGGTTAGGGAGAAACTCAACATAGATAATATTCTTATTGTGTGGGAGTCTGTTGATGTCTTACCAAAATAGTTTCCTAGAATTTCAACCAATATTAAAGTTGAGTTCTCAATATAACTCATGCATTTTTTTATACCAATTTCAATTTCTCCCTATATAATGGCCCAGATTGAGTTGCAAGAATTGAAGAAGAGTCTCTAGGATAATATTTATAGGGTATTGATTTATACTAGTGTGTAACCTTGGGGTGAACTTGTTCTTTTTTTAAGAAATGTGGATTTATGTGACTCTATATTGATTATCAGAAGCTTAACAATATCACAATCAAGAACAAGTATCCCCTACCTCATATTTATGACATGTTTGATCAGCTACATTGAGCTAAATACTTTTCCAAAATTGAAATTCTCTATGGATATCATCAAATTAGGGTTAAGAAAGAGTATATACCCAATAGATCAATTTGTACAAGGTGTGGAAACTATGAGTATATATTTATTTCATTTGGTATTAGTAATTCCACTTTTATCTTCATATATTTAATGAATGGAGCTTTTAGAGAGTACCTTGATTTATTTATGGTGGTATTTATGTATGGTATTATTATCTATTCAAAGATAAAGTAATATCATGAAGATCACTCAATTATTATACTAAAAACCCTAAGTAAGTAGAAATTGTATGAAAAAATTACAAAGAGAATTTTGGATACAAATGGTTTTATTATTGGGTAATATAATCTCAAGAGTAGGTATATCAATGGATATATCAAAGATGAGGGTTATTGAACATTGTACCAGACTAACCATGATGACTAAGATCTATAGTTTTCTTGGTTTTTCTAGATATTATCAACCCTCTATAGAAAATTTCTCATAATTTTCAAATACACTCACCATATTAACTCAGATGGGATCCAAGCTCCTTTAGACAAATGAATGTGAAGAAAATTTCAAGGAACTGAAGAGAAGGTTAATCAGTGAAATTATTCTTACATTACCCTATAGTGGAGAAGGATTTGTAATATATAGTGATTTATAAAAGAAGTTATTGGGATGTATTCTAATGTATAATGATATGTTGATAGCTTATGCATCATAAAAATTGAAGGTTCGTCATAAAAATTACCCACTCATGATTTCAAGTTAGCTATGATAATTTTTTCATTAAATATATGGAGGCATTATATTTACAGATAAAAGTGTGATATATATACTAATCATAATATTTTAAAGTATATATTCACATTAAATAAGTTTAATATACACCATAGAAGATGGTTGTAACTAATTAATGATTATAACATCCCAATACATTATCACCTAGGGAAATCAAACAAGGTGGTTGATGCTTTTATTCAAAATTATCATACAATATTATATAATATGACGATCACAAAAGAACTAATATTTTTTAACATTAAAAGTATGTATCATGAAATATAAGAGTATAAATATTATCTTTCTCAAATGAGTGTTAAACCTTCTATCCAAGCGATGTTTAAAGAGGCATAGAAGGAGGGTATATAAATACAGAAGAAGGTCAGAAATTTTCTTGAGTTTACCCTTGGTTATGATGGAATGATGATGTTTGAGAACCATGTATGTATTCCATCCATATCAAATTTAAATAATTATTTGTTGGAATAGGCACATAATTCTTCATTATCTTTTCATCTCGGAATTATAAATATGTTTGTAGATCAGAAATAGTATTTTTGGTGAGATGGTATGAAGATGTATATTTTAGAGTTTGTATATTAGTGGTTGGTATGTTAGTAAGTTAAGTCTAAGATAAAAAATACTAAGTAAATGTTACAACAATAACCCAAACCAAAATGAAAATGGGAAAACATCATCATGGTTTTTGTCTTCACACTCACCAAAGAATCTAAATGAAACAATGATATATGAGTTTTAGTCGATCACCTTAAAAATTCAACACAATTAATTTCTATCAGATAATATTTCTATCTAGATCATCTTCCTATGGTATACATTAAGTAAGTGGTAAGGTTTTATAGACTACAACATTCTATTTTATTTGATCTGGATAAGAGGTTTACCTATAAGTTCTAGAAAAGTATTCAGCAATCTCTTGATACATAATTGAGTTTCATCATTGTATATCATGTTTAGAGATATGTTAAGTTGTAGATAACAATTAAAACCAGAGAGTATTTTTTGAGACTTTGTTCTATGATTTTCTAAATTGGTATGTATCAACACCTTCCTCTACTCGAGTTTTATTACAACAATAGCTTTCACTTGAGGATTTATATGGATCCTTATAAAGTCTTATATGGAAAAAAGTGTAAAAATCCAATGTATTAGGATGAAGTTGGGGAAATAAAGCTATTTGTATCTAAGATAACTGTGTAAATGGTAGATAAGTTCATATTCATTCAATGGTGCATAAAGGAAGCTCAGAGTATATAGAAAGGTTATGCTGATAATTTATAGTGTGATCAAAATATTAAATTTGGTGAGAAGGTTATTAAATGAATTTATATATGGAATAATTTTATGAAATTTATAAAGAATGTAAATATGATCCCTATATATATTTTCCCTTTTTAGATTCTTGGTCGAGTAGGGATGGTTTCGTTTCACTTGGCACTTACACTGAACCTATCTTAAGTCCACGATGAGTTTCATGTATCACTACTGACGAAGTGCAAATATGATCCTTAAAAGGTATTAAGCTCATAGTTCATATCATTGGATAAAGATCTTTCCTATGAACAATAAATAGTGGATATTCTGGATCATATAGATAAAGTTTGATGAAACAATACCAATCACATTCTCAAAGTAATATGGAGAAACCACCAACTTGAAAAGCTATGTGGGAAATTGAGGATATGATGAGGTAGAAATATTTTTAGTTTTTTATATAAAAGTGATTTAATTTATTGGGTAAAACTAATTTTAAGGGGTTTATAATGTAGCATGCTGATATTTTAAGAAATATTTTTTTCAAATATATTTAATTTCTTCAATAGCTTTCATTACACACAACACTAAGTTGTAAAAAATAGTAAAATACTATAAAAAATATTATTATAAAATAGCCATTAAACATGGTGGTATGAATATTTATAACAGATTTTTTAAAATTAATTTTAGCATTTTTAGATAAATGAAACATATAGATATATAGATACTTAATTTTTAGTAAAGACTTTTTATTCTATGAAAATACTTTTTCTCAAAAAATGATTTTATTGGTTTTTTGGGAACAAATATTAAAATTAATTTATTTCACTTTTATAAAATAGATTTCAAAAATAAACATCATTTTTGAAATCAATAATTTAAAAATATAATATAGATAATTTTTGATAATTTTCAAAAAAGATTAATTTTTTTGATGAATATAGAAAAATACCGATTTTTATTGAAACCTACCTTTTTGTTTAATGCATTTACAAAGTTCCATTATTTTAAAAAAAGTAATTTAAAATTAGTACAATTATATTTTTTTTAATCCAATCCTATTAATTTAAATCAATTTCATGATGAATTTATATATAAAAACTTTTTATAAATAAGAAAACGTTTTCTTAAGAAAATTGTTTTTCATCACATCTATGGGTATAATTTTAAATTGCATTTTACCAATTATATGAATTTAATTTAGTAAAATGGATTAAAGTTTTTTAATTATAATAAATAATATTATTTAATAAGGTAAAATTAATATTTTTTCATAATTAATAGTAAAAATAGTAAAAATTAATCATCACAGTTAAGGTTAAAATGGGTTTATTTGGGGTTAAACCATAAGATAAGGGTGAGTTTACCGATTAAAAATATATCAATCCTATTGTCTAGAAATATTTCGGCCTTAAAATATCCAAACTATGAATATATAGTTTTTTAATATTTTTTCTTGTAAATTTCATTATCATTAAGTAATCTTTTGGGAAATTTCCAAGTGGTTTCCAGGTGGGTCATTTCTCCCAATTATAAAATGAAACCTCTTCTCTTACCCTCTCCACACTTAAAAATCCTTTTGTTTCATATAATACCTACCAAAATCCATTACTTATTTCCCTTACCATGTCCTTTAGTCCTTTTCTTGATTATTAAACACACCTAACAATGCTTTAGTAGTTAACCTAAAAAGGTTCTCTAAATGATAGGTATAGTCCTAAACCATGACTTTTTATTTTATTTATATTTCCACCTCCTTAAAATTATGTTAAACTATGATTATATAATAACACTATTATCTAATATATACTAATATATTATTGCCTTATTTTCATAACCTATATTCATTTCATCATCTATTAAATGTGAAATGAAACTATTGATCTTGTGTATGGCGGACTACTCCTCACGAACTGATGTAAGTTGTTTTCCATCACCGCCCCTAAGGGATGGATATAATGATGGATTTTGAATATTTATATGATATTTATAAAAAATTATACTTATTAAATTATAATATCACAATAAACTTCTTACCTTCCAATGCATTTAAAAATGTTAACATCGCTCGTGCATACATGTGGATTACCTCCTCCACAAAGCGATGTGATACATTTTTCATTTTATTTAGAAATTGGATGGTGATAAAGATATATTTAATATATATATATAATACATATGATATAAATATGATTAAATAAAGTCTAATTAATGTTGAACTTTATTTTGTTCCATCCGTTGAAAAATGGAAACAATGTTCATGTGTATGTACGACCTACTGTCACTATAAATAGTAAAATTAATTTTCTTGTCTCTAGTTTTTATGGATGACTCTAAATATGTACATAATGAAGTGATATTATATTTATATCATTATTTCCATTTTTATATGACAGAACCATGATCATATTATAAGTATCGAATCTAAAGAACTAAAACTTACAAGAAGGACAAAGCAGTTATCACCTAGAATAGTGATTTTAATAAATAATTGTTGATAAACAGGTAGTAAAAGGTTATAAATGTATGGTATGATATATATGTGTATTTTTTTAAAATATTTATAATAAATCAACATTTATTATACTATGGTTTTGAACACATATGAAAGAATTCAAGACTTCAGGTGAGGGATTTTTATCTCAAATTTTCTTCTTTAAGAGATATAATATGTAATGAACCTATTTTCTTTTATTATGTTTATATAAATAACCCTTTGATATGTTATATAATTAATTTATTTATTATCATGAAATTTAAAGTTTCATTTAAATTTATTATTCCATGGGGATTACGATTAAAAAGTTACCAAAGCTTGTAATGGATTTTTGTCTCACCTTTAATTTCTATGAGACACGTTCTATATTCACCATTTGTTTATTTTGTGTGGTATATATGCTACCCCTAAACGTATTTTTTTTATTATTATTAAATTTATGGGTATTTACATATTCATCTAAGTTAATTTCTTTCATGCATAATATGAATCAAAAGTTCCCAAAGTGGTATGGGTTTTACAGTACAATCTCATTATTTATTATGACTATTTATGATTATGAAATATTATAATATATATCTCAATAAATTCATTAATTTTCTTATCCTGTATTTATTTCATGGAATTTAATGTTTTCTTCATTTTAGTCTCGTTATATACTCAATATATCAAAATTACGTTCTAAAGAAAACAAACTTTATTTATTTCTTCAGTCAAAAATCCTTTCTCTATCATGTATATATTTTCTAAAAAATGTTTTGAATAATGTTTTCAATATTAATATATGATATTAAATTTATTTTTACTTATTTTTGAGTTTTTAAAAAATGGTTTAAAAGTAATCTTATTTTTATTTTAGGAATAAGGTACTTTTACATTTTACTGAAAATGTGAAAGAAATATTTATTTAAACATGTATGGTATGAATGGTATTTCTTCTCATCATGAATAATCAATGATTTAAAACTTCAATTAAAATTTTAAGAGTTTATTTTAAAATAGAATGTTTTATTTAATATTTGGAAAAAATATATATTTTAAATAAATGATTTCAAAATTGAAATGATATTTTCCTTATGAATGTTTTAATGATATTTTTATGAAATTTATATTCATCAACAAAAAAACCTTTGGTGTTACTTATGTTTAACTAAGGATATGATCAAATGGTACCATATTTATTCTTTCTCGGGATGGTTTATGATTCGGATGATGAGATGTTTAGGAAATCCATTTATATCTATGAGTTATGTTGTGTTTAATTGATGACATGTTAATGAAACCTATATTCTTTGTACGAGTTATGATATAATGTTATTATGAATATTTTATGATCTTATAGAAAATTTATGAATGTTTTTAATTATGTGAAAGGTGGTATGAGAATTATATATCTATAAAATTCATTGGGCCAATTATTATATCTCATGATATAATTATAGGAAAAAAGTCGATGTGTTTGATCCTCTATGGGAAACAAGTCGATATGCTAGATCCATTATAGGTAAACAGACTGATGTAATTGATTTGTTATGGGAAAAAAGATTGTGTGATTGATCCACTATAGTAAAATGGTGTTGATTCATGATCCGTTATGATTTTATGGTTTTGGTATTTAACCTTTATATATGAAATGGTTTTTACACTTAGGATGGTTCTAAACATATATTACATGAACTTATAGTTCATGATTGATTTATGATGTTTTATCACACTTATTATTAATGCCTTTTGAAATGATAATTTTTATTCCATGACTCGTTTTTATGATCCATGATGGATTGGGTATATACTTTTTAAGTTATATTCATAAACTCATACCCTGATTCTTATCATATTCTTTCATATGATCATTGATTGATATGTTTCATGATTACCCTTACTCGGTATATGAGCTCACCCTTTCTTATTTTTATTTTCCCTAGGTTATGAATAAAGGTATTATATATGATATTAATAATAAAGGTGATATTTATGAAGAACATAGTGGGTAGTGATGTAGTTCACTTATGAACCAGTTGTTTATGTGTCCAAGTTTTCAAAGGCACAAAGACCATAAAATTTTAGCATGGATCATTATGTTATGTAATGAATATTAATCTATTAAGATGTGATATCTATGTATGAAATTGAGGGTCCCTATAAAATATTTGTAACTTCATTCCTTTGCAATATTTTTTATAGACCAACTTTTTTTGTAATAATTTTTATGTCTTATGAGATCCTTGAATATAACACCCCAAATATAGTAACCTAAAGATGGTGGTTATATTACTATATTGGACCAAGATATGAGATATAACATCCATGGATTAAATAACAATATAAATAATCACATGGATAAAAATAACTATTTTAGTAATGATAGAATTCATAATGTCAAACATAATAACCTTATCATCAAGCCATCATTCCAAGAAATTATACAAAAATATATAAGGATTATGCTAAATACCCAAACTAGATTGTTTCATGAGACCTACTGATGCATCAAAGGCCTATAATAGTCTTTGCCATAACTCATTAAGTCTAATTCAGTCATCATATAAAATAAATTAATAGCAATTCAATACAAAATCCAAATAAACATTCATATTCAAATATAGATTGAAAAATGTTAATATTTTCCTCCATAAATAAATTGAACAACATGATCATAATCCGTCATTAGATTTTATACCTAATAAATCATGATAATAATCAAATTATTTTGACATAGATGAAAATAATTTTAAGATAATATTTAATCCTTTCTTTAAAAACATTATAAAAATATATTTTTTTCTTGATAAAATTTTAAATACTAATTTCTATAATTTTGAGGAAAAATATTTTATTTCAAAAAAACATAGAAAATTTTAATGGAAGTATCAAATAAAATAATAGTAATTATGGTGGGAAAATTCTTTTAGGCAACACTAAAATAAATATTCATTTAACACTTTTGGTAAAATTTCCAAAAGTACCATGTTCAGCAAATAATAAAACAATATTCCCAATAAAACATTAAAAATTAATCCCAATATGGTTCAAATTTACTTTAAATAATAATTTTATCATATAGAAGAACATTCTTGAAAATATTTTTAGAAACATTGACATGGATGAAAAGGTTCATCGATCAAAGAGGATATAAGGTCGTCTTTTTGTAAAAAAACCTTTTATCAATGATATAAGAACTAAAGCGTAGAAAATGAAAAGAAAAAATGTATAATACATATATAATAATAGGATAATAATATATATATATATATTAAAGTTTAAATAGATTATAATTTCCTTCAATGTAAGTTTAAACATAAATAATCCTGAATAAAATTATATTGTAGAATAAACCCTTTCCTCATACTTATAATTAGCTGAAAATTTTATAACCACCTGAATAATAATTTTAAATTTACTAAATAATTTAATAATAACATTTTTTATCTATATTTTATTTTTTAAGGTCCTTTTATAATCATTTTTTATCAATCCATTGAATAGTTCTTGTTTAGGTTGACCACTTAAGGTTGTTCAGATAATTTCTGAAAAATTACATTTGTGTGTGGATTGTGTTTAATGGTTTTATGAAATGGTTACAGCATCTATATAATGTTAATAATTTTATGTATATAATTTTATATAATTTTATAATCTTCCATTCATGGTGTTAATAGAAAAATCAATCACATCGCTTCATGGAGGTGGTAGGCCACACGTACGCACAAATAATGTTATCATTCTCCAACGAATGAGAGGGTAATAAGTAAGATGATATATTATATTTGAAGAATAATAATTATGTTATAAATATCATATATATTCCTTAATTTCACATTTTTGAACATCCAATTAAATTGGTGATCAAAAATAAATTCCACAACCAAGGTGAAATGGTAGGTCATACATACACACGAGAGATGTTTTCATTTTCCATTCGATGGAATAGAGATAGAAATTGGATATCTCATAAATATAAAACATAAAAATGTGGTTAATATACTAATTTAATCATATTGATATATTTATTTAAGATTTTTAGGTGGTTTCAGAAGAAAGAAACTTGATAAATATTTGTAAGAACATATATATCTTGTTTTGGTGACCTCCTTTAGCTTACACCTTAATCCATATTGAAGTGGTATTTCAATGGAACTAGAACCTATAGAACATGGTGAGGGATTTTTTAAAGTTATTTTATAATTTATTGGTTAATATAATTGGATAAATTATTTTTAATGAGTGAGTATATTGGGTTACCTTTTATAAGTGAGGTTGGTGGAAAATTTGTAAATACTTGAAACTCTATTGTACAATATATTTATTACTTAATTAAATTTTCTCCAAATTTTCATAGATTAAAATATGATAAGTTTAAGTTCTAACTCCAACTAACCAATTTTTTTTAATCTTTTTTTATGTTTTTTAAGGCTTATCCATTTAGTTTAACCCTTTTAACTCATTTTACCCTTAACTAAAGTGATCAATATTTACCATGGTTACTATTCATCATGACCAAAAATTACATTTAACTTATAACATATTTTTAATTATTATTATTTTAAAATATAAAATCAATTTAATATTTTTCAATTTTTATAATTTCTAAAAATTACTTTTATTATATGTTCGTAAAATGCAATGAAAACCATTTTTAGAAATAAAATATGTTAACCATAAAAATGATTTTACAGTAAAGTAAAGTGTAATGTTAATTATAATGGAATGAATTGGAATGTGTTAAATAAAATGAAACTTATTTTTCATTAAATAAAATTAAAAAATAAACCTCTTAATTTTTTAATTAAGATATAGGAACTATAAATATTTTTTATTTAAAAAAAACATTACTTAGATTTCCAAAATGCTATGAATTTATTTCTAAGTTAAATACTATATTTTTATATTAATTAAATTAATTATTAAATATTTATTTGTTCTATAAAAATGGTTTCATAACCCTTCAATTTATTCATATATCATTATAATTTCATAAAATTGAGAGTTTTTGTTAAATCATTATTTTTCACTGTTCACCAAGAAATCAACTATTGCTGAAAAATATCAAACATTAACCCTAAGGTAATATTGATATTATAAATTAAAAAATGAAATTAATTTCAAAAAAAATAATTTTTAAAAATTTTGAATTTATATTTTAATAACATTCTTGAATAAAATTTATTTGCATTATTTAATTATTTCTTTAAAAAGATAAGATTACTTACTATAGTTGAAGCTCATACATTACATTATTACATAATTTGAAAATGTGATCCTAAAAATTTCTATAATTTCACCTAATGAATATCTTAGTGTATTTATTCACCATAACTTCTCAGGATCCCACATTTCCTCTTCTATTTCATGATTTCTCTAAAGTACATTTACCAATCAAGTCATCTGAATACGCAGCACTAATCCTCTAGTGTTAAGAATCTAGATAGTCTCTTTAAAATGAGATAAATCATTTTGGGAGTATATTTCCTAAAATAAGATCTTTTATTTTGTCTCTAGAATGTACTTCTTCAATAAAGAGATTTGTAACATATCATTAAATTTAGAGAGGCTTGGTGTCATGGACAAACAGAAAGCCAGAGCTCGAATTATTTCCAAATTTTCAAAAGGTCCAATATACCTAGGATTTAGTTTCCCTTTTTATAAAACCATATAACACCCTTCCAAAAATATATCTTCAATAAAATATTATCATACACTTGAAATTATAAATACTTCTTTTTTTAAATTCAAATATCTTTTGTGTAATTTGATCTTCCTTAATATGACTCTGAATAGTTTCCACTTTTATCATTGTATCCTCAAGAAGTTATGGGACTAAAATCTTCTTTTCACCAAGTTCATCCCAATAGTTTGGTGTATGATATCTTTTCTCATACAATACTTTATATGGTGTAATTTTAATTCTTTAATGGAAGATATTATTATATAAAAAGTCCACATAAGGTAAATATTGATCGTATGAACCTTTAAAATCAAGTGATCATAACATAAACATTTACAATATTTTCTAAAAATATTCCATTTAAATTTCATATCAATTTGAGGATGATAATCAGTGCTTAAATATATCTTGTTGTTAAGAGCCTTTAGAATACTCTTTTAGAATTTTGATGTAAATTATGGATCATTATCAAATACAATCAAAAGAGGTGCACAATTAAGTCATGCAAATTAATTAATATTGAGATGTGTGAGGTTTTAAAGTGGTAGATATTCCATTATAGTGAGTAAATGTGTGAACTTGGAAAGGTTATTAATAATAACCCATATAAAATCATATTTATATGATCTTTTAGAAATCTAGTGAATAAAGTTTATAGTAATATCATCTCATTTCTACACAGTAATAGGTAGAGATTTCATAACTCCTTTAGGATGTTGTCTCTAAGAATTTACCTATTTAAAAACCAATAATCTTGATACATAGTATGAAATTTCCCATTTCATATTATCCCAATAATAATGTTCCTTCAAATAATAATACATTTTGATTCAACCAAGGTTGTATAGAGAAATTAGAGCAGTGATATTCATCTAATAAAGATATTTTCAGCTCAGGCATGGATGGAAAACATATCTTCTTTCCAAATTTAAATATATTATCTTTTTAAATTATGTTTACCAACTTCTCATCAATAAAATTTTTTATTTTATTTTGAATATTCTTATCTTTAAGCTGGTAACTTTTATTTTTATCCAATAAGGGTGGTTTCGAAATCATTTGAAATAGATGTGATGTTTCACATTCATTAATGATTCTCATATCTTACTTTAATAGATCCACTAATATAGGATCTTTTTCAATAATAATTTTAGTCAAGACCCCATGATATTTACTACACAACGCATGATCCACCTTATTTTCCTTCTTAGGATGGTAGTGTATTGAGCAATCTTAATCCTTGAGTAGTTATAGCCATTTCCCTTTCCTTGGATTATCTGATTTCTATGAGATTATTTTTTTAAAACACTACTAAAAAAAGATATACCAACATTTTTGGAATCATTGGTATATCCCCTCAAACTATTGGTATATCTTATACTAATGGTTTGAGGAGTTGTTGTGTGATTTTTCATTGATATAGATCTATACCAATGGTTTTTCCAAAATGTTTGTATAGAACACCTATACCAATGGTTCTCAAACCATTGATATGGGTGATTTAAAATCAAATATCTATACTAATCGTTTGGTCAAATAATTGGAATAGGTCTCCTATTAAAAAAATTCCAACACTGGGTATTGATCTAACCTTCGGTTTATATTCAAATGACTTTACCATTATTCTATAACATCTTATATTTTTATACACATATATATATATATGTGTGTGTGTGTGTGTAAATATAATTATATATATTGAATATTTATTGTTTTTTATTATTATTCATCAATAATGGAATCATATATACAAATGGTTTGGTCAAACCATTGGTATAGGTGGATTTAAAGAACACTTATACCAATTGTTTGACAAAACTGTAGGTATAGGTGGACAAAAACAATACCTATACAAATTGTTTTTTCAAACAATTTTTATAGGAGCATATACCATAAATATGATAATAGTTTTCTCAAACTATTGGTATAGGTCCATTGGTATAGCTCATATTTCTAGTATTGAAACTTTTGTGATCCAAATATATTTCACATATTTCATCATAATGGTAATTATATATATCTTCAATTAAAATATTATGTCTACCAACTCCAAATCATAGAGTGGGTAATTCTATTAATGAATCTTTAACTACCTTTATGCCTGGAAAACTACATTATCATTCTAAATAGGAAACATCTGAGTCCCTTCTTTGATATGTCACTATATATCACAAATATATAAATTCTTGCTGGTAAATTCAATATTTATGGATTGTATAGTCTCCTATTTAATTATTCAAAACATTATTTACATCATTCTAAAAATATAAAATTAACCACTTTATGTGTCAACGTGCTCAATAGGTTAGCTAATTGAGAAAAAAATAAAAAATCATCAATAGTAACTTTTTAATCCAAGGAAACTATGTAAATTAGTTATATTCATTATAATTAGCTATTTAGGAACTTCCTTTTTCTTTGAATGATCAAATGATATTTCATATTTATAGAAAACATGGCCTATAAAATAAAAATACTAAATCCAAAATTTTTCATTTTTAAATTTTTCCATATAACTCTTTTTCTCTGAGAGTCATAAGAATGATTCTAAAATTATTCTTATACTCATTAAAACTTTTAGAGTATAGTAATAAATCATTAATAAATACCAAAATGAAAAAATTGAGGTAATACTTGAATATTTGAATACGTTTTTATCATATCCATAAAAATTGAGGGTTTATTAGTCAATAAAAAGGGTATTACTATAAATTCATAATTTCCACACCTCATTTTAAATGTATTATTTGGAATATATTCCTTCTTTACTTGTAGTTGATGATATCTAGAACAAAAATAAATCTTTTAAAAATATTTATCTCCATTAAGTTGGTCAAAAAATCATCAATAATTGATAAAGGATACTTTTCCATTATATTAATGGCATTTATTTTCCTATAATTGATGAAAAAAATATTGGACCCATATTTTTTCTTAACAAAAATAATAGGGGCTCCCCATAGTGACACACTAGGGTGCATAAATACATTATCACATAACTCATGTGGTTGTTTCTTCAGTCACACTAATTCCATTGGGGTAATCCTATTGGGATTCTTAGATATATACTTTTAATTAGAGATGAGATCAATATAAAACTCAAACTCACACTTATGTGGATGTCTTAGTAGTTCTTTATAAAACACATCAATGAATTCCTTTACAATAGGTTTATCCTCTCTTCTAGGGATTCCTTTCACATTCATTTTTTATGTCACCTATTCTTATCTAATAATTTTATTAAAAATATATATTATTGGTGGATATATACCGGATTTAGATAATATAGTATCCCATTTGAAGAAAATGGATTCCACCTATCCATTAAGAATTATAATATCATTATCTTTCAAATAAATTTCTAAATTATAATTTAAAATCCCATCCATACCAACGATTATGTAAAATTCAACCATAGGTTGAATAATAATGTTTGAAAATAGGTATGTCTATGGGCCATAATGGGAAGTAACTAAAATATCCTTTTGTAATAATATTTCTACTAGGATTCTTAATTGAAAACTCCCTTCTTAATGTTGTAGGAAAACATCAAATTTTCTTGGAAAACATGAAATATATAAAAGAGTGAGAATATATAGAATCAAATAAATCATTATCTAAATATTATTTTTTGATCAAATTACTTTGAACCAGATATTAAGGAACTCAAACCTCAACTATATTGAACACATAAGATTTTCCTTTCTCCCTCATCCTTTTTTGAGGAAAATTCCCTTGAGGATTGGAGAATTCATTCAAATATTTCCCCATATCCTTATTGTTTAAGAATTGTAAATTAGTAGTTTCTTTCCTTCCCTTGTAATAATGAGCCTAATGGAATTTCTCTCCATACATAAATAAAACTCATATTCCCATAAATCAGGTTCCATGGTGTTTCTTTCCAAAATTATTATAAGTTGGAAATTATAACCTTCCCTTATTCCCTTTTACTGTATTTATTTTTTTAGAGTTCTCATTTTCTCGTTTCTTTTCTTACTTTACCATGAAAACATGATAATTTGAGAGTTATTAAGTTATCTTGATGGAACTTGAAATTTTATCCTTATATAACAAAAAATTGTTAGAGACTAATTCCCTTATAAATCTATGATTTATCCTATAAAATAAGTGCTCAATATTACTTCTTGGATTGTTTGAATAATCTACAACATGAGTTGCTAACCTTTTAAAGTTATCTTTATATTCGAAAATACTCTCACTTGAATTTATCCTCATATTGAGTAATTTTATCTCCATAATATCATGTCTATCATGAGTAAATTATTTTTTAGATAATATCTCATTAAAAGTATCCCTCTTTATACTATTTATTTCCTCTAACTCCTTAGTGTTCTAGACCAATGACCACCATTAATATGTGTCTCCATTAAGTTGATAAATCACCAAGATAATTTTCTATATTTCACTTCATCTCAATGTGAGAAATATCTTCTCCAAGTAATTGATCCATTTCTCAACTTCTAGTGGATTAGTAGTCCCACTGAATGATAGAGGTTGATGTTATATGCAGTGGTCCAGCATTATTACACCATGTTGGGGACTAGAATACTGCTCTATATAGGAATGTGTATTGGTCATAACCTGAGTAAGATACCCCAATATGGATATAATTTTTCCATTGATAATTATAGATTCATTTTCTTTACCATTAGACGTGTCCCTACATAGATTATGTGAATTTATATAGTTTCTATTACTTCTTCTAGGTGTAATTTATAAATAATAGAATATAAGAAATTATCTTATAACATTTTGAATTTTAAACCATAGTGTATAATTATAAATCTTGTGTAAAACGTAACATAAATTGAAAATTTGTGTATAGATAATCTTAGAATAATAATATTTGTATCATTTTGAATACCTTCAAATAATAAAATTATTTTAAAATATTTCATAATGGTTCATAAAGAGAGTGTAAATCATCCAAAGCATATCTCATGTGAGTGTCTAGAGAGGTGTGTTGTCTTGGTTCCACTCAACGTGCACTAAGTAAAGATAGATTTCATACTAAACCATCATTTTTATGGTGTTTAATGCTAGGTTAATTTGGGCCACATTTGCATATAGTTTCTAGTATCTATTAGGTGATATAATTTATAAGAAACTATATATTATATACCTTATCAAAATTTCATGATATTATCTTATACATAAAATTATCCCTAGAATATATCAAAAGGTTATGTTCTCTAATTTATGTTTTTATAAATCTAGTTCCCAAGGTTTTTACTAAAATTACTCTACTAAATCTAGTAACCTGGGTATAGTGATTATATTACTACATTAGTACAAGATAAAAGAGATCTCATCCATAAGGATCGAATAGTTTATCAATCTTTAGTGACTAGATGCATAATTTATTATCACGTTAGATTTGAAAACATAAAATACAACTTGAAATTCTAGTGATAAATTTATTATTTCTTCTATTATTTCCCTAAAATAATTCATAGATCCCTTCTTGGTATCCTAGGTAAATAAAAACATAATAAATGGTGATATCAAATTCTCAGTAAGGGAAATTATACAATAGAAGCAATTATAGAATAAATAAAGATCTAATAATATAGTAGAGATAAAAGATAATCAAATATTTCATATAAATAATATCATAAAATGGGAATATAAACATGGAAAGAATATAAACATAAATAATCACTTGTATAATAATAATAAAAATTATAATCATAAAATGAATAATTTTGGACATCATAATCTTACGACCATGGCCTCGTGCCAAGGCATCATATATAAATAGGTATGAAATACACCAAATACCCAAACTAGTTTTCCTCATGATACCTATTGATGAATTTAGGGGATATAATGGTCCATTTTTATCACTTACTAAGTCCAATACATTCCTCATATGAAATAAATGAATAATAATTTAATATATCTTCAATATAAACATTCATATTAAAAACTAGCATATAGAATGTTAATATTTTCCCAATTCAATAAATTGAACAACATGATCATAAGTCATCTGGAGAAATATGTTGGATAGTATTATTAGATTATATCCCCAAAAAAGTATAATTATCATCAAAGTATATTGACATAGATTAAAATAATTTTAAAATAACATTTTATCCATTATTTGAAAACATGTGAAAAATATTTTTTTCTTTTGATAAATTTTCAATAAAAATTTCCATAATATTTATAAAATGATTTCCTTAAAAAATAACCATGGAAATATATAAATTAATCTTTAATGAAAATAAAATTCATGACAGTGTAAAAAAATTTAGGTGGTAAACGTTAAAATAAAGATTAATTTCAAACTTTTGGTAATAAGTATAAAAGTACCTTGCTTTGTAAAATAAAATAAGATTCAGTATAAAAATTTTAAAATTTTGTTAAATATGGTTAAAAATTATTTTTATATAATAATTTTATTATATTGAAGAAAATTCTTGAAAATATTTTAAGAAACATGGAAATTAAAGAAAAATTTCATTGACCATAGTGCAAATAAGGTCAGTTTTCTTACAAAAATCTCAAATTATATTAAGTACCAAAAAGAGAAAAATAAAATTAAAACATATAAAATCCATATATAACCATATGGGTGAAAAATATGTGGATTTTAAAAGAGAAATATCTTGTAATTTCCTTTGATGGAAGTTTAAACATAAATTATCCCAAAAAACCAGATTGTAGAACAAACCCTCACATAGGACTTCTGCTTGGTCGGACATGTTATATCATCCTGAATAATCAATTAAAATTTATTAAATTATTTATAAAGAACCATGTTTATCTATATTTTATTTTTTAAGGTCATTTTATAATAATTTAGAATCAATTAATTGAATATATCATGTTTACGTTTACCACTTAAGTTTTTTCAGTAAATTTCTCCAAAATTACTTTAGAATATTGACATTGGTTAAAGGTTCTATAAAGTATTTCAATAATCTATATATTTTTAATAATTTAATGAGTATGATTTTATGAAATTTTATAACTATACATGCTTGTTATTAATAAAAAACAAATCGCATCGCTTTGTGGAGGTGGTAGTCCAAACGTATGCACGAATGACGTTGTCATTCTATAGTGAATGGGGGGGTATAAATTTTGATGATATATTATATATTAAAAATCATAATTATTTTATAAATAAAATATATATTTATTATCTTCATATTTATAATAATCCAAGTAGTTTAGTGATGAAAAACAAATTACACTGTAATGTGGAGATGGTTGGTCATATGTATGCAAGAGCAATGTTTTCATTGTCCATAGGATGGAAAAGAAGATATAAAATGGATATAATATTAACATAAAAACATATGATTATGTTTAATACACTTATTTAATTATGTTAATATGTTTACTGAATTTTTTAAGGAGTCTTAATATGAATGGAACTTGAAAAATCGTAGTAAGAACAAATACAACTTCTTTTGGTAACCTCCTCAATCTTACACATTAAGACTTATTAAAGGGGTATTTTAGTGAGACCAAGTCATCTAGGATGTGTGAAAGTATGTTTCAAAGTTATTTTTGTAGGTATTGGTCTAGATAATTGGCTAAATTATTTTACAAAATAGGGGATAGGGGATTTTCTTTTATAAGTTAGGTAGGTGTAGAAATCATAAATACTTGAAACATTATTGTATAATATATGTATTACCCAGTTAAAGTGGATCAAAATTTCCATATATTGAAATATGATAAAGTAAAGTTCTAAATAAAACCTACTAATGGGGTTCAATAAAGTTTTTTTGTCTTGAATTCATATCCCATTATTTTAATCCTTTTAACTCATTTTACTCTTAGCCGAAGAGATAAATATTCACCATTTTTACTATTAATTATGACCTAATATTAAGTTATAATTATTAAATATTATTAATTATAATAATTTAAAAATATATATATTTTTTAAAATATTAAAATTCCATAATTATAAATAATTTCTTCTAATATATGATCGTAAAATTCAGTTAAAACTG
Organism: Viscum album; assembly: GCA_963277665.1. Lineage (NCBI taxonomy): Eukaryota > Viridiplantae > Streptophyta > Magnoliopsida > Santalales > Viscaceae > Viscum > Viscum album. Next base: position 1,227,769,988 of record OY728133.1, on the reverse strand, counting down.
TTTTTGAAAAAAAACATTTGTTTGAATAAAAATGATTTTACAACAAAATAAAGAATAATGTTGATTTAAATGGAATAATTTTGAGTATGATTAATAAAAAGGACTATTATTTTTATTTAAAACCAAAATAAAACAAAAATTAACCATGTAAATTCTTGATTAAAATAGAATAACTAAAAAAATTATTTGAACAAAAACATTACTTATATTTCCAAAATGTTAAAGCATATATTTATAAGTTCAATGTTATATTTTAAATTAAATTATATTACTTCTAAAATATATATTTATTCTATAAAATATGTTTTATAAATTTTTAAGTTATTCTTATATCATTATAATTTCATAAAATTGATAGTTTTTATAAAATCCATTTTTTTACTATTCACCTAAAATCAACTATTTATAAAAAAATCTCAAAAATTAACCCTATGATAATTTTGACATTATTAATTAAAAAATGAAATTAATTTCATCAAATTAAATTTATAAAAAAAATAACTTTTTTGTAAATCACATTCTTGAATAAAGATATGTGCATTATGTTATTATTTCTTTAGAAAGAAAGGTTTGCTTATTGTAATTGAAGCTCAGGTGTTATATTGAAAGTATTTTATGGTTATTAGAAAATATTATGTAATATTTTAATAGTTTTAAAAAATTCTATTTTTCCAGATTTTTTTAAAAAAAGTCAAATGTTTATAGCAATAAATTTTTAGATGACCTCAATGTTTTACAGTGCTTTATAAAGTCTTAAACATAATGTCTTATGTGTTTCAAAATTATTTCATGGAACTTACTTTTTTCAATTTTCTATCTTAGAAATATTATTATTAAGTATAAAATACTTACATAGAGGCTTTAATTCTTACAAAAAATATATTTGATCCCTTCCCTTTATCATTTTTATCCTTGACTATGAAGTCTTAGTAAATAATAAAAAGTCTTATAAAGTAAGACTACCAATATTTATAGAATCCTTAAAAAGGTCTTAAAAACTTTAGTATGACTTAGGTACTTTTTCAAATTTCATCTTTGAACACCATAATTTAATTTTAATTTATAGACTCATAATTTATTCAACTCTTCTTTAAAATTATGTAAATTGATTTCAAACACTTCTAAACAGCGAAATCACAATCACATCACATAGTAGACGTTATTTTATTTGAGTTTGAATATGATTTATATATTTTAAAAAATAAACACATTAAACATATTCAATTCTTTTTCTTTAATTATTCTTCTCTATAAAAATATCATATGGTAGTGGAAACTTCTTCAACAAACAAATCTTAGAAACTTGAACTTAAGTCCTCAAAAATCTCCCAAGAACTCCACAACTTCCAAAAACATGTTTGGGATTAACACCGTCCAAAATATTATTTCTAGTACTCTAGGTATAATTGGGATTTCATGAAGATAGTAGATGGATATATCCTTATTCTTCATCCATCTATATTTGTTACCATATTTCTAGCTTCTCACTGGAACTACCATTTGGAAAGATTTTAGATCCTTCTATAGGGAAGTTCCTACTCTTAAAATCTACCTTCCCCATGGAGATCCATCCATGGTACCAATATATCTATCCATAAGAAATCGTCATACTATTCTAAAATATAAGATTAATTATATTAAAAAAATCTCAATCGTTAGAATCTAGCCTCAGGTCTCTAGTATAGTTGAGGGATGCTGGAGAGGTCCAACCTAATCTTGAATCTCATACTGATGGACTTAATAAAACTTCTATGATCATAGGAATAAAATTTTAATAATTCGTGGTAAGTACTCTATCAAAAAAACTAATCATAAAATCAAACACAAAACATAGTAGGAAAGTACTTTTTTGGATTATGTTAATCATAAATCAATGATTCATTGTACCACTAAAGGTAAATTGAATGTAAGAATTTTTATCCGGCTGATGGTTGTCCAAATGAGATAGTCATTGTAAATAAAAATCTCCAAGGAATCATTTAAAATATGAGGATTTATGTTGCCTTGTAACCACATGAGTAATTTATCATTAGAGTGCACATATCACATATCCCATTTTACACAACACTAGAGAAAACATAGCACATTTACACAATAGATTTCCCATATTAATTCCAATAGAAACTATAATCCACTCTATAAATGAATATGTACTAAACATATATAAGGGTAAGAATCTTCCTTAATCTCATAGTATTATGATACTTTAAAATCAATCACTAATTCAATTTCTCTTTTCCCCATAGATCATTGATAGGAGAGTTGAACTCTAAAACAGGCACATCTTAATCTTGTCTTTGAATATGAGCTGGTTCTCTATAGGTTGAATCCTCAGATAAATAGAAGGGTATCATGGTTTTTAGATCATATCATGGTTATTATACAAAGAAAACCCAATAAACATCATGATTTTCCATCGAATTATGAATGTACCAACTTACTTATACCTTAAAAAATGTTTTAGAGCTCTAGGTTGACTAAAAGGTTATCCAAGTCTTATTGAAAGAATAATCTAGTAATGACACCTATTCTAGTCATCCAAGTATGATAATTGAACTCAATATCCCCTTAGCATAACTACTCTATTCATAAACCAAATTTCACAATTTAACTAACTCCAAACTTTTTCCCTAATACTAGAACCACTTTGATACCATTATGACATGATTCTATAAACTTAGACTCCTCCTAGACCATAAGTAAGTTGATTGTTCCATCACAATCCCACCTTCAATAGGATAGAATTTGGGGACTAACACCAAGGAGGAATTTCATACAAGGGATATTGTGTCCTATAATAACATACAACATGAATATAACAATAATATAAAATAAAATTGAACAATTCTAACAAATAGATATAACAACTAGACTATATAAAATGTGATCATGGGATACCAATGAAAATTATAATGCCATATAATAAAAAAAATAAAGGGAAATATAAATGCTAAAGACAATAACTGCCTGGTATAACTGAATCCAAGTATGGGAAGACACATCCACTATATATGGTTTCTAAGAGTGGACTCCATCTATAACTATATTTGCAATAAACCATGTCTAGTCATTATGTAATAGATCCTTGAACTCCATTAGCTCCACATCCTCCAAATTGATATCCAAACTGTGCAGCCTCTATAATGACACATCATATGTGGGCATGAAGCCTATGTTTAGGTCAGTATAAACATAAATCATATGACACCTTGAGAACACAAGGTAAATATAAACTAATAATTCAAATCAAACAGAATATCAGGGGATAACAAAAGGTGTCCCAAGTAAACCAGATATGATTTAATGTTAATTTAATCTTGGTAAAGGACATAAATAAATCTTCATATTAAATCTCCAAGCGGTATCATATCATTCAAGAAACTAGTGACACCTAGGGTGTTATATTCCCCATAATTCCAAATATATATAGTTTGGTTATGATTAGTAACTGGATTTCATCCACAAAGGCTAAAAATTATGCTAGAATCCCCAAGGATGCAACTGTTTAATACATCATAAGTCCTTATAATCCTTATCTTTTAGTCCTATTAAATTACATGCTACCTATCATGAATTATACTCGAGGTTCATTCCGTATCTATGTATGTGTCTATCGGACTTGTGACTACATGACCCTTATAGATTAATTCACCCCTATATTTGGGGGTGTATTGACTCTATTAATGGATGAATCAACCCCAACATATGGGGGGGTACCTAATCTCCATCATCATATGGAGGACCATTCCATGTCTTGTATATGTGTCTAAGGGAGTACCCAAAACCCTATACATGGAGGATTGCATTCCATGTTCAATAAAACCATCATAAAATTTTATGAGGTCAATTATTAGGGTAAATTTACTATTTTACCCTATTAAAGGGGCCAAACATATGAAGATTAAAAATAAATTAAATCTCTCTTATGAAAAATTTGGGTCATTATAACCTAGGTGAGGTCTTGTGTGTGTGTGGCATATGCAATGACATATGAAGCTTGATAAATATGTTGTGATAAGTCTAAAACAACCACTTAGTTGTAATAATCACACATGATCTCAAATGTTAAACCACACTAAGGTGTTTATATTATTAAGGGTGACATGAGATTCTATTTTATTTTTTTAAATAATTATCATAGTTTTTATCAAATAAAAACTCTATCTCCTTAGAGTAATCATGTGTGGGGATGTGAGACCTTAGTAAATTTATGAATGAAATGATGATATAAAATCTCATCAACTAAGATAGATCAAAAATCATACATTTTTTTATGTAATTGAACTTTTTATTTATCTACTTGGATACCTTCCATAAAAAATACTTATATAACACTCGAGCTTTAACTATAGAAAGCTTTTATTTTTAAAGAAACTATATCATAATACACAATGTTTTATTCAAGAATGTGATTAAACCCTAAATAATAAAATATTATAATGTAAATTTTATTAAATTAATATAATTTTTTAAATTATCATATCAAAATCAACATTGGGTAAAAGTATGTAATTTTTGAAAAATAATTTATTTTTTAATGAATATGAAAAAATACAAATTTTTTAAATATTGTCACTTATTTTCAATGTATTTAAAAGACCCATTATGTTTTGTATTTGTTATTAATGTTTCATATGATCTATTTTATTTGAGTAATGTAATTTGAATCAATATTTTTCATGATTTGGATATTAGTAAATTTGTATGCTTAATAACATATTTTTCTAAAAATTATTTTTCATTGAATTTTATCAATTTATATTAAAATTAACTTCTACCACCTTAAGAAATTAAATATTAAAAATGAAATACCATATCTTTAATTAGGAGGTTCAAATTTTTTAAATATTTTCCTTTTATTTTTTCATTATGAATTGAAACAATGGTCAAATTCATCACCTCATAAAGGGCTGATCACGTAATTAAGGTTAAAAATAACATGTTAAGGCATTAAAAATAAAAATTCCACAATAAATTACTTTATTAGATGGGATGAATTTGTTCATATCCATACCAAATTGTAATATATTTTATTTTGATACTATTTTACCTTTTTAGTGACATTTATATTATTTTAAGTAAAGAACATTCCAAAATATCACTCTCTTCCTTTTAACTACTTTTATATGTTAACATAAGGATAAAAATATGATATAATGAATATAAAATCATATTTTGACCTTAATTAATTTAATTTTTCATGGTAATTTTTTTTAGTGTTTTAATAATTATCTTAAATTCTTATGCAATGCAGACAAGATATTTATTCAATTAATAGAAAAATAAAATAAATGATTTTAAATATGTTAAAAGTAAAAAAATTGGGTGAATTATTAGGCACCATGAATTTAATAGATAACTATAAATAGTATGAATTTTTTAATGTTTTATATTCAAATAACATTTCTTTTATGTTAATTTCAAAGTCAAATTAAATGAATAGTTCCAAAAATGACATTAATAATATTTTATAATAATTAATATTTTATAAAATAATTTAAAATTAATAAAAATATTATAATCATAAAATTGAATGGTATATAGTTTAAAATATCATCTATGATCTATTTATGGGTCTATTTTTATTTTATGGTAACATTCTTGACCCTTAAAGGATAAAAAACTTTTATATTACTGTAATTGTCAAAAGGGTTAATGGGGGTGAAAACTAAGCGATAAGGGTGAAAACATAACTAAAAATTATCCAATTTTTATTTTATGATAATATATAGTATCAGCCTAATTTTATATTATAATTATATTAATTATTTTCCACTTTTAAATGAAAATTAATTTATATTAAATTAATACATAATGTAATTCCAATAATTCCCCTCCACTCACTTATAAATGGACACTTCTTCTCTCCTTTTTTAAACCACATTGAGAAACCTATATTAAAAAACCCTAAAAATTCTAATAAAAATCCTTATCCAATTTTTATAGGTACATTTATTTCCAAAATATCAACCCTAGGTCCCTTAAGAAATTATTTAAAGGAATCCTACTGAGGAAAAGGTAATCATCTTTACTGACTCTTTCAAATTTTATTATTATTATACATCCTAAAAGTGTATTTTACCCATTAGAAAATAATTAATACAATATCATAAAACTACTGAGATGTTATTATAATTATGGGACACTTTTTCACCTATTTTATATCCTACTAAAAGAAATATCATAGCTTGTGTGTATTTACAGATTATTGTCTCCATGTAGCGATTTAATTCCATTTTTACCACTATTTTACTTAGATGGTTATATATATGGAAATAATAAATATGTATTATATTTATGGAATTAATTTTCTTATTTAAATATAATTTCATATTGACTTTCTTACCTTCCAAACCATTGGAAAATGATAATGTCTCTTGTGCATATATGTGGACTACCACCTCTAAGGAGTGATGTGATCCATTTATCATTTATACTTTAAATAAATGGTAATAAAGAAATATTTAATGTATATATATGATATATATAATATAAAAATTATTTTTTAAATTTTGAATTATTATTTACCATTCTTTCATTTCATCCATCGAAAAGTGAAAACATCGTTCATGTGTTTGTAAGACATGCCATCTCCTTGAAAAGTGTATTTCATTTTTCTAATTTAAACTTTTATGTAGGAATCTAAATATATATATATAGTGAATATATATGATATTTTTATCATGATTAAAATTCTATATATTATGGAACAATAATTAATGTACAAGGATTGGGACTTCCATGATAAAACATGAATGAGAAAATAAATTAGTTAACACACGAAACAGTGATAATACTGAAATATTATTGATGAATGAGTAATAAGATTTTATAATAGTATAATATGTGATATTATAAATATGAATATATTTTGGGTATAAATTAATAAAAAATTTAAAACCATTATATAATAATTTAAATCACATTAAACTATGGGGAAGTGTGAGGTAAGAGATTTCATCTCAATTTCCACTTCATTGAGACATATTTGATATATGTACCAATTTAATTTTATGTGGTGTATTTAATAACCCATTGATGTATTTAATATGAATATATATTTATTCATGATGATTAAAGTTTAAATGTATATTACACTTTCAATGGGTTGTAATCTAAAACATACCGAAGTAGAATGAATTTATTTTACAATCTTGTTTTTTGGTATTGATCTTATTTTAATTGAAGGAATATTATGATATATACTCTATAAACTCTATATATTTTTTTTATCATATTAATATTTAATGAGTTTCCATTTTTTCTTATAATTTTTCCCCTATTTTTAACTTTATTTAAGTAAATAAATTTCTAAAATAAAAGCTGAACTTATTTCACTTTTTAATCGGGTTTATTTATTTTCCATGTCCATATTTTTCATAATTGCATTAAAAAGGTACTTTTTATTTATGAAAAGGAAATTTTATGTTATCCTTGAATTTTAAAAAGTTTTTAAATGAATATTTATAACGTTTTCCAAAAAATATATTTTTTACTTTTTTACAAAAAGTCAAAATGTGTGTTTTTTAACATATACAACATTAATAGATTTTTCCACGGCCATAATTTTTTTATTCCTTTAGATTATTCTACAAGTTTTCAATGGTTTTACAAAGAAAAATATTTACTCAAATATTATTTTAATATTTTTCTTCTATTTTATTTAATTATCCAAAGGATGTGATTTTATTATAAACCTATATTTACAATGATTTAAAGGTCATATTTTATCTCTTATTAATTTTTTGGTTGTTAAATTTATCTTGAAACATTAAATTTATTTTGATCATTATAAATTAAATTTCTCATAAATAACCATATTTTTTATCATGGATATGATTATTTCTTAAATCATATACCATTTCTATATACAGTGTTTTACTTTGAAATTAATTTGCTTTACTGAGAAAATATTGATATTTTGTATTCTTTATTAAATATGGGAATTTTTTATATGTAATATTGTTTATAAATAAAATTGATCATTAAATATATGAGTAATGCATTTATAATGTAGTGTTGGGTGGGTACTATAATTATATAGCCCCTTGATTCATTGATAGGTCTAATGGGATAAACTAGTTAGCTAGCCTTATTAAATGATTTTTTGGTATATATCTACCCATAGTTTAAAATTTCTTTGTGAAAGGCCTTGGTGGTAAAGATATCATGATGCCTGAAATCATGATTTCCAAAATTTTGAATTTCCTTCATTGAGAATCTAGTTATTATTATCCATTGATGATTTTTTTTATCAAGTTATTTATTAAAAGCCATGCGTTTTCAATTATTTACCTTGCTATATTGATTATGCCTTATTTAATCATAATAAATTCCATTGTACTTAACCCTTTTTGACCATTTGATATCACTCTTATTTTTTTACTTTCCCCAACAGATGAAGAAGAAATCTTTGAATGAGTTTATAGGATAACAAATATTTTATTTTGTGCGTTTTATATTTTATTTCCAATGTAAAAATGGGAATGATGTATGTATCTGGTTCTTCAAGACCACTAAATGGGTTTTTCATTTATTATTAAATAACTTGTATCTTATGAAAATTTAGTAAAGTATAAACAAGCTCTGGGTTACTAGATTTGGGGTTATTACAGTTGGTATCAGAAGAAGTTTAGTAGAAACCTTGGGAACTTGATTTTAAATAAAGGTATCTAACAATATAATTATGATAATACCTTATAGTGTTTGAGAACTTTTACCATTAGAGAGATTTATTTTTATGTCTTAATATTTTTAATGATTATGTGATATCTTAGTGTGTTCCTTTATTTAGTGATGGCACCTAATGTAAGAAATGGAATCAACGCACATGGTCAATGTAGGGATTACCCTACAGAGTAAGCCAATAAAAATGGTGTTGTAGATTAGAAAATCATATTTATATTATGAAATCTAACCCAAGTTATGTCAAATAACATTTCACATATAGATAAACATGATGTTTTATGGCATGATACACTAATATTGGATCATTTCATGTGATTTAATCCTCTACATTTTAGTTAACATATTAATCTAGTGGTAGCTGAGCAATAGATTAAGTCTCTCAAAAATATATTTTTAGCCTTGAGATGTAATGAAAATTAAAAATTTATGTTGAAAGTGTATTTTATTAGAGACAATAATGATCAATAGTGTTAATTGATTCAAAATAATACGGAGGAAGAAGAAATAGAACATATTGAATAGAGAGATTTTAAAATAACATTATTCAATAAATATTTCCCTCATGAGAAACAAGCTAAAATGTCTAAATAATTCCTTATATTAAATAAAAAGGAATAATAAATTGTTACAGAGTATGAGTCTACCTTTAAAAGACTATTCAGGTATGCCATGAATTACATACAAAATCAAAAGAGAAATATTTATCATTTCTCTGAAGGAACTAGGCCAAACCTTCGAAGGGAACTTGTTTCACTACAACGAAGTTGGTTTTATCTTGAACTAGTATTTATTAGTTCTAGAAAAAATCACTAATAAAGGACCCCATAATTAGTGCTAGAAAAAGAACTGATAAAGGGGGGGCCTTTATTAGTCCTAAAAAGCGCTGATAAACGAGGTCCTTTATTAGCGCTAAAAAACTGTTGATATGGAGTCCATTTTTCAACGTTAAAGAAAAAGTAACAATAAAGGGGACATCTTTATCAGTACTAATAATAAAGTGTTGAAAAGGGGGTGGTCCTTTGTCAGTTCTATAAAAAAATTCTAATAAAGGGGGAATTTATAAGTTCTAGTATAAAAGAAATGACAAATGTGGTGTAAACACCCAGAAATTTTGTGGAAAATTTTTTTCTTAAATACATGGAAATTTTATGAGTTCGAAAAAATTGACGGCTCATGATTCTGAGGCCCGGTGTGCCCGAGATCAATTTTTGATGTTTTGTTCGGGTAAGTTCAGTAAACATACAAGCAGGTTTTTATAACTTTTGAACCGATACTCGGAATTGAAATCTGAGGGCACTGTTGAACTTGTAGCACCGGTATTCGCTTAAAGAGACATTCACTTCGATGGCAGTGGGTCGATTTTAAAAGATAGATTTTGGGTTTATATGGAAAAATAATAATAAAATAAAGTGTGCATCACTTTATTTTATTTGAGCCACCAAGTTATTATTGGGTGGTTATAACCTCCTCTTGGAAGTTGGAGGTGTGTCCACCACACCTTAACATCCCATGAGAGGTTATGGTGGTGGGGCCCACCCTAACTCAACCTCCCTTGTGAGGATAAATGAGGTGGGGACCACCCGGGCTTTTAACCCCTTGAAACTCTCCATTAACATGGATAAACTCTCAAGCTCCAATTAATATAGGAGAGAAACTCTCTCACTCGCTATGGGTTGCGCTCTTTCTTGGTTTCTCATTCCCTATCGCTCGGATCTCGAGTGGTGCTCTCTCTCTCTTTCTATCGGAATCTATATCCTTTTCGCTCGACTCCCAGATGGCACTCTATTTTTCTCTTCGACTGCCTCTTCGTGCTCTGACCTTCTGTTCATTAGATTCTATCCAGGTCGGATTTGGAGTATGGGAGATGCTGAGGTTTTGGGCTAACGTTTTGGAGGACATCAGGTCTACAGGAATTACCGGAGTTTTCCATTCTTCCTAGGGTTTCAGTCCCTTACTCCTGTTTAAGTTTTGTCCCGGTTTACCTTTTCCTGTTCTAGTTTTTTTTTGTTACGGCTCTTCGTCTGATTTATTTTTTTTCGGGTTTATCCCTATGGTTTCGCTCCCAATTCCACTTTCGGAGTTTCATCCCATTTTTTTTCCAAATCCCCATTATGGTTCTAGTTTTTGTTTTCTGATTTTGGCTATCGATTTTGTTTTCTTTGTGTTCTTTGTTGGCATAGAATACTTCTATGGTGACGTTCTTCTGCGGCACGGTGGTGATGATGTTTCATCCCCAGTGCGTCAATGGTTTGGCTTTCTGGTGGGTGTCAGTGTTATTTGACTATGGTGGAGTTACGGTGACGAGTCATTGTGGCTGATGATGATAAATTAATGACGGTGATAACGGTGTGTTTTGGCATCAAAGTTGTTTGGTTCAGGCGATGTTGGTTTATGGTATAGGCGATGGACATCGGAGATTAGTTCGGTGGTGACGAGGTGTGGAGGTTGATGTTCGTGGCGAGGTGTTGACGTGGCAACGGTGATCGTGATTGGTCGGTGATGTTGATGGTGCGTCTCGGGACGGAATATGTGATGGGTGATTGGTTGGTCGTCGTGATGGGTGTGTGACTTGAGATAGATGCATATCGTTTTTTGAGATTGGTGATGATGAATTTTAATTTGAATTTTGAATTTTGTGGGTTTTTTTGGAAGGTGTTGTGGCGTGTCTCGGTTCAGGTTTGTCTGAGTTCTGAATTTTGTATGATGTAATTGGGGTTTGTGCGGGTGTTTTGTGGAGGTTTTTTATGGTTCCCACTTACCCAAAACTTGGATCATTAAAAAATAAAAAATTGGAGTTGTGCCAACCCTTCACATTAATTAGGTGTAGCCTATCTAATTAATTTAATTATCTATATGAATTTTGTGCCAACATCTAAAATAATAGACAAACTAATATTATTTTTGGCTTGGAAATTCTCTTTTGGTGGGAGCTTTTGAGAGGAGAGCATGGGAGAATTAGAGTTCTCCAACAAAGAACCCCATCTCCCAAAGAAGAACGAAGAACAGAGAACACTGACCTTCTTCAACTTCTTCCTCGAAGCTTCAACTGTCGTGATATGTCTTCAACGACCGACTTCCGTGACTTTGTCAACGAATGACAAATGACGAATAAAATTTAGGGGGTTTATTACATGATGATTTTATACCTTTTCTTAACTTCTTCAACGGATAAAAAGGAATTGTTTGCAGACGTGTTATTTTTCATCGGCTTTTCTTGATGAGCCAATTGATACCCCCCTAAATGCAGAGGGTGCGGGCCAACCTAACATGGCCTAACATCCTCTATCGATTTTCCTTCTTATGGCGTTCTTCGGTATGGAAACATAACAACGACGAGGCGACGAAGGTGGAAACGACAAAGTCCGCTCTACCTGTGGCCTCTGTGAACCGCGCCGCCCTCGCGTTATCTCGCACCGCCTCCGGCCGAGCCTACGCCGGCCCGGCCTCCCGGCCGCCAGCGCCTCCCATGCACCCCGGTCAAACTTGCACCGGCCTAGCCTCCCAGCCGTCCATCCACCCGCGTCGCCCGCGCACCCTGGCGGAAACCAGCGCCGACCCGCACCCTACCTGGTCGCCCGACCGCCCTTTACGCCACCTGCCTGGCCGCACCCTACCCGAATAGGCCGCCCACCTAGCAGCCCGCCTGGCCACCCGTCTGGAAGCCCGCACTAGTTGTTCCCTAGACGAACCGGCCACCCGGCTGCCCGCCTGGCCACGCCGTACCTGGACGCTCGGCTGCCTACCGGCCTCCGCGCACCCCCGTACGTCGCCTCGAGGCGGGCCCCCTTGTGGCCTCCCGGCCGAGCCGGTGAACTGGCCCCCTTGCAGCCTCCCAGTCGAGCCGGCAAACCATCCCCCTTACAGCCTCCTGACTGAGCTGGCATTCTAGCCCCCCTCGCAGTGCCCTAGCCGAACTGGCCCGGCCACACCCTCTGGGCTGAACCACGCCGAGTCGTGCCTTCATGACGCTCTGGACCAAACTAGCCCTGAGCCCGGGCCGAGCCAACCTCGCGGCCTGCTGGGTTGGACACAGCGGGCTGGGTCAAACCTAACTGATTGTTTCACCCAATGGTTTGGGCCTTACCCAACTGGCCTGACCGGGTCAACCCAAACCAGGTCATCCCAGACTGGGTTGTGCCGGGTCAAACCGGACCCGGGCCCACTACTGACCCTTTACTTCCATTGGCCATATCCTTGGCATCGGGATTCTGTTTGATGATCCATTAGCAGCACTGAAAATCTTGGATTGTAGCCGTCCCTTTGAGTACACCCCACTTGAGTTCGGGCTTTAGTTGAGATACGGTCGGGTTGGATCGTACACGAATCCAACCGGGCCCCTGGAACAAAAAGGCTAATAACTCACAGACCGAGCGTCCGACTGACGTGTCGTCTGTTGCATTGAGACCCCTATGACGAGGCGGACCTCTGAGATACTTTTTCATGGCACTTTGTGGTAGTTGACATATTGACTCTTGGCTTGAGGATCAGACCCTCCCGGAGTCAAGTGTGCTCTAGTGGAAACACTGAGGCTGGCTGTGCTCCGACTACAGTTCCTTGATCCTGTGTGGGTTCGGCAGTACTAATTGCTGGTCCTGGATCCTGTGTGGGTCTGACAGCTCCAAAAACTATTCCTGGATCCTGTGTGGGTCCAACAGTACTAACCACTAGTCCTGGATCCTGTGTGGGTCCGACAGCTCCAACTACTATTCCTGGATCCTATGTGGGTCCGATAGTTCTAACTGCTGGCCCTGGATCCGGTGTGGGTCTGACAGCTTATATGATTTTGTGGCTACATATGATCATCTCTATCTCCCTACAAAAGTTGTATACCTATGTGAGATGATTCAGTGACTTCTGTGTTTTGTTCATGATTGAGATGGGTTACTTGATAACATAGGTATATGTATGTGAATATACCTAAGTAATGGATATCCGTTTATTTCATACTATGTGGTTTATCCTTGGTGGATTTGGAGACCTTGGTGGTCTCGAGGTCCCTACTGAGTATCGTTAAACTCACCCCCGCACGGGCTATGCCCGCACCTCGTTGTGTTGGATGCAGACGATGGACAGCATTGACGAAGGCTGAGAGCACCAGGACTGGACAATACCCGGAGGTGGACCTTACGACGAATCGGTACATGGAGGAGACTGACGGACGAGGAGTTCTAAGGAGGCTATTTGTACCTACCCTTCAGTTAGGACCCGTGGTGGACGTTCCAAGAGCTACTTTTCATCTTTCAGTTGTTTTTCCTTTTAAGTTGTACTTGAACTTTTTAGTTGGGCTTGTATTCCAGCCCCTTTTAATTTTCAGTACTCCTTGTTATACAGTTTTACTTAGTGTTTTGCTTCCAGTTTGTACTCTGTTGTGTTTGTTTATAGTTCAAAAGGACATACCTTCCCAGTATTAGGAATTTAGGCCTTTGGAGCTAGTCTCTAGCCCATGGCCTATGGAAGGCAGGCTTGGGGTAGTCACGGCATGGGCCCCGGGGGATGGGTCGTGAAAATTGGTATTAGAGGATTCGGTTCTACCGCAGAAATTAAGAATCTGATATTTTCTGTGAAGCAATAGTGTTAAGGGTACTGAGTGTGGTTTTCAGTCCAGGGAGTCCAGTGTTGGTACGGTAGCCGACGTATCCATACACAGTACCCTGACTTCTGATTTCCGACTCAGTTCACTAAAACATTGATTGTGTGTGTGTTACAAGAGTTTTATTTGTGATATCTTTGAGTCAGCTCACCAGGTATAACTTATTGACTATGGTGCACCTATATCTTTTCTGGATGGCCCCACACAGATAGCCAGCCAAGGTTCCAGACATTGTACAAGATGGCAGCCCACTGAGCGATGAGGCCTCGGTGTAGGTCCCCATAACAGCAGAGGCACCAGTGGTACCACTACCTATTGGGTCACCGAAACTACTAGCCCTATCATCAGAGAGTGAATTCCGATTTATCATGTTGCACAAGTTCCAGCGCTAGAGGACACCCTAGTTCTGGGGTGAGATGGACCTGCAGGAAGTTGAGGATTGGCTGGAGGCTGTGGTGAGAGTCTTCAGACTTGTAGGGACACCAGTCGATCTTATGGTGATCCTTCTAGAGAGTCTTCTTCAGGCAGTAGTAGGCAGATGGTGGAGCCTGATGCTCCAGGTTCATGACGAGGTGACAGTTCTCTGGGCAGACTTCGAGAGCCTATTTCGGGCGGAGTTTGTCCCAGCCACCCTATGTGCGGTGAGGATACAGGAGCTACTGCATCTATAGTATGGTAGCATGATGGTGGCAAAGTATTCAATGAGGTTCCCCGAACTCTCGTGCTACTCCACTTATATGGTGTGGGACCCATTCTTTAGGGGCCAGACCATTGAGCAGGGACTCAGGAGGGAGATCAGAGCATCGATGGTCTCACTCAGCATCCCGACACAGGCGGGGGTGTTAGAGAGATCCCTCCTAGTAGAGAGTTTCCTTGCTGAGCAGTAACCAGCAGCAAGACCCATCACTGGTCGACATGCAGCAGAGTCTTCTGCAGCTAGCAGTAGACAGATGTTGTAGAGGTCCAAGAGGACCAGTCCATCTGGTGGATGACCTCAGGATAAGGGTTCAGTTGTGCAGGGCACACGAGACAGATCCAGTCATGCTATGAGTGGGAAATGTTACTCTTGCGGCAGGTAGGGTCACATGGCTCGTGACTGTCTAACCCTCCGTACTGACGATCAGTAGACGGTCAAAGGACCACCCAGGTAGAGATAGAGATTCAATCTAGGTGGACCGTAGGGAGCGGGCGGACATGGTAGAGGAGATATTTGTGCAGCTGGTGGTGGACGACGTTTTGAGGTGTTACCACCACCACTACTAGGAGGTCCACCCCGACCCCAGGGATCAGGCGGACAGGGGTGAGCTCAGCTCAAGGCAGCTAAGGCCTACAACCATGGCGCTCCGGAGATGATATGAGGTATTATCTGTGTCTATTCCACCTTAACTGTAGTTATGATAGACACAGGTACCAGCCACTCTTTCATTTTCACTTCCCTCGTTCGGAGCTCAGATATTCTGACATAGCCTTTAGTTCGATCCTTACGGCTGGAGACTCCTACGAGAGCTGATTCGACGATTACGCACTGGTGTCGGAAGTGCGAGCTTACTCTATAAGGAAAGAGCTTCGGCTGGGATCTCATAGTAGCGGCATCAAGGCCTTATGACGTCATGTTGGGTATGGACTGGTGATCTAAATTCCATGCTCAGATAGACTATATTAGGGTAAAATTACGGTGTGTTCGCACGAATGGGACCAGGTTCACCTTTACCAGCGAGAAGGGAGCCTTTACAGCACAGGACAAACTTACTCGGAGGAGGGTGCAACCGATCACTCATCATTTGGCATGCCTTACCCTCGGAGCAGTAGATGTGGAGAGTCCGAGTTATCCTATAGTGGTGGACCAGTACGCGGATGTTTTCCCTAATGATGTACTAGGTCTTCCTCCTCGAAGATAGGTGGACTTCTACATTGACTTGTACCCCGGGACGGCACCAATATCTACACCAGCATATCGGATGGCTCCCACTGAGATTCTCGAGCTGCGGGTATAGCTAGAGGACTTGTTAGGGAAGGGATTCATGCGGCCTAGTTTTTCTCCCTGGGCAGCCCCAATTCAATTCGCCAAGGAGGCGGATGGGAGCTTGAGGCTTTGTGTTGACTACCGTCGCCTGAACCAGGTGACCGTGAAGAACAAATACCCACTCCCAAGGATTGATGACCTCTTTAATTAGATAAAGGGATCTCGATGGTTCTTGAAGATAGGCCTCAGATCAGGCTATCACCAGCTCAGAGTTCAAGACGAGGATGTGTAGAAGACGGCCTTCAGATGTCGGTACGGTCAGTATGAGTTCTTGGTTATGCCTTTTGGCATAACCAACACTCCATCAGTATTCATGGGACTCATGAACAGGATCTTCAAGCCATACCTCGATCGCTTTGTCTTAGTCTTCATTGAAGACATTTTGATATACTCGACTACTGAGGAGGAGCATGCCTACCACTTGCAGGTAGTACTAGACACACTCTGAGAGAACCAGCTTTATGGTAAGCTCTCAAAGTTCTAGTTCTGGATCCAAGAAATTAACTTTCTAGGTCATAACATATTGGAGGCTGGAGTTGCAGTGGATTCAGTGAAGATTGAGGCGGTACTTTCTTGGGATCCACCCAGGAGTGTGATGGAAGTATGGAGTTTTCTGGGTTTGGCTGATTACTATCGGAGGTTCGTTCTAGATTTCTCCAGAGTTGCAGCACCACTATCAACCTTGATGAAGAAGGGGATACCCTTCATGTGTTCGGAGAGATTCCAGCAGAGCTTTCCAGAGCTGAGGCAGAGGCAGACTAGTGCCCCCATCTTGAGGCTTCCAGAGGAGGGCATAGGGTACGTAGTTTACTACGATGCATCAGGTACCAGACTCGGGTGTGTCCTGATGCAGGAGCGAGCAGTGATCCCGTATGGTTCTCGGTAGCTGAGACAGAATGAGCAGAACTACGCTACTCATGACCTAGAGTTAGCAGCAGTGGTCTTTTCCTTGAATATGTGGTGCACTATATGATGGGAGAACATTTTACCATGTACTCTGATCACAAGAGTATCAGGTATATCTTCTCTCAGAAGGACCTGAACCTCAGACAGCGGCGATGGATTGAGTTCCTCCAGGGAAGGGGAACATTGTGGCAGATGCACTCAGCAAAAGATCTAGTATACATTTTCTAGGTGAGGCGACAGAGAAGTTGGCTACATTACAGATATCCTTTGTGGATAGAGATGGAGAATATTTCCTAAATTCTCTTATAGTCACTCCCCCACTTTTTCAGCGAGTCAGGGAGGCGCAGCGTGGAGATGCTGACAATGATACACGATGTGCTCAGATATCCATAGGGCAGGCACCTGATGGATTTTCTGAAGGTGGGGAGCACGACATCCTCTTCAGAGGATGTTCCTTGGTACTAGTGGCACTTCAGGAGAAATTTTTGAGGTAGTTCCACACTTCCCCTCTAGCGGTACATCAAAAAGTAGAGAAGATGTACCAGGACCTTCAACGACATCACCGGTGGTCAGGTATGAAGAAGGTAGTAGCGGAGTTTGTCTCCCGATGCCTCACTTGTCAGCAAGTGAAGGCAGAGCACCAGGTACCATCAGGCTTGGTCCAGCCTTTAGAGGTCTCATAGT
Organism: Viscum album; assembly: GCA_963277665.1. Taxonomy (NCBI): domain Eukaryota; kingdom Viridiplantae; phylum Streptophyta; class Magnoliopsida; order Santalales; family Viscaceae; genus Viscum; species Viscum album. The sequence continues at coordinate 1,227,752,097 of OY728133.1, read as the reverse complement.
AGAAGTGGGATGGGATATCCATAGACTTCGTGATAGGTATTCCATGTACATCCACGGGTCACGACTCGATTTGGGTGATCGTCGACCAACTCAACAAGTTGGCCCACTTCTTACCGATTAGAGAGCATAGTTAAGTAGAGAGCTTGGTACGCCTCTATGTGCAGGAGATTGTACGGCTACATGGAGTACCTTTGACGATTGTCTACGATCGTGACACACGGTTCACTTCATGGCTATGGAAGGGGTTGCAAGAGGCTTTCGGGACGCAGCTACGTCTGAGCACCACCTTCCATCCTCAGACGGATGGCTAGACTGAGAGGACCATTCAGACCCTCGAGGACATATTGTAAGCTTGTTTCCTCTACATCAGTCGTAGTTGAAAGGATCACTTGTTGTTGGTGGAGTTTGCCTAAAACAACAGTTATCACTCCACCATTGGTATGAGACCTTTTGAGGCATTGTACGGATGATCTTGCAGATCACCCTTGTGCTGGACAGACCCTGGGGAGTCAACACTGGTGGGACCAGAGATGGTACGAGCTACCACGGAGAAGGTTCAAATCATCCAGGAGCAGATGAATACTACACAGAGCAAGCAGAAGTCGTATGCCAATAAGATATGGAGACCTCTGGAGTTCGAGGATGGCGACCACGTCTTTCTACGGGTCTAACCTCGACGAGGTCTACGGAGATTTGGCCGAGGCGGAAAGTTATCTCCGAGTTTCATCAAAACTTTTTAGGTCCTCAGTAGAGTTGGAGAGGTGGCTTACCGCTTATCTCTTCCACCTTAGTTGCACCGGGTTCACGACGTCTTCCATGTATCTCAGTTGAGGAGTTACGCGCACGACCTTTCTCAAATCATCGACTATGGAGAGATGGATGTCGATGATGGGAAAACTTTTATGGAGGTTCTAGTGGAGATTGATGATCGACAGGATCAGGTTCTACGTGGATGGTCGATACCTCTGGTGTGCATTCGCTGGCAGCATGGGAACCTCCAGAAGAGCACATGGGAGCAGGAAGCTCAGATGCATGGTCAGTACCCCCACTTATTCCCTTAGTTCAAGTTGTATCTTACAAGGATGTAAAGACCTGATGTGGGGAGAATTTAAAGGCTTATAAATTCCATAGAATTTCTTTCTTAAATACATGGTAATTTTACGAGTCCGCAAAAGTTGATGGTGCATGATTCAGAGGCCTGGTGTGCCTGTAATCTATTTCTGGAGTTTTGTTCGGGTACGTTAAGTAAATGTACGAGTTGGTTTTTATAACTTTTGAACTGGTGCTCGGAATTGAAATCAAATGGCACTTTTGAACTTGTAGCACCGGTATTCTCTTAAGAATACATTCACTTTGATGGCAGTGAGTCGAGTTTAAAAGATAGATTTTGGGTTTACATGGAAAAAAATAATAAAATAAAGTGTGCATCACTTTATTTTATATGAGCCACTAAGTGGTCGTTTGGTGGTTAAAACCTCCTCTTGGAAGTTGGTGGTGGGACCACCACACCTTAACCTCCCATGAGAGGTTATGGTAGTTAGGCCCACCCTAACTCAACCTGCCTTGTGAGGATAAATGATGTGGGGACCACCCGGGCTTTTAACCCCTTGAAACTCCCCATTAAAGTGGAGAAACTCTCAAGCTCCAATTAATATATGGGAGCCTCTTCAACTCCCCTTTTTTTAATTTGTGCCAACCCTTCACATTAATTAGGTGGAGCATATCTAATTAATTTAATTCTCTATTTGAATTTCATGCCAACATCTAAAATAATAGAAAAACTAATATTATTTTTGGGTTGGCAATTCTCTTTTGGTGGGATCTTTTGAGAAGAGAGCTTGGGAGAATTAGAGTTCTCCAACAAAGAACCCCATCTCCCAATAAAGAACGAATAACGAAGAACATCGACCTTCCTCCAATTCTTCCTCGAAGCTTCAACCACTGTGAGACATCTTCGATGACTGACTTCTATGACTCCGTCAACGAACAATGAATGACGAATCAAAGGTAGGGGGTTTATTGCTTGATGATGTTATACCTTTTCTTATCTTCTTCAATGGTTAAAAAGGAATTGTTTGTGAATGTGTTATTGTTCATCTGCTTTTCTTGATGAGCCAATTGATACCTCCCAAAACGTGGAGGGTGCGGGCCAACCTAACATGGCCTGACATCCTCCTTCGATTTTCCTTCTTGTGGGGTTCTTTGGCATGGTGACGTAACAATGATGAGGCGACGGAGGGGGAAACGACATAGGCCGCGCTACCCGCAACCTCAATGAACCTCTCCACCCCCGCGACGTCTCGCACTGCCTATGGACGAGCCCACGCCGGCCCGGCCTCCATGCCACCAGTGCATCCCGCGCACCCCGGCTGAACCTGCACGGGCCCGGCCTTCCGGCCATTCGGCTGCCCGCACCACCCGCACGCCCTGTCGGGACCCCGCACCGATCCGTGCCCTACCCGGTCTCCCGGCCACCCACCCGGCCACCATCCCGGCCGATCGCACTGGCTGCGCCCTGCCCGAACCGGTCGCACGCCTGGAAGCCCGCCTGTTCGCCTGCACTGGCCGCGATTTGGCCGAACCGGCCGCTCTCCTGGTCGCGCCCTACCCGGCCGCCTGCCTAGCAGTGGCCAAACTGGCCACTTGTTAGCCTTCGCGCACCCCCATGCACCGCCTCAAGACGGCCCCCCTTGCGGCCTCCCGGCCGAGCCGGCGAACGGGCCCCCTTGCGGCCTCCCGGCCGAGCTGGCGAACCGGCCCCCTTACGGCCTCCCGACCAAGCCGGCATTCCGGCCCCCCTCGTAGTGCCCTGACCGAACCGGCCCGGTCGTGCCCTTCGGGCCGAGCTGCGCCTTCACGACGCTCCAGTTCGAACTGGCCCCGAGCCCGGGGCGAGCTCCACTCATGGCCCACTGGGCAGGGCCCAGCGGGCCGAGTCAAACCTAACTGGATGGCCCGCCCAATGGGTCGGGCCAGACCCAACAGGCCTGACCAGGTCAACCTAGATAGGGTCAGCCCAGACTTGGTTGGGCAGGGTCGGTCCGACCAAGTCGGACCGGACTCAGGTCCACTACTGAACCTTTACTTCCTTTGTCCATATCCTTGGCACCGTACGTCCATTTGACGATCCGTCAGTGGCACTAAAAATATTGGAGAATAGTCGTCCCTTTGAGTAAACCCCACTCAAGTTCAGGGTTTAGTTGAGATACGGCCAGGTTGGATCGTACACAAATCCAACCGGGCCCCCGGGACTAAAAGGCTAATAACTCACAGACTGGGCATCTGATTGACACGTCGTCTGTTGCATTGAGACCCCTATGACAAGGCAGACCTCTGAGATACTTCTTCATGGGACTTTATGGCAGTTGATGTATCAAATATTGGCTTGAGGAACAGACCATCCTAGAATCAAGCGTGCTCTAGTGGAAACCCTGAGGCTGGCTGTGCTCTGACTATTGTTCCTGGATCCTGTGTGGGTCTGACAACTCCGACTACTGTTCCTGGATCCTGTGTGGGTCCGACAATACTAACTGCTAGTCATGGATCCTGTGTGGGTCCAACAGCTCTGATTACTGTTCCTCGATCCTGTGTGGGTCTGACAGTACTAACCGCTGGTCCTGGATCCTGTGTGGGTCTAACAGCTCCGACTACTGTTCCTGGATCCTGTGTGGGTCCGACAGTTCTAACCGCTGGTCCTGGATCCTGTGTGGGTCCGATATCTTAAATGATTCAGTGGCTACATTTGATCATCTCTATCTCCCTAAAAAAGTTGAATACATATGTGAGCTGTGTCAGTGACTTCTGTGTTTTCATCATGATTGAGATCGGTTACTTGATAACTTAGGAATATGTGTGGGTATATACCTAAGTAATGTTTGTCCATTGATTACATAATCTTTGGTTTATCCTTAGTGGATTTTAAGAGACTTGGTGGTATCGGGGTCCCTACTAAGTATCGTTATACTCACCCCTGCACGGGCTATTTCTGCACCTCGCTGTATAGGATACAGACGATGGACAGTGCTGACGGAGGCTGAGATCACCTGGACTAGACGATATCCAGAGGTGGAACTTACGATGAGTCGGTACATGGAGGAGACTGATGGATGAGGAGTGTTGAGGCAGTTATCTATACCTACCCTTCAGGTAGGACCCGTGGTGGACATTCCAAGAGCTGCTTTTCACCTTTCAGTTGTTTGTCCTTTTTAGTTGTACTTGTACTTTTCAGTTGGGCTTGTATTCCAGCCCCTTTTACTTTTTATTACTTCTTGTTATACAGTTTTACTTAGTGTTTTTCTTCCATTTTGTACTTTGTTGTGTTTGTTTATAGTTCAAAATGCAATGCCTTCCTAGTATTATTGATTTACGCCTTTTGTGCTAGTCGTCAGCCCCTGGCCAATGGAAGGCGGGCTTGGGGTAGTCACGGCATGGGCCGTAGGGGATGGGTCATGACATGGGGGCCTTTATCAGTGCGTTTTTTACTTGTGTTGATAAATCTCCCCTTTTAATAGTGTTTTTTCTAGCACTATAAAGTTTATATTTCATAAAAAATATATTTCATTAAAAATAATATATTAGTATATAAATATATTTATATTGATATAAATATAATATATTTTTAAAAATATGATTTAAGTAAGGCTTAATATGTATTTACACATAATATTAAGATATTTAGTGAAAATTCATTATAGAATATTTAAAAAATAATATTAATTAAAAATTTACTAATTATTATCAAGTAATATTCATTTAATAGTAATTAGATTATATAAAAATAAAATGAAATATTGAATGGTCTAAGATAAGTTCAAAATATGACTTAAACATAAAATAGTAATAAATTTTTATTTGGATGTCTGTTTGGTCTCTACCTCATATCATATCAAATCCTACGAAGAGATATACACCAATAAAATTTGGAGAAGCCCTGGTCCCTTTTTTCAAGGCCAAAAAAGGCCTAGAAGGCCTCCAAAACTCAGTTTTTAGTTGGGATACCCTATTTTTTTAATATTATATACTTTTATTTTATTTTTTCATTGGGGGATTAATTTATTCCCAGGTATTACATTCATTTAGATTTTATGATTTAGTAATTTTTCATTTTTCATAATGTAGTTTTATTTGTAATTAAATATATACCTTTTTTCTTATATTTACTTATTAGAAATCAATTGTATAAATACATATTTAAATAAATATGTATCTTAAAATATATAAAACACATGTAAAAAAATATTCATTACTCATTTTATTTAAAGTAATAAATTATCCATTTTATTTTCATTATAAAAAATGCATTAGTATGTATATATTATGTTTATATATACATATGTGTTTGTATTAATAAATATAAATATATATATATATATATATATATATTATAATATATATGAATGAATATTAAAATATAATATATTTAAATAATTATAAATGTGTATATATATAAAACAAACTTTTAAAAAATATGTATGTAAATATATATAAATAAATATAAATATTGTAAAATTAAAAATAAAACAAGGTAGAGTAGTGGTAAGGGCTTCGCATTGTAGAAGGAAGGTCCTAGGTTTGAGTCCAAGAACACATGGGTGGGTGATAATATATCTAGCCATGAGAAATGGGTTCCAAAGCATTATTAATGGAGTGGGGGTGCATGATGGGTGGTTGGGGTGCAATAGATGGCACTGAGAAAGGGGGAACATGAGCATTGAGAAAGGTGAGGTAACGTAAAAAATAAATTTTTTTAAATTTTATCAGTTCTAGGAAAAAGTGCCGATAAAGCCCCCATTTGTTGGTTCTAAACAAAATCCCTAAAAAGGGTGATTTTAATAGTACTTTTTTATCACAAATAGAGTATGTCTTTATCGCTGCTTTTTTCTAGCACTGATAAAGGATATATTTTAACATCTCTTCGATATTCAGTTCTTTCTTAGCGATAATAAATCCTCTTTATAGTGTAGTTAAAATCATGTTTTCTAGTAGTGTTTCTCAATCATTTTCATCATATGACTAAATAGTATTATTATAACATCCTATAAGACACACTCCTAGATCGATTTCTAAAATCATAAACTTTACATTTCTGGACTTTATATCAAAGAATGTGACCCAATTTTTTCATCAAAAACATAAAGAATTAAATGAAAAAAATGGATTTTCTTACATTATCAAAGACATTTAAGGTTTATAGTTTTAGATAATTATGAAGAAGTATTATAAAAACATTAATCATGTCTTTAAATGACCATTTATCCCACATAACCTATATTTTCTTATTTCGTATTAATTAATCATCATTATCCATTAGAAATTCATCTAAACACAATTCATTCAACATTATTCTTGATAGCCAGAGGAAAAGAAACATAAGAAGGGTGATCTGAAATGCTCGTTAACGGTAAACATAAGAATTAAAAATTCAATGTCATCAGTGATCATAAAATGTTCATAACGGTATGAATACATAATCATAGATCAAGAGTGAATCATAAAATAACTCATGCCCATCAATAAATGAATCATCAATCATTAAACATATAATAATTCTTTAAAAAAATCAAGAGTCATAAAAATCAATAATAATGAGCCATTTTATATTAATCTTGGTCAAAGGAACCACTATAAACCCATAGTAGGAATAGATAAAATGTGTCGGTATCTGGGAACATTATCAAAAAATAACCCTTACAAACCCATACAATTGGTATAACCATATAACTGGCCTATAATATAATTATTTGGAGAAAATAATTATTATATAGTTAATTAGAGTGTTGTCTAGGTGTACACATAATTTAAGTTATAATGGGCTCACCTAGTGTTATCTAGACATCCCCATCGTATAAGTTGTAATGAGATCAACCGATGCTATTTGTGCCGCCCCATTTTATAAGTTACAATAGGACCACCCAGCTCCATCTAGGCACACCCATCGTATATAATTTCTTGGAACCACAATATTAATAAAGTACATATATATTTCAGTTCACTATAAAACTCATAGAAACAATCTTTATTCCTTTTATAACATGATTAACCCGTAGAAAAGAAATTTTTTTCATATCAATATCTTTGAAACATGATTGACCATGAAAAATAAATGAGTTCCATAAGAATAACTTTGAAACATAGTTAAACCATGGAAAATAAATGAGTTCCAAAACGATCTCTTTGAAACAATATTAATCCATCCATTGAAAGAATGAGGATGGTATTAATAAAAAATATCTCCATTAGAGTATAAGTAACAATAAGGGTTGTTCACATTGATGAATGTAAATACCATTAAAATATCATTAAAATTTTTTGAGGAAAATAAATTGTTCATCTTTATAATCACTTTTTAAATACTCAAAATTCACAAAAATATTTTGAAAATAATTTTCTTTGAAAATAACCTTGGAAATATATAAAGGAATCATTAAAATCATTTACAATTTTCTTGTGAAAAATTTCCTTTCCATTTTGAATATCCGTTTTTAAAGAATTTTTAAAATAGTTTTATTTTAAAATAAACTTGTAAATTTATAAATAAATCTTAAATAAAAATAATGTTCATGATAGTGGAAAATTATTTCCATGTTTTATATATTAAAACAAATATTCATTTCATATTATTGGTAAAAAAAGGCATTGCTTGGAAAAAACATGAATATTACTTTAAAAACGTATTTTAAAAAGGTCAAATATGGGTAAAATTGTATTTTAAAAATCATGTGAATAAATTTAAAAATATTTTTTTAATACATTTTTAGAAAACATGTTATTTATAAGAAAACAAATTTTGGACTAAAGAGATAAATGAAGAATATTTTTCATAAAAACATTCTTTTAAACACTTGAGTATATATAAATGTGGAAATGAAGGTAAAACATATATTCTCATAAAATAACTATAGGATAATAAAATTCATGTAAATTATTTACAGTTAGATTATAATATTTCAACATTGGATACTTAATCATAAATAATCCTGATAAACGATGAGATTGTAACCTACAAATATTATTACTTTGTTAACTTTGAATTTTAAGCCTCATGAAAGGATAAAATTAAATGAAACTTAAATTAAAATAATAATAAATAAATTCATGATATAACTTTTAAAATGGGATGTATATACACCTCATAAAATAATATAGGTGCATAACACAATATAAGTCTCAAATAAGGCAAATTGTGAAAAAAACATCCCTTACCGCTTTAGTAATATTTTAAATCATAATCCCAAAAAAGATTAAAAAATGAAACATTAAATATCATAAAAATAATTTTATTCCTGATATATCATATTAAAGAGATAGTATATACATCATAAAAAATAAATAAGTTGTGAATATAGTATATATATCACATAAGTAAAATCGAGATGAGAAAAACTATTACCCCATGCTTCTTTTGGGTTTAACATGTTTTAACCTCATGTATAGTTTTTTTAAACATGTTATTAACTTATTATAGAAACATATTAATATTTATAATATCATATATGATACTTTTTTAACATCCTATTACCTATTCATTAGTAATCATTCATTATTTTGATTATTTCATGTGTTAATTTCCTAGTTTTCTCATTCATGCTTTGTTATGAAAGTTCAGGTTCGTGTGCATATTACATAGTTCCATAATATATAGATAAATAAAAATTAAATAATTATAATATTTATTCATAAATTATACTTTTAATCACAATCATTAATGTTGGTTTTGAGAAATGAAGTATTTTACAATCATGGAGACGATAGGGTGTATGTACGCATTGGTAACGTTTCCATTTTTTTATGATCATTATAAAAAGGAGGTAATTAATATTTTCTATTTACAGAGTAATAGTAATATCATATATAGCATATTATTTCGTTAAATATACTTATATATATCATATTTATGTTTTTTTTTTAAAATAGATTTTCATTGCTTCGTGAAGGCGGTGGTCCACACATAAACGAACGATGTTATCAAATTTTTAGTGTAAAAAATTAAATGATGTATTATATATACATAATGATACATATTTCATTGATATCATAATTATATAATTTATATCACATATATTCATTATTTTTACCTTTATTATCTTCCTTGTAATGACATAGTAAAAAAACGAATCACATCACTTCGTGAGGCGGTAGTCCGTCGTACACAAGAGAAACATTATCATATCCCCTATAGAATGGAATTTAAAAAATTTATATATGATATAATGACTCGAGTGGTATAATTATCTTATAAATAACATATATATACTTTACATCCATCATCATACCCAATTTTGAGAGGTGGTAATGAAAAAACGAACAACATCTGTTCATGTGGTGGTAGTCTTTCGTACACACAAATGATGATTTCATAAAACATTTGATGAAAGAGGGAAATTATTTAGGTTTTTAAATTAACATAATAACATATAAGTATATATAATATTATTATGTTATTATATAAACATGGTTTAATAATAATTGTATGAGTTTAAGAAACAAGTAAAATAAAAACGCTCATTGAATATCGTTACCTCTTCTTCAGGTATTCTTCTTTGGTTTCCACCAAATGACTTATTAGTTTGAATTTTTCCAAAAATTAGGATTATAAGATAATATGAGTGAATTTTGGAAGTTATTATGGTATTTATTGAATGCACCAAAAGGTTTTTAATGTGTTAAGTGGTGAGGAGAAGGGGTGGCCTTTTATAAGTGAGGTGAGTGGCACACTTGTGTTTTTTTGAAAAGATTCAATCATACCCATGTTTTTATCATTCTGAAGGCCCAACAAATAGAAAATTATCTATCCTATAAGATAAAAGGTCAATATATTTCTTTCAAATGGGTTTTGTATAAGTTTTTAGGTTATTTTTAACACTTATATTCTTAGTTTAACCCCTCAGTAAATCGATTTTTATATTAACCACAATAAATTATTTTTACTATTTTCAATATACATTTAGGTGGAAAATTTATTTGAAATTACTAGAAAATATAAATTATTTTTATTATAAATATTTAATCCATTTTTCCAAATTTTATTCACATAAGTTTAAAATCTTAATTTAAAATTAATCATGCAGACGCAATGTGCAAGTGGTGTTTCAATGAGAAAAACTTCTAATGTTTACAAAGATTTCATATACAATTTCAATATTAAATTGATTCAAATGGACTAAATTTTTTTAATAGTTATATAATTGAATTAATTTTACTTTAAAATAAATTTAAAATATACTATAAATTTATAAATAATTTAAATGAAAATGTGATTTTCAACTAAAATTTAATATTTTCACTATTTATCAAAAAAATAATCTTTTTTAAAAATTATCAAAAATTCACCATAATATAATTTTTAAATTATGATTTCAAAAATGAAGTTTATTTTTCAAATAAATTTTCTAAAATTGTAAAAAAATTAACTTTAAAACAAAACTCATATATATGATTAAAAAGTGGTTTTTGAGAAGTGTATTTTTCAAGCGCAATATAATTTTATATTAATTTATGTATAGTAAAAATATTGGTATAAATATAAATTAAAATTTATTTATATACAATATATAAATTTAATTTTAACTATTTTTTAATTTTATATTATTTAAATTAATTAAAAAGGATAAATATTATGCATTTTAAAACAATTTTTGGATTTAACTCTTTTTAAACCCAAAAACAAACTTATACTAAAAACCATTATAAAGTTGAATAAAAGGTAATTAAGTATATTAAATATAAATAAGTAATAATTATGTCAATTTAAAGCCTATTTAAACCATATTAGGAATTTTAATTTACTTAATTTATTTAAAATAAAATACCTTTTAGAAAATCATCTTTTTCACTATTCAATGAAAAATCAATATTTTTCAAAAATACCCAAAATTTCACCCAATGTAAATTTTTATATTAAAATTCAAAAAATTAAGTTAATTTTAACAAATAAATTTTATAAAAGTTCCAAATTTCTCTTATAATATTTTTTTAATGAAAATAAATAAAAAATCATTTTTGAATAAAATATATTTTTGAAGAGTAAAATCACTTTACTGAAAAATGATTGATTGTTTCCTAAAAATTTATCAATGATTTATATTTCATAACACATTTATATATATATATCATAAATTATTCAATACTATGCATACCCTCCAATTTAACAGTTAGGTTATAACGATTATATGTATCATGGGTCATTTGAGCTTGGGGTTGCGTGTTGAATACACCATCAAACATAAAAATCTCATGGTTGCGTGTACCAAAAGATATATAAGAAAATAAATTTGTCTAAAAATAAATATTTATTAAATTCTGTGGGTGTTATATTCTTATATAATCTGAGTGTTTCTTTTTTTTATTTTATCAAACATAATTGTCTTCTTTTAAAATATCAGTGTGTTACATCCTCCCCCATTTAATAAATTGAATCCTCATAATTTAAACTTTTTCTTGGTGATAAAATGTTGGAAATTTGAAAATACTCTTATTATAAACACACATTGTAAAAAGGGTTAATAAATCATCCTCTTAATAAGAGAGAAAGGGGATTAAAAAGTTTATGTTGAATAAGATATAATTAGTTTTCCAAGTAGGATAAAATAGGTGGGAAGTAAAGATTTGGACATAGAAGAAAAGAATAAATAATTATAGAGAGTGGTTGAGGTCATTTATCTTAAGAAATTGAATGATAAATGGAATGTTATGGGACTCAAAACCATAAATATATGATGATCTAAAATCCTATCAGATTCATTAGATATGAATTTAATATGATAACATTTTTTATTTCAAGATACTTTTCCTAGAGTTAAGGAATTCATTCACCATCTAGACTGAAACATATTGAAATATGCATACTTTTCAAGTAAAATTTCATCCTTTATTTAATTTCCACAAGAATCCCATGTTTTTTTCCAAACGATGAGTATTGACAGTGAATTTTTTATTCCTAAAGCACTAAAAATCAATTTTTAAAGGATCATATAGCCGTAAAAAGGATGAAAATTGATTCCACATGTATTTTGAAATTTACTAAACCAAAATGGTTATCACATGGTAAGATAATTTCCAAAATGAGTAAACCTTCCTAGGATACATTAATATTCAAAATTCAATAATAATACCCAAAGTTCAAACTAAATCATTTATCACATCCCAAACTGAATGACCACTAAAATGGTTGTTATACCGGTGGGTCACATGGCCTCAAGCACACCTCCCTGTATGCTAGAGGCTACCAACTAATAGAAAGGGTCTAAGGAGTTGATAGTATAGAGATTAAACCCTATGATCATAGTGGCACAATGGTAAGACAAAAAGTAAATCATAGGAAATAGTAGAAGTAGTAATGAATAAAAGATAGAGAAACAGAATAATAATAAAAAACTGAATATGAATGGTTGAAAAATCCAATATATGAAAATTCATGCATGTTTAGATGATAATACATAACTATAATAGTAGAAAAAAAAAGTAGGGAAAAATACACAACATAGTAGATGAATTATAAAAGATACAAAAATCTCTTAAGGTGATTTCCATTATCATCATAAGCCCCAGCTTAGTCTTATGCTCTTAACTCCCAGGTACAAGAAAATAACCACAAGAAATAATCCATGGTCCTGTGAACATGAGATCTACTCAGGTACCCCAATGCAATGCTGGACCAAGAAGGGTGTGAGATAAAAATCCCAATAGGGTACCACCAATTTTGTTTACAATTATATACAGTCCATGAATATAAGTAAATCAGTGTTCAGGTAGAATGGATAATAAAAAAACTAAATAAAAACAACCATCCAACTTAGGTTCCTAAAGGAAACCTGGAAGCTCTTCATGCTTCATCTCATGGCCTAAAAGAGTGTATGATCGGTAAATATATATAATAATATATATATAGTATTTTTATATATTTCATCCACTTATATAGACCAAGTATGTGTGGAAATAAGTACCCATATACCTGGAATACTAGGTGTTGGATGGACCGGGGCATAACTCAATCATCCATAACCAGTATGAATGAACCTGTAAGCTTAAGAAATAGGGTACATGACCAACATCTCATAATTAGTGGGATACAGCATGCTCATCACTCAATATGGAGAGTGTTTAATCATGTCAACACTAAAATTTGTGAGTGTGTTGTCATGCCAACATTCTAGAAGGGATATGGAACATCATGCCCACCATCCAAATAAATTCAATAGTGTGAGACATCATGATCAACACCTGATATAAGGGAGTGTGATACCATAATGCTCAGTAAAACTCTTACCATCATTCCACATCCTATGCATAAGGTGTAATAATATTTATAATAATATCCATGAGTCGTTACCTCTCATGCTCTATTTAACAAGCCTAATATACTAAGTTAATGACAACTATAAAAATTCATATAGGAATTTGATAAAGGATTTAGTAATAGTCATGGCCATACCACACTTTTATAATTCCTTCCATTTATATCAAACCACTCGTTTAAAGAAAATAAACCATCATGAACAATATATTCAATTTGAAACATGTCATTGAGTCTATAAAAACATGGAAAATTATTATACAAGGCTCAAGAGGCACTTAGAAGGTGCTACGGTCAGTTGGGAAATTACCTACATGGGAAATCCAATTTATTAATCAATCCAATACCTTAGGAGGATCTTGGTTAATTAAACATTTATATAAAATGAGGGCTATACCATTTAAGAACATTAAGAAGACCATGTACTAACATGCCACATAACCAACAATATCATAAAGGCATATGGGAAAAATCAAATCCATAAACCAAGCATGATATAAATAACAATTTTACCATTTTTTTAGTTTAGAATATAGCGTACTTCATTTGAGGGGTTTTATTATAAAAACATGGCATTATTCATCAAAAAATTCATTAAACATAATCAATCATCAAATACAGGAATCATAGAACAATTTAATTTAAAGATTAATTTTAAAATAACTACTAAACATGGAAAAATAAACATAGAGTTTCAACAGGGCACTTAGGAGGTTCTATTTTCAATTGGAAAAATGCCTACAAGGAGAAATTCCATCATTAATCTAAGCTGAATGTTTAGAAGTAATTATGGAATTTTAATCATTTAATTATAAGGTGGTATTTTGATGGTTCACCCAAGGGGTGTTTGTCTTAGAGGTTGAAATCTTAAAATTACTAAACATCAATCAAAGGGTTTATATCAAGGGGCATACGACAATTAAAAAGGAAGAACTCAATTTTAGGGTGATGTATAACAAAGGTCAGTGTGCGACATAATGGAAATATTTATAAATGAACAAAACCTTGTGGAAAAATCAATATACCACCTACCTCTTACTTAGTATTCTCTACTCATCCAATATTGAGGTTTTATTCAATTTAGTTTGGAATAAAAAAATAGACATATTCCCTAAAAATAGGGCAAATGAGCTTGCACCATGATAACATAGTCGAGAGGAAACTAAATGTATAAATACTAAAAAGGAATGAATAGCTTGTCGAGAGGAATCAATAGGGACCTACGGTGCTCGATTTGGATTCCAAAAAGAGGAAATATGTGAAATCCTAGACTAGGATTGGAGGGGACCCACAATGTAAGGGAGGATGACGCACCCACTATAGGAGGAGGGGAGGAAAATAAATAAATGGGTTTAAAATATTTCATTAAGGGTAAAAGGTTAGATTCACCCTCAAAACTGAGTCGCGTGGTTTGGCCGCACAATGTTCCAAACCCGATGCCAACCATATGGCTCCTACTACTTTGTAACCCCACCTCATAGGGTTTGCCATAAGGTTTTCCCTAACTATATGTCAACCATGAAATTAATAATGCAAGTATACTTATTAAGTATAAATAAGAATGTGGGATAGGTTAATGGTTTGGGAAACCGTATGTAGACCAACAAGGCACTTCATCTCACCTACTGCAACCACACATTTTCACTGGTGGGCTACACAGTTTTAGAATAACCTTGTACTATGTCCATTTCTTCAATTTTTCTAGTTTTTGGATCCTGACACTCCTAAAACTCGATGGAGTACCTGAGAAACCCCTAAGGCCTTTAACTATGTCTAAAATCAATGTGTTCAAGCATTAAAACTCTTGTAATTACGTTACAAGTCTTGGTTAAAAGAACAACCCATCCACCAAAGGCTAAAAATTCAAATTCCTTTGGATTTTTTTCTAGTCCCAAAACATTGTCCGTTACAAAAATTCCCAACCTTAAAACTTTTCATTCCCAATAATCCTTGGGGAAACAATGAAAACATCACCCAAACTTCTTCGATCGTGAAGTCTTGTTCAAAATGGTCTTGTTGAATTCCCAAACGCCCAATGCACCTCTAATCATTACTCAAGCATATGAAACTTTAGTCGTGAAAACCCGATCCAATACTCGTTTTCTACCAGAAACACTGATACAATGCTTAAGTGAGACCATTTAGCTAGAGACATGATCACATCATCATATCTTTAAACATTTAGCCAATGGTACTCCCTACCATAGGCCTTCTAAATTTAACTTCCAATTCCTAACCACAGTGCACCCCACTATTGAAGTTTCCTTATAAAGCATGCCCTTAAGCATTCTAGCGATGCTCTCCAACATTATTTATTTAACAGGGAAAACTCAATTGCTTCTGAGACTATATCAGGGACCTCACTATAAAGAAAAAATAAAATCTTGATCAAACTAACTAAAAATGTTCATGCAATCTTTCCTTGAAAGACACATCTAACCAATACACTATGCCTACTTTAACCCGGTGACATGCTTTAAAACATTTTCTTTTGACCATATACATAGAATAGGAAGGATAACAAATCTATCCACTCCGGCTGACTTATCTCAAAAAAGATCATCTTAGATAGTTGTCTTAATAAAAACTAAATACTAATGCTTTCATACAAGTCATCTCGTGTTTACCATGAACACCATCATTGAAGTCCATACCTGACTTTCGGTGACATTCCCTGATCAAACCATCACCTTCCCATTTAATTTGTTAGGACTTAGGATGAACAAGGTTTTAACCCAGATCTAGGACACTAGAATAATAACCCTTCAAATATCACCTCCAAGATCAACAAAAAGTCCAAGATAACCTCATATTCATTAAACTAGAGTCCAAGGAACTAACCCAAGGTATTTCATGCTCCATGTTTAAAAGTGGGATGTTGGTACAAGGCCATGTAATCCATGTCAGATCAATCACTGATCCTAAAGAGGCATATACCCGGTGGTAAAGTTATTTAAAAGAAGCCAGTGTCTAAGAGTCCCTCCTAGGCATTCCAACATGGGAACCTATGTATCACTTAGAAATAACCATGCCTTGACAAAAACCACACGCCCAATGTGCATCTCAAAAAATTATTTTTATGGAGACCGAAGGACATTTGGAACTTTTTTCTTAATGTAAAACCTACACTCTATTATTTAATCAAGGAAAATCTCAAGATAGTTTACATGATCATCACAAAGACATAGTACACTAAGAGGATATAGAATATTACCAAGAAGATCAGTTGAACCAATATTAGTCGAATCCTCCATAATGAAGCTTAGATTCACCTTCCATTATGTCATCATTAACTGATAATAAGCCTTTTACACCGAAGTGATTTTATGACCACTCATTCTTAACCATAAAAGTCCATCAATAAACAAAGGCTTTTCTCAAAGGTTTCATACACCACAAACCACATCAATATTGTGTTGTCGAGCAAGAATTGACATGAATTTACTAGAACTGACGTGATGCACCGCACTTTAGGAGTGTCCGAATCATCAAAGGAGATTTATAATAGCTGATAGAAAATGTGATAGATCAAAAATATTTTAGACACAAATGTTTCACTCCTCCAAGTCATGATCACCATGTCATAACATCTGGAAGGAAGTAAAAAACCAACCCAACTAGCGTGTCAAAACACCTGATCCTTAAGAATGTCATCACGATCATTGTGATGATTTGAATAATTTAACACCCAGGATGATATACTTTAGAGATTACCCAAGAAAATACTCATTATCTCAAAGTTCAATGATTTCAACAAACTCAACTAGTTTGTTACATCATTTAGAAACCTGATGGTTACCGCATATGTGAATGCACACTACCCTGAGGTTTTTGAAACAAGACACCATAAACTTGATACTATCCATAGGTTTTAATCCCTATGCATATGAGTATTAGGTGGTATATACAAGATATTTAACCTAGATTCATATTTCCCCATACAACTAATAACTTGGATAAAGACGTATCAATTCTTCCATTGTTGAGGAAGAAGATTGGGTCACATGACCTACTAAGAGGTTGACCAAGCCCTAGTCGTGTCTAACTTGCTGAAACCTATCATTACTAAATACTCATATCCACAACAGGGGTCAAGGTTACCATGACCACAGATCCTATCAAGGTTTTGATTCAGAATCTAAGATTCATGCTTGGGACAACAGCACTTGAATGGAACCATACATCAAAAAACTCATAGCTTTTACCTAGACATGTAATCTCTACGGGTGCCACCTACCTCAGGCTAGCCCCAAACAAAAGACTAAGCATAGACCCTATCACTAGGTCATTCCAATATAATTCACTAGGAACTACTCCTATCATTTCATCCCTTATTACAAGGAAAAAATATGCCTATATAAAATTCTCACATTTCTATTCTAAGGCAACGCAAAGAGAAGTTCAAACTACCCTTAAGGAAGAGTTTAAATTAAAGAAAACCACCAACATTTCTATTTTTTTCCATTTCATTTATTCACATTCAATATTTAAACATTTAAATAATTTAAAATAAAAAAACATGTACTAATTATCAAACAAAATCACTTGGTAATAGATAAGGTGACCTATAAGGGTCCTATTAAGCCAACTTGGGTTCCTCAGAATGCAACCCAATATCAGTTGCTTAATTATCAAAGAATTAAAAACACCCATAGCAGGCTATATCATAAGAAACTTACCCCAACTAACCTACTTGGGTCTAGTTGTGCAATTAGGAATTTATCCATAAGAATCATTAATCCTAAGTAATAGAGTTACAGATTTTATAAGTAAAAAATTTTCCTCATTTTTCAATCCATCATTTTCACATTAATTCATAGGCTTATATCATAATAATTTCAATTTATATATTACATAACCACATATACTTAGGAATTCGTTAAATTACATGGGTGGTCATTCCCAATTTAGAAGGCACCCATAAACCTTTTAAATTCAAAATTGAATATTGTTTAATTTTAACCACTCTAGTCTCAGTCCATGTAATCAATGGGGTTATGACTCCCTTGTGTGGTAATTGGTTAATTAGGGACCAGCACAAAACTATGTAGTAAAACACTGTTAGTTTATTTTAGGTTCCTTAATTAACCAATTAAATACATTTTCTATACTACAAGGGAAACACTTTATCAACTTTAACATTTTAACAAGGGTCTTTAGATATATTTTCAAAACTCAGAAGATGGTTCGATTATACGGTTTACCTTTCCAAAAATTATAAGGCACCCATACACCTTAATATTTGATCTTGTTTATTCATAGCAATATATTTATCCCAACACAACCATTCACATATCAAAACCAAACTATCATGTTACCACAAACAGTAAACATAGAGAAACAAGTTAACAAGAACAAAATCATGATACATAGGCATAACATGCTAAATAAATCACCCAATAATATTATATAAAGAGGCATGATAAAGAAAAAAAGACATGGAATAACACTCATGTAATTGAACCAAATGTGTAGGAAAGCTACAATGCTACTACATGGCATGGAATATGCATAAAATGTGAATTTTTATGTGCCTATAATGATGCATGTAATTCTAAATCCTTCTCATAACAGACTGAGAGTAAAATACAATAAATCCCATAAATCAATAAGAAATGGAAAGTACCCCCAAATACTTGAGTTTAAATCATAACCAATTGTAATAAAAAATAGCACGAACAACATTTATATCCCTTCCTATTGGACATTCCCCCATACATGGGTTGACCACTCTGAGGAATGGATACTTACTAAGTGAAGACACATTCCTAGTCTCCAATATACCAACCCAAAATAGTTAGATAAAGGAAAAGTATATTTGATTCCACTTTTCCACATCCTGGCCCGACTGGACACTAAACTGGTAGCTGGACCGGTTGGTCACATGGTCTAAAGCATGCCTCCTTATATTTTAAAGGATAATGACTAGTAGTGAGGGTATAAAGAGATGATAGTGAGGAGACTATACTCTCATGATCACAGTGGAATAATGGTAAACCATAAATTAAATCATAGGTAACAATAGAATCAGTAATGAATAAAAGATATAATGGTGTAAGAATAATATTAACAAATGAATATGAATGATAGCTAGCACCAATATACAACAATGTGTGCATGTCTATATGATGATACATAACTAAAACAATAGATATAAAGTAGGAAACAATACACAACATGGTACATGAATAGGAAAAGAATAAAAAATCCTCAAAGGTTATCTCTACAAGAATTATGAGATCCAACTCAGCCCTATGATCCTAACTCTTAGGTATAAGAAAATCAGCACAAGCAATAGTCCATGGTCTGGCTAACAAGAGATCCACTCAGGTAACCCAGTGCAATGGTAGCCCAGATTGGGTATGAGATAAAAATATTAGTAGGTAACCACCCATGGTGTCTACAACGAAATATAGTCCATGAATATAATTAAAGAAATGTGTGGGAATAATGAATAATAAAAAAATGAATAAAACCAACCAGCCCGTTCAGGATTCTAAAGGAAACCCGGAGACTCTACCTACTTCGGATCATGGTCAGAAAGAGTTTCTGGTAAATATATATATATATATAGTAATTATATATATATATTAATGATATATATATATTTATATTTATATATTGCATCTCCCTATATAGACAAAGTACGTGAAGAAGTAAGTGGCCATATACCTGGAATACTAGGTGATGGCTGGATCAAGGTGTAACTTAGTCATCAATAACCAGTCTGAATGATCCTATAAGCTCATGAAATAGGTTACATGCCTTATATATCATAATGAGTGAGAGATGTCATGTTCATCACTTGAGATAGTGAGTGTGTCATCGTATCAACACTCAAGGTCATAAGTGTGTCATCATTCCAACACTCAATAGGGGATGTGGCGTAACATTCCCATTGTCCAAATAAGTCAATGGTGTTAAACATCATGCTCAAAACTTGATATAAATAAGTGTGATACCATCGTGCTCAATAGAACCCTTACCATCATTACACATCCTATGTATATGGTGTAATCATATTTATAATAATAGTCATGATACATTACCTCTCATTATTTATTTAACAATCCTAATATACTAATGGAATCACAATTATAACATTTCATATAATAATTTGATAAAGGTTTCAGAAATAGGCATGGCCTAACCACTATTTTATAATTCATTCTATTATTATCAAACCAGTCATTTAAAGAAAAAAGCATCACGAACAAGATATTCAACTTAAAACATGCTATTGAGTCTATAAAAACCTGGAAAATAATTTTACAAGATCAAGAGGCATGTAGAAGGTAATACGGTCAGTTAGACAAATTCTTACATGGTAAATCCAATTTATTCAGAAATAAAATCCCTTTGGAGGATCTTGGTTCATTAAAAATTTATATAAAAGTAGAGATAAACCATTTAATAACATTAAGGATGCCACGTACTAACATGCCACATAACAAGAACTATCATAAAAGAATAAGGAAAAATTCAAATCCTTAAACCAATCATGATATAAATAAAAAAAATTCCAATTTTTTATTTACAAGGTAGTACACCTCATCTGAGGGGATTTATTATAAAAACACGACATCGTTTATCAAACAATTCATTGTGCATAATCATGCATCAAATAAAAAAGTCATAACTCAATTTACTTTAAAGAACAATTTTATAATAACTACCAAACATGGAAAAAACACATAGTTTCAACATGGCACTTAGGAGGTGAAAATTTTGATTTCAATAATTCCTACAAGGGGATATTCCATTATTAATCCAAGACGAACGTTTAGAAGGAATTTCGGGATTTTAATCATTTAATTATAGTGGGAATCAAACCAAAACACCCAATGGGTTTCCATATTATAGGTCTACATACTAAAATTACTAAACATCAATCAACAGGTGTATATTAAGTGGTGTATGGAAATTAAAAAGGAAGAACTAAATTTAACGGAGACGCACGATTTCAGAAAAACTGTATTCCCTATCCAGTTCTTTATATTTTTGATTTTTCGAAGCTTCATGCTCCTAAAATTCGATAAATCACCCGAGGAACCCCTTTGTAACACCCCGACCCGATGCTTTATTTAAATTTAATTATTTTGGGTCTCGTTTTTGAACTGTGTTTTGAACCGGTTTTAAATTAAAATAAAATCTTGTTTTTATACGAACGTGCAAGCGTATGTGCGCCCTGCACAGTTCTTAATTTTTGTTAAGTGATTGTTCATTATCAAATGTGTTGTTTTTGAGACACGCAACCATGCGCGCAACCCCGCACGTGAGACCATGTGTGGTGTCCGCTCTCAGTTAACATTTTTATTATTATTATTTTAGTTAATATTTTAATTAGGCTTAGAATATTAAATTATTGACATATTTATAAAATTTTTATTATTATTATTATTATTGGAGTTTATTAAAATTATTATTTTGTTCATTATTATTTGTTATTATTTTATTATTATTTTTATTTTATAATCTTTTCTTTTATCCCCTTAGTGTATATGTTATTCATTCATTTCTTTTATTATTATTATTATTATTATTATTATTATTATTTGTTTTTATTTTTATTTTATTTTTTTACCCTAGCTCACTCCCTCTCCCCTATTCCCCCGTCACGCTGCTCTTCCCCCCCCCCCAGCGCCGAACCCTAACCCCTTCCCCCTACTGGTTGCACGACGCCGGCCTCCCCCTGCCCCTTGGACCTTCGTCTGGCCTCCTCCTCTCCCTACCGCGACCATCGCGATCACCACCTCCCTCTCGTCCGGCCTACTCACGCCGCCTCCTTTCTGTCCAGCCTGCTCGCGCCACCCCACAACCCCTCTTTCTTCCTGACCGCACGACCCTCCTCCGGCCGGCGTGAACCGCACTGACGCCATCTGTCTGCCTCGCACCGGACCCGTCTCGCCCCTGATCGACCGGCGCAACCATCCTCCACGGATGATTCCCCTCCCAGTAACCTCCTCTCCTCTCTTCTCTTGTGTTTTGGTTCTTAAATTTGGGATTTTAGTTTTTCAGCAGGTATGGAGTTCATGTTAAGGTTTAGTCTTGTCGTTTTTGGATGAATCATGGATTCTTAGGGTTCGCTTGTGATGCGTTTGGTGTGCGATTGAAGTTTCACACTGATATTTGAAATTCCTCCATATTAGGTATGTGATTCTGCGTATAACCATTATTTGATGCATTAATTTGGGAGTTTAATTAATTTAGTTTGTTTATTTATTGATTTTCGAGATGCGAGTATAATTGTTTTTGAGATTTGATATACTTTTAATTTTTTAATAGTATGTTGATGCAACATGTGTACAAATTTCGGTGAAAACCCATGTTGAGATGTTTATCAGCATTTTATAAATTGTGTATTTAATTTGATAGAATGTGCAAAGGGTGAAATTGGTTGTATTTGATTTTTGATGTGTATTTATCTTGTTAGTAATCTGTTTGTGAAATATGAGTGTGTTAATGTGTGAAAAACCTATGATGAATTATTTATTAGTGTTTAATTAATTGTTGTAATAGTTTGTTAAGACGTGCAAGGAATGCGGTTTGTGTTTTGATGCGACGTTAAAATGAATTTTATCACAAAAGAGATTTTGGGTGAACTTTTGGTATTTAAAGTTAAGTGAAATGTTTTGAAACTTTTTAATAAAATTTTCATAATAGTCTTTTTGAGTTTTAAAAGTGTTTTTTTATTCTGCAGTAGGTTTATTATGTTTTTCACGGGATGTGTTTTCTGTTTTGACAAGTGAGTGGTG
This sequence comes from Viscum album, assembly GCA_963277665.1. Classification (NCBI taxonomy): domain Eukaryota; kingdom Viridiplantae; phylum Streptophyta; class Magnoliopsida; order Santalales; family Viscaceae; genus Viscum; species Viscum album. The sequence goes on along the minus strand of OY728133.1, from coordinate 1,227,729,051 downwards.
TGTGTTTGACATTATAAGAGGTTTTGGGGTAGGCTTTTGGTGTTCAATGTCTTTTAATACCACTTGGAGTGGTTTTATAAAATTTTAAGTGGTTTATAAAATCTTGTAAAGTGTGTGAAACATTTTTGTATATTGTTTTGGTGTGATTGTTTTCAAAAGTGGGTTTGAGGATACATATAAGGGTATGTGTGTGCAGGTATTGTTGTGACAATCATTGGAAGTGTTCAATTAATCGTTTGAGTAGTGTGAAATGTGATATTGTGGGTACTTGAGGTGCGTGTGTGCTGGAAAAGAATTTTTGATGGAAAATTTTCCACTTTGAGCATGCTAAAATGTTTTATAAATTGGTCAAATGTTTGATTATATGTTTAATGGTTTTATTAAATTATATGTGTAGTGTGTTGCGCCTTGCTTCGTTGGTTTTGGGCCGCGCATGTCGAGACATCCTACATGTATATGCATAGGGTAAGACATATATATATATATATATGTTCCCTCTTATACATATTCGCTCATTGCATGGGGAATATATTCAATGCAGCTAGGGGTGCGTATATATATATTTATAAATGCATGTGTGTGTATGCGCCTAGTGTCGGTTCGAGTGGCCATCGGCAAGCAGTGACTTGTTGAGGTAGGTCCCCTATGCCAAAGCTTTTAATTTGAAATTCATAATTGCTTAATTGTTTTAAAAATATGTTTTACACTATGCTATGGAATCTGATTGCAGTTGCTAGAAACTATTATGCCTTGTATTGGAAAAATTCAAAATTTATTTCAAAGTCATTGGTCTTAAGTGACTATTCTTGAGAAATGGATTTCTTAAGTGGTTTTGAATTGGTAAGAGGTATTTCCAAAGGCGTTTGGCCTTTTGGCCAGTTGATTGTAAAAGGTGTTCCCTTTTTGTATTTAAGCATGTTTGGCATCTTAATAATGTTTTATGAAATAGAAAAACCTCTATTGAGGCCCGTTTGGCACTTTGAGAGTTGAGTTGCGAAAATAGAAAACCCCTTTTGAGTCATTCCCCTAAATTTGAAAATAAAATGTGATGCAAGTGTTTATGAGCGGTTTGTGATATATGTGCCTAGTTTAAAGGCTTTTGCATGATTGTGTGATGTAAAGAGGGGGAATGCACTTAAGTAGGGAGTGCGGTGGTGAAAGGTTGAATGAGTTTTAGATAAAGAAAGTGTAATGTACTTGTTTGATTGTTTGATAAAGAAAACTCACCACCATTTGAAATAGAGCACAATGGGAAAACTCGGGTATCTAGGTGGGTGACCAGGACTAGTACGCTAGATGACATGGCAGGGGTTTGTCCCGGTTTGTCTAGTAGGATTGACGCAACAACACTAACTAAACATATGAATTTTTGAGGGTCGTGGCCTTCTAAGCCACGTTTTCTGAGGGTCATGGCCTTCTAAGCCATGTTTTCTGAGGGTTGTGGTCTTCTAAGCCACGTTTCACCGAGGTACGAGGTCTCTAGGTTCCCACTTGTTATAGCTGCCTATAGGGATTACCCATAGTGCTCATTTATAACATGCTGCTTGTGATGTAACTTTCTTTTTAGTTGTTTCATACCTGGTGTCTTGTTTGTAAAAATCACATTTTATTCCAAACTGGTTTCTTTTCATTTTGAAATGTTAGTGCATGCTTGGAACCTATTTTGAAAATGCAGTAAGAGTGAAATGCTTTATTTGAAAATGCAAACTCATTACTTGAATTTGAAAAGAAGGGAAAACATTATTTCATTATATCTTATTTTCAAACTGGCATAGTTGGATTTCTTAATAAAGGCGGAGGCATAGGACGTGGTTATTTTTGGATTTCCTACTGAGAATCTTGGTGCTCGCGCCTACATTACTTTTTAGTTGCAGGTTTTAGTCTTGGATCGCTTTTGGGAGCGAGTGTGGTTGTCGTAACGTGGTGATCCACGGGGTCACCTAAGGTATGTCATGATTCTTTGTTTATTCCTTTTTCTGCTGTCACGTTGTTCAATTTATTTTCCTTTATTTATTTTCTTGTTCATTTTATGTTTACTTATTTTGTCATGGGCCAAACCGTTCCCAACTGGTTTGTTTTGATGCCCGGCACCAGTTTCCAGCCCGTGGGGATCGGGAACGCCCTTCGGGCCATGTCGTGGACCGGGTCGGGCGCTAGGTCGGATGACGACCTGGCCTGGTTTGTGTCAAAATGGTATCAGAGGTGCCCTTGTTATTTGGGGTGTCAAGTAGCTTGGTGATTAAGTGTGTCGGGACTCGAGAGGTAGGTGCGGGAAGGATTTCATGAACCCTTGCCTGTCCCAAGACACGTGTTTCCAGGGGTAGTTCGGGATTTGAATTTTCTTCTTTGGATTGGTAAGTGTGGATGAGGGATGACAAGGGAAGTGATCCGATGTTACATGACGTGCCTGCTTGGAGTAGCGATCCATGTACGGCCCGAGTGCATGATTCAAGATGCTTCCTGTGGTTGATGCTCGCTTGGAGTATGGCCCGCTAAGCCATGTTACCGGGTTGGTGTAACCACTAGTCCCTTATTTTTGGATGTTTTAATGTGAGTTATGTTTAACCTTCGTTTTGGTTGGTGTGAGTAGACCTCAAAAATGAAAACGGATTTTTGTGAAGGTGGTTTCAAATGGGAATGTGGTGTTAGAGTGGAAAAGTGGTTTTGAAATGGAAATTGTCTTCTTTTAACGAATGTGTGGTTTCAAAAGAGAAAAATGGGAGGTTTTTTGGAAGTTGTTTTGGAATCTCAGTAACACTTTTTGGAATGTGAATTGGAAAATGTTTTGGAAATTGGAAATGTACTGCTTTGATGATAAGTTACTTTTTCAAATTGGTTGGGAATTTGTGCTTTATGCTGAATGATCTGTTTTGAAAAAGAGAACTGTCTTGGATTGACCCTTGGTATTCCTATGAGTGATCACATACATTGAGGTGCACACGTGGAAAGTGGGGAAATTGGTGATGTGAGTGGATGGGTGCTTGAGCTAGCACATGGATATGTATGTGTGATACTTCATGGGATATCAATGGTGGATATTTAAGTTGTTCTATTTGATGAAAGATGGTTTTTAAAAAAGGGTTTTTCAAGTGTTTAGAAAAGTGAGTGAGAAATTGTTTAGCATTCTCTTTTCATGTTGGGTATTCTTTTTCGTGAGTTCTTGGTTTTGACATATTGAATTGTTGTTGGAATAGTGATTTGAGTTTGAGTTTTCGTTTGTGATTGAGGTGTGGAATTTTGATTTATGATGAGTTTTGATTCGGATTTGTGCCTTTTGTTTTTGAGTATGCTTCCCAGAAAAGTCCCAGAAGTTTCTAGTGAGTCTCTTCAAGTTGTTGGTTCTACCTAGACTCTTAAAGGGGTGGTGGAATTGAATTCTTTTCGGTTGTTGTTCATATTCCGTGGTGATCATGATCTATCGAAGGTAGTAGACTGGCATGGTGAAGTCGTGGGTGTTTTCAGGTTATTGGGAACTCCCAAAGCTATGAGAGTCCGTGTTGGTTCGGGTCTGTTTGAAGGTGTAACTTTGGATTGGTGGAGGAAATAAACCCAGCGTTGTTGCATGATGGTGAGTCTTGGAAGGTGTTTAAGGCGACGCTCGTCCGATGGTTTATACCCGAGGAAGTAAAGGCAATGAAAGTGGCAGAACTAGTGGGTGTCGAGTAAGGCCAACAAGCTGTGAAGGCCTACGTGGGACATGCCAAGGGGTTGATTCCATTTTCTCCAGAGGTAGCATCGTGGATCAGCTAAAGTTTCTCTTGTGTGGGGTTTTCGTCCAGGGTTCTAGGACTATTTCTTTTCAGTGCTCGGTAAGGTTCCCCATCTAGTGACGAGAGAGAGAATCGGAGGAACCAGTCTCAGACAAGTCTTCCTATCAATTCCATCTCCTATTAGTTGGACCACCCCCTTGTTTGCTTCTAGTGTGCTCAGTTTGGGTACTTTAATCCACCTTTTCATCATCATCCATTGAAGACTTGTTGTTGGTGTGGATGTTTGGGAAACATAGAGAGGTTCTGCTAGTGGCTTTGTTAGGAGGAGTCTCGACAGGAGAATGTCAGCTCCTGACTGCGGGGCAGCAGATGCTTCAAGACATCAGAGCTCTAGCCACAGGTCTCGGAGTGAAGCCTTTCACGTAGTCAGGAATCGTTGGGTGTGGGTCACATTGGTCTAACTTTTGTCTCCAGTTCTAAAATAGGGACGGTGTAAATTTCTCAGTTCAAGCTTCCTCGTCTTTGAAGGTTCTATTTTTCTGTAAGAGGCGCAAAGGTCTCTTTTTCTCGTTGTGGTCCTTGTTCCTTGAATACCCCACTATGGTTGAAAAAAAAGGCATGGTGATTTTTTGTTTTCATGTAATTCCAGTAGTTGCGCCTCCTCAAGTGTGACCCGTTTTGTTTTAGTACATGCTCATTTTGGAGACGCTCACCTCTTTTGGAAATGATGAGTCATGGTTAAGTTTGTTATTTGGTAGAATTATTATGTGGGTTTTCTCATGTCGCAGTGGTTTCTGGTTTGTGATTGGAAGTCCTCATGTCAGTTTATACTGGTTGGTTTAAGCTAGTCGGCTCTTAAATGGTGGGGAGACTCACCATGAATCTTTTCGTGCCTTTTTTTTAGTTTTGGTCTGTGTGGCGGTTCCCTCAAGGATCAAGTTAGCAGTTCCAGAGTTAGTTCATGCTAAGAGTCTCAATGTCGGTTGTGCTAGTCAGGTTCTTGTGGTGGGGAGAACCCTCCTCTTTTCCTAATGGTTCTTCTCTTCTTAGTTTCCCTCAGAGTTGGTTGGGTGTGACTGATGGAGTGAAAAGTCATACCAAGTTCGTGATTTTTTTAGCCTCATTCAATTTCAAACTCGAGTTTGATTCCTCTTTTGGCTGGGTGACTTTCTGGGGGCATAAAGTTTTTATGGTGGGGAGAATTTTCACACCCCGACCCGATGCTTTATTTTATTTTAATTATTTTGGGTCTTGTTTTTGAACTGTGTTTTGAACCGGTTTTAAATTAAAATAAAATCTCGTTTTTATATGAATGTGCAAGCGTATGCGTGCCCTGCACAGTTCCTAATTTTTGTTAAGGGATTGTTTGTTATCGAATGTGTTGTTTTTGAGACACGCAACCATGCGCGCGACCCCGCGCGTGAGACCGTACGCGGTGTCTGCTCTCAGTTAAAAATTTTATTATTATTATTTTAGTTAATATTTTAATTAGGCTTAGAATATTAAAATATTTACATATTTATAAAATTTTTATTATTATTATTATTGGAGTTTATTAAAATTCTTGTTTTGTTCATTATTATTTGTTATTATTTTATTATTTTGTTTATTTAATACTCTTTTCTTTTATCCCCTTAGTGTATATGTTATTCATTCCTTTCTTTTATTATTATTATTATTATTATTTGTTTTTATTTTTATTTTTATTTTATTTTTTTTACCCTAGCTCACTCCATCTCCCCTATTCCCCCGTCGCGCTGCTCTTCCCCCCCAGCGCCAAACCCTAACCCCTTCCCCCTGCTGGTTGTGCGACGTCGGCCTCCCCCTACCGCTTGGACCTTCGTCCAGCCTCCTCCTCTCCCTATCGTGACCGCTGCGACCGCCGCCTCCCTCCCGTCCGGCCTACTTACGCCGCCTCCCTCCCGTCCAGCCTGCTCGCGCCACCCCGCAACCCCTCTTTCTTCCCGACCGCACGACCCTCCTCCGGCCGGTGTGAACCGCACCGACTCCATCCATCCGCCTCGCACCATACCTGTCTCTCCCCTGCTCGACCGGCACAACCATCCTCCACGGACGATTCCCCTCCCGGTAAGGTCCTCTCCTCTCTTCTCTTGTGTTTTGGTTCTTAAATTTGGGATTTTAGTTTTTCAGCGGGTATGGAGTTCATGTTAAGGTTTAGGCTTGTCGTTTTAGGATGAATCATGGATTCTTAGGGTTCTCTTGTGATGCGTTTGGTGTACGATTGAAGTTTCACACTGATATTTGAAATTCCTCCATATTAGGTATGTGATTCTGCATATAACCATTATTTGATGCATTAATTTGGGAGTTTAATTAATTCAGTTTGTTTATTTATTGATTTGCAAGATGCGAGTTTGATTATTTTTTAGATTTGATATACTTTTAATTTTTCAATAGTATGTTGATGCAACATGTGTACAAATTTCGGTGAAAACCCGTGTTGAGATGTTTATCAGCATTTTATAAATTGTGTATTTAATTTGTTAGAATGTGCAAAGGGTGAAATTGGTTGTATTTTATTTTTGATTTGTATTTATTTTGTTAGTAGTCTGTTTGTGAAATATGAGTGTTTTAATGTGTAAAAAACCTATGATTAATTATTTATTAGTGTTTAATTAATTGTTTTTATAGTTTGTTAAGACGTGCAAGGGATGCGGTTTGTGTTTTGATGCGACGTTAAAATTAATTTTATCACAAAAGAGATTTTGGGTGAACTTTTGGTATTCAAAGTTAAGCGAAATGTTTTGAAACTTTTTAATTAAATTTTCATAATAGTCTTTTTTAGTTTTAAAAGTGTTTTTTTATTCTTCAGTTGGTTTATTATGTTTTTCATGGGATGCGTTTTCTATTTTGACAAGTGAGTGGTGTGCATTTGGCCATATAAGAGGTTTTGGGGTAGGCTTTTGGTGTTCAATGTCTTGTAATACCACTTGGAGTGGTTTTATAAAATTTTTAAGTGGTTTATTAAATCTTGTAAAGTGTGTGAAACATTTTTGTATATTGTTTTGGTGTGAGTGTTTTCAAAAGTGGGCTTGAGCATACATATAAGGGTATATGTGTGCATATATTGTTGTGACAATCATTGGAAGTGTTCAATTAATCGTTTGAGTAATGCGAAATGTGATATTGGGGGTACTTGAGGTGTGTGTGTGATGGAAAAGAATTTTTGATGGAAAATGTACCACTTTGAGCATGATAAAATGTTTTATAAATTGGTCAAATGTTTGATTATATGTTTAATGGTTTTATTAAATTATATGTGTAGTGCGTTGCACCTTGCTTCGTTGGTTTTGGGCCGCGCATGTTGAGACATCCTACATTTACTTGCATAGGGTAAGACATATATATATATATATATATATATATATATGTTCCCTCTTGTACATATTCGCTCATTGCGTAGGGAATATGTGCAATGCAGCTTGGGGTACGTATATATATATATATATATATATATATATATATATATATATAAATGCATGTGTGTGTATGCGCCTAGTGTCGGTTCGAGTGGCCATCGACAAGCAGCGACATGTTGAGTTAGGTCCCCTATGCCAAAGCTTTTAATTTGAAATTCATAATTGCTTGATTGTTTTAAAAATATGTTTTACACTATGCTGTATACACATGCTATGGAATCTGATTGCGGTTGCTAGAAACTATTATGCCTTGTATTGGAAAAATTGAAAATGTATCTCAAATCCATTGGTCTTAAGTGACAATTCTTGAGAAATGGATTTCTTAAGTGGTTTTGAATTGGTAAGAGGTATTTCCAAAGCCATTTGGCCTTTTGGCCGGATGATTGTAAAAGGTGTTCCCTTTTTGTAATTAAGCATGTTTGGCATCTTAATAAAGTTTTATGAAATAGAAAAACCTCTATTGAGGCCCGTTTGGCACTTTGAGATTTGAGTTGCGAAAATAGAAAACCCCTTTTGAGTCATTCCCCTAAATTTGAAAATAAAATGTGATGCAAGTGTTTATGAGCGGTTTGTGATATATGTGCCTAGTGTAAAGGCTTGTGCATGATTTTATGATGTAAAGAGGGGGAATGCACTTAAGTAGGGAGTGTGGTGGTGATAGGTTGAATGAGTTTTAGATAAAGAAAGTGTAATGTACTTGTTTGATTGTTTGATAAAGAAAACTCACCACCATTTGAAATAGAGCACAATGGGAAAACCAGGGTATCTAGGTGGGTGACCAGGACTAGTACGCTAGATGACATGACAGGGGTTCGTCCCAGTTTGTCTAGCAGGATTGACACAACAACACTAACTAAACATATGAATTTCTGAGGGTTGTGGCCTTCTAAGCCACGTTTTCTGAGGGTCGTGGCCTTCTAAGCCACATTTTCTGAGGGTCATGGTCTTCTAAGCCACGTTTCACCGAGGTACGAGGTATCTAGGTTCCCACTTGTTCTAGCTGCCTATAGGGATTACCCACAGTGCTCATTTATAACATGTTGTTTGTGATATAAATTTATTTTTAGTTGTTTCATACCCGGTGTCTTGTTTGTAAAAATCACATTTTATTCCAAACTGGTTTCTTTTCATTTTGAAATGTTAGTGCATTCTTGGAACCTATTTTGAAAATGAAGTAAGAGTGAAATGCTTTATTTGAAAATGAAAACTCATTACTTGAATTTGAAAAGAAGGGAAAACATTATTTCATTATATCTTATTTTCAAACTAGCATAGTTGGATTTCTTAATAAAGGTGGAGGCATAGGACGTGGTTATTTTTGGCTTTCCTACCTAGCATCTCGGTGCTCACGCCTACATTACTTTTCAGTTGCAGGTTTCAGTCTTCGATCTCTTTTGGGAGTGAGTGTGGTTTTCGTACCGTGGTGATCCACGGGGTCACCGTAGGTATGTCACGTTTCTTTGTTTATTCCTTTTTCCGTTGCCATGTTGTTCAATTTATTTTCCTTTATTTATCTGCTTGTTCAGTTTATGTTTACTTATCTTTGTCATGGGCCAAACCGTTCCCAACTGGTTTGTTTTGATGCCCGGCACTAGTTGCCAGCCCATGGGGATCGGGAACGCCCTTCGGGCCGTGTTGTGGACCGGGTCGGGCGCTGGGTCGGATAAAGACCCGGCCTGGTTCATGTCACCCTTGGTCCTTTAACCAAGTCTAAAACCCATTTTTTAAATAATTCCAACTCCTATAATTATGTTCTCAGTCTTGGCTCAAACAATGGACCATCCACCAAATTCCAAAAATTCAAATTGCTTTGGATTTTCATCTAGTCCAAAAAAATGGGCCGTTACATCATTCCTGAATAACATAAATATTATAGGGTGTTTTAGCCTCAAATTTTATCTCAGTCCTTTCATCATTCAACACCAAAAATATTATGATATCATTTTTAAATAACTTAAATCACTTAGTAACAAAATCACTTTTCAATATCATGGTGATATTTATGATAAAACTTATATTCCCATAATTACCATAGTATCATAAATCATATAAACCCTAAAGTTTATCAATACTATAAATATTATTTGCACAAAATTTAAATTCATACTTATCATTAAGAAGAATATTTACATATAATTCAACATAATAAAATGCCTCCTAAAATGTTATTACTAACTTTAAGATCTTATTGCATAAAATCTCAAAGGGGTTTCTAAGACATTGAACATATGACCATTCTTAATCTTATAGAAATATGATTTTATATATAACTCTTAAAATAACCTCACATGATAAAATTGGAATCTCTAAATTTATCTAAACCATTCCTTTGATTCCAAATATAATATCCTGATACCTTCACTCCTAGATCCAATTCTAAAATCATAAACCTTACATTTTTGGACTTGATACCAAAGAAGGTCACCCAATTTTTTCCATCCAAAAAATAAAACCTCAAAAGAAAATTTGGATTCACTTAGATTCTCAAGGACCTTTTAGGTTTAGAGTTTTATAGAATTAGGATAAAATATTACATAAACAATTCACATATCTTTAAATGATAATTTCTCCCACTTAACTCATCTACTCTTATTTCATATTAAGTCATCATAATCATCCATTTAAAATACTTCTAAATACAATTCATTCAAAATCATTCTTGATAACCTGTGGAAAAGGAAACATAGTTAGGTTGATCTAAAATGATCAGTAAGGGTAAATATAAGCATTAAAAATTGAATGTCATCAGTGAGAATAAGAAGTGGATAAGGGTATTATGGATTAAGTAGAGTTAATAGTAGAATCATAAAAGTACTCATACCCATTAATATCTAAATAATCACTCATGAAACATGAAATAAGTCATTAAAAAGGGAAATATTCATCACAATCAATAATCATCAGCCATGTGATATTAATATTGGTCAAAGGAAACTCAATAAACCCATATAAATAATAGATAAAATGTGTTGGTATCTTGCAACAACATCACCATAGAACCCTCACAAAACCCTAATAATTGGAATAAACATATTTCCAAAGTCCAATATAATTCTATAGAGAACATAATAATTACCCAATGTATTGGAGCACTATCTAGTTTCACCCATCATTTAAGTTGTAATAGGATCACCTGGCGCTTTCTGGGTCTCCCCACCATATAAGTTGTAACATAATCACCTGGTGCTATCTAGGCGCACCATCATATAAGTTGTAATGGGCTCACCTGATGCTATCTGGGTGAACCCATCATATATAATTTTTAAGGACCACAATATGAATAAAGTACATAGAGATTTCATTTCATCATAAAAAACACATAGAAACAATAATTATTCCATTTATAACTTGATTAACCCTTGTAAAAAAATGGTTTTCATGTAAATATCTTTGAAACGTGATTGAATTGTGGAAAATAAATGGGTTCCATAACAATATCTTGGAAACATGGTTAACCCTTCGAAAATAAATAGGTTAAATAAAAATATTTTTTAAATAATTTTAATCCATCCAACTAAATAATATAATGGTATCATTAAAAAATATACCTATTGGATCATAAGTAACAACAAGTGTTGTTGATGTTCATGAATAGAAATACCCTTAAAACATTAAAAACATTTTGAGTAAAATGAACTCTTCATTTTGGAAATAAATTTTTAAAAACTAAAAATTCACCAAATATTTTGAAAATCATTTTCTTTGAAAACAACCTTGGAAACATATAAAGGAAGCTTTAAAATAATTTAAAACATTTCTTGAGTAAAATAAGCTTTCCATTTAGAAAAAACTTTCTAAATAATTCAGAAAATAATTTTATTTAAAAAAAAGATTAAAACCCTATAAAGTAATATTCAAAGATAATAATGGTCATGATGGTATAAAATTCTATTAATGTCATACATGTTAAAACAACTATTCCTTTCACATTTTCAATAAAATCCAAATTTGAATTGTTTGGAAAAAAATGAATATTTCATTCAAAAAAATTATAAAAAGGTTAAACATGGGTAAAAATTTCTTTCATAAATCATTTTAATAAATTTAAAAACATTTTTGGATAAATTTTTAGAAAACATGGTATTTGGAAGAAAAGCCAAATTCAACTGAAGAGAGAAATAAATATAATTTTTAATAAAAAATATATTTTTAACTATTGAGAACATGAATAGATTAAAATGATGGGAAAATATGTATTCTCATGAAATAAATAGAGGATAATAAAATTCGTAACAATGTTTGAGAGGTATTTACATAATATTTCAACATTAGAGAATTAAATATAAGTAATCTCAAAAAACAATGAGATTGTAACATAAAACTCATACCACTTTGGTAACTTAGAATTGAAAACCATGTGAAAGGATAAAATTATATGAAAGTTAAAATACCATGATAATAAATAATTTCACGATATTACATGCTAAAGGATAAGTATATACACCTCATAAAATAAGATAGGTTCATAACATGACATAAGTCTCAAATTAGGAAAATTGAGACAAAAATCACATACCACTTTAGTAATATTTTTAATTATAATTCAAAAAAAGAATAATAATAAATGAAATATTATATAACCTAAAAATAATGGGATTTATTATTTTTTATTTCAATGGGAAATTATATACACCACAAAAAAATAAGTGGTGAATATAGTATATGTCTCTCAAAATTAAAAGGGAGATGAGAAAAACCATTACCTCACACTTCATTTTGGTTGAATGTAATTTAAACTCCTTTATATTGGTTTTAAATATGTTATTAACTTATTAAATAATAGTATTAATATTTATAATATCATATATGGTCCTTTTATAACATCTTATTATCCATTCATTAATAATCTTTCATTATTTTTATTATTTCGGATGTTAATAGACTTATTTTCTCATTCATGATTTGTTATAAATGTTCTGGTTATTGTGCATATTATATAGTTCCATAATCTCTAGAATAATAATGTCATGACCCTCCTTCACTAAGATAAGGGAAGGGATAGAAAACTTCAAAGCCCTTCCTTCTCCAATTGGAAAGAGAGATAATGACCCCCGAGTCCTGCCTTTAATAGGCCCCAAAGTGGCGACTAGCACCATGGGTATAGAATCACACAAAATATGAAAAGCATTACCCTTTTTATAGAAAAATATTGGAAGATAAGATGGTAAATCTCAGAAAACTCCAAAAATAGAAAGTAAAAGTAAAGCTAAAAACCCTTTTTCCACATGCATGTTCAAAATAAAGTGCTACAAGATATAAGAAAACTCCAAAGGTAAAATACCAAAAATGAAAGAAAACAGCAACAGAAACTATCCCAACATCTGAGCTAGTATAGTCATGAACGGTCCTTGAAATCCTCCTAGAAACCTAAAAGAAGTTTTATATATGTATGGTGAGTATACAGGTATACTCATTAGAGAAAACCAAAAGCTCTCGTACACACGTGGGAAGGCATTATAATGCCCCGTGAGAAAAGAGGTAACCAAAGCACCTAGAAAAGAAACTATCAACCCAGCCTCACGAAGGCACACTCCCCAAATAATTCAATTAAGTTAAGTTAATAATAATATCACATCGATATTTGGGTACCCCACACCGATTTTCCACTGATTATTGAAGACATTCTACGCATCAGACCTCCCCCGCCATTTTCACTACAGTCCCACTACTACCCCAAAAACAACCTTATGGGCAACCACAACCATGCATCCTGCTCGTAGACACCTAGGCCACCACAATAACACATCCCACCTGCAGACACCTAGGCCACCACCACCATGAATCCCACCCACAGACACCTAGGACACCACAACCATACATAACCATGCCCACAGACACCTGGGCCAAAACAACTACCGCCAAACCCGAAGACACATGGGTCTCATCCCAAAGACACTTGGGAAAAAAACCTTCCCACACACACCTGAGCCAACCACCACAACATACCATACCCAAAGTTTCTTGGTCTATAATGGACCTCGGTCCATCACATCCTTCCCAAAGAGTCATAGGCTACCCGGGAGAGGGAGAAGAAAGGAGCTAATAACCATCCACCCGTAAGAATTTTGGGGAAAACACCATCCCCCATGAAATGGGGGTGTTCGGCAAGAAGTGCTCAATTTGGGTGGGGTGTGAATAAGAAACATAATAACTAAATTTATACATATATGTAAACAAGAACTCATCCGGACCTATGGGTTTTGAAACCAGCCTATACACAAACACACTTTTTTACTATTCATTCATGAAAAAACACATAGCAGCCACAACCCAGGCACAACCTATTTCTGGAAAAAAAATTACCCATTGAACCCATTCTTTTTATCACGTTCAAGTGATTCCTCAAAAATATCCCTTCACTATTGAGCAACTAACAGGCATAGGCATAAGCCAAAACAAAAACTAAAGGAAAACAACCAAACAACAATTTAAGCATTCACACCCGGTTCTCTTGTAAAGTCACTATAAAAAAAGTGATTCAAGAGATCCCTTAAAGTAATGGAACCAAACCAAACCCCAACATACGGCCCCACATGGCCTCAGATCCAAAAACCAACAACTGAACCATAGGGGGTCACATTATCATCCACATCACCCCACAAGCAGTAACCACACACAAATAAGTTTCTATATTTGTCCACACCATTCATTCGGTTCCTTTCTGTGTTTGTTTAACTAAGAAAATTACACAAGGATTCTTTATTCATTTGGAATCCATTTTATCAACCAAATTTATGTGATTAACCAGTTTCCAAGTTACGGCCATTCAATCACAAGTCTATACAGAGAAACAATGGTTCATTATTGAGAAGGAAAGGACCTCCAACAGTCGATATTTTTAGTGGGCATAAGACCATAAAATTCAAAACATATAAGCGAAGATGAAAGATTACAGCATCATCATAATCAATCACACCCATTCATTATTTAAAGTCTGTTCGTTATCTTTGTTAAGATTTGGTTTCATCCACACCCTGAGTAAACATTATTATAACCACCATGAATGATACACAATAAATAGAGAGGAAGGAAACCCCTACTTGGATGATCAAGGATTGAATTTTTCTCCACACACCAAGAATTGGGGATGCGTGACTTACAGAGGAAGAACTCCAAGGGCTACAAGGATGAGTGGGAAGGGCTCCAGCATGGGCGCATGATTCATATCCAGAGTAAGTCTCTAGGGTGTACTTTAGATAATTCAAAGGAATTATGAAGAGAGGATATCAGCTTAAGAAAAGGTCAGATCCTAAAATCAGGGAAACGATTTCTAAGTACTTAAAAGTCAGATCATGACTCAACCATGTGGTTGGTTGGTTTCACTTGTTGGTATTAATTTTAATTTAATAATTATCCTCAGAGATGGTGGAGATAAAAATTTTGAGTTAAAGGTTTTCCTTTAAATGGAGGAAAATGCATAACAGGGGAAAAACTATAAAACACAATAAGGTGTGACACCAAGGGAAAAGTGTAACAGCCCGAGATTTTATGAAAACTATTCTTTTTAATTTTGTTAATGTCTTGTGTTGTACACTACACCAAAAGGAGCTTGCACAACACGCATCCTTTACTTGCCTTGCATTACATGCAATCGCAACCTTCCTCGATAGCGTGTGTAGTACGCAATACTGAGTTTCACGAAACAACGATATGCTATTAAAATATTATTAAAACTAGCCGTTATGAATAGTAATAACCACTTTTTAAAATTTTAGAAATTTTAGCTCTCAAAATGGACGTCATTTTTGGATTCGGAGTATTGAATTTAGCCTAAGGTGAAATTTTGGTACATTTCGGATAACTTTCATATTCTGATGAATAGTGAAAATTGCTAAATTATAATTAAAAAACAACTTTTTTAATCGAAATAATTAATAGTGATAAATTTTTAATTTGAGTAGCTTTAAAGTATATTTAGAATATATTTTTACAATTTAATACAATGTTGGTCATTGGATGTAATTTCACATTTAAACCAGACATAAACAAGTGTCAATCTTTTGATAGATATTGTTTCTTAAAAACACGCTATTTGTTTTAACAGCGGGATTTAATTATAAAATTAATTAATGCAACTTCTATGTTATGAATTTGGTAAAATAGACTTCATTTTTGAATTCGTAATATGAAATATAGCTTAGGATGAAATTTTGGCATTTTTCTGAAAACCTTCAATTTTTGATGAATAGTGAAACTACTAAGTGGTAGTTAAAAAACTGAATTTTTCATAAAACTTAATTTTACCGCTTCCGTGAATGGAATTTCAAAAATCCGAGAGACACGGTTGATGTTAGTAAGTAAAATGTGGTTCAATGAGATGAAAATAATTTTTGGTGAATAGTAACTTTTTACTTTTATTTACCACGGTTAAAAGTAAATAGGGTAATTAAGGGTAAAAATGATATTAATATTACCCTAACACATGTCCTAATCCTATTGGACAAGTTTATCTCGACCAAAAACAACCTTAAGTGTAAAATATTATCATTTAGGCCCACTTGGATTAGATTAGGACATTTATTATTATTTAATTCAAAGAAGAGTTAAAAGAGTTAAAATCAAAGTTTATTTACTAAAACATTTTTAATATAGGGTTATACATAAGATAAATTAGATTGTAAATATTCATTAGAAAGATAAAAAGATTTCCTACATAATGGTAGTTTATTTTTAATTTTTAGACATCAAATAATTTAATTTATTTATGACACAAAGATGATGCAGTAATTATCTTATTAATGGAATATTGACATAATTGATATTATAAATACCAAAATAAATGTAATTTAAGACTTTTTATGAATTCCATTAATTTTCTAGGTTACTATGATATATTATTGTTGATTTAATCAACTTGGTTCGAACATATAATTCTGTTATCACTTTCACAAAAATCATATATCAAATAGTGTCAAAATTGACACAAAATAGTTTTTAAATCAAATATTATATTATTAATTGTTATTTTATTCCTAAAAATCTAAGGTTCGGCAAAATTACTTAGATAAGGATATATATATTAATAATATACAATTTGGGGTTCGTTGGGCATGTTATAGTAAGTGTATTAACCATATAGTGTAAGAAAACAAAAAGACACGGTAAAAGTTAAATTATTTAACTTAGAGTTAAATCTAATTGATAAGGTTAAAATAATACCCTAAACTTGTCTAAATCCTATTGGTTGATAGGATTTAGACCCATCCCCACTTTAGATTCAAAATAAAACCCTTTGGAACCATTATAAACCGATTTTGACTTTAATATAAACTAATATTTTGAGATATTCCTAAGGTGCCCCTCTCCTCCCTTATAAAAGGGCACCTCCTCCCCCTCCTCCTCACACCAATTTGAGCACTCAAGCTCGGCCAACCCCTGCCATTTTCTCCTCTACACTTCCCTAGAATAATCCTAGAGGTCCTGGTCTTCTTCAAAGACCAATCTTAGTTCCCTAAGTGGAGGATTCAAAGAAGCGTTCCAAAGAAGAGGTAATATCCATTACCGATCTTTTCAATTTCTTTCTTCTTCAACTTCTTCTTCTTTAGTTTTTTCATGATAAAGTAATAAAATCAGTATTACTTACATACTGATACGTTATTATAAATATGAAAAAACCCTAATTCACCTTCTATCCATCCTACGGAAAAATGAAATCACCGCGCGTGTGTACGTACGGAATACCGTCTCCACGCCGTGGTGTAATCTATTTTCCACCATCACCTTACAAGGATGGGTATAATGGTGTAATGAATAACTATTTATGATTATTATAAAGTAATATTGATACTGAAATAATATACATATACTCCAATACAATTCCACGATCATAGGAACGATATCATCACTCGTGCGTACGTACGGAATACCGTCTCCACGATGTGATGCGACTCGTTCTACATGATCATCATTACATAGTAATTATATAAATGAATTGAATGAATAAATATGATATATTTTACAGTAACACCATTCTGGATATAAGGTATCTATAACATTAAAAGAATAATAAGAATTTATTCGGCAAAACACGCGTAAGAACAAAAGGCAATAAAGACCCGAGTAACAAGTAACAATGAAATATTACTAACAAGAAGCTAAGAATATGACCATATATGATATCATATTAATGTTTATGATTCTGGAATAAGTCAATAACATTATTTAAACCATTATATAGGAGCTTCGGACACGTACAAAGCAAATTGGACCTAAGGTAAGGGGAAATATCACAATCTCATTTTTATCCGAGATTGTTTATACATTGGTATTTACTGGGGTGTATTTTATCATCCACATCCATGTTACCTCAATATGTAATATTGTTTCCATCCACTTACAATAGTTTAAATCCAATTTTACCCTTAGGTGAGTTTTTAGTAAAGAATATGAAAGGAATATTTTGTCGCTTTTTCGTACGAGGTACTTTTTGACTTTTCCGACAAAAGTACAAAGAATGTTTTTTTAACTTATACAGCATGAATGGATTTTTAAAACATTACTACAAAGAAGATTCCTTTACAAGTTTTCAAGTTTATTTTTAATCAACTTCTTTTATTTTAAAGTTGTATGACATGTTATGAAATGAAAAATGTTTTTGTAAAAGAAAGGATATTTTCCTCAAGAATGGAGTTCAAGTGTTTTATCAAAATTATTTTCCATCTAAGATAATAAAGGGTTCTATTTTTATCCCTATTATTACATTGATTTGATCATGTTGTGATGGAATTATTTTTATGAATTCCTTTATCTTATGATGTCATGATGTTTCAAGAATCCCATTTTTGTTACATGTGTTATGCGATGATGTATGTTTTATGATTATGTGGCACACATAAGAAAGGATTCATTATAAGATGGGTGGGACCTATATCTCCCTCCAATGCATTGGGTAAAGATTTTATATCTCATGAGATAGACATGGCTAAAATGGTAGGTTATACTGGTTCAGTGAAATAGGACTGAAACGAGGGTTACTCGATTCAGAAAGGGACTTTGTCCACTAAGATAGTATTGGCAAGGAGTCTTGACTAACAAGAAATGATTCTCTATGATTATGTGTGTATGCCACAAAGTTTCATGTTTTAAGTTATGATTATTGGGATTTCATTTCACTACTATGATTTATCCCATGTTATGAAATTATGCTCTCTTTTGCAGGTTAAGATTTCCAAAAGTTATGTTCTTATGAATATGATGTGATTGATTTTTCTTTTGTATACCCTTACTAAGCATTTGAGCTCACCCTTTTATGTTTTCTTTTCCCCAGGATATAAAGAAAGGTTTTAGGTAAAAAAAAGGGAAGATCTTTATGGGAGATATTGAAGATCTTTCACCACGATTAGAATATTACGTTCCGAGTTTCCAAAGACACTAAACTATTACGATCCTTGTGTGTGTGTTTTTGTTATGTACTAAGTATTCCGCAAAAGTAATGTAATGTCCATGTAAGTTAGGCTTCGGGTCTCTACAGTTGGTATCAGAGGAAAGGTTTAGTCAACCTTTGGAAACTAGGATGCGAGAACTTTAGTGAGATCCCTAGAGATATTTCTAAGGTTTGTCTAGGAATGTCCCTAAGGTTAAGTATACGTATAGGTTATAGTACTAGAATTACGCTAACGATTATAGAATTAAACCTAAGATGCTAGATATTGAAGGTACTCCCCCTTTATTATGTTGTTTTCCCTAGCATGATTTTTGCCTCTCACACTATTCTTTTTGGGTTTTAGACGATGGCTGGAACCCGAAGGAACTGTGTTGATCAATGCAATGGACAATGCAATGATTGCCCTCCTGAACAAACAAATGTTATGGGAGATGGAGTGAAAAATCTTATTGCTATACTTACACAAGCTATGAATCATTCTGGACTTCCAAATGAGCAGAGAAGGGAACAATATTCTATTGAGTCCTTCATGAGGCATCGTCCACCTTCTTTCTGTGGGTCTTCTGATCCACTTGTTGCTGAACAATGGATCAGTACCACTGAAAATATATTTTCAGTTCTTCAATGTTCTGAGCATGATAAAGTCATCTTAGCAGTATATCGTTTGGAAGGTGAAGCTGATCAATGGTGGAATCTTATCAAGAATACGAGGCAAAGAGATGAAATTGAGTCCATGGAATGGGACGAGTTCAAGAACTTGTTTTTCAGTAAGTACTTCCCTCGTATTCTTCGAACAAAGATGGAAAAGGAGTTTCTTGAGCTGAAGCAGAAGCATGATGAATCTTTTGGTATATACGAAGCAAATTTTACAAGACTTGCAAGGTATGCATCTGGCATTATCATCCAACCTGAAAGTAAAGTTGATTGATTTTTTAGTGGCTTAAAACCAAGTCTTCGAAGGGCATTAGCTATAAGAGACTTTAGTAGCTATGAAGAAATTGTGCGTTGTGCTATCAAGGTAGAAATGGAAGTTGGTGTTACATATCAATCTCATGGTTTTGACAAGAAATGAAAGATGGAGTTCAAGGATAAATCTCAGAATAATGGTGAAAAGAAGATGAATGTTTCCTTATGCACAAAGTGTGGAAAGAAGCATGGTGGAGATTGTCTTAAAGGGACTAGAAAATGTTTTAAGTGTGGAAAATAAGGTCATCGAGTAGCTGAGTGTCGAAGTAATGGAAAAAGGGATTCTAATGATGTGAATAAATCAAACACTGCAGAGAATGCACCACCAACACTTCAATGCTTCAAGTGCAAGGAAATGGGGCATTATGCTAATAAATGCCCTAATCCAAGGGTTAGTGATGATCGACATGAGCAACCGCTTAAGGCAAAGGACAAAGGGAAGTCACATGTGATCACTATTGGCGATGTTGAATATGATAACGATGTGGTGGAATAATTAAGTGTGTATGTAATGGGATTCCAAAATAATGTTGTATCATAAAGTATTGGAATATTTATGTATTGGTCTATTGTGGTTTTCAATAATTTTATGGTACTAGTAACCATGGAAAGTGATTGAGATATTTTTGGAAAAAGAATGATATGCGCATAATGAAGGGAAAATGAGAAAATTAAATATTTGACAGTATTCATGAGCTCATGATTGATATAAGGACTAAGTGATATCATTGTTTGAGTATATAGAATATTGAGGATTTTGGTATGTGGAAAGTGTTTAATTTTAACTGCATTCATGTTTTCACTAAGGTATTCAAGAGAATACATGATTGAGGCCTTTGAATGTTTGGACTGTGACCAACAAGACATATCTTATGATATATGGGGATCAACGACAATATTAAATCTCTGGTAATCGTTTTCACTATATTATGAGAGTGGACTGCAGTATTATGGATAAGCCTAAAGATTACAATGGATTATGTTGGACATAAGTTAGTATTGTTTAAGGATAGAAGTTTTTTTCTATATTATTGATGGGATGTTATAGTAATATAGTTTTAGAAAAAGGACAACCTGCAGGACGGGCGACAGCCCATCGCGTCGGACAAGGCTGTGGGAATCGAACCCACAACCGAAGTGCGACTGGCCTTTATTGCCTACCACTGGCCTGCAGGAAGTCCCTGTTTAGTAGAAACTAGTTTTATTATATTAAGCAGTATGATATATGAAGTATAAGCCCATTTTAGGAACCATATATGATTAATCCCACTATAAATCGACTTATGTATATAAATTTTGCTAACCTTTTGAGACAGATGGAATGACCCGTCATTCTATCACATGATCTGCTAACACTTCACGAATAACAAATTCAACTTCATTTATTTAAGAGATGAAGTGGAAATTGTTAAAGGCACGAACAACAGTGATATTTTACCAAAATAAAGTAAGTATTTATTCTAATTCAAATTCTTTAACTTTAGGGAAACGATCTTAAAAAACAAAAAATGTTGTCCTAGTGCTCTTATATCTGATAAATCAGATGGTACCTTAGATCGTCACAAATCTATGGCTTTGTGATTGTTGGTTATTTCATAGCCATGTCCTCTACCACTCTCTATCAGAACATGATGGTTAGATTTCTCTTCCATATCTATATTTTCACCTATGTGGAAACCCAGTGATTAGTTTATTTGGGTAATCGTTACATTTCATACTTTAGTTTTTAAAGACAAGTTTTGGTATTCCTCTTTATGATGTGGGTTTCTATTAAAGAAACTTTCGAATAGTAAACTATTTATAACCCCGACGAATTTCGAGGGCGAAATTCATTTTAAGGGGGGTAGAATGTAACAGCCCGAGATTTTATGAAAACTATTCTTTTTAATTTTGTTAATGTCTTGTGTTGTATGCTACACCAAAAGGAGCTTGCACAACATGCATCCTTTACTTGCCTTGCATTACACGCAATCGCAACCTTCCTCGATAGCGTGTGTAGTACGCAATACTGAGTTTCACGAAACAACGATATGCTATTAAAATATTATTAAAACTAGTCATTATGAATAGTAATAACCACTTTTTAAAATTTTAGAAATTTTAGCTCTCAAAATGGACGTCATTTTTGGATTCGGAGTATTGAATTTAGCCTAAGGTGAAATTTTGGTACATTTCGGATAACTTTCATATTCTGATGAATAGTGAAAATTACTAAATTATAATTAAAAAACAACTTTTTTAATCGAAATAATTAGTAGTGATAAATTATTAATTTGAGTAGTTTTAAAGTATATTTAGAATATATTTTTACAATTTAATACAATGTTGGTCATTGGATGTAATTTCACATTTAAACCAGACATAAACAAGTGTCAATCTTTTGATAGATATTGTTTCTTAAAAACACGCTATTTGTTTTAACAGCGGGATTTAATTATAAAATTAATTAATGCAACTTCTATGTTATGAATTTGGTAAAATAGACTTCATTTTTGAATTCGTAATATGAAATATAGCTTAGGATGAAATTTTGGCATTTTTCTGAAAACCTTCAATTTTTGATGAATAGTGAAACTACTAAGTGGTAGTTAAAAAACTGAATTTTTCATAAAACTTAATTTTACCGCTTCCGTGAATGGAATTTC
Source organism: Viscum album (assembly GCA_963277665.1). Lineage (NCBI taxonomy): Eukaryota > Viridiplantae > Streptophyta > Magnoliopsida > Santalales > Viscaceae > Viscum > Viscum album. The sequence goes on along the minus strand of OY728133.1, from coordinate 1,227,706,907 downwards.
AAAAATCCGAGAGACACGGTTGATGTCAGTAAGTAAAATGTGGTTCAATGAGATGAAAATAATTTTTGGTGAATAGTAACTTTTTACTTTTATTTACCACGGTTAAAAGTAAATAGGGTAATTAAGGGTAAAAATGATATTAATATTACCCTAACACATGTCCTAATCCTATTGGACAAGTTTATCTCGACCAAAAACAACCTTAAGTGTAAAATATTATCATTTAGGCCCACTTGGATTAGATTAGGACATTTATTATTATTTAATTCAAGGAAGAGTTAAAAGAGTTAAAATCAAAGTTTATTTACTAAAACATTTTTAATATAGGGTTATACATAAGATAAATTAGATTGTAAATATTAATTAGAAAGATAAAAAGATTTCCTACATAATGGTAGTTTATTTGTAATTTTTAGACATCAAATAATTTAATTTATTTATGACACAAAGATGATGCAGTAATTATCTTATTAATGAAATATTGACATAATTGATATTATAAATACCAAAATAAATGTAATTTAAGACTTTTTATGAATTTAACTAATTTTCTAGGTTACTATGATATATTATTGTTGATTTAATCAACTTGGTTCGAACATATAATTCTTTTATGACTTTCACAAAAATCATATATCAAATAGTGTCAAAATTGACACAAAATAGTTTTTAAATCAAATATTATATTATTAATTGTTATTTTATTCCTAAAAATCTAAGGTTCGGCCAAATTACTTATATAAGGATATATATATATTAATAATAAACAATTTGGGGTTCGTTTGGAATGTTATAGTAAATGTATTAACCATATAGTGTAAGAAAACAAAAAGACACGGTAAAAGTTAAATTATTTAACTTAGAGTTAAATCTAATTGATAAGGTTAAAATAATACCCTAAACTTGTATAAATCATATTGGTTGATAGGATTTCGACCCATCCCCACTTTAGCTTCGAAATAAACCCTTTGGAACCATTATAAACCGATTTTGACTTTAATATAAAATAATATTTTGAGATATTCCTAAGGTGCCCCTCTCCTCCCTTATAAAAGGGCACCTCCTCCCCCTCCTCCTCACACCAATTTGAGCACTCAATCTCGTCCAACCCCTGCCATTTTCTCCTCTCCACTTCCCTAGAATAATCCTAGAGGTCCTGGTCTTCTTCAAAGACCAATCTTAGTTCCCTAAGTGGAGGATTCAAAGAAGCGTTCCAAAGAAAAGGTAATATCCATTACCGATCTTTTCAATTTCTTTCTTCTTCAACTTCTTCTTCTTTAGTTGTTTCATGATAAAGTAATAACATCAGTATTACTTACATACTGATATGTTATTATAAATATGAAACAACCCTAATTCACCTTCTATCCATCCTACGGAAAAATGAAATCATCACGCGTGCGTACGTACGGAATACCGTCTCCACGCCGTGGTGTAATCTATTTTCCACCATCACCTTACAAGGATGGGTATAATGGTGTAATGAGTAACTATTTATGATTATTATAAAGTAATATTGATACTAAAATAATATACATATACTCCAATACAATTCCACGATCATAGGAATGATATCATCACTCATGCGTACGTACGGAATACCGTCTCCACGATGTGATGCGACTCGTTCTACATGATCATCATTACATAGCAATTATATAAATGAATTGAATGAATAAATATGATATATGTTACAGTAACACCATTCTGGATATAAGGTATCTATAACCTTAAAAGAAGAATAAGAATTTATTCGGCAAAACACGCATAAGAACAAAAGGCAATAAAGACCCGAGTAACAAGTAACAATGAAATATTACTAACAAGAAGCTAAGAATATGACCATATATGATATCATATTAATATGTATGATTCTGGAATAAGTCAATAACATTATTTAAACCATTATACAGGATCTTCGGACACGTACAAAGCAAATTGGACCTAAGGTAAGGGGAAATATCACAATCTCATTTTTATCCGAGATTGTTTATACTTTGGTATTTACTGGGGTGTATTTTATCATCCACATCCATGTTCCCTCAATATGTAATATTGTTTCCATCCACTTACAATAGTTTAAATCCAATTTTACCCTTAGGTGAGTTTTTAGTAAAGAATATGAAAGGAATCTTTTGTCGCTTTTTCGTACGAGGTACTTTTTGACTTTTCCGACAAAAGTACGAAGAATGTTTTTTTTAACTTATACGGCATGAATGGATTTTTAAAACATTACTTCAAAGAAGCTTCCTTTACAAGTTTTCAAGTTTATTTTTAATCAACTTCTTTTATTTTAAAGTTGTATGACATGTTATGAAAGGAAAAATGTTTTTGAAAAAGAAAGGATATTTTCCTCAAGAATGGAGTTCAAGTGTTTTATCAAAATTATTTTCCATCTAAGATAATAAAGGGTTCTATTTTTATCCCTATTATTACATTGATTTGATCATGTTGTGATGGAATTATTTTTATGAATTCCTTTATCTTATGATGTCATGATGTTTCAAGAATCCCATTTTTGTTACATGTGTTATGCGATGATGTATGTTTTATGATTATGTGGCACACATAAAAAAGGATTCATTATAAGATGGGTGGGACCTATATCTCCCTCCAATGCATTAGGTAAAGATTTTATATCTCATGAGATAGACATGGCTGAAATGGTAGGTTATACCGGTTCAGTGAAACAGGACTGAAACGAGGGTTACTCGATTCAGAAAGGTACTTTGTCCACTAAGATAGTCTTGGCAAGGAGTCTTGACTAACAATAAATGATTCTCTACGATTATGTGTGTATGCCAAAAAGTTTCATGTTTTAATTTATGATTATTGGTATTTCATTTCACTACTATGATTTATCCCATGTTATGAAATTATGCTCTCTTTTGCAGGTTAAGATTTCCAAAAGTTATGTTCTTATTAATATGATGTGATTGATTTTTCTTTTGTATACCCTTACTGAGAATTTGAGCTCACCCGTTTATGTTTTCTTTTCCCCAGGATATAAAGAAAGGCTTTAAGTAAAAAAAAGGGAGGATCTTTATGGGAGATATTGAAGATCTTTCACCACGATTAGAAGATTACGTTTCGAGTTTCCAAAGACACTAAACTATTACGATCCTTGTGTGTGTGTTTTTGTTATGTACTAAGTATTCTGCAAAAGTAATGTAATGTCCATGTAATTCAGGCTTCGAGTCTCTATAAAAAGGCCACGTATTTTGATGACTCAAGGGTTGCCCAGTTAATGGGGGTTTAAAACATCTTTCGATGGATTTAAATGGCTCTAAAAGGGGTATTAAAATGCTTTTACATCAAAAGATATGTCACTGGGGAAAAACTAGAAGGTCTTCGAAAAACAGGGAAGGAATCACCTTTAGGTGATTCACCATCGCCCTGGCACCGTTGCCCTAGCACTGTCGCCCTCGCACCGTCGCCCTGGCACCGTCACCCTGGTACCGATGCTGATTGGTGCTATGGACGACCCATCGGTGTGCCACCAATAACCATCAGTGCCATCGAAGCACATCGGTGCCACCGATTCTCATCGGTGCCACCAACGCTCAAGGGTTCCACCTATGCCGATCGGTGCCACCGATGCTCGTCAGTTCCACTGACACCCATTAGTGCCATAGACACTCATTGTTGCCACTAACGCTCATGGGTTCCATCGATGCCGATCAGTGCCACTGATGCTCATCGATTCCAATGATTCCCATCAGTGCCACCAACGCTCATTGGTGCCACTGTTCATCCAATCTTAAAAATTTGGAAAACTCTTTAATGAGTCACCAACGGTCCCCAGAACACCCCTAACACCAGAAACTGGAAAAGTAATGGACCTTGAGGGTCGGTCCATTACGTCAGATACCTCTCAAACTATTCACATCCTCAATAATTCAAGGATAAACTCAAATATAAGAGAGAAGTCTGAACAACCACCTCGCAAGACACCTCTCAGGGATGACCCACCCTAGATTTGTTCGAAGACTAAAACAAACCTTGATATCTAGGAACACTTATCCCTCATCTATCTCCTGAAAAATGATGGATGCACCACTATTCTCCTCCCCCAAGAAACCACACAAACATATAAATGCGTCACTGTCCAGACATATGTATTAGGGAGTCCCTTACCCTATGTCAATATAATATCTTCTTTGCGTGGCACTGACTCGCCCACACGGGTTTAATCACATCCACCTTAATGCGTCTCAATTAGGGATTGGGTTCCCCCCTCCCCATAGTCAGGACTTTTAACACACACTCATAGAACAAGGGAAATAACCCATATCATGGTTAACAAGTTCAAGCACTACATCATAGTTAAGTATAAAACAACACATAAAAAAACTAAAAATAGTTATGGGTACTGGGCACGCATTTTTCCTCCCATTCCTAGGTACTCTCCTCGAGGAAACCATGCCTCCATAACACACGAACCAAGGGAATGGTTCGTCCACGAAGCACCTTCTCTTCATGATCCTTGATCCTCACTGTTCAATCAAAGAATGTCGCATCGTTCTCGATATCCATCTCTCCCCAATCGAGAATGTTTGAATCATCATGTAGATACTGACGGAGCTGAGACACATGGAAGAAATCATGAACCCTCAGTAGCAGATGTGGTAGCGCCAGCTGATAAGACACTTTTCTAACCCACCACAAAACCTCGAAGCGTCTGATGAACCCGGGATAAATCTTACTTCCCCTATCGAACATCCATTGCCCATTCCGAGAGGAGACCTTCAAGAAAACATGGTCCCCAACCTAGAACTGAAAGGGTATCCTCTTATGATTGGCATGCAACTTCTACAAGTCTCAGGCTACCTTCAACCTCTCTCGCACAAGCGGACCTTCTCTATCGTGCTCGGTACCACCTCTGGTCCAATAACACCTGCTTCCCCAACCTCTGTCCATTACATGAGTGAATGAAATGGCCTTCCATACAATGCTTCAAATGGATCCATGCCAATGGTAGAGTGATATCTATTGTTGTAGGAAAAATCTATCAGAGGAAAGTGTCATACCCATGATCCTTTGAAGCCCAAAACACATACCCATATCATATCCTCCAACGTCTGGATGGTTCACTTTGTCTTCCCATCTATTGGGGGGTGAAAAGCAGTGATGAGGTATAGCTAGGTTCTAAAAGCATGTTACAATACCTTCCAGACTCATGAGGTAAACCGTGTATCCCGATCCAAGACTATAGACCTCGAAACTCCATGCAACAGCACCACCTCATCCATGTACCTCCGTGCTAAGGCATCCTCCACACTCAAATCCTTCACTGCCAGGAAGTGAGCTGATTTCATCATCTAGTCCACCACTACCCATATATCATTATGTCCTCCTTGAACCTTGGGTAGTCTCATGAATAAATCCATTGATATGTTGTCCCACTTCCACTCACGGAAATTTAAAGGTGGAAACAGAACTCCTGGAATGTGGTGTTCAGACTTCACCTACTAACACATGAGACACTTTTCCACAAACTACGTTATTGCTTATTTCACCCTAGACCACCAAAACTGACCACTCATGACTCGGTACATCTTGGAAACTCTTGGGTGTACCTCCAGAGGTGAGTTATGGAACTCACTGAAAAGCTTCTCATGAATTTCCACTGGGACAAACTGCTTCCCCCAAAACAGCATCTGATTCTGACCATTTTCTATCCATTCTTTAGAATAATTTCCCTAGATAACATGATCGTGCATCACTTTAGCCTCTATTTCCCACCACTAAGACTCCTCCACCTGATGTACCAAATAATACTACACTGTTATCTGGAACATACATCCTCTACCGTTATCCACTTTTGCATCTAGGTGTAAGGTAGCCAACTCCTCCATTGCCTTCCAAGCATCTGCTGATTCTTGAACCACATCCTTTTGTGACTTCCTGCTCAAGGAATTGGCCACCACATTCCCCTTTCCTAAGGTGTAGGAAATATCGAAGTCCTAGTCCTGAAGAAACTCCATCCACCTCTGGTTCCACAAGTTTAGGTCATGCTGGGAGAAGATATACCTCAAGGTCCTATTATCTGTGAAGACCACGAAGCCTTCCCCAATGAGGTAATTCGGCCAAAAATTCAGTGAAAACACAACCAATATAAGCTCTAGGTCATGGTTGGCATAGTTACATTCATGAGGACGTAACTTCCTAGACCCATATAAGATAACCCCATGTTGTTTGATTAGTAAACACCCCAAGACCAAGCCGGAAGAATCACAGAACACTTCAAATGTTACCCCTTCCTCTAAAAACCTCAGTAATGGGTCACTTAATAGATTCCCCTTCAGATAACCAAAGTATACCTAGCACTGATCACTCCAAATGAAAGCCTATACTTTCTTGTTTAAGGCTTTAAATGGTGTTTCAACTCGAGAGAAGTCAGGCACAAACCTCCGGTACTATCCTGCCAGACCCAGGAAACTATGAATCTCTACCATGTTCTTGGGTGCTTCCCAAGAAACAATTGCTTTTACCTTTTATGGGTCCTCTTCTATTCCCTGCTGGGACACCACATGTCCATGGAAGTGAACCTATCATGTCTAGAACTTGCACTTGGAAAACTTCCTGTAGAGATGGTGGTGTCTTAGAACCTCTAAAATCGTCTTTGGATGATCGGAGTTCTCCCCCTATGACCTTGATTAGAATATAATTTCATTAATAAATGTGACTACAAACTAGTTCAGATACTCATGTAAGATGGAGTTCATGAGCCCTATGAACATGGTCGGTGTGTTCGTAACGCCGAATGGAATGACTACAAACTCAACGTTCTTAGATCTACACCTAAAGGAAATATTCAATATGTCACCCTCCTTCACCCAAAACTGGTGATATCCTGACCACAGGTTAATCTTAGAGAACCATCATTCTTTCTTAAAAGGGTCAAAAAGGCTGACAATCCTTGAGAGGGGTTAACGGTTCTTGACCGTTACCTGATTCAGCCTTCGAAAGTCCATACACAATATGAGACCACCATATTCTTTCTTTGAAAAAAAGATTGGATCACCCCATGGTGATGTTCTCGGTTGAATAAAACCATTCTTCATTAGTACATAAACCTGGATTCGCAACTCTTGCAACTCAGAAGGCTCCAGCTAATAGGGAGTCGTCGAAATCGGACGGGCACCGGGTTGCAAGTCTATCCCGAACTCAACATCACTTCAAGGGGGTAGAGTCACTATCTCTCCAAGGAAGATGTCCAAGAACTCATGACGATCTCTAGGACATCCACCATCTCTGTATCTACCGACTCCACCGATATCTCATCTAATAAAAAAATAAGGGGCTCCACTCGCTGGCTTCCCTCTAGGTAACCTCGCTCACCAATGAAAACTACGCACTAGCCACCAACATCTAAAAACACAACCCTTTTCCGGAAGAAATCAATAATGTCATACACAGAGAAAATATATTAGATTTCTAAAATGACATCATATGGCTACATTGGTTGAAAAAGAATGTCCTCGTTGGACTAATGCGGCCCCAACATCATTCTATATCCCCATAAAATATTAGACAAGCTGGTAAAAACTCTGACTGGCATACTGAATATTAGGGGAATAGGAAGCCTCTCGGAATATAGAACCAGATCATGGGCTTGACTAGGTGAAACAAATTAGTGTGAATATCCTAAATCAACCAAGGCATAGGCAAGAGTACTAAACAAGTGGATCGTACCTCAAAAGACCTCTCACCCTACTAGAACTATTGCCTCTGCATCATGCAACTACCCACACCCAACACCTCTATCCCTTGGCTGTCAGCCACCTCCCCGACCATTCCCTGGTTGAGGTCCCTGAGGATCACCCTGAGGCCGGCCTCTTTATGAAACGACTGCTCTTAAAGGTGCGGGAGTTTGTTGTCCCTGATGCATCTATTGAAAAGGCCTGGCTAGAAACTGTTGTTGCTGAGGGGGGAGATGTATCTGCCCACCTCCACTATATTGTACTTGGTCCGAGCACTGATTCTAAAGGTGACCATGGCTCCCACAGATGAAGAATCCTGGTACTGGGTCCACAGAGAAAGGGCACGGACTAAGAGATCGAAACTAGAACTAATGGGGCCTACTCCCCGCCGACTGAAACCTCAAAGGACCTGAAACTGGAAGCCTACCCTGACGGCTCTCCCCATCCACTAGCTCAAATAGATCCCCTCTCATAGAACACCTCTTAGAGTGTTCATCCTCTCTACCACTTTATCCTGCATCTGAACCTCTAGGTGTCTTGGTAGAGTGAAGGGAGTAACATCATACTGAAGAGAAGGTCAGAGTGCCTCCTCTAAAAATCTTTCCCAAGAATCCTCATCGGGAAAGAGGTCTGGAGAAAAATGAAGGAGATAATTGAACTTGATCCTCAACACCCTCACCCTCATACTCTCTTTCTATAGGGAGAGAATCTCTTGCCTCTTCTCATTCTTCATCGTGAAAGAAAGGAATTCTTCCTGGAACTTTTTCTCGAACTCAGTCCATGAAACCTTAGATTTTCTATTCTCTCTGAGGTAGAGTGCCCACCCCTAATGTGTCACTCCCCACATTTGGATTATATTCATACGAACCCAGTACTCATCTGGAACCTGAATCAAGCTAAAATATATCACCAACTACTTGATCCAGCTTTATATCTCCATGTCTAAGACGCTACCCTCGTAATTCCCAAGGGTCTTCTACTGAAAGGAACGGAGAATCTTCTACCACTGGTCATCCTCCTCCTCTAGATCATCCCTCTACTGATCAGAAAAATCAGCCTTCTGGGCCTCGATCTCCTAAACTACTCATGGTTATCATCTAGATTCCATAGCTATAAGGTAAATAAGAAATACCTAATCCCGAGTAGTGTAGAGGATTTCTTTTAAATTTTTATTAAACTTTTTATTAATTTTAAATTCCCAAAACACCCAGATCACACAATAAAACAAGTCATTATGATGCATGTATCTTTCCTAGGGTCTACCCTGCAATTAGTCTAGCTTACCTGGTCATTCGGTAGGCCTGTATTCCTTGCATCAGGTCATGGGGGGCCCTAAAATCCCGTTTCCTAGCCGGTCTTCTGTGGCCTACTTCACGCACCAGGATTTCCTAACATTGTTTCCCTACAATCCCATGAAATCCTCACTATTCCTAACTCTGAATTCCATCCTATCTCTCAATCATCACCTTTGAAACCATTCTTTCATGACCATCCTTCACCAAGATGATGGAAGGGACAACAAACTTTTAGGACCTTCCTTCTTCAAGTTGAAGGAGATATAATGACCCCTAAGTCCTGCCTTTAATAGGCCTTAGAGTGGAAAATATCAAAAAGGGTATAGAATCACACATAATATAGAATGAATTACCCTTTTCATATAAAAATATCAGGATATAAGATGGTAAATCTCAAACAATTCCAAAAACATAAAGTAAAATTAAAGTTGAAAACCCTTTTTCCACATGCATGTTCAAAATAAAGTGCTACAAGATACAAGAAAACTCTGTAGGGAAAGTACAAAAAATGAAATAAAACAGCAACATCAATTATCCCAACATCCGAGCTAGTATTGTCCCGCACAGTCCTTGAAATCCCCCTAGAAACCTGAAAGCGGTTTTATATATGTAGGGTAAGTATACAGGTATAGTCATTAGCGAAAACCAAAATCTCTCATACACAAGTGGAGAGGCATTCTAATGCCCCTTGAGAAAATAGGTAACTAAATCACCTAGCAAAGAAACTATCCACCCAAACTCACCAAGGAATACTCCCTAAATAATGAATGTCAAGTAAGGTAATAGAAATAGCACATCAATATCTGGGTACCCTTCACCACTTTCCCACTGGTTATTGAGTACATCCTACACATCAGAACTCCCCTGCCATTTTCACTATAGTCCCACTACCACCCCAAAAACAACCTTATAGGCCACCACAACCATGTATCCCACCCACGAACACCTGGGCCACCAAAAACACGCATCCCACCCACAAAAATTTGGGCCACCACAACCATATATAACCATGCCCACAGACAAATGGTCCAGAACAACTACCTCTACGCCTGAAGACACTTGGTAAACAAACTTGCCTACACACACCTTTTCCAACCACCACAACATACCCTATGAAAATATTCTTGGGATTTAATGGACCTCAGGCCATCAAATACTACCCTAAGTGTCTTGGGCTACCTGGTAGAGGGATAATAAAGGAGAAAATAACCATCCACCCATAAGAATGTTGGGAAAAACACCCTCCACCATGAAATGGGGGTGTTCAGCATTAAGTTCTCAACTTGGGTGGGGTGTGAAAAAAAGCACAAGAACTAAATTTATACATATAGGTAAACAAGAAATAATCCCAAACTAAGGGTTCTGAAACCAGCCTATACACAAACACACTCATTACTATTCATTCATGCACAAATACACAATAACCACAACTCGGACACAACCTATTATTGGAAAACAATTCCCCATTGAACCCATTCTTGTTAACACATTCAAGTGATTTCGTACAAATATCCCTTCACTACCGAGTAACTAAAAGGAATATCCATAATCCAAAACAAAAACTGAAGGAAAACATCAAAACAAAAATTTAAGCATTCACACCGGGTTCTCTTAAAACGTCACAAAAAAGGTATTTGTGGGATCCCTCAAAGTACTGGAACCAAACCAAGCCCCAACATACAACCCCACATGGCCTCTATTCCACAAACCAACAACTAAACAACTGGGGATCCCGTCCCCATCCACATCACCCCACATGCAGTAACCTTAAACAAAGAAGTTTCTATATTTTTCAACACCATTCATTCAGTTCCATTTTTCATTTGGTTAACATGGGTGATCACACAATTATTCTTTATTCATTATTCATCCATTTTATCAACCAAAATTATGTGATTAACCAGTTTCCATGTTACATCCATTCAATCACAAGTTTATACAAAGAAATAAAGGTTCATTAGTGTGCATGAAAGGACCACCAATGGTCTCTATTTTCAGTGGGCATAAGCCCATACAATTCATAGCATATAAGAGAATATGAAAGAGTACAACAATATCACTATCAATCGCATACCTTCATTCTTTAAATTCCATTAATTATATTTATTAAGATTTGGTTTCATCCATGCCCTGATGAAACATTATTACACCCACCCTGCATGATATATAGTAAAGAGATACGAAGGAAAACCCTACTTGGATGATCAAGGATTGAATTTTTTCTCCTCATTCCAAGAACTGGGGATGCGTGACTTATAGAGGAAGAACACCAAGGGATCCAAGGAAGAGTAAGAAGGGCTCCAACATGGGTGTATGATTTGTCCCTGGAGTAAGTCTCTAAAGCGTACTTTAGAGAATATAAAGGAATTATGAAGAGAGGATCTCGGCTTAAGAAATACCATATCCTAAAATAAAGGAGACAATTTTGAATTACTTAAAAGTAAGATCATGGATTGAACACATGGTTATTCAGTTTCACACATTGGGATTAATTGGAATTTAATAAATATCCTTGGAGATGGTGGAGATAATAGCTGCGAGTTAAAGGGTTTCCTTTAAACGGAGGAAAATGCGTAACATAGGCAAAACTGTAAAGCACAAAAAGGTGTGAAACTGAGGAAAAAGGTTGCATGTATTGATAAATCAAGGGTCTCCCAATTAATGAGGATTTAAAAAATCTTTCAATAGATTTAAATGGATTTTAAAGGGGTATTAAAATGATTTTACTTCAAAAGATACATCACTGGGTAAAAATTGGAAGGTCCTGGAAAAATGGGGAAGGACTCACCATTAGGTGAGTCGTCATCGCCCTGGCACCATTTTCCTGGAACTATTGCCTAGGACCTGTCACCCTAGCACCATCGCCTTAGCACCGTCACCCTGGCACCATTATCCTGGCACTGTTTCCCTGGCATTGTCGCCCTGGCACCGTTGCCCTGGAAATGATGCAGATTGGTGCTATGGAAAACCCATTAGTGCCATCGATAACCATCGGTGCCACCAACACCCATCGATTCCACTGACTATCATCAGTGTCACTGATGATATTGGGTGCCACCAATGTCGATTGGTTCCATGGATTCACATCGATGCCATCGTCGCTCATCAGTGCCATTGTTCGTCCAGTCCTAAAATTTGGAAAACTCCTTAATGAGTCACTGATGGTCCCCAAGACACCCCTAACACCAAAAACTGGAAAAGTAATGGACCAAGAGGGTTTTTCCATTACATAATCATGAAATAATTATCATATTTAAAAATAAATTATACTTTTAATAAAAATCATGAAATATGTTTTTGAGAAATTAAGTACCTTACTATCATAGAGATAGTATAACGTACGTACACATGACTAACATTTTCATCTTTCAATGATCATTATGGAAATGAGGTAAGTGATATTTTATATATTAATAGTGGTAATAATATCATATATACCATATTATTTATTTAAATATACTTATTTATATCATCCTTATGGTATGGTGATGAAGAGAGAGTCACATCGCTTTGTAAAGGTGGTAGTCTACACATACATGAAAGGTGTTATCGAAATTTTAGGGTAAAAAATGATATATTACCATTACATAATGATAAAAATGTAATTAATATAATAATTATTTCATTTAAATCAAATATATTTATTATCATTACCATTATTTTCTTTTATGTAACACCATAGAGAAAAACTAATCACATCACTTCACGAGGCAGATTTTTCGTACAGACGAGCGTCGTTATCTTATCCCCAACAGAATGGAATGTAACAAAGTATATATGATATATTGACTCAAGGGGTATAATTATGTTATAAATATCATATATATATACATTATATTTGTCGTCATACTCAATAGTGAGAGGTGGTAGGGTAAGAATGAATTACATCGGTTCGCGAGGCGGTAAGCCTCCATGCACACGAAAGATGCTTTTGTAACCTATTTGATAGAACGGGGAAATAATTTAGGTTAGGAAGTTAATATAATAAAATCTAAATATATTTAAGATACTTATTTTATTATATAATAATTTTTTAAGAAAAATTGAAGGATTTGGATAATGAAATAAAAGAAAAACACTCATCAAAGAATGTTACCTCCTCTTCGGGTATCCTCCTTAGGTTTCCACCAATGGCCTTTCTATGCTGGATTTATTTTAAAAAATAGTGATTATAAGTTGATATGTAGGAATTGGGGAATTTTTTTGGGTATTTATTGTCCAGTTCAAAAGTTTTAAAAGTTGTTAAGTGGAGAGGAGAGGGGTTGGCTTTTTATAAGTGAGGTGAGTGGCACACGTGTAATTATTTGAAATGATTAAATCATACCCATTTTTTATCATGAAAAAGCCTAAAAAATGATCCATTTAAAAAATATAATAGATAAGTTTTAAATATGGCCATAAAATTAGTGTTTTAAAATTTTTTAGTTTATTTTTAACCTTTATCTTCTTAGTTTAACATCCAAGTAAATCCTTGTTTACCTTAACCACAGTAAATAATTTTTACATTTTTCACTATTCATTTTGATAAAATATTAAGTTAAACTTATTAGAAATTATAAATTATTCTGATTCCAAATATGGAATACATTTTTATGAATTCAATTTATATAATTTGAAAAACTTTATTAAAAAATAATCCCGCAAATGCGACGAGAAAGTAGGTTTTCAAAGAAAAATGTTCAAAAGTTTACAAGGTTTTTATATCCAATTTAAATATTAAATTGATTAAAATGACCTATATTGGATTAATATATATATATATATATATTATTGAAATAATTTTACTTTAAAACTATTTTAAAATATAATTTAACTTTATAAATAATTTAAACAAAAAGGAATTGTTCAATTAAAATTTAGTATTTTTCAATATTCATCAAAAAAATAATCTTTTCAGAAAATTATCAAAATATCACCATAAAATAATTTTTAAATTATGTCTTCAAAAATAAATTTTATTTTTTCAAATAAATTTTCTAAATGTGAAAAAAATTATAATTAAAACCAAACCTGCAGATGTGATTAAAAAGTGGTTTTTTGATAAGTGCATTTTTCAAGCATAAGATGATTTTATGTTAATTTTATGTCTAATAATAATCATGGTATGAATATAAATTATAATTTATTCATATATAATATATAAATTTCATTTATAAAATTATTCATTTTTTATTTTTTTATTTAATTAAAAATGAGAAACATTATTCATTTTAAAACATTTTCTAGAAAAACTTGTTTTTAAACCCCAAATCAAAATTATACTAAAAATAAATATAAAGTCAGTTAAAACGTAATTATTTAGATTAAATACCACTAAAAAATAATTATTATACCGTAAAATATATTCAAAACATATTTATTACTTTTTAATTATTTGATTTATTAAAAATAACATACTTTTTACAAAACAGTCAGTATTTCTCTCTATTCACTGAAAAATAAATATTTTATGAAAAATAAAAAAAAATCATTCAAAGTAAATTTTGATATCCCAATTCCAAAAATGAATTTAGTTTTATCAAATAAATTTTTCAAAATTTCCATAAATTTATTATAATATTTTTTTATGAAAATTAATAAAAAAATATTTTTGAATAAAACATATTTTTGAAGATTAATACCTCGTTACAAAAAATTGATTAATTATTTACTAAAGATTTATCAATAATTTATAATGATTAAAAAAATTATATATTTATTTATATATTTGATAAATTATTTAATAATATATATACCGCTAGTTTAATGGGTGTGTTATAATGGCTATATATATCATGAGTTGTTTAAGCTCAGTGTTGCGTGTTGGATATGATATAGAACATAAATATATCAAGGTTTTGGGTACCAAAATCTATTGAAGATATTAAATTTATTTAAAAATAAATAAATTGTAAAGTCTTGGGGTGTTTAATTCTCATCTAAGCTTGTTTTTTCAGGTCGTTTATTCTATTGAACACAAATATCTTCTTTTAAAATCTCAAGGTGTTACAATTATGTTCTATAAAAATAGAGAATAAATTTTCTTGATTCTATATCTTCAAGGAAAATAAATATAAGAAGAGTTCATATGAGAACTAAGAAAAAGATAAAGTTTCAAAGAATAAGAATGGAACAGAATAATTTCCATCATGTGAAAATTATAGAAAGAAAAATCCTAGAAAATGTTTAAAGGGAATGGGAGTTTTTTACAAGTGTAAAGATAAGGGTCACATGGATAATGAATTTAAGTAGAAAAAATAAATTAATATTTTCTAGTGTATAAAATAAATTAATATTTTCTATGCATAAAATATAGATAAATTGGGAATTATTCACACTAATTTTCTATCTTTCAAGGTAACATACCTTAGAAAAGTCTTAGGGGAGAATTCCATGCTTATGTGATTACTACAGTTGGGGTAGAAGATCTTAAAGATATAGTGGAAGGTACTTTAATCATAGCCACAAATTTAGAAAATGATTGATTTGATTCTATATATTTACACTCTTTTATATATTCCATGAATTCTAAGAAAAATTGATATTTCATTAAGATATTAAGAAGTTAGTTTTCAGATAAAACTCCGAGTGGAAATATCACTGCAACAAGGATGTGTCAGTCAATTCCCATTATGAAACATAAATGTTCCCTATTTACAAAATTTATTATTATAACTATGGTTGATTTTTATATAATCCAAGGAATGGATAGGTTTTCAAAATATAATTAAAAATTTATTTCTAAGAGAATAAAATTATGATTTGTGATGGGGATATAAAATTACTTATCTTTAGAGGCGAGAATCCATCTTCAAATTCAGGTCTAAATACACCCTCATTGGATCTTCTGAATGAGATTCTTAGGGAAGAATATCATAAAAAATATATAAATGGAAAGGGTAATTTTAAAATTGAGGATGTGCCTTTTTTAAAAGAATTTATTGATGTATTTATTGATTAATTAAATGTACATCCACTAGAATGTGAAGTTGATTTTTCCATTAACTCAATCCCTAATATGAGACAAATATCAAATAACCCTTATAGAATGGAAACTGTGGAATTAGTATAGTTGATGAAACAAATACAGGGGTTGTGTGATATGGGATTTATAATCCCTAGTGTTTCACCTTCTGGAGACCCAATTATTTTCATTAAGAATAATGATGGATCTATGTTTCTATGCATTGATTATAGGTAAATTAATGTTATTAATATAAAGTACAAGTATCATTTTCCTCACATTGATGACTTTTTTGATCAAATTTATATACTCAATATTCTTCAGTGGTTGAACTTTGTTATGGGTATCATCAGTTGTGAGTAAAGAAGGAAAATATTTTAAATATGGTATTTCATATTAGGTATATACATAGAAAGTTTATAGAAATTTTATTTTCATTTACTAATTCATCTTCAATTTTTATGGATCTAACGAACAGAATACACAAGAAATATCTTGGTAATTTTTTTTTAATATTTATTGATGAAATTTTGGTGTACTCTAAAATATTTCAGGATCATGATAATCACTTTCTTATCATTCTTGAAACTATTAGAGGAAAGGAATTTTATTGGAAATTTAGAAAGTATAAATTATGGAATCATAAAGTTTCTTTTTTTAGCCATATTGTCTCCAAGGATGGATTCACATTTGATCTTGCAAAGATAAATGCAGTCAAAGAATATCCTACACCAATTAACATAACTAAGGTTTGTAATTTCATTTGATTGGCAGGTTACTATCATCGATTTGTAAAAAATTTTCATAATTGCTTAATCCATTAACCAATATTACATGTAAAGTGGTTAAGTTCACATTGAAAAAGAAATGTGAATAATGTTTTGTAGAATTGAAGAGGATATTGTTAAATTATCTGATTTTGACTCTACCATCGGGAAATGATGTATTTGTGATATATAGTGATTCATAGAAGAAGATACATGGTTATATCCTTATATAAAATGATAATGTTATTGATTATGCATCAAGGAAATTAAAACTCATGGACAGAACTATCTAACTTGTGATATTGAGTTGGAATTCATAATATTTTCTTTAAAGATATGGATAAATTATCTATATGACGAAATATGTGAGATATACACAGCCTATAAGAGCCTAAAATATATCTTTTAGATGAAATAGATCAATATTAGGAAAAGGAGATGGCTCAAGCTACTAAAGTATTATGATTTATCGATACACTACAACCCATGGAATGAAAATAAGGTGGTGGATGCAATGATTAGGAAATATCACCAAGTTCTGACCAAAATGGGGATTTATAGGGATCATGTGTTTGTGGATTTAGTTAAGATGGATATTGGAATTATTAATAAATGGGAAACATCACTCCTTTTCTAAAATTAATCTCACATCATCTTAATTAGAAAATAAAAAATTCTTAGCCTGAACATTATAATTTTCAAAAGAAAATTAAATCGTTGAATGAGGGTAAATTGGAAAACATTGTATATGAATATGGAATTATAAAATTTATAAAGAGTCTATGTGTTCCTTATATATATGATCTTCAACGTGAATTATTATATAATTCTCATAGCTCTATCTTCTCTATACACCTTGGTGTCACTAATATGTATAGATATTTGAAGGAATATTTTTGGTGAGATTATATGAAATGTGAAATTTCTGATTGTGTTTCAAGATACTTGGTTTTTCAATAGGTTAAGTTTGAGAGATAGTATCCTTTAGGTTTTATGAAACCTATACATATTTCTATGTAGAAATGGGTTGACATTACTATTGAATTTGTCACTAGATTACCAAATAATCCTAAAAAGAAGGATGTAGTATGGGTTATTATTGATTTACTTACAAAATATAAACATTTCATTGCTATAAGATAATATTTACCTCTTTATATCCTTTAATGAATCTATATTAATGATGTTTTAACACTTTATGGTAACTCTATTTCAATTTTTTCTGATCATGATCCATGATTCGCGTCAAAATTCTAGAAAAGTCTTTTGAAGGCTCTAGATATTGATATTTACTTTATAACTCCCTATCACACTCAAAATAATGTATAGTATTAAATGAATATGTAAAGTTTATAATACATATTGAGGTTGTGATCACTTTACTTTCAATTTTTGTGGGATCGGTATTTACTTTTTTTGGAGGTTTACTATATCAATAGCTTCTATTTAAGTATTTAAATGGTTTCTTATGAAAGATTATATGGTAAGATATTTCATGCTCTAACTTATTGGGAAGAAGTTGGTGAAATAAATCTTTTATTACCAGAACTATTTGAGGAGAAAAAAGTGAAGGTAAAATTATACAACCCTATATTAATGCATCTCAAAGTATAAAAAATAAATATGCTGACAACCAAAGGAAATATTTGTAATTTCAAGTGTGAGATCATGTTTTATTGAAATTATATTCATGTAATGGTGTTATAAGGTTCATTAATAAAGTAAAACCTATCCATAGTTTCATCAGACCTTTGAAAATTCTATAATGAATTCGAGTTGTGGTTTACTATTTAGAAATTTCACCGAGACTCTCTAAAGTATATTATGTTTTCTATATATCTTTATTAATGAATTACATATTAGATATAATTCATGTTATCGCCTCGAAGTTAATATAATTGGAAACTAATTTATCTTATTGTGAAGAAACTATCTACATTCTGGATACTGGAGAACAAGTGTTGAGGAATCAGATGACTTGGCTGATAAAGGTACTTTGGAGAAATCATAAGATTGAATAGGTGATATGGGAATCTTAAGAAATTATGATGAATAACTTCCCAAATCCATTCATGATGTGACATTATATAAATTTAGAGGATGAAATTTTTAAGGAGGGAAGAATGTAACACCCAAGATTCAATTATTGTAATATTTTTTAAAAAGAAAAAAACACAATACACATAGTTTCATTCAAGGATGGGCTTAAAGCCTAAATATTAAAAATTTATAAATTTAATTTTCTTAAATTATTTTCATTTTTGAAATCATAATATCAAAATTAACTCAAGGTGAAGTCTTTTGATTTTTCTTAAATGATATATTTTTCAGTGAATAGTGAGAAATATCAATTTTTCAAACACCTTTATTTATTTTCAAGTAATTTAAAAGTCCCATTATATTTTAAATTTGTTCTTAAAGTAAAATATTATCTATTTTATTTATAATAATATAATTTTAATAAAAAATCATGATTTTAATATAAGTTAAATTTTATGCTTAAAAATTCATTTTTCTAAAAGCAGTTTTTCATTGTGTTTTCTGAATTTATATTAAAATTAATTAACTTCAATTATATAAATTTAATCTTAAAAAATGAATACCATATTTGGAATCATTAGGTGAAAATTTATAAAATATTTCTCTATTTTTTTATTCATTATGAATAGAAACTGTGGTAAACTTTATCACCACCATAAAGGGTAAATTGGGTAATTAAGGCTAAAAATAATGTAATGGGGCATTAATAATAAAAAAATATTCCTTTATTTCATTGGATTGGATTAATTAGGAAATATTCATCCAAAATTATAATATATTTAATTTTGGTGTCATTTGATCATGGTAATGAAAATTATATTATTTTAAGTAAAGAAAATTCCAAAATGTCGCTTTTTTGTTTTTAACTTCTTTTATATGTTCACATAAAGATAAGAATAGGTTATTAACAAATATAAAAGGATTATTTTAAAAATATTTAATTTATTTTTATTATGTTAATTTATTTATAATTTTTAGTTATTAAATAATTAGCTTAAATTCTTATGCAATGCTACATAGTATTTATTCAATTAATAGAAAAGGTAAATGTTTTAAAATATTAAAAGTAATAAAGTTTGGGTGAATTGAGTTTTCATGTGGATTTTATATATAATTATAACATATTATGTATGTTTTAAAGGTTTATATATTAATTTATTTTCTATCATATTTTTTTCAAAGTAAAATTAAATGAATAGTTACAAAAATGACATTACTGGTATTTTATAATAAATAGTATTTTATTAAATGATTTAAAGTTCATAAAAATATTATATTCATCCAATTTAATATTATATGTTTTAAAATATCATAAATGGTCCATTTATGATTCTATTTTCCCAATATGGTTGTATTCTTGACCCTTAAAGGGTATAAAACTTTATAATGTGGTAATTGTCAAAAGGATTAATAGGGGTTAAAATTAAGAGATAAGGGTGAAAATATTACCAAAACATGTCAAAATTTTATTTATTGGGATAAATTAGACTCATAATCAAGTTAAATTATAATTAGGTCAATTTGTGTTCATTTTTTTTATGAAAATTGGTTTATATTAATTTAATTCTTTATTATGTAATTCCCCTAATAACCCTTCAGGCACCCATTATCTAATTTATTTATTCCATATTGAGAAAAATAGCTCAAAAAAACCTAACCATTCATCTTATAAACATCCTTATAAATGTTCTAGTGGTTTTGGTACTTCTAAAATATAAGCCATATGTCCCTTAAGAGGGGATCTAAAGAAGTCTACTGAAAAAGAGGTAATTTTCTTTATCGACCCTTTTAAATTTATTTCTTCTTATACTTCCTATAAATATATTATAACCATTAAAAAATAATGAATCAAGTATCATAAAAATACCGATATGTAATTGTGATTATGGGATAACCATTTCCTACCTCTTCTCCATGCTATGGAAAGTGAAAACATCACTCATGTGTATATACAGCTTATCGTCTCTACATAGTGATGTAATTTATTTTTCATTAATATTTTACTTAGATGGTTATAAAGATATAAATAATTAATATATAATATATTAATTAAATATTAATATTTTTAAAATTATAAAATCATATCCATATTCTTACCTTCCAATCCATTGGAAAATGATAGTGTCGCTCATGTGTACATGTGGACTACCACTTCCACAAAGCAATGTGATCCGTATTTCATTTCCAGTTTACATGGATGGTAATAAGGATATATTTAATAAAAATATATGATTTAAATAATATTAACTTTATTTTTTAATGTTTAATTATCATTTAACATTTTTTTATACATTGAAAATTGAAAATAGCGTTCAAGTGTAAGTACGACCTAACGGTTATATGAATAGTGTAAGTAATTTTCCTTTCTATAAATTTTATGGATGACTAAAAATATATATATAATGGATATATATGATAATTATTTCATTATTAACATTATTTAGATTATATATAACCATAATAATATTACTATTACTGTGACTTCTATGATGAAACTTGCATGAGAAAATAAACAATTAACACCTAAAACAAGGATAATAATGAAATATTACTAAAGAATGGGTAATAAGATGTTATCAGAGGATCATATATGATAATTTAGATATTAATATAGTTATTTTATAAATTAATAACACTTTTAAACAATTAAATAGGATATTAAAGCATGTTCAACTAAGGGGAAGCATGAGGTAAGGGATTTCATCTCAATTTCCACTCCATTGAGATATATTTGGTATTATGCACCTATTTACTCTTATGTTGTGTATATAATGACCCTTTTATGTATTTAATAGAAATATATATTTATTAATGATGATTAAAGTTTCAATTCAAGTTACTCTTTCAAAGTTATATATTTTCAAGGACACCAAATAGGTAAGAATTTATTCTACAATCTCATTTTTTTGGGATTTCCTTTATTTTCATTAAAGAAATATTATGAGTTAAACTTTATAAAATCCATTTATTTTTTATAATATTAATATCTAATTGTTTTAAATATTTTATTCCAACTTTACCCTCTTTTATACTTTAACAAGAAAATAAAAATTTAAAATAAAATTCAATCTTATTTATCTTTTTAATAAGGTGAATTTCTATTCCATGCCCATATTTTTTAAAATTGTTCTACAAAAGTAGTTTTTATTTACTCAAAGAAAATTTTATGTTAACCTAGAATTTTTAAATTTTTTAAAAGTAATATATCCAATTTATAAATAAAGGTTTTTTTTTAATTTCTTTAGAAAATTCAAAATGAAGATTTTTTTAACATACAAGATGTCAAAATATTTTCCCATCGCCATAACAAGTTTTAAGCTCTTAAATTATTCTATAAGATTTTAATGGTTTAAAAAATAAAAATCTTCAATGAAATGTTATTTTAATATTTTTATTATATTTTAATTATTTATCTTATTTATATTATTTTATTATTGAACCTATATTTCCAATTATTTTATGGTCATATTTTATCTCTTATTAGTTTTTTTGCAAATAACTTTATCTTAAAACATTCACTTTCTTATGATCAATGGAAATTAAATTTCACATAAATATCCATATTATTTTTATTGTGGATATGATTATTTCCTAAAACATTTTTCATTTATACATAAGGTGTTTTACTTCTAAATTTATTTTATTTATGGGGGAAATATTGACTTTCCATATTTTTATTCAATACAAAAATTTGTTGATAAAGCATACTATTTATGAATTAAATTGATCATTCAATATGTGAGGAATTCATTGTAAATGTATTTATGAGTAGGAATTAGAATTATTTATCCTCTCGATGCATCAATAGGTCTCATGATACAAATCATTTGACTAGGCTTATTAAATGGGTTTTTTAGTGCATGCCTACTCATAGTTTAAATTATCTTAGCACATGGACTTAGAAATAAATATATCAAGATTTCTGAGATCAGAACATCCAAACTTATGAATTTACTTCATTTAGAATCTAGTTATTTTTATCCATGATATTATTTTATCTGATGTTATCCCTATATGCATTTCGTGCTCAATTTATTGATTATGTGGCATGTATTTTCAGTTAATTAACTTTCCATATTGATTATTCCTTATTTACTCATAAAAAATTCTTTTATACTTAACCCTTATTGAGAATTTAAACTCAATACTTTTTTTATTTCCTTTACATAAGATTTCAAGGATGCTGAATATTTTCTTTTGTTATGTTTTATATTTTCTTTCCAATGTAAAAGTGGTAACGATATATGTATTTGGTTATTCGAGACTACTAAAGTGATATGTCCTTTCAAATTAGAACTCTTGTATCTTATACTAATATAATAAATTATAAATTGGGGTTATTATTTTTGGGTTTTTTAAAACATGTCTAAGTATTATCCATTTTGTTCCATGAAATTAAATTTCTCATTATTTAATACAATATTAATTTCAATACATTGGTATAGGACAACACCTAGAATACAAAAAAAGTTATCAAAATCAAAACCATGGATAGTGAAATCATTTATGAATACATCCATATAATTATCTAGGTAATATAAAAATATTAACAATACAACACTGAAAAAACCTAGATCATTTCAGAAACTAAATATAATCCTTATATATGAAAATATTTCAAAGGGGTAAGTGATGGTTTTCTTTTTTATAATCCTCATAAACAATATTGATCTAAAAATATCTAGAATACCCATAAATTAAATATTAGTGTGACACCCTCACTAACCTCTCTATAATAAACTCCGTGAATAAATATGTTAAATGTTCCTTCATATTATGTTGATTTATACAGTGATAATCTATACAGACACACTGATTAGTCTATACATAGGTAAGTATGAATTCATTAATTTTCTTTTTAATGACTATTAAACCAATTTTATTAGGAACTACCTAAACTAGTTTTTCCCACATGATATCATATCTATGATAAATTATACTTTCAACCAATAATTTAATTATATTATTTTAAATAACATCAAGTATTTCTAGGTTCATTCATTATTCGGTATGTCTCGCAAGTTTAGATGTGTCATTTAATAATATATGATACATGAAAATTGATGGGATAATACCAAGAATTTCAAAAATTATATATCTCAAATATTGTTTATACTCCCTCAAAAGTTCAAGTAATCGTGATTTCTAATCTATAGTTAGTCAAATTGAAATTATAATGGGAAACTTGTTTCTATTATCAATATATGAATATTTTAAATTCTAATGCATAATTTAAGTTCAAGTTGTATGGGATTTTGAATTGATGGTAGGGAAAGAGATAGAGGGAGGTTTATGATCTCATTTAAAACAAGGGTAATATCCCTAGATAAGGAATAATATTTTACATGTTTTTTTGGAATCATTGATGTTCATTAGGTCCTTATTGTAAAATAAATCATTAATTAATAAACATGCAATACATTTTTCCAAACCATTACGATATACAACACATGAATCATAACTTAGAATTTATATCAATGATTAAAATACAAAAAATTTATTTGGGGAAAGAAAATAAGTTTTATGGAGGTTTGGAGTACATAAATTTAATTTAAAATTTGATAGGAAAGTTTTTCAGATAGTTTCTTTACATAATCAAGGATGTTAAACTAAATAATTTCCACACAAAACTTCGTAGATAATATATCTTTGTGCGCATTAATTTTTTTATGGTTTTTAATAAATTTATCCCCAATATAATTAGATAGTTTCTATTAATAAAATAATTCTCAATTTTTAGTATATAAGAATCAGTCATAAAAATTAAATTTTTTACCCTTCCAAGAATATCTTCTCGTACACTAATAACATGTGTGATACTAATATTTTTCAGTTAAATAACTATTATAATGGGTTTTAGCTCCCCCAACCTATAAAGAAAAGAAATTATAGTGAGGCATCACATTTATAGATTCACTCAAATCAACCATGGTGTCATAAAATAAATAATACCATATAGTGCATGAAATCAATAATATTATACAATCCTTACATTTGTTGGTAAGTGATAGTTGGATCAATGATGATACATTCAACCCCAAGATCATCCTTTCATCACCTTAAATTTTCTTTCATTTTATATATATATCTCCTTTTGAAACTTTTTATATCATGGTATTTAATTCACAACATCAACCATGGGTATATTAACCTGTAATTTTTTAAATTCTTCCAATATTTTTTAATCAAGATTAATATATTTTGATTTCCATGGTTGTATGACCATTTGTGAAAATAGAAAATGAATAGTTAGACTAGGTGTATCATTAAAAGATAAAATTTTTCCCTTATAAGGAATCCTTTCTAGGATAAACTTTTTTTCACTTGGATTTTTATGGATGGTTGGAATAGTGGTTTCCTATTGAAGGGGTGATTCTTATAGAGGGGGCATTAAGATTTTCACTTGTGAACCAAGTCGAAGGGTGTAGTGATTATGTTTTCTTTATCCTTAGGGGTGAATATATATTAAGAATGATTCTTACCAGACCCTTTACTTTGTATTTCACCTTCCAAGTTGGTGAGTTGGTCTAATTGATTTTTTATATCCTATATTATATATTGGGTTGTTTATAAGAATTAGAGATTATTTACTACCATTTTTTCATTAATAATTCTATTCTAGGGTTGGGTTTTGGAGGGGTTTTGGAAAGAAATTTATAGTGGTTGAGGATATTTGGATGGTGTTCGAGTATGAATACCCTTCCATGGGTGGTTCTATGACTTTTGGGGTTATTTAGAATACCATGTTACCTATAGTCTTGGTTATATTTCTATCCAGAGTTAGATGTATAGTATGGTTCTTGCCTATTGAGTTGGTTTCTTGGGTGACCAAGGTATATTTCCTCACAAATCCTGGAAGGATTTCTAAATTGAGTACATTGGTCAGAATAACAAGTGATAGTGGCACTGATACCGTAATGAATTAGGGTAGGAAGTTGGGAATTTCCATGGGAAAGTGAAAGTTTTCATAGAAGGGTAATCAACTCTTTAAACATTGGGTCAACCTTTTTAAAAAAATTAGAAATCTTCACCTCGTTAACTCCTCTATTAGTCAAATTATACCTCAAATCAAACCATTTATTTTTCTATTACATGTTTTAATGGGAATCCTTACTATGGCCAGAGTTTTATTAACTAGGGAACCACCTACACATACATTAATAATTATATAATCTATAGGGATATTGGATTAAAAATTGATTAATTATTTGATTATGTGGGTATATTGAACACAATATTTTAAATTATTCCTAATAGTCATGTAATTTTTCCCCTTATGATTGTCTTATTCTACATATTTCATTTCATATAGTAGAAGTTTAGGAGGCTGGGAAATATTTTTCTTAAAATATTTATTTCATGTCTGGATAACCATTAATTGAGGAATTTATATAGTAAATCCAATTTTTTTCAAATGTATTCTAGGGAAAATGGTAAATATGTTGGTTTTATAATTTCTCCATCAAATAATGTGGGTTTTAAATTTGATCATACTATATGAAATTATTTTAAGTTTTTTTATGGGTCCACTCTAGAATATATAAGAAATTTAGGTAACTAGTAAATTAAAACATATTTTAATTAAAATTATATGCCTCTGTTGGAATTAATATGTAAGGAGATTGATGTTAAATGTTGGGTGACGTTAGTTACAATATTTTATAGTTATTTTCAACCTTTTTGTAAAAAAATAATTTTAATTATTTTTTAGTTTCAAAAGAATAAGTGTTTAGGGAATTTTTAATGGGTTGTGTGTCCTCTTTCAAGGGTTTAATCTACATGTCTCATTGTTGATGACACAAAATCATCTCTAGATTTAGTTTTAATGTTTAAATATATCCCAGTGAAGAACGTTTCATACCCAAACCCAAAAAAATGAAACTTAAGATACAAAATTATAATATTGAAAATAAAAATGATTAAATAACACAAAAATTTCTTATCAACTGTACTCTCTCTAAATTGTAACGCTTCTCAATAATGATGCCAAAATTTAAACATATTTCCATTACATATCAAATTAATTAGGTTTTAAATGATGATATATATTATTTGGAAGACCCTAATTCATCTCTCAAGAATTGTTCAAGGTGAATAGTGTGTGATTTAGATAGTTAAAATGGATGGAAAAAATTGATGTTTTGAATGATGTTTTAAAATAAAAAAAATAAAAAAAACAACTTTAATTAACCATTGACTTTTGGAATGAGGATTTGGATTCATTAGAGGTAAGTTGATGATATCCCCAAAAAAAAGTTATGTAAATTGGATGGTTAATTTTTCTCAAATTTTGAATAATTTTTTAAAAATTATATAGTCAAGGTTAATCAGAATATTGATTACCCTCAAACCCCTTTGAAATGATAAATTTTGATGTGACCCTTAGCACAATAATAGTATAATGAAGACCTAAAAAATATATGAGGTTTTCGGACTTAAAAAATAAATTAATACCTTATATGTATGAAAAAACCATGGTTCACTTAAGTTTCCCTATTAGAAAAAAAAATCCCTACTCAAAACACAAAACCAGTTGGTTCATACGAATGACTGTATTTCATTTAATGTATTGAAATATAATTATTGAAATGGAAATTATATTTATATAAAAACTCATGAAAATAAAAAACTAAAATTATAGTAAATAGTATCTAATTTGGTTCCCAAAATTCCTTTCAATGTTCATATCACCCTTGTTACAATCGTTGACCATTTATATCACCATCAAGGGGAGGAGGAAGCTCGTATAGAACTTTTTATTCATATTTACTCTCCCTATAAGGATAAAGATATATAGAATATATAGTATGATATAAAGAACCATATAAATATATAAAATTATAGTACATCACCCATTTTTGAACTCATAAATTAGGTACCCAAGCTTTCAATTTATAGGCAATGATAGGTAGTGGTTTTTGCACACATGTTTCACAATACCGCTTCTATCTCGGTTTTGGTAAAGTAAAAAAACATATCTCATCCTTGAAAAAACTAAAGGTTTATTGGGAGGAATATTTATTATATATTTGTATCATATTTCAATAATTATATTTCTATAATGGTAGATATTTTCAAAATACAGAGCTATATTCTATACATTGAGCAGTTTCAGTTTTATGAAAAAATCACTTCATTCAGGTGTCCAAATGGAAAAAAATGGGCTTATATTTCTTCTAAATAGTTTTATCTCAAATATTTAGGGATAAATATACCAAATTTAATCCAAATGTTTAGGGAATATTTTTTTAATGGGAAAATCTGTGCACATTTCTTGTTGGGATTCCAAGAAGTTTGGCTAATTTTACTTCAACATCATATTGGGATCTCATAATCACCTTCACCTATAGTAAAAAAATCAAAACATGTGAAATTTAACTTTTTAATATTATTAAAAAATCATATAAATTAAATTTTAAGTTAAATTAATTCATACATTGGGTAATTAGAACAAAATAAAGTAAAAAATATCAGTAAAAGGGTGGAAAAAGGAATTTTGAATCATCATATGAGAATCTTCCAGAGGATGGTACCATCAATAATACAAAAAATAAATTATTACCCATTATCACTATACTTGACTATTTTAATATGTTTATTCACTATATATAACCCCCAATGAACCCCAACACCCTTAGGTCATGACTAAGTTATCAAACCTGACTCGTCACTCATACTTGACTATATCAACTAGCTATACTCATCATATGAGGTAATACACCCACTAGAATATCAAGAAAATCTCCATGACACTCCCCCATATAATGATTATCCATTCCATTAAAATAATTTTATTTATAAAAAATTTACCACTTTCCAACACCTTCCCATATAATATGAATATAAGTGTACTAAAAGAATATGCCACTTTGATCTACCCACTGACATCATGCACTTAGGATAAAACCTCTCATTGTACTCTAGGAACTTAGAAGAAATCCAAAAACAACCCATATATCAATATACCCATAGTACCCAAACTTACTCATTATATCTAAGCCTCACGTGGATTTATTTTATAGATTCATACCTATCTTATTCTAATTTTATTCATAAAGAGAGTTTCATACTCTAAGTAAATAATGCTCCCACATTCGCTTTTCTTAGTTCCACTAAGCACATCCATAATATCATTAACCCTCCTTGAGCCTATTTTAATAATGTATACATGACTATTCCTTTAATCCTAGAAGTCTACCCATGTTCCACCACCCATAATTCCATTAATAAACCCCCTACTATAGAGTTTCAATATCTAAATTCCCAACCATAACCTACTTCCTACAGTTTCCATGGTCTATTACTAACTAAGACTTTTACCATGGGACTTAACAACTTTAAAGTATTTAATTCAAACCACCAAGGATTATTCATTTCTAGTTATACTTTATTAAACAAATTAATCCTTATATGGGGTTTATAAAACCCAACTATATGTGGAACCCCTTGGATGTATAGACTTCGAGTAACTCTAAAATCCCAAAACCATGCATATATTTCCATTATACTCCCCAAAGACTCTAACCAAGCCTAATTAAATTTTTAGAGCACACCAAATTCCTATATAGAGTTATTTATCTTGAACCCCATGTTCACATGCAAGAAATGTACATACATAAATTTATATATTATTAAGTATCAAAGGGAAAACCTACCAGAAACTTATAAGAGTTAACTTATTTGATGTTATGTATTAGTTTGGGTCTATTATCCTCAAATCAAGAAATGATAAAACTGGGGCTTAAAATGGGATTTATGCTAAAACAATGAATATAGAAATGAAACAGTAAGAGAAGTCTATGTTATTGTCATATTTTTTCCAAAAGGAGCCTTCATCTTCAAATATCTACCAAGAGATTTCAATCTAGGGATCTTAAAAGAATATATAAGAGAGAAAAGTGAGAGGGGGAGGTGGATAGGGTTATCTGGTCAGGTAGATTAAAAGAAAAAGAGGGAGGGGTGCTTTGTGTTTTAAAAATTAATTAATTAAAATAATTTTTAAAAACAAATTTTTTTCGATAGGCCAATGGATATCCAGTGGCTTCCTAAGGGTCCCCGGCCTCTTCTTTCCACACTGGGTACCTAGTTAAGACCCAAAAGGTACTAGGTGAAGTCTAATACAATAAAAATAGACTCTACCACCCCTCTTATCTTCACCTAATGCTCCATAATTCCACCAAAATAAATTAACTCATGTAAAAACATCTCATAGATATTCCCTTACTACCAAAATTTCAATAACAATGAAATTCTCAAAAAAACCCGACTTTAGAATCTAAAATTTAAAAAATATTCTAGGTTTATCAAGTCATGATGCCACAGTTAATTATAAATTTACCATTATGGAGATTATCATCCTTAATAAGCCTTCATGATGATTCCTTGATTCTTAATTCACCTCTCTAACTCAAATGACATTGTTAATTCTTGATTTTTAACTGAATATGGCTCCATACTACATATTCATGATCCATATAAACTATATTTTTTACAAAAAATCCTAATCTAATCCCAAATATGGCCCAATAATATTTCAAATGATAAACTTAATACCACTTTTACTTCCTCATTCTAAACTGAGAATGGAAATTATAATTTGGTTCTTCTATTTAATTTCTTCCACTAAACTAACACTAAACCATAATGTTATCAACTCCTTACCTAAAACATGATGCATCAAGCCCAACAACATCATTAAAACACACGAGATCCACCAAACTCATTTACCAAATCATATTCCTTATAAGTTACCAACCTCACTGATTATACTAACTACTATATATAAATCATAAAATATGGTATGGCTCTAGAACTAGATACAATCATTATACCTTTATACCAATATAGATAACCAACCACCCTCTAGATCAAACATTTTCTATGATATATCTACCTAGGATACATCATGAAAACACCTATGAAACCATCTCTAAACTTGTCCTTAGCTCCTATTCATCGATTATAGTCCTATAATATATTGAGGAGGAAGTTTTAATTCATATAATGTTCCCTGATACCTCATGTGATACCTTTGTTACCCAACTCAATAATTTTTCACAATCCAAACTCAACTAGTGATCTAGTTAATTCCTCAAGTAATCCTCTCTCAAAGTAGCCAGTAGGTAACTCCCCCACCATATAATTTCCCATATAGAAATCCCATTGACATCACCCTACATGAATATTGACATTTAATAGGGATTTACACACACAATATTTTTCATCAAAACAACTAAAATCAACCGAAAAAACATTCACTAAGGTTCCATGATGTTGGGTTATCTAGAAAAGAGCTTTCCAACTCTTATCAAAACCCGTTTCTACTAATGAACTTATACATAACTATTACCCTAAGGACACATCATTGTTGTATCTACATCACCCAATAAATTTCCTTACAAAGATGCACTGACACCACATCATGATCTAACTGAGACATTCCTACTATGGGCTACTTCACTGTATGGAATCCTTAATTCCTTTTTTCCAAAAATTTTATATGATTATTCTTTATACAAAAAATTCAATCTACCCTATGATGTTATAAAACACAAATCCACCATGATAATCCTACTATCCTCTAAGGATTTAGTAGTATTTTTATGAAAAACCCAACTAATCAAACCAAAATGTATCTCTATTTGTGATCTTACTATTGATAGCTTCAATGTATCACAATGTACCCACTCCCAAGGTATATTTACTAAGGTATTACCCACCAGAGATATTCCCTTCCATAATTGACATTCTATGAGGGACTATTTATTGGACATCACATGTTGATGCCAAGTTATTCATATAATGGTTGTGTCCCAATGACTTATCCACATTTTCTCACTCCATAGTATTTATCCCATTCTAAAACTCATCCTTAGATTCTATATCGAAATCACAAGATAAGATCTACACTTTATATATTTCTTAAATATCACCACATCCCTCATGATGCACCAATGGTGACTTTATTTCTAACATAACCAAGGAAATACCTAGATAAGTCCCAATAATTGATCCCTCACTAATAAAATGTTATTATAACATATAAATAATATAACCATTATCCTATCAACCTAGATCACACCCACCTCTCTCTGTATACATAACTACTAACCTAATTCTAAGGAAAAGAGAAACAACCAAATCACTTACCAAACATTTCATGACTAACCATATAAAAGGAATACACACTATACTTCCCCTAAAACCATTAAAATCACCCTCTAATGAGTTATATCTCACTAACATGTGGTTATACCAAATTACACCATCTCAACTAACACTATAAAGGGTCATAACTTACCATCTTAAGGAAACATTAATAACATATTAATCCACTTTAGGATATATATAACCAACCAAGTATCTCTCACCAATACAACCCAACTCAATGCATACCTTTTCTACAATAAACTATACCCAAGGAATCCAATATTGATATCTACCCAATAAAATACTATAATCTACCATGAACATGATTTTTTATATCAAAACAAAACATAAACCACCAAATGTGATTCAATTAATTAATACACCACCAATAGGTTGTTTAGGAAAACACTAAATAACAAAAAAATTACATTTTAATTAATAAAATCAAATTTACCAAAAAATATATTAAAAATTTATTTCTCAAAATCCTTTTTTGAACAATTTACTTTTTAAAACCCCTTTTTGAACTCACAAGGAGTTATTCACATTTAAAATAAACCTTCAGGCCAAAAATTGATGCATGAATTCATGCACTCTTTTCTTTTCAGACTAATAGGAAAAACATAAATCAATAAAAAATATAATATGTACCATTATAATTTGTAAAAAAACTCGATCATAAAGTTGAAAGTAAGAACTATAATCTTATACCCATGGTAACTTTCCTTTCTACTATATAGGTGTTTGTGATGCACAAGGTAGGTTTATTTACCAAGGTATGATCACTCCTAATCTATCTTCTAATTCCCCCAAATTTTAGGAAAACAAAAACATTTCTCTGATACATGTAACACCCCAACAAGGACCTACCCAAATCGTAGTCGTGTTGGTGGTGTTACGTGACATCAATCATTCCTCCATATACGTTAGAGGCTATTGACTAGTGATGGGAGTGTATAAATAACATGAGGAGGCTTCACTCTTAGGGTAACACTATATAATAATAAATATATTATATAATATTTATATAATATTAGAGTATGAACAAAAAATTATAACTAAATTAAAACTATCAATAATAAATATTCATAAGTGATGTTGTAACAAAATAGAGCCAAGTTGAACATAAATTCATATTCCCACTAGGATGGTCATATAAAAAAAATAAAAAAACAATAAAAATAAATAAATTAGAGGCATAACCACATAAACTTGATATCCACCACAAACCTACCTCCCCAAACTCATCCAAATACACTAGAAAGATCCCATATACAATTAATTATATGAAAATAAAACATAAAAGTCTCTATGTATGTCAAGGTTCTCATGCATCATGTGAGTATAAAACTCAATGAGGCACCACTAATGGGTTACCTTATATACACCACATTATCAGTGTATCTATATATAGAAAAATAAAAATGTATCAAAAAGTATTATATAAGAAAATACATCTCGGCATCATGTGCTAACTAGGCCACCATGACACATGTCCCCACCTACATTGGTCAGTGTTGAAAGGAATAAGTCAACGTGTACATCAAAACCATTACAAAAAATATAAGAAGTGAAACTAAGGAGGGAATAACCTATCCAACCTTCTATGTATTAAAAACTATATAGGAATAGAATCTGAGGAGGTTGTAACATATCCAACCACCCATGTACTCAAAACATTATAGGAAGTAATCCTAAGGAGGGAGTAACATAGCCAACCTCTTATATTCTTAGAACCATATAGGAAGTAGAACTCGGGAAGATGTAAGAAAGATAGACACTCATGAACTTAGAAATATATAGGAAGATGACTCGAATATGGTGTAACATAGAAAAACACCCACGTATAGGAAACACATCTAGGATAATTTGTAACATAACCAAACTTATATATTTGAGTATATACTGATCCTACAACTCTTCTATGATTTGTATGGAAATATGAAATAATGAGAACCTAGGAGGTGTTACCCAACACCATCATTCTTAGGTCTTCAGTCCACTACCTCATCAATATCTTCATTAACATAGTCATGGTGAAGTAAAATAATTCATGTAAAATATATCCACAATCCTTTCCCTCATCTAGAAATCCATCCTAGCTCTCTTCCAAAGGATGGAACTATCAATAACTTAAGATAAACCCATCATAACCTACCATCACAATATTTTAAAATCTCAAATCCAATATCCCTATCTCCATTAGGCTATAACTAATTTATCAACCCATATTCACTAGTAATAATTGACTATATAAACTAGATATACTCATCACATAAGATAATACACCCACTACCATCTTAAGGAACTCACCATAACTTTCCATCATATAAAATTAACCGTGTCATCACCCTAAGTTGCTTTAGAAAGAACCAATTGCATTAAAAACCTTCCCATAAACTATGAAAGTATGTGAATAAAATTAATACCCCACTTTGATCTACTCATCGGCATCACACTCTAATAAAAACAACATCATATCATGCTCTAGGGATTAAGAGGACACCCAAACATATACAATGTATCAAGATACCCATATACACCACACTTACTCATTCTAAAAAGCCTCACATAGTTTATTTCAAGATATAAATACATATATTATTCCAATTAAATTCATAATAATTGTATAGAAACCATAACCCGATCACCCAAATGACATCGGGCCATGCTGTTACACGGACTCGGGGGAGTTCCCTAATCTATAGGGTAAATAGACTAGAACTATGGGTTCTAATTAATAATTAGGGAAATAGTTTATCGCTAAATAAAAAATTAGTGACCCATACAAAAATAATAATAAATAAATAAATAAATAAAAATTTCCTATATGAATGAATTAAAGCATCACATCATAGATAAAATTGACCCACAACAGAAAATTTGAATAACTGAATTTAATAACATAGACATTATAAATAAATTCCAAAAATTACTCATAATCTCTATCATCATCATTGAGGGGAACCCGAATTTTATTTATCACAACCATGAAATATATGTAAATCATCCAAACATTTACTAGTACCTATAAGTACCTACAAAAAAGACCATGAGTTTTAAGTCCACAAAATTTTACATGTAGGGTGTGAGAATATAATACTCAATAGAAAACAACCATGATTCTAACATATATGGAATAAATAAGGTGCATGCATCAGACCAATTTATTCATTTACATAAATACAAAAATTCATTTGTTTACATAATATTTGATATTATCAGTAAAAGGAAACAACGGTATATAAATGATATCAATGTATAACACCCTATACTAGGATGATTCATACCTATCATACCTACTTCAAACCAATCCTAAAATATTAGATTCATCAGCCAAGGAAATTTTGTTACCCATAACAGTGAAACCTATCCCAAAGGAAGTCGAGGAATATACCCATTCTAGATGAATGAAAATTGTGTACTCTATGTCAGGGGATCATAACACTCATTCATCCTAGGGGATAGAGGATAGGTATATTCTAGAGTCAATATTTTGATCCAGAACCACATCATCCTAGATAAACCCACTTACAATTCATATAATTGTAATATACCCCCTTCTAAACATGATCATCATGATAAAAGTATTAAACATACTCACGAAAATTCACTAGATATATCATATTATCATGATCAATAAACTTTCAATGAAATGATATATTTAAAAAAATATATATGAATGATAGAACTAATTTATGCCTAAATATCATATAATAAATTTCTCCACATGTGTAAAACATAGGCATGCTATGAAAATAAAGAAAATTTCCATGACATTTATA
This sequence comes from Viscum album, assembly GCA_963277665.1. Taxonomy (NCBI): domain Eukaryota; kingdom Viridiplantae; phylum Streptophyta; class Magnoliopsida; order Santalales; family Viscaceae; genus Viscum; species Viscum album. The sequence continues at coordinate 1,227,671,222 of OY728133.1, read as the reverse complement.
TATCATTCATTTAATGTCACATAATGAATGTAAATTAACTGTATCAAAAAGTCATCAATTTTAATAATATATTCTAAGATACATTCTTAGAAAGTAAAATGTCTCATTTAATTAAATTACATATGGAAAGCAACTTAGACATGAGATTTTCTTATATTCAAATGTAAGGGTTACATCCAAACACACAAAAAAATAATTCAATATTATTTTTAAACCAAAAAAAATAAGACAGTCAAGAATTTAATAGTATCTAGATAATGCATTAAATATTTATTAAGTTAAATAGTAAACCATTTTCCAAACTTAACTTGACATAGCCATTGTCTTAGCACCAATGTGACTCTTATCCCCCAGTTAATCTTCATTTATTTACTTAAAATTCATTCGGGTACATTAGGTCATTAATAAAGAATTATTTATTATTATTAATAGTATGTAGTTTATAATTATAATAGGTTAATGGGATATGAATCATTAATAAAGAAATATTTAAGTAAAAGTTAATGTGTATTTTATTATCTAGTCTTAGTTATGGTGATTAAATATATGTTCTAAAATAAATTAAAGTTTTATTTATAATATTTTTACTATAACACATCCCAAGGATATTGATAATAAATTATTAAGTTGTTAATACCTATGGCCATAACCTTTTATGTTTGTCCCATTATAATACATTTACCACATTACAGTCATGTACTTGGTAACATTAATAAAAATTATCATACTAGTATATGAAATTTCCATAATATCTTTAGTACCAAATATCCCCTACATTATAATCTAAAGTATTTAAATAACTTCTATAATCATTTAAGTTCTAAAATTGTACATGAGGATACCTTTGGATTATATAGAAAGTATAATTCTCCTTAAAAACGTAATTATTTGTCCAAATAAATTAAATTATTCACTAATTTATACATATAATATATGTTTCAATATTCTTATTAAATGATACTCAAGGTTTTCTCACCATTTAAGACCATTATAAAACTAAGGTCAAACACAGTCCCTTAATAGAATTCATATAGGATCAAAAAAGTTATTTACCATTTATTATAGTCCATTAACCTATGGAATGTGATTTTAGATTAACTGTTATAAATTTACCTCTCTAAATTAAATACACAAATTTTCACAGATCAAATATACAAAATAGACTTCAAGAACATTTATAAATTCCAAAATATACATAAATCAAATTTCAATGGTTTACAAATTATTAAAACCCAATTTCAAATCAAAAGAAAATAGGTTAAGATCTTATTCTAAGTATAAAAATGTTCATTACATTAAAAAATGATCATAAAGTAATTTAACAAGGTATTTTTCAAAAACCCTTCATTTTCATTCCTAAAAATAAGTTGAATCACATTTATTAAATTACAAAAAACTAGTGAAAAATAAATCTAAAGAAAATTTCAGATATTATATATGGGTTAGAAAAAACCTACTATTTATTTATTCCTAAAGATTCCCTTATCATACCTCAAAATCATCATTTCATCCCCTAAAAATCCCCAAAAAAAATTCCATAATCATTTACAATAAATTACCCAAGTAACCAAAATCATCATATTGGAAAAAAAACTAAAATTTAGTCAGAATAGAGGTAAAACATAACTATAATTATTATAACTATCAATTTATAGAAATAATCAGTTTAATCAGATCTAAGAATCCCTTAATAAAATACTAGAACAAATAAAACCCTAATATATTCGCTACACAAATTAATTTAATCAGAAAAGTGTGTAATAGCTTAAAAATTACCCACTTAAGTGTTATCTAACCCAAACAAGGATAATTAGTGGTATTTAAGTGGATTTCACCATGAATTTAGTAAAATATCAAATTATAGAATCCATTTATATTAAATGGGAATAATAATATATATGGGAATATGAGAAGATAAGAGGAGGATTTATCCTACCTTTAACTAGTGGAAAATTCACACCTTAAACACCTTTGATCCATATACAAGAGGTGGGAGAAATAGGAGTCCCTTAAGAGCTCTCATGGGAACATGTATGAGAGGGGTATAAGTGAATTTTGGTGTCCCCTTATTGGGGTTTTTAAGTTAAAAAGGTCATTTTCACCTTTTTTTAAAAATATTGGACTCCATCAAAACTCCTTTGGGAATAACTATAACTATAGTGGTCATTTGGTGAGCTACTAGAGGTTCTATCAGGCTTCTTATAGAGTCAAATAGAACTATAGGGGACTTTTACTACCAACCCCACTTTGTTTTCCATTCTCTAAACACTTAAAAGAATTTAATATATCTCCTAAACCTCATAAAAAACCTGAAACCATGTCCAAAAATACTCCAAAATCCATCATCAAACTTCAAATTCAATTATTATGACCCAAAATTTGAAATGACCCCTTGACCGGAACCAAAAAACCCCACATTTTTACCCCAATAAAATCTAAATATAACTAAAAATTAAAATTATAAATAAATGAATCATTGCATAGAGATTCATCCTCTAAGAAGCTCATATTCCCACATTACATTCAATTAGTGCCACTATAAACACCCATAACAAGGTTCATGCTTCTTTTGACCCCACAAAATATCTTATAAATGACTGCATCATCAAGACATGAAGACTAACCAAGTTCAATCACCAATAATTCTATCAGTCAACCCCCAACTAAGTATTTTCATGGTCTAAAAGCTCAAACCATAACCCCAGTCCTATATTTTCTAAGATCCATTACTACTAAAAACTTTAACCAAGGGACATAACCACTTGCAAGTCTCCAATTTAACCCATGAATGCTTATTCTAGTCCAATTGTAATTTTTTAAACAAGTTACTCATTATTTAGGGTATGTTGAACCCCACTTGAGGTATCTCATTGTAGTTTTATAGCCATCAAGAAACTCTGAAATCCAAAAAACCATGTATAAAGTATTTATTCCACTCCCAAAAGGTTATATCCTCGCCTAATTTATAATTCAAAACTCACTTGGTCCTTACACAGAGTTATATATCCTAAACCCCTTGTGAAGATTCATTAATCAAGCATACATACACACATGTGTGCACACACACAAACACACACAGACACATAAATATATATTTATACATATATATATATATATATATATATATATATATGTATATATATATATTAAGTATTAAAGGGACCACCTACTTGTAGCATATAGGAGTTAACTCTTCCAGTATCATATCTTTGTCTACCTTAGTTTACATTACATTGATAAATAATACAAATAATCTCTAAAATGAGGTTTATAGAAAAATAATGGTGTGAAAAAAAAATGATAGAATACCTAGGTATTTCCTTATAATTTCCAATAAAAAATCTTCTACTCTAGTTATAACATTTATCCACCAAGGAATGATGATATAAGTATCTTAAAATTACAGTGAGAGTGAGAGGAAATTAGAGGGGGTTTGGGGGGTCTATTTAGGTGGCTAAAATAAAAATATTTGTGTTTTTACATTATGAAATTAATTTATTAAAAAATTAATTTAGGGAAAAACATCCTTGGAGACCATTGAGTAGAAAGTTTCCACCTATGGGTTCTTAACCCTTGATTTACACTTTGAGTACCTGTTGTAGTTATCAAAAATTATATAAGATTCCAACACCCCTATTATTTTCTAATTATGCTCTTGAATTCCATCAAAACACCTAAACTGACATAAAAATATATCCTAAGGATGCCCTAACTCTCAAAATTTTAATTTAAATCTAGATTTTAAAAACACCCCCACCTCCATGTTCTATGGATTTAAAAATACTCTAAATTTATCAACCCATAACAAAATGAGTCATTTCAATAGGTATGATATCGTCTTGTATTAACAATTTATTTTTCCCAACTAAATATATATGTTGTTATTGTTTCTATACATTGGTTTTCCTAATGTTAAAAATAGATATGTAAAATGTTTTTTTGGTATAAAATTATTATACATGGGACATGGGACCCTGATGATGGTGTCTACAAGCTTATATTTTTATCCCTATTAATTATTTTTCTACCAATTATAAATATGTTTTTTTATTGTTCTGATTAAGTGGAATGGTGAATTTAATATTTTAAATTTTCTAAATGTTTCTCTGGACTTGATGAATAGGTATTTGGTGAGGAATAATTTAGAGCACTATATGAAGGTTCTTAGGGAACTCAATTAGTGTTTCCCTCTTATGTTATGATGAGTTACAATCCCATAGGGCGTCATTAATTGCCTAAGTGTCTATAAGAGAAAAATTTTGATAACGATCAAACTATGCTACTAGATTAATTAAAATATAGTATAGCAGCAGATCGAGATTTGTCCACAAATATGGAAAAATTAGTTTATTTAGGTATTCAAAAGATTTAATTTTCTTAATTTAGATAAATAGATGATAAAAGGTTGGTTTGATTTATTTTAAGAAAGAATAATGAAAACAAAATAGATTGGTTGGTTAGTTTGAAGACATATTTTTAATTTGTCCTAGGATTTTGTAATTTCATGGTTCAGGTTCAATTAAATTTTATAAAATAATTTGATTCGATATTGTTTTCGAAGTTGAGATGAGGAAGATCCAATGGTCATGGTATCTCCTCATTAATTCAGAAATACACTATTTCCTTTGGTCTAGAAATTTATGATGCTGCTGAATCAAGTTTGTCTCGATAACATATTTAAACTTGATTTCCCTTAAATTTGACAATGTTTATGCATTCTTTAGGGTTATTAGTTGTGGAATTTAAATGTTCATTTTAGATTCAAATATCATTGATCGTGGTAAAAGAAAAATAAAGGGATTAGAAATTGATTAAATAAATCACACAAACCAAATACATGAATAAAGGAAAGGAAATAAATCCAATGCACCTTCCCCTTCTATTACATTACCCTATAACATAGAGGGTTAAACCCCCCCCCCCCATATTAGTGATGTGATAATTAGAGGGAATTAGAAAATGAAATAAAAGCATAAATAAAAGAGATAAGAACTCGGAAAATTCCATGAATCTTCTTGATCTACACTTTGGTCTCTGGATATAAATTGACTTCAACAGAAGTATCCTAGCCCTTATTTTAAAGGCTCCAAATGGTCCCTAGAATTAATGAATTCCATAAATTAAATGTCCAATGGTGGTATGGGTAAGTCTCATGTCATTAATTTTATCAAAGTTTGAAGATACGCCAAATTTGTGCGTTTAAAATTTTTCCCAATAATTTACATGACCTGTAATGTGTTTGCACGATGTGTAATATTTTAATTTCAAATCATCATGAATTTTATCATATCTCTTCCAAAAGACTCACCCGTAAAAAAGTCACATCATGTAAATGTATTACAAAACATGTAAACAAGCCTCCTCCAGTTTTCCAACTTCACTTTGGTTTCAAAATTCAGGTGTCTTTTAGCTCCAATATTTCCCACTTTTCATTCCTTTTCAAAGATTTTTTGTGTCCTTCCATAAAACATGAAACAAGTCAATAAATTAAAAATTTGACAAGATTATTCATTTAAATATAGAAACTAATATATTTAAGCACCATAATTTGTATTCATGAAATATAGCTATTAATAAGATATCCTCTTCCCCCATGCGAATGTACATTCAGATACTTGATATTACCTCCTTTGATAGGATGTTTTTATTTTACCTTCCCTCCTAAGTAGGTATGATATTACATGTACCCACCAGTGTACAGGTACCCACTAGTTAATTTTTACACACACATGTTTAAGTTTCACTATTATGGATTTTTAGCATAACACAAAGAAATTATAATCAGTTCCCATGGAGATTGGGTAAGCACATGGTAAACTAACCTCAAAATAATATTTATTATTATTGTTACTTGTGATTATAACATTTTTTTCTCTAATTTTCTATATATGTTATATTACTACCACATTTCATATCATTAATTCTATTATATATATAATAATAAATTATGTTTAGGACACAGTTTTTAGTTTACTACAAGTTATATACTCATACTCTATGTGTGAACTTTAGTGGACTTACAAACTCTAAACTTGATATATTGGTTAGGTTGTGAGTTCTAGTAAAGGTGGAAGAGTTGAAGTGGATCAGTGGGGATAAAGAAACTGTACTAAGTTAATACTGAGGTCAAAGTATCAATTTATCCATCTTATTTTATACTTTTATTTATATTTTACTTGTGATTGTCCAATTAGTGATCCTTTATGATATATTACTATATAACATGTTAGACCTATTAAGTGGTTGAATAGTTATTATTTTTTTGTCATATTATTCATTATATTGTAATTCCATGTCACACTCAGATATTTTATTGGTATAATTAATGAAATCTATTTATCTATTATTGTATGTAATAATATATAGGGCATAGAATTTATAATTCATATCACCAGATCCTCGTTATTATTTGGAAAACTTTGGAAAATGAGGATTTGTGCCTATAGTATGTGATGATTTGGCTTAGTTTTCATGGTTGAGCATTGGGTTGGGAATGTTACATGGTGTATTTTCCTTTAAGGATTTTCATTTTACTATTATTCCCAATAACGTTCACATTTATCAATATACTCACTATTTTTTCAAAAATGCATCAAATTGGTATTATATTTCTACTTATAGTGATTAAGTTCTACAAAATTCATCTTTTCACTCTACAACACAACTACTTATTTGTTATTTCACATATGAGTGAATATTTTACTCCTCTCACTCCATAGGAAATGGCTAACATGAAACTAAGATTTCAAATAACTAAAATCAATGAGAAACAAGTTTAAATTTTGAAAGCACAAAAACATGATTCTCCTCCACTTTTATAAAACCCCCTCTATCAATATAATTATAATAAATGAAACCTAACATCATTTATAAACATCATTTTATTGAATTTCAATCCGTAGATTCAGATGTAGATACATGAGAGAGGAAATGTGATGATGATATTAAAATTGGATTGATAATTATTGTATTAAAAGTGATGTAATAATGATCTGATTTTCCCTGTTGGATGTGATAAATTGATAAATTCCTTAAATTTAGTAATTAATTCGAAAAAAAAAGTATAAGTTAACCATTCTAAAATTTAAATACAGTGCATCTATTTGTTGGTAAAATAAAATAATTCATAGTAACATGATGGTAATGATAACATAAACTCATGATAAAAATTAAATAATCACTTAATAAAAATATTTTTAATATAAAATTAAAAATAAGAGTTATATTTTCATATAAATATCACTTGTAAAGGAGAAAAATTTACTGAAGAATATATACAAGAGTTTTATCAATTATTAATGGGAAGTAATATTTATTAGTACAAAAAAAAAACTTGGGTGTATTAAATAAGGAAATTTCTTTGATGGATTCAAAATCATTTTTTCACTTGAAGATGCATTCAAGCTAGTTATTAATGTGGATAAAAACAAATAGACCTTAAGGTAACCAATAATCAAGAAGTACAATAATGTCACTTCATTTTAAAAAGTTACTTCTTTTAATATTTTTGATTTTTCTAATAGGAAATTTTTAAGTAACAAGATATTGGATAAATAGAAAAATAAATCCATAAATAAAAAACAAGTTTTTTATCATGCAAAGAAGAGTTTTTCAAATTCCTTGGTTATGGTTATTCTTAATCCAATTTCCAAACTATATAATTATTATCATAATAGAAATTAAAGATATTGAAAATTTTATTAGAGAGGATGTTCATAAAGTGATGAAACTGAAAATAAAGATCATATAATTGAATAATCTAATGTGTAAAATATTTTAGTGATATGAAGAGTTTTTTAAAATTAGATATTTCTATAATAATATCAATAATAAAAAAATATCTAAACTTTTTGCACCAAAAATCATCAATTGTAAATGATGATAATTGATAGTGAGAGTTATAAAAATATTATTTCAATAATTTTGGTGGATAAATTAAATCTTCCAACTCATAATTATCCTCAACCATATAAGTTATAATGGACTAAAAGTGTGAGAACTTTAAAATTCAACAAACATGTTTTTGATTTCATATTCTATTAGTAAGAACTATATTATTGAAATATTGTGTGATATTATTCCTATTGATTCATGTTGCTTGATATTAGGGAGATAATGGTAGTTTTATATGGAAATAAAGTATGATGGTATGGAGAACACATATTCTTTTTAATAAAAGGGAAAATAATATCACACTTTCCCCCATTGAAGCTATCTAAAACCCTTTAAGTAAATTTTTTTCCAAAAGATACAAAATGTAGTCGATCTGTCAATAAAAACCAAGAAAAGAAGGAAATTTGTAAGCAAAAACTTTTTTCTATATTTATTATTTAAAAGATATTCCATGAAGATAAAGTTCATTACCATCCTTTGGATCATTATTAAATTAAATATTATCGTGATGTTTTCCCACAATGATCTCACATGTTGATTAATACCCCTTATAGTCATTTTACACAAAATAATCATTATACCTAGTTCATAATTTTTAAATAAACCTATTTATCATTATAATCATAAATAATTGAAATATTGGTAAAAATATGTGGATGAATTGATAGATTAATGAATTAAAATCCAATAATGAATATTTATTATGTTCATGCATTATTAGTGACTAAGAAAGATGTAAAATATCATATGTTGATTAATAATAGATTAATAAATAATATTACCATAAAATATAGGTATCTCATTCCATGACTTAATGATATGCTTGATGAATTACACAGTTTGTCAACATTTTTACAGGTTGATATTTTTAGTGGATACCACCAGATTTAGATAAAGGAAGATGATGAGTAGAGGAAAACATTTAAAACCAAATGTGGGTTATTTGAGTGGTTGGATATCAATTTTTTATCTCAAACACTCTTAGTACATTCAAAATACACTTTAATGGTGTTCTATAACTATTTATAGGGATATTTATTTTTTTTATCTTAATGTTACTTTTATTTATAGAAAGAATCTAGAGAGTCATGTGCATCAACTTCTATAGGTGTTTAGTAATCTACTTAAACAAAAGTTACATGGAAATTTGAAAAGGTGTGGATTATTTTCAATCCATGTGGTGTTTTTGGGATATTTATTATAAAAGTAATGTGATATGGTTGATCAATAAATGGTGGAAAAAATTAAATTCTGGTCACCACCCTCGTTTATTACTAAAGTAAGATGTTTTCATGGTTTAACATCAATTTATTATTTTTTATTTAAAATATTATTACTATAATGATATCCATCACTGAATGTTTAAAAATTGGGAAATTAATGTGGTTAAAATATGAAAATAAATTATTTTAAACCATTAGTAAGAAATTATGTGGAGTTTTAATTTCATCATTACTGAATTTTGATCATGTTTTTGAAGTGTCTTATATGCAAGTAGAGTCGAAATAAGAATTATTATCATCCAAGAAAAGAATCTCATCATGTGTTTTGGTCAATAATTAAACAATTATAGAAGAAATTATAGCACTTATAATAATTATTTTTCTGTTATTGTGAGATATTTAGATATAAAGTCTCATTACTTGTGAACAACATAGTTTTCTATTCATTTTGACAAAAAATTTGATATTCATCAATGATACACAAAAACTCAATATGAAATGGGAGGATTTTTTAATCCTTTTTAGTTATGTTTAGGTACAAAAGGGGTGGGATAGTTTTCATGACCTACATCAATGAGTGGTGGTGGAGTTGGAGAAAATTTAGGTTTCAAAGTGAGTGAAACTGAAAACAACTTTATTTTTTATATTTAGATCAGTAATTGGCTTGTGTAGATACATTTAAAATATTTTAAAGGATGTTTTTGAGGTGTTTTATCAAGTATAGGATTACCAAATCAAGTTTCATGGGTTTGGTATACATGAAAATATAGGTTTTTGGCTGCATAGGGCCATCGAGTACCAGGTTAGGGTGCACTAGGTACCCAGTGAAGGTGTTAGGGGTGATGACCCCCTACCTGGGGATAATTGGAATTAATTATTGATGGATTGAGTAATCAATATTGCCCAAATAATTTTTTTAAATGGAGGGTAGAATATTTATTTACCCATAACTTATTAGAAACCCCTTTAATATTTATTTTATTTCAATTGGTTAGGGAAAGGGGGTGTAGGAGATTTCCTCTCTCTTTTCTTATCCTCTTGTTTTCTTCTCCCTCTTCTTCTGATTTTGGTGGTATGTATCAATGTATTCTATGTCAATTATATAATTAAATGGTGAAATTAGGCTATAAATAAGGGACATTTTCTTTTTATGGATCGAGGGGGCTTTGAGAGGATGAACTCAGGTAGTTTCATGTCATTTCATTATAAGAAAATTTCAACCCTAATTTATTTTGTATTTTAATCAATGTAGAATGAATTCAACTGATGGATTGGTGTTATATGTTGATTATTTGGTTATAAGTCGAATCAAGGATGTGCAGGGATTTAACTACAACCTATTTCTTGAGGTTTGAGTAATTATATGTCACATGTTAATTTTTTATTGATAATACCTAAAGTGGTTAATTATGGATTAATTATCTTAATTTTTTTTGAGTTCTTTGACCAAATAGGCCAAGGAAAATTTATTAAAAAACAAAAAAAAATAAATGAGTCTTAATGATGAGATTTTATAACAATATTTATCATGAAAAGACATCAAATCAGAAGAAAGATCATCAATCTTAGTAATATTTCTATTGATACCTTTATTGGAAAGGCCATCCACCACCTGATTCGCCTCTCAGTAAAAATGAGTGATGAGATAGTTGAGTCCATAAAGGTAATTCAATCATTCCATCCATCGAACTATGAGTCTCCAATAAATATGATTCATGAAATTCCTAAATGAAAAAATGGTATTGGAATTACTTTTGATCCATAGGTTATCCTAGCCTTTAGATTTATCAAAATAGAATGCATTAATAATTCCAAGAATTTTAGATTCTAGTGATATTTTCAATCCACATAAACCAAAGAAACATCCAAAAAAAGCCACAGTGGTCATGGAAAATAGATCCACATCTAGAGGTACTAAGATTACCTTTCAAAGAACCATTTGAATTAATTTTAATCTAGTTATAGATAAGAGGATTCTACAAAAACTTAAAAAGTACAAGTAGATGGCTTGAAATTTCCAACAATTCCAATCCTTCTAAGGACCATAAAATCATGAATATTATTTAAATATCAACCATTTTGGAAAACATTTCATTCTCAGATGATAATAATAATACTTTAATGACCAAATAAATATTAAAAGTTGTATTTTAGTGAATCACCTAATTACACCAATTCTAAATCATGTGAAGCAATTCGGACGTAGTCACATGGAATAGATTGGAAAGATGTGGTAGGAGAGGTATAATCCCACATTGAATTAAAAGACGAATTGAGTGAAATTTTGGTCTCAGTAACTCGAATAGGATGAAGATGACATTCTGAATCACTGAGGCCCTGGTGCAATAGAGAAACAGGTGAGAGGTATCCTACCGATTATAATTGCATATGTTGAACCTAGAATATAGGGAAACACTAAAGGATTGGAGGCATGAGTTAGTAGAAAGGAAACCATGTTCTAAACACCAAATCCTAGTGATCCTCACGGTTCATATACAAGATTTATTGAAATGATGTAGCCAGTAAAAATCGTGGTTAGCTCGCATAGAGATAGACAGGTAATAATAGAGGCTATTAAGGATACCATTATTTGCTAGTTCCTAGATGAGAATATACTTATGTGGAGAAAATCTATATTTCTTGACTATATCAAAAAATTCAATCTGTAAATTCATAAAAGTTTCATCAAGGAAACTTTTAACTAAGATATATGGATCCAAAGAGGAATTAGTTGGATGGAATTCAGAAATCATAGCAGAACCAATCCAATTATCAATCCATAATTTGAGACTATAGGATTTGCTGGAAACCCATATAAAACAATTCATGATATTAGAATAAGAGTTCTTGATAGTAGGATAAAGAGAAGAATCCATGTAACCAGTGTTCCCCTACTTCAATATCACTAGAAATATATGTCTTAAAATTTCCAAATACTTGGAAAATTTATTAATTAGGGTCATATTAAATCATTCTTCAAGAGCAGTATTAATTTTAATGATGTTCTTAATTCCAATTCCAACACTGGAGAGTGGAGAACAACATTTTTTCTAGGAAACTGTAACAATTTTCCACTAAAGAATACTACCATTCCAACCAAAGTTTTTTATGTAGAAAATTAAGCTCTTGATTAGTCCCATGGTCCATATATAAACCATAAAAGAGTGCACTAACTTTGAGACCATGGTATATTTAACAAGTTAAATATGACCAACCATTGAGAGTGCCTTTCCTTTCCATGATTAAAGTTGGTTTTTATCTAATCAACAGGGTAAACAAAGTATCTATATTTTGTCCTATATTAGAAGATAGGGACGCCAAGGTAATTAAAAGGAATGTAACCCTCTTTAATTCTAATTTCCATTTGAATAAAATATTTTCGAACATGAGTAAACCCCTTACCAAAATAATTGAAAGAATTATCCCAGTTGATAACTTTCCCTTAGATTTTTTTCATATTTGTATAAAATATCCTTAATATTCTAGATGTTCCTCTTATTTCCTTATAATAATAGGATGATATCATATGCATAAAGAATATGGGTGGGTTTATAAAGACCCCTAGAGGCATGTATTGGTTGGATCTTACCTTGATTTACCATGTGAGAGAGTATATGATAGAGATAATATTTAGATAATGAGAATAAAATAGATGATATAGGGTCACCCTGCCTAACCCCTTAAAACCACTTGATGTGTAATTTAAGATATCAATTAATGAGAACTGATATATGAGCTAAACCAAATAGGGTTTTCACCCATAAAATGAAAGTGTTATTGAATCCCAAATGGTGGAGGACTTATAAATGAAATTAAAATTCATAGAGTAAAATTATTTCTTGATATCCATATTAAAAGTAATATTTACACCCTCATTAGACTTTATGAGAAGGTTTATACACTCAGAAGTTATTCTAATACACTCTTTAATGCACCTTCCTTTAACAAAACCAAATTGATTCCAAGAAATGATCTTTTTAGTAATAAGATAAAGTATGTTAGAAATTATTTTTCTAATAATATTATAGATTGTATTAACAAGAGTAATAGTCCTAAAAACTAAAGATAATAATAATTATCAGTCATTGGAATAAGCATGATAAATTAACCATTGAGAATAGGAGGTAGATAACATGTAGTAAAGAAATAGGTTACCATCTTACAAACATAAACTTGTATAATATCCCAATATATCTAAAAGAATAAATTAGAAAAACCATCTAGTTAGGGTGAATTGATGGGATTTATATTAAAAATAGTATTTATGATTTCAAGTTCAAGAGTTATGCTACTAAGAAAATAGTTCTCCTTAGGATTGACCAACTTGGGAATGAAACCATCAATAAAATATCCCTCAATTCCATTTCCATTAAACATTTTTTTATAATATGAGATAATGTTATTAGAAATATGTAATTATTCTTGAGTGATATTTCCATCCACTTTTAAAAATTAGAGAGGCTTAAAAGATATTTTTATCCACTAAAGATAATTATATAACTTTGAGTTCTTATCCCCATCCTTAATCCACTTGATCTTGAATGTTTCCTTTTGGATTTTTTTCTTTCATTATGAGTAATTCATTTAGATTAGACGAGAGAGAAATCAATTTATAGAGGTCCAGCATGAATTATAAATTAGAATTATCCTCTTGTACATGTTGAAGAGAGGCTTAAAGCATGGTGTTTTCCATATCAAAGTTTTTTATAGTTTTCTTACTCTATCCCTTGAACTTGAGTTTCATGATATTCATCTTCTCGAAATAAACCCCAACCCCATTTCCATAGTAAATGGAATTAAAGATCTCCTCAATGAGATTTTCACAATCATTAGGAGATTTTCAAGCACTATTAAAATAGAAAGTAAGAGGCGCCTTAATACTCCTACCCTACAAATTGACCGAAATGGGATGATGATCAGAATTGAGTTTAGGGTAGAAATATAATTCTCCCTATCAAGGGCCTTCACATTAGTGAAAGCATGATCAATCTTATTGGCCATTATTTTATTCAAATTTCTCCAACACTAGGTATATTTTTATCTAACAAAATTGAATTCAACCAGCTCATTCCCCTCTATTTAAGATTTTAATTCCCTGAGAAAGATGGTGGAGTGTACAACTCTAATTTTTTCACTAGAGGATAATATAGTGTTCAAATCCCCAATAATCACTCAGGGATCATAAATACTTCCATTAAGTTCATTAAATTCCTTCCAAAGGTCTCTTCTGTCTTCATATCTATTCTTTGAATATAAAAAAACAAAATAGATGTAAATCATTATGCTTGACTTCACAATTAACCATCACCAATCAATATTTTACGTAGAGAAATTCCCTATAGAGAAATGAGCAAAAACCCAAAGGGTGTGAACTGGGGTAGGGAAACTATTAACAATAATCAAATAATAGCCCATTTTTTATAACCTAGAAAATATATTAGAGTAATTTTTATTTGTTTTGGAAATCTCCAAGATCTTGGGTTTGTGTATGTAAAAGTATCAATGAAGATAGTTTTCTGTTTCAGAGTTGGACACTCCTTGGAAATTTAAAAAAATAATTTGGAACCACATTTATATTTATGATTTACAATCTTCTTTTTACTCTATATTTCTTACTAGAGGACTTATAGGGAGTTCTAGATTTTTTTGTTTATACTTATGTATTTAATCTAAGGGATAAAAACATTTCAATATATGCCATGTGATGGGGTGCATAGATTTTTCCCATCACCATCATCAGAAGTCCTCACAAGTGATCCTACTCTAGGAAGCTGATAAATGTTAGATTTGGTGATAAAGTCCTAAGAATAATCTTCATAATCAATCATTTTACTCCATGGGTTCTTATCTTCTAAAGAGTTATCTATAGAATTACAAGGGGAGCCATTTAATATGGAGTAAAAATCCATAGAATCATTGTGGTTGATAGAGTTCACCTAGTTTGAATCATCTTGAGATGTTAGTATAGGTTGTATAGAAGTACTGGGTAGCCCAGACTCAGCCACAGGGCCCTTTGATGTTGTAGGATATTTTCCATCCGTGCATGCTGAATTATTAGGATCAACAAAATTTCTTTCCACTTGTATGTCAGTACACACAAAATTCTCATATGAATCCCCAGTACCCTTAGGTGATAAAGAGGGAGATCCATTAATTCCATATTTGGAAGCAACTAGAGAAATAGTAGACTTTCTGTCAAGGGGGAACTCCTAGATCTTTATATCAGTTTTAGTAGTTCTACTAGAGGGCATCCCAGACCCTTCCAAAGGAGCCTCTAAGTTTGGGTGGGGGATCTCAACAAATCATGAATAATTTATAAGATCATTCCTAGTGAGAGGGTCATCTAATACACTCTTTTAAATTGGTTTCTTAGAAAATAAAATGGAAGCTCCTTCTCTCGGATAATTTCCATGATGCATAACTTCAATGGGATCATCACTCTTAGCCACTGTTGAGGAACTAGGGATCCCATCATGATTATAATCCATTTGAAATCCAGAGGAATATCTTGAATGTCTTCAGTGGGAGAATTTTTAGTAAAAGGAACAAGATAGGAACTATCTATTGAAACCTTTCTAGTAACAATAGAAACAGAAGGATCCAAATGAAGATTAGTGTTGTCCTTCTCAGAAGGATCACCCTTCTAAAAATTAACTGAATTTCCTTTTCTGTTTCTTCCTACCTCTTTCTAGTATTTATATGACGGGGGGTATTTTATTATTTTTGAATGACCCTGTAGTTGTAGATGGAGTTTCCAACTAATTTTCACACATTAAAGAAGGGTGTCTTTTACTCATTTTCCACTTTGACTTTATACTTTATATCATTTTCAACAATATTCAGAGCCTCTGGAAACTTTGTATCTGTGTTTGATTCCACTAGGATACAAGCATAGAATCCCAACTCACTATAAAGTGTGTGATTATACATTTTAATCAGAATTCCCACACATGATTCAAGGTCACAAATTATCTTCAAGTGCTAAAAACCCATTTGAGGCCATGAAGTCTTATATATAACTAAGTAAAATTTTGAATCTGTGTAAATGGATTGAATTTGATATCCCAATCAGAGATCATAAAAACACCAATTTTGAGAACAATTCTTCCCAAATTCTAGAACTTGTAGAGGTATTTTTTATGTTTAAAATAATATAAAAATATCCATGACCAATTGGAATGAGTTTCCAATTTGAAACATACAAAGCATGACTAATCTTTGATTCGATATCACTATTGCTCTAAGGCTTATCACCCTTAGCAAAAGTGATTTTCCTAAGCATGGGGAATTTTAATAGGTTCATTTTTTACTGAAGATAATATGAATCCAAAATCACAAAAATAATTCCATCATCTATTTTGATAGAGGCAGCCAGTTATGAGGAATTAACCGGTTGGGTAGTTCCTCTAAGTGCATCAGTGAAAGAAATCCCTTTGGATCCTTCAGTATGATCGTGCTCTAAGCCTTGGGATTTTTTACTCTCTAACACAGATAGGGGATCCATATTGAGCTCACATTCCTAATAAAAAACATCCATGAATAACCACTTAATCCGAGGTAGAAACTAGATCTAGGGTTTTGATGGATCACCATTTCAAAGATATAGCTCTCTCTCACCATCTGATTAATTTTCTTAATTAATCATAATTGCTTTATAATTAAATAAATGGGAATTTGTTGGAGGTGGGTCCTTATAGTGGTAATAAATGGCCATTATGGTCTTTTTCAATCGTAGGTGATGGTGGTCAATGTATTGATTAAGGGTATAAATCTATAATTTAGTTATGTGGTTCATAATTAACTCATTCCTATCATAGTTCATGGAAAAATAAAATTTATAAATTTTTTCCTATTAGAACACAATGTCTAACTAAGGTTGTGTCATATACATGAAATATTTTAGAGGTATTTTTCCTTTAATTTCAATTCATGCTTTGGTTTGGGGGTTTCCCTAGGTTTTATGGAGGAATAGATGATTTTTCATGAATTGAGCCAAATTGTGAGCCCAATTCCAGATTTAAAAATAAATTTTGTAACATTTTCATTTTTCAACATTTTTCATCCATTCAAATTTCCAATAGGCCTCCCCTAACCTATTAACACTACAAAGTTAATTTGGATCCTTTAGAAATCCATAACCAAGGCTTATTTGGGTTTTTATCTAAGGGGTTGGGCCTGCCCGAAAGCCCAATTCCAGTTTTAAAAATGAATTTTGTTTATGTTATAAAGTATTCAATAGTTGGGTTTTTTAGGTGATTCCAAGTCTTACCAAAGCACATTAAACCCATCCACGCGTCTAAGCTCTCTCCCCCCTCTTTGGAGCTCTGGTTATTCACGAATTGGTGCCGAACTTTATAGGGCTCCTCAAATCGTCCAGATTTGAAGAGGTAACTTCATTCTTTCATAACTCTCTCAATTATTAATATTTTTCCTCCATTACAGTTCCTAAATGACCTTATAATTATTTTTTGAAGGATACCTAAGTTTTGGATATTTTATATTTCATCTACTGGTGTTTTGGAGTGATTACTTAAAGATACTTAAAGTAAGTGAGTTCATTCATTTCCTCTTTCAAATTGCTTAGAGTTTTATTTGTTTTTATTAGGGTTTTTCTCCCTCTTCCTTGAAGTATCAAATGACCAGGGGGTAGGGTTTCGATCCTAAGATTTACATTTGGGTTTTCTTTTCCAATTCTTGTGGTTTTAGGGTTGTTCAAGGTCTTTATTGGTGCGGCGGTGGTGCGAATTAATTTTCGCACGGTGATTCAAGGGTTTTCTTAAATTTGGTAGGTGATTCCATTGTGTATGAAATATTTGTGAATTGGATACTGTTTTTATGGTATTTTCATGCTTATTTAATTTTATTATTGCTGAAAAAAAATAGTTTTTGTGGTGTTTGTATTTAAAATGAATCCTAAATGCCAATTTCATGTGAAATTGGGGGTTTCTTCATAGAAATGTTTTATTAGTTTAATTGGGGCTACCCTATAAGTAATTAGTTGATTTTATTGAACTATAATATGGATAAAAATACTATTTTTAATTATTATCCCTTGTGTTTGTTGCTAAAAAAGCTGTTTTTAATGGTGTTTGTGAACCACATGAAATTCTAAGAGTTGTGTTGTGTAAAAATGGAGATTTTGCAATGATGTCATTTCTTGAACCACATGGGGCTGCCCTAAAAATGATTTTGTGTTTTCACTGAAATTTAGTACGCTGCCCTTTCTATTTTGTAAACATAAAAATGTGCACATAGTATGCAAGTGAGGTTTATAAGGAGTTTTGTGTCCGAAACACTATGGGATTTTGAGGAATTGTTTTATGAAAAATATAAGTGTTTTGTTGCATGTTTTAAGTGGTATAAAATGTGATAGCTAATGTATTGGTTGTTTTTGACCATTAATTGTGTTTTATATAAAAATTTATTTATGTTGCATGCTGAAATTGATTGAGCACAAAAGGGGAAGCCCGGGTACCTAGGTGGGGCGGATTTGTACTAGTAAGGCTAGTGGACCGGATGAGTTTTGTCCCTGTTTCACTTAGCATTTGGATAACGCCAACTCTAACTAAACTATGTGGATGATTATTGGGGACCAACAGGTTATGGGTATGTTCCCTACTAGTGGCTCGTGCACAAGAATGGATTTTTCTATGGTTACTTTATATCGAGGTACGAGGTACATAGGGCCCAAGAAAACCTAGTGCCTAGGGGTGTTCCCAATGTTGTTTCTCATTGGATTTGTAGTATTTAACCATGTATTAGGGTGTGTTTTGAAGTAAATTACATTATCTAAAATTTCTATTTTAATGTGTTAATATTCTGAAAATTTTGGATTGAAAACTATTTTCAATTGGAGGTTTCATTTCTTGAAATTTTAACACTACTTTTCCTTGCGTATGAAAACTACTTGCTTTTTCACATTATATTTATTACTCATTGGAATAATTGGGTGGTATCCTATTGGTCTTAGGCTCACACCCTAATTACACCCCTTGGGCATAAGTAGACTTGGTTATGTTTGATTCAGGTAAAGGAAAGGCTAAGGGTGGTGGTGGTTCAGGGTGTTAGTTCCCATCCTTGGTACGGAGTTGTGGAGACAGCTTGGGGGCGATGACCCCTAGTCGTGTGGAGTCCTTGGGGATGTATTGATGTTATAATTATTTTTATTTGGACCACTTGTATTATCTTTAAACCAATGTATTCAGTTCTGGTTTTTACTTAAGTCTTGTTTGGCTCAAAAATTTCAGATTTGTATTGTGGAATGTTTTTAATGTTTTATGCTTTCATACTCAGGTAAATCATTCCCAAACCTAAATTAATGATACAAGGGCACTTGTGCCAGCCTGTGGGGATAGGGAATTCCCTTCGGGCCTTTCCATGGGCCGGGTTTGGTTCCGTTAATGGTGGCGACCAGATTTGGTTTGTGACAAAAAGGTATCATAGGAGGTTAAAGTTTTGGGGTTATATTGCTATTTTGGTATGAGTCAGGATAGACGGAAGCTAGGACTTTCGAGGCTCAGGGTTTTGGTTGTGAGTAGGGTGTCTGGCCCGCACCTCTCATGGTAGACCATAAGTCACCAGGGGATGTTGGAATTCACTGATTGACTTCACTTCCAGGTGAGACGTGTGGGCTGCAGACCACATGTGGACATCAGGTGGATGTGGAGTAGTTGTTTATTTTATTACTGAAATTTGTTTAGTTTATTTATATTTGATGTATTTGATTAAAATTTTCAGAATTGTGGTATTGACTATTATTTTGTGACGGTTGCATTTTGTAGCAACATGCCTCCCCAGAAAGCTCTCGCGCACCCACGGGAGGAAGCCGGAGAGAGTTCTCCCACACCAATTGATCAGAGGCTAGTCGAGGTCATGGTACAGGCTGTCCAGGCTCTAGGATATGGACCAGCTTTAGTTCCAGCTCCTATTAGAGAGTATGAGACTGTTCCTAAAAAGGAAAAGGCCCAGGAGTCCCTAAAAAATATGCCTCCAACCTTCCGAGGCAGCTCAGAACCCCAAGAAGCAGAGGAATGGCTCAAGAAGATCGAGCGTATGTTTGAGTTCCTGGAAACACCCAAGGAGCTCAGGTTGAAGTGTGCCTCCTTTCTGTTGGAGGGTCCCATCCATAAATGATAGGAGTCAGTGCTTCATGCTAGGAATAATGAGCAGATGCGTTGGGGAGATTTCAAGGCTGTCTTCAATGAACAGTACTACCCTGAGTTGTTGGCTTATTCTAGGTTTATAGAGTTCATGGGACTTGTTCAGGGGAATATATCTGTGATGGAGTATGCCAAAAGTTTTGCTGAGTTGGTTTGGTATGCTCCAGAAATTGTCTCTAATGAGCAAGCGAAGGCCCAGAGGTTTGAGAAAGGCTTGCGACCAGAGATATACTCCCAGGTGTTCTTGATTAATCTAAAGATCTATGCTGAGGTCGTTGATCGAGCGTGCATAGTAAAGATTGATAGGAAAGGTAGGGATGGTTTCTATGGTTCAATATCAGTAGTGGGTAGTGGTAGCTCCTCAGAGAAGAAAAGGAAGCGGGAGGATCATGTGATGAAAGGAGGGGGAAGTTCAGGCCACTCTCCAGACATTTTTCTTCTGCGGCTTCTGAAACGAGATCGGTCGTGTTCCAAAAATGTGGGAGGCCTGGGCATATCCGACCAGAATTTCCACTTCCTCCGAATCCTTGTTACCAGTGTAGAGGTATGGGGCATTTGCAGCATTTTTGTGGTGTAGCACGTCCACTTCTAAGTGGGGTTGGGTCTGTGGATTTAAGAGGAGTTCCATCACAGTCTGAGCCATTGAGGACTGGGGGATCTAGATTTGGCAGGCGTAGTGTAAGGGCTTGATCATCTTCTGGGAAGATCCAGTTCAGGGCACAACCACAGACTAGAATCCATCCTCAGGAAGATACTAGACATCTCCATGCAGTGGATCAGGCACCAGCAGGATCAGAGGCGGGACCATTGACATTTCGAGGTACCATTATGATCGCATCTTATATAGATACTACTCTTTTTGATACTAGTGCCTATATTTCATTCATTTCTTCCCATTTTGTGGAAATTCTGAATTTTCCAACTGAGTTGATGTCTTTCGCGATGGAGTTGGTGACACCGCTGGGAAGGAAGAAGGAGCAGGGCCTTAGGTGCCCCTCGTGTGCGCTTTCTGTCTCAGGGGTCGAGATGGAGTGGGACCTCTTGGTCTTAGATATGGACCTTTTTTATTTCATACTCAGAATGGATAGGCTAGTAAGCTTCCAGGCACACATCTATTGCTACAGACAGCGTGTGAGTTTCACGGCACCTGATGGGAGTCGTCAGGTTTTTCATGGAGAATGGGATCCTTGGTCAGGTCGCGTTGGGCCTCCACTCTGAGAGTTAGGAAGTGTTATCTTCCAGTTATCTTTTCTCATGCCAGATGATGGTATTTCCCCTAATGGTTCACTACCTCATGTATTTAATGAGTTTCCAGAGGTATTCCCGGATGATTTTTCAGGTTTGCCCCTGGAGTGGGATGTGGAGTTTTCGATTGATCTGGCGCCGGGAACATAGTTGATATCTCTTACCTATTATTCCATGGCCCCCACTAAGCTGAGGGAATTAAAGATATAGATGGATGACTTATAATCCAAAGGATTTATTTGCCCCAGTGTCTCTCCTTGGACCTCTCTTGTGTTGTTCGCAAAAAAGGCTGATGGATCCCTCCGGTTGTACATTGACTACCGGAAGCTGAATAAGCTAACAATTAAAAACAAATACCCTTTGCCCAGAATAGATTATTTGTTTGATCAGTTGAAGGGGGAAAAGTGTTTCTCAAAGATAGACCTGTGTTCAGGGTATCATCAACTCAGGGTGAAGGAGTCAAATATCCCAAAGACAGCCTTCCGAAGCAGGTACGGCCACTTTGAGTATTTGGTCATGCCCTTTGGATTAACCAATGCTCCAGTAGTCTTTATGGAACTTATGAATAGGGTCTGCCATCAGTATCTCGATTCCTTTGTTGTGGTGTTTGTGGATGACATTCTGGTAAACGCTTTCTTTGAGGAAAAACACTACATCACTTGAGGATCATTTTGGGTACACTACGGGATCACCGCCTCAATGAAAAGTTGTCAAAGAGAACATTTTGGATCTGGGAGGTGAGATTTCTGGGGCATGTGATCTCGGAGCATGTAGTTTTAGTGGACCTCGATAAAATTAGTGTGGTCATGTCATGGGAGCAACCGAAGAATGTGTTCAAGATCTGGAGTTTCCTTGTCCTGGCTGGTTATTACAGGCGATTCGTTTGGGATTTTTCTCAGCTCGCTTCATCGATGACCACACTCACCCAGAAAGGGGTGATGTTCTTATGGGGCCCAGATTGTCAGGAATCCTTTGAGGAGCTGAAGAGGTGGTTTACTACCACCCTTGTGCTGATTTTTCCAGAAGCTGGAAAGGGATATGTGGTCTATTGTGATGCTTCAGGTATGGATCTTGGGTGCGTTCTTATGTAGGATGATCACATGGTGGCATATGGGTGTCGCCAACTCTGACCACATGAAAAGAACTACCCTACCCATGACTTGGAGTTGTCAGCGGTTATGCATGCTTTGAAGACTTGGTGTCACTACCTATTTGGGTAAAAGTTTGTGGTCTACTCTGATCACAAAATCTTGACCTATATCTTCTCGCAGAAGGACCTCAACTTGAGGCAGTGTCGCTGGATCGATTACTTGCAGGGGATCAAATTTGACATTGTCTATACCCCAGGAAAGGATAATTTGGTGGCCGACACTTTGAGAAGAAGAGTTCTAGTGCAGGCTTTGAGGAAGTCAAGTGATGAGTGGACTTTTATGGGGCTCTTCTCTCAGATGCATGTGGAGACCAGGGAACACAGTGGAGGGGCATTCTTGGAAAGCGTCCAGTTGAATCCTTCTCTATTGGAGTTGATTCATCAGGAACATCCCGGTGATGAGCTTTGTCAGTGGTAGACATCCTATGATTGGTCGTCATCTTCCAAGGGCATCTTGTGCTTCAAGGGCCATTCAGTAGTGTCGTTATCTCTGCGGAAGGTGGTGATGCAGGATAGCCACCAGTATCAGTGGGCTGTCCATCTGGGTGCCACTAAGATGTATTATGATGTCCGTTGGAAATTTTGGTAGCCTGGAATGAGATGGGATATAGCGGACTTTGTTTCGAGATGCTACACATGCCAGCAGGTGAAAGTAGAGCACCAAAGGCTATCCGGTTTTCTCCAACCACTACCAATTCCTACCTGGAAGTGGGACGAGGTCACCATGGACTTCATTGTTGTCTTACCTCATACACCTCAGGGTAAGAATGCCATTTGGGTGGTGATTTATCTTCTGAAAAAATCATACCACTTCATTCCAATAAAAGATACAACTAAAGTGGATTAGTTGGGCCATTTGTATCTTCAGGAAGTGGTGAGACTCCATGGCGTACCATCAGCAATTGTATCGGATAGAGACCCCTACTTCACTTCTCGATTTTGGGAAGGCCTTCAGAAGTCCTTGGGGTCTCGGATTAAGATGATAATGGCATACCATCCTCAAACGGATGGTCAGAAAGAGCGGGAAAATCAGATTTTTTAGGACATGCTCTGTGCATGTGTATTGGACTTTGGAGGTTCATGGGATATCCATTTGGGGTTGGTTGAGTTTTCTTAAAATAATAGTTACCAATCCTCCATTTGAATGGCTCCTTTGAAGCGCTCTATGGTCGGCCTTGTCGGTCCCCCCTGTGTTGGACTGAGGTAGGTGAGACCTCACTGTTGGGGCCGAGTCTGGTGCAGGAGACATCTGAGAAGGTCAAGTTGATTAGGTAGAATTTATTGATAGCTCAGAGTTTCCATAAATCATATGATGACCGAAGGCGTTGAGACCTATAGTTTTCTGTGGGTGACATGGTATTCTTGAAAGTGGCCCCTCGTCTGGGCCATCGTCGATTGGGGAAGCAAGGTAAGCTGATGTCGTGGTATGTCGGGCCCTTTGAGATCACCGAGCGTATTGGAAAGGTAGAATACAGGTTGGCTTTACCTTCTTAGTTGATATCCATCCATGATGTCTTCCATGTCTCCCAGTTAAAGAAATACAACTCGGATCCATCCCATGTGCTGATTTGGGAAGAACTGGAGCTAGAGCCTGACTTGACTTTTATTGAGAGGTCAATGAAAATAGTGGAATCCCAAGAGGAGGTTCTTTGAGTGAAGTCCATTCCTTTGGTTCGGGTTCGTTGGCAGCACGGTAATGATACGCATGAGACATGGGAGCGGAAGTCATGGGTTGAGGAAGAGTATTTGTTCCTGTTTTCTGATCAAGCTTTAGGTTGACTTTCTGGGACGGAAAGTTTTCATGGTGGGGAGAATCGTCATATATATGAAATATTTTAGAGGTATTTTTCCTTTAATTTCAATTCATGCTTTGGTTTGGGGGTTTTCCTAGGTTTAATGCAGGAATAGATGAGTTTTCATGAATTGGGCCAAACCGTGAGCCCAATTCCAGATTTAAAAATAAATTTTTTTGCTTTTATAACATTTTCAGTTTTCAACATTTTTCATCCATTCAAATTCCTACTTGGCCTCCCATAACCTATTAACACCACCAAGTTAATTTGGAGCCTTTAGAAATCCATAACCAAGGCTTATTTGGGTTTTTATCTAAGGGGTTGGGTCTGCCTGAAAGCACAATTCTAGTTTTAAAAATAAATTTTCTTTATGTTATAAAGTATTAAATATTTGGGATTTTTCAGTGATTCCAAGTCTCACCGAAGCCCATTAAACCCAGTCATGTGTCTAATCTCTCTCCCCCTCTTTAGAGCTCTGGTTATTCTCGAATTCATGCTGAACTTTATAGGGCTCCTCGAATCATCCAGATTTGAAGAGGTAACTTCATTATTTCATAACTCTCTCAATTATTAATATTTTTCCTCCATTACAGTTCCTAAATGACCTTATAATTCTTATTCTAACGAGATCTAAGTTGTGGCTATTTCAAATTTTAGATACTGGTGTTTTGGAGTGATTAATTCAAGATACCTCAAGTAAGTGAGTTCATTCATTTCCTCTTTCAAATTGCTTAGGGTTTTATTTGTTTTTATTGGGGTTTTTTTCCCTCTTCCTTGAAGTCCCAAATGAACAAGGGGTAGGGTTTCGAACCTAAGGTTTACAGTTGGGTTTTCTTTTCTAATTCTTGTGGTTTTAGGGTTGTTCAAGGTCTTTATTGGTGCGGCGGTGGTGTGAATTAATTTCCGCACAGTGATTCAAGGGTTTTCCTTAATTTGGTATGTGATTCCATTGTGTATAAAATCTTTGTGAATTGGATACTGTTTTTATGGTATTTTCATGCTTATTTAATTTTATTATTGCTGAAAAAAATAGTTTTAGTGGTGTTTGTATTTAAAATGAATCCTAAATGCCAATTTCATGTGAAATTGGGGGTTTCTTCCTAGAAATGTTTTATTAGTTTATTTGGGGATACCCTATAAATAATTAGTTTATTTTATTGAACTATAATAGGGATAAAAATACGGTTTTTAATGATTATACCTTGTGTTTTTTTCTGAAAAAGCTGGTTTTAATGGTGTTTGTGAACCACATGAAATTCTAAGAGTTGTGTTGTGTAAAAATGTATATTTTGCAATGATGTCGTTTCTTGAACCATATGGGGCTGCCCTAAAAATGATTTTGTGTTTTCACTTAAATTTAGTAGGCTTCCCTTTCTATTTTTGAAACTTAAAAATGTGCACATAGTGTGCAAGTGAGGTTTATAAGGATTTTTGTGTCTGAAACACTACGGGATTTTGAGGAATTGTTTTATGAAAAATATAAGTGTTTTGTTGCGTGTTTTAAGTGGTATAAAATGTGATAGATACTGTATTTGTTGTGTTTGACCATTAATGGTGTTTTATATAAAAATTTATTTATTTTTCATGCTTAAATTGATTGATCACAAAAGGGGAAGCCCGGGTACCTAGGTGGGGCGGATTTGTACTAGTACGGCTAGTGGACCGGATGACATTTGTCCCTGTTTCACTTAGAATTTGGATAACTACAACTCTAACTAAACTATGTGGATGATTATTGGGGACCACCAGGTTATGGGTATGTTCCCTACTAGTGTCTCGTGCACAAGAACAGATTTTTCTATGGTTACTTTATACCGAGGTACGAGGTACATAGGGCCCAAGACAACCTAGTGCCTAGAAGTGTTCCCAATGTTGTTGCTCATTGGATTTGTAGTATTTAAACATGTATTAGGGTTTGTTTTGAAGTAAATTAAATTTTCTAACATTTCTATTTTAATGTGTTAATATTCCGAAAATTTTGGATTGAAAACTATTTTCAATTGGAGGTTTCATTTCTTGAAATTTTAACACTACTTTTCCTTGCGTATGAAAACTACTTGATTTTTCACATTCTATTTCTTACTCATTGGAATCATTGGGTGGTATCCTATTGGGCTTAGGATCACACCCTACTTACACCCCTTGGGTGTAAGTAGACTTGGTTATGTTTGATTCAGGTAAAGGAAAGGCTAAGGGTGATGGCGGTTCGGGGTGTTAGTTCCCATCCTTGGTGTGGAGTTGTGGAGATAGCTTGGGGGCGATGACCCATAGTCGTATGGAGCCCTTGGGGATGTCTTGATGTTATAATTATTTTTATTTGGACCACTTGTATTATCTTTAAACCAATGTATTCAGTTCTGGTTTTTACTTAAGTCTTGTTTGGATCAAAAATTTCAGATTTATATTATGGATTGTTTTTAATGTTTTATGCTTTTATACTCGGGTAAATCGTTCCTAAACATAAATTAATGATACCCGGGCACTTGTGCCAGCCTGTGGGTATAGGGAATTCCCTTCGGGCCTTTCCATGGGCCAGGTTTGGTTCCGTTAATGGTGGCGACCATATTCAGTTTGTGACAAAATGGTATTAGAGGAGGTTAAAGTTTTTGGGTTATATTGCTATTTTGGTATGAATCAGGATAGACCGAAGCTAGGACTTTCGAAGCTCAGGGTTTTGGTTGTGAGTAGGGTGTCTGGCCCGCACCTCTCATGGAAGACCAGGAGTCACCAGGGGATGTTGGAATTCACTGATTGACTTCACTTCCAGATGAGACGTGTGGGCTGCAGACCACATGTGGACATCAGGTGGATGTGGAGTAGTGGTTTATTTTATTACTGAAATTTGATTAGTTTATTTATATTTGATGTATTTGATTACAATCTTCATAATTGTGGTATTGACTATTATTTTGTGACTGTTGCATTTTGTAGCAACATGCCTCCCCGGAAAGCTCTCACGCACCCACGGGAGGAAGCCAGAGAGAGTTCTCCCACACCAATTGATCAGAGGCTAGTCGAGGTCATGGTACAGGCTGTCCAGGCTCTATGATATGGACTAGATTTAGTTCCAGCTCCTGTTAGAGAGGATGAGACTGGTCTTAAAAAGGACAAGGCCCAGGAGTCCCTAAAAAATATGCCTCCAACCTTCCGAGGCAGCTCAAAACCCCAAGAAGAAGAGGAATGGCTCGAAAAGATTGAGCGTATGTTTGAGTTCCTGGAAACACCCGAGGAGCTCAGGCTGAAGTGTGCCTCCTTTATATTGGAGGGTCCCATCCATAAATGGTGGGAGTCAGTGCTTCATGCTGGGAATAATGAGCAGATATGATGGGAATATTTCAAGGATGTCTTCAATGAACAGTACTACCCTAAGGTATTGGCTTTATCTAGTTCTAGAGAGTTCATGGAACTTGTTCAGGGGAATCTATCTGTGATGGAGTATGCCAAAAGTTTTGTTGAGTTGGTTCAGTATGCTCCAGAAATTGTCTCTAATGAGAAAGGGAAGGCCCAGAGGTTTGAGAAAGGCTTGCGACCAGAGATATACTCCCATGTGTTCTTGTTTAAGATGAGGACCTATGCTGAGGTCATTGATCGGGCGTGCATGATGAAGATTGATAGGAAAGGTAGGGATGGTTTCTATGGTTCAGTATGATTAGTGGACAGTGGCAGCTCCTCAGAGAAGAAAAGGAAGCGGGAGGATCATGTGAAGAAAGGAGGGGCAGTTCCGACCACTCTCCAGGAATTTTTCTTCTGCGGCTTCTGATACGAGATCGGTCGTGTTCCACAAATGTGGGAGGCCTGGGCATATCCAACCAGCATGTACACTTCCTCCAACTCCTTGTTTCCAGTGTGGAGGTATGGGGAATTTTTAGCGTTTTTGTGGTGTGGCACGTCCACTTCTGAGTGGGGCTGGGTCAGTGGCTTCAAGAGGAGTGCCATAACAGTCTGAGCCATTGAGGACTGGGGGATCTAGATTTGGCGGTCGTGGTGGAAGGGCTGGATCATCTTCTGGGAAGATCCATTTCAGGGCACAACCACAGACTAGCATCCATCCTCAGGCAGATACTGGACATCTCCATGCAGTGGATCAGGCACCAGTAGGATCAGAGGCGGGACCATCGACAGTTCGAGGTACCGTTCTGATCGCATCTTCTATAGCTACTACTCTTTTTCATAATAGTGCCTCTATTTCATTCATTTCTTCCCATTTTGTGGAAATTCTGAATTTTCCAACTGATTTGATGTCTTTCATGATGGAGTTGGTGACACGGCTGGGAAAGAAGTAGGAGCAGGGCCTTAGGTGCCCCTCGTGTGTGCTTTCTGTGTCAGTGGTCGAGATGGAGTGGGGCCTATTGGTCTTAGATATGGACCTTTTTGATGTCATACTCAGGATGTATTGGCTAGTAAACTTCCAGGCACACATCGATTGCTACAGACGGTGTGTGAGTTTCATGGCACCTGATGGGAGTCGTCAGGTTTTTCATGGAGAATGGGATCCTCGGTCAGGTCGCGTAGGGCCTCCACTCCGAGAGTTGGGAAGTTTTATCTTCCAGTTATCTTATCTCATGATAGAGGATATTCTTTCCCCTAATATTTCACTACCTCATGTAGTGAATGTGTTTCCATAGGTATTCCTGGATGATTTTTCAGGTTTTCCCCCAGAGTGGGATGTGGAGTTTTCGATTGATCTGGCACCGGGAACATAGCTGATATCTCTTACCTCTTATCGCATAGCCCCCACTAAGCTGAGGGAATTAAAGATATTAATGGATGACTTATAATCCAAAGGATTTATTTGCCCGAGTGTCTCTCCTTGGGCCTCTCTTGTGTTGTTCGCAAAAAAAGGCTGACGGATCCCTCCGGTTGTGCATTGACTACCAGAAGCTGAATAAGGTAAGAATTAAAAACAAATACCCTTTGCCCAGAATAGATTATTTGTTTGATAATTTTAAGGGGGAAAATTGGTTCTAAAAGATAGACCTGTGTTCAGGGTATCATCAACTCAGGGTGAAAGAGTTAGATGTCCCAAATACAGCCTTCTGAAGTAGGTACGTCCACTTTGAGTATTTGGTCATGCCCTTTGGATTAACCAACACTCTAGTAGTCTTTATGGAACTTATGAATAGGGTCTTCCATTAGTATCTCGATTCCTTTATTGTGGTGTTTGTGGATGACATTCTGGTATACTCTTTCTTTGAGGAAAAGCATGAACATCACTTGAGGATCGTTTTGGGTACATTACGGGATCACCGCCTCTATGCAAAGTTGTCAAAGAGAAATTTTTGGATTAGGGAAGTGAGATTTCTAGGGCATGTGATTTTGGAGCATGTAGTTTTAGTGGACCTCGAGAAAATTAGTGTGGTCATGTCGTGGGAGCAACCAAAGAATGTGTTCGAGATCTGGAGTTTCCTTGGCCTGGCTGGTTATTACAGGCAATTCGTTCGGGATTTTTCTCAGCTCGCTTTGCCGATGGCCACACTCACCTGGAAAGGGGTGAAGTTTTTATGGGGCCCATATTTTCAGGAATCCTTTGAGGAGCTGAAGAGGCGGTTGACTACCACCCCTATGCTGATTTTTCCAGATGCTAGAAAGGGATATGTGGTCTATTATGATGCTTCAGGTATGGTTCTTGGGTGCGTTCTTATGCAGTATGACCACGTGGTGGCTTATGGGTCTCGCCAACTCTGACCACAGGAAAGGAACTACCCTACCCATGACTTGGAGTTGGCAGCGGTGATGCATGCTTTGAAGACTTGGTGTCACTACCTCTTTGGGGAGAATTTTGTGGTCTACTCTGATCACAAATGCTTGGCCTATTTCCTCTCGCAGAAGGACCTCAACTTGAGGCGGCGTCGCTGGATTGAGTACTTCTAGGGGTTTGACTTTGACATTGTCTATACCCCAGGAAAGGATAATGTGGTGGCCGACACTTTGAGAAGAAGAGTTCTAGTGCAGGCTTTGAGGAAGTCAAGTGATGAGTGGACTTTTATGGGGCTCTTCTCTCAGATGCATGTGGAGGATAGGGAACACAGTGGAGGGGAATTCTTGGCAAGTGTCTAGTTGAATCCTTCTCTGTTGGAGTTGATTTAGTGGGAACATATCAGTGATGAGCTTTGTCAATGGTAGACATCCTCTGATTGGTCGTCATCTTCTGAGGGCATCTTGTGCTTCAAGGTCCATTCAGTAGTGTAGTTATCTCGACGGAAGGTGGTGATGCAGGATAGCCACCAGTCTCAGTGGGTTGTCCATCCGGGTGCCACTAAGATGTATTATGATGTCTGTTGGCAATTTTGGTGGCCTGGAATGAGATGGGATATAGCGGACTTTGTATCGAGATGCTACACATGCCAATAGGTGAAAGCAGAGCACCAAAGGCTCTCCGGTTTGCTCCAACCACTACCCATTCCTACCTGGAAGTGGGACGAGGTCGCCATGGACTTCATTGTTGGCTTACCTCATACACCTCAGGGTAAGAATGTCATTTGGGTGGTGATTGATCATCTGACCAAATCATCCCACTTCATTCCAATAAAAGATAAAACTAAAGTGGATGAGTTGGGCCATTTTTATCTTCAGGAAGCGGTGAAACTCCATGGCGTACCATCAGAAGTTGTATCAGATAGAGAACCTTGCTTCACTTCTCGATTTTTGGTAAGGGCTTCAGTTGTCCTTAGGGTCTCGGATTAAGATGAGCACGACATACTATCCTCAGAAGGATGGTCAGATAGAGCGGGAAAATCAGATTTTGGAGGAAATGCTCCGTGCATGTGTATTGGACTTTGGAGGTTCATGGGATATCCATTTGGGGTTGGTTGATTTCTCTTATAATAATAGTTACCAATCCTCCATTTGAATGGCTCCTTTTGAAGCACTCTATGGTCGGCCTTGTCGGTCCCCCCTGTGTTGGACTGAGGTAGGTGAGACCTCACTGTTGGGGTCGAGTCTAGTGCAGGAGACATCTGAGAAGGTCAAGTTGATTAGGCAGCATTTATTGACAGCTCAGAGTCACCATAAATCATATGCTGACCGAAGGCTTCAAGACCTAGAGTTTTCTGTGGGTGACATAGTATTCTTGAAAGTGGCCCCTCGTCTGGGCCATCGTCGATTGGGGAATCAAGGTAAGATGATGCTGCGGTATGTCAAGCCCTTTGAGATCACTGAGTGTATTTGCAAGGTGGAATATAGGTTGGATTTACCTTCTCAGTTGACATCCATCCATGATGTCTTCCATGTCTCCCAGTTAAAGAAATACAACCCGGATCCATCCCATGTGCTGAGTTGGGAAGAACTGGGGCTAGAGCCTGACTTGACTTTTATTGAGAGGTCGGTGAAAATAGTGGAATCCCAATAGAAGGTGATTTGAGGGAAGTCCATTCCTTTGGTTCGGGTTCGTTGGCATCACGGTAATGATACACATGATACATGGGAGCGGAAGTCATGGGTTGAGGAAGAGTATTTGTTCCTGTTTTCTGATCAAGCTTTATGTTGACTTTCTGGGACAGAAAGTTTTCATGGTAGGGAGAATTGTCATATACATGAAATATTTTAGAGGTATTCTTCCTTTAATTTAAATTCATGCTTTGGTTTGGTGGTTTTCCTAGGTTTTATGGAGGAATATATGAGTTTTCATGAATTGGGCCAAATCGTGAGCCCAATTCCAGATTTAAAAATAAATTTTATTTCTTTTATAACATTTTCATTTTTCAACATTTTTCATCCATTAAAATTCCTACTTGGCCTCCCCTAACCTATTAACAACACCAAGTTAATTTGGAGCCTTTAGAAATCCATAAGCAAGGCTTATTTGGGTTTTTATCTAAGGGGTTGGGTCTGCCCGAAAGCACAATTCCAGTTTTAAAAATAAATTTTCTTTATGTTATAAAGTATTCAATATTTGGGATTTTTCAGTGATTCCAAGTCTCACTGAAGCCCATTAAACCCAGCCGCGCATCTAATCTCTCTCCCCCTCTTTGGAGCTCTGGTTATTCTCGAATTGGTTCCGAACTTTATAGGGCTCCTCAAATCATCTATTTTTGAAGAGGTAACTTCATTATTTCATAACTCTTTCAATTATTAATATTTTTACTCTATTCTAGTTCCTAAATGACCTTATAATTCTTGTTCAAATGATCTCTAAGTTGTGGCTGTTTTAAATTTCAGATAATGGTGTTTTGGAGTGATTACTTTAACATACTTCAAGTAAGTGAGTTCATTCATTTCCTCTTTCAAATTGCTCAGGGTTTTATTTGTTTTTATTAGGGTTTTGTTCCCTCTTCCTTGAAGTCCCAAATGACCAGGGGGTAGGGTTTCAAACCTAAGGTTTAAAATTTTGTTTTCCTTCCCAATTATTGTGGTTTTAGGGTTGTTCTAGGTCTTTATTGGTGCGGCGGTGGTGCGAATTAATTTCCGCACGGTGATTCAAGGGTTTTCCTTAATTTGGTTGGTGATTCCATTGTGTATGAAATCTTTGTGAATTGGCTACTCTTTTTATGTTATTTTCATTATTATTTAATTTTATTATTTCTGAAAAAAATAGTTTTATTGGAGTTTGTATTTAGAATGAATCCTAAATGCCAATTTCATGTGAAATTGGGGGTTTCTTCATAGAAATGTTTTATTAGTTTAATTGGGGATACCCTATAAGTAATTAGTTGATTTTATTGAACTATAATAGGGATAAAAATACTGTTTTTAATGATTATACCTTGTGTTTTTTGCTGCAAAATCTGGTTTTAATGGTGTTTTTGAACCACATGAAATTCTAAGAGTTGTGTTGTGTAAAAATGGAGATTTTGCAATGATGTCATTTCTTGAACCATATGGGGCTGCCCTAAAAATGATTTTGTGTTTTCACTGAAATTTAGTAGGCTACCCTTTATGTTTTTGAAACTTAAAAATGTGCACATAGTATGCAAGTGAGGTTTATAAGGAGTTTTGTGTCTGAAACACAATGGGATTTTGAGGAATTGTTTTATGAAAAATCTAAGTGTTTTGTTGTGTGTTTTAAGTGGTATAAAATGTGATAGCTACTATATTGGTTGTGTTTGACCAGTAATGGTGTTTTATATAAAATTTTATTTATGTTGCATGCTGTAATTGATTGATCACAAAAGGGGAAGCCCGGGTACCTAGGTGGGGCGGATTTGTACTAGTACGGCTAGTGGACCGGATGGGTTTTGTCCCTGTTTTACTTAGCATTTGGATAATGACAACTCTAACTAAACTATGTGGATGATTATTGGGGAAAACTAGGATATGGGTATGTTCCCTACTAGTGGATCATGCACGAGAACAGATGTTTCTATGGTTACTTTACACCGAGGTACGAGGTACATAGGGCCCAAGACAACCTAGTGCCTAGGGGTGTTCCCAATGTTGTTGCTCATTGGATTTGTATTATTTACCCATGTCTTAGGTTTTGTTTGGAATTAAATTACAGTATCTAACATTTCTATTTTAATTTTTTAATATTCTGAAAATTTTGGATTGAAAACTATTTTCAATTGGAGGTTTCATTTCTTGAAATTTTAGCACTACTTTTCCTTGCGTATGAAAACTGCTTGCTTTTTCACAATGTATTTCTTACTACTTGGAATAATTGGTTGGTATAATATTGGGATTTGGATCACACCCTACTTACACCCTTTGGGTGTAAGTAGACTTGGTTATGTTTGATTCAGGTAAGGGAAAGGCTAAGGGTGATGGCGGTTCAGGGTGTTAGTTCCCATCCTTGGTGCGGAGTTGTGGAGACAGCTTGGGGGTGATGACCCCTAGTCGTGTGGAGTCCTTGGGGATGTCTTGATGCTATAATTATTTTTATTTGGACCACTTGTATTATCTTTAAACCAATGTATTCAGTTCTGGTTTTTACTTAAGTCTTGTTTGGCTCAAAAATTTCATATTTATATTATGGATTGTTTTTAATGTGTTATGCTTTCATACTCGGGTAAATCATTCCCAAAACTAAATTAATGATACTCGGGAACTTGTTCCAGCCCGTGGGGATAGGGAACACCCTTCAATCCTTGACATGGGCTGGGTTTGGTGTCGTTAATGGTGGCGACCAGATTCGGTTTGTGACAGGTTGTCTTGTTTGAGGAGCTTCACAATTTGTTCACCTACTTATTCTAATTCACCTAAAATATTTTTTTTATTGTTTTTATTATTTTATAAAAATAATATTGAGTTTTGTGATTTTGAAAATAAATAAAAAACTATAATTAAAACTAATATGTAATGGAATATAATAAATAAATAACATGGAATTTATGGTTTGGTTAATAGGTTCAATAATTCTTCTTATTATTGTTCAATTTATTTTGATAGTTTAATTATTAAATCTATTTCTTAAACTATTATTATTCTATTTAGTGATTTTGAAATATTTAATGCCTATAAAAAACTAAATTTCACCTCCTCCTATAATCAATATTAATGGAACACCTCAATCAATATTTATATAGATTCCAGGACCCGAATCCATTGTATGTAGTTTCATCCACTAAGCAACTAAACTTTATCACATTAAGAGCTTATGTTTAGTAGAATGTGGGGGAAAGTTTTTAACAAAATAATAGAAGTGATTTTTATTTTAGTTTCTTTTTTGAAAATCTCCACACTCATACACTTCACTCTTAATCATCACAAACATAAATACAACATATTAATTGAAGCATATAATGAATGGAAATATCACTTACCTCCCCCAGTACTATCCTTAGGTTAGCCCTTCATTTTTTTGGGAAATAGGTCATGGTGGATAGAAGAGAAAGAAAATAATAAAAAAAAAATAGGGTAATAAAACACATAAGATAATAGAAAAAAATATATAAAAATAAGAGAGAGAGATAATAATAAGAATAAAATAACAAAAAGTGGAAAGAATAAGGAAAGAAATTAAAATTAATAGAATGAGAAGAAGAAAAATATAATTCAAAGAGGAATAATGGAGACTGGGTGAACACTATTTATAGAATTAGAAATTAAAATGTATGTGTTGTTAAAATAAAATAAAAAAATTATATAAATAAGAAAACTAAAATAAAGGATGTATAAAAATGAGAAGCATCTTTGGTTGTGGAAGACTCCTCCTTGCAATCATTGAACTCCCATCAGGTAGTGGTGAGCCCCCTCTATTTATATAGGGGGAATATCCCTCTTCAAAAATTGGTTCAAATATTTTCTATTTATTTAAATAAATATTTAAAATATTGGTTTAAGAAATATATTTTAAAATATCCCCCATATATAATAGTGGTTTTAAAACTCGTAGCATGGACCAAGTTCTGTGGTAGCCTTCTTTATAAATTGCATGGTTGTGCATGGAAGTTGTGAAACCTTTTAGGGGCACAACAGACATCACCAAGCCTTCCATCCTTCTGAATGGCTGGTTGGATCTCTATAAGTGGGAATGACATTGGCCTCCTTCAAAAAATGGAATATTTTAGTCAAAACAGGCCTCTAAGGGCATTCATAGAGTTCATGGGATTCAGTATTGGGATTTAACATTGAGCACAAGCTCTCTCAGTGATTCCTTGGCATTTCTTAGTGATGCAGTGGCAGCGGGACAACATTGAGTGATGGAAAGCAGAGGATTCAGGTAGTGGGATCTGCTAAAGGGAGAGCATATAGGAGGAAAAAGTAGGACACATCTATTTAAGTAAGTATTATCAATAACCAAGAAAATTTTCTACCACATCAATTTCACATGTAGAGGAGGAGAGAATTTATAATTAAATACATGGATGATATAGATAAAATCCTACACTGGGGTGGGATCTTAGATACACACACACACATAGGCTAGGAGGGGTGGTCTGACCCACATGGTTCTTCGGTGTACCTCTACTTGTGGTCCTCCATGGGCTCTCTCATGTCTCTTGACCAGCTCTCCCTTAGGTCGAGCTTGTCCGGCCAGGCCACTCGAGTAGGCTTGGTGTCTTCATGGCCCTTGAGGTTGTTTTATGGCTATGTTAGCCCTATTTTTTACATAAAAATGTTTAAATCTTAGTAAATTATCAACAAAAAATTCAAATAAATCTCAAACTTCTATTTCTTAACAATTTCATTCATTTTTATTCATTTTTATTCATTTTAATTTCAAAATTATAAATTCCCATAAATTAATAAAACAATTAATTTCATGGGTATTTAGACCAAAAATACATTTAAAATCATTAAATATTATTTAAAAATATGCATGAAATTTGAGTGTTTCAAATATTGACACACTTAAACTATGCTTATCCTCAAGCATTAAATCTCAACATTGAATTTAGAGGTCACTAATGTATCCATTATTCAAATTTCAAAGTAATAAAACAATAAAATTACCCATGTTAAATCAAACATTCAAAAAACCACATAAAATATCAATTTAATTTATCAATTTTTAAAGAAACGATCAAATCAAGTATTTTACTTCTCCCTTTTAAAAATGGGGAAAAATTTTTCCTTTTATCTATTCAAGATCCTTAATTAATTATTATTAAACATTATAATAATGAACAATATATCTTGAATCTTTTCTATCATCACTCGTGATATTAATTCAAATATATTTTTTATCATATCATGAGATCATTCTCCTTATCCATAATCTTGTAATGGAACTAATTTCTCCACTATTTAAAGAAAAACAACACATGAAATCATGAGATATATAAAATTAAGGTTCTAATGAATCTGAGGCTTAATATTGGTAAGAATTTATGTTTAAAAATTAATTCCCAAGAAGTAATTTAATCTCTCAAGTAATGTTCATGAAATAAAAAATTAAATCTCAATGAAATTCTCACCTTTAAAGTTACAACTCCCACTTCTCCCAAAAATCAAAGAAAAGGTTAAGATCAGAATAGATCATAATAAATTATTTCTATACCCTCTTTAATTTTTCATAACTTTTATTCTTTTTTTCAAAATTATTTTTTCATTTCATTTACTTTTTAAAAATTAGTATGTTGAATAAACCTCACATCCACAAAAAGACCACAAATGATAAAAATCATCAGTCTAGTAATGGTGATTTATTATTCTCCTAAGTCACAACTCTTTCCTTTTTATTTTTTCTAAATAGTAAATGATAAATTTTCAATGTAAAATCCTTACTCAACACCCAAAATTAGTACCCCCAAAATTTTTCCTTACATTGTATTTAATCCCTTCCATCATGACTTCCCCAACCCTAATACTTAAACTTTAAAATATCATGAAAATACTAAAAAGATTGTAATAATGGATAAAAATTGCTTGAAACATGGATCATCCCTAACAATGGCGTTCATGGTCTCTATGGGATAAACAATGATTAATGTAAAGGTGGCCTTCAAGGATAAGGGATTTTAAAAATATGCCTCAGTAATTTTAAAAGTTTTTTTTCAAAATCATTTCTTTTGATAGTTTTCAATGATGGTTATAGTAGGTGGCATATCCCAAGATCACTCAAGAAATATACTCAAGAAAAAATAGAAAATACTTGGTCTTAAAATCCTCTCAGGAATAGAAATATGATATTAGAAAATCACTCAAGGCATAACTAATAATAAAAAATCAATTTATATGAATTTCATAAATTCAAATTATGAAAAATTATAGGCAAATTTCATTTAACAGAATCAACTAATTCCCTTAAATCATGAGTCCTTATTTTAATATCCATGCTTTATTCTAATCATTCAATAATCCATTTTACTCATTCAATTTCATTCAAATTGAAATATAAAACATGACATCACAGGATTCTGAAGAAAATCATGTCTCTTAGATAATTCAAGTAAAGAAAAAATTCAAGAATGGGAATGAAATTTTTAGTTTAAAGCTCAAAAAAGGTTGTTTAGAAATAAATTTTGAGAGTTAAAACATAAAATTGAACTCCATTTTGAAATTAATCATAGTACTTTTTCTTCTTTAAATATTTTGGACTTCCTTCTAACATAATGAACCTACAAAATAAAATTACTCAATTAAACACAACATATCATGTCTTTTAAGATCAAAATAAATAAAGGAAGTGGGATTAATACTAGACTAATCCTAATAATGAAGTTTAAATCCTAGAAAGTAGGTAGAAAGATAAATCTTGGTATGATCCCCCAAGTGGGACCTTGTATTTACTAGCTTTAAAGGTCAATACCAACTATTATGCATAGTATGTTGGTGGGTGTATCTTATTTTATTTGAACCACTATAGGTGCCTTTTCCATGCTTTCACTTATTCCTTCTTATTGAGGAATGATCCATGGATATAGTATACTAGGTCCATCCCCTTCACAATTAGGTGCATCTTGCATGGAGGGGGTAGGATGAAGTATGGATCATCCTCCTAATTTGTTTCTACTTGTTTAGCCTCCTTCTTCTTATCCAATGTCAACTCAACATGAGTTTCATTAATTGAATGATCAAAGGTTAAGTAAGAAGGTATTTTCAATTGAATAAAATTTAAATTTGAATAATCATAAATATTCTCCCTTTCATAATGATCAGCGTGTGTCTAGATTTACTTAGTCTCGGCTACTTGGAATTATGTATGGGATTCCTTAGTTTCATGTATATCCAAATTAGGGAACTCCGTGTGTTCTTTGTAAATTTCATGTGTTGTTTCTTCATTTTACTATAAGGGATAGAAAATATTATTTGATTTTAAAAATTCAAATTAATGGGAATTAATACTCAATTTATATTGAATAAAATTATATAAAATAGATTTTGAGATAAGATAAAATCCTTTAATTGGTTCAACATCAATATCTTATTCAGTGGTGAGTGCCTCTTGGAGTTGGATGGTATTGGGTGGATGTTGGTAGTCGATCTCCTCTATCTTTTCTTAGAATTACACCACTTGGGTGGTGTATTCTTCCTTGGATAGAGATATATACAATGGTGTTGAGTATTATACTTTGTAAGTAATGGGAAGATAAAGTGGTACCTCATACTCATTCAATAAATCATCATGATCTTATTGATCTCCGATAAATAGCTTAGCAGGTAAGTATTCCTCATCATGAATCCACTCAATCTCATCATGGTCATTCTTCATCTGATTCTTCAAATGTTTGTGTTGTGGATACTCCTCAAGAATCACCTCAAATTATTTTATGTTTAAAAATTATGGAATACCAGTGACACTTCCTCATTATCCTCCTTAGGTTCTAGATCGAGTTCTGGTTTCTCTATCAATGCATGAACATATTCAAATTCAATTTTTACTTTTCTCATTAGTTTCTCTAGGATTTCTCTAAGTTCTTCCACCATGGATCTCTCATAACCAGTCTTTTATTATTATTTCTCATGCACCTGTGAGTATTCTACCCACGCATAATAATATTAATTTGAATAAATTATGGGAAAATAATTTTTTAGTAGTTTTTTTAAGAAATAAAAAAACTTATCTACTAAGTGTGGAAAAGAAAAAATATGAAAACTAAGGACCATCGCCCCAGAAATGACACTAGTCCTAAAACACACTTGTCATAGGTCATGGAAAATATCAAATTTATAAATTGTTTCCTAGTGCATCACACTGACTGACTAGGGTTATCTCACTTGAGGAGCTTCACAATTTTTCACCTACCTATTCTAATTCACCTAAACTATTTATTTTTTGGTTGTTTTTATTACTTTATGAAAAAAATTTGAGTTTTTTTATTTTAAAAATAAATGAAATGATATAATTAAAACTAATATGAAATGAAAGACAATGAAGAAATAAATTTTCATTTATGGTTTGGTGAATGTATTCTATCATTATTTTTATTATTGTTTCAATTTAGTTTGATAGTTTAATTTTGAAATCACAATTTTAAACTAATGTTATTTTATTTAGTGATAGTTAAATCTTGAATTCCTATAGAAAACTAAATTACACCTTCTTCTATAATAAAGGTTGATGGAATACCACAATCAATATTTTTACACCTTCTAATACCCGAATCTATCATATGTTGTTTCATCCACTAAATAGATCAACTTCATCAAATTAATATATATTTTTAGTAGAAGGGAGGTAACTTTTTTTAACAAAATAATATAAGTAATATTGAGTTTAGTTTTATTGTGGTAAATCTTCAAACTTTTACACTTCACTCTTTCTCATCAAAAATGTAAATAACTCATATAAATTAAAGCATATAATGAATGGAAATACAACTTACATCCCCCAGTACAAGCCTCAGGTTAGTCCCTAATTTTTTAAGGTAAGAGGTCTAGGTGGTTAGAAGAGAAAAAAATAAGAAAAATAAAATAGGGGAAGAAAACACATAAAATAATAGAATAAAGTATAAGAAGAAGAAGAGATAAAGAGAACAGGAGGTAGAGAGAGAAGAATAAGAATAAAATAAAATAAGTTGAAAGAAAACGAAAAGGAATTAAAATTAACATAATGAGATAAAAATAGAGAATACAAATAAGAAGAATAGAAAATCAGGTGAAAACTGTTTATATAAGAATAAATTAAAATACATGTATTATTAAAATAAAATAAAGAAAAATTACATTAATAATAAAACTAAAATAAATTAAACACAAAAATGAGAAGCAACTTCAGTCGTGGTAGCCTCCTCCTCGCAATCGTTGAACTGCCCTCGAGTAGTGGTGTTCTTCCTCTATTTATAGAGGGGGAAGATCCCTCTTTATCCATAAGTTCAATTATTTTACATATCTTTGAATAAATATTTCAATATTTGATTTGAAAATATCTTTTAAAATATCCCCCCATTGAAAATGAGGGTTTTGAAACTCGCAACGTTGACCAAGTTGCATGGTTTCCTTCTTTATGTATGGCATGGTTGTGCATGGTGTCTGTGATATGTGGTAGAGGCACAACAAACATCACTAAGCCCTTCATCTATGGGCATAATGAAAATTACTAAACCTTCCAACCTTTTCAGGGGATGGAGGTAGCTCTATCAATGATCACATCACTGGAATACTTTAAAAAGAGTATCATGGTGGTCATAAAAGGCCTCTAAGGGAATCTATGGAGTTCCTAGGCTTTAGCATTAGGAGTTGGCATCAATATCATGCTCTCTCGGTGTTTCCATGGCATTTCTTAGTGATGTTGTGGTAGTGGGTCAACATCGAACAGCGGTGAACACCAAAGTTAGGTGGTGGGATCTATCTGAGGGAGAGTGTGTGTGAGTAAAATGTGGTACGGTGTCATTTAAGTAAGTATGAATAGTAACTAGGAAAATCACATCCCACATCAATTCCATGGATGGAGGAGGAGATAGTTTATAATAAAATTCATCGTTGATCTAGCTCAAAATAATACACTAGTGTGGGATTTCATAAACACACACACACACACCAGTATGGGCCAGGTGGTGAGGCATAACCCATACAGACCTTCGGTGTACCTCTACTCATAGTCCTCTGTATGCTCACTCCTATCGCATGGTCAGCTCTCCCTTGAGCCATTATTGGCTATCTGAACCACTCAGGATAACTAGGTGGCTGCATGGCCCTTGAGGTTGAGGTATGTTCAAGTTAACCCTATTTTTTATCTGAAAATGTTCAAATCTTAGTAAATTCTAAAAAATATATTCAAATAAATCTCAAACTTATATTTCTTGACAATTTCATTCATTTTTATCCATTTTAATTTCATAATTATAAATTCACATAAATTAATAAAACAATTACTATAATGGGTATTTAGAGGCTCTTAGCAAACTCTCAGGGGTTGTAAACATATGATTTATATGCCTAAAGTTAAGTAGTCTTTATTAGAGTCTTACTTGTAGAGAGATAGAACTATAATAGGTTGTCCATTACTGGGAAATGGCCCTGAAAACCTCAAGAGTATTTTTTTTATTTGTGATTATCTCTTATAGGTATGGATAGGGAGAGATTATAAAATGATCCTAGTTTTGAAAATTAATGTGAAATCATAGGAAGGTATGTTAGAATGACTTGGGTTAGAACCAAATGGGGTTCCCTTACTTCTTTAGAGATGGGTTGGGGCTATATCAATCATGAAAATCACCAAAAAAATTAATTGTTGGTCATGTTGTCATTGATGAAAATTTTTCTTAGAAAAGTGATGAAATACTTAGGGAATGGAATTAGGGAAGGGTGTCATTGTCCCTATGATGAGTTTTAAGCCTTGTATATAATCTTTCAGTGCTACGTGATGATTAAAACTTATGTTTTCATTAGGATGGTTGGTAATCTATCCTTGGGATTAGACTTTATCATAATGAGTTCCCACAATAGTACGAGCCTTATGAGATGGGTAGTTAATGGGATCCTAAGACATGTTGAGTGAGTTTGGTCGTAAAATATGTGTCCTTGGTATAATATTTTATGGAAATGGGGTGCCTAGTGAGTACCTTGGGTCTAGTTAAGCAAACACTTAAGGTAATAAATCATTCACCATGGTTATATTGATGTTATGCTGATTCTTATGTCTAAAGTGATAACTCATTCACTTTTTTTATTTTATTACTTATGGTAATAGTTCAGTCACACTATGTTTATTTAAATGGTGATAAATCAATCACCCATGGTCATGTTTTTTAGTGGTATAACATCCACCTTTTCTATTATTATAGTGATATATTTTTTATTGTTGTTGGCATGTTGGAAATTGATTATCTATAATGGATAGTGAGTTTAGGGATATATAATTCCCCCTGAGGTATATATATGGTGATATATCATTAAACTGATGTATTTTACTGATACATCATATACCCTAATTTTTATGTGTGGTGATATATAATTAACCTAATTCATGATGCTGAAATATCATTTACCCTAATTATTATGTGTAGTGGTATATTATTCACCTAGAGTATGATGGTGATACATCGTTCACCCTAACTATTATATATAGTGATACATCATTCACCTCATGTATGTTGGAAATGCATTGTTCACCCTAAATATTATTCTATAATGATATATCATTCACCATATATATGTTAGTGATACATTATTCACCTTTAATGTTGTCTTGTAGTCATACATTGTTCACCTATTGATGCATCATCTTCCCAGCTATTGTGAAGTGATACATCATTCACTCAGAAATACATCATTCTATCTATTTTTAGTATAGGGTTACATCATTTATGAGGTGATATATCATTTTATATATTGGTTTTAGTGGTTAATTTTATACCTTTGTTGATGAGTGTGATGATATATCATTCACCTTGGCTAATGAGTTGGTGATTCCTCATTAACCCTAAATCATTATATAGTGATAGTTCATTCACTTATTTATTAATGTGAGTGGTGATGTATTTTTTACCCATATATTTTTCTCAGACCATGGGAGTAGAATCATGTTTCAACATTTTCTAAAGATAGTATTATTTAGAAATTATATAGACTCTTTGAGTTCCCAATAGTTTAATGGGTGTTTTTATGTGTTATTTACAACTTACTTTTCAATTATTACATGCATTCACATATATTCAGGTTTTTATTAAGTGAAAAATTAGTGGTGACTAACTGAGTTTCGTTCTCATACCCTATATATGAACTTCAGTGTGTCTGCAAGCCTTATGTTTGGATGAAAAGTTAGGTAAATGAATATGTATAAGTTTATGAGCTTGGAGATCTTATTGGGGTTATAAAGATGATTTTTAGGTGATTATGATGACAGTATTTGAGTTTATATATTTTTATTTATTTTAAAATTTACTCTTGTACTATACATGATCATCCCATGGGGCGGTCTTACAAATGTTGTATGATTATATGACCTGCATGGGTTAAATTTTGTTATAACATTGAGATATTATTTATTATAGTGTGATTTTATTTAAAAATACATTTGATATACTTTGATGTGATTAGTGTTATGAATGTATCTATTTTTTTAATGATAATACTAGAGGGTACAATCTCTCCACATTGATTATCATACCCTCACAACTAGTCAACATCCTTTGGAATGTGGAGAGGTGTGTCTGGGGTCATGTTGTAGACCCATTTTGGGATGGAACTTGGTGTTTATTACTATTTGGGATATGGTATATGGATATTGGACTGGTCAAAACAAGTAATGGGTGTTATTTTTGTGCCTAAGTAGTATTTACATCATATAAAGTCCAAGTTTATTAGGAGTTAAGATTTATGTTATTGTTTTTTCTATTATGGTTGAGTTTTTTTACCCAAAAATGATACCTTGTGTTATTGATTTATTGGTTTTACTATTGTACCAATGTGGAAAGCATTGAACATTCATGCATCATCTTTGAAATAAAGTATTCAGATAATAGTTCTATGTATATATATCATTGATAATTTTATTATAAGGAGGGTTAAGTTGTTTAAAGATCCAAAAACTTATATATTATATTCTCTTATAAATTATTAGTGGAATTATACTTAACTAGACCATGGTTATTGGTTCTGATTTTGTATATAATGGTGGGTTATGTGAATCTATGTGTATTTAAATCCTAGATTAAGAGAAGC
Source organism: Viscum album (assembly GCA_963277665.1). Taxonomy (NCBI): domain Eukaryota; kingdom Viridiplantae; phylum Streptophyta; class Magnoliopsida; order Santalales; family Viscaceae; genus Viscum; species Viscum album. The sequence continues at coordinate 1,227,626,335 of OY728133.1, read as the reverse complement.
TAGGTTGGTCCAAAGTCATGCCTAAGTGATATAGAACCCTTATATCATAGAATGCATGTAGGGTGGTGAGACATATTTTTTGGGGGTAACGTTATCATTGTGTGCATTGACATAGAGATAATCTGAGAGTGGTTAGTACTGGATTAAGGATACCCAGTATTGGTGAGAACCCTAGGATGGGTGATAAAACATGGGTTGCCTTGATGTTCTAGAGACTATATCATGGGAGTTGCTTTATGAGGTGATACCTATGTGGGATATGGTTAATAGACTAGGTTTGTGACCCTAGTGATGACAAGATATACCTCAAGAATATGGTGATTTAGGCTATCACTACTACAAATCGGGTCTTTAACAGTTCTAGTTATAGGGTTTTATCAGTGCTTCAAAAGCGGTGATATTGCAAGTGATGTTAAAAGGGGTTTTTAACTATGACAAAAAACATTGCTAAAGGGTTCCTTTAATAGTGATTTTTTAGCACTATTAAAGGGTTCCTTTAACAGCACCTTTTTAGTGTTGTTAATGGTTGACTTTTAACATTTTTAACAAAGCATTGTTAAAAATATGAAAATTTATATTTTTTTCAAACACCCTCAACATCCCTTTTCTCAGTGCTTACAGACCCTTTATTAGTGCTTTACACTACCCAATCCTTCGTCACCCACCCCCCCCCCCTAGCACTAGAAGGATACCATAAATACCTATGCACGCCTGGATTTGATCCCTAGACCTCCCTTATGCGATTGAATGTTGTTTACCACTATGCCATGCATATTTTTTTGATATTTAATGAATTTTATATTTATTTTTATATATTGTTAAATTTTTGATATATCTATATTCAATTATATTTATTGAAATATATTATATATTAATATTCATTTATGTATATTAGAATATAAATATTGGTGTGTGTGTGTGTGTTTATTAATACACATGCATATGTATATATAAAAATTATATATACACACTATTTCATTTTTATAAGGTAAGTAAAATAGATAATTTTTTAATTTAAATAAAATTAATGATTAATATTTATTTTTTATATATAAAAATACATCTTTATGTAAATATGTTGATATATGTATTTAAACATGTGATTTATTATAAATAAATATAAGAAAATATACATATAATTAATTATAAAAAAATTGTGAAAACGATAAAATTGCAAAACCATAATATCAATATGAATGTAATACCTAGGAATAATTTTATTCTCCACTAAAAAAAGACAATAATACCCCCTTAAATGAGGATAAAAATCTATCGAATGTTAAATAATCAGGGTACCCCGACTAAAAACTCAGTTTTGGAGTCATTCTGGGCATATTTTGACATCTAAAATAATGTACTAATCCCCCTTAGTCAACACAGAATATATATCATCACAAGCTTCAATCTGATATGTGGTAGATCCCAAACAGACACTCGGATCAAAAGTTATGGTTGTTTTAAATTCAACTTCTGTTTTAAACTTATTTTAGAACTTTTATTATTTTTTTGATTTTTATTATATTAAAATTATTATTAAATGACTATTACTCGATAATAATTATCAAATTATTAATTAAAAATTATTTTATAATTATTTTATAATCCTTTTTCACTAAATATCTTGAATAATTAAGTGTAAATTCTTATTTAGCCTTATCTAAAACATATTTAAAAATATTTATATTATATTTATATAAATATAAATATATTTATATATTTATATATTATTTTTAATTAAATATAGATTTTTTTTGAAATATACCCTTTATTAGTGCTAGTAAAAAACACTGATAAAGGGGGGTCTTTATCAGCGCTTCTAAAAAAGCACTGATATAGACCCCCCTATCAACGCTTTTTTAGAAGAACTGATAAAGGCCCCCCTTTATTAGTAATTTTTTGGAAGTATTGATAAATTTCCCACTTTATCAGCACTTTTTTACTATTACTGGTAAAGGGACCCCTTTAATAGCACTGTTAAAGACCCCCTTTAATTTCGCTTTTTCTAACGCTGACAAATGGGGTCTTTAATAGTGCTGAATAAACCCAGTTTTGTAGTGGTGTGTGTTAATAAAATGACAAGGTGTTTTTCTATTATTTCTTTGGATAATTTTCAATATATAAGTGTAGCCATTAGATAGGTGTTATCTTCAACATTCAAATTTCTTAAAGATAAAATCTTGTTTGGATGCTTCAAGTGATAGAGATAACACATAGGAAGTGTAATTTAGTATATAGTGTAGGCACTGTAGGGGTTCCTTAGTTATATATCTAAAATAAAAAACATGTATAATAATTCATGTGAGGAATGTGTTTTATATGCACAAAATGCATATATAGTTGTTTATTTGCAATACGATCCTAGGATCGATGGGATATAACTGATGATGACATGATCTGGGTTATTGGTAGGGTGACACTAGGGCTCACACCTTCTTGGATATGCAAAGGTTTGAAAATTTGGGTCATTGGAAACTATTCTAGGTGGATCATGGATACTCTCTTTCATTGGGAATAATATAATGAGTGTTACTTGACATATGAGACATGTGGAATGGTGTGACCTAAAATCACTCATTGATCAGTGATCTTAGTGTTGGTTGGGTGTGATCAACCTTAGATGGCATGTTAATTATTCCAATAGGTAGGAATTTAAGACTCTCAAGGTTAAGAAGTGTGTGTGTGCAGTTCATGTGACTCTTAGCTCTATTTCATGATGATGGTTGATGATATGTGGGAATTTAATTCAATGCATTCGCAGCATGTAGGTTAGGATGAGTGGGGCACATGTTCAATCCCCTGTGATTTATGTGGGTATTATGACCTTGAGATATGCTTATATGTCATGATGGGGTCTAAGAGACCTTAGTTCTCCCTAAATTTATAGAGTTAGGTCATGATATGTTGATAGAATTTAATTAATGATTACACTAAAGTAATGATCAAGTGTGTGTAATTATAGAAAAGTTAGACCCCTTTTTTAGTTTAAGAATAGAAAAAATTATGTTTCCCCTTAAATTTATACCATGTATTTTTCAGAGAAGATGTTTCCCTGAGGGTGGTTAGATGAGGATTTACTATTGGGGACTAGTTCATTGAGAGATGTTTGATGCTTAAGATGAGTTCATTATGGTGAAATGGTTAAAAGACTAAGGATTCATGGGAATTTTAATTATTTTTGGATAATCATCTCATGTAAAGGATGAGTTTGGATCCTTTTAATGTGTCCAATTTAATGTGATGACTATTGGGACTTGTGAGACACTGATGGTTCGATTGTGTTAGTGTGATAGCAATGAAATTAAAAAGGTACTTCAACTATTATGGTTGTTAACCATTGATCATATTAAATTCTAGTAATATGGGTTTAGACTACAGTAAGGTGGAATATGAGAGTCATGTCATGGTGATTTAGATGAGATTTATTGTTGCAACATCTCTTCATTAATGAAATCGGGTGGTGGTGTCATAGAGAACTAAGATTTTATAGGCCCTAGAGCAAGGCTCATGTGATGGGTCAATCTGGATATAATGAGTGGGGATCATGAGAGCCGGCATGTGGCCGATAATGGATTTGGGACTAGATTATACATTTTTATTAGTAGTAAAGTAAAATTTGATGGTGTGGAGTACACCATTAGATGCTTATTAATATAACACTTAATATAGGAGTTAATGGTAAATGTTGAGGGTGAAGCATTAGTAAGCTAAACTTGGTGGTGGTTTCAGTTTTTTGTGTTTGTGCTAGGATGTGAGAAACTTTGTTTTTTTATTAAATGGAAAATTTCTAGATATGGGTATTTACTAATAGGTATTAATTAAAGTGATAGTTTTTGTTAACTAAAAGATGTGATTATTTAGTTATGGTATAGTGTAATGACAAATTATGTGTTTCAAGAAATAGACCAATGGGTTGAGGGTCTATATAATTTCAGTACTCATAGAAAATATGATGATAGGATTTGAAATGATTCGTGTTATGAGTATAGTCATAGGTGGTAAACTATGGTCTCTAATGAGAATAGTTGAGAGACAATTGGATACAGTGTTGAGCAGGTGATAGTTTAGTTTAGACTAGTGAAGTTAACTATTTGAATATGACTTCAATGAATTAAGAATTCAAAAATATTTTTGGAAATGGGGCATCATTATAGAGTTTATGAAATTAGTCAGTTCCTTGAGGCATAGGTCATCAGGTTTTTAGAGAAAGTCAATGTGGTGGGGTACTACTAGAGTATTTCATGTTAAATAGAAACTAATATATCAAATATGGACTAAAACATGTCATTCAAGAAGTGACCATAATTATGATGACCTAGAGTAAGAGGCTTCTAGTTTTTTGGGTGGTTTTTCTTGATCGATTATGGTATCAACATGGGCATGACTAGTAGAAGATTGGGAATTAGAGTATGCATCAAGACTTGGAAAATATTATGGGAGATGAGTGATACATATAGAGACTTATTGTATATGAGAATTTTTATAGTGGATAGGTTGAAATAGCATACATTGGTGAGTTTTAGGGGAGTCTAAGAAAAGTCACGTTTCAAAGATAGTGAAACTAGAACCAATTTTATTTTTTGTATTCAAATCAATAATTAGTGTGTGTATTCATAATTAAAATATTAGAAATGGATTTTTTTATGTGGTATCATAGATTTAGGAGTATTGAATATATTTTTTGGTGTTCATGATATTTGGAAATGTGTTTTAGTGTTTGAAGAGTGTCATTAGTTACCTAGTCAGGGTGAACCAGATACCCAGTGATGGTGTTAGGGGCATAAACCCCCTCTAACTGGGGTCAGAGGGTGGTTGATGTTAATGGACTGATTACTCATCATGTTTGAGTTTTATTTTTTTAAATAGAGGTAAAAAATTTCATTCCGCACTCCCTTATTAGAAGCCCCTTTTGGACTTCTTAATTTCAATCATCTAGTGTAAGTGGGAGCTACACCCTTCTCCTTATCTCCCTCCCCTATATTCCTCCTTAATCCACAGAATATGGTGGTGTTTTTCTTTGACGATTAAGGTGAGAGAATCCCTATATCATTCTCCTTGTATATTTATCTCCCTCTTATTTTGATTTTAGTGCAAATTTTCTAGGTATTTTTTTTATATTTTACTTGAGTTTAGTGGAATCGGACTAGGATAAATAGGATTTTTCTTAGGATTGATAGAGGAGGCTCTAGGAGGATAAAAACACAAGGTTATGTTTTACATTCCTAGAGATAAGTTTCTTCCCTAATTTATTTTTTATATTTTCATAAATTTGGAATGAATTAAATTGATGATTTAGTGTTGGATGTTGGGGCGTTGGTCAATAGTGAACTTAAGAGAGTTCCAAGAGTGATCCACAACTCATTGCTTGAGGTTTTTACAAGTATATATCACTCTATAAGATTTTTATTATTCCTCAAGGGATTAATTATGTTAATTAATTATAATTGTTTTATAATTAATTAAAATGGGCATTTTATGTAGTTAGGAACTTGTAGTGGTAGTCAATGGCTGATATGGGATTGGTTGAGCTTGGGTGATGGTGGTTAATCATTTATTATGGTAATAAATATATAATTGAGGTAAGTGGTGCCTGATATCACTATATTATATGTGTTACATATATTATGTGAATGGTAAGCTTGGTTAAGTGGGTATGAGTCACCTGAATAGGGACCATGAGAGGTTTACCTTATGTGAGGTCGGGATGAAAAGTTCAGTTGGACTCTTAGTGGGATACTAAGGGATCTAAATATATTATTTTCACACCTATAGTAAAGTAGGATTCATAAGAGTAATAGTTAGAGAGAGGTGGAACTTTAATAGGGTTTCTATCAGTGGAAAATGGAATTGAAGACCCTGGTACATCTTGATCAATTTTTATGCTTTATTAGAGAAATGGATTGGGTTGATCTTATATAATGATCTTGGTTTTAGTCATAATTGTGTAGGAAAAGGCAATTATGTGAGGATAAAATAAGTTAGAACCAAATGGGGTTCCCTTTCATATTGAGTGATGAGTTGTTGCTATATCAATCATCATAATCCCCTTATATTTTATTTTTTGGGCCTATCCATTGATGAACATGTTTTTTGTAAAAAATTTGAGAAACTTAGGTAATGGGATCTTGAGTGGGTTTCCTTAACCCTAGAATGAGTTGTGATCCTTTTATAGAATCTTTGAGTTATCCTTGATGATATAAAATCATATTTTGGTTAGTCTCAGAAGTGATCTAGCCTTGGGATGAGACTTTAGCATGATAAATTACCATGATAGTATGAGCCTTGTGTGATAAGTAGTTGTATGAGATCCAAAGTCATTTTGAGGGAGTTCGTTCTTAACATATGTTTCATAGGTGTACAACATCATGGACGTGGGTTACTTAGTGGGTACATTGGGTTTAGTTGAACCAATGATTAGGGTTATAAATCATTCACCATGTTTATATTAATGTTATATTTATGGTTATATATGTGGTGATAATTCATTCACCTTTATTATTATATCACTTATGGTGATAGTTTGTTCACACTATGTTTATTTATATAGTGATAAATTGTTCAACCATAGTTTCATTGTTTGGTGGTATAACATCTACCTATTTCTATTAGCATGGTGATATTTCATTCACCTTGGTTGGTATGTAGATATTATATTGTCCACATTAGATAGTGATATTGAGGATATATCATTCACCCTATGATATGTATATAGTGATATATTATTCACTTAATGTTTGTTAGCAACACTTCAATCACCCTAACTATATTTTTTGTTCATATATCATTCACAAAATGTATATTTATGATATATTTTTCACCCTAACAATTATATATGGTGATACTTAATTCACTTTATATAAGTTGGAGATATATTATTCACCTTGAATTTTTTTGATATATCATTAATCTAATATATATTGGTGATACATTGGTTTCATATACTATCATTTTGTGGTGATACATTATTCACTTCAAAATACATTTCTTCCCTATTTTTTGGTACCATTACATCATTCACTAAGTGATATATCATTCAACTTGTTGTTAGTACAATGACACATCATTAACCAAGAGATAGCTCATTATCTATGTTGGTTTTGGTGGCACATCACCCACCTTTATTAATGAGTATAGTGATATATCATTCACCTTGGATAATGAGTTGGAGATTCCTCATTAACCATAGATCATTGTATAAAGGTAGATCATTCACTTATCTATTGATGTGAGTGGTGATGGATTGTTCACCCACATGTTGTGTTCATACCATAGGATCATCTTCCCATTTCAACACTAGATGAAGTGGGTATGAGTCGACCCTTTGGGAGGCTATGTGAGTGCCAATGATGTGATAAGTGTTTTCATGTGATGTTTATGGATTATTTTTTATTCAATACATGTATTCACATATATACTGATTTTTATTAGGGATGTCATTAATGGTTCACTTGTGATATATTCACTCACATCTGACATGGGAACTTTAGTGCATGTTTAAGATTTTTGTTTGGTATGTTGCTTGGGTGAAGGCCCGAGTATAGGTTGATGATATAGGAGATCTCAAAAGGGTTGTGTAGATAAGTCTAAGGATATGTCAAATAAAATAGTTAAGTCCTTTTGTTTTTGTTTTTGTTTTTATTTAATTTTTACTCTTGTGTTATACATTATTATCCCATGGGGTGGTCCTACATTTTTTTTATAATTGTATGGAATACATGGGTTAAATTTTGTAACAGTACGGAGATTCTATTTATTATGGTAGGATTTATACTATGTATCTATTTATAATACTTTGATATGATCCTTGATCAAAATGTATCTATTATTGGTTTTTATTTTCTCAATGATACTAGAGGGTATAGTCTCCCCGTGTGGATAATATAACACTCACAACTAGTTGAAAGCCATAAACATATATAGAGGAGTACCTAAGGTCATGTGGAAGACCCAGATCAGGGCAGAATTTAGTGAATGGGTTAGGAACAATGTAAATGTATTTTGGAAGATGCTTTATACTAATAGTATACATTACTAAATATTTTGGATACATAAATTTTTGGATTTCAATTTATGAAATAATATTATCAATATGAAATATAAATGAACACTGATATGTTCTAATGCTAAAATAGAGTTATGGAAGGATATTATGTCCATGATGGGTTTCTCTTTATGAGAAAAAAAATTGTGCATTATAGAAGGTAATTATAGGGATGTAAACATTTGATAAATATATGAAGGAGGGATCATTCGTCATTTTGGATCTATAAAACCTTGGAAATATTGAAGGGACATTTTTACCAATATAAAATGAAAGTCAATGTTTATGTAATTCTTTAAAGATATTGGACTTATAAAATAGAAAAGAGTCGTTTCAAGCTAGGGTTGTACACTCTATTACCAATTATAGATTAGACTTAGTAGGATAATAATAAGGGTGTTGAAAGAGGAGGGTTGGTTTAGTTTAAAGAAAAATCTCACCTAACCCATATTTTGAGTGTAAAGAAAAATTTCAACTCACATTCAACACCCAAATGGACAGTTTTTAAAAAAAACATAACTAGTAAAGATGAGGTGATTTAAATCTTGGGTCATTTTAGAATGAAAATTATAATTATTCATAAAAATATATAAATTTTTTAATTCATAAAAATAAATAATGTTTAAAGTGAAGTAATTATTTAAAATATCATACTATAAACATAATAATTTATTATAAATTCTATATTTAACTCTAATAATTCAATAAATGAATATCTTTCATGTATAAAATCAATTATAAATAATTATATTTTATAAAAAAAGGTTAAAATTGAAAGTATAAAATACTTTTATACTTATAGAGATTGGGTTGAGTCAATACAATAAAATAAAGTAACCCCACTACCTGACATGGCCCAAATTAAAGAAAAAAATCAACCAACCATGTATGAGGCGTTTTTATGGGTTTTCAGGTGAGTCGGATTATTTTGGGTTGGTTTTGTAGGTTTTCTCATGCCCTTAGATATTATAATTGATGTTATTATAGATTTATCAATAAAATGGTGAGGGATAGGTTCAATAATGGTTTTTATTGATTGATTTTATAAAAAGGTTCATTTAATACCTTTTCATAAGATTAAATATGCATTGATGGTGGAAAATTTATTTTTTAAATAGATTTTTTCCTATAAGAATTTCCTAGAAGAATTTTTTCTTACATTAACACTAAATTTCATAGGAATTTTTTGTGGATATTTGTGGGAAAGTTAGAATAAAAACATTTTTCAACACTTTCCATCACCCTTAAACTAATGAAAAATATAAGTTACCAAATCCGGGTGGAGGCATATTTCTGGGGTACTGTAGCAGTACTGTAGCAGGCACTGTTTCGGTACTGTAGCAGCTGAATCTATTCATCCATATGGGCCTTCGGGCCAGTGGTTTGGTTCTCGGGTCCTACAAGGCTTTCGGGCCACCCAAGGCCTTCGGGTCAATTGATTCTCAAGGCCTTCGGGCCACCTTAAGGACTTAGGGCCACCCCAAGGCCTTCGGGCCACATGAATGCAGGCCCCATACACACTAAAAAAACAAGTAGCCCCAGAAGAGGATTCAGAGCAGGTGCACTCACCAGAGAAGAGCCAAATGGATTGTTATAATGAGAGGGTATGGATATGCCATCGGTACCAGCCTGTGCTTGCACAGGAAGCCTATCCAGACGGTCATGCAAAGGTGGAGAGCTACTATCAAGATGCAGATGCTGGGGAGGGGCAGTTCCTTGTAGATAGTCTGGTTGAATTCCCTAAGACCTTCGGGTCATGTAATCTCTTAAGCCTACGGGCCATGTAATCTCTGAGCCTACGGGCCTTGTAAGGGTTCCCTCTCATCCCTTGAAAGGGGGGTTATCAAAAATCAATAAAAAAATGAAGGCCTTCGGTCCATTCAGGCAGGAAATCATGAATTGGAAACTATCTAAATAAAATTGGAAAATAAGAGTTTGAGGGAATATCATTTTTAGATTCCATGAGATGAATTTTCATATAATTGGTATTCAAGTGCTACTATCCAAAATTATCTATTTAAAGTGGTGTATGAAATAAATCTAATCACTCATATAGAATTATGATCCTAACCTACTTTTTCATTTGAATGAATATATTAATTATAATGTGAGGTAGTTGAAAAATTCCCTATAACTTATTCATATTCGAATAGAAAAAATATAAATGAATCATAAAATAGGAGAGCCCATAAGAATAAAAATAAATGCATTTTACAATATAGATACAAGGTGTGGATTTATATACAAAATAAGTGATTTCTATATAAAATAAAGAGTAAATTGGCATAATTAGATAAATTCCCATTCATAGTACTTGAATTAGTTGGTGAGAATGTTTACAATATCAACCTACACAGTTATTTTGGAAGAGTATCAACTATATTCAACATCAAATATTTATCCCCATTCCTTAAGGATGATGAGGAAATATATTTGAGTAAAAATATTATAATGTCCCGGAATTTTTGTATAATATTTTTTAATTATATGGAATTATTTTAAGACTGTGAAATCGGACGGTGCACGATTCTGAGGCCCGGAGTGCCCAGAATGATCCGTCAAAGTTTTGTTATGCTTTAATTAACGTGCGTAAGAAGTTTTCTTGAAAAAGTAGAATAACTCTTAAATGGTTTCCTGGATCAAAAATCTAAGGGCATTGTTGCATTTAAAATGTAGGGTTTACCCTAGGTGCGACTTAATTTTGGTCGGTGTGGGCCTCCTGTGAGAAAACCCAAAAAATAGAATAATCATAAATAAAATAAATAAATAAATTATTTTATTTTTTAAATTATTATAACTCACAAACGGTATCTCAGATTGAAAATCTGAGACCACTGCTGAACTTGTGAGGGCATTCTTTATTTAAGCAGATACTAACTTTGGTCGGCACGGGTCACTAGTGAAAGTTAGTTTTTGTCCGTAAAAAAATAACTAAGTGACAATTATTTTATTGTAAAATACATAACTTTTTAACGGTAACTTGGATCGGAAATATGAGAGTATCGTTGGGTTCATTGGGGAATGTTTCACTTGGGCAGAGCATAACCTAGACCGGCGTAGGTCGAGGGTGACTATTAATAATCTTCTGAACTTTTTTTCAGGTACATTCAGTAAATGCGCAGGCGGTGTTTTGTAACTTTTAAACCGGTGCTCGGAATTGAAATCTGAGGACACCATTGAACTCACAGCGCCAATATTCTCTTAAGTAGACCTTCACTTAAACTGAAGCAGGTCTGGAGAAAAATTTAGTTTTCGGAAAATTTAATAGAATAAATAAAATAACTTTATTATTTTATTTTTATTCTATTCTTCCAACGGACGAGCGGTAAGATGTGACTGGCGATGTGTCAAGCCAATAAATGGCTTGACCCTCCAATATGAGTAACAACAACATTGGGGGAAATTAGGAAACTTCCTAATTAATGATCCCCATTAACTCTCTGTGTCATTACATACCCTCCCCCTCCCCTATAAATATGGATCCTGGGAAGGGGTATTAGAGAGCTTCACAAAGCAGCAAATTGTTGAAGGAATGCCACGATGCCAGACCCTTATAAGATGAAGCCGACCCAGTGGGAGGTGACGGACGACATCGAACCACCAATGGGCGACGTGTGACTGGCGTCTGTGGGATCTGGTCATGGTAACTAAGAACACGGTCCACCGGCAAGCACAGACGATTCTCCAACATTTAAGGTATGGGTTATTTTGTTTGAGCGTTTTTGATATTTTCATGCTCCCGATTCATGAATTTATACGAAGAACGTGGGTCAAACGACTAACAGTTTGACCCGCGATTCATTCATCTTTTAGGCAGTTTGTTTCGGGGTATCATGTAGGGTTTGTGGTTGATTTATACCCCCTTGCCCCGTTCTTGTCGACCCCCTTGATTAAAGAACATTATTGCTGATTGCTACCATTCTAAGGCAGAGGGTGCGGGCCAAACGAACACAGCCCGGCCCCTCCGCAACATTTGGGGAATCTTTGGTGGTCTTGAATCAACGGCGACGTCCCAAGATGAGTGCGGGAATCTACAGAATGAAGAACGGGCCACTGGGGCGCGCCCGGTGACCCGAGGAATGTCGGTGGTGACCCGTGCTAGCGACCGGCACAGAATGTAACACCCGAGACTTTTATGTTATATAAATCATCAAAGGAATCATTTTCTACACACAACACTTTATTGGCTTTCTTTACATGAAATCGCGACCTTCCTTGATAGCTTGTGTCGTACGCAATACCGAGTTTCACTAAATAATGATATGCTAATAAAATATTATTAAAACTAGCCGTTATGAATAGTAATAACCACTTTTTGAAATTTTATAAATTTTATTTTTCAAAATGGACTTCATTTTTGGATTCGGAATATCGAAATTATCCTAGGGTGAAATTTTGGTATTTTTCTGAAAACTTTCAATTTTTGATGAATAGTGAAACCACTAAGTGGTAGTTAAAAAACTAAATTTTTCATAAAACTTAATTTTACCGCTTCTGTGAGTGGAATTTCAAAAATATGAGAGACACGGTTGATGTCAGTAATTAAAATGTGGTTCAATGAGATGAAAATAATTTTTGATGAATAGTAACTTTTTACTTTTATTTACCACGGTTAAAAGTAAATAGGGTAATTAAGGGTAAAAATGATATTATTATTACCCTAACACATGTCCTAATTCTATTTTATAAGTTTAATTCGACCAAAAATAAACTTAGGAATAAAATATGACCATTTAGGCCCACTTGGATTAGATTAGGACATTTATTATTAATTTATTTAAAGAAGGGTTAAAATAGTTAAAATCAAAGTTTAATAAGTAAATAATTTTTAATATAAGGTTATATATAAGATAAATTAGACTATAAATATTCATTAGAAAGATAAAAATATTTCCTACATAATGGTATTTTATTTGTAATTTTTAGACATTAAATAATTTAATTTATTTATGACACAATGATGATGCAGTAATTATATTATTAATGAAATATTGACATAATTGATGTTATAAATACCTAAATAAATGTAATTTGAGACTTTTTATGAATTACACTAATTTAATAGGTTAATATGACATGTTATTGTTGATTTAATTAACTTTTTTCTAACAAATAATTCTGTTATGATTTTCAAAAAAATCAATTACTAAATAGTTTTAAAATTGACATAAAATAGTTTTTAAAACAAATATTATATTATTAATTGTTATTTTATTCCTAAAAATATAAGGTTCTGCCAAATGACTTAGATAAGGTTATATATATTAATAATAAACAACTTGGGGTTCTTTTGGATTGTTATAGTAAGTTTATTAACCTTATAGTGTAAGAACACAAGAAGACACGGTAAAAGTAAAATTATTTAACTTAATGTTAAATCTAAATGATAAGGTAAAAATAGGAATATAAACTTATCTAAATTCTATTTGATGAGAGTAGTTCGACCCATACCCACCTTAGCTTCGAAATAAATCAATTTGTAGCTATTTAAAACCTAATTTGTCCTTATAATAAAATAATATTTTTAGTTATTCCAAAGGTGCCCCTCTCCTCCCTTATAAAAGGGCACCTCCTCCCTCTCTTCCTCACACCACTTTGAGCCTTCATGCTCGGCCAACCCCTGCCACTTTCTCCTATCCACTTCCCTAGAGACATCCAAGAGGTCATGTTCTTCTTCAAAGACCAATTTTAGTGCCCTAAAAGGAGGTCTCAAAGAAGCACTTCAAAGAAGAGGTAATGTTCGTTACCGATTCTTTCGTCTTTATTTCTTCTTCCACTTATTCTTATTTAGTTCTTTCATTATGAATTAATAACATCAGTATCACTCATATACTGATATGTTATTATAAGTATTAAACAACCCTATTTCACCATCTATCCATCCTACGGAAAATTAAATCACCGCGCGTGCGTACGTACGGAATACCGTCTCCACGTCGTGGTGTAATCTATTTTCCACCACCACCTTACTTGGATGGGTATAATGGTGTAAATAATGACTATATATGATTATTTTAAATTGATATTGATTCTGAAATATTATACATACACTCCAATACAATTCCATGATCATGGTAACGATATCATCGCTCGTGCGTACGTACGGAATACCGTCTCCACGATGTGATGCGACTCGTTCTACATGATCTTCATTGCATAATGATTATATAAATGAATTGAATGAATGAATATAATATATATTACACTAATAACATTCTGGAAATGAGGTATCTATATCCTAAAGAGAAGAATAAGAATTTATTCGACAAAACATGCATAAGAACAAAAAGTAATAAACACCCGAATAACAAGTTGTAATGAAATATTACTAATAAGAAGCTAAGAATATGACCATATGTGATATCATAACAATGATTATGATTATGGAATAAGTCAATAACATTATTTAAATCATTATACAGGAGGTTCGGATGCCTACAAATCATATCGGACCTAAGGTAAGGGAAATATCACAATCTCATTTTTATCTGATATTGTTTATACTTTGGCATTTACTGGGGTGTATTTTATCATCCACATCCATGTTTCCTCAATATGTAATATTATTTCCATTCACCTAAAATTGTTTAAATCCTATTTTACCCTTCGGTGAGTTTTTAGTAAAAGATATGAAAGGAATCTTTTTTCGTTTTTCGTACGAGGTACTTTTTTGACTTTTCCGAAAAAAGTATGAGAAGAGTGTTTTTTTTAACTTATACGGCATAAATGGATTTTTAAAACATTATTTCCAAGAAGCTTCCTTTACAAGTTTTCAAGTTTATTTTTAATCAACTTCTTTTTATTTTAAAATTTTATGACATGTTAAGAAAGGAAAAATGTTTTTTAAGTAGAAAGGATATTTTACTCAAGAATGGAGTTCAAGTGTTTTATCAAAATTATTTTCCATCTAAGATAATATAGGGTTCTGATTTTATCCCTATCATTACATTGATTTGATTGTGTTGTGATGATCACGATGTTTAAGAATTCCATTTTTATTACATGGGTTATGCAATGATGTATGATTTATGATTTTTGTGGCACACATAAAAATGGTTTCATTATGAGATGGGTAGGACCTATATCTCCCTCTAATGCATTGGGTAAAGATTTTATATCTCATGAGATAGACATGGCTGGAACGGCGGGTTAAACCAGTTCAGTGAAACAGGACTGAAACGAGGAGTGAACTCGGTTCAGAAATGGGCTTTGTCCACTAAGATAGTCTTGGCAATGAGTCTTGACTAATAAGAAATGATTCTCTATGATTATGTGTGTATGCCACAAAGTTTCATGTTTTAAGTTATGATTATTGGGATTACATTTCACTACTATGATTTATCCCATGTTATGAAATTATGATTTCTTTTGCAGGTTAAGATTTCCAAAAGTTATGCTCTTATGTATATTATGTGATTGACATTTCTTTTGTTTACCCTTACTAAGCATTTGAGCTCACCCTTTTGTATGTTTTATTTCCCCAGGTCAGGAAGAAGGTTATTAAGTAGAATATTCCAAAAAGGGACTCTAGATATGATGAAATAAATGGGAGGCAAAGTAGATTCTTTATGAACCAGTTGTTTATGCTTTCCAGTTTCTAAAGACACTATAACTATACGGACCTTTCATGGTTTTGTTATATGTTGTAATAAGTGTGCTTCAATTTTGAAATGTATGAAAAGTATGGGTCGTTATACATAAGGGGCTCAGAAGCGGTGGTCGGCACATCAGCCGGCCGCGAAGAAGGCGACGGCACAACAGCATTGTCGAAGAAGGGTTGCGGCTCGCTGGTCGTTGCGGAGTGAGGGTGGCAGTCGGCGCACGGCCGGCCGCGTGACGGAGGTGGCAGCGAGCGTCCGCACTGCCCGGCGGAGAAGTGCTTTGGCGCGATGTCATGATGGTGATGGAGGGGCGGTCAGCTCGTTGTCGTCCACCGGTGAAGGCACGGCGCACGACCGCGCCGCACGGAGGAGGCTGACCATCCGGCCAGCCAGGGAGCTGAGCAGGCCACCACACCGTGGGCCGCCTCACCGCGGGCCGCCGCACCGTGCGTCGTTGCACCTTCGACCGCCGCACTATGGGCCACCACACCGCGGGCCACCCAGCGGGCCAGTCCAGAGCCAGGGCCAGACCCGGGTCGGGTCAGGTCGACCTGAACTGGGTCGGGTTGGGCCGGGTCGGTCGGACCGGACCCGGACCAACTTCGACCCTTTTGTTATTTTGGTCGTATCTTGAGCTACAGGCGTCCATTTGACGAACCATCTATGGCGCCAGAAACCTTGGATTGATACGGTCCTTTTTTTATACCCCACTTGAGTTTTGGATAAAGTTGGGGTATGGCCAGGTTGGATCGAACATGAATTTAACTAGGCCATCGGGACTAAAAGGTCAATAACTTACAGACCGGGCGTCCGATTGATGCACTGTCTGTTGAGTTGAGACCCCTTTTACGTGGTGATCCTTTTGGATACTTATTTGTGGGACTTTGTGGAATTTTTAGTATCGACATGTGGCTTGAGGAGCCGACCCTCATATAATCAGGCGAGCTTAGTGCAGGAACCCTGTAGCAGGCTGTAACATGAGAAAGGGATCCAATGTGGGTCTATGATTTGGGATCCTTTTTGGGTCTGGGTTCAAGAGTCTCACTTGGATCTTATCTAGTAATCCACGTGGGACAACTCTAGGGTTCGACATGGGTCTGTTGTACTACGATCTTATGTGCGTCTGATGATGTACTAGGATCCTATGTGGGTCTGATGATTTAGGATCCTATATGGGTCTGATGATTTAGGATACTACATGGGTCTGCCTCTTAACAGAGTAAGATGATTCAATAGTTATATCTAATCATCTTTACTACCGGACCAAAGTTATACCTGGTGTGAGCTATGTCCTTACCATCATGGTGACACCTTTGTCGTATTATTCTGTGTGGCATACCTTTGTGGTACATACCTTCATGGTGATACCTTTGTGGTATTCTTCTGTGTGGTGGACCTTTGTGGTACTTACCTTCGTAATGATACCTTTGTGGTATTATTCTGTGTGGCGTACCTTTGTGGTACTTACCTTCGTGTTGATACTTTTGTGGTATTCTTCTGTGTGGCGTACCTTTGAGGTACTTACATTTTTGGTGATACCCTTGTGGTATTCTTCTATGTGGCGTACCTTTGTGGTACTTACCTTCATGGTGATACATTTATGGTGTTCTTCTGTGTGGCATCCCTTTGTGGTAATTATCTTCATGGTGATACCTTTGTGTTATTCTTCTGTGTGGAATTACCTTTTTGGAACTTACCTTTGTGGTGTTACCTTCGTGGTATACTTTCCTTCATAGAATAGTTGAGCTTTGGGCTAATGAGTTGGGACTTGTGTTTCCTCATGAATGATATGAGTATACTTAATAAATTAGGTATATGTATGGGCATATACCTAAGTAGGGTTCATTGTTGTTTCCATGATTTGTGGTTTATCCTTTATGTATTTAGGGAGACTTTAGGAGGTCTCAAGGTCCCTACTGAGTATCGTTAAAATCACCCCTACACGGGCTATGCGCGCACCTTGTTGTGTTTGGTGTAGATGAAAGATAGTTCTAACTACAGACGAGAGTACCAGGATTGTAGGTAGCTCGAAGGTGGACATTAGGAAAGGTGTACCGCAGAGATGACCATTCGAGAGTTGTACCTACCATTCAAGTAGGATCCTTGGCGGGAGTTTGCAAGATCTATTTCAGTTTACTTGTACTTTTCAGTTTTCTTGTACTTTCCAGTTGGGCTTGTATTCTGGCCCCTTTTTCTTACTGTACACCCTCTTTTTACTATACAGTTTACTTGTTTTTGTATCGTGTTGTGTGCTTGGTTGTGTGTGTTTACATGTTATAAAGGTAATGCCTTCCCGGTTTAGGGAATACGCCTTTCGGTGTTAGTCGTCATCCCCTGGCCTATGGAAGGTGGGCTTGGGGTTGTCACGTCATGGGCCACGGGGGACTGGTCGTGACAAATTGGTATCAGAGGATTCAGTTCTACTAAACAACTATAACTCTCTTTTATATATGTAGCAATAGTTTTAAGTGTTTTGAGTGTGGTTTTCAGTTCAGGGAGTCCAGTGTTGGTGCGATGGCTGACGTATCCATACACCAGGACCCAGAATTCTGAAATCTGACTCGGTACACGAAAACACTGATTGCGTGTTTTTGGGAAATGATTTTCCTTGGTTTCTTTGGAGTCAGCTCACCGGGTATAACTTAATGATTGTGGTGCACCTCTTCCTTATCAGGATGCCTTTGTGTAGACAGCCAGCTAGGATTCCCAAGAGAGTACAAGACGACGGCCCATTGAGTGACGAGGCTCCGGTGCAGGGTCTCCCTTTCGGCATTGGCACCTTTAGGTGGTGTACCAGCAGCACTACTGCCTGTTGGAAAACCGTTGACACCATCCCCACCAGTAGAGGGTGCACACCGACAGAGAGCATTGCACGAGTTCCATCAGCAGAGGCCTCTGAGGTTTTGAGGCGAGACAAATTCACACGCAGTTGAGGGCTAGATGGAGGCGGTTGCCAGAGTTTTCCACCTATTTGAGACACAAGTAAAGCAGATGGTGATATTAGCTACTAGTATTTTTCAGTGAGTTACCATGAAGATGGTATGCATAGTGATGAGGCTTTGGTATGTGGATCGTTGCCTGGGATGGTACCTTCGGTTAGTGTTCTAGCTATATCACTGCATGTTGGTCAGCAGTTACAACCGGTGGTACCGGTAGAGGAAACATGTAAGATTAGTACATTAAACATGTTTCAGCATAAAATACCCCTTAGGTTACGAGGCGAGCCTGACTCACAGCCGACTAAGGACTGGCTTGAGGAGGTTGCTAAGAGTTCCCTATAACTACTACAGCTTCAGCAGGATGACACGTCAGTAGCTGAGTATTCATTGATGCGTACCGACCATTCCTGGTACTCAATGAATACGATATGATCAGTGTTCAGGGCTCATATTTACAAGAGATGTGTGTTTAAGGACATGAAAGCCAACACTTTTCCTCTATGAATTCCTACTTATGTTAGGGTGCTAGAGAGAACCTTTGTGGTTGAATGTTATTTGGCTGAGCGGATACAGCTAGTTAATGTTAACAGTGGGAAAGTAGGAAACTGAGGCCAGTCTCAGAGACTTTGGTGTGTAAAATGTTTCGGGAAGAAGAAGTGTTAGGGATAGATGAATATGCATGGCAGAAAACGTGGAGGCAGAGCTATGAGAGCAGCATGAGGTGGTGTACTTTTAGACATGTTACAACCACCCCCCTTTTTGTGGACCCCACTAGGCTCAAGGAGCTGGAGGACAGGGAAAGGGAGTAGCTGCATGCTGTCAAGGAGTGTGACTCAAGTGCTCTAGGAATGATTCGAGGTATAGTCTGTGTCTACTACTAGCTACCGTATAAATTGACATAGGTACCAATCATTCCTTCTTTCCACAAATCATGTTTAAGACCCAGAGTTTTCAGTTAAGTCTTTGACTTGACCCTCACGTATGGAGATACCTTTGGGAGGAGACTCGATAATCACACTTACGCCAATGGTGTGATCTAACCCTTGAGGTGAGAGTTTCGGTTGGAACCTATGGGTGGCAGCGTCGAGTCATTACGACGTTAGTTTGGGTATGGACTGTAAATCCAAAGTTCATACTCATATTGACTGTATTAGGTAAAAAAGTTTTTGGTTTCTCTATAACATTGGAATGGGTTTTTCCATGGTTGGAGAAAAAGGAAACCTGGACAGCACAAGATAAACTCATGCATAGGAGGGTGCAGCCAATCACTCTTGAGTTGGCCAAACTTACCCTCTTGGCAGCAGGAGTTTTCAGTTTTTAGTTCCAAACAGGAGTGGCATAGTGTGGGGACATCTTTTCAAAAGATGTTTCTAGGATTACCTCCCCATAGGGAGAGGGACATTTAGTTTGGTTGGGTACTACCAGAGTTTTGGACCAGACTTCTCTAGGGTAGCAGCACCTGTGTCAGCTTTGACAAAGAAGGAGGAGCCTTTATTGTGGATAGAGAAGTCTCAGCAGAGCTTTCAGAAGTTTAGATAGTGATGATGGATAGAGTTCCTCCAGGACTATGACTTTGAGATAATATTTACTCCTGGGAAGGGGAACGTGATAGAAGACGCACTCAGCAGGAGGTTTGGTCAGTAGCTGCTGAGTGATCCGTCAGAGCAGCTAGCAGCACTATAGATATCCTTCATAGATAGAGATGGAGCAGCTTACCTCCAATCTATGGTTGTCACTTCCTCAATCCTTCAGTGAATTCAGGAGGCACAGCATGGGGGCATTGACTTTGAGGCTTGACGTGCTCAGATATCCTCAGGGCAGACACCTGATTGATTTTCTGAAGGTGGGGAGTGCGTCATCCTCTTCAGAGAATGTATCATGGTACCGGTGATGCTTTAGGAGGAAGTTTTGAGGGAGTTCCATACATCCCCTTTGGTAGTACATCCTAGTGTGGTGAAGATGTACTAGGACCTATGGTGTCAGTACTGCTGGCTAGAGATGAAGAAAGCAGTGGCGGAGTTTGTATCACGATGTCTCACTTGTCAGAAAGTGAAGACTACACAGAGTTGGTAGAATTCTTATGCCGAAAGGATACAGATACCCTTGGAGTTCTAGGAGGGGGACCACGTTTTCTTATGAGTCTCTCCTCGACGGGTACTACAGAGACTTGGCTGAGGGGGAAAGTTATCACTGAGGTTTATCGGTCCTTTTCAGATCCTTCGGAGGATAGGTGAGGTAGAATACCACTTGATTCTTCCACCGCAGTTGGAGAGGGTGTGTGACGTCATCCACGTATCCCAGCTGAGGGGATACGTGCACGACCCATCTCACATAATCAACCACGTCGAGATGGACTTAGATGATGGGGAGTCATTTACGGAGGTTCTAGTGGAGATTGAGGATCGATAGGAGTGGGTCCTTTGTGGGTGTTTGATACCTCTGTGGTGCATACACTGGTAGCACGAGAACCTCCAGGAGAGAACAAGGGAGCATGAGGCTCATATTCGTGCTCAGTACCCTCTTTTGGATGTTTTTCCTTTGTTTTGGATTTCGAGGACGTAAAGTCCTAAGGTGGGGATAATTTAATGTCTAGTAATATCTATATAATTTTTTTTTTAATTATATGGAATTATTTTGAGACCGAAAAATCTAACAGTGTGTGATTCCGAGGCCCGGAGTGCCCGGAATGATCCGTTGATGTTTTCTTATGCTTTAATTAGTGCACATAATAAGTTTTCCTTAAAAAGTGGAATAACTCTTAAACAGTTTCCTCGATCAGAAATCTTAGGGCACCGTTGCGTTAAAAATGGTGGGTTTACCCTAGGCGCAACTTAATTTTGGTCAGTGAGGGCCTCCTGTGAGAAAAACCAAAAAAATGGCATAATCATAAATAAAACAATTAAATAAATTATCTTATTTTTCAAATTCTTATAACTCACAAATGGTATCTCGGATTGAAAATCTGGGACCACTGTTGAACTTGCGAGGACATTCTTTATTTAAAAAGATATTAATTTTGGCCGATACGGGCCACCCGTTAAAGTTAGTTTTTGGTCGTAAATAAAATAATTAAGTGAAAATTATTTTATTATAAAATTCATAACTTTTAAATGGTAATTCGAAATGGAAATTTGAGAGTACCATTGGGTTTTTTGGGGTTTTTTCACTTGGGCAGAGCCTAACCTCGACCGGTACGGGTTAAGGGTGACTGTTAATAATTTTTCAAACATTTTTTTGGGTACATTTAGTAAACACGTAAGCAGCGTTTTGTAACTTTTGAATCAGTGCTCCGAATTGAAATATGAGGACACTGTTGAACTCACAGTGTCGATATTCGCTTAAGGAGACCTTCACTTAAACTATAGTAGGTCTAGAGAAAAATTTAGATTTTGTAACTTTTAATAGAATAAATAAAATAACTTTATTATTTTATTTTTATTCTATTCCTCCAACAAACGAGCGGTAAGGTGGGACCGGTGACGTGTCAAGCCAATAAATGGCTTGACCCTCTAGTCTGAGTAACAGAAACATTGGGGGAAATTAGGAATCTTCCTAATTAATGAGCCCCATTAAATTTCTACATCGTTACTTACCCTCCCCCTCTCCTATAAATATGGAGCTTGGGAAAGGGTATCGAAGAGCTTCACCAAGCAGCGAATTGCTGAAGGAATTCCATGACGCCAGACCATTAGAAGACGAAGCTGACCCAGCGGGAGGTGATGGATGGCATCGAACCACCAATGGGTGAAATGCGAGTAGCATATTTGGGATCCAGTCACGGGAACTACGAACACAGTCCACCGGCAAGCGCGGATGATTCTCCAACGTTCGAGGTAGGGGGATATTTCATTTGAGCATTTTTTATTTTTTCCTCCCCCTGTTCTAGAATTTATATGAAGAATGCAGGTCAACCGACTTATGGGTTGACCCGCGATTCTTTCGTCTTTGCGGGAGGTTTTTGCGGGGTATCTTGTAGGGTTTGTTGTTGATTTATACCCCCTTTCCCCGTTCTTGTCAACCCACTTGATTCAAGAACATTATTGTTGCTTGCTACTGTTCTAACGGGGAGGTTTCAGGCCAAAAAAACATGGCCCGACCCCTCCGTAAACTTTGTGGAATCTTTTGTGGTTTTGAATCAATGGTGATGTCCCGAGACGACTGTGGGAATCTATAAAATGAAGAATGGGACACCGAGGTGCACCCGGTGACCCGAGGAATGTTGTCGGTGACCCGTGCTGGCAACTGGCATCGAAGGGGCTCGGAAGTGGCAGCTGGCACACCGGTCGGCCGTGAAGACGGTGGCGGCACAACCGGGCTGCCGAAGAAGGGTCGCAGCCTGTCGGCCGTGGCGAAGCGTGGGTGGTGGCCGGCACATGGCCGGCCATGTGACGGAGGTGGCGACATTCGTCTGCGCCGCCCGAAGGAGAAGGGCTGAGGCGCAATGCCGCAGTGGCGATGGAGGGGCAGCTGACTCGCTGCTGACCACAAGAAAAGGCATGTCACGCGACTGCGCCGCGCGGAGGAAGCCATCCATCCAGGGAGTGAAGCGGGCCACCGCACCGCGGGCCGCCGCACTGCGGGACGCCGCACCGCGGGCTGCCTCACCGTGGTCCGCTGCACCACGCCGGTGGGCCGAGCTATCTAGTAGGCTGATTCGGACCCATGGCAGGACCTAGGTCAGGTCGGGTCGACCTGAACCTGGTCGGGTCGGCCTAGACCAGGTCGGACCGGACCAGGACCAACTTCGGCCCTTTTCATTCTTTTAGCCAAATCTTGAGCTATGAGTGTCTGTTTAATGAACCATTTACTACGCTAGAAACCTTGGATCGAGATGGTCATTTTGGTATACCCCACTTGAGTTTTGGATAAAGTTTGGGTATGGCTGGGTTGGATCAAACATAAATCCAACCGGGCCCTCGGGACTAAAAGGTCAATAACTTACAGACCGGACGTCCGATTGACGCACCGTATGTTGCATTGAGACCCCTTTTAAGTGGATATACTTTGGTATAATTCTTCATGGTACTTCATGGTAGTTGGAGTATCGACATGTGTCTTGAGGAGCGTACCATCCCTGAATCAAGCGAGCTTAGTACGGGAACCATGTAGCTGGTTGTAACATGAGAAAGGGATCCTATGTGGGTCTGTACTTTGGGATCCATTGTGGGTCTACGTTCGATTGTCTCACTTGGATCCACTCTAGGAATCCATGTGGGACTACTCAAAGATCTTACATGGGTCTACTATACTAGGATCCTATGTGGGTCTGATGATGTTCTAGGATCCTATGTGGGCCTGATGATTTAGGATCCTATGTGGGTCTGATGATTTAGGATCCTATGTGGGTCTACCTCTTAACAGAGTAAGATGATTCAATATTTATGTCTAATCATCTTTACTACCGTACCTAAGTTGTACCTGGTGTGATCTTTATCCTTACCATCGTGGTGATACCTTTGTGGTATTCTTCTATGTGGCATACCTTTGTGGTACTTACCTTCATGATGATACCTTTGTGATATTATTCTATGTGGCATACCTTTGTGGTACTTACCTTCATGGTGATACCTTTGTGGTATTCTTCTGTGTGGATTACCTTTGTGGTACTTACCTTCGTGGTGATACCTTTGTGGTATTATTCTGTGTGGAATACCTTTGTGGTGCTTACCTTCGTAGTGATACCCTTGTGGTATTCTTCTCTGTGGTGTACCATTGTGGTACATACCTTCATGGTGATACCTTTGTGGTATTCTTCTATGTGGCGTCCCTTTGTGGTACTTATCTTTGTGGTGATACCTTTGTGGTATTCTTCTATGTGGCGTTACCTTTTTGGTACTTACCTTTGTGGTGTTACCTTCGTGGTATTCTTTCCTTCTTGAAATAGTTGAGCTTTGGGCTAATGAGTTGGGCCTTGTGTTTCCTCATGAATGAAATGAGTATAATTAATAACTTAGGTGTATGTATGTGCATATACCTAAGTAGGTTTTACTATTGTTTCCATTCTTTGTGATTTATCTTTTGTGGATTTCGGGAGACTTTTGGGGGTTTCGGGGTCCCTACTGGGTATCATTATACTCACCCCTGCACGGGTTACGCCCTCACCTTGTTATGTTTGGTGCAGACGACGGACATCACTGACTGCGGACGAGAGTACTAGGACTGAAGGTAGCTCGAAGGTGGACATTAGGCAAGACTTTCCGCATAGACGACCATTCGAGAGCTGTACCTACCATTCATGTAGGATCCTTGGTGAGAGTTTGTAGGAGCTATTTTATTTTACTTGTACTTTTCAGTTTTCTTGTACTTTCTAGTTGGGCTTGTATTCTATCCCCTTTTTCATATTGTACACACTCTTTTTACTATACAATTTACTTGTGTTTTTATCTAGATGTGTGCTTGGTTATGTGTGTTTATAGGTTATAAAGGAAATGCTTTCCTGGTTTTAGGGAATATGCGTTTCTGTGCTTGTCGCCAGCCCTTGGCCTATGGAAGGCGGGCATGGGGAAGTCACAGCATGGGCCCTGGGGGATGGGTCGTGACAAATATTCTATGACTAAGAGGGAATGATATGGATTGTAATCATTCTAATTTTAATATTAATGTTCATGATATAAATATAAAGTCCATTTATTATTTGAATTGAATCATCTTAAGTTTCATGATAAATAATTTACTAGTTGGTCACAACTCACTTATTTTGACCCAAAAAACAAAAAATCTCTATGGGAAGTTAATTATTTTTATCCAAACTAATGCCTTCGGAAAGGGGTCATTTGAAAGTAGTATAGTAATGGTGATCTTCACTAATTTTGAAATAAGGTCCTTAACTTTTATGGGAATGTGATTTTTAGAGTTTTTATGTTTCTTTTGATTACTTTAGTGCCTTGTAACTTGTGTTGATATGTTTTCACCTCTTTTATGGGAATTATAATTTATTTTTTACTCATTATAATGGTATATTTTTTAAATAGACAAAATTTTTAATTTTTCTTTTCATTTATTTATCTTACATTAGCCTTTTCCTTACCCTAAAATTAGTGTTGTGCTTGTATTTTTTATAGATTTACCTTTAGGCTTGGAAAAAATTCAATGGTTAATTTTACTTGAAGCCTTTATCAGTTTAATATTATTTAAAATAATGTTCACATCCCATAACTTAATCTCTCCATTCTATGTATAATCTATCATGATCAATAAGAAACATCAAAAAAATTGCCTCCTCAATTGATCCACTAACTATGAAACCATGAAATTCTTTTGTGGCACTTCACTTCTCAAATATATGCTACTAGAACCTATAATATAAAGTTTAAGATTTAATTATAGAGGTATATGACTACAAACAAGATAACTGACGGATATGTTGAAAATTCATTCATCGCCCTTTATATAGACCTCCATAATTCAATAAAGAAACCCCTTTAAGATGATACATTTCAAAAAACTTGACCAAAATTTGGTCACATATTGAGGTTATATATTATAATATTTTACATTAATACTCATATATTAATTGTTAAATGATTTTAAAATTAATCAACACATTTAATCCACATCATCAAATGATATCAAATCAAAATGCATAATAGTGACATAAAAATGTAATTTATACTGATATAGTGATAATGTGATAATGTGATAATAAATATTATCACAGTGTCATATATATAAATAAGATAAATATACTATGTATAATTGTCTATGATATTACCATTACTGTAGATATATTTCAATATTATCTTCACACTAAAAATAATAAAAAAAATTATGTCATTCATCATTTGAAAATACAAAAAAAAATATCATTGATTTTTATATATTTTTTCAAACATATTTAATTAATTAGGAAATAAAATATAGTTTAATAACTCATTTGTTTAATTTTTTGGGGGATGAGATCAATTTTTTAATGTCAAATTTTAAATTTTTCACAAAATAAATCATTTTCAAGTATAATAAAATTAAAACTAAATGTGGAAAAAATATTATTTTTCAAAGTGCATCATAGTCTATTATAAATTCGTTTTACAAAAAAGTGTGTACTTGAGTGGTAGGTGAATTTACCGGTGTCCCTATGGTTTTGAGTTTGATTCTCAAGGGATCCATTTGGAATTAGAGTATTGAGGTATATTATAAGAACTTGTATTTATATAAAATCATTTTAGTGTAATAGATAAATGAATGGAATAATTTTCATTTGAATCTGGGGTTGGATTTTAAAAAAAATACATTACAACACTTATAACAAGGAGTTTTAAGTGATTATAATAGATTTATATCACTTATCACATTACATGAGAATAAAATACTTTTTTTCATTATTTTTATCACCATATATTAATATTTATAATGGTTAAAAAATCATAGTTCAATGTATGAAAAATGGTTGGAATTTCTATAACCATTTTCAATAGTATCCAAGTATGATAATGAGTAAGACATCATTATAGAAGATACTTTATCCAAAAGTTATTAATTACTTAATATTATATATACAAAAATATTTGGATTTCAATTTATGAAATAATATTATCAATATAAAATAAATATTAACAAAATAAAGATCTAATTTTAAAATGGAGTTATGGAAAATTATTATGCTAATGATGGACTTCTCATTGAGATTAAAAAAAATTATGTGTTCAAAAAGTTAATTATCAGGACTTTATCATTAGAGAAACATATAAATGATGAATTTTTGGCCATTTTTTTAAAATATAAAACATTATAAATATTCATGTAATATTTCTATTTTCCTATGATTCTAGTCCATGTTCAAGTAATTATTTTTATATGTGGGTCATGAAAAATAACAAAGTCATTTCAAACAAGGTATCTACACTCCATTAAAAATTTTATAGTAGTATTAGGAGGATCTTATCATAGATTTTATTTTATATTTTATAATGAATTGTAATGGTAAATATTCAATAGTGGTTATTTTTATTAATATTATAAAATGACACATTTTATACCTTTCTATTAGAGTGAGGATACATTAAAAGTAAAATAATTTTTTAAAATAGATTTTTCACCTACATGAAATTCCCCAAAGAATTGTTTTAGATAGTAACACTAAATTTATTATTCTTTTCTAGAGGATTTTATGAGGTAAATTTGGAATGAAATATTTTTAGTACTTCCCAATACCCACAAACAGATGGTAAAATGTAATTTTTCAATCATACATTAATAATTATCCTATGAAAACTGGAAAATAAGAATTTGAGAGATTGGGATTCATATGTTCTATAAGTTGAATCTTTATATAATAGATTCTTTCGTTATACCACCCTAAGTTTTCTATTATAAATTATATGTGGAATAAATTCAATCACTCTAATAGAATTTTTTATATTTTCCACTTTTTCATGTGAATGTAGATTTAGGAGAAAAGGAAAAATATGAAGTAATTCCATGAATGTGTTTGTGATTAACTGGGAAAACAAAACGAAGCATACATGAGGAGTGAAAATAATAATATATGAAATGCATTTTCAACCAAGACACAAGGTGAGGATTCACTTTAGAATTGTTTAATTCCCATTGAAAAGGAAGGGATATTTGGCATCATAATGTGTTATTTCTATCAAAACTAAAAGGTAAGTAAGCACTATGAGTTAAAGTTCTATTCAAAGTATTTAAATGAGTTTGTGAGAATACTTATAGGATCAACTTACCCAGTGAGAGGAGCCTCAAATGAATTTGACATTATATATTTATTACCTTTCCTTGATTATATATATTTAATGAGTTTTTATAAAAATACACACTAACTGGTAGGGAATGATATAAATAATAATAAACCTAATGAGAATATTACTGGGAAAGAAAAAAAATATGAATCCAAGTTATTATTTGAATTGGATCATCTGGTGTTTTGAAAAGTAATTTATCATTGGTTTAAAACATAAATATTTAGAAAAAAAATTAATTATTCAGTCATAAAGATAATCTTCTTCATCCAAAATGATGCCTTGGGAAAGGGAGAATTGGAAAATAGTGCATTGATGGTGGTTTTTCTACTTTGGAAATAAGGCCCATTAACTTTCATAGGATACTATTTTTTAGAGTTTTATGAGTATTTTGAGTAATTCAATGCTTGTTTATGCGTTATATTACTTATTTGTAAGGGTATTGTAGTGTATGTTTTGCTCACATTAATGTAAGATTTTGAATCAAACAGAAATTGAAGTTTTTCTTTTACATTTATTTATATAACTTCAACCTTTTCCTTATCCTAAAATTAGTGGTGCAGCTATATTGTTAGTGTATTTGCCTTTATGATTAAATAATCTTGATATGTGACTTTGTCTTTAATTCTTTATCATTTAGCTATTATTTACAATAATGTTCACATCCCATGATTTACTCACTCTATTATTCTAATGATGCATCATGATCACTAAGAAATAACCAATGTGTGTTTGCATCATCAATTTATCCCCCAATAATGATACCAAAAAATGATTTTTGTGGGCCTTACCAATTTAACCATAGTGTACTTGCTCATCCACTTTAAAGGTAAAGATATTATTAGATAGAGATTTTAATTCAAACAGAATAATTTATGGATGTATTAAAATTAGGTCACATTCTTCATTCAATGTAGGAGCTTATTGGAGTTGATGTGTTTCATAGCAATCGACCAATATTTGGTTACATATTAATTTTAAACATTCTAAGTTATAATATTTGACATTAATACTCCACTCTTAGTTATTAAATAATTTAATAATAAGTAAATACATTTAATCCACATCATCACATGATATTAAATCTAAATGTATAATAGTGGCATGGAAAATGAAAAATCTGAGGTTTTAATGATAATATAGCTAGGGTTTAGTGTGTATATCCCTTATTCAAATACAGTATAAAAAATCCACTAAAACATAGTTTTCTATATAAGCACACCATTTATTTAAATTTAATGAAATATAAACGATTAATGTGACTTTTTCTATAAAATTTAGTGCATCCAAGATCTTATAAATGTTCTTAATGAATATCCCTTGAAGATAAAATTACCCATCATCCAAGGGTAATCCACAGGTTTTTATGAATATTTTAACACTTATTAAGGACTCAATATTCCTCACAGTTTACTAGAACCATAATTAAATATAATGAGATAAATGATTGATTATATTTAAGGATTTTACATACACCCTATTAAAAAAATCTCATAAAACCATTATACATGGATTAACGCACATTATATGGACTCCAATGAAACTCTTTTAACTCTTAAATGTTTAAAATCTATTCATGGATTAATGAAATATTTCACAAGTGTTTTAAATCATTACAACTCTTTATAACCTGTGATTCAACAACTCATTGATTTTTCAATATTTAAACAATCAATATAGGTGTTTGAAACTCTATAAACATAATAATATGATGTTTTAACTAATATATGATAGTTATTATTGAAAATAATGGTTGATTAATGATTTATAATATAATGCATACAATTTCATGTACAAAACTGTAACATAGTGACCTTTACAATGACATGGTTTACTTCAACACAAACCATGGTGTGGTTAATATCACATCCCAACCCTCTTTTTCCTTATTATTTTATTTAATTATTAATTTTTTATCTTTTTGTTGAGTTTCATGTTGAACCCATTCAAAAAAAAGTAAATTTTTTAATTTTAGTGCAGGTCACATGATTAGTGCATGGTTAGTACTAACCATGTAGAAAAACCATGTGTATGCCTTTATTTTTAATAGAACCATTTTTTATGGTTGGAGAATGGTTTTCCCAATCGTGCAACCAAATCATAAAACTTTCCAAATGTGTCTAATATAGGGTGAATAGTTAGAACATGGTGTTTCCAACTATACAGTCAAACTATGCTTTATACCTAACACTTAAAATTTTTATTTTTTATAAAAATTCCCCTCTCTCAATTAAAAACCTTTTAGGATTTCCCCTCCCCCTCTCATCTGAGTCACACAATGTGCCCAGGGAGTAACCTCTCACACAACTCCCCCTCCTCCTTTACCTTGGATTCATGGATTCTCTCCCACCATTATCATATGTAATATCTATAGGTTAGGGTTTATTATCCTCTTTCCTCTTCTTCTTTCTCCCTAATTTTTCTTTCCACCCTTTCACTATTTTTCACTATTTCTAAACCCTATGTGAGTTTGGGGTGTTAAATCAATGTGGATTCGGCTCTTAGGGTGTGTGATATTCTCTCAAGGACTTCCTCTATACATACTTGAATGTTTTGTATCTTGTGTGGTTGTCTTAGGTAGGTGTTTTCATGATTTTTATTTTCCTCGACATTTCATGGGTGTTTAGGTGTTTCAAATAAGTTTTATTCAAATTGATATATAAAAAATTAGTTTAATTGGATTCAGATATATATATTGCTTAAGGTTTTTAATATATTATAATTGGTATCCAAATGGGTTCTTACAAGTTTTCCTCATATTTATGTCTGCACCTAAAGGATAGTTATATTTTTTACTGATAAAATATTTATGATCATTTTAATATATAAATTGAGTGTTTTAGCATTATTTGAAATTTTTTATATAATTTTATGATTTTTCATGTGTCAAAATGGGTTTAAATGATTTGGATTTATTTTTTTTATAAATATTAATAAGTTTCACTATTTCATCCTTGTTTTATTCATCTTTGACTAGTGTTATGAGTTTCTCATGTTATGCATGGTTCTTTTAAAAAAATTATGGGTGTATATATATATGTATAAATATTCACATATTCATGTGAAAATATATTGATATGTGTAATGAGAGATATGTATGCATATATATAGAAATTTATATGTGTATAAAGATAAAAAATGAATGTTTTGGAGTTTAAAATTCAATTATTGAATTTAATTTTTAAATAAATTTTAAAAGACGTTCCTAAAACGAATTATAAATTATCCTTTGGTACTTTGAGAAAGAATTGTTTTCTTTCCCTTTGGTTCTTGAATGGAATTTAAAGTAAGAAACTATTTTTTAGAAAACTATTAATAATTTAAAAATATAAGGCCTAATTAGAACCTTAAAATGTTTTTTTACATAAACCATGCACCACCATAGAACCCCCTTCCTTTGGTAATGTTTATATAATGATGTTTTAAAAGGAGGAGTTCCACATGTATGGGTGTAGGGATGTGGGATGAGTGGTTACATTTTCCTTAGGTTTATCCTTGATTGTTTTGTTTTATATAAGGGATACCTTGCCTTCCCCTTGTTATTATCATCATGGGATCATAGTTATCTTAGTGAGGGATGAACGATGTTTCTATCTAGTCTTGATTAGATAGACTATGCCCCCCATGGTATGGAAGGACCATAGGGGAATTCTACTAATGAGGCTATTTGAGGGAAGATGGTTGGTTATAGACTTAGAAAATTCATCAATTAAGATTTCTTATGGTTCTAAACTAATGAAATCTAGGGTCTTCTCATGGGATTTATAGGAATTTCCCATGACTTTATATATACACTTTATTTTTTTACCTCTTATGTACTTCAGTATTCTATTTGTATTTTTTTTATTTACTACTGACTCTTCATGATTTGTTATATTAATTTATCTATACTTTATTGATCTATTTTCCAATATTTACATGTTATTTATGTATTTTTTCTATTTATTATTATCACTATTGTTTTATTTTTAATACCTTGTTTTCCTAATCAATATCATTTTAATAGTAAAGTTAAAAATTTAATTGTAAATACATGTTTTCCATGGGTTGTTTTTTTGTAAAGGAATTCCTAAATTAAGTTTTAAAATAGATTTTATAAAAGGAAACTTATGTTGTATTTGAAAAAGGGATTTCCAATCTGAAATTGGATTTTTTTAAAAAAATTATTAAATTTTTTCTTTAATTTTTAATTAATGAAAATCATATATTTAAATAGTGTATATCAAACTATCATGTTTGGTTTGTTCTAGAAAGGAAATGCAATGAATTTGTGTTGCTTTCCTAATGAGTTGTTTATACTCGCACACTACCCACACCACTTAGTTTCTATATACTGATTTGATCTTGCAGGTTTTGTCTTAGCTTGTGATTACTCATGGAGTGTTTATTATTTTGGGATTTGATGGTGAATAATGGAGTTACATGGAGGTTAGTTAGTTGTTTTATTTTATTTATGTTTGACTGCCTTATCATCCATCCCAATTTTATCTACTTTATTTTATAAGTTTTGTTTCTTCATGTGGTGTTATGAATAATAAATAATAGTGGTTATTTATTTCAAGGGATTTAGAGGTGAGTGTGAGTTTTTATCTGTCTTTACTTTTCTATATACTTGTTTATTTTTTCCCACATGGGAATTCAATGTATGGATGTATCATGATATAATTTTAATATGATTCCTACTGCTTATTTAGTTTATTTTATGGGTAAAATCATTCCCATTTGTTTGTTTCTAATTCCTAGGTGCTTTTTTCCAGCCTTCATAGATTAGGAATGCTACTCCAACCTTGAAACTGGTCGGATTAGGTATCATATAGATATATGACCCAAATTACTTAATAAAAAATGGTATCATAGTTCCATTTTTTAATTAGGTGAGTCTATTTGATGAAGATATGACTTTTAGGTCCTATAAGGTGGAAATGGAGAGGGTCTAAGTAGCCCTTTCCTTTTCTAAACCCATGAGTTTCTATGGGAAGTCGAGTTTTATATCTCAGTTTTTGTTGTTTGGTATATTCTTATTTATATTGATGGTATTTGATATTAAATTGGTATTTTATATGTTTATTAATGGATTTTTTATGTGTTGGAATGAAACAAAAGTTGATTTGGTGGTACACAATGAGTCCATGTGGCTTGGTAACCCATAAAGAGCTTGCATACATGCTTCTATTATACTCTCTGTGATAGTTGTGTGGTTATTTCATAGTCCACCAAACCATATGGATAATTCATTCACAATCTTTATACCCATTTAGTTTGGACTTATGTTATGTTATGTTAAGTAATTAGGTTTTGATTAAGTTTTGATAAAGATATTTTTGAATTATAAAATAGTTTTCAACTAAAGTTTTATGATTATAAAATATAATCATTCATTTTAAAAGGTTTTAAAAAATTAGAGCATGGTTTGAAGTGGTGAAAATTAATTTTTAATTTGGAAAGAGGAGTTTGTGCTAGGTAAATGTTTTACAAGTGGACTTATATAGTCTTTCAGATGAAAATATTTCTTTTTATTTAATAAAGTAATGACTATTTTATAAACTCTTAAATAGATTTTCCAAATGAATTTAAATAAGAATCGGTGTTGTGATATTTATAATTTTTTTCAATAAAGAATATCTAGAGTTTAAAAATGGGTTTTATATGAATTTTTTATATTTCAAAAGTTTAATGTGTTAATTTTGAGAATATTTAAAAAGGATACTTTATATTTGATTTACATTGTGACCCTCTTAAATATATTTCATTGTTTATTTCCTTGAATTATTATTCTAAATTGAAACATGGTTTTGGATGAGGGTGATTATTGTCTTGTATGGGATTAGATTGGGTCTTATGTTTCTCTCTTTTATTTAAAGTATGCCTTTGAGGAAGTTCGTTGTCATTGTTGTGTTGGGATAATCATCTATTTTTTGGGTTATAGTTGATTGAGTTTCTAAGGTAATCCTTTTTCAATTATAACACATTGGTTTCTTCTTTAGTTGTTTCTAGTACAATGTAATGATTTTGGGTTTCATCATATCTTATTAGAATGTAAAGAACCACTCGAGTTTTTTTAGTGGTTGTGGTTAGTGAGATTTGACTATAGCACATTAGTCATGAGGGGAAACCTTGGTTTTGTGCTTTGAGAAATTAGTATGGATGTTGAACCAGGTAAATATATGCACCAAATGGTGTTGGTTTGACTTTTTGGGGTCACTTTAAGGGGTTTTTCTAATTTTAGGTCCTAAGTTTCCCATTTATTGTTCTTTTTACTAAATTTTGAACTCATGTAATTTGAAGAGGCATGTTTTGGGATTATTCCTTCACCCTTTTCCCTTATTTTGAGGGTTTTTGGTGAGTCTTGAGATGACCTTTGTTTTAAAATTCTCAAAGTATTATTAAGGCTATGATATCCTTCAGGAATTTTTTATTGGATATTTTTAGGTCTCACTTCCTCCCTTCATTTTCCTATCACATTTATTACTTTTATTTTGGATGGTTCCTTTGGGTTGCTTCTATTTTTGTCAGTTGAAGAGTAAATGGTAAATTCTGTAATGTTTAGTTGTGTCTTTAGGATAGGGTTTGGTCTGGTTTTTCCAATTTATGGTTTGGGTTTTGCAAAATAGTAATCTATTTGAAGATGTTTTATCTTTTGGATTCCTTATGCATATTTCTAAAATTATGGGGAGACCCACTACGGGTCTTCATTCTATGATCCTTTTTTGTTAGAGTGGTTCAGTTGTGAGTTGTACCTTGAGAATTTATAGATTCATAGAATTTTAGACACACTTTTGAGTGTGTTGGGATAAATTCATTTTGTGAGTGTCTTGAAGATTGTGTCATACCTTATCCTTATAATCTAACTAAAATTAATCCTTGTGTCTTCTCCTTGAATTCAATGACTTTTTAGAGGGAATAAAGTTTTATGGTGGGGATTTATATAACACCTGAACTTATTTTTCCTCATTATTTTATTTAATTATTAATTTTTTATCTTAGAATTTATTTTCATGTTGAACCCATTCAAAAAAAATATTTTTTAAAATTCTAGTGTAGGGTGCAAAGTTACTACCAACCAAGAATCAAACTGTGCATAAGCCTACAGTTTGTAATTGAACCGTTTCACATGGTTAGTGTACCATTTTCTTAACCATGTGGCCAAATCATGTGAGTTCCTAGTAGTATCTAGTATGGGGTACATGGTTGGTGCATGTTTGTCCAACCATATAGAAAATCTATGTGATATGCCTACATATTAAAATTTTAATTTTTTAAAAAAACACCCTCCCTTAATTAAAATTCTTTTTGAGTTTCCACTCCCCCTATCATCTGAGTCGCGTAACACACCCAAGGAGGAACACCTTGATTTAATCCTACTACCCCTTCACCTTATATTTATGGCAATTGTCCCACTGATATCATGAAGAATCTATTTAGGTTAGGGTTTCTTCTTCT
This sequence comes from Viscum album, assembly GCA_963277665.1. Lineage (NCBI taxonomy): Eukaryota > Viridiplantae > Streptophyta > Magnoliopsida > Santalales > Viscaceae > Viscum > Viscum album. Next base: position 1,227,590,622 of record OY728133.1, on the reverse strand, counting down.
CCTCCTCCTTCTTTTTCTTATTTATGCCTCATTTTTTTTTCACCCATCTCACTCTGTTGTACCCTAGCTGAACCCTAGGTAGGTTTTTTATTCTAAATAATTGTTTCTTTATTTCCAAGCACTACCACAAAACTGGGCAAGGCCAGCGCCACCAATGCTATAATGGGCCTTAATCATTGCATATTCTAGTGTTTTTTAACTATAATTTACATTCTTAAAATTATGAGTATATTTTCAATTTAGATTTTTATAGTATTATGAAAAATTATTAAAAATTAATCGGATAAATTACAATTGGACACTTATACTCAGTATCAATTTTTTTTCAAATGAAACCTTTTAAAACAAAACATGTTTTCTTTCGATGGCATATCTTCATAAATTTGATCTTGATCTCATCTTTGTCTCTATTCCCATCTTAAATACTATAGAAAACATGTTAAAACTTGAGATGAGCACAAAATATTATTAAGTGACATATAATAAAGTAAACCATTAGTCTAGTGAAAGACATGAAAAACCATTAAAACATATTCTTAAAATAAAACCTTTTTACCCAAAAGATAATATTCATTGTTTTAAAACAAAAGATATTTATCTTACCTTTTGAAATCAATGATCTTCATGAAAACTCATAAGTCATCATAGAAAACTCAAGTAGGTGCCTTGTGACATCATCATTATAAAACCCTTACAAAATCCTTTTAATAACCCTTGAAATTGTAATAACTATATGGTTGAATGAGAATATAATTCTATATAGAAAACAATCATTACCCAATGCATTGGACCACTATATAGGCACATCCAATGCTATAATGGTATAACCGATAAGCAATAATAGAGCTCAACCATTTATAAATAATATCCAATGACCATATCGTGAATAAAACCCATGAAAACTCTTTTAAACCCATTTTTGAAACATGTCCAAATATCAAAATACACTTTTCTTGTAGAATAACTTTTAAAATATAAAAACCACACACATAAAAATGATACCATTTTCTTTGAAAATAACTATGAAAACTAATAAATGAAAAATTAAATCATTAAATCATAATGAAAGTGGTAAAATCCATTCTTACAGTATAATTTTTAAAAAATATTTGGGATTTTGTAAAAATAGTTGAAAGATTAACTTTAAAAGAGGTTTTTTAAAAGAAATTGCCTTACATAAAACCTGAAAAATATTCCTTTCTTATGAAATTTGAGGAAAATTCAAAATTTCACTTTTTAAAAAATTCATGTCTATATAAATACATTTATAAAATTCATTTTAAAACATGTACATGGAAGAAAAATATTTAGAAAATAAATATTTAAAACATTTAAAATGATGTTTTTAAGTTAAAAAGTTTCTTTTCATGAGTTTAACTCATCATGTATGTTATTTATCTTCCTAAATAATAAAATTCTATTATTTATTTATTTTCTTGAGAACCTACCACATATTACCATGTTGAAATAATTACTTAATTATTTAAGTTCATATCAGAAATTTTAGAAATATTCAGTACTTGAGTCCATAATGACTTATGATGTCTATAGTAAAAGTAGTCATTATTCCATCATCTCTAGAATAATATTCATGAAATTATTATCATTTTTATACATAAATAATAATTGTACGCATGAGTAATGTTTTCATTTTTCAATGGAAATTATAGAAAGAATTTAAGTATATATTTATATTTCCATAATTATGATAATATCATATATATAATTTAGATATACTTACATATATCATCCAAGTGATGTGGTGATGAAAAACAAATTGTATCGCTTCATAGAGGTGATATTTCACATGTATATACGAACGACGTTATCATTTTTTGTTCATGGAAAGGTAAGAATTTAGATTATATATTATCTTTCCATAATGTTACATATTCCATGAATATCATTTAAAAAATTTAATTCCGCCATTATAACCAGTCTTGAGTGACAGTGATGGAAAACGAATTTCATTAGTTTGCAAGGTGGTAGTTTTTTGTACACATGAACGATTAATTCTCTTCTCATTTGATGGAATTGGAGATAGATATAGGTCGTGAAACTTAAATAATAACACCTAAGTATATGTAGAATATTGTATTTATTATTTTATCATGGTTTATGAATATTGTAAGGAAGTTTAAGAAGAAATAAAATAGAAATACTTGATTAAAAATTATACCTCTTCTTTGGACAATCTTCTTTGATTAAAACCTTAACACCTCTAAGGGTGGTGTTATACCTAAAATAAGACCTATATAATGTGGGTAGATATTACAAGAAGGTATTTGGATCTATTTTTTCTAAAAAATATGTTTTTAAGTGTGAATAAAAGATAATAAGAGGTGTCTTCTATAAGAGAGGGGAGGGGCACTCTTAGAATTTCTCAAAATAGTATATTAATATAAATTAATTTTCAATTCTAAATGGATATATAGTGAGTTATTTAAAAATATGAGGATTAATGGATGAAATACTGTCATAAAATAACAATTATATAATATTTGACTAAATTCATACCCTTATCTTTTCTTTTTAACTCTTATTTAACCCATTTAACTCTTACAGTGAAAACATTGATTTTTACACTTTAAGGGTTAATATAGTTACTATAAAATGAAAAAGAACCATAAATGAATCATTTATGACATTTAAAACCTTATAAAAATAATTTGGAAGAATTTTATATTTTTTATAATTTTATATCATTTAATAAAATATTATTTACTTTAAATATCATTAATGTCAATTTTGAAACTATTCATTACTTTTAATTTTAAAATAAATTAAAAAAACAAGATATACTAAAAATAATTATTTTAATGCATCAAAAATATGTCATGTTAATCTATAAAACTTATTTAAAACAATAATTATCTAAAATTATTTTTATTTTAATCATTTTAATATCATTTATTTGATATTTCCACTAATGAAACAATTATTGCATCATCGTTGTGCAAGACTATAAGGTAATTATTTATTCCCTAAAAATTAAAAGTAAATTATAGTTATTAAGATAAATATTTTATATTTCCAAATACTATTTATGGTCAATGATATCTTTTGGATGATCACATTTTAAAAAAATTATACTTATAAAAAACTATAGTGTGACAAGTTTGACTTTTCTTAAAATAAAACACTATAAGGGGTTTAAATTCATACAAGTGAATCCAGTAGGTCATAAATTATACCCATGTATAATTTTTTAAAAAAATTATTTATCCAAAAAAATTGGACAATTTTTAAGTTAATTTTATAATATTTATAATATTATTTTTACCCTTAATTACCTAATTTACCATTAACCATGGCAATAAAAATTACAATAGTTTCTATTCATATAGGACAAAAATAAAGGGGATATATTTAATAAATTTTTACCTTATTATTTCAAATATTGAATCCATTTTTTAAAACTCAAAATACACTATTGGCTAAAATTAATTTAAAATTAATCTCATAGACGGGGTGAGAAAACGAGTTTTAAAAGTCAAAATGTTCAAAAGTTTACAATGTTTTTATATAAAATTTCAATATAAAATTGATTAGAATAACCTAAATTGTAATAATATATGTATAATTGGTATAATTTTAATTTAAAAAAAATTAAAATATAATTTTACATTATAAATTATGTAGATGAAAAGTCAATTTTCAAATAAAATGCAGTATTTTTCATTCTTCATCAAAAAATGAGACTTATCATAAAAATACTAAAAATTCATCCAAAAATAATTTTGAAATTACTAATTCAAAAATGAAGTTTATTTTTTCAAATAAAATTTTAAATTCTTAAAAATTTAGTTTGAAAACGAGTATGCCATTAAAAGGGATCAAAACTGTGTTTTTAGAAAATGCATCTTTTATATGTAATATAATGCCTTGGCCCCAAAATACCAGATCCAATGCCTTAATTAATTATATTTTCATGATTAAAAGGAATTAAAATCCTGAATTACCAGAAAATTTAGCAATTTTTGTAAACAATATTACATACATGAACCCCATTTTACATTGAGAAAAAAGAGAAATATAATACATAACAAAATAAAATGCTCAGCATCCTAGAAAATCATTATAAGAATTTATCTTAATACCCTAGGGAAAGGAAAAAAATAAAGGTGATATAAGATTATCATTAAGTGTGATATTACATTGGAATATATCATGAATCAAAATGAATAATCAACATGGAAAATTAAATTACTGAACACACATTCCATTAAATCAATAAAATGAAAGTGAAATGCATCCACAGATTTTATCATAGTAAAAATACCATGGATAATAAAGATAATTAAATACTTAATTAAGGTAATTAGTTAATATTATAAATCATGTATCTAGCACATGAACCATTATACCATCAAGATCAATTCTCAAGACAATTTAACTTCTCTAATTTGGATAACTGATTTGTCTCATGAGACTACCGATGCATCGAGGGTCTTGCATTAACCATTCCCCAACCCATGTCAACAATTTCCAAGGAATTCATAATATATTGAATAATATATTTAATTCATAAAAAAAGTTCCTTATCAAATATTTGTATTGAGTAAAAGATATGGATTTATCAATATTTCCCCAATTAATTTAATAACATTAAACTAAACATTGTATGTAAAAATGATATACAGTTTAGGAAATAATTATATCCATTTCACAAGAATAAGGATATTTAATAAAAATTTAATTTAAAATAAAAAAATGATCATAAATAAGTGATTGTATTGAGAGAAATTTAATAATCACAAAAGAAAGTGAGATTTCTACCATAACTTTTACCACTTAGTAATTTTCAAGTCAAACCCCTTATATGGTATAATTAAAAGTTAAACATAAAATACCATGAAGTATGAGTGAATCATGATATTAAATTAAAAATGGGTAGTATATACACCACATCAAATTTAATTGGTGCATAATATAAAATAAGTCGCAATAAAATGTAAATTGAGACGAAATCCTTTACCTTATGCTTCCTTTTGGTAGAAATGCTTTAACCTCATATATAATGGTTTTAATAATTTTATTAACTTATTATATAAAAATATTAATATTTATTATATCATATATAATTCTTTTATAATATATTGTTACCTTTTCATTTATAATCTTTCATTATTTTCATCGTTTTAAGTGTTAATTACCTTGTTTTTCAAATAGGTTGTGACTTGTTATTTTTGTTCCTTTTACTTAGACCATGATTTAATAATGTAAATAATTTAAAACATGATATAAATTTCATATATATTAATTATATATTTATTTATATTATTCCATAATATTTAGTGATAGGAAATGAAATGCACTATTCATGGAGACGGTTGGTCGTACGTACGCATGAACGCTACTTTCATTTTCTTATTGTATTAAGTGAAATAAATTTAGATGATATATATATATATATATATATATTATAATTTAAGTAAAATATTTATTTAATATATATCACATATGTTTACTAAACTCATCCTTATATTCCATGTAAAGTATGAATGAATCACATCACTTTGAGGAGGTGGAAGTCTACATGTCCACAAATGATGTTATCGTATACCCAAAAAATGGAAATAATTAAGGTATTTTTATATAATAATTAAAAAAGAATAAATAAATTATAAATGTCATATAAAAATAGTAATTCAATCATTATTCACAACCTTGAGAGGTGGTAATGGAAGAACGAACGACATTGGTTCGTGAGGCGGTAGTCTGTCGTATACATGAACGATGATTGCGTATCCCATTCGATGGAAGCGTGTGAATTTGTAGTTCATAACCTTAATATAATAAAATATACTTATATTTAGGATATTTAGGACATTATATAATCAATATATAAGATAATTTAATTTTTGGATGGAGAAATAAAACAAAATAGCTCATGGAAGAACGTTGCCTCTTCTTTGGGTAACTCCCTTTGGTTTATACCAAAAGTATTCCTTAGTTTGATTTCTGACCAAATTTTGGATTCTAGGATAAGGTTTTTTATTTTTGGATCTTATTTTATAATGTGTTTTATGAGCCAAATGACTTTAGAGGTGTGAATAATTGGGGGTGAGTTCTCTTTTATAATAGAGGAGGAGTGGTGTTCTTATAAATATAAAAAGGTAAACACTATTGGGAGGTCTCCCTTACATCATGTTATTAAAATATGAAAAATTAATTGAGTAAATTTGAATTATGGTCTATACACATTTACAAAATAGAAAAATAAAATCATCTTTATCATTTTATTCCTTAGTCATTAAGTTTCTTTATTTTTTTTATTTTGGTTTTTCATTAAGGTAACCGGTTTTCTAACCTATGAAATTCATCCATTAAGACTAAATTAAAGTGAGACTTGTTAGAAAATTTAGACCAAATAATTATAAAATATTACATCTAATTTATATAATAAAAATATCATATGTGTTGTAAATTAATTCAATAGAAGCGCACGTAATTCCCAAAAACACTCCCTTAACTCTAACCATGCTAACAAAGTTTTTACTATTTAGGGATCAATATGTTAGTTACAAAATATAATCTGGCCCATTAATGTAAAATAGTTGATAATTATTAACATTGATAAATCACTTTATCTATTTTGATATTTTTAGTAATTTTAAATCATTTAATAAAATAACATTAATTATAAAATAGCATTAATGTTAATTTTGTCATTATTGATTTAATTTAAATTTAAAAATATCAAAAAAATATTGGAATTAAAATATATTAATTAAAATGCTATGTATCATGATATATTCATCTAAAAAAAATTTAATACAATATTTCATTCTATTTACTTCTCTTTAAAAAAATTACTATCATTTATTTTAGTTAATTATTAACTAAATAATAAGTGTGTTAGCATTTCTTAAGAAGATTAAGTAACTAATTCATCTCAAAAAAATAATTATAAATTATTATGATAACAAAAACATATTTATATTTAAAAATAACATGTATAATCTAACTTGTATAGTGTCTTCCCTATTCTAAATATTTATTGAAATTAAAAGCAAGGAAGGAACATTTCTTTTATTTTTCTTTTCTTTACTTATTATATGGGCCGCTTTCATAAAAATGTGTACCAATAACTCATGAAATTATAAACCAAGGTCATAAGGGTATAAATATGTCCATAAAATTGGTTTTTTACAAGTTTAGGGTCATTTTTACACCTTATAATCTAAGATTAACCACTAAGTAAACTTATTTTTACTTTAATCACTATAATTAATATTAACTGCATTCACTAATAATTTTGTGAAAAAAATTAAGTTTACCTTATTAGAATATAAATATTATACTGATTAAAAATAATTATATCCATTTTTCTAAATTCAATTCATATAAGTGGATAAAATTAATTTAAAATTAATCATATTGACATGAGAGGAAAGCAGGTATTTAAAGTGAAAATGTCCAAAAAATTACAAAGTTTTTATATCTAAATTATATATAAAAATTATTCAAATGATTTAAATTGGTTTAATATATGTAAAATTGATATAATTTTTCTTTAAAACAAATTCAAAATAAATTTTAACCTTAAAAATTATTTAGAAAAAAATACAGTTTTCAATTAAAATTCAGTATTTCCCACTATTCATCAAAAAATGAAACTTCTCAAAAAAATACAAAAAATTCAACCTAAGATAATTTTGATATTAATATTTCAAAAATGAAGTTTATTTATTCAAATAAAATTTATAAAATTATCAAAATTTAGTTCTAAAACAAGTGTACCATTAAAAGGCAGCAAAACTATCTTTAGAAAAATATAACTTTTTATGCATAAAAATTTGGATTTGTTCTTATATTATTCCTATAAAACCTATTGGATAAATGAAAAAAATGATTTAATATATTTAAAATAGTAAATATATTTTAAATTATTAGGGTCTTACATTGCCTTATATACTTCTTTTTTCATGTTCTACAAGCTAATTTTTAATGTTGCGTATAAAACAAGATAGCAATAATATTAAATTTATTCTAATAGGAAAATATTGTGAAGAATTAGGGGGTTAAATTCTCCATGCCTTAAATAATTTTTTTCATATAAATTCAGACTTTATCTCGGTAATCAAGGGTTTGATATTTGAAAATACTATTTTTGAAAAACCCACATTATAAAAGTATTAATATAACATCTTATTAATAAGATAGAAAATGAAGTAAAAATATTATACAACTAGGTTTCTATGCAAGATAACATTGGTGGAAAGTAAAAAATGGACATGGAAAAAAAATTTAAATAATTATATAGGGTGATTGGGGTTATTGATCTCAATAAATTAAGTGATCAATGGAAAGTTAAGGGCCTTAAAACCAAAAATATTTGATAATCTAAAAGAACATCAGATTCATCGAATATGAATGTACTAGCGTAAAAATTTTATTTCAATATTCTTTTAATAAACTTGATGAAATTTCATGAAATGGTATACAATCTCATTCTTTGGTTGTGCCTTGAACTATTTCTACTATATCTCTTAGCACAAGTTATATCATATGGTGAATTAATACATTAATCATTAAAACCTCATCCAAAGTTCAACTTAAACCATTTCATAAATGGTAAAGCTTATGACCCTTCCAAAATATTATGATCCAAAACTTTATAAAGAAGATAACTGAATTTCCAAAAAGATATTATCATAAATTCCCCAAATATCATGAAGTAGTTCTTAATTTTCACATACCAACATGAGAATACATTCTTCATGTATTCTCTTAAAGCATAGTTATAACTTTAATTACCGTAAAACCATATTGAAAACATGAATTTTTTCTTATTTATTAAGTAAGACATATATTATTGGATATATTCCTTAAATCCAAAAATGTTTTTGACTCCATTAATGATAGAATAAACACATTTCCAATAAATCATAAATCAGTTCCAAGGTAGTCAATAATATTCAATTTAATTTATCCATATAAATCATCTCTTTATCCAAATATCATTATATCAACATTAGGAACATATTAAGGGTTATAATTACCTCAATCATGTGTTTTACAAGAAGATAAAATTTCTACTAAATAATTTTTCTTGATCATCAGTTCCATTCAACATATGATTTCAAATCCTTAACTGAAAATTATTACATTATAATACTTATATATTCTATAATTCATATAACAAGTACCTTATTTATAAAATACTCAAATGATGTATTTCTTGAATCCAAAGTTATGACAATTAATCATTCCACATCGGTTGTATCAATAGCATAGGTCTAACCTTTATTCCTTATCTTCTTATGAATTATATTCTCTTGATGCTTTGGGAATTAATTTTTATAGTGCCCCATATCTCTGCATTTGAAGCATTATACATTGGAAACGTTTTCTTTCCCTTTAAATAAAAATAAAGTTGTTCTTTCTCTCCGTACTTAAAGAAAAACTCCCAATCCTTTTAAGCAAGTACCATGGTGTTTCTTTGGTATGTTCTTCAATAGTGATCCTCAAAATATATCTTAGGTTTATGTTTTCTAATCTATTTTTTCCTAAATATAGTTTCCAATGTTTTTATTAAACTTTCTTTGAAACCAGCTGTAACACCCTAGCCCAAGAAGCTCTGAGCCAATGCCTTATTTTACTACATTATAATGATTACAAGGAATTGAAATACCAAAGGACAGATCAATTTAGTATTTTTGGGAAACCAAATTATATACATGAATCCCATTTTACATTGGGAATAAAGAAAAACATAATATATAACAAAATAAAATTCTCATTATCCTTGAAAATCATTCTAATAATTCATATTCGTACCCCAGAGGAAGGAAAAAAAATAATGGTGAGCACAGATACTCAGTAAGGGTAAGCGTACATCATAAGATATCATGAATCAATATTAATAATCAGCATATAAAGATAAATAACTAAATACACATGCCATTTAATAAATAAACATAAAATAAAATACATCCATATATTTTTTTCATAGTGAAAATCCCATGGATAATAATGAAAATTCAATACTAAATGAAGTGAATGCATAAATATTTAATGTTGTGTATCTAGAATATGAACCACTATACTTTCAAGATATATTCTTAAGACAATTTAAACTACTTTGATTTGGCCAACTAATTCATCTCATGAGACTACTGATGCATTGAGGGGATTTCCTTAACCAGATCCCAACCCATTTCACACATGTCCAATTCATTCCTCATATATCTAATAATAAATTTAATTCATAAACAATGTTCCTTATCAAATATCTGTATTTATTAAAAGATGCAGATTTATCAACATCTCCCTAATTAATCAAATAACATTCAAAGTAAACACCATATGTAAAAATGGTATACGTTTTAGTAAATAATCATATCCATTACAAAAGAATATATATTTAATATAAATTTAATTTGTAATAAAATAAGATCATAAATAAGTTATTGCTTCAATATAAAGTTAATAATCACATAATAAAGTGATATTGCAAAGATGACTTTTATCACTTAGTAATTTTCTATTAAAACCCCCTTGGATGGGATAATTCAAAGTGAAATGTAATATACCATTAAGTATAAGTAAATCATGATATTAAATAAAAATGGGGTATTATATAAACCACATCAAAGTGAATTGGTTAATAATATCAAATAAGTCTCAATGGAATGTAAATTGAGAGAAAATACCTTACTTTATGCTTTTTTTACCATGATTTAACATATTGTATAAAGGTTTTAACCATGTTATTAAATTATTATAGAACCATATTAATATTTATGATATCAAATATGATTATTTTATAATATCATGTTACATTTTCATTAATAATCTTTCATTATTTTCATCATTTCGAGTGTTAATTGTCATTTTTTTCAAATAGGTTGTGACTTGTTATTTTTGTTCCTTTTACATATATAATGATTTAATAATATTAAGAATTTAAAAAATGATATAAATATCATATATATTCAGTATATATGTATCTATATTATTCCATAATAGTTAGTGATAGGAAATGAAATGAACCATTCATAAAGACGGTAGGTCATTATACTTAATATACTTTATTATTATATAATAAAGATATAAGGATAATTAAAGTGGTGGAGAAAGAAATAAAACAGAAGAGCTTGTTGAAGAACATTGCCTCTTCTTCGGGTAACTCCTTTTGATTTATACCAAAAGTATTCCTTGGTTTGTTTTCTACCCAAATTGAGGATTATAGGATTAATTTATTTATTTTGGGAGGTTATTTCGGTATGTTTTTTATGAGAAAATTTTCTATATAAGTGTAAATATGTGAGGGGTGAGTGCCCTTTTATAGTGGAGGAGGAGTGGAATTCTTGTAAATATAAAAAGGTAAAAACTATTGGGAGGTCTCTCTTAACTCATGTGATTCAAAAATGTAAAAACTAATGTATTTTAGGTTAATTATGGTCTATCCAGACTTATAACACACAAAAAGAAAAACTTATTTACCATTTTTTTCTTTAGTCTTTAAATTTCCTTATTTTTTTCATATTGGTTTTTTATTAAGGTAACAAGTTTTCTAACCTATGAAATTCATACTTTAAGAATAAATTAAAGTAATACATATTATAAAATTTATACCCATTTATTATAAAATATTACCTTTAATTTATAAAATAAAAATCCCATATATGTTGGAAATTAATTGAACAGAAACGCACATAATGCGCAAAAACAATGTTTTAACCCTAACTTGCTAACAAAGTTTTTACTATTTAGGAGTCAATATATTAGTTATAAAAGATAAATTGTTACATTAATTTAAAATATTTGATACTAATTAACATTTATAAATATAATTGTATAAGCTAATATTTTTAGTAATTTTAAATCATTTAATAAAATAACATTTATTATAAAATAGAATTAATGTCAATTTTGAAATTATTCACTTAATTTAAATTTAAAAATATAAAAACAATATTGGAATTAAAATATATTAAGTTAAATAATGTTTATAATTATATATCCATCTAAAAAAATAATGTAACACAATAATTCATTCTATTTACTTCACTTTCAATATTTTTTGTTTCATTTATTTTAGTTAATTATTAACTAAATAATGCATTGGAATTTCTTAAGAATTTTAAGAAACTAATTCATCTATAAAGATTAATTATAAATTATTAAAATAAAAAAATTATTTATATTTCAAAATAACATGTATAACCAAACCTATATAGTTTCTTCCCTATTCTAAAAATTTATTGAAATTAAAAGCAAGGAAGGTACATTTTTTCTTTTTCTTTACTTAAATTATTATATGGGTCACTTTTATGAAATTTTTCCCAATAACTCATAAAATTAAAACACAAGGTCATAAGGTTATAAATATTTCCTTAAAATTTGTTTTGGAAAATTGTAGGGTCGTTTTTATACCTTAAACGCTAAGATTTACCACTAAGTAACTTGTTTTTTTACCTTAATCATTTCAATTAATTTTAACTTCATTCACTAATCATTTTGGTAAAAATTTAAGTTTAAATTAATAAAATATAACTATTATATAGATTCCAAATACATATATCCATTTTTTCAAATTAATTTTATATAAGAGGCTAAAATTAATTTAAAATTAATCCCATAGATGTGATGGGAAAGTAGGTTTTTAAAGTGAAAATGTCTAAAAGTTTACTAAGTTTTTATATCAAAATAAAATATAAAAATGAATCCAACAACCTAAATTGTATTAATTTATGTAAAATTGATATAATATTTCTTTAAAAAAAAAATTTAAAATATAATTTAACCTTATAAATTATTTAGATAAAAAATCAATTTTGAATTAAAATTCAATATTTTTCACTATTCATCAAAAAATGAAACTTCTCGAAAAAAATACCAAAAAATAACCTTAAGATAATTTTTTTATTAAAACTTTATAAATTAAGTTTTTTTTCAATAAAATTTATAAAAGTGTAAAAATTTAGTTATAAAATAATTACTGCATTAAAAGGTAGTAAAACTTCCTTTAGAAGAATACAGTTTTTTATGAATAAAGAATTAGATTTGTTCTTATATTATGCCTATCAAACATATTGAATAAATGCCAAAAAAATAGATTAAATATATTTAAAATATTAAATATATTGTAAATTCTTGGGATCTAACATTATATTCTATGCTTAGTATTGTGTGTTCCACAAGATAAACTCAGTGTTGCGTATAAAGAAAGCTAACAACATTATTAAATTTGTTCTAAAAGGAAAATATTGTGAAGTCTTGAGGTGTTAAACATAAAATTGTATTTTATCTTATATTATTCATATCAAATCTATTAAATTAATGTCAAGATTTTATAAACATATGTAAACATAATATATTTATTCAATTTGTACCTGTCAATATAACGGCTAAGTGATAACTACCATATTAAATAATAATATTTAGTTTTTAATTTAAGATCAATGTGGCTTATCATGTATGATATCAAACATAATGTTTCCTTCTTAAAATATTTGTATGTTACATTCTCCCCCTTGATAAATTGATTCCTTTAAATTTTAACTTAGGCTTGGTAACCATGGTTCGACTATTTGAAATACCTTTTTTGAAATCACACATAAAATAAATGATTAATAAAACTTCCACTTTGAAAGAAATAAAGGGAAGTATGAAGGTTACCTGAGATAAAAAATATGACTACTCCATACAGGAAAACATGTCCAAATAAGATAAAACTAACTATCAAGTTTTGATGGAGAGTGATAGAGAACATGTTCATGAGAAATTTAACCATCACAAATTCATAAATATATGATGGGTTAAAAAATCATTGATTTATTAGTAATAAATGTTAACGGGTAATTTTTTTGTATAATGATTCTTTTTATATAGTTGAGGAATTAATTTTCTTATTAGACTAAGAACACAAGGAAACATACTTACATGAAAAATTGAGTTTCATACATTAATCTATTCCTACCACAATATCATATATTTTTCCAAATGATGAGTATTTAATATGAATTTTTTATTACTGAAGCATTATAATCAACTTCTATGGATCATAATATCCACATAAGTATAATTACATATTCCTCCTATCTTTAGATATCAACCAAAACCAAAATGGTTAGGTTAAGATAAGATAATATCCCAAAAATAATAAACCTTTATATGATGAAAAACTACATTAAATTCAAAATTCAATAGTAATACCCAAAGTTCAACATAGGTCATTCAACAAACAGTTATCCTTAAAATTCCTCAAAAATAATTTATACTAATATTGAAACCCAAAAATCAGATTTATTTGATCACATAGTCTTTCAAATAACATCAATCACTCCTTTTTTCTCATACCAAAAATTTAATTTCCTAAATCACACAATCTCCAAGACATGATAACCATTTCCATAAATAAAATGAATCACCATAAGTTGAAAATAAAATCATATTTTAATCCAAAAGACAATTTAACCTTAATTCCTCATAATATAATATTTACCTTAATCTTATATGGCTCTCGAAATAGTAAACATCTTCCAAAATAACATAAGTTAATTAATAACCATATTATTTTCCAATATCATGGTTATCTATTTGATAAAACATATGTTTCCAAAATGAACTTAACCATTTTCTATCAAATAGTTCAAATAAAGAAAAACAATTTCATACTAACCAAGACATCGTGTAGGCTAATGGTAGTCAATGCACCCTTGTTTACCTTTGATTTTGGGTTCAATTATCATATCCTTTCCAAAAGTGATAGGTTGTCACACATATTGTAGGTTTTCCTTTTAATTAAACTATATTATTATAATTCTTATGAAATTACCAAAATGTGAGAAACATCCTCAAAAAAACAAAATATGTTTTGACCTCAGAGGTTTATCACACCTTTTATTTGGCATCACAAAATGTAATAACCCATAATTACCTTACAAATGAATGTCTCCAAAAATACTATTTGTCACCTTAAATTTTCATAACTTAAATACTCAAAAGGAGTTTCTAATACAATGAATATAATGAAACATCCTTAAACATTACATAATCTAGTAAATTCCTTTAGAATTTGATTATTTACATTACCAAATATATTTTTCAGTTTATAGTTTTATAAAATTAGTACATAATTCATAAATATCAAACCACAAGAATAAAAAGTGGGTACTACTAAAAAAGTATCAATTTATTTCACAATAAAAAAGTTTTTAATAAAAACATGAAATCTTTTCATGAAAAGTTTTCACAACATTCATCTTGGATTCTCCTTTTCTCTTACCCATCCTTAAACCCTGTAAAAAAAATTGTAAAAATTATGATGAGAGAAAAAAGTTAAGTAAGGTACATAAAAATAAGGAGATAAACCATTAGTACATGAATACTTATAAACATATGAAATCATTTTCACAAATACATACTTCTCACCCAATAAGTATCATATAGTTACTTTGTGAAAACATGATATTTCCATAAAACATAAAAAACATAAATAAGAATATAAAGTAAAATTTGGGAATTACTTAATTAATATTGCAACCCTCACATCTACCATATGATTTGTAACCCTCATAGCTATTTTACAATGTAACCCTCATGGTTACCTTATTATGTAACCCTCATAGATACCTTATAGTGTAACCATCACGGTTACACTTGGAGTAACCTTATGGTCGAATTCCAACATAAACATACCCAATGAATTGGAGGTAGATATAGGTCCCACCCTTCATAATAAACATTTCTCAAGAACCATAATCACAAAATATGAATAATTATATAAAAACAATCCTTTTGAATTTTGTAAAAATATAAATTTAAAAGAGGATTTTTAAAAAATTATCTTTAAAATATCATATAATTGATGTGAGAATTAATAAAACAAATGGAATATGTGTATAAACTATAAATCCACATAATAAATCATAATATAAAAAAATTAATTTCACAAATAATCTTAGTAACACATAATCAACTAAGTATAAGGTTAACCCAAAGAATGGAAATTGGTTAAGAATTCCCTTACCTCGAGTTTGTCTTACTTCAAAGATGTTTGAACCTTATGTATAATGGTTTAAAGAGTGTTATTAATATATTAAATAACCATATTAATATTTATAATTACTAATATGATATTATTATAACATATTTACACCCATTTATGAATAACATTTTTCCATTCTAGTTGTTTCTGGTGCATTTATTTCATAATTTCCATGGTTCGTTCACTATAGATTTTCTTATCAAATGGAAGAAAAACACTAGAAGAGGAATGAAATAGTTTTAATAAGTTTTCATAATTTTAAATTATACTATATATTATTTTTTCTAATATGAGGATGAATCATTAGATAAAACATTAATGAGAATGATTTAATTTATTTTGGCGGTTTTTATGATCATCATGAACTTATATCATTTTATTCAATATAATGTTTATATATTGGTTCCAAAACATTAAATAACTTAAAATATGTATAATAAAATATTATTTAACCATAATAATGGTTTTATGACTAGCCTTGAATATGATAATGAAAAATGAATGTGTATTGCCCATGATGGCGGTAAATCAACACATCATGGATGATGTTCTCATTTTCAGAATAAAAGGGAGAGGATAAAAAGTTTGATGATGAATTTTTCCATAAACATGATAAACTTATAGTATATATATCATAATATAGTTTTAATTCCACTTGGATAAGGGTAGGTTAGGATATTACAAGAAAAGAAAATTAATTGAAAATAAAATAAAATAAAACAAAAGAGGATTTTACCTCTTGAATTCTCCTCTTGAGAACCTCCTTAAAGCCATTAGTTTGGGACTTTTGGTGAGACCAGTAGGTCTTGGACGTGGGGAAGAGGCTTGGGAAGGTAATTGTTCAGAAATTAAACAATATTAAAGGCTTTTATGTCTGAGTAGAAGAGGTGATGAGGGGTGGTATTTATAGTGGAGGAGAGGGGTGTTTTCTCATTATTATATTCATTAGTTTATTATTTTGGATCAACACTATGAATAGTTTGATAATTATCACTAAATATATTAAAATAAAGAAGGATATTTTTGAATTTTGGGCTTACATCAGCCTTATATCATCTATTACTCAATAATTCATGTATTTAGCTTATATCGTAAATTGTTGTATTTAACTATTCACCAAAAAAATCAAGTATTTTCAAAAAAAAAATTACCCTAACAAGTTTTTTATGTGTATAATTAAAAAATAAACTCCATTTTTTTAAAATAATTTCCTATATATGTGAAATTTAATTTTTAATTAAAATCATAATTTATTCAAAAAATGCCAATTTTAAAACTATAACTGAATTGTTGATGCTTTGAAAAATTAATTAAGGTCTCATAAAATTATCTTATAATTATAAGAAAATAAAATATTAATTTTATGAATCTATTTTATGAAAATTTATTTTCTTTTAAATCATTATATTAATTATAAAATTATAAATAAATATTTATGTTTCATAAAAATATCACCACTTAATTTATCAATTTCAAAACATTTATTTACTTATTCCATAATATAAATATATCTTATTTTAACTTTCAAGATACATTAATTTTATTTATAGTTTCAAAGGTGAATTTACTATTATATTGGCCAGATTACTATTCTTAAGGTCATGTTACTATTCTATCAGTATAAATTCCTTAATTTCTATAAATACCACTTAAATCATTATAAATTTATAATGAATTTGACTATTAAATTTCAGAATGAAAATAAATTATTTTTTAAGTACTTTGGTTGTTACATTCTCCCCACCTTCTGTAAATTGCGTTCTCACAATTTTTATTTACTTATTAAATAAGTGAGGGTACCTTTCCCTCATATAATTTTTAGATTCTCATGTTGCTTCTTCAACCATGTAGTTTCTCCACAAAACCTTAACTTAGTGAATTAACTTATTCCACAAGAATTTATCTCTATGATCAAAAAATGGAACAGATTTCTCTTCATAAGAAAGGTTCTCTTCTATCTAAACTACTTATAGGCTCAAAACATGACATTAATCTGGCATATACTTTCTCAACATCAAAACATGAAAAACATTGTGTACCTGAGATAAATTCGGAGGAAAATTTACTTGATAGGTGACTGGTCCAACTTTCTCCAGTATTTCATAGGCTCCAATGAACTCTGGACTTATCTTTCCTTTATTACCAAAACACAAAAAAAAATTCCAAGGAGTGATTTTAAGGAAAACATGATCACCCACCTAGAAAGAAAAGTCTTTTCTCCTATTATCTACATAAATTCTCTACCTACTCTAAGTTATCATCACGTATTTCTAGATAATCTTCAATTTCTCAGCCACTTCCTCTACTAATTCTAGTCCCATCAGCTTATTTTTCCCAAATTCATCCCAAAATTCTAGATTTTGACACCTCTTTCTATATAATTCCTCAAAATGTGCCATCTGTATACTGGAATGAAAACAGTTTTTATAAGAAAAATAAACTAAAGAAATATGTTAATCCCAACTTCCCCAGTAATCCATTAAACAATCTCAAATAATTCCTTCCAATGTCTGAATTGTTTACTCGATTTCTCTATGAAATTGAGGATTAAAGGTTATTCTAAAATTTAATTCAATTCCCAAAAAAAATTGAAGGCCTTTACAAAAGTTATAAATGAACCTGGGATCACGTTCAGATATAATGTAGAGGGGAACTCCATGTAACCAGAAAATCTCTTTGAGGTATATTCCAAAAATTTGATCCCAAGACATAGTATCTTGAATAGGAAGGAAATGTGAATATTTAATCAGTCGATCAACAATAACCCAAATCACATTGTTACCTTGATAATTCTTTGGTAGTCTCACCATGAAGTCCATGGATATATATTCCCACTTCCACTCTAGAGTAGGGAAAAGCTTAGGCATCCCATTTGGTAATTGTTTCTCTTCTTTAACCTGTTGACAAGTCAAACATTTCATGGTAAAATCTGTAAAATCTATTTTCATTCCATCCCACCAGTAATACTCTTGAAGGTCTTTGTACATCTTTGTGATGTCGAGATGAACTAAAAACAAAGAACTATGAGATTTAATTTAACAAAACTTTCTTCAAATTTGAATCAAATGGAACATATAATCTCTTCCC
Source organism: Viscum album (assembly GCA_963277665.1). NCBI lineage: Eukaryota > Viridiplantae > Streptophyta > Magnoliopsida > Santalales > Viscaceae > Viscum > Viscum album. Next base: position 1,227,571,532 of record OY728133.1, on the reverse strand, counting down.
AGATATCAAAATGCATTATTTATCAACATTAAATCCTAAAACTTACCCATTTTACCAATTCTTTCTTTTTTTAACTCGTCATCTTTCTTTAATGATTTCTTAATTCTATCTGACAGAGACAACTACACTAAAACCTGAAACAAAATAGAGTAATTTCCTACCCCAAAAAATTCCAAACCAAAATTCATCAAATCATTAATCAAGTGGTCTTGTTCCAAAAGCAATGTGGTTAATGATGCATGATGTTTTCTACTCAAGGAATCTACCAATTTGTTTTCTTTCTTGGGATGGTAATTAATAGTGCAATCATAATCCTTTATCATTTCAAACCAACTTCTCTACCTCATTTTTAATTCCTTCTGAGTGAATATATAATATATACTTTTATAGTCAGTTTATATTTCACATTTGGATCTTTATAAATGATGCCTCTAAATCTTAAAAGATAAAACCACAACTGCTAATTAAAAATCATGTGTGGGATAATTTAACTCATGAGGTTTCAGTTATCTCGAAACATAAGAAATTTCCTGATCATTCTGCATCAAAACACAACCAAGTCCCCTTAATAAAGCATCACTACAGATAAAAAAATCACTATTTCTAGAAGGTAGGGCCAAAACTAGAGCATTCACCAATCTCTTCTTCAGTTTCTGAAAACAAACATGACAGTATTTTTCCAAAAACAATTAACCCCTTTTCATGTTAACTTAGTTAACGATCCAGATAATCCTACAAATTTTTTAACAAACCGTCAATAATAAACTACTTATCTAAGAAAACTATAAATCTCGATAATATTTGTAGGAATTGTACACTCATCAACCACTTTTGTTTTTGAAGGATCAACTATTATTCTATCATTATTTAGAATGTTCCCAAGAAAAGAAATATATTGCAACCAAAAATCAGATTTTCAAAATTTTCCATATAACTTCTTTTCTTTGAGAGTTTTTAAGAAAATATTTAAAAAAGTTTCATGATTCTCATAATTTTTTAAAATACCAAAATATCATAAATAAAAACAACAACAAACTTATCCAAATATTAAAGGAGATCTATGAATATAATAAGGGAATTTTTCAAACCAAGGGCATAAAAACAAACTCATAATGCTCATATCTATTACGAAAAGTTATTTTCGGGATGTCATCCTTCTTTACCTTCAACTGATGGTACCCAAATCTCAAGTCAATCTTAGAAAGATACTCATCACACTAGATCTGATCAAACAAGTCATCGATATGAGGCAATAGATACTTATTGTTAATAATAATGTTATTCAAAGCTCTATAATAAATTTCAAAGTCTCATGTAACTATATTGATTTTTAAATAAAAAAAATAGGATCACCAAATGGTGAAGTACTAAGACGAATGAATCCTTTATTAAGAAACACCTACAACTTTTTTTCAATTCAAGAAGTTTCACTTGATCCATTAGATAAGGGGGTTTTGAAATTATCTTAGAAACAGGAACCATTTTAATAGTAAATTCAACTTCCTAATCAGGTATAACACCAGGAAACTAATCAATAAAAAACATCCAGGTATTCATTTACCATTGGCACCTCATTAATCTAAACAGTTCCCTTATTTTCAATAATATGTGCAAGATAACATTCATTTACATATTTTAACAATTTCTATGCTTCTTTATATATTATAAATGGTATGGGTTTATTCTTATATAAAAATTGAAACTCTTTCTGGAAAAAAAAACTTCTTTAGCTCTATAATAAATATTAGCATGGTAAACATAAAGTTAATTCATAACCATCATAACAAAAAACTCTACTAGGGGTAAAATAATAAGGTTTGTAGGTAATAACTTTCCACATACAATAAAAGGAAGATTCTTATAATGCCTTTTTGCTATAATATTTCCCCATGGGGTTTTAACAATAAGTTTTTATCTCATTTTATGGGGTGAAATTTCTAATTTACTAGAAAATTTATCATAAATAAAGGAATGTGTGGACCCTATATCAAATAAGACATTAGAAAAATATGAGTAAACAAACAAAGTACCCGATACCACTTCATTAGATGGCCCAAAATCTATTTATATAGTCTCAAAGGATCTCACTACACCTTTCTTCTTATAATATGGATTCTTCCCATCATTCATATCTTTCTTGGGCCATATGTGCAAACTTACCACATCAAAAATACTTCTCAGTTTTGTTAAGGAATTACCTAGGGTGATTTTTACTACACTTTTCACAAACTGTAAACTATACTTTCTTACAATCATATTTATTTGATTGACTGTTACCCATTGCTTTCCATTTTGAGCTCTTCTTTTACTTGTTTTCAAAGTATATGTGGTCATTGAAAACCTCTATTTATACCCTCTCATCACATCAGACATGTTTCTCGTAACTTTTGAATTAATGGGAGTCCAATGACCTTTGATATATTTACTTTAATCCTGAGTATAAATGATTGATTTTTCTATCAAGATCTCAAATAAGATTTAGATCAAAACTTTCCAATTGGGTTAATTTTTCTTTATAAACAGCAATTGAATCCTCCTCCTTTTTTTCAATTCAACTAATTTCTTTTTGATCTTAAGTCTAACAACATTAGGAAAATATTGTTCAAGGAAAAGATTTTTAAATTCATCCCATTCCAAGGTATCAATCTCTTCACTAACCCTGATATTCTTGACCATTGACAACTACTAGTTAGCTTCACCTTCAAAATGATAAATGGAAAGACTAACATTTTTATTATCGGAAAACCCCATAACATCTAATATATTTTCAAGGGATTTAATCCACCCTTTATCCACCACTATCTCTGAAGATCCATTTAAAGAAGGAGGGTTTTCCCTCATAAAATGCTTCAATATTGTCATGTTCTATTGTGGTAGATATAGTTGTTCTCTTACAAGGATGACATCACCACTTATTACCTACTTCAACTGAGTCATTACTATCACAAACTTATTAGTTCCAATTCTCACCATTTTGGGTTGTAGATTCAAAAAGATATCATCCTCTTACTGCCTTCTTACTTCAACTTCCATGTTACTACTATAGAAATCCATTCTGAATATCCATATCTTAGATGATGCAACATGGTAATATTTAAATTACATATCATTTCAATAGAAACATATGATAAAAATCATTTATGGTATTATATTAACATTATAATAACCCCTAAAGTTATCTAAACTATAATCTAATACCAACTATAAATACCCAACCTTAAACATTACATAATCTACTAAATTTATTTAGAATACACTTATTTACATTCCCAAATATCTTTTTGGTTTAGAGTTTTAGAAAATTAAAAATGATTCATAAATATCAACCCATAATGATACAAAGTGGGTACTACTAAAATAGTATCAATTTCTTCCATAATACAAAAGTTTTTAATAAAAACATAAAATCTTTTCATCAAAAGTCTTTATAACATTCATCATGGCTTCTCCTTTTCTATTAATCATCCTTAAACCCTATGAAAAACATTTTAAAACATGGTAAGAGAATAAAAATCTTAGTAAGGGATATAAAAAGAAGAAGATAAACCATTATTACATGAATACTTATAAACATATGAAATCATTTTCACAAAGACATACTTCTCACCCAATAAGTATCATATAGTTACTTTGTGAAAACATGATATTTACATAAAATATATAAAACATAAATAATACAATAGAGGAAACTTGGTGAATTAATTACATGATATTTTAACCCTCATGAATACCATTAGATTTTTAACCCTCATGACTACCATAAAATGTAACCCTCACAGCTATATTATAATGTAATCCTCACAACTACCTTATGGTGTAATCATCACAGTTGGACTTAGAGTAACCATATGGTCGACCTCCAACATAAACATAACAAATTAATTATATTGAGATATAGGTACCAAACTTCATCATAAAATATTCCCAATAACCATAATCATAAAATAAGAATACTTTCATAAAAACAATCCTTTTGAATTTTATAAAAATAGAAATTTAAAAATTATTTTTAAAGAAAAGTACCTGACAAATATCATATAATTGAATTGATAATTAATAAAACAAATGAAATATATGTATACACAATAAATAAACATAATAAAACATAATATAAACAAAATTAATTTCATAAATAATCTTAGCACTGCATAATCAATGAAGTAGAAGGTTAACCCAAATAATGAAAATTGGGTTATGAATTCCCTTATCTAGGGTTTGTCTTACTTAAAACGTGTTAAAACCTCCAGTATAATGATTTAAAGAGTTTTATTAATATATTAAAGAACCATATTCATATTTATAATTAATTATATGATATTTTTATAACATATTTCTACCCATTTATTAAAAATATTTTTTTATTATCATTGTATCATGTGCATTTATTTCATGGTTGGTTCATTATGGATTTTCTTGTCGAATGATTGAAAAATAACAAAAGTGGAATGAAATGGTGTTAATATGTTTCCAGAATTTTAAATGATACCCTATTTCATTTTGTTTTCTGGTATGAGTCTGAATTATTAGATAAAAATTTAATAGCTAGGATTTAATTTATTTTGGTGATTTTTATGATCATTGTGAACTTATAACATTTTATTCAATATCATGTTCATATATTGGTTCAAGAACATTAAATAACAAATAATATGTATAATAAAATATTTTTTAACCATAATAATGGTTTAATAACCATCCTTGTAGGTGCTAATAAAAAATGAAAGTGTATCATCCACGATGGCGGTAAATTGACACATCACAGATGATGTTCTCATTTATAAAATAAAAGGGACAAAAGAAGAAGTTTGATTATGATTTTTTCCATAAAAATGATAAAATTATAGTATATATAAGACATTGGAGTTTTAATTCCACTTTGATAATGGGAGGTTAAGAAATTAAAATAAAATAAAAATAATTAAAAAGAAAATAAAAAATATCAAAGAGGATTTTACCAATTCTCCTCCTTGAGAACCTCCTTAAGGCCCTTGGTTTTGGCCTTTTGGTGAGACCCGTAGATCTTGGAATTTATTAAGAGTCTTGGTAAGGCAATTGGATAGAAATTAAACAAGCTACAAGGCTTTGAGAAGTGAGGAGAAGAGGTGGTGAGTGCTAGTATTTATATTGCAGAAAAGGGGTGTTTTCTCATTATTATATTCATTAGTTTATGATTTTGCCTCAAGAATATGAATAGTTTAAGAATTATCAGTAAATATATTAAAATAAAGAAGTATAGTCTGATATTTTGGGCTCAAATCAGCCTTACATCATCTATGACTCAATAATTCATGTATTTAGCTTATACTGTAAATTGTCGTATTTCACTATTCATCAAAAAATTATGTATTTTAGAAAAATGAAAAAAAAACACCCTAACCATTTTTTGACATGTATAATTCAAAAATTAACTTCATTTTTGAAAATAATTTTCTAAATATGAGAATTTTAAATTTTAATTAAGATCACAATTTATTCAAAAATACCAATTTTAAAACTAGAACTGAATTTTTAATACTTTGAAAATTTAATTAAGGTCTCCTAAAATTATCTCATAATCATAATAAAATAAAATATTAATTTTATGAATCAATTTTTTGAAAATATATTTTATTTTAAATCATTATATTAATTATAAAATTATAAATAAACATTTATATTTCACAAAAATACCAACACTTCATTTATCACTTTCAAAACATTTATTTACTAATTCTATGATATAAATATGTCTTATTTTCACTTTTAAGATACATGAATTTTATTTATAGTTTAATAGGTGAGGTTACCATTCTATTTTCCATCTTACTATTCCTAAGGTCATGTTACTATTCTATAAATATAAATTCCTTAATTTCTATAAATACTACTTATTTAATAATAAATTTATAATGAATCTGACTATTTAATTCCAAAATGAAAAGAAATAATTTTATAAGTACCTGGTTTGTTACACTGAACTTATGATAAAACTGAAAATTATAAACCCATGATGATATCCATAACTCTTAAGAACACGTCATAATCTTTAAAGTATTATAAACCATCTTTTGATACCAACTGTAAGGGATCGGCCTTAATCATTACGTATTCTAGTGTTTTTAAACTATAATTCACATTATTGAAATTACAAGGATATTTTTGGTTTCAAGTTTTAGATTATTAGGAAAGATTCTTACAAAGTAAAATCATACATTACAATTCGACACTTATACACAGTATCCATTTTTCCCACCAAATGAAACCTTTTAAAATAAAACATGTTTTCTTTTGATGACATATCCTCAAAAAATTTATCTTGATATCATCATGGTCCCTATTCCCCCTTAAATACTATGAAAAAAAATTTAAAACTTGTGATGAGCATAAAATCTCAGTATGGGACATAAAAGAAAGGAAATCATTAGTCTAGTTAAAAATATTAAAACCCATTAAAAACCTTTTCTTAAAAAATATTATTTTATACTAAAAGGGAATAATCATTTTTTTTAAACCAATGAAGTTTATATTACCTTTAGAAATCCATTATTTTCATAAAAACTCATAATTCATCATAGAAAACTCATATAGGTTCTTGGAGAAATTATCATCATAAAACCCTTATAAACCCTTAAAATAACCCTTACAAATTGGAATAATCATACTACCAACTACCCATATAATTCTTAAGAGAAAAAAATCATTAATAAATACATTGGAGTGCTATTTGGATGCACAAAAAGCTATAATGGGTTTACCCATGAGATATAATGGGGCTCAAGTCTTTTTAAATAATATTCAAGGACCATATCATGAATAAAACCCTAGAAAACTCTTTTCGTCCCATGTGAAAAACACTTCCAAATATCAAAATACCATTTTCTTGTAAAAATAACTTTTAAAATATAAAAACCATGTACATAAAAATTATACCATTTTATTTAAAAATAACTATGAAAACTTGTCAAGGAAACATTAAATAATTAAATCGTAATGAAAGTAGGAAAGTATGTTCTTTCTATATAAGTTAAAAAACATTCCTTTTGACTTTTGTAAAAATATTTTCAAGAGTAAATATAAAAGAAATTTTTTAAAAGAAATTACCTTACATAAAACCTAAAAAGATTCCTTTTTAAAGAAATTTGAGAGAAATTATAAAATTACATTTTTAAATCATTCATTTTCATATAAATACATTCATAAAAATTGTTTTAAAAACATGTACATGCAAGATAATGATTTAGAAAATGAATATTTAAAACATTTAAAATGAGGTTTTTATGTTAAAGAGTATCTTACCATGAATATGACTCATCACGTACATCATTTATCTTAATGAATAATAAAATTAGGTTAATTATTTAATTTTTTGAAAATCTACCACTTATTACCAGGATATATAAATTACTTAATTATTTAAGTTCACGTCAAACATTTTGATGATATTTTGTACTTGATTCCAAAATGACTTATGATGTCTATAGTAAAAGTGGTAATTGTTCCATAATCTATAGAATAATATTTTTATGTCATGATTATAATTTTTATACATAAATTATACTTTTAAATCAAACCATTAATTATGGTTATAAAAAATGAACCACATTATAATCATAGAGATGGCAGGTCGTACACACACATGAGCAACATTTTCATTTTTCAATGATCATTGTGGAAAGAATGTAAATATTATTTTATCTTTACATAATTATAATAATATAATATAAATCATTTATATATACTTATATATATCATCCATGTGATGTGACGATGAAAAACAAATCGCATCACTTTGTGGAGGTGATAATTCGTGTGTACACACGAACAACGTTATCATTTTTTTATTTATGGAAAGTTAAGAATATAAATGATATATTATCTTAAATTAATGATAATTATTTCATAAATATAATTTATAAATATTAATTCCATTATTATAACCAGTATTGAGTGAAGGTGATGGAAAACGCATTTCATCAGTTCGCGAGGCGATAGTCTGTCGTACTCACGAATGATTAATTTTATTTATATTTGATGGAATTGGAGATGAATATAGGCCATTACACTGTCATAATAACATCTAGGTATACGTATGATAATGTAGTTATTATTTTATAATGTTTGAATAATATTTTAAGTAATTGAATGTAGAAAAAAAAAGAAATACTTGATTAAAAACTATACCTATTCTTTGGACAATCTCCTTTGATTAATTCCTTAACACCTTTAAGGGTGGTGTTATGACTAAAATAATACCTCTATAATGTATGGAGGGATTATATAAATTTATTTTTGTATATATTTTCTGAAAAAAAATAGGTTTTTTAGTGTGAAGAAAAGATCATAATAGGCTCTATTTTATAAGAGAGGTGAGGGGCACTCTTAGAATTTCTCAAAATATTAAATTAATATAAATAAATTTTCAATTAAAAAAATATACAATTAAATTTATTTAGAATATATGATGATTATAGGTCTAAATAAATTTATAAAATAAAAATTATGTAAGTTTTGACTAAATTTATACCCTTATATATCGGTTTTAACCCTTATTTAACCCCTTTAACTCTTACCATGACAACATAGATTTTTACTCTTTAAGGGTTAATATAGTTACTATAAAATAAAAAAAGAATCATAAATTAATTATTGAAGAAATTTTAAACCTAATCCCAATAATTTTGAAGAATTTTATATTTTTAATAATTTTATATCATTTAATAAAATATTATTTATTTTAAATATCCTTAATGTTAATTTTGACACTATTCATTACTTTGACTTTTACAAAAAATTAAAACAAGAAGATATATTCAAGAAACTATTTTAATTAATCCCCAATATGTCAAGGTAAACTATTAAATTATTTTATGAGATTAATTATCTGAAATAATATTTATTTTTATAGTCTTAATATCATTTATTTGATATTTCCATAAATAAAACAATTATTGCATCATCATTGTGAAAGCATTTAAGATAATTATTTATTCCCTAAAAATTAAAAATAAATTATTATGATGAATATAAATATTTTATATTTCCAAATAGTATTTATAGTTGAATATATCTTTTGTATGATTAGATATTAAAATTTTCATACTTATTAAAAACATTAGTTTGACAAGTTTGACTTTTCTTAAAATAAAATACTATAAGGGATTTAAAGTCATCCAAGTGGATACAATAGGTCATAAATTAAAACCATGAATGATTTTGGTCTAAAAATACTCATAAAATAAAAATGGGGCAAGTTTTAAAGTCGTTTTCTTATATTTATAATATTATTTTTACACTTAATTACTCGATTTACCCTTAACCATGGTAACAAAATTTAAAAAAGTTGTTATTCATATTATCCAAAAATAAAAGGGACCTATTTAATAAATTTTTAAATTATGATTCTAAATATTTAATCCATTTTTAAAAATTAAAAACACATAATTTGATAAAATTAATTTAAAATTAATCTCGTAGGCGGGGTGAAAAAGTGGGTTTGTAAAGTGAAAATATTCAAAAGTTCACAAAGTTTCTATCTCCAATTTCAATATGAAATTGATTCCAATGAACTAAATTATATTAATAAATTTATAATTAATATAATTTTACTTCAAAAAAATTTAAAATATAATTTAACTTTATAAATTATTTAGATTAAAAGTCATTTTGTAAATAAAATGTAGTATTTTTCACTATTCGTCAAAAAATGGAACTTATCAGAAAAAATAATAATTCACCCTAAGATAATTTTTACATTCCTATTTAAAAAATTAAGTTTATTTTTTCATTTAAAATTTATAAAATTTTAAAATTTTAGTTTTAAAAAAGTCTTCCATTAAAAGAAGGAAAAACTACCTTTTTAGAAAAATATATATTTTATGCATAAAATTAGATTTGTTCTTATCATATGGCTATAAAATCTATTAAAGGAATTTAAAAACATTTTATAAACATGTTTAAACATAATATATTTATTCCCATTCATACCCATAAATATAATTACTAGGTGATAACTACTGTGTTAAATAATAATATTTGGTTCTTTGTTTAAGCTCATTGTGGTGTATCTTGTATGCTATCTAACATAGTATTACCTTCTTAAAATATTGGGATGTTACATTATCCCTCACCCCCCTTAATAAATTAAATCCTTGAAATTTTAACTCAGCCTTTGTAACCATGGTTTTATTATTCAAAATATATTTGTTGAAATCCAATATCCGATAAAAGATTAATAAAAGTTTCATTTTAAATGAAACCAAGGTAAGTATGAAAGTTACCTGAGATAACGCAAACTAGGGTTTCATGTAGGAAAATTTAGTCAAGGAAGATTAAACTAACTATTAATTTCTGATGTAGAGTGATAGATAACATGTTTACAAGAAAGTTAACCATTAAAAAACTATAAATCTATGATGGGTTAAAAATTCATTCATTTCTTAGTAAGAAATTTAAACAGATAAAGTTTTTGTTTCAATATCCTTTTCATCTAGTTGAGGAATTCATTTTATTCCTGTACTAATTACACAAGGAAACATACTTACTTAAAAAATAGAGTTTCATATTTTTATCAATTTCTACCACAATATCATATTTTTCTCCAAATAATGAGTATTTAAGATGAATTTTGAATTGATGAAGCATTAGAATAAACTTATATGGATCACAAAATCCACAAAATTATAACAATATATTCCTCCTGGATTTATACATTAACCAAAACCAAAATAGTTCGGATAATATAAGATAATTCCCCAAAAATAATAAACCATTATATGATGAAAAACTACTTTAATCTTCAAAATACAACAGTAATATCCAAATTTCAACATAGATCATTCAAAAAATAGATATCCTTAAAATTCATAAAAAAATATACTAGACCAAGGTTAAAGAACTGAGTTTTAATGGCACTGAAGAACTAATTTTTCACCCTTATCTAGATTTTTTTGGTGGTATTCATGGATGGTATCTTGATGTATTCTTACAATCGATAGAACCATGTAAAACATATTGATATTGTTTTTGATACACTGAGAGAGCATCAGTTATATTATAATATCACTAAGTAAAACTTCTAGATGGATAATATTCACTTCTTGGGTCATATTACATCATATACAGGAGTATTAGTTGACTTAGAGAATGATAGAGATGTAGTTTCCTAGGAGAATCCCAATACTGTCTTTGACATATTGAGTTTCTTAGGGATAGATAGATATTATAGGAATTTCATATAGGACTTCTCACACTTAGAATCACCTTCAAATATCTTGAATAAGAAGGGTATGAAGTTTTTATGGATTGATACCTGTGAGAGAACCTTTCAGGAGCTAAAAGGGAGACTGACTTTAGCATGAGTCCTGATTTTTCTAGAGCCAGACAGGAGCTACACAATGTATTATGATGCATCAGGTATTGATCTATAAGAAGTTTTGATGTAGGATGATCAATCTATTGCGTACAAGTCTCGTCAGTTGAGGCCACACGAGAGGAATTACCTGACACATGATATTGATTTAGGTATTGTGGTTCATGTTTTTCATTATTGGAAGAACTATTTACTGGGAGATCATTTTGTGGTATTCATGGACCACAAATGCCTCGAGTATATATTTACACATTGTGAATTGAATTTTAGGGGAAAGGGTGGATGGAATACTTGCAGTATTTTGATTTTTAGCTTGCTTATATTCCTGGAAAGGGAAATTCAGTTGCTGATACACTGAGCAAGAGTACTCAAATATAGGAAGTTCAGGAGGCCAGTAGCGAATGGAATCTTATAGCCTTATTTCTAGAGATGCACTTGGAGGTGAATGATGGATAATTATGGAATTTTATCTCATATTGAGTGGTGAATTTTACTCTTCTAGATAGATTTAGTATGATATAGTTATCATATTCTAAGGGCCTAGTCCTATGAGAGAGTTTGGTAGGTGAAGACCCGCCTCCTAGTTAGGATATGGTCAAGGATAAAATTTTGTGTATCCATGGTCGTGTTTGGGTTCTAGTAGACATATCTAAGGACCTGTTGAAATAGTTTCATTCCTTAGTTGGCGTAGTAAATCTCAGAATTACCTAGCTGTATCGTGACTTGATTCGTTAATATTGGTGGTCAGATATGAAACATAAGTTATTTAGTATTGTTATGAGGTGTTCCACCTGTCATAAAGTGAAGGAATAACACCAAAGACTAAAATGGATTTTATATAAATTACCCATTCCTGAGTGGAAATGGGAATATATTGTGATGGATTTTCTGATTGGGTTACTGAGGTCACCTTTAGGTAGTGATTTAGTGTCATTTTTTGTGTACAATATTATAAAGTATGATCAATTCCTATTAATTAAGGATACCTTCTCTGTAGATAAGCTTGGGAGGTTGTATATCTATGATATAGTGAAACTTCAAGTGTATCCTCAAACTATGGTGTTAGATAGGGATTTATGTTTTATGTCTTATTTCTGGAACAGTTTTTAAATGGTGTTGGGTACACAGGTGCTTATTAGCACAACATATCACCCTCAAACTAATGGCCAGTCATCACGCATGATTAAAGTTATAGAGGAAATTATTATAGAATGTGTCCTTAATTTTGGGGGATCTTGGGAGAGTCATATAACCCAAGTTGATTTCACCTTCAACAATAGATATCAGGTGAATATACAGATGGCACCTTATGAGGCTTTGTATGGAAGGCCATGTCGATCTTCTCTTTGCTAGATAGAGGTAGGTGGGGAAGCATTTCATGGACCTTAACTCACTCATGAGACTTTGGAGTAGGTCCAGTTGATCTAAAAGCGGATCATTACTACATAGTCTCAAAATTATAATTTCCATCGATTACCTATAGAGTTCGAGGTCAAGGATCTGGTCTTTTTATATATCTCACCAGGCTTGGACACTAAGGGATTAGGATATAAGGTAAGACTTCACAATTATAATTTTTTTGTTCAATATTCTAGAGAGAGAGATTGGTTGATAGCCTATATGTTGTAGTTACCATAGAGGTACTAGGCTATGCATGACTTATTCCATGTATCTCAACTATGTCGTTATCACTCAGACCTATATCAAACTCTATAATTGGATGAGGTGGAGTTATAGGTAGATTCATCCTTTGATGATCAATCTATTCATATCATTTATTGGATCACAAAGGTTCTCTGAGGCCTGTCAGTTCCTCTATTACAAATTCTATGGTAGCAAGGCTATTTATAGGACAAGACTTTGGATAAGGAGGCTGATGTATCTTCTCAGTGGATAGATATTTTCTTAGAATATTCTTGACAACCCTTGGAAGGGAAATTCATGGATGAATTACTTTAAGGGTGAAGATTGTAAGATCCTAGGTTTTCCTATCAGATACAGATCTTTTTTTTAGTTTAACTCCTTGGTTTTTATCTAAAGTGAGTGAATAATGAGATCACAGGAGTTTTGGGGTTTTAGGGATTATTAATATCCTGGATCCTAGGTTTTTGGGAAAAATAATAGGTCATATTGTTAGAAGAAATCACGCGACCCAAGCCGTGAGGTTAGGAGTAACCATGTGTGGATAGATAGAGGGTTTAATGGAGGCTACACAATTTGAGAAAACCATGAAACTGGAGGCACACAGCCATGTAGAGGATTTATAGTTTTTTATAGAGGCTTAGAACACAGTTAGAGTGTGAATTTTCTAACCCTGTGCTATGATCGTGTGAGGTGCACCTTGAGACGGAGAAGGGTGCATGTTTGGTGTATAGTTTATCCAACCATGCGGCCAAACCATGTGTCCCTGTGTGTTTGATGAAAAATGATATTTTTCCCTTAATTATTTTAAAATATTACCCTCCTATCTTTATTCCTTATTTCTCTAGTCATGACCATCCTTATCCTCTCATTATATTCCATGGGATCCTAAAGCTAGGATTTGATGTTTATTTTTCATCCAAACTTGAATTCAAACATTGTCAGTCTCATTGGATCTGAACAAGTGAGTTCATCATTCATCTTATGATGTTATTTGTTTTCCTTAATATTGAAAATTTTATTTAGGTGTAATCTAATATGCCCTATTTTCAGGATTTTCATCCATTCTTCATTTTTTTCTGATTTAGACCAAATCAAATGTTGATACTAGATGAGTTCTCTACTACAAACCTATGGTAGGTGTTCTATAACTTTTCCCATATGGTTTGGTGTTTTATAAACTATATTGTTGTTGTATTAAATGCTGAACTTTCCAATGTTTCCCTAGGAATTAATCAAATGCTTAAATTTAATGAATTTTAACCTTTTAGGCCGCCCCTTCAGTACCATTTTATGGTTGGAGGTCATTTATACTAAACTTAAGCCACCCATGGGGTGCTCCCTTCAATATTTCCTTTTTATGCCACCTCGTTGGGTGTGTGTGACCTCTCCTTTATAGAGAGATAATTTTTTTAACTAAATGAGAATTGAATTGAGATAATATGAGTGAGTTTATGCCTCATTTCCATGTTTTTTCATGATGTGAATTTTTTATTTTCTTAAATGGATTGTATATAAATTCTTAATTGATTAAGAATAACTCATTAAATGTGATTGATTTTGAAATGCTTAATGAATGAGATGATGATTTGATTATGGTAGTGGATGCCTCAATTAGTATACCTTGGATCCTGATTCCATAGGATTCCATGGATGTTTCTCTCATGGATATTGTTTATGGTAGTATATTCCTTGGTCCCATTTTCTCCTTGGATCCTAATTTTGCAGGATTCCTTAGGCCTTACTATCCCATGTATCCAACTTTATTAGACTCATAGTGGACATGGTCTATTTACATGCTCATTGGACTCCAACTAAGTCATTATCGAGTTTCCATAGAGATTCTTCTAGGACTCTACATGGATTTTTTGGTCTTCTACACCTTAGATCTGTCCCTTTATGGCCTAACATTTTTTATTACATAGCACAGTCATTGTGTAGGTGGTACACTCTTGATTATTAGGTGTGGTTATAACAGTATTATACATTGGATTATACAGTGTGGTTGTGGTAGTTTCTTTACACTTTATTACACATTAAGGTTGTTGTGTATTTTTGTTATGCTTTATAGATATTCCTGGTATGGTTATTTGATTATAGTTGATTTACTTATAGTATTACACCTTCTTGTATTATTTATAGTTTCCCTTATTATGGGAGCTTGATTTTTGTTTACAACGAGCCTTGGTAGGCTAGACAATACACTTGACTTGTATCACTTGATTTTATTTTTGTCATACCCGTGATATATTTCACATTACTTAGCTAGTATTACACATACTATATTGTTATAGACACTGTTGTTGATGTCCCACTGAGTGTTTTCTCACACCCTATTTGGGCCATCGTTGGGTACCCAGACAGACTTCTTGGATGCAGGTAGGGACCGTGGAAAGAACCCACTATAAGATGCTTGATTTTATTATTTCTTAGAAGTAGGGGAGTAAAGAATGATCTAGGATCTTGATGCTATATGAGATAGTTCTCTTTGATATTTTTGGTATTTTTATACATGTATTATACTAGATTCTTGTATACCTATTTTCCTACTTTTTAGAGACATAACATAACACATCATCTTGTATATGATATTGCTTCTAGAATTGTTTATTTATTCCTTTCTTGGATGTTTATTTTATGTCTGGTTGATTTACCACTTTCTCTTTCAACTGTTGATATTATACCACTTAATTACACTATAATATGAGGTCATAATCTCCCTATAGACACACCCTAGTCCCTTACTGCTAATCGGTAGCCACTAGAATATGGAGATGTACTCTTGAGCCTATGTGACCCACCAAATTGAGACACTATTTAGTGGCTCCCATTCAAGATGTTACAGAATCCACCAAAATTCATTTTATCAGGGTTTAAATAAATTTCCAAATAAGTCCTTTAATATTAACATTTCATATTGTTTTTTATGAACATTTCATAAATTAATAATAAATTTCATATATTTAACCTTGTTTCTTAACTTATAAAGTCATTATAAATTAGTAAACCATGTAAATCTACATTAAACCTAGATTGTAAACATTAAAACAATTTTTATACGATTATTCCCCCATTAATAATGGTTATTGAGAATTTAATGAAAACAATTTTCCTTTATAAAACATAAAACCATGATCATTTTTATTACAAATCTTATTGTGGTTCTTCCCAAGTGATAAAAATTTCTAAAATAACCATGATTTTGTTTATTAAACAAAATATTTTTAGGAAAAACCTCTAAAATTATTAATTTTGAAACCAATATATGGTTTTACTTAGTTTTGTCAATGGTTTCTTATATACATATCATTCTCAAACAAACCACAAATTTTTTATCTACAAATCATGGTATAAAAAACTTATTTTTACCATGCTCTATTTTAAAAAAAAAACTATTTTCATGACTCATTTCCTTAAACTGATATGTATTTGTAAACATTTCATAAACCACAGAATTTTTTCTTAAAATCATGTTGTGGTCCGGAAAATCATCATAAACTAAAACTATTTTTCATAAAATACATTTTGGTTTTGAAAAAACTCATTTTTATGGATTCTTCATCTATTAAAAACATCAATCCAAATATAATTAGAGTTACTCTGATATTTATATAAGGTTTTAGTGGGGAAAATCCTTATCCAAAAAATAGCTAAAACAAACAAACAAAACCCATTTTTCTATAATATCCAACCATTTTTTTGGAATTGAATGAAACATGAATAAAGAAGTCACCTTTTTCTCTACCAAATTTGGTTTTTCCAATATCATTTTCCAAAATATTGAAAAATATCCCTTATAGGAAAAATTATCCCTCCTCTAAGGGTATTCAATAGGCTATTGTGAATCTCCCAAATAGTAAGGAATCACTATCCATCAAGGTCATGTGGGATCTTGATTAGAGATAAAGATATAAATGAGAGCTTAAATACAATGAGTTTATACACACACACACTTTCAAACATATATTTTATAACCATTGTACAAGAATTGAACCACTTTATATAGCCTCCCAAGACACTTATTGGACTCAGAAGCATCTTCAATCCATTTAACCATGAATTAAACATTTCTAAATATTATTATTCTATGTAACTTTTGATTCAATCTTCCATTAATTATTTGATCATTAAATAATCAATATATATGTTTGAAACTCCTTAAACATAATCATATGATGTTTCAATAAATATATGACAATAATATGGAAATTGAAACTGATTTGTGCATTTTTGTATAATGTATGTGATGTCATGCCCAAGACCATGATATGGTGACCTTCACTGTGATGTAGTTTATTTCTAAACGAACCAAAAAAATGTTAATTCCACCATATCATGGTTTTAGATTTAGTTTATTTTTTATATAAAACTCAATATAAAATATTGGGATATTACCATATATATCAAAAACAAAAATATATTATGTATCATTTTCTGAAATATAATATTTAATGTGTGTATATTTTAATATCATATAAATATAGAAAAATAAAAAAAGTTATTTTATAGTTAAAATGAAATAAATTTTAATGTATTTACATAATTTAATTTCAAATGTATTTCAATAATAATAAAATTAATCTAATTTAATAACCCATTTTTTTAAAAAAATTAGGGTCATGATCACTTTTTTAAATCAAAATTTAAATTTATCTCAATACCATTTATTTTAAAGTATAGTTAATTAAGTTTTAAATGTTGAATTATTTTTTTAATATTAAATTATAATGAATGAAAACTCATTTTTCCAATAAGTGTATACCTGAGTGGTGGGTGACTTGGTTGGTATCCCTAAGGTCTCAAGTTCGAGTCTTATTGGTGATAGTCCAAAGTGAGGGAATTAAGGTATATTGTATCATATTTATGAAAAATAACATTATTCCAATGTAGTATATTTTTCATCCAAATTGGGAGGTCATATTCATCATAGAAATAACCCTAGGGAAGGGCGTCTTAATGACCCATCAGTTATCATTACCTTGTTTTATAAAAATTCATTTTTTAAGATAATTTTAACCAATGTTTAATATTATTTTGAAATAGATACATTTTATTTACTAGGTGGATGATAAATAGTCTCATTTTAATTATTTTTAATATAAATTCAAGTAAATTTATATATTTAAATTAAATAAATAAATATTAATATTAGTCAGAAATGATGTAACATAGTGGTTACATATACTAATATCTACTAATTGATATTCTAGATTCTAATATTCTTATCAACATTTTAGGTAAGGTTGGATGTGTTTAACCTGAGTGTTATGGGTATATATACCCTTTTACCCATTCTTGGGATGGTATAGTTATTAGGATTGTTCATTTGTTTCAAATAACTAAAGATTTTGATTCCCATTGATTGCCTTTATATTTTAATGACAAATTAAGTTATTTAATGATGAGATGGTATTGAGATATGTTGGAATATTTAAATAATTCAAAAATATATTTGATAGGTTAATGGATAATTTTTTAGTGGTTTATTAGTCAATTATCTTTATGTATCATTAAATTCTTATTCCCCATTTATATTTTTGATTGTATATCTATAAATAAATTATAGGACCATGTTTTTAGGGTCATAGATTTTGATACCAAACTTCTACATGGTATTAGATCCACTCCACCTGATCCTCTTATCATGCCAACTCCTCCTGATGCACCCTTATCCCACACCTCCCATATCAATGGTTGAGTGGGAATTCAAGGATACTTCTATTTAAATTTATAGAGTGCATCTTCAACACAATTAAATTTCTTATGATGTTTTTTACTTTTTCACCTTAAGCACGGTAATTATTTATTTGTGAACTTTCAACACCTTGATCTAGTACATCATGGATTATTTATTTGTGATACCAAACACAATAACTGTTTCCACATCTCTTATGGAAAAATGGTAAGATTCCAAAAAAAATATTATGTGTAAGAAATCTATTATGATTAATCTCAAAGGAATGTGATATTATTCCAATATTATTAATCCTCTTTCAGATTCCTCTGATGCTAAATTTTAACAATGCTAACAATAATACTACACGATATTCACCATGATATTAAAATCCATGGATAAGTCTATAAAACATATTTTCAAAATTGAAAACACATTAAAAGGACTCTAAACTCATTATTATTGATTTTGTATAAGACTAATAATATATTCCACATTTCTGAATTATTCCAGTTGATATTTTCTCTACAACAGGGTGATCTAATGGTTCCACTATACTATACAGAGTGGAAACCCCTTTGTAATGAAATTAATGATTTATGGTTAATTTCAAAAACTCTATAAGAAACATGTTTTCAATGGGATAAACTATTTTAATTCTATTTTTTTCATAGTCTCAATAACGAATTTTTAACCATAGTAATGGAGTTACTGGCTAGCCCCATAACCTTGCAGTCCTTGGTGGTTTATAATAAACTTGTTTGAGTGATCTATCACTATAAATCTATTGGTTTGGATTCCTAAAATCAGATTGTAATGGTATCATGTGATAGAAAACATATAGGAAGGCATATTAGTGATCTTGTTCGATGCTATGTAAAGAAATATTACACTCATTATGGTAAACATTACCACACCATTGTTAATTTCTCGTGCCTCAATAAGCATCCATATGGTTCATTAGCTCCAAAAAACTATAATTTCATCCAAGAAACACTTCCTATCTCTATTAAAAAACCAAAAATTTGATTTATAAATAATTTTTATGATAAAGAGTATCAAATTATATAAACTCAATGCACTTATTCTTTTTATAATGATACATTTTCCCATAGCGATGGTCAAATTGCATGTCTTTACCAATAATTCACCATATGGGTTCTTGATTTAGCTACCTATGAGTATCTGAATAAGAATGTAGGTATTCTATATTCCTATTATATAACCTCAACTAGTGGAAATATTACTATTTTTAATGGTTCTTATAAGAAAATTTCGGATTATAGGAGTATTTCAATTACACCCACTATGACACTTTATTCAATTGTTTTTGTTCCATGTTTCTCATTTAATTTATTGTCGATTAGAAATATTATCTCTAAATTATAATACAAGATAATTTTCTAACCTATAACAGTTTTTTTAAGAATTATAGATGAGTTAGGTTCTTGGTAGTGCATGTATTCAAGGTGGTGGCTAAATTATTGATTAGAAACTTCTCTCACCTACTATGTTGTCTATGATCAAGTTATACAGCTTCACTACCAACTTCTCCATCTTCATTTGTACTTTCTTAAGAAATATTTTTATAGTTAGGTCTTGTTTCTTCTTTTAATTGTGATTCATATCCGTATTTAAAACATCACAAAGTATCTTATGTTTCCTAGATGATCACTGGTGTGTCTAGTCCATTTTATTGGGTACATTTTGATGTATGGGGACCTAGACCTATTCCATGCCACTTTAGTAATTATTATTTTTTAACATTCATTGATTATTTTTCTTGTATTACTTGGGTGAATTTATTAAATAATTTCTCTGAAATTTTCACTATTTTCAAATCATGTTTTCAATGAATTCACAAACCAATTCTCTATATATTTAAAATTATTATGTACTTATAATTTTTGTGAGTATTTCTATACCATTTTCCAATACTTTCTTTATGATAATTCCATCTTCCACAAAAGTTTTTATCCTATATTACCATAAAATTTGGTTCTTTCAAAGACAATAATTTACATTTGTTAGAAATTAGTTATAATCATATTTTTCAAATAAAGGCACCGATAATTTTTTGGAGTGATGTTATTCTCACTACCACATACCTCATTAATTTCCTTTATTTTTTATTCAGAGGGGAAAAAATTTGGATGAATTATGCCCCATGTCACTACTATATATTCTCCCACTTTATATTTACAACTATAAATTTTATTTTTATGACATCCATCCTTTTTACACCAAATTTGGATCAAAGGCCTTTAATTTTTATTAATAAGTAAGCATAAACCCCCTAAAATTCATTTTTATTTTTTATTCATGGAATCAATTTGGATATCATTATTTCTCCACAGACATTCACCATTATGTGGTATCTTCCAATGTTTCTTTTTTAGATTCCTCTTTTTCAATTTATCAATCCTACCCCCATCACCTTCCCTTTCTGGTCTTGAAGTCTCCCTTCTATATTCACTTGATTCTCCACTAATAACTCTTTTTAATTCCATTGGTTCTCATTTTAATCAGTCACTTCGGGACATCACCTCTGAGCTTGGTACTCACCATCAATCTACCTATTTCACTAAGAAAAGGTACACATACTTCTTATAAAAACCTATTTTTGACACAACTTCATCATGGATTATATATTGTTGTTTCTTTTATAGATATATTGGATGAAATTTTGATACCTAGTATGGTGGTTGAAGAACAATATCATACAAGATGGTTATAGAATATGTAGAAATAGTTATAGGAATTTTATACTAACCATACTTGGGATATCATAACTTTTCCAATTATTAAATAGGTTTTTTGGTGCAAATAGATCTATATCATACATGTTAATTCAGATGGTTGTGTCAATCAATTGAAAGCTCGTCATGTGGAAAAGGGTTATACATAAACCTATGGAATTAACTACTTTGATTATGTAAAATGTTAATAATAAATCAATTTGATGTATTATTAATTTTCATAATTATAATTTATAGATTCATATTCAACATAATAATTTTATATTCTTTTTCAATTGAAAAAAATAGTTTTATTCTAACTAAATTTTTTTACATATATTATATGGTATTATTTAAAAATTAAATTTTAGAATTTTAATTTCATTAAATATAATTAATTTTTGAATTCATCATGTTAAAATAACGTTAGGGTGAATTTTTGGGGTTTTTCTAGAAAGGTTGATTTTTAGGTGAATAGTTAAAAATATTGTTTTTATAAATACAGTCACCTTTATAAAATCATAATGATATAAGAATGATTTTAAAGTTTTTGAAAACTTTTTTATAGAGAAAAAATATATTTAAAAAGTTGAAATTAAATCATTTAAAAATATTATTTTGAATTTATAAACCTGCATTTGACATTTTAAAACCTAAGTGATGTTTTATTCTAATAAAAAACATTTTTTAACATTTTATTTAATTAATTAATTACAAGGTTGAATTATATTTTGTATTAATTTTATATTATAATAATTCTAATTATATTTTTAATAAACTAATAAATTTTATGGTAATAAAAATAATACATGATTTTAATGTAAATACATTTTTATGCTTAAAAGGTCATTTTTCTAAGAAACAGTTTTTCATTGTATTTTATATATTTATATTAAAATTAATGTTTACCAACTATATAAATTGAATATTGTGAAATAATTTTTATATTTATAATCATAAGTTTCAAATTTTTTAATAATTTCATTTTCATTTTAAGTCATAAAATTAAGTTACCATTGTCAAATTTAGTTTCCATGGTAAGGGTTAAATGGGTTAAAGAGTTAAGCATATGTGATAAGATCATAAATATCAAAAAAATACTATAAATAATTTTATAAGATGAGTTTATTTTAATATATACTATCCTATATTTTAATTTTGATTTATTTGGTGCTACTTTACCATGATAAAGACATTTATATTAATTTAAAGTTAAGAGTATTTACAAAGGTGTCACTCATCTCACTTATAAAAGGATCCCCTTAAAACCTCACTTATCTACACACATTAATACTACTATATTGATCAATATCTACTAAAAACACTCTTAACATCCTTATATATGACCTATAGGTTTTAGTATCACCAAAATACCAACCTAAGAAGGATTAAAGAGAGATCTAAAGGTGAATACCTAAGGAAGAGGTAATTATCTTAACAGAGTTCATGTAAGTTATTCCTTCTTAAACCACTTAAAAATCTTATATAACCATATTAAAATAATGAAATTAGTATCATTATTATATTTAAATGTTATTATGTTGGTGTAAAACCATTATTTACCACCTTTACATCCATTAAAAAATGAAAATGTCACTGGTGCATATGTGCGGACGATCGCCTCCATGGATAATATATTTCATTTTTCATCATTGCCTCACATGGATGGTTATAAAGATATATTTAAATATTAAATATTATATTTATGAAATAAATATTATTCTATAAAGATCAATCATTATCTAATTTGTTTCCTTTCCATGCATTAGAAAATTAAAAATGTCACTCGTGTATACGTGCAGACTACCATCTCCATGAACAATGTATTTTATTTTTCATCACCACCTTAATAAGGTTCTTAATCAAATTAATAATAAGAATAAATTTATTATACATAGAAGTTAGATAACATCATACTAAGAAAAAGTCTAAGGTAAGGTATTTTTCTTTGAAACCTCATTTTGAATGTTGTAAAGCATTCCTTACAAATATTTATCTTCAATGTCCATGTTCTTTAAACTGTTTTAAGAATGTTCTTATTTATACTTCAATTGTTTATTAAATTAATTGTTAAATATATTTTACTTTCTTTATAAAGGTTTAAAAAGGGAATATTTATAACATTTCTGTATAGGTAAATTTTGACTTTATTTATAAAAGTGGGAAAATAATTTTTTTAACATTTACCACTTAGTTACTTAATACCAAAACTATGGCCATTAATAATTATTAATCTTCCTATACAAGTTTATATAGTTTTTCAAAGAATATATTATTATCATTATTCTATAATTTTTTCTTTATCAAAATAAAAGGATATTTTTCTTTTTTCATATCATAGATAAAAATATGTATACTTATGGGTTTTAAAATATTTTCCATGAGTTTTGTGTTATAAATGCAATATTTTATGTGTTTTATTAATGTTATGATTCTTGTTAATTTTATATGATTATGGGTGGGTATTATACATGTCACGACCTATCCTTGGGACCCGTGTTGTGACTACCCCAAGCCCGCCTTCCATAGGCCAGGGGATGGCGACTAGCACCAAGGCGTAAATCCCGGAAAAAAGAGAAGGCATTGCCTTTGTAAAGTAAACAAACACCACAGAGCAATCAAGCAGTAGAAGTAAAAACTAAGTAAAAAATGAGTATAAAAGTAAGTATGGAAAATTAAGTGGGCCAGTATACAAACCCAAACTGAAAGTAAAGTACAACTGGAAAGGGAAAACAGCAACTGAAAAGTAAAGCCGCATCGTCGAGCTGTCCACTGGAAATCCCACCTGAAGGGTGGGTACAGATAGCCTCCACTGCTCCTCGGGTCCAGCCGACCGCTCCGAGTACGTCCCGCCCAGTGGTTTACCTCCAGGTATCGTCCTACTCCTCAAGCCTCAACCACGATCAGTGCTGTCCGCCATCTGCAACCAACACAACGTAGTGCGGACATAGCCCATGTAGGGGTGAGTAAAAGATACTCAGTAAGGACCCCGAGACCCCCAAAGGTCTCCCAGAATCCATAAAGGATAATCCACAAAGGAAAGATACAATCACGAAGTAACATTCGACACTGCTTAGGTATATGCCCATACATTTACCTAAGTCATCAATTCTCGTTCGGCTCCAACATCCGAGCCCAAGTACAACCCAGTCCACACAGGAAAGAAAAACGAAAATCCACACAGGATAGAACAACACAATCCACAAACGAAAGCAAAACAGGATTCATCTCACACAGGTATACTTCTTCGTATGACGATAGAGATGATCAGATATATCCACTGATTCATCTAAGTCGTCGGACCCACAATGGATCGATAGGTACTAACCCCCGCAATGACCTAGGAAGGGTCTGACCCACCCAGGATTGATAGGTAACTAACCCCCGCAATGACCCAGGAAGGGTCTGATCCACACAGGATTGATAGGTAACTAACCCCCGCAAAGACCCAAACAGGATCAGACCCACACAGGATCTGTAGGCGCTGGCTCACACAGAACCGCTGAGCGCTGACCCACACAGGATCGGACCCACACAAGATCAGTAGCATTAATCCACATAGGATCGTTGAGTACTATAGTTGTCACTGTCGAATCCACTGAGTATCTCTATACAGTCGTCATCGTCGTCACAGTTGCAAACGCAGCCAGCTCTAGGGTTCCCGCACACAGCAAGCTCATTCGGGAGGGTCCGCTCCACGAGCCGAGAGGCTGATACATCCACTGACACATAGTCTAGAGTTTATGTATCCAAAAGTTCTATATCATCAATAGGAACTCAACATCGCAGACGGCGCGTCAATCGGATGCCCGGTCTGAGAGTTATTGGTTTTTTCATCCCAGGGGCCTGGTGGTTTTTAAGGCAAAACCAACTCAACCGTACTCCACCTGCGTACAAACCTCGGGCAGAGTAAGCCAAAAGATCTTTCTCACTAAGAGTAATCCAAAAAAGTCAACGGCACATCAATCGGACGTCCGGAGCTTAAGATATGAGTGTTTCCGCTCTGAGGGCCCGGTTGGTTTCGTGTACGAACCAACTCGGACGAACCCAAAGTATTCCAAAACCTTGAGTGCGATATACCAAAACGACCTTCTCGATCCAAGGATCGCATCTCAATTGACGGTGCGTCGATCGGAGGCCCGTAGCACAAGTTATGGGCGTCCGACCAGAAAAGATTCGGTATTAAGGGGTTCGGGCCTGGTCCGACCCGGCCCGATACCCCCAGGGTCGGCCCAAACCGGGTCGACCCGGACCGGGTCCGGGTCTGGCCCGCTTGGGCGCGGCCCGGCCTGGGCGCAGTGCGCCCAGCACGCTGGCCAGGCGCTCGTCCAAACGGCCAAGCCGTTTGGAGTGGGGGGCGCCTACCCCCCTGGTTTGTAACCGCGGCCCCCATTAAGGGGGCCCTTGTGCTGGCCGGCCGGGGGTTTAAACCCCCGGCTTCCACTTGTCCGGTCGGCCAGCCGGTTTCTACCACCATGGGACCAGCGTCGGCCGGTCCCCTCCCTGCTCTGACACCGGCGGCCCAGTTTCTGGCCGCCGGTTCTAACGCACCGCCGCGGCCCAGTACCGGTCGCGGCCTTCATTCATCCATTGCGGCGCGACGGCGCCGCACCCCTCTGTCGCGGCCCCGCTCTAGCCGCGGTGCTTTTTTGATTCTCCGGCATGGAACGATGGCGTCGCGTCCTTGTTCGATTTCACAGTGTGGCGCGACGGCGCCGCGCATTCCTTGCTGCACGATTCCGCGTGGTGTGATGGCACCATGCCATTTCTTTCCAACCACATTAGAAACAACATCAATAATGGAGGAGGTTCGGCCATGTTTGTGCGGTCCAGCCCCCTCTCGTTAGTCATTAGCAATTTGTCATATTTTCACGAAGAACGACAAGATAGTATTCACGAACAAAATAAATAAATAAATCCCCTACCTCATGCGAGCTTGAACGGTGGTTCGTCAAACGAGGATTCGTCACGGGAAGAGAGGTCGCAGAAGGAGATGTTGCAGAAGGAGACATCGCGGAAGAAGACGTCGTGGAAGAACTGTCGCGGTATACGGCGTCACGTAGTCGGTCTCCGAGGACTCGGCGTTCTTCGACGGAGTTCGATGCGTTCTTCGCGTTCTTCGTGTTCTTCGACGAAGAAGATGAAGAACTTCTAGCTTACTTTAGCTTTTCTCCCCAAACCTCTCAAGCAACAAATCCCCAAATAAAATAAGCACCTCCCTTATTTTATTAACTCAACAAAGCTTTTTAAATTCAAACATCCACACTTAACTCACTTAATTAATAACATAAGTTGTCAAAAATTAATGGTGAGTTGAGGGGGGTTGAAGAATATGAAGGGGTGGGGTTCGTTTGGGCCCCACCACCCTCATAACCTCCCTTGGGAAGTTGGGTAGTTACCCAACATCCACCCAAAGCCTTAAACCATTAAAAGAAAATAAAAATTTTAGTATAATTATAAAATAAACTTCCACAATTTTTATCATCTTCTCTCGTGCAAACGCAACTCCGGAAATGGCGTTCATTACAATTATAGGCACTACGGTTCCATAGGTGCCCTCGGAATTTGATTCCGAGAACTGGTTCAAAAGTTAGAAATTCCCTCTCATTCGTTCACTGAACGTACCCAAGCTAAACTTCGGATAGAAATTCCGGGCACACCAAGCCTCGGAATCAAGTGCCGTCAGAAACTGCGTTCTTGTAAAATCCCAAAGAAAATTAAGAAAAAAATTTCCTTGAATTTTACAGGTCTTTACATTACTCCCACCTCAGGGATTTACATCCCCATAAAGATACATCCTAAGCTAGGGAAACAAATGTGGGTACTAAGCACGCATCTGATCCTCCTGCTCCCAAGTGCTCTCTTGGAGGTTTCTGTGCTGCCATCTGATGCGCACTAGAGGAATTGACCGTCCACGTAGGACCCACTCCTGTCGATCCTCGATCTCCACTGGGACCTCTGCAAAAGTTGCCCCATCATTAACGTCTAGCTCCCCATGGTCAATGATGTGTGTCGGGTCGTGCACGTATCTCCTCAGTTGAGATACATGGAAGACATCGTGCACCCGGTGCAACTGAGGTGGTAGAGCCAGGCGATAAGCCACCTCGCCAATCCTGCTGAGGACCTGGAATGGTCCGATGAAGCGTGGAGATGACTTTCCCCCTTGGCCAAATCTCCGTAATCCACTTCTAGGTGAGACACGCAAGAATATGTGGTCGCCATCCTCGAACTCTAGTGGCATCCGCCTCCTGTCAGCATAAGACTTCTTCCAGCTCTGAACTGTCCTCATCTGCTCCTGGATGACCTGGACCTTCTCTGTCATGGCCTGGACCATCTCTAGTCCCACAAGTGCTAACTCCCCAGGCTCTATCCAGCACAAAGAATATCTGCAAGGTCGGTCGTACAACGCCTCGTATAGTGCCATCCCGATGGTGGAGTGGTAGCTGTTGTTGTATGCAAACTCCACCAATGGTAGGTGGTCCTCCAAACTGTAACGAAAGTTGAGGACACATGCGCGGAGCATGTCCTCGAGAGTCTGAATGGTCCTCTCCGTCTGACCATCCGTCTTAGGGTGAAAGGCGGTGCTCAGACGTAGCTGCGTCCCGAACGCCTCCTGTAACCCCTTCCAAAGCCGAGAAGTAAAGTGAGCATCTCGATCGGAGATGATAGATGATGGAACACCATGAAGCCGTACAATCTCCTGAATGTAGAGACGTCCCAAGCTCTCCACTGAGCCCTGCTCTCTGATGGGTAAGAAGTGAGCAGACTTGGTGAGTCGGTTGACAATCACCCAAATGGAGTCATGACCTCTGGAAGTGCATGGAAGTCCAGTCACAAAGTCCATAGGTATCCCGTCCCACTTCCACTCCGGGACCTCCAAGGGTTGTACCAAGCCTGCTGGTACCTGATGCTATGCCTTCACCTGCTGGCAGGTGATTCATCGAGAAACGAACTCTGCCATAGCCTTCTTCATGCCCGGCCACCAGTGCTGTCGTCTGAGATCCTGGTACATCTTTGCCACTCTAGGATGTACCACCAAAGGGGAAGTGTGAAACTCTCTCAGTACCTCTTCTCGTAAAGCGACTGGTACCAAGGTACGTCCTCTGAAAAGGATGTCGTGCTCTGCTCCAAAGGAGAAACCATCAGGTGCCTGTCCTGAGGATATCTGTGCACGCCGCGTCTCACAGTCAGCGTCCCCACACTATGCCTCTCTGTCCCACTGTAGTAGTGGAGGAGAGACTATGAGAGACTGAATGAAGGTTGCACCATCTCTATCCAAAAAGGATATCTGCAAGGCTTCTAGCTGCTCTTTCGCCTCCTCAAGTAGCTGAATTCCCGTCCTCCTACTGAGGGCATCGGCTACCACGTTCCCCTTCCCAGGAGTATAGATTATCTCAAAGTCATAGTCCTAGAGGAACTTGAGCCATCGCCGCTGTCTCAGGTTCAGGTCATTTTGAGAAAAGACATACCTGAGACTCTGATGGTCAGAAAAGACTATAAAGCGCTCGCCCATCAGATAGTGTCGCCATGTCTTCAGAGCGAAGAT
This sequence comes from Viscum album, assembly GCA_963277665.1. NCBI lineage: Eukaryota > Viridiplantae > Streptophyta > Magnoliopsida > Santalales > Viscaceae > Viscum > Viscum album. The sequence goes on along the minus strand of OY728133.1, from coordinate 1,227,542,586 downwards.
CACTGCTGCTAACTCCAGGTCATGGGTAGTGTAGTTCTGCACATGCGGCCTCAAATGACGTGATCCATAGGCGATCACTGCCCGCTCTTGCATTAGGACACATCTGATCCCGGTCCCTGATGCATCGTAGTAGACTACGTACCCTACTCCCTCCTCAGGCAACCTCAAGATAGGGGCGCTGGTCAATCCCTGTCTCAGCTCCTGAAAGCTCTGCTAACATCCATCTGACCACACAAAGGGTTTCCCCTCCTTCATAAGAGCTGAGAGTGGTGCCGCAACTCTGGATAAGTCTGGCACAAATCTCCGATAGTATCCAGCTAGTCCCAAGAAACTCCTCACCTCCGTCACGCTCTTGGGTGGCTCCCAAGCTAGAACTGCCTCGATCTTCGAAGGATCCACTACAACTCTCGCCTCAAAGATGGTGTGTCCCAAGAAGTGGACCTCGCATATCTAGAACTGACACTTTTAGATCTTTCCATAAAGATGGTGCTCTCGGAGTGTGTCTAGCACAACCCGCAAGTGGTAGGCGTGCTCCTCCTTAGTCATCGAGTAAATAAAAATTTCGTCGATGAAGACCATGACAAATCGATCGAGGTATGGCTGAAAGATCCTGTTCATGAGGTCCATGAACACTGCTGGAGAATTGGTTATGCCGAATGGGATAACCAAGAACTCATAGTGTCCATACCGACACCTGAAGGTCGTCTTCTACACGTCCTCGTCTCGAACTCTGAGCTGATGATAGTCTGACCTGAGGTCTATCTTTGAGAATCACCATGCTCCCTTGAGCTGATCGAAGAGGTCATCAATCCTCGGTAGCAGACACTTGTTCCTCACTGTCACCTGGTTAAGGCGACGATAGTTGACACAAAGTCACAAGCTCCCATCCGCCTTCTTGGTGAACAAAATCGGCGAAGCCTAGGGTGAAACACTGGGTCGGATGGATCCCTTTCCCTGCAAGTCCTACAACTGTACCCATAGCTCTCGAAGCTTCGCGGGGGCCATCCGATATGCTGGAGTCGATATCGGGGTTGTCCTGGGGTACAGGTCAATATAAAATTCTACCTCTCTACGAGGAGATAGCCCTGGAACGTCGTCGGGAAAGACGTCCGCATACTGATCCACCACTGCAGGAAAACCAGGACTTCGTACGTCAACTGCTCCTAGGATGAGGCTAGCCAAATGATGAGTGATGGGTTGTAATCTCCTCTGAGAGAGTCCATCCTGTGCTGCAAAGGCTCCCTTCTCACCGATGAAGGTGAACCTGCTCCCGTCGGTGCGTACACATCACACCTTGCGCCTAATACATTCAATCTGTGCATGGACTATGGACAACCAATCCATGCCCAAGATGACATCGTAAGGCCTCGACGCCGCTACAAGAAGATCCCAGCCAAAGCTCTCGCCTCCTAGAGTAAGCTCACACTGTTGGCACCAGTGCGTAATCGTTGAGTCTGCTCCCGTAGGAGTCTCTAGCCGTAAGGATTGATCCAACAGCTCCGTCGAAATCTCCGAGCTCTGAAAAAGGTCAGCGGCTATGAAATAATGACTCACTCTTGTGTCTATAAGTACTGCATCAAGGGTGGAATAGACACAGATAGTACCTCGAATCATCTCGGGCGCACCGTGGTCATAGGCCTCCGCTGCCTGAAGTTGTGCCTATCTCTGCCCGCCAGCTCCCTGTGGCTGAGGTGGACCTCCTGGTGGTGGTGGTGGTAGAGCCTCAAAGCATCGACCACCACCTGCTACTCGGCCTACTCCTCTGCCTCGTTTGCCTGCTCCCTGCGGACCTCCACGTTCGACCCTCTGCCTCTACCTCAGTAGTCCCTCAACCGTCTTCTTCTCCTCGGCACGGCGGGTCGGGTAGTCACGAGCAATGTGGCCCTGCCCGCCGCACGAGTAGAACTACCTACCTCTTGAAAGAATGGCTTCATGCTGTGTGCCCCGCACTGCTGAGCCAGTGTCCTGAGGTCGTCTCCCTGAGGGTCTGGTCTACCTGGACCCATGAGTCATCCGTCGACTACCTGCTACAGAAGACTCTGCTACGTTCCGCCCCGCGGTAGTTCTCGCCACTGAAGAAAGCTCAGAAAGAAAGCTCTCGATCAAAAGGGCTCGCTCCAGTACTCCTGCCTGGGTCGGAATACTGATGGAGATTAGTGATGCCCTGATCTCATTTCTCAATCCCTGCTCAAAGGTCTGGTCTCGGAAGAATTGGTCTCGTACCATGTCGGTCGAGTAGCATGAGAGATCGGTAAATCTTGCTGAGTACTGGGAGACTATCAAGCTGCCCTTCTGCAGCTGAAGAAGCTCCTGGATGCGCACCGCATGGAGGGTTGCTGGGACGAACTCCGAGCAGAAGAGGCCCTCAAAGTCCGTCCAGAGGATAGATGCCTCATCATGCACCTGGAGCATCAAGCTCCACCATCGGCCTGCTGTCGCGTGCAGTAGGCTCGCCGCAAGGATCACCATGAGGTCTGCTAGTGTCCTCACTAATCAGAAAACTCATACCACTGCCTCCAGCGAGTCCTCGGCTGCCTGGGGGTCCGTCTCCCCGCGGAACCTGGGCGGTCGCTGGCACTGGAACTCATGCAGTGCACTAAGGCGACGTGCATCATCAGCGGCTGGGGCTGGAAGCATCGGTGGCTCAGCGGGTAAAGGTACTGTCGGTGCCTCAGCTGTCAAAGGGCCCTGCACCGAGGCCTCGTCGCTCGGCGGGCTGTCGTCACGCTCAACTCTCGGAACCCTAGCTGGATGCCGTCATGGGGCCATCTTGAAAAGGAAATAGGTGTGCCACGGTCAGAATAGTATACCTAGTGAGCTGACACAAATTAATCACATAGAAAACTTGAAACACACATGCAATCAATGTTTTTGTGCATTAAGTCGGAAATTAGAAGTCAGGGTCCTGGTGTACGGATACGTCGGCCGTCGCACCAAAACTGGACTCCCTAGACTGATAACCACACCCAATACACTTAACACTATTGATTCACATAAAAAAGATCAGAGTCCCAAGTTCTGTGGTAGAACCGAACTCCTATGATACCAATTTGTCACGACCCGTCCTCGGGACCCGTGTCGTGACTACCCCAAGCCCATCTTCCATAGGCCAGCGGCTAGCGACTATCACCAAGGCGTAAATCCCGGTAAAAAGGTAAGGCATTGCCTTTGTAAAGTAAACAAACACCACAGAGCAAGCAAGCAGTAGAAGTAAACACGAAGTAAAAACTGAGTACAATAGTAAGTGCAGAAAAGTAAGTGGGCCAGTATACAAACCCAAACTGAAAGTAAAGTACAACTGGAAAGGGAAAACAACAACTAAAAAGTAAAGCTGCATCGTCGAGATGTCCACTGGAAATCCCACCTGAAGGGTGGGTACAGATAGCCTCCACTGCTCCTCGGGTCCATTCGACCGCTCTGAGTACGTCCCGCCCAGTGGTCCACCTCCAGGTACCATCCTGCTCCGCAAGCCTCAACCACAATCAGCACTGTCTGTCGTCTACAACTAACACAACATAGTGCAGGCATAGCCCATGCAGGAGTGAGTATAAGCTACTCAGTAGGGACCCCGAGACCCCCGAAGGTCTCCCAGAATCCACAAAGGATAATCCACAAAGTAAAGATACAATCACGAAATAACATTTGACACTTATTAGGTATATGCCCATACATATACCTAAGTCATCAATTCTCGTTCGGCTCCAACATCCGAGCCCAAGTACAACCCAGTCCACACAGGAAAGCAAAATGAAAATCCACACAGGATAGCACAACACAATCCACAAAGGAAAGCAAAACAGGATTCAGCTCACACAGGTATACTTCTTCGTATGACGATAGAGATGATCAGATATATCCACTGATTCATCTAAGTCATTGTACCCACAAAGTATCGATAGGTACTAACCCCCGCAATGACCCAGGAAGGGTCTGACCCACACAGGATCGATAGGTAACTAACCCCCGCAATGACCCAGGAAGGGTCTGACCCACACAGGATCGATAGGTAACTAACCCCCGCAAAGACACACACAGGATCTGTAGGCGCTGGCTCACACAGAACTGTTGAGCGCTGACCCACATAGGATCGGACCCACACAGGATTGGTAGCACTGATCCACGTAGGATCGCTGAGTGTTGTAGTCGTCGTCGTCGAATCCACTGAGGATCTCTGTACAGTCGTCGTCGTCGTCACAGTCGTAAACGCAGCTAGCTCTAGGGTTCCCGCACACAGCAAGCTTGTTTGGGAGGGTCTGCTCCACGAGTCGAGAGGCTGATACATCAACTGACACATAGTCCAGAGTTGATGTATCCAAAAGTTCTGTATCTTCAACAGGAACTCAACGTCGCAGACAGCGCGTCAATCGGACGCCCGGTCTGAGAGTTATTGGCTTTTTCATCCCAGGGGCCCGGTTGGTTTTTGAGGCAAAACTAACCCGATCGTACTGCACCTGCATCCAAACCTTGGACGGAGTAAGCCAAAAGATCCGTCTCACTAAGAGGAATCCAACAAAGTTGACGACACGTCAATCGGACGTCCGGAGCTTAAGATATGAGTGTTTCCGCTCCGAGGGCCCAGTTGGTTTCGTGTACGAACCAACCTGGCCGAACCCAAAGTATTCCGAAACCTTGAGTGTGATATACCGAAACGACTGTCTCGATCCAAGGATCTCATCGCAACTAACGGTGCGTCGATCGGAGGCTCGTAGCACAAGTTATGGGCGTCTGATCGAAAAAGATTCGGTATTAAGGGGTTCGGGCCCGGTCCAACCCGGCCCGATACCCCGAGGGTCGGCCCGAACCGGGTCCGGGTCCGGCCCGATTGGGCACGGCCCGGCCTGGCCGGCACGTCCCGGCCTGGCGGACCAGCCAGGCAGCTGGCCCGGCATGGGCGCAGCACGCCCAGCGCGCTGGCCAGGCGCCCGGCTAAACGGCCGAGCCGTTTGGAGTGGGGGGCGCCTGCCCCCCTGGTTTGTAACCGCGGCCCCCATTAAGGGGGCCGTTGTGCTGTCCGGCCGAGGGTTTGAACCCCTGGCTTCCTCTTGTCTGGCCAGCCCGCCCAGGCCGTCCGGTTTCTGCCACCACGGGACCGGCGTCAGCTGGTCCCCTCCCTGCTCCGACACCGGTGGCCCGGTTTCCTGCCACCGGTTCTCACGCACCGTCGCGGCCCGGTACCGGCTGCGGCCTTCATTCATCCGTTGCGGCGTGACGGCGCCACACCCCTCCGCCGCGACCCCGCTCTGGCCGTAGTGCTTTTTCGGTTCTCTGGTGCGGCGCGACGGCGTCGCGTCCTTGTTCGATTTCACGGCGCGGCGCAACGGCGCCGCGCATTCCTTGCGGCACGATTCCACGTGGTGCGACGGCACCACGCCATTTCTTTCCAACCACATTAGAAACAACATCAATAACGGAGGAGGTTCGGCCGTGTTTGTGCGGTCCGGCCCCCTCTCGTTAGTCGTTCGAATTTTCACGAAGAACGACAATATAGTATTCACGAACAAAATAAATAAATAAATCCCCTACCTCGTGCGAGCTTGAATGGAGGTTCGTCGAACGAGGATTCGTCGTGGGAAGAGACGTCGTGGAAGGAGATGTTGCGGAAGGATACATCGCGGAAGAAGACGTCGTGGAAGAACCATCGCGGTATACGGCGTCGCGTAGTCGGTCTCCGAGGACTCGGCGTTCTTCGACGAAGTTCGATGCGTTCTTCGCATTCTTCGTGTTCTTCGACGAAGAAGATGAAGAACTTCTAGCTTCCTTTATCTTTTCTCCCCAAACCTCTCAAGCAACAAATCCCCAAATAAAATAAGCACCTCCCTTATTTTATTAACTCAACAAAGCTTTTTAAATTCAAACATCCACACTTAACTCACTTAATTAATAACATAAGTTGTCAAAAATTAATGGTGAGTTGAGGGGGGTTGAAGAATATGAAGGGGTGGGGTTCGTGTGGGCCCCACCACCCTCATAACCTCCCTTGGGAAGTTGGGTAGTTACCCAACTTCCACCCAAATCCTTAAACCATTAAAAGAAAATATAAATTGTAGTTTAATTATAAAATAAACTTCCACAATTTTTATCATCTTCTCTCATGCAAACGCAACTCCGGAAATGGCGTTCATAAGCAATTACCGGCGCTACGGTTCCATCGGTGCCCTCCGAATTCAATTCCAAGCACCGGTTCAAAAGTTAGAAATTCCCGCTCATTTGTTCACTGAACTTACCCGAGCTAAACTTCGGATAGAAATTCCGGGCACACCCAGCCTCGGAATCAAGGATAAGTTCTCATGAGTTCTCATGTTTTCCTATGTAACTTTCATGATTTTTATTTTTCCTTTATACATGCTTAAAAAATGTTTCATGAAAAAACTTTGGGAAATTAAGTTTATTTCATGAGTAATTAAATGATTATTTTATCTCAAAGTTTATTATGTAAAAATCTAAACTTTCTTATATATATTCATATTTTTATATAGACTAAGGGGTTTATTTTATTTTTATATCACTCACTGAGATTTTTTTACTCATAAAATGTTTTCAAATGATTTAATGGGTTTTAAGAATGTGTATAAACTATTGTGAGGATGAACTTTTAAAAATTAATAATTGTCTTGAAATAAGAAAGTGTCTCATGAATGAAATAGGAGTGTAAACATAAGAATCTATTATGTGGAAAAAATGTACACTATGTGGAAGTCTCCACTTTTTTATGTAATGTTTTTTCTAATTTTTTGAAACTCTAATCCTAAAAGATCATGAAAATATAATATAATAGAATAATTTCTATTAAACTCATAATTATGTGTTAGTTATGTATATGTGACTATAATTGTTATCAAATAAGGGTTTAGATAACTTTAGATGATAGGATGTTGTTAATAAAAAAATTTATTGATGTTAATATATGGTTATATTTTGGGAGTTAAGAGGAAATTGTTCAATGTTTTTGAGAAGTTCAAGATAGATTTTTTTGAATTTTATAATAATAAGGATCAGAATCAGTCCAGGTGGAAATTTATGGGAAATCATCCATTAAGAAAATCTAAAGGTAAGAGAATTAAATTTCCCTCTTATAATGATTGTGGTAATAATAATATGAGGAAATGTATTATGAGATCTTTAAATTTTTACTGGTGTTCTAATTTAGGACATATGGATCGTAACTTTGAATAAAAAATAAATGCTAATGGTCAGACGGATAATGAAAATTTAGAAATAAATTGATTTAATTTTAATAATATTGGACATTATAAAATTTCATGTCTGAAGATAAGTATAAAGTATTGAAATCATCAATAAAATAAGTATAATGGTGGGGAAAATCATTTTCCACTACCTCAGAAAATTTTGGACCATCAAACGAAGTGGTCGAAGGTATATTACTTGTTTACTCAAATTATGCCAATGTATTTTTTTATTCAAGATCTATGAATTATTTTATTTATGGAACATTTTATAGTAAAATGAAAATATCACCACAAGAAATAGATACATTAATTTTGGAAAACAATCCTGGTGGAATTATTAAATTAATATAGATTTATAGGAATCCTATTATTATCATCTCTATAATGGTTTTTCCTGAAAATATCGATGTCTTACCCATAGTATAGTTTGATATTTTTCTAGGTATGGATTTTATTTTGACTTATCATGCTAAGATATATTTTAGCGAAAAGGAGATTATATTAAATTTTTAGAATAGTTTTCAATTCATATATAATAATGACTTCATACCTATGATAACATGTAAATAAATTGAGAAATTAATTAAATATGGAATTGAAATTTATCTTGTTCATATCATTTAAAATAAGTAATTCATTAAAATTAGTGTTGTGATAGTGGTAAATGAATATATAGATGTATTTTCTAATTATTTATACAGTATTATTCCTTACCAGGAGTTTGAATTTATTACTAACCTAGTTACTGAAGTTAAAGCGATTTTAAAACCCCCATATGAAATGGATCCATAAGATTTATTAGAGTAAAAAAATAGTTACAAGAGTTAGTTGATAAGGGTTTCATTCATCCTTGAACTTCACCTTGGGATTATCCCATTTTGATAATTAAGAATAAAGATTGTTCTGTGAGTCTTTTAATTAATTATAGATCACTCAATAACATTACTATTAAGAAAAATTATTTATTAACTCATATTGATGACTTGTTTTATCAGCTCCATGGATCTTAGTATGTTTCAAAAATTGACCTCGGGTCTGGATAACATCTAATGAGGGTAAAGAAATAAGACATTATGAGGACATTATTTTTAAACTATGCATAAACATTATGATTTTTTTGTTATTCCCTTTGGGTTTACTTTTTGACCCATTGTATTTATGTATATAATGAATAAAGTATTCCATGAGTTTTTAGATAAATTTTTGGAGGTATTCATTGATAATATTTTTTTATATTATAAAATTCATGAGGATCATGAGAAACATATTAGGATTTTATAATAGACCCTTAAAGAAAATAAATTATATGTAAAATTTAGTGAATGTTAATTTTGGTTATAGTAAATTCATTTCCTTATGTATATTGTAACTAAAGATATCATAAATATTGATATTACTAAAACTAATGTTTTGGAAGAATGTCCAATATCGACTGGTTCCACTAAGTTTTGAATATTTCTTGGACTAATGGGTTATTACATATAGTTTGTTAAAAATTATTCTCAATTAGATAACCCAATAACAAAGTTAAATCAAAAGGGATTTATATTCATTTATAAAACAAAATGTGATGATTATTTTCAGGAATTAAAAAATAATATTGATTAATACTCTATTTTTGGCCTTAACTTAAATAAATATGGAATTTTTTATTTATAGTGATTCTTATTTGAAGAGTCTTTATATATTTTTGATGAAAAATTATTGGATGATAGCATATGAATCGCGATAGTTGAAACCCAATGAGAAAAAATATCCAATGCATGATCTTAAATGTTTGGTTGTAATTTTTTATTTAAAATTTTAGAGGAATAATTTATATAGGGTTAAATATTATATGTGTGTGTGTGTCTGAAATATAAAATTTCAAAGTAAATATTCATTGAAAAATAATTTCAATTGATGAAAATAAGATGGTTGGAACTGATAAAGGATTATGATTTCACAATTCACTATCATCTAGGTAAAGTAAAAAATCTATAAAATGACTTTATTTGAAAGTATAATGCATAATGTGTTACAATATTTTAAAAGAATTTATGTGTACCAAGTTATTTTCAATAGATAAATAAATTGTTTAGTTAAGCTCCTAAATCTCTATATTCTATTTATCTTGGTAGCACTAATATGTATAGAGGGATTCAAGAATATTATTGGCGGAAATGAATGAATAAAGATATTACAGATTTTACCATGAAATCTTTCACTTTTCAATAGGTTAAATATGAATAAAAACTACTGAATGGGATGCTTCATCCATTGTTATCCCTTAAATGGAAATTAGATAATATATCCATGGATTTTGAGAAGTTTTTACCAAATACATCTTGAGATAAAAATGTGATTTGGGATATTATTGATTTATTGACTAAATCTTCCCATTTTTTCAATTCAGGATAATATGACTTTGAATAAACTTTTTATACATTATTTTAAAGATATATTCAAGTTACATGGAGCCCCACCCTCTATTGTATTTTATCTTGATCCCAATTTTACATCAAATTTGTTTAAAGGACTTCAGAAGTCATTGGGTACTGATCTGATAAACAATCAGAGTGGAAAATTCAAACTTTGGAGGATATAATCTAGGATTTCTCATTAGATTATCAAGTAAGTTGGGATCTTCATCTTTTATTAATGAAATTTTATTATAATAACAGTTTTAATTATAATATATAGATGTCACCATTTGAGACATTCTATGAAAAGTGGTTTCAGACTCCAACATGTTAAGACAAAGTAAAGGGGAGAAATTTGTTCAGACCTGTCACATAAATAACTTATTTTAAAGGTATTTTTAATTTATTTTCCATTTATTATTTTTTTTGGGGGTTTCCCAGGCTTTTATGGAGGAATGGGTGAGTTTTCATGAATTCGTCCAAACTGTGAGCCCAATTCCAGATTTTAAAATAAATTTTGTTTCTTTTATAACTCATTAATTTTTCAACATTTTTCATCCATTACAATTCCTACTTGGCCTAACTTGACCTATTAACACCACCATGGAAATTTGAAGCCTTTATATATCCATAATCATGGTGTATTTGGGTTTTTATTTAAGGAGTTGGGCCACCTCAAAAGCCCATTTCTAGTTTTAAAAAAACTTTTTTGCTTATTTAATAACTTATTCAATTTAAACTATTTTTTGGTGATTCTACCTATAACCCAAGACCACTGAACCTAGGCGGGGCCCCAATCTCTTCTCTCCCTCTTTGGAGCTCGTTTTCTTCACATAACAAGTAGAGACTTCTTAAGCACTCCCAATTCAAGCATGTTTATAAAGGTAATTTGTTTCCTTCATAACTAATTAGATTCTCACTCTTTTTCCCCATTAAAATTCCTAAATGGTCTCCTTATACTTGATCTAACCTCCCTTAAATTTTTGGCTATTTTCTAATTCATCTACTAGTGTATTTGGGGTGATTTATACAAGATCCCTCAAGTAAGTTGGTCTTCTTCATTCTTCTTTAAATTTTCTTAGGGTTACATTCAATGTGATTAGGGTTTCTTACCTTATCCTTAAGGTTCCTAATGTATAGAAGTTTGGGTTAGAACCTAGGGTTTGATTTCTTGTCTTTTGGGGTAAATATTATGGTTTTAGGTTGGATTTCACTTCCTTGAGGTGCGGCGGTGGTGCGGTTTATGTTTCGCACCATGTTTTGAGTGTTTCGACATAAAAGGTAGGTGGTTCCATGTGTAAAAAATTATTGATTAGTTAGATTTATATATTTACTCATTTTCATATTCCTCATATGTTGGGTGTGGTGCAAAAACTGTTTATGATTGATTTGGTTAAGCGTTAAATTTTATAGTTGCTTTTTAACTTGAAATTGGGTGTTTTCATGTGTAACTCCTGGGGTATTATTTGGGTGTATTTTATAACTTATGGAATTGGTTTATTAAATATTTTTTAGCTAGAAAATTCTATTTTGGTAATTTATTAGTGTCATGTGGTCCTAAAAAGAATGTTTTTGAATAGGTTTGATATGTAAAACATTGTTATACTTCTTGAGAGCATTTTATGAAAATGTGTGTTTTCATTTGTATCTTTTGTGGTATTATTCTAGGTTATTACACTATGGGAAAAAGGATTCATTGCGACGGGTTATTTATGACGGGACAAATTCCCGTCGTAACAGGTCTGACAAAAGGATTATTTGCGACAGGAATATAATCTCGTCTCAAATAACTGATCATTTTCGATGGGGACAATGTCACCGTCGCAATAGGTTTGGTGCGAATTTTGCGCCAAAACGCGAGAATAGTATTTGCGACAGGTGGCTACTCCTCGTCGCAAACACCCTGATGCGGTAAATACTATTTGCGACAGCGGATTTACCCATCACAAATAGTATTTACTACGTCAGGGTATTTGCGACGGTAAAATCCACCAGTCGCTAAAGGTATGTCGGCAGGTAAGTATTTGCGACGGTTCCCATCGCAAAAGCCTTTTTAAACGCCGACCGTAATTAATGCGGGCGGCGGGCATTTGCGACGGGACCCGTCGTAAATAAGTAAACAATAGCGACGGAGGATTTACCCATCACAAATAGTATTTACCGTGTCAGGGTATTTGTGACGGGAAACTCCGCCCGTCGCTAAAGTTATGTCGGTAGGTAAGTATTTGTGACGGTTCTCGTCGCAAAAGCCTTTTTAAACACTGAACGTAATTAATGCTAGCGGTGGGAATTTACGACGGGACTCATCACAAATAAGTTAACCTATATATACCCTCATCCGTTTAAGTTTTGAAAACATCCAAATTTTCTTCCTCTTCTCTCTTCTTCTTGAAGCTTTAGTTTTAAGCAAAAAAATTTTGATTCTTTTTGTGAGACCATCGGAAGGCAATCAAAGGGGTCCATAGCTTCAAGATTTCAAAGGTATCTACGTTTTATTTAATTTTATATTTATTTCATTTTTATATTAATTTTAATTTTTGTTCTAATTAAATTAGATTTTAATTAATTTATTATTTATATTTAGTTTTATTAATAAAATGATATTATTATAAATAATTATAAATAATTAGTTATAATTAATTCGGTATAATTAGTAGTTAAGTATAGTTTTTGGTTTATCAATCAAATAAATCCTTGTCTGGATACGAACAAGCAGAGGCGGCTCTGGCACAGATGTACCTAGGAGTGAAAACTCTGACAAAGAGTTTCAGGCTTGACCCGGGGTATCCTGGTACATGAAAACGGGTCTTGCTGCACTCTTGGTTTGACACTCTCGGGTGATATTTATTTGGTAATAATTAGATTTAATTAGAAATTTGCAAATAATTAAAATAATTTGCAAATAATTAAAATAATTTCCAAATAATTAAAATAATTAGATTTATTCAAATAATTATCAAATAATTAAAATAAATAGTGATTTAATTCAAATAATTAAAAAAATTAGTGAATAATTAAAATAATTAGCAAATAATTAAAATAATTTGCAAATAATTAAAATAATTAGAAAATAATTAAAATAATTATCAATTAAAATAAATAGTGATTTAATTAGATTTATTCAAATAATTATCAAATAATTAAAATAAATAGCGATTTAATTAAAATAATTAAAATAATTAGCAAATAATTAAAATAATTAGTAATTAAAATAAAAAAGCGATTTAATTAGATTTATTCAAATAATTAGAAAATAATTTAAATAATTAGCGATTTAATTCAAATAATTAATTCAAATAATTATCAAATAATTAAAATAATTATAAAATAAAATAAATAGGGATTTAATTCAAATAATTAAAATAATTAGCAAGTGATTAAAATAATTAGCAAGTGATTAAAATAATTAGAAAGTGATTAAAATAATTAGCAAGTGATTAAAATAATTAGTAAGTGATTAAAATAATTAGCAAGTGATTAAAATAATTAGCAAGTGATTAAAATAATTAGGGTTTCATTCAAATAATTAAAATAATTAGCAAGTGATTAGAATAATTAGTAAGTGATTAGAATAATTATCAAGTGATTAGAATAATTAGCAAGTTATTAGAATAATTAGCAAGTGATTAGAATAATTAGTAAGTTATTAGAATAATTAGAGAGTGATTAGAATAATTACCAAGTGATTAGAATAATTAGCAACAAACTAATTAGCGTGATTAAAATAAGCGTGATTAAAATAAATAGCAATTTAATTCAAATAATTAGAATAATTATCAAGTGATTAGAATAATTAGAAATTGATTAGAATAATTAGCAAGTGATTAGAATAATTAGCAAGTGATTAGAATAATTATCAAGTGATTAGAATAATTAGAAAGTGATTAGAATAATTAGAAAGTGATTAGAATAATTACCAAGTGATTAGAATAATTACCAAGTGATTAGAATAATTACCAAGTGATTACAATAATTACCAAGTGATTAGAATAATTAACAAAAAACTAATTAGCAACAAACTAATTAGCAACAAACTAATTAGCAACAAACTAATTAGCAACAAAATAATTAGAAACAAACTAATTAGAAACAAACTAATTAGCAACAAACTAATTAGCAACAAACTAATTAGCAACAAACTAATTAGCAACAAACTAATTAGAAAAAAATGTGATTAGAAACAAACGTGATTAGCAACAAACGTGATTAGCAACAAACGTGATTAGGAACAAACGTGATTAGCAACAAACGTGATTAGCAACAAACGTGATTAGCAACAAACATGATTAGGAACAAACGTGATTAGCAACAAACGTGATTAACCACTCATTCAATGGAAAATCAAACGTGATTGACCACTCTTTCACCTCAATTCTCTTTTTATCTATGTGTTGATGCTTGACAGGAAACTTCTGTCTCCACATGTAATATTTGCATTCACTGTCAAAATAAACCTGTCAGTGAATGTGAATATCACTTGTGGAGATAGAAGTGTCTTGTCAAGTGTCAACACATATATGAAAAGAGAATTGAGGTGGATGAGTGGTCAATCACGTTTTCTTTTCTATTGAATGAGTGGTTAATCACATGGTCTCTGCATATCTTCCCATTACTAATTAGTAACATAATTAGTATATAATTAGTATATAATTAGTAACATATGTTATTATTATATGATTAATATTTATGAAAAAATAATATTAATATTTAGGTCATGTTCAATAAAAAATTTGCGTCAGTCGTGTCCAATGTAAACTCTATAATTTTCCTTGATTGGTTGATCACCTCGTAAGTATCATTGCAATAAGACGATCCGAGTCATGTCTTTCTCATCTATAAGAATCATATCACATGACCATTTACATACCATTGTTCCTTGAAAATTTAAGGGATTACTTTTTTAAGGAAAATGATCTATTTAAACGGTAATGCGAGATGATTCTTAGAGACATGAACGACATGACTTGGGTCATCTTATTGCAATGTTACTTGCGAGGTGATCAACCATTCAAGGACAATTATAGAGTTTACATTGTACATGGCTGATGCAAACTTTTATTGATCATGACCTAAATATTAAAGACCCTTTAATATTTGAACATGTTAAGAATAGATCAAATAATGTTTCAAATAATTATCAATAATTACCAATAATTAGTACTAATTACTGATAATTACCAATAATTAGTAATAATTACCGATTATTACCAATAATTAGTAGTAATTAGCAGTAATTTCACTGAAAATTGTGTCGCTTGTAAATAGTGGTAATTATTAAGAAGTAGTTCTAATATCTTCTCTTTTTGGGAATTTTTTTAATATCAAATTATTCAAAACTAGTAATGTTTTATTTTTTATAGAAAAATATGGAACAACGAAGTAAGCAACAGTCATTATTAGAAGACCGCATATGGATAAATCAACATAGAAATCCAAACGGTTCTGGTTTAAATCCTGTATATATTGAGGGTGTAGAGACTTTCTTATCATTTTCATCATCAAATACAGAATTTGTTTTAGAAGGCACAATAAAATGTCCTTGTAAAAAATGTGCACTGAGAACGTTCGACACATTTGATAAAGTTGGGGGACATCTCTTGCATTTTGGTTTTCAACCGGAATATGTTTTTTGGTATCAACACGGTGAACGAAGTTCCAGAGAAGGTGATACTAACTTGATTCCAGATCCATCACGGTTTCAAAATTTAGTACATGATGTTGTAGGTCCATCTGTTCAACATACCGAAAATTAGGATGATATTGATTCAACTCCCGAGTTGGCACCATCTGGATTTTATGAGTTACTAAGGTCTGCTGAGGATGAATTATATCCTGGTTGCAAGATAATCAAGTTAGAAGTAGTTGTAAAATTTATGGCTATGAAATCAGATAATGGAATGTCAAACAACTGTTTTGATCAGATATTTTCTTTGGTTAAAACACTGTTACCCGAAGGAAATGTTTTTCCTGAAAATTACTATGAGAGTAAGAGGCTGGTTCAGAATTTGGGACATAGTTGTCAGAATATTCATGCATGTTCAAATGACTTCATTTTATATTATGGTGACAATGATTTGTTGGATAGTTGTCCCACATGTGGATAATCGAGGTATAAAGAAGCTCAACATGGGAAGTCTAGCTTGATTTCTGTAAAACAGTTGAGATATTTTCTACTTACATCCAGACTGCAGTGTTTATTCATGTCTAAGAATACAGTAACAATGATGTCATGACACAAAACGAAATATTTCAACCAGTAAAAGCTTGAATCATCCAGCCGATGGTGATTCATAGAAACATTTTGATAGAGTGCATCTGTCATTTGCTTTAGAAGCTCAAAACGTGCGACTGGGTCTTTCCACTGATGGTTTCTGTCTGTATGGATCTTATGGTAGTCAGTATTCATGTTGGCATGTCTTTATAACTCCGTACAATTTACCTCCATGTATGCTGATGTAGGAGCCCTATATCTTTTTGACCTTATTAATCCCAGGACATCCGAAAAAGAATATTGATGTATATTTGAAACCATTGATTGATGAATTAAATTTATTGTGGAGTATTGGTGTCAATACATATGATGTTACTGCAAAATAGAATTTCATACTAAGAGAAGCATTGATGTGGACAATTAGTGACTTCCCGGCATATGTCATGTTATCTGGCTGGAGTACACATGGACCGAAATCATGTCCTTACTGTGTGGGAGAGAACAAAGCATTTATGATTTTTCATGGAAGAAAACCTTGTTATTTTGACTGTCATCACAGATTTCTTCCAACTGATCAACCTTTTTCAGAGGAACAAATATCATTTTAGAAAAGGTACAATTTAAAGGGATGGACCTCCTAAAATGCTATCAGGTACGGAGTTAAAATTAGTTGTATTTTCATTACCTCCCATCACATTTGGACCCACAATAAACTAACAGAAAATTTATGGATTTGGGAAAGAACACAATTGGATAAAACAGAGCATTTTTGGGGATTTTCCATATCGGTCTGATTTGTTGGTCCACCACATGATAGATGTTATGCATATTGAGAAGAACTGTTTTGATAATTTATTTCATACATTTTTGGATACACCTGGTAAGAGAAAAGATAATGTAAAGGCACGATTAGATCTTGCCCAAATTTGTAGGCGCCCAGAACTTGAACTGTTTGAGAATGTCAGAACACAAAGTTTAATGAAGCCAAAAGTAGCTTACACACTGTACAAAGAAAGTCTCTTGTTATTTTGTTAGTAGATTTCAGATTTGAGACTTCCAGATGAATGTGCTTCCAATTTGGGTAGATGTGTAAAGAATGGTTATATTAGTGGATTAAAAAGTCATGATTGTCATGTTATAATGGAAATAATTGTGCCAATTGGATTAAGAGGTCTGTTGAATTCCATGATTTGGGATTCGATAACAGACATGTCATATTTTTTTCGAGACATTTGTGCAGCGACAGAAGATTATGATGTTCTAAGAAAACTTGAAGAAGATGTTGTTGTAATTATATGTAAACTAAAAAAAATATTTCCACCATCTTTCTTTGACTCAATGGAACATTTGATATTACATTTTCCATATGAAGAAAAGTGTGGAGGTACATTACAATTTCGATAGATGTTCCCATTCGAAAGATGCATGCAGAAGTTGAAAAAAAAGTACGTAACAAAGCATCTGTTGAAGGATCAATTGCTAAATCTTATTTGCAGGAAGAAATATCTTTTTTCTACTATCACTATTTTGAATCTGAGTATCCCTAAAAACACAACCGCATGGGATAGAATGAGGGGAATGTTTATAATGGAATGGATAATCAATTATCAGTTTTTAATCAGTCAGACCTTGGTTTTGGTGGAGTTTATGAACGATGGATTTTGGATGATGAACATCACAGAGCTCATATGTATGTTCTGCTCAACTGTGAAAAGATGACATCATTTGTACTGTAAGTGATTCTATCACTTATTCTATCATTTATGTTACAATAAGTAACTTTATTTTTTTTAGGTTATATGATAATCATATCAAGAAACAACTTCCACAAATTACAGCAGCTGCTCTCAAAGAACGCCGGCAGAAAAAAAATTCTATGTGGTTTCAAAAACTAGTAACATAAATTCTTCATGTTTTAACATCTCATTCAGTTTATTGTTTATTATATTGATAATTATTTTACAAATTTTCAGGTGTCTCAACATGCTGATAAAATTGACAAATGTCTGTGTATATTGAGTAACCCACCATCCAAAATGGTTAAATCTTATAATTCATATGTGGTGAATGGATTTCGATTTCATACACGTGCATATGGGGAATCAAAAAAAACAATGAACAGTGGAATTTTCATGAGAGGATCTCATCATAGAGAAAATGAAGTTGACTTTTATGGCATGATTGATGAAATTATTGAACTCTGTTATCTAGGACAGCATTATATAATGATGTTCAAATGTCGGTGGTTGGATACTGAGAGAGGAGTTCATGTTCATCCTACTCATGGAATCATCGATATTAAATATAAAAGTATTCTTGTAGTAAATGAACCATTTTTACTGGATCAACAGGCACATCAAGTTTATTATGAAAATTACTGTGCTACGTCAAGAGACCTGGGTGATTGGTGGAGCATAATAAAAATCAAAATTCGAGACAATCAGTTTTCTCAAAGTGAATCTTGTTTCACTGAAGTGCAGGGAATTGAAGTTTTTCAAGAGACTACTCAAAATCCATCTTTTTCATAAAGAAACATGAGTATCTATGATGACATCTCACAATTAAGATTCGATGGTGACGATGATGTTAATGATGTCACAAATGAATTTGAAATGGTAAGAGATGATGGAGTTGAAACTCAAATGGATATCGATGATATTGAGGAGGAATATGAAGATGACATCGTCAGATATGAAGATGATGATGAAGGTGGACATTAATACAATTCAATGCGAGTTATATATAATCATAACTTATATATATTTATATATAATAATAATTTTTAATTATTTTCTAACAACATTATTTTTATGTTTCAGATGAACGATGAGATATTTCTTCAGTTATCGGAGGCTGACCTACCTTTGGATGAGGATGATTTCGGGTCATCTGACCCTCATCCTACTGGCACTTTAGGGAGTACGTGGAGGGGCGTGGTCTTGCACAACTGATGATCCCTGACCCCATCCCCGAGCGACGTCTGCGTCTTGGGTTTGATCCATGCACGCGGAGGTATGATAACCTGTTCATTTTATTAAGATTTCATTAATTTATTTACATAATAAATGTCCACTTATTTTTTTTACAGTTTTCTGCATATAGTAGTCAGACAGGGCAGCGCTATTTTGTGTAACTATTTTTCTCAGACATGGACCACATAGGAACAGATTCCCGTTGATGTGCAGCAGGCCATGTTCGGCCATTGGTTGGTATGTAAATAAATAGTTTTTATTTTGAAATTTATTTCATTTATAACTTCATATTGTAAATTATTTGTAGGGTTTATGGTATTCGATCGATGATACCATGTGTGACACCATCCACGAGGCATGGGAGGTGGTGATGCATCAGCAATTACGTAAGTTTTTACATAATTTAAAAAAAATGACCATGAAAAAAGATGGAGTGACCGTGTTTGATGAGTCCTGTAGAGCCCACCGACCAGAGTACATTTCATCCCACGTATGGGATGGATTATGTTCACACTGGTTGAGTGGTGGCTTTCAGAGGAGATCATCATTGGGGAGGCAGAATTGGGGGAGACAGGAGGTGACTCATCGAGCTGGGAGTCATACATTCAGTACGCATAGACAGCATCTGGTATGTACATTTTTTAAAAATATTTTATATAACTTTAAATATTAACAGTTTATTTTATATTCTTATAGGATGTCGAGCAACCCAATATTACAGAGTACGACGTATATCAAAAGATGTATAGTGATCTAGTTACTGGGGAGATTAGAGGTGATCGCCAGCGTCAGATTGTGGTCTGTATTATTCTGTTTTTCAGTTTGAAAATTAACTGCATATAATATATTCACAATTTTAATTTCAAATTGCAACTGAAGGAGTCATATGAGACCGTGACATCACAAACCCGAGATGAGGGTCAGGCCGAGACATCTGATCAGACCAGTGGCCATCATTTTGATGAGGCCGCATGGATGCAGGCTACCCAGTATGGATTTGAGAAGGGCTGAGTAGTTGGTATCAGCTCTCAATTGACTCTTGCGGCTTATTATGGTAGTGATGCGATGTCGGAATCCAGCTCGAGAGGAGCTCGTTCATTATCTTCCACATCATAGTATAAGGATCATTTTTTATCAAAGACTGAGATGATAGAGAGTCTCTGTAAGGAACAGGAGGAGATGCGTCAGCAGCAGCAGCAGCATGAGGAGGAGCGTCGACGACAGCAGTAGGAGTACGAGGAGCAAATGAGCCGGTGGCAGCAGCAGCATCAGGAGCAGATGGAGTACATGCGTCGTCTGACTTTTGCATTAGGGATAGAGTTTCCTCCATCAGCTCCTCCAAATCCTCCAGCTCCCCCCCCCCTCCTTCAGACCAGTGACCAGCTCCCCCCCTCCTTTGGACCAGTGATTTATTTTGATGTTATAAAGTTTTTTGAATTCAAAATATGAATTATTTTCTATTTGTAGTTTCTGTCTTTTTTATATTAGTGTCAATGTTGCATTATTTAATTCGTATTTATTTTTAATAGTTTATTATTTATTATTAGTATTATTTTTTTAATGTTTGTTTATTTTATTAATAATAATATTACTCTTACTTTTTTATTATTTTTTATAGTTTTTTTGTTGTAAATATTGATAAAAAATTATGATTTATTATTGAAAAAAATTATGATTTATTATTAGTATTATTTTTTAATGTTTTTATATATTTTTTTTCAAATATTGATAATTTTCATATTTTATTATTTTTAGAATTTTAAATATATTTAAAATTATAATTAATTATAATGTCTTAAATATTGGAATTATTTTTTATTTTAATATTTGATTGAATTATAATTTTATTATTATTATTAAAATAGTATTTTTTTTTATTATATTATTATTTCATTTTTTTTATTTTTTTATACTTATTTGCGATAGAAATAAGGACCCGTCGCAAAAGGTATTTGCGTCGGGCCCGTCGCAAATAGTTATTTCGAAATAACTATTTGTGGAGGAAAAAGAGGCCCGTCACAAAAGGTATTTGCAACGGGCCGTCACAAATATGGCTTTTCGAAAAGGTATTTGTAGCGGAAATAGGAGCCCATCGCAAAAGGTATTTGCGACAGGCCCGTCGCCAATAGTTATTTCGAAATAACTATTTTCAGTGGGAAAAGATACCCGTCGCAAAAGTTCTTTGGGACGGGCCCATTGCAAATAAGTTTTTTAAAAATAACCTAAGAAGTATTCTCGATGGTAATCTTTCCTGTCGCAATTAAATCTATTAGCTACGGTCCCGTCGCTAATAGTTTTAATTGCGATGCCGTTTTCCGCGACGGGTTATTTGCGACGGGATCCCGTCGCAAATAACCTGTCGCCAATACTCCGATTTCTTGTAGTGTTTTATAACACTTGAATGTGGTTTATATATGTATCTAGGGCTTCCAATTATGTTTTGGATAGGAATTGGTATGGTTTTGGTCTTAAATGGGGGTTTTGAAATGGTTTTTGTTTGCAAGACATAGTTACACCCCTTGAGTTTGTTTTATGAAAATTGTGAATGATTTGTTTGGTTAAAAAAAGTGGGTAAAAGGGTGTATATGTAATGTTTGTGGGGTTTGTTCACCTAATATGGATTTTTTAAAGGTAAGGTGGTTATTTAAGATGTCAAATATTTTTTTAGAATGTTTTATAAAGTGTTGAAATATTTTAGAAAATGGAAAGAGAGCTGCAAAACATGGTTGTGTGATGTTTTGTGTGAGTGTGTTGTGAAAAATGAATTTTTTTGATGAAAGAGGTATTATATGATATATGAGTGGGTTTTTATGTGAGTTATAATGTCTTGGAATGGTTTATAAAATTTTTTTGTGGAAGTGTTAAAGAAATGTGAAAAGTGTTGAGGGCTATTTTGGTGTGTGTCGGATTTCAAAATCAATTTGAATGAAAAGTGGAATTTTGTGACTTGTGTGGTATACATGTGTGATTTTTGGTGAATTTGTGATATGGAAATGATATTTTCATGTGCAAAGTATATTTCTTGACTTGTTGAACTTGTTTGATCACAAATGGAAAATCTGGGTATCTAGGTGGGTGGACGTGTACTAGTATGCTAGTGAATCTGTGGGGTTTGGCCTCAGTTTTACTTTACAAGATTGACAATAACAACTCTAAATAAACTATGATGATGATGATTGGGTACCACTAGGTTATGGTTATGTTCCCTACTAGTGTCTCGTGCATGAGAACGGATATTTTTTATAGTTATTTTCACCGAGATATGAGGTACCTGGGACCCACAACGAGCCAGTGCCTAGGGGTTATTTCCTATTGATTGTGCTCATTAGATCCTTTATACTTACCATCGGCATATGGTATATTTTTCTGGAAAATTCAATATCTTTGGAATTTATTTTAAAAGTGTTTATTCTTTAAATTAGACCACTTGAAAAATTATTTTTTTAAGTTGCATCTTTTAGAAATTGTAACTAGAAATTACATGTTTTTGAAAACTTGCATGCTTTTCATCTTTGAATGTTTATCACATGGAATCTCTTAGTGGTGTTATCCTACTGGGAATTGGATCAAACCCTACTTACACCCTTGGGTGTAAGTAAACTTGGTTATTTTTTTCGTCGCATGTTGGGTACAATTGTTTAGTTCCATTGGTTCGGGTTTCCAGCAGGTCCTTGGTGGTGAAGTCTTATGATGATGGCTTGAGGGCGGTGCCCCTTGCCATGACTATTCTTGGGATGTTTCATTCTGGTTTTGTTACTTTGTTATATTATTGTTGAGTTGTTTTAAAATATGCAATTCAATTATTAATTTTTGTAAAAGATTGTTTGGTTTGAAAAATCCAGATTTGTTATATTGGATTATTTTGTTGTTTTAAGTTTATAAAATTGGGTAAATCATTCCCAATTCTCATTTTATGATACCTGGGCACTTTTTCCAGCCCATGGGGATCGGTAACGCCCTTCAGACCTTATTTCAGCCTGGGTCAGGTTCCGTTTTTTGTGGCGACCAGATTCGGTTCGTGACAAAATGGTATCAGAGGAGGTTCACTCTCTTTGGGTCATATTATTTGGGGAACAGTTGGGATATTCTAGAGTTAGGATTGTCGAGACTTGGAATTATGGTTAGGAGTAGTGTGGATGATCACCACACCTCATGAAGGGATTAAATTTTCCAGGGGAAGTTGAGACTTTTCTGAGTCCTTTAGTTTTCTTGGTTTGATGATGATTAGTGGAAATGAAAAGAGAGTTAGGTTAATGGTCTCAGTGAGATCATAGGGTTTGGAAACCCATGTGGAGCTAGGGATATTTCCCTAGAACACTCCCTGTGATGGTGAAGTGATTGTAATATGGCCACCAACCATATGTCCAAGTCACCCACTGAAACTAGTTTCCTCTCGCATTGTCTTGTGTTCTTTAGTTTTGAAATCTTGGAACTTTGGTTTTAAAGTGACTTGGTTTTAAGAAGCGTAAAGTTTTTGTGAAATTATTATCTAAGAAATATGGAATGGTTATATTTTTGAAAATGGAGAAATGAATTTTCAGAATTTTATTGGAATGGAAAATGGTGTGTTTGAACTTCTTTTGAAAGCATAAACTATGTCAAGGTTGGTTTTGAAAAAGTGTTTCCAATAGAGTTTTCTAAACTATTGAAAGGTGTTTTAATGGGATGAGATGTTTAGAAATTGATGTGAATAACTTGAAAGTGAGTTTTCATTGGAATGATTGTGCCTTTCTAAGAATTTTTTTTAATGAGGTAATTTGGGTTTGATTTCATGGTTAGCGGTCTTGAGAAAAAGGAAGTATTGGTTGATTGTTTCGGTTTTGAAAAGTGGAATGAGTTTTTCTATTAAACTTTGGTATTTTCATGAGCGGACACATGCATGGGGTTATATGGGATTATTGATGGTTGATGGAATGGATGGATGAGTTTCGGGATGGATATGAGGAGGGTACCCAGTGTGGCACAGAAACATGCATGTGTGAGGCCCATGGGGTACCATTGGTGGATACGCTAACCGTTGAACCGTTTATTTTCAAAAAGATGATTTTAAAGGAAAAACTTGATGTCTTGATGAATATTTTTGGATGGTTTGTATTATGTGTTTTTGAAAATTTTGATGTTGTGGGATGTTTTGAGTCCAAGAACCCCTCCTGTTTGAACTGTTTTTTGGGTTTGTGTTTGGTCGGTAAGTTGTATTGAAGTGTCGGTTACTGGTCTCTTCTAAGAAATGTTTTAGGACACCTTTACGGTGGCTCCCTTCATGTGTTTGGATCTGGTTTGTGGTATATCTTGATGAATGGACCATCTTGGTTTGGTCCTTGGGTTCAATCGTTGGATAAGATACTCCCCATTAAGGGTTAGTGCACAACTGAAGTGCAGCCCAGGTTGTTTCACCTTTTGAAGACCCTCCACTTGATCATTATAAGGAATATTTTTCTTGATAATTTTAGATTGAGTCTACACACTTTCCTTTCATGGTTTGGTGTATCCTCTTGTAGTGGGAGAGTGATCATGGAAGGTTGAAATATACCTTATCTTCTTAAGTTTCCTATTTTTTCGAAGGTGGAAGTGGTCTAGGGTTGTTAGCATGGATGAGTATCTAGATGGTGTCTAAGAGGTCTTCTTAGTCCTTCGTAGCCTCTTAGAAGAAGGATTTCACGTTAAACCACCAGTGTGGGAAATCTGGTCATGAGAGGATATTGTGGACACTTTATAGAATTGTGTGTTGTTTTGGGATGTTGTATAAGGTCCCTCTCCATGCATTGTTTATATCAGTTGCCATAGTCCTATTCGGTGACACCTTGTGATGTCATGTGCTCTATTGACCATAAAGGTGAAAGTCATGCAATCCTTTGAGAGTCCCTGTTATGTTGGGAGAATTTCTACCTTGGAAAAAACATCAAAATCTTCCATTTTAGAGGAAGGTGAGTATAGGGGTTCTTTACTTCTATTGTTTCTAACCCGAAGAAACAAGGTTTGATGTGTGTGCGTCTTCTAATCCCTTGTTTTAGTGAAATATAGGGTAAGGGTAAAGTGAATTTGGAATGTGTTATGTCTTGGAAATCTTATCGGGGATTTCAGTGTAATTGTTGGTGGCACTGAAAGAAGAATTCTCATTTAGGGGGTTTCCAAAGCCTAACTATGAGGCTGAAGATGCTTCCATCATTTGAGCTCCAGCCATAGGTCTCGGAGAGAAGTTGGCTCATAGTCAGGAGAAATCCCTAGGTCATTTAAACCCTTGTACAATTCCCTATCCTTATTATGAAAGATAGGAGGAGTTTAAACCTTTGTTGTCATCATCTTTCTTTGTTCACGTTCAGTGGAAATAGGTGGAGGGCCTTGTACCCATGTCATCACCTAATGTCATTCCCTCCCCCTTTGGTTTCCATTGAGTCATTATATAATGGTTTGAAATTTGGATAGACGTGTTGAGGATATAGTTTGTGCATGATTAGTAGTGATTGTGTGTCAGGAAGCCATGCAGAAATAATGATCTGCACAGTTAGTGCACGGTTTCCCAAACTGTACGCCCTTCCCAAATCTTTAAAAAAATTTGGGGTCTTTCTGTGCCTACCCATGCTGGTTGTTAATATTGTATGCTCTTATGGTGAGGATACCCATTATTATTCTTATGTTTGTTATTTTGGAAATGTCTAATGGGATTCTACCCCCTTGTAAAGGTGTGGTGAATTTTGGAAGAAATGAAAATTAAGTCCTCGGTTTATTGGTCTATATGAAATTTTGGATAAAGTGGGATCGGTTTCTTACTAATTAGTCTCACCTTTGTGTTTGTCCTAGGTAAATGATATGTTTCATGTTTTGTTGTTAAGGAAATAT
Source organism: Viscum album (assembly GCA_963277665.1). Lineage (NCBI taxonomy): Eukaryota > Viridiplantae > Streptophyta > Magnoliopsida > Santalales > Viscaceae > Viscum > Viscum album. The sequence continues at coordinate 1,227,516,977 of OY728133.1, read as the reverse complement.
TTGGATGCATCTCATGACTTCATCCCTGAAGTATCTCAGTTAGAGGAGAATATTTCTTATGAGGAAAAGCTAGTTCAGATTATTAATCATAAAGAATAGGTGTTTTAAAATTAAATGACTCACTTATTCAAAGTTTTATGAAAGAACTATATGTTTGAATATGCAACATGGAAAGATGAAAAGGCTATGAGAAGAAAATATCCTCACTTGTTAATTAATGAATAAAATTGTAATGAAATTTATTTAAAGGGGGAAGAATGTGACAACCTATATATTATTAATAACAAATAAATTTTATTTATTATTAATGTTTATAATTATATTATACAGATTTATATTCAATTTCATAATTTTATATAATTTTTCAGTTGAAAATGAAAAGGTTTAATTCTAAATAAATTGTTTTCCATGTATTATATGATTTTATTTAAAAATTTAATTTTAGAAATTTAATTTGATTAAATGGAATTCGTTTTTAAATTCATCATATCAAAATTATCTTAGCATTATTTTTTGTATTTTTTCAAAAAGTTTTATTGTTATACGTATAGTGAAAAATACTGATTTTACAAATACTGTCACTTTTATAACATCATTAAGATAAAATAATGAATAGAAATTTTTTGAAACATTTTTTATAGGCCAAATATATATTAATTATGTAAAATAAATCATTTAAAAATATTATGTTGAATTTAGAAACTAATTTTCGACATTATAGAACCTAAGTGATGTTTTATTTTAATAAAAGAATAATTTTTTATCCATTTAATTAATTAATTAATTACATGGTTACCTTTACTTTTAGGTTAGTTTTAAATTCAAATAAATCTATTTTTTATTTATAAACCAATAAATGTTATGGTAATCAATATTATACATGATTTTAGTTTAAAATCATTTTTATGCTTAAAAAGGAATTTTCCAAAAAAACATTTTTTCATTGTGTCTTACATATTTATATTAAGGGTAATTTTTAAAACCTCTATAAATTTAATATTTTAAAAATATGCTCATATTTGGAATTATAAGGTTCAAATTTTATTATAAGTACAATTTAATTTTTATTCATAAAATTAAGTTACCATAATAAAAGTAAGTCATCATGGTAAGGGTAAAATGGGTTAAAAAGGGTTAAGACTGTGATATGGTTGAAAATATCAAAAAATGATATCTATAATTTTATTGGATGAGTGAATATAAACCTATCATGTTATATATTTTAATTTTGGTTACCCTGCTACTACTTAGACTTTATAAAGATATTTATATTATTATAAAGTTAAGATTATTTACAAAGGTGTCACTCCTCCCAACTAGAAAAAAACATTTCATCATGGGGTTTTTTTAGTTTTAACATTGGTTTTTATCTGATGTAAATGAATTCAATGTTATAATTCTTTTTTACATTATTTTGAGACTTTCAACATCAGTTATTTTGATAACTAACATCAAAGTTTTGAATTTCAAGACTTCCAACATCGGTTGTCAAAAAAATCGATGTCCTAATTGTGTTATTATTTTTTAAATAGTTTGATACAAATTACTATCTTGGATGAAAAGATGAGATAATTTCAAAAACCAAATGATAATAATAAAAATAAACTTAAATATTTAATTTAATTTCCTTTCTTGTGGTGATTTCCTTCAAAACTAAATATTTATTGTTCATATTCATTTTCTTTTAAGGAAATAAGTCATTTGGAATCTTAATTGTGTTTGTAAATGAATTTTAAACTTCATCCAGTAAATATCATGTTGAAGCTTTATTTTCTCAACTCAATCAGTGGAAGACTTCTTTTACATAAAAAAATAAATCATCATAAACTATAATGATGAAGAAAACCAACAAAAAAACTAAATTTTGAGACAATAATGATAAATATCATGATAACATTTTTGAATTATGAAGTGATGGAACAATGATGTAGATTTAATATAAGTATAGTATAAATATAGAAATAGGGAGAATTAAAAGTTATATAGGGTACTTAAAAAATTTCTCCCATAATGTATTAAATTTTAGGTAGGATTTTATAAATTAAAATTGAACTATGAAAAAATTAAATCATCACTATTATGTGATAGGAAAATTAACTTGTTAAAATTTTTTATATGAATAACCGGTGTTAAATCCCTTTTTATGTAGAATTTTTAACATTGGATTTCTAAATAACTGATTTTAAAACATTATTTATAATATTGGTTATATATTAATAATTTTTGAAACCCTTTCCCAATAATTTTTAACATTTTTTAATAATACAATCAATGTTAAAACCCAACAATAAATTATTTTAACATTTTTAAATCATATATCATATGTTAAAATCCTAATGTGAATGCTATTTTTTTAGCAGTACCTCTCATTTATAAAAGGATCACCTCACTTCTCCACACACATTAAGCACTTTATCTTGACCAAAATATAATAAAAACATTCCATTTAATCCTTAAAAAATGACCTATAGGTTATGTTATCACCAAGAGGGAGACCTAGTAAGGCTTAAGGAGAGATCCAAAGGAGGATACCCAAGAAAGAGGTAGTTATCTTAACCGAGTTATTCCAAGTTTCTTCCATCCTAAACTTATTCCAAATATTATATATCCATATTAACATAATAAAATTAGTATCATTAGTATACTAAAATTTTATTAATTTTTTGTAACTATAATTATCTACCTCCTTTCCATCCATTAGAAAAATGAAAATGTCGCTCAGGTGTACATGCAAACTATCACCTCCATAGACGTTGTATTTCATTTTTTATCACTATATCACAAGACTAGTTATAAAGATGCATTTAATGATTAAATATGATATTTATAAAATAAATATGATTCGAGAAATATAATTCATTATCTACTTTCATTTCTTTACATCCATTGGAAAAATTAAAATGTTAATTATATGTATGTGTGGATTATCGTCTCCATGGATGATGTATTTAATTTTTCATCACTGCCTTACATTGATGGTTCTAAAAGTGTATTTAATGAATAAATATGATATTTAAAACATGACTAAAATTTTTGGTATGATAAAATCATGACCAAGGTACAAGTATTAGAACCTCCAAACTAAAGGATATAAGGGTAAAGGAATAGTTAACACCCAAATGTTAATTTTAACAATAAATAATTAATATATGGGTAATAAAGAATTATAAATGGATAGAATAAAGTAAAATATATATATATGAAAAAGTTTCTTAATCAAATTAATAATAATCATAAATTGATTATATTATGATGTTAGAGTGCGTCTGAATGAGAAAAATCCAAGATATAAAGGATTTTTCTTTAAAACCTTGTTTTGAATGTTTTATGGTATTCCTCCCAAATATTTGTCTTCCATATCTGGGTTCTTAAAAAATTGAATATTTTATTATTTTTACTTAAAATATTTTTTAAATTAATTTTCAACTACCTTTTACTTTCTTTACAAAGGTTTAAAAAATGAATCATTCTAACATTTCTATATGGTAAATTTTTACTTTCTTTATAAAATTTGGGGAAATATTTTTTAAATATTGACCTCCTTATTTATTTTTCCTAAAACTATGACCATTGTTCATTATTAATATTCCTATATAATTTTACATGGTTTTTAAAATAATATCACATTCTCATTTATCTATGAGTTTTTCAATATCAAAAGAAAATTATATTTTTCCTTTTTTTCATTCCATAGCTAAAAATATTTATTTTTATGGGTTATAAAGTATTTTTTATGAATATTGTGTTATAAATGAAATATTTTATGGGTTTAATTCATGTTATGGTTCTTGGAAATCATATTTTATGATTTTTGTATTTGATATAGCCCTTCAATGCATTGGGTAATGATATGTTCTCTGGAGAAATGTTTTTGGAATTTACTAGTGAAGTTATTCTATTATAAGGGTTCTTTTAAGGGTTATTGTAAGTTTGATATGAGTATAATGTCCCAAAAAAATAAATGTTTTTTATATTCTTTATATTATTTTTATTGTAAATATTTTTATTTTATGTGGTAATAAAATGATCTTATAATTAAAGGAAAGTTTATGATCTTTTAAAGGTGAAATGTTTAATTTTTAGGGAAATATTTTCATGAGTTCTCATATTTTCCCAAGTAACCATTATGATTATGATTTTGACTTTATGAAATCTTTAAAAAAGATTAGGAAAATATTTTTACAATGAATTTAATTTCAAGAGTAAGTAAATGATTATTTGAGCTCAAATTTTATTATGTAGAAAGAAATTTTTTCTTATGGATTTTCATGTTTTTCAATAAACTAACAGGTTTAATTTATTTTTATACCCCCCAGTGATATTTTTGTGATAATATCATTTTTAAATGATTTTATAGGTTTTATGGATATTTTGGAACTATATAAAGTTATAACTTTCAATAATGAATACTTCTCTTAAAAAAAGAAAATGTGTCAAGAATGAAATAGGAGTTTAAACATGAGAACCAGTTTTATGAAAAAAATGTATATTGTGTGGAAGTTTCCACTTTTATTATTTAATGGGTTTCCTAATTATATAAAAATATAATCTTAAAATATGATGGGATTTTAAAAAAGTATAATCCTTTTATTAAACTCATAATTATGGGTTGGTTATGTATAGGTAATCATATTGATATTTTTTCTTCAATGACCAAAATGGCCTCCATTCAACTCTTTATCACTTTAACAACCACTAACAAGTGGAATATCCATAAAATTGATGTAAAAAATGAATCTATTAATGGTTTACTATATTGGGAATTATATATAAATAAACCATCCTAGTCTATTTCTCATGGATAATCCTCCATGGTATGTCATCATGATCATTCCTTGTATGCGCACAAGTAGTCGCATGAGCATGGTTTTGATGATTCTCTGCTATTGTAACTATATTTGTAATTTGTTAAAGATTTAAGTTTCCCTCTCTCTTTTACCACTATTATAATGTAGGGAGTATTATTATAGTCATTTATGTTGAATATATTATCATTACTGGTACTGATTTTATTGGGATCAATCGATTCAAATCATTTCTTCTTTAAAAATGTCCTACAATAGATTTGGGATTTCTATGATATTTATTGGGGATTAAAGTTTCCAAATATTATCAAGGGATATTCCTTTATTAGATGAAATATTTATTTGATCTAATATAAGAGGTGGTAATGACATGGGTAGGATATTGATTCACCACTAAATCCCGAAGAGAAGTCCCATCATGTTGATGGTGAGCCTTTTTCCTCTCCTGATAGATATCGATGACTTGTTGGAAAATTAAATTGTCTTTTAATGAATTGAAATAATGTTTCATGCATAGTGAGTAAGGTAAGTTAGTTTATGGAATATCTAAAAAAATTATATTTGGATTCTATTCTTTAAATTGTTTAATATGTGACAGGGTAATTAATTATTATACTTGAATTTTGGTCATTCAAATATCAAGAATTTTTTCAATGTTAATTTTGTAGGGTATATTTTATCAAGGAGATACACATATATATATATTTTTATTTTTCATCAAAGGTAATATTATCTTCTATAGATGAAAAAATTTTGATGATTATATCTCGATCTAATGCAAAGTATGAATACCTGGCTATGGATTACGTTACTATATAGATCATTTGGTCTCAAAAGATATCACATTAAATTAGATATAATTATAGGAAGTCTACACACATCTAGTGTGATAATAAATAAGTGGTTAAAATTAATACAAATTGTTTCTTCCATAATAAAAATCACATTGAAAAAAAATCACTTCATTCATTAACATTATGAGAAGAAGAACATTACTCTTGGACATGTCCACACTATAGATCAACTTACAGATATCTTCACAAAGTGGGTTTATGGATCTTGTGTTTAATTATTATGTTCCAAGCTATGGATTTCAAATATATATGTTCCAGTTTGAGGGGAGTTTCGTAATATTTAATTCATTCAAAAATGTATTTGACTTCAATAGTTTACTAGTCAATTATCTTTATATATCTTTAAATTGTTCTTCACTATTTATATTTTGGATTTTTTATCTTTAAATAAATGAATGGAACTCATTTTGAGGATCATGGATTTTGATTTCAGTCTTCTACATGATGGGTTGGGCATCCAAAATTTACCAATTCAATGCATCATAAATTTGGGGTTTGAGTCTTCTTTTGGAGAGTTCAAGTTATTTTGAGTAAAAATGTTTGGTGGGGTTTCCTCACTCTTAATAATAATTACTAGTAGATACATAGAAATTGACAAAAAATAAAATAGAACACACACACACATAAAGGGTCCACATGGATCATATCACACCCCCCCCCCCCTATAATATTGATCTACACACTATATGGACTCATTTTTTTTCATCCCAAGGGAATATTTAAAACTATCAAATTTAAATAAATGAGAAACAAACCATAATACTTTCCCACCACCAATTATTTGGATTTTTATTTTTTATTTTTTATATCATGTGAGACATCTATTTTTTATCCAACATGAATCGCACATGAATATGATTCTAGGTGTATGACCATCCACTCTAACCTGAATAAATCACCAATCAGGTACTCCATCCACATGTTAGAGTGAATTTTCACTCAATCCTTAAGCCATGAAAATCATTCCACCTTCTATACACAAATTTTTTCCCCTAGAATGTCTTATGACTCTATCCATTATGATTCCCCACGCCCTATGGACACATTCCATCATGCATATACTCCCCATGTTCCACAATAATGAAAAACATCCTCAAACCCAAACCACCACCACACTAGAATGGGTAATAATAATAATAATTATTATTATTATTATTATTATTATTATTATTATTATTATTTATAATTGGTCAGGAGAAAGTAAAACACTAAGAAAAAACCACATGCATCTTGAGAGTCTCAAACCTGAGACCCCCCCCCCCCCATAGGATCTAAATTTATAATATTTCCCTTTTTTGGAATGTAGACCAAATTGGAATCCTCATGGACGTGCCCTACGCTCCAATTTTTTTGGATAGAAATCGTCTCTAGTTATAAATTTTACTAGATATTGCAATACACATTTAAGATAATTTCGCCTATATAGGTTTATTCTAAATTGTACAATCAACATATGAGGGTTCACCAAAGTTTTAAACAAGGAGATGGTTTTTTCCTTTCTCTTAGAAACCCTAATATGAATTATGATTCTTATTACCAATAGTTCTAGGAACTCGGGTGATTACTGCAATTCTTCATCAAGTACTATAAAGAAAAAATTATTCATTTGGTACATTAATGAACTACTACATTTACCCTAACCTCCTAACTATAGGGAGTGATTTCTCTAGGTCATGATTCAAGATATTCGTCATATAGTATAGCTCGATGAACCATTAAGGCACTGTTGTATTTCCCCCAAGACCACAATGAAAACACTTGATTCATCTCCCTTGAGAAGTGTGGGTATTCTAGAGATTATTTTATTTATTCCATGACATTTAACTAACTCTATTAATGTTTCAAAAAAATGATTTTTTCCATCTGGTACTAGTTATTATTTCCTTTCTCCCATGCAACCCTATATCATTCTAGTGAAGAAGCATTGATTGAAGAAGAAGGTATCTTATTTATTTAATATGAAACTTTTAGGGAAATTGTAGTTGGGATTTGTATTTTCATTATTATTTGAAGTTATAGTTTCATTGTAAAATGTTATAAAAAAATCCTAGGATTATATTCATAGATGAATATAGTTTAATTTTCACTAAAATTCTATGTAATTCCCCTTAAACTTCCAGTCACCATATTCAAATAAGTTCTAGTGGAAATACACCACATTTGGTGACTAATAACAAAGTTTCAATTTATGAAATCCCCCCCCCAAATATTATGCACATTACACTAAATTTTATGGTCTCTTGAGAGGAGGAATTTATCATCATTTCACTACTGTAACTTCCATGAAATTCACATGAAACTTCCATTGGAACATACAATCCCCCTATAATAAGAATTTTAATTGTAAAGACACATCATGTAGTGTGAAAATCGACCTCATATAGTGATTGAGACTAGGGATATGATTTGTGGAATTACACCCCCCCCCAATCTTATTCAAATTCTATTGAATTTTTTTGTGTATTGAGAGGTATAATTACTCATCTCTATCCCCACTAAAACATCCAAGAAATTCCTTAGAACCTTAATTGAAACTTCCAATCCCTCTATACAAGGAATTTCCAATATAAATTTGCCTCATGTAGTGACTAATACCATAGATATAATTTTTGGAAGCCCCACCCCCCACCAAAGAATCTTATACACATTCTAATAAAATTTATGGTGACTTGAGAGGGGTAATTTATCAGTTATTTTCCCACTGAAAGTTCCATGAAATTACCTTAGAACTTCCACTGGAACTTACATTCACCCTATGCTAGGAAGTTTCGGTGGAAATTCACCTCATGTAGTGACTGAGAGATAGGTTATAATTTTTGGAATCCCCCCACCCCCAACCAATATTATTCAAATTATAAAACAATTTATGGTGTCTTGAGAGGGTAAATTTCTTAGTTATTTCCCCACTCGAACTTTTATTAAATTTTCCTATAAAATCAACTATAAATTATAGTAACTCTATGCTATGAATTTATAGTGTAAATTCACCTCATATAGTGACTAAATACAGGAATATAATTTATGGAATATCACCCCCCCCCAACAAATCTTATGCACATTCCACTAAAATTTATTGTAGACTGAGTGGGGGAATTTCTCAATTCTTTACAAACAAGAACTTTCATGTAATTCCCCCTAAAATTACACCAAAAATTACAATCCCCTATTCTAGGATGTTTTATTGGAAACCCACCTCATGTAGTGATCGATACTAGGGTTTTAATTTGTGGAACCCCCACAATAAATATTATAAACATTACACTGAAATTTCTAGAGGCATAATAGGGGTAATTTATCAATTTTTTCCCCACTATAAGTTCCATGAAATTCACCTAAAACTTATATGGTAACTTATAGTCCCCCAATTATAGGAATTTATAGTGTAAAGATATATCATGTAATAATTAATACCAGTGTTTTAATTTTTGGAATCCCCCCCCAACAAATATTCTATGCATTTCACTAAAATTTCTAGTGGATTGATAGGTGAATTTATCTATTGTTTCACCAATAAGTTTTCATAAAATTATCCAATAAATTCCAATGGAAATTATTATCTACATATTCTATAAATTTCTAGTGGAAATCCACCTCATGTAGTGACTAAGACTAGGGCTATAATTTTTTGCAATCCCCCTAAAAAATATTATGTGGATTCCACTGAAATTTCTAGTGACTTGAAAGGGAGGGTTGATCTATGATTTATCTACTTTAACTTCCATGTAATTACCCAGTAACATCCACTAGATCTATTATTTCCCCTATAATAGTAATTTCTAGTGTAAGTATACCTCATATAGTGACTGAGACCATGGCTGTAATTTGTGGAATCCTCATAAAAAAATATTATGCATATTCCACTAAAATGTGTAGTGGCTTGAGAGGGGTAATTTTTTGGTTGTTTCCCAACTTAAACTTATAGTCCCTCTCTATTAGAAAGTTTTATTGTAATGACACCTCATGTAGTGATTGAGAATTGGGCTATAATTTGTGAAATCCCCCACCCCCAATAAACCTTATTTGCATTCCACTAAAAATTTTGGTATCTTGAGAGGGGAATTTCATTTTTGTTTCCCCACTATAAGTTCCATGAAATTACCTTGGAACTTCCAATATAACTTACAATCCCCAAATTTTAGTAATTTCTAGTGTAAATCCACCCCATATAGTGATTGATACCTGGGCTGTGATTTGTGTATTCCCCCCAAAAAAATCTTATTCATATTCTATTGATATTTATAGTGGCTTAAGATGGGTAATTGCTTGGTTGTTTAAAGATATATATAATAACATATTTATAAATAAATTTAATTATTTATAGTGGTTACATATTGTCGTAATATTATTATTAAAAAAATTATTATACTATCTCATTGTTAAATTCCAACCAATAATAAACATATTGCTTTAATTCTTATTCTTTAACACTTTTCCATGTTCAGAAATTTTTCTATTGAATACCAATTTTTTTCTAGTAACATTGTGTTCATGTTATCTATTTATAATATCATAACAATTTTTCTCTTAAATTTTATCTAGCTATTTATTTATTACCTTATAAAATGATTGATCATTCATAAACTCTTTATAGTTACTATTTTTCTAGAATCCCTGCTAGTAACTCCCCCTACAAATTTCACTGAAACATTCAGTTCTCCTATTATAGGAAGCTCCAGTGGAAAACCACCACAATTAGTGATTTATACCTAGGCTAAAATTTGTGGAATCCTCACCAACACATGTTAGGCACATTGTACTAAAATTTATAGTAGATTGAAAAAGGAAATTTCTTGGTTTTTTCCCCACTGGAACTTCAATACAGTTCACCTAGACCTTCCACTAAAACTTTCATTTCTCCTATACTGGTAATATCTATACATTTTCATTGATATTTTACACATTTTATTTTAAGGTGTACTTTTTAGATCAAATATTACAACATTATACCAACTTTTACAATAAATTAAAAAAAATGAGGGTCCTACAAATTCCTTTTGTAATTCACCCTTTTGAAATTTGTTTAATGTATTTCTATAAATAAGTTTCTCTGCATTATATTATAAAAAATTAGAAATCTATATTATATGTATGTTTTATGGATATAATTCATCAATAGATATATTCTTAATTAGTAGTGTGAAATAATAGTTTTATGAATCTGATGTAAGAAGGGTCATTGGGATAACTGAAGGGGAAACTGAAATGGAAGACTATTATTCATTCAAATAGAAAAATAAACTTCTATATATTTGGATATTTTAAAATTATGTAATAATTAACACACAAAATCCAATAAAAATAAGAATTTTTGAATTTTTTATGGGTGATGAACCTGAGGACCATATCTACACAACATCACTCCTCTATTTGTATGCATGTGTTACTATTTTCATTCCTACTACATGTTATTTTACAATTTGGGGATTCATCATATTAATGAACAATTTAAAAGATATGAACACACTAAAATGGACACATGAAACTCACCAATAATTGATGAATTCGGTCAAAAAATTTCACAATCACTCTTCTAAGTTGTCAGGATGTGTTGTCTCATTACTGGTATGGTTCATAATTTATTTTTTGTTCTATCTAGAAATTATTATAAAATTTATTCTTTTCCTATAGTATTAGTAATATAAAATTAGTGGGATTGTAAAAGGAAATGATAATATTATCAATTAACTATTTAAAAAATGAAAATTTCTATATTTGGATGCAATAAAAAATAATCAACTCAAGGTACAACCAATTTAGTCTACCGGGGTAAATCTTCTAATTCTAGAGTCGTTTTTATGATTATCTTAACCAACATATTTGTGTAAAACAAGTAGAAAATGTTGTTAAACATGAAGAAGGTTCCTACTAGAAAATATCCACTAGTTTTTAAATTCAAGAGACTATAAATGATGAGAAGTACCAAGTACAAATACTTTAAGTATAAAATGAAATATTGAAAAGAAAACTAGAGAATATGGTATCCAAGGTGAGAAGAAAAGACAAAAAATAAAAAAACTCAATTAGTTAATTTCTATAAATAGTAATAAAGAGATAGTAAAATTAAACCTTGAAATGGAAGGGATTAGTAAAAAATAAAATAATTGGGATATGTCCACCATTAAAAATAATAAATAAGAAATAAGGGAAACTAACTATCAAACAACTGGCTTTATAGAGAGAGTAATCCCTCCAGTAAAGTAACAAAAGAAGACAAGATATCATAAGGAAACAAGGATTAAAGACAAGGTTATTAGTACATTAACTATATAATAATTTTAAAGACTCATCTATTGAGAGGAAATGACAATAGAAAGTAAGGATGAAGCTAATGAACAATGCACACCTATGCTAGAAAATTCAAGGGGATTAAACTAGAAACTCCCTAAACAAGATCATTAATAAAAAATGTAAAATATAGAACTAGAAAATAAAATAATCTAGATTTGAAATTTTTATAAAACTAGATAAAGAAGAATAAAATAGTAAAAACACATTCAGAATCAATGACAGAGCAAACTGATCTAAAATAAATCATCAAGATACCTAGTGTTTTAGAGAAATAAAAGGATAAAAGGGTTGAATCTGGTTAGTTTTTCATGCCAAGATGGGTGAGGAAAATTAAATAGTTACAAAAATAAAACTATGATTGTCTTCAAATGATTTTGGATTTGGATCATGATTGGTATACTTTTGGGAAAATCTTGAACGTGTGGACCTAATTAAAACTTTTCTATTAAATTCTCCTTAATAGAATATGTTTTTATTATACTTTAATATTCCTGTTTTTCAATGAAAAAAATTGAAAATATAAAATGAACATGCATAAAGTTTCACTGGATTAATTTTCTCTCTTTTAAAAAAGGAAATGATGATCAAAAGGGTGAGTATTTATGTTAACCAAACTTGTTGAAAAAAAATTCACTTACTATCGCATCCACTACTCATTTTCAATGATATTATGTAATAAATTCAATATGCTCAATAATAAAAAGTGTTAAATGGGGAACACTAATCGAATATTCCTATATAATTCCATATTTATTACCAATGATACTATGGTGAGTTACTATTTTCTATGATTCTTAATTTAAAAATGACATTCTTGATATTTTCTATAAATTTATTAATTTTTAAAGGGAACAATTTCATATAAAAATGAAAATTTGATACATATATTTATAGAGAAAAAAATAAAGGCATGATCTCATTAAATGGGAAAATTTTTCATCCCTATCAATTCTAAAAAGGTGCATTGGACTCTGCTTATTTTTAATATGAAGAGAAAAGATTTTAGACACTACAAATTGATGCAGTCTTGGTTGGGTGGTGGTGGAAATGATATTTATAAAAAAGATCCATTAATAATGGAATATTTTCCCATATTAAACATGAAATCCAATTTTAAAGTAAACAACTAAGAAGTGATACTTAAAATTATGTAAATGTAGATGTTGAAATGTGCTTAAGGCCTAAAGAGGGAATTTTCAGATAAAACAGGGACATATTTCAATTTGGTGACTAATTTTGGGAGGAATGTAAGTGCTGCATAAAAAATACAAAGGGTGCATGAAAAAATAGTTCTCCTATATGAAAAAATGTGGGATATGAAGGAGGTTTTCGCACGGCGTAGAAACTTGCGTGCAGCAGCCACCCAGTGTGGAAACTTGCGCACAGCTGACACCGGGTGTAGAATCTTCTACGTAGCTGACACTAGGTGTGGAATCTTTCGCGCGGCTGACACTGGGACTGTATTTTTCCACACCGATCAACTTTCGTACAGACCTGGTGACCCCAAGAACCTATAAATAGAAAGGCTCCCCTTTGACTTCCGACGGCTGAAGAATCTGAACCGCCTCCTCTGTGCGAAAAACACCACTCCTGCGCATAAAATATGGCTTTCAGGTATGGGATTTTCTGTGGCAGATCTCCCAGAGGTCTACCTTTGTGTGGGACCACTTTGTCTTTACCCTCTCCCAAGTCCGTAAACGTTGGGTCCCTTGCGTGTAATCCTTTTCCCTTGTGCGCAATCCCTTTCCCATGCACGCAATCTCTTTCCCTTGTGTGTCATCCCTTTCCATAGCGTGCAATCCCTTTCTCTTGCGTGCAATCCCTATCCATTGAGCGCAATCCCTTTCCATTGCGTGCAAAATCACGGCCACCCCTTGCATGCAAACATCCTCAATTGCACGCAAACCCAGTCTTTTCCGCACAGCTTTCTGATTGCATGCCAATTGCGCGCAAACCTCTCCTATTACGTGCAAACCTCCGAGTCCGCTCACCTCAGACTTTTCCATGCAACTATTTCATTTGCGTGAAAGCCACCATACTTGTGTGTACCCTTTTACTTCAATTTCCCTCTTTCATACATCATCTTTGGGGGCTTCATAAGCCCAAAACATCTACATTACACACCCTTTTCTCATACTACCCTCTAGGATCATATGACATAACTTTAAGGTCCATTGGGCGGTGCTTCCCGTTGCGTTGCCTCGCCTCATGATTCTTATCATAGGCATTCTAATAGTTATTGCTTCTTCACATAGCCACGCTAACATGGACCCCTCAATAGATCACTTCATAACACTCCATCACCATGGCATTGTTGATGTCTCCCCATCCTCAAGGGTGGGAGGGTATCAGTTATGTAAGTCCTAAGGGTGTGGAGTGAACCCGCCTCGTCTGAGCTACAAGACGTTAAATTTCTAAGCACCATCATCCTCAGCACAGGATGTTAAATTGTGACCTCGCCCCGTGTGTCGTATGTGGGGTTCCCCACCTTGGACATTCTACGGGACCACTGGTCTCCATGGGAGTGAAATAATTCCTCACATTGAATGAGATCCTATTTATTGGAGTGTCATTTGTTCGTAGAGAGAGGGGAACCACCTTGGTGTAATCCCCTAGCCTTTATTGTGGGAGGCAGCGTCCCTGCTCCTCCTATCTTCTTCTTGGACAAAGACCAGAGAGGGGGGATGGACACTTGAGCCCTCCTTTCTTCGGTGCCAAATCCCTCTCCCTTTGGGATTTGTCGCCACTCGGGCCTCCATCCTAGAGTAAGTCCGAATCTCCATCTCCTTGGGCTGCTAACCACGGGTAAGCCCCTATTTCCTCTTTGGGCCGCTAACCACATGTAAGCCCCACTCAACTTCCCACGAGCACACCTTGCGGAACGTGATCATCAGTTCTTTGCTGCCTTTTATTTCTCACACTGAGCATAACTCACATGGGCTTAGAGTAAGCATCGACCATGGTAAGGTACGTAGGAAGGTGCGTAGGAAGACTCCTTGAGGTTCAAGACCAAAACCCACTGGTCCCAACCACTTCACAGCGGTTCACCAAAACCTCTTCTGAACTACGTGGACTTTGATCCTTGACAAGGTAAGGTATATAAGAAGCCTCCCTGAGGTTCAAAACCAAAAACCTAATTGTTCTGACCCCCTTCACGTCGGTTCACCAAGCCCCATTATAAACTACATGGACTTTGATCCTTGCCAAGGAAAGGTATGTAGGAAGCCTCACTGAGGCTTAATCCCAACAACCACTGGTTCATACCCCCTTCATGTCAGACCACCTTTGTCCTGCATGACATTAAACTACATGCCCCCTTTTCATCCTGAACGACGTTAAACTGCATCCACCATCCCGAACTATGTGTGTTTTGATCCTTGTCTCCTAGACAAGAGACATAGGAAGCCTCCATGAGGTTCAACCCCATCCAGTGGTAAGTCGTTGTGCCCCCATATAGTAGTAAGCCGTTGTCAACCCAAACCCAGCAGCAAGGTGCTGTCATTCCTTCTATTGGGACCCATATCGTTGGTCCGTCCCAGTGGCATAAGACCAACCTCGGGCTGCTAACCACGTGTAAGCCCCAGTATATCATTGGGTCATTGTCCTCTGTGAACACCCTAATTCTATACCCCCATCCTGAACTATGTGGACTTTGGTTGCCTGCCACGGGGATATGTAAGAATTATATTCAAGGATCAAGCCCAACATCATCGTCTCCCACGAGTCGACTCCATCTCATTCTCCATCCACTTCACTTGACCATCCATTATCCAACTTGATTATTACCTGGGACGCCACATCTTGGTGGGATCATGAAACATCATCCCTCATTCCCTTTAACAACAATCGGGTAACTAACCATGTGTTAGACCCAATATCAGTGTGTCCTCCATGGGTCACACCCATTTGATCTACACTAGTCTGTGTCCCGATCAGTCCGATCCATCTCTGCTAGATGTTAAAACTGTGGCATGCCCTATGTTAAACATGGGAAGCTGAGGAAAACCTCAGATACATGCCAATGGAATATAATTCCCCGCATTCAACGTGGGATGCCTTGTGCTTCTATGCCCTCAAGAAGTCCCATAATAAGGGGAAGAAACCCAGACACTCTAGTGTTCTATCATCCAGACATGCCAGTGATGTCCAACATGACTACTCCCGTGACTGAAGGTTTCTCCCCTAACCGGAACCCTTGGAATTTCCTGATAGAAGTAGTGTAATTAATCGATGTCCATGAAGATATGGCACTGGGAAGAGTTTCATGAACAATATCTTAATCTATTAGGGAGACCCGAACTAGGAAACGACTTCTGAGGAGGAATCCACAGAAGTAGAAACTGACATCCCATTATCTCATTTCGATCAAGGAGCAAACATCCCTGGATAAGAAACAGATTCCACCCTCCTTTGGAAAGCGGGAATGCAGGGCAATAGTCAGCGTGTCCTCGTCGTCCTCAAACAAATGGATGCGCGCTCCCCAGCGAAAGCATCAGAAACAGAAATGGTGAACCTGACATGAAATTATTCTCCTCAATGTGAAGATTAGTATTGTTAGATACATCAGTGGATTAGCGTGTCACTAGATCCAGTTATCCGGCACCAGGTACTGCCAAGAAAATAGTGAGCCTGGAGTGAAACTCACCAGAAGTTGGGGCAGTCAAAACATTGGACATCCCGATCTATGACATTGTCAGCGTGGATCCTTCTTACCAGCCATGGAATAAGTAATGGAATTGGGTCAACGGATGCCAATTTCTTTGATTCAGCACTAATGGTTCAATCTCCCTACTTTTCAGAAACTAAGCTACTACATCAGGAATCTGATCACCACCCACCCACCGATGCAGGAGAAGGGATAACGCCTACGCAGAAATCCTGTGTGGCTCCACCGCTTTTGTGATATCTTCCACACCCATAGTTGATGGGTGCCCACGCCCAATCTCACCTTCTGAATTCATACAAAAAAGGGTGATAAGTGACCGTGTGCGCCGATACAAGGAGGATGAGATTATCCCAACTCAGGATATGGCTCGTCAAGATTTAGAGGCATCTGCTCCTCATCGCCACCGCCACCCACAAGGGTCGCGCAGGGAGCCACTGCTCCCCACTCCAACATAAAACCATTTCGGGAGCCTCTCCCCGAAACACCTCGATGATTCCTTCCCCTATGACGATAAGGTAGGGGATGTCTGGTCCAACCCGGTCAGGATCCCGTTTCAGGGGATCCCAAGGAGGGCCCCCACTAGGCCACGCCAGCACCACCACCTGGTCCCATGGGCTGAAGAGCAAGTAAGCTATGTACCTTCACCACTGACCCCAGTCTGGTTGACCTGACACCAGCGTCAGGCACAGGCTGAGGAGGGCACCTGCCAAGGGGCATCGATGTCAGCAACTACTATGGTCTGGTCCACCACTGACGTGTATCATCAACCCCCTGTGTACACTGAGTAGGGGAACATATATACCCGACCTGGATTGAGGCCCCAACTACCCCATAGGTAGGCTGCGTTGACTCTCTCAGTCGCCGGCATAGGGAGCACCCACTGCGAACCGACCCGTGGCAGAGACACCTAGTACGGAGGTCCTCCCTATACCACCACCATGGATAACATGGGTCCTCCCCGCTTCCAAGCTCGGCATGGAGGTCCGCCCCATACTATATTCAATCTGAAAGACGGTCCTCCCCATAGCAGTGACACTCAGTACGGAAGCCTCTCCCGTGCCCATTACATTGGGTATTGGGTCATTCCTCTTACCACAGACTTCTAATATAGATATGTTACACATTAGGTCAATATATAGTATGGGGGCTTCCCCATGTCCATACAGTAGTCAGAAAAAGCCCTCCTCACCTCAGAAATTAGAGGGGTGAAGGTCATCTTCACTTCATTGGAACCCGGCATGGAGGTCCTACCCATGTTCAGATTGACCAGTATGAGGACCCTCCTCATGCTGACGCTGCCAGGGGAAGCAAGCATAGAGGTCCCACCCATGCTTCTATCAGCTTTGGTGAAGGTCCTACCCGCTCCTTCATTTCTGGCAGAGGTACCCTACGCACATCAGCTGGTGGAAATGGAGGTCCTCCCCATGTTCCCTTTGATATCTATACAGGTGCTCCTCACACCCCATCTCACTCAGGTGGAAGTCCTCCACGCCCCTCATGCCATAAATCTACCTTGTCCGAAGAACCATCTCGGGGAAGGAGGGCGGGTCATCGCAGCCATAAAAATAATGTCGAGAAGATTCAGACTAAGATCAAACCAGTTTGCTTCTCATATTCTAAGGTGGAATATGACTTAGCGATGGAACCCTCACCTAGATCCTCCGTGTCAAGGGTCGAGGTAGGAACAAGGTGCATCAGCCTCATACTTCTAGAATGTGAGGTCCATCAGATTCCCGCCTCCCTTCATAGGTACATCCATGAGGACAAACATTTGGAAACCCCACAGGTTCTAGTTGTGCAATCGCCACCATCATCACCAGAATCACTCTCTACCCCGACTAGAGATCACAGAGAGTTATTCTAGGAACTAATGGCGGACGAGAAGCTGTGTGGTCCACTGCCAGCAGCTATAGTCCCTATTCCAGAAACTACAGTCACCATCCCATCTTACTGTGATGTGGTGGCTAAGTCACTACACTCTTTAGAGGATAGCCCAAGATGTGGTGGCTTGTCAGCTCGCTCGTTGTATTCCCCACCGGTCAGCCTTCCATCTCAACGGTCTGCTTCGGTACCACTACTGGTTCCCTAGCTGCCTCTGGTTGATGAGTGGGGTAATGAAGGGCCAAACCCCGAATCTGAACCAAGGATATTGTGGGATATTCTCACAGTAGACCATTTCCCAGAGATGTTTTTTCCAGTTGCAGCACCAAATTTCAGGGCACCAGAAGCACTCACCCAGGAGGAGGTTGGATTCTTTTTCCAAACCCTCTGGGAAACCCATTTCCATATTTGAAATTAGTGAGTGGCCTACCCTAAGAGTCAGGCCCATTTCAAAGATATTAGCCAACAATGTTGTTTGGTCAACTTAGCCGTACTCCCCGTGGCCCAGCGCCCTGAGTCACCAGGCCTTCATAATACTATCCAACAACGATGCATCCAGAGCTTTAAAGTGCTCCGCAAGATAATAAAGGAGTCTTCTCCCCATGTGAAAATCTATGGTTGGGGGCAGTACTGTCACGACCCGTCCTCAGGGCCCGTGCCGTGACTACCCCAAGCCCGCCTTCCATAGGCCAGGGGATGGCGACTAGCACCAAGGCGTAAATCCCGGTAAAAAGGGGAGGCATTGCCTTTGTAAAGTAAACAATCACAAAGAGTACAAGCGGAAGAAGTAAACACTAAGTAAAAACTGAGTACAATAGTAAGTGTGGAAAGTAAAAAGGGGCCGGAAATACAAGCCCAACTGTAAAGTACAACTCGAAAGGGAAAACAGCAACTGAAAAGTAAAACTGCTACGCCGAGTTGTCCACTGGAAATCCCACCTGAAGGGTGGGTACAGACAGCTCCTCTGCTCCTCGGGTCCCGCCGTCCACTTCGAGTATGTCCCGCCCAGTGGTCCACCTCTGGGTACCGCCTCGTCGTCACATCCACCTTTGGGTACCGTCCCGTCGTATAGTCCACCTCCAGGTACCGTCCAGTCCTCGAACACTCGGCCTCTGTCAGCACTGCCTGTCGTCTGTAACCAACACAATGAGGTGCAGGCATAGCCCGTGCAGGGGTGAGTATAACGATACTCAGTAGGGACCCCGAGACCCTCAAGGTCTCACTAAATCCAAAAAGGATAACCACAAGAAGATCTCAACAGATAAACTCCACTTAGGTATATGCCCATACATATACCTAAGTTATCAAGTAACCTATCTCAATCATGAGGAAACACAAGGATCATGAGATCAACGGATAACCACTACCCAGGTATATGCCCATACATATACCCAAGTTATCAAGTAACCCATCTCAATCATGAGGAAACACAAAGGTTAAAAGTCTCAGCTCAAACCAGGATTTTCATTATCGAAACCGTAACTACTGAAGAGCTCCGTCTCTAGAGTGTACAGTGGTCCTGTAACGACTCCGAGGTACAGCTCACTAACCTAAGACTGCTGAGGTACTCCTCCTGTCGAGTACCGCGGGCCAGCCACCCAAACACAATAGTGCTTCCCGCCGAGGTATGTCACCCAAACACAGTAGTGTACACCCCCTAGTAGCCTGCTGAGGTACTCTCCGGACGAGTACAGCGGGTCTGCACTATCACACAGGTAGTGCTCCGTCCGCCATGGTTCTGCACCCAAACAAAGTAGTGCTCCGTCCACTGGGCTAGTCGACTCACTCCAAGTCGAGTCGGTCAAGCAGTCGTCAGGTCTCAGTCGGCTACACGGTCTCCGTACTCCGCACGCTCGACTCTGGGAGGGTCCGCTCCACGAGCTGCAAGTCGATACTCCAAGTATCTCAAGGTCCCACGAAGAAGTATCTCAAAGGACCACCTCGTCACAGGGGTCTCAACGCAACAGACGGCGCGTCGATCGGATGCCCGGTCTGTGAGTTATTAGCCTTTTCATCCCAGGGGCCCGGTTGGTTTCGTGAGCGAACCAAACCCAGCCGTATCTCAACTGTACCCCGATCTCTCATAGGGTATACTCATAGGGACCGTTTCTCAACGTGATCGTCAACGCCGCTGACGGTTCGTCAAACGGACGTCCTGTCTGAAAGTTATCAGCTTTTCCATTCCAGGGGCCCGGTTGGATTTCGGGTGCGATCCAACCCGGCCACTACCAACTGTATCCAAAACTCGGGCGAAGGATGCAAAAAGTTCTGTATCGTCAACAGGAACTCAACGCAACAGACGGCGCGTCAATCGGACGCCCGGTCTGAGAGTTATTGGCTTTTTCGTCCCAGGGGCCCGGTTGGTTTTTTAAGGCAAAACCAACCCGACCGTACTCCACCTGCACCCAAACCCTGGGCGGAGTGAGCCAAAAGATCCATATCACTAAGAGGAAACTAACAAAGCTGACGGTACGTCAATCGGACGTTCGTAGCTCAAGATATGAGTGTTTCCGCTCCGAGGGCCCGGTTGGTTTCGTGTACGAACCAACCCGGCCGAAGCCAAAGTATTCCGAAACTTTGTGTGCAATAAACCGAAACGACCGAATCGCTCCAAGGATTTCGTTTCCGCTGACGGCGAGTCGTTTGGAGGCCCGTAGCTCAAGTTACGGGCGTTTGAACGAAAGTCGTCCGAAGACGGGGGGTCCGGGCCCGGGCCGACTCGGCCCGACCCCCCCCCCCCTGGTTGGCCCGAACCGGGTCGGGTCCGACCCGGTTGGCCCGGCCCGGCCTGGCCAGGGCCGGTCCGGCTCGGCTCGGCCGAGCGGCCGAGCGGCCGTCGCGGGGGAAGGCCGCCGCCCCGCGTGACACCCCCGCGGCACCCGCGGGGTGTCGGCCCGACAGCCGGACGTGCCGCGTGACAACCCCGCGACACCCGCGGGGTGCCACCCTGGACACCTGCGGGGTGTCGCGCTGGACACCCGCGGCACCCGCGGGGTGTCGCGCTGGACACCCGCGGGGTGCCGCCGCCTCCGGCCGCCGGCGCCGCCGCGCCGGCGACCCACGCCGCCACCGGCTTCCGCGGGCCGCCGGAGTCACTCCGGTGACCCGTTTTCCTTCCTGTCTGCGCCGTTGTTCCTCCTGGGTTCCGTTCATTACTGCGGGATCATCAAACATCCGTTGCGGCACGTTCCGTCGTTGGCCGTCAAATCCGCACAAGAACGAAGAACGGCGGAGGGTTGTCGGGTCGTGTTCGTTTGGCCCGCACCCTCCGTGTTAGATATAAACAACGGGAGAAATTAAAGTTCAACACATGAACGCATATCCGAAACAATTTTTAATGAAATAAAATTGTTTCATAAAAACGGGTTCCTTATTTGAACGGAAACAACAATTTTAATAATTTTAAAATTGTTCACAAATCCAGTTCTTTAACTTTTTAAAGAAACAATTACGGGAATATAAAAAGAAAAGGGGGTTAATTCCCAAAATAAATAAATCCCTACCTCGCCGTCGCTGTCGGATGCGAGGTCGTCGCGGAATTGACCGTCGCGGAAGGAGGTGATCATCACACCGCGGAAGGGCGTCGCGTCGACGATCTCCGAGGACCAAGAACATACGGATTTAATTAATAATAATTAAATCCATGTTGTTGTTGAAATCCAAAAAGAAAATAAAAATAAGCGCAACCCCCTACCTTGGTTGTTGTCGATCGAAGGCTGTCGCGGGGTTGGATCGTCACGGAAGAAGCGTCGTGAAGGGAGATCTGTTGGCGTCGCAGTATAAGGCTTCGCGTCATCGATCTCCGCAGGTTTGGCGTTCTTCGCGTTCTTCGCGTTCTTCGCGTTCTTCGCGTTCTTCGCGTTCTTCGCCGAAGAAGAACGCTTTCCTCCAAATCCTCTCCACGCCACAAGTTTCAACCCAAAATAAAATAAGCTTAAGCCTTATTTTATTTACACAACTAAACATTTGAAATTCAAAAGATAAGAAACGAACCATTAATTCATAGAATTAATTCAACAAAAGAAACATCTCATTTAATTTACGAAAGAAACATCCCAATTAAATGGTCTGTTAATATTTTAAGAAACGCGTCAGTTGACTTTCATTAAGACGGGTTTTCACGGGTGCGTTTCTTAGCGGAAAGAAACGGCGGGGCTCGTGCGGGCCCCACCTCACAAATATCCTACCAAGGGGTAGGATATTTCTGGATAGCATCCTATCTAGTTCAACTCAGTTCAAGCCGCCTTTAAGTGGCTTCAAGTGGCTTCCAAGTGGCTTAAGTGAAATAAAATAAAGTTGTTGCAAAATTATTTTATTTCTTAACTTTAAGCCCGAAAATTAAAAAACCACACCCGAGAAAACGCAACTCCGGAAGAGGCGTTTCTAAGAGAATACCGGGACTGCGATTTCATCGGAGCCCTCAGAATTCGATTCCGGGCACCGGTTCAAAAGTTAGAAAAACCCGCACGTTCGTTCACTGAACGTACCCGAGCCAAATTTCAGAAAAATGATTCCGGACACACCGGGCCTCAGAATCAGGTGCCGTCAGAAGCTGTACTCTTGTAAAATTCCAAAGAAAATTAAGAAAAAAAATTTCCTTGGAATTTACGGGTCTTTACATTACTCCCACCACAGGGCTTTACGTCCCCGTAAAGCTTCACCACAAACTTAGGGAAACAAAGCGGTACTGAGCACGCATCTGAGCCTTCCGCTCCCATGTGCTCACCTGGAGGTTCCCACGCTTCCAAAGAAAGTGCACAAGAGGAATAGACCATCCTCCTAGGATCCGCTCCTGTCGATCCTAGATCCCCACATGAACCTCCGTATAAGACACTCATCGCCACCGTCTAGCTCCTCATGGTCGATGATATGCGAAGGGGTCGAGCACGTATCTCCTTAGTTGGGATACGTGGAAAACGTCGTGCACCTAGTGCAACTGAAGTGGATGGGCCAAGCGGTAAACCACCTCACCTACCCAGCTGAGGACCTAGAAAGGTCCGTTGAACCTCGGAGATAACTTGCCTCCCAGGCCACATCTCCGTAAACCTCGTCGAGGTGAGACCCGTAAGAAGACGTGGTCGTCATCCTCGAACTCCAGAGGTCTCCATTTCTGTTAGAACTGAAACTCAAAACGACTGCTGCTATGAGGGTAAGGTTGACCGACTCAAGAGTGATCAGTCGCACCCTCCTGTGCAAGAGTTACCCTGCACTGCCTGGGGTTTCCTTTTCCGCCAACCAAGGAAAACCCATCCCAACGTTTGCCTAAAACCGTCAATTTGAGTATGAACAGTTATTGCCCATTCCATACTCAAACTAACGTCGTAAGGCCTCGACGCTACCACCAAGAGATTCCAACCATAACTCTCACCTCGAGGGTCTGACCACACCGTCGGCGTAAGTGTGATTATCGAGTCTCCTCCCAAGTTATCTCTAGACGTGAGGGTCAAGTCCACGGCTTACCGAAAACTCTAGGTCTGGAACAAGATTTGTGGAAGCGAGGAATGATTCATATCGACGTCTGTTACTACAGCAGCTAGTAGTTGACACATACTGTCCCTTGAATCATTTCTAGAGCCATTGGGTCACACTCCTTGACCGCATGCAGCCGCACTCTTCCTCCGCCCTCCAGCTCCCTGAGCCTGGCGGGAATAACTAAGGCGGGTGGTTGTAGCATGTTAAGATGTACACCACCTCATGATGCTCTCCTAGCTTTTCCTCCACATCTGCCGCTTCGCAGACTCATCTCTATTTAAAGCTACCTCTTCTTGAAACATTTATCACGCCCGAGTCTCTAAGACTGGCACCAGTTCCTTGTTTCTTACTGCACTGTGCAGTCTTCATCTGCTCCTGGATGAACTGCACCTCCTTTAGCCTCACAAGAGCTGCTATGATTTCTCCTTTGCCGAAAAGAGAAACCCGGTCTCATCCCCTCTCTAGATGAACCACGCCCATTGCCTAATACAGTCAATCCTGGCATGAAGGATGCATTCATGCCATGGATGACTTCGTAAGGCCTCGACGTAACTACTAAGAGATCCAACTGTCACTCTCGCCTCCAAGGGTCGAGTCACACTGTCGGCATCAGTGTGAGGTCACTGGGTCTCCTCCAGTAGGAATTTCGAAAGTGAGGGTCAAGTCAATAGTCTTAACCAGGACCACTTAGTAACATCACAAAAGAGGACAGGAAAGCAAACATCACAAGATAAGTGTCTTTATTTTATTGCAGATCATGGTACAAAGACACAAAAACAACATCAACATGGAACTAGAAGTACAAGAGACGTGTCCACTAGTTCCGCTCCTGTCCACCTGCTCCAGGAGCTCTACTGCCTTGTCCACTGCTCTACTGTTGCTCAAGCATTCGTCGCTGCCTCTGCCTCGGTGGCTCCTCAAAAGCCTATGGATCAACTGTACGAGGAGTCGGACAGTCACGTGCCAGGTTCCCCTTTCCACCGCACGAGTAACACAGTCTGCTTCTGGCACGCCTGGCTCTGACCCCACCCCGGGTGCCCCGCACCACCGGTCCTAAAACCCGAGATCACCCAACTACTGGTCTGGTCCTCCTGGACCTCTGCATAATCTGTCTACTGCCCACAGATGACTCGGCTTCTAATCAAAAAACACGCGGCAAAGGCAGCAGCTCCTGAACACGCTCGGGGTGTAGAGCTACTGGCACAAACTCCACCCTGAAGAAGGTCTCGAAGTCTTCCCATGTGAAAGTCATCCCATCGCAAAACTGGAACAAGTGGCTCCACCACCTGCCTACTGCTGCCTAAAGAAGGCTGGCAGAAAAGGTCACCATGAAGTCCGATGGCGTCCCCACTAGCCTGAAGACTCCCACCATAGCCTCCAGCCAATCCTCAGCCGCCTGCGGGTCCGTCTCTCCCCCGAACCTGGGTGGCCTCTGGCGCTGGAACTCATGCAGTGCGCTCAAGTAGTGGGCATCGCCTACTTCTGGGGCTGGTGGCATCGGTGGCCCAACGTATGGTAGTACCGTTGGTGCCTCCGCTGGTGCCTCAACTGCAAGAGGGCCCTGTACCGAAGCCTCGTCACTCGACAGGCTGTCAGCACGCACATCCCTCTGGGCTCTAACTGGTCGTCCGAGAAAAGGCATCCTGAAAGAAACAACGTAACACGGTCAAACGATTATACCTGGTGAGCTGACCTGGTTTGAGCTGTTTTAAGGGGGGAAACCTTTGAAAACACACAAGCAATCAGTGTTTTTGTGCACAAAGTTAGAAATCAGTTGCCAGGGTCCTGGTGTATGGATACGTCGGCCGCCCGCACCAACACTGGACTCCCTGAACTGAAAACCACACTCGGTACCCTTAACACTATTGCTTCACAGAAAGAAAGATCAGAGTCTGCAGTAGAACCGACCACCTCTGATACCAATTTGTCACGACCCGTCCTCAGGGCCCGTGCCGTGACTACCCCAAGCCCGCCTTCCATAGGCCAGGGGCTGGCGACTAGCACCAAGACGTAAATCCCGGTAAAAAGGGGAGGCATTGCCTTTGTAAAGTAAACAACCACACAGAGTACAAGCGGAAGAAGTAAAAACTAAGTAAAAACTGAGTACAATAGTAAGTGTGGAAAGTAAAAAGGGGCCAGAAATACAAGCCCAACTGTAAAGTACAACTCGAAAGGGAAAACAGCAACTGAAAAGTAAAACTACTACGCCAAGCTGTCCACTGGAAATCCCACCTGAAGGGTGGGTACAGACAGCTCCTCTGCTCCTTGGGTCCCGTCGTCCACTCCGAGTATGTCCCGCCCAGTGGTCCACCTCTAGGTACCGCCTCGTCATCACATCCACCTCTGGGTACCGTCCCGTCGTATAGTCCACCTCCAGGTACCGTCCAGTCCTCGAACACTCGGCCTCTATCAGCACTGCCTGTCGTCTGCAACCAACACAACGAGGTGCGGGCATAGCCCGTGCAGGGGTGAGTATAACGATACTCAGTAGGGACCCCGAGACCCTCAAGGTATCACTAAATCCAACAAGGATAACCACAAGAAGATCTCAACAGATAAACTCTACTTAGGTATATGCCCATACATATACCTAAGTTATCAAGTAACCTATCTCAATGATGAGGAAACACAAGGATCATGAGATCAACGGATAACCACTACCCAGGTATATGCCCATACATATACCTAAGTTATCAAGTAACCCATCTCAATCATGAGGAAACACAAAGGTCAAAAGTCTCAGCTCAAACCAGGATTTTCATTATCGAAACTGTAACTACTGAAGAGCTCCGTCTCTAGAGTGTACAGTGGTCCTGTCACGACTCCGAGGTATTGCTCACTAACCTAAGACTGCTGAGGTACTCCTCCTGTCGAGTACCGCGGGCCAGCCACCCAAACACAGTAGTGCTTCCCGCCGAGGTATGTCACCCAAACACAGTAGTGCACACCCCCTAGTAGACTGCTGAGGTACTCTCCAGAAGAGTATCGCGGGTCTGCACTATCACACAGGTAGTGATCCGTCCACCATGGGTCTGCACCCAAACAAAGTAGTGCTCCGTCCACTGGGCTAGTCGACTCACTCCAAGTCGATTCGGTCAAGCAGTCGTCAGGTCTCAGTCGGCTACACGGTCTCCGTACTCCGCACGCTCGACTCTGGGAGGGTCCGCTCCACGAGCTGCAAGTCGATACTCCAAGTATCTCAAGGTCCCACGAAGAAGTATCTCAAAGGACCACCTCGTCACAGGGGGCTCAACGCAACAGACAGCGCGTCGATCGGACGCCCGGTCTGTGAGTTATTAGCCTTTTCGTCCCAGGGGCCCGGTTGGTTTCGTGAGCGAACCAAACCCAGCCGTATCTCAACTGTACCCCGATCTCTCATAGGGTATACTCATAGGGACCGTTTCTCAGCGTGATCATCAACGCCGCTGACGGTTCGTCAAACGGACGTCCTGTCTGAAAGTTATCAGCTTTTCCGTTCCAGGGGCCCGGTTGGATTTCGGGTGCGATCCAACCCGGCCACTATCAACTGTATCCAAAACTCAGGCGAAGGATGCCAAAAGTTCCGTATCGTCAACAGGAACTCAACGCAACAGACGGCGCGTCAATCGGACGCCCGGTCTGAGAGTTATTGGCTTTTTCGTCCCAGGGGCCCGGTTGGTTTTTTAAGGCAAAACCAACCCGACCGTACTCCACCTGCGCCCAAACCCCGGGAGGAGTGAGCCAAAAGATCCGTCTCACTAAGAGGAAACTAACAAAGCTGACGGTACGTCAATCAGACGTCCGTAGCTCAAGATATGAGTGTTTCCGCTCCGAGGGCCCGGTTGGTTTCGTGTACGAACCAACCCGGCCGAAGGCAAAGTATTCCGAAACTTTGAGTGCGATAAACCGAAACGACCGAATCGCTCCAAGGATTGCGTTGCCGCTGGCGGCGAGTCGTTTGGAGGCCCGTAGCTCAAGTCACGGGCGTTTGAACGAAAGTCGTCTGAAGACGGGGGGTCCGGGCCCGGCCCGACCCGGCCCGACCCCCCCTGGATGGCCCGAACCGGGTCGGGTCCGACCCGGTTGGCCCGGCCCGGCCTGGCCAGGTCCGGTCCGGCTCGGCTCGGCCGAGCGGCCGAGCGGTCGTCGCGGGGGAAGGCCGTCGCCCCGCGTGACACCCCCGCGGCACCCGCGGGGTGCCACCCTGGACACCCGCGGCACCCACGGGGTGTCGCGCTGGACACCCGCGGGGTGCCGCGTGACAACCCCGCGGCACCCGCGGGGTGTCGCCCTGGACACCCGCGGGGTGCCGCCGCCTCCGGCCGCTGGCGCCGCCGGAGTCACTCCGGTGACCCGTTTTCCTTCCCGTCTGCGCCGTTGTTCCTCCCGGGTTCCGTTCTTTACTGCGGGATCATCAAACATCCGTTGTGGCACGTTCCGTCGTTGGCCGTCAAATCCGCACAAGAACGAAGAACGGCGGAGGGTTGTCGGGCCGTGTTCGTTTGGCCCGCACCCTCCGCGTTAGATATAAACAACGGGAGAAATTAAAGTTCAACACATGAACGCATATCCGAAACAATTTTTAATGAAATAAAATTGTTTCATAAAAACGGGTTCCTTATTTGAACGGAAACAACAATTTTAATAATTTTAAAATTGTTCACAAATCCAGTTCTTTAACTTTTTAAAGAAACAATTACGGGAATATAAAAAGAAAAGGGGGGTAATTCCCAAAATAAATAAATCCCTACCTCGCTGTCGTTGTCGGATGCGAGGTCGTCGCAGAATTGACCGTCGCGGAAGGAGGTGATCGTCACACCGCGGAAGGGCGTCGCGTCGACGATCTCCGAGGACCAAGAACATACGGATTTAATTAATAATAATTAAATCCATGTTGTTGTTGAAATCCAAAAAGAAAATAAAAAGAAGTGCAACCCCCTACCTTGGTTGTTGTCGATCGAAGGCTGTCGCGGGGTTGGATCGTCGCGGAAGAAGCATCGCGAAGGGAGATCCGTTGGCGTCGCGGTACAAGGCTTCGCGTCGTCGATCTCCGCAGGTTTGGCATTCTTCGCGTTCTTCGCGTTCTTCGCCGAAGAAGAACACTTTCCTCCAAATCCTCTCCACTCCACAAGTTTCAACCCAAAATAAAATAAGCTTAAGCCTTATTTTATTTACACAACTAAACATTTGAAATTCAAAAGATAAGAAACGAACCATTAATTCGTAGAATTAATTCAACGAAAGAAACAACTCATTTAATTTACGAAAGAAACAGCCCAATTAAATGGTCTGTTAAGATTTTAAGAAACGCGTCAGTTGACTTTCATTAAGACGGGTTTTCACGGGTGCGTTTCTTAGCGGAAAGAAACGGCAGGGCTCGTGCGGGCCCCACCTCACAAATATCCTACCAAGGGGTAGGATATTTCTGGATAGCATCCTATCCAGTTCAACTCAGTTCAAGCCGCCTTTAAGTGGCTTCAAGTGGCTTCCAAGTGGCTTAAGCGAAATAAAATAAAGTTGTTGCAAAATTATTTTATTTCTTAACTTTAAGCCCGAAAATTAAAAAACCACACCCGAGCAAACGCAACTCCGGAAGAGGCGTTTCTAAGCGAATACCGGCGCTGCGATTTCATCGGAGCCCTCAGAATTCGATTCCGGGCACCGGTTCAAAAGTTAGAAAAACCCGCACATTCGTTCACTGAACGTACCCGAGCCAAATTTCAGAAAAATGATTCCGGACACACCGGGCCTCAGAATCAGGTGCCATCAGAAGCTGTGCTCTTGTAAAATTCCAAATAAAATTAAAAAAAAATTCCTTGGAATTTACGGGTCTTTACAAGTACGTGGCCCTCTATTTAAGTTCCATCCGGCGCCAGCCTAATTTTCCAGGCGACATAGAGGATATTCCTCCAGGAAGGGTCGCGGTTAACATGGCTGACCTATCAGAGGGAGAGAACGAGTCGGAGCTCCTTGATGGGGACTTACCCCCTGAGGGAGTGCCACAACTATTGGATCCATTGGGAAGGGTCACTCACTAGCATAGAAATATATTGGGTCTTCCTGTGCCCACCGAGGCACTAGTCCTCAGTTGGAATCCCAACAAGGGCAAGGAACACCTTGGAGTCATCAAACCCTCCAACCCGTCTGGCTCAATGTAGAAGGTAGAAGGCAATCCCGAAAAATACACGCAGCGTCAGTAACTTTCCGAACACAAGAATATGGTTGACAACCTCCTTGATGAACGTACTGCAGAGCGATGAACAAACTATGGTGATCCTCGGTCGGAGCAGTAGGGGCAGGCACAACTTCCCCTTGGCAAATTGTCTCTAGGTGACCCTGAACATCCTGCACATGCGGATAGGGTTAAGGCTGGAACTTACGGTAAGAGGGCACGGTATGTGTCTCCAAATCCTCCTGAACAGCATGAAAATCCTCAGGACCCAGCTCAGGTTCCCCCAGATGCTCCACAAGTCATTCCACCAGCCACTCCATGAGCCGTTGGGCCTATTTATCATGTTGAAGAACCCACCAATGCATTGGTGGTTAGAGATCCCCATCAAGATAGTAATCCCCACCTAGATGATCCAATGGTGGCACTCATCGCCCACCTCGAATCTTTAAATACTCGACATGTGTTAATCCCTCCTAATGTCAAGCCATACTCGGCATGGGTGGATGATATTCTAGCACCCTCGAGTTTCAGAAATCCTACATTTTCTCCCTTCAATGGGATAGGGGACCCTTCACAGCACCTATCCCACTTTATCTCAAGGTGTGGGCCTATGTTGGGGACTCTAGCGTAGTAGGAATCTGCCAAACTCTGGTGTTTCGTATAGACCTTAGAGGGTCGGCATTTATCTGGTATAGCCAGCTCCCCATCGGATCAATAACTGGCTGGGAAAACCTCTATAGGAAATTTATCTACCAATTCAGTCCCACCACTTAGAAGACGAGTATCTCAAACCTCTTCAAGTGCAAGCAGAGGTCTAATGAGTGCGTTTCATACTTTGTAGCCCGGTGGAAAGGGCTCACATACTCTCTTAACATTCCGCTAACTCAAGAGCAATTGCAAATGATGTGCGTAGGGAATTCCAAGACGAAACCAGTCCCCTATTTTATCACCTAGAACTACCTCGGGGGATTTCGAGACTTCTCTAATAAGGCCCAGTGCCTAGAGGAATCTTTAAAGCAAGCTAAGCAGGCACTTCCTTTGCCTCCTACAATCCCCATGAGAATGGCCGCCAGGACTGATCCCACCACAGTTGATTAAATAGAGGCCCCATGAAAATATAGTTGTAACCAGTGGATCCACCTTCATAACCTCACAGAGGCCCTCCACCTTAGGTGTAGCCTCCGACCCAGCAATTCCCACCTCAGAATCGGCAGACGCCCATGTACAATGTGCCGCCACCACCTAGGAAATATAACCAGGCTCCATCTCATCGGCAGGCCCCTCCAGCCCCGCATCAGGGTCAAGCTCCAAGGGCCCCCTTCTAGGATAGGAGGAACTGGACCTACTCGTTCAATGATGCATAGGTCCTTGGCTACTTCTGCAGTGCCTTGGAGCAGGGGATTGTACATTTTCCTAAATGCAATAGGCCAGAAGAGGCGAACCTCACTGATCGCCCTAATTACTACCCCTATCACCAGATCCTGGGGAACACACTCAAACAGTGCTATCTGTTTAAATATTGACTTCAAGACCAAGTGGATAACAACATAGTGTGGTTAGCCCCAGCTCTAGAACAGGTCGCATGTGTCTTCGTGAGTCCAAACAGTAGAAGCAACAATGATGGCGAGTGGCATCAGGTATCTAACCATGGGTCCCAGAAGTATGGAAACCGGATGGCTCATAAAACAGTCACCCACACCCATGGTGTTATCTGTGCTTGTCTGAATTGGCCAGATCCTTCAAAAGCCGCATATACTACTTCTGCATCATCGTCTCAGTAGTCCTCTTCTCATAAGAGCAGGCACTGGTGACATAATGGAAAGAAAATTCCCCCGCCAATGCCATCTTCATCCCGTACTCCCAGTGAATTCATGCTCCCAGATATGGTGATCCCTCCCAAAATTTTTCCAGTAATGGATGAATATTTGAGTGAAAGTTAAGGTTATTCCTCGGTTAATACCGTAGAGCTGGTAAATCCCTACATGATTTTTGACGATGAGGAGTACCAGGTGGATCCTCCCAACTTCCCCAGCCATCGTCAGCATTGACGGAGCCATGGCAATATGGGCCATCGGAGTGTCTCGATCAGTACTTCCAGCTAGTCTATTCACACAAACAAAACCATGTAGTAGGCCCAGCGTAGAGCTCAGCATATGAAGCCTTCTCATCTGGTGAAATCAGGTCTGCCTTTGTCGTCGTTCGTGTTGTTGGATCAGGCAGAGCCACCTCAACTGCGTCGTGACCAGCCACACTTTGCTACAGGCCAGTCTCAATCATCTGGACCTCATCTGGTAGTCACTCTGTAGGCTTCGACTAGTGAGCATCAGGATATTCCTAGCACCAGTTAGTTGCCGGTAGGGCCCACAATACCTCCTGTCATAGAGCAACCTCCTGTAAGCAGAATTTCATGCCTGGCATGAAAGTACGATGTTCTCAATCATCTTTCTAGAATTCCCACAAATCTCTCTATCCTTTAGGCCCTTCTCCTGTCATCAGATATGTATGAAGCCCTCATCGAGGCTTTAAGAAGCCCCCTCCAGTTTGAGATGGAGGTAGCATCCATAGAATCCTTTCATGCTGAGGCAGTCAAGAATGTTTAATGTTAGGCCATCATCTCATTCTCTGTAGAAGATGAAGGATCTCTCATACAGGGGCACATTCTCCCACTATACATCACCATCCAGTTCAATGGCATGGAGGTTCGTCACTGTCTTGTCGACACGGGCTATGGAATCAACATAATCCCGACTCAGACACTGCAAAAACCGGGATTATCTGAGGATGATCTGAGTCCCTATAACCTAAGAATCCAAGGTTATGATAGGATGGAGAAAACACCATTCGAAAAGATCCATTTGAAGACCCAGTTCGGTGGTCTATTTTCCAGCATCATGTTTATGGTTGTCTCCCAGGACACCTCCTACAATGCGTTGATGGGTAGGTTGTGGCTCCACCTACATGTGGCAGTTCCTTTATCATATCACCAGTGCCTTAAGTAATCCCTTA
Organism: Viscum album; assembly: GCA_963277665.1. Taxonomy (NCBI): domain Eukaryota; kingdom Viridiplantae; phylum Streptophyta; class Magnoliopsida; order Santalales; family Viscaceae; genus Viscum; species Viscum album. The sequence goes on along the minus strand of OY728133.1, from coordinate 1,227,483,854 downwards.
ATGGTCAAGTGGGTGTGCTTCAAGGTGACGCATCTCCCTTTGCCTCTTGTGAAGCCCGTTATCTTGATGCCAACTATTACAAGAGCAAAGACAAGTAGATTCATGCTAACAAGGTTGAGTATGCCATAGCTGTGACCAACCTGGGGACAGATCTAGATGATGCATACGTATTTCCAATCCATCGATTGGAGGCTAGAACTCTATACATGGGACAATTCTTCTTTGTTTCCGGAAAAATGGGGGAACACATTCCCAAGTCTAAGAGATGTTGGAAGATCACCTCATACTCCTACACAAACTAGGATCAGGTGATCCCGGAGCCGCCTACTCCTAAAAGGTATCGGGATGTCCACCCCATGGAAATGGTAATACATCATACTTTCTTGTTTCTCCAGGCAGAAATTAATAGGCTCAAGCTGACAAAACACTATTTATTTGATATCATCAAGTGTGGCTCCTTGGGCTGAAGACCAGGCGGGATCGGATCAACAGCCTTCATCGTTATGGTTGCGGCAGCATAGGAGTTCCCCGATGCAGTGTCCATTATTGCTCAGGCTGGTACCAGCCTCCCATCAGGAGTTTCTAACTCAAAGGAAACTCCTCCCGGTGAGGATCCCCCATCTATAAGTGAATAAGAATATTTATAGGATGCTCCCCCACCTTTGAAGAGGGAATCTCTGCCACGGTTGATGAATATGTACAGGTGAACCTCGGTAGCGAGGCATACCCGAAACCCACAATGATCAGTGTCTCCATGCCCCTCAAGGAGCAATAGAAGCACATAGACTTCCTTAAAAAACATCGTGATGTATTCTCCTAGAGTTATGATGATATTCTAGGACTAGATTCTTAGGTATCCTTCCACCACCTCGGTCTCCCAGCAAATCATCGCGGGTTCAAGAAGCCTCCCAGAAAGATGCACCCTTCTCACAGTGCCATGGTTGAGGCAGAAGTTGATAAGATTATATGATCCAATTTCATTAAGGAGGTCCAGTACCCCAAGTGGGTGGCCAACATTGTGCTAGTCAGAAAGAAGAAAGGAGATTGGAGTCTGCATCGACTTCCAGGATTTCAATCGTCACTATCTGAAGGATGAATTTCCCCTTCCTGTGATGGAATTTTTGATCGATGCTACAGCTGGATTCCAAGACCTCTCCTTCATGGATGGGTACTCTGGGTATAACCAAATCTGAATGGCCCCTGAGGATGAGGATTTTACAGCCTTCAGGGAACCACAAGGTACTTTATGTTACCAAGTCATGCCCTTCGGTTTAAAGAATGCAGGTGCCACCTCTCAGAGGGCTATACATCGCATATTTAAGTCGATCCTCGGAATGTTGGTGGAATGTTACATGAATGATCTAGTGGTCAAATCTCGCCAGCATCAGGACCATCTCAGAGACCTCGAGAAAGTGTCTGACTTCCTCTATTCCTATCACGTGAAGATGAATCCATTAAAGTGCACCTTCGGGGTCACCTCTGGAAAGTTTATTGGCTTCATTGTTAGATAAAGGGGCATCGAGATTGACCCTAATAAGATCAAGTAAATTATCCAAATGTCTCCTCCAAGAAACATTTGGGAGCTTCAAGGCTTCCAAGGCCACTTAGCCTATATACGCTGATTCATCGCAAATTTGGTCAGCAAGTGTAATCCCTTTTCTTGGATCATGAAGAAAGGCACCATCTATGAGTGGGATGAAGAGTGTTAGATTTCTTTTTGAGAAAATCAATTAGTATCTGCTCCAGCCTCTGGTCTTAATGCCACCCATCTCCAAAAAGTCATTCATCCTTTATGTGACTGCCCTGGAGTGATCTCTCGGTGCCCTTCTCACCCAAAAGAATAACGAGGGAATGGAGAATAACCTCTACTAACTCAGCTACATGCTCCTCGATACAGAGACTAGATACTCCCCTATCGAGAAAAGATGCCTTGCACTGGTATTTGCAGTACAGAAATTGTGACATTACTTACAGTACCACAAGGTATAGCTGGTGTCCTAAGTAGATCTGCTGAAGTACATCCTGAACTGCCCCATGTTGGTAGGTCGTCTAGCTAGGTGGGTAGTGATTCAATAGCAGTTCGACATCAGGTTTGTCCCCTATAAGGATATTAAAGGGAAATCATTGGTAGAATTCCTTACTGCTCATCGAGCCCCCACGGACCAGTCTCTGGACCTTGATTTTCTCGATGAGACAATCCTCTCGGTAGACCAAGCCATCCCATGTTGGAAAATGCACTTTGATGGTGCTTCCTAGAGCCCCACCGGGAGAAGGATCAATGCACTACCACAAAATAGGGCAAGGGAAGCACTGCCCTTTATCAGCGCTAAACAGAAAGCGCTGATAAAGGGGTATTCCTTTATCAGCGCTATCTAAAAGCACTGATAAATGTTACATTTATCAGCGCTTTTTTTAGCGCTGATAAAAGGTAACATTTATCAGTACTTTTTTTAGCGCTGATAAAGGTATCTCTTTATCAGCGCTAAAAAAGCATTGATAAATGAATGTTTTATCAGCGCTTTTATTTTAGCTCTGATAAAACATACCTTTATCAGCGCTTTTAATGAGCACTGATAAAGGTTCTGTCAGTTTTTATTTAATAACCCTAACAAACCATCCTCACTTGCATGCGGTCAAGCTCTCGCGGAAGCTGAACCAGGCCCCTTTCCACTGCGACCTCGTCCTCCTCCTCCTCATCCTCCTCATCCTCCTCCTTCCTCCTCCTTCCTCCTCCTCATCCTCCTCCTTCTCCGTCGCCGCCGCCGCCTCCGCCCCCGCTCCCGCTACTGCGACCACCGCTGCCTCTGCCACCACCACCCTCGCTGCCGCAACCGGCACCGCTGCCTCTACCGCTACCGCCGCCTTTCCGCCACTGCCGCTACCATTATTGATATTCATTTTCAGGTAAAAAAATTTCTACCGCTTGAATTGAACGTGTAAAATCCTGATTTAAGGTGTTATTGCAAGATTCAATGGATTATTGATATTATTGAGTTCTTTATTTAATCCTTGCACCTCAATAAACACCTATTGAATCTTGTTTCATGGGTTAGATGTTCTTGAACTCTTTTATGGACACCCCTTGAGTGTGCCAAGTAAAATTATCCCTTTAATGTCAAATTATTAACTGCCCTGAACACCTATTTAGCTTATGTCAAAGATTTTAAATGAGGTTTCCCTTGATACGAGGGTATATAAATGGAATTGAAGACACATTATAGGTGTTTTGCCTAGATTATTAATGGAATTTACCATGTAGGAAATTTCCATGTTGATTATGGCCCATTTTGAAGACCATTTGAGCCTTATTAGTGAATTTTCCATTCTTGGTAAAATTGAATGTGTAATAATAATGAGGAGTGAATTTTACATGATGGATTTATTTTAATTTAATGAATTAATTAAATGAATTGAAATGATCTATAATGGGATGAAAGGGAACACCATCTACTGCATGTTATATAGAATGATAATTGTGTATTTCATTTCGTTGAATGGAATTGTACATGGATAATGGGACATATGAGATGTTTTTCTTCATGTTTTGTAATATAAATATGAATGTGAATAATTCGTTACTTATACAAATGGTCCTAATTAAATTGACGGATGGGAGGTAATTCCCCATTATAGTTAAAATTAAAATACACCTTTATAGAGGATAACATAAGATGGTAAGGTAATTGTTGAGAATATAGGAAAATCACACTCCCTTACATCGGGTGTTGAGTATAACATATCACACCACAAATACTAATAGGATGTTGGGATTTTTTCACCACACCAATTTCTTAGAGTTATTACATGATGGATTATTCCCCATCCTGAGTTCCATCTAGTTCACATTGTTCTATGCTTGATCACTATTATGGTTGGATTTCTTTTCTCGAGGTATGTGATCCTTCTAATTCCTATTTGGATTTGTTTGCACCTATGGTTTGAATAAAAATTAGTGATCAAATAGTGATTTCTATCAATAAATTTAAATTTATTTACATGCATTGTCTTTTTGGGTTTGTGGGATGTGGTAAATGGTGTACTCAATTTTAGATTATTTTATTCTCATGGGTTTCCCCTATTTAATGTTTTCTTTTCAGTTGGAAATCTCCTCTGTTGTGCGACTCTCCTCTTCCACGTATGCACCTCTGTCGTGTGCTTAACGACACCTTCACAGTGAGTTTTCTTCTGTTACTCATTGGTTTCCTCTTGTTTGCATGTTATTACTATTTGATATTGATGGTTATAATGTGAAATGTATGTACTAAATGCCCTGCTGAAAATCATGGCCGTTGGTGGTCCTTGTTTGCGCACTAAATGAATTGAATGTTGGTTGGTTCTTGTTGAAAATTGGAATATAGAAATTGGTAATATACGTATACTTGACTTATTAATGAACACCCCAGGATGATAAAACTTATGTGATAACCCCTGAATTAACAAACAAAATTGAATAAGGGATTCTTTGTAAAATCTAAAATTTTGATTGTTTGGTTTGTATGGTGTTGTGATTGAGGTGTCATGCTTATAAAAGATTTTTCCACCTAATGTGGTTTTCTAGGGGCATGCAGCAATAGATCTTTTATAGGGGAACATGAATGGAACTAGATATTGGGAAGGACTCAAACACTCCTCTGATAATAGGTATCTAGAGTCCCATTAGAAGTTTTGGTCAAGGGAGGGGATGTTGTACCACCATGCAGGAATGACAGTATAAGGAAGAGTATATATCATATAGGGAGTCTGGCTCCAGCCTAGGGTTTAGGGGATGTTCATATGCATGTTATGTAGTCTACTATGGCTATTGTGGATTGTTGATCATCTATTATCAATGGTACAATTCCTATATCATCTACCCTTTATTTTATTTTTTATAAAAGAGAATCACATTCCTTTTTTTCACTCTTTTTGTAAATGTTTTAGGCTTGGAGGTGTAAATCTTGGATAGTGTTATCACCATAAACACACTATTGGTATTATAGTCCAAGAATATAACAAGTTCCAAGGAATGATCTCTAGATATTGGTGGTTATAATTTATTTTGTGAACCACCCATGCTTTATATGATAATATTTTATTTTAGTTTTGTTATGGATTAGTTTGTTTTATAACAATCCAAAATCATTTATTCCCATATGAGAGTTACCTTTTTATCTCCAAAATAGATAGAGTTATTTTCACTTGGATGAGAGGAATCTTCTATCTGGTCATGTAGAACCAATTCAATCTATATTGTATTTTCTCATGGCTCAAATAGTCAGGCATATTGTAGATGTTTCTAGAATGTTGTAGGATTATTTTTCCTCAATGGTAGTACATTTTTAGGATGTTTTCACTGATGAGGTATAAAATTTACTTTTTAATAAAGAGATAAACTTTATAATCTAGTTATTTTTGGGAGAAAATTCAGTTTCTATCACAATTTCTAAAATAACACCAAAAGAGCATCAGTTGTTTGAATTAAAATTTGATTATATAGAATATAATGGTTTCATATAGCATAGTACTTTACCATGGGGTTTTATAGTTCTCTAAAATAGATGGTTGATTGGTATTTATTCTTTTGTTGGACTATTGGAGATTGAACCTGATGAGAGTCATGAATATGTATCCTCATCCACGCATTGATAGTTACATTGATCATCTATGAGGTTCTATGATATTCTCCAAGATATATTTGACATTAGGATACCATTAGATGATTTGGACATCGATGGACCTACCATGGACTTCTTTTAGGAGTAGTTATGGCCTGTATGAATTTTTAGCGATGATTTTTGGTTTTCTAATGCATTGGTTGTATTAAGGGACTTGATGAATAGGATATTTCATCCTTTTCTAGATCAGTTTTTAGTAGTTTTTTTCAATTAAATATTAGTGTACTCCCAACCCATAGTTGATCTTGACCAACATCTTATCATCACCTTGAGTACATTGAGATAACATCATATTTATTACTGTTTTCTCCTATTACTCATTGGTTTCCTCTTGTTCTCATGTCATGTATTTTCTAAGGCATCATTCAGTCTTTGTAAGACTAACTTGGAATAAATTTGATATATGTCAGATTAAATCAGGTATCTTATACATACACGATGTTCACCCTACTGGACACACCATGTATATGGATTTCACATGTGTTTAAAGGAATTTGTACCATGATTTGTTTTTATAAAACCCAAACAATGATACCTGATTAATTAAAACATAATATTAGGCAAGTTCTCGAGATCGAACCCATAAAGACGATGAATATGAATAGAGAATGGATGAATTCCAATCGGTTGACAAAAGAGTATGAAGATGGCGTGAAAGAGTTTATCAATTTTGCAGAAGATCATGCATGTGACCCTTCTCAAATCCTTTGTCCGTGTTTACACTGTTGTTATTCAAGAAAAATTAGTCTAGAGGAGTTAGAATAACACCTGATCTGTCACGGAATAGATCGAAGTTATACATGTTGAAATAAACACGGGGAAAAAACAATGTAGGTAGTGACTCAGAGAACACGACATTTTATAGATCATCTGATATGATTAGAATCGTGAACAGTGAAGACGATCGTATGGAGGGTGTGATTACAGATGTGAACGATGATGAAGATCGTATTGAGGAAATGACAAGGATAGTTGAAGATGAACTTTATAATTCCCCAAAATTGTTTGATAAGTTAAAGAGTTGTGAAAAAACTCCATTGTATGCTGGTTGCACTAAATATACAGCATTTTCAGCCGTATTGAAGCAGTATAATTTGAAAGCAGGAAGCAGGTGGAGTGACGCTAGTTTTATGGAACTAATTACTCTCCTGAATGACATGCTCCCAGAAGATAATGAACTCGCAAGCCGAACATATGATGCCAAACGAATGTTACGATCAATGGGTATGATCTCTGAAAGAATACATGCTTGCCCGAATGACTGTATATTGTTTCTCAAGGACCAAAAATCACTTAAAGAATGCCCAAAGTGTGGTGCTTCCCGAAACAAGAAAGATGATTCTAGTCCTACGAAAGTTGTATGGTACTTTCCAATCATTCCTAGGTTTAGACGCCTATATGGAAGTGAGGAGACTACAGGACAACTGACATGGCATACAGATACAATAATTAAAGATGGGAAACTACATCACCCTACAGACTCTCCTCAGTGGAAGAGAATTGATCAAGAGTATCCTGAATTTGGGAACGAGCCGAGAAACCTTCGTCTGGTGTTATCTACAGATGGGGTGAATCCTTTTGGTTTTCAAAGCATCAGTCACAGTACATGGTCGGTTATGTTGGTAAATTATAATTTACCACCGTGGTTATGCATGAAACGAAAATACATCATGTTATCTATGCTTATATCAGGACCAAAACAACCAGGTAATGATGTTGATGTTTATTTGGACCCATTGATCGAGGATTTGAAAATATTGTGGGATTCAGGTGTTACGATGTATGATGCTTACAAAAATGAACAGTTCACTTTGAAATCCATGTTGTATGGGATGATAAATGAATTTCCTGCTTATGGAAATTTTTCAGGATATAGCATTAAAGGAACTCAAGGGTGTCCCATTTGCGAACAAGGTACACAGTCAATTAGGTTGAAACATTCATCGAAAACCATGTTTCTAGGACATCACAGATTTCTACCCTGACAACATAAGTACCGATCTTGGACGACATCATTCGACGGAAGTTCAGAGGAATGTACAGCACCATCTCCACTAACAGGTGATCAATTGTTTGAGAAAGTAAAAGATTTGGACACTACTTTTGGTAAACCATTTTCAAAAAACCTTATGAAAACTGGTTGGAAAAAGAGATCAGTTTTTTTTTGAATTACCATACTGGAATTGTCTGTATGTTAGACATTTTCTTGATGTTATGCATGTTGAAAAAAAATTTATGTGATAGTGTCATCGGCACATTGCTAAATGCACCTGGCAAAACAAAGTATGTAATTAAGGCTAGATTGGACATGGTTGAGATGGGAATACGAGAAGAGTTGGCACCAGTGAAGGGTGAAAAACGAACATTTCTTCCTCCTACTGCTTACACTCTTTTCAGGCAGGAGAGATATTAGTTTTGCAACTTCTTGAATGATGTAAAGGTTCCAGAGGTGTATTCATCAAATATCAAGAACATCGTGTCAATGGGAGATTTAAAATTAAAGGGTCTGAAATCACATGACTGTCTTGTTTTGATGCAAGATCTAATTCCTATAGCTTTACGTTGCATTTTGCCCAAGAATTTCCTCCATACATTAACGAAGCTCTATTTCTTCTTCAAAGCTATATGCAGCAAATTTATAGACCCGGAGAAATTTCCAACTATGGAAAGAGAAATTTCCGTCATATTATGTGAATTGGAAATGTTCTTCCCGCCGAAATTTTTCTATATGATGGTTCATTTGATGGTTCATTTGGTGAGAGAGATTCAACTATGTGGTCCTGTACATTATAGATGGATGTACCCCATTGAACGGTATATGAAGATTTTGAAAGGGTATGTCAAAAACCAAAGTCGGCCAGAGGGTTGTATTGTAGAGCAATATATTGTTAAGGAAACTGTTGAATTTTGTACCGAATACCTGTCTGGTGTGGAAATCATTGGCCTACCGAAATCTCATCACACTGAGCAGCTTGAGGGTGAAGGAATTTCTGGAAGAGAGTTTTTCACAATCAATATTACAGATCAGGAGCAGGCCCACCTTTACATTTTGCATAACAGTTTTGACGTTGACCCATATGTTCAAATCTACAAAAAAATTATTAGGCATTTGAATCCTTCTAGGGCTGAAAAATGGATATCAGATACACATAATCGACAGTTTATAGGATGGTTTCGAGACCATATTTTTAAGTAGTTAGATGAAAATCCAGACTCAATTTCAGAATGACTTCGATGGCTGGCCGAAGGAGTAAGTGTGTACGTATTATCTTACAATGCTTATGCAGTTAACGGTTATACATTCTATACTAATGAACATGATGAAGATAGTACCATGCAGAATAGTGGGGTTACACTTGTGGCTGAGGCGATGCATGTTTCCGGTGCTAAGGACAAAAATCCAATTTATGCGAATATGTCATACTTTGGTATCATCAAACGAATATGGGATTTGGATTATACGAAATTCAAAGTGTCGATTTTTCAATGCAAGTGGGTTGATAACAGGAGTGCTATTAAAATAGATGAATTAGGATTCGTGAAAGTTGATTTCAGTAAGGAAGGTGAGAAAGAAGAACCATTTATAATGGCACCACAGGTAGTACAAGTATTTTATGTTCTAGACCCTGCAAACCGAAATTGGTCAATTGTTCTGTTATCGACCAAAACAACTGAAGGGTCAAATGAAAGTTCAACGGAGGTTGACCCTTTTATAGGGACTTCCCAATCATTTCACAGCATTCCAAATGTAGATGGCGATTTGTATGTTAGATGAGACCACAATGAAGGAATTTACATAGTCGATAAAGGAGTCAAATCTCTTCATTCTTGAAAGAAAAAAAAGAGAGTACAATAATCAGGTTATTTGTTTATTGTAACATACATTGTGTTACGTTATGTTATTATTTGTTCGCTGCTGTTTTTATGTAATCTAAATTAAATATTAAACCACTTCTGTAGATAATGACTTCTGCACCTACTGATGCGCCCAATCCCGAGGCACAAAAGGTCTCTCAACCAGCAGCTGGTGGTCCCACTGCAGAGCAACAACAGGTTTCTCAACCTGATGTTGTTTGTCCCAGTGCAGAGCAACAACAGGTTTCTCAACCTGTTATTGCTGGTCCCAGTGCTGAGGTACAACAGGTTTCTCAACCTGTTACTGCTGGTCCCATTGCTGATGCTAGCGCTCTGGGGGAAGATATTGATGCTACTTCTGAGGAAATGGTAGGAAATGAAACCCTGAAAGCACAAAAAGAATAAGAGTGTCATAGTTTTACAGTGTTAGCCAAAATACTTAAGGAAAAATCAAAAGGCATCAAATTTGAGGTGGGATGGAATAAGAGAGGCCAACATGTTAACCCCAACAGAGCCATCTTTAGTAGCTACATTGGAATTGTCACTCGGCAACGCGTGCCGATTGATGTATAGTCGTGGCACCATGTTGTCACCGGGCTGAAGACACTAATGTGGGAAGAGATTACAGTAACATTATGATATCATTTTTTTAATTAATTAAAATAAAATAAAATACCAAAACATTGACTTACTCTTCATCATCCATTTCAGAGTGCATTTATAGTAGATGTCTCGCATAAGGAATATATATTAAGAGTTACAGGAAGGATTCATAGAGGTTTCTGCACAATTTTAATGAAATATCATCTTAAAGATGAAGAAGGGAAAATTAAGCCGCACCCACCTCCTCTTTACACACACTTGATATCCCAAGGAGCGTGGGATGCATTTAGCAACCATCGTGGGGATCATACTTTTCAGGTGCATTGTATGGGGTAATATGTTGTTTGACGTTTTCTTGTATTCATCACTCTGATTGATAGTTTTTTATTTATGAAACAGCTACTGAGTGCTGAAAATAAAAAACGCGCAACAGAACCAGCGTACCCTTACAGTAAAGCAAGGATGGGATATGCTGAACTTGATAAAAAATTGGTACGTCTTTTAAATCTACCCTACTATTAGTATGTGACATAAAACAACACCATAACCATGTTTCTCTATTTATATGCAGATTGATGAATCGAAATCGAAATCCATATCCATCCCATTCCATGTTCTATGGAAGGAGACTCGTGTAAATAAAGAGGGAACATTGATAGATTAAAACACACAAAAAGTGTGGGAAACATGTGTAAGTATGACATAATATAAATTTGAGTTGCTTTAAATCACTATTACATTGCAATAACTACTTATTTTTCTATATTTTCTATCTGAGATAGTCACAAGAATCAACAAAAACCACACCAGATGTAGAAATACTTTCAGTAGCCTTGAAGCAGCCAGAAAAGTATGGCCACGTCAGAGGTGCGGGTTTTGGGGTGACACCCCAAACATATTTTCAAAAACAAAAACAAGCGGGGGATCAAAATGAAAAAAAGGAAAAGATGCAAGAACAATTATCTATTTTTCAAGAAGAATTACAATACCAAAGAGAGATGATAGAAAAATTGATGGGGGAGAGGCAAAGTGAAGAAACAACTCAACAACAACTCGTGTGTGACGATCTCGCCCCACCCCCCACCAGCTTTGAGGCGATCCATTCCCCTAAAAAACCTTACTTAGATGAGGTAATAAATGTTTTAATAAATATTTTTGTGAAATGTGATTTACATAGACACTGATACCTTTCATTTTCTAATATTCCATAGGGTGAAAATGACTGTGATTTATATTTATCAACTCCCACCTATCGCCTTGTAGCGAGGGCTACGGTGTTCAATACACAAAACGATATGCTACACAATAGACAGCTTCCAAAAGATCATCTTAGAGTGTCAATTAACATAGCTAATGAGCTGAGTGTCGAGATAACTGTTCCAAATGACGATGACGACATTCATACGGTTGAACAAGTTGTTGGAACATTCATCACATGGCCGACAGTTCTTGTAAAAAACATGTCAACAAAAAAGTATTCATTTCTAATTTATTTTTCAAGCTGGACCTTTAACATTTAATGAAAAAAGGTCTGAACCGATGACTGTTATTACAGAATGAAAAAGACTATGGGGTGAAACGAAATATAAGCTCAAAAATATCTCAAGGATTAACCAACTGATTGAAACGGTCTACTGAGAGCACCTTCACCCCGTCCGTTCTATATCCACAGTTAATATCATTGCAAGCTCATGTGGATACAAAGTTGAAAGACGGAAGTAATCACATATTTTATTTCTAAAAAGATATGTATGGATATGAGATATCAAATTTCATTAGTGCTGAAAATGTAAATGAACTCCTCAAGTATGAATGGCTAGGCGCCTTAGTTGTAAATGTATACATGAGGTAAGATTTCATGATTTGATTTTACAAAAGCTGATATACTCTGATAATTTTGACTAAATACATTTTATATTTGTCGCAGACATATATATGAAAAACAATTGAAGGGATTTCCCCATGAACAAAAATTTGGACTCGTTAGTCCTCACACCACATCTTCAAAAGATGAAATAGATTCTGTTAAAGAGGCTGCAATAATGTCATCCCTAATCAAATCATTTGAAAACAAAATTACGGATGACAGACTCTTTTCAATACCAACGATGTAGGGGTAAAACTCTAAAATTTAATCATATCAACTATATTTTCATTTCTTTCTTTACTTATTCCTTTTTTTTATTTTTAGGGAGCATTGGATGCTGATTGCAGTCAATTTGGATACTCCAAAGATTTATTTTCTGGATTCAACGCATGGATATCCAACAAACCGACCACGCATGATGGCGTTTGTTAATTTGTAATACACTAGATCCAAAATTTTAAAACTAAACATCTAGTTATATAATTTATGTTATCTTTTAATGAGGATTATGTTATGATAGGGTGGTGCATCAATATCGTCTAATGCATGGAATGAATTCAAGGCATAAGGATGAGCATGCCTATAAGATCTACAACTGGAAAAGTATCAGGGTATATATAATAACATTGCACTATCCAAACACATATCAAAACAAATTAATTATTGTTTTTTATGTTTCTGTAGTGTCAAAAACAAACAAACAGAAAGGACTGTGGTTATTATGTTTGTAAATTTATGAAAGAGATCGTATTTCATCAACAAACTAGCATCCCTGATGAGGTATTTTCGAAAATAATTATGAGTTCATTTAAAATATTTATTAATCCTTTTTGTATTTATATTTTTTCATTACTACTATGACTGTCACAAAAACTCATATTCAGAAGATGATATACATGTCTTTAGAAATGAATGGGCAACATACCTGATGGAAGATTGTACACAAATAGGATGAAGGTGAATTCCTACCACTTATGTTATCTATATATGATCATTGATTATCCTCCAACCTTATTTGGTGAATTGAGAATGCTCTGATGTATTGAAATATTAATTTATTACTCAATGTTTTCTATCCCCGGATTCATATTATTGATCTTTGAACAAATCAATATTGAAGTAAGGCATGATGGTGTGCAGTGCGTATGGGGTGAACGACGAAACCACCGAGGATCAACAAAATCTATTTTCTGTATCTCGTTTGTTTGAACTTGTATTTGAGCACATGTGTTGTTGTTTGACTTGCACAATTATTTCTAGGTAGATTCATGAGATACTCAGTATCATTGAGGGATTTTTTGGAACCAAAATATGTGTCCTAGGATAATTAAAGTAAGTTAAAGGCTGGTTGAGATGAAATCCAAGCTCAAACGACCAGTACATCATCAAAAGAATCAACCCTGTGATGCACCATCATGTAGAATCTGGTCCTCGTGATGTTTTGAGGTGTTTATGGAAGGTATGGGGAGTCTGATGAGCCCCATGGCCACCATAAATAATGTTTACAGACATCTCCACATGTTTTTTGTGCCTCATGCCTCTTTACAAGGATCACGCCATTCACATGGTCTATCTTAGCATGTATGTCCCATTCATCCCATTGCTACTCTTGGAAGAACCTAAGAATCTGACAATGCATAAGCCCCACAAAACCCATACTCATCCAAATAAGAGTATTCCTAGTGTGAAGGGAAGCTAACCATGGGTAATACCCACAACATACCTCTTTTAAATATATGGGTTTTGATCCTTGTATTCTAAATAGGGTACGTAGGAAGCCTCCATGAGGTTAAATCCCAACCAATGGTAAACCATGGTGACCCCCTCACTGGGGTACACCTTCGCTTATTTTCCCTCTTTTATTTCCCTTAGTGGCGTCTGAATAAGTCTTCAAAATGAGAAACCTTACCTTTATGGGATGCACCACACTTGGGTCAGACCTCATTGGGCATTTTGATCCATCTATCAGGTAAACATTCCAGGTGCTCCCTCCTAGAGATGTACCTACCTGATCCACCTTTATAAGTGTTTTGATCCACCCAGGCCTTTCATCTTTGTAAGACATTAAATCATGACCCTCTATCCTTGTGGGATGTTAAACTCATGGAATACCACAAGTTAAACATGATTTTCCATTAATATATTCAATATTAATGTTTAATCAGTCCTTATTAAGGTATTGTGGAGGTGTGGTTTTATGTTTTCCAGCAGATTTCAGAAGATTCCAAGCTTTATGTATGTGATTCCATGCTTTTACATTATATGATGATTTTATTATGCTGTATTTTCTTGCTAAGTGTACTATATGAAATGTTTGTGTGGTTAAAAATTTGTTATCAAAGGAATTTGGGGTGTGTATAGACTTGAAAGTTATTTTTAAAATGATTGTATTTGTACTTCTTGTGGATTTTCATGCTTAAGTCCTTTAAATGTGTTTGAAGAAATGATAAAGTTGTGTGATGGGTGTTTTCAAATGGATTTAATGTGTTTGTGAATTTTAAAGAGGGTTTTCTTATGAGATGTAGAGATTCTATATATGTGTATTTACATTGAATGAAAGTACATGATAATGTGTTGATATATATGATGTGTATAATGTAAATTGAGCATAATTTCCATACAAGGTATTTTCTTTATGATGTGCGGGGGATATGGTGAGAGGGAAGGGGTGGTTTTCGAGGGGAGGGGGAAGGGGGGAAAAGTGGTAGTGTGAAGGGGTAGGGGTGTGCTGGGTTCTTTTGAAATATGTAGGGGGTGGGAAGGGGGTGTGCAATGGGTAGGGGGGAAGTGCAGTGGGAAGGGGTGTGCTAGGGAAGGGGCAGGGGGTGTTCAGGGGGCAGGGAGTGTGCAGGGGTAGGGGGTGTGCTCAGGGGTGGGCAGTGTGTAGGGGGTGTGCTGGGGAAGGGGGCAGGGGTTCTTCTTTTTTATGGAATGTGGGGACATATAGACATGGTATTAAACTGTGGCTATAGGTATATAGCCAAGGTTTAATGTCGTTGCAAAAGGCCTATCATTGGTATCCAATAGAGGAGGATAATAGGGTTGAAGATATTTCACCACTCTTTTAATGTAATTGATAATATTTGATTTATCTCAAAAGTAAGGGAGATATCCCATGGGGGGAAGGGAGAAGGAGGAGAGTGCGTGTAAAGGATTTTGTTGAGTGGAATGAGGGATATATGAGGGTAACCCACTTTAATGGTTGATAGTGAAAATTTGTTAATTCCGCTCATTAATTAGGTGAATTATTAGGCATAAGGGTAAAATAAATCATTTTCCAACAACGTGGGAATCAATATACACACACTTATAATCCGTATAGTTTCATTGAGTGGCTTATAATCCATTATTCAACCATATAGAGATACTTCCCCAAAAACTCATACCTTACACAAGTTCATCACATTATTTGACAAACCATTAACCATCAATGTGAGACCATCATAACCTTAGAACCAAACTGTAGGTTTATCTATTCCCCCTCGAATCATTAAATAGCTCATGTTCTACTAAACATTGGGCCATTTGATTATTATAGATGATTAGCCCTTACCATGTACCAATTTCGTTAATTGGTTATTTTATGTTTTGTGCCTCACTAGTATAATTCCATTTAGAAACCCCATTATTTATTTCATTGTTGTATTACTAACATAATATTTGTTTTATTATGTAGGTGAAATATTTTTCCCCACTTCTAATTCTATGTTTGGAAACCGCCACCATGGATGATAATTTTTTAGAGCAGATGGATGCAAAAAGGATGGAACATCATTGTTTTTTAACTGTTTGTTCGATAAATGTAATTGTAACCAAATTAAACATTGTTTGAAATGTATATAGAAGTGTGTTGTTTTGTATTCATGATTTCAAGTAAATGTATGTATCATTTTTGTTCTTATGTGCTTTGTGTGTGGGTGTTGTGTGTGCTGTGTGCAGGTGTTGTTTGGACTCTGTGTAGGTGTTGTAATGTGTGAAGGTGTTGGGCAGGTTCTGTGCAGGTTCTGGTTTTGGACAAGATCTTTTCCCTTTATCAGCGCTAGTTAAGTGCTGATAAATGGATAATATATCATCACTATTTTGAGTGCTGATAAAGGTAGTTTTTATCATCACTCAAAATAGCGCTGATATATTATACATTTATCAGCACTGAAAATAGCACTGATAAATACTACCTTTATCAGCACTTGCTTAGCACTGATAAAGGGGCACTTTTATCAGTGCTTTTTTTAGCACTGATAAAAGTCCCCCTTTATCTTCGCCGAGATTAAAAGCACTATTAAAGGCCATTTTTAGCGCTATTATAAGCCATATTTGTAGTAGTGATGACCCCAGACTCAACAGAGTAGGTCTGGGTATCGTATTCATTACCCTATCACAAGTTGTTCTTCCATATTCATTCCTACTATCATAAGGTTGCACCAATAATGAGGTGGAGTATCAGGATCTCATTATTGGACTTGAGCTAGACCTTGAGATAGTTGTTCCCCATTTTCATGTGAAAGGGGACTCCGAACTAGTCATCAAGTAGATCAAAGTTGACTATGTCATCAGAAAGCTAGAGCTCATACCATTGTTGGAACTCACTCTTCAGCTAATGGCCCAGTTCCCATCTCGGCCAGAAGTTACTCATGTTCCTCGATCTTAGAACTATCTAACTGACACCCCGGTTGGCCTAGCTGCATCACTTGCAGAGCCCGAACAGGATGATCTGATTATCCATGTGGCACACCGAAGATTCATTGCTCTTGTCACTCCATATGATGATGAAATCCTACAGGTAATCCATCTTACCACTGGTGCCTCCATGTCAGGACCCCCAGGTCCCCTGGATGTAGTGATTGAAGTGAATCTTGACTGGAGAACTTCCTTTTTTGAGTATCTCCAGAATGGTAATCTCCCGGCAGATCGGGCCGAGCGCAAGCAAATCCGACGTCACACGTAACAATTCACCCTCCAGGACGGCCCTTGTCGTGAGCAAGTCCTCTACAAGTGCGGGTTTGATGGGGTCCTCCTCTGTTGCATTGAAGGAGATGATATTTCCCAAGTCATGCAGGAGGTTCATGTCGGTTCTTGGAAGGCTCATCAGGATGGGCCGAAGCTATCTCAAAAGATCCAGAGACTGGGATATTTTTGGCCCTCCATGATCCATGACTGCATCGAGTTCTCCAAAAGGTGTCATGTGTGCCAAATTCATGCTAACTTTATGCATCGACCGCCAGAGCCTCTCCACTCCACCAAGTACTATTTTTCATTTTTGGTATGGGGACTCGATGCCATGGGACCATATCCACCGGTGACTGCTCGCTAGTGCAGGTTCATCCTGACCACTACGAATTTCTTCTCTAAGTGGGCAGAGGTAGTTCCACTCAAGGAGGTCAAGTCTCGTTCCATCATTGACTTTGTGAGCTCCAACATCATCTACTGATGTGGAGTCCCTCACACCATCCTCACCAATAACATTACAAACTTTCAAGCAGCTGAGCTGAAGAAATTGTACGCTAATTACAACATTCATTCTAACCGTACCTTTTTCTATCATGTGTAAGAAAATGGACAGATCGAGTCATTCAACAAAACCCTCTCTAACATTCTACAAAAAATGGCTAGTCATAACAAGAAGATTTGACTGGAAAATATCTCCAATGCCCTCTGGGATTATCAAACAATGACTCGTAATTCCACCCAGGTGACCCCATATTTCCTGGTGTATGAAACAGAGGTCATCCTACCCATTGAGATTTAGTTTCCCTCATTGAGAACAGTTGTCTATGATTAGCAAGCACTGGATAAAGTAGCTAAAATCCATCTGTCTGAGTTGGAAGTGCTTGATGAGAATAGACTTCATGCCTTTTACAATCTGGAAAGGAATCAAAATAATATATCTAGATCTTTCAACAATAAATTTTTCCTCTGCTCCTTCTTGTAAGGCGACTTGGTGTTGGCCCTGATAACACCAATGATACCTGGTAGGAAACCACTCAAGTTGGAGCCCAAATGGGAAGGTCCTTACATCATTCACAAGGTTTACTCCAATAGTGCATACTCCTTAGTTACCATGGATGGTGAGCATATAAATCCTCCCACCAATTCCAAGTTCCTCAAGAAATACTTTTCCTGAGTCCCATTGGTCCCGCACGACCTTAAACTATACGGTCCTACATGACCCCAAGCTGCATTATGGTCTTGCATGACCTTAAACTGTACAGTCCTGCATAACCCCAAACTACATTATGGTCCCGCATGACCTTAAACTGTATGGTCCTGCATAACCCCAAACTTCATTATGGTCCCCCACGACCTTAAATTGTATGGTACCACATGACCCCAAATTTCATTATGGTCCTGCATGACCTTAAACTGTATGGTCGTGCACGACCCCAAACTGCATTATGGTCCCACACGACCTTAAACTGTACAGTCCTGCACAACCCCAAACTGCATTATGGTCCTACACAACCTTAAACTGTACGGTCCTGCAAGACCCCAAACTGCATTATGGTCTATCATGACCATAAACCATACAGTCCTGCATGACCCCAAACTACATTATGGTCCCACATGACCTTAAATTGTATGGTCCTGCATAACCCCAAACTGCATTCTGGTCCCACATGATGTTAAACTGTATGTCGTCCTGCATGACGTTAAACTATATTGCATCCCTCATGATGCTAAACGGTATGTCATCATGCATGATGTTAAAATATGTGTCGCCCTACGAGACATTAAACCACAAGAACTACGTACGACTTGATTCACATCCTCATGGGATACGTAGGAACGCTCGGATGCCTTGTCTTGAGTCTAGCCCCAGTGTCCTCTTTGACTATCCCCCCTGGGTATAGTTCTCTTGGAGGATCCCACATGGTGTCATATAAGCTTCTTTGGAACCACTCATGTCAGGATTATGATGATTTCACCATGTGCCCTCCCTCGTTCTTCTCTCCTCACACATCCTCATCGCACGACGTTAAACTACATGGCCTTCAGAACTATGTATGGCTTGATTCTGATCCTTATGAGATACATAGTAATGCCCAGAAATTTCATCTGTTAGCCCAGCCCCAAACTTTGAGACCTCCCATTGGGTCGAAGCACATGGTGTGGTGTAGGATTTTTCCCTCATCCATGTCGAGTTCATCATGATCATACCGTGTATCCCTCCTCCCTGAAGATCCCCACCTCTTCTACTGTCATGCTTGACTTCAAGTTTCACGGGTACATTTATGCTCCACAAACTCCATAATTTGGGTTTTCATTATCCTTCACGTCAAAAGGGACCCCCAAATGGCATGGATGCTCAGCTCAAGGTCTCTCCTACCATTATGGGCCAACGTCCTTGAGGGTTTTGAATGAAAAATTGATATAAGTCCCGCATTGCGAATATGGTTAGTGGTTGATGCTTATTTCTTGTTCCCATTTCAGGTTACCATGTTGTGGATGTTGTGTTTCAAACTTGGTCAAAAGATATCCTTTGTCGTTGTTATCACCCCCCATATGTCCCAAAAATAGAGTGTAGTGGCTCATTCTGCCCCGCTACCTCTTCAAGCTTTGGCCTGCCTCGGGCAGGAGTGTGATTCCTGCTATTAGACCCTTATGTGATGGGAAGAGCCTAGTCCTACTCCTTATTTCCCACACTAATCAATGCTCATGTGGGATTAGGAGATGAGGTAAGGCGATACCTGCATGATAGGTCATTTGGCTATAGTTGTTCGGGATGCCCAGCCTCCAGTCCCTCGACCCTTTCAGCCCCTTGGCCCGAGTTCTCATTTAGGAGTGTGCGGTGTGGTATGGACTCACGTCCTTATTCACGTAGGGCTATTTTTCCATGCCACACATCCCCCTTTTGAGACATCCCTTTTTTTATCATCTTTTATGCAAGCACAGGCCCTATTGTGCTTCACGATCCCCATCATTTGGGTTTCCATCATCTTCTATATCCAAAAGGACCCCCGAGTGGCATGGATGCTTGACCCAAGGGCTCTTCTACCATTACGGGCTAACACCCTTGAGGATTGTGAGCAAAAAATTGATACAAGTACCGTATTGCGAATATGTTCAACAGTCAACACTCAATTGTTTTCCCCATCCTTCGGTCACATAGATACAGATATTGTGTTGCGAACATGGTCAATACCTATCCTTTATCATCATCGTCATTTTGTGTTCTTCCATAGGCACAATGATTCACCCTCTCCACTCAGATGTCCCAAGCATATGACATTAAACTAGGCATCTATGTTCAGATCTCTATGAACTTAAACTAATATCACCATCATCCTCACTAAAAGATGGTAAACTACAAGATGGCTATGTCATTCTGTCTGTAGCCTAGCCTCAGGTCCCTCAGCCTTCTCAGGCCCCTGGCTCAGGTTCTCACTTAGGATTATATGATGTGGTATGGGATTATGTCCTCATTCACGTCGGGTTACTCACCATGTCGTACACGTCCCTCATTGGGGTATCTTGACTTTATTTGTGTCCTCGCTACGTGATGATAAACTATAGATCATCCTAATCAGAACTAAGTATGGCTTGATTCCCATTTTTATAGGATACTTAGGACCACCTGAACGTCTAGTCTTCGGGTCTAGCCCCATCTGTTAGAAACCTCCCTATCATCTTGGCCCCTTGTACTGCATTCTTCCAGGAGAGGTGCATATGGTGTAGTATAGGCTTATGTCCCCATTCACGTCGGGTTTATAACAACCATGCCACATACCTCTCTCTCTCTCTCTCTTGAGTGCCATTCGATCCCTTTACCTACAATCATCTTGTTGGGTTCCTCATCCCTCTTTAGTGATTCGACAATGTGCCTAGGAGTACTCTGGTTTAGAGCCTAGAGTATTGGATTCTACCTGGACATGCTTTCACCCATTTTTTCAGGCTTCGTGTTCCCCTTAATTTGGGATTCCATTATCTTTAACATCCGAAGGTACCCCCAAATGGCATGGATGCTCAGCCCAAGGGCTCTCCTACCATTACAGTCCAATGTCCTCGAGGATTTTGAACAACAAATTGATACAAGTCCTGCGTTGAGAATACGGTCAGTGGTTGACGCCCATTTGTTGTTCCCATTTCAGGTCACACGATATGGATGATGTGTTTCGAACAAGGTCAACAGTCATCCTCCATCATCACACCACCCCCCATTAAGCCTTAAATGTTGGTTACATGATTCACATCATTTTCCACCCCACTATGTCCAAGTGGAATTTCGGTACTCTTGGTACTATCCCTCAGTGTAAATTTGCACATTAGGAGGACAAAGTCATGGTGAGGAGTCGTTCAGGGATCCACACCAACTTCCCATTTACGTGTATCCCATGTGTTGCAAAGACCTCTTACGACCTTGTTTCCCACACCGAGTTTGATTCACGTGGGCTTAGGGATTGGGTCGAGGTCTGCGCCTACTTGGAAGAGTTCCGCTTCTCCGTCCCCTCTCTAGAACTATGTATGTATTGATTGCCATTCTTATGGGATATGTAGGAACACCCAGACATCTTGTCTTAGGGTCCAACTCAAGTTCCACTAATTTATCTTTTATGTTCTGCCTTTTAGGCCCTGACTCTTATAGGACTGCGTGGTGTGGCGTGTGTGTTCTTATGCCTTCGTTCACATCGGGTTTATAATACCTGCACCATGTACTCCTCTTAAAGGAGCTATGTAACGACCCAAAGTTTCATTAATGGAAATCCATATTGATCTAATTAAATGTCTCTTTATGTTTATATAAAATGTTAACTTCTTTGGTTTTATGACCGTTGCTAATATAGTCTTTGAATAGTGATCACATGATTAGTATAAATATAGGACTTTAACAAATCCAATTTACTCAGACAAAGGAAGTGATAGCCTCATCCAGTAGAATTTCCCCATACGAAGCCCATTTATTGGAGCTCAGAAAAGAGGTGGCATCATTGGGCTTCGCTCTTGACCAAGCCCAAGATGATCTTCATCATGTCAAGCTTGAACGTGACCGTCTACGGGAAAAGTGGAAGTTGATTGAAATTACCACTCGAGTGATGTTATCTGAGACACCCCAAGAGTCTGTCACCATCGCACACCTTACTCTTAGGTCTTATGCGGTTGTTTTAAGGGGTTATGTAACAAATAATTAGTATTATGTTCATGTACATTATTTTTTTATATAATAATGAATATAACTTCTAGTCATTTTTGATACATTGTAAATAGTTTTTAAAGTACAAATGGTGTTTTTAGTTATTATTTAATTAAGAAATATATTTTATTAAATTAAGGGATTTTTGAATTAAATAATATTTTAATAAAATAATATTATTATTAAATTAATTTTTATTAAATATAAATTATCTTATAATTTTATGAATGCAATTAAAATTTTTATTAAGGTTTGAAAGCAATTTCTGTCAAAACCCGTGAATTTTCGATAAATGTCAGTTTTTATTTTAAAAGTGAAAATTAACATATTTAAAAAATTATTTAGATAAAATAAATGTTATTTCTGGAATCAGGATATCAAAATTATCCAATGGTTAATTTTTCATAATTTTCTGAGACAGTCAAATTTTTGGGTAAAAATTAAAAACCGTTTAAATATATAATGTGTTTTATGACATCATAATGACCCAATAGTGATGTAATAAAATACTATAATCTTTATTTTCGGAAAATATATGTTTTAACATTAAAATAATGTGATTTTGGGTTTTTTTTTACTTACTTTTCAAAGCATTAATGGACCCCTCAAGACTTATTCAAGACCTTGCCTTTTTAAATTAATTTCCATGGGAGTGTGACTCACCTCCACATAAGCAACCTTATTATTTTAAAAATTTCGGACTTTGGCCTTATAAAATATTTTTTTCCTCTTCAATTTTCAAAAACCCATGGGCAAAAACCATGGGATGGTTTGTGGTTTGGATTAATTTAATATAAGGGGTCCCAAACCTAAAAAATAAAGAATTCCCTCACCTTTCCTATATAAACCCACCCAAGCTCCCACATCATCCTCACTCAAAGCCTTTTGAGTTCGTCCAAACTCTGCCCAACTCTCTCTATAATCCTCCCAAGGTGACCCAATCTCCCAAGAAGCCTCTAACAAGCCTCTCTCTAGCCTTTGGAAGCACACTTCCAAGTAAGGGTTTTTTCTTCCTTTCTCATTTTTGTCCAATTTTCTTTAAGTTGTTTTGCCCTTTTAATTTCATTTATGAATGTTGTGGTATGGTTTCTCACCTCCCTCATACTTCCCTCTTTATGTTTTAATGATGGTATACCCTTTATCTCTCATTAAATTCCTCCCATGTACACTCGTTACTATGCCGAAATTCTGAAAGGAACTTCTCTCTCCTCTTTTACATTCAACAAATACTTTTGTATCATGAATCTAAATTCCATTACAATTTTTGGGACATATATCTATATAAACTCCTTGCTGTACATTACATGTAAATATTATGATAAACCCCTTTCTCTCTCATCAACCATTTTTTATGAATTCTTACGTCACGCCGTTATGCTGCCGAAATCGCACCGATTTTCTAAGCCAATGCCATTGTGTAGTGAATACCATGCCCATTTCTCCATCAAGGGTATTCACCTTTATGCACATTTACTTTTTGATTATAAAGTTTCATGTATGAATTCCACATTCCTTTATCGTGGAATAAATGATTATATTTTATGAATCCATGTTTTATGATCCATGTGGCACACTTATGCATGAAGTGAAATGTTTAAGAAGGGTGTGCCCTTATAGCGCTCCAATGCATTGGGTAAAGTATAGTATCATGATATGTCATGTGCAATGAGTGTTTACTCGTTCTAATTCAAGTTCAATGAGTGTTTACTCGTGCTTTATGTGCAATGATTATTTACTCATGCTCTATGTGAAATGAGCCTTGGCTCATGCTAATTCCATGATAAGTGTTGTTGTCACATTTCCATGTTATGATTATCATGTGTTATCATGCCTTTATGTTCATGTTTATTTTATGCTCTATTGATATGCCTATTGTCTAACATGTATTGTACTACTCATGTTATTCTATGTTTACTCCTTTACTGGGCTTTATATCTCACCCTTTTCTTATGCATGTCCTCAGGTTATCCCATGCAATGCTAAGTACAAGGGAATATAGTGGTCATGTAAAGGAAGTTTTCAATAAAGATGTTGTATTTCATGTTTCAAGTTTTTATGTAATTATCCTAATCCCCAAAGACACTAAACCTCTCTATCTTATTTGTTTTATCAAGTGATGTTTTATGTAATAAATCATGTTTAAGTTTGTAATAAAAGTAGGGTTTTCATAGTTGGTATCAGAGGATAGGTTTAGTTATTTTTTGGATTAGGAAACCCTAGTAAAGCCTTAGATACAAGACTAAGTATAATAAAAACATCCCTAAGTTTTGTTAAGTACTGAGTAAGTGGTTTATCAAACAAATACATCCCTGTCTGGATACGAGCAGGTAGAGGTGGCTCTGGCACAGATGTATCCTAGGGGTAAAACCCGAAAACACCGCTTTGAGCTAGACTCGAACGGGAACTGGTGCACAACAATGGGCCTTACTGAACTCTTGGTTACGACACTCCCAGGGGATATGTTTTGATAAATTAAAAAGCTTAGTATGAACCCTTATTAAGGGAATTAAAAAATGCCCCTACGAATATATGTTAGAAAGTAGATCATGAAAAGCCTAAATTGAAGCCTATAGACTCATGAGTTAAGAAAACAAAAGTTTATTTATAATTCATCAACTTTTGTCTTTGGATTACCCTTTATATGTTACCCATAACTTTCCTTTTATTCCAACCAATGGTCGGTAATAGGAGGACTCGGCCTAACAACCGTTGTGAAGATCAGTGTGATGACTGTACTAATGAGATGCCCAATCTAATGGGAGTGGGAATCGCGAACTTTGTCATGCTTCTCTCTCAGCTAAATCAAGTTTTGAATAGAAACACGGGTCAAGAGGAATGTCCAAACCCCCCTAAGAAGGAACAAGTCGCCATCAAGAGCTTCATGAGGCAAAGGCCTCCTACTTTTAGTGGATCATCCGATCCCACGATCGCTGAACAATAGATCAACTCCATTGAAAATATATTATCCATCCTCCAATGTTCTGAACAAAAGAAGGTTCTCCTAGCGGATTATCCTATGGATAGTGAAGCTGATAAATGGTGGACGTTGATCAAAAATACGAAGCCTGAGGAGGAGATCGAGTCGTTGGAATGGAAGGATTTCTGAAATATGTTTTTCGATAAATATTTTCCGCGCACCCTCCAGCTTAAGATGGAAAGGGACTTCCTTTCCCTCAAGCAAAAAGATAAAGAATATGTTGGAGTGTATGAGGAAAACTTCACAAGGCTTGCACGTTATGCTTATAGCTTTGTTGTTACCCTCGAATGCAAATTTGACCGCTTCTTTGGTGGGCTGAAGCCTAGCCTGTAGAAAGCATTAGTGATCCGTGACTTTGACAGCTATGAGGAGATTTTCCAATGTGCCCTCAAGGTTGAAATGGAGATTAGGGAATCACAGGGGTATCATGGGGACAAGAAGCGTAAGGTGTAATTCAATGATGGTGGTCCGATGGATAAATCCAATGGTTCTAAGAAGATCCAGCACCCCACTTGCCAAAAGTGCAGAAAGAAGCACCCTGGAAATTGCCTTAAGGGGACGAGGAAATGCTTCAAGTGTGGAAGGGAAGGGAACCTAGCTGTTAATTGTCGG
Source organism: Viscum album (assembly GCA_963277665.1). Taxonomy (NCBI): domain Eukaryota; kingdom Viridiplantae; phylum Streptophyta; class Magnoliopsida; order Santalales; family Viscaceae; genus Viscum; species Viscum album. The sequence goes on along the minus strand of OY728133.1, from coordinate 1,227,458,160 downwards.
CAAGAAAGACTCGTGGCTGCGATAGAGGATATGAATGCTCCGTTAGAACCTAAATGTATTGTTCAATGCTAAAAATGCAAATAACTGGGTCATTTTTCAAATCAGTGCCCTAATCCAAGGGTTTTCAGAGACAACCAACAACCTCCAAGGCAGCAAGGAAGAGCTTTTTCCATCACTTCTGCCGAAGTGAACCCCAACAATGAAGTGGTGACAGCTACGCTAGTTATTCATTCAAGAATAGCGAACGTACTTTTTGATTCAGGTTCTAAGCATTCTTTTATATCTCGAAAGTTTAGTAGAACAATCCCAGCACCACTACAAATCATGGAAGTGAAGATGTCGGTGAGTACGGCAAATGGGGAAATCATTGCATCCCATGAATATAAGTCCTCCCCTGTTATAATCTGTGGATTGAATTTCCCGGAAAACCTCTTCATACTCCCTCTATTGGAATTTGATGTAATTCTTGGCATGGATTGGCTTTCCTTATATAGAGCCAATATAAATTGTCGGGAGAGGGAAATCACACTCCATATGGAGAATCGACCCCCGATTCTTTACAAGTGTTAGGAGGAAGATGGATCTCCTTTAGCTCCATCATCTCAAGCATGGATATTACTGCCTTATGAGCACGCGTATCTGGCTCAGATGATTGAGTCCAAGGAAGAAACTATCCTTGAAGAAATTCCTATTGTGAGGGAATTCGCTGAAGTATTTCCCGAGGAACTACCTGGTCCTCCTCCTAGAAGTGATTTTGAGTTCTCAATTGAACTTATACCCAGGGCATTACCAATATCCAAGACTCCATATAGAATAGTTGTTGTTGATCTTGAAGAGCTGAAGAAAAAACTATAGGAGAATCTGGATAAAGGGTTTATACGCCTAGGTGCTTCACCATGGGGTGCACCAGTCCTCTTCGTCAAGAAGAAGGATGGGTCAATGCGGCTTTGCATCGATTATCGTGAACTTAACAAAATCACGATAAAGAACAAGTATCATCTACCATGAATTGATGACTTTTTTGATCAGATGCGTGGAGTAAAATACTTATCCAAGGTGGACTTGCGGTTGGGATATTATCAAGTAAGGGTGAAGAAGGAAGATGTCCCCAAGACTGCTTTTCGTACAAGATACGGGCACTATGAATTCATAGTAATGCCTTTCGGACTCACCAATGCTCCAGAAAATATTCATGGACTTGATGAAGAGAGTCTTTATAGATTACCTTGACAAATTTTTGGTATTCTTTATAGATGATATTCTAATATACTCCAAAACCAAGGAGCATCATGAGGAGCATTTAAAAAATGTACTAGAGACTTTTCACAAGGAGAAGCTCTATGCAAAGTACAGCAAGTGTGAGTTCTGGTTGAAGGAGGTCTCATTCTTGGGCCATATCATCACAAGTAATGGGATATCTGTGGACCCCTCTAAAACAGATGCAATTGAGGGATGGCTGAGGCCAACATCGGTAACGGATATCCGTAGCTTCTTGGGGTTAGCTGGATATTATCGACGATTTGTGAGAAATTTCTCACGATTTTCCAACCCTCTTACTAAGCTAACTCGAAAGGGAGTAAAGTTTTCTTGGAGTGATGAATGCGAAGAAAGCTTCAAGGAGTTGAAAATGAGGCTTATCACTGCGCCTGTGCTCACTTTACCCACAAGTGGGGAACTTTTTGTGGTATTCAGTGATGCTTAAAAGAAGGGCTTAGGTTGTGTGTTGATGAAGAATGATAAAGTGATATCCTATGCCTCAAGGCAGTTGAAAATCCATGAGCGAAACTATCCAACGCATGATCTAGAGTTGTCGGCTGTGATCTTTGCCTTGAAAATCTGGCAGCATTATCTCTATGGAGAGAAATGTGAGATATATACTGACCACAAGAGTCTTAAATATATATTCACACAGAAAGAGCTTAATATACGCCAGAGAAGATGGATAGATCTCATCAAGTATTATGATTGTTCAATACATTACCACCCTAGGAAAGCGAACAAGGTGGAAGATGATCTAAGTAGAAAGGATCCAGCGATTCTATCAATGATGAGAATTGAGAAGGATCCAATATTCTTAGACTTGATAAAGATGTACATGGGAATCATAGAGAAGGGAACATCATCAATCCTTTCACAAATGATTGCTCAACTGTCTCTTTTGGAAAGGTTAAAGGATGCTCAAAAGGATGATGTGGGAATTCAAGAAAAAGTTGAAGATATCAAAAAAGGGGAAATCCTCAGAGTTTAATGTTAATGAAGAATGAATTGTGCGGTTTGGGAAAAGACTATGTGTTCCATCAAATCTGGAGCTGAAGAAGGAACTTTTGGATGATACATATAGTTCAAATTTATCTATTCACCCAGGGAGCACAAAGATGTATCGAGATCTCTGAGAAAACTTTTGGTGGGATAATATGAAGAAGGAGATCGTTGAATATACATCAAAGTGCCTAGTGTGTCAACAAGTGAAGGAAGAGAGGCAGAAGTCTAAGGGGATGATGCAACTATTTCCCATACCAGAATGGAAATGGGAGAACATCACCATGGACTTTGTCACCGGACTTCTAAGGACATCCAAAGGCAACAATGCAATCTGGGTTGTTGTGGATCATCTTACAAAGACTGCACACTTTATTTCTATTCCGGAGGATTTCTCTTTGGATAAACTGGAAAGGATATATATCAAGGAAGTGGTAAGGTTGCATGGAGTACCACTATCTATTGTTTCTGACCGAGATCCAAGATTCACCTCTAAGTTTTGGAAGAGTCTTCAACATGCTCTGAATACTGAACTGAACTTTAGTACGACCTATCATCCTCAAACTGATGGCCAATCTGAGTGGACTATCCAAACACTTTAGGATATGTTGAGAGCATGCTCAATGGACTTTAAAGGAGGATGGGATCAACATCTTCCTCTGGTTGAGTTCTCTTATAACAATAGTTTCCACTCAAGCATCCAAATGGCACCATATGAAGCCCTATATGGGAAAAGGTGCAGAACACCAGCATGTTGGGATGAGGTCGGTGAACGTAAGCTGCTTGGACCAGAAATGGTTGAAGAAATGGTGGAGAAGGTGAAAACCATTCAGCAGCATATCAAGGCAGCCTAGAGTCGACAGAAGAGTTATGCAGATAATCGTCGATGAGACCTTGAGTTTAAAGTAAGAGACATTGTGTTTCTATGCATATCTCCATGGAAGAAGGTCATGAGGTTTGGAAGGAAAGGGAAGTTAATTCCAAGGTACATCGTCCCCTTCGAGATTCTTGATCTTGTCGGGGTTGTGGCCTATCGACTAGCACTTCCACCTACCATGGCCAAAGTACATGATTTCTTTCATGTATCCCTCTTAAGGAAGTACATACTGGACCCTTCACATGTACTCTCTTCTGAGATGGTAAAATTGGAAGATGATCTTTCTTATGAGGAGCAACCAGTGAAGATCTTAGATTGTAGAGAAAAATTTCTACGAAATAAGGCAATGCCCCTCGTCAAGGTGTTATGGAGAAACCACAAGTTTGAAGAAGTGACTTGGGAATCGGAGGAAATGATGAAGCTGAGTTACCCACATTTGTTTTAGTGTGGGAAAAGGAAAATTTCGAGGATGAAATTTCTTAAGGGGGGAATATTGTAATGACCCAAAGTTTCATTAATGAAAATCCCTCTTGATCTAATTAAATTTCTCTTTATGTTTATATAAAATGTCAACTTCTTTGGTTTTATGATCGTTGCTAATATAGCCATTGAACAGTGATCACATGATTAGTATAAATATAGGACTTTAACAAATCCAATTTACTCAGACAAAGGAAGCGATGGCCTCATCCAGTAGAATTTCCCCATACGAAGCCCATTTGTTGGAGCTCGGAAAAGAGGTGGTATCTTTGGGCTTTTCTCTTGACCAAGCCCAAGCTGAGCTTCATCATTTCAAGCTTAAACATGACCATGTACAGGAAAAGTGGAAGTTGATTGAAATTACCACTCGAACGATGTTATCCGAGCCACCCCAAGAGTCTGTCACCATCGCACACCTTACCCTTAGGTCTTATGCGGCTGTTTTAAGGGGTTATATAACAAATAAGTAGTACTATGTTCATGTACGTTATTTTTGTATATAATAATGAATATAACTTCTAGTCATTTTTGATACATTGTAAATAGTTTTTAAAGTACAAATGGTGTTTTTAGTTATTATTAAATTAAGAAATCTATTTTATTAAATTAAGAGATTTTTGAATTAAATAATATTTTAATAAAATAATATTATTATTAAATTAATTTTTATTAAATATAAATGATCTTATAATTTTATGAATGCAATTAAAATTTTTATTAAGGTTTGAAATCCATTTCTGTCAAAACCCGTGAATTTTCGATAAATGTCGGTTTTTATTTTAAAAGTGAAAATTAACATATTTAGAAAATTATTTATATAAAATAAATGTTATTTCTGGAATCAAGACATCAAAATTATCCAACGGTGAATTTTTCATAATTTTCTGAGACAGTCAAATTTTTGGGAAAAAATTAAATACCGTTTAAATATATAATATGTTTTATGACATCATAATGACCCAATAGTGATGTAATAAAATACTATAATCTTTATTTTCGGAAAATATATGTTTTAACATTAAAATAATGTGATTTTGGGTTTGTTTGACTTACTTTTCAAAGCATTAATGGACCCCTCAAGACTTATTCAACACCTTGCCTTTTTAAATTAATTTCCATGGGAGTGTGACTCACCTCCACATAAGCAACCTTATTATTTTAAGAATTTTATACTTTGGACTTATAAAATATTGTTTTCCTCTTCCCTTTTCCAAAAACCATGGGCAAAAACCATGGGATAGTTTGTGGTTTGGATTAATTTAATATAAGGGGTCCCAAACCTAAATAATAAAGAATTCCCTCACCTTTCCTATATAAACCCACCCAAGCTCCCACTTCCTCCTCACTCAAAGCCTTTTTAGTTCTTCCAAACTCTGAACAACTCTCTCTATAATCCTCCCAATGTTCCCCAAGCTCCCAATAATCCTCTCACAAGCCTCTCTCTAGCCTTTGGAAGCACACTTCCAAGTAAGGGTTTTTTCTTCCTTTCTCATTTTTGTCCAATTTTCTTTAAGTTGTTTTGCCATTTTAATTTCAATTATGAATGTTGGGGTACGGTTTTGAACCTCCCTCATACTTCTCTCTTTATGTTTTAATGATGGTAGACCCTTTATCTCTCATTAAATGCATCCCATGTACACCCGTTATTATGCCGAAATTCCGAAAGGAACTTCTCTCTCCTCTTTTACATTCAAGAAATACTTTTGTATCATGAATCTAAATTTCATTACAATTGTTGGGACATGTATCTATATAACCTCCTTACTGTACTTTACATGTAAATATGATGAGCAACCTCTTTCTCTCTCATCAACCATTTTTTATGAATTCTTACGTCACGCTGTTATGCTGCCGAAATCGCATCGATTTTCTAAGCCAATGCCATTGTGTAGTGAATACCATGCCCATTTCTCCATAAAGGGTATTCACCTTTATGAACATTTACTTATTGATTATAAAGTTTCATGTATGAATTCCACATTCCTTTATCATGGAATAAATGATTATGTTTTATGAATCCATGTTTTATGATCCATGTGGCTCACTTATGCATGAAGTGAAATGTTTAAGAAGGGTGCGCCCTTATAGCATTCCAATGCATTGGGTAAAGTATAGTATCATGATACGTCATGTGCAATGAGTGTTTACTCATGCTAATTCAAGTGAAACAAGGGTTTACTCGTTCTTTATGTGCAATGAGGATTTACTCATGCTCCATGTGCAATGAGCCTTGGCTCGTGCTAATTCCATGATAAGTGTTGTTGCCACATTTCCATGTTATGATTATCATGCATTATCATGACTTTATGTTCATGTTTCTTTTATGCTCTATTGATATGCCTATTGTCTAACATGTATTGTATTCCTCATGTTATTCTATTTTTACTCCCTTACTAGGCTTTATAGCTCACCCTTTTCTTATGCATGTCCTCGGGTTATCCCATGCAATGCTAAGTACGAGGGAATGTAGTGGTCATGTAAAGGAAGTTTTAAATAAAGATATTGTATTTCATGTTTCAAGTTTTTATGTAATGATCCTAATACCCAAATACACTAAACCTCTCGATCTTATTTGTTGTATAAAGTGATGTTTTATGTAATAAATCATGTTTGAGTTTGTAATAAAAGCAGGGTTGCATAAGCCATCCCCTCCTACCTCATGTCCCGCATGACATTAAACTATATGTTGTCTTGCATGACGTTAAACTGCATCTTCTAGAACTACGTATGGCTTGATTCTCATCCTCATGGGATACGTAGGAACACCTGAACATCTCGTCTTTGGGTCCAACTCAACTGAGAGATAGTCTCTCCTACCACATATTACATAACCTTCTCTAGCCCCTTAGCCCGAGGTTTCTTTCTTGGAATCCTGTGCGGTGTGATGTGGGCCTCATCCTCATTCACATCAGGTATGCTTTATCACGCTGTGCACATTCCCTCTTGAACCTCAACTCTCTTGTTTATGTCTGAGACATATGAATCTAAACTATGATGCCTAGTCCCACATGACTTTAAACTGTTACGTCTATACTTGACAATGTTAAAATGCATGGTTGGTCCCATCACATGACCATAAACTATGACATTATCGTCCTGGTTGCACGACGAAAAATGGCATTGCATCGTGGTGTCCTCACTTGAAGGAATGTCATGTTTGGTATCGGTCACCCACCATACCATTTTTCAATGCCTACATATGGATTGATTCTTGTGGTGATTCCTAGACTTTCTATCCTAGTTCCATCACTTCACAAAAAAACATGCATTCATCCTAAAGGACAAACAAGATCTATCAAATGCCGCTTCTTTTGGTGCGAGGGTCGGACCTGCATGACCTTATTATATCTGGAACTGGTATCTTACCATGCCACCCTTATAACTACATGTGTATTGACTCTCATTCTCATGGGATACATAGGAATGACTGTGCATTTTACCTCGAGCCCGACCTAACTTTCGTTTTCAGTCCCTCGACCTAAAATCACCCCAAGGAACACATGGTGATTTGGACTCTAGGTCCCCATTCACGTAGGGTTTTATAATTACCTCACCATGTGTCTCCCACATTCCCTAACATCATGGTCTAAGCTTTATGACCATAAAATAATACCACTCTGCATCCCTACCGCAAGACGTTAAACTGCACAACATCTCCCAGAACTATGTACGGCTTGATTCCCATCCTCATGGGATACGTAGGAACACCCAGAAATCTTGTCTCTGGGTCCAGCCCCAGGAATCTAAAATCTTGTCCCATCTCTTTCATCCCCTAGGCCTTAACCATTTTTTGAGCATGTGGTGTGGCAAGTACCTCTTGGGTCCTCATCCACGTCAGGTTTTGCAATAGCCACACCATGTGCCTCCCTTTTTGTTTCCCAATCCAGTCGGAATTCTATGACCCTAAACTAAGATCTCCCATTAATGGACCATTCTATGACCAATAAGTTGGAATCACACAACCCCAGGACCCTTGTCCTAAAAAAGGGACTCGACTCCCTCTATCTAATACGCCTTATTTTCGTACTCATATGCGTTGTGACAGAAAGCCTGAAGTGTGGAATTTTCACGGGGACATTCCCTCGTTCTATTTCCAAGCTTAGTTAGCCCATTATTTGGATCCTCGTCCTCTTCCACATCTTAAGGGACCCCCTTTGACAGCCTGGTCTCATGACACATTGTCTTACCTGCCATTTTGGGCCAATGTCCCTGAGGACCTCAGACGATGTTTGCGATGGGTCCCGTGTTTCAAACATGGTCAGCAATCGACCCTCATTTGTCTGTCCCCATTCCAGGCTAATGCAAAACAGATGTTGTATTTTTAATATGGTCAATAGTTATCCCCCATCATCATTCCACCATCATTGCGGTCCAGATCTCGAGCATCATGATTGACACATTTCCACTTCCTTATGTTCAAGTGGAATTCCAACATACTCAGCTTTACCCCTTCACACATCTAGGTGCGTCAAGTAGGCGGGTCGTCATTATTGGGATGTCATTAAACTAGTGTCCCATCGCCCCTAACATGTTTATTCCTATGCTAGAAAAGTCCCATAACTACTCTTTGTTTCTCACACCGAGAATGAATCACGTGGGTTTAGTAGTTCTGGTGGGACGTGTACTAGTGCAGCCATGCCGCACATGCCTTTCATCATCCTGCATGACATTAAACTACACTCTAGAACTACGTACGACTCGATTCCCATCCTAATGTTGTACGTAGGAACATACAGGTACCTTGCCTCGGACCCATCCTAATTTTCACTTTTGGTCATTTGACCTAAAGAACTTCCTCCAAGGATACGTGGTGTGGATCAGACTCTTTATGTCCTCAATCACAATGGGTTTATAGATATTATACCACATACTCCCTTCCTAGGATCTTTCCTTTCACTCCTCATCCTATCATATGACGTTAAACTGCACGAGTCCATATGTCCTCAACGCATGACACTAAATTGCGGTTCTACCCTAAACAAGTTCAGGATGCCCCATGTTAATCATAGGATGCACCAAATCCCTTTCCAGAGAGGAATTCCCCTATCAGTATTGGTCTCTGGCCATGCCATACTTAAAAACTATGTTTGGATTGATTCTCATCTTCATGGGATATGTAGTGACGCCTGGGTGTTTCGCCTTGGGCCCAGCCCCAGGGTCATTAACCCTTCTGGCCCCCGGGCCCAGTCTTGGTCCAGACAGTATGACCTTTAAACTATGTGCATCGTCCTCACCATACGATGTTTAAACTATGAATTCATCATCCTTATTGGTATGATATAAAACTACATATCATTACATGTCCTTACCAGGGAGGTCATGTTCGGAAGTAGGTATGATCCCTGATCAGACTGATGCACCCACCTAATGTGTTTTCATCACGGTGGCGTAATTTCAAGAGTGTTGGACTCTATTCGAACAACCCATCACTCCATAATCCACGCTTTGTGTGCCCATTATTCAGACCCTTGTCCTCTTTCACATCTAAAGGAACCCCCTAATAGTATGGGTGCTCAGCCTATGGCTCTCCTACTATCATGGGATAATGTTCTAAAAGACTAATGGATGACATATTCAGTCAGGCCCCATGTTTTGAACATGGTCAGTGGTCGGCCCTCATTTGTTATTCCCATTTTAGGCTAACGTAATAAGGATACTATGTTTTGAACACAGTCAATAGTTATCCTTCATTTTCACGCCACCCCCATAGTGTTCCAAATTTTGGTTATTGTGATTCACACTTTCCACTCCCCTATGTTCATATTTATTCTAACACCCCTGGCGTTACCCCGCTCGTGCACTTGAGCATATTGGGGAAGTGATAGTTCGACTGTCCCAGGGACTTCATTATCTAGTCAGGACTTCCCCTCTCTCTCTTCGGAAGCCTGGATGGGTTGTTTCTACCATAGATGTCTGAATTATGGTTGGAACTCCCACATTCAAACAAATTAATAGTGCGAGAATCCCTTGTTTCTCGCATCAGGCACGACCTACGTGGGCTTAGGAATGGGTTGCTATTTATTTCAGGATTGTGGTCGGAGTGCATTAAAATAAGGAAGCAAATAGTCTGACGATGCATACAATTCAGAATTGGAGATAGTAAATAAGGATAAGTTTATGGGTTCATCCAAAACAGGTCCCTTAAGGATTATTATTTTGGATAGATTGCTCCAATTCTACTACCTTCTGGCTTGTGGCCTCTAGGATTGCTTCCCGACCCTTGATAACCCTTTCTTCATCAGCGGTCGTAGAGAGAAGTTCACTGACCCTAGCCTATGCTTGAGCCTATTCAGTCTAAATTTTAGTCATTTGGTGACCCGCTTCCACTATCTTCTCTTGGGAGTCCTCCAGATGGGCCCTCAATTGCTCAACGATCTCAGAGTAGTTTGCAATGAATTCCTCCCTTTCTTTCGCCTACTCTTCAAGGCATCGGACCTCCTGCTCTGTCTTCAGGAATTCTTAGGTATTCCCTGACTCCTTCTAGCACTGGGAGATGTCGAAGTGTTGTATTCTATCACGTATCTTCTCATCCATGTAGTCGCATATTGTTAGATGAATATGGTGATCATCAACTCCTCTAGCACAGATAAAGCGCAACTAGGTGTGGAGTGATCCCATTCGTTTTATCCATTCTGCCTATGGCTGATAAAGGAAGCATTTGATACACTTAAAACCTTTACACCACATCATCCGGATCTCATCAGATGCTTCCAAATTAGATTCATCCATCTTATTGGGGTCTACAGGCCGATAGTTAGGGAAAGTAGCAAAGAGATCAGCTGTAGGATATTCTTCTGGTACTCTTTCCAAGGGATTAGGCTCCTCAACATGTGGGAGGCCTTCTTCTATCACCTCAGCCCTAGAAACTTTTCCCCCACCAATATCAAACCTCGCTCCAGCATTTATATCACCAGTATCCACAGATCTTTTCTCACCAAGTTCCCAGGCCAGCCCAATTTGATAAGTGGGTCCCGAGTGGGCCAGTGTGTTCTTCATCGAGGAATCCGCAGATGGCCTAGATTCGACGGCCTGTAGAGCCTCCAATGTTGTGATTACTACACAAACAATGAACACCCTGATCAACTGGGCACTCTAATGGAAAATATAGGAGTATAAGTGATAAAACTTACAAGAATTCAGTGCATCGGCCTCCGGCGTTTCCGTCACCGCAGAAGCTATCACTATGGGAGATCTTTCAGAGCTTGTCATCTCAATAATGGGCATCGGCTCCCCACCTTGTTCTATCGGTGTGTCCTACCCCCCCCCCTCCGGATAGATCTTCTTGGTCGGCACCGATATGCGCCTGAGAAGGATATAAAAAAACTGATTGAATATTACGAGCAATGGAAAAAAGGAAAAAGATGGATAAGGATTGAGGCATACCTTGAGTAGCTTAGTTATGTCTATATTAGATCCAACAATCTCACCACTCTCTCGAAGACCCCCTTAGTAGATAATCCCTTGAGATCCCCTACCTCCAAGATCCTCTTCATATTCCCCTACTTCTTATCCTTCTCCTTCACCCTCTCCTTCCCCCTCCTCCTATTCTGACTCACTGCCCTCTGGATCCTCATCACTGTCGTCACCCTCAGACGGCATTGTTTCTGGATCATGATCCTGGTCGAGCATTACCTTCACTAGGAGAGGTTGTTCCTCATGTCAACCCCACTAGCATGCATATGTATCCATGTCCATCAAATATGTGTGCTGACGATGGAATTTCACCTTGTCATCAATCCGAATAAGTCTGACCTCTGGCAGTTGGATTCTGTCTCGCACTATCTTTTGCCAAAGGGCTTCGGTGCCCATCGACTACCACAAGGTCAACCAGGCTGACCAAATCACAGGGAATATTGCATCGTCGGAAGGTTCAAGCAGGTACCTTATCTACTTCCTAGGAAGCTCCCTGACTACTCTGTGTGGTTGTTCTTGATCCCCTCTTCCCCCAAACGATGAAGGCAGAACTGCACCATGTGACGTTCCCGCTACTATAGTCCCAACGTGCCCTGGCCTAGTTTCCTGACTTGATCTCAGCCTTTCCTCCCCAACTGCACCTTATCTACTCTCTCACTATGTAGGTTCTACACTGGCCACCTTGAGCTATCGGACCTGCTTCTGCAGAATCCCTTCAAGGTATACCATAGCCCAATGTTTGGCGTATTTAATCAAAATTCCAGCATCAACTCTAGTTAGGGGAAAGTAATGACTTTTCCAGAGCCGTAAGTTGTAAAAACCAACCACATTTGGTGAAGAATATAGGGATGCCTCTCCTCCCGTACCTCTGTGTACACCTTCTTTGGAATCCATTGAAGGCATCCAAACTTCCTGGAAAATCTTGATAGAACGTAAGGCTCACAAAGAATCTTCCTGTCAACCCGGGCCACAAGCAGCACCCCACCTCTAATGATCTAGAATTATTCCCTTTGCTCTAGTAAGCCTTGCCCATTGTCTATCATCTGGCCAGATGGGGTAGGGAATATACTAAAGGTAAAATTGGTGTGATTTCCAATCCTGATCCTTACCCCCTCTTCGTTGAGCATCAACGACATGACCCCAGAAATGTTCAACAAGGAAGGTCGCAGACCATTACCTGGGGGGGAAATGGTGTTTGTAAAGGTGCATCTACCACAGTGAGCTGCTATCCATCCATGAAGGATTTGGAAAGGGCCACAGATCCTCCTTGGTGAACCCCCTATCAAAATACACCCTAGGATGGCATACAAACGGGCCAACATAAGGACCCCCAAGTTAAACCTCTGATTAGAGGCCACAATACCATCCATCACCAATGTTACTGGATGAACTCCCATCCTCATGTCCCTCACTGTTAAGAGCCACCCACTCAGTAAGGTTTCAATAAATCCAGAATACCAGATGTTTGGGTCTTAGCTTTCATTCACATTAAAACCCCAAGATTTATATTCTCCTGCCTCCAAGATCCTCCAGTATGATCCGCTCTTGCTTCTCTATGTCACGGTCGTACATCTTTTTCCTCACCCTGGCATCTTGACATTTGGGTCTTTCTACAGAAATAGGATGAACCACTTTGAGTAGGCGATGTCCTTCAAAAAATCCTTGACTGTCAGCCTCTCCTTTTCCAGCTATAACATATGCCATGTTAGGACGGGAGTCTGTGATCTGTCTCCCTAGATGTTCCTTATCATAATAAATTCATCATATTGGTACCCATACAAAGGAATGCCTCTGATGAAATGAAAGTCCCAAAGGATGATACCAACCTCCCCATGGTGGAGATGGAAGGTGTTGGTATCAGGGGACCACCGGGTAAAGAGCTCTGGCCCAAGTTCATGCTGGTGGTAGAAATGGAATTGTGACGTCCACACCGCCTCGAACAACCCAATGTGTCATAGTTCGTCCCCAAACTGGTCACACATTTGGCATACCCAATACACCCAGGCCCACTCACTTGTGAAGTTGCCTCCAGACCTCAAGTCCCAGTCCTGCATCCATCCTTTGGTCTCATCGGTGATTCTTTTTTCTAAAATTACTTGTGTAATGAGCTGGAAAACCCTCAGTGAACAACTCATTTCCCAAGATGGTTTTGGTTCTGGGGTTCAGGACGTAAATATCCATGTACCTGGTTTCTCTAGTTGGATGGTCGTTGTTAGTAATGTTGTATCAGGGGATATCATCCTCGCGGGTCACCCATGACCGCGGTGTGTCGACTTCAAATCATGGCATGGGTACCTCCTCCAAAATACCAAATTACTATATCGATAGGTTTTCAAATAGTTCATACTCCTTCTGGGATGGGGTCAACATGTTGAAGAGAGTTTGGTTGTTGGATACAATCTTTAGGGCACCATAAACCTCAGGGTTCACAACTATATCGGCCCTTCGAGTGGTGTATTCAGCTTCTCTCTCAACATCATCCAGATTAGAAGCTATATTTTTTTGGTAAGGTCCGAAGGATCTCACTCTAAAAGACTGGTATGGTGCGATAAAAATTAGAAATCGGCATGAAAAACTGAGTTAGTGGCGCAAAAAATCCAATTTTGCGCGGAAAAAAAAACACGACCGAACTCAGGGAATACACGCAACAGAAGTCAAATTATGCACACACAAAAAGTGAGATTTTTCACATACGAGAGAATAGATCTTATCACACACAAAAAATTGTACATTCTATGGGACCTGTGAGGGTTTTTATAGGCATGGAGCAGGGCTTCCACGCACGTAAAAAGTTGTTCACGCACCACTTCACGGTTTTACACGCAACTTCACGGTTTTATGCACAATGGAATTGATTTATGCGCACCAGCCTTAGGAGATTTGATGTCTCATTGTTTCCCTCAGAATCTGACCTTTTCATGCCCTCGTAGATCCGATTCCAAGACGGGGCATTTGTAGATGTTGAAATGTGCTTAAGGCCTAAAGAGGGCATTTACATATAAAATAGGGACATATGTCAACTCGGTGAATAATTCCAAGTAGAATGTAAGTGCTGCATGAAAATTCCAAAGGGTGCATGAAAAAATAATTCTCTTTCATGAAAAAACACAGGATATGAAAAAGTATTTCACGCGGTGCGGAAACTTGCACGCAGCCGCCACCCGGAGTGGAAACTTGCATGCAACCGACACCAGATGTGGAATCTTCTGTGCAGCTAACACCGGGCACGGAATCTTTCGTGCGGCTGACACTAATACTGGATTTTTCCATGCCAATCAACTTTTTCATGGACCTAGTGACCCTGATTGCTTATAAATAGAAAGTCACCCTTTCAACTTCTGACGGCTGAAGAATCTGAATCGTCTCCTCTACATGAAAAACACCTCTCCCGCATGTAAAATATGGTTTTCAGGTATGGGATTTTCCATGATAGGTCTCCTAGGGGTCTTCCTTCATGCAGGACCACTTTGGATTAACCCTTTCCCAAGTCCGTAAATATTGGGTCCCTTGTGCGCAATCCCTTTCCCTTGTTCACAATCCCTTTCCCTCACACCCCTTTCCCTTGCGCGCCATCCCTTTCCCTTGTGTTCAATCCCTTTCCCTTGCACACAATCCCTTTCCCTTGCATGCAAAATCTTGGACACCCCTTGTGTGCAAACATCCTCTATTGCGTGCAAACCTAGCCTCTTCTGCGCAACTTTCTAATTGCGCAGAAATTGCATGAAAACCTCTCATATTGGGCACAAACCTCTGGGTTTGCTCACCCCAGCCTTTTCCGTGCAACTGTTCCATTTGTGCACAAGCTACCCTACTTGTGCGTACCCTTTCACTTCGATGTCCCTATTTAGGACATCATCTTCGGGCACTTCTTATGCCCAAAACTTCTACGTTACACACCCTTTTCTCGTACAACCCTCTAGGCTCGTACGAAGTAACTTTAATGTCTCTTGGGTTATGCTTCCCATTGTGTTTCCTCGCCTCATGCTTCTTTTCATAGGCACGCTAACGTCTATTTCTTCTTCGCATAGCCATGCTAACATGGATCCCTCAATGGATCACTCCATAACACCCCCTAACCATGGAATTGTTGATGCCTCCCCTTCCTCAAGAGTGGGTGGGTATCGGTTATGTAAGTCCTAGGGGTGTGGAGTGAACCCGCCTTGTCTGAGCTATAGGACGTTAAACTACCAAGTACCATCTTCCTCAGCACAAGACGTTAAATTGTAACCTCGCCTCATGCGTCGTACGTGACGTTCCCCACCTTGGACATTCTGCACACCCACTCATCTCCATAGAATTAAAATCATTCCTCACAAGGAATTATATCCTCTTTATTGGAGCGGCATTTGTCTGTGGGGAGAGAAAAACCACCTTGGTGTAAGACCCTAGCCTTTCTTAATGGAGGCAGTGTCCCTACTCCTCCTATCTTCTTCCTGGACAAAGACCAAAGAGGGGGGATGGGCACCAGAGCCCTCCTTTCTTCGGTGCCAAATCCCTCTCCCTTTTGTCTTTGTCACCACCCAGGCCCCCATCCTAGATTAAGTCCCAATCTCCATATCCTTGGGCTGTTAACCACGGGTAATCCCCTGTTTCCTCTTTGGGCCGCTAACCACGTATAAAACTCACTTCACTTCCCATAGATTCACCTTGTGCGACGTGATCATCAGGTCTTTATTGCCTCTTGTTTATCACACTGAGCATGACTCATGTGGGCTTAGATTAAGAATCGACCATGACATCCTCCCTGGGTAGCCTAGAGTGTAAGCCCCACACCCATTCTGAACTACGTGGACTTTTATTCTTACCAAGGAAAGGTACATAGGAAGCCTCCCTGAGGTTCAAGCCCAACACCCATTGGTCCCGACCACTTCATGGAGATTCACCAACACCTCTTCTGAACTATGTGGACTTTGATCCTTGCCAAGGTCAGGTACATAGGAAGCCTCCCTGAGGTTCAATCCCAATAACCTATTTTTTCGACCCCTTCATGTCGGTTCACTATGCCCCATTATGAACTACATGGACTTTGATCTTTGCCAAGTCAAGGTACGTAGGAAGCCACCCTGAGGTTCAATCCCAAAAACCACTGATTCTGATCCCCTTCACATCATACCACCTTCATCCCGCATGACATTAAACTGCATGCCCCCTTTTCATCCTGCACGATGTTAAACTACATCCACCATCCCAAACTATGTGTTCTTTGATCCCTTTCTCCTAGAAAAGGTATATAGGAGGCCTCTATGAGGTTCAACCCCATCCAGCGGTAAGCCATTGTGCCCCCATCCAGTGGTAAGCCATTGTAAACCCAAACCCAGCGGCAAGTCATTGTCGTCCCTTTTGTTGGGACCCATATCGCTGGTCCATCCCAGTGGTGTAAGACCAACCTCGGGCTGCTAACCATGTGTAATCCCTATTATATCATTGGGTCGCTTTCCTCTGTGCACACCCCGATTCTATAGCCTCATCCTGAACTATGTGGACTTTGATTCTCTGCCACGGGGATACGTAGGAAGTCTCTTCGAGGCTCAATCCCAACATCCCTGTCACCCACGAGTCGACTCCATCTCATTCTCCATACACTTCACTTGACCATCCATTATCCATCTTGATTCTTACCTAGGCCTCCACATCTCATTTGGATCATGCCACCTCATTCCCCATTCCCTTTAACAACAATCGGGTAACTAACGACGCATTAGCCCCAATATTAGTGTTTCCTCCAGGGTTCACACCCATCTGATCCACTCTATTTAGTGTTCTGATTAGTCTGATCCATCTCTGTTGGACGTTAAACTTACGTCATACCTTATGTTAAAAATGAGAAGCTAATAAAAACCTCAGATACATACCTATGGAATATAATTCCCCATATTCGACGTGGGATGCCTCGGGCTTCCATGCCCTCGAGAAGCCCTATAATAAGGGGAAGAAACCCAGACGCGCTAGTGTTCCAGCGTCCAGACATGCCAGTGATGTCCAATGTGACTAATCCCCTGAACGAAGGTTACTACCTTGACCGGACCCCTTGGAATGTCTCGATATAAGCAATGTACTTAATCAGCGTCCATGAAGATATGGCACTGGGAAGAGTTTCATGAACAACGTCTTAATCTATAAGGGAGACCTGGACTAGGAAATGACTTCCAAAGAGGAATCCATGGAAGTACGAACCGACATCCCATCATCTCATTTTGATTAAGGAGAAAACATCCCTGGATAAGGAACGGATGTCGCCTGCCTTTGGAAAGTGAGAATGTGGGGAAACCATCAGCGTGTCCTCGTCCTCCTTAAATATACGAATGTGTGCACCCCAGCGAAAGCGTCAGAAATAGTAACTATGCACACTTTCAAGAAACATTTATTAAAAAAATCATCAAGAAATGCAGCCCAGGTTACTTGGAGAATTAAGAAACTGTGTTCATTATGAAAGATACCTCTCAACATGGTGAGGCAACCATAGACTATTCCATAATAGTTTTCTACTTTATGGAGAATATGGTAACTGATCAAACATATAAGAAATATCTAAACTAAATAAAAGTGGATAAACTATGAATTTATATGGTATACTAATTCATTTCTTATCATATTAATAGTTATTCAAAAGAATATTTTTGAATAATGGGTACATTATGTCTACATAACTTTCAACATCCACGTAAATAATAAAACATTATGGGTTTGGGGTGTGTGGGGTATAGGATGAAAGTGGAATAAAACGTGTTTTTAACAGTTTTCAGTAGTGTTAAAATTTTCACACATCATGGTTTAAAATTTTAAGGTACCTATTAAAACATATTTGAAATAAGTTTTTTTAATATTAAAAAAATCTAATTTTTATGAAATTTCTTTCCTCATGAGTGAATTCCTTCAATTTTCTTAAAATAGTAAATTGTTTAGAGGTATCAAAATTAGTCTAAAATATCAATCAAACCTTTTACTTGCATTATATATAAGTGTATTGCTTTAATTTTTTTGGATAAAAAGTTTTTTAGAGGCATCATAATTGTTCTAAAATAAAAATCAATCCTTGGTTTGAAATACTAATTTTGTTTAAATATCAAGTTATTCAAAGGAATCATAATTGGTCTGAAATACCATTTATCCCACTTACATTCCTCATGAGCGCATTACTTTTTTTTGGGAAAAATTTTTTCAGAGGAGTCAAAATTGGTATAACATACTAATCAGAGCTTGGTATAAAATACTAATTTTTTTAAAATAATAAGTTTTTTAGGGGCATTATAATTGGTCTGAAATACTAATCAGGCATCTGACTTCCTATTTCAATCTAACAGTAATTATGTTATTCTTGTATATCATAACACTTCTTCCAAACTTATTATTCCAAAAAATCATAAGTATAACCCATATAACTTCTATCAAAATGTTTTATGGATGTGTTATATTCTAAAACATGTTATAAATGGGTTATAGGAATGATAATTAAAAAGAATCCATCAAATGTGATCCAATGTGTACACTACTTCACCTCTCTTTCAATTATTTAGTAGTATATCTCAAAATCCAATGTTACAAATTGGTTGATGTGTCATTATATAAAATATAAATATAATAATTATAGAAATTATACACAAGTATGTTTCTAGTAATGAAATTACATTTAAATATGTTTCTATATCTTCAACTGCATAATTTTATTTTTCTTGATCTTTTAGTCACTACATTCAAAGAAAAATGATTTCAGATACCATATTACTATAATAAGAATACTCTTAAAAATGAAATACACAATAAAATTAATATATACCTCCATCATAGAACTATAATTTTTCTTCTTTTTATTCAATAATTTCCACTTTTAACCTCAATTTTCTAAAAACCATTTGAATTTATCACCCCCTTCCCTATTTTATTTTCTTTTGAAGGTATCATTTCTTATAATTATTCAAAAAGTTTCATGGAAAACAAACCTATCTATTTATGTATTTATGTTAATCAGATCCACTGAAAATTTACTAAAATTGGAAAAGGAAATATCATAACCTATATCTATATTACAAGAAATGGATATCAACTTCAATCCCATCAATGACAATTCTTTGTAATTTTTTTCTATAACCATCATTCTATCAGTATATGAATAAATAAAATATTCTTTTAATATTAAAATATTTTTATAATTTCATATGAAACTTCTCAAAATATATTCTTCAGGTAGTTATCTCACATCAATTTGATCATAAAAAATTAAAACATGCCAACAAAGATACCCAACCGACTCAAATTTTTGATAAGAACATTAAACAACTTCATTTGAAGTATCATATGAAACGTATAAATGATCTTCATAGTCAATTATTCCAATTAAATAACTAAAAAAATATCCACTTTCATTACATGATATCAAAAATCATACACCAATAACTAGATATTAATTCTAAAATAAATTAAATATCTTAGGTTTATACATGTTAGCAACCTAAAACGGAAATGCATGGTATGGGTAGAGATTACAAGGAAACTTCTCTAATGCCTCAAATTTATACATTGTTTCTCAATACTAATTTTTCTCCAACAACCAATAAAATACCTTGAAGAAATATACAACACTCAGATTTTGATGAAAATAATCTTTAAAAATCCCATTAAAATTTTCACTTAAATAAGTATTGTAAATAACCAATTTTAAATCATCTTTCAAAAATCAATGGGCCCATTTATCTCACAACATGAATACATAATTTAACCATTTTAATTTACCATCCCCATATTCTTCTATAAGATAATACCTCTCCTAATCAAACTATTTTTTATCATGGTATTGGAACATATACTTCTTAAATCCAATTATAAAACTAGATCCATATTTTATCCAATTACATAAAATTTTAATGCCATTTTGCATCAAATTCCACATATAAAGGCAGTGTCTAGTTCCAAGTAAAACCTCATAAATGGATTTTTATATGATTAAATATTGATAATTAAATAAACTTTGAGGTGGATTTGTGTGATTAACCTTTAAATTTTTTTGAAACAACCAACAAAAGGAACTCATGGTTTCATCATATAACAATGCTTCCCAAAAAACTACAATCTCATGATGGTTATTGAATCCCACAAATAAACCTAAAGGACAACACGCTTTATTAGTGATAAAAGTGGTTTAAAATACAACATATATGAATAACTGATAATCTATATTAATATTTGGATTATCCTAGAAAATATTTATAATTTTCTCAGTCAAATAAAATTACATAGTGTAGACAAAAGATGGAATGTCCTAACATTGTCTTTCCAAGTACTCTAACATGAAACATGTTTCCCCATGAACCAATTCTATTTTTTGTTTCAACATCAAAAAAACAACTGATCCATATGCGTATACACAATAACATCTTTAACTCCTGCAATAGTTTTCACCAATGAGAAATAATCATTTGGTTTAATATCTGTTAGAGAATTAACATCTAACTCAGTTTCTTGTGATTATATTATTTTTATTTATGACCTCATCATATGATTCAATTTTATATTCTATAAGGAATGGTTATTATATTACAAAAATTCTTTATGCATATATTTTCCACAGGATAATGGAAAAACACCCATTTTAGTAAGGAAACTTTTATGTGTCTTATCATGAAGAAATTTCACAATTTTTTTGTGTTTGTCGACCAATCTATAACCTTATTCGAAATGTGAATAAAATAATGATGTGATAACTAAATTATACTTTTTATTTTTATTCAAGAGTTTTTTAGTGTACACTAAAATCATTTATTCCTCTATCTGTATCAAGAAACAATGTGTGTCCTTAACTGGTTTCAACTTCATCCCTAAACTAAAGGAACCTAGGGCTTTATAGAACTGTGAAAATTGGTATTTGAAAATTTATAGGTTTAGATTCATGTTGAAAAATAAAATTTAGTATCACTACTAGAAAAATGACTTATATCCATGGATTTATAGCCACAGTTATAAAGATTTGTGGCTATAAGTTAATTTATATCCACACCTCAAATAAAACCCATAGCATTAGGTTTTATTAATTGGTTTCCTCAAATATCTACAGCCCCCTCTCTCCGCATGACCCTTCTTCCCCGATGGTGCCCTCTCTTCTCTCCCCGATCCTCCTCCCCCGACGGTGCCTACGCGACTCATCTTCCCCGATGATACCCATGTGACCCTTCTTCCTCCCCTGAAGATACATGTGCGACCCTTCTTACCCGACGGCCCTTCTTCCCCAATGGTCTGCCGCTGCCACCGAATGCGGGACATTTCACCTCCCTCGGACGACGCTACTTCTAGGTAGCCTCCCCACCTCCTCTCTGGCACGCCTTTGATGTGGAAACCCCCTCCCAGTGATGAATCTCCTTGATTATAACTATTTTATAAATAAATTTCATAGATGTTGATCGTCTTAGGGTCTCATGTAGTAGGAGTATGGTTAATAGCGATTGTTTTGGGATTTATGGGCCTGGAAGATTATGGAAAACATTTAATAATCATTAAATCCACTTAAGGTTGGTTCAATCCATGGAATAATACATAAGATTAGTGAAATTAGGTGACTGGATTAACTACAGGACAATAGAGGCACGTGAACAGTTTCATTGGTGTCTCATAATTACTTAAGATTAGTGATCTACATAGGCGATTATTTATGGTTATTGTAATATTTATGTATCATATAGACAAATACAAACGAAGCATTATTATCCCATGTACATGGGATGAAATGTCTAGAAAAAAATTTCCTTGTGATTCCATTACATTCATTCATTTCACATTAAATTCTTACTACGTTTTAGTGAATATATCCATCATTTTTGACTCAGTTTGATGAATTAATGTGAGGATTTCTTACTAAGTGTCAATACAATAAATGGTGGGAGTTTTCATTTTGTGGATTTGGTTCTACCTCTGAAATTTCTAGTGATTTAATATTCAATGATTAGAATATTTTTTGATGATTTCTCAATAAGTGTTATTATAGATTTTTTTCATATAAATTATTCTAGTTTAAAAGGTAACAACTTAGGTGCAATTCCCAAATGTCATGATTTTATATTTTGATTTAGATATTCTTGACATTGGGTACACCTATCCTTATATAAACAGCTTTCTACTGGAAGTGAGGTCCTAAAACATTCATTGGGGAGAATATTCAATATTATCTAAGTAAAACCACATAAAAAATAAATAAACACATCCAAAAAAATCATTAATATCATCATATTCATAATAAATCTATAAAAACTCCATGTAAAATGGGATACAACCTAAAATAAACAACAAAACTAATCACATGAAGGAATAATCACATATTTCAAATTTAAAAAGGAATACAAATAAAGAATTATATCTAAATCCATGGTCTTGGCTCATCCCATCCCATTCTCCAAAACCACATCGACCGAAACAATCCATATCCATTGCACATACTTTGATAAACCTAAAATGTAACAAAATGTCTACATTCACATTGAGGTTCTTGTGTAAGGTTTAAATGTATTAATTTGTAGGGTATAACTATTCACCTCTAATATACACTGAAATATTAGTGTGTATGCATGAGGAAAACAATTAATGTAAATAAACATTATCACTAGATCATAATTATTTAGCCCAACAATCACAGCATTCGACATGTTTCATGCACTAGTTGAACATCAATTTGATTCCTAGAAAACCATTATGTCTGACCATACCTACATTAGTTCCATTATAGTATCTTATCCCCATGTTCTATATACACCATCTAATTAATAAAAAAAAGGTTATTATATTTTTGAAGACCCAAACAATATCCAATCTTTCAGGGTAGAACCTTATGTTTAGGATCTGGTCTCATCTCATCACTTGAGGATATACCACATCACTCAAGGGGGATTATCCAAAAATCCAATCCTTCAAGTATCTAGAACCCACTATCTCACTCAAGACATTCCCATATTCCTTCCCCATGTTACATTACAACCTAGACCCCATCTACCTCATGGAAGTCTAACCATAACCTCCTCAGTCAATTTATATCTCCTAATAACATCACAATCCAAATAATTTTCTTCTGATTCTAAGACATTATATTAAAATTTCAGGAATGTGGTCACAAAGCAGCAGTTTACCATGGTAGCATGAATCCTGCTCCAAGGGAATTTGTTCAAAAATAGTAGAGCAAAGATGAGATTAATATAATATGCACAATAGTTTTATTTGGAATGGGTGCTGTTGACAATGATTTTATTACTTTTTTGAAGTTTACAATCAGGTGATCACGGTATTATTTCAGGTATCAATAAACCTGATGTTCTCTTTGTGATTCACCATTCCATGAAAAAGTCTATTGAAGGCTATCATCGGGTTAGTTTTCCAAATTTATATTGATGTTTTGTTTTTAATTCTATGTCCATAAGGTTGGAGTTCAAAATTGTTCATTACATCTAATCCAAAATCTATAATTATCTTCACATTATTGAGTGGTTCCGAAGCATTCTTGAGTGGGTCTAAAGCATGCATACTTGGGTCTGACCAAACATTAGGGTAAGAGTTTCACCACCACGACAGTCTACTTGAGTATAAAGTTAGGATATTTTCCAAGGGCTTCCTTCAATGTGAAGGAGTTGAGTATTCTAAAAAAAATTCTCTAATAGTTAAACTCTCATTTATTTGGTTACCATAACTTTCATATTGAAGAACTTGATGTTCGAACTGCCTTTTTACATGGTGATTTTGATGAGAAACTATACATGAAGCCTCCTCATGGTTTTGATAATGAGTTTAAATCAAATCAAGTATGCCTACTTAATAAACCAATCAAAGGCTTAGAACAGGCTTCACAACAGTGGTATAAGAAATTTGATACATTCATGTTGCAACATGGCTTTAACCAGAGTAAATTTGATGCATGTGTTTACTGTTAATAATAACATGATTTACTTGTATTATCATGTTGTTAAAGTATTGAAACCTGTTAGTGTTCCTTTTTCCCAGCAGTTAAAACTGTCACTCTCTCAATATTCTAGCACTACTACTAACACTAAACATGTTAGTAGAATACCTTATTTTAAATAGTTGAACTTTCTATTTATTATTTGAATTGAAATATCCTAAAATTTTCAGTTATGCTGAGAGTTTATCTTTCTTTTTTGTAATTAACCTAGTTAAATATCACCTGCCATCATGATTTTGCATGTCAGATCAGTACACTAATGAAAGAACATTTTTAGAATTAATGTAATGACATCATGTCATGATCAATCATCCTATAATGAAAATTATTTTTAAATGGATCTGCTGCATGTTTTCTACTCAGGAAAATCCCTTGTGAGCATGGGAGCGGTTGGATCAACTATAAAAGAAATGTTCCAAGCACCCCATATTCAAGTTAGTTTTCTTTTTAACAAGTCTGTAAATTTTTTGTTTGTTTTAATGTTCATAATTTAGGCTTCATTTGAAAACATCTTTTGAAAATTCTTAAAACACTAATCACTTATGATAATGGTTCGTTATAAGTTTTCCCAATTGCTTGTCGGTCATTTTTATTTTAATGTATGTAATGAAAAACTATTTCCAATTCGGTAGAATATTTTTGACAGCAATGGTGTGTGAGCTTTACAAAACAGGAATGGGGGAGACTACATTTGAAAAGGTGAAGTTATTGAACTTGACAAGTTTGGTTGAGAAATGCTTACATGATGAATTATGATATGAATTTTGGACTTTTTTTTTATTAAAATGTCTCACTAACAAGCATGTTGTTGTGATTTTTCTTAATTTAATGCAGTTAGTGGTGAGAATCTCATGCATGTGTGTAGGCAATGGAGAATCATTTTTGGGGTGGGATACGCTCTTGAGAATTGGGTGAGTAATTGTATTTTTAATTATGTATTGAAATTATTTTCTAAAAAAGTATTAAAATGGGTGATTGGTGTAGATGTAAGCTTGGTGAATTCAAGGAGCTTCCTTGGTTTGCCAAGTATTTATGAGATCGCATATTTTGTGTCAGTTATAGGTTGTTGTAACGGCAAGGGATTTTGATGAAAATAGGAGACTTGTTTTTTATTTTTTAAAAATTAAGAGTTAAATAATTGAATCATTCCACTATTATCACCAGAGGATTACCATGTTTCTCATTTCCCAATACTATCACTCTAGGGGATTATAATAGCCATTAAATATACAAGTATTTTAAACTAACTTTTTATTGAATGTTCTTTTGTAACAATGATAATGTGAAAGAAATATACAAAAGGTTTATTGTATTATTATTGAAAAGAAAAATAGTGAACTCTTGTTCAAGGAATGGACTTTATAGGTTAAAAACAATGTCTAATCTCTATTTTTCGCATTTAAGTGTTGATGGAAGTTTACTTTATTCCCATATTTTTGTGATTTTTGGTTTTTGAATAGGAAATTGAAGGTTATGTTTGAAAAATAAAAAAGTTCATTAATTATCATGTTATTTAGTATTGGGATGTACATATGAATCTGAATATTATTTGTTCATTGTTGGTTATGGATTCATGTATCATTTATCATGTACAGTTTACACACTGATCACATATATATAAGAAGTCGTTATATCTCATTTTTTCCACTATTTTCTTATAGTTGGTTTCTTATGATGAGACCGGTTCTATCCACCACCATCGATGACAATGACTTCAACATCAAATTTGGGTAAGGTTTATTCTGTTTTTATTCTTTGGCCAAATTTTAATTAAGTCATTTGTGATTTTTGGGTTCCTTATATTTTTGTAGTGCGTTTTGGATTTCGTTGAGGTGGATTCGAGTCACCATTGACGAAGGCTTTCATGTGTATGCATAGGTGGGCATATACATATATAATTTCCCCCTTTATATATATTCACTCATGGAAGTATGAATATATATATTGGGGCTAGGTGTGATTATATATGGATATGAAAAATGCATACATGTGTAAGTGTAAAGGGGTATATGAAAGTATAAACATATATCTAAGGACCCCCTTGTGCGTATTTGGACATGAAAATATGTACATAGGGGCTAGGTGTCCTTATATATATGTGACGTTTCATATGCATAAAATTAAAAAAAAGGAAGATTTGAGTTGTCTTCGTCAAAAGCAAACGTGCCTTGAGGTTGAGGTAGGGTCCCTCTTTTAGCCTCTTTAATTAAAGAATGTTTTAAATTGAATTTAGTTGCCTTATTAATTCTGAATTTTTATATTAAATTTCAATTCTTGAATAAGTTTTAGTTAATATAATTGTTTTGTTTGATAAATAAGTCATGGTTTTGTAATAAAACCCCTTCAACAGAGGTGCGCTGTCTGCGAAAACTCACAGTGGTATACCTTGCTTGAAATTATTACATTGATGTTTTCCTTATACTTGATGTCGTTGTTAGTCCTAAAGCACACATCATACTTGACCCTTTTTATATCCCTGTAGGGGGTTTCCCTCTTTTTATTAAAACAGTTGTTTGAACTAAGACACCCTTTAATTGTCATTAGACTTTTAAGATGGAATTGCCTATAATGACCAAGTCACCATTAAGTGAATAGAATGATTAGGATGGAATGGATTGTACATGGTTTTAGTATGGTTTTAGTATGGTCAAACATAGTCCTTAAATTCACATAAATTCTCTAAATATTTCTCCACAAATAGATTTAGGAATATTCTATTCATTGTTATTACTTTGACTATATACTGAAAAATGATCATGATTCCACTATTTTATAAATCATTTAAATGAAACATTACATCCATGAATTTTACCATGACATGGTGAAAAAATTCTATCCATTTTCTATCCACTATGAGCATAGTCCATATCCTCCATGGGGTGGTCTTCCTCTCTTTGTTGACACTATTTCTGAGTCCCACATTAGACTTTAGTGACGTCATCCACTATTTCATCACTCAATGTGATACATATACCACCTTTGAAGTTGAGCCTAGTCATTGCCTCATGGGGGAAAATACTAGATCTTATGGATAACTAGGGATGGATCCTTTTTCTATCTTATCCTTTCATTGTTTTACTTTTTAAAAATAAACCTTATGCACACTTGGAATTTTTCATTTTTCTCACTGCCCTCATCGCTGACCGTCATGACTTGTTCAAGATAATCATATCATGGAGATCTTCATCATTTCCCATATATAGGATTCAAATTTTGGAACTCTGGTTAAAACACCCATAACAACTCCACATTAAACAATTCCATATCCATTATGGATTATCCAAATTCACTAAGGAGTGGTTAATTCTATAGTCAAGGCTTCCATAACTAATCTTCATTTATTAAAATAAATCAAAGTATTATCATAAATTTAATAATTATATATTTATCCTTTCATATCATCCCAGGAACTCTTGTCATGAACTTTCTCAATAGTAAAACTGGTAGGATTCCCATATGCAGACCTATTGTCCAGCTAAGTAGTACCTGTATAAGTGTGAGATAGTGCAGATGTAGTATTTTGAGGATTTCCCTATACAAGATTACAAAACATCATACATTCTATTTTAACCATTGGAACATATAATAACAACCTCAACAAGAGGCTAGGTTTCATCACTGGTCCTATTAAGATGTTCCAACATAGTCAATATAGATGGACAATTGCCTTTCACACCCCTAAAGTGATCAGGCTATGAAATATTTATAGGTTCATTATAAATCTGTGGAAAATTGGAAGCAGATTTATCTAGATAAGGGCATATCACAAGATAATTCATGTTTCAAGACTTACTTTTGAATTTCCCTGAAGTGGTAGCCACTTTCTTTTCTTTTCATTTATGATACTGTGAAGAGATTGTTCTTTGTTCTTTCTAGAAATTTAAATATACGTCAGCTTGCACATCTAATTCCATTTTAGCTTGAGTATCATCAAATTCTTCTTGAAGTTGTTCATCAGTTATACCCCTTGATAGATATTCATTAAGAAAAACACTAGTGGAAGTATGAGATTTCTCTTCCATATTAGCCCAGTAACTCTTCACTTGCAACTTGTTAGGAGAAACAGAAATACAAGAATCTTTATAATGGGGGGATGATCCAAGAATAGGATAATAAAAGCCTCTAGCAATAAAACACATAGAATATGTATTTTGAGAAATAGTAGACCTATCGTTAGCAGGAACTTGATCCTCTAGGGATAAAACAGGGACATGCCCTGAATTTTCAACTGCTTGATGTTGAGCCTAAACCTCAATTGTTTAGTTGGTCCCAAATTTTCATTTCCTCCAACAATTCTAAACCTCATAACCTCTAATATGAAAATTGGAGCATAGAAGATCACTTCTACATATAGATTTTGAGTGAAAAATAATTTTACAGGACTCACAGAACACATGCATTTTCTGGTATTCTATTCCAAGAGAGATTTCACATTGTTGATTGGAAAGAGAAACCTGATCGATTAGTGTATAACTTAAAACCACTTCTACCAATATACACGCATAATTACCAAAAATTACATTTTTAGTGGAATAGTTCATCCTAAATGGAATGGAAATCAGGAATGTGATATCATATAAGATTTTCTAGTGCCATAGTACCCAATTAAGTCTATGAATCTTAAACTAGATTTGTGAAAAAGTTTCCTTAAAGTCATTAGAACTAAATTGTAGCTTCCAGTCATAAACCCACAAGGTACCAGGCCTTAGGTTGAGTGATCCAATGCTCCAAGATCATCCATTTAGATCTTTTGAGGGAAACAGAAAGTCAAAAAATCCTCGATCAAATGATACACATTTAAATTCTATAATTCCCAAATAGATGATAGAGTAGAAATCAGGTCCACAACTTTCCAGTGTATAGCACCATGTATCAGTAAAATTTGAGCAATAAATTAGAACTTACAAAAAAAAAAGCCTTTTGTAAATTGCATCATTAGAAGTCGATACGTGAGTGGTGGAACCCTTCCTAATGATTCTTTGTGAGGGATGATTTGTAAGTGAAGCGAAATCCACAACTGAGAAACCCAAGAAGTTAGAGAAACCCTTCAGTGCTTTCTCATCATGTTCATTGGTCTCTAAGAGACCCAAGATAT
The DNA here is from genome assembly GCA_963277665.1 of Viscum album. Taxonomy (NCBI): domain Eukaryota; kingdom Viridiplantae; phylum Streptophyta; class Magnoliopsida; order Santalales; family Viscaceae; genus Viscum; species Viscum album. Next base: position 1,227,429,111 of record OY728133.1, on the reverse strand, counting down.
GGTGAGTAGTAGGATATGAATGAGTATATGAGAATAGATTGACACTTCTAGAATGATCTTGGGTATGCCAATCACAAGGTATCGTCAAAGGAGATCACTCTAAAATCCTCAATGGAAATGGTTGCGTATGATGAACCCCATTTTTTCTGTTCAGGAGAGAGGAGGTTGTCTAGGAGGGGTGTGGGGGGTTTTCAAGGGGAGGGGGTGTGGCATGATATGACCGTTTTAAAAAACTGGTTACCTCCCAACTACTTGACTCCAAAGGGAATTATGGTGTGATCAATCTCCATTGCAACGTGACCTATCAAACCTCAACTCCTAAGGGGCATTGAATTTTCAAATCCAAATACTCCGCAATGTGACCACAAGTTGGTGCAATCATCTCCCCACAATGTGACCATAAGTCGGTGCAATCATCTCTCCATGGTGCAACTACCTTTTGCCCGTAATAACTGATTTTTCATGCGTCATGGGAAAATTGTGGTGTGATCAATGTCTTACCTACACAATTTTATTCCCTCATGATGCGACTTACTATACCAAACCAAACAACAAGAACTCAAAATTTCATTGCCAAACCATTGCAATGTGATCTTCATGTCATGAAGGACCGACTCAAGGGGTCTACAAGGGGGAGGGGGGCTGTCCAGGGGGAGTGGAGGGGGGCTTTGTAGGGGGGAAGGGAGGGGTTGCAGGGGGAGTGGGGGTCCAGGTGAAAATTTATTCTTTATTTTTCTTTCAAAAAATTGAGCACCACGAACATAGTACTCCTATGTTTGGCCATTTTATCTTTCACCTTTACCTATCAACTATAGATTGTTAGACCAAAAGTGTGGTCCTTCTACTTTTTTCTATTTTAATATGTCTCACCACCTATAAACCATATACACCTTCTGAAACCAATATAATCATAGTAGGATTGACCATTTCACACAGGTAGACTCAATGAACACCACTGGATAATGTCTAAAATTAATTATAGATCCATAGGGTTCAGATTTTGGTATTAATCAAGGTGGAAAAACATGTGATATTAAATCCTATGGGGTGAATCCAATGACCCCCTCCCTGAACTGGGAAAACTGGCATGTCGGTGGGGACCTAGAAGAGGGGATACTGGTGGGGGGAGGGTGCAGGGTAGGGGGGAGGGTGTAGGCGGGTGTCCAGGGTTTGTCTGGGGGGTAGGGGGTTTGTAGGGGAGGGGTTTCTGCAGGGCAGGGGGAGGGTGCAGGTGGGATTTTTGGGAGGGGGAGGGGGTCTGCAGGGCAGGGGGAGGGTGCAGGTGGGGTGTCTAAGAGGGGTTGTCTAGGAGGGGGTGTATGGGGGTCTGCAGGGCAGGGGGAGGTGGCAGGGGGTCTGTAGGGGAGGGGTTTCTGCTGGGCAAGGGGAGGGTGCAGGTGGGGTGTCCAGGGGCTGTCCAGGGGGGAGGGTGCAGGGGAGGGGGGAGGGTGTAGTTGGGGTGTCTAGGAGGGTTTTTCCAGGAGGGGGGAAGGGGAAGGGGGGTCTATAGGGTAGGGGGAGGGGGCAGGGGGTCTGCAGGGGAGGGGGAGGGTGCATGTGGGGTGTCTGGGAGGGGGCTTTAAGGCAGGGGGAGGGTGCAGGTGGGGTGTCTAGAGGTTTTCCAGGGGGAGGGTGCTTGTGGGGTGTCTAGGAGGGGTTTTCCAAGAGGGGTAGGGTGCAGGGGGGGTCTGTAGGGGGAGGGGGTAGGGGCGGTGCAAGGGGGTGTCCAGGTGGGGCTGTACAGGAGGGGGCAAAGGGGAGGGTGTAGGTGCATTGCAAGGGGGTGTCCAGGAGGGGGGTGGGGACCTAGTAGGGGGTACTGGGGGCGGGGTGTATGGGGGTTTGCAGGGCAAGGGGAGGGTGAAGGTGCGGTGCAAGGGGGTGTACAGTAGGGGGGTTTCTAGGAGGTGGTGCAAGGGGGTGCAGGGGGGTGTTCAAGGGGGTGCAAGGGGGATGTCATGTGGGGTGCAAGGGAAATATCCAGGGGGGCATGGGGGTGCAGGGGTGTTCAAGGGGTTTGTTCAGGGGGGGCATGGGGGTGCAGGGGGTGTTCAAGGGGGTGCAAGGGGGCTATCCAAGGGGGTGCAAGAGGGCTGTCCAAGGGGGGAATGGGGGTGCAGGGGGTGTTCAAGGGGGTGAAAGGGGTCTATCCAAGGGGGTCATGGGGGTACAGGGGGGTGTTCATGGGGGTGCAAGGGGGATATCCAAGGGGGGAATAGGGGTGTAAGTGGGTGTTCAAGGGGGTGAAAGGTGGTGCAATGGGGCTATCCAGGGGGGATGGGGTGTAGGGGGTGTTCAAGGGGGTGAAAGGGGGATGTCTAGAGGGGATGGGGTGTAGGGGGGGTATTCAAGGGGGTGCAAGGGGATGTTTTTTTTATGAAATGGGATGGCCTTTAGCCATAGTTTTAAACCATGGATAAAAAAATTATGTGGCTTAATGTTCTACCATGCTTTCAAACCATGGGTATAGGGCTTTAGCCACGGTTGGAAACCGTGTATATAAGGCTATAGCCACAGTTTGAACCATGGATATAGGTCTATAGCCACGGTTTGAAATCGTGGCTATAGGTCTTGTCCTATAGCCATACCAATACCAGCCACGGTCCATGGAACCGTGGCTATAACTTATAGCCACAGTTTGAAACTGTGGATATAGCCAAAATTTTAAGTAGTGTATAACCCTAACCATATTCATTTATGTATCATGTGAAATATAATTTAAGCATGAAGAACAAAAATCAAATGAAATTGTAAATGGTACCTTATTCATTCATCAACACTGATTTAATCTGCTCATTATTGGAATGTCGTAGCTTAAAGGCACCAAGAGAGGTATCCTATAGATCTTTCAAATGTAAAAAATAGATCCTATATCATCTATATTTGATTTCCATGTGCTATAATGGGAACTTGAATTGGTTTATGATGTCCCTTCAATCATGTGAACAATTTGGACTCAATCCGAGGAAATGAGATTATTTCAACCCTATTATTCTCTTAGTTTATCTCTATAGAACTTGATATAAGGGTGGAGAATATATAATATCTATATAAATTTATGAAAATTTTTATTTATCTTATTCATGGATCAAAAATAAGCTTAAATAATAGGTTAAACTTTACAAAAGTTATACTTAAGCTTCTGGATAATTTAACCTATTAAATTGTCCCAAAAAGACATGAATAAATTAGTAGATGTTTTATTAATTTCATGAGTATTTTATCAATATATTTTGAAATAAAAAAAATGTATCGTGATATAATTAGAACCAAATACTAGGATTGTTCCTTCCATAAATACTTAACGAACCTTGAATGCGTAACATTTGTTTGAAAAATAATATTTTCTCATCTTTACTTTTATACTTAATTCACATGTGAATAAATTTAGAAATATATTCAATTATTATTATTCTAAAATAAAATAAAATAATCAAATTATTTTACATGTGATCATTGACACTCATATAGTCACATGACCTCACATGTGGTTCCACTTCATCTTAAACTCATATTCATTTGAATAGGTGGAACTTATGGATACACTTAGTGTGTGAACCTCTAAGACCTTATCTTGGTAGCATTGAGCCATACCCACAGACCAAAATTGGTATCTAACAACACATCATGGCCCTTGAGTAGGTAAGGATAAGTCAAATCTATGACTACATCCTACAAACAAGCATCATGTAATGTAATATTTTTATCTCGTGATATCTCATAAAGTAGGAAGAACACTTTCTATCATTATATTCCCTCAATTTATTTTTTAATGACCTTACCTAATATAATTAACTTCTTCTATCATGACCATGGATTTAGTAAAGGTACTACCATCCTGGTCAACTAGGCTTATGATATATCTTCCTTTCGAAAGCAAAAAATCATATCTTGATCATTCAACCAATCTCATACCATCAATAATGCACCCAATGTCAATTACCTCATCAAAAAATAAATGTTATAGTTATTATCTTGTATAAAATTATGCAATCAAATGGTACATATTGATAATGATCAAAAGTCAAGACTAATACATAAGATCATAAATAGGAACAACCAATGACACCCAAAACATTTGGTGCTCCTATAGGTGGTTCAATCTTCATGATATCTTATACTCATGATCACTAAGTGAAAAATTCATGATAATAAGTCTCAATGATTATAAGATCTTAGAACTTGATAGTAAAACATCATTTTTGTCTCTCCAATATGATGTATCTAGAATGTAGGAATTATATTTTAATATTACTTTTATAGTATCTCTAGGTTCTCATTATAGCTGGGAACTTCTAAAAAATTGATACGATAAACAATATAAGGGAATTTCTATGTAAATAATGGATAAAAATGTATCAACACTATTATGGTGAGTATATCTGGAATAACTCTTTGTATACATGATTTGGTAATCAAAAAGTACTACTCAAGTTGGGTTTATGGAACCTACTTTTACAGTACTCTCACTTTCACTAGAGCTAACTTGTTAGCTCTTGCATGGTAAGATCATGCTTTTGGTGAGTTATGACTTTAGTCATAGGGCCTATCACATTTTATTACACAGATACTCTTTGATCTGTGACCTCACATCCTTGAGTAAAATCCATCAAAAGATGATATCCCCAAGTATACATCTTTTTTCATTTATCATATTCTTGACATATTTACTAGTAATTTAGGTTCAATTACAAGAAGTATAACAAATCAATGCATGTTTTATACTAATTCTTTAGTTGTATTAAAAAACACAACATACTTATAATTTATATATATAGAAACCACTGAATTTAATTAAGTTATCCTATCTGTGATATTAGATCAATTGATCTATAATAAGACTAGTTTTATTCCATTGATAACCAGTGTTCCTTCCACTCCATGTACCAGGTACATATCTCTTATACTTTCTTAAGTACTTACTAGATAGTTCTGACTACTTCCCATGCAGTTCTCCAAGATTTATATGACAATATCCTACCATAATATATGTGTTGGTAATATCATATCTAGTACATGGCATGGAATATGTGACAGATCTATTGATGAATCGTATGGTATTCTACTCATCATATTAATCTCCTACTATGGATCATAAATGTATTCTTAGATATATTTATTCCATGTGACATTGGAAACAATTATCTTCTAAATTATTCCAACATGTATTTTTTCAATACCTCATAAATATATATACCTTGACTTGGTCCAAGTAACCCTTCAGATATAACTCATTAGATCCTATTTCTTAGAACTTGGGTTAATAATTTAAGTCAATATTTAGAGGGTTTCTTTAAAACAAGTCTTTATCTATAGGACTAATAATCATTTTCCATACTTAGTCAATATATTTTACATGGAATACTATGGAACTCCCACTAACCTTTCATATACAATTCGAAACTATTCATTACAAATGAATATTCTATGATCTCAATTCTTGTTTTAAGCTATAAATGGGTCTTTACAACTTTTATTTTGTATTATCATTAAATGATGTCAGCAACCCTTTTTTAGTCACATCGTATAGATGTATTTCATAAGTTTTCCTTTAATAAAAATGGTCTTGAAAATTGATTCCCAATATAATGATCATAGAAAGTTTTTATGATAAGTAGAATTATAATGGATGACAATATGATATAACCAATCAAGTTTTATTAGTACCACACTTGTACCACCCATACATAATTTATCTTGAATACCCACAAACGGATTTACAACAATTTGAGAAATTACCAAAATGCATACTATATGTTGGTACATGTAATCCATTTTTGAATTATTTTAAACTTTCTAATCATATAATGTTTCCTTAAAATGGTTTATTATAGGATTCATTATTCTTAAAAAATTATATATCAGGTGATATGGTTAATATAAAGCAAACCTTTTGGTTGTAATCGTCATATATATTATGTGTACCTGGAACAACTCTACATCCACAAGCTCTTGTGGAAATCATTCTTATGATAACTAATTCTATATCTCAATATTTTACTTTATCCAAGCAAATATTTCTCTCACTATCTCAAATAAATATGTGCACTCTTTTATAGAAATTTATTATATCTATTAACTATAACTTTTATATCTCATGGGTTTATGTAATATCCTTTAGCATAATTACCCGAGATGTAATTTTTGTTTTCCCTTGATGCATGTTTGTTTATTATCTTAGAATTAACAAACTCTTTGAATATAGACACATAATGTATTTATTTAATACTATTACCTATATGATATCCATTTTTCATTATAGTTGGAATATGGTTATGGGTTGATGCTGCTATTTTCAAAGCTTATATTGAAAAGAGAATGGAAGACTTTTCATGACTTATAAGTCCTATCATTGATACTCCTTGTACTTACATCATAACTCTGATTTTTATAAGTAAATATGAATCTAATATATATTTCAATGATAAATATATGTATGTAAGACTCATCATCAATACCCTTTTATTAAAATCATGATTCTGATGTGTATAAGAAAATATGAGTTTAAGAATAAATACATTCTATATGTACATGATTGATGAATGCTTAGTTAAGATATTATTTGGGTTATGGGCCCAAATAAACTCATATATTTTAACCATTCATGTTATTTACTTCACTTTTATATTCCTTAAATCTTAAATGAAACTTATTAATTACCTTACCTCTAGATTATCATTAGAATAGTTCATGTGGTCAAGATAAACTATATCTAGAAGCTTTGTGGCTCACCTTTATTTCAAAAGGTTTATTTTTATAAAAATTTATGTGTAATTATATCGATAATACCTAAGATTTTTATCTCTAAGGAGTCTAAACATTATACTAGGTATATTATTGAAAAGTAATTTTAGTTTTACTTGAAAAATTATTATCTTTCCACAAATAGGAATTGTTGAGTCATACATTTAATATTCACCATTAATTTCTGATATAGTACATTTCTTATTCTTGTATAATTAAACTATTAATAAAGCATGGTATACCAAAACAAATTTATTTAAAACTTGAAATAAAATCTCATCGTTTCTAAACTTGACATGCAATAATGTTTTTGGTAAAGTGCATTACATAATAATAGTTTCCAAATACAAGAACCTATCAACTATGAATTATAAAGTAATGATTTTATCTAGCTGATATTTGAGTCAAGATCTATCAGTGACTTAAAGATCCACTTCACTCTTATGATGTATTCAAACTTTATTGGTTCCTATATTTGGACAAAGTTATGTGAGTCATGTATTGTATCTAATACCCAAGAAGTAAAATAGAAATATCATATACAATGATGAATATTCTTAAACTATAATCCTCTACCTACTTCTAATTTAATTCATTTCAATTTATATTATAATGACCTTTCTTGCCACAAGTGAATAAAATATCCTCATATTAGATTCTCTCTCTCTTTATCTTTGGTTTCTTATAAGGATGTTGCGAAGGTGCCTTTGGTATCAAACTTTCCATTGGAATTTTCTCCTTGTATTTATTATTGTTCACCATAATAACTAAAGATTTATCTTTATTTATGTTCTAATATTCTTTCCAAACCATGCCCAAAATATATCAAAGAATCTAATCTAAACTATTCATTTTATAATTCTCTAAAAAATTGGAGTAACTGGGTGATAGGGATGATATAATGAGATGAATTAAAAGTTTAGGATTCTAATTAAATCCCAATTATTATAATCATCCAATACACTCTATCATCTTAAGTGCATGTGGACCACATGGAATTATATATTTTAATATATATGTGATAAGTTTGATCATAATAACCCTAATATCTTACATCACTTTCTACTTATGTACTTCTTAAAGATGATACAACATGTTATAACCATCCATATCCTCATGTTTCTTCTGAAACTCTTCAGAAATTGATGACAACATTATGATATAAACATAAAATGTATCATCCATGAATATATTATAAGCATCCTTATCACCCTGAATTTCTTCCCAAGGTGACTCATTAGGTAGTAGGGACTCCAACACATATAACATCATTTCATGTCATATTATTATACATAATCACCTATACCACTCTTGGAAATTGGTACTGATAAGGATGTATTCTTTTTTAAATATTTATCATAGTGTTTTTATGGAATTATTAGACACATTTATATAAAATAAAACATAATTATATTAGTAATTTTATCTTGATGACAGTTATTATACATTATAGATTTGTTGGTCTTAATTGTATCCCATATTTTTATCAAATCCTGGTATCCCTCAACCACTGGATTTGAAATACATAGTCATTTGAGTATTTTCATGGTAGGATTCCTTAAATCTATCTTCATATCCAAAGTTATGGAACTTCCACTACTTAGAGAGTCTATGGTAGGCTTTTGGCTAGCCAACCATAGTGACTCATGGATCCTTGATCTATTGAGTGGAGTCTCAACTCTTATAAATCATAACATTGATTACTCAATTCTTTACCTCTAAAGTTGAAACAATCTAGATATGGATATTTCTTTACTGGAAACCTTAGTTAATTTGGACCACCACTTTCATAAGAATTCCCTAATAGTAAGATTCACCCTCAACTAGGGTTGATGATAACCTAAAAAATATGATTTTTTCAAACTCAAGTGATAGGAGTAATTAATGAATTAATATCTACTTTGAGGGTTTTTAATTTTTTGTTATGTTTGTGATTAAAATATGATTATATTTTTTTATTATAACTATGTGATTACACTCCCAAATTTAACAGATCATAAATAGAATTCATTTATTTTACTTATGATTTCTTGTTAACTTTTCTATGTGACCTCACATCAACCACACATTCACAAACAATTATCAATGCATAATAAAATAAACAAACAATGATATGATAATAAACTATTTATATTGGTTGATTCATTGAGAAGATGATGGATCAATTGAGACCCTATGGAAACTCCTTGATTCATTCACCATCTTGAGTTGTAGAGTCTATTAAACTCTCATTCATTCTATTTATTTGGTTTTGCACTGCCTCCCTACTCAAACCGGATCATTACAAACTCATCCATTTTTACAATGTGTACTCATGTGTAGGTGTGGCATACTCGAGATGAAAAATTATATTTTAATCACTTAAAATTTGGACACATGGTCTATTATATATTTAAATATGGAGTGATGATGCACATACTATCTAATAATAATATTTAAAAACTAATTATCAAAAAGAAACAATATTGTAATAATTATAATTAAATTATTAAATAAACCAAATATGAACGGGTCAACCTCAGTTCATTATCCATCTAAATATAATAATATTTCATTACAAAAATTAAATAAGCTAAAATTCAACTTGAGGGTATTTTTAATGTTTTAACACAGCATTAAAAAATTAATTGATTATCGATATGTCCCATGACATCCAAAATATTTTATTTAAATTCAAAATGTTTTTAAATGTTTTTAAATTATTTCTTGAATTTCTTGGGATTATTAGGTATTTAAAACCCCAATGGGGTTTCGAGTACTGTTAATGGGTACTATTCACTCGTGGGTTACTCTTCACTCATTGGTATTATTCACCCATTGGGTTACTGTTCACTCATAGTGTCTAAATAGACCATGGGTTGTCCATCCGTCGGATGATTGGGCCAATATGTGATAGACTTGAAGGTTGTTCCCAATCCCCATAGGTTGGAATAAGTGTTTTGGAATCTAGTAAGCACCACTTGGGAATATTTTTTTCTAGTAAATAATTTAATGAAGCGGGAAAAAATGGGCATGACTACTTCATCCTTTGGAGGTCCATGCTCCAGTAGAAAAGAATAAACAATATACAAACAAAAGTAGTAAAAAAATTTGAAAACAAGGGAAAAAATAAAATCTAACTAATAACACTACTCACTAACTGAACTTAACACTAAATGAACCCCAAGAGTGAACAATAACTATATATATCCTGAAACTGAAATATAATATAGGCGTGAGCATAAAAATTATCACTAGGCCACCACCCACCTTTCCACATTCTTACCCTTTAATAAAAGATTGATTTTCATTATATTTTGAAAATATAATTAATAAATAAGTTTTCCAATTTACAAGAAAATAGGTATTTCATAACATTTATAAAATTCATTTTCTTTTCCTTTTAAATGAAAACAACCACTTAGAAAGAATTTCATCAGCCTACATTTCTATTATTGAAAAACACCTTTTAAAAACTACTTTTAAAATCCATTTTAAAAAAGAAAAATATCTTTATCAAAACCTTTTTGACCTTTAAATGATATATAGAGAGAGGAAAACAACATACTTTAACAATTTATAAAATAAATAACACAATACACTTTAATAATTTATAAAAGAAAGCATAGTGAATACTTGAACAAGCTAGATAAAAAATCAAAGGAAAAATGCTTTTAATAATTTAAATTGGTGAAGAAAAAATAAAAAATAAGAAATTAAAAAAACCAAGCACTATGGGAAAACCTAAGGAAACTAAGGTTAGGTCATCTCATCCTAGGATCCTCGCACTCTTAGTGATTAAAATATACATAACCATTCCCTTGCATGATTCATTGGAGAGGACAAATACAAAGTTCTAGTGATAACCATATCCATGTCATCATGTTTTTTTGGATATTTTTTCATCATATACAAAAGGCTGGGGAGGGAGGATCTTTCCCTATAATACTTTTCCTAGTCATCCCACCTAGGTACTTGGGGTTCCCATATTCTAACCTCTTTACAAGCAACCCATTGCAATCCATTCCATTCATCAAAACCCACATGCCTCTTTAAACAATTTCATTTCTCTAATCACTAAGAAACACTTAAAACACCCAATAGATATGTAATTAATCATTAAAACCTTTAAAATGGGTTTAATTAATTAAAAATAAAATAAAATCACCATAAACATAGTAAATTATGCCAACTGGGCCTTTATGATTTACTTTATAAAAACTATTTAAAACATGATTGAAAACCAATTTTGAGAAACAATTTAAAATTCTATAAGGTTATCCTATCATTATGACCATATACAGTTACACACACACACATATATATATTTATATATTTCTCTCATCATATAAATTCACATGTTTCAATGTGAATTTTTACACATACGTACATATATATGTTTACCCATATATATGTGCATAACCATCAAATACATAAAAAGGAATTTGAAAATCCATATATTTTAATTCAAAATCAATATTTAAATACTTTATTAATACTTGGTGTTTCAAGTATTACTTGAAATACTAAGTAAATCTTAAGAGCTACTTGAGAATTCTCAGGGAAGACTGAAAAACCTTCTAAAAACTCATAAATTATTTATAATGGCCACTCGTAAAATTTAACAACCTCATAGTGCGCATGAAAATTTACCAAAAAAATAAAATTATATGTTTTAATAGAAAAATATTTCACATTCATTTAAAATAAAAGGAAAAACATGCTTACATCCTAGGTATTTCATCAATATAATTAATAATATTTTTTAGAAGTCCAAAACATGAATTAAAAGACCAACAAATCAATGGTTTAAAAATTAAAGAGCCATGCATGGGAAAAACCTACCTAGAACATGTCACGACCCCCTCCCACCAAAGATACCACAATAAAAGGAGATAGATAATGACCCCCAAGTCCCACCTACAATAGCTTCTGGGCTGGCAACTAGTATTGAGGGTATAAAAATTTCATGAAATGGGAGGCATTACCCTCTATAACAATATAGGATTAGGGGATAAGATGAATCATCCATAAATAACTCCATGACATAATATAAAAAGAAACCAAATTCATCCCACAATTCATGTATAAATAAAACTAATAAAGGTAAAGTATTCAAACTAAATACCTAAAAAACAAGCTAAAATAGAGATACAACAACTTTTCAAAGATCCAAGATAGTAATGTCTAGCACGGTCCACAAATTCCTCCAAGAAACCTGAAAACATTTTTATATGCATAGGGTAAGTATACAAGTATACTTGGTAGAAAAAACCAAATTCTCTCATGCACATATAAAAAGAGTATACTAATGTACTTGTGAGAAAATAGTAGAACCAAATAGAACCTATATAGGTATTCTCATCCAAGTATAATAACATAATATGAAGCATATCGATGAAGGGTACCTTACACCGCTTTCCAACTAATTTTCCACTCTCACACCCTAGCATAGTACATCCTAGTGCTCCCACATCTTCCAAAAAACATCACATCATATCACATACCACCCACAAACACCTGGTCCATCACATCACATCCCAATTCATAAACCGTGTAGTAGAGAATTGTGAACATGAAGCACATTGACCTCATTCCCTCCTCGACCCCCACTATAATCCATCTCACACATATCGCCTAAAGACACCAGGTCCATCAAATCACATCACATCACATATAGAAAATGGCACTTTTTGACTACTAGATATCATAGCCTGTGAATATCACTAAATCCTATAAAAAGGATATGGGAAGAGAGGGTATCCATCCATCCATCCTCCCACCAGGATGTTGGGAAAAGCACCCACCCACCCCACCAATATATATATATATGGGTGTCAGCACATGGTGATCAACATATGTGAGGTGTGTAAATATATCACAAGGAAATAAAATTTATATATAATAGCTACACACAAACCCATCCTAGGGGTTCACAACAAAGGTACCAATCAAATCACAACTCTCTCTCACTTTGTTTTTGCCTCTAAATACATAAAACCCTACAATAATATATAAGACTAAAACCAAATTCAATTGAATCCAATTTCTAGATTATATGTTATCAACCCATATAAATTAAAATATTCACTTCATTAAACAATTTCCATCCTATTAATTTATATTTAATAGCCCACCATTTAAACCACGCATCCTGTTACAGTTTATTCTTCCATTAGAAAATTCTTTTTAATTCTAATACTACTCTAGAAACTATCAAAACATTGCAAAAAACAAGTATCAAAACTCAATATATTAATAACCACATCTAATTTCCATTTTCCATCACATCATAACCACATTTTCAGCACCACTGCAACCACCATCGCAACCCTGCTGCACAACCACATCACAACCACCACTGCCTATGCATCGCATCATCACAACCAAGACACAACACACAACCAAATCCACAAACTCATTCCAACACGCACATATAGTGTTCTCAAGATAAGTCAAAGGGGATTTTCTTCAATTCCACTTCTTTATTACATGGCATTATTATACATTCCATAAGATCTTAGGGCATCCTATTCTTTAACCAAGTATATATAGTAATCCAATTACAATTTAAGTGATGTAAAAAACCACACAATATACATTCCACAAAACAACAACTAGTTCACAAAAAATGACCCCCAATAGCCACTATTTTTAGTAGGGTTTTAGACCATATAGTTTCAATAAAAAACCCATATCAAATGTTAAAAACATTCTTGCATTTCCCTACCCCTTATTAAATTCATTTATCTAATTTATTTATCTTTTTTAATTTGTTTTAAAACATTTTTTTATATATAAACATAATCAACCCTCCCTACATGATACAAAAAAATGAGAAAAAAGGAATTACCTACCTAGAAGAATAGATCTTTACACAAACATGTTGCACCAAAAACAAGGGGTGCGCATATAGGAGGAAATAGTCCATAGGGATAACTCAAACCAACACTGACAATAGATCTCCACAACTATAAGGGAAAAGTCTCTGGGGCCTCTTATCTCAAGAGAGAATAAATCCAAAAGAAAAAATAAAATATATTCTCGCTTGGTCAAGGATTTTTTCATTTCTTGTTTCCATCGGATGAATTGAAGCTTCACACTTGGAGCTTTGGTTATATATTTATAAAACCTAGATGGATTCATCTACATGAGTGGTCTTTGGATTTTAATATCTCGCAAGCCAAAAATTCTTTTTCTCAATTATGGGTTTGTCTATATGGGCTCAATTGGGTCCTTTAGCATTCGAGGATTTTTCATGACATTGGCACGACAATAGGGTCCCCCATCCAGCTTGATAAGGAAACTAAAGATGTCAGATATGGGAAATTTTCCAGGATTTTGGTGGAATTTGATCTCAACTTCACTCTTATTGAAAAGTTAGCACTCTCCACCCCCTCAGATAATATTTTAATTTATGTTGAATATGAGAAAAATCCTCTCTACTACATTGAATTTATGACTGCTGGACACTCTTTGGAGATGTGCTGAAAGAAAACTACTTGTAAGGAGTGTGGAATGAGAGTCCACCCCTCCAACCTTTGTCAATGAAAGGAAACTGGGAAAGACTCATATTTTTTCAAGTCTGTTGATAAGGACATTGATTCTCCTAAAGAGCCAATTTTTATTGATGTTGATGCTTTGACTTCGAAGAATTGTGTATCTCAAGTATCTCTTAAAGGAAAAGAGATTGAACCTTCAGCACCGAATCATGTGCCTTCTTTGGTTGATGACACTAAACATAATGATGTTCAACAAAATTTTGATTATCAACAGGAATTCCAGAAGATTTTGCATTCTTCCCCTGTTCTTGGTAAATAGGGAAATGTTTCTAATGATGAAGGGGGAAAGGCTGGATTAATTGGTCCAGGTAGTGGTGTATCTATCTCTTTCAATGATGTTGTCCTAAGTGGCAAGGCAAGAATAACTGATGGCGAAGATTTATCCTCTGTTCCTTCAAAGAGAAGACCCCACAAGGACTACTCTCAGACCCCTAGGAACGTGTCTACTAGATCATCTTCAAAGATGTCAATAAAGGTTGAAACAAACTAACTGAAAACCTTTAATTCATAAAAGTCTCAATTTGAGTGGGAAGTTGGAGACTCTAATTATGGGAATGAAATTTCATATTATGATTTCTAGTTTTGATGAATGAGGGAAATTATGGTTGTTTGAACTCGTTCGTCATTTATATGTACTTTATTTCACTCTTAATAAATGTTCAGAAGCTTTGCTTCTGACTATACCTCTTTAAGAAAAACATTTTTATTCAAAGAAACGTCAAAAAGGGAAGGTTTATAAATTTTAGGAAAACTGGAAACAATGTACAGTGCGACTTCCAGGATTCCACCGCCAGGTGCTACTGCTAGGGTGTTACTGTGGTCGTTAGGTGCTATCATGTAACATCCTTCCCCTTATCATTGGCTTAAGAAGGTGGGAGAATATTACTTGGCCTTAAGAAATATCCCCAATATGCCAAAGGATAGCAATAAATTCCAAGGGCTTCATTTATATTTGGGGGATGAATTTCTCTTTAAAAATAAAACAACCAACCAAACATGACATAACCAAATAGACCACTAAATTATGCGTTATAAAAATTAAATACAACTCAATCATACCATTTATATAGAACCAAATCCAAATAGTACCATAGTAGAAGATTACAAAATAACCAAGTGCATAGCGGAAGACTGTAAAACCAACAAAACTCAAAGATAACCATAAATTCAAAGATTCAACCTACTTCATGCTCCAATACACAAAAATAACCCAAGTATCACTAATCACCACTAGATAAGTGTGATACATTAACTTTTCCCATGTCCTGATAAACAACATTTGCAAAATCACCAAAGTTATAAAGAAGGGGTGAGTAACAAAACTTAGTAGGATTTTCCCAAATTACTTCCCTAATCACTCTACTAGGATAAAACATATTAGAACATTCATATAAAACAGTTTATATAAAAAAATTATAAAATAGTTTATATCTGAATATAAACAAGTTCTGTAATAAAATAGTTTTCACAAAACAATATCAAGTTCTAAGGAAAAGCAACCAAATGATACCTCAAAACCATTTATTGAGTTTTGATTTAGCATAATCCATTCCATTCCACATATCCACACATCTAACCATACATGAAAACAATACATCCCTATACTCGAGAGTGGTGAGTTATCCTTTTACTAAGCCATCACTTAGTTAACCATCTTGATGAGGGTACTTCACGCCCTTATCTATCCCAACCTTTTGATGGGGGTACTTCACACCCTTATCCATCATAATTCATATGAAAATGTTCCAAACAACCATACCAAACCCATGAAAAACCCAAGTGTTCCAAACCCATTTCAATAAAACAACATTTTTATTGAAAACCATTCCATTAAACCTTTTTCATAAACCAAGCCAAATGACCAATTTTAAAATCATCATTTTAAAATCAAACTAAAAAAAGGATTTCTAACATGATTTGTGCAATAATTTCACAATAAAATTCAATAAATTTAAAAAAAAATTGAAACTGATCCTTCAAGTTCTAAATAGAGTATTTGAGAGTGAAGACACCCACCTAAAAAATTAGTGAAAAATATAAACAACACGAAAAATGTATACAAAACCGGGTTAAAACTCTAAAACCACACCTTATATATCTTATCCTAACATCAAAAATGCTGAATATAATAATATTCTTCATTAACCACCTTATATCTATCCATATCATATGTAGATATAAGAAATAGAGAGGGAGGTAGAATTATATCTAAGGAAACCCAAGAAAAACTACCAAGAATGAAGTATTACCATGAGAATCGAGATTCAACACACTAATAGAAGCATTTGTATCACCTCTAGATTTATGGGAGAAGCCTTTACTACCTTTCAGAGGAGAAAATCTTGAGTTAGGGCCATTTTGGGAAAAAATAGGGGTTAATTCTTAATCTCAACCTAGATCCTCAATTTGTGGATCTTGTTTTTAAACTGTACATGGTTGGTCACACAGTTAGGAAAACCATGCACTAATCATGTGTCGGCCACTACCTCAAGGGTAACCTTGAATAGTTGGATCACATGGTTAGACAAACCATACACCAGCCCTAAAAAATCTCACTTTCCTAATTTTCATTGTTTATTGTGGGTGGTCGCACAGTTTGGGCAAACTGTTCATCAACCCTTTATCCCATGTCATATTGTAAATAGTTTCTTATAGGAGTTGCACAGTTTTCACTAACCATGCACCAATCGTTCACCTTTAGAAAATCCAAAAAAACAATCTATAAGGGCCCTAAAACCTCTCAAACTTCACACATAATATTTACATACTTAAAAGGCATAAAATAAGGGTTAATTACTTGAAACTAGGGGTGTTACATTCTCCCCACCATTGGACTTTCCATCCCCGAAAAGTAGAAAACTAACACTGCCCTAAAAGATTTTTGGTCATTGCTCTTTCATTTCCTTCTCTCATTCCCAAGTCTCTTCCTAAATTTGACAATGTTTTAACAAAACCCGTACTATACTGATTCTTTTTCCATGAAAAACTTTATCTTTCCTATCCATAATCCACACTAGAATGTGAACCAACAAAGAATCTAGCTCTAGGTCAATGTGATCCCATCGAATCACATGGTCAAGATCTAGATGATACTTTTTCAAGTGAGATACATGAAACACATTATGCATAGCACTGAACTTTGGTGGAAAATCTAATAGATTTTCCACCTCTCTAACCTATTCCAATATATCAAAAGGACCCATGTATCGAGGATATAACTTGCACTAATTTCAAAAATGATGATGCCTAAGCTATAGAGATATCTTAAATAACACATGATCACTCACCTTTAATGAAAAATCTCATCGATAAGGATCCACATAAGATTTATGACAACTCTATGTCATCTCCATCCATTTCCCGATCAACTAAATATTCTCTGTTGTTTCTTAGACAAGGTTCAGTCCAACTGGTGAAGCCTCACCTGTTTCAAACCAATAAAGTGGATAATGACAAGGATTCCCATACAATGATTCAAAAGGATCCATGTCTATCGAGGTTTGATAACTTTTGTTGTATGATAACTCTAATAATGGCACATTCTCTTCCCATGAGCCACCAAAATCCATTACACAAGCCTGCAGCATGTCTTCCAACATTTGTATCATTCTTTCGGATTGTTCGTCCATCTAAGGATGATACATCGTACTCATATTCAACTAAGTTCTAAGGTATTTCTATAATGATTTCTATAAATGATATGTAGACCTCAGATATATGTCTAAAACTATTAAAACTAGTATTCCATGTCTCTTTAACACTTCTCTGGTATAGATTTTTGACAAGTCCTTAGGTGTATGGTATTCACGAATAGGGATGAAATGATCTGACTTTGTGATCCAATCCACTTCCACCCATATAGAATAGTGTTTCTAAACCATTATTGGGAGACCTATTAAAAAATCTATAACTATATGCTCCCATTACCACACAAGAATAGGTAATGACTGTAACATACCTTATGGTTTTTGATACTCTACCTTAACTTACAGACAAGCTAAGTATCTTGAAATGAACTTAACCACCTTCTTTTTCATATCGACCCACCAAAATTGTGATTTTAATGCCTTATACATCTTTTGTATTCCAGGATTAATAGCCCGTATTGAATGGTGGTAAACATGAATAAGTTGTTTCTAAGAATCCATAGGATGACCATCCAATTTATGAACCACACCACTGAATTCCCATCCAGCATCCATCCCTCAATGGTCTCCCCAACATTGTGTTCTTCCATTATCGCCATACATTCTGAATAAGATGTTTGTGCCTCTTTAACCATCTTTACCAAATCATGAACAAACAAAACTATAAATAAAACCATAACATCGAATCAATCTTTACATTCCAAGTTCATTTTAGCTAGGACCAACATTAATCACTACTCATCTAAGGATTCCTTTGCCAACCCATCATATGACTTTCTACTTAATGTATATGCCACCTAATTTCTCTTTACTGATGTATACATCAAGTCAAAGTTAAACATTTATAGATACTATATCCATATTATTTTTCTCAGGTTCAAATCTAGTTGTGATAAAATATGCACCAAACTCTTATGATCTGTAAACACAGTAAATTTCTCACCAAAGAGATAATAACGCCTAGTCTCTAAAGAATGGATTATGATAGATAACTCCAAATAATGTGTTGGGTAGTTATTCTCATTAACTCATAATTTACTTAACCTATATGCAACAACATGATCTCCTTGCATGATAACACATCCCAACCCTAATCCCAAAGCATCATAATACACCATGTACCCTTGTCCTGATTCTGTAAAGATCAAGATTGGTGTTGATGTAAGGTGAACTTTAAGCTCTTGAAAATATTTATGACATTCCACATTCCTTTAGAATGGAACATTTTTATTTTTCAAATATTTAATAGGTGAATCTAGTCATGATAAATCATGAATAAAGTTTTGTTAATAACAATCTAGACCAAGGAAACTTCGTATCTAGAATAAATTCTTTAGTAGTTTCCATGAGACAATAGCCTCTATCTTTTGTAGAACCAAAAAAACACTTTTTTCGAAGATTACATGGCCAAAAAAAGTACCTATTGTATCCAAAAATCACACTTTGATAATTTGTAATACAAACGATGATCCCTAGAGATTCCCAATACTGCCACCAAGTGTTGTTCATGCTCAGCCCTTGTCCTTGAATACACCAATATGTCATCCACAAACACCACCACAGAAGAATCCATATACCTATGAAATATATAATTTATCAATTCCATAAATATTTTTGGTGAATTCATAATACCAAAAGGCATTACCACATATTCGTAATAGGAATATCTACTTCTGAAAGTTGTCTTTAGAATATCCTTCTTCTAAACCTACAATTGGTGATATCATGATCACAATTCAATTTTGGAGAACCATTGAACTCCCCTAAATTGATTGAATAGATCATAAATGTGTGTAATTGGATGCCTATTATTTATCCTAACTTGGTTAAGCTTATGATAATCTACACATAGCTGAATATTTCCATCCACCTTTTTGAAAAACAAGACTGGTGTTGCCCATAGATACATGCTCATATGAATGAGACCTTTTCTTTAGAGATCTTCTAACTAAATGTTTAGTTCCCTTAATTCTATTGGTTCCATTTAATAATATTTAAGAGAAATAAGAATTGTCCCTGGAAGGAGATCAATCATAAACTCTACTTCTCTCATAGGTAGAAACCCTAATAAATTTTCAATAAACACATCTGTAAACTAATCCAGCATTGCTATAAAACTACTAATATTAATCTCTTCTATCGATTCCAAAGACAAAGTTTCCAACTGGTACAATATCATACCAACTATTGGTTCCAAAAATCTTTTTTCACCTATATTTACATTCTGGTCTCCTTAAAAGTGATGCTCGACGTCATCCTCAATCATAAAACTAACCCTTACGGTATAATAGTTGATGTGATCCTTGAACATTGTCAAAAATATATACACCGGATTATATCATAGAAATCCATCTCAATCATATATAAATCCCATATTCTCTAATATCCATCAACATTTATAGAATATTTTTTATACACAAAGGCTCGACATTCTCTTTGGCCAAGAGGAGATTAAAGTTTTAACACAAATGACATCATCTAAAATTTTAAACTCATCAAATCAATAGCACTAGAAGTAATAAAGGGATGTGAAGGTCCCATATCAAAAAATTATTGCATAAGGGTGGAATTCAAAAGAATCATACCTCTCACCAAAAATGGTCCAGACTGATCATCCATGATAACCTGCTCAGCTCTATATAATTGCTTGTTCACCACACTCTATTCTCTATTTCTCTATCGAGATTTCCCTTACTAAGGAGTCATGGTATTCTTAGAATTAATATGGTTGGATATGTTCTAATTATGAGAATTATTTTGTTTTCCTCATCCTGTTGAAATATATTATGCCTATGACACATGTGAAGTGTCCCAAACACCCATCCTCGAAGCACTGCAACAATAGCGCTGAATATTCCCCATCTGATTACAGTTGTGGCATGCTCTAGGTTGTGTCATACACTCTCGCTTTATGTGGTCAAGCGAACCACATTAGAAACATCCCTCTTTTCTCTTGGGTCATGGAGAAAGGTTTACTGATTCAGCTGTATGGTTTTTATTCATTCTCACACCTTGGAAATAGGTGTCCCTCTTCTACTTTCTCCCAACATTAGAGTTTCCACCATTTCTTGTGGGTATCAACATGCTTCCTCCTCCCATATCTCCCGAGATGTCCCTATCTTCTACTATATCTCTATTGACCATCTATTTATAATCTATAATACAGATCATAGAAATATTTTAGTAAATCTCCTACCTTATCCCTGATTCAAAAATTTGTTCCTTCAAGGGTGCACTAGCAGAAATCTTGGGTGAAAAGAGCACTAAATTCATGAATGTATCTACATACTTCATGATAGAAAGATTTCCCTACTTCAAGATGAATAAGTCCTATGTTCTTTGAATTCTAAACATATAAGGATATAATTATTTGTTAAACAACTCTTCAAAATCCTTCCAACCAATTCTTTGATCTACTTTATCCTGTACAACTAAATCCCACCACTGTCATGCAAGATCTTACAGTATATAATTTTCTAGCTTGACTTTCAACTCTGTTGGTGTTCCAATGAAATCAAAGATATGATTCATCTTATTTAGCCACACCTCTACCTTTTCTAGTTTAAAATCACCTCGAAAGATGGGTGGATTCTATTTTTGGAATTCGACAGAATGATACACTTTTCTTAGCTCATCCCTCTTATTCCCACTATCCACAACACAAAATGCTTGGACAATACTCTGAACTAGCTATTGACTCACCTGTGGCTCAGGTGCGACCACATTCTCAGCAGCTTCCTCTGGTTGGTTTCTATGATACCTACTAGGTTCCATTTTTATACAAAAAAAACACCATAAGTATCACTCTCTATCAACTAAAGGATTAACATTTAAAATTATACCTCATCATACTATCACAACGTTGATTTCCAAAATTCAACATTTTCTACATTCAACAATTTTGAAAATTTTCACCATGCTTTTGAAAATAACACCATTTTCAAAATTCCACAATCATGATCTATTTCAAAATTTAAAATTTGAAAACAACTTTATCATTTTTCAAAAAATAATATGTTTTCACCAAATCATAAATCATTACTCAAAATGAAATATTCACTTCTAGTGGAAAATCATTTCTATAATGTATGTCATTCTCATATCATTGGATAAACCCATGAAAATGAGATTCCAAATCCCATAAGTGTCTCTAAAACAATTATGTAACCAAATCCCTGGTAACTTGAATTTCAGTATAAAAATTTTAACTACATATTTTTATGCTTTACATTTTAATTCTCGATAGTCCTACTCCTTTTTACCAACCTGATGCAAGGAATAGACTAGAATGAATTTCAACACCAAGACTGATAGAACTGAAGACCACTTTTTGGTCATGGACCGAACAAGATGATACCACTTGTAACATATCACCCCTTAATAATTGGATTAAGAATGTTGGAGGATATTACTTGGCCTTAAGTGACATCCCCAAGATGCTAAAGGCTGGAAATAAATGACAAGGGCTCCATTTATATTTGGGGGATGATTTTCCCTTTGAAAATAAAACAACCAAACAAACATGCCATACAAAAATATACTACTAAATGGTGCATGATAAAAATGAAAGACAACTCAATAATACCATTTATATCAAACCAAATCCAAAGAGTACCATAGTGGAAGACTATAAAACAACCAAGTGCACAGCAGAAGACTACAAAACCAACAAAACCCAAATACTGTAATGCCCAGACCCCAGTTACCCAGAGTCGGTGCATTATTACATAACATTAGCATGATCACAAAGGATCAAGTCTCGAAAGACTGATTAGTTTAGTAGTCTTGGAAACTCTAGATATATTCATAAGTCTTACATTATATCATAAAGTAAAAAAAAACTACAACAACATCTTGTCTTCATATCCCCTCATATTATCCCTGCAGGTCATTCATAAGTTACTTCTTCACATCCTGGGGAAAATAAAACATTGAAAGGGGTGAGCTCAGATGCTCAGTAAGGATAACAATATAGCGGAAACTTTCATAGATAAGCATAAACATTTAAGGCAATGTATAACTAAAAAAAGCCTTTTAAACTTGAACTTCAGCATAATATGGCAAAGATAAAATGAAATAATGTCATTTACTTATTCACATGGATGTTCTACTAGTCGAATAACCACATGCAATATCATTAACTACTTTCATAATGATGGAATGCATAATGCTAGACTATCATAACCACATAGTCAAGGCCTCATGCCAAGACTACAAATAATATTTTTTCAAGGCCTTGTGCCAAGACACTAGTTTGTCTCATGAGACCTACCGATGCATCGAGGAGCTATAACAAGCTCCACCCATCACTTATTAAGTCCAATTAATTCCTCATATGAAAATTTTGAAACATAACATAAACATTCGTATTGAAACTAGCATACGAAATGTCAATACATTATCCACAAACCATGAATGGTATAAAAATAACACATCCACAGTCAAACATAACTCATTCAATACAATATGGAATATTGTATTGTAACAGATTAACCGATAATAATGAAGGATATTGACATAGATAAAAATAATCATCAAAACTATTTGAGAGAAATATCCCCTTTTTCTTGAAATCATTTAAAAGTCACACTATTTGTCAAGAATCCATTAAAAATAGATTTTTGAATCAAAGTGTCCCATACCACTTTGAAACTTTTAAAAGGAATTTTAATTTTAAAATTTTAATGTCCATATAAATAATTTCTTAAAACCATTTTTAAAACATGGACATTAATAAGAAAGATTTAGAATAATAAATCTTTAAAACACTTAAAATGATATTTTAGTTAGAGTTCCTAACCAAAAGAGAGACACTTGAATAAAAATAATTGAGGTAATAAAAACTTCATAATATCATGAGAATAAATGTATTCATGATATACTATGTCAAAGTACATTATATACACCATATAAAAGTGATTTGGTGTATAACAACAAAGGAGTCTCAATGGAATGTAAATTGAGATGAAATCTCTCATAAAGGTCGTATCCTTAGGTTAAGGAAAAATCAATGACATATTTATGTGTGACAAATATAAATACACTCAATATGATTGTATATTAAGTGTAAAACAATCAAAGGACATTCACATATATTCTTGTAAAAACAACACCAATGAATTATATGTTTAACTCAATAAATGGAGATTGAGTTAAAATTACTCTTATCAAGTTCATATCGATGACTTGAGAATTTATAAATGGAGTGATTATGTGTATCAAAACTATATCCATGGAAAGGGGAGTGTAAATTATGAAATAATAAAATGAATAGTGATTCCACACATAATCTTGGAGTAAAAAAATCAATGAAGTATGCGTAAAGCCGAATGAGTAGAAATTGAAATTTCAAATCCCCTTATCGATTTGGTAACTTATGAAACATACAACCATGAAAGAAGGATAATACAATGATGATGTAAATTTCTATAAATTAAAGTAAATTTTACAATTAATACAATCATGGTCAGTACACACACCACATGCAATAAATAAGTGGTGAACAATGGAAATCTCACGGAATTAAAAGTGAGATAAGAAACCCCTTACTTTGTACTTTTTCCTTGGTCGAGGGTAGGTTAGCCTCCTGTATAATGGTGAAATAATTTTTATTGAATTATTAAAGGATAATATACATTAATATGATATCATATATGATCTTTTAACATTGCTTTGTTAATAATATCTTAGTATTATTGTCGTTTCGGGTGTTAACTTACTCGTTTTCTTTTATATGTTTTGTTACATAAGTCGTGTTTGTTATGGGTAGGTTTTATATTATTCATATAAATAATTATATCAATTCCTTAAACATTATTTTTAATCATCAAATGAGAATTATACTTGAATGGATATTATGGGTAATGAATCTCATCGTGTTCGTGGAGACGGTAATCCGTACGTACGCACGAGCGACAATATCATTCTTTTGATATTAAAATAATATATAATTGGATGGTATATCATATATACAGAATAATTATCATGTTATATTTATTATTTACATGAATTAAACATCATTATTACACCCATCCAAATAATAATGTATTGAATAACAATTACACCACGACGTGGAGACGGTAGGCCGTACGTACGCACGTATGGTGACATATCATTCAAAGGATGGATAGAATACTGAATATGGTTGTACCATATTTATAATAACATCAAATTATATAGAATATACTGGATTTATTATTTTATAATGTAACAACAAAAAAAGAAGAAGTTGAAGAAGAAAGGAACTTGAAAAGGGGTGGTGAAAACATTACCTCTTCTTCGGGTTCTTCCTTTTGATTTGATCAAAAGGGATCCTTGGGTTAGATTTATGACAAAAGGAAGGCCTATGGGATTAAGGTAGGATATTTGATATGGTATTTGGGTAGAGTTTGGCCGAACCAAAAGGATTTTAAGGTATGAATAATTGGTTAGAAGTGGTGTCCTTTTATAAGGGGGGGAGGGGCTCTTTAGGAAAAACTTAAAGTATTATTTTATAAGAAATTCATATTCAGTTTCTAAAGGCTCCAAAGTGTATTATTAAAATTATAAGGTGGGGATGGGTCAAAATCCTTTCATCCAATAGATTTTAGATAGGTTTGGGTCACTATATTAACCTTATCATTTATATTTAACTCTTAGTTAAATAGTTTGACATTTACCATGTCACTTTGTATTTTTATATTATATGGTGAATAAAATTAATATATACTTCTAAGAGACCCCCAATTGGTCCATTAATGATACAACTATCATTATATAAGTCATTTGGCCGAACCTTAGATTTTTATAAATAGAATATCAATTAATAATATAATATTTTTTTAAAAAACTAATTTATGTCAATTTTGACAATATTTAATAATTGATTTTTGTTAAAGTCTTAACAACTTTATTAATTCAAACCAAATTCATTTAAGAAATACTAATATGTCACATTAACTAATAAAATTCTTTTATGTCATAAAAACTTTCAAATTATATTTATTTTAACATTTATAATACTAATTATTTGATTCTTTCATTAATAAGGAAAATACTGCATCATTATTGTGTCATAAATAAATTTAATTATTAAATGTATAAAAATTATAAATAAAATACCATTATGTATGAAATATTTTTATCTTTATAATGAATATTTATAGTCTAAAATATAACATATATAACCCTATTTAAAAAAAATTCTAAAAGATATATGCTTATGTCATTTTTGTATTTACTTTAACTTAATTAATATAAAGTGTCATTATCACTTACAAGTGGATCCATGGGGTCCCAAAATCGACCCAAAGATGCCCATGGTCGGACATGTATCAACCAATAGGGTTAGTACACGTTTTAGGGTAATTTATTATTATTATAATATTATTTTTTACCCTTATTTATTGGATTTACCCTTTAACCATGGTAAATGAAATATTTACCGAAGTAATTATTCAAAATTTCTAAAAATAAAAGTTACATATTTACACAATTTGGACCTCCTGATTCTAAATATGGAATCAATTTTTCTAAATTCAGAACACAGAAGTGGCATAAATTAATTTAAAATTAATTCCCGCTGTCAAAACAAAAAGCGTGTTTTTAAGAAATAATAACTATCAAAAGATTGACGCTTGTTTATGTCCGGTTTAAATGTGAAATTATGTAAAATGACCAAAATTTTATTAAATGGTAAAAATATATTATAAATATACTTTAAATACACTCAAATTCATAATTTATCACAATTAATTATTTTGATTAAAAAAGTTATTTTTAATTAAAATTTAGTGATTTTCACTATTCATCAAAAATTGAAAGTTTTCAGAAAAATACCAAAAATTTACCCTAAGCTAATTTTGATATTCCGAATCCAAAAATGAAGTCCATTTTGAAAGATAAAATGTATAAAATTTCAAAAAGTAGGTATTACTATTCATAACGGCTAGTTTGATTGGTTGTGGTGTGTGTTAGAACTCGAAGTTGCATACAACACACGCTACTGTATTATTCAAAGAGAAGTGTACCGTGGAAGCTTGGGGTGTTACAAATACAACCATAACTCCAAATATCCAACCTTATCTATGATCCACTCCACAAAACAGCCCAAGTATAACTAAGCACCACTAGAAAAGTGTGATACTTTACCTTTTCCCATTTCCTGATAAACAACATCTGCAAAAGCACTAAAGTGCCAAAGAAGGGGTGAGTAATGAAACTCAGTAGTCTTTCCCCAGATGACTTCCCTACTCACACCACTAGGATAGAACATGTTATCACATTTATATAAAATATTTTATATAAAAAATTGTAAAATAGCTTATATCAGAATATAAATAGGTTTCATGATAAAATAGTTTTCACAAAACAATATCAAGTTCCAAGTAAAAGCAACCAAACGATACTTCAAAACCATTTAACAAGTTCCATTTTGGCATAATCCATTTCATTCCCCATATCCACACATCTAACCATGCATGAAACCTGGACCTCCCTATACTCATGAGTGTTGAGTTATACTTTCACTAATCCATCACTTAGTGAACCATATTGATGGGGGTACTTCTGAGCCTGAATGGACCAAAGGCCTTCATTTTTATTGATTTTTGATAACCCCCCTTTCAAGGGATGAGGGGGAACCCTTACAAGGCCCATAGTCTCAGAGATTACATGGCTCGTAGGCTAAGGAGATTACATGACCCGAATTTCTTTTATGAAATTCAACCAGACTATTATAAGGAACTGCCCCTCCCCAACATCTGCATCATGATAGTAGCTCTCCACATTTACATGACCATCTGGCTAGGCTTCCCATGTAAGCACAGGCTGGTACCGATGGCATAGTCATACCCTCTCATTCTGACAATCCATTTGGCTCTGCTCTAGTGAGTGCACCTACTCTGAATCCTCTTCTGAGGATGCTCCTTTTTGTAGTGTGTCTGGGGCATGCATTCATGTGGCTTGAAGGCCTTGGGGTGGCCCTAAGGCCTTAAAATGGCCCTAAATCCTTGAGAATCAACTGCCCCGAAGGCCTTGGGTGGATTGAAATCCTTTCAGGACCCGAGGACCAAACCGGTGGCCCGAAGGACCAAATGGATGAATAGTTCTGGTTGCTACTGTACCGAACAGTGCCTGTTACAGTACCTGGAAATAAGCCTCCACCTGGAAACAACTATGCCAAACCCATGCCAAACCCAAGTGTACCAAACCCATTTCAATAAAACAAATTTTTTATTGAAATCCATTCCATAAAACCTTTTTTCATAAATTAATCCAAATAATCGATTTTAAAATCATTATTTTAAAATCAAACTACAAAATATTTTTCACAATAATTCCATAATTTCCACAAAAACTAAAAGCCATCACTAAATAGGGATTCTACCATAATTTTTACAACAGTTTCACAATCAAATTCAATAAATTTAAAAAAATTGAAACTAATCCTTCAAGTTCTAAATTTAGTAGCTAAGAGTGAATCCACCTACCTTGGAAATTTGGAGAAAATGATAAATGGGACAAAAAATGTCCATGAAACTGGTTTGAAACTCCAAAACCTACCTTAGATATCTTCCCCTAACATTAAAAAAGTTAAATATAATCATATTCAGCATCAACTACCTTATATCTATCCACATTTGATGTACATATAAGAAACTGAGAGAGAGGGAGAAGTAGATCTAAGGAAAACAAAGCAAAACTATGAAGAACGAAGCCTTACCATGAGAATTTGGCTTCAACGCATCAAGAGAAGCATTCAAATCACCTATGAATTGATAGGAGAATCCTATACTGCCTTTGGGAGGATAAAATCTCAATTTAGGGTCATTTTGGGGGGAAAGGGTTTAATTCTTAATCCCAACCTAGATCCACAATTTGTGGATCTTGTTTTTAAACTGTGCACGATTAGTCACATGGTTTGGAAAAATGTACACTAACCATGCACCAACCACTTCCTAAAGGGGAACCTCGCATGATTGGTTTTCATAGTTAGACAAACCATGTGCCAACTATGAAAAATCTCACTATCACACTTTTCACAGTTTCTCTTGGGTAGTTGCATAGTTTGGCCAAAATGTGTGCCTTAACCGTGAACCAACCCTTTAGCCCATGTCTCATTTTTCATGATTTCCTGTAGGAGTTTCATGGTTTTTACTAACCATTCACTAACCAAGAACCTTTATAAAATCCCCCCAAAACAATCTAGAAGTCCACCAAAACCTCCCAAACTTCACCAATAAAATTTACATACTTAAAAAACATATAAGAAGGATTACTTACTTGAAATAGGGGTTATACATACCGCTAGAGTGCTATTGTCATTTTCTACCACCAGGGTGCTACCATCAGGCGCTACAGCCAGGGTGATACCATCAGGTTCTACCGCCAGGGTGCTACCATCAGGGTGCTACCATCAGGTGCTACTGCCAAGGTGCTACTACCAGGTGCTACTGTCGGGGTGTTACCATAAGGTGTTACCGCTAGGGATCTACCTTCAGGTGCTACCACTAAGGTGTTACAGCCAGGTTCTACCACCAAGGTACTACCACTAGGAGCTAATGCCAAAGTCTTACCACTAGGTGCTATCTCCAGGGTGCAACCTTCAAGTGTTATCGCTAGGGTGATACCTTTATGTGATGATTCTAGGGTGATGTCGTTAGGTGCTACTGGTAGGGTGATACCACTGAGTGCTACCATCATGGTGCTGCCATTAGGTATAACTTCCAAGGTGCTAGCGTCAGATGTTATCAATAGGGTGCTATTGTTAGGTGCTACCGCCAGACTTTAAAACACCTCTCACTTCCCTCGGAAACCTAAATCATCATATTTCCCACAAATTAATGGGTTATAAGGTATGATACATTACATCATATACCTATCAAACAATTCTATCCCTTGAGAATTTAATACCAACTTAGAAGGAAAGATAGAAAAGTTTTGAACAACCATCCCTTGAGATACCTCTCAAGGATCTCATTACATTAGAATCACCACCGCCAACGGAACTTTCCAACCCAAGAACTGACAACATCCCAACAAACTATAATGCCCCAAATATAGGAATCAAGAAATTTCATACCCCATGTCAAGAAATTATCCTCTATGGGTTGCACTAACTCAGCCACATAGGTTTATTCACATCATAGTTAATGCATGTTGATTAGAAATTAGGTCCTTCCCTTTCTATATGTTAGTAATTTATCACACATCATACAAAACAAACCAATTAAAACAACTCATATCATAAAACAACAAGATCCAAACATCATGTAATAGGAGAAAAATAAAAAGAAAAACTTAAAAAAACTCTTGGTATTGGGCACGTATCTACATTTCTCACTCCTAAGTACTCTCCTCCTGGACACCATGCCTCCACAACACACAAACCAAAGGAATGGTTCATCCATCCAACACCTTTTCTTGGAAATCCTAGGTATCTATTAGTTGCTCCATAAATGTTGCATCATACTCAATATCCAACTCTCCCTAGTCAATGACATGGGAATCATCGTGAAGTTACCAACGAAGCTGAGAGATGTGGAATACATCATGGATCTGGTCTAGTTGAGGAAGAAGTTCCAACTGGTAAGCCACCTCTCCAACTCACCCTAGCACCTCAAAGGTCCCAACAAACCTAGGAGAAATATTACTCCCCCTCCCAAACCTATGTAACCCATATTGAGGGGAAACCTTCAAGAACATGTGGTCCCCAACCTCAAACTCCAAGGGATTCCACCTATGGTCATCATAAAACTTTTTCTTTTCATGTTCTACTTTTATCCTCTATTGAACCAACTGAAAATTATTTGTCATGGTCTGCACCACAACAGGTCTAAGAACTTATAACTCCCTAAACTCTTCCTAGAACAATGGATAATGACATGGAAACCAGCAAAAATTCTCAAATAGGGCCATGCTAATGGATGAGTGATGGATGTTATTAGAATAAAACTCACCCAAGGGTAGGTTTCATGCCCATGATCTATCTAATTCCAAGATACACACCCACAACAAGTCCTCCAGGGTATGGATAGTCTGCTCTATCTTCCCATCCATCTGAAGGTGAAAAGTAGTGTTAATGTGTAACAGAGTTCCAAAATCATTCTGCAATCCCCTCTAGAATCGCGAGGTAAAATAATCATCCTGATATGAGACAATGGGACTCAGTAATCCATGTAGAAACACCATCCACGTAACTCCTTTCCAAAACATCTACTACGCTCGACTACTTGATCACTAGGAAGTGAGATGATTTTGTCAACTGATCCAAAATTACCCATATAGAATCACAACATCCTGAAGATTGGGGTAATCCTGTGATGAGTTTTATTGAGATACCATCCCATTTCCACTCAGTAATATCAAATGGTTGTGGCATACCACTAGAAACATGGTGTTCAGCCTTTACCTATTGGAAAACCAAACATCGAGCCACAAACTCTTCCACTACTCATTTCATCCTAGCTACTAAAATTGTGCTCTCAAGCCACATTACATCTTGGAAAATCCCAAGTGTGCTACTAAAGGTGAGAAATGAAACTCAAAAAGGAATCCCTCACATGTCACTACCAAAACAAAAAAAACCCATGAAACATCATATGGTTCTTACCATCCTCCAATAATCCCTCTAGAGAATCACTATAGACAACATGATCATGCATTACCTCTACTTATGAGTCTTCCCATTGAGACTCCTCTACCTATTGCACCAGAAAAGACTGCACCATCATCTAAAATAAGGAACCTCCTTTATCAATCGCCCTTGTATTTAAGTGAAAGGCTTCCAAC
This sequence comes from Viscum album, assembly GCA_963277665.1. Lineage (NCBI taxonomy): Eukaryota > Viridiplantae > Streptophyta > Magnoliopsida > Santalales > Viscaceae > Viscum > Viscum album. The sequence continues at coordinate 1,227,397,409 of OY728133.1, read as the reverse complement.
TCTTTCATTTCTCTCCAAGCATCCTTAGACTTCTAAAAATCATCCTTCTGTGACTTTCAACTCAAAGAATAAGCCACAAAATTCCCTTTTACTAAGTTGTAGGAGATATCAAAATCATAATCCCAAAGAACCTCCATCCACATATATTTTCACGGATTTATATCACACAAAGAAAAGATATACCTCAACCTCTTAAGATTCATGAAGACCATAAATCACTCCTCAATAAGGTAATGTTGCCACAACTTTAGCACAAACACAACTACTAATGGCTCTAGATCATGGGTTTAATTGTTATGATCATGAGGGTGTAACTTGATAGACCCATAAGTAATCACTACCTTCTGTTACATCAAGACACATACCAAGACCGTAAGGGATGCATCCCAAAAAACCTCGAACAACACACCCTCCTCCAGTAGTTGAAGCACTGGATCACTGACCAACTTCCCCTTCTAATGGTTGAATGTTTCCTGACACTGATCAGTCTAGATAAAATCTTGGTCCTTCCTAGTAAATACTATCATCAGAGCTACAATGTAATTCCCCATTACCTTTTTTTCAGGTATGTTCAATTTTTTCTTTTGGTATCCTTTTTCTTTGGGTGAGTTTTTCTGACCATGAATTGGTAGGATACCTGTAATGGTTAAGTTTGGGATTTGTTATAATTTTCAGTATAAACCTATAGTTTTGTTGTTCACTTAGTAGTTACACAAAATGTAATTGGATTATATGATGTGTAATTCCTGCCAAAAATATCCCATGAGTTGATTACATAGTGTGAAAATGGTACACATTGTGTAAGGGTTTCGCATCATGTAATGTGAAAATTTGGGATTTAAATAAAAAGGAAATGTTTTTTTGGAGTAACTTAAAATGAAATGGTTTCACAATGTGTAAAATATTACATGCCATGTAATACCTTAAGTTGTAGATTTTAGGGTGTTGTATAGGTGTTTGAGGCTTCATTCTCTTTTTCATCCATCTCCTCTCAGCCAGAGCTCTTACCCTAGGAATTTTTTGGGTGATTTATTTCCATCTAGATCAATTCATTTATAAATTGGTTATTAGGGTTAGGCGCTTCATCTATTTGGGTAATCATTTCCTCTTTTTTCTCTCTCATTGTGGTTGTGGAAAAAAATTTAGTATGGATTGGTATTCATATTATGTTTTTTATCAATCCTTTTCAGTCTTTTTTCATACCTTGTATTCTAAAGGCAAATATTGTGGTTTATAATCCCTGTGGTAAAATAATGTTAGGTTTTATACATCATTAAGGTAGGTAAATCGATCCAAGTGTTCTAATATATTGAATTTTCTTGTTTTTCTTATTTTTTCTTTGTGATTTGAAATGGAACTGCATGTGTTGAAATTAAAAAGGGCATGAGTTCGCATTTGAAAAGGGGTTTTTTCTTTGAAAATGGAATTGCCTTGATTTGAAATGGAAAATTTATTTTCAAACCCTAAAGTAGATTGTCTTAGATTTGAAATGGTTTTATAAAAATGTGAGTATAGTTTTTAAAAATATAAATTGACAAAACATTTCATAGTAAGAACCTTGGGTGATTCGGGAAAGATACATGGGTAGCCTTAGTGTGTGTGACACCACTAGAAGGTAACCTCTTGTATGTCAGGGGTCTATTTCAAGCCTCTATGTTAGTTGTATCCAAACTTATTCCTTGTTAGTCTTATGAGTTTCTAGTATGTATTATCCCATAGGCTAGATCCCATCTGGAAGGTTCATTGTTGTTTCTAGTTATTTATTACTTGATAGATTATTTCATGGATGTTGGCTCACTTGTGTATTTATATTCAGTATCTTTACCTACTTTGTTATGGATTTGGAAAATATGACATGAAATTTTCAAAAACTCAAGGATTATTTGAAAAAAAAAATCAAATTATTTTATATATATATATATTCTTGTAAAACTATTTCATTTTTAAAGATTGAACATGTGAATTATTGTTATTAGAACTTGTGTAGATTATTTGGTGGTATCCTACTGGTCTCTATTGCTCACGCCCTACTTCTGACCTTAGTGTAGCTATAGAGCTTGTTTTTCAAGATTCAGGTAAAGGTAATGGAATTATGTAGCATTTTGTATTTTCTTTATATCATTATTTCAGTTTGGGAATGTTTTGGAGGTGACGATTGGTCATATGGAGACTTGTTGTCTAGACTTGTCGTACTTTCTGGTTAAGCCTGTTTGGATCAGTTGTATCTATATTTTTTCATTTTTTGCTATAGTTGTATGTCTTTTTTCCTTATATAAAATACTTTTTTTATATTTGTTTTACCCCACCCCATTATGGGTTGACTTGGGTGACTGGTCTAGTTGACTCAGGTTGTTCTGTTATAATTTTGTATCAAAGGGGTTACTCATCCTGAAGTGCATTAGAACTACCTGAGTTGGTTCTATATCTTGGGTAGAAAAGAGTAGGATCATCATAATTTGGACAGTAGGTACATAAAAGTGGAATGCCCAACTCACTCCCGTGACTAAATTCAAGTTACCATGGGTGGTCCAAAAATCTTTACCAAGTCCAAGATTGAGTATTTAGGTTCATTTGAATAAATTTTATCAGAAATTTGTTTAAATTTACCTATCTACAAATTTTTGGGACTTGGTGTGTGTATGGTCATTTGAATAAACTTAGTGGGGAGTTTATTTAGATGGTCCTATTCCTTTCTAAAGGTGTTTCCCCTTTGTGGTAGAATTCATAACAGCTTTAAATTTGTATTTTTTTAAAGCATTGTTTGGATTATTATTTTTGGTTTAATAGTTCTGGATTTTCTCATTTCTAATGGGTTATTGTCTTGTGTTCAACAAAAAATGCCTCCTAGAAGAGCACTTTTAAATGCATGGGGGGTATCCATGAGCTAGGTTCCACAGACGGATCCTCCAATGGACCCTTCATTGGTTCAATTAGTGATCTGTACCTTTCAAACTTTGGGGTTAATGGGCATAGTGAGCTCAGGATGAGTAGTGGATCATGGCTCGAAATTTACCAAGAAGCATCCACCCATATTTTTCGGTGAAAAGGGGCCACAGGAGTTAGAGGAGTGGATTTAATGGATTTATATGATCTTTAACTTCTTGAATACTCTTGAATATTCTCATGTGGGTATTTCCACATATATACTCAATGGACTAGGAATAAGATGGTCTAATTTCATAGTGCAAGATAAGTTAAATGAAGGTATTACCTGGGTTTCTTTCAAGAAGATATTTAATCAAAAGTTTTATCCTGAGAATTTATGTTTGTCAAAGACTTGGGAGTTTCTGACATTAGAGTAAGGGGAGTGAACCATCCTGGAGTACTCTACCCGCTTTGCTGAGTTGGTGCACTTGGCACCATATCATGTCACCAATGATTACCTAATGGATCAGAGGTTCGATATAGGTTTGAGGGCCGATGTTTGATTGATTATAGATATTTTGTTCCTTCCATCCTTTTTGAGGTAGTGAATAAAGAATATTTGGCTAAGGTGGACATATCGGGGAGAACATGTTTGGGCAGAGCTTTAGTTGGTGAAGTGGTTATCCAAGGTGCTTCTTTTGGTCAGAAAAAAAAGCATGAGAGTAGTCAATTTTCTAAAGGAATAGTTTTAGGGGCTTCTACAGGGTAGAAACAGGTTATTTTCTACCATTGTGGGAGGTTTGGTCATACTAGGCCTCAGTGTATAGAGTATCCTTGGACTTTTCATCTTTGTGGGCTATCAGACCATCAGAAATGTTTTTGTGATAAGATTTCCTAAGGTAGTAAGGCTAGATCCGCTTTCACTAAAGGGTCACAGGTTCATGTTGATGATGCCAAGGGTGTTGGGTATCATCCTCAGGCCAAGGGGGGTGTGCAAGTGGCTATGTCTAGATGGATTTATGTAGTAGAGTGTGAGCTAGAGGAATCTGAAGCAGGGCTAACTACTGTTATAGGTACGGTGTTTATTTCATAATCTATGGTGCTAGATGTATTTAATACAGGTGCTACTCATTATTTTATATTTTCAAAGTTGTTTATGTGTTGGTATTGAGTTTATAGCTTATGTCATTCTTTTTTTATCTTTACACACCTTTGGGAAATAGGTATGAACAAGGATTTAAGTGTCCCACATGTCTGGTGGTGATAGCCGACTTTGAGGTAGTTTGGGAATTCTTAGTTCTTGATCATGACATCTTTGACTTGATTATTGGAATAGATTAGATAGTCAGTGGGAAAGCCTAGATAAACTATTAGCATCATCAGGTATAGTTTTTTACTATCGATGGGGTCAGGCATGTTTTCCAGGGTGAGTGGGACTCTAGATCGGGAAGGGCAAGGCCTTTTGTTCTTTATGATAGTATAATATCATGATAGTTTTCAAAAGTGTTTCTTGATACAGTTGAACCTTGTTTAGGAGGTAAAATACCTACTATTTTTTGTGCATACCCTGAGGTCTTTCTAGATGATTTCTATGGTTTACTATCATAGAAAGAGGTCGAGTTTACTATTGACCTACTCCCTATAATGATTCCCATTTTCATGCCATCGTATTGAATAGAACCTACCGAGTTAGTGGAACTTAAGGTCCATCTTGAGGGTTTATAGGTGAAATGGTTTATTCATCCTAGTGTGTCACCATGGGATTCACCTATACTTCTTTCTAAGAAGGAATACGGGATCCTTATACTTTGTATTTACTATTGAAAGTTAAATCGGATGACTGTTAAGAACAAGTATATTTTACCCAAAATTGATGATCTCTTTGATCAAATTAGAGGGGATCGTTGGTTTTATAATATTGACCTACATTCAGGGTACCACTAGTTGAGAGTCTTAGAAGAGGATATACCGAATACATCATTTAGGAGTTGATAAGGGCATTTTGAGTTTTTGGTTATATTATTCAGTCTCACTAACGCTCCTACAGTATTTATAGCTTTGATGAACCAGAAATTTCATCGGTTATTGGAATATTTGGTTGTTGTGTTCATAAATGATATATTGTTGTACTCTGGGTCAAAGGAGGATCACAGAGACCATTTGGATATCATTCTTCAAACCTTGAGGGAACATCATCTGTATGGTAAGCATTCCAAGTGTGAGTTTTGGATCCAAGTAGTGAAGTTTCTAGTGCATGTGATATCTGAGAGGGGAATATTAGTAGATCTTGAGAAGGTATAGGTATTTATATATTGGGATCATCCCATAAATGTGTTTGAGATTTGGATCTTCTTAGGTTTGGCAGGTTACTATATTCAATTTTTTGGGGACTTCACCAATTTTGCATATTTGATGACAGATTTAACCCATAAGGGTGTAAAGTTTGAATGGAATGAAAAGTGTCAGAGATATTTTGAGGAGATAAATATGAGGTTAAATTCAGTACTGGTTTTTTATTCTTCTAGAACTAGGCTTGGATTATTATTTTTCTATGATGTTTCTTGTACAGGTTTGGGTTGTGTCTTGATGCATGGGAAATAGGTTGTTGCTTATAGCTCTTTATAATTATTCCCTCATGAGAAAAGCTGCCCTAACCATGATCTTGAGTTTGAAAATGTTATGCATGAACTCAAAACGTAGCAGTATTATCTCATTGGGGATCGATTTAAGGTATATTCAGATAACAAGAGATTGAAATATATTTTTACATAGAGAGATTTGAACTTGCGATGGAGACACTGGGTTGAGTATCTTTAGACCTTTGACTTTGATATCATATATACCACTAGGAAAGGAAATTTGGATTCCAATGTGTTGAGCATAAAATTACCGACATAGGTCGTGAAGAAACCAGTTGAGCAGTGGTCACTAATGAGTTTGTTTACTAAGATGAGCTTAGGAGTGAAGGAAGTTGGTAGATATGTTTTCTTGGCCTCGATAAAGGTTGAATCATCATTTGATGATCTATTTTGACTTAAGAATATGGAATACATCAAGATTTTATGCTTGGGGGGAATCCTAAATGGTGGAGAGACCAAAAGTGAGTGGTCTTGGTCTCCTAGTGGATCTTTGTGCTTCTAGAGCAGGTTGGTTGTTCTGTCTTCCTTGAGACAAGAGTTGCTAGATAGTGGACACCAGTCATGTTGTTCCATGAACCCTAGGGTTACAAATATGTAACATGATTTAAAATTTCAGTATTAGTGGCTGAGGATGAGGCGTTCATTTGCCGATTTTGTATTATGGTGCCACACTTATCAAAGATTTAAGGCATAACACCATAGACCTATAAGTTTTTTGCAGCCTTTACCCATTCCGATATGGAAGTGGGAGGATATTTACATGTATTTCATCATTGGTTTACCATGGACTCCTAGTGGGGAGGATTCGGTTTGGTTGATTATTGACAGACTCAAAAAATCAGTGCATTTTTTACCAATAAAGGAAATGATGAAAGTGGAATAGCTTGGGGACTTATATGCCTGAGATATTGTGAGACTTCATGTGGTTCCCTCTGCATTTTTTTCTGACATGGACTTGAGGTTAAAATCCTGATACTAGAAATTTTTTCAAGAGGCTATGGGTTCCCAATTGAAATTAAGCATAGCTTGTCATCAATAGATGGATAGATAGATAGAGAGGGCTATCCAAGTTCTTAAGGATATGTTTCAGGCATGTGTGCTTGATTTCAGTGGATATTGGGATATAATTTTTCCTTTGGTTGAGTTTTCCTATAATAATAGTTATAGGCTTCGATCAGGATGGTTTCATTTGAGGCTCTGTATGGGTAGCCATGTCGATCTCCCTTATGTTGGGAAGAGTTGGGAGATTGGTCCTTAGTTGGGTCGAGTGTTGTTCAGGAGATGATAGAGATAGTGTAGTTGATCCAAAGTCATTTGATCACAGCACAAAGTTTTCAAAAATATTATGAGGACCATCGATTGAGGTCGCATGAGTTTAAGGTTGGTGATCGTTTTTTTCTCATAGTTTCACCTCACTTGGTACATCACTGGTTGGGTAAGCATGGTAATTTATCACCAAGGTTTGTGGGCCCCTTTGAGATCATTGAGTGACTGGGGAGGGTGGCCTATTGGTTTCTTTTACCATTAGGATTTACTTATATACATGACGTGTTTTATGTCTCCCAATTGAGGAGGTATACACCAGATCTTTCCCATGTGATTAGATGGGAGGATGTTGATCTTGAGCCTGATACTGCTTTGGTTGAGAATCTGGTTCAAATTATGGATAGACAGGATAAGTTATTTCATGTTAAAATATCCCTCGGTTCTGGGTACTATGGTATTGTGGAAATGATCACCATGAGATGTGGGAGCGAGAGTCATTGATAAGAAAACAGTGGCCTACTATTTTTGTAGATCCAAAATATTAAGCTATTTCTGGGGATAGAAATATTTTATGGTGGGGAGATTATAATTCCCCATTACCTTTCTATCAAGTATGTTCAACTTTTTCTTTTGGTGTCCTTTTTTTGGGTGAGCTTTGGAAACCATGAATTAGGAGGATACTTGAAATGGTGAGTTCATGGTTTTGTTAGAATTTTTAGCATAAACCTGTAGTTTCTAGTGTTCATTGGGTAGTTATATAACATGTAATTGGATTACATGATTTTTAATTCCTATCAGATAGACCTTGTGAGTTTATTACACTATGTAAAAATGGTACACATCATTTAAGGGTTTTGTGTCATGTAATGTGAAAAATCAAGATTTAATTAAAAAGGAGAAACTTTTTTTAGTGTAACTTAAAATAAAAGGGTTTTATGATGTGTAAAAGATGAAACATTGTGTAATGCCCTGAGTTACAGATTTTAGGGTTCCATATGGTTGTTTGAGGCTTCAATCTATTTTTCATCATTCTCTTCTCTTTCATAGCTCTTACCCTAGGAATTTTTGGGTGATTCCTTTCTGTCCAAATCGATTCATTCAGCGATTGATCAGTAGGGTTAGGTGATTCATCTCTTAGAGTAAGACTTTCCTCTTGGTTTCTCTATCATTGTGGTTGCGGAAACATTTCTAATAGGTATTGGTAATTATATTGTGTTTTATATCAATCCTTTTCAGTCTTTTTTGTGCCTTGTCTTCCGAAAGAAAATCTTGTGGTTTCTAATCCCCATGGTCAAAGGTGGATAGGTTTTATACATCCTTAAGTTAGGTGAATCTATCCTAGTGTTATAATATCTTGAATTTCATGTTGTTCATATTATTTCCTTGATATTTTAAATGGAATTTCATGTGTTGAAGTTGAAAAGGGCATGGGTTCATGTTTGAAAGGGGGTTTTTTCTTTGAAAATAGAATTGCCTTAATTTGAAATAGAAAATGGATTTTCAAACCCTGGAGTAGATTGGTTTGGATTTGAAATGTTTTTCTTTAAATTTGAACGTGGTTTTTAAAAATATAAATTGAAAAAAATATCACATTTATAACCTAGGGTGCATCGGGAAAGAGACATGGGTATCTGTAGTGTGTGTGACACCACTAAGAGATAACTTATTGTATTTCGGTGGCCTATGGAAGGCGTAAATGTTAGTTGGATCCAAAATTATGTCTTGTTAAGATTTTGAGTGTCTAGTATGTATTGTCTCATAGGCTAGATCTCATATGAGTGGTGAATTGTTATTTCTGGTTGTTTATTACATGATAATTTATTTAATGGATATTGGATCACTTTTGTATTTATGTTCGGTATCTTTAACTGCACTGTTCTAGATTTGGAAAATATGACATGCAATTTTTGAAAACTCAAGGATTGTTTGAAAATGGTTTTCAAGTTGTTTTATATATATAAATTCTTGTATAATTGTTTCATTTTTAAATCTTGAACATCTACATTATTGTTATTAGAACTTGTTTAGATTCATTGGTGGTATCCTACCAGGCTCTGTATCTCACACACTACTTATGCCCTTGGGGTAGATGTAGACCTTGTTTTTTAGAATTCAAGAGAAGGGAAGGTAATTATGTAGTATGTTGTCTTTTCTTTACATTACTTTTTTGGTTTAGAAATTGTTTTTAGGTGATGGTTGGTCACATGGAGACTTGTTGTCTAGACTTGTCATACTTTTTGGTTTAGCCTATTTGGCTCAATTGTATCTCTCATGTTTCCTCTTTGTACTCTAGTTGTTTTCATTTTTTTCCCTTATATATGAGACTTGTTTTTTTATCTTTGTTTTACCCCACCCTATAATGGGCTGACTTGGGTGATTAGTCTGGTTGACCCAGGTTGGTCTGTTATATGCACCTTGAGAGAAATCGGGCATAAACCTCTAATAATATCCTATAAGACCAAGTAATATATGAACTTATACCAAATTATTGGGTACATCCCAAGAAACAATTGCCTCAACCATCGATGTGTTTGTTTCCACACCCTGTTGAGACACCACATGTCCAAGTAAATGTACCTCTCATGTCCAAAACTTACACTTGGACAAATTTCCATAGAGTCGATGGAAATGAAGAACCTATAAAACAGTTCTTAAATGTTTGTCATTCTCCTCCTCTAACTTTGAGTAGATCATTATGTTGTCGATGAACACAACTATGAACTAGTCTAATAATTCATGGATCATGGAGTTCATGATCCCCATGAACACAGTTGGTGTGTTAGTGACACTAAAAGACATGACCACAAACTCAAAGTGCCCATACTTGCATATAAAGTTAGACTTTTGGATATATCCATCCTTCACCCTCAACTGGTGATATCCAGGCCATAGATCGATCTTGAAAAACCAACAAGATCCCCTCAACTGGTTAAAAAGATCATTGATCCTTAAAATGGGATAACGATTCTAGATCGTCTCCTGGTTTAACCTTTGATAGTCTATGCACAACCTCAGACTACTATACACCTTTTTAGAAAATAACATTGGAGCACCCCATGGTGACACACTAGGTCAAATGAAACCCCTCTACATCAGATCATCTATCTTAATCCTCAACTCCTATAACTCATAAGGTTTCATATGATAGGGATCCATAAAAATCAGAGAAGAACCAGGCTGCATTTCTATCTTGAACTCGATATCACATCGAGGGGGTAATGCCACAACCTCATCAAGGAGAATATCTAGGAACTCCCCAACCATCTTGAGAGACTCATCTATCCTTATGTATACTGATTCTATAGAAAAATCATCCACCAACAAAATAATGGGCTCAAAATGTTGAATTCCCACCTAAAAACCCTTCTCGCCATTAGAAACCACACACTGGCCATCTATATCTGATAACATGAATCTTATTTGGAAGCAATTAATTATATCACACACAAAATATAACCAATAATTGCTAAGGATGAAATTTTATGGCTTCATCTAAAGTAATAAAAGATCCACCACAAATGATGCTTCCCTATCATTAGTACACATCCCCGACACACATCAAACAAGATGATATGGCCTATTACTAGCATAGTCAACACCATGGGAATGGGAAGCCTCTCTACATCTATTCCCAAAGCACAAACTAGAGAGTGTGAAAAGAAGTATTTCAAATCTCCTGAATCAAACAAGGCACAAACAAGGGATCATAATAAACTGAGCATACGTCAAATGATCTCTTTCCCCTCTAGTGTTGCTACCTCCATTTCCTATAACTGACCATGCCCAGATATTCTACATATCTACTAAAGATCACATCCACGACCATGATTAGGTTGAGGTCCCTGAGGGTGAGGTACATTCTGAGGTCAACTTGTGCCTACTACATCTTCTCTCGATAGAACATAAGCATACTTCCCCTGCTGCTAGAATGGTTTTTCTGGTAACTACTATTGAGGTTGGTGTTGAACCTGTCCACCTCTACCAAAATGAGCTCAAGTATTAACTAGGCACTAATCTTGATGATGTCCATGAACCCCACAAATGAAAAACATTGTTATTAAGTCCCAAAGAAGGGCACGGAAACCAATAACCCTATATGGACGGAAGGGAAGCAGTTGAGGTTGACTCCCTACTAGTTGAAACCTCGAAGGCCCTGGTACCTGAGACCTTCCACTAACAACTCTACTCCTCAGGGAAACCTACTGGTTCCCATCTCAAAGTAATCCTCCTTAATATTGAATCTACTCAATCACTTATTCCTTCTTCTAAACCTCCAGATATGTTGTCAATGTAAAAGAAGTAATTGCATACTGAATCGAAGGATGGAGTGTATCCTCAAGACATTTTTCTCAGGAATCCTTGTCAGGGAAAATATTTGGGGTAAAATAAAGAAGGTACTTGAACTTGATCACAAGATCCCACACAAACATACTTCCCTAATTAAGGGAGAGTATATCCTAACTCTTCGTGTCCTTCATGGTCAATGAAAGTAACTCTTCTCGGAATTCCTTTTAGAAGTTGACTCATGAAACATATACCTCCTTCTACTCACCAAGGTACAGTGTCCACAACTGACACATGGATCCTCACATCTAACTAACTACCAAGGTGACCCAGTACTTTGTTAGGGCCTGGATCAAACTAAAAGCGATCTCCAACTCCTCTATACAGCTCTCTATTTCCTCATCATAAATGATTCCCTCGTACTTCCCCAAATCCTTTTGATGAAAATATCACAACACCCTTTGTTTTTCATCATTATCCTCAACTAGATCAACCCTCTATTGATCAACTGGATCAGACTACTAAACCTCCACTTCCTAATCCACACATGGACGATGGTCAGGCACCATTTCTAAAAAGGTAGATAAATATTTCCTAATCCCAGTATTATATAATTTTATTAAGTTTTATTCAATTCATTTCAGCTTACTCTAAATTTCCCAAATCCAAAACCACCCAATTCAAATTAGAAAACAAGTCATAAAGATGCATGTGCCTATCCTAAGTCTCTAGCATGCAAGTAGTGCCACCTCATTTGGTCATTCAATAAGATCAATGTCCATACACAGGATCATGGGGGGCCCTAAAATCCCATCTCTTAGTCGACTTCCCTAGACTATGTCATGCACCAAGGTCAACTACCATTATTTCAATACCAAACCATGAAATCCTAACTATGCCTAACTCCAAAATTCATCTTATCCCTCAACCATTAGCTATGATACCACCCTATCATGACCCCCTCCCACCAAAGATACTGTAATGAAGGGAGAGAGATAATGACACCCGATTCCCAGCTCTAGTAGGCCCCAGGTTGGAAACTAGCACTAATTGTATAAAAATATCATGAAATGGGAGGAATTACCCTCTATAATAATGTAGGATCAAAATATAAGATGAATCATCCACTAAAAAACTCCAATAAATATTATAAAAATAATCCAAAATCATCTCACAATGCATATATAAATAAAATTGATACAAGTAAAATTATCCAAAGTAAATACCCAAAAAACAAGCTAAAGTGGCAAAAAATAATTGTCCAAAGGTCTAAGCTAGTAATGTCCAGCATAGTTCATGAAGTCCTCCTAGAAAGCTTAAAATAGTTTTATATATGTAGGGTGAGCATAGAACTACACTCAGTAGAAAAAACCAAAGTCTCTCATGAACATGTGAAAAGAGAATACTAATGAACCCATGAGAAAATAGTAGAACCAAACAATACCTATACAAGTATACTAACCAAACACATCCTCGCCATGGATCGCTTGCCAAATAATGATGGTACCAGGGCATGCACTAGAAGATGGTGGGATGAGGATTTTATAATTTTTTCACTATAAATCAACGTAACATCATTATTTCTGATGAAGTACAACCCCAGTAAGGTATGAGTATCTCACATGAGAAATTTTAAGCACAAAATTAAACCATAAATACCTAGTTTGGTCGAAATATTTTCTCAATGTATGCTTTTCACTGATGATCACTACTTGAAGAATCTGAATTTAATTCCTCTAGATCTTCCACATGTGCTTCAGTGATCTGTGGGATCACTAATCATCAAATTCTAGGTGCTAGAGCGGAGATTCGATGATGCCTTTGATACCCCGATGATCATTGCATTGATATATCTTCGATGAAAAAGGGAGAGGTCGATCTGATCACCTAGATTGAGAGATTCTCTCTCTAGAAAGTGGAATAGGAGAGAGAATCTATCAAGAGCTCACCATGAATAGTTTTTGGCGAGATCCATTCATCTCTTATTTATAATGTGTTATAAAATTACCTAGAAAAGGCTATCTGACCCCTAAATATTTATACATGCTATAAATTGCATATTATGACTACTATTTTGAGTCATAAATATCATTTATATTTTTTATTACTTTATTGTAATATAATAAATATATTACATGATAAAACCTAATTCATTAACCCGACTCATCATTCCTAAAAATATTAAATGAACAATGAATATTTTAAACTAATATTCATTCATATAATATTTTCTATGTATTTACTTTAACACTTGTAAATACAATAAATAAATTTAATTCCAATTATTCATAACTTGAATAATATGAATTTATTTATTCCTTTGGTGATCATACAACCTTGGAAAAATCTCGGGCCCTAGTGGTGGGGCCCACCATGTCTTATATACTTATTCACCAGAATAAAAAAAATTATTGAATAAGCTATTATGTGTGACCATCAAGGCCTTTATCTCGATAGTAGTGAATAGTATTAACAGACCAAGAGCGAAGTTTATCAACCCATCAAGGCCCCAAAATAGATAAGGAGTAGTTATAGCAATGATAATCAACCTACCAACACGCATTGTGTAATATAATTTCTTTTTCTTTAGATATCTCATAAAGTTGGACACACACTCATGTCATTATCCTTTCTTGCTTTATTGTTTATTGATATAATTGGATGGATTTACCTTAGACTATCATGGCCATGGATTTATCAAGGTACTACCATCCTTATCAACCAGGCTTGAGATAAATTACTTCCTCGACTCAGAATCGACAAATTTTTTCTTAATCATTCAACCAATGTCATACCACCAATGACGCACCCAACACAAGATATCTCACCATGATTTCATTATCATGATTTTTACCTTACATCAAAGTACATGACCAAATGGAACACATTGATAATGATCTCAAGTCATGAGACTGATACACATGTATGTATATAGGAACATCCAATGACACCCAAAACATGTGTTGTTCCTATTGGAAGTTCTATCCTCATGATCTCACTACTATAGATAACCAAGTGAGAACATTGTGATAATAAGTCTCAATGATTATGATCCCCCAACACCTGATAGTCAGACGTCAATTTTTTATATTCAATATGATGTATCTAGACCATGGGATATATATTCAAGATTAATTTTATAGTATCTCAAGGTTCTCATTATAGTCTGGGGTCTTCTATAACCTTTTGATATGATAATTAATCTATGTAAATTACCATTAAATAGTAGACGTATAAATATTTACACTATAATAGTAAGTATACATCATGTATATCTAACTGTACACATGATATGGTAATCGAAAAGTATTGTATAGTTGGGTCTAGGGCACCCACTATTACAATACTCCCACTTTCACTAGATCCAACTTGATAACCAACCTTGTTAGATCTCACATGATTAAGATCATGTTTCTTATGAGTCACAGATTTAGTTGTTGGGCCTGCCACATTTCCACTACATGGATACTCTACTATATGCGACCTCACCTCATTGAGTAAAACCTCTCAAGAGATGGAAACCCTGAGTATATGCTCTTTTTTCCACTATCATAACTTGAAATCTTGGCTAGTAAGAATAAAATAATTTATATTATGATAATATTATACTTACTAAGTGTGATTCCAAGAACTGGAACAAATCATTATAGTTAACTACTTCTTAGTTTCCTTAGAAGCTACAATGTACTCTGTATTTGTAGATATGGCTACCACTAGCTTGAATGAGCTTTTCTTACTCATTAACTTATCCTGATGGTGATATTATATCATATAGATCTAAGAAATACTATTTTTTCCCCTAAAAACTATTATCCTTTATTCTCCACTTACCAGGTACATTTACTGTATACTTTCTCAAGTACAAATGGATAGTTCTGACTTCTTCCCTTATAGTGCTCCTAGATATAACTGATATATGCATACTATAAATTATATATTGTAAATATAAATTCTTTTACATATCATGACATACATGATTGATTCATCACTAAAGCGTATGGAATTTAACTCACCATGTTAATCTCCTCCTATGTCCCATACATGTCTACCTGGAGAGATATATATCATGTCAAACTGGTAACAATTCTCTCTCAAATTGTTCCAACTTGTATTTTTCAATATCATGTCAGTATTTATACAATTGACTAGGTCTAAGTAACCATTAGATCCACCTCATTAGATATTATTCCCTTGGACTTAGGTTGCTACTTTAAGTCAATCACTAGAGAATTACATTCATCCTAGTATTAGCTAACTGTAAGACCAATATGTGTTTTCCATATGTTATCAAACATATTTCACTTGGAAAAAAATGGCACTCCCACTAAATTTTGGTATACACATGTAAAATATTAATTCTAAATGAATATTCTATGATCTTATTGCTTACTTTAATCCTGAACTAGATTTTAGTAACTTGCAACCCTTATTGAAATTTTATGATGTCATCATCCCTTTCTGGTTGCATCTTATATACACATTCCATGAAATTTGGTCTTGGCATCTAATGAACAATATAATGAACATAGATATTAGCTATGATAAGTAAAATTCTAATGGATTTAGGCATAACGACTTGGTGTAACCAATCGATCCTTATTGGTACTACACTTGTACCATCCATTTATAATCTCATTTGAATATCCACCAAAGTATTCAAATTAATAAGCCCCTTTCACTTTAATACATGGAATCCATTATTTAATTTTAATTGATCTTGACAATCTTATATTATTTCCATATAATTCTTACTTGTAAGAATTATTATTCTCACTTAATAATGTATTTCTAACCTCAGTGAATATTAAAACCATCACTGTGGTTTTATCCTTCCTATGTAGTATGTTTCTTTGGAACATTCCTCTTCCATACCTCTTGTGGAACTAGTTCCTATGCCAACTATTTGTGCATATCTAGCATTGACTCAACCCAAGTCAATCTTGCTCCCACTATCTCAAGTAGATATGTGCACCCTTATATAGAAATATAGTCTATAACTTGAATATATCTTTCTATCATAGTGATTTCAGTAATATCCTAATAAATCTTTATGATGATTACAATAGATGCACAATGTGTTTTTAGTTGGTGAAAGTTTTTTTATATCCTAAAAAACTATTTCAAACTAAATACGTGTCTTATAACATGATGTATTTTCATCATACTATGACTCATTTGATGTCTATTTGTCATTATAATTGGCATATAGTTATGGGATACGTTGTTATTTATGAAGAATATCTTGAAATATAATGAAAGTATTTTCAATGGCTATATGTCCCAATATTAATACTCTTTTAACTTACATCATGAATCTGATGTATAAAGAAATGTACGTTAAGGAATTACTCCATGATACATTTTGTTGATCAATGTTAACATGTAATATTTCATTATTAATCCTCCTTATTGGTATCATAATCCTAATATAGATAAGGTAATGTGTGTTTATGAATTACTCCACACTACATTATATTGATTGATAAATGCTTGTTCAAAATATTCTTCATCATGTCAGCCCGCAGAAACTCATATCTTCTAACCATTAATATACCATACTTTATTTTCATATTTCTTAATCACTTAAAGGGACCATATGAAGTATATTTACCACTATCGTTCCCTTGGTATGGTCTACACTCTCTAGTCAAACTAATTCCGAAATATTTTTGGCATACATTTATTTCTAAAGGTTTCTTTGTACAAAATAAATAAGTATATACTTCAATAATACCAAAGGTTTTTATCTATAATGAGTCTAAATACCATACTAGGTATATCTTGGATGTCTACTTTTAGTTTTACTTAACAAAGATTTATCTTCCCACAACTAGGTATATTAGTATTACATTTTATATTCATCAAGTATTGTCAATGATTCGTATATCACTGAACTATTGATCATTCTACACCATAAATAAAATTCATTCTGAAATTGGAATAATTTCTCCTTATGTACAAAAGAAATATGAGATAAATTTTTTGGTTATACTCAACAACTTTTTCAACTAAAATCAATTGCTTCAAAATTTGAAGTTGTGTACTTCTCACTGCTGACTTAGGAATCATCATTTCTCATCCCTTAGAGAATATATCTTACTTTGATTAATATTTTTATACTTTCTTGGTTAATGTATTTCAATACACATATGTGATAAGCATATTGTATGTAATACCCAAGAATTAAAATTGACATGTCGCTTACAATGATGAATGATCATTGAAGAAGAAGTGAGTACTTGCTTATTCAATTCAGTTCATTGCATTTATCTTCCATATAATTATTTCATGATATGTGAAGAAAATAACCCCTCTTAATTTGTCTCTTTATTTGAAGGATGTTGAGAAGGTGTCTTTGGCATCACACTTTCCATTTGTCCTTTTATCCTTATATTTCAGCTTGTTCGCCATAATAATTAAAGATTATTCTATCTTTAATATTCTTATTGCTTGGTGAACCTTACCTAGAAGGTAACGAATCATTTTCTCCCTACTATTCATTTTTTATTCTTAAATGAAACTAGATAATATTGATGAAATTGATATTAGAATAGGATGTATTGAAAGATCATAAACATCCTTTCAATTTACATAGGTCCAGTATAAACATTACGTATTCATATTTGTACTTCTCTTTCTCATTGAAAACTTCTCGAAGATGAGACTACAAGTAATATCATCCATGTCCCAATTTTTTAACCACTACTAACATTGGAATTTGATGACAGCATTATGACATAACCATCATATGCTTCATACATGAGTCTCATGTAAGTAACTTTTACACCCTCACTTCCTGTGGTGACTTAATAGGTAATGGGGACTCCAGCACCTTGAATTTCCAATATCGTAGTATTTTGTGCAAGTTCCAGTACTACACTTGGAAGTTAGTTCTAGTTTGAACATTTAATTTTTACAATATTTATCACATTTTATTTGTGGTATTACTTTCCATTTTTATACAAAAATAAATTCTATAAGATTAGTAATTTTATCTTGATTATCAGTTTAGACATTATTGATTAATTAATTATCATTAAATGTCTCTCACTATTTTATCGAATTCTAGGAACCCTCTATACTATATTTAGAATAATTTTTCACTTGATCATTCTAGTGGAAAGGATGCTTGAGGATCCTCACATAATCTACAACTTATGTCTATACCACTACTCGGAGAGTTCAAGGTAGGATTTTGACTGCTCAACAGCATTAACTCGCAGTTCCTTAATCTATTGAGTGAAGTCTCATATTCTAAAATAATAAACTTTAATTACTCAATGATTTGCCTCTAAAGTTATATAAAGATAGCTATGGATAATCTTTACTACCAACATCAGTAAATTCAACTCATCGTTCTCATAAGAACTCCCCAGTAGTAGGAGGAACCCTCAACTATGGTTGATCGAGTACCCCGAACACCTGGTTTTGTTCAAATTTGAATGATGGAAGGTGATTACAACTTAATATTTCTTTGAGGGTTTTATATTTTTAAATTAAGAAATAAAATAATTTTCTATTTCATAATCATGTACTATGTGATCATGCACACAACTGATCATGCAACAAATTGAAAATATCCATCGCATATCATGTTTATTTTATCTATGAATTCTTGTTTATTATTCTATGTGATCTCATGTAAACTACACATACATAAAATAATAAACCATACGTAAATAAAATTATAACATGATCATGAGATGATACTAATGGATAATCCATTGAGTGAATAATGGATCAACCTATACTCTAAGGGTTAACTCCTTGAGTCGTGATTCTTGCGACTTGAGATACATCACTTTCCCATCCAATGCATCAAACTCCTTTTTGGTGCATCATTATAAATATATGTGAAGTACGTCATTTTCAGCCTTCATCATTATTCAAAAATACTCGCATGCAGGAGAGAGGGTCTCAGTAGTAAAAAATACAACTGAGAAATTGGACACATTGTTCCTTATACATATAATGACAAAGATGACTCACAGATCTTCACTTATTAAACTAATTATCACAACCCATTGTAATAATTTAATAAATAAATTAAACTTACATCAGGCATGCATTGGTCGGTTTATGGCTCATGGTCAGTCAATAAGAATTAAACTCGCATATTAATATTAAATGCATAAATAAAATTAATGTTTCATTAAATTATTTCTGAGGGAGTTTATTGAATTAAAAACTCACTCTTATTAGTAATTAAATATTTACATCATTCAGTCTCATTAATTAATTTAATTTTAATTCAGGAGCGGGGGCATGATTTGGGTTTGGCTGATGATGGCCCTCAATCAAGTGAGGGAGAAGGCCAATGAGGAGCTGAGTACTAGTTCTGAATGGGGAGAGTGAGAGGGTGGCCCTTGGAAAAAAAAATTATCCCTTCCCAAAGGCTATACATTAGCCTTTTTTAATAAAAAGTTTGTTCGGTTTGTGGAATTTTCTACAAACCCTCCACCCAGTTTTGTGTTTGATTCAAAAAATACACCATATTTTAGATTTTTAAATATTATAAATACACCATATTTCAGATTTTTAAATATTATAATATTAAATATATTCCACATTTTTGTGGAATAAATACATCTAGACGAAATTTACTGTTTGAACCATTACAATTGCAGTCAGTGTTCAGATTTTCCATAAAACGTCATACCGACTAATTCGGGTATTTAAACATATAAAGATAGATATATGTTATTTGATTCAATACCCTCAAAAAATTTTGTCTTTCAATCTGTATTTAAAACTTTTTATGGTTTAATCTTGGCCATCAAATCTCAGATTGAACCTTCGTTTACGGCATTGGGACCGGAACGATGCCCTCTATTATATTTAATGCAAATTTAATTTTTTTTTCTTGGTTTAAAATCTTCACATGTATCTCTGATACCAATTAAAGGTATTAGGGTGAATACCAGAAGCCGATGGACTAAGGATTTTATAATTTTTTTCACCAGTGATCGACGTAACATCATCATTGTCGGTGAAGCACAGCCCCAGTAAGACCCAAGGATCTTGTGTGAGGAATTTTAAGCACAAAACTAAACCATAAATACCTAGTTTGATCTAAATTTTTTCTTGACATCTACTTGTCTTCGGTGATCATTGCTTTAAGAATCTGATGTTGAATTCCTTTAGATTTTCCACACGTGCATCAATAATCTTCGAAAGCATCTATCATCAAGTTCCGGGTGCTAGCACGGAGATCCAACAATGCCTTCGATGCCCTGATGATCACTGCATTGATGTAACTTCGATAAAAAAGTAAGAGCTCTATCTGATCACCTAGATCAAGATATTCTCTCTCTAAAAAGTGGGAGATTAGAGAGAATCTTTTAAGAGCTTTCCATGAAAAGTCTTTAGTGAGATCCACTCATCTCCTATTTATAGTGTGTAATCAAATTACCCAGAAAAGATTCTCCAGACCCCAAATATTTTTACACATTATAAATGCCATATTATGACTATTATAATGAGTCATAATAATCATTTATATTTTTTACCACTTTATTGTAATATAATAAATCTATAATGTGATAAAACATGAGTTATTAACTCAACTCGTAATTCTCACAAATATTAAATGAACCTTGAATGTTTTAAACTAATATTCATTCATATAATATTTTCTATGTATTTACTTTAACACTTGTAAATAAAATAAATAAATTCAATGCCAATTATTCGTAACTTGAATAATGTGAATTTATTTATTCCTTTGGTGATCGTATATCCTTGGAAAAATCTCAGACCCCAATGGTGAGGCTCACCATGTCCTATATACCTATTCAACTGAATAAGGAAGATTCTTGAATACGCTATTGTGTGTAACCTTTTAGGATCTTATCTCAATAGTAGTGGATAGTATTCACAAACCAAGAGTAAATTATAGTAACTAATCAAGTCCCCTCAAGAGATAAAGAGTAGTAATAGTAATGAAAACCAACCTACAAACACACAATGTGTAATATAATCTATTTGTCTTTAGATATCTCATAAAGCAGGATGCACACTCATGTCATCATTCTTTCTTGATTTATTATTTATAGATATAACTAGATAGATTTACCTTAGACTACCATGGATATGGATTTATCAATGTAATATCATTCTGATCAACCAATCCTTATATATATTACTTACTCAATTTGGAAATTACACATTCTATCTCGATCATTCAACTAATGTCATATCATCAATGGAACACCCAACACAAGCTACCTTGCCATGATTTCATTATCGTGGTTTTTTCCTTGCATCAAAGTATGTAACCTAATGGAATTCATTGATAATGGTCTCAATTCATGAGACCAATACACATGTTCATAGATAAAAACATCCATTGACACCAAAAACATGTGGTGTTCCTATTGGTGGGTCCTTCCTCATGATCTCACTACTATAGATCACCAAGTGCGAAAATTATGAGAAGTATCCATGATTATGATCCCCCAACACCAGATAGTAATAAATAAACTATGTCTATTCAATATGATGTATCTAGACCATAAGCCGTATATTTAATATTAATTTCATGGTATCTTGAGGTTCTCATTATAAGTTGGGATCTGCTATAACCTTTTGATATGATAATTAATCTATGGACATTACTATTAAATAGTGGATGCAGAAATATCTACACTGTAATGGTAAGTATACATCATGTATATCTAACTATATGCATGATATGGTAATCGAAAAGTACTGTATAGTTAGGTCTAGGGAACCCATATTGCAAAAAATAATGCATCCAAGTATAATAACATAATATGAAACATATCGATGAAGGGCACCCTGCACCGCTTTCCCACTAATTTACCTCTCTCACACCCCAACATCATATGTACCGACACTCCCATGTCTTCTAAAAAACACCACATCTCATCACATCACACATGCAGACGCCTGGGCCATCACATCACATCACATCCCACCCGCAGACACCTAATCTGTCACATCACATCACATCTCATAACCAATATAGTAGGGTATTATGAACATGAAGGACATAAAACTTGTGCCCTCCTCCTACCATGCACGACCCCCATCATAAGTCATCTCATAACATCCACCCGAAGACATCTGGGTCATCACATCTCATCACATCACATGTAGATAACAACACTTTTGACTTCTGGATATCACAGCGCATGCATACCACCAATGCCTGAAAAGGGAGCAGGGAAGAGTGGGTAGTTAGTCATTCATCCTCCCACTGAGATGTTAGGAAAAACACCCCCCCAAATATATATATATATATCTGGGTTTCAGCACATGGTGCTCAACATGGGTGGGTGTGTAAAGAAATAACAAAGAAATAAAATATATATATATAATAGATACACACAATCTCATCCTAGGGGTTCACAAACACTACCACAAAACTGGTTTTTTACAGCACTTCCCTTTAACAGCGCTAAAAAAATGCTGACAAAGGGGGTGCCTTTATCATCACTTTTTTAGTAGCATTGATAAGGGGAGGCTTTATCAGTGCTTTTTCCTAGAGCTGATAAAGTGTATATTTCAAAAAAATCATGAAAAATAATATATTGATATATAAGTATATTTATATTAATATAAATATAATATATATTTTTTAAATATTTTTTAGATAATTATAAACAGACTATTACATTTAATATATAATAAATTTAGTGAAAATGACTTTAAAATATTTTAAAAAATATTATTAATTAATAATTTTCTAATTATAATCAACTAATAATCATTTAATAACAATTTTAAGACAAAAAAAAATTGATAAAAGATCTAAAATAATTTGAAAATGTAACTCAAATTTCAAACGGCCATAACTTTTGATCCGGGTGTCCGTTTGAGCTCTACAACATATCAAATTGAATCCTGCGACTAGCTCTATGTGCTAGTAATTGAAGGGAACCTTTAATAATGTTTTTAGAGGCCAAAAAATCCCATAAGGGCTCCAAAACTGAGTTTTTAGTCGAAATACCCCGATTTTTTAACATTCAAACAACTATAACTTTTGATCTGGATGTCCGGTAGGCATTTACCACATATCATATTGAATATTGTTTCATTTTATTTGATTTGAATGGTTTTGGAGTTGAAATGGACTTCTAGAATAGAATTTATGGTCGTTTTAACATTCTATGGCTTTTTAGATACACATATATATGTATTTATTCGTAAATATGTGTGTGTGTGTGTGTGTCTGTGTGTGTGTGTTTTTTGTATATTTGTATTTATTTATTTATTTATTTATTTATAAACACACATAAAAAACATATTTTATAAATTTATTTAAAACTAATCTTATAAATATATATTAATATACAAATAAATATACAGATAAAAAATTATAACTAAAAATATATATATAAATAAATATACGAATAAATATATATATATATATATGAATAAATATATATGTATTAATATAACTAAATATATTTATATTAATATGAATCTATATTAATATATGAATAAATATAACTATATATATATAAATATATATCATTAAATTGAGAAAAAAACTAAATGGTTGAGTGGTAAAGGTGCAGGCGCGCATGGGGAGAGGTCGCGGGTTTTAATTCTGGTGGAAGGGCACGTGGGCATTTGGGAGGGGGTTGCGCGGGCAAGGGAAACATGCGGTGAGAGGGAGGGGGCTCCGCCTAGCACTGATAAAAGGGGGGTCAAGCACTATTAAAAGCCCCCCCCCCCCATTATATATTCTTTTTAGCTTTTTTATTTTTTATTTTTTGACTTTTATCAGAACTTAAAAAAACGCTCATAAAATGGGTCTTTTATCAGCGCTTAAAAAAAGAACTGATAAAGGACCTTTTTATCAGCGCTTTTTTTACCGCTGATAAAAGACCCCTTTTATCAGTGCTTTTTTGAGCACTGATAAAATAGACCCCCTATCTTCGCCTTGATTAATAGTGATTTTCAAGCACTTTTAATGCCCTTTTCTAGCACTGATAAAGGCCATATTTGCAGCAGTGAACAAAGGAACCAACCAACTCACAACTCTCCCTCACTTTTCTGCTGCCTCTAAATGCATAAAACCCCACAACAAGACACAAGCCTCAAACCATATTCAATTAATGACAATTTTCATATTATATGTTATCAACCCATTTCAAATAAAATAGTCATTTCATTAAATAATTTCCAACCCATTAATCTATATTTAATAGCCCGCCATTTAAACCGCATAGCATGTTATTGGTCATTCTTTCATTAGAAAATCAATGTTAATTCCAATAATACTTGGGAAACTATCACAACATGGCACACAACAGGCATAAAAACTCAACATACCAACAGCCACATCTAATTTCCACCTTCCATCACATTGCAACCACTTTTACAACCCTGCTTCACAACCACACCTCAACCACTATTGCAGCCCCATTGCACAACCACCATTTCTCTTGCATCACATCATCACAACCAATCTGCAACACACAACCTCATCTACAAACACATTCCACGCCACACATATATCATTTTCTATATTAGGTATAGGGGATTTTATTCAATTCTACTTCTTTATTATAGGGCATTATTATATGATCTATAAGATCCTGGGGCATCTAATTCATTAACTGAGTATACGTAATTATCTAATACATTTTAAGTGATGTTAATAACCACAGAGAATACATTCCATAAAATATAAAATAGTTCACAAACAATGACCCCCAATAGCCACAATTTTCAGAAAGTTTTAATCTCGTATAGTTTCAATAACAAAAACCATATCAAACTATAAAAACATTCTTTCATTCCCCTTCCCCTAATGAAATTCATTTAGTCAATTTATTTATCTTTATTAATTTGGATGAAACCATTCCCACATAGATAAAAATAAGCACCCCTCCCCTCATGATACACATAAAAGAGAAATAAAGGAATTTCCTACCTATAAGAATAGAGTTTTACACAAATTTGATGCACCAAAAACAGGGGGCGTGCGTATAAGAGGAAACTGCTTGTCAGGAGAACTCAAACCAACACCGAAAACAAGGCTCTACAACTCTAAGGGAAAAGTCTCCAGAACCTCTCACCTCAAGAAAAAACAAGAATGAAAGGACAAAGAAAAGTTATTCTCTTTTGAAAGATTAGATCTAGAACTAGTGGGATTAGATATGGTTTTAATTGGCCATTAAAGGCGGATTTCAACAAAACCCCATGGTTTAAACATTTAAAAACTCTGTAAACTTTGAATAAATAGATGATATAATTATCCTCGTTTAAAATGGATTTAAAATTCATTAATGAAGGAATTAAAACCATTTTTCATCAAAGAAACATTAAAAAGGGAAATCTATAAATTTTTGGAAAACTGGAAACATTGTAGACTACTATTATTAGGGTGCCACTACCAGGTGCTACCGCCAGGGTGGTACTGTCAGGTGCTACCGTCAGGTGCTACTGCCAGGGTGATACCGTCAGGTGATACCATCAGGTTGGTACCGTTAGGTGCTACCATCAGGGTGGTACTTTCAAGTGACACCGCCAGGTTTCTACTATTAGGGGAAACCGCCAGGGTGCTAGCGTCATGTGATACTGCCAGTGTGCTACTGCTAGGTGCTGCCACCAGGGTGCTATCAGCAAGTGCTACTGTTAGGGTACTACCACCAGGTGCTACCACCAGGTTGCTACTGATAGCACCACCATGTGCTACCACTAGGATGATACCATCTGGTGATACTTACAAGTGATACTGCCAGGGTGGTACCACTAGGTGATACCACCAAGGTGCTCCCATCGGGTGCTACCGCCAAGGTGTTGCCGCCAGGTGCTACCACCAGGGTTCTACTGCAAAGTGCTACCATCAGGTGTTGCTGCCAAGGTGATACTGTCAGGTGCTACCGTTGGGTGATACCGCTAGGGTTCTACCAGCAGGTGCTACCCCTAGGGTGCTACCTTCAGGTGTTACTGCTAGGGTGCTACCACCAGCCTCTAAAAACTAAGTAAGTAGGACCCAATAGGGAATTTTTAGGCCCTACAAATCATGAACGTAATAAATCAGAAGTTGAATTGACCAAGGATTCGGTCTTATGGAATACACAGTGGGGTTGAGGGAGAAAATGAGAGAGGAAAATAGAGAAAATTAATGAGAATATGGAGATGGAGGAGGAGAAACACTGACCTAAGAAGATTACACACACAAATGGAGGAGAAATTGGTGGCCGGAGGGAGGAGGAGGAAAGGGAATCATGAAAGGGGATCTCTTGGGGGGGGTTCAAGGGTCTTGGACAAGAGAGAGAGGGATTAGGCATGAGGGAGAGTAAAAATGAAGGGAAGCCACTTTTGAAATTTTCATAATTTTAAGGATATGGTCACTATACATAGTTTGGCCTCATGGTTTCACAAATTGTGTGCCCTCTACTGAAGGTTCTATAACACCCCGCTTTGGTTGTCTGCATAGTTAACTTAAACATATTCTAACCATTAAATTTGGATCTATCAATATGTCAATACATTTTTTTAGGTTTCGGGCGCAGCGGAAGCGCAGGATAGACGGTTCCCAACATTGATTTTTTCTATATTCAATGAACAATCTGGGATCAATGAAATGGTGAATGCCAGTATCCATATAATTGAATCAAGGATTTAGAAAAAGGAATAGAAACCCAATACCAAGAGAGATTATCAATGTATTTTGTTTATAATTAAGTTAATTAAATAATAATTACCTCTATGGTTTATTCTTTCTTCATTAATGTTCCCATCCATAGATATATAGGTGTACCGTCGTTTCATTATAGAGATCAAGGGTATATCTCCTCTAGCAGTGATTCACATGTGTTCCAGTATCTCCAGACATCACTAAAATATTCTATGGGTGATATCACATAAGATCCTTTTGCTTGCGATGTCCGTCTTTGATCGCCTTGAGAACCACTTCCAAAGCGCTCTCCTTGATCCGGTGGAGGAGGATTTCTCTCATTCTTGAGAGCATTCTTGGAGAGGGAAGAACTCTCTAGGTTCAAGAGATTTTCTCCAAATGTTGTGCACAACATCCTTGGTGTCGCTTGGCTAGTGCTTGGCTAATAAGAGAATAATATAACCGGACATTTAATTCACTGGGATAATAATAAATAATTTGCACAAGTTCCTTAATTATTTTATTTATCTTAGTGAAACACCCATGTCAAATAATAACAGAAACTTTATTATTTCTTGAAATGCACTTATCTTTCGAGTTATAATTAAATATTATTTAATAAAATAATATTCAATATTATTATTTCTCATTGAACCTTTAACTCGGTCTTCCAATCCTCCACCATATTTATTGAACCTTTAATATGTTAGAGTTGGTGTCTTGAGAACCAACTATTTATACTTTGATTACATGAATGTAAACTTATTATATATTGTTCATTATTTTTCATGACTATAATATAATAACGTACTAGAATATTTGTTGCATTAATAAGGTCATGGAAGATCTCCGCTATGATGAGAACCATGAAATTCTATAACAATATTCTTAAATAAAGTTCTATGGTTGGATGACATACTATGATAGGACACATAGTATACAGACTGTCATGTGAGAGTACTCATAAGAAGACGAGACTCTCTCTCATGGAGTTTGCACTTGGTAATCTCCAAGATGGGAGATTATGAGAAGAGACCTACCAGTAGTAATTCCGCATGTCTTGGTGTCATCGTACATTGCTATCTACAAGTGTTTGTAATGTTCCTTATACTGTAAGATTATCATTAACTCATGTCATGACTCACGCACTTAGATTTGCTGATGAAAATTGTCATGAAGACAGTTGGTGGGAAGTAGGGTACGTTGGGTGCGTCACGAATGACATGTTGTTAATGGATAAGTTGAGGAAGGATTTGTCCCTTCCATATTTATGGAAGTAGAAATATCAGGCCCTTTGATTGAAATAGAACTGTCCCCCAAATTCCATGGCCATGATGTCACGATGAGTTTATTTCTGGAAGTCAAAGAATGACGGATCAAGCATATAGATTTATAACACTGCTATGAAACCTGCTTGATGAGATATTGAAACAAAGGGATTAAATTACACGATAAGCATTCGTATGAGGTGACACGTCAATGTGGCGTCAACTTCTTTCTCTTGGGTGTCTTGACTCGTTGCTATATAGTAATCTTGGACTTTAGGTAAGCCCGCCTAATGCCAATGAGAAAGAGGCCTAGAGGGTCACACACTAAGTGTATCCAAGTATCTCAAGTAGAATAAATATTATTCTCATATGTGGTTTAATAATTATTCAAGTAATCCTAAATTTTTTTAATGTTGGAGGAAGAATAAAATAAAAACAAGATATACATGTCGTGTACATTGAAAGTACACGCCGTGTAGTTTTCATTTTGGAAAGGAAATGAAAAATGAGTACACACCATGTATTAATGATTAC
Organism: Viscum album; assembly: GCA_963277665.1. Classification (NCBI taxonomy): domain Eukaryota; kingdom Viridiplantae; phylum Streptophyta; class Magnoliopsida; order Santalales; family Viscaceae; genus Viscum; species Viscum album. The sequence goes on along the minus strand of OY728133.1, from coordinate 1,227,368,952 downwards.
ACGTGGTGTAGTTTTTCCAGTCGGGATTTTGATGAAATAATATCATTTTATTAAATGATATTTATTATAATTAGCATGGGCGCATGTCAAGGAATTAATGATTCGACATGGGTGTTTTCAATAAGAGTTAATGAAATAAATAAAACATGTAAAGTGTTTATTTATTGTCATAACTCTATAACCTCAAACCCGATTATAAATATTCTCAAAACCCCAACACTTTTCCCTAATCGTTGTGCACAAAAATTCTGGAGAATTATCTCAAGGATGAAAGAAATTTTTCCTCCAAGAACGCTCTCAAGACCAAGAGAGATCCTCCTCCATCGGATCAAGGCGATCTAAGGCGGACAATGAAAGCAAAGGCTTCTCCACGATAGCACCTAAAGATTCCTTTGGCGAAGTCCAGAGATACGTGGTGCATGTGTGGATCACCACTAGAGGAATTCTACACTTGGCTTCTGCGACGCAATGACGAATCACATCGGAACATGATCAGAAATATCAATGAAGAAAGAATGCCATAAAAGGTACTTCTTGTCAATTAATTAAATTAATTATAATCAACCTGTGATGATCCTCCTTTGTGGTTCTGAGACTATTATTCTTCTTTGTCTATTTCTGTGATTCGATCCGTGGAGTCTGGCGTTTATCGTCGTACTGATCCCGGATTGATCATTGCTAATGACAAAAAGTCAAATGGGCACATCCACCCACGAGCTTCCACTGTGCCTAGGACCTTCAGAATAAGGACTATTTATTTATTAAATAAATATCACTGCATTATTCTCCAATAAATATATAAATATTATATTCACTAAATAGAAAATAAATATTTATTAATTATCCCGCTCACAATATATTCACTCGGATGACTAGTGTCGAAATAAATGCGATCAAAGATCTATGAATAATTATTAAACCATAACCGAAAATAATATTTATTCAACTTATTAAATAATAAATAATGTATATTATTTAATTGAGATATTGGATACACTTAGTATGTGACCCTCTATGCCTCTTTCTTAGTGGCATTAGGTGGAGCAGCCTAAAGTCCAAGGTTAGTGTAACGCCCCCAAATGATATAGGGTTATATGACTAAATGATATGACTCATGTCAACAAGGTGCACCTTCCTTTTCGGGAGCCTGTCTGATTAGAACTCCACAGTTAAGCATGCTTGGCCTGGAGTAGTGATCATGATGGGTGACCTTCTGGGATGTTTCCTAGGGTGTGTGTGAGTGAGGACAAAACACACTAGAAAGGACATGTGTTGTCCTGTGGGGAATTTCATTAGTCAGATGACCCGTTCGGGCACATGGGTGGGCCCTGGGGTAGGCCCCACGTGTCTGCGGGGCAACTGGTGGTACCTGGTAGGCCAAGACCCGACAGCCATGTTATGGCGGGGTGTCTGTGCTGTCACTAGGACCCGGTTGTTACATTTCGTATCAGAGGTGGTATCTAGCCTTAAGTGTGCTGCATTTCCTGGGTTGAGATGTAGGGCCCACAATGAGGACGGTGTGCTCTAAAGGGGGGTGATTGTAACGCCCCCAAATGATAAAGGGTTATTTTACTAAATGATATGACTCGTGTCAACAAGGTGCACCTTTCTTTTAGGGAGCCTGTTTGATTAGAACTCCACAGTTAAGTATGTTTGGCCTGGAGTAGTGATCAGGATGGGTGACCTTCTGGGATGTTTCCCAGGGTGTGTGTGAGTGAGGAAAAAACACACTGGAAAGGACATGTGTTGTCCTGTGGAGAATTTCATTAGTCAGATGACCCGTTGGGCACGTGGGTGGACCCTGGGGTGGGCCCCACGTGTCTGCGGGGCAACTGGTGGTACCTGGTAGGCCAGGACCCGATGGCCATGTTATGGCGGGGTGTCTGTGCTGTCACCGGGACCCGGTTGTTACAGTAAGTATCTACCAACATACCAAGGAACCCATAGAGAAATAAATTAATGTCGTAACTACGTGTTACCTCATACGAACACTTACCATGTAATATAATCTCTTTGTCTTGATATCTCCAATCAAGTGGGTTGCATGCAAGTGTTATCAACTCATGTGCTCGATTTCTCATTCTTTGACTTCCTGTAAATTGAGCTTGCATATAGAACACCATGGCCATGGATTTATTTAGGTTATATCATTTCCATCAAAGGACTTGAGATATCAACTCCTGTTATGGAACAAAAGGGACAAATCTTTTCTCACATTATTCATTAATGCAGTATTACTCGTGACGCACCCAACATATCCTACCTCACCGTGAACATATGTCGTCGCAATTTTCGCCAATACATCTAAGTGTTAAAGTCATAATACCCCTTAATAATAATCTTAAAGTCTAAAGACCAATACACACATCCGCAGATAGGAACATCCAATGACACTTATAAATGTAGGTTTCCTACTGGTGGGTCACGTTCTCATAATATCCTCCTAGACATTACTAAGGGCATACACCATGAAAAGGTGCTTCAAAGACCTATGAGTATCCACCCATGATATCCTATATCATTTGTGTCCCTTAAAATGATATCATCCAACTATATAACATATATTCAAGAATAGTGTCATGACACTTCTGGGTTCTCATCACAGTAGGGATCCGCTATGACCTTTTAGTGTGACAACTACTCTTAGAACATTATCATATACAATGTCATGTAGAAGAAAAATCATGATGTGATAAGTAGTTTATTAATATCCATACAATGAATACATGTTTATCATAAAGTGAAAATAATTTGGTTCTAGGGTACCAACTCCAACAATTTTTACGGTTTCCACTAACCGTACGCCAGTGTAAAAATTTCAAAAGTTGGTAATTTTAATCTCGTTTGACTAGGATTTCGAGGACAAAATTAAAAATAATTAAATAAATAAAATAGAAAAATCATGGGTTGAGTGTGATATATATGTGTCAACTTCATGGAAGACCCCCTGACCACCTCTTGAGAAGTCCAAACACCCCTTGGGTTGTCATTCATATGAATAGTGTATGTGGTGTTATTCACATGAATATTAATTATAATTTTATAAGTTTTTTATTAAACCTGAAAATCATTTATTTGATCTTTGGATGACCATAACCTGGTAATTTATTTGATATTTTCATTGTTAATGGTGTTGGGGCCCTATCAATTCCCTATACCCAAATTCCATCAAATTTAATTGAAACTTTGACTTAAATATTGCATGATCACTCTAATGCCAATTAAATGAACCTAAGACCTTACAGAAGTGTAAAAATTGATATTTTAAAATTCTTGAATCTGGATTCATGTTGAAACATCAAATATGGTATACCCCTTCCCATGTTCACCCATGGATCACATGCAATAAAATTCAAGCTCAAAGAATACAAATCAAACAAAACCGTAAATGATACCTCATTCGTTCGTCAAATGCTAATTTGATCTGCTCATTGTTGGTGTGTCCTAGATTGATGGTGCCAATAGAGACATCCTTTGGATCATCAACACATGAACTACAGCTCCTAAATCATTTTTATTCGATTCACAAGTGCTATCATGGGAAATAGAAATGTTTTACGATGTCCCTTCGATCATGTAAAGGACGCATACTCGATCCGAGGGAGTGGGATCATTCCAACCTTCTTCTTCTCTCAATTTCTCTCCATAGAACTTGATATAATATAGGAGAATAGAAAATAAATCTCTAAATTCATAAAAATGGTTAGGGATCCTATTCATGAATCAAAATTAAGCTTAAATAGTAGGTTAAACTTTACAAAAATTGCACATAATCCCATGTACAAGCTAACCTCTTAAATCGACCCAAAATGACATGAATAAGTTAATAGACATGTCATTAATGACACTAATATTTCATCATTGTCTTGTGACATCGATAACATGTCACCTGGTAAAATGAAAACCATGGACTCAACTCATTCCTTTCATAATTACTTAACAAACCTTGAATGTGTAACGTTCATTCGAAAAATAATATTTTCTCATAAACATTTTCATACTTAATTAAATTGTGAATACCTTGAGTAATACATTCAATTATTATTATTATAAACTCAAATAATATAATTGGATTATTTTACTTGTAATCACTCACACTCTGATGCTCACCAACCCCCGCATGTGGGGTCCACTTTGTCTAAAACTCATATTCATCCAAATAGGTGCAATTTGTGAATATACTTAGTATGTGACCATCTAGGCCCTTATCTTGATAGAAGTGAATCATACCCAAAGACCAAGAGCGACATATAGCAACACATCATGATCCTTAGGGAGATAATGGTGAGTTACGGTTACGACTACCTTCTTTGAACACGTGTTGTGTAATATAATCTCTTTATCACGTGTTATCTCACAAAGCAAGACACACAATTTGTGGTATCATATTTCCTCGCTTTATTATTTCATGACCTTATTGGAAGTACTTTTCTTATTTTACCATTGTTGGAATCATCATGTTTTAATCATGTTTTAATGATCACAAATTTTACTACTGTCAATAAATCTCAATAATAATTACACATCATGTTTTAATGATATCAAATATTATTGATGTTAATTAATCTCTCTATTATTTACAAATCGTATACCTGATCACAAATATCACTTATCTTATCAAACCTTTGTATTTATGTTTCAAGTTATTTTAATTTCTAATGGTTAAGCTTAATTCATATTCTGCATATTATTGTTTAAGTCTAAATACAGATATTTGCCTAAGTATCAAGACACCATGATGTTTGACACAGTAAGACAGACTGTGTGCAAAACATAGTCACAGTCAAATAGACACCGTGAACAGAACCACTGAAGCAGACACCATGAAGTCTAAGTCCCAGACACCATGAAGGACACACTGTGAGCAACACACCGTGAAGGTTACACCGTGACTGAGACACCATGAGAAACACACCATGAAGGTTACACCGTGACTGAGACACCGTGAGAAATACATTGTGAAGGTTACACCGTGACTAAGACACCGTGAGCAACACACCATGAAGGACATACCATGAGCCACATACCGTGAAGGAGACACCGGTTCAAAGAGACACCATTTGCACAACTACTGTGACACTGTTTCTTAACCTTTTTTTCAATATTATTTAAATAATACTAACTATCATATTTGATGTTTTTAATGAAATTAATGTTATTTAATGATAGTTGTTGGTCTTCCAGGAAACTGTAACTCGTATCTATGGAAAATAAATCATTCCTATTGCCAGAGCTCGTGGAATATAAAGAAGATTGAGCTGTAGTAGAGGACACATACATGCTTTACACGTCTCGACGCACATACTACAATACATTAAAGCTCTGTACTGAACAGAAGAACAATCCTGAGCACAATTGTGAAGAAAACATTGCACGATCCTCAAAGAAGTTCCATACATGCAATCCTACATTACTGAAGAACACACGAAGTACTCTGGATTCAAGAGAACATCTTCTCACTCGTGAAGAACACAAGTTGAACCACGACACTCTGTTTTTTCATAGAAAAATAAGAGAAGGACTCAGAAGCTATTCTGCTAAATCCAACGAGTCCAGAGATGCACTGACAATCACTAGAGATTTCTAAACTTTCATATACTTTCTCTAAGTGATTTATTATTTACTTTCTAGCAGTGTGTGTATCATGTTTATGTTACACATACACTATCTCCTGAGCTGAACTGGAGGATATCACAATTCTCATACCAAAACTCCTTACTCTTGTTTACCCACGACAACTGTGAAAGAGGTCCTTGTGTGGCCTGGTCTTTATTTTCATTTCCCACGACGAATAGTAGTAGAGGTCCCTGCATGGCCTGAACAGTCCTGTACTATTTTTAACCCCGATCCTGGGTGTGGATCAATTTTATATATAAATTTTATAGGACTAAGTCTCAACTTGATACTGAACCTCTTGGTTATATTTTCTATGCATTTTTAGTTTAAGTTCAAAATATACAGTATCTAATTTATATACCACTGCTTGTTACTTTGAAATACAAATCTATTTTAAAGTTACTTTGATAGTTAATCTAGTAAGTGTTTGTATCTATTTTAAATCAGTAGGTTAGTTTCAAAAGCTAATTTAATCTTCTGATTAGATTAACTGAGAACTATTCAATCTTATGAGAATCTAATTTAACCTTTACAGTTTTACAAATTCACTACATTTTAACTTGTTTTATAAATTGGGGGATTTTAATAGAAAATATTTTAACAGAAATTTTATTTGGTACTCAATTCACCCCCCTCTTGAGTATCCACTCCGACCAATATTTGGTATCAAAGGTTGTTTTTATTAATACAAGATTTCAAAACACTCTGTTTTCAACTGTGATTTTAGTTGCATCTTTAAAGATCTTAAATTTCTGTTAGTGCAAAATTTTATCTCTTTAACTTTACTTTATAAAATCTAGCTATGGACAATAGACTAGAGGGTGCTGCTACTAATCAGCCACCTTTCTTTAATGGTACAAACTATGCCCAGTGGAAACTTAAAATAAAAATTCATTTGGAAAGTATGGGTTTTGATATCTGGACTGTTATAGAGTCTCAATATAAAATTCCAGATTCTGAAAGAACAACTTGGGATGAACCTACTAAAGTAGCTTACAACAATAACTGTAAAGCTATGAATGATTTGTATTGTGCATTAGGAGATGAAGAATTTAACAGAATATATGCTTGCAAAACTGCTCATGAAATTTGGTATACTTTGGGTGTTTCTCATGAAGGAACAACTAATGTTAAATAAATGAGATTAAATAATTATATTATTAAATATGATAATTTTAAAATGAAGACTGATGAACCTATTTCTGATATGTATCTCAGGTTTAATGAGATAGTAAATACAATGAGTTCACTTGGTAAAGCTATTCCATCAAAGGAACAAATTATGAGGATACTGAGATGTCTTCCAGACCGATGGAGAGAAACATCTGTTTCAATAAGATAATCATGTGACATTGGAGCTCTACCTCTCAAAGAACTTATTGGTAAGCTTATGATGTATGAGGAAGAACTCAAAGTGAATAAGGAGGAAGATGATGAACCAAAAAGAAAGTCTGTAGATTTTAAATCTACTACTTCTAAGAGCAAGGACAGAGACAAAGTTCAAATACAAACTGAAAGCTCAGCCAGTGAAGATTCAGATTCAGACAGTGATACTGAAATGGCCCAAATAGCCAGAAGATTCAAGAAGTTTTATAGGAAGAAGAAATTCTTCAAAAAATCAAATTACAAAGGAAAGTATAACAGTAAAGGTCATTGGAAAAAGGACTGGAAGAAAGATGATAAAAATAATGAAGTTGTCTTTTATGAATGCAAAAGACAAGGTCACATAAATGAAGACTGTCCAAAATTGAAGTTCAAAAAGAAACATGACTATAAGGACAGTAAGTACAAGAAAGCAATGAAAGCAACCTGGAGTGCTTCAGAAGACAGCACAAGTGAATCTGAAGTTTCTGATTCTGAAAATAATCATGCCAACATGTGTTTCATGACTAATACATTGGAGGTTACCTTAGATACTCCAATTTTAAATTCTTATTATTCTATAGATGATGCAGAATCTAATTATAACTCTAAAGATATGACTAAAACTGAACTATCTGAATATTGTAACATGCTAGAAGAAACATGCAATGAACTTAAGGACAAATATAAGTCATTAAAGAAACAGCATGCTCTTACTTCAAATGTTAAATCCACCCTTGATATAGAAAAAGAAAAGAATTCTCAACTGTTAAAGGAAAATACAGAACTGAAAATGTCTAATGAACAACTTAGAAAGGACTTAGAAAAGTTCACAAATGGAAAGGATACACTTACTCAAATTCTAGGAAAGCAAGTGGCACCGAAATACACTACTGGAATAGGCTACCAACCTAGATAGAGACAGATTACTAAGAATAGATTCATTCCTAAATCTGGACAGAATACTGTTAGTTCCAGTTCATAAAATTCACAAGCTTCAACTGGTTATTCACATAGTTATAGATCAAATATAGTTTATCTTTCAAAATCTTTTGACTCTATAAAATGTATGAGACCCATAAGACAAATTTGGGTACCAAAATCATTGATTGCTAACCTGTCTGGACCCAAGAAGATCTGGGTACCAAAGTCATTTCCCATCTAAAACTGTTTTGTAGGAAACCTGTTTGAAGAGTTCTCACAAGAATACATGGTATTTGGACAGTGGTTGTTCAAGACATGTTTCTAAGGATTACTCATGCTTTAAGAGCCTAATCAAGGTTTATGGAGGCCATGTCACCTTTGGTGATAATTCTGAGGGAAAAATCATCGGCCTAGTCCAAATTGGTAACACTAACACAGTTTTAATTTCTAAAGTTTTATTTGTTGATGGATTGAAATATAATCTGCTAAGTATATCTCAATTATGTGATGATGGATTTAATGTTAAATTTGAAAATGATTCTTGCGATGTTTTTAATTCTAAAAATGTTTTAGTATTTTCTGCTTTGAGAAATGAAAATGTTTATGCAGTTGATTTAAATTCTTTAGCCAAGCAAAATGTTACTTGCCTAAATTCTTTTCATAAAGAATCTGGGTTATGGCATAGAAGATTAAGACACTGCAACATCCACTCACTTAGAAAACTAACTAGGAAGAACTTAGTTAGAGACTTACCCAAACTTGAGTTTCTAAATAACAAAGTTTGTAATGCCTTTGAAAAGGGAAATCAACATAAAATCTCTTTCAAACCAAAGAAATAAGTGTCAACTTCTCAACCTCTCGAGCTGGTTCACATGGACTTGTTCGGACCTTCTAGAGTTTCTAGCTTAAATGGGAAGCACTATGTTTATGTCATAGTAGATGACTTTTCTAGATATACTTGGGTATATTTCTTAGCTCACAAAAGTGAATATTGTTCTTATTTTGTTAAATAATTCAAGTCTATAGAAAACCTTAGTGGACTTAAGATTAAAACCCTGGGAAGTGACCATGGCCGTGAGTTTGAAAATCAAGAGTTTGAATCTTATTGCTCACACAATGGCTATAGTCACAACTTTTCTGCCCCTAGGACACCTCAACAGAATGGTGTAGTATAAATAAGAAATAGAACCCTTCAAGAAATTACTAGAACCATGCTTAATGAGTTTGACCTGCCTATTTTTTTTGGGGGGGCTGAAGCTATGAATACAACTTGTTATATTATTAATAGAGTCTTGATAAGACCGGTTCTTAAGAAGACCCCTTATGAACTATGGAATAATAGAAATCCTAAAGTCGATTACTTTAGAGTCTTTGGCTGTAAATTATTTATTCTTAATACAAAGGATAATCTGGACAAGTTTGCCTCTAAGAGTGATAAAGGAATCTTTTTAGGATATTCTATAACTAGAAAAGCCTATAGAGTTTTCAATAAGAGAACCAAGTGTGTAGAAGAATCTGTTCACATCAAATTTGATGAAACTGATCCACATTAACCTAAGTCATCTCTTGAAAATCTTGAAGAAAATTTGTATGTTCTAAACCTTAATGATAAAATCAATGAGCCTACTATAAAGACAACCAGTTCTGGAAATATTTCAGAATCTGCTCCTAATGAACCCGAACCTAGAGAAGAACCTGAAATTTCTAGTTCTACCTTTACTATATCAACTATAATTATAAATAATCGTCCTTTATATGATTTTGTTGGTAATCTTGATAGAGGGACACAGACTAGAGATTCTCTTAGAAATCAGGTTGAACATCAAGCCTTCTTGTCACAGCTTGAACCTAAAAACATTGATGATGCTATTAATGATGAATTTTGGGTAATTGCTATACAAGAAGAACTCAATCAGTTTGAAAGAAATAAAGTTTAGAAACTAGTAGAAATACCTAAGGACACTTTCACCATAGGCACTAAATGGGTGTTTAGAAATAAAGTAGATGAACCTGGAAATATAGTTAGAAACAAGGCTAGATTAGTTGCACAAGGCTATAGTCAAGAAGAAGGAATTGACTACGAGGAAAATTTTGCTCCAGTAGCTAGATTAGAAGCCATTAGGATCTTACTTTCTTATACTACACATCTAAATTTCAAACTATATCAAATTGATGTCAAGATTGCATTCTTAAATGGGTATATAGTTGAGGATGTTTTTGTTGAACAACCACCTGGATTTACAAACCCTCATTTTCTAAATCATATTTTCAAATTATATCAAAAGATTTATATGGTTTAAAACTAGATCCAAGAGCTTGGTATGACATATTAAGTACCTTTCTGATTTCTAAAGGTTTTAAAAAAGGAATAGTTGATCCTACTCTTTTTATAAAAGAATTTCTGAAGATGTTTTAGTTGTACAAATTTATATAGATGACATTATTATTGGATCTTTAAGAAATTCCCTATGTACTGATTTTTCTAAAATGATGAAAACCGGATTTGAAATGAGTTTAATGGGTGAACTTAAATTCTTTATTGGATTTCAAATCTTTCAAAACAATAATGGAATTATTTTAACTCAGAGTAAATTTACTAGAGATCTTTTAAAACATTTTGGATTGGATAGCACAAAAAGTAGTGACACTCCCACGAGTACCACCTATAAGTTGGATCTTGATAAAGATGGAAAATTTGTTGATCAAACCACTTATAGAGGAATGATTGGAAGTCTACTCTACTTGAATGCTAGTGGTCCTGATATTATGTTTAGTGTGTGTATGTGTGCTCATTTTCAAGCAAACCCTAAAGAGTCACATTTAAATTTTGTAAAGATAATTTTCAAATACCTCAAGCACACTCCCAATTTAGGATTGTTATATCCAAAAGGAGAATCATTTGAACTAGTTAGCTATTCTGATGTTGATTTTGTTGGATGTAAGTTAGATAGAAAAAGCACCTCTGGAACATGTCACTTCTTAGGCAAGTCACTAGTATCATGGTGTAGTAAGAAACAAAATTTTGTTGCATTATCAACTGCAGAAGCTGAATACATAGCTGATGGAAGTTGTTGTGCACAAATTTTGTGGATGAAACACACTTTACTAGACTATGGATATCAATTCAGACATGTCCCAATAAATTGTGACAACACAAGTGCTATTAACATTTCAATGAATCCTATTTCTCATTCTAGGACAAGGCATATTGATTTAAGACATCACTTTTTAAGGGATAATTACCAAAAAGGTGATATCACTTTGGAATTCATTGGTACTGAGTATCAACTTGCTGATATATTCACCAAACCATTAAATTCTGAGATATTAGACTATATCATACATGATCTTGGCATGATTAATCATAAATATACATCTTATAGATCTTACTGTTTATTATTTTGCTATATTTTACTTTACGGTTTCATATTCACTGTTTCTCAGTTACTGTTTCATACATACGCTCTCACAGTTAACATCATGTGATTCATGGTCTGTCACTTAACTGTCTCACCATGACAGAACAGTTCACTCACTGTCTCACCGTGACTGCACAGAATGGTTACTGTCTCACCGTGACGACCACCAACTGTCTCACCGTGATGACTGTTTTTCATCACACTGTAACACCTACTCACGATCTCACCGTGAAGATTCTTTATACTTTTACATTAACCCGTATCGTGGTAATTTTTATTTCACTGCTATTTAATTTCCTGCATTTTTGTTTTTATGACGTTTGACATTCCCAAATGATAAAACATAAGGGTTTTCACTCGATTCCTTACCCAAGATCTCTCCTGCTCACTCTCTTGAACCCTCTTTACCTTGAAAGTCTTCTCTTCTCCCTCGCCTGAACCGTCATTGAATGCTAAGGATGAAGCGTCCATATTCACCCTCATCTGAGAAGAGTCACTCAAAGAAACAGAAAAGAGAACCAAGGATAGCACCCAAAGGACCCCTGAATCCGAACCTTGTAAGTCGTACTATAGTTCCTGAGAAAGAGATTTTCACTGAGTGGTTGTTGTCTAGCAAGTCGTTAGTCTTGAAAGTCTTAAGAGAACAAGGATGGCTTGATTGGTTCTCTAGACAAGATAGACCAATTTATCCAAGGTTGGTATCTAAATTTTACCAATATGTAAAGTTTTCTTTTGATGTTGGAGAAAGCTATATGATAACAAGATGGATCAATGGAAAAAAGTGTTCATTCTCTTCAAGGTTGTGGGTTGCATGCCTGAGGATTCCTCATGAAGGAATTTGTGATGATTACCAAAGAGACCCTCCTCCAATAACTTACATCTTTGATCTGGAGAATTCTTTGGAAATCCTGACTGGAAATGGCACCAAGCGAAGGGCCATAGCTGCAGAATTGGATGGGGAGACAAGACTTCTATTCAAATTTGTTCAGAATTTGATTAGTCCAAGAAAAGGATATTTTTATATGTTGAAGTATCTAGATGTGTTCCTGATTCATCTGTTGAAGAATGGCCATAAGATAAATTTTTGAAAATATTTCATTAATCATATATGTGAGTTGATTAAAGTCACATCCAAATCCACCTCCTTGTTTTACTCAAGGATGATTTCAACCATGTTAGTTGTCAAGGGAGTGGTTGGACCGAATGAAGAAAGGCTAGAGGATTTTGATTTCTGTTTATCCAAGCCTATCATCATAAGGATGAAGATTAATTGGAACCCCTGGAAGAAGCAGTGGGTTGAGGATAATGGTCAACTTTATAAGAAGTAAAATCATGTTGATTATCCAAAAAGGCCGAAGAATATAACTAATCCTGGTTTGGAACCAGATGAAGTGGCTGAGTACCCAAAAGAAGAAGAAGAAGAGGCTGAAATACCTCAAGAGGAAGCAACTCCTGTGGAGAAAGAAAGGATTGTTGCCCCTGCTGATGTTCCTATTGAAATATCTCTTAGAGAGGACGTTGTTGATGTTTTTAGAGAAGAAGAAGCTCCTGCTTCTAGAGATGATGTTGATCAAGAAGTTCAGTCTGAGGCTGCACGAGATCTGTTTATCCCTGATTTAGAACAGCAAGTCATGGAAGAAGTTGATCTAGGAGAAATCCCTGCTAGGGAAAATGTTTATTGAGAGGATCTCCCTGTTGAAAAAGAAGCAAGTCTGGAAGCACAACCAGTGGAACAATAAATTCTTGAGTACATACCCTCTTCTGAAGAGAGGATGGAAATTGCCTTTCAGTTGGAAAGGCAAGAATTTGCTGAAGAATTTAGAGCTGATCTTGTGGATCTTGATCATGCAGTTGTGCCTCAAGAACCTGAAATGGAAGTACATTTTGAGGGGGAGGAACCTCAAAACCTTGATATTGAAGAATTTGGATCTGCTGAAACATCTCAACCAATTTTCACACATTTTGTGTACACTTGGTATGATTTTCCAAGTTTTTATGATGTGAGTGAATCACAGAAAGTGACTGCAACTAGTATATATCTCTCTTCTTTGTTTCAACTGAAGTTAGTAGCTCACCCAAAACTAGAACCTAAGCCTCAAACTTCATCTGAATCTGATAATAATTCTGAATCAAAACCAGAATCTGTATCAGAACATGTACCACTACCTTCACCTACACTCTTAACCAAGCAACAATCCTTTGTAAATAAGGATGATTTGAAAGTCTTTGGAGAGACTATATTGGCTGGTGTTGAGAAGATTTTATTCACTCAACCTCGACCAGTGACTCAACTAAGTCAAGAAGATGCATCGATTCTTTTGGAAAATATTATTCTGCATATTCAACCAAGGATGATTCGAGAAATACAAGAAGTCAGGGTTGAAAATAGGTTGCTTAGTGCGGATGTTGCTAATTTGAAAACTTTGGTGGAAAACCTACAAACAGAATTGTCTTCAAGATCAGAGCCTGTTCATACTCCTGTTTCTTCTCCTGCACCTATTGCTGCTTCTCCTGAACCAAATGTTTCCAACCTTTATAGAGAGATTGTGTCTCAAGTGCATCCTTATCTATTATCTTTTGATGAGAATATTGGAACAAGAAACACCAAGATGTTGTAACGCATGAGAGAGATTGTGGAAAATCTGAATAAGCTCATAGATGAGTACACTGGATGTCTGCAAAAAGTTTTGAAATGGCTCAAAGTTCTAACTGAAGCTGTCAAGGCTTCTCCTCCCTCTGGTTAGACCTCTGCACCTTCTTTGGATGATTCCTTACTTAGGTCCATAATCAAGGAAGAACTTCAGAATTCCATTAGTGGTTTGGATCTCTCTCCTCCATCTGAAGTTATAAAGAATAATGATAGATCACTTGATCTTGTTCAGATCCATTCTAAGATTGAAAATGATGCTCAACAGGAGATCACCAAGAAGATAGACTTTTATCTCACCCAGATTTTCTCTAAAAGTGACATGAAAAATCACTTTAAGTATCTTGTGGAGAACCTAAAAATCCCTCCAGTGACTTAAGCTTTTAAAGCTCAAGTTCAGAAGCTTACAGAGTTCACCAGATTGTTGGACAAGTTCATGGAGAATAAGGACGATTTTGAAAAGGCTATGTAATATGGTGGAGAAATCATTACTGATTTCATCAATCTTTTGAAGTCGTATCTTCATGTGCAGAGCACTGCTATCGTTGCTCCAGCCGCTACACCCCTCAGACCTGGTCTACTTTCCTTAGCCTCAAATGCCATGTCAGTCAGCCAAGCCCTTTCTCAGATCCGGCCAATCATTCTTGACCAACCACAGACCAGATCTTCTATAGCTCCTACTTTGGATCCATCTATTTTTGAATGTCTACCCTTACCATCTTTTTCTACGCATCTATGCCTTATTCTACATCAGCATCAGCTTCTTCTGCTGATAAAGGAAAGGAAAAGGCCGATCCCTGAAGAGTCAAGTGACTGCATTATTTTTTAATGGGATGTCTTTTGCTGTTTAATGTTTGTATTTCTACTATATCATGTATTCTGGACGTTTTTAATGACAAATGCATTGTTTCACTCCCTTATTTCAGTTTCACTTTTTGATAATCCCAAAAGGGGGAGAAAGAGTACAAGTATTAGTATTCAAAAGATATATGTTACTGTAGAATATATTATTCTATAAATCTGTTATTCTCTAAATCTGTTATTCTGTGTGTTATTTTCTCTAACGTTGCATTTCATTTATATTTTACCTATACATGATTTGTGATCATCAAAATGGGGGAGATTGTTGGACTCATCATGTTTTAATCATGTTTTAATGATCACAAATCTTACTACTGTCAATAAATCTCAATAATAATTACACATCATGTTTTAATGATAGAAATCTTATTGATGTTAATTAATCTCTCTATTATTTACAAATCTTATGCATGATCACAAATCTCACTTATCTTATCAAACCTTTGTATTTATGTTTAAAGTTATTTTAATTTCTAATGGTTAAGCTTAATTCATATTCTGTATATTATTGTTTAAGTCTAAATACAGATATTTGCCTAAGTATCAAGACACCGTGATGTTTGACACAGTAAGACAGACTGTGTGCAAAACACAATAACAGTCAAATAGACATCGTGAATAGAATCATTGAAGCATACACCATGAAGTCTAAGTCCCAGACACCATGAAGGACACACCGTGAGCAACACACTATGAAGGTTACACCATGACTGATACACTGTGAGCAACACACCGTGAAGGTTACACCGTGACTGAGACACCGTGAGCAACACACCGTGAAGGTTACACTGTGACTGAGACACCGTGAGCAACACACCGTGAAGGACATACCATGAGCCACATACCATGAAGGATACACCAGTTCAAAGAGACATTGTTTGCACAACTACTGTGACACCGTTTCTTAACCTTTTTGTCAATATTATTTAAATAATACTGACGGTCATATTTGATGTTTTTAATGTAATTAATGTTATTTAATGATAGTTCTTGGTCTGTCAGGAAACCGTACCTCGTATCTATGGAAAGGAAATCATTCCTATTGCTGGAGCTCGTGGAATATAAAGAATATTGAGATGCAGCAGAGGACACGCGCGCGCTTGACACGTCTCAACACACATACTACAATACATGCAAGCTCTGTACTGAACAGAAGAACAATCCTGAGAAAATTTTTGAAGAACACATTGTACGATCCTCAAAGAAGTTCCATACATGAAATCCTACATTACTGAAGAACACACAAAGTACTATGGAGTCAAGAGAACATCTTCTCACTCGTGAAGAACACAAGCTGAACCACGACACTCTGTTTTTTCATAGAAAAACCAGAGAAGGATTCAGAAGCTATTCTGCTGAATCCAACGAGTCCAGAACTGCACTACCAATCACTAGAGCTTTCTAAACTTTCATATACTTTCTCTAAGTGATTTATTATTTACTTTCGAGCAGTGTGTGTATCCTGTTTATGTTACACATACACTGTCTCCTGAGATGAACTGGAGGATATCACAATCCTCATACCAAAACTCCTTACTCTTGTTTACCCACGACAACTGTGGAACAGGTCCTTGTGTGGCCTGGTCTTTATTTTCATTTCCCACGAAGAACAGTGGTAGAGGTCCCTACATGGCCTGAATAGTCATGTACTGTTGTTAACCCCGATCCAGGGTGTGGATCACTTTTATATATAAATTTTATAGGACTAAGTCTCGGCTTGAGACTGAACCTCTTGGTTATATTTGCTTTGCATTTTTAGTTTAAGTTCAAAATATATAGTATCTAATTTTTATACCGCTTCTTGTTACTTTCAAATACAAATCTGTTTTAAAGTTACTTTGATAGTTAATCTAGCAAGTGTTTGTATCTATTTTAAATCAGTAGGTTAGTTTCAAAAGCTAATTTAATCTTATGATTAGATTAACTGAGAACTAATCAATCTTTTGAGAATCTAATTGAACCTTTACAGTTTTACAAATTCACTACAGTTTAACTTGTTTTATAAATTGGGGGATTTTAATAGAAAAAATTTTAACAGAAATTTTAATTGGTACTCAATTCACCCCCTCTTGAGTATCCACTCCGACCAACATTTGGTATCAAAGGTTGTTTTTATTAATACAAGTTTTCAAAACACTCTATTTTAAACTATGATTTTAGTTGCATCTTTAAAGATCTTAAATTTCTGTTAGTTCCAAATTTTATCTCTTTAACTTTACTTTCTAAAATCTAGCTATGGACAATAGACTAGAGGGTGCTGCTACTAACCGACCACCTTTCTCTAATGGTACAAACTATGCCCAGTGGAAACTTAAAATGAAAATTCATTTGGAAAGTATGGGTTTTGATATCTGGACTTCTATAGAGTCTCAATATAAAATTTCAGAAACTAAAAGAACAACTTGGGATGAACCTACTAAAGTATCTTACAATAATAACAGTAAAGCTATGAATGCTTTTTATTGTGCATTAGGAGATGATGAATTTAACAGAATATCTGCTTGCAAAACTGCTTGTGAAATTTGGGATACTTTGGGTGTTTCTCATGAAGGAACAACTAATGTTAAAGAAATGAGATTAAATACTTATACTATTAAATATGATAATTTTAAAATGAAGGCTGTTGAACCTATTTCTGATATGTATCTCAGGTTTAATGAGATAGTCAATACAATGAGTTCACTTGGTAAAGCTATTCCAGCAAAGGAACAAATTATGAGGATACTGAGATGTCTGCTAGACTGATGGAGAGGCGCATCTGTTTCAATAAGAGAATCATGTGACATTGGAGCTCTGCCTGTCAATGAACTTATTGGTAAGCTTATGATGTATGAGGAAGAACTCAAAGTGAATAAGGAGGAAGATGATGAACCAAAAAGAAAGTGTGTAGCTTTAAAATATACTACTTCTAAGATCAAGGACAAAGACAAAGTTCAAATAAAAATTGAAAGCTCAACCAGTGAAGATTCAGATTCAGACAGTGATGCTGAAATGGATCAAATAGCCAGAAGATTCAGGAAGTTTTATAGGAAGAAGAAATTCTTCAGAAAATCAAATTACAAATGAAAGTATGACAGTAAAGGTCATTGGAAAAAGGACTGGAAGAAAGCTGATAAAAATGATGAAGTTGTCTTCTATGAATGCAAAAGAAAAGGTCACATAAAAGCAGACTGTCCAAAACTGAAGTTCAAAAATAAACATGACTATAAGGACAGTAAGTACAAGAAAGCAATGAAAGAAACCTGGAGTGCTTCAGAAGACAGCACAAGTGAATCTGAAGTTTCTGATTCTGAAAAGAATCATGCCAACATGTGTTTCATGACTAATACATCGGAGGTTACCTTAGATACTCCTGTTTTAAATTCTTATTATTCTAGAAATGATGCAGAATCTAATTCTGACTCTAAAGATATGACTAAAACTGAACTATCTGAATATTGTAACATGCTAGAAGAAACATGCAATGAACTTAAGGACAAATATAAGTCATTAAAGAAATAGCATGCTCTTACTGCAAATTTTAAATCCACCCTTGATATAGAAAAAGAAAAGAATGCTCAACTGTTAAAGTAAAATACAGAACTGAAAATGTCTAATGAACAACTTAGAAAGGACTTAGAAAAGTTCACAAATGGAAATGATACACTTACTCAAATTCTAGGAAAGAAAGTGGCACCTAAATACACTACTAGAATAAGCTACCAACCAGGACAGAGACAGATTACTAAGAATAGATTCATTCCTAAATCTGGACAGAATACTGTTAGTTTCAATTCAGAAAATTCACATGCTTCAACTGGTTATTCACATAGTTATAGATCAAATATAGTTTATCTTTCAAAATATTTTGACTCTATAAAATGTATGAGACCCATAAGACAAATTTGGGTACCAAAATCATTGATTGCTAACCTTTATGGACCCAAGAAGATCTGGGTACCAAAGTCATTTCCCATCTAAATCTATTTTGTAGGAAACCTATTTGAAGAGTTCCCACAAGAAGACATGGTATTTGGACAGTGGTTATTTTAAGACATATGTTTGGGGATTACTCATGATTCAAGAGCCTAATCAAGGTTGATGGAGGTCATTTCACCTTTGGTGATAATTCTAAGGTAAAAATCATCGACCTAGGCCAAATTGGTAACACTAACTTAGTTTTAATTTCTAAAGTTTTATTTGTTGATGGATTGAAATATAATCTGCTAAGTATATCTCAATTATGTGATGATGGATTTAATGTTAAATTTGAAAATGATTCTTGAAATGTTTTTAATTCTAAAAATGTTTTAGTATTTTCTACTTTGAGAAATGAAAATGTTTATACAGTTGATTTAAATTCTTTAGCCAAACAAAATGTTACTTGCCTAAATTCTTTTCATAAAGAATCTTGGTTATGGCATAGAAGATTAGGACACTGCAATATCCACTAACTTAGAAAAATAACTAAGAAGAAATTAGTTAGAGACTTACCCAAACTTTAGTTTCCAAATAACAATGTTTGTAATCCCTGTCAAAAGGGAAAGCAACACAAAATCTCTTTCAAACCAAAGAAAGAAGTGTCAACTTCTCAACCTCTTGATCTGGTTCACATGGACTTGTTTGGACCTTCTAGAGTTTCTAGCTTAAATGGTAAGCACTATGTTTATGTCCTAGTAGATGACTTTTCTAGATATACTTGGGTATATTTATTAGCTCACAAAAGTGAATCTTGTTCTTATTTTGTTAAATACTCCAAGTCTGTAGAAAACCTTAGTGGACTTAAGATTAAAACCCTGAGAAGTAACCATGGTCGTGAGTTTGAAAATCAAGAGTTTGAATCTTATTGCTCACACAATGGCTATAGTCGCAACATTTATGCCCTTAGGAAACCTTAACAAAATGGTGTAGTAGAAAGAAGAAATAGAACCCTTTAGGAAATTGCTAGAACCATGCTTAATGAGTTTGACCTACCTATTTATTTTTGGGCTGAAGCTGTGAATACAACTTGTTATATTATTAATAGAGTCTTGATAAGACCAGTTCTTAAGAAGACCCCTTATGAACTATGGAATAATAGAAAGCCTAAAGTCGATTACTTTAGAGTATTTGGCTGTAAAGTATTTATTCTTAATACAAAGGATAATCTGGACAAGTTTTCCTCTAAGAGTGATGAAGGAATCTTTTTAGGATATTCTATAACTAGAAAAGCCTATAGAGTTTTCAATAAGAGAACCAAGTGTGTGGAAGAATCTGTTCACATCAAATTTGATGAAACTGATCCACATTAACCTAAGTCATCTCTTGAAAATCTTGAAGAAAATTTGTCTGTTCTGAACCTTAATGATAAAATCAATGAACCTGCTGTAAAGACAACTAGTTCTAGAAATATTTCAGAATCTGCTCCTAATGAACCCGAACCTAGATAAGAACCTGAAATTTCTAGTCCTACCTTTACTAGATCAACTATAATTATAAAGAATCATCCTTTATATGATATTGTTGGTAATCTTGATAGAGGGACACAAACTAGAGATTCTCTTAGAAATCAGGTTGAACATCAAGCCTTCTTGTCACAGCTTGAACCTAAAAACATTGATAATGCTATTAATGATGAATTTTGGGTAATTTCTATGTAAGAAGAACTCAATCAGTTTGAAAGAAATAAATTTTGGAAACTAGTAGAAAGACCTAAGGACACTTTCACCATAGGCACTAAATGGGTGTTTAGAAATAAAGTAGATGAATCTGGAAATATAGTTAGAAACAAGGCTAGATTAGTTGCACAAGGCTATAGTCAAGAATAAGGAATTGACTATGAGGAGACTTTTTCTCCAGTAGCTAGATTAGAATCCATTAGGATCTTACTTGCTTATGTTGCACATCTAAATTTCAAACTATATCAAATGGATTTCAAGAGTGCATTCTTAAATGGGTATATAGCTGAGGATGTTTTTATTGAACAACCACCTGGATTTACAAACCCTCATTTTCCAAATCATATTTTCAAATTATCAAAAGCTTTATATGGTTTAAAACAAGCTCCAAGAGCTTGGTATGATAGATTAAGTACCTTTCTGATTTCTAAAGGTTTTACAAAAGGAATAGTTGATCCTACTATTTTTATAAAAATAATTTCTAAAGATGTTTTAGTTGTAAAAATTTATGTAGATGACATTATTTTTAGATCTTTAAGAAATTCCCTATGTACTGATTTTTCTAAAATGATGCAAAACGAATTTTAAATGAGTTTAATGGGTGAACTTAAATTCTTTCTTGGATTTAAAATCTTTCAAAACAATAATGGAATTATTTTAACTCAGAGTAAATATACTAGAGATCTTTTAAAACGTTTTGGATTGGATAACACAAAAAGTAGTGACACTCCCATGAGTACCACCTATAAGTTGGATCTTGATGAAGATGGAAAATTTGTTGATCAAACCACTTATAGAGGAATGATTAGAAGTCTACTCTACTTGACTGCTAGTCGTCCTGATATTATGTTTAGTGTGTGTATGTGTGCTTGTTTTCAAGAAAACCCTAAAGAGTCACATTTAAATACTGTAAAGATAATTTTCAAATACCTCAAGCACACTCCCAATTTAGGACTGTTATATCCAAAAGGAGAATCGTTTGAACTAGTAAGCTATTATGATGCTGATTTTGCAGGATGTAAGTTAGATAGAAAAAGCACCTCTGGAAGATGTCACTTCTTAGGCAAGTCACTAGTATCATGGTGTAGTAAGGAACAAAATTCTGTTGCATTATCAACTGCAGAAGCTGAATACATAGCTGGTGGAAGTTGTTGTGCACAAATTTTGTGGATGAAACACACTTTACTAGACTATGGATATCAATTCAAACATGTCCCAATAAATTGTGACAACACAAGTGCTATTAACATTTCAAAGAATCCTATTTCTCATTCTAGGACAAAGCATATTGATGTAAGACATCACTTTTTAAGGGATCATTACCAAAAAGGTGATATCACTTTGGAATTCGTTGGTACCGAATATAAACTTGTTGATATATTCACCAAACCATTAAATTCTGAGAGATTGGACTATATCATACATGATCTTGGCATGATTAATCATAAATAGACATCTTACAGATCTTACTGTTTACTATTCTGCTATATTTTACTTTACGGTTTCATATTCATTGTTTCTCAGTTATTGTTTCATGCTTACGCTCTCACAGTTAACATCCTGTGATTCACAGTCTGTCACTTAACTGTCTCACCGTGACAGAACAGTTCACTCACTATCTCACCGTGACTGCACAGAATGGTTACTGTCTCACCGTGACGACCACCAACTGTCTCACCGTGATGACTGTTTTTCATCACACTGTAACACCTACTCACGGTCTTACCGTGAATATTATTTATACTTTTACTTTAACCCATATCGCGGTAATTTTTATTTCACCGCTATTTGATTTCCCATGTTTTTGTTTTTATGATGTTTGACATTCCCAAATGATAAAACATAAGGGTTTTCACTCGATTCCTTACCTGATCTCTCTCCTGCTCACTCCCTTGAACCCTCTTTACCTTGAAAGTATTATCTTCTCCCTCGCCTGAACTGTTAGTGAATGCCAAGGATGAAGCGTCCATCTTCACCCTCGTCTGAGAAGCGTTGCTCTAAGAAACAGAAAAGATAACCGAGGATAGCACCTGAAGGACCCCTGAATCCGAACCTTGTAAGCCGTACTGTAGTTCCTGAGAAAGAGATTTGCCCTGAGTGGCTACTTTCTAGCAAGTCGTTAGTCTTGAAAGTCTTAAGAGAACAAGGATGGCTCGTTTGGTTCTCTAGACAAGATAGACCAATTTATCCAAGGTTGGTATCTCAATTTTACCAATATGTAAAGTTTTCTTTTGATGTTGGAGAAATCTATATGGTAACAAGCTGGATCAATGGACAAAAGTGTTCATTATCTTCAAGGTTGTGGGTTGCATGCCTGAGGATTCCTCATGAAGGAATTTGTGATGATTACCAAAGAGACCCTCCTCCAACAACTGACATCTTTGATCTGGAGAATGCTTTAGAAATCCTGACTAGAAATGGCACCAAGCGAAGGGCCATATCTGCAGAATTGGATGGGGAGACAAGACTGCTATTCAAATTTGTTCAGAATTTGATTAGTCCAAGAAAAGGAGATTTTGCTGTGTTGAAGTATCAGGATGTGTTCCTGATTCATCTGCTGAAGAATGGCTATAAGATAAATTTTTGAAAATATGTCATTAACCATATATGTGACCTGATTAAAGTCACATCCAAATCCTCCTTCTTGTTTTACTCAAGGATGATTTCAACCATGTTAGTTGTCAAGGGAGTGGTTGGACCGAGTGAAGAAAGGCTAGAGGATTTTGATTTATGTTTATCCAAGCCTATCATCAGAAGGATGAAGATTAATTGGAACCCCTGGAAGAAGCAGTGGGTTGAGGATAATGATCAAATTTATAAGAAGTAAAATTCTGTTGATTATCCAAAAAGGCCGAAGAATATAACTGATCCTGGTTTGGAACCAGATGAAGTGGCTGAGTACCCAGAAGAAGAAGAATAAGAGGCTGAAATACCTCAAGAGGAAGCAGTTCCTGTGGAGAAAGAAAGGACTATTGTCCCTGCTGATGTTCCTGTTGAAATATCTCTTAGAGAGGACGTTGTTGATGTTTTTAGAGAAGAAGAAGCTCCAGCTTCTGGAGATGATGTTGATCAAGAAGTTCAGTCTGAGGCTGCACGAGATCTGTTTATCCCTGATTTAGAGCAGCAAGTCATGGAAGAAGCTGATCTAGGAGAAATCCCTGCTAGGGAAAATGTTTATTGAGAGGATCTCCCTGTTGAAAAAGAAGCAAGTCTGGAAGCACAACCAGTGGAACAATTTATTCCTGAGTACATACCCTCTGCTGAAGAGAGGATGGAAATTGCCTTTCAGTTGGCAAGGAAAGAATTTGCTGAAGAATTTAGAGCTGATCTTGTGGATCTTGATCATGCAGTTGTGCCTCAAGAACCTGAAATGGAAGCACATTTTGAGGGGGAGGAACCTCAAAACCTTGATATTGAACAAGCTGGATCTGCTAAAACATCTCAAACAATTGTCACACATTCTATGTACACTCGGTATGAGTTTCCAAGTTTTTATGATGTGAGTGAATCACAGCAAGTGATTGCAACTGGTATAGATCTCTCTTCTTTGTTTCAACTGAAGTCAGTAGCTCACCCAAAACCAGAACCTAAGCCTCAACCTTCATCTGAATCTGAAACTAATTCTTAGTTGCAACCAGAATCTGTATCAGAACCTGTACCACTACCTTCACCTACACTCTTAACTGAGCAACAATCCTTTGTAACTAAGGATGATTTGAAAGTCTTTGGAGAGACTATCTTGGTTGGTGTTGAGAAGATTTTATTCACTCAACCTCGACCAGTGACTCAACTAAGTCAAGAAGATGCATCGATTCTTTTGGAAAATATTATTCTGCATATTCAACCAAGGATGATTCGAGAAATACAAGAAGTCAGAGTTGAAAATAGGTTGCTTAGTGCTGATGTTTCTAATTTGAAAAGTTTGGTGGAAAACCTGCAAACAGAATTGTCTTCAAAATTAGAGCCTGTTCCTGCTCCTGTTTCTGCTCCTGCACCTGTTGCTGCTTCTCCTGAACCAAATGTTTCCAACCTTTCTAGAGAGATTGTGTCTCAAGTGCATCCTTATCTGTTATCTTTTGATGAGAAGATTGGAACAAGACACACCAAGATGTTGCAACGTATGAGAGAGCTTGTGAAAAATCTGAATAAGCTCACAGATGAGTACATTGGATGTCTGCAAAAAGTTTTGAAACAGCTCAAATTTCTAACCGAATCTGTCAAGGCTTCTCCTCCCTCTGGTCAGACCTCCACACCTTCTTTGGATGATTCCTTGCTTAGGTCCATAATCAAGGAAGAACTTCAGAATGCCCTTAATGGTTTTGATCTGTCCCCTCTATCTGAAGTTATGAAGAACAGTGATAGAGCATTTGATCTTGTTCAGATCCATTCTAAGATTGAAAATGATGCTCAACAGGAGATCATCAAGAAGATAGACTTTTATCTCACCCGGATTTTCTCTAAAAGTGACATGACAAATCACTTTAAGTATCTTGTGGAGAACCTGAAAATCCCTCCAGTGACTCAAGCTTTTAAAGCTCAAGTTCAGAAGCTTACAGAGTTCACCAGATTGTTGGACAAGTTCATGGAGAATAAGGACGATTTTGAAAAGGCTATGCAATATGGTGGAGAAATAATTACTGATTTCATCAATATTTTGATGTCGTATCTTCATGTGCAGAGCACTGCTATCGTTGCTCCAGCCGCTGCACCCCTCAGACCTGGTCTACCTGTCTTAGCCTCAACTGCCATGTCAGTCAGCCAAGCCCTTTCTCAGATCTGGTCAATCATTCTTGACCAACCACAGACCAGATCTTCTACTGCTCCTACTTTGGCTCCATCTATTTTTGAAGGTCTACCCTTACCATCTTTGTCTACCACATCTATGTATTCTTCTACATCAGCATCAGCTCCTGCTGCTGATAAAGGCAAGGCAAAGGCCGATCCCTGAAGTGTCAAGTGACTGCATTCTTTTTTGATGGGATGTCTTTTGCTGTTTACTGTTTGTATTTCTACTATATCATGTATTCTGGACATTTTTAATGACAAATGCATTGTTTCACTCCCTTCTTTCGGTTTCACTTTTTGATAATCCCAAAAGGGGGAGAAAGAGTACAAGTATTAGTATTCAAAAGAGATATGTTACTGTAGAATCTATTATTCTCTAAATTTTTTATTCTCTAAATCTGTTATTTTGTGTGTTATTTTCTCTAACGTTGCATTTCATTTATATTTTACCTATACATGATTTGTGATCATCAAAACGGGGGATATTGTTGGACTCATCATGTTTTAATCTTGTTTTAATGGTCACAAATCTTACTATAGTCAATAAATCTCAATAATAATTACACATCATGTTTTAATGATAGCAAATCTTATTGATGTTAATTAATCTCTCTATTATTTAAAAATCTTATGCATGATCACAAATCTCACTTATCTTATCAAACCTTTGTATTTATGTTTCAAGTTCTTTTAATTTCTAATGGTTAAGCTTAATTCATATTCTGCATATTACTGTTTAAGTCTAAATACAGATATTTGCCTAAGTATCAAGACACCGTGATGTTTGACACAGTAAGATAGACTGTGTGCAAAACACAGTCACGGTCAAACAGACACCGTGAAGTCTATGTCCCAGACACCATGAAGGACACACCGTGAGTAACACACCGTGAAGGTTACACCGTGACTGAGACACCGTGAGCAACACACCGTGAAGGTTACATCATGACTGAGACACCGTGAGCAACACACCGTGAAGGTTACACCGTGACTGAGACACCGTGAGCAACACACCGTGAAGGTTACACCGTGACTGAGACACCGTGAGCAACACACTGTGAAGGACATACCGTGAGCCACATACCGTGAAGGATACACCGATTCAAAGAGACACTGTTTGCACAACTACTGTGACATCGTTTCTTAACCTTTTTGTCAATATTATTTAAATAATACTAACGGTCATATTTGATGTTTTTAATGCAATTAATGTTATTTAGTGATAGTTGTTGGTCTGTCAGGAAACCGTACCTCGTATCTATGGAAAGGAAATCATTCCTATTGCCGAAGCTCATGGAATATAAAGAAGATTGAGCTACAGTAGAGGACACACGCGCGCTTGACACGTCTCAACGCACATACTACAATACATGCAAGCTATGTACTGAACAGAAGAACAATCCTGAGCACAATTGTGAAGAACACATTGCACGATCCTCAAAGAAGTTCCATACATGCAATCCTACATTACTGAAGAACACACGAAGTACTCTGGAGTCAAGAGAACATCTTCTCACTCGTGAAGAACACAAGCTGAACCACGACACTCTGTTTTTCCACAGAAAAACCAGAGAAGGACTCAGAAGCTATTCTGCTGAATCCAACGAGTCCAGAGCTGCACTGCCAATCACTAGAGCTTTATAAACTTTCATATACTTTCTCTAAGTGATTTATTATTTACTTTCGAGCAGTGTGTGTATCCTGTTTATGTTACACATACACTGTCTCCTGAGCTGAACTGGAGGATATCACAATCCTCATACCAAAACTCCTTACTCTTGTTTACCCACAACAACTGTGGAGGAGGTCCTTGTGTGGCCTGGTCTTTATTTTCATTTCCCACGAAGAACAGTGGTAGAGGTCCCTGCATGGCCTGAACAGTCCTGTACTGTTGTTAACCCCGATCGAGGGTGTGGATCACTTTTATATATAAATTTGAGAGGACTAAGTCTCGGCTTGAGACTGAACCTCTTGGTTATATTTGTTGTGCATTTTTAGTTTAAGTTCAAAATATACAGTATCTAATTTATATACCGCTGCTTGTTACTTTGAAATACAAATCTGTTTTAAAGTTACTTTGATAGTTAATCTAGCAAGTGTTTGTATCTATTGTAAATCAGTAGGTTAGTTTCAAAAGCTAATTTAATCTTCTGATTAGATTAACTGAGAACTAATCAATCTTTTGAGAATCTAATTGAACCTTTACAGTTTTACAAATTCACTATAGTTTAACTTGTTTTATAAATTGGGGGATTTTAATAGAAAATATTTTAACAGAAATTTTAATTGGTACTCAATTCACCCCCCTCTTGAGTATCCACTCCGACCAACAACCATGTTCATGGATTTAGTAAAGGTATCGGTCTGAGATATCTCTTCCTTTTGGAAGCAAAAAATCATATCTTGAGCATTTGACCAATGTCATACCATCAATGACGCACCCAACACAAACCATCTCATAATGACATAAAATTTATAGTTTCTTCTTGTATCATTGTACGTAATGAAATGATACACATTAATAATGATCTCAAGTCGAGAGACTAGTGCACATGCTCATAAATAGAAAATAACCAATGACACCCTAAACAAGTGGTGTTCCTATTGACTGATCAATCCTCATGATCTCCTATGCTCGAGATCACTAAGTGAAAACTTGATGACAAAATGTCTCAATGTTTATGAGCCCCCAGCTGCTGATAGTTAGACATCATATGTGTCTCGTTGGTATGATGTGTCTAGACCATATGACATATGTTTTAAGATTATTATCATAGTATCTCGAGGTTCTCGTTATAGCTAAAAACTGATATAAACTTTTGATTCCATAAATAATCTAAGAACATTACCATGTAAATAGTGAATGCATAAGTATTGATACTCTTGTGGTAAGTATATATTATGCAAAACTTTATGTATACATGATTTGGTAATTGAAAAGTACTTATCAAGTTGGGTATATGGCACCCACTTTTACAACATACACATGGTTTAATAGACGATGATACAACATTAACATCTTCAACATTAGAGCCCACAAGATATAAACATTAGTTCAAGAACAAGTTAACAAGTTGGGTTACATTGAAAGTTACGCTTTTTAGTGGATGTATCATATAAGCATCTATTTTTTATAATTTATTTTCTTAATTTATTTTTTATAAATATAATATAATAAATATAATAGTATTGACTATATTCATAAAAATATATATATTTATAAAAATATTTATATTTATATTTATAATAAATATAAATATATTTCTAAAATTATAAATATAACTAAATTTATAATATATTTACATTTATGATATAATACATAATAAAAATAATTGTATTTAATTATAAAAATAATAATTAATTTTATTATAATAATTCCACTGAAACTTTCATTGAAATATTGGGTAAAAATTTCCAGTGAAAATTATAGTGAAAGTTTAAGTGGTTACAATGGTTTCAGTAAAAGTTCGGCTGAAACTTTCGATGAGACTTCGACTTAAAGTCATCATAGAAAGTTTCACTAAAATCCAATAGACTCAAATGGATCGAAAATAGGGAATCCCAAATTTCACATGCCCAGGTACAAAACTCCATTTAAACATTGAAAAATTAAAATATAATACAAACCATCAGTGAAACTTCCACAGAAAGTCACCATAACCTCTACTGAAATCCAACAGAATAAATTAGAGATAAAACAACACAATTTTAAATGTCATTTAATCATTATAAAATTCAAGACAGTCACAAGGATTTTCACCACCCATCTAATTTTTTTTCACAATCGATGGTCGCTAGGCAACCTGCAATCGACGCAACGCAACAGACACTCCTCTCGCAATATTTTCCCTCGCCCTCTTCCCTTTCATGCTCGCCCATCCGCTCGCAACTCCCCCTTCTTCGGATCCTGACCTTCCTACTCGACTTTTTATATTTACCCCTCACTCTGCCGATCGTGCTGCGCTGCAGATCATCCTCCACCCCCCGCCTCCACAACCGCTGAACTCCATCTTCCCATTCACGGCTCCCAGTTTTCCAGCCTCCACCTCCCAATCCGCGGCTCCCCATCTTTCCACCTCCACTTCCCCACCACTGCCCCAGGTTCTCAGCCTCCTCGTCTCTGCCTCAGTAACATCTTCGAATGTAGAAGCTTAAGGATCTATGGCTCCCCATCTGCCCTAGGTTCTCACTCTCCACTGCATCCATTCAAGTTGGACTTTGAATACCCCCAATATTCGGTATTCTGAGCCCTAATTTCAAGTCACAACATCCTCTTGAGTTCATAATTTTAAACTCCACCTCTAATTTCTATCATCTAGGGCATTTTTTTCTGATTCCTTATCTCATTGCTTTTATAATTTTCCTTTGTTGGGATTTTGTTGTTTTGAATTTTTATTTATCTAGGATCATGTCATTATATGTGTTGTTGATCTTTGATTTCATTGTCAAATTGTTTAGAGACTTTGATTTGTCTATGATGGAGGTTAAAAATTTACAAAACCCGCATTCTGAGTGGCATTTGATGCATTTTTCATTTCAAGATTGGATCATTGGATCATGATTTATTTAGAATTGTCTACTCATTCCCTTTGCTCGCATTTTTAGAATATGACGTGGTTTCATGTTTTATTGTGTAATGTTTTCTCTGGAAGGGAGGAATCTCCGATTTAGGTGATGTTGATTCATCTTTCAACATCAATGACATTGCAAAGGTTGAAATTGCGATATTGTTTTATTTGAAAGCTTAAAATTAATATGTTAAATTTTGCCATCAATGAACCACTTATTATTGTTATATGTCATAAATTTGATTTATGATTTTAGTCCAAGCTGTTGGGGAAGAATCCCGAATCCGGGCCGAAAATTGATTGCCAAAAAATTTGTGAGAAATTCGTCGAAATATGGAAGCGATATAAGCAGAATGAAAAAGTTAACACGCAAGATTTTTTAACGTGGAAAAACCCTCCCATGCGGAGGATTAAAAAACCACGGGACAATTCCCAAAATATCCACTATGAATCAGAGAGTACAATGAATCCAAGTAATGCCCGAACTTGAATTACAAATGAGAGTGTCACGACCCGACCCTACCCGGGCTCGAGCCGCAACTACCCCAAGCCCGCCTCCATAGGCCAGGGGCTAGCAACTAGCGTCGAAGGCACAACAACTCGGGGAGACCTTTGCCTAAGTACATGTACACACGCACGCAGCAAACTCAATGCAAAAGTGCAGAGTAAAAAGGAAAAGCAAAGAGAAACTGCTATAAATAAACCACAGTGTGCATCGACCTCTAATAGTACAAGTACAGTGCTGAAAGGAAAAAGTGGCAAAACACGCGCCCAACCAGAAAAGGTGCCACAACCCGGCAACAGGTAAACGAAAAGAAACAGCTGACGGGTCTGCCACCTGGAACCCGGCCACGACCACCGCACGCGGTCCAAGCTCCCAAGCTCCTACGCTCCACTGAAGTCACGCTCCACCTGTCCGTCGTTTGCAAGGGCACACCAAGTGCGGGCAAAACCCAAGCAGGGGTGAGTATAAAAATACTCAGTATGATACCCCGAAGGCTCGAGGGAGCAACAAAGGAGGTACCGAAGGGTGAGCAGTAGAGCGAACAGGAAAAGTAGAGGAGTACAACTGAAAGTGAAGTAAAGAGTCCAGCTCAACCCAACAAGAGAAACGTAGAAGACTCGTCCTAACACGAGGAGCTAGGAACGGTGAAAAGATGCACTTCTCGTCGAGCTTTCGCTGCCTATAGTAGGAGAGTAGACTCATCCCACCATGAGAAGCTAGACACGGAAAGCACGTGGCATACCCCGCGCGTCTTCGCCTCTCCTGGAAGGAGAGTAGCCAAACCCAAGAAGTGGGTACCGGAAACAAGGTATATACATATGTATGCTCTGTCAAGAAGCCCGAACAAACTCGTAAGGGGATCTCCGTCCCATAGCTCAGCCCAAGAAAGAGTAACCAACAGTCCCAGAAGTAAACTCCATCGATGCCCAGCATCTCACACGTCTGCCCCGAACCGCAAGCCAAGAGGCTCAATCACCACACCCCGACACACTGACTCGCCCGCACGATTTTAGGTCGCGTCACACGGACGCGTCTCAGTGGGGGAAAGCGCTCCTCGTACTTGAGAGTTCTGGGGGAACGTCAACCACAACTCGTCACTGCCCCGCAGTCGAGAAATCTGCTCAAAGTCGACAGACGACCCCCTGCCCAGCCCCGCTGGAGGATCCCTGGAAGTCAACGGATTCCCGCTACGGGGAGACCCGGAAAGTCGACGGGTGCCTCACTGCCCAGTCCCGTAACAGGGTAGTCCACTGGAGGGCGACCCGGCTAAAGTCGGCGACGGGACCACTGCCCAGCCCAGCTGGAGGTAACCCGGCATCGGGGACCACTGCCCAGCCCAACTGGAGGTAAGCCCGGCATCGGGGACCACTGCCCAGCCCAGCTGGAGGTAAGCCCGGCATTGGGGACCACTGCCCAGCCCAGCTGGAGGTAAGCCCGGCATCAGGGACCACTACCCAGCCCCGCTGGAGGTAAGCCCGGAACTGCTCTGGCCATCCCTACTGGATGGTACTGCTCGGTAAACACCACTGGCGAGCCCTGCTCGAAGCAAACTCAGCTCTGCTGGAACAACCTCAGCCCTGCTGGAACAAACTCAGTCATGCTGGAACAACCTCAGCCATGCTGGAACAACCTCAGCCCTGCTGGAACAACCTCCTGGGTAGAGGATCGGTGCCCGCGTAAAGTGTTGGTCACACCGAAACCCCAAGCTCTACCAGGGAACACGGAGCAACGGGAAAAACTCCACAGGCCTCACAAAGCGATCCTGCTCCAATCCGCTGAGTCACTGTCGAAGCGGACCGAGACACCTCATCCCAGAAAGTGGGGAAAACACACACGCTGTACGAACACCCGTAGTCGCAGACGGTGTCACAGTCCGGTGAAAGGGCACAGTACTGAAACCCCTCACAGCCAAAGAAGCGGAGGAACCAAACCATCGCTGCCGGCCGAACCATCGAGCATAAGACCAGGGGAAAACTCCACCCTGGTGGTCAAACAAACGAGCGCAGAGGGACCCTCTATGTCGCGAGAGGTCAAGTACGCAAAACAGATCTCGGCATGCACGTGGGGCCCACACGACGTGTGGCCCCAAGTCAACCCCAACTGAGCGCACAAACATCCTCAGGTACAAACAACCACACGTACCTCCAAGCGCTCCCGTATACTCCCAGAGTATACCTCATTCCAGCCCAAAGGCTATCGTGCACACGACACCCAGCGTCAACGCGAAGGCGTGACGTAACAACTCCACCTCAAAGGCCCAGACATGGCCAACCACATCTCGTGGACCAATTACATCACTCTCCCAAGAGTGCGCGATCACACGCCAAGGGTCCGCTACAAACAAGGTAGGACGAACCACCAGCAGAGCACCTCTCATGCTTCCACTTTTAACAAGATCGCACAAGAGGCTCCTCACAACCCAACGGATCGCACCGTTGTATTCCTCGCGGAAAAACACGCGAGATCGACTACTTACTCGCCTCGAACGGATATCCGACGGAAAAGTCACCAACACCGCCTCACGCCCGATCGACGTCCCGTGATCCCGATCCTCGGCCCCAAAAACAGTCGGGCGCATCGCACCATTGCGATCCCCTCGGGAAAACACGTCAAAAGCACTACTCACTTGAGTGCAACGGATATCCGGAGAAAAAGGTGCATCCTGGCGCACCGCACACGAGCGGTGCCACGTGGGACCCGCATCCCGGTCTTGAAACTCAACGAATGGATCGCACCGTTGCGATCCTCTCGAAAAAGTACACAAGATGGACTACTCATTTGTCCAAAACGGTCGCCCGGTGATAAAGCTGGAAATCACCGTCAACTCCCGAAACGGCCCTCGCGGGGCCCGCACGATCGTGCCGAATTTGAGCGGGCGGATTGCACCACTGCAATCCCCTCGGAAAAACATCCAAAAACGACTGCTCGCACGCCCCGAACGGACGTCCGGTGAAAAAGTCGCTAAAAGCGGCACGCAGCTCAAAAGACGGGTCGTGGGGGCCGCACCTCAACTCCAGCCTCAACGGTCGGAACCACCCTGGAAACCTCCGCCTCGACGCCAGGGTTCCAACGCCACTGACGGCGCTTGAATCGGACGTCGGACGCGTCCGCGCCGTCCAAAACAAGAATCCCGAAAAAACGCTCGTCCACTTAAGGACGCGTCGCACCTCAGCGGCCCCTCGTTTCGGGAATTAAAAATTCCCGAAACCATCTCAAAAACCTTGCCTAGACGCAAGCTTCGTGCTGCCGCAGACGGCGCGCAAAACGGATGCCCGTAGCCCGAAATGCGGGCGTCCGAAAATTTAAAAAGGAAGAGGGGGGGACCCTCTTCGGCCGGACCGGCCCGGCCGCCTCCCGCGGATCACACCACCCGCGCCGCGCGAGCGGTTCCTCCACCGACCGGCCGACAGGCCTGTCGGCCTTTCCACGCGGAGACCCGCGTCGCGCGGGTCTCTGCCCAGCCGCGGGGTCGCACAGCGCGACCCCGGCTCTCCTCTCGCCGGCGCCCGCGGCCGGCGCCGCGGCCGGCTTCCGACAGCCCCCACCGAGCGTCGTCGCCGCCTCGCGGAAGCCCGACCGACCGCCCTGCTGCGCCACGCTCCGCCCCGCGTCGCCGCCGCCGCCTTCGGCACTCGCCGGAAACCGGCCTCATGGCCGGAAAACTTCCAAGGACCACCGGAAACGATCCGGTGGTCGAATTTTCGATCCGGATAGCTTTCCGGAAACCTCGGGACGGGATCTACGCATCTACAGGCTTTGTTCGACGATCCATTGGTGGGATTGAGCGTAAACAAGGATTAAAACGGGGAAGGGGAGGAAAACTCAAATCCGCCTACCTCGTTGGGCTTCGCCCGGCGCTTCCCGCGCGATCCGCCGCGCGCCACCGTGTCGCCGGAGCCACCTCGCCGGAGCTCGCCTCGCTGGAGCTCGCCGGAATGGAGGAGGGAAGGGGGAAGGTTGTGAGGAAGAAGAAGGGGAAGAAGGGGGAGGGGTGCGTTTAAGTAATAACGCTTAAACACCCCCGCCCGGCACGCCCCCGACCCCGCTCTCGAAGCAGACAAAAAGGAGGGCGTCCCTGGGGTAAACACGACCTCCCGAGCACAACGGTGGTCTCGTAATTTTAATCCGAGACCCCGTTCAAAAGTTATTAAACTTAGCGCCCGAGGCCGCCAAATTACGAAAACGCCCCTGGGGTCATTTTTCACAAACGGCCCGCGCCCGCAAAACTTATACCCCTCCTAGGGTAAACGGCACGCTCCGAACTCAACGGTGCCCTCGTTTTTCCAATCCGAGCCACCGTTTAAGAGATACTAGCGTTTCGCCATTAAACGAATTAATTAATTAATTAATTAATCCGTTTAACGTTCCAGAAGCGGGCGAGGGGTCCAAACATCCCCCGCCGACAAGTTTTATGTCCTCCCTAGGGTAAACACCCCATTCCGGACCCATCCGTACACTCGGATCCCTGATCCGGAACTCTGTTTAGGAGTTATCTCATTTATTTAACGTTTCCAGTGTGAACGCACTGAAAATTTAATTATGGCCACTCCGGGGCTCGGAATCGCACGCCGTCTGAAGGCGCTGCTCTGGAATATTATCAAGAATATTCCAAAGTCTTTCACAGCAAAAACCGGGTTCTTACATCATTCCCTCCTTCAAGCTTTTCGTCCTCGAAAAGCAAAACTAGGGAGCAACACAAGGTACTAAGCCTACACCTGGCTTTCCCATACCCAGAAGAACCCACGCACAGCTCTGTGCCACGCACACAGAACAAAGGATTGATCTGTTCACGCTAGGTCGGCCCTTGCCGATGTCGTGCACCCACTCCAAACTTTGGGGCTAGGGCAAGGCGGTAGGGTACCTCGCCATCCCTTTGCACGGTCTCAAACGACCCGAAGGCCCTCGGGGGTAGCTCATCTCCCCTGTCAAACCTCTACGTCGCATGCCGCGATTGGAATCACCGCTCGCACCTGGAACAAGGCCTGGTGATTCCCTCCTTCAGAATATCCATATGGTGAAACACCCAAGGATATCTGGTCACGCTAGAGGCTCCACAGTCGATGCTCTCTTACATGCTCAAAAGGCGAAGGAGCCAACACCATCGACTAAAGGAAAAGGTCTCGCGCCTTTCTCCTTACCACCACAGGGTTACACCCGACGCCCTGCGTCACCCTGGTAACACCTCAAACAAGGAGCTGGGAGAGAAGCATTTCACACGCAGAGCCTATCAATTCTACTGCAAGCAGTAGAAGAGTCGCAAGGGGTACCTCTCACCATCTCGTGCTCTGCAGGATCGTAGACATCCAAAGCTCGCGGCTACCTGCGGTCCCAACCGTCAGTCCCCGGAGCCTGACGTGGACTGCCTAGTGGTGATGGGGAGATCTCGTAATGTCGTCCCCCACCTCCAGCTCCTCCCGCTCCTCGGCTAGCACCACCTCTCTGGGTACTACTCTGATCACGGCGCTGCCTCTGCCGTGGTGGTGCGCCTGCTGCCTGCCGAAGCTCTCAGCAACTCGGGTCGGGCAATCTCGTGCCAAGTGACCTCGCCGTCACAAGCACAGCACCAGCGCTCTCCGGGCTTCCCTGGCTCCCTCCGGCGCCACTATGGTGTACGACCACGGCCCGGGATCCACTCACGGAAGGGCATCCTCGGCTGAGGCCCTGCGCCTTTTCGCTACAGTGGTATACGACCACATCTCCGAAACCGGTAGTGGGAAGGCCACCTGCATCGAGATCCTGTCCTCCGGCGCCTGCTAGCTACGACAGACGCCCCGGCTCCATCGCGCCCACTGCCACTACCAACCGCAAAACATGACAGGAAGCCCTCTGTCACCAGCGCCTGCTCTAGCACCCCAGCACATGTGGAAATGCCCAAGGGTACTCTGACAGCACGAATCTCTCAGAGGAGACCCTGCTCAAACTTCCGCGCTCGGAGGTTATCGTCACGGACCAAGTCCGGGTAAAAGCATGCACGGTCTGCAAAACTAGCCGCGTACTTGGCCACTGTCATCCCTCCCTGCTGAAACTGCAAGAGCTCCTGAATCCGAACGGAGCGCAAGCAGGAGGGGAAAAAACTCCTCACGGAGCAACAACTGAAAGTCGTCCAACGAAACGACGACTCGTAAAGAAACTGAGTCACCAGACTCCACCAACGCCAAGCTGCTCCACGAAAAAAGGGTGGCTGCCAAAGCCACTCTCTGATCTGTCGGCGTCTGCACAAGCCTGAAAAGGCGAAACACTACCTCGAGCCAAACCTCTGCTGCCTGAGGGTCTGGCTCCCCACTGAACCTCAGCGGTCTCTGCCGCTGGAACTCACGGAGCGCGCTCAAACTGCGCTCAAACTCAGCCTGCTCTGCTGAAACTATCTGCTGCTCAACAGGTGGGGGTGCTGCTACCGGCCACCCGGAGAAAGGGGCTCGCATGATGGGTCATGGATTGTGGCCTCGTAGCTCACAAGGTCGTCGTCACGAACCAGAGCTGGTATCCTGGTTGGCTGTCTTCGCGGAGACATCCTGATCATTATCAAGGAGTGTCGCGGTCAGATGAGCATATATGTATATACCAATATCAACAACGATGGAGAGCTGACTCAAGAAGGACAGTCAAAGACTCGATCCTATGTGATGCACAAACAAATTTTCCCTGCAACAAGTGTATCAGCATGCCGAGTCGACAAGCGGGTTATCAAGGTCCTGGTGAATGGATACGTCGGCCGCCACACCATCACTGGACTCCCTGGCCTGAGAGCCGCTCTCGAGACACGTTAACACTGTTGCCCTATATCCCAACCAATTCCTCTTTTAGGGACTTCCGCACAACGTCCCAAGGAACGAACCACCTCTGATACCACTTTGTCATGACCCGACCCTACCCGGGCTCGAGCCGCAACTACCCCAAGCCCGCCTCCATAGGCCAGGGGCTGGCGACTAGCGCCGAGGGCACAACAACTCGGGGAGGTCTTTGCCTAAGTACCTGTACACACGCACGCAGCAAACTCAATGCAAAAGTGCAGAGTAAAAAGGAAAAGCAAAGAGAAACTGCTATAAATAAACCACAGTGTGCATCGACCTCTAATAGTACAAGTACAGTGCTGAAAGGAAAAAGGGGCAAAACACGCGCCCAACCAGAAAAGGTGCCACAACCCGGCAACAGGTAAACGAAAAGAAATAGCTGACGGGTCTGCCACCTGGAACCCGGCCACGACCACCGCACGCGGTCCAAGCTCCCAAGCTCCTACGCTCCACTGAAGTCACGCTCCACCTGTCCGTCGTCTGCAAGGGCACACCAAGTGCGGGCAAAGCCCAAGCAGGGGTGAGTATAAAAATACTCAGTAGGATACCCCGAAGGCTCGAGGGAGCAACAAAGGAGGTACCGAAGGGTGAGCAGTAGAGCGAACAGGAAAAGTAGAGGAGTACAACTGAAAGTGAAGTAAAGAGTCCAGCTCAACCCAACAAGAGAAACGTAGAAGACTCGTCCTAACACGAGGAGCTAGGAACGGTGAGAAGATGCACTTCTCGTCGAGCTTTCGCTGCCTATAGTAGGAGAGTAGACTCATCCCATCATGAGAAGCTAGACACGGAAAGCACGTGGCATACCCCGCGCGTCTTCGCCTCTCCTGGAAGGAGAGTAGCCAAACCCAAGAAGTGGGTACCAGAAACAAGGTATATACATATGTATGCTCTGTCAAGAAGCCCGAACAAACTCGTAAGGGGATCTCCGTCCCATAGCTCAGCCCAAGAAAGAGTAACCAACAGTCCCAGAAGTAAACTCCATCGATGCCCAGCATCCCACACGTCTGCCCCGAACCGCAAGCCAAGGGGCTCAATCACCACACCCCGACACTATCCGCTTTGGGCGGCGCTGACTCGCCCGCACGGTTTTAGGTCGCGTCACAAGGACGCGTCTCGGTGGGGGAAAGCGCTCCTCGTACTTGAGAGTTCTGGGGGAACGTCAACCACAACTCGTCATTGCCCCGCAGTCGAGAAATCTGCTCAAAGTCGACAGGTGACCCCCTGCCCAGCCCCGCTGGAGGATCCCTGGAAGTCAACGGATTCCCACTACGGGGAGACCCGGAAAGTCGACGGGTGCCTCACTGCCCAGTCCCGTAACAGGGTAGTCCACTGGAGGGCGACCCGGCTAAAGTCGGCGACGGGACCACTGCCCAGCCCAGCTGGAGGTAACCCGGCATCGGGGACCACTGCCCAGCCCAGCTGGAGGTAAGCCCGGCATCGGGGACCACTGCCCAGCCCAGCTGGAGGTAAGCCCGGCATCGGGGACCACTGCCCAGCCCAGCTGGAGGTAAGCCCGGCATCGAGGACCACTGCCCAGCCCCGCTGGAGGTAAGCCCAGAACTGCTCTGGCCATCCCTGCTGGATGGTACTGCTCGGTAAACACCACTGGCAAGCCCTGCTCGAAGCAAACTCAGCTCTGCTGGAACAACCTCAGCCCTGCTGGAACAAACTCAGCCATGCTGGAACAACCTCAGCCATGCTGGAACAACCTCAGCCCTGCTGGAACAACCTCCTGGGTAGAGGATCGGTGCCCGCGTAAAGTGTTGGTCACACCGAAACCCCAAGCTCTACCAGGGAACACGGAGCAACGGGAAAATCTCCCCAGGCCTCACAAGGCGATCCTGCTCCAATCCGCCGAGTCACTGTCGAAGCGGACCGAGACACCTCATCCCAGAAAGTGGGGAAAACACCCACGTTGTACGAACACCCGTAGTCGCAGACGGTGTCACAGTCCGGTGAAAGGGCACAGTACTAAAACCCCTCACAGCCAAAGAAGCCGAGGAACCAAACCATCGCTGCCGGCCGAACCATCGAGCAGAAGACCAGGGGAAAACTCCACCCTGCTGGTCAAACAAACGAGCGCAGAGGGGCCCTCTATGTCGCGAGAGGTCAAGTACGCAAAACAGATCTCGGCATGCACGTGGGGCCCACACGACGTGTGGCCCCAAGTCAACCCCAACTGAGCGCACAAACATCCTCAGGTACAAACAACCACACGTACCTCCAAGCGCTCCCGTATACTCCCAGAGTATACCTCATTCCAGCCCAAAGGCTATCGTGCACACGGCACCCAGCGTCAACGCGAAGGCGTGACATAACAACTCCACCTCAAAGGCCCAGACATGGCCAACCACATCTCGTGGACCAATTACATCACTCTCCCAAGAGTGCGCGATCACACGCCAAGGGTCCGCTACAAACAAGGTAGGACGAACCACCAGCGGAGCACCTCTCATGCTTCCACTTTTAACAAGATCGCGCAAGAGGCTCCTCACAACCCAACGGATCGCACCGTTGTATTCCTCGCGGAAAAACACGCGAGATCGACTACTTACTCGCCTCGAACGGATATCCGACAGAAAAGTCACCAACACCGCGTCACGCCCGATCGGCGTCCCCTGATCCCGATCCTCGGCCCCAAAAACAGTCGGGCGCATCGCACCATTGCGATCCCCTCGGGAAAACACATCAAAAGCACTACTCACTTGAGTGCAACAGATATCCGGAGAAAAAGGTGCATCCCGGCGCACCGCACACGAGCGGTGCCACGTGGGACCCGCATCCCGGTCCCGAAACTCAATGAACGGATCGCACCGTTGTGATCCTCTCGAAAAAGTACACAAGATGGACTACTCATTTGTCCAAAACGGTCGCCCGGTGATAAAGCTGGAAATCACCGTCAACTCCCGAAACGGCCCTCGCGGGGCCCGCACGATCGTGCCGAATTTGAGCGGGCAGATTGCACCATTGCAATCCCCTCGGAAAAACATCCAAAAACGACTGCTCGCACGCCCCGAACGGACGTTCGGTGAAAAAGTCGCTAAAAGCGGCACGCAGCTCAAAAGACGGGCCGTGGGGCCCGCGCCTCAACTCCAGCCTCAACGCCCGGAACCACCCTGGAAACCTCCGCCTCGACGCCAGGGTTCCAACGCCACTGACGGCGCTTGAATCGGACGCCGGTCGCGTCCGCGCCGTCCAAAACAAGAATCCCGGAAAAACGCTCGTCCACTTAAGGACGTGTCGCACCTCAGCGGCCCCTCGTTTCGGGAATTAAAAATTCCCGAAACCATCTCAAAAACTCCGCCTAGACGCAAGCTCCACGCTGCCGCAAACGGCGCGCAAAACGGACGCCCGTAGCCCGAAATGCGGGCGTCCGAAAATTTAAAAAGGAAGAGGGGGGGGACCCTCTTCGGCCGGACCGAGCCGGTCCGGCCAGTCCGCCCCGCTCGAGCCGGCCCGCTCCGGCCGGCCCGCCGGGACGGCGGCCCAGCCGCCTCCCGCGGATCACACCGCCTGCGCCGTGCGGGAGGTTCCTCCACCGACCGGCCGACAGGCCGGTCGGCCTTTCCACGCGGAGACCCGTGTCGCGCGTGTCTCTGCCCAGCCGCGGGGTCGCACAGCGCGACCCCGGCTCTCCTCTCGCCGGCTCCCGCAGCCGGCACCCGCGGCCGGCTTCCGACAGCCGCCGCCGAGCGCCGCCTCCGCCTCCCGGAAGCCCGGCCGACCGCCCTGCTGCGCCGCGCTCCGCCCCGCGCCGCCGCCGCCGCCTTCGGCACTCGCCGGAAACCGGCCTCATGGCCGGAAAACTTCCAAGGACCACCGGAAACGATCCGGTGGTTGAATTTTCGATCCGGATAGCTTTCCGGAAACCTCGGGACGGGATCTACGCATCTACGGGCTTTGTTCGACGATCCATTGGTGGGATTGAGCGTAAACAAGGATTAAAACGGGGAAGGGGAGGAAAACTCAAATCCGCCTACCTCGTTGGGCTTCGCCCGGCGCTTCCCGCGCGATCCGCCGCGCGCCACCGTCTCGCCGGAGCCACCTCGCCGGTGCTCGCCTCGCCGGTGCTCGCCTCGCCGGAGCTCGCCTCGCCGGAGATCGCCGGAATGGAGGAGGGAAGGGGGAAGGTTGTGAGGAAGAAGAAGGGGAAGAAGGGGGAGGGGTGCGTTTAAGTAATAACGCTTAAACACCCCCGCCCGGCACGCCCCCGACCCCGCTCTCGAAGCAGACAAAAAGGAGGGCGTCCCTGGGGTAAACACGACCTCCCGAGCACAACGGTGGTCTCGGAATTTTAATCCGAGACCCCGTTCAAAAGTTATTAAACTTAGCGCCCGAGGCCGCCAAATTACGAAAACGCCCCTGGGGTCATTTTTCACCAACGGCCCGCGCCCGCAAAACTTATACCCCTCCTAGGGTAAACGGCACGATACGAACTCAACGGTGCCCTCGGTTTTCCAATCCGAGCCACCGTTTAAGAGATACTAGCGTTTCGCCATTAAACGAATTAATTAATTAATTAATTAATCCGTTTAACGTTCCAGAAGCGGGCGAGGGGTCCAAACATCCCGCGCCGACAAGTTTTATGTCCTCCCTAGGGTAAACACCCCATTCCGGACCCATCCGTACACTCGGATCCCTGATCCGGAACTCCGTTTAGGAGTTATCTCATTTATTTAGCGTTTCCAGTGTGAACGCACTGAAAATTTAATTCCGGCCACTCCGGGGCTCGGAATCGCACGCCGTCTGAAGGCGCTGCTCTGGAATATTATCAAGAATATTCCAAAGTCTTTCACAGCAAAAACCGGGTTCTTACAGAGAGAGCGTAGAAAACCTGTGTGAAAACCACACCCCAATACGCCTCTGTCATCTCTCAGATAAACATCCCGCTGACGCCATGTATCGGAAGATCAATCTGTGACAAAACGTCACCCTTCTGTCGACGAAACGTCACTACCTCGGAGATCTTCACCCGAACACGCGTCAACCTTGCACCAGTTTGCGACACCCGAATGATCTCGCCATCATGATGTACCGCCGATATGCAATCGAGACACGCCACCTGATCACCTCTATCAGGAAGACTTTCGATACGTGGTCATGATCATCAATTTTGTACTCACTGCTCTGTACCTGTCAAACGTCGACGCGTCATCGTCATCGTGCCACATGGGCCACCACAAACGCGGCAACCCCTTCCCGGGTCTCCCTTGTCGGCTACATCTTGCTGGCACACCTCATGTTTGCCACCAGCCGCTTCCCCTTTAATAGGCTCCACTGTTTCCTTTTTCAAATACAGATAAGATATGAAAATATAATATCTTAAATCTTTAAATCACCATGTATCTGCCATGTTAAGATTTAAACACTTATCTTATCTAAATAGATAAGATATATCTCCCCATGAGATACTCATGCAGCCTTATATGTGTGATATGATAAAAGATATCTCAAATTCCAAAAAACATATCTTATCTCAAATTTGGAAACACCAACATGCGGGCTGAACCTCAACAATCTCCCCCTTCAGCCCGTCAATGGAGATACTGTCCAACAAACTCAGTTAGACCAAAAAACTTATTGGTATTGCACCAACCACCATCCTCTGCAGAAAAATGACGACTCCCTTTTGCAACTCTGGCAGAAACCTAACTGCTCCCCCTGCAAAAGAAACTCAAATGCCGAAGTCTTCGTCATATTCGTGTCTGCACCGCCAATACCAGAATCAACAATATCTGATTCCTTGAAATCCTGATTGCCACAAAATCTAGAGCACCTGCAGAAAAAACACGCTCCCCCTACTCAAAATCTCGAGCACCTAGCGCATCATCCTGATCTTCAAATTTTAATTCTTTCTTCACCAGTCGCACATTCTGAAGAAAGGAATTAGGTGTAAGATCTGAAACACCTCCTTCAAATTGCTTTCCAAAACTTATTCTGCCTCACGCACGCGCCATCGATCCTCTTCGAAGCTTCCAAAAAAAATGTCTCACCACAA
Organism: Viscum album; assembly: GCA_963277665.1. Classification (NCBI taxonomy): domain Eukaryota; kingdom Viridiplantae; phylum Streptophyta; class Magnoliopsida; order Santalales; family Viscaceae; genus Viscum; species Viscum album. The sequence continues at coordinate 1,227,325,840 of OY728133.1, read as the reverse complement.
ATTGCAAGCCCAAACCATCACCTCTGATACCACTTGTTGGGGAAGAATCCCGAATCCGGGCCGAAAATTGCTTGCCAAAAAATTCGTGAGAAACTCGTCGAAATATGGAAGCGATATAAGCAGAATAAAGAAGTTAACACGCAAGATTTTTTAACGTGGAAAAACCCTCCCATGCGGAGGATTAAAAAACCACGGGGCAATTCCCAAAATATCCACTATGAATCCGAGAGTACAATGAATCCAAGTAATGCCCGAACTTGAATTACAAATGAGAGAGCGTAGAAAACCTGTGTGAAAAACACACCCCAATACGCCTCTATCATCTCTCGGATAAACATCCCGCTGACGCCATGTATCGGAAGATCAATCTGTGACAAAACGTCACCCTTCTGTCGACGAAACGTCACTACCTCGGAGATCTTCACCCGAACACGCGTCAACCTCGCACCAGTTTGCGACACCCGAATGATCTCGCCATCATTATGTACCGCCGATCTGCAATCGAGACACGCCACCTGATCACCTCTATCAGGAAGACTTTCGATACGTGGCCATGATCATCAATTTCGTACTCGCTGCTCTGCACCTGTCAAACGCCGACGTGTCATCGTCGTCGTGCCACACGGGCCACCACAAACGCGGCAACCCCTTCCCGGGTCTCCCTTGCCGGCTACATCTTGCTGGCACACCTCATGTTTGCCACCAGCCGCTTCCCCTTTAATAGGCTCCACTGTTTCCTTTTTCAAATACAGATAAGATATGAAAATATAATATCTTAAATCTTTAAATCACCATGTATCTGCCATGTTAAGATTTAAACACTTATCTTATCTAAATAAATAAGATATATCTCCCCATGAGATACTCATGCAGCCTTATCTGTGTGATATGATAAAAGATATCTCAAATTCCAAAAAACATATCTTATCTCAAATTTGGAAACACCAAGATGCGGGCTGAACCTCAACACAAGCATCATTGGCAATAATATTGGCAACAGTTTAATGATGTGACTTGAAAGAGGGTTGGGCGGGGAGAATTATAGAAAAGGTGTGTAGTTTGATCATTTTTAAATTTTCAATTTATATTTATTATAATTTTTTCTATCACAATCATTAAAATTATCAAAATTATCTTAGATTCATTTACTATTTCCTTTTTTACAATTCCTTTTCAATTTATTTCATTTATGAAATCTATAATTTTCAAGTTTAATTCTTCAAATTATTCATTTATATACATTATTTTTCATTTAGTTTAAAATTTTCTTATATATTTATCATGTGTTTTGTTGCGCGTAACTTTTCATTTTTTATATAAAATACTATTGTGTCTCCTATATTAATTTTTAGTTTCTTATTTTATTAAACAAAAAGTTGAATATCTCCATGATTTCAATAAAATGTGTAGATTCATTGGTTATCAACTCTTTATTAACTGGAAAGATATGCTAGTAAAGAGTCACGATGGAAATCTGTATACAGGGACGTGCTCTTCCCTTCGGGCCTTTTGGTTCTTCTTTTATCTCTTCTCGATACAGCTGCCCAATTGGTATTGTCTATCATCATTGTTATTTTATTGAAAATTATTGAAATGTTATATGTTGTGAAAGTTAAGAACTAACTGTGAAATGCCTCTCAAGTTGAATTGGTCAAAAGTTATATTTAGATTCTAAATTTTATGCTTTGATCATTTTTATCATTGTTTTTATTAGCATTGTTAGCCAATTGTGTTTTTTATGATTTTTTCTTGTGACTAAGGAGAATAGAAATTGTTGCAAATTTCATTGTTTTAATGAAGTCACTCTGGTAATCTATAGGAGCAACACATCAAGATGTTCCCACAAATCTGAAATGTGTGCATGTTTTCCCTGCTTCTCCAGGTTATGTTGCTTCTTTTGTTTGGACGTCTATTGTTTTGTTTTTACCATCTCCTATAAAATTGTTAGTGCGGTTTTTGTTCACCAAGGATCCCAATCTAAAACTAGCAGAGAATACATATTCCAAATTAAAATACACAATGCATAATGGTTACATATTGCATAAAGCAATTATAAAACACATAAAAATGCATATATTTTCCATCTGTATACTATTGATTATATATTACAAAACCTATAATGGTTATATGTTTTAGAAACCTATTAATTTTGAAGGAATCATCTGTATACTATTGATTTTAATTTTTTTTGCAATTGAATACGTCTTTGTTTTTATTTTTTGTTTCACTTGTGAACTCATGTAGTAATACGAAACGGGCAGGTCGGGGCGGGGGGGGGGGGGGGGGGGGGCAAGCACGCACGGGTTTGAGCCCGTGCGGGTTTGTTCGCAAAAGCCCGCATATAACGCGAACAAAAAATTTCAAGCCCGTCCCGCCCCGCATAAACTCGTGGGTTGCCCGTGGGCTTATCCACATTTACAAAAAAAAATACTATTTATAATTATTTAAATACTGTATTTTTTATCATTCTTAAAGGTATTTGTGGGGAGAAGTATGAATTAACAATAACTAGAGTTTTAAAGGATGTGATAGAACATTTTTTGTGGGTTAATGGTGGCATGCGGTAATGTCGATGTGGTGACAAACTGTTGCGATGGAAAGTAGGTAAGTGATCAGTGATGGACGATGAATGATAATGTTGGTTGTGTGGTGATGTGAACAACTAAACATGTGAATGAATGAAGTCTCTTCAGGTAACGATTAGTTTCAGAAGAGGCTATTAGTGTTTTCACGAGGTTTTATCCAATTCTCTTAATAACAAAATTAAATCGACCTAAAAAATATTATGATTATAATAACTCTTATAGAATTGAAACCATGCGCAGGGGCGATGAGTTCCATTTTTTGAGAGATGGGTTGACACACCATGTGAATATAATTAATAATTACTATATAAATAATATAATATCATATTAAAACAATAAATATAGGCCTATTTAAAATTCACATGTGAATAAATGGTGAATTAATATGATCATTACGATGAGAAATCATATGTCACTGTTTAACCATGATTTTTTTATTAAAAAAACTAAAATGACAAAGAAACATATATTGTAAAAATAATATATATTTTTTAAATCAGCATCGCGGGCAAGCCCGCACCCGCGCGGGCTCAAACCGCATTGGCCCGCACCCGCGCGGTCTCAACCCGCATTGGCCCGCACTCTAAACGGTCAAAATTTTTAGGTCTACCCTGCCTCACATCCACCCCATACCCGCAAAGCCCGCGGGCCGCGAGCCCGCTTTGCAACGCTAAACTCATGTCTAATGTTTTATCCTTGAGATTGGTTTGTGGTGTTAGCATTGCATATTCTCAATTAGATTTACTTTAAAAATTAGTTTTTTAGTTACTGGATTATATTTCTTGATTGTAGGAACCAATGTCATATTTTTTGAATTTTGATTCATATATAGAAAAAACTTAATGCAAACATTTGAATAATGAGCTAATATTTTTTTAGTAATGTATACAAAAATTATAGAAGTTATAATACACATATTCCAGAAACATAATCAAAATAAATCTATATAGATATTTGTATTCCCAGTTGGATTTGAAGGTGGCAGGGTGCTTAGCGGAAGCTAGTGGGACGAGCATTTAAATTTTTTCAATGTCTAAGTGATGAAACTTGTTGTCTCCACCGATCCAAGCCCCAATATGATCCTAGGATATCACGTGATTTATCAGAGCATAGAAAAATAAAAGAATGAAAACTTCATTCCAATTTGAAGAGAGCTCATCTGTTGCTCGATGTCGACGACCGTTGCTCGAAGGATTTGAAACTAAATCCCTCTAGATCATCCACACACACTTCTCAAATATGCACGTATGATGTTCTTTGGATTTTGGGTGTTAGCGTGGAGCTTTGACAATCACTTCGACGCTGCAATGATCACCACGATCATTGTCCTTCGATCTGCGAAGGTGTTCTTAGATCGTTCACTCAGATTGAGTGAATCTATCTCTAGGAGACAGTGGGAGAGAGAAACTCTCAATTCCTAACTAATGAATAATCACATGGAAAGAGATTCTCTCTTACTTATATAGTGGATGTTCCAAAATACCTGGTTAGGGTTCCCTGACCCCTGTGCACTAAAAATCCACCAAATAAGTGATATAAATAACTAATTATTACGAACTAACTATGCTACAAATATTATTTATATTTTATCACATGCTTGTAATGTCTATTTAATATATTACGTGATAAACTTGAGTCATTAAGTCGACTCATAACTCTCAAAAATATTAAACAAACCTGAAATATTAAAATAATATTTGTTCATATAATATTAATCCTTATATTTACAGCACTTGTAAATACTTTTAATAAATAAAGTCAACCTAGATATTCTTTACTTGAATAATAATGGCTTTATTTATTTATCGGTGATTAATAAAACTTAGACAACACTCGAACCTCGTGGTGAGACCCACCATGTCCTATATTCTTATTCACTAGAATATGGTAGATTCTCGAATGTACTATTCTGTGTGACCCTTTAGACCCTTATCTTGATAGCAATGAATAGTATTCACATATCAAAATTGGAGTCTAGCAACCCATCAAGGCCCCTAAAGAGACAAAGAATGGTCATAGCAACGACAACCAACCTACGAACACGAATTATGTAATATAATCTTTTTGTCATTTGATATCTCATAAAGCAGGACACACACTTGTGGCATCGCCCTTTCTTGATTTATTGTTTGTTGATCTATCTGGACAGATTTACCCTCGACTACCATGACCATGGATTTATAAAGGTACTATCATCTTGATCAACCAGGTCTGAGATATTACTTCTCAACCCAGAAGCGAAAAATTCTATCTTGACTATTCAACCAATGTCATACCACCAATGACACACCCAATACAAGCTACCTCATCATAATTTTATTATCATGGTTTTTTCTTTTCATCAAAGTACGCGATCAAATGGAACGCATTGGTAATGATCTTAAGTTAGAAGACCAATACACATGTTTGTAGATAGGAACATCCAATGACACCCAAAACATGTAGTGTTCTTATTGGAAAGTTTGTCCTTATGATCTCAACTACTAGAGATTACCAAGTTTGAACTTCATGAGAAGAAGTCTCAATGCTTATGATCCCCCAACACCTGATAGTCATACATCTACTATTTCCAGTCAGTATGATGTATCTAGATCATGGGACATGTATTTAAGATTAATTTTATGGTATCTCGAGGTTCTCATTATAGTCTAAGATATTTTATAACCTTTTAATATGACAATTAATCTATGACATTACCATTTAATAATGGACACAGAAATGTCTACACTAAAATAATGAGCGTACATCATGCATATCTCACTTTATACATGAAATGGTAATCAAAATGTACTATTTAGTTGGGTTTAGGGCACCTGCTATTACAACACTCCCACTTTCACTAGATCCAACTTGCTAACAAACATTGTTAACTCTCACATGATAAAGATCATGTTTCTACTGATTTATGGCTTTAGTTGTTGGCTTTTCCATGTCTCTACTACAAAGTAATTTTGTTATGTGCGACCTTACCTCCTTAAGTAAATCTTCTCAAGAGATGTAATCCCCGAGTGTATACCTTTTTTCCATTGTCAAAACTTGACATCTTGGTTAGTAAGAATATCATAATTTACATTATGATAATACTTTACTTACTAGGTGAGATTCCAAGAACTGGAACAAATATTTGTATTAAACATACTTCTTCTTAGCTGCCTCAGAAGCTGCAACGTACTCAGTATTTGTAGATATGGCTACCACTGGATTGAATGAGCTTGTCTTTCTCATTACCTTAGTTTGACTGTGATATTAGATCACATTAATCTTATAGGAAAACTAGTCTATGTCCCCTTGAAACTAGTATCCATTCCTATCCATATACTAGTTACATATCTTTTGTACTTGATTAAGTACAATTAGATAATTATGATTCTTTCCCTTACAGTTCTCCTAGATATAACTGATATTTTCCTACTATAAATTTTTTCTTGGCAATATCAATTCTTGTACATATCATGACATATGTGATTGATTCATCGCTAAAGCGTATGGAATTCAACTCTCTACGTTAATCTCCTCTTATTCCCATACATGTCTTCATGGAGAGATTTATGCCATATGACATCGATAAAAATTCTCCCTCAAATTGGTCATTAATGTATTTTTTTAATACTATGTCGGTATATGTACGATTGACTAGGTCTAAGAAACCGTTAGATCTACCATAGTAGACCATGTTCCCTAGAACTTTGGTTTCTACTTTAAGTCAATCAGTGGAGAATAAATTTCATTCTGGTATTAGATAAATGTAAGACCAATAGTTGTTTTCCATATGTTACCAAACATATTATACTAGGAAAACTATGATTCTCCCACTGACCTCTTGTAAACCCATGGAAAAAAATCATTCAAATGAATATTATATGATCTTGTTTATTACTTTAATCCTAAACTGTATTTCAGTAACTTTCACCCCTTATTGAAATTTTTTGGTGTCACCATCCATTTCTAGTTGCGTCGTATAAACACCTTCCACGATTGGTGGTATTGACATCCAATGCCCAATAAAATGATCATATAATGTAGCTATGACAAGTAAAATTAAAATAAACTTAGGCATAACACCTTGGTATTACCAATTGATCCTTATTGGTACCATGCTTGTACCATCCATGTATCGTCTCACTTGAATACCCAACACAGTATTCAAAATAATAAGCCCCTTGTAACTTGATACATGAAATCCATTATTGAATTTTAATTGGTCTTATCAATCTTAGTTGATTTCCATATAATGTTTACTTGTAGGATTTATTATTCTCAATGAATAATATATCTCCATCTGTGGTGAATATAAAACCATCACCATGGTTTTATGTTTCCTATGTAGTATGTGTCTCTAGAACAATCTATTTCCTCATGCTCTTGTGGAACTTGTTCCTATTCCAACTTCTTATGCATCTTAAGCATTAAATAAACAAAGGTCATTCTTGCTCCCACTATCTTAAGTAGAGATGCACACCCTTATATAAAAAAATTGTCTATTACTTTGACAATCACTTCTATCTTAAGGACTTTGTCACGACCCGACCCTACCCGGGCTCGAGCCGCAACTACCCCAAGCCCGCCTCCATAGGCCAGGGGCTGGCGACAAGTGTCGAAGGCTAAACAACTCGGGGAGGCCTTTTCTTAAGAACCTGTACACACACACGCAGCCCACTCAATGCAGAAGTGCAGAGTAAAAGGAAAAGTAAAGTACCAACTGCTATAAACAAACCAACAATGTGCATCGACCTCTAAACAATACAAAGTGAGTGCTGGAGGTAAACTGAAAAGTAAAGGGAAAAACACGCGCCCAACCAGAAAAGTGTCACAACCCGTCAACAGGTAAACAAAGGTAAAACGATTGGGAGAGTCCCACACCTGGAACCCGACTACGACCACCGCACGCGGTCCAAGTTCCCGAACTCCTAAGCTCCTCTGTAGTCACGAGCAACCTGTCTGTCGTCTGCAAGGGCACACCAAGTGCAGGCAAAGCCCAAGCAGGGGTGAGTATAAAAATACTCAGTAGGATACCCCAAAGGCTCGAGGGAGCAACAAAGGAGGTACCGAAGGGTGAGCAGTAGATCGAACAGGGAGTAGTAAATGAGTACAACAAAGAGTGCAGTAAAGAGTACAACTCAACCCAATAAGAGGAAAGAAGTAGACTCGTTCTAACACAAGGAACTAGAAACGGTGAGAAGATGAACTTCCCGTCGAGTCTTCGCTACCTATAGTAGGAGAGTAGACTCGTCCAACCATGAGAAGCTAGACACGGAAAGCACGTGGCATACCCCGGCGTCTTTGCCTCTCCTGTAAGGAGAGTAACCAAAACCCAAGAAGTGGGTACTGGAACAAGGTATATACATATCCATATGCTTGAACAAGAAACCCGAACAAAATCGTAAGGGGATCTCCATCTCATAGCTCAACCCAAGAAAGTGAGTCGCCAACAGTCCCAGAAGTAAACACCATCGATGCCCAGTATCTCGCACGTCTGCCCTGAACTGCAAGTCAAGGGGCTCAAATCACCGCACCTCGACACTATCCGCTTTGGGCGGTACTGACTCGCCCGCACGGTTTTAGGTCGCATCCCAAGGATGCGTCTCGGTGGGGAAAACGCCCCTCATTCTAGAGAGTTATGGGGAAAGTCAAACCACACCTCGTCACTGTCACATAGTCGAGAGGTCTTCTCAAAGTCAAAGTTGTCGCATCACTGACCCGTACAACCAAGGGTCCCGCTCCAGTAGTCACAGAGAAAAGCCACAGACTAGCCTAGTATAAAGGACTGAGTCTAAGAGAAGTCGTCGGGTAACCCACTGCCCAGCCCAGTTGGAGGGTAAACCTTATGAGGTCATCGGGTAACCCATTGTCCAACCCCGCTGGAGGGTAAACCCTAAGAGTTCGTCGGGTAACCCACTGTCCAGCCCCGCTGGAGGGTAAACCCTAAGAGGTCATCGGACAACCTACTGCCCAGTCCCGCTGGAGGGTAAACCCTAAGAGGTCATCGGGCAACCCACTGCCCAGCCCCGCTGGAGGGTAAACCCTAAGAAGTCGATGGGCAACCCACTGCCCAACCCCGCTGGAGGGTAAACCCAGAACTGCTCTGGTCATCCCTACCGGATGGTACAACACTGGCCAACGGAACATGGAGTGAGTATCGCACAACGACCCGACTCCGGAACAACTCACCTAGTAGAGGGTCAGCGCCCGTGTATTGTGGGTCACGCTGATACCTGGAACTCTGCCTAGGGAAACAAGTCACGGTAGATCGCGGAAGGAAGATATGATCTCGATACTCGGCTAGGGAGTCTGTCCCCAGGGCTCACTGGGCTCCACACCCTATTGGAAACAACCTCCTAGGTAGAGGATCAGTGCCCGTGTAAAGTATTGGTCACACCGAAACCACAATAACCCTACCAGGGAACACAAAGGGACGTGATATTGAAAGTCCACACGGCTAAAGGAACAGGGGAACCCAAACAACTCCGCCGATCAAACCATCGAGAACAGAACCAGGGGAAACCACTCCACCCTGCTGGTCTAAACCATCATTAATAGAAGGACCCTATGCATCACGAGAGGTCAAGGGTACATAAAGTAGAACACAGTACACACATGGGGCCCTCACGACGTGTGGCCCTATCTCATCTCCAAACCACATACACAAACATTCTCGAGTACAAACTACAATATGTACCTCCAGGCAAACCCGTATACTCCCAGAGTATGCCACATTTCTAGCCCAAAGGCTATCGTGCACACGATGTCCAACGTCAACGCAAAAAGGGAGAAAATGTAAGTTCTCCAACTTGCTTCCACCATAGCCCTAGCACGGTCAACCACAACTCTTCAAACATTTACTTCACTCTCACAGGAGTGCTCACAATCACACGCCAATGGTTCTTTACAAACACCGCGGGAAGAACCTCCACCCGCACACCTTTCACGCCTCCACATTTAATGAGATATCGAATGAGGTTCCACACATCCAAACGGATCGTACCGTTATAATCCTCACGAAAAAACACGTGAGATAGACTATTTACTTGCCTCAAACGGATATCCGACAGAAAAGTTGTCTAACACCGCTTTACGCCCGAACGACGTCCCGTGGTCCCGAGCCTCGGTCCTGAAAACAGTCGGGTGCATCGCACCATTGCGATCCCCTTGGAAAAACACGCCAAATTGACTACTTACACGCATGGAATGGATATCCGGAGAAAATGATGCATTTCGCCATACCGCACATGAGCGGTGCTACGTGGGACCCGCATCACAGTCCTGAAGCGCTGCCAACGGATCGTACCGTTGCGATCCTCTCAAAGAAGCACCCAAGATTGACTATTCACTTGTCCGAAACGGACACCCGGTGAAGAGGATAGAAATCATCACCAATGCCAAAAAACGACCCCCGTGGGGCCCGCTCCACCGTGCTGAATTAAAGTGGGCGGATTGGGTTATTGCAATGCCCTCGAAAAAACACCCAGAATCGACTGCTCGCACGCCCCGAACGAGCGTCCGATGAAAACGTTGCTAAACGCCGCTCGCAGCTTAAAAGACAGGTTGTGGGGCCCATGACTCAACACCGGTTTCAACGCCTGAAACCACCCTGGAAAACTCTGCCTCGGCGCCAGGGTCCCAACATCGCTGACGGCGCTCAAAACGGACTCCAGATGTGTCTGCGCCGCCCAAAACAAGAACTCCCGGAATAACGCCAATCCACTTAACGGGCGTGTCGCGCCACCGAGGCCCCTATATCGGGAATTAAAAACCCCCAAGACCATCTCAAAAAGTTCATCTCGATTCCAGGAACGCGCCGCTGCAGACGGCACGCGAATCCGACACCTGGCCTGGGTTTTATGGCCGTTTTAATTTTTAATGGACCGAACGGGTGGGTCGGGCCGGTTCGGCCGACCCACCATATACCTGAACCGGACCGCCTCGCCCGGACCGGCTTAAGCAGGTACGGCTTTTCCTCCACAGGACCCGCAATACGCGGGTCCTTGTCTGCCAGCCGGGGTCTGAAGACCCTGGTCTCCTGCGCGTGCCGGCTGGCAAAAGCCGGTCCGGCCGCGTCGTCGCGCCCTGCTGCCCCCCCCCCCCCCCCGCTAGCGCCGTTGAAGACCGCCGACGCCACCGCCGCCTGGGAGCCCCTCCACGCCGCCGCCGCTGAAGACCTCCCGGCCAACCGCGCCTCCGCCTGGACCCCCCACCGTGCCGCCGTTGGGCCTTGCCGCGCCGCCGCTGGGCCTCGTCGCGCCGCCGCTGAGCCTCACCGGACCGCTGGAAAAACACCCAAAAACTCCCGAAACTTCACCGGACGATTACAGTCGCCTCGGAACTTGGATTTCAAATCCCAAAAGTGCAGTGGAAAGCTCAAGATATAAACTACGCAAATATGGGCTTTGCTTGGAATTTAAACAGCGTTTCAACATCATTAATTTAGATCGAAGATAATGCGAGAAATTGAAAAGGAAACGAGAAGATCCTACCTCAGAGGCTTAGCCCGTCGCTTCGCAACGATCCACCGGATGCAACAGCTTGGAGAGGAGGAGGAGATGGAGAGCTTTGTGTTGAGAGGGGATCCTTGGTTGATTTCTGCCAGAGGATGCAAATGGGAGGGATGAGAGGGGTTATGACTTAAGTAGAGAATTAGGTCAAATTTTAAAATTAATTAACTTTAATCCCCCACTAGTAAGCCCATTCCCAAACACTCAGCGGGGTCGAGATTAAGCCTCTCCTAGGGTAAACGCCATGCCCAGAGCGCAATGGCCATCTTGAAATTTTAATCTGGGGCTTCGTTCGAAAGTTATAAAACTTAATGCCCAAGGCCGCCAAATTACGAAAATGCCCCTGGTGGCATTTTCCACCGAAGGGTCGCGCCTGCGAAAATTACACCCCTCCTAGGGTAAACGGCACGCTCTGGACTCAACGGTGCCCTCCGTTTTCCCATCCGAGCTACTGTTTAGGATCTATCCTATTTATTTGGCGTTCCCAGTGTGAACGCACTGGAAAAAAAATTAATTTCGTCCACACCGGGGCTCGGAATCGCACGCTGTCTGAAGGCGCTGCTCTAGAATAACATCAAGAATTTTCCAAATTCATTTATAGCAAAAACCGGGTTCTTACAGACTTCTTGTAATATCCTAAGAAACTTTTAGAATAACTAATTTACATGCGCATTGTGTTTTGTTTGATGCAAGTTTGTATATATCCTTAGCAAACAAATTGCATCTAAACACGTGTTCATATGAAATAATGGATTTCTATAATACTATAACTCCTATGATATCCATTTTTCATGATAATTGGCATATGTTTATGGGATAACATTGTTATTTGCGAAGCACATCTTGAAATATCATGGAAGTTTCTGCAATGATTATTAGTCTCTACATTGATACTCCTTTTACTTACATCATGACTCTAATGTGTATAAGGAAATGTGCATTTAGGAATTAATTCATGCTGCATTTTTTTTATCAATATTAATATGTAATACTTGTCATCGATCCTCCTTATTTGCATCATATCCCTGATGTGGATAAGGTAATGCGTGTTTAGGAATTACTCCACGCTACATTATTATGATTGATAAATGCTTGGTCATGATAATCTTCGACATGCCAGCCCAAAGAAACTCATATCTTATGACCATTCATATACCATACTTCAATTACACATTCCTTAATAAACCCTTAAATGAATCTTATGAAGTATATTTACCACTATCTTTCCCTTGGAATAGTTCGCGCTTTCCAGTCAAACTAATTTTGAAAGCTTTGTAGTGTACCTTTTTTTCTAAATGTCTATTTTTTCAAAACTAGGTACATAAGTGTGTCGATGATATCTAAGGTCTTTAACTTCAAAGAGTCTAAAACCATATTGGGTATATCCTTGACAACTTAATTTTTCTTGAAAAAGTATTATCTTACTACAACTGGGTATACAAGTATTACATTTTATATTCATCAGGTATTTCCAATGACTCTTGTATTACTGAACTATTGGTTGAGTATATAACACCACAAACAACATTCATTCCTAAACTAGAATAATGTCTACATGTGTCCACTGGACACATGATATTAATGTCTTGGTTATACTTTAAATGTTCAACTAGAATCAATAAGCTTGGAAATTATAAGTTGTGTTCTTCTCACCGCTGACTTAATTAGGAACGAACCTTTCTCAGCCGCTTGTAGAACATGCCTTGTAACATTTCTATACTTACTTGGTTACTATATTTCAATACACATGTTTGTTTGGCATATTGTATTTTAATACCCAAGAATTATAACAGTAACATTAATTGCAATTGATAAATATTCACTAAAGAAGAAGTGAGTAATTACTTATTCAATTCATTTCATTACTTTTATCTTCCATATATTTATTTCATGATACGCAAAGCAAATAATCTTCTGTTTAATACCTCTTTCTTTGAAGGAAGTTGTGAAGGTGTCTTTTGAGTTTCTCTTTTCATTGGTCTTTTCACCTTGTCTTTCAACTTGTTTGTCCTATGAACTAAAGATTAATCCTTCTTTAGGTTCTTATTTTCCTGGTGAACTTTACCCAAAAGGTAACGAAGCGTTTTATCCATACTGTTCGTTTAATAATATTATACAAAACTAGAGAAAATTGGTGAAAATGATTTGTAAAAGGGATCCATTGAAAGTTTATGATTTATCTTTCAATTTACACATATCCAGTGTAATGATCACCTATTCATATATGTGCTTCACTTTCTCCTTGTAATCTTCTCGAAGATGAGACAACATGTAATATCATTCATGTTCTGATGTAGTATCCAAAACTCACATTGGAAATTAATGATAACATTATGAAGAAACCATCATATGCATAATACATGAGTCTCCTATGAGCATTTTTAACACCCACACTTTCTGAGGTGGCTTAACAAGTATCAGGGACTCTAGTACCATGAATTTCCTATATTGTAGTATTGTGCGCAAACACCTATACTTTTCTTGGGAAATTCGTGTTGGATAGGACATTGACTTTGTCCAATAAATATCACAGTATTTTTTTTTGTGATATTACATGCCATTTTCTATAAATATAAAATCTAACAGGTTAGTACTTTTATCTTGATTACCGATTTAGACATTATTGATTAATTAAATAAATCATTAAATGTCTCTCACTATTTTATCAAACTCTAGCAACATTATGTACTAGAATCAGAATACTCTGCCGCTTGAGTATTCTAGTGCCAAGGATATTTAAACCTCCCATAATAGTCTACAAGCTTTGGTTATGCCACTACTCAGAGAGTTCAAGGTAGGTGTTTGACTGACCAACCACATTAAATCACAACTCCTTGATCTGTTGAGTGAAGTACCAAATTCTAAAATCATAAATATGATTTACTCAACCTTTTCCTCTATGATTGGTTGATTCATTTAAACTCAATGGACTAACCATGACTTAGGGGTACAATATTTGATTCAGGTCTTGACTCTTATTGTTGCTCGCACCCTGGCCTAATGTGTCATCGTCTCATCTGGAATATAGCCTCATCTCGACATGGTCCACATCTTACTCCGTCTTCATCATAATACATTCATACTCACACGCAGGTAAGGGGGGCTCAGGAATGCGTAATACACGGAAAAACAACACTCATGGGCACACAGACCCTTATATATATTAAATGAGAAAAACTAACGATGCACATACTGTCTTTTAATTAATTACATGCATCACACAAAATTAAAATAATTAAATAAATAAATAAAAGTCTGGATATATATTGGTCAGTTTGTGCTCAAGATTAGTCATTGCGCAATTAAAAATTAAATTTCTATAAATTTAAAGTATAAGGGAAATTCAAATAAATTAAATGAATTATTAAATTCAAATGTTTTATTTTTATTCGGTCCAAGAATTAATTTAATTTTAATACAAAAAAAATTAAATTAATTAATTAGTTTAATTTTAATACCTAAAATTAAATTAGTTTATTTTTAGGGATATTAAAATATATTTTTTAAAACCAAAAATTAAGTTTTAATTAATTTAATTTGATACCTAAAATTAAATTAATCAACTAAATTAAGAGGGTTTTGAAAAACATTAGAAAATGAAGAACTCAAACAACCATCAAGTTGGTTTTTTAATTTCAAAATTCGTAAAAGATGCATTCGATCCATAATTTTTTTTGGATAACCGTAACTTGGCCATTCGAGATCAGATCAATGCACAGTCGGATCCATGGGACTGAAATAATATCATCTACTTAAATTTTTTTTTAAAAAAATTTATGGATTTGTAAATCCACACAATCCCTATGATACCAATTAAAGGTACTGGGATGCTTAACAAAATATAGTGGGCCGGAGATTTAAAAATTTTCAATACTGAAGCAACATAACTTATCATCTTCATTGATCCAAGCTCCAGTATGATCTGAGGATCTCATGTGATTTATCAGAGCATATAAAAATAAAAGAATAAGTACCTCATTTCGATTTGAAGCGCACTCGTCTATCGCTCAACATTGTTGACCATTTCTTGAAGGATTCAAAACCAAATCCCTCTAGATATTCCACACACACTTCTCAAATTTGTGCGTATGTCATTCATTGGATTTCGGGTTCTAGCGCGCAGCTCCGACAATCACTTCGATGCCACAACGATCACCACAATCACCAGCATTCAATCCAAAAAGGCATTCTCAGATCGTTCACTCAGATTGATCAATTATCTCACTAAGAGATAGGAGGAGAGAGAATCTTTCAATTTCTAACTAATGAATAGTCACATGGAAAGAGCTTCTCTCTGATTTATATAGTGGAAGTTTCGAAATACCTGGTTAGGGTTCCCCGACCCCTGTGCATTAAATGTCCACCAAATGAGTGATATAAATAATTAATTATGATGAAATAAATGCACCATAAATATTATTTATATTTTATCACATACTTGTAATATATATTAAATATATTATGTGACAAACCTGAGTCGTTAACTCGACTCATAACTCCCGATAATATTAAACGAACCTGGAATGTTAAAATAATATTTGTTTATATAATATTAATCCTTGTATTTACTTAAACACTTGTAAATAATTTTAATAAAAAAATCAACCTAATTATTTTTTATATGAATAATAATGACTTAATTTATTTATCGGTGATCGATAAAACTTGGATAACACTCGGACCGCATAGTGAATCCCACCATGTCCTATATTCCTATTCGCTAGAATATGGAAAATTCTCGAATGCGCTATTGTGTGTGATTCTCTAGGCCCTTATCTCGATAGCAATGAATTGTATTCATAGACCAAGAGTGGAGTCTAGTAACTCATCAAAGCCCCTAAAGATACAAAGAATAGTCATATAAATGACAACCAACCTACGAACAATCCTTTTGTAATATAATCTCTTTGTCATTTGATATCTCATAAAGCAGGACACACACTTGTGTCATCGCCCTTTCTTGCTTTATTGTTTGTTGATCTATCTAGGCAGATTTACCCTTGACTACCATGACCATGGATTTGTGAAGGTACTATCATCCTGATCAACCAGGCCTGAGATATTACTTCCTCGACTTGGAATCGACAAATTATATCTTGATCATTCAACCAATATCATACCACCAATGACGCACCCAACATAATCTACCTCACCATGATTTCATTATCATGGTTTTTACATTGCATCAAAGTACACGATCAAATGGTACACATTGGTAATGATCTCAAGTCAGGAGACCAATACACGTCTGTAGATAGGAACATCCAATGACACCCAAAACATGTGGTGTCCCTATTAGTGGATCTGTTATCGTGATCTTAACTATTATAGATCACAAAGTGATAAATTCATGAGAAGTTTCGATTCTTATGATCCCCCAGTACCTGATAGTCAGAAATCTACTATGTTCGGTCAGTATGATGCATCTAGACCATAAGACATATATTTAAGATTAATGTCATGGTATCTCAACGTTCTCATTATAGTTTGGGATCTGCTATAACCTTTTAATACGACAATTAATCTATGGACATTGCCATTTAATAGTTAATACATAAATGTATATACTAAAATGGTAAGTTCACATCATGCATATCTCACTATATACATGAAATGTTAATTTAAAAGTACTATTTAGTTGGGTATAAGGAACCCACTATTACAACAAGATTCACTTTAAAATGTAGTATTTTTAGTTTTCTATTGAATTACATTTCTAGACTGAAGGAACCAATGCCACAAAATTTGAATTTCAATGCATATAGAGTAGAAACACAATGCATATATTCGAATAGTGAGATGATATTTCTTTAGTGACATATTAGACAGTTAGAGAAGATGAACTACATATATTCCAAAAACATAATGAAAATAAATGTATATAGATGATGAATACTCATAAACAAAAACAATAATTCATACATATTCCAGATTAAAGTTCATATTGTATAATTTTTATATATTGTAGAAACCCATAATAAAATACATAATAATGCATATACTTTTCAAAATTAACAGATATATTTTAACTATTATTTTTTGAATATGAAATATGCATTACATATAGGTATATTACATATTAAAAACATGGAAATTGTATACTAAGTATATTTTTATGGGATTTGTATGATCATCTCATGACCATGTGCAGTAGAAGACAGCCCAAACACATATAGATCTATCTTCGAGAATCAATGTGTAAATAAAACTATGAAAACAATATACCTAGAAATCGCTAATGATAGTAGTCTTCTTCCTCAGTGAAGCAGAATGATTAATGAATATCACATAGAAATGAACAAAAAAGCCCTGCCTATGAGGGGGTGTACTGACCAATGGATCTGTGATTGTATCGCAAGGATACTTGAATGTTGAAGGGGTGCTAGCGCCTTCATCTCAAGCGATGAACAACAGTGCCAGAAGAAGAGAGAAATGAGAGGCTTGCTCACAATTTTCGGTGTTCAATAGGAGGGATCACATCCATTTATATATCCATACATGAAGTGTTTCATTAAATGAAATTTTTTCATCCATATACATTTATTCCCATAATTCATTGAATCCTATTCAATAAGCGTTCATGCCAATTAATCCATTCATAGCAGATTGTAACTGATAATTAAACCATTTGGGAGAAATAAATATATATCAAATATATATTTATTATTGCATGTATTTAATACATGAATTACATGCATCAAATGCATGTAATTAAATATACACTTTATATATAATATAATATTATATATATATATATATATATTTAGTTCATATCTAACAATCTCCCACTTTCACTACAATCTCATAAGGACTTTATGCATAACTTCATAACTCTTTGTGAATTCATCCAAACTCTTTTAGATTCATTTTTTCATCAAACTCTCTTCATTTTGAACAAACACTTTGTCCACAATTTTATCCTTATTTAAGGGCCTAATTATGTGACCCTACAGGCCTTAACAACGTTGAAAACAACTATGAAATCTCTATTTCATATATGAAAGCAAAGACCGGCCTCTATAAAAGCATTAGTGCTACTCAAGATGCTAAGGGTTCCAGTGTGATATCCATCAAATATACTCATATCTCTATATGAACATGTCCACCACAAGATATATAATATGCATAATATGTATGTTATATAATCCCTTTGTCTGTGACATCGAGTAGCCACTAGACATGGAGCATTTCAATCTATTATAAGCCTCTCATTATTTTCTTGAGTCTATGAAAAAGATTAACCAAGTGGATGAATACATCACATGCCATTCATCTATCTGATAAGCACATCACATGTCACTTATCCAAGTAGTTGAAGAAATCATATGTGAAAAAATAAGCACGACCATGCATTTCCTTAGTCTAATTCAATCAAGGTCCAGATGTCTTTCATTTTCATACAAGTGGATAAATACCTTCTTGGTTGCACTCCAATCAACGACATGATCAGCAACATACCCAACCACCCCATGATTAGCTAAGTTCATATGGAGACTTTCGTAAGTTGGGTATCAAAGTATGTAGGTTATAATGCTAGGTATCTCACAAACCTCAGGTAAGAAGGATTTATAATAAGCATACACCCCTAAGTATATTTATGACTGTATGAAATTACATGAGATATACTTTAGCGGACCAGTCCAAGTAATAACTCTATGCTTATTACTTCAAGAATATATTCTTAAATATCTCATATACAAACCTTTGTAATGGATATAAGAATCTATTCAATCTAACCTTTACATTTCATCACAACCCATTAAACTCCATGATGACCATCAGTTAGGGACAACTCAAATTTTTTACTTTGAGGGGATATCTATCATTCAATCGTTCATGTAAAATAAATTTCATCATACATGAATGAATGATACATGTAGATTGCCTTTATTATAATAACATGATACATTTACAACCATTACAACCAATATCTTAAGTGTTATACACATAGAGATATAACATGACACTCATATGGTTGTTGCAGTAATTAATTTTAAATATTACATCAAAATGTAGTTCCTATCACATCCTTATGTGACCATTTGATAAAATACTCTCACTAACATCTTAGTGAGTAAAATTTACGAAGCAAGCTAGTTTAAATAATAGTGAGATTCATAAATCATATTCCTTCAGTTCAACTCTTTGAACTTATATTCAAACTTCTTAACTTCATAAAATCAAATGTTATAAAGTTATATTCTATTATCTACTTATAAATCTTTCTAAGTATATCATCATTGTCTTTGGAACCTTTCCCATTAAACTTTTTTTTCTTGAAATATTTTTTAAATAATGTATCTATTTACAATATCACTTTATCAATATTTCCTAAACCATTTAGGAAATCAAGTGAATTTCACTTTGTAACTAAGATGGAATAATATTGATATTTTCTTTAGCATAGTAACTAAATGTATCTATTTACATTTTTCTTTATTGTCACATGCCCTAAATCTTTAATATATTAAGCAAAAAATCACTCAAACTTAGATTAGAACAATCTTTTATTTGTTAAATTTCAACTTCTATAATTTCATACATACTCCCACTAACATCTTAGATATCATATTCTCTTCAGAATATCTTTCTAAGAGTACTTTTTGTTTTTAAGAAATAGCATTTATTTCCTTTTAGTAGGAATATGAGACAAATAATCCATTGTTTCCAAATCATAAATGGTATTCTATGTTTTTGAAACCTTTCCTTTTGTAAAGAATATTTTATTAAAATATCTCATTGGTGTATGGAGGGAACACATTCCCTCATATTTTATCAAATAGTTGAATAAAAACTTTTATCCAAATCATCTCCTCAAAACATGATATAGAAATCCAATGAATCATAAACCATGTGTATTCATTTAATAATATCATAACAACTCATTTTCATCGAACATCCTCTCTTATCATATAAGAGAAGTGAGATGAAGATACACATATTTTACTTAGATTCATCCAATCTTGACACATTCCTTTACATTGAAATTATCAATGTGGTAACTATTTACTTCATCTCATGAATATAAACTACAAGCTCGATCAATTCTTCCTTTGATTTAAACTCGTGTATATTTACAACACTTTGTAAAATATGCATTTGGTATCACATACCCTTCAAAAATAGAAGAATTAATTTCCATAACATCCTTACCTAATATAGAAATTTCATGGAGTTTCACAAACTCCATCAGGTATATCATCGACAATCCAATTATATTAAATTATTATTATTACTTTCATGACAACCTTATGTTTCAATAACCATGATATGCCTTTTGAAGAAACATTGTTGAACTTTTCAACCAATTTTTCTTCTTCTGGTTTAAACATTTTACCAACTTGTACAATATATATAGTATTAGAATCTAGGCATCATATGCCCAGTTCATTCATTCTCAACACTTTGAGAATATCAGGTAGACATTTTCATTGAATTCAATCATACTATAGAAACATTTCCATAATGAAAATAGGATAAATTATCTAACTAGAACAAGCCATTTTATTCACCTCTTTAAAGCATGTTATAGAATTGAACTAATCATAAACCACGTGTAAAAACACCCATCTCATTTCATTTAAACAACCATTTTTTGTAAGCTTTTCTCAAGAGTTAAATGAGATATTGTACACATATTATGATGAGTTTATCTAATCTTGAAGCATCCAAGTTATCAATGTAGCAACTTCTTTGCTCTATTACTTGAAAATGAAATTCAAGCTTCAATTTTTTTTTATCTTTCTAACCTTATATATATTTACAACACTTTTTAAAACATACAGTTGATATCATATATCTTTCAGAATAATAGAATTTATTTTTATAACCGATAAATATTTAAGGAAACTTTTAGTCTCACAAAGTCATTAATATATTCAATCATATTGAATATCATTTGACATACCCAATCATATTGAATATATGAGACAAAAATCATTGATGTAACCAATCATATTGAATATATGAGACAAAAATCATTTATGTAACCAATCATATTGAGTGCATGAGTGGATACTAAGATTCCTTTAGTAATTTGGCATCCAATTCCATTGAAACCTAAATAAATCATTACATGCTTCCATAAGCATCTTGATTTTTTTTCACGACCCGTCCCCTGGGGCCCATGTCGTGACTACCCCAATCCCACCTCCCAAAGGCCAGGGGCTAGTGACTAGCACTAAAGGCATTATCACACGAGTGGGAGGAATTTTCCTGAGTACTTGTACGCACACACACACAACCACGTCCTGAAAAGTTAAAAAGGAAAAAAATGCATGCCACTAAAACAACCATTGAGTAAAGGTACAAGCTATAAGTCAAATGGTCCAAAATACAAACCCAAAAAAAGACAAAATTAAAACAAGAAAGTACAAAAGATCTTTGAAAGGTCATCGGTAGAAGAACCCCACCTATAGGGTAGGCAAGGAGTTGATACTGGAATCTATAGAAGTGTGTCCCGTCTGTTGTATCTCACTGGGCACCGCCTGGTCCCGGGCCACCAAGGTCTCTGTCGAAGCGTCTGTCCTCTGTACCAGACACAACACATGTGGGCGGAGCCTGTTCAGGGGTGAGTAACACAATACTTAGTAAGGAACCCAAAACACAAGGGAATGACCACAAAGGAGAGTATGCACAAGGTACTATCAGCTCACACAAGTATAATAAGTATGGAAAGCAAGACTATCAGTCGTAATATTGAACACCTTGGATTGTTGAGGTACTCATCCCTGATGAGTACTGTGGGTTTTCTAGCTCACATAGAGCTTCTCCCCATCACAGGTCTTTCAGGTCACACAGAGCCTCTCCCCACTTAGGCCATCATAGTTGGTCCACATAGGGCTGCTTATAGTTGGTCCACATAGGGCCGCTTATAGCTGAGTCACACATAGTTGCTTGTAGCTGGTTCATACAGAGTCGCTTGTAGTTGGTCCACATAGGGACTCTTATCATCTAGGCTTGTAGGGTCACTTAGACCCGCTCGTCAGCAGTCTTCGGGTCTCAGCCAACCGTAGGATTCCCTCACATAGTGTGCTTGATTCCGGGAGAATCCACTCCTCAATCCATTCTTTAAATTTCAACTTCTATAAAAACATCCTTAGAGCATTCCAAAATAACTGGCTCGTCGCGAGGGTTCCAACGCCACAAATAGCTCGTTAATCGGTCGTACGGTTTGAAAGTTGTGACCGTTTTTCTGAAAAGGGGTCAGTCGGGTCCGGGTCTGGCCCGACCTGTTCAGACCAACCCGACACGCCTCCTTCTGGTCTATTGTGCGGGCCAGATATTCTCTAGCTCGGATGCCATGAGGCATCCGTCTTGTGCTTCCACACGGCTGGTTGAGGCTAACTGCCCCTTATCCTGCATGTGGTCCCTACTGGACCGCGTACCGGTGCACATCGTGGGCCGCGTTTGTCTCCACCAGCTGCCGACCTGCATGCTGAAAACCCCAGCCAGTCACGACCTCTGCCTTGGCACGCCGTCATGGCGTGATGCCACTCGTCTGTGGCCGCCGCCATGGGCCGCTGCCATGGGCCGCCACCAGCGGTATCTTTTGTGGACCATTGGGTCCGCTCCGGTGGTCTGTTTCTCGAACCGTTTGTGCCCTCAGACTTTTCGGGTCATCATCTTCCCTACTATGGCCTCAAGGTTGCCTTACTGTCGATTCAGAGGTGTGGTTACGAAGATCACAAGAATACCCAAAGATGGAGGAATTGGGGCTTTGTTCGTGTGAGCTTGATTCCTCCGCATTAAAGTTTTTGAAACATGGGAAGAGGAGATTAAGGTTCTATCCACAAATAACCCCAATGCAATCTCTGAGAAAAAACAACCCTCCCACAAGAACAAATGACCCACAGATTAATATTTTCATGGGTTGAATCATATTTGTAGTTTAGAAATAAAGAATGAGGAAACAAGTATCAATCACAAAACACCCTACCTGGTTAGAGTTCGATCGCAGGAAGAATCTGTCGTTGAAGGCGATCCATCCGCGAAGGTCCTCGATCCGTTGTCGAGGGAGGGATCTCTCGAAGAGGAGGGGGATTTCTCAATTCATTGGTGATCTTTGTTCCTTAATGACGATCCTTCAGAGATTCATAGTGTTTCTCCCAACGTATCAAAGATGCACCCCCCAGTTAAAACATTAAAGGAGGAAACACTTTTCTATTACCATTGCGTTGTAGTTCCATTATGTTGTTTCATTTATGAAATAGAGTTTCATTTTTGTTTAGTTACAATGCCTTTTCGTTGCAACAATTTTGAAAGTTTAAAAAAATCAAGTTTATTTTATTTTAATTTTTCTTAAAAAAAGTCTGAAAATTATCTTTCACATCGACCCGCACTGGTTGAGGTTAATCTCCACCTAAGGGAAACACACCCTCAAGAGCTCAATGGTACTCTCATATTTATAATCTGAGTTACCTTTTATAAGTTATAAGTATTTGAAAATAAAATAATTGTTACTTAATTATTTTATTTATGTCCAAAAACTAACTTCCACTGTTGGCCCGCACCGGCCAATGTTAGGCCCTTTCTAGGAAAATCTTGATGCTCTGAGTTCAACAGTGCCCTCATATTTTTGATCCAGGTACTTATTTAAAAGTTATAAAAACCCTCTTGCACAATTATTTAATGAACCTAAAAAATAGTTCAAAAATACGTTTCAGCCACTCCATGCCTTATAATTGCATACCGTCTCAGAGCTTGATCTCAAAATATTCCCATTTAATTTTCAAAAATATTTACATGGAATTATAGGGTATTAAATTACTCCCCTTTTTAGGGATTTTCATCCTTATAAGCCAAAACAAAGGCTAATCAAACAAATGGGGGTACTGAGGAAGAATTTGAGCCTTCCGCTACCACGTGCTCTCATGGGGATTCTCATGCTACCAACGAACACGGATGAGAGGAATCGATCATCCATGAAGTATCCTCTTATGTTGATCCTCTATATCCATCGAGTACTCTATGAATGTCACCCCATCGTCAATCTCCAGATCATCGTGCTCGATGATGTGAGAAGGGTTGTGTATGTATCTCCTCAACTGGGATATGTGGAATACTTTGTGCACCCTATCTAACTACGGCGGTAGAGCCAAGTGGTATGCCACCTCTCCCACTCTATGTAGTATCAGGAAAGGTCCGATGAACCTCGGAGATAACTTGTTGCCCCAACCAAATCTATGTATCCCTCATCGAGGAGAGACTCATAGGAATACGTGGTCCCACTCCTCGAACTCCAAGGGTCTCTATCGCCTATCAGCATAGGAATTTTGTCAGCTATGTGCAGTATTCATCCACTCTAAGATGACCTACACCTTCTTAGTGGTATCATGTACCATCTTTGGACCCATGAGTGCTGACTCCCCTGAGTCTGTCCATCATAACGGTGACCTGCATGGTCGTCCGTACAGTGCCTCGAACAATTTCATACTGATGGTGGAGTGATATCTATTGTTGTACGCAAACCCCCCCAGTGGTAGGTGGTCCTCCCAACTATGACCAAAATCAAAGATGCAAGCACGAAGCATGTCCTCCAAGGTCTGTATGGTCTGCTCCGTCTGACCATCAGTCTGTGGGTGAAAGGTTGTGCTCAAGCGTAGTTGAGTCCCAAAAACCTCCTGCAATTCCTTCCACAACCGGGATGTAAAGCATGCATCACGATCTGAGACTATTGTAGATGGTACTCCATGGAGTCAAACTATCTCCAGCATGTAGAGGCATCCCAAGCTCTCTACTGAACCCTTGTCTAAAATGGGTAGGAAGTGAGCCGACTTGGTGAGTCAGTCAATGATCACTCAGATAGTATCGTGGACCCTGGATGTGTGTGGTAATCCCGTTATGGAGTCCATCAAGATACCATCTCACTTCCACTCTGGTACCTCAAGTGGTTGGGCCAAGCCTGTTGGAACCTGATGCTCAGCCTTCACTTGCTAACAAGTGAGGCACCGTGAAACGAACTCTGCCATCGCTTTCTTCATCTCTAGCCACCAGTACTGACATTGGAGATCCTAGTACATCATTGACACTCTAGTATGTACCTCCAAAGGGTAGGTATGGAACTCCCTCAAAACCTCCTCTCACAACGCCACTGGTACTACTGTGCACCCATTGAAAAGGATGACATGCTCCCCACCTATCGAAAAGCCATTAGGTGCTTGTCCTGTGGGCAACTGCGCACATCAAGCCTTGTAGTCAACATCTCTGAGATGGGCCTCCCTAACTTGCTATAAGAGTGGGGGAGTGACAACCATTGACTAAAGGTAGGATATTCCATCATCATTCATGGAGGATATCTACATTGCGGCTAACTGCTCTGATGCCTCATTCAGCAACTGTAACTCAGATATCCTGCTAAGTGTATCTACCACCACGTTCCTCTTCCCAGGAGTATAGACTATCTCGAAGTCATAGTCCTGGTGGAACTCTATCCATCACTGTTTCCTCAAGTTCATGTCCTTCTGGAAAAATATATACCTAATATTTTTTTGGTCGGAGTATATCATAAACCGCTCACCCATCAAGTAGTGTCGCCACATATTTATAGAAAAGACTACTGCTGCTAGCTCAAGTTCATGGGTTGTGTAGTTCTTCACATGTTGCCTCAACTGTCGTTAAACATAGGCAATCACCGCTTTCCCCTCCATCAGGACACATCCCAGTCTGGTCCCTAATGCGTCGTATAAAATTACATATCCAACGCCTTCCTCTGGCAGTTGCAAGATAGGGGCACTCATTAGTCTCTGCCCCGGCTTTTGGAAACTCTGATGTCACTTCTCCATCCACACAAAGGGTTTTCCCTTCCATTTCAATGCCAATAAGGGTGTTTTTACCCTTGAAAAGTCAGACACAAACCTTTGGTAGTATCCAGTCAACCCCAAGAAACTCTGCACCTTATTCATGCTCCTGGGTGGATCCCAAGCAAGTACTGCCTCTATATTCACTGGATCCACTGCAACTCCAGAATCCGAGATGAAGTATCCTAGAAATTAGACCTCTTGAATCCAGAACTGGCACTTTAAGAGCTTCCCATAAATTTGATGCTCTCAGAGCGTATCTAGGACTATCTGAAAATGTTCCATGTGCTCCTCCTCTGACGTTGAGTACATCAAGATGTCATCAATGAAGACCACGATAAATCGGTCAAGATAAGGCTGGAGGATCCTATTCATGAGTCCCATGAACACTAGTGGGGCATTGTTCATGCCGAACGACATCACCAAGAACTCATAATGTCCATACCGACATCTAAAGGATGTCTTCATCCTCATCTCTTACCCAAAGCTAATGATAGCCAGACCTGAGGTCTATCTTCGAGAACCACCTCACCCCTTCAGTTGATTTAAGAGGTCATCAATCATCAGAAGTTTATATTTATTCTTCATGGTCACCTAATTCAGGCTATGATAGTCCACACATATCCTCAAGCTTCTGTCTGCCTTCTTGGAAAACAACATCGGGGCTACCCATGGTGAAACGCTGGGCCTTACGAACCCCTTCCTCTATAAGTCCTCCAATTTCACCCTTATCACCCGGAGATCTACGGGAGCCATTCGATATACAGGTGTAGATATTAGTGTCATCCCAAGGTATAGGTCGATGTAGAAGTTGACCTCCTTGTGAGGAGTTAATCCTGGAACATCCTTAGGGAAGACATCCTTGTACTCGTCCACCACTATAGAGAACCAGGGACTCTCCTCGTCCACCGCACCAAGGGTGATTCTAGACAACCGGTGAGTGATCGGTCGCACCCTTCTTCGAGAAAGTGTGTCTTGTGTTGCAATCACCCCCTTTCACTAGTAAATGAGAACCTAGTTCCATCTTCATGGATACACCGCACTCTGCGCCTAAAACAGTCAATCCGAGCATGGACTGTGGATAACCAGTCCATACCTAGAATGACATCATAAGGTCTCGACGTTTTTACTAGGAGATCCTAGATGAAGCTCTCGCCTCCAAGGGTAAGCTCACATTTTCTACAATAGTGTGTAATAATCATCGAATCCCCTCTCGTAGGAGTCTCTAATCATAAGGATCGAGTCAATAGCTCTACCAGAATATCTGAGCTTCGAACAAGGTCTGTGGCAAGGAAAGAGTAACTAGAACCTGTGTCTATAAGAACTGCAGCTAAGGTGAAGAATACACATATCATACCTCTAATCATCTTTGGAGCACCATGGTCATAGGCCTCCATCGCATGAAGCTAAGCCCGCCCCTATCCACCGACTCCCAGAGCCCGTGGCGGACCACCTGGGGGTGGTGGTGGTAGGACCTCGAACCTTCTCCCACTACCTACTGCTCGGTCTGCTCCTCTTCCACATCTTCCACCCTGCGAACCTCTTCTCTTGAACCTCTACCTCTGCCTCGATGGTCCCTTGACTATCTGATGATCTTATGTGCGGCAATTCGGGCAATCATAAGCCATGTGTCCCTTCCCGCCACATGAGAAGCACATCATAGCCCCCTGCTGACTCCCTCTGCTCTGGGAGCCCCGCACTATCAACCCTGAGTCCTGGGGGCCTAACTTGCTTGAGTCCTTGCACCTACTGCCTTCTTCCCACCACAGAAGACTCTGCTTCTTGGTGTCTACTGGTGGTTCTAGCTATTGGCACCTACTCTGCTAGGAAGATCTCTACAAGTAGGGCTCGCTCCAGCACCCCAGCCTAAGTAGGGATACTGAGAGACACCATGGATACCCTGATCTCCCGGCGCAGTTCATACTCAAAGGCTTGAGCCCTGAAGAATGGGTCTTGCACCATGTTTGTATAGTAGCAAGAAAGTTTGGTGAATCTCACTGAGTACTCTACTACTATCATACTACCCTTCTGTAGGTGCAGTAGCTCCTGTATGCGCACAGAGCACAACGTCGTCAGGAAGAACTCCTCCCTGAAGAGGCGCTCAAATTTTGTCCAAGTGAGGGTCACCTCATCATGTTTTTGAATCGTCAAGCTCCATCATCTCCCTGTCGAGACCTGAAGAAGGCTCACGGCTAAGATCGTCATCTGCTCGAGAGGCGTTCTCACTAGTCGAAAGACTTGTGTAACTTCCTCGATCCAATCCTCTGCCACCTGGGGGACAATCTCACCCCTGGACCTGAGAGGTATCTACCTATGGAACTCGTGAAAGGCACTGATTCTGCATGCATCATCTACCGGTAGCGGCGACAATAACTGCTAATCAACGGGTGGTGGTAACACTGGCGCACCAACCAGTGGGTACATCTATAGAACCAATCCCTGAACTGAAGCCTCATTGCTTGGTGGGTTTTCCTCACTGTCATGCATCAGAATCCTAGCTGGCTGGCTACGTGGAGGCATCCTGAAACAAATCAAAATGCACCACAGTCAATAGATTATACCTGGTGAGCTAACTATAATTCAAGAAGAACATGAGTAAACACTCAATTCCTATATGATGCATGAAACCAGTGGTTTCATGAAACGAGTCGAAAAGCAGAATTCATGGTCCTGGTGTATGGATACATCGGCTGCCACACCAACACTGGACTCCCTAAACCTGAAAGTAGAACTTGAAACATTCAACATCATTTCCCCAAAACAAAACCACAGACTCTCAGTCTTTAATGTAGAACTGACCTCCTCTGATACCACTTTTTCATGAACCGTCCCTCGAGGCCCATGACGTGACTACCCCAACCCCGCCTCCTAAAATATAGGGGATGGTGACTAGCACTGAAGGCATTATCCCACGAGTGGGAATCATTTTTCTGATTATATATACGCACACACACACAACCACGTCCCAAAAGGATGAAAAGGGAAAAACATGCATGCCACTAAAACAACCACTAAGTAAATGTACAAGATGTAAGTCAAATGAGTCAGAATACAAACCCAACAAAATACAAACTGAAAACAAGAAAGTACAAAAGATATCTGAAAGGTCATCGGTAGAAGAACCCCACCTATAAGGTAGGCAAGGAGTGTCTACCAGATGTTGTATAAGTGTGTCCTGCCTATCGTATCTCACTGGGCACCACCTGGTCCTGGGCCACCAAGGTCTATGTCAAAGCACTTGTCATATACACCAAAAACAACACATGTGGGTGGAGCCCATGCAGGGGTGAGTAACATAATACTCAGTAAGGACCCCAAAACACAAGGGAAAGACCACAAAGGAGAGTATGCACAAGGTACTGTTAGCTCATGTAGGTATAATCTAAAGTATGGAAAACAAGACTATCAGTCGTAATAATGAACACCTTGTACTATTGAGGTACTCATCCTTGATGAGTACTATGAGTCTACTGGGTTACATATAGCCGCTCCCCAATGTGGTTCTTTCAGGTCACACAGAGCCTCTCCCCACTTAGGCTATCATAGCTGGTCCACATAGGGCCTCTTATAGTTGGTCTACACAGGACCGCTTGTATTTGGTTCACACAGATCCACTTATATTTGGTTCACATAGAGCCTCCTGTATCTGGTCCACATAGGGCCACTTATCATCTAGGCATGTAGGGTCACTTAAACTCGCTCTTCATCAGTATTCGAGTCGTAGCTAGCCGCAGGTTTCCCTCACGTAGTGCGCTTGATTCCGGGAGAATCCACTCCTAAAGTCATTATTTGAATTTAAACTTCCATTAAAGACTCCTTATATTATTCAAAATGAACTGCCTCATCATGAGGGTTCCAACGCCGTAGATGGCTCATCAATCGGGCATATGGTTTGAAAGTTATGACAGTTTTTTCGAAAATGGTCTGGTCGGTATGGGTCTGATCCGACCCGGTCTGGATCCAACCCGGACCACTGTGTGGGCCAGATATCCTCCATCTCGGACACTAGTAGGTGTCTGGATTGTGCCTCCATGTGACCTATTGAGGTCGGCCACCCCCTATCCTGCACGCGGTCCCCGCTGGACCGCGTGTCAGCGCACGCCGTGGGCCGCTCCTCTGATGCGGTCGGGTGGCTGCACCTGTCTTCGCCAGCCACCAGCCTGCATGTCGGTGGCCCCTTCCGCGTCTCATCATCCCTAGCCGACCACGACCTCCACCTCAGTGCACCGTCGTGGTGTGCCGCCTCCCGTCGTCGGCACCGTCAATATCTTCCACGGACCACCGGGTCCGCTCCAGTGGTCCGTTTCTTGAACCGTATGTGCCCCCAGACTTCTCAGGTCTTCATCTTCCCTAATACAGCCTTGATTTTTTCCTTCCCACTGATTCATAGGTGCAGTCATAAAGATCACAAGAACTCCCAAAGATGGAGGAATCGGGGCCTTGTTCGTGTCGGCCCGATTCCTCCACGTTAGAGTTTTTGAAACATGGGAAGAGGATATTAAGGTTCTATCCACAAATAACCCTGATGCAATCTATAAGATAAAACAACCCTCCATCAATAAAAAATAACCCATGGATCAACCTGTTCGTGGGTTGACCCGCGTTCATTGTTTAGAAAGAAAGAACAGGGAAACAAGTATCAATCACAAGACACCCTACCTAGTTATAGTTCGATTGCAAAAAGAATCTGTCACTGAAGGAGATCCGTTCACAAAGGTCCTCGATCCATCGTAAAGGTAGGGATCTCTCGAAGAGGAGGGGGAGTGCTCAAGTCGTTGGTGATCTTCATTCATCATTCGTCAATGATGATCCTTCAGAGATTCAGATTGTTTCTCCCAACGTGTCAAAGATGCACCCCCCGGTTAAAACAATAAAGGAGGAAACACTTTTCCGTTGCCATTATGTTGTAGTGTTGTTTCATTTATGAAACAACGTTTCGGTTTTTTTGAGTTACAATGCCATTTCGCTACAACAATTTCAAAAGTTCAAAATAAAAATAAAATAATCAAGTTTATTTTATTTTAATTTTTCTTTAAAAAAATCCGAAAACTATCTTTCACCCTTGAATCGTGCCGGTTGAGGTTAAGCTCTTCCAAATGGAAACACGCCCTCACAAGCTCAATGGTACTCTCAGATTTCCAATATGAGTTACCATTTATAAGTTATAAGGATTTGAATATAAAATAATTGTTATTTAATTATTTTATTTACGGCCAAAAACTAACTTCCACTGTTGGCCCGCACCAGCCAACGTTAGGCCCTTTCTAGGAAAATTCTAATGCTCTGAGTTCAATGGTGGCCTCTGATTTTTTATCCGGGTACCAGTTTAAAAGTTAGAAAAACCTGGTCACACAATTATTTAATGAACCTCAAAAATAGTTCAAAAATACGTTATGTCCACTCTGGGCCTCAAAATTATGTGCCGTCTTAGAGCCTGGTCTCGAAATAATCTCATTTAATTTTCAAAAAAAAATTACATGGAATTTTGGGGTATTAATTTTTTCTTGTTGAAAAACTTCAACACTTGGTTACTCAAGAAGGAATTGTTCTAACACATAGAATATATCACTTTCTCAAGAACATTTCTTAAGAAACCAGTATTAGGAGTTTCTTACTTTAAGCTCCTTATTTCAAGGATTAATTTAAAGTTTAGTTTCATGGTGATGATGCATTAATCTATAATAGAACTTTTTATTAGATGTAAATCATGTCTTATATCTTTTAATTAAGGACTTTTAATGATAGTGCTCCCACTAAAAATTGGTGATCTCATACATCATATCCATTTAGTGAGCCAAGATCTATATTTCACTAAGCTCCAGGTCGCTTTAGCATTTCTCCTATTACTTATTTACTTATATAGGGCATCATCCCAAACACAACAGTTGTGACTCTTGGATAGTTGAGTGGATAACCCTTTATCCAAATCCATCCATTAATCCACTCAACTCTATTCCTTCAGTAACCTAATCCTATTAGGGCCTCCTAGCTAGTGTAACCCAAAGAAAATTCCAAAAACAAGCTAAAAAAGGATGATCCTAGGGCACCCATATTTAGAATAACCCACCTAAAGAATAATCTATAGTCACTCATTACTTTCTTGTCTTACACAAGATAACCCAAAGACACCCAAATTTTTCATGAAATACCTGGTTGGATGATTAAGGTCTTGACAAGTGTCTCTTTGGAAGGAATCTCACACTTAGTATTTGTGGGGTTTTATTTTTAAGGTCTTGCCAATTTAATATATATCATATGCATATTAAATTCATAACTATTACATACTATATAATAATTATCATCTCATGTCTTATTCTCTTTCTATGCATGCATGCTTCTAATGATTTAGTTTTGGAATCCTTATTTCAACCACCAAATTAATGTGTTCACACCACATTAATGTGTAAATCTTTACACAACTCACTAGTTTATGTTAATCATAAAAAATAGAAGTTAATTATATTTATACATATCCAAATGCACCATATGCATAAGGTATATGAACACTTCATATAAAGGCATAGAGTTATATGAGAATGACTAACTCCACGTGAGTAAGCCCAAAGCGATATATAGTCAACCTCGTTCACTTTCCTAGCCAAGGAAAGACTTCAGAAAAGTAGGTAGTCCATGTAAATTAATTTCATTTATTTTAGGATCTTTGAAATATATGATTATAGCATAGATAAACAAAGTTCAAAATAAGATAAGACATACCTTAATCCATTTTATCTTCTTTATTTGAATCTCCTTGATTTTCTCCCACTTAAAAGGATTTCTATCATTTTCCCCCTTTCTCTTCCATAGAAAAATTGATGGAATGTACCAGAATTTAATTGAGACTTAATTGGAAAGGATAGGACCCTTTAAATAGGGATAAAATAGTTATTCATGGATGGTTATTTAATTAACTATCAAAGTCCATAAATTTGACAATTATACCCCTTATTATCCCATTAAATAATATCAAACAAATATGACGTGAGTTAATTCAACATTCTCCCACTTAACTCATGTGATATTACTTTATGATGTTTAATATTCAATTGGTCATTATGCACATTTATATTTATTCTATCATATATACAACATTCATTATAATAAAGGATAATGTCCATATGAGTCATGGTGATTGTATATTCTCTATTAATATACTCCCTTCCAAGTACTACAATATTGAAATTTTCCCTATCACAATTAAAATGGGATATATATAATTGGCCCAATGATAATGTCTTTATTTAAGACTATGCAGGTTATCATTATTCAATTCAATCATGTATACTTATTGAAAAAATAGGCAACATGATCAAAAAAATTATAAGTCCAAGTGTCAAATGTAATAACCATAACAGTCAATACATACAATGAAACCTACTCAGTGACAATGCCCATACTTTCAACATGTCCAATAAATGTCTTGGGCGGCAACCCTTTCGTTAAAGGGTCGACAATCATAAGATTTGTGGTAATATGTTCAATTGACACCTTATGTTTTTTAACTTCCTCCTTAACTGCATATTACTTTAATTCCATGTGTTTAACACCTTTGGAATATCAGTAATTCTTCGAAAAGAATACTACTGTGGTATTGTCACAATAAATTTTCAAGGGCTTGGTGATACTATCGACAATTCCAAGTCCTGAAATAAATTTCTGCAACCACGTACCTTGAATTGTAGCTTCAAATCATGATACAAATTCAACTTCCATGGTTGAAGAAGCTATAACCGATTGCTTTTCACTTTTCCATGATATTTATCTTTTGGCTAGAAGATACACATAACCAAAAGTAGAATTTATTATATCAACACAACCAATAAAGTCTAAATCTTAATATCCAATCACCTCAAGATCATTGGATCTTTTATAAGTAAGAATTTGATCCTTTGTTCCTTGAAAATATCGAAAAACTTTTTTTACATCTCTCCAATGATCGAGTCCAGGATTACTTTGTTATATTCCTAACATACCAACTAAAAAGCTAATATATTTCCTTTTACATGTTTGAGCATACATCAAGATTCCAAAAATATATGCATAAGGAGTTTCTTCCATCTATTTTCATTCCAAAACATTTTTGGGACATTGATTGAGATTAAATTTATTGCCTTTTTAAATTGGAAATGGTGATGCTGAACATTTTTCCATTCTAAACCTCTATAAAATATTATTGATGTATGACTTTTGAGATAATAATAATATACCTTGAGTTCTATTACGAAATATTTATATTCCAATCACATACTTGTCTTCTCCCATGTCCATCATTACAAAATTATTAGAGATGAATTTCTTGGTCTTATATAATAGACCAAGATCATTTGTAGCAAGAAATATGTCGTCAACATATAGAATCGAGAATATAAATTTAATCCCACTGATCTTATGATATATACATCGATCAACGATGTTTTCTTTAAATCCAAAAGATATAATAGTATCATTAAACCTAATATATCATTGTCAGAAAGCTTGTTTAATTCCATATATTGAATTATTTAATTTACATACCATGTGTTCCTTTACTTCAATGGAAAAAACCATTGGTTGATCCATGTATACATATTCCTCTAAGTTTTCATTTAGAAAGGTTGTTTTAACATCCATTTTATGTAACTCTAAATCATACTGAGCTACCAATGCCATAATAATTCTGAAATAATCTTTCTTAGAAACTAGTGAGAAGGTTTCCTTATAGTCTACACCATACTTTTGAGTGAATCCTTTAGAAAAAATTCTATCCTTGTAACGTTCAAGGTTTCCAAGAGAATCATATTTTGTTTTGAAGGCCCATTTACATCCAAATCTCTTGCATCCTTCAGGCAATTCTATAAGGTCCCACACTTTATTTTGTTCCATGGAATTCAACTCACATTTCATGGCATCTAAAAATTTATCAGAATTATCACACTTGATGGATTGAGAATATGAAACCGGATCATTATTAATGCCATTATAATTTTCTATTTCATGTAGATATACCACAGTCATCAGAAATAGCTGACCTTTTTTCCCTTTGGGATCTTCTTAACACTATTTCTTGTTTAAGCATACACGCGTGATTGGATCTGGTTTATTGTATGATGGTTTATATAAACTAAATCTTGATAATATGTATGCTAAAACGCTTATGAACTTGCATCATAATTCTAGTACTAAAAGTGGTTTAGTAAATGAGAAGTATTCTTATTTATGGCATAAATTTTTAGGTCATATTTCCAAAGAAAGATTGGAGAGATTGATTAAGTTTGAAATCCTTCCAAAATTGGATTTTACCGACCTAAAAATTTGTGTGTATTATATTAAAGGAAAAAAAACAAAACACACAAATAAATGTGCCACAATAAGTAATCAACTCCTTGAGATCATACATACCGATATATGTGGACCTTTTAATGTCAATTCTTTGGGTAAAAAAAATACTTTATCACCTTTATTGATGATTTTTCACATTATGGATATTTATATTTATTGCATGAGAAATCTAAAGAAATAAATGCCTTGGAAATTTATGTAAATGAAGTTGAGAGGCAATTAGACATAAATGTGAAGGTTATAAGGTTTGATAGGGGTGGTGAATATTATGGAAGATTTGATGAAAGTGGACAAAACCCTGGTCCATTTGCAAATTTTCTAGAAATTCATGGAATATGTGCACAATACACTATGCTAGGTACACCACAACAAAATGGTGTGACAGAAAGGCGTAATAGAACATTAATGGATATAGTTAGGAGTATGTTAAGTAATTCTTCTTTACCCTTATCTTTATGGATGTATTCTTTAAAAACTGCTGTATATTTATTGAATAGAGTTCCTAGTAAAGCAGTTCCAAAGACTCATTTTGAATTTTGGACCGGTAGGAAACCTAGTTTAAGACACCTGCATATATGGGGTTGTTAGGTAGAAATAAAAGAATATAATCCACAATAAAGAAAACTTGATGCAAGAACAATCAGTGGATATTTCATTGGTTATCCAAAGAAATCAAAGGGATGTAGATTATATTGTCCTAACCATAGTATGAGAATTATTGAAACTGGAAATGCTGGATTTATCAAGAATGGTGAATCTAGTGGGAGTGAAGTTCCAAAAAATGTGGAAATTAAAGAAGTTAGAATTCAAGTTCCATTTTCTTGTATTCCAACTTCACATGTTGTTGTTCCTCAAATTATTACATCACAAAATAATCAAGTAAAACAACAACAGAATGTTTCCCAAATTCACAATGAAGAAATGGTTGAAGAACCACAAGAAATAGTGTTAAGAAGACCCCAAAAGGAAATAAGGTCATCTATTTCTGATGACTATGTGGTATATCTGCATGAAATAGAAAATGATATTGGCATTAATAATGATCCAGCAACATCAAGTTTTGATAAAGAAACCAAATTTTTAGATATACTAAGTACATAAAAGGTTTCACATAATTCCAAACTATATCCACTATCAAGGATTAAACGGTAAGTCCTGACAGCTTCAATAGGAACCTTCACTCTATTCCCCATGAAGATTAACTTATCAGTTGGGCTTATGATTTGGGTTGAAAGGAATCCCTGCATTGTATTAGAAACATGAGTCATGCGAACAGAATCAATCCACCATGTATTATGTGGAACTTCAGCTAAGTTTGATTCATAAAATTTATAATCATTTTTCTTACCTTTCTTTTCAAACCAAGCCTTACGTTTCAGACAATCCTTTTGGGAATGTCCAACTTTCCCACAGAAATGGAATTTATCTTTAGTTGTGTTCTTTTGGTTCTTACTAAAAGACCCAATAACCTTCAATGGTCCCTTTCCTTTTCCATGCTTCTTTATACCATGCTTCTTTCCTCCTTGATGATGAACATAATGGACAGAGTGGATTCCTTGACCTTTTAAACGCGTTTCCTCTTGAACTAGCATACTATGCAATTCACGCACATTCCATTTATCTTTCATGGTGTTGTAGTTCATTTGGAATGGTCCATACTCAAACGGTAATGAGTTTAGGACAAACTCTACAAGGAAACTTTCATCCACTTCCATTCCTAAAGACTTATGTCTTGCTGCAATATTTTTCATTTTAATGACATGCTCATGCATAGTACGAGAACCATCAAACTTCATGGCGGTCAATGTACTCATTAATGTCCCAACAAGAGATTTGTCAGTAGTTTGAGATCGGTCTCTCACAAATTTCATAAACTATTTAGCACTTTCAGTTTTGGGGAGTCCTGACTTGATGTTACTTGTTATGCTCATTCACATGAACATCGAACTTAATATGTTCGATCTTTCCCATGATGCATAATATACTCTATCATCATTGCTACTGTCATCTGTTGTAGTAGCAGGTTTCTCTACTTGGAGTGCTAAATCAATATCCAATACACCAAGGTGAAATTGGATTTGCTCACTACAATCAGAGAAATTTAATCTATTAAATATCGAAACAGTTGATGTCTGTGAGTGCAATGATGATGAAAAACTAACTGTAATAAATACATAATTAAAATTAATGCTTTGAAATAATAATAATACATTGATTCAGACAAATTATTTAACATAAATGTGTATTAGTGTTCTCCTTTGGGTGATACACTAATACACAAACATAATTGATACTAATTAAAATAACTTTATTTGGAAATAATATACACCTCAATTATATTTATTTGTTATATTTGGATATATAAATAAATCTCATAATGCATATATATTAACAACAATTATATTCATAAATTATAATAATATGCAAATTGCCTTTGGGAAATTAATAAATATCTCATAATAATGAATTTCAATTACTCATAAAATATCATAATAGTATCAAATTTTTGAGCAATAAATATATATTATTTTAACATAATTTTGAAAAAAAATTAACTTTATGATTTGACCACTTTGGTGATTAACAAATCTCAAGCAATAACATTCCAAATATAAAACATCATAATCATAACATAGTTATAAATACAAATGAATTTTAATAAACATAAATCCAAATTTTGTTTACTCTTTCTTTAATTTTTTTTTGGCGTCAAATTTAAAAATCTAATAATTATTTCAAATAATGAAAAATCATTTTTTTATAAAAATTTTGTTGAGGTTTGAAAACCCATGAAAAAAAGGTGATAAATAAATAAAATGTCAACACGTCACCTTTAAAACCATTTTGTAAATGTGGGCAACCTTATCCATTTTTTTTCAATCGTTAAAACAATTTTAAATATAAAATTCATTCTATTATCAAAGATAATAAATAACTAAAAGGGAGATTTCAAAATCTAAAGTCAAGGAGAAGAGGCAACATATTGAGATTCCCAAAAAATAGGCACTTCATATTTGGGAAGAGAAAAATAAATGCACAACGAATTCATAATTTAAATAATAATAAAAATAATTGCACAGTGATTATCAAACAATCAAACAACGCTAAACAAAAACACCCCATGATTGAAGAGAGAGGAAGCGTATTCTGATTTAATAAAAAAAAATTGCACAGCATATTCGGGTTTCAGAAAATTCTACAACACACTATTATTATTAATATTAACTACCATTTAAAATAAGAAAATAATTCAGATTTAATGCAACACATTGCTTGCAGAACGTAATCCAAATTTTCGATTCTTATTTTAACGCAACACATAATAAATTTATACATGAAAAAACACAGATTTCATAACCCTCCTCTAATACCACATGTAAATTAATTTCATTTATTTTAGGATCTTTGACATGTATGAATATCACATAGATAAGCAAAATTCAAAAGAAGATAAGACATACCTTGATCCATTTGATAGTCTTTATTTGAATCTCCTTGATTTTCTCCCACTTAAAAGGATTTCTATCCTTTGCCTCCTTTCTCTTCCACAACAAAATTGATGGAACGTACCAGAATTTAATTGAGACTTAATTGGCAAGGATATGACCCTTTAAATTGGGATAAAACAGTTATTTATGGGTGGTTATTTAATTAACTGTCAAAGTTTATCAATTTGACAATTATATCCCTTATTATCCCATTAAATAATATTAAACAAATATGACGTGAGTTAATTCAACAGTCCGACAACAAGTCCCTCTACCCGAGGATACTTTACTCAATATAGAATTCAATTTATGTAAACTCTAACACCTAATATGCACAAATTATGCCCAACAACTACTCTCAAGCTCATAACTAAAATTACAAACCAAGTTCAAGGTAGATGAAAACTAAATTTTAAGATATGAAACCTAGCATGATATGCAAAGCTCTATCCTAGAAGGAATTCATCATATAAATTTTGGCATATAGTTATTTATAATATAAACTATTTATGACCATGGATAAAACAAGGAATAATCTTTAAATAAATGAACAGTTCAAATATTTAACATGGGATAAACATTTATGAAGAATTTCATAAATAAAAGCTAATTATAAACCCTTTTATAAATTCAACTTAACATTATGAACATTCCATAATTTTGAATGTAAACACTTTTTATTCTTTCCAATATGAATTATTTCGTATTTATCATGATATGACATTTCCTTTTTAAATATATAATATTATATGAATTATAAACTATTTATAATTCAATTTCTATTATGTAATCCTTTTACATAATCTAAATATCATATACTTAATTATTATTTAAACATTGATCATGTCAATTATCAAAACACCCTTTGATACGACTTAAATAATATCCAAATAAATCCCCTTTAATTTAAACAATTTCAAACTAATTAATTATGAACTAAACATGAATATTAAGGAATTTTAATAAATAAACAATTTATTTATTTTCCAAAATATGAGATATTTATGAACTATTCGTAAATAAATGCTAATTATAAACATTTTATAAATTAACAATAATATAAACATTTTATATTCTTATCAATATGAACCCTTTCACATTTTATAATAAATGGAATTTATATGATATTTCATGATTTGTTAACATTTTATAATTCAATATCTATTATATAAACATTTTTATATAATCTAGATATTATATTTGTTGGGATTTATAAACTCTTTATAAATCGCCTTTTATGATTCCTAAATAAACCATTTATTTCTATATCATAAATCATGCCATTTAATTTGTCAAAAGACATTTAAAAATATATATTTATCAATTAACCATAAACCTTTATAGTTAATTAATTTATAAAACATGTGCAGCGGAAGACAACTCAAACATATTTTTCGTAAATTAAACGTATTGATTCGTATGATCATCCCATGACCATGTGCATTTGCAGTGGAAGACAACTCAAACAAAGAAGTCTACCCTATGATACCTTTGATGAGATTTGTATGATCATCCCATAACCATGTGCAGCGGAAGACAACTCAAACAAAGACAAATCTATCTTCGAGAATCAACGCGTAAATAAAACGGTGAAAACAACATACCTAGAAATTGCCAACGACATCATTCTTCTTTCTCAGTGAAAGAATGCTTGATGAATGTCACATAGCAGTGAACAAAAGCACCCTGTCTCTAAGGGGGGTACAATGACCAGTGGATCTCGATTGTATCGTGATTATACCTGAATGTTGTAGGGGTGCTAGTGCCTTCGTCTCAAACGATGAACAACGGTGCGGGAAGAACAGAGAAATGAGAGGCTTGCTCACAATTGTTTGTGTTCAACCGGAGGGATCACATCCCTTTATATAGCCATCCATTAAGCGTTGCGTTAAATCAAAATGTGCCGACCATATTAATGTATCCATATACATCTATTCCCATAATTTATTGAATCTTATTCAATGAGGTGTCAAAACAATTAATCCGTTCACAACGGATTGTAACTGATAATTAAACCATTTGGGATAAATAAATATATATATCAAATATATATATTTATTATCGCGTGAATTTAATACATGCATTACATGCATCAAATGCATGTAATTAAATATACACTTCATATATATAATATAATATCATGTGTATATATATATATTGCATATCTAACATATTTATCCGGCATAACCCACCTCAATGATGTTCTTATTTCAATATACAGTGCATGTTGAAATAAGTTGACTACCATTATCACTTAAGCTAATTTTTTCACCATATGTCTCATTCATGCCCTAACAACATTAAAACTTATATTTCATATTTATCATTCATATTATTCATTTTTCCATTTATTATCCTTACTTATAATTCTAACCCCAACCGAGACATCTTATAACGAGCTTGCTCTTCCACTGGTAACTCCTTCAGAGAATCCTTCAAGTGTTGAATTCAATGGAGACATTACTTTGAATGAAGTCAATATGGATGAATCAGTTGTGAAGTTTGTGATGTTTGACCAGTATCATTTTCCAGTTTCATATCATTTGTCTCTTCATTGAATATTAATTTAATAGTGTTATACTTCCAAATTAATGTATAACATTTGACACAAATGTTTTGTTTGTATGTAGAATAAAATTTTTCATGTAGTCACAAAATCCAAACGCGGGTATCGTTGATTTTTGACTTTTCTGATACTTAAGGTTTATTATATATTTTATGATAACAATGTTTGTCAGGTTATTGTTAATATATTACTATTTTCATTTATAAAATTTTCTATAAATGAATTGTTAATATTCTTTATAATGTTTGAAATACATTTTAACTATTAGCAAAATGTTTTTATGCGTTCCCATTCACTTATTCCATCTTTTGGGTATGTTGTACAAAAGTTTTTTTTTTTATCTAACGAATTGCAACATTCATTTTGTTTTCTCCTAAATTTTTAAT
Organism: Viscum album; assembly: GCA_963277665.1. Lineage (NCBI taxonomy): Eukaryota > Viridiplantae > Streptophyta > Magnoliopsida > Santalales > Viscaceae > Viscum > Viscum album. The sequence continues at coordinate 1,227,284,210 of OY728133.1, read as the reverse complement.
CCCATTCTATTTCGGGTGTTTGGTTGTTTACCATCTATTTTCATATTTACATTGGTTGGAGTTGTCAATTGTCATGAAAAGAGTATATCTTTTTTTTAGGTATGAAACTATGAAGAAATTGTTTTAGAATCAGAAATAAAAAATTTCTCATAGCGACCTTTAAACACATTATTCTATATTTTGTTTCATATAAATTTTCATTTCAGTATTCAATACTTATTGTGTTTTCCAAATTATGTTTTTTTTTCAATTTCTTTTTTTATGAAATAGAAAGACGAATAGGCTCATACGATTAAAATAATCACAAATAGAAATATGGGAACAATATATCTTATTTTTCGTATTATAATATTCTCACGCTATAATCATCCATTTCTTTTAAATATATGATCCAATTTATAGAAAATCTTAATGGTAGATTCAGTTCAGTTAATACAAACAGGTACACTTCAATTGTTTATATTTGATATTAAATTGAAATTCAATTCATATTTTCTTAATTTCTTCTTCGCATCTCGTCCCTTTTATATTTTAATTTTAAATTAAACTAATTTCAACCAGCATGATAGATAATAACTTTTTTTCTATTATGAACTACCTAAAATTCAATATTTTTTTTGAAGGATTCTTTTTTAAGACCTATATCTATCAAATATATATCATGTTATTTCATAGGTATTCATATTGATATTATCATTGTTTTATTCCAAGTGTATTACATTGCGTTAATTCGACATTTCAATTTTTATGAATGATATTGAATAAATTGAGTTAAACACAATGTGAATATACCGTGTATTTGCACAGGCGAATTACTGGTTACTGTAAAACGGGGACCGGAGACGCCGCGCCTCGGGCGGAAGCAGCCGGCGGCCAACGTGTCGTCCACGCCCTGCTGACGGCAGCCTTTTAACTGAATGAGTGTGCGCGGGTTCGATGCGCGGCGCAAAGCGTGTCCTCCCCGGTCTCCATAAGCACAAGCTCGGACCCTGGCGCGAAACCTAAATATTCCGGAGCCGGCGACAGTCTTTTCATTTCCTCCTGCATTCACCATACCGAAGAATTTGGGAGCCGGCGACAGTCTTTTCATTTCCTTCTGCTTCAAAAAAATGTGCGGGACTCCTGTATCTCGATCCCGAGGTAGGTACACGGTTCTCAGCGTTTCTTCTTCCGCCCCTCATATGGTAGTTTCATATGAATTTGTGTAATGTGTCTGAGTGTATTGTATATTTGACAAGCATAGATCATTTTTTAACTGTCATCTGCCCAGCTTATTCACCATATCAATGCCCCTCTTCCCTACGGTTCTTCACCATATCGTAGTTTTGTTCAATGGGGATGCTTATGACTATGAGTGGAGGGAGAGAGCATGGAGGTGGAGGGAATATTGTTAAGGTCGTTTGGGCAGTTCGGGTGTAGCTCGGGCGAGAGTGCAAGGAGCCTCTTGTGTGTATTCTCTCTTTTACTCTTATTCTTCTTCTAATCCTCTCTTCTCTATATTTCTGGTTTGTTCCTCTAATATATACAAGCAATCCTCCGATTTTCTCTATCAATTGGTCCGACCTGATGTTCTCCCTCTGTCGGATCGCGCCCACCGACCCCCCACAACGACACAAAGGTCTTCCGTTGGTGTTGCGTAACGGTTCCCTACTGCCTCATCTTCTTGAGCGGGCATAGTCGGATACCATCTGTGCTCTATTGATCACGTTCGTACGCGCGCGCACTTCCGAATATCTCCACCCCACTGGCAAGTTCACTGGAAGGATGAAGTAGCAATGAAAACTCAGAAACAAGCTCGACAAGAAGATGTCGACGGTAGGGGTGACTCGATTCCCTTCTCACCAACTTGGCGATGACAATGGAGGGTGTCTCTCTGAAGCAGTAGACCTGGGAGCAAGAGAGAGTGGAGATGACCAACTTCCAAAGAAAACAAGCTGAGCTCTGCAAGATGGATGCGGCAATTATGTGACTCTCGAAGAAGGCGTTGCGGCATGAACCAAAACGTTTGTCACTTATGACAGAGTTCTCGACCTCGCACGCAGTTGAGTCAGACGCCCCTTGAAAAACCTGGGGGGGGCTGGAATCACCGCAACTCACATTGACATGAGACCTGATCAGCACACAACAGCAAAACGAGCCGAACTACCGGTGTTTGAGGGAAGGGACCCTAGGGGCTGGATAACAGGAGTCAAACTGTACTTTCGAGTCAACCAGACACCGGGCAAAGTTAAGGTACCACTTACGTAGATTAGTATGGAAGGCGTGGTGATCCATTGGTTTAACATTGTGAATGACGTTCATCCAAGACTATCCCGGATAAAATTCAAAGAGGAGCTCATGACACGATTTAGTGGATTGGAGATCTAAAATTTATATGAAGAGCTGACCACCCTACAACAATTGGGAATAGTTCAAGTCTATGTGGAACAGTCTGAATATTTGGCTTCTCTCACTACGTCAGTCAGAGCAACAGTACGTTAGCTACTTCCTGTATGACTTGCGTGAGGAAATCCGCAGCTGGGTTCGTTTTCATAATGCTGAAACTCGGATGCAAGTGATGCGGTTAGCTCGGCATGTGGAGCTTGCATTCACGGGAGACATGAGCGCTCAGTTCCGTGGAGGTGGGTCGCGACATTTTAGCGGGGTATGCGAAACTGAACCATGGTGACCACCTGACCGTTCGGGGACACACATACAGAATGAGACCACTCTCCAACGTGTCGTCCACGCCCTGCTGACGCTAGCCTTGTTATTGAATGAGTGTGTGCGGGTTTAAATGCTTGGCGCCTGTGTATCCTCTATTCCCCGCTCCATATCTGTAATCAGCTCAAGCTCAGACCTTGGCAGAAAACCTAAACATTCTAGAGCCAGCGATAGTCTTTTCTTTTCCTCTTGCAATCACCACATCGAAGAATTCAGCATATAATGTACAAACATGCAGCTTTTTGACTTTGTCGTTCATCAGGCTCGGCTGAACCCATTTGCAAATTTATAATAGCTCTGAGGGTCGACGTTTAAAGAGTAACCGAACTTTCGTGCCCCGAGATGCCCAGTTGTAGCTACCCATCTCCCTTTTCTCGCAATGTTCTGCTTCAAAAAAATGCACGGGACTCTTATATCTTGATTTTGAGTTAGGGACACGGTCCTCAGTGTTCCTTCTTCTGCCCCTCACATGGTAGTTTCATATGAATATGTGTACGTTGCTATAGTTTTTGGAAAATCTAGATTAAAACTAAAAGCTGGATAGGATTGACTTGTGACATAAAATTAGTTTGGAATTCTATGATTATCCGAATGATATGTCTCATCAGGATGTGTGTATAACTTGACGATGTGATACGGGATTTGTGTGATATGGTGATATGGTGGTTGACCGTTGCTATAACGTGATTTTATGTGAATCAAGATTTATGCCGCTTTAGGTTTTGGTTGAATTCCCTCATAGATGTGACATATTTTAAATAAATGAGTGTTGCTTGACATGTCATAGGTTAAGGTATGTTGATATGTATGATTTATGTCTAGGTAGTGCCGGTCACAAGGCTGGCCCAATGGCACAAAACCTTAAACGCCTTCACTAAGGTGTGGGAAGCCGAGACTAGGAATGAACCCCAACGTTTCCTGTGTCAGAGAGCCATACTAGGTTGTAATGTGCCTGAGTGTATTGTATATTTGACAAGCATGGATCATTTGTTAATCGTCATTTGGCCAGCTTGTGTACAATATCAATGCCCCTCTTTCCTAAGGTTCTTCATACTGAATGAGCTTGATGGCATGGCCCATAGTTTGGGGTGCAGGTGGGTAACCCAAGCAGTGCTTGATCGTAGTTTCGTTCAATGGGAATGCATATTGCTATGATACTGATAGAGCTCGGGATAGTAAGGGTAAAAAGGTCATGGATGGGGAATATTGTTAGTTTGTTAGGGGAAGGAATTTGGGCCCACATTGGGGGTTGGGGATTTGTTAATTTGTTAGAGGGGGGGTATTTGTTATAAGGAGCGGAGGGCGAGAGTAGGGGGGCGGAGGGAATATTGTTAAGGCTGTTTAGGCAGTTCGACTATAACTTGGGTGAGAGTGCAAGGGGCTTCTCGAGTGTTTTCTCTCTCCTCCTCTTCTTCTTCTACCCCTCTCATCTCCCCTGTAATTCTGCTTCGTTCCTCTAATATATACAAGCAGTCCTCTGGCGTTCTCCATCAATTGGTTCGGCCCACCGTTCTCCCCCTGTCATATCACGTACATCGATCCCCCACGACGGCACAAAGGTCTTCCGCTGGCGCTGCGTAACGGTTCCTTGCTGCTGCATCTTCTCAGGCACGCGTTGCTGGATACCAGCCGCACACTGTTGATCACGTTTGGACGCACGTGCACTTCAAGATATCTCCACCCCACTGGTGAGTTCACTGGAAAGACGAAGGTGCGATGGAAACTCGGAAACAAGCTCGACAGGGAGACGTTGACCAGCTGTTGGGCAAACTCGAATCCCTTCTCACCAACTTGGTAACGACAATGGAGGGTCTCTCTCGGAAGAAGTAGACCTGAGAGCAGGAGAGAGAAAAGATGGCTAACTTCTGAAGGAAACAAGCTGACCTTTGCAAGATGGTTGCGGCAAATATGTGACACTTGAAAAAGACGCCGCAACATGAAGCAGAACGTTCGTCATTTATGGTAGAGCTCTCGACCTTGCGCGCGGTTGAGTCAGGCGCCCTTGGAAAACCTTGGGGGGGGGGGGCTAGAAATCACCACAACTCACATCGACATGGGACCTGATCAACACACAACAACAAAACGAGCCGAACTACCATTGTTTGAGGGAAGGTACCCTGGGGGCTGGATCACGCGAGCCGAACTATACTTTCGAGTCAACCAGATGTCGGGCGAAGTTAATGCACTACTTGCGCAGATTGGTATGGAAGTCGTGGCGATCCATTGGTTCAACATTGTTAATGATGTTCATCTGGGAGTATCCTGGACTGAATTCAAAGAGGAGCTCATGATACAATTTAGTGGACTAGAGATCCAAATTCCATATGAAGAGTTGGCTGCCCTACAACAACAGGGAACGGTTCAGGACTACGTGGAACGGTTCGAATATTTGGATTCTCTCTTGCCACGCCAGCCAGAGCAATAGTACGTCGGCTACTTACTGCATGACCTGCATGCAGAAATCCGCAGTTGGGTTTGTGTTCATAATCTTGAAACTCGGCTGCAAGCGATGCGGTTAGCTTAACATGTGGAGCTTACATTCACGAGAGATGTGAGCGCTCAGTTGTGCGGAGGTGGGTCGCAACATTTTAGTGGGGTACGCGAAGCTGAACCATGACAGCCACCTGATCGTTCAGAGATACACCTATAGAACGAGACCACTCTCCAACTGGTCTGAAGAGGGGAAGTTGCTGGGAATGGAGTTTGACAGGAAGCTCCAAATCAAACAACCCTTGGCGGGTGTGGTGTTCGAACTTGATGACTCAAGAATGAGAGGATAGACGGAGTAGGGGCTTATGCTTTAGATGTGGGCAGCCCTATAGTCCTATGCATAGATCCAAAGCTAAGGGTGATTCTGTGGGAAGAAGGTCATGATGGCACCGAAGATGAAGGAGCTAAGTGGGGCAAAGAAGCAGCCTAAGAAAACGAGGAACCAGTTCCCTTAATCAAATCTTGCGGACATGACTGTTTTCAAGGGGTGGCGAGTGATAGAGCCCGAGACAACAAGAGTAAAAAGGTCATGGCTAAGGAATATTGTTAGTTTGTTAGGGAGAGGGATCCGAGTCCACGTTGGGAATCAGGGATTTGTTAATCTGTTAGAGGGTTGGGGGGGGGTATGTTTATAAGTAAGGAGTGGAGGGCGAGAGTAGGGGGCGGAGTGAATATTGTTAAGGCTATTTAGACAATTCGACTGTAGCTTGGGAGAGAGTGCAAGGGGTCTCTCGAGTGTCTTTTCTCTTCTACTGTTCTTCTTCTTCTACTCCTCTCCTCTCCTCTCATCTATAATTCTGGTTCATTCCTCTAATATATACAAGCAGTCCTCTGGTGTTCTCTACCAGACACTCCTATGGTAATGGTGTATTCAAATAAAGGCTCGATCATATTTCCATTTCATGGAAATACTTGTGACACCACACTATAGTGATGGTGAGATCCAACTCACATGGTCTCTCTGATCTTACTAGTTGTCTAGATTCAGAGAGTGGCCTCAATGTTATGTTGTCGGGTGAAGGCTAGGTAGATGGGGATTTAGCACGCATAGCTTAACATGACATACCATGTTGCTTGAGATGCTTCAAATACCTCGTTATGTATGATATGTGGCTTCTACCAACTTTATTACACATATCAGCATGGCACACATACACTGCTGTGTTTTATACAGTTTGACGAGCATTGTGTGTGCCCATTGACATTTTTCCACCCTTGTATTTCATGTTTCAAGCACGATGGATTTACTATGTGGCTTTTACCAACATTAATACACATATTATCATGGCACACACACACATTTCTGTGTTTTATATAATTTTCTGAGTATCGTTTGTGCTCATTGACATTTGTTCACCCTTTCATTTTATGTTTTAAACATGACAGGTTTACAATATGATGGGGATCCATCAAAGTAGCTATAGCTCTTGGGAGACAGTCCAAGCCCAACTTTGATGTTTATGCTTTCTTAGCCCCCCACCGATTTGGTAGGGGAATGCGATTCATTAAATGTGTTGAACTAAACAAAATTTGTGGCAATATTTAAGGTTTTATAGGATGCTTACAGTTGGATATTGGTGTATGTTATTTAAGTCTGGGAATCGACAAACCATTCAAAACTGAAACTCTAAAAAAATTAATTTGTGTTGTCTTCTTCTAAATCAGTTTTCCAGTTTCACATCTCATCCCCCTGTAAGAAAATTCATCTTTATTTTGCTTAAAAAATGTTTGCTCTGATGGTTCAATCAATATTTGGCTGGCAGGAAAAAATAGACATATAAATCCAACGGTGCCCATAAGCAGCAAGGACCCATCAAGGATCCATTTCACATTGAGCGTATGTTTTAATGACTGGATATGTGTGGACAACTATACTACAAAGAAGATTGTCTTAGCTGGGATTATATGCTAATAATTGCAGATTGTGTCAGTTGAATTCTACTACCTCATCTCTTAAATCTCCTCGGTTACGCCCTTCCCCTTGCCTTTCAAGTGCGTGCATGTTAAGGTATGCTTAATTCATTGGCAAAATTTCCTTATTTGCGTTGCACGCCCCCCCCCCCCACACGCGCGCCCACACACACACAATCCCTCCCCACTGCTCTTTCCGTTAATGTTTTCGTCCTTATATTTTCTGTGATGTTTATGAGTTTCTTTCTCTCTTGGTTAATTTTATAATTTTATGTCACACCAAAGCACTTTGTTCAGTAATTATTACTTTTCAAAACCAACAAAGGCATGTTGCGCTCTTTCAGTTTATGGATATGACATTGCTATTTATCAATTTTAGTTCTTGCACTTGTCACTGCACTTATGTGTTCATTATTGATTTATTTAGGTGGGTACCGGCTTACTGGGGAAAGCATCCTACAAAATCCCTCCTACCAGTCCGAGCTGCTAGTCATCTTGGATTGGCAAGTTTTTCTCCAATTTCATCACATGGATCTGGACTGAAGTACAACGAATCTGATTTTGACATTCTGTTCCATTCATGTGATGATATTTGCTTTGCCAAGCGAATCCATGCCCTTCTAGTGGTGCTAGGAAGAGCTCAAAGTATCTTTGTTTCCACGAGGCTTCTTAACCTTTATGCGCGACTTGGTCATGTCTCCTATGGTGTTGATATTTTCAACAATATGCCAAGGAAGGATTTATATACCTGCAATTCAATGATAGCTGCTTATGTTCATATTGGATGTTTCCATGATGCTTTAAGTTGTTTCAATCAATTGTTACTGGGATTCAGAGTTGAACCCGATTTTTACACTTTTCCTCCAGTTCTGAAGGCCTGCACAAATCTCGTTGAGGGGGCACAAATTCATTGTCGGGTTTCAAAATTGGGTTATCAATCTGACATCTTTGTGGCTGCATCTCTGGTTCATGCATATTGCCGGTTTGGTGTCATGGATGTTGCTTGTAAACTGTTTGATGAGATGCCTGTTAGGGATTCGGCTTGTTGGAATGCTGTCATTTGTGGGTTCTGTCAGAATGGCAATCCTTCTGAGGCGTTGGATGTGTTGGACAAGATGAGATCGGAAGGAATGAAGATGGACACTGTCACTATCTCCAGTGCCCTTCCCCTATGTGCACAACTGGAGATGCCATCCACTGGAATGCTGATCCATCTGTATGTCATCAAGCATGGGCTGGAGTCTAATCTGTATGTTTCCAATGCTTTGATTCACATGTATGGAAGATTTGGCAGGATGGGAGATTTAAAAACAGTTTTTGATCAAATGGTGGTCAGAGATGAGGTGTCATGGAACTCGATGATTGGTGCATATGAGCAAAACAACGACCCCATTGCGGCATTAAAATGTTACAATGTGATGCGGAAAAGTGGATTTGATCCGGATACATTGACGCTAATGAGTCTTACTTCTAGTTTAGCACAGGCACGGGATCATCGGAATGGAAAGTCTATTCATGGGTTTGTTGCCAGGAGAAATTGGCTCGTGAAAGACACCACACTAGGCAATTCAGTCATGGACATGTACATGAAACTTGGTGATGTCGAGTCGGCACATAAAGTTTTTGAACAGCTATTGTTTAAAGATGTGGTTGCATGGAACACGTTGATAGCAGGTTGCACTCAAAATGGCCTTGCGAGTGAGGCGATAAATGTGTTTCGAACAATGCAAGGGCATGAGGAGATGAAACCAAATGAAGCGACGTGGGTTGGCATTCTACCGGCCTACTCTTATCTAGGAGCCTTGAGAGAAGGGATGAAGATTCATGGGTGGCTGCTGAAGACATGTCTCTATCTAGACACCTTTGTCGTGACTTGCCTGATCGACATGTATGGAAAATGCGGTGAACTGGACAATGCCGTCTCGCTGTTCCATCAAATGCAGCCGTGGTGCTCTTGCAGCTCTTGGAATGCTATCATCGCCTGTCATGGTGTCCATGGGCATGGGGAGGCTGCACTGGAGCTGTTCACCCAGATGCTTGACCATGGGGTGAAACCCAATGATGTAACTTTTGTCTCATTGCTGTCAGCTTGTAGCCACTCAGGTTTGATAGATCAAGGCAGGTGTTATTTTAACATGATGCAAGAAGATTATGGGATCAAACCGGGTTTAAAGCATTATGGCTGCATGGTTGACCTCTTGGGCCGAGGTGGGTACGTTGAAAAAGCCCTGAACTTCATAAGGAACATGCCCTTACAGCCTGATGCCTCGGTCTGGGGTGCGTTTCTCGGTGCTTGTAGGATTCATGGGCATGTTGAATTGGCCGAGATGGCCAAGAGCCGTTCTCTTGAAGCTTCGTTTGGAGATCTCAACTACAATGTTCTTCTGGCAAACATTTATGCGAAAGTTGGGAAGTGGGATGATGTGTATAGTCTTCGATCATCGGCCAGAGATGGGGGCTTGAAGAAGACGCCCGGGTGGAGCTCGGTCGAGGTTGGTGGTAGGGTTCATGTGTTTTATACCGGAAGCCGCTCCCATCCGGATTGTGGGGAAATATACCGAGAGTTGAGGGTCTTGGGTTCAAAAATGAAAAACCTTGGGTACGTCCCAGATTATGGGTTTGTGTTGCAGGACGTGGAAGATGATGAGAAGGAGCAGATCCTGATGGGTCACAGCGAGAGGCTGGCTATTGCGTTTGGGATCATTCGCACGGCTCCGGGGACCAGTCTGAGGATCTTTAAGAACCTGCGAGTGTGTGGGGACTGTCACAATGCGACGAAGTATTTATCACGGGTCGCGGAGAGGGAGATTCTGGTGAGGGACTATAACCGGTTCCATCTTTTTAAGGATGGGTTTTGTTCTTGTGGTGACTATTGGTGACTGATGTTTACCCGTCTGTTCTTTTTATTGTTAATATTAATTTGATAAATGAAGTATCTGTAATTAATGGTTAAATAACTTTGTTAATAAATCATTTATTATACTGATGGAAAATTTTACAACATTTTTTTTTCCTGCCGGTTGTCAAATTTATAGAACTGACTTTATGATTGGAATGGTGGAACAATTTTGCCGGTGAAAATGATATTTAAAATCATGTTTTGTAGGAATGAAAATGTTTAGAATGACAACTATTTTCATTTTTTTCTCATCAGCAACTGTTGCATCAGTCACCTCCTTGTACCCTCTTGGCCCCGTTGACATCACATCAGCATCGAAGCCCTGTTGGCCATTTTTGCCTCTTTTGGTGTCCCAACCTCACTGTCCACCAACCTCATTGTCCACTAAAATGTTATCACTGTTGGAGTTGGTGTCTTATAATCAAATTCCTTACCACTATGTTTTCTTATTAATGAAGTTACTCATCACATCATTATTGTTCATCTGTATGATATTTACATGTGATAATATTCCAATAATATATGTCGCATGGAAAGATCATGACAGTTCCACTGACATGTTATCACTGTTGGAGTTGGTGTCTTATAATCGAATTCCTTACTATTATGTTTTCTTATTAATGAAGTTACTTATCACATCATTATTGTTCATCTGTATGATATTTACATGTGATAATATTCCAATAATATATGTCGCATGGAATGATCATGACAGTTCTCCGCTATGATAAGAATAAGAAGATGCAACGATATTATTCTTGAATATTGTTCTATGGTCGGATGATATTGTCTGACGGGAGACAGATGATACAAGGTATCATAGGTAGGAGCCTCATAAGTCATTGAGACAATTTCTTATGACATTCACCATTGGCAATCTCCAAGATAGGAGGTTATGAGAACAAATCTTTCAATAAGAAATTCACATTTTCATATGTCATTCCTCCAAATCCATTTTTTTTGTTATTTTCAAAAGGCCGCTTTATGATTAAGTGGTAACCTCACATTCAACCAGATTCAAACTGAACTACCAAAATTCAAAATTCAAAACCAATAGAGCAATCAACCACAGATCCCAAATTTGAAATTCAAAAAGATCATCACATTGATCTATCACCACCAAATCGCCTCGGGTCACGAAAACTCAAACAACAAGCAACCTCGAGCCGCGCCCCTTGACACATGAGATCATCTACGTTGCCACCACTACGCCGGAACGAGAACCCACCGACCATCATCCCACCGCAACTTCAAACCACTATCATAGAAGATACCTTCAACTTCACCGTCGTCATTTCGGAAAAAATACCCATCATCACACAGGTTCGCCTGTGAGAACTACCCGCCATAATCCATCATCACCGTCGTTAAAACACCATCATTGCTACTGTAAAAACATCATAACAGAACACCACATGACTTCTATACATTGAACATCGGACCAAGAAAAACACATCACCATGCCATTCGCTGCTGTTGAACCGATCATCATTGTCCGTCGGAGATTACCACGCAAGCACCCGAGCCAAATCAACAGACCGGCAGAAAACCAGGAAAAACAACGGGTAACACCAATGGAACCGAAGGAAGGACCGAAACCTACTCAAGTCGCACCTTCTGGTACACCATTGAAAGTTGAACCAACACATCCCAAAACCTCATAGTAAACTGCCACACCACACCAACCAGGGGGAGCAGAAGAACATGAGGCAAGAGCAGAGATTGAAGCAGACAATTGTCTCAACATCGATCCATGACCTTCGCCAGGACACCAACTCCTTCCTTCGAATCAACCACCAAGAGAAACTGTAACCACCTACAACGCCTCCACGAATGAAGAACAACATGATAAAGTGGGCCTCAACAATGAACGACGACCATTGCTAGGACCACCAATCCCTCCCTTAGGAACCACCACCATGCTAACTGCAACCTTTTGTAACTACTCTGCCTCAAATGAGGAACCACTGCCATCGCCACAAAACCACCACGAAAACCACCGTATCAACCCAAAATGGGGTTTAGTGTGGAAGATCCAGTACAAGAGCATAGAGAAGAACCAACTAGGCCTCGACAGAAGCCATGACTACGAACCAAGAAATAACAAATCAAGAACAGAGCGTTTGTAATAAAACAATAGACCACAAAACTATTAAGAAAGAATACGAGATTAGATTTGGTTTTCGGGGAAAAGATTTGCAGAGAAACAGGTGTTGAGGCACCCAAATCCACTCAAAGGCAGGATCAGAAACCCAGGTGAATCTGGCGCGCCCTAGGAGTGATTTTTTCACCGCAAATGGAATTGATTCGAGCACATACTTGACGACATTGATCAACAACCAAAGAGAACACACACATTCTTGCCTCGACTGAATGTGTTGTGTGAATATCGATGCCCGAGGAGGAAGACCGCCCGATGAGAAGGAGAAGCAGGACTCGACTGGGAGCTCCCGTAAAGAACTCCCAACCGAGAGGGGAGGCAGCGTCGGCTAAACCCTAGGCGAGAGAGCTCCTGACCTCCATGTGTCATTGGATGTTCCTATCAGCATACGTGTGTATTGATCCTTAGACTTTAATATTATCATTAATGGATATCATGATTCATGTATTTTGATGTATTGATAAAAACCGTGATGACATATGCTCGCGGTGAGGTAGGATACGTTAGGTGCATCACGAGTGATATTACTTTAATGGATAATACGAGAAATGATTTATCCCTTTTATCCATTGACAAAAGTTGATATCTTAATCCCTTTAATGGAATGAAATTTCTTGCATAAATCCATGATCACGATGTTCGGTGGGCATGTTGATTTTCGGAAAGTCAAAGAAAAAGACATTGATCATATATGTTGATGACACCAGCATGCAACCTGTTTGATTTGAGATATCGTGATAAAAAGATTATATTGCATGGTAAGCGTTTGTAAGAGGTTATATATTATTGTGACATTAACTTCTTTCTCTATGAGTGCCTTGATGTGTTGCTAGACGCTAACCTCGAACTTTACGCCATTTGACCTAATGTCACTGAGAAAGAGGGTTAGAGGGTCACCGACCAAGTGTATCTGCAATATTAATTAAATTCAAGTATTGAATTTAACAAGTTTGAATAAATAATATTTATTTGGGTTTGGTTGATCACCATGATTTAATCATAAGTTATTCGAAAGAATACGCGAGTTCAATAATAATAAATGTCTATTTGTAAGTTTGATGAATATAATATTTATTATATTTATCGATGAATAATGTAGTAATATTTATTTATTAAATAAATAGTTATTATCCAACGATCGGTAAATGTCGATGATGGAAAGCGGACTGAGCTTAATGCTCCGATTGAAAATGGTATAAATGATATTTATTTATATTCTTAAAGTGTGAAACATGTAAAACGATTAATAATAATAATAATAATAATATTATTGGACATGGAGTCAACTAAGAATTGTAAAGTAGGGAAAGGGATTGTATGCAATTTTTCAACCCTAAACCTTCCATGATAAATATCTAATTATATCACTTTCCACCACCACTCTTGTGGTACACAATAGATAGAGAGATACTCTCTCAATCCCTAGAGAGAGATCTAGAGATCTAGAACATGGTCTCTCTTCCTCCTCTCTCAATCCATCATGAGAACATCAATTTTTTTTTCTTCTTCAAGAAGAATTCTACTGCGATTAACCACGAACAACGCAAGCGATCAGGATTGACCATGCTAGCACCCGACGATTTTGTAACGACGTTCAAAGATTGTGGTGCAAGTGTGGATCACCACAGAGAGATTCAACACTTGGATCCTGCAGCGTAATGATGGTGCGATGAGATCTAGTCAAATAGATCGTCAACGAAGAGGGAATTACAAGTTAAGGTAATTCTATATATGCTCATAAACTAATTATAAGTTACATGTGAAGATCCTCCTATTCTAGTTTTGATGTTTTTCTCTAATCAAGCAATCTAGGATTTTCATTGGACATGATGCTTTTTCATATGCAGTAATGATTATTCATAAATTAAGACTAAAAACCGAGTTAGTCATGTCATCCAGACTTTCTGCTGCATCTGGAACCTACAAGTGGTATCAGAGTGCTCACATGTTTAATTTATAATTATTTATTATTCATTGATTTTTCTTTTACTTCAGATCAATTCATTTTAATATCTGAACATCATCATCTATTTCTTCTGTTCTCACTCACATAACCAGAAAACAGTTAAGAATAAAATGAAGAAACATCCGAAAACACCATCTGGAGGTTCCAAAGGTTTTGGCTAGACAACATGAGACCACACGATGTGTACCGACTAACTACACACCGTGAATGTCATGACCCGACCATACTCGGGCTCAAGTCGCAACTAACCCAAGCCCGCCTCCATAGGCCAGGGGCTGGCGACTAGCGTCGAATGCACAATAACTCGGGGAGACCTTTGCCTAAGTACCTGTACACACACACGCATCACATTCAATGAAAAAGTGCAGAGTAAAAAGAAAAGCAAAGGGCAACTGCTATAAATAAACCACAAGTGCGCATTGACCTCTAAACAGTACAAAGTACAAGCTGAAAGTAAACTGAAAAGAAAAGGGACAAAACACGCGCCCAACCAAAAAAGTGCCACAACCCAGCAACAGGTGAACAAAAGGAAAACAACTGGAAGGGTTCCCCACCTAGAACCCGACTATGACCACCGCAGGCAGTCCAAGCTCCCGAACTCCTGTGCTTCACTGAAGTCACGACCAACCTGTCCGTCGTCTGCAAGGGCACACCAAGTGCAGGAAAATCCCAAGCAGGGGTGAGTATAAAAATACTCAGTAGGATACCCCGAAGGCTTGAGGGAGCAAAAAAGGAGGTACCGAATGGTGAGCCGTAGATCGAACAGGAAAAGTAAAGGAGTACAATCGAAAGTGCAGTCAAGAGTACAACAATAAAGAGTCCAGATCAACCCAACAAGAGAAAAGAAGGTAGACTCATCTAGACACAAGGAGCTGGAAACGGTGAGAAGATGAACTTCTCATCGAGTCTTCTCTACCTATAGCAGGAGAGTAGACTCGTCCAACCACGAGAATCTAGACACAGAAAGCACGTGGTATACCCCGCGCATCTTCGCCTCTCTTGGAAGGAGAGTAACCAAAACCTAAGAAGTGGGAACTGGAACAAGGTATACATATATATATGCTCTACCAAGAAACCCGAACAAGACCATAAGGGGATCTCCATCCCGTAGCTCAGCCCAAGAAAAGTGAGTCGCCAACAGTCCCAGAAATAACACCATCGATGCCCATCATCCTGCACGTCTGCCCCGAGCTACAAGTCAAGGGACTCAAATCACCACACCTAGACACTATCTGTAAGGGTTGGTGTCCTTAAAACCAACTGTTTTGTACTTTGATTACATGAATGTTCACTTATTATATATTGTTCATTGTTTTGCATGACTATAATATAATAATGTCCTGGAAAATTTGTTGCATTAATAAGGTCATAGCAGATCCCCGATATGATGAGAACCTTAAAATGCTATAACAATATTCTTAAATAAAGTTCTGCGGTTGGATGACATACAATGATAGGACACATAGTATACAGACCGTCATGTGCGAGTACTCGTAAGAAGACGAGACTCTCTCTCATGGAGTTCGCACTTGGTAATCTCCAAGATGGGAGATTATGAGAACAGACCCGCCAGTAGTAATTCCGCATGTCTTGGTGTCATCGGATATTGCTATCTGCGAGCGTGTGTAATGGTCCTTAGACTGGAAGATTATCATTAACTCATGTCATGACCCGCGCACTTAGATTTACTGACGAAAACCGTTACGCAGACAGTTGGCGGGAAGTAGGGTACGTTGGGTGCGTCACGAGTGACATGTTGTTAATGGATAAGTCGAGGAAGGATTTGTCCCTTCCATTTATGGAAGTTGATATCTCGGCCCTTTGATTGAAATAGAACTGTCCCATTAAATTCCATGGACATGGTGTAAACGACGAGTTTATTTCAGGTAGTCAAAGAATGACGGATCAAGCATATAGGTTTATGACACTTCCATGAAACCTGCTTGATGAGATATTGAGACAAAGGGATTAAATTACACAATAAGAATTCGTATGAGGTGATACGTCAATGCGGCATCAACTTCTTTCTCTTGGGTGCCTTGACCTGTTGCTAGACAGTAATCTTGGACTTTAGGCAAGCCTGCCTAATGCCAACGATAAAGAGGCCTAGAGGGTCACACACTAAGTGTATCCAAGTATCTCAAGTTGAATAAAGATTATTCCCGTACGTGGTTTAATAATTATTCAAGGAAGCCTAAGTTGTTTTAAATGATGGAGGAAAAATAAAATAAAACAAGTACACGCCGTGTATTATTAAATGTACATGCCGTGTAGTTTTATTTTGGAAAGGAAATGAATAAATGAAAACAAGATATACATGCCGTGTACATTTAATGTACACACTGTGTAGTTTTCAATGAAAAACAAGTACACGCTGTGTATTTATTATTACACGCCGTATAGTTTTTCCAGTCGGGATTTTGAGGATATAATATTGTTTTAAATGATATTTATTATAATCAGCGTGGGCGCATGTCAAGGAATTATCTATTCGACATGGGAGTTTTTTAAATAAGAGTCAATGAAATAAATAAAATGCGTAACGCGTTTATTTATTGTCATAACTCTATAACCCCACACACCCGATTATAAATATCCTCACAACCCCAACTCTTTTCCTACACACAAGAGAATCGTTGTGCACAACATCTCTGGAGAATTCTTTCAAGGCCGAAAGAACCTCTTCCTCCAAGAACGCTCTCAAGATCGAGAGAGATCCTCTTCCATCGGATCAAGACGATCTAAGGCGGAAAACGCAAGCAAAGGCTTCTCCACGCTAGCACCCAGAGAATCCTTTGGCGACGTCCAGAGATACGAGGTACACACGTGGATCACCGCTATAGGGAGTCTACACTTGGCTTCTGCGACGCAATGACGAATCACATCGACAACGTGATCGAGAACATCAACGAAGAAAGAACACCCAAAAGGTATTTCTTTATAATTAATTAAATTAATTATAATCAACCTGTAATGATCCTTGCTTGTGGTTCCGGGACAAACCATCTTCTTTGTCTTTTTCTGTGATTCGATCTGTGGAGACTGGCGTTTATCATCGCATTGATCCCGGATTGATCATTGCTAATGACAAAAGGCCAAGTGGGCACATCCACCCACGCGCTTCCGCTGCGCCCGAAACCTTCACTATCTGCTTTGGGCGGCACTGTCTCGCCCGCACAGTTTTAGGTTGCATCACAAGGATGCGTCTCGGTGGGGAAAGCGCCCCTCGTACTTGAGAGTTCCGGGTTAAGTCAAACCACCCCTCGTCACTGCCCCACAGTCGAGAGGTCTCCTCAAAGTCAAAGCTGTCACATCACTGACCCGTACAAACAAGGTTCCCACTCCGGTAGTCACAGAGTAAAGCCACAGACTAGCCTAGCATAAAGGACTGAGTCTGGAATACCAACAGATGACCCACTGCCCAGCCCTGCTGGAGGGTAATTCATAATATGATATCGGGTGACCCACTGCCCAGCCCTGCTGGAGGGTAAACCATAATACATCATCAGGCGACCCACTTCCCAGCCCTGCTGGAGGGTAGACCTTAATACATCATCAGGCGACCCACTGCCCAGCCCCGTTGGAGGGTAGACCTGGAATAAGTCGACAGGCGACCCACTGCCCAGCCTTGCTGGAGGGTAGACCTGGAACTAGACGACGGGCGACCCACTGCCCAGCCCTACTGGAGGGTAGACCCTAAGAGGTATTCAGGTGACCCACTGCCCAGTCTCTACTAGAGGGTAGACCCTAAGTGCGTCGGGTGACCCACTTCCCAGTCTCTGCTGGAGGGTAGACCCTAAGAGCGTCGGGTGACCCACTGCCCAGTCTCTGCTGGAGGGTAGACCCTAAGAGTGTCGGGTGACCCACTGCCCAGTATCTACTAGAGGGTAGACCCTAAGAGTGTCGGGTGACCCACTGCCCAGTCTCTGTTGGAGGGTAAACCCTAGAAGTCAGTAAGCAACCCACTGCCCAGCCCTGCTGGAGGGTAAACCCGAAACTGTTCTGGCCATCCCTCCTGGATGGTACAACACTGGCCAACCGAGCACTGAGTGGGTACCGCGCAACCACTCAACTCCAGGACAACTCACCCAATAGAGGTTCAGTGCCTGATCCATCACTGGGTGTCACTAGCCCCGCTACCGGCCGATCCATCGAGAATGAAACCAAGGGAGACCACTCAACTCCGTTGATCTAAACCATCGAGTACAAAGCCTGGGGAGAAACTCAACCCCTCTGGTCAACAACAGAGGGACCCTCTACGTCGCGAGAGGTCAAAGTATGCAAAGCAGAACCCAACACGCACGTGGGGCCCACACAACGTGTGGTCCTATCTCAACCCCAACCAAGCGTACAAACGTTCTCAGGTACAAACATCTCCAACGTGTACCTCCAATCATTCCCGTATACTCCCAGAGTATACCACGTCTCCAGCCCTAAGGCTATCGTGCACACGACACCCAACGTCAACGCGAAGGCGTGACGTAACATCTCCTACTTGCCGCCTCAACGACTGAGGTACAACCAACCACATCTCTTTAAACACCAACCTCACTCTCCCAGGAGTGCACGCGATCACACGTCAAGGGTACACTACAAACACGGTAGAAGGACCGCCACCGGGGCACCTTTCATATTCCACATTTAATAAGATCGCGAATGAGGCTCCGCTCGCCTGAACAGATTACACCATTGTAATCCTCACAGAAAACATCCGAGATAGACTACTTACTCGCCTCAAACGGATATCCGATGGAAAAGTCGCCAACACCGCCTTACGCCCGAACGACGTCCCGTGATCCTAAGCCTCGACCCTGAAAACAGTCGGGCGCATCGCACCAATGCGATCCCCTCGGGAAAACACGTCAAAAGCACTACTCACATGAGTGCAACGAATATCCGAAGAAAAAGGTGCATTCCGGCGCACCGCACACGAGCGGTGCTTCGTGGGACCCGCAACCCGGTCTCGAAACACAACGAACAGATCACACCGTTGCGATCCTCTCGAAAAATCACACAAGATGGACTATTCACTTGTCCAAAACGGTCGCCCGATGATAAAGATGGAAAATCACCGTCGATGCCCAAACGACCCTCGTGGGCCCCGTACCATCGTGCCGAATTAGGGCAGGCGGATTGCACCATTGCAATCCCCTCGGAAAAACATCCAGAATTGACTCCTCACACACCCCGAACAGACGCCCGGTGAGAAAGTCGCTAATGCTGCTCGTAGCTCAAAAGACGGGCCGTGGGGCCCACACCCCAACTCCGGTTTTAATGCCTGAAACCACCCTGGAAAGCTCCGCCTCTGTGCCAGGGTCCCAACGCCGCTGACAGCACACAAAACGGACGCCGGATGTGTCCGCGCTGCCCAAAACGAGAATTCCCGGGAAGCCCGCTTAGCTGCTTTACGCACGTGCCATGCCCCAGAGCCCCTCGTCTCAGAAGTTAAAACTCCTGGAACCACCTCAAAGAGTCCGCCTCGATGTCAGGTCCACATCACCGTAGACGGTGCGCAAAATGGATGCCCATAGAAAAGGTTACGGGCGTCCAAAATCGAAGGGGGCGAAGCCCCTTCGGCTGAACCGGCCTGGGCCAGCCGGTTCGCCCGGTTTGGGCCGGGCCGCGCTGGCTGGCCCGGATTGCAGCGCCGGTCCGCGGTTCGGCCACGTGGGCCGGCCGCGGTCCCACGGTCCACCGACCTGTCTACCGGCCCCGGGTGGCCGGTCTTCGGTCCACGCGGAGACCCGCCATTGGCGGGTCTCAGTTCCCTCCGCGGGGTCGCGCGCCGCGACCCCGGTTCACCGGGCCGGCAGCTCTGCTCGGCCGACCTGCTGCGCCCGCCGCCTACGAGCCGCACCGCCGACGCCCGAGACCCCGCTGCCGCCGCCTGGAAAGCCGCCGGACCGCCGCTGGGAAGCCGCCGCCACCGCTGGGAAGCCACCGCCGCCGCTGGGAAGCCACCACCGCCGCTGGGAAGCCGCCGTCGCCGCCGCCGCTGGGAAGCCACCGCCGCTGGGAAGCCACCGCCGCCACTGAAGCTCGTCGGACCGCCGCTGGAACCCGCCGGAAAACACCAAAACCTCCCGGAACTTTGTCGGATCCCTGCGATCACCTCCGGACTCAGAATTTTGATCCGAAAAGTGCGATGGAAACCCCAGATCAAATCCTACGCAACTACGGGCTTCGCTCGATAGGAAAAACAACGATTCGATGCAAATAAATCAATCCAAGGGAGTTGTGGATATGGAAACGAAGAAAAACATGAACTCCTACCTCTTGGGCGATGCCCGGAGCTTCACGGGGAGTCCACCGCCGCGCCGCGCCTCACTGGAGCTGCTTCGCCGGAGCTGGAGGAGGAGAGGGAGGAGGGGGAGCTTCTTGCGCCAGGGAAAACCACCAAGAGGGGGGGGGGAAGTGTTTAAAAACAAAACACTTAAACTCCCGCCCGTGGGCCCCGTACCCGAACCCTTAACAGGGTCGAGGTTAAGCCTCCCCTAGGGTAAATGCCACCTTCTGAGCACAACGGTGGTCTCAGAATTTTAATCTGAGGCCCCGTTCAAAAGTTATTAAACTTAGCGCCTGAGGCTGCCAAATTACGAAAACGTCCCTGGGGCCATTTTTCACAGACGGCCCGCGCCCGCGAAACTTACACCCCTACTATGGTAAAAGGCACGCTCTGAACTCAACGGTGCCCTCAGTTTTCCAATCCAAACCACCGTTTAAGAGATACTCGAGTTTAACCATTAAACGAATTAATTAATTAATTTAATTATCCGTTTAACGTTCCGAAAGTGGGCGAGGGGTCCAAACGTCCTGCGCCGACAAGTTTTATGTTGTTCCTAGGGTAAACACCCCATTCCGGACCCATCCATACACTCAGATCTCTAATATGGATCACCGTTTAGGAGTTATCACATTTATTTGGCGTTTCCAGTGTGAACGCACTGAAAATTTAATTCTGGCCACTTCGGGGCTCGGAATCACACGCCGTCTGAAGGCGCTGCTCTAGAATAATATCAAGAATATTCCAAAGTATTTCGAAGCAAAAACTGGGTTCTTACATCATTCCCTCCTTCAATATTTTCGTCCCCGAAAAGCAAAACCAGGGAAAAACAGGGTACTAAGCCCGCACCTGGCTCTTCCGTACCCAGAAGAACTCATGCACAGTTCCGCACTACCGCACACATACCAAAGGATTTGATCTGTTCATGCGAGGTCTGCCCTTGCCGATGTCGTGCATAGGATCACGCACACTTCTTCTCGGGTGAGTCACGTGGGAGATGCCGTGCACTCACTCCAGATTTTGGTGTTAGGGAGAGGCGGTAGGGAACCTCGCCATCCCTCTGCACGGTCTCAAACGGTATGAAGGCTCTCGAGGGTAGCTCACCTCCCCGACCGAACCCCTACGTCGCACGCCGCGACTGAAATCACTGCCCGCACCTGACACAAGGCCTGGTGATTCCCTCCTTCAGAATATCCATATGGAGAAACACCCAAGGATATATGGTCACGCAAGATTTCACAGTCAATGTCTATAAAACAAGACTCTCTTACACGCTCGAAAGGCAAAGGAGTCGACACCATCAACTAGAGAAAAGGGTCCCACACCTTTTACCTTACCATCACAAGGTTACACCCGACGCCCTGCGTCACCCTGGTAACACCTCAACAAGGAGCAGGGAGGAAGACATTCCACACGCAGAGTCTAACAATTCTACTGTAGAAAGTAGAAGAGCTGTAGAGCGTACCTCTTATCACCTCATGCTCTGCAGGATCGTAGACATCCAAAGATCGCGGCTATCCGTGGTCCCAACTGTCAGCTCCCAGAGCCTGACGTGGACCACCTAGTGGTGATGGGAAGACCTCATAAGGTCGTCCTCCACTTCCAGCTCCTCTTGCTCCTCTGCTAGCACCACCTCTCTGGGTAATACTCCGATCATGGCGCTGCCTCTGCCGTGGTGGTGTGCCTGCTACTTGCCTGAAGCTCTCAGTAACTCGGGTCAGGCAGTCTCATGCCAGGTGATCTCACCCATCACAAGCATAGAACCGCTGCTCCCTGAGCTGTCCTGGTGCCCTTCGACGCCACTATGGTGTACGACCATGGCCCAGAGCCCACTCATAGAAGGGCACCCTCGGCTGAGGCCCTTCACTTTTCCTCCACAGTGGTATATGACCACGTCTCCAAAACCAGCAATGGAAAGGCCACCTGCGTCGAGGTCCTGTCCTTCGGCGCCTGCTAGCTATGACAGATGTCCCGGCTCTGTCACGCCCACTGCCACTACCAACCGCAAAACATGACAGGACGCTATCTGTCACCAACGCCTACTCTGGCACCCTAGCATATGTGGAAATGCCCAAGGGTACTATGACAACACGAATCTCTCGGCGGATACCCTGCACAAAATTCCGTGCTCGGATGTTGTCGTCATGGACCAAGTTTGGGTAAAAGCGTGCACGGTCTGCAAAACTAGCTGCGTACTTGGCCACCGCCATCCCTCCCTGCTGAAACTGCAGGAGATCCTGAATCCAAACGGAGCGCAAGCAGGAGGGAAAAAACTCCTCACGAAACAACAACTGAAAGTCGCCCCACGAAAGCGACGACTCGTCAAGAAACCGAGTCACCAGACTCCACCAACGTCGAGATGCTCCATGAAAAAGGTCGGCTACCAAAGCCACCATAAGATCTGTCGACGTCTGCACAAGCCTGAAAAGGTGAACCACTGCCTCGAGCCAAACCTCTGCTGCCTGAGGGTCTGCCTCACCACTGAACCTCAGCGGTCTTTGCCACTGGAAATCACGGAGCACGCTCAACCTGCGCTCAAACTCAGTCTGCTCTACTGAAGCTGTCTGCTACTCAACAGGTGGGGGTGCTACTACCGGCCCACCCAGAGAAAAGGGCTCGCATGATGGGTCCTGGACTGAGGCCTCGTAGCTCATAGGGCCGTCGTCACGCACCCAAGCTGGTATCTTGGCTGGCTGTCTTCACAGAGACATCCTGAATATCATCAAGGAGTTCCACTGTCAGATGAGCATATATGTATATACCAATAACAATGATGGGGAGCTGAATCAAGAAGTACAATCAAAGACTCAATCCTATGTGATGCACAAACCATTTTTTCCCTACAACAAGTGTCTTAGCATGCCGAGTCGACAAGCGGGTTATCAGGGTCCTGGTGAATGAATACGTCGGCCGCCGCACCATCACTGGACTCCCTGTCCTGAGAGCCGCTCTCGAGACACATTGACACTGTTGCCCTAAATCCCAACCAATTCATCTTTTAGGGATGTCCGCACAACGTCTCAAGGAATGAACCACCTCTGATACCACTTTTCATGACCCGACCCTACCCGGGCTCGAGCCGAAACTACCCCAAGCCCGCCTCCATAGGCCAGGGGCTGGCGACCAGCGCCTAAGGCAAAATAACTCAGGGAGGCCTTTGCCTAAGTACCTATACACACACACACACACACACACACACACACATCACACTCAATGAAAAAGTGCAGAGTAAAATGAAAAGAAAAGGGCAACTGCTATAAATAAACCACAAGTGTGCATCGACCTATAAATAGTACGAAGTACAAGATGAAAGTAAACTAAAAAGAAAAGGGAAAAAACACGCGCCCAACCAAAAAAGTGCCACAACCCGGCAACAGGTGAACAAAAGGAAAACAGTTGGAAGGGTTCCCCACCTGGAACCCGACTACGACCACCGCACACAGTCCAAGCTTCCGAACTCCTGTGCTCCACTAAAGTCACGACCAACCTGTCTGTCATCTGCAAGGGCACACCAAGTGCGGGAAAACCCCAAGCAGGGGTGAGTATAAAAATACTCTGTAGGATACCCCAAAGGCTCGAGGGAGAAACAAAGGATGTACCGAAGGGTGAGTCGTAGATCGAACAGGAAAAGTAAAGGAGTACAATCGAGAGTGCAGTCAAGAGTACAGTAGTAAAGAGTCCAGCTCAACCCAACAAGAGAAAAGAAGGTAGACTCATCCAGACACAAGGAGCTGGAAACATTGAGAAGATGAACTTCTCATCGAGTCTTCGCTACCTATAGCAGGAGAGTATACTCGTCCAACCACGAGAAGCTAGACACGAAAATCACGTGGCATACCCCGTGCATCTTCGCCTCTCCTAGAAGGAGAGTAACCAAAACCCAAGAAGTGGGAACTGGAACAAGTTATATATATATATATGCTCTGCCAATAAACCCGAACAAGACCATAAGGGGATATCCATCCCATAGCTCAACCCAAGAAAAGTGAGTCGCCAAAAGTCCCAGAAATAACACCATCAATGCCTAGCATCCCGCACGTCTGCCCCGAACTATAAGTCAAGGGGCTCAAATCACCGCACCTCGACACTATCTGCTTTGGGCGACACAGACTCGCCCGCACGGTTTTAGGTCGCGTCACAAGGACGCGTATCGGTGGGGAAAGCACCCCTCTTACTTGAGAGTTCCGGGTTAAGTCAAACCACCCCTTGTCACTGCCCCACAGTCGAGAGGTCTCCTCAAAGTCAAAGCTATCACATCACTGACCCGTACAAACAAGGGTCCCGCTCCGGTAGTCACGGAGTAAAGCCACAGACTAGCCTAGCATAAA
Organism: Viscum album; assembly: GCA_963277665.1. Lineage (NCBI taxonomy): Eukaryota > Viridiplantae > Streptophyta > Magnoliopsida > Santalales > Viscaceae > Viscum > Viscum album. The sequence continues at coordinate 1,227,259,469 of OY728133.1, read as the reverse complement.
TGACTGAGTCTGGAATACCAACGGATGACCCACTCCCAGCCCTGCTGGAGGGTAATTCATAATATGATATCGGGTGACCCACTGCCCATCCCTGTTGTAGGGTAAACCATAATACATCATCAAACGACCCACTGCCCAACCTCACTAGAGGGTAGAACTTAATACATCATCAGGCGACCCACTGCCCAGCCCCGCTGGAGGGTAGACCTGGAATAAGTTAACAGGTGACCCACTGCCCAGCCTTGCTGGAGGGTAGACCTGGAACTAGATGACGGGTGACCCACTGCCCAGCCCTGCTGGAGGGTAGAACCAAAGAGGTTGTCGGGTGACCCACTGCCCAGTCTTTTCTAGAGGGTAGACCCTAAGTGCGTCGGGTAACCCACTGCCCAGTTTCTGCTGGAGGGTAGACCCTAAGAGCGTCGGGTGACCCACTACCCAATCTCTACTGGAGGGTAGACCCTAAGAGTTTCGGGTGACCCACTGCCCAGTCTCTACTAGAGGGTAGACCCTAAGAGTGTCGGGTGACCCACTGCCCAGTCTCTGCTAGAGGGTAAACCCTAGAATTCAGTGAGAAACCCACTCACCTCAAACATATATCTGACGAGAAATTTGCCAACACCGCCTCACGCCCGAACGACGTCTCTTGATCCCGAGCCTCGACCCTGAAAACATTCGGGCGCATCGCACCAATGCGATCCCCTTGGGAAAACACGTCAAAAGCACTACTCACATGAGTGCAATGAATATCCGAAGAAAAAGGTGCATTCCGGCGCACCGCACACGAGCGGTGCTTCGTGGGACTCGCAACCCGGTCCCAAAACACAACGAACAGATCACACCGTCGTGATCCTCTCGAAAAAGCACACAAGATGGACTATTCACTTGTCCAAAACGGTCACCCGATGATAAAGATGGAAAATCACCGTCGACGCCCAAACGACCCTCGTGGGTCCCGCACCATCGTGCCAAATTAGGGTGGGCAGATTGCACCATTGCAATACCCTCATAAAAACATCCAGAATCGATTGCTCACACGCCCTGAACGGATGCCCGGTGGGAAAGTCGCTAACGCTGCGCGTAGCTCAAAAGACGGGCCATGGGGACCACGCCTCAACTCTGGTTTTAACGCCTGAAACCACCATGGGAATCTCCGTCTCGGTTCTAGGGTCCCAACGCTGCTGACGGCGCATAAAACGGACTCCGGATGTGTCCGCGCCGCCCAAAACAAGAATTCCCGGGAAGCCCGCTTAGGTGCTTTATGCACGTGCCGTGCCCCTGAGCCCCTCGTATTGGAAGTTAAAACTCCCAGAACCACCTCAAAGAGTCCGCCTCGACCTTAGGTCCGTGCCGCCGCAGACGGCGCACAAAACAGACTCCCGTAGCAAAAGTTACGGGCGTCCAAAATCAAAGGGGGCGATGCCCCTTCGGCTGAACCGACCTAGGCCGGCCGGTTCACCCGGTCTGAGCCGGGCCGCACTGGCTGGCCCGGCTTGCAGCGCCGGTCCGCGGTTCGGCCGCACGGGCCGGCCGCGGTCCCGCGGTCCACCGACCTGGCGACCGGCCCCGGGTGGCCGGTCTTCGGTCCACGCGGAGACCCGCCATCGGCGGGTCTCGGTTCCCTCCGCGGGGTCGCGCGCCGCGACCCCGGTTCACCCGGCCGGCAGCCCTGCTCGGCTGACCTGCTGCGCCCGCCGCCTACGAGCCGTGCCACCGACGCCCGGGACCCCGCTACCACCGCCTGGAAAGCCGCCGGACCGCCGCTGGGAAGCCGCCGCCACTGCTGGGAAGCCGCCGCCGCCGCTGGGAAGCCGCCGCCGCCACTAAAGCTCGCCAAACTGCCGCTGCAACCCGCCAGAAAACACCAAAAACCTCTCGGAACTTCGTCGGATCCCTGCGATCACCTCCGGACTCGGAATTTTGATCCGAAAAGTGAGACGGAAACCCCAGATCGAATCCTACGCAACTACGGGCTTCGCTCGATAGTAAAAACAACGATTCGATTCAAATAAAACAATCCAAGGGAGTTGTGGATATGGAAACGAAGAAAAACACAAACTCCTACCTCTTGGGCGATGCCCGGAGCTTCACGGGGAGTCCGCCGCCGCGCCGCGCCTCACCGGAGCTGCTTTGCTGGAGCTGGAGGAGGAGAGGGAGGAGGGGGAGATTCTTGCGCCAGGGAAAACCACCAAGAGGGGGGGGGAGAAGTGTTTAAAAACAAAACACTTAAACTCCCGCCCGTGGGCCCCGTACCCGAACCCTCAACAGGGTCGAGGTTAAGACTCTCCTAGGGTAAACGCCACCTACCGAGCACAACGGCTGTCTCAGAATTTTAATCTGAGGCCCCATTCAAAAGTTATTAAACTTAGCGCCCGAGGCCGCCAAATTACGAAAACGCCCCTGGGGCCATTTTTCATAGAAGACTCACGCCCACGAAACTTAAACCCCTCCTAGGGTAAACGACACGCTCTGAAATCAATGGTGCCCTTAGTTTTCTAATTCGAGCCACCGTTTAAGAGATAATCGAGTTTAACCATTAAACAAATTAATTAATTAATTTAATTATCCGTCTAACGTTCTGAAAGCGGGCGAGGGGTCCAAACGTACTGCACCGACAAGTTTTATGTCGTTACTATGGTAAACACCCCATTACGGACCCATATGTACACTCGGATCTCTGATCCAGATCACCTTTTAGAAGTTATCCCATTTATTTGGCGTTTCCAGTGTGAACGCACTAAAAATTTAATTTTGGCCACTCTGGGGCTCAGAATCGCACGCCGTCTGAAGGCGCTGCTCTGGAATAATATCAATAATATTCCAAAGTCTTTCTCGGCAAAAAATGGGTTCTTAAAGTGAACCCATGTTTCTTGTCCGTATCTCACGATAAAATCTTATAGATCCAATGAAATAAAATCTATGATCTAACAAAAGTAGATTGATGTGTAGATCCGGATGGGTTAACAAACATTTTGAAGAACTAAACATCATGTAACCCCTATACGGGATGTGTTTTATCATCTTCTCACAACTGAGAACACGGGGAGTCCCAATGTTCCATGTATTGGATACATGACATGGGGACTGACAAGCCATGCAACTCTAAGGCTACATGCCACGTAAGAGGGACAACACGATGTGTACCTCGAACTCATTCATGGTAGGAAACATGCCCAATCCTAAGGCGTGTGCTACAGACACAGAAAGAAGACAGTACACACCGTGTAAAATAATACACGCTGTGTATTCTACTACAGGCAGTGTGTCCAATTTGACACAAAGAGAAGAATTAAATATATAATCAAACCTATTCACATGTGTTCCATGTGTCATTTATTTGACAGTACATGTCATGTCATATGATTGATAATTATATATTGAATCAATTTCCTATTTAAAATTTTAGATGAATACATGCAGTTTCCACCAAGTACACTTGTGCACTACATTAATTTTAAATGAAATTAATTTTGTTTAAAATTATGGATGATGGTGAGTTAAGTATGCTTGGATGGAATTAAGATAAATTAAATTAATTGGATTAATTCGTGGTGCATTATCTTAATTACAAAATGAATCGAAGTAATTGATAACTAGATTGAAAATGTATACACGTTGTTTGATGTGTGTATAATCATGAGATTAGACAATCCCCATGTATGTGATTGGTTTCTTTTAATTTATTATAGTTAAATTAAAATTGATGATCTACGCATCATCCCCTCCTCATTATGTAAGGGTTTGCATGCTTGCAGTTTCTTTTATGTAAACTCCATTTATCCAGTCCATTGGATCCCCTCACCTGCATGTGAGTAAATTCTTATGTAAGGATGAAACTCCCAAGAGAGAGGAGGCAGTACAAGTCCGGGAGTAGAGGAGAAACCGATCAAGGCAATACATAAGAGCCAAGGTGGAATGCTACAACATGACCCAAACTACAATTCAAGGTGTTTTACCCTAGGGTCGAGGGTTAGTTTGTCATCTTCTAGATAAATTAACCACAAGAGAATCTCATGATCAATCCACTTATATTTTATTTCTTTCAATTTTCATGGTTAATTATTTATGTTTGTGGATGTTTCATGGTCACCTAATAAATGAATTAACAAGCATGAAAGATGGAATAAAATATAACAGGATTATGCGTGAATGTTTTATTAGACACGATTAATCACTTAAGTAAAATCCAATTGATATTAATAAGGCATGTGATAAGATAAAATGATCTTTTACACATAAAGATAAAAATCCCTCAAACTAAAATATTTAGTCGACATAGCCTTCCACTTCTTAAGTTACAATCGACCTCATAGTTTAAAGTGCTTGACCAACCCAAGCTGAGGTGCTTTCAATTATCATGGAACTTTTAGCTTAATGTTTTGGGTTGAATTAACTTGTTTCACATCAAGGGTTGACTTCACAAGTAGGTTTTGGTGTAACTAAGAGGCAAGGGTTGAGGAAATATTTATTTAGGATTTTAGGATTGAGGAGTCCACTCAACGGATCAAGGAACCGTGAGTTAGTGCAGTTGGAAAGTTACTCCTACCTAAAACCCTTCAAATAACTTTTTAGGCCCAAGTATGGGTTATGAGAAGTGGAATATAGATCCTTTCCACTATAATGTCTAAGTGACAAGATATTTCAAAACTAATGGTTAGAGTTATTAAGTTTTGAAAAAATAGTGGGAGATTAATGGAACTTAATTTTAAATTTATTAATTTTTTTTGTAATAAAATACTATACCAATCATATCGTCTAAATTTGTAGAAATGAAAAATCAAAAAACTTAAAAAATATCACCATGATCCATACTAGAGAAGGATAACCTTCTCACTGGCGTGAATTTCTAGGAATGATATAGGTAATTGCATGTTATACAACACCATAAATGGAAAATATACGTGTCAGAAACCCCACTTTCTGAGTCACTTTCCAAAGAGGCCAATGAGGAAGAAATATCTCTTTATCTAAAACATGTGTATGACGCAATGGTTTTCCAATGTTTCATGCTATCCTCCATGTCCAATGAGATTCTAAAGAAATATGAGGATATGGATGTGCATAACATCATTTATCACCTTTAGGATCTCTATTAATAGAAGGAGAGATCATAGAGGTATGAGATCTCCAATGAACTATTCACATGTAATCTTAGAGAGTCGGTGATAGTTTGGCTACATGTAGTCAAGATGATAAGAAACATTGAGATCCTAAGAATCTTGGGGTTTAAGATCCAGGGCGAGCTGTGCAAAGATCTCATTCAGTCATCACTACATAAAACTTCTCCAGTTTCATTATGAATTATAATATGAATAATAACAAGAAAATACTTTTAGAACTTATTAATCTTATTCGGTAAGTTGATAAAAACCTGGGGCATGAACAACCCATTATCCTTATAGTAAATAAGAAGAGGAAGAACAAGAAAATTGGTTCAAAGAGTCATTCCTAGTTTAAGGATCCAAAGCACCATCCTTACAAGAAGAAGAAGATCCAGAGGCAAGGAAAGGAACACGATGCGGTATGTTTTGCATGTGGCAAGTAGGGCCACTGGAATAGGAACTGCACCCAACCAAAGAAGAAAAGGGAATATTCAGATTTTATTGAGTGTAATCTTTACATATCTATAATTTGGGTATTAGATACTACCTGTGGTTCTCACATTTTTATTCAAATACATGAACCAAATAGATTTCAGAAGTCTTTTAGAGATGAGGTGGATCTACAAGTTACCAATATGGAGAGGCTGGATGCTCTAGCCATTAGAAACTGCCATCTCACATTGCCAACATGATTGATTTTGGTTTTAAATAATTTTTATTATGTGCCTAGTATTACCAAGAACATAATATCCGTTTCTTATTTAGGCATGGATGGATTTATTTTTAGTTTTGGAAATAAGAGCTGTTATTTTTATAAAGATAGAATTTTTTATGGTATGAAACAATTGAATAGTGGTCTTTATGCATTAAATTACGAAAACCAAATATTGAATTTTTTTAATGAAACAAATACACACAAATCATATAACACCCTGTTGTGGAATCATCGTCTTGGTTATATAAATGAGAATCATTTGAAAAAACTCTATCAAGATGGTTACTTAGACTCCTTTGATATTAAATCACTTGAAAGATGTCACAATTGTTTACAAGGAAATATGACCAAACCACCATTCAATGGTCAAGGTGAGAGGGCCACAGAGCTTCTGGAATTGGTACACACTAATGTGTGTAGACCTTTTCAAGTGGAATTTAGAGTTGGATTCTCATACTTTATTACTTTTACTGGAAATTTGAGTTGGTATGATTATATCTACTTGATGAGGTACAAGTCTAAATTCTTTGATAAGTTCAAAGATTTCAAGAATGAAATTGAGAATCAGATTGGTAAGAAGATAATGAAACTTCAATCAGATCGATATGGTGAATATCTTAACCAAGAATTTATTAACTTTTTATAGGAGTATGAGATTTTATCTCAACTCACTCCACCTTATACACCATAATGGAATGGTGTTAGAGAGATTAGGAACCACTCACTACTGAACATGGTAAGGTCGATGAAGATTCATGCACACCTTCCATTATAATTTTGGGGATATGAATTACAGATGACATCATACATAGTAACCCGAGTACCAATTAAAGTGGAAAATAGTATTCCCTTCGAGTTATGGAGTGGAAAGAAACCCGTTTTGTCACATGTTCATGCATAGGGATACAAGACATTTTTTAAGGCTATCTCAAGCAACAAACTATTACCCTAAGACATGAAGTGTATCTTTATAGGGTATCCCAAGGAAACAAGGGGATATTATCTATACAACATTTTGGACAAGAAATTAACTGTTGTAAAATAGATAATATTTTTTGAGAGGGAGAACATCCTCAAGAAGGATAGTGGAAGAAATATTGACATTTTGAAGTTGATTCTCAAGATACACAAGAGGTGGTACATGAACACATTCCACAAGTACCCATGGAAGAAGTTATTCCTAAAACACAAGTACTATGTATGAGCACTAGAGAGGTAAGAGAACCAGAGAGATATGGTTTTTTGGTCACTAATGATGGTGAATCATTATTGGATGAAAATAATGTTCTTATATCCTATAAGGAGGTAGTAGAGAGCTCAGAATCTACAAGATGACAAGAATCCATGAATTCTGAGATAGATTTCATGTATCAAAACCAAGTTTGGTTTCTGATCAATCCAACAGTTGATGTAAATCCCATCAGGTGTAAATGGGCGTTCAAGAGAAAAATCGACAAGTAAGGTAAAGTAAATACCTATAAAGCACAACTAGTGACTAAATAGTTTAAAAAATATCAAGGCATTGACTATGACACAAACTTTTCTCCAGTTTCCATGTTTCAATCCATTATAATTTTTCTTGCCATAACAACTTTCCATGACTATGAGATTTAATAGATGGATGTCAAAACTATTTTAATTAATGAGAACCTTTAGGAGGATGTGTATATGACACAAACAAAAGGGTTTGTGACTTCAATAAATGCCAAAAATGTTGCAAGTTGTAGAGATCCATTTATGGATTAAAGCAATCATTCCAGTCATGGAACATTTGGTTCGATGAAGCCATATAAGAATTTGGTTTCATTAAGAATGAATGTGATCCATGTGTTTATAAGAGATTTAGTGGAAGTATAGTCGTTTTTATAGTAGTATATATTTATAACATATTACTAATTGTAAATAAGATACCAACCTTACAAGAGGTTATGGTGTGGTTGAGAAAGTGCTATTACATGAAGAACTTAGGTGAAACAACCTATATTCTAAGGATCAAGATCATGTGTTATCGATCTAAGAGGCTGATTGGACTAAGTCAAGCTACATATATTGACCAAATACTGAAGAGGTTCAGTATGGAACAATCCAAGAAGATATTGGTTCCAGTGCCACATGGTATACATCATTTTAAGAAAAAGTGTCCTTAAACACAAGAGTAAAGAGAGAGAATGAGTAATATCATATATTCTTCTATGAAAGGATTTATTATGTATGTCATGTTATGTATGAGACTTGATGTTACCCATGCTTTGATCATGATAGGTTGATATCAAGCATATCTAGGTGAATAGAACTAGACTACCATTATGGCCATCCTTAATCATCTTAGGCAAACTAAGGATATGTTCATGGTGTATGAAAGAGATGAAGAGCTAGTCATCAATGGTTATACAGATGCTATCTTTCAGACATATCAGAATGATTTGAATTCACAATCTATATATGTTTTTTGTTTGAACGGAGGAGCTGTGAGATGGAAGAGTTCAAAGCACCCCTTTTCAATTGAGTTTGAGTATATTGCATCTTCCAGGGCAGCTAATGAAATAGTTAACTTTTTCCAAGAGCTTGATGTGGTACCTAGTAGTCAAGACCCTATTATAGTTTATTATGATAACATTGTAGTAATGGATCTTTCTAAAAAGTCAAGGTCACATCAAAGGATAAAGCACATATTTTGAAAGATTCATCTCTTGAGGGATTTTTCTTAAAGAGGTGAAGTTACAACGAGTAGAGCATCCAAGAAGGAAAACATGGAGGACCCCTTGATGAAGGCTCTATCTCAGTATATTCATGAGTATCATGTGATAGCTAGTGGACTAAAATTTGTTGTCACTTGAATCTAGTGAAAGTGGGAGTCTATTGGAATTTGTTCCCTAGAACCATATTTCTTGGTACTTGATTATATGTTTTCATTATTAATGAAGTTACTTATCACATCATGATTATTCCTCTACATGAAATTTTCATGTGATAATGTCCTAAGAATATATTTTTCACTAAAAGGTCATAGAAGTTCCCCAATATGATGAGAACTAGAAGGTTCCACAACATCATTCTTGAATATTGTTCTATGAACGAATGATATTGTCTGACGTGACACAGACGATACAAAATATCAGGGGTAGGAGGCTAATAATACATTGAGACACCTACTCATGGTATTTTCCCTTGGTAATCTATGAAATTGGAGGTTATAAGAATAGATTCATCAATATGAAATCCACATTTCCATGTGTCATTGGATGTTCCTATCAGCGGATGTGTTTATCAATCCTTAGAATTTAAGATTATCATTAATGTATATCATGAATCACTTAATTTGATATATTGATGAGAACCATGATGACATATGATCACAACAAGGTATGATATGTTGGGTGTGTCATGAGTGATATTGCATTAATGGATAATGTGTGAAAGGATTTATCCCTTTTGTCCCTTGACGAAATTTGATATCTCAGGACCTTTGATGGAATGAAACTCCTTGCATAAATCCATGGACATAGGGTTTAGTGGGCAAGTTTATTTTCAGGAAGTCAAAGAAAGAGACGTTGAGCATATAGGTTGATGACACAATCATGGAACTTTATTGATTTGAGATATCATGATAAAAGGATTATATTTCATGATAAGTGTTCATAAGAGGTTAAAAATCATTGTGACATTAATTTCTTTCTTTATGGGTGCCTTGGTGTGTTTCTAGATGCTAAACTTTGACTTTAGGCTATTCAGCCTAATGCCACTGATAAAGAGGCCTAGTGGGTCACACACCAAGTGTATCCTTAGTCTAAGTTAAATTCAAGTATTGAATTTAACAAGATAGAATAAATAATATTTATTCAGGTTTGGTTGATCACCATGATTTAATCACAAGTTATTAAAAAGAATATGTGAGTTAAATAATAATAAATGTTTATTTATGAGTTTGGAAAATATTATATTTATTATATTTATTGACATAATGAAATTATATTTATTTATTATATAAATAGGAATTATTCAAGGATCGGTAAATTCTGATGAGGGAAAATGTACTGAGCTTAATGGGCCGATTGAAAATGGTATAAACGATATTTATTTATATTCTTAAAGTGTGGCACATGTCAAGTTAATAATAATAATAATAATAATATTGGACATGGGTTCAACTAATAATTTTAAAGTAAGGAAAGGTCTTGTGTAAAATTTTCCAACCCTAAACCCGCCACAATAAATATCTAATTATATCACTTTCTAGAAGCATGATACTCATTTGAGAGCTAGCAGGTTGAGAATTGTTAGAAGTTTTCTCTAGTGTAATTGGGAGTGTTGTGAGTGGGTTACCTAGACCCAACTCCTTTATGTACTTTGATTACCATTACATGTATATAGTTTGATATATACATGCATTTATTCTTACCATAATAGCATTGATACTTCTGTATCCACTGTTTTCATGACAATGTCCTTAGATTACATGTCATATCAAAAGGTTATAGTTCTCATCTATAATGAGAACCTTAAGATAATTTGAAAGTAATATCAAATATATGTCCTATGGTCTAGATACATCATTATGAAAATACACAAAGGATGTTTGACTATTAGGTGCTGGGGGGTTATAAGCATAGAGATTTCTTCTCATGAAGTTCGCACTTAGTGATCTCGAGTAGATGAGATAATGAGGATAAACCCACCAATAGGAACACCACATGTTTTAGGTTCCATTAGTTATTCCTATAAAAAAACATGTGTATTGGTCTCTGGAAACGATATCATTATCAATGTGTACCATTTGATCATGTACTTTGATGCAAGAAAAAAACCATGACATTGAAGTCATGGTGAGATATCTTGTGTTAGTACTATTGGAAAATGGGTCTGTACCCACGATTTTCATGAACCGTGGGTATAAGTGACATTTTTTAACCTATACCAATTGTTATTGCTAAAACGTGGGTATAGGTTACCCACATAAGCGCGGGAAGCCAAAAAACTGGGCGAGAAAGCCGTGGGAAAACCTATACCCACAGTTCACAGTGAACCATGGGTATAAGTGACATCTATTCTTATAATTTTCATGAAACATGGGTATAGTATTTGGTATAGAAGCCTATACCTGTAGTTCATGAAAACCGTGGGTATATGTTTATGTTTTCCATCTGAATAAATATATATAAGATAATATATGTATATAAAAACATAAATACAGATGGTATAGTGGTAGTAGGGCTTTATCGGTGTAGACACTGCGCGGGTTCGAAAATCACCTCCATTTTTTTTTACTAATATGATGGTTTAAATTAATATATTAAGATAAATATAGATATTCTATAAAATAAGTTCGGTTGCTGGGTTAGAGAGGCATTGTATAATTGAATCGGAGGTCACTGGATCAAAACCCACAACATTTTTTTTTCTAATACGGACAATAACAATAATATAATTAGATAAATTTAGATTTTTATAAACATAAATAATTCTGATTTACTGGTTAGGTGTCTTGTTATTAAAGGATAGTTCACATGATCAAAACTTGCCGATATTTTTTTTTCTAATATGGACAATGATATTAATATAAATAGATAAATTTAGATATGTATAAATGTATATGATGCAGTTTGACTGGTGAGGTGTCCCGGTATGGGAGGCCAGGTCATGGGATTAAAACCCGCTGATTATTTTTACTAATATTTATACCCATGGTTTTAAAACCATGGGTATAAGGTTATGAAAATCTGGAAAAAGTCTATGACACTGTGAAAAAAAGCTATACCTACGGTTTGGAAAACTGTGGGTATAGGCCATGGAGCTATACCGACGCCTCGATTACCCACGGTTCCCAAAACCGTGGGTATATCCTATAATATACCCATGGTTTTAGGGGCTATACCCATGGTTTTGAGCCATGGGTATAGATCATTTTTCTAGTAGTGTGGGTTTTTCATTGGTGGTATGAAATTGGTTGAATGATCAAGATAGAATTTGTCTCTTCCGAGTTGAGGAAGAGATATATTGTAGGCCTAGGTTGACCAGGATTGTAGTACCTTCATTAAATCCATGTCCATGAAATAAGAAGGTTAGTCTGTCTAGTAAGGTTAAAAAATATATAAAGAAACAAAATGATGATGACACAAGTGTGCATCCTACTCTATGAGATATCACGATACAAAGAGACTATATCACACAAAACGTATTCGTAGGAGGTAATCATAGCTATGAAATTCCTTATCTCTTTAGGGGCCATGGTGGGTTACTAGAATCCACTCTTGATCTATGAAATGGACTCATTGCTATTAAGATAAGGACATAGATGTCCACACACTAAGTGTATTCATAAGTTCTACCAATTCTAATGAATTGGAGTTTAGGACAAAGTGGGCTCCACTTATAGGGGCCGGTGAACGTACGAGTATGATCGATCATAAGTAAAATTAATTCAATTATATTATTTAGTTTAGAATAATGATTATGGAATTTATTTCTCAAGGTATTCACAAGTTGTTTGATTATAAAAGTGAATACGAGAAAATATAATTTTTTGAACAAACATAGGACGTTCAAGGTTTGTTAAATTATTTGGGGAGATTACAGGCCAAGATAATGGTTTTTATTTTATCACGTAACATTTTATAGTGTTGCATGTGATTGATAAAATATTTGTGACATTTATGAAAAGTTTATTAAGTCATACATGTGCACAAAGGTCTAAAATGAAGGTTATTACTTTCTAGGGACCAAAGTGAAATTTTGGAAAGTATAACCTAGGTATAAAAGTTCATTTTAGCCTCTTAAATAGAAATAAACACCATTTGGAAGAATTTAGAGAGATAATATCCCCTATACTATCTTCTCAAGTTATTATAGAGATATTTTGAAGAAAGAATAGGGCCAAAACGATCTCATCTTCTTGATCGAGTCCATGTTCTTCACGTGATCAAAGATACATTGTAAAGCTCTTTGATTTCCCATTCTAGAACCCAAGAAATTTAGATAAATGATTTAGGAGCTGTTGTGTACACGTGTATGACCTAGAGGATGCCTATCTTGGCACCTTTGATCTATGACACGTCGACAGTGAGAGAATCAAACTGAAAACTTCAAACAAACAAAGTACCCTTTACGCTTTAATTCGATTTTATTTTTCATGCTTAAATTGAATTTCATGTGATACTTTAATAAATACAGGAAAATGGGTTTTTTGGATTTAGTTTTTCTGACATGAATCCAAACCTAAAATTTTAAATTGCATGTTTTTCATGCTTCCGTTTCACCTCGAGTTCCTTCTGAAGAAATATATTCAGTCGAAGTATCACTTCATACGAAATTTGGAGGAAAAAGTGTTGGATCTAAGAAATATTAATGGTTCTCAGAATCTAGAAGACATGTTAATGATGGTGGTCACTCAAGATGTTTTGAGATAGTTTTGTGCCTTAGTCTGATTGGGATGATCATAATAATGGTGGGGGAACCATGAAACTACTAACAGATGATGCATAATAGAAGGAGGTTTTCTGAAGTTGAAGTGAGGACTTAGTGGTGAAGCCTAGAAAATGATTCTAAAGTGGGAAATTATTAGGATCAACTATTAAAACCATTTTTCAGATGGGAGAGTGGAACTTATGGAAATATAAATTATAGAGATCTTACTTTCGATGGTTTATATGGAGATGGAAGAAGTTGCAATGATTGGGCCGAATGTCTAGATGCCATGAAGATTGGGAGTAGCAACCAGAAGTAGGGCCACTGGAAGGTAGACCATTGAAATGAAGATTGACTATGAAGGTTTTAGTGAAGAGACACAAATGGACTTGTATAAGGGTAAATCTGGAAAACATAAGAGTCTTTCTAAAGTTTACATGAGTAATATTTCTCAACAGTTTTGTGGAAAATGAAAAAATGTAAGGGTATTTAGGAACAATGTGTAAGAGTGTCCTCATGAGAGTTTCAAAAGATAACACTATTTACCAAATGGTGGAGTTGAGGTAGTGGAATTCTTTGACCAAACAGATGAAGGCCTGTGGAGATTAGTCTATGTGGACTTCTCCTAACAAAGACCAGTTTCTAGAGACTATTAGAAGCACAAGTTGTACTATACTATATTTAATAGACTGAATCAATTTTTTATGTCACTATAATGTGATTAAATTGTAATCCTCTTTCAATTGTTAACCAAAATTAAATTAGAATCCTCACAGTAGATTAGGAATCAAGTTAGAACCACATAAACTTGTGTTGTTCTTTTGCCTTATTTTTTTTTCTGTCACTATCTTCCAAATTTATTTTATGTAGAAAATTTTAAGGTTGCATTGTGGTGTAGTGATTTGGGTGCATTTTGTGTTCTAAGTTTTGGTGAATCATCAACTTTGGATCATTTTAATTCTTGGTTCCACCTAGTATGTTCTAGTGGGTTTCTTATTATAGTTTAATAGGAAGATAATAGTAAGACCAACATATTTTCCATTGTTTTTTGTAATGTGCGTGAGGTCATTCTTGTTGTGGTTAGAGGAATATTGGTTGGTTGTGGTTTATAGTTGGGATGATGAGGTGTGGATTGGTTAAAACAATAAAGGATGGGATATTTTTTGTTTTTTTGGTGGTAACATGGATGGTTGTGTGTAAATGGGTGTTTTTTTGCAATGGTTGTGGTAGCAATGGGATGTTGTGGTGGTTGTTAGTATTGGATAATGTGGTAGTTTTTTTGGTTTTGGGATTGGTTTCTATGGGTTGCATGATAGTTTCCTAATGGAATGAAATATAGCAAAAATTAATGAAATATAAATTGGTAATATAGTGGAAATTGGTAATCAATGGGATATTTAATGATATATGAAAAGCAACGATTGAAATAAAATGTTAATAACTGAGAATAAATATAGCCAATGAATAATGAATGGGTTGACATTAAATATGTATAATTAAATATAATGTGTCAAGTAATGCTAAATTTAGAGTTTTATAATGATTTGGTTTAATAGGAAGTTATCTCATATTGTGTGGTTGTTTGGTATGGTTGGGTAGGGTGTTTTAGTAGTAAGGTAACAATTTTCAGTGTGAGGTAGTCGGGGTGACATAGTTAAATTAAATCATTGGGATAAATACTATATGCTGTGATTTGAAACTTTAGGTTGGGATTTGTGTGGATTTTATATGATTTTATTTTCCTATTATTTCATACATATCACCATTAAAGTCAATTAACTTGATTGACGCCCATTTGGGACACAAATTCTGAGTGTTTTCCCCAATATCCAAGTTGTAAAGGGAACAAATGACTAATAAATCCCTATTTTCTGATTTCCCTTCAGAAATAGTATGGGTTGTGATGGATTAAGTTAGGTATATATATATATTGGATATTATGGATTGAGGTTATATATATGCTAGCTGACTTGGTTATGTGGTTGTGATGTGGATGCATGGTGGGGGATATATATGGTAAGAGGAGGGAATGAGGTTGGTGTATTTATTATTCATGTTAACCTACTATGATGAGGTTGTGATGTGGTATGTGGTGGTGGATATGTGGTTATGGCTATTATATTATATGATTGAAGTGACCTTGTGTTTTGATGAATCTTATATTATATTTTTTTGTCAACTTTGAATGTATAATGTGGAAGTCAATGTATGCTTAGAGCTTGGTTTATGGATTGTAAATATACACCCAACAGATGAAGTAGAGACTGGCCATATATTTGGGAAAAGTAGGGAAGTTGGTGTTTCCATTGTAATACACCAGGATTCTCATATTGTGGCAAAGAAGTTGGAAGTGTTGGCTACCTTGGAACATCCGGATAGACAGGTTCTAATGGAATCCCCTGATATCAAATGATTGTAAGATTTGATCTTCATGGATGAACATTACTAGTGCTAACGAAGGATTTCCAATGATTTATACAACCATTTGGAATAGGGGAAGTGTTGGTTATAGTTAATAACCTCAATGGATGTTATAATCAGTGTAACATGTCTATCTAGTTGGAAGTTTTAAAAACCCATGGGTTTGGAAAAGCTGATTCCTATGTTTATAAAACTTTAAGGATTCCACCTATAATGATAACCAACACTTGGATGATGTTTTATAAAGGATGAGTTGGAGGCTGGAAGTGGAATGTAGTGATGCTGTATAAGTTCTTGGGAATAGACCTGTGGAGTTTGAATAAGTTTGATGAATTCAAAATGGCGATTTGAGGTATTTATGAAAGATTGAGAATGGATCGAGGTAGTTTGAAGAAGAAATAAGCTTAATTAAAGAAACTACAAATTTTATGTTTAAAGTGAATATTTTAGATATGTCTATTAGTTCATAATAAATCTTCTTTATATGGTCAATCTAAACACTTCATGTTCATTTGGTTATTCATGTAGTCTATTGTCATCCTTGCGGTCGATCTTCTTAGTCATGCAATTAATCCATATGGTCAATTATCTACTTATGCCTCACAGTCAGTCGATTGATCATAGGATCGATCCATTAAGTATTATGGTTGATCCACTAAATACGTGGGTTTTCATGTGTTCAATACATTGACCGCATGGTCGATCCATAAGGTAAATTATTTGGTCATGTAGTTAATCCACAATATCATGGTCGATCCACTCCACGGTCGATATTCAGATTAAAAATTGAATATTTTAATGTTTCATATATAAATATTAAATTAAATGGGATGATGATTGATACGATCTACAATGATTTAAACATAAAAAATGATCATATTATCATGCAATTAAATCTATAAAATCAAGAGAAGATGATCCTGAATTTTAGAGAAAAGGATCAAAGTACTAGAGAATTTTTGGAACATTTAAATGAATAATTAATGAAGATATTATAGATTAAAGTGGTAATGATTTAGATTGATTCTAGAAATATTATAACTTGATATGAACATCATGATGTTTCTAATATCCATGATCCAATCCTTGAGTTGATGAAGATAAGGGAAGATAAATATTAAGAGATCACTGGTTGAGTTGTTTGAATATTTTCAAATGGAATATTTTAAAATTATCATTTGGTGATTGAAAATGAAGAGAAATATGAAGATGTTGGAGCTATGTCGTAATTCTCTAATTATCACAATGAATAATGTGATTCAAGCTTCAGATATAGTAAGATGAGTCAATCTATGCTGCTATCTGAATGTGAAGATCATTTGAAATGTTCTCTGGTATTTTTTTGAAGCACTCAAGAAGTAAGATATTGAGTTAATCCATGAGAATGAATGATGTGTTATTTTTCATATGGATGTGTAAAATGATCGATGCAGATTTTGGTGGATGATTTTGAGGAGGTTGATCCTATTATAGAAGAATGTGACATAACTGGAGCTGTTGATTTATTTTCAAGAGCTATTGTGTTTTGAGTGTAGGTTGAAGAAAGAATAGCTCAATCTAGTTCAATGATAAAGAGTGAGATGATTATTATGATATAAAGAGAAGAAAGGAGAAGATCTCAAGTATTTTGTAAGAGTCTAGAATAATTTCTACTGACTAATAGAAATGTGAGAAAAATGATAAACAAATGAAAAAGAAAAGAAATGGTACTTTTGGAATTTTTGAGATGATAATCATTTGTGAGATAAAATAAATATGAGATCATGGGAGAATACCATGTACATAAAAGTTGAGAAATTATTTGAGGACTGTAGGCATCAATTTTTTTTGATTATATTGTATATTCAAAAATGGAAAATTGATATTCCAAATAACCAACGTATAAAAAGAAAAATGATAGAGAGAGAGTTCTCATGCCTGATTCGAGAGCTAGTAAGCTATGAAATATTTTTAAGAATTATATCAAATTATAGTAGTAAGAAGGATTTAATCCTGTGCAGATAAGTTTGATCATCTAGTTATTGAAGCAAGAAGAAGATAAAGGAGCTGGACATTGTTCCTTAACAAGATCAGTGATCTGAATTCAAGAAGAATAAGAAGAAAGAAAAACATAGTGAAATGTTAACCTGTTATGTATGGTTTCATTTATTGGTGTCGATATTTCAATAAGTGAATATATTATTGATATAAAATATTATAGGAGATCATGTTGAGTGAGGAATCTAGATAAAATTATTTTGAATATTTGTGAATTTGAGTTTCAAGTGGATACTATGTTTTTGAGTATTCTTGAAGATATACTAGCATTAAAAGAATCTGTTATTGAGTTAAAGAAGATTTATTTCTTTGGTTCAGAACCATAATATGCTATCTAGGTGATACTTCTAAGAATAACTTCAAATAAACACTTTCATATATTTGGTGGGACTCTATAAAACTTGTGCGACTCTGGGTATGTAGGGATATCATGGTAGGGAGCTATTACAACATTATAAAAACGCTGAGATAAGTCTAGTAAAATTATAAAAAATAAGTCTCGTTCAAGATAGGAACTTGTATACACTATGTGAATCAGTGTAGGTGTGGGAAACACCACCTATCATAGTCACATTGATTATAGTGGAGAATACTTGATTGGGCCAAACAACCAATCAAGGAAAGTAGTAGGTCTTCAAACCAAACCTTGTAAAAATATTACATGTTCTTTTACTTGATTTACCTATATGCATTCAGTTAATGCATGCTTTGTAAAAATATTAAATAGATTTATATATGCTAACCAACAACAAGGGATAAATTACAAAGGGGGTTAAAGTTTCTAAGAGGGTTTGGAATTTGGTAAAAATAGGCAACACCTGATTCACCCCCCTCTTAGGTGTCTGGAAAAATCCCATTAAGCATTTCAAATGGTATCAGAGAAATTTTATCCTCTATTTGGATCTATTTTTTTAAGACCCACATAATTTTATTTGGATTAACAAACTGTATATTTGAGATGTTTAAAGTGCCTCAGATGAAAATATCAGAATCCATTCCATTTGTTACTAATGGTGAAGTATATTCTAAAATAACTAAAAACATGGTAAAGAAGAAGGCTAATAAAGTGAGGAATAACTAAAAGAAGATATAGGAACATCCAAAATTTGAATTTAGTCAGAGTTTCATGTGTTCCATCAAAACTGGTGAGATAGATTCATTAGATGAAGTTAGTTCAAGTTGTGTATAATTTTAGGAGATTGAAAATGATAAAACACTCAGTGATTTTTATTTTTAAATTAAGTAGTATCTTTAAAAGGTCCCCATTTATTTTTTATACACATACTTACATATATTATTGGACTAAAAATTAGAAGTAATATTTAAGTCAAGAGGTTGATGCAATGAAAGATACATTGGCCAAACAAGTTTGTAAATCCAAAACACTCTCAAGATTGAATAAAGAAAATGATGAATCAGTTAAACTTTCTAATGAAATACTTTCTTTGGAATATGATGAATTTTAAAGAGTTTCTTGTGATAAAGTTTTTAATGAATAGGTGATCTGTACACTTGTGAGACCATACAAAATTTATATGGGAGTCAAATAAGCTAAACTGGATGTGAAAGAAAAGAGAGTAAAAGATCTTGGAATTTACTTAGTGGATGTATGTAATATTCATAAAGAAATGTTATAGAAGATGAAGAGTTAGTGGGTGTATATTCTTAGCTTAGTTTTTACTAAAAATAATTCCATCAGTTTAAAGTGTCTTGAGTTGGAGTTGAAATTAAAGAATCTAGAAATTGTCAAGCCTAAATTATCCCAAGTTTTTGAGAATATAAATGATTACACTCATATTTTAGAGATTTATTTTCCCTAAAAAAGGAATCATACTGTTGGTAAAGAGTTCATGAGGACTGTTGAAGAAGCTTCCACCTCATGTACTTGGAGAAAGGTCACTCGGTGTTCTAAAGGATCATTATGCAAAAAATAAATTCATTGAAATAGTTATGAAAAAAAGTTAAATTCTATACATATGTGGGTGTTTAAAAATCATGAGAAACCCACCACAACCTCAAGGGTGGATGTGTGAATATGTACAGAAAAAATTCCCCCAAAATTTATCCACAAAAATAGTGAATGTTCACAAAATTAGTAATCATGTAACTATGTAAAATCTAGAGATATTGCTTCAAAAGATAAAATAATGAGGTTTTTAGGTAAATTCTATTGTTTCTAGAAGTTTGGACATAAATCTATGGAGTTATGGAATAATAGGCTAGTATATTCAAATGATATAAGACTAGATGAATAGGGGAGAGAATATGAAAGAAAGGTAAAGCCTATTGGATATAAGGTGAATTAATAAAAAGGGATAAATATATCTTGTAAGAACAAATTTGAATCACTTGTAAACTTCTATGAGTTGTGCAATGTTACTGGTAATTATTATGAGAAATGCTAGTAAAACCCTACCAGGTATTACTCACATGCTGAATATAAGAAAGGATTATCCAAAACCAAAGAGTAAGTAAATGAGTCTACCTTGAGAAGTCAAAAAAAGAATAAATATGATAATAATGAAACTTCCAAGAATAAACAAAATATATTTGATAAGTTTCTTTAGAGTGGTAACTTAAAAAAAAGAGAAGTTATGTTTGGAAGGTGTAATAGGGTAGGCTACATTTCTAAGAATTTCATGACTTGGATTCTTTGTTAAAAAGAGATGAAGAATTAAAAAGGGAAAACACTAGTGGATTTCAGTTCTAAATCATTTGATACAAATATTAAGTCCACACAAAAAATTATGGAATTTAATGATTCTAATTATATACTAATCATATGGACTGATCATATAGAAAAGGAAAGGAAGTTAGAGAAATATGAAAAAGATAAAATTTTCTTGATTTCTAAATAAAATAATATCATTCCAACTAGGGAATAAATTTAAAAGGTAAGGGAGTTCATGCTTCACAAAGTGAAAAAAATCTATAAACCTAAAGGATTTAAGCATGAAGAAGAAAATAGGCTTTAGAGCTTCAAGGAGAAGTACAATATGGTTGAGAAACAAGTCTCAACCCTAGTGCTATAATTAAGAAGGTGATAAAGCCTAACTTATTCCCAAATCAATAGTGTTTGTGTTTCAATGTTGAGGATTAAAGGTGAAGTCTAAAGGAGGATATAGATTCTTATATAACCAAGAAGGATAACCTTCATAGTGGGATGAAATTTTAGTTTCCATTTATTTTCAATTGGTATCAAGTTTTAAACTGGTACCATTACCTATTGGATTATTATTATAGAAGAAAACTACCATGGTTATGAAGTATATAATGCATCCCATGAGGGGGATAAACTGAAGAAGTGATGGATGCTATAAAATTATTGTTTCTATATAAATATAGAATTTTTATAGACCCAAAAAATTCATATGTTTGAGGTATTATACACACAATCCCAGTCCTTTTATTATTTTTAATTATTATAATCATCAAAGGAGAGTGTTAGCTTGGAAAAAAGTAGAATAAGTTTACTTGCACTTGATCTTTCTGATGTATTATGTGAATATGAGTGCATGTTTACAAATGTTTTTGAAAACCTGATTTGTACATCCCTTAAGAAATGATATTATAAGATTGCACTACATTGATATATATATATATATATATATATATATATGAACAACATTTTTTCTTTTGTAAACTCACACTTGTTTTATACATTGGGACATCACACATAGAATTAGAGTTGACTTTCTCATTTCTCATTGATAAGAACTCTGTACTTCCTTCCTTCTCTAAGAATAGTGGAAAATTACGCAGATATGAAGTTTATATTTCAAGTATATGAGAGGACCCTTATATTAAGTGTGCGTGTGTGTGTGTGGGGGATTTCTTAATTTTTCATTTATTGTCAAAAAGGGGGAGTAAAACAACATTTAATTTTCATTAAAGGTCATTTAAAATAAATCTAAAGGTGGAGATTTATGTTCCCTCAGGTTTTGATAAATATTTTTCAACTATCAATATAAAATGTGGAAGTTAATATATTCTTGGATCTTGGGTGATGGATTGGAAGTATCCACCCAACATATGAAGTAGAGGTTGCACACTTTGTTTTGGTAAAGAAGAAAATTTGGTGCTTCCATTGTAATACATAGGGAGTTTCATATGGTGGAAAATAATTTGGAAGTACCAATTTCCTTTTAATAACTGGATGAATAGGTTCTAAATGCATCCCCTGATATCAGACGATTAAATGAGCTTATCTTTATGGAAAAAAATAATTAGTGCTGAATAATGAGTTCAATTGCTATATTTAATAGTTTGTAATAGAGGAAGTTTTAGGTATAGTGAATAACCTCAAGATTTGTTATAATTTGTGTTACATGGAAAGTTGATTAGAAGTCTTGATGTCCCATGAGTTGGGATAAATCCATTCTTTCATTTATTGAACTCGAAGGATGCTACTTTAATGATAAAAAAAACCTAGATGATGTTTTATAAAGGCTAAGTTGGAGGATAGTAATGAAATACAGTGATGATGCATAAGTGAATGGGAATTGAGTTGAGGAGTTTGAATAAAGTTGATGAATTCCCAAAGGTGATTTGAGGTGTTTATAAATGATTGATAATGAATAGAGTTAGTTTGAATAACAATCTTAATTAAAGAAACTATAGATTTTCTATTTGAAGTAAATATTTTGGATAAGTCTGGAAGTTCATGTTCAATCCACTTCATACATTTGATATGTCTATCGCATGGTTAGTTGGTTATTCATATGATCAATTTTCATCATTGAGATCAATTTTCATCATTGAGGTCAATTTTCTTAGTCATGCGGTTGATCCATATGGTCGATTGTATGCCTATGCCTCATAGTCAGTCAATTGGTCATGTGGTCGATCCATTAAGTCCCGTGATCGATCCACTGACCTCACAAAAGTTCATGTGGTCATTCCACTAACCACATGGTATGTGATTTTTCATGTGGTAGATCTACATCCTTATGGTTGATCTACTACATGGTTGATCTGAAGACTAAAAATTGAATATTTTCAGATTATATATATGAAGATTAAATTAAATGGGATGGTGATTGGCTTGTTCTATAATGATTTAAACATCAAAAACACTAATATTAGTGTGTGATTCAATATATAAAATCAATAGAATATGATCCCGAATATTGGATAAATAGATCAAAGTATTAGAGACTTTCTGAAACATTTAAATGAAAAATTATTAAAGAAATTCCATATTAAAGAAGAAGTGATTTCTATTGATGCTTGAACTATTCTAACTTGATCCAAACATCATGATGTTACTATGATCCATGATCCAATACTTGATTTTATGAATGTTACACCCTTGTAAAAATCATGAATTAAAATACTAATTGGTACTTTAAAGAGTAATTGGTATTACCCATGTTATCAAGGTGCACCTTTCTATATGAAAACCTACCCAATTAGAACTCCATAGTTAAGCGTGCTTAGCCTAGAGTAGTTTTAGTATGGGTGACCTCTTAGGAAGTTTTCTAGTATGTGTGTGAGTTAGTACAAGACACACTGAAAGAACATGTGTTAGCCTATGTCGATAGTCATTAGTTTAATAAGTGACCCTAGTGGATAATAGTATGCAGTGTGTTGGGAAGGAAACCAAGGTATTAAAGAAGACCCATGGGGTTGGATAACTAGGTTCATGGATCAAGGAGGTTGGTTCATGAAAAATGGTATCAAAGATGATACCCAACCTGATGTGCAAAGGCATTTCCTGAGTATGAGGCATGGGGTCCATAATAAGGGTATTGTGCTTTAAAGGGGAAGAGAGTGTAACACCCCTAGAAAAAGTACGAATTAAAATACTGATTGGTACTTCCCATGTCATCAAGGTGGACCTTTATTTGTGAGAGACTACATGATTAGAAATCCATAGTTAATCATATTTGGAATGGAGTAGTGTCAGGATGAGTGACTTCCTGGAAAGTTTCCTAGGGTGTGTGTGAGTGAGGAAAAAGTACACTGAATGAACATGCATCAGCCCGTGGGGACAATCGTTAGTCTAATAAGTGAACCTATTGGATAATATCTTGTGGTGTGTTGGGAAGAAAACCAAGGTATTAAAGGAGACCCATAAAGTTGGATGACCAGGTTCATGGCTGAGGGAGGTCAGGTCATTCCAATGACGATGAGGGAAGATAAATACAGGGAGATCAGTGCTTGAATTGTTTGAATATTTTAAAATGGAATATTTGAAAATCATCATTTGGTGATTAATGTAAAGACCCTGACCCTAGTAACCCAGAGCCAGTGGTTACTTTATTATATTAGCACTAAATACAAGTGATCACATACCAAAGTACCAAATAGTTTAGTAGTTTTGGTAAACTAGATACATGCTTGAATACCACATTACATAAAATACAACATAGTGAGTTTAATGTATTGGGGAGGTCTAATTATGCCAATATATATGAGGGAAAAGAAATATGAGTAGATAACTTCTTGAGTTGTTTGAATATTTTCAAATGAAATATTTAAAAATCACCATTTGGTGATTATTGTAAATATATTGATCCCAATAGCCCATAGTTAGTGGTTACTTTATTACATTGGTACTATATATAAGCAATAAAATCCCCAAGGACTGAATAGTTTTTTAGTATTGGTAAACTAGATACATGCTTGAATACCAACTTACTTAAAATACAACATAGTATTTTCTCTAAAAACATCATTATTACCTCTAGAATATCCTTACATATAAATCATAATACGATTCATGGAATCTATGGAAAAAGAAACATAATAAATTATTGATCTCAAATGCTCAGTAAGGGTATGCATACAACTGAAGCTAACATAGAATAAATAAGGCATAAATAGTATGGAGAAAATAAATGATGGTTAAATAATTCCATTTAAATAAAAACATGGTCTTGAAACTTATCCATGGATATCATAACTATTCCAAATATCACATGTAAATCAATAACTGATTACATAATGATGGAATTCATAATGCCAAACATCATAGAATTATATTTGATGACTTATGCAAAGACATATTGTATAAATGGGTAAGGGCTTAGTCAAATACCCAACCTATTTTGTCTCATGATACCTAATGATGCATCGAGGGGATATATAATTATAGATCTCACCCATCACTTAATAAATCTAATGCATTCATCATATGAATAAATAATACAACTTAATCAACATGCCATAATAATCAATAATTGTCTATATTAGAAGAACTAGCATATGGAATGTTAATACTTTCCCAAGTCAAAATAATCATAATCCATGTAGAGAAATATGATGGATGATATAATTAGATTATAACCTCAATAAAGCATAATATTCAATAAAACATGTTTACATAGATGGAAATACTTTAAAAATATTACTAGAAATTTTATTGAGGAAAATATCCTTTTCATTTTGAAATCACTTATTCAAAATATTAAATTTTATAAAATATTAAGAAAATAATTTTCTTTGAAAATAACCATGGAAACTTATAAAGGAAGCTTCAAAACATTGAGAAGTCATAAAGGTGGTTTTTTTCCATGCTGTGTATGTTAAAACAAAGATCACTTTTACATTTTCAGTGAAAAGTCAAAACTACCTTGTTCGGAAAATGAAAAAAATATTTCCTTAAATTTTTTTTAAAAAATTAAATCATGGGTAAAAATAAATTTAAATAATCATTAGATATTAGAAAAAATATTCTTGAAAATATTTTAGAAAACATGGATATGGAAGAAAGAAAAAGGATTTTTGACCGAAGATAGAAATAAAGTCGATTTTCCATAAAAACATTCTTTTAGTATCTTGAGTTCTTAAAGAGAGGAAAATGAAAGTAAAAATTTTAATTTATAGAAATAACCATAGGAGATTAAAATATATTGTGTTTAGGATATACAATCAAATAATCCCCCCAGTAGATACTTAAATACAAACAATCTTGAATAATGATGATATTGTGAAATAAACCCTTACCACTTTAGTAACTTTTTAATAATAACCCCCATGAATGAAATAAATTCAAAGGAAACTTTAAATACCATTAATATAAATATATTAATGGTATAAAATATCAAAGGGTTAGTATATACACCATAAAAATTCAACATGTGGTGAATATGACATATATATCATAGAAATAAACACTACTAGGAAATTGAACTATAACCACACCTATAAAGCCACGGATTACAAAATCCATGGATACAACCCCACAATTAGACATGAATCCATGGATGAATACCCCAAGCTATTCATTTCTTCTTCCTTCCACTCGATCCATCCTCCACAAAACCCCTCAACAACCCGATGCCCACCCCGACGCCTCCTCACCACGACCCTCCTCATCCAGAGAAGTTGCTCCGAACGGCCTCCCCACCTCCTATCTTCCTTCCTGACACCTCCTCGATGCCTCCTCCCCGAAGTCTCCTCACCAATAGCCCTCAATACCCATGACGCTTCCTCGCCGCGACCCTTCTCCCCACGATCCTCCTCCTCCAGCGAAGCTGCTCCGAGCGGCCTCCCCACCTCCTTCCTTCCTTCCTGATGGCTCTCCCCCACAACCCTCAACACCCCAGACGCTAAGGTTGACACCCCCAACACCCTATTATCAAGGTATTTGAAAATTTATTTGATTTATTATGTTCTTTCTTGAATATGAAACTAATACTGGATGTGGAGTGAACTACGAAGCTATGGTAGATGGTCTTGTTCTTTTTCAATTAATGACTCGATGGTCATATTTATTTGTTAAAGGATGTTTCCCATTTTGGGTTCATTACTTATTCAACATGTTTTGGTACAGTGGTAGATAATGATAGAGGGAATTCAAAATAAATTTCATACATTATCTTGTTGTGAGATGGGATTTTGGATGATTTTATAGATGGAGTAACCATTTTAGATCCTTTTGATCCTTATAGGTTCTCACGATTATTTGGTCATTTAAAAAAGGTTACATCTTTACCTCTAATCAATATTTAGAGATAATATAACCCATTTTTCCTTTATGAAATGTGTCCGATGATGATGTATGAGGATTCTGACATAGAAATTTTATCACATCTTGAGAATGGTCCAAATAAATTTTCATGGGGTTATTCCATGTTGTGATTTGAATACTATACCAATGGGGTATTGTGGAAACCAGTCTGATGGGTGTATAAAAAATTGGATTCTTAAAGATCCTTTCATTTCATACTATTCTTATAATTTATTGGGGGAAAATAATTATGTCTCAATATTCTAATAATTTTGAGGGAGTTTCATCCTCAGGATATTTTTTTTGGGATTGGTGAAGACTCCACATGTTTGACTACTAGTGTTGGAAGACCTAATTACATTTGTCCCAGTGGAATAGTGTTAGGTATTCATCTGATAAATATTAAACTATCAAGTTCAATCCATAAAGTTAATTAGGAGGCAATGATGGAGGACTTTCTTACAACTATGACACAATTTAAAGAAGATATATCCATGAAAAATAAAATTCTGGATTATATACCTATAGTGGAAGGTGAACAGAGTCTGGGTCCCAATATTGTCATATAGAATGAGGTTAAATGAAAGTAGGCTTGGTGCAAGGTTTAAACTATTATCATATATAATATTTTATAGAAAATTTCTGATAAAGATGACAACCTTCAACAACTTTCATTGTCCTAGGCGTAGGTGTGTTTTATTATCGACACTGGCACATCCTTGTTCATAATGTTCCCATTTATTGAGAGGATTTATCCACCCATGAATATGATCTCATCAAGTTTATTTTTCCAACCAACATACAATATATTTAAAGGATAAAACTACTGATTTAAATCTCTTAACTATAGAGGAAGTGAAACTTCATGATTTTATTTCTATACAGACTGTAGAGAGATACATGAATATGTGGCTCACATGGAGATAATAAAGGCACAACTATCATAAAAAAACATAGGTCTAGAATCCATAAAATATAAAATACAAGATCTAAGCACCTTTGTTACACAAATTCATACTCTATCAAAATATGGAGCTAGTCATAGAACCAATATCGAGTAGACCCTTAACACCTTTTGTTAGGAATTAACAGATCTATTGAATCAGGTAGGTCGAATTTCACTATAGTCACATCATTTCCATTTCATTTCCTAATAAGGTCAAGAGAGACTCTAGGATGTGGATACTCCTCCATAGTTTTTTCAATGAATGGAATATTTTATGATCTCAATCATCTGTCCCTTTGTTATAACTTTCCATCGAAATTTTAATAGGAATAATGGATTAGACATATTTTCTTATCAGAATGTCTAAATATTAGCATGTTAAGCTTATAATATTGGTAACATGAAAAATACTCTAAAATTTGTAAGTTTAGGGCCTTATAAGACTAAATTACATGAATGTTTTAGGATTAATGGATTTTACTGATAGTTATTAGGGAAATTACACCATCCAATGTTTTTTATTCCATGAATATGAGAGTCCCTACATAGATATGACTCATGTGTAGGGAGATAGAAATTTTATTTTTTCTATATTCTTAGAATATGTCCAAAAATAGAGGAACATGTTTTAGAATATTCTATACCAATCAAACTCATATGAAAAATGCATACATGTGTAAGTGTAAAGGGGTATATGCAAGTATAAAAATATATCTAAGGACCCCCTTGTGCATATTTAGCCATGAAAATATTTATATAGGGGCTAGGTGTCCTTATATATATGTGAAGTTTCATATGCATGCAAGCGGAAAAAAGGAAGATTTGAGTTGTCGTCATCAAAAGCAACGAGTCTTGAGGTTGAGGTAGGTTCCCTCTGCCTAAACCTTTAATTTGAATTCTATAATTGCCTGATTGTTTTAAAAACTTGTTTCTATAATTGCTTTATTTTTTTAAAAAATGGTTTTCTAATAACCACTAGCTTTGTTAAGGAAGAATATGAATATAGACATTGATCATGTGCACATATATGCTGTAGGGAACCTAAAAATAATTATTAATAAATTTATTATACTTATATTAATGATTTATGGGATTATACTGATAAATATTTGAGAACCAAGGATCACTCCCCCTCATAATTATATCCCGTCAAGATGAAAAGATTTTAATTTTGAATAGAATATTGTTTGAGTATGAATATGGATCAATGAAGTGTGAGTACCCATGTTTTAGGAATTCTAATATTTGGTTAAAACATGGGAAATAATTCTCTTAAAGTCATGGGCATCCATTTTACTGGTGATGTGATATTATACTTATAGAGATGTTGGCACATGAATTATTGAAAAGTATAAGATTTATTATGTGATAAGAATAGGATGATTCACCTTTCCTAATGCATCATAATCCCATCCTTCCTTATGAAATGATCATAGAATTCCTTGGGTGATGAGCCTCGAGTTCATTAGGTGATGAGCCTAAAATACCTAAGGTGACTAGCCTATAAAGGATGAGTATCATTGGGAATCAAATTTAGGGATTGGTGAACCCATTAAGGATTTTTTATCCTTAAAAAATGATATAATGAGTAACATAGGGTATATTAGTCATCATAATTATAAAAAAATACTCAAATTTTGATTCAAATTATCTTATGGAATTACAAGAAATAGATTTGATAGGTGAGGTTCCCCAAACATTGCTAATAGATGTAGGGGTAGAATAAGTTCCCATGATTCTACTAAAACCCATGATCACCCAAACATGGAAATTTCATACCTTTATTCTGATGAAATGACTGCTATCGACCTCACCCGCTTTCCCTTATGGAGATCATGCAGTGGAGGGTTATCAATACACTGGTCAACCACCATGAGTAGAAAGAAATCATAACCACAAGGAAAATGGCAAGTGATGATCTATAATCCATTGTTCCACATTAAAACAACCAAAAGAAAAGACCCTACATGGGGGGACTGGCAGGGGGGAGGGGGGTGTCTAGGAGGGTCTGCAGGGGGGGCAAGGGGGTCTGTAGGGGGGGGGGGGTTGTGTAGGGGGGTGGGGTAGGGGGGTCTGAGTAGGATAAAACCTCATGTGGTTATTGAGCCTCCTTCAGATTCTTCTTACAAATAAATTCCACAACCTCCATAGCCTCAGAAAAATAGATGTTCACTGTATAAGGGAGATCAGAGTCCCCTACTAGTGCCAAACCTGCTCTCCCCCTTGAAAACAACATTCCTAATGAATTAATAGATTCACCTATGGTACACCCATCAATACATTTGTTTATGATTATTGATTTTGAAACTTGTATACTGAATACTTTTAGTCATTTTTTGCACCTATTCTTTTCAGGTATTTGAGGATGCCTATAAGTCACAATTAAGCATCATAATCCTTGATGACATTGAGACTGACTAATCACAATTTCTTCCGGTGGGGTAACGAACGGAATGTTGCCCCGCCTCCTCCCACTCCCTTCACTCCTGGCCGGAAGATGCTTCCCTGCAGATGTCCCACCTAATCGAATCAAAAGCCTTGTATAAATCGATCTTGAAGGCACACCTAGGAACCCCAAAATCAAGATGGTAGCCCCACAATAATTCTTGGGTAACAAGATTCTTATGATGAATTGGTTTTGGTATTGAAGGTTGAGGATATTTTTATCCAGCTTTAGATTTATGAGTCTCTTAAGGTTATTTTTGTAACCATCCTACTAGAGGGTCCGAGTTATAAGTGGTGGAAGTCTATTATTCATACTAAGCCAGAAAAAGACCATTCTTGGAAAAGTTTCAAGGCATTATTAATTTAGCATTCTTTCATAATGAAGTGAAGGTACTGATGGCTATAGAATTTTCTAGGAGGGGCTATCCAGGTGGGGTGTCCAAGGGCTGTCTAGGGGGGGGGGTGCTGGGGGGGTTTGCAGGGTAGGGGGAGGGTGCAGGTGGGGTGTCTGGGAGGGGCTGTCCAGGTGGGGTGTCCAAGGGCTGTTCGGGGGGGGGGGGGGTGCCGGGGGGGTCTGTAGGGCAGGGGGGAGGGTGTAGGTGGGGTGTCTAGGAGGGCTGTCTAGGGGGGTGTCTAAGGGCTGTTTGGGGGGGGGGGGGGTGCTGGGGGGTCTATAGGGCAGGGGGAGGGTGCAGGTGGGGTGTCTAGTAGGGGCTGTCCAGGGGGGTGTCTAAGGGCTGTCCGGGGGGGGGGGGGGGTCTACAGGGCAAGGTGCAGGTGGGGTGTACAAGGGCTATCCGAGGGGGGGGGGGGGGGTTCCAGGGGGTCTTCAGGGAAAGGGGAGGGTACAGGTGGGGTGTCTAGGAGGGGCTGTCCAGGGGGGGTGTCCAAGGACTATCCAGGGGGGGGTTTGGGGGGGTCTGTAGGGCAGGGGGTAGGGTGCAGGTGGGGTATCTAGGGGGTGTCTAGGGGGGGTGTCTAAGGGATGTTCAAGAGGCTGATTTGAAGAGATAAACCCATGAGAAATGGGACCTAGACTCATAGAAATAATTTTTCTAATGATTTTTGGAAAGGTATTCCCAATAGCAATAGGTCTTAAATCCTTTACATCCACAACATTTTCATTCTTTGGGACCAGGGAAATAAAATTGGAGTTGATTCCATAGGGAATTGAGGCATGGTTAAAGAAATACCTCATATCATTAAGGAGATCATCACGGACTATGTCCCAGTAGAACATACAGAATTAATTTGTGAACCCATCAGGACTAGCCACACTCTCAAGATTTAGAGAAAAAAGGGCACTCTTAACCTCCTTCTCACCACTGTAGCAGTACAGACTTTGGAGTCCACTTTACTGTTTCACTTTTGACTTCCATCTGGAAGCCACTAGAGTATTGGATACATATATTAAAGGATTCATATGGTTGAAAAAGTCTATAATAATATTTCCTCATCTCTCCATACTACTAAAGAAATCTTCTCCTCCATGAATAGCTTGAGTAGAGTTGTCATCACTTTCAACTGGTCAACCTATTCTTTGAAAACCCATTCTATAGAATCTGCCTCAATTAATCCCGATGAGATGAATTCACATCACCTATAACAACATGGAGATACTATTTGACTATAGACTAGATCGAATCAGCATCAACTAAAGCAGAGGGAGGTGGAGCACTAGATATAGATGCAACAATAGGAGGTTCCT
The DNA here is from genome assembly GCA_963277665.1 of Viscum album. Classification (NCBI taxonomy): domain Eukaryota; kingdom Viridiplantae; phylum Streptophyta; class Magnoliopsida; order Santalales; family Viscaceae; genus Viscum; species Viscum album. Next base: position 1,227,227,741 of record OY728133.1, on the reverse strand, counting down.
GATAACTCAAAATTCCACTGAAATCTAAAAGAAGTCTTTATCTGAAATATTATAAATATACTATGGATACACAATATGAAGGCACTGGGGAAACAACTCTCTAAACAACAGGTAAAGTATCCTCTATAGGTTATGATTTGGTAGGTATATCTAAGGGAAAATCCTGAAGCTCAACTTCTCAGTCAATATGCTTAACTAAGGATCCCTTAGGATATGTGCAAGGGATGTGTGTGTGTGTGTGTGTGGGGGGGGGGGGGTTACTATCCAGCAGGGGGGGGGGGGCTATCCAGGGGGGTCCAGTAGTGGGGGGCTTCTATCCAGGGGGTCCAGTAGGGGGGGCTGCTGTCTATGGGGGCTGGGGCTATTATCCAGGGGGGTCCAGCAGGGGGTGGGTGGGGGGGCTGATGTCCAGGGGGGTCCAGCAGGGGGGGCAAGGGGTGTGCAAGGGGGGTGAAAGGGTGTGTGTGCAAGGGGTGCAAGGGATGTGTGTGTGTGTGTGGGGGGGGGGGGGGTGGGTGGCTGCTGTCTAGGGGGGTGCAGGGGGGGAGGTGTCCCGCAGGGGTGCAAGGGAGGGGGGGGGGGTGTCCAACAGGGGTGGTTCAAGGGGGTCCAGTAGGGGGGGGGTGCTGTCCAGGGGGGTCCAGCAGGCGGGTCTGCTGTCTAGGGGGGTCCAACAGTGGTGGTGGGGGTGGGTTGTCATGACCCCCTCCCCACAAAGTGTACCCCTCCTGGGATGGAGATGTGAGAAGGGAGATAATGACCCCTGATTCCCGCCTCTAGTAGGCCCCGGGTTGGCGACTAGCATCGAGGGTATAGTAAACGCACAAATGGGAGGCATTACCCTCTAAGAGAACATATGCGGAAGAGAGAGATATGATAGACACCAACCAAATCCAACTAAAAAATGAAATATAAAATAAAAACCCAAGTGAGCATATGTAATGACATGAAAAAGTATTACAACTAGAAGGGGAAAACCTCAAGTACCCAAAAGAAAGTAAAACAACAGCAACCACAAGCCCGAAAAACTCCTGCAACCACAAGATATTAGTAACCAGCCTGATCTCCAACCTGATCCAAGTGACCTGAAAATAAATTTATATATACATAGGGTGAGTATAACAGTATACTAAGTAGGATCCTCCTTGAAGCCTCTTGTTCAAAAGTAAAGAAGGCATACTAAAGCACAGTGAACAACAAGTGAAACTAACTCATCACCTAAATAGGTATACTGAGTTCCCAACCTCAACATGGCTACTCTCACCAAGTAACGTATACAAGAATATATCATATAATAAAGAATATCAAGGGTAACCCACTAACACTTTCCCACTAGTTTTCCGCTTTGTCCCAACATCGCACGTCCTAAGCATCTCTCTCCAAAAAGGCTTGCCCATAGACACCTGGGCAAAGCACCACAATATGCACCTCGTGTAACAAAACCACCACGTCCACACAAAAAAGTAACCAAGTAGTTTACGGGAGCCACCAGATCTTGCATAAAGTGTATCATACATCGGGTATTATACCTCAAGCCATTACAGCCCATACACTGAGTAAGGATCCTCAAGACATCATAGCCTATACACATTACACCTATAGTAGTCCATAGTAAACTATATCCAAAATATATGTGTGTGAATAACCACAAGCCATTACATCCCTCCACACACATATATGGGGAAAACTAACCAATGTGCCTGCCAGCACAAGTAACTACCAAGAGAAGAAAGCGGGGCCAAAGGGGGTAGTCAGCCATCCATCCTCCCACCAGAATGTTGGGGAAAACACCCCCCTGGGCTTAGAATCCCCAGGGTGTCAGTTTCCCTTAATGACAAGGTGGAGTATTGTATAGAAACACAAAAAGTACTGGATATACTATATCTCACAACCACACTATGGGCATAACCTAGTCTTAGAAACAACTACAACTAATGTCTCTCAGACTCTGGGCTGCTAATTCTAAGACTAGGTATCCTATAAGCACACAACCATTTAAAGAGCTTTATTAGATTACTTTATTCCCTTTTTATCAGTTCAACTTTACCTTAATTAATTCTTTAAACACTAATTAACCATGAAAAATTCCACATTAAATTTCATTAGCATCACACCCAAAGTTCACTATTCCTTCAAAATTACAACCTCTTCATTATGTTCCAGCAAACTCCAACCCAATGGGTTAACACTATTTAATCAATTATTCATTACAGAATTACTTTCCCACATTCCCAGGCATTCTAGAAAAACATTCTATACTACTAAACACAAGGGGGATCAACACGGTGAGCAGATGTACTACCCATCAAGTCTTTTCCGCTTATAGAAAGAGCATATACCCATCCTCCCTTGAGAAGCTAAACACGGAAAGCACGTGGCATACCCCGCGTGTCTTCACCTCTTTCAGAAGAAGGATAAGTAAGACCAGCTGCCTTGAGCAGTGGGGAAAAGTAAAGCAGATAATCAACCAATAAGAATCAACAAGCATCTAACAATCACATCCATCCCATTCCATCATTCCTGGTGTCCTCCTCGACACCCACATGCATAAACCGATGCATCTCGCCACTTTAGGCTTCAGCTGCTACCACAACCAAAAGGCCTCCATGCCCCCACATATCACAACACCCATCCAGGATCACATCACAACACAAGCAGCAGGAAAACAAACATCTTAACAATTGGGATCTTAGCCCTTTTACAAACAAGAGGGTAACTCAGAACCCTTTAAGGAATTATCAAACAAATAATCCGTTTTGAACTAACCAATTTATTATACGTAGGTTCCACAATCGGGAAACCTAAACAGTAAGCTATCAAAAATAAATTAAAGATGATTACTGCACCATTTTGATTAGCATCAAAATTACAACAAGAAGAACCAGATTCATTTACATGCCTCTTTATCTTTAACCAAACAATTATCAATTAATCCCGATTTACGTTATTTACCAATTTCTGTCAAGAACGAGCAGCTATACGAAGAAATCATAAATATCACACTATCTAGAAAAACAGGAGGCAATAACATATGATCAATATCAATTTATTTATCCAGTTCAAATATTTATTATGTCAATTCCATTATCATCCAGTGGGATAAAACATGATAACGATATAGTTGCACGTAAAATAAAAGAGAAGCAATGAATCCCCTACCTCAAACAGTTATTGACGTTCTTTATCCACTCAACGAGTCATGATCCTCCTCTTGAAACAACTACATACATCCAAAGATGCCACAGTACGACTGCACCAACCGAACCCCAAGAAAACTCTATTAGAAGTATGGAGATTTCATGATATAATATGTAAAGGATAAATCAGAGAAGATGAACCCCAAATGAATGATGATAAACATACCTTATATCAAAGATTGATTAATACAGCTTGGTTGCATCAAAATAGAGCGTAACCAATCTGAGGAGGAAAGTTTGATTGTGTAACTACTATGAGAAGGAATGGGATGTTCGAGAATCTCACACCTAAGAACAAGAAGAAAGAATTAGGGAGGAATATATCCTGTCCCTTTAGAAGGTTTAACAGAGCGGTGATTTAAGATACACTTAATTTCCCATTAAAAGCGGATCGCATTAAACCATGCAGTTTTACCAAGTAAAAACATCCCTAGCCATAGGAATAATTAATATAGGAGTGATGGACTTTGAATCGGCCTTAGAGTCCTTAAAACGAGTCTTTAAATGCATTTTACTTCAAATGAAACGTTAAAGGGGAGAAACTTTAGGAAGCTGGAAACACTATTCATGAACCTCACCGATAGAACACTATTCATGAACCTCACGGATAGAACACTATTCATGAACCTCACTGATAGAACACTATTCATGAACCTCACTGATAGAACACTGTTCATGAACCTCACCGATAGAACACTGTTCATGAACCTCACCGATAGAACACTGTTCATGAACCTCACCGATAGAACACTGTTCATGAACCTCACCGATAGAAAACTGTTCATGAACCTCACGGATAGAACACTGTTCACGAACCTCACCGATAGAACACTGTTCACGAACCTCACCAATAGAACACTGTTCATGAACCTCACTGATAGAACACTGTTCATGAACCTCACTGATAGAACACTGTTCATGAACCTCACCAATAGAACACTGTTCATGAACCTCACCAATAGAACACTGTTCATGAACCTCACAGACAGAACAATGTTCATGAACCTCACTGATAGAACACTGTTCATGAACCTCACCGAAAGAACACTGTTCACTGATGGAACTTTTCACAAAATTAGAAATTTGGAAAAGGAAAGAGAGGTTACCGATGCTACTATTCACTGAAAGGGAAAAAAAATTGGCAAAGTGTTTTGGATGAGTCACCTTGACCTCCCGAAACACCTCAAACACCATATTTTCACAAAGGAATGGACCAGAGAGGTCCGAGCCATTACATCAGATACCTCTCAAAACATTCTTGTCCTTAAGAATTCAAAACCCACCTAAAGAAAAAGAAACGGGGTATGAACAACCACCCATCAAGATACCTCTCAAAAGAGAGAAAGCCACAAAATCAACAAAATAAATTCATAAAAAAACATGAAAGGTCTAGCCACAAAGGGGACATCGTTACATAAAAAGAGTTAAACATCAAACAACTCTCAGTACTGAGCACGTATCTGTGACTCACTTTCCCAGGTACTCTCCTCTATGCCACCGTGTCGCCACAAGACACGAACCAAGGGAATATAACACCCACGCAATACCTTCTCCTGGTGTTCTTGGATCTCCATAGGTCGCTTCTCAAAGGTTTCATCATCATCAACATCGATCTATCCCCAATCGATGATGTGAGAGTCATCATGAAGATAACGACAGAGCTGTGATACATGGAAAACATCATTTATCCGACTCATCTGAGGGGGAAGTGATACTCGATACACCACATCTCCAACATGAGCTAACACCTCGAAAGGCCCAACAAACTAGGGATAAAGCTTACTCCCATGACCAAACCTTCGGTGCTCATGACGGGGATTCACCATTAGAAACACATGATCCCCAAAATTGAACTCTAAGGGTCGCCTTCTTTGATCAACATATGATTTATAATGATCTTGTGCTGTCTTCATCCTCTCACGAATCACCTGAACCACCTCTATTGTATTCTGCACTAGTTCCAGTTCGAGAATTGCTGACTCTCCGACCCTAGTCCAGCACAATGGATAACGGAAAGGTCGGCCATACAAGGCTTCAAACGGTGCCATACCGATGGTGGAGTGAAAAATATTATTGTAAGAAAACTCCACTAAGGGTAAGTGTTTCATCCACAAACCTCCAAAATCAAGAACATAAGAGCGTAACATGTCTTCAAGAGTCTGGATGGTTCGCTCTGTCTGACCATCTGTTTGAGGATGAAAAGCAGTGCTAAGGCATAGTTGAGAACCGAAAGAATGTTGGAGACCTCTCCACACCCTGGAGGTAAAACGAGGATCTCGATAAGAAATTATCATCCTTGGGACTCCATGAAGTCTCACCACCTCCTCTAGATACTGCCTCGACAAAACATCCACTGAGCTCGACTCCTTGATCGCTATGAAGTGGGTCGATTATTTTAAATGATCCACTACCACCCAAATGGAATCATTTCCTCCCAGACCTCAAGGAAAACCAATAAAAAATCCATTGAGATTTCCTCCCACTTCCAATGAGGAATCTATAATGGCTAGAGAAGACCACTAGGAACACGGTGTTCGACCTTCACCTTCTGGCAGACCAAACATCGGGACACAAATTCCGCAACCGCATGCTTCAGCCCAGGCCACCAAAACTGACTCCTTAAGGCTTGATATATCTTTGTCATGCCAGGATGCACCACTAAAAGAGAACTATGGAACTCTCTGAGAACCGTCTCATGCATCGTCAAAGGAACAAAAAGCCTTTTGTGATACAACACTCGGTGTTGTTCATCCTCAGTCCAACCATCAGGGGCCTCACCACAAACAACTTGGTCTCTCCAAAACTCCACCTCTAGATCCCACAACTGGGACTATTATACCTTTTTCATCAGGGATGACTATACCGTCATCTGAAAAAGACAACCTCTACCCCTAAATTCTCCCATATTAAGATGTAATGCTGACAGTTCTTTCATTACTCTCTAGGAATCACCAGATTCACACACAACATCACTACGTGGCTTTTGACTCAACGCATCAGCTACAACATTCCCTTTTCCAGGTGTATACAATATTTCTAAGTTGCATTCCTATAAGAACTCCATCCACCGATGCTATCGTAAGTTCAAGTCACGCTGGGAGAAAACATACCTCAAACTCTTATGATCCGTGAAAACCACAAAGCACTCACCAATGAGGTAATGTCTCCACAACTTCATAACAAACACCACGACTGCCAACTCAAGATCATGGGTGGAATAGTTACATTCATGGGGATGAAACTACCGAGACCCATAAGAAACAACTAACCTCTGCTGCATGAGAACACATCCTAACCCCAGATGTGCAGCGTCGCAGAAAACATCAAACTGAACTCTCTCAGATGGAAGACAAAGAACTGGAGTACTTACTAACTTCTCCTTTAGATACTCAAAAGATTCCTAACACTGATTAGTTCATATGAATTCCTGATCCTTCCTGGTCAAAGCTATCAGAGGAGTCGCAACTCGTGAGAAATTGGCTACGAACCTCCTATAGTAGCCTGCGAGACCAAGGAAACCTCGCACCTCTAATACTGTCTTGGGGGATGCACAAGACACAACTGCTTATATCTTCAATGGAACCACAGCTACTCCCTGTTGGGACACAACATGCCCCAAGAAACGGAATTCTCGAGCCCAAAATTCACACTTCGACAACTTACCAAACAAATGATGTTGACGAAGAACTCCCAAAATGGCTTGTAGATGCTCTGCATGCTCCTCCTCAGATGTGGAGTACACAAGGATGTCATCGATGAAAACTACCACGAAATTGTCTAGAAACTCATGGAACATAGTATTCATCAATCCCATGAATAAATCTAGAGCATTCATCATGCCAAATGGAATTACAATGAACTCATAATGCCCATGACAACAATAGAAAGTAGTCTTCGAGATATCCTCATCCTTCACACGCATCTGATGATATCCTGACCGCAAGTCGATATTTGAGAACCAACTTGCACCCTTCAGTTGATCGAATAAATCATCAATCCACAGAATAGGATAGTGATTCTTTATTTTCACTTTGTTTAAGTGACGATAATCGACACACAACCGCAAACTATCGTCAGACTTCTTCACAGACAAAACTGGTGCACCCCATGGTGATACACTTGGCCGAACAAAACCGCACTATAATAGACCATAAAGATGTATACATAGCTCTCGTAACTCAGAAGGGGCCATCCTATATGGAGACATAGAGATAAGAGATGCTCCTAGTTATAGCTTGATACTAAAATCGATCTCTCATCAAGGGGGTAATGCTACAACCTCTTCTGGAAAGACATCAGGGTACTCCTCTATGACCCTAGGAAATGTCAACTGCTGAACCTATGAAGAACTCAACATCATCTCAGTCATCGTGGATGATAAGGATGGAATGCGCCTATGACCCATCTGAGGATCTCGGTCACCAACAAACACCACTGTATCTTCATTCGCACCTATGAAAACGACCTTCTTCCTGAAGCAATCCACGATAGCCTGTACCGAATACAACCAATCCATGCCGAGGATGACATCATATGGTTGTATTCGTAAACATAAGAAACCTACCCAAGAGCAATGTTGCCCCAACACTATCTCACAGTCTCTACATACTTTAAACAAGTCAGATCGACCTCCAACTATCATAGTCAACACCAAGGGAACTGGAAGCCTCTCCACCTCAAGTCCCAAAGCATGACCAAGGGTAGGTGATATGAAGAAGTGTGTCGCTCCTGAATCAAACAAGGAATAAACCAAGGTATAAAACAATCAAAGGGTACCTTGAATGACATCTAGCTTGCATAGAGCTGGCATCGCTAGAGCATAAAGATGACCACGACCTCCTCCATAGCCTCTTTGACCCTGATGACGACCAACACCACAACCACGCTCTGCTCTCTGAGGACAAGGAGCGTCATGGGGCTATCCTCTACCTGTACCATCTACCCTCTACTGATCTAAAGATGCTGAAACCTGCTGCTACTACCTCGGTTGGAACTGCCTCAACGAAGGAACCTGGAGCGTAGTACATGGTGCACGATGACTGCTCTGAAAGGTCGGGAACTCCCGCTACTGATGACCATGACCAACACAAGAAAAACAAGCACCTAATCCCTTGGCATAGGCCTGAGAGTTTCTGTCTCTGGAGAAACGAGATGTGAAGGGCTAGGACCTACCCCCAGTTGAAGGGAAACTCTTCTGACCTGAAAACTGGGAACCCCGGACCACAGCTCTGCTTCATGAGGAATCATGACGATTCCCCTCTCGTGATGATCTAGTCCTGGCCAAAGTCCTCTCAATAACCTCTGACCTCGCCAGCACCTCAAGATATGTATTCAGCATAAATGGGGTGACCTGGCACTGGATCTCTAGATGCAAAGCCTCATTGAAATGTCTCACCCTGGCCTCCTCATATGGCAACAGGTCTGAAGTATATCGTAAACAGTTCCTGAAACGGATTCAAAACTTTCAAACACTAGAGCTCCCTTATCTAAGGGTAAGAAGCTCCTGGCGACTGGACGCCTTCACGGTCGAAGAAAGAAAATCGACTTGAAACTTGTCTCGAAACTAATACAATGAGATCACTAACTCCTCATGATCCCCGAGGAACAAGAACGACCACTACCTCACTGCTCCATGCAGCATCATCAGAACCAAGGACACCCAATGCTCCTTTCGAGCACAGATCGAACAGAAGCCGATCTCGACCTCCTCTAACCATTCTTCCGTGACTGTATCTAAAATGAAGCCCTCATACTTCTGTAGAATCTGGCACTAAAACTCTTGGAGTGTCTTCCTCCAAGTGTCATCGTCGTCAACCTCTACCCTACGATGATCTGCTGGAATAGCCTGGTAGATATTTTTTGCACAAACCTGACGAGGACGTCGACCTGTAACCATACCTGTAAAATAACAAACTGTTAGTGTTCATAAACCTAGAATATGGAAGACTCAACATTAATTAATTAATTTTTTTTCTTTCATTGATTTTAGGTTAACCTATCCCAAGGTCTACCCGTTCAAAAACAGGCATAAAGAAGAATGATGCATGATCCTTTCCTAGGTCTCTACCCTGAAATTTGTATCACCTTGTTTAGTAGCCATTGTAAACTTAAATTTCCGTACATTAGATCATAGGGGGACCTAAATACCTATGTCTCAGCTGGTCTCCTATGTTTACACCACTTTCTAAACATGAATTACACCATTTCCCTACCAACCCATGAAACCTCACTTATGCCTAACACCAATCTTCATCCTATCCCTCAACCTGAACTCTAATACCATTCTGTCATGACCCCCTCCCCACAAAGTGTACCCCTCCTGGGACGATGGTGCGAGAAGGGAGATAATGACTCCCGAGTCCCACCTCCAATAGGCCCCAGGTTGGAGACTAGCACTGAGGGTATAGTAAACGTACAAATGGGAGACATTACCCTCTAAGAGAACACATGCGGAAGAGAGAGATAAGATAGACACCAACCAACTCCAACTCAGAACTGAAATATAAAAGAAAACCCAAGTGAACATATGTAATGACATGAAAAAGTACCACAACTGGAAGGGGAAAACCGCAAGTACCCAAAAGAAAGTAAAACAATAGCAACCACAAGCTCAGACAACTCCTGTAACCACAAGATAGTAGTAACCAGCCTGATCTTCAACATGCTCTAAGTGACCTAAAAAATAGTTTATATATACATAGGGTGAGTATAACAGTATAATTAGTAGGATCCTCCTCGAAGCCTCTCATGCAAAAGTAAAGAAGGTATGCTAAATCACAGTGAACAACAAGTGAAACTAACTCGTCACCTAAACAGGTATACTAAGTTACCAACCTCACCATGGCTACTCTCACCAAGTAATGCATATAAGAATATATCATATAATAAAGAATATCAAGGGTACCCCGCTACCACTTCCCCACTGGTTTTCCATTTTTCCCCAACGTTTCACATCCTAAGCATCTCTCTCCAAAAAGGCTTGCCTGCAGACACCTGGGCGAATCACCAAAATATGCACCTCGTGCAACAAAACCACCATGTACACACACCAAAGTAACCAGGTAGTTTCCGGGAGCCACCACAGCTCGCATAACATGTATCATACGCCAGGTATTATACCTCAAGCCATTACAGCCCATACACTGAGTAAGGATCCTCAAGCCATCACAGCCTATACCCGTTACACCTATAGTAGTCCATATAAAACTATATCCATAATATATGTGTGTGAATAACCACAAGCCATTACAACCCTCTACACACATATATGGGGAAAACTAACCAATGTGCCTGCCAACGCAAGTAACTACCAATAGAAGAGACCAGGGCCAAAGGGGGTAGTCATCCATCCATCCTCCCACCGGAATGTTGGGGAAAACACCCACCCCAGGGCTCAGAATACCTAGGGTGTCAGTTTCCCTTACTGACAGGGTGGAGTGGCATATAGAAACACAAAAAGTATAGGATATACTATATCTCACAACCACACTACGGGCATAACCTAGTCTTAGACACAACTGCAGCTAACATCTCTCAGACTCTGGGCTGCTACTTCTAAGACTAGGTATCCTATAAGCACACATCCATTTAAAGAGCTTTATTAGATTACTTTATTCCATTTTTATCAGTTCCACTTTACCTTAATTAATTCTTTAAACATTAATTAACCATGAACAATTCCACATTAAATTTCATTATCATCACACCCAAAGTCCACTGTTCCTTAAAAATTACAACCTCATCATTATGTTTCAACAAACTCCAACCCCATGGGTTAACACCATTTATTCAATTGTTCATTATATAATTACTTCACCACATTCCCAGACATTCTAGAAAAACATTCTATGCTACTAAACACAAGGGGGCTCAACACGGTGAGCAGATGTACTACCCGTCGAGTATTTTCCGCTTATAGTAAGAGCATATACCCATCCTCCCTTGAGAAGATAAACACAGAAAGCACGTGGCATACCCCGAGTGTCTTCGCCTCTTTTGAAATAAGGTTAAGTAAGACCAGATGCCTTGAGCAGTGGGGAAAATTAAAGTAGATAATCAACCAATAATAATCAGCAAGCATCCAACAATCACATCTATCCCATTCCATCATTCCTGGTGTCCTCCACGACACCCACATGCAGAAACCGATGCATCTCACCACTCTAGGCGTCAGTTGCTGCCATAACCAAAAAGCCTCTATGCCCCCACATATCACAACACCTATTTAGGATCACATCACAACACAAGCAGCATGAAAAAAACATCTTAACAATTGGTCTCTTGGCCCTTTTACAAACAAGAGGGTAACTCAGAACCCTTCAAGGAATTATCAAAAAATAATCCGTTTTGAATTAAACGATTTATTATATGTAGGTTCCACATTCAGGAAACCTAAACAGTAAGCTATCACAAATAAATTAAACATGCTTACTGCACCATTTTGATTAACATCAAAATTACAACAAGAAGAACCAGATTCATTTACATGCTTCTTTATCTTTATCCAAACAATTATAAATTAATCTCGGTTTACGTTCTTTACCAATTTCTATCAAGAACGAATAGCTATATGAAGCAAGCATAGATATCACAATATCTAGAAAAAGAAGAGGCACTAACATACAATCGATATCAATTTATTTATCTGGTTCAAATATTTATTATTTCAATTACATTGTCATCCAGTGGGATAAAACATGTTAACGATACAATTGCACGTAAGAGAAAAGAGAATCAATAAATCCCCTACCTCAAACAGTTCTTGATGTTCTTTTTCCACTCAATGAGTCACGATCTTCCTCTCGCGACAACTGCATCCACCCAAAGATGCCACAGTACGGCCGCACCAAATGAACCCCAAGAAAACTCCAGTAGAAGTATGGAGATTTCATGCTATAATATGAAAAGGATAAATATGATAATATGAACCCCAAAAGAACGATGACAAACATACCTTATATCGAAGATTGATCGATACAACTTGGTTGCATCAAAATAGAGCGGAACTAATCAGAGGAGGAAATTTTGATTGTGTAAATACTATGAGAAGGAATGGGATGTTCAAGCATCTCACACCTGATAAAAAGGAGAAATAATTAGGGAGGAAGATATCCCATCCCTTTAGAATATTTAACGGAGCGACAGTTTAAGATACGCTTAATTTCCCATTAAAAGCAGATCACATTAAACCACACGGTTTGACCAAGTAAAAACATCCCGAGCCATAAGAATAATTAATATAGGAGTTATGGCTTTTTAATCAGCCTTAGATTCCTTAAAATGAGGCTTTAAATGCATTTTACGTCAAAGGAAACATCAAAGGGGAGAAATTGTAGGAAGCTGGAAACACTATTTATAAACCTCACCGATGGAACACTGTTCATGAATCTCACTATTAGAACACTGTTCATGAACCTCACCGATAGAACACTGTTCATGAACCTCACCAATAGAACACTATTCATGAACCTCACCAATAGAACACTGTTCATGAACCTCACTGATAGAACACTGTTCATGAACCTCACAGATAGAACACTGTTCATGAACCTCATAGATAGAACACTATTCATGAACCTCACTGATAGAACACTGTTCATGAACCTCACTGATAGAATACTATTCATGAACCTCACCGATAGAACACTGTTCATGAACCTCACCGAAAGAACACTGTTCATGAACCTCACTGATAAAACACTGTTCATGAACCGCACTGATAGAACACTATTTATGAACCTCACCGATATAACACTGTTCATGAATCTCACAGATAGAACACTGTTCAGGAACCTCACCAATAGAATACTGTTCATGAACCTCACCGATAGAACACTGTTCATGAACCTCACTGATATAAAACTGTTCATGAACCTCAATGATAGAACACTGTTCACTGATGAAACTGTTCATAGAATTGGAAATTTGGAAAAGTAAAGAGAGGTTACCGATGCTACTGTTCACCGAAAGGGAAAAAAATGGGAAAAGTTTTGGGGATGAGTCACCTTGACCTCTCGGAGCACCTCAAAAACCATATTTTCACAAAGAAATGGACCAGAGAGGTATGTTCCATTACAGGGCTTCTGTCCAGGGGGTCCAGCAGGGGGGCTGCTGTCCAGGGGGTCCAGCAGGGGGTTGCTGCTGTCTAGGGGGGTCCAGCAGGGGGATGCTGTCTAGGGGGGTCCAGTAGGGGGTGGGGGGGATACTGTCCAAGGGGGTCCAGTAGGGGGTGGGGTGGTGGGGTTGCTGTCCAAGGGGGTCTAGTAGGGGGGAAAGGGGGTGCAAGGGGTGCAAGGGATGTGTGTGTGTGTGTGTGTGTGGGGGGGGGGTGGCTGCTGTCCAGGGGGTGTTTTTTTTTATGAAATGGGAAGGGTTTTAGCCATAGTTTCAAACTGTGACTAAAACCCTATAGCCACGGTTCATTGAACTGTGGCTGGTATTTCCGTGGCTATAGGGCCAAAACTATATCCATGGTTTGAAACCATGGCTATAGGTCTATAGCACGGTTGGAACCGTGGCTATAGGGATATAACCACGATTCGAAACCGTGGATATATGTTTGGCCCTATAGCCACAACAATACCAGCCACAGTTCAATGAATCATGGCTATAACCTATATCTATGGTTTTTGGGCTTATATCCATGGTTCCAAACTGTGGCTATAGCCTAATTTTCTAGTAGTGAAAAGTGAGACGTGAAACCCTTACCCAAGGTCTGACTTGCTTCGTAAGTGATTTTAACCTCCTGTATAATAAATTTAAATTTATTTTAATTCTATACCATATCCATACACATACTTATAATATCATATATGACCCACTTATAACATTTCAATACTCATTTATTAATAATTATATATTAAAATAATTATTTCTGAGTGTTAATTGTCTCGTTTTTCATGAATGTTTCAGTTTGATAGTTTTAGTACTTTTATATTTCTCATGGTTAAAAAATCTATGGAATTATAATAATGATATAAATATAATATATATTCATTATATATAATTTTATAATCATCCCTAAAAGGTATAGATAGGAAAATGAATTACACAGTTCATGGAGACAGTAGGTTGTACGTACGCATGAACGCTGTTTTCACGTTTCAAAGGATGAAAAAAAGAAAGGTAAAAAATAATTCACCTATAATTATCATTATTACACCATATATATCATATATATTCATTAAATATATCCTTATTACCATCTATATAAATAAAAAATGAAAAAAATAATCACATCTCTTTATAGAGGTAGTAGTCTATATGTACGTATGAGCAAAGTTATCATTTTCGAATGGATAGAAAGGTAAGAATAAACATATGATATTATAATTATAGAAGAATAATTATATAATAAATATCATATATAAACATTAAACCCATCATAATCACCATCCATGAAATATGGTGATGGAAAATGAATTGTATCACTACGTGGAGGCGGTAGTCCACACATACACATGAGTGATACTTTCACATCCTATTTGATGGAAAAGAGGGTGTATATTAGTGGTTATACAATCATAATAACATTTTAGTATATTTATGATATTTAATTTAATATGTCATGATGAATACCATAGATCTAGAGGTAGTAGAGGAAGAAATAAATTGAAAGAAGTCGGGTAAGATGATCACCTCTTATTCCGTAGGCCTCCTTTAGATCCTTGCTTAAGGATCCTTGGAATGGTATTTTAAGAAAACCAAAAAATCTAATTCATTAATAATGAATCTTAGAAGAAAATTTTGTAGGGATCGGTCAATATAGATGGATCAAATTGATGTAAATAATATAAAGGAGAGGCGTCCTTTTATAAGTGGGGGAGAGGACACACTTGGAATTTGTTAAACGATTAAAATTTAATAGTCATATTCAATTGAAATGATTCCAAATGGTTAGATATTAGAATTTGGGATAAGATAAGGTTGAAATATTTCCATCCAATAGTATTTAGTCAAGTTTAATTGACAAACATACCCTTATCTCTTAGTTTAATCCTCCTAATAAACCCGTTTTAACCTTAATTGCAGTAACAAATTTTTATTGTTTTTACTATTAATTATGAAAAAAATTAAGTTAAACTTATTTAATAATATTAATTATTTAAATTCTAAATATTTAATTTATTTTATCAAATTCAATTCATAGAAGTGGTGGAATTTAATTTAAAATTAAATTGGTAAAACGTGACGAAAAACAGTTTAAAAAAAAAGTTTCCTTAAGTATAAAAAGTTTTAATATCTGAAGATACTTTGTGATGTTTTTCTAATTTTTTTTTGTTTTTTTTGATAAATAAATTTTTTTAATTTTTTTTTTGTAAAATAGGCAAATAATATTTTTTGTAAGTTAAAAAAAGTTTATTATGAAGTTGATGATGAATATGAAAGTTCTACAAATATAGAATGAAAGAAAGTTATTCAGATAAAGAAAATCAAAAAAGTTAGAAAGTAAGAATGTTTTAGAGATTTATAAAGTCATAAAGGTCCATAAATGAATAAAGGTAGAAAATTTAGAAAGTATGGAAGTCAAGAAAGTTGCTGAGATGAATAAAATTAGAAAGTCTGGAAGTTAAGAAAGTTGTTGAGATGAAGAAAGTTAGAAATTTTGGAAGTTAATAAAGTTTATGAGATGAAGAAAGTAATAAAGTATGGAAGTTAATAATGTTATTAAGATGAATAAAGCTATAAATTTTATAAGTTAATAAAGTTTATGAGATAATGAAAATTATAAATTTGGAAAGTTATGAAAGTTTCTGAGATAAAGAAAGTTAGAAATTATAGAAGTTAACAAAATTTTCTGAGATGAAGAATTCTAGAAAGTCTAGGAGTTAAGAAAGTCACTGATATAAATAAATTAAGAAAGTTATTAAGTTATAAAGATTACCTTTTTAATGAACTTTATTACAAATTCAGATGATAATATGCTGTTCTTTAAAGTTCTTAAAACATCATGAAGAAGTCATGATACGAGCTGAAGTTTTTAGAATAAAAGATAAGTGTAAATTTCTAGAGTTTCCAAAGTTCATGTTTTATGGTGAAATTTTAGTTAGAAATTTTATACTTCATCATTGGATGAACAGTGAATTAGACTGCATTTTCTGGACAAACATTCTAAATAATGAGTTGTAAGAAAGTATGAAATTTCAAGTTTTACAAAGTATAGATCAAACATACTTTTTCTAATCAGACAAACTTTTGTAATTATATGGACTTTTTCTAATTAGATAGAATTTTAAAAATCATTCAGAATCTTTCTAATTGGATAGAATTTTATAATTGGATGAACTTTTTCTAATAAGATAAACTTTTGTAACTGGACATAAATTTTCTAATCTGAAAAACTTTTGTAATCAGATGGACTTTTTCTAATTGAATGAAATTTTTCTAATCAGATAGACTTTTGTAATCTGATAGAATTTTGTAATCAGATGAATTTTTTTCCAGTGGATGAATAGTATTATTGGATTAACAATATGATCAAAAGGACAATACGATTGGACAGAGAATGTGCATGAACAATATGATTGGATGAAGAATGTTTTCCATAAGTTACAAAGTTGTAGTTTTCCAGAAGTTACAAAGTTTTAGTTTTCTAGATATATAAAGTTACGGTTTTATGAACATACAAATTTTGGTGATGCTGATTTTGTAACAATATTCCAAAATATTCTAGAAGTCTTAAGAATATTCCAAAAAAATTGAGTTAAGTGGGAGTTTTAAAATTTGATTTTTAGTGAGTGGGAAAATTAATTTATTTTCCCACCTTTACTATTATGGGAGAACCTATAAATATGAGTGAAAAAGTACATCATACTTAACACTGTTCATCCATTTTAAAAATTAAAGTGTTAAATATTTTTTTTCAAAGTGAGTTTACAACCGAAGTTGAGTTTCATATTAAATAATTCCATGCAGAGTGCAATAGATAGAGTTTCCATGTATAAAGTTTATGAGGCATTGAGTTATGTTAAATAAAACAAAAAAAAAGTTTGTATCAGGTGTAGTTTTAGAAAAGGTTCATCATATGAAGATTACAAAATGTAGGAACACTGAATGGAGAAATCAAATAGAGAAATTAGATGGACTTTTCAGATGAGCTTTCCTAGAGAATAATTCAAAAATTTACATTTTTTGTTGTGGATTATGTTTTGTAAAAAAAATTTGTAAACTAATGGGAGTCAGTATAATCATACCTATTGGGAGATAGAAGGATACCAATGGGAGTTGGATCAAAAGTTGTATTCACTTATTTATAATAGTGAATTTCCATGGACTCATGGGTGTGTCCATGGAAAGGATGTAGGTTCTTACACTAAGGAAAAACCTTGTAAATATTTCATACCTTTTTTACTTTCCAACATTTTTATTATTGTGAGTTTCTTATAAAAATTGATAAGGAAGATAACTCTAACAAGTTTCAAGGGTTAAATTTCATAAAGTTTTAAATTTATAAATTGAAAACCACCAAATCAACCCCCCTTCTCAATGGTTTAATGATCCTTAGGAATTTCAATTAGCATTAGAGCCAAGGTTCTCCTATTAATTCCTTATCATAGAAAATATCAATTCTTTCAACACTAGAGGTATTGTTATGAACCAACCTGGATACCCTGGTACCCTAATACCTAATCCGACATTGACATAACACGAAGGATGTTCTTGATCCCCATGGGTTGGTGACTATCACTTGGCCTCATACATAACAAAGAGGGAATGAATTTTCCATATAAAAAATGAAGATAAAAGATACAAGTCAGTATGCACAACACTCCAAAAAGGAGAAAGTACCAGAAATCCAAAGTATAAAAACCCAAAGTAATACATCATCAAAGTACTCAATAGATAGTTAAACATACCAAAGGAAACTACAACATAAACCAGACAAAAGTCTTATAAAACCTGTGTAACAAGTGGACAATAGCTACACCGGTCACTATCACCACTCCATTGTCCAAAGGATCAAGAACATCCACCACCTCCAAGTGGCACTTTCCCTTTTCTTGGACATGATATAAGAAAGTCTAAAAATTCACAAAGTCAAAGGTAGGGCGTGAGCTATAAAGTCTAGTAGGCTCTCACCAAGTCTTCTATAATCAATACCATAATAATTTACCATTTATGCTATTAGATAAAATAAAATAAGGCATGGAATTTCATCTGCATATTTTAAACTAAAACATGATTTCATAATCAAAGGATTGAAGATATATCCAAACAACTTTTAAAGAGGCTTAAATAGACATTTCATATAAATTTTTTTATATAAATCAGTTGGAACGAATAAAAAAATTCAACAAACCAATGACATGTATATTAAATCAAATAATTCGTAGCACCATGGTCAAACTACCTATGGTACGTTAGTTAATGGCTATAGGATCCTCACACTTCTCATTAGTTATCATGACTCATAAATAGTGTGTATACACAATCAACACCCCAATATGGGAACCCATTATGGGTAATTAATCAACACCCTTATAGGGGAACTCATCCTGAGAATCCTGATTTGAATTGGTTTAGTTAGTGTTGTAATCATATATCCAGTCCTAGGGAACATGATCCTAAAATTCTTGTCCCAACCATATACTAGCTACCCAGGCTCCCATGTGCTTCAATCAATCAATCAATACAATTATAAATCAATCATTTTAAAACATTTTAAGATACAATTTCCCAATTTTTGTTTTTAACACGCCCTTATATTTTCAAAACTAAATCATAGGTTTTCATCATTTCATGCCATTTCAAATCACTTTTCAATTTAAGAAATTTTATCAAGATCAATATAAAATTATTTCATTAAAACTATTTCCAAATCAAACCATCATTTTTTATATATCCACCCCATAATTTCAATTTTATTTAAATTGGGGTTTTTTCAATTTCCATACCCATTTCAAATCAAAGATCAAATCATATGAAATCCATGTTTCTAAATCATTTAAAAACCCATTTCAATTTAATCAATCAATTTAATGTTTCAATCATAGGACAAAGAATTATGGAACCACCTACCTTTAAATCAATGATCCCGAAATTCACACCCACAACAGGACTTTCCAACAAAGAATGAAGGCATAGAAGATCTAGGAATAGAAAATAGAATCAAGATCCAATCAAAAAGATTTTATATTCATCAATTTCATGATAGTATATCAAACTATAAGGATGAGATAAAGAGGAGAGAAAGAGAGATCATGAGAAAACACATGAGAGAATATCCACTTACCTAGAGAAGATTGATTGAGATCAATACCGATTTGATTCACCAAGGAAAGGGTTTGGAAGAGTCAATTTCACCTATTGAGATCATCTAAGAGCCAAAAAACTGTGTTAGGTATAGATGGGTATGTTAAGAAAATTAAATAGGGGCTTCAATAATTTTAAATTAATTTTCAGAATGTTAAAATCCCCCATTCATGGTTAGATGGAGGGGGGCACACAGTTAGGGGAAACCATGTGCCATCCTTGTGCCCCTACTATTTGGGGTGCACGGTTTCCCTAGTGTGGGTGCACGGTTTGGGAAACCATTCACCAATCGTGCATTCCCCACTATCCAGGGGGTGCATGGTTTGCACCGGGGGGAACATGGTTTGGTCAAACTGTATGACAATTATGAAAAACCCAAAAAGCCTCCAAAAATCACCAAATTCTTCTAAAACGATCCCCAAACAAGACTCAACTCAAAGAAGATAAAAAATAAGGCTGAGAAAGACCTGAAAGAAGGTAATAGGACGTTATAAACTTCCCACCATAAAAACTTTTTGTCCCCAAAAATCCTATCAAAAATTTTCTATATCAAAGAGATAAGGCCACTAATCTCTCATTAATTCCTCACACTCCCACATGTCATGAGAATCATAACCATGATGACATAACACATAGACCAAAGGTAGCATCCTCCCATGAAGTACCTTTGTCTTAGAATCAAATATCTTTACCGGATGTTCAATTACTGATAAATCATGCTCAACATAAATATCACTCCATCTCAAAACATGATATGGGTTAGAAAGATATTTCAAAAGCTAAGATACATGGAACACATTATGTATCGATGTAAACTACGATGGAACTAATAAATGGTTAGACACTTTCCCCACCTTATCAATAACCTTAAAAGGTCCCACAAACTGAGGATAAAGCTTCCCTTACCTCCCAATATACTGATGACCTAATTGAGGTGAAACTCTAAAAACACTTAGTCACCAACTGAAAACTCCAATGGTCACCTATGACGGTCAAAATAAGATTTATACTGGCTATGTTCCATCAACACCCTTTAAAAAACCAATTAAATCTTTACTATCCTCTCTTGGATTAATCTCTATCCAATAAAGGAACTTTCATCAATCTCCGACCAACACAATGTAGATTTACAAGGATTTACATACAAGGCCTCAAAAGGAGCCATCCAAATTACATGATGGTAACTATTATTATAAGAAAACTCATCCATACCCAAATGGACGTCCCAAGCTCCACCAAATTTGAGAACGCAAGCACTAATCATGTCCTCAAGAATATTTATATCCCTCCCTATCTAGCCATCCATTTGTAGATAGTAGGCCATAATCAAATGAGCATGAGATCCCATCACCTCCTAAAGTCCTCACTAAAAACAAGAGGTAAAATAGGGATCTCTATCAGAGACTATAGTATATAGAACTCCATAAAAATGAAAAACCTATTTCACATAGATATTTCCAAACTCCTTAACTTTAGTTGAATCTAGAATGGGTATAAAGTGAGGAAATTTGGTTAGCATATCTATCAAAACCCATATCAAATTCCTTCCTTAAGAGGTACACAGTAACCCAACCACAATGTCCATAGAGATCTCATCCCACTTCCAAGTCAGAACTGGAAGTGGCTAAAGCAAACCCGAAGGTCTCTAGTTCCCATCCCTGACCTACTGACTTGTATAAAAATTAGAAATAAAGTTAGAGATGTTTGTAATATACTTTTACACTAAAATCATCACCACACACCATAAAACATATTTTTGGTACCTGGGTGAACTACCCACTGAGAATTATAGAAACCCCCCATAATAGTTTTTATCATAGAAAAAGGCACAACAAAAATATTTCCAAAAAACATAGGATACCCTCATAAGAGAACGAACACCCACCAATGGTATCCCCACCATAAATAGAGTTCCTAATTCCATATAATTCATCATCAAGCTGTTGTTTATGAAGGATCATCTCAAGAAGTTCAGAGGTCAACTAAACAATTTCCAAAACAACCTTGGACTCCTACTCTCAGATTGTTACATCCCGCTCCTCACTATTGGCTTGGAAAGGTGGTGGGACATTACTAGGACTTAGGTGACATCCAAAAGAAACCAAAGGCTAGAAATAAATGCCAAGGGATTCATAAACATTTGGGGGAGGCTTTTCCCTTTGAAAATAAAACAACCAAATTAAGATAACCATAACCAAATAAACCACTATATGATGCATGGGTATAATGTAATACAATCCAATATATAAACCACTGAAAACCAAACCAAACCACAACCATGAACCATATCAGATTACAAAGTGGAAATTAAAACCAATAGCAATATTGGACTACAAAGAAGAAACCAAACCAAAAAAAAACTCCAAAGTATCCAAAGACACTAAGACAAAAACTCCCAACATTCTCTAAGATCCAAAACACATTTATAGACCAAGGTATCAAGATGAATCACTAAATAAATGAGATACCTTTACTTTACCAATGTATTAGTATACAATATCTCCAAATTCACCAAAGTTTCCAAGAAGGGTGTGAGTATAAAACTTAGTAGGATTTCCCCAATGACTTCCCTACTCACACCACTAGGATAGAACTTGTTAGTAAATTTATATGAAATAGTTTAAAACCAAATTTAAAGTAGTTTATATCAAATTATAAAATAATTTTTTAAACACAAACCATTTCCATGGAAAGAAACCAAACAAATCTTTAAAACATTTCACATTTCCATTTGGCATACTCATTCCATGACCTCACACACACCCACACATGCATGCTCTGATGATAGTTCCATACTCATGGGAAATTTATCATCCATCCACCAAGTTTTTACTCATCAGCCAATCTCTTTATGACCCAATGAAACATGTCCCTTATCTAGGGTCACGTCTCTTTTAACCCAATGGTACATGTCCCTTATTCAGTGTCACGTCGAAAGCATGAAACCACACCAACACATGTATGTCAAAACCCATACCAAGATATTTCAATAAAAAATTTATATTATTGAAAACATTTATAATAAACCATTTCTATGAATCAAAACAAAGAAATATTTTAAAATCATAAAACAAAGCACTTTTCACAACAACCAATTTCCACAATTTCACAAACCATCACTAAAGAGGGTATCTATCAATCTTAACACAAAAATAACATAATTAAAAATAAGAAATTAAATCAATTTGAAATAAATTCTTCAAGTTATAACTAAGATAAGTCAAGAGTTAAGCTACCTACCTCGCAAACTTAGGCGAAAATGAAGAACAACACAAATTATTCAACAAACCGGATTGAGGCTTCATAAAACATCCTTAGATCTTATTAACCTTAAAGAAAAAAAACAAATATCATCATTATTAGCATCAAACAACATGAATATACCCTCAATAGACTAGATTCACGAATCCAAGAGGTGTAAGAATAAGAAAACTAAGAAAAACCACCAAGAATGGGTACTTACCAAGGAATCTAGTCTCCAATGCACCAAGATTCATCAATTAATCACTCCTGGATCAAGATGAAGGGTCTTCGAAGCCTCGGGAGGGAGAGAAAATCAAGTTAGGGTTAGATTAAGGGAAAAAGAGGCATTAAGGGTGTAAAATGAGTGTGATACACAAAATAAAGATCCAAATTTTCATGTTACATGGTTACGGTGCACGGTTTGGAAAACTATGTACTAACCGTGTGTTAGCCACTACCTCCAAAAACCCCTCACATGGTTGGGTCACACAGTTTTGAAAACCATGTGCTAACCATGCTAAACCCATCTATACAAACATTCATGGTTTCTCCTGGGTAGCCACATGGTTTGGCTAAACCATGCGCCTAACCATGCACCTAACTAGTGCCCACTATTTTAGTTTCACGGTTTCCTAGGTGGTGTTGAATAGTTTATACTAACCATTCTCGAACCGTGAACCTCCAGAAAAACCCTAAAACTTGTCAAAACTCCTATAAACCTTACCAAACTTAGCCTAATAACTTTATATACTCAAAATAAATAAATAATAGGTTAATTACTTGAAATTGGGGGTTCCACATTCTCCCCACCATTGATCTTTCCATCCCTGGAAGGTTGAAAACCACCATTGGCCTGAAAGAGTTTGGACCATTGCTTGACCATTTCCTTCTCCCATTCCCATGTTTCTTCCTGAATCTGACTATGTTTCCATAAAAACTACACTAGACTAACGCTTTTATCATACAAGAATTTATCTTTCCTATCCACAATCCACACTGGCACATGAACCAATGTGGCATTCAAATCTAGGTCAATGTGTTCCCATAAAATCACATGGTCAGGATCAAGTTGATACTTTTTTAATTGGGATACATGAAATGCATTATGCACTGAACTGAACCTTGGTGGTAAATACAACTGATATTCCACCTCACCAAACCATTCAAGTATCTCAAAAGGGCCTATGTATCGAGAAGATAACTTTCTCTACTTTTAAAAAACGATGATTCCAAATCCTTAGAGATATTATCAAGAACACATTATCACTCACCATGAATGAAAAAGACCATTGATAATGGTCTGAAAATGATTTCTGATGACTTTGATCCATCTCCATCCTTTTCTTGATCAACTGAATATACTCCATTATCTCTTGCACAAGGCTCAATCCAAATAGTGAAGTCTCACCTGTTTCCACCCAAAAAAGTGTAGAATGACATGGATGACCATACAAAGATTCAAATGGATTAATATGTATCAAGGTATAATAACTTTTTTTTATATGAGAAATCCACTAATGGTTTGTGCTTCTCTCTTGATCCACCAAAATCCAGCACACAAGCCCGAATCATGTCTTCCAAAGTTTGTATCATCCTTTTAGATTGTCCATCCATCTTATGATGATACAATATGATCATAGTCAACTGAGTCCCAAGTTATTTCTGTAAGGATTTCCAAAAATGAGATGTAAACCTAAAATCTCGGTCTAATACTATTGAAACTAGTACACAATGTGTCTTTACCACTTCATGGATATAGATTTTAGACAAGTCCTCCACCATATGAAATTCATGAATAGGGATGAAATGATCTTGATTTATAAGACGATACACCATCACTCATATGATATTGTGTTTATAAATCATCCTTGGGAGACCTATCAAAAAATCCATAGTTATCTACTCCCATTTCCAAATAGGAATAGGTAAAGAATGCGACATACCTACGGGACACTAGTGCTCTACTTTAACCTACTAATAGGTGAGACATCTCATAACAAACTCAACCACTTCTATTTTCATGCGTACCCACCAAAACTATGCTTTCAACTCCTTATAAATATTTTAATTCTAGGATGAACAACCCATCTCAAATGGTGTTAAGCATGTAGAAGTTGTTCCTGATAATCCATAAGTACAACCATCCAATCTCAAAAACACATCATTGATCCCTTATCAAGCTTCCATCCCTCAATGGTCTCCCCACTATTGAGTTTTGAAATCATCACAACACATTCATAATAAGACATCTGTGCCTATTTAAACTTCTCAACCAAATCATGAACCAAATAAATCAGAAATAAAATCTCCAAACTACCTTGGTCATCACAATCCAAGTGAATTTCTTCTATCACCAACATATTCTGCCACTAATCTGAAGCCTCTTTTTCCAACTAACTATATGAATTTATGCTTAATGCATCCACCACTGAATTTCCTTTTACCAGTGTATACATCAAGTCAAAGTCAAACATTTGGAGATACTCCATCCATTTTCTTTATCTCAGATTCAAATATATTTGTAAGAATATGTGTTTCAAGATCTTATGATCCATAAAAATCATAAATTTCTCACCATAGAGTTAATTATGAAAAGTATTCAAAGAATGGAATCCAATAGCTAATTACAAGTCATGTGTTGGGTAGTTCTTCTCATGAAACCTTAACTTTTGTGAGACATAAGAAAAAACTTGATCTCCCTACATGAGAACACATCCCAACCCAGATCCTAAAGCAACACAATACACCACATAGTTTTGTACTGATTCAAGAAATATCATGACCGATGCTGATGTATGGTGAACTTTAAGCTTTTGAAAACACTTATGAAATTCATCATTCAATTTATATGTAACACATTTCCTTTTTAAATCTATAATTGGTGAATCTAGTCATGAAAATTCAAAAACAAAATTTCAATAATAACTATCCATACCAAGGAAACTGCATATCTCAAAGACATTCCTTGGAATTTTCTAAGGGATCACAACCTCTATCTTTTCTGGATCCACAAAAATACTTT
Source organism: Viscum album (assembly GCA_963277665.1). Lineage (NCBI taxonomy): Eukaryota > Viridiplantae > Streptophyta > Magnoliopsida > Santalales > Viscaceae > Viscum > Viscum album. The sequence continues at coordinate 1,227,202,028 of OY728133.1, read as the reverse complement.
TTTAGACATTACATGGCTTAGGAAACATACCTTTTGTATCAAAATTCACACATTGAAAGTTTTTAATACAAACGATGATCCTATAAGATACCCACAACTATCTCTAAGTGTTACTTATGATCAACCCTTGTCCTTAAATACACCAATATGTCATCCACAAACACTACCATAAAAGAATCCAAATATATTTTAAATATCTAATTCATCAATTCCATAAATAATTCTAGTGCATTCGTAAGACTGGAAGGCATAACCACATGCTCATAATGGACATATCTACTCTTGAAAGTTGTTTTATGAATATCATATTTCCAAAACCACAATTGATGATATCCTAATCACAATTCAATTTTATGGAACCACTAAGATCCCATCAATTGATCAAAAATGTCATCAATTCATGGAATAGAATACCTATTATTTATCTTAACATTGGTGCTGCGTACATAGATGTACTAGGCCAAATGAACCCTTTACTTTACAACTCCTCTAACTGGACTTTAAATTCCTCCAATGGCCCGAAGGCCTTCATTTTTTATTGATTTTTATAATCCATTTTTCAAGGGATGAGGTAGAACCCTACAATGCCCGTAGGCGAATGATTTCATGCCCGTAGGCCATAGAGGAATTCATTTCCCATAGGCACAAACATTACATACAACCCAGACTAACAACTTGGAATTTCTCCTCCCCAGCATCTTCATCGTGAAATCAGCTCTCCACCTTCGCATGGATGTTTGGCTAGAACTGATATAAGATAGTTTCATCTGCTGGTTCGAACAAACCTGTTGCACCTGCCTTTACATTTCGGTCTCCTCTAAAGAGATGCTCAATGCCATCATCAGTTGTAAAACTAACCCTTCAGGTATTATAGTCAATGTGAGCTTCAACATAGTCAACCAATATATAAATATTATTATTTCATAGACATACATATAAATCATAGATAAATACCATATCAATTCAACTCCATCAATCATTATAGAACATGATTTTCACATAAAGGATCGACATTCTCTTTGATCAAGAAGAGTTTGAAGTTTCAAAATAAAAGGCATCATCTCAACATCAAAACCTATAAGATCCGCAGTACGAAAAGAAATAAAGGAATGGGATGCAACCATATCAAAAAAAGATTTCATAAGGGTATAATTCAAAATAATTGTACCTATCACCATTGATGTTCTAGATTTATCATCCACAATCACTTTCTCAGATCTATACAATTGCTTACTCGCTGCACTTTGTTATTTATTACCCTGTTGAGATTGCATTGGTTGAGGATTCATGGTATTCCTTGAATAACAATGGATTACTCAGTTCTACTGATGAGAATTATTATAATTACCTCATCCCGTCAAATCATACGATATATGCGAAACATGAGATGTGTCCCTAGCACCCAAACGTAGAGCATTGTGACAATAGAACTGAAGATACCCCATATGGTTACAATTTTGGAATGATCTAGGTGGTGCCTTAAAATCTCATTTCATGTGATCGAAATCACCACACTAAAAACATCCTGAATTTCTCTTGGGTTTATGAGGGAGATTCACCGATCTAACCATTTGATTCTGAGTCACAACACTACCTTGGAAATAGTTATCCCTATTCCAGTTATTCCCATCATTAGAGTTCCCACTATTTCCCATTGGTATCAACATGATTCCTCCACTTATATTTCCTGATATGTCTCTTTCTTCCATCGTCTCTATATTTATCATCTCTATATAATTTTTTATACAAATCATGAGAATATTTGAGAGAATTTATAGCCTCAACCATGATTCCAAAATGTGTACCTTAAAGGACACACTTGAAAAAACTTTAGGTGAAAAGTGTACTAAATTCATAAATTTATTCACATACTCTTTCACTGAGATATTCTTATTTTTCAATCGAAAAAAGTCCATTGTTCTAGAAATTCTGAACATGTGAGGATAAAATTTTCTGTTGAACAATTCTTAAATATATTCCCATGCAATGCCTCTATCCAATTTAGTCTGAATAGAAAAATCCCACCACTAGAATTCTAGATCTTCCAACATATGCATTTCAACCTTAATTTTCAGCTTAGTTGGTGTGCCTAGGAAATTGAAGATTTGATTCATCCTATTTATCCACACTTCTCCTTTTTCTGGTTCTGAGTCACCCTGAAAAATGGGTGGATTCTTCTTCTAAAACTAAACTGAATGATACACTTTCCTTGGTTCATCCCTTATATTCCCTCTATCCATATCCATGAAAAGTATGGAAAATACTATGAACTAAGTATTAGTTCACCTATGAATTAGTTACAACCAAATTCTCAGTAGCCTCTTCTAGTTGGTTTCTTCTATGCCTAATCAGTTCCATAATCTATAATCAAAAGAAAAATACATTTAGTATCACTCTATAGGAAATGAAGTCTTATCAATTTCAAATTTACCACATCTCACATATCACAACAAGGTTTTCCCAAATTCAATATTTTTCCACTTTAAAACCATTTTTGAAAATTCCAACATGTTTTTTGAAACTCAAACCATTTTCAAATATTTTCAAAAAAATAGAATTTTTTTCACCAAATCATAAACCATTACTCAAAATGAAATATTCCCTCCTACTGGGAAGTTATTTCAAATAATTCATGTCCTGCTCTTCTCATTATCTAAACCCATGAAAATGAGGTAACAACTCATTGAAGTCTCTCAAAACACTCATGAAACCAAACTTCCTAGTAACATTAGGTTCATCATAAATAGGTTAACTATGAATCTTTATGATCTAAAATTCAATTTTTAATCTTCTAACGATTGTTTCATGGTATGGGTTGGAAGTTTCCTACTCAAAGATTTAGCAACAACATTTACCTTCTCCGGGGTGTTGGAAATTTTTAAATCAACAAATTTTCAACTACTCCACCCAACACCTTTGATGTAAGTTAAAATATTTTTGAGAGAAGATATAACTCAGGATATCGTGCTTAGAAAACATGGTAAGACTTTCTATGAAAAGGTAATTCCCCAACTCTTAAGTGCATGAATCACGAATATGTGTTTAAGGTCATGAGTTGGTTCATTATTCTCACGTGGCCTAATCTTCTTGGATAAAAAGTCTACCATGTGATCACCCTACATAAGAATACAACCCAAACCAAAACCCGATGCTTCAAAAAAGACCACTTATCCCTGTCTAGCCTATGGAGGAGTCAACATCAGTACTAAAGTCAAAAGAAGTTTCATCTAAACAAAAGAACTCTCACATCTATAATCCCAAGTTTACTTCACCCCCTTACGAGTGAGAGTGGTAATAAAATATGAAAACTTTGATAAATCATTTACAAAATGGTGATAATACCCTACTAATCCCAAGAAGCTCTGAATCTTGAAAACAGTATGTAGTTACTCATATGTAATAACAACCATCACCTTCTCAGGATTGGTTGAAATTCCATGTTATGACACCATATGTACCAAGAAATTCAATTCTCAAATTCAGAAATCACATTTTGATAGATTGTAATAGAGTTATTTTTTTCTTCAAAATTTCCATAACTACTCTTAGATGGCACACATGATCCTACTTAGACTAAGATTAAACCATAATATTATATACAAAGACCACTACGAATGTATCTAGATACTTGTGGAAGATTGTATTAATCAATTCCATAAATACTGCAGGATAATTGGTAATTAGAAAGGGTATAAAAAGATATTCATAATGGCCATACTTTATTTGTAATGTGATCTTTTGAATGTCAGATTATTTTATTCTCAACTGGTGATAACCAAATCAAAGATCAATATTTGATAAACACTTCAACACTTTCAATTGGTCAAAAATATCATCAATATGTGGTAATGGGTACTTGTTCTTTATCGTAACTTGATTAAGTTTCTGGTAATCAACACATAAGTGAATTTTTATGTTAGATTTCTTTGTAAAGAGAACAAGTGCCTCCCAAGGTAACACACTTAGCCATATAAATACTTTATCTAACAGATCATCCAACTAAGTCTTCAACTCTTTCAGTTCAGCTGGTTCCATATGGTAATAAGGAATAGATACTCGCTGAGTATCTGGTACTAAATCAATAGAAAAATCTATCTATCTTACCAGTGGTAAACTAGATAAATCAGAAGGAAACATGTTGGTAAACTTGATGAATATTATATGGATATTATCACTAAAATATTCCCACTCCAGATCAAAATAAAACACTAATATTACTTTCCCAAAATCTAGATAAAGAGGTTCGACTCTACTCGACCTCGGGTCTCATTCTCCCTAAAAGACACGAGACACCCCATCAAGTTTAGTAAAGGAGACCTACCAAATATAATAGTCAATTAAGGACTTATTAACAATGATCCAATCCATCTTGAAAATGACATAGAGGTTTCATGTTAAGAACCAGAAAATCCCAGATAAGGTCGATTTATGATAAAGAGATGACACAAGAAAGATAATAAAGACCCCAACCTCTCTTAATTCTAAGTGGTGTAGTAATATCCATCACATAAGATAAAATATCTATAGAAATATTGAGAAATATCACAATACATGTCGATATAAATGATTTAGATGTACTGGTATCAAATAAAGTAGTCACTAAAGATGAACCTATATTGATGGTACCTATCATAGTCGCTGGACCTACATCGGCTTCCTCTAGAGACTCTTCCACCGCATGAAGATTATTTGTTCAAGATGCTTATGGATGGAACCCTTTAGATCACTAAGTCTATTATTTCACCATAGTACTTTTAGGTACTGATGATCTCATTCTACTATGCAGAGTAGAAAAGAAATTGAATAATTTATCTTACTGTCCTGAGTGACCGCAATAACTACAGATATTTGGTGGTTTAGTATAAAGATTCCTCAAATGCCTAACCTTGAAACACTGAAATCAAGTAAAAGGGACTCTTATAGGATCTATAGGAGGTATATAAGGCAAATTCTATAGATATCCACCATGCGACTCATCACACTTTCTCTCTCCTTTAGAGGAACTTATAGAGCTGCCACTAGGACAAAAGGAACTCCTACCAACCCTGACTTACCATCCATATCAAGATCAACCATCAATGAAATATCTAGTACATCATCATAATAAGTGATATTTAGTAAGAAAAACCATGAATAGATATCAGGTCATAGACACATCTCAAATTATTGAGCCTCCATCTTCTCATTTGATACAATCTTAGGTGAAAATTTCATAAGCTTGGAAAAGCAGTTTGCATACTGTGTCACTAACCTCTTAGCCTGTTGAAGGTTGAAAAAACCCATAGCCTTAGTTAGTACCATAAATTCTAGATATAACCAATATGTGAAAATGAATCTAATTTTTTTTTCACTCTAAACCATCATGATTATTCTTCATTACCATCTAATACCACCATCACCTACTAGGCCCTCCCATCTTAAAGGTAGCACACTTCACCCTAATAGTTTTTGGAATTTCTAAGAAATCAAAAATATGATCTATATCGTTCAACAAATAATCATACTCTTGAGTATAATTAGTTCCTTGTAAAGTAGGTGGATTCAAGTAAATAAATTATTGAGCACAATTTTTAGATTCATTCCTTTGAGGTTCCACAACTGGATCCTGAATAGGAAAGACTGTAGGTTCCCATCCTAGAGCTCTGAAAGAATACACAATAATCTTAACAAGGTTATTCTCCATGAGAGGATCCGATCACTATGGTTCACTAGAAACTTCATCCCAGGACCTATTCACACATATTCTCAGAGGCATGATTCTAAAAAACACCAACATACTATACTGAAGACATCAGAATATTACTCAGATCAACAACTCAAATAAGAGCAATAAGACTATCAATCCTATTAGATAAGACTTAAATATTTGAAAAAATATTTGTGTGAATAGGCCCTGGGTTAGGTATGAACCATCAATAATATTTTCATAATGAGGGAATTAATAATGCATGACAACATAACCATACCGTCAAGGCCTCATGCCAAGACCATAAATAATCATTTTTTCAAGACCTTGTACCAAGATCTTAGTTTGTCTCATTAGACCTACCGATGCACCGAGGGGATATAGTGGGACCCACCCGATACTTACTATGTCCAATAAATTCATCATATGAATGGGGATAAAAATAAACAATATATACATTCATATTGAAATTAATATATGAAATGCAAATAACTTTCCCCGAACATTAAGCATAAACACTAACCATTCAGAGTAAATTGGTGAATGGTTTTAAGATAGCACATCCACAAACAAAACAATAATAAAACATTAAATTATATATGTTAAATGATAACATGGAATACTAATCCCAATAATACATAATAATCAATAAGATTTTTGAAATTGATGAAGATACTCTTATAAAATCTTCGAGTAATTCTTGAGATAAATACCCTTTTACTTTGAAAAGAAGAGTTCTTTTAGAAAAATAATTTGTATAAAACCAGAAGTGAAGTAAAGTAGTATTTTAATAATAAAATTATTGATTTTATAAATATAATGGTTTCCAAAAACAGATTATAGGGTGCCCTTGAAAATCGGTGAGGGTTTGAGAAATTCCCTTGAATTAGGCTTGTATTTTGAAAACAATTTTGAAAGTTTCTTTTTTAAAATGTGTAACTATCCATAAAATAAGGAAGGGTTATGGTTGGTAAAAAAATATATAATAATCACAAAGAATTTATTAGGAGTAAATAATAATACATAATAATTTCATCGAGGTAATTAGACAATCAAAGTAACCCGAATGAAAATGGGAGTTCCGGTGAGAAAACCCTTACCTTAAATCTGAACGTGTTCCGCTCTTGAACTTAAGCTCCTGGAATATGAAATTATACTTATTAATAAACTTTTTCAGAACCTATTATAAATTTATTTAGTTTACCATAATTCTATTTAGTTCATTTATTCCCTTATTGATAAGTTATTATATAGAATTTCGTCATTCCATAGTGTTTGTTTTCTTTATTTTCATAATTGGTTCACTTGTTCTTAAATAATGGAGTTCATGTGGAATGATTATAAATCAATAGAATTGAATTAGAATATTATTTATGATCATACATAGGTTTTAGTGTTCATTTATATAACTTGGTTACATGGCATGAGGATGAATTATCATATAGAACTTTAATGATAACTGTTTCGGTTAATTTGTGGGTTTTGATTGCAACGAACTCATTTTTCTTTATAACTTAATACCATTTTTACAAAGGGATTACATAACCTTAAATAGGGTATATTAAATATATAATAATCTAGTTAAACCATAAAAATAATGGTTTCATGACCATAATTGAGAATGATAACAGAAATTGAAATCCCATCATCCTTGAATGTGGTAAATTGACACATCTCGGATGGTGTTCTTGCTACTAGTATAAAAAAAAGGTAAAAGGAAGAGATGATGATAAATTATTACAATATCATGAAAACATTCCAGTAAATGTAATGTAATGGATTCATCACAACATTTGGATAAGGATAGGTAATAATAGAAAAATAAAACAAATGAACTTGAAAGGAAAAACAAGGAATTGAAAAGAGGAATTTACCTCTTGAACCAAACTTCCTTGAGAGTCTCCTTAAGGGGGAGGTTTTGGTCTTTTTGTGAGACCAAGGCTCAATGGAAATGGGATAGGAGGTTGGGAGGATATTTGGACAGAATTTGTATAAGTCACAAGGCTTGAGAGGAGTGAATAGAAGAGGGAGTGATGGGGGGGTTTTTATAGTGGAGGGGAGAGGGGATTTCTTAATTTTATATTCATTAATTTATTATTTCTCCCCAAGACAAGGAATAGTGAGTCTTAAATGACCAAGAATAGTAATTTTATCATGTGAATCAGAATCAATTAGTCTTACATCAGTAGAACATCATAAATGACTCTATAATTGGTGTATTTAGCTTATTTTGTAAATTATGGTATTTCACTATTCATCGAAAATTAAAGTATTTTAAAAAAATCCCAAAAATTTACCCCAACCATTTTTTGACGTGTAGAATCAAAAAATGAAATCCATTTTTCAAAAATAAATTTCTAAATATGATTAATTTGATATTTAATTAAAATCATAATTTATTCTAAAAAAGTGTTTTAAAACATTTATTTACTTATTCTAAAACATAGGTATATCATACTTCAACTTGAATATTAATAATATAATATCATAGGTAAGGTAACTATTCCTTAGGGTATATCACTATTCATAAGGGTATGTTACTATTCATAGGGTAGGTTACTATTGACCAAAAATTAAGTTTTCTTATCGGACTCCAAATAACTCACTGATTGCAACCGTGTATGTCAGATTTTCAAAATTCACATCACAGAAGTGACAAACTTATGTTTAAAGGTCACATATCACTTAGTAGTTCATTATTTTATGATTTCATGTGATTATGACATGTTTATAAGAAAGTAATTTCCATTGAAAAATATTGGGTTGTTACATTCTCCCCTCCTTACAAAAATTTCATCCTCAGAATTCACAAAATGTCACCTAAAAAGATTCAGCTATGTCTTCAACATAAGCTCCTCAGGATCCCATGTTTCCTCTTCTATCTTATGGTTCCTACAAAGAACCTTTACCAGACGAGTCATTCGATTTCTCAATACTTTTTCTATGGTATCAAGAATCTTGATAGGTTCTTCACAATAAGATAGATCGGGCTTAAGTTCTATTTCTTCATAGGTGAGTACATGTGTTGGGTTTGGCATGTATTTCCATAACATTGACACATGGAACACATTGTGAACTTTTGAGAGACTTGGCATCATTTCCAAATGGTAAGCTATGAATCCAATTCGATCCAGAATTTCAAAAGGTCCAATATACCTGGGACTTAATTTTCATTTCTTACCGAATCGTATAATACCCTTCCACGAAGATACCTTTAATAAAACATGATCTCCTTCTTAAAATTACAAATCCTTCTTTCGGTTATCAATATAGAACTTTTTTCTACTTTGATCTATTTTGATATGGTTTTGGATAATATTCACCTTTTCCGTTGTTTCCTCAATAAATTCTGGGCCTACGATCTTTCTTTCACCAACACCATCCCAGCGAGTTGGTGTATTACATCTCTTTCCATACAATGCTTCATATGGTGCCATCTGTATACTTGAATGGAAGATATTCTTATAGGAAAATTCTACGAGAGATAAATACTGATCCCACATGCCTTAAAAGTCAAGTGAACAAGACCTCAACATGTCTTCCAAAGTTTGAATAGTCCGTTTTGATTGTCCATCAGTTTATGGGTGGTAGGCAGTGCTCAAATGAAGATTAGTATCTAGGGCCTTCTGAAGACTCTTCCAGAATTGTGATGTAAAACAGGGATCACGATTAGAAACAATTGATAAGGGTACACCATGAAGTCTTACAACTTCTTTAATATATAGTCTTTCTAAACATTCAAGTGGTAAATCTTCTCTTATAATAAGAAAATGCGCTGATTTTTTAAGATGATCAACAATGATCCATATCACATCATTATTTCTTGGAGTCTTTGGTGGCCCCATGGCAAATTCCATTGTAATATCATCCCATTTCCACATAGTAATATGAAGGGGTTACATGACTCCTCTAGGACGCTATCTTCCAACCTTCACCTATTGACACACCAAACATCTCGACACATAATCAACAATCTCCCTCTTCATGCTTTCCCACCAAAAAAATTCCTTTAAATCTCTATACATATTTTTGCTACCAGGGTTTATAGAGAAATTAGAGCTATGAGAATCATCCAATATTTCCCTCTTTAGCTCAGGAATAACGGGAACACAAATCCTCTTCCTGAATTTCAAAATGCCACCTTCATATACGAAGTCAGTCAACTTCCCATCATTTATAGCTTTAATTTTCTTTTGAAACTCCCCATCATCATCCTGAGAACATTTTACCCTTTCCAGTAAAGAAGTTTTGGAAACCATTTGAAAAAGTAGCGATGTGATACAATCCTTGATAATTCCCATATCCATCTTTACTAGATCCATGAATATAGGATCCATTTCAACTCTTATCTTGTTCATAATTCCATGGTCCTTTCTACTCAAAGCATCTACTACCTTATTTTCCTTCTCTGGGTGGTAGTGTATTGTGAAATCATAATTTTTGAGTAGCTCAATCCATCTCCTTTGTCTCATGTTGAGTTCTTTCTTTGAGAATATATATTTCAAACTCTTATGATCTGTATATATCTCACATTTTTCTCCATAGAGGTAATGTATCCAAATATTCAGAGTAAAGATTACCACTGATAACTCAAGATCATGATTTGGATAGTTTTGTTTATGAATTTTTAGCTACCTAGATTCATAGGAAATCACTCGATCATTTTTCATAAGGACACAACCAAGTCCTTTCTTTGATACATCGCTATAGATAACAAACACATCATTCCCTGATGATAGGGTTAGGATCAGATAATTCAATTACCTCCTATTCAATTCTTCAAAACATTATTCACATTCCTTTTTCCATAATAACTTAACCCCTTTTCATGTGATCTTGGTCATTGGGTTGGATAAACGGTCAAAGTTATGAACAAAATTCCGATAATAACCTACTAAACCAATAAAACTACATACCTCAGTTATGTTCATTGGAGTAGGTCATTCTTGCACAACCTTTGTCTTCACATGATCTACATATATTCCATCCTTATAGATAATGTGGCTCAGAAATGAAACTGATTGGAGCCAAAAATCACAGTTGCTAAACTTCTCATATAATTCATTTCTTCTCAGAGTCTTTAGAATAACGTGTAAGTGATTTTCATGATCTTCATGGATTTTAGAGTATACCAGGATATTATCAATAAACACCACCACAAAGTCATCAAGATATTCCATGAAAAATCTATTCATCAGATCCATAAAAATATATGGTGCATTAGTTAGTCCAAAAGGAATTACTGTAAACTCATAATTCTCGTACCTGGTACGGAATGCTGTTTTTGTAATGTCTTCCTTCCTCACAAGTAACTGATGATATCCAGATCGAAGATCAATCTTCTAAAAATATTGGTCTCCATGAAGTTGATCAAATAAATCATTAATTCATGGTATAAGATACTTATTCTTTATTGTAATAGCATTGATTTCTCTATAATCAATGCATAGCCTCATGGATCCATATTTCTTCTTGACAAAGAGGATAGGGGATCCTCATGGAGAGACACTAGGCCGAATAAATCCTTTATCACTCAATTCCTCTAGTTTTTTCTTTAGTTCCACTAACTCCACAATGTCCATTCTATAAGGGGTATTTTATATAGTTCTTGAACCAGGAATTAAGACAATGGAAAAATCAATTTTATGCTCTGGAGGATGTCCAGGTAAATCCTCTAGAAATACATCAACATATTCTTTCACAATAGGTACTTCCTATATCTGTACATTATTCTCCTAACCCATAGTTATTTCATTCCCTTCCTCCCAAATAATTGAATTCAATAGAGCTTTTGGGGGTGGATCTAGATGAGAATCATACGGTGATGTTTCTTCCCTAAAGATAAGGGATTCCACACCATTCTAAAAAATTGTAACTTCCTTCTTCTTGCAATAGATCTTTGCATCATATTTTGACATCCAATTCATACCAAGAATTATATCAAATTTAGTCATTGGTATAATGATAAGGTCAAAAACTAAAGCACATTTATGTGTAATGAGGGGGACTAATTGACACACCTTTATTGCAATGATACATCCACTAGGGGTTTTTACTGATAAATCCTTTATTAAATAAAATTGGACATAACTAATTTTCTTGGAAAACTGGGAAGATATAAATGAATGCGATGATCCAGAATCAAATAAAGCATTGGCTAAGTTTGATGAAACGATCAATGTACCTACCACCACTTCATTAGGAACTTCAACCTCTATGGTTGTGACTGCATAAGCTTGCCCTTGCTCCCTTGGCCTTCTTTGGGGAACATTTCCCTGATGCTTAGGACATTCATGTGCATAATTCCCCATATCCCTACAATTGTAGCATTGAAATTTGGTAGCTTCTTTCTTCCCCTTACAATCACGATCTTGGTGGCCTTTTTATCCACACTTGTAAGAGACTCCCATTACCTTTAGGCAAGTTCCAGGGTGTTTCTTCCCACAATTACTACATGATGGAAATTCAACTCTTCCCTTTTCCCCTATTTTCTTATTTCCTTTCCTAGAGTTTTCAAAAGACCTCTTCTTCTCTTTCTTTCCCTTAAAGTCATAAGACTTAGATAATTCCTTTTCCATCTTGATAGGACATGACACCATGTCTTTATATGATGAGAAATTATGGGAGACTAGATCCCTTCAGAGGAATGGTTTCAAACCATCAAAGAATCAATCAATTTTTCTCCTTAAATTTCATATGTAGTCCACAACATGCCTTTCCAGCCTTGTAAAGTTGGCATCATACTTGGAAACATTTTCATCCTCCTTCTACCTTAGATTCAAGAATTGAATCTCCATATCTACTCGCTGTTCACAAGGGAAATATTTTTCTAAGAATATTTCTTTAAAATCCCTCCATTCAATATCTTATATTTATTCCTCCTCCTTTGTGTTTTGGATTAATGACCACCACTGATCTGCATCTCCCATTAGACGATAAAATACCACGACAACCTTCTCTCTTTCATTACATCCCAAAGTGAGAAATATATTCTCTAGGGAACATATCCACTGCTCTGCTACAAATGGGTTTGTAGTCCCATTGAATGATGGAGGTTGTTATCGCATAAAGTGGTATAACATAACTCCTCCACATGGTGGATCCGGATGCTCCATACAGGTAAGGTTATTATTCATAATCTAAGTAAGTTGTCCTAGTATAGTTATAAGTTTCTCAACACCAGTCACAACACTAAATCCATCATCATTATCTTGCATTGCTGGGAAATCCCTACAGGGGACACACGCATTCGTGCGGTTTCCATTCCTTCCACTATGATCCATTTTTAAATAATGGCATGCACTATATTAGGGTATGAATTATAATTTATAATCTCAATGTAGAAAAATACTTAGCATAAATCGAAATTCTACACATAGATAATCTCTTAATCATAAACATGGTATCTTTGAGGAAAAATTTACATTTAAATCCTTCATAATAGCTTGTAAAGAAAATGTGAATTATCCTAAGCATATCCCCCAGGAGTGTTGTAACCAAGAGTGTATTAATGCCCGTTGTCGTGTACCAGGATACCCCGAGTCAAGCCCGAAACTTCTTGTCAGAGCTTTCACTCCCAGGTACATCTGTGCTAGATCCGCCTCTACCTGCTCATATCCAGACATGGATGTATTGTTTGAAAGATCCACATAATCTATTCCTTAACAAAATACCAGGACGTTCTTGTATGTTTATCCTCAAAGAATATCTTAGTAACTCTTCCCTAATCTATGTTTTCTAAATCTAGTTTCCAAGTTTTATATTAAACTTCCTCTGATACCAACTGTAAGGACCCGACCCTAGTTGCCCAGAGATGGTGCCTTATTTGATTATATTGGCATACAATAAGGAATAAGCACCCAAAATGACCAATTAGTTTAGTATTATTGGAACCAAGATACATACATAAGTTCAATGTTACAACTTGAATTGAAAACAACATAGAAACTCCTTATACACTTCCATAAAACCTAGGTTATTTGAGCATGTAAATCATAATAAAATTCTTCATGTCCTGAGAAATTGAAACATAAGAAAGGGGTGAGATCAAACGACCAGTAAGGGTATGCAATATAGTAGAAGATAACATAAACATTATACATGGTGAATAATTGAAAACACAGGCTTTTAAAAATAAACTAGAACATAATATGCAAGAAATATGAGCTGAGTAAATATTTCCATAACAAAACATAATAATGGGTATTCTACTAGTCGAATAACCAAATGAACCATAAATACTATTTTTATAATGAGGGAATTCATAATGTAGGACAACATAACCATACTGTCAAGGCCTCACGCCAAGACCATAAATAATCATTTTGTCAAGGATTTGTGCCAAGACCGTAGTTTGTCTCATGAGACATATCGATGCACTGAGGGGCTATAGTGGGACCCACCTGACACTTACTATGTCCAATGAATTCCTAATATGAATGGGGATAAACATAAACAAGATATACATTCATATTGAAATTAATATATGAAATGCAAATAACTTTCCCCGAATATTAAGCATAAACACTAACCATTCAGAGTAAATTGGTGAATGGTTTTAAGATAGAACATCCACATCCAAAATAATAACAAACCATTAAATTAAATATGGTAAATGATAACATGGAACACTAATCCAAATAATACATAAGAATCAACAAGAGTGTTGAAATAGATGAATATACTCTTATAAAATCTTCGAGTAATTCTTGAGATAAATACCCTTTTACTTTGAAAAGAAGAGTTATTTTGAAAAAATATTTGTATAAAACTAGAAGTGAAGTCAAGTAGTATTTTAATAATAAAATTAGTGATTTTATAAAGATAATAGTTTCCAAAAACAGATTATAGGGTGCCCTTGAAAATCGGTAAGAGTTTGAGAAATTCCCTTAAATCGGGCTTGTATTTTGGAAACAATTTTGAAAGTTTCCTTTTAAAATGTGTAACTATCCATAAAATAAGGAAGGTTTATGGTTGGTTAACACATATATAATAATCACAAATAATTTATTAGGATTAAATAATAATACATAATAATTTAATCGAGGTAATTAGACAATCAAAGTAACCCGAATGAAAATGGGAGTTTGAGTGAGAAAACCCTTACCTTAAATCCAAACGCGTTCCACTCTTGAACTTAAGCTCCTGGAATATGAAATTATACTTATTAATAATATTTTTTAGAACTTATTATACATGTATTTATTTTATCAAAATTCTATTTAGTTTATTTATTCCTTTATTGATAAGTTATTATATTGAATTTCGTCATTCCGTAATGTTCGTTTTCTTTATTTTCATAATTGGTTCACTTGTTCTTAAATAATGGAGTTTATGTGGAATGGTTGTAAATATTTAGAATTTAATTAAAATATTATTTATGATAATACATAGGTTTTATTGTTCATTTATATAATTTTGTTACATGGAATGAGGTTGAATTATCATATAGAACTTTAATGATAGCTGTTTCGGTTAATTTGTGGGTTTTGATTACAATGAACTCATTTTTATTTATAACTTAATAACATTTGTACAAAGGGATTACAGAATCTTAAATAGGGTATATTAAATATATTATAATCTGGTTCAACCATAACAAGAATGGTTTCATGACCATAATTGAGAATGATAATAGAAATCAAAATCCCATCGTCCTTGAATGTGGTAAATTGACACATCTCGGATTGTGTTCTTGCTACTAGTATAAAAGAAGGTAAAAGGAAGAGATGATGATAAATTATTCCACTATCATGAAAAAATTCCAGTAAATGTAATGTACTAGAGTCATAACAATATTTGGATAAGTAGAGGTAATAATAGAAAAATAAAACAAATGAACTTGAAAGGAAAAACAAATAATTGAAAAGAGGAATTTACCTCTTGAACCAAACTTCCTTGAGAGCCTCCTTAAGTGGGAGGTTTTGGTCTTTTTGAGAGACCAGGGCTTGATGGACATGGGAGAGGAGGTTGGGAGGATATTTAGATAGAATTTCAAGAAAGCACAAGGCTTTAGAGGAGTGAAGATAAGAGGAAGTGATGGGGGGGTTTTATAGTGGAGGGGAGAGGGGATTTCCCAATTTTATATTCATTAATTTATTATTTATCCAAAAGACAAGGAATAGTGAGTCTTACATGACCAAGAATAGTAATTTTATCATGTAAATAAGAATAAACTAGGCTTACATCAGCATAACATCATACATGACTCTATAATTGGTGTATTTAGCTTATTTTGTAAATTATGGTATTTCACTATTCATAAAAAATTCAAGTATTTTAAAAAAATACCAAAAATTCACTCCAACCATTTTTTGAAATGTAGAATCCAAAAATGAAGTCCATTTTTCAAAAATAACTTTCTAAATATGATTAATTTGATATTTAATTAAAATAATAATTTATTCTAAAAAACTGTTTTAAAACATTTATTTACTTATTCCAAAACATAGGTATATCGTACTTCAAATTGAATATTATTTATATACTATCATAGGTAAGGTTACTATTCATTATGGTATATCACTATTAATAAGGGTATGTTACTATTCGTAAGGCTAGGTTACTATTCACCAAAAATTAAGTATTTCTTATCGGACTCCAAATAACTTACTGATCACAACCGTGTATGTCAAATTTTTGAAATTCACATCACATAAGTGACAAACTTATGTTTAAAGGTCACATATCACTCAATAGTTCATTATTTTGTGATTTAATTTTATTATGACATGTTTATAAGAAAGGAATTTCCATTGAAAAATATTGGGTCGTTACAACTTTCTCATGAACCATCCTAGATACCCTAGTACCCTAATACCCAAGACGACACTGACATAGCCCAAGGGAAATTCTCGATCCCCATAGGTTGGCGACTAGCACCTGAAACTAGACATAACAAAGAGGGAATGAATTTTTACACATAATAGTGGAAGAAAAAAGATTCAAGTTAGTATGATCATTACTTCAAAAAGGATAAAGTACTAGAAACCACAGGTATAACAAAACCCAAAGCAGTACATCATCAAAGTACTTGAAAAAAAGATAAAAATCCTAAAGGAAACTACAATGTCAACCAAAAAAGTGTCTCAGAAACCTTGTGTAACAAGTGGAAAACAAATCATAGTGGGAAACCAAATAAACATTAACCCTCCTTGTTCCAACCATTTTCTAAAACAAAAAACCATTGTGTGAGAAATAATAACCTTAGTGGGAAACCACATAATCATGAAAAATCATTTATAGGATATCTAAATCATGACACCTTCTTTATAATATATGAAACCTTAGGTTTAACCTAGGTCATCCATGATCATAATCTATTCAAATACTTTATAATTGTTCATAAAGAAAATGTGAGTTCACCCAATCATATCCCTCAGAAGTGTCAAACTAGGTGTATAGTAAGGGAACATTCATTGTGAATTAGAATGATGGTTGAGATATACTCAACCAACTCTTTTCAGGTTTATTACCCCTAGATGAATCTGTTCCAAAACCATGTCTAATTATAGTATCCAGAAATTAATTGATTAGTCACTGAAAGTGGCTAATATTCATTGTTAATATCTTTATATTAATTTTTCCAAAGTCCATAAACACTGTTTTTAGTGCATTACATAAATAGAACTTCATTTCTCATCTGAAATGCAATTCTTGTTTAAAATGAAAATTTGGGCCCAATCATTCATTTGTTTGTGTACAACATTATATTCATTTTCTGAATTTGAAATTTTGGGATATGATTTATCACTTTGTTTGGAACGTTTTATCTTTTAGATCCGATGGATTAATCCTAAGGGATGATGGAGAATTTTGCGCCCGAATGCAGAAATTTGCTGGAGAAAGCATAATGGGCCTAAGGCCCATCAAACAAATGTGGGGCTCACAAAACAAGACCAATTAAGCTCAAATTTATACAGTAGAAAGATAAAAATATGGGTATTATTTTATTTAACTGTGGACAGAGATAATTCTGAAGTTTTTATGATGATAAAGGGATCTGAAGCTGAAATTTAAATGGTGGACCCGACATTAATGCACATAAAGTCGTCCCACCATTTAGACCATAAATTCTAAACGGCTGAGTTAAATGTCCTGAAATTTTTACATCGGATAGAAGACACAGGGAAGAAGATATTTGTCTTCTACGATCCCTCAAGATTCGGCCTCCATAAATTAATGATTCGAACGTCAAAATGGTGGACAAATCTGGACAGTTTTCCGGGTCAACTTCGAAACGTCAATTTTCTTTTGATTATTCACCCTCATTTTGACTCTATTAATTGTTGGGAGGGTGAATTGATTGTGGGGGGTGGACCTAAGGCTATTAATATGCCTATATAAGGAGATGGTGGTGAAGAGAATTATCATCTAAAATTTTTCTTTGAATCCAAGTTTTTCTTTCAATTGTAATTTCCCGCTTTCGTTTTGTAATGGCAACATCAATTTCTCTAATGTAAGTTTTTCATTCAAGTTTAGTATTTTAATAAAATATATTATTCTTCAATTTTTATTTTCCTTTTCTTCACGCATTGATACCGTTGAATCTAATTGTGAATTTATTCACACCCGCACTTGTGAATTCATCACACAACGATGGAGTGTTCATTTTGATTAATGTTTTTCTTCTTCAATCCCGCTTCTTTAAGTCAACTACCCGCTTATATTGATAGAATAACATCAATGGAGGGCTAAAATTTTATGGGTTGATCCTAGGTATTTGCATGAGCTGGATTGAATGCTATTTGATGTTCTTAAATTCTTAAATTTGTTCTTTATTTTAAGAGTTCCTTTCTTTGATTTATCTTCTTCTTTGTCTTCACCGACTTTAATGACGACACATTTTGAGTGCTAGTATGATCTAATTCCTTGGAGTGCTCATTTAATTGATCCTCTAAGTGAATTGGTGATTAGCCTTGAAATTGTGTATGAGTTAAATCAGAGAATGATATTGAGGGATTATTTCATTTAATGGATACCTCTTGAACCGATGAACAGAAAATCAAATGAAAAATAAATACATCCAACAAAGCCCAAGAGACAACCTAGGATCGACTCAAATTAATTAGTTGTTTTAATTCAAGTAATTTTATTTGTTTTGTTCTTTAAATTAAATCAATATTTCTTCAAATCAATTCAATCCAAAGTTGGCCACTGCATAGCCAATCCCGTATCCAATCTTAGTGTCTCAAGGTTTCTTCTTCGGTCCCTGTGGATTCGATCCCTACTTGTACTTCAACGACCTCTTTTACCGGTAGGGTAAATTTGGGCGCAACCAAATTTTGGCGCCGTTGCCGGGGACCCAAGTAAGTTTTCTTAGACACCCACCTTCTATTCTCACCTAACTTCTCTTTTCTCACCTATATTTCTCTTTTCTTTTCCCCTTTTTATTTTCATGTGCCCAAAAAAATCCAAATCCAAATTTCATTCATCTCCAATGGAGTATCATCAACAATATCCCTTCACAAACTCAACATTTAATCAGTTTGAAAATCCACATTGGGAATCACTAACCTTTTTTAATCAACCTTTGAATGAATACCCCACACCCGATAACATGAACAAAATTTGTAATGATGAATGTTTAAAAGATCAATTTCCATACCTATGAAGAATGATTGAAAAGATGAATAATGGGGAAGTCTATGATGTCCAAATATCTATCAATCATAATCCTAAAACAATTCTTCAAAAATTGTGTGAACAAATGGAAAAAATGAATTCAGAGGTATCAAGTTTTAGACTAGAACTACAAAACATTAAAACTTGTGTGGACCCCATTCCCACTCAAACCATCCCTTCCTCAATATTTATAGAAGAATATTGTAACAAACAAACCCCTCATCCATTTATTTAAGAACCAACCTTAGGATTTGGGATAATTGGAGAGGATCGTGGAGTTTTTAAAGGGTCTTTAAATCAAGAGGAAATTGATTTTTTGGATTCAAAAGAGGAAAATTTGACATCATGGATTGAGTTTCCTGAATATAACTCCATTAATAAATTTTCAGAAGCACCAATCATTGAACCACTAGGGGAAATCACAAAAATTGAGTCTATACCCATTCCTGACATTCAACTGGACAATTTTCAGGAGGAATCACAATTTCAAAATGAACAGATTATTTCTAAAGAAGAAAGTTATTTTTCAAATTTCCAATATTTTTTAGGAAAATTAAATCAACCCAACTTCAAAATTATGAACCTTTCATCCCCACTAAATTATCCCTTTATAGAGTACAAACAAGACATTTCAGTTTTCATTCATCCATATCATGAAATCAATAATGTAGGAATGATCCTTTGTGTCTTAGGAAAGACTATAGAAACAACTCGATCAACCACTTTAGATATTCCTTGGATTTTACCAATCATTGTAGAAAATATGCTTTCATACGAAACAAATTTCAAAAAAACAATCAATCTCAATCTTGTTGAAGTGGAGAAAGATGGGTTCATTAAAATTTTGAAAGTTGGAATTGGATAAGTTGGGGGGTACAAGTCGAGCTAACGACGTTAAACAAAAGCGCTGCATGGGAGGAAACCCATAGTTTCCATGTTTCTAATCATTTTGAATCATTTTTTTCATATAATAAATTACCATAGACTGTTGACCTGTTCTTCTTTTATGAGTAAGGATGGGTATGAAAGGGGAGAACCATATTCATCCGTGTCACGTGGCGTGATCTCTGAGTAATACCTTACCCAGAAATCTAAAAAGAAGACAATGTATCATCAGTTTATTTTGTTTTGTTTATTTTTATGTTTTTTATAGGTTAAAAAAATAAAAGGACATGTCGTAAGTCATAAGGAAAATCTATTCACCACCATCAAAGATGTTGAGACTCGAACCCAGGATTGAAGGGAGACATTGGCATGTGATTTCTTCATCAACTACCAGGTGACTTTATTCCATGATTATCATTCTCAATTTCATCTTTTAACTCCTATCCTACCCCCTTCTAACTTTTCTTTTCTTTAAACACTGGGGACAGTGTTATTCTAAGTTGGGGGGTGACAAAAAATGATTTTTTTTTATTTTTTTATTTTTTGTGAATAAAAACATGCATGAAAATAAAAATTACATTAATCATAAACATGATAACACACATTGAAAACTCTAAAATTGGATATCAAATAAATTTTGCATGCCTTGATTCTGATTTTAATGCAAGTTTAAGTTCATGAGCATAGTTTTTGGAAAGTTCGGTTGTCTGATGTGATTTTTCAAAGTTTACATTTTTATACTCTTAATAAAAATTCCACAATGCATATCTACTGGATTGTGGGTGTAAATTTGAGTTCTCCGGTCCCTTTCATTATAACATAGGGTTCTAGGGTCACTTTTAGTTTAATTTGAGTATCCAAAAAAAACAAAAAAAAAAAAAAACAAAAAAAAAACAAAAAAAATTGAAAAAATAATGACCACATAGAGCAATGTTTTGTCCAAATGTGTGGCGTCCGAAACTTGGGGTTCGCGACTCCATAGTTGTCTTGCCCAGAGTTTGGCTTTATATCTCTATTGTAGAGCATGAAATTGACAATATGTGTGGCGTCCGACACTTGGGGATCGTGACTCCATAGTTGTCTTGCCCAGAGTTAGTCTTTTCATATCTATTGTGGTTAAAAAAAACAAAAAAATGGATACTCATATTAAGGTTTAATCTGATTCCCACCTAGCGCTTCTATTTTTCCCCTTGAACAATAAAATGGGCCCCATATCTTTTGTGATGCACAACACTTTATCATGCTTAATTGGAATTGGATGAAATGTGGCGATGAATTTGAACAAAATAATGGGCTTGGGCTTGGGATATGCTTATGGACCTAGCTTGTTTTAAATGATTTTTATGGGTTCCATAATTTTTTTGGTATGAGATATTTGGGTGAGCAATGTGTATTAAAATGTTTTTGGAAAAGGGGATTTGAATTTCATATTTGTAATTTATTTTTCTCGGGACTAGCAAAACTCAAGTTGGGGGGTGTGATTAGTCACTGAAAGTGGATAATATTGATTTTTAATATCTTTATATTAATTTTTCCAAAGTCCATAAACACTGTTTTTAGTGCATTACATAAATAGAACTTCATTTCTCATCTAAAATGCAATTCTTGTTTAAAATGAAAATTTGGTCCCAATCATTAATTTGTTTGTGTACAACATTATATTCATTTTATGAATTTGAAATTTTGGGATATTATTGATCACTTTGTTTGGAACGTTTTATCTTTTAGGTCCGATGGATGAATCCCAAGGGATGATGGATAATTTTGCGCCCGAATGCAGAAATTTGCTGGAGAAAGCATAATGGGCCTAAGGCCCATCAAACAAATGTGGGGATCACAAAACAAGCCCAATTAAGCTCAAATTTATAAAGTAGAAAGATAAAAATATTAGGATCATTTTATTCAACTGTGACCAGAGATAATTCTGAAGTTTTCATGATGATAAAGGGATCTGAAGCTGAGATTTAAAT
The DNA here is from genome assembly GCA_963277665.1 of Viscum album. Taxonomy (NCBI): domain Eukaryota; kingdom Viridiplantae; phylum Streptophyta; class Magnoliopsida; order Santalales; family Viscaceae; genus Viscum; species Viscum album. The sequence goes on along the minus strand of OY728133.1, from coordinate 1,227,179,864 downwards.
GGTGGATCTGACATTAATGCACATAAAGTCGTACCACCATTTCGACCATAAATTCTAAACGGATAAGATAAATGTCCTGAAATTTTTACATAGGATAGAGGACACATGGAAGAAGACATTTCTCTTCTACTACCCCTCAATATTCTGCTTCCATCAATTAAAGATTCGAATGTCAAAATGGTGGACAAATCTGGACAGTTTTCCGGGTCAACTTCAAAACGTCAATTTTCTTTTGATTATTCACCCTCATTTTGACTCTATTAATTGTTGGGGGGGGGGGGTGGATTGATTGTGGGGGGTGGACCTAAGGATATTAATATTCCTATATAAGGAGATGGTGGTGAAGGGAATTATCATCTAAATTTTTTCTTTGAATCCAAGTTTTTCTTTCAATTGTAATTTCCCGCTTTCGTTTTGTAATGGAAACATCAATTTCTCTAATGTAAGTTTTTCATTCATGTTTAGTATTTTAATAAAATTTATTCTTCTTCAATTTTTATTTTCCTTTTCTTCACACGTTGATACCGTTGAATCTAATTGTGAATTTATTCACACCCGCACTTGTGAATTCATCACACAACGGCGGAGTGTTCATTTTGATTAATGTTTTTCTTCTTCAATCCCGCTTCTTTAAGTCAACTACCCGATTCTATTGATATAATAGCATCAATGGAGTGATAACCTTTTATGGGTTGATCCTAGGTAGTTGCATGGGCTGGATTGAATGTTATTTTATGTTCTTAAATTCTTAAATTTGTTCTTTATTTTAAGAGTTCCTTTCTTTGATTTATCTTCTTCTTTGTCCTCACCGACTTTAATGACGACACATTTTGAGTACTAGTATGATCTAATTCCTTGGAGTGCTCATTTAATTGATCCTCTAAGTGAATTGGTGATTATCCTTGAAATTGTGTATGGGTTAAAGCAGAGAATGATATTGAGGGATTATTTCATTTAATGGATACCTCTTGAACCGATGAACAGAAAATCAAATGAAAAACAAATACATCCAATAAAGCCCAAGAGACAACCTATGATCGACTCACCTTAATTAGTTGTTTTAATTCAAGTAATTTTATTTGTTTTTTTCTTTAAATTAAATCAATATTTCTTCAAATCAATTCAATCCAAAGTTGGCCACTGCATAGCCAATCCCATATCCAATCTTAGTGTCTCAAGCTTTTTTCTTCAGTCCCTGTGGATTCGATCCCTACTTGTACTTCAACGACCGCTTTTACCGGTAGGGTAAATTTGGGCACAACCAGTAATGAATCTCAAGAAAAATCTCATAATATCCACCTTACCAAAAACTTTATAATATTATTCTACAATTATATATATCCTCAAAGTCTATCATAGGATTATGTTCCCTAATCGTTGTTTTCCTAAATACAGTTCCCAATGTTTTTTAATAAAATTTATATGATACCAACTATAATAATTCATCCATAGAAATATGGTGTATGAAATAATTATCCATATTAGAAGAACTTCTATAAAATATAACATTCAATAAAGGTTTTTGAAATAAATTAAAATATGTTAAAAAGATCATTGGAAACTTTCTTGAGGAAAATACCTTTTTCATTTTGAAATCACTTATTCAAAATCTAAAAATTTATAAAATATTAGGAAAAGAATTTTATTTGGAAATAACTTTGGAAAATTTTAAATTAATATTCAAAACATTTAGCAATTATGTTGGTGTAAAATATCATTCATGCTATGAACATTAAAAAAATATTCCTTTTGCATTTTTTGTAAAATTCAAAAGTACCTCATTTGAAAAAAGATAAGAATATTCCATTTAAAACATTTATTAAAAGTAAATCATGCGTAAAAATGAATTTTAAAAAAATTTAAGATTATTAAAAATATTATTGAAAATATTTTAAAAAACATGGATATGGAAGAAAAAGGATTTTCAATCGAAGAGAGAAATAAAGTCAGTTTTCCTTAAAAATATTATTTTGATCAATTGAGTTATTAAAGAGAAGAAAATGAAAGAAAAATTTTAATTTCTACAAATAAACAAAGTATAAAAAAGGAAATATTAAATACCATGAATATAAATATATTCATAATATAAAATATAAAATGGGTAGTATATGCACTATAAAAATAAAACAAGTGGTGAATATGACATATGTCACACATAAATAAAAGTGAGAGGAGAAACCCTTACCTTAGGTTTGTCATTCTTCATAAATGATTTTTTTATCTTGTATAATAAATTTAAATTTATTATAATTATATAATATAACCATATAATTACTATAATATCATATATTATCCACTTATAACTTTTCAATACCCATTTATTATTAACTATTTATTAAAATCATTGTTTCCTAGTGCTAACTGTCTCATTTTTCATGTAAGTTTCAGTTCAGTAGTTTCAAAACTTTTATATTTATCATGGTTCCATCATATTATGAATTATAATCATGATATAAATATCATATATATTTTTTATATACATATTTATATTCATCCATGAAAGGTAGAGATAGGAAAACGAATCACATTGTTCATGGAGATGGCAGGCCGTACGTATGCATGAACGATGTTTTCACTTTTTAAAGGATGGAAACAAAGAAAGGTAAATATTAATTAAACTTTCAAAAATAATTATTATATAATATATATCATATATATTCATTAAATATATCCTTATTATCATCCATGTAAAGTGGAAACGAAAAATGAACCACATCGCTTTGTGGAGGCAGTAGTCCACACATACACACGAGCAATGTTATCATTTTAAAATGGATCGAAAGGTAAGAAGGAAGATATGGTATTATAATTATATAAAAATAATTATATCATAAATATAATATATAAAAATTAAACCCATAATAACAATTATCCATGAAATATGGTGATGGAAAATGAATTGTATCACTACGTGGAGGCGGTAGTCCACACGTACGCACAAGTGATACTTTCACATCCCATTTGATGAAAAAGAGGGTGGATATATCTGGTTACATAATAATAATAATTTTTTTATATATTTAGGATCTTGAATTTATTATTTCATGATGAATACCATATATTTAGGTGTGGTAGAATAAGAAATAAATTTAAAGAAGCCAGGTAATACAATTACCTCTTCTTCAGTAGGCCTCCTTTAGATCCTTGATTAAAGATCATTAGAATGGTATTTTAAGAAGAAAAAACCTCTAATTAGTGTCTATGGAATTATATAATATAATTTGGTAGATATTGGTTGAGATATATGTCTCAAGGTGGTGTAAATAAGATAAATGAGGACACACTTGGAATTTCTTAAAAGATTAAAATACAATAAAGTCATATTCAATTTAAATGATTCCAAATAGTAAGAGATTAAAATTTGGGATAAGATAAAGTCTAAATATGTTCATAAAATATGATTTAAAAATTTTAATAGGAAAACTTACCCTTATCTCTTTGTTTAACCCCCGGTAAACCCATTTTTAACCATAACCACATTAACAAATTTTTAATGTATTTACTATTAATTATGACCAAATATTAAGTTGAATTTATTACATAATATTAAATATTAAGATTTAAAATATGGAATCTATTTTATAAAATTCAATTCACATAATTTTTATAATTTAATTTTAAATTAAACCAGTAAAACACGATGAAAAGCGGTGATCCAAAAACAAGTTTTCTTAAGTTTAAAAGGTTTTATATCAAAATTCTACATAAAATTGATTTCAATAACCTAAATTAGATTTTTAATAATATAATTTAACTATATATACTTTTAAAAAAAATTTTAAAACAAAATTAAACTTGGTAAATTCTTTAAACGAAAAGGCAGTTTTCAATAAAAATTAGTATTTTTCACTATTCATTGAAAAAATCATTCTTTTTAGAAATTTTTTAAAATTTCACTCAAAGATAATTTTGAAATTTTGATTTAAAAAATGTTTTTAATTTTTTAAAATAAATTTTCTAAAATTTTAATGGAATAATTTTAGTAAAATTTTGTTTAACGTAATGAATAACAGTTTATAGAAAAAATGAGTTTTTACACATAAAAATTAACTTATATAAAAATCATGAATATTTCTAATTAAAATGTAATTAATTTTATTATTATAAATAAAATGGATCATATTATAGTTTAATACCAAGTCCAAAATTTAATTGAACTTTTAAATTACTTGATTTAATAAAAATAAATTAGAGTATTTGAAAAATTGATATATTTCACTATTCAATGAAAAATTAGTCATTTTAAAAAAATCCCAAAATTTCACCCTAAGTTAATTTTAATATGTTGATTTAAAAAATTATTCTCATTTTATAAAATTTAATTTCAAAAAGTTTTAGAAATTAATTTTAATTTCCACCCATAAAATGTAATAAAAACCATTTTTGAACAAAATATATTTTTGAATCATAAAAATGAATTTATTAAAAATTGAGTGCTTATTTCATAAGAATTAGTCAATACATTTGTATTGAGTAGTACCATTATATATATATATATATATATATTTTATAATGTGGATACTCATATTCATACCCACCAATTTAACGACTAGGTTATAACGGTCACATTTAAATAATAATATTTTTATAGTATATCACAATTTTTATAAAGATCGGTGTTTCATGTTAATAAATATGTTGAGTTATTATTCCTTTAAACTATTTTTTGGGGTGTTACAATTAAATATGAAGATAAATATGAATATTCTATATTTTTTCTATAATGTTCTAAATATCTCAATGAAGAACATTATTCAAGCATGAGATATAGTAAGACGAGTCAAGATGTGATTCTATCCAAATTTGTAGACCATTTAAAATGTTATGCATTGATATTCTTTGAAGAACTAAAGATATAATAGACTACATCAATCTACGTGCAATAATGCGGTATTATTTTTAATACAACTCTATAAAATGGTTGATATGGATTTTGGTGGATGATTTTGAGGAGATCAATCCTGGTGTAGAAGAATGTGAAATATTTTAGGAGATGGAGAGTTATTTTTAAGAGACACTATATTGTGAGAGAAGGTTGAATAAAGAAGATCTTGATTTGGTTTAGTGATAAATAATGAGATGAGTATTCTGATATGAAGTGAATAAATGATAAGATCTTGATGCTATTGGAAGAGTCTAGAATAACTGTTATTCGCTGATAAAAATGTGATAAAAATGAGAAAGAAATGAAAAGGACAAGGCAAGGGTACTTCTAGAATTTCCTAGGAGATAACCATTTGTGTGAAAAAAGTAATATTATATCATGGGATAATATGACATAAAAAAAGTTAAAAAATTAATTGAGGATCATGGGAATTGTTTTTTTGAGTATATTTTATATTCTAAAAATGGAGAATCAATATTCTTGGTGACCTACATATAAAAAAATGATAGTGAGAGAGCTCATCTTATTGATCTGAGAGCTAGAAAGGTGTGATATTTTGAAGAATTATCTTGAAGTAGAAAAAAGATAAGGATATGATCCTATGTTGAGATTTTTTATCATCAGGGTATTGAAGAAAGAATAATAAGAAGAATCCAATTTTTTAGTGATAATATCAGTGATCCAAATTTGATAATAAGAAGACGAAATAAAGAAAGAAAACTAGAGTAAGTTGCTGATATGTTGTGTATGGTTTCATTTATTATTATTGATCTTACACCAATTAAGGATCTACTAGATATATAAGATCATAGGAGATCATATTGAGTGAGGAATTTATATGAATAAGTTTTTAAGATATGTGAAGTTGAGTTTCAAGTGGAGACCAAGTTGTAGGGCATTCTTAAAGATCTGTTGAAATTTGAAGTATCAACTATTAAGTCGAAGGACATCTATTTTATTAGTGTAGAAGAATCCTATGTTTTATAGGTGATCCCATTAAAATAATAACTTCAATGAAACACTTTAATATATTTTGTGGGACTCCATAGAATCTATGAAACTTAGGGTATATAAGGAGATCATGGCGTGAGGCTCTGACAACGGTGCGAAGCTACTAAGACAAGTCTAGTGAAATTATAGAAAAAGAAGTCTTATATGAGATATAAACTTGTATAAATTTTAATACATTACGTAGGTATAATAAAAACTAACCATTGTAGTCACATTGATTATAGTGGAGAATCCCTGATTGGGGTGAACAACCAATCAAGGTAAGGAGTAGGTCTTTGTACCAAACCTTGTAAAAATATTGTGTGCTCTTTTACTTAATTTACCTGCATACATATGGTTAATAATTGATTGGAAAAATATTATACATATCAATATGTACTAACAAAAAACAATTTTTAAATTCCAAAGGGTGTGATAGTTTCCAAGAGAGTTTGAAATTTGGTAAAAATAGGAAACAACTGATTCACCTCCCTCTCAGGTGTCCACACAAATCATATTAAGAATTTTAGTGATGATGTCAATACAGAAGGGATTATAGAACATTATGCATCTCATTGGGGGCATGAGAGATACCCTATCAATAATGAAATGGTTTTAGGGTACCTTTCTTTATATATTCTGTTGATATTATGTTATTATACATGGATGCATTATTGGACGAGTCTTGGCAAGGATGGGCGGTAGTTGACCTGATAGTTTTGAGTTGTCTATGATGTTTATTCATCAATTCATTAGTATGATTTTTTTACATTTTCATGAGAGGTTTTAGGGATTATCCTATTGAGTGTACTTATATGATCAACTCTCTCTCTATCTCTATGTGTGTGTGTGTGTGTTTTATTTTCAAATATGTAGGAGGGAGTTGGAGATCAGGCTGAGCATTATTAGGTCATGGTTGGAGTTTCTATTAGAATCACAACCATATGAGTTCCTTTTTGGTATTCTATTTTTGAGTTTTATCATACATTACATTGCATGCATTTGTGGGATTTTTGTTTTTATTTTACATGATAGAGTTGATAAGTGGTTTTTATTTATATGCCCTTGGAATTATGAGGGAAATTCCTCCCTTGTATGTGTGTTTATACCCTCAGTTCTTGTTTTCAACCCATGTACTATTCGAGGTGGGCTTTGTGGGCCACTCTTGCATTCACTATAGGCCCATAAAGGGGTTATCTATGGGGACGAGTCTTGAAAATCTTGGCTAGAATTTCTATTTGCGTTTTCCTTATTTAAAATGATAGGAATAACTGGATCAATGAGGATGAAACAACCAAATAAAAAGGTTTTAGTCATATTCATATTTCAATTTAATTTAACTTTTCAGAATAAATAATTTTGTAGATTACTAAAAAAGGTACACCACAAAGGAAAAATAGGACAAAAAAACAAGTAGGTGATGACATAGGGTAGATTAAGAAATAAAATACAAAGCTGAAGTATTTAAAATAATTAAAACCAATTAGATATTTTTTATGATGAAATCTAATCAATTAAATTTCATTTTTGGATGAAATTTATTCAATTCAATTAATTTTTCAAATGGATCCATCTCATTAAATTTGACATGAGAAAATGATATATTAACTATATTTTGATAAAAACTTGATAGGATTTGTTGGAAGTATAATAAAAAATAAATGTTCCCTTTTCACCCATCAAATTAAAATTTCTAGAATGATCCTTTATTTTAAGGATGAAAACCTATCACCCAAATTCATTGAAGTATAAATTATTAGTTTCTTTTAGTTTTAAAATTTAAATTATTTTTTCTTTAAATAAGGGTGAATCGGAACATGGTTAATGATATAAGAGACTATGCTTACATATTATTTAAAAAAAAAATAAAGTGATTATTCATATAGAATAATGTGATAAATTTCCTAAATAAATTTATTCCTTTATTAAATAACCTAGTTCTATTAAGCAACTCTTGGAGTTAAAAAATTTACTTAAAACCATTTGAATTAAAAACCCCTTTAAAACCATCATCTTCAATTTATATTCCATGATCACTTCAAATAGAAATATGTTCTAAAACCTTTTCATTTTGTTCAAGATTATAATTTTTTTAGATAATTTGAAAGTCTCTATTTTGTAAGTGAGAAAGTAAACCTAAGTAAAATGATAAAAATCATTAATGAGAACCAAAACATAGCATTTATTATCTACAATTTTAGTTTGAGAAGGACTAAATAAGTCCATGTGAATTAATTATGAAGGCATTGAGGTGGATAATTTATCAATAGATTTACAACCCGAACAATGTTTCTTTTCATAGTGACAAGGGTAAAAAAAATCCATCTTTACCAAAAAAAAGTCTAGGAAATTATTTCACAATACATTTCTAGTTAAGCTTAGTAATATTTCCAAGGTTTTAGTTTCCTAACATTCCAAACTAAAGTCAATTTTTTATGGATAATACTTATACATTTAATGTTCAATGAGAATAATTCTTCTAGACTTAGGATGTTCAAATTTCATTTTCAATTGTAGAGAATATTACATCTCCTCTTATATTAAGTGTAGTGATTGTGTCTAAATATAACACTAAAAAATTTATCACCTAATTATGAGATGCTTATATGGTTGTTCTTAAGACCATTAATATAAATCAATTAATAGAGTAAGGATTTACCATTCATTTTTATTTCTAAAATTACAATAATTTTTCCTTTATGGTTATCACTATATGTGACATGCCCATCACCAGACTTATTGAGGGATCAAAATTATTAGTAGTCAGTTGACATGTTTCTTAGAGAAACCACTATAAATATACCGTATTTTTTTTCTATTAATTTTTCTCATTAAGATGATTGGTTCCCTTTTAATGTACCTAAATTCAATTATGTAACAAAATATTTTGGTATATAAATTATCTTGAGTCAAATAAGATTAATAAGAAAAATTACATGCAAGTAAACTCGCATGATCTTTTATTTCTTAGTTCAAATAAAAGTTTGAAATGTTCATGTTTTTTTTCCTTCTAAGTTCCTACTAATTAGTTATGATGAAAGAATATGTTAGATGGTCTATATTTCAATGATAAGTGTATAATTAATTCCAATATAATTTTTCAAGAACAAAATAGTTTCAATATAATTTTTTTCCATAAGAGTATATATAACTAAGTACCTTTTTGGACCTTGTTGGTATTTGGATAGCTAAAAACATTTATAGTCTATCATTTTAGTCAATAAACCAATCTAAATATTTCTTTAAAATCTTATTTTATGTTTATAAAGATATAAACTCACTAGATAGTGTATACAATGTAATATCCTTTAACTTGGACCCCCTAATTACGGGTTTCCACATCATGTTAGGCATGCCTACCTATATATCAAAGGTTTTTGACTAGTTGAAAGACCTTATATGTATCATGATAATACTATTCCATTGATATCATGACCATGAAATAATATAAAAAAATCATTATATTTAATATAACACAGTGAAAGAAATATAAAATACTATAATATATCATGAAAAAGATAATATATCCAAGTCACATGCTATGTAGTCACCAAAAGTGTACATGTAATGAATCTAAATTTTTTGTTTAATACTTTAGAAAATATTGAATAATATTTTTAGGATTAGGCATGAAGTTGGCGTGAAATTCTAGGCCCTATGGAGTCTTAGTGTGGATATATTAAAACTATATTAAATATAATATATCATGCATGCTCATTTTTTCATAAATAATAGAATATCACCTGATCAGTGTCTCAGATGAGAAGAATAAGGCTTCCAAATAAATCTAAAACATAGGGGTCTAGGCATGAAATAAGTTTTGTCAGCATCAGATGTTTCAGTAGAGTGCAGTCGTGTGCAGATTAAAAAGATTAAATTAATTTATTAATTTAATGCCTATTTATTTTCTAACCCTAATGAATATTCTATTTAAATAATTTTTTGGTGAATTCCCTAGGATTATCCACATAACCCTAGAGGATTTTAGAGTTTAGAGGGATCTTTGGTGACAAGCATGTTGGCAGGTGATCTCATGATTGAGGATCAATGAAAAATGAACATGGAGAATTGAGGATCCAATGTTAAGTGCAACAAATTATTTGACTTTATCATTTAAATACATGTTCTCCTTCAAAAAAAAAATTCAAATATTATGCAGGGCTTTGATTTTGATGGTTTAAATCCCTGTTTTATATTTTTCCTTAAAGAATGTGAATTAATTATTTTTGAAATTAATTCGTGGATCATTCTTCACTAATTATTTTAATTTTATTCCTATAATTAAGAATTGATGATTTTTTTAAAACCCTAATGACTCCTCATTAGTTTGTTGATGATATTTTCCTATCCTAACATGGAGAATTCTGATTTCCTCACTTTTGTGTTTCATGCCTTTCTCTCTCTATTCTTTGAACACTCATCATTAGTATTTTGATTGGCCATTGATTTGGCTATATCTGAGAACCAATTTTGATTCACGTTTCATTATTTGTGATTCATGGATCATTGATGCGGTATTAATGTTGTGTATTTTGGCATGATGAAGGATCAACGATCATGACAGAAGGCCGATTGTGTATTGAGGGATTCCATATTTTTGAGTTATGGTGTGTGGGTGGCATGTGGTGTGATGAGAGTTGTTTTTCATTTAATGGGTATCTAGAATCTATACACTGATGGTGAAATAGGATCGGTCAACATGTATGACTAACATTGTGACCGATATTCATGATGTAAGAAAAAGAGAGGATGGCACAAGTCAAAACTCATAGGAAAATATAGATTTTCTATGTTTTTTCTAACTACGTGACAAGTAGTTCAGAAGATTACATGTTGTGTAATCCTTTCATTATAGTAGATAGGGTTTATGTGAAAGTTAAATATCACACCCTATGTGATACTTATCCAATGACCTTGATGTGTATAGGGAGTACATGCCCAGGAATCCATGTGACCCCACACTCTCTATGTGTTAGGGCACACACTATTTACTTTGGAGAGTACACAGGCTTAGGAAAATGAGACACACCCCTATGCCAAGAACAATCTCCATACACCGTGTGTCATTATAAAAAAGTGTGTATATAGAGAAGAACATTCCATGTGAGATGAAATAACACGAGAATTACCAAAATTAGCGAGACACGCCATGTACCCCTTGAGCACGCTGTATACTCCTTCCAGGGTAGGTTAGAGCCCTTTCCCCCTCAGTAAAACTGCAGCATTATCATGGGTGTAGTCTCTTGAGTAGTTTTATTATGGGTACATTCCTTTTATCCATCCATATGAGGGTATAGTATGACTTACCGTCCTAATTATAAGATAAATGACCCCTCTGCGGTTTATTTCTAGATAGAGTTAGGTATCCATCCATGAGGCTTGGTGTGAGATCCTCTATCTCATTTTATTCCTTAGGTAGGGTCAAGTATCCTGTATCTAAAATTCAAGGTGTACAATCTTCTTTCTAGTGGGATACTCCAGTTAGGGTTAGGTTTCCCACATTGTCCCTAGGTATGATCATCTATCTACATATCTTCATCTATTATCTTCTGACGTGGTGTATTTTGATCGAGTGTGTATAGATACCATATGTATTCCATTTCTTTCTTCAACATGACAAGTCCCTATGAGTGAGACCTCCTATATGAGTGTCATCTATATAGAATGACCCGATGAGTGAGTTCCCTCATATGAGTATTATCACAACCCTTGAGCAGAATCCATAGGCAGGTAGTGAGGACATGCCTCACCCTAAGAGTGGGAGTCATCCTTGATCATATCTAGGTTACCATATTTATCCTCCTCACTTTTATGATTTAGAGTTGACTTCCTATTTGATACTTTTTTTTGGTGATTTCAAAGTGTCCTAATATGTATTTTTATACTCACCCCTATATGGTTACCGATCATACATGTCATGTATTATGTATAAAACATGACTTTCGATAGATTCCTAGGTGGACCATGAGAAAGTAGATCTTATTGGTGCTAGATGGACCACAGATGGATCATAGTGTTACATTTTTGGTAATAGTCTCCTTTTTTTAGAAGGTATGTAATGCCCTATTACCTTTCTATGAGGTATGTTTTAACCATAGTTTTTGGTTTCCTTTTTTTATTAGATGAATAATGCAAAAAAGGAATTAGGTGAATACCTATAATGGTGAAGTCATATATTTTTTGGAGTTTTTCAGATTAAACCTATAGTTTGTATTGTTCACTGTGTGATTACACACCATGTAATGGGAGTACATTCCATGTAATGGACGTTGGGAAGAATTCATGGACTTGATACACATCATGATAGGTTTACATGACGTGTAAAAGGTTTATGTCATGTAATGGAAAATATTAGATTTTTAATAAAAAGGTAATGAGTTTTTTGACTTATATGAGATTCTTGGAATACACAACGTGTAAAGGGATTACATTCCATGTAATAGTCATGAATTTATATTTTAGGGTGCTTCACAAGTGGTTTCTTATTTTATTCATTTCAAGCTTCCTTAATATCGACCTAGAGGCTCTTACTATGTGATTTTGGGTGACTCCTTACCTTCTAGATTGCTTCATTAAGTAATTGATCACCTTTTTGGATGAATTTCTTCTCTACTGGTACATAATCCTTATGGTTTTTCTTTTGGTTTGGTTAAAAATATGATTTTGGCTACTTTTTTGTTTTTATTTTAGACCGGATAGTGTTTTTTACCAATTCTTTTTAGTTCCTTTGCATGCCTTGTCTTTCAAAGGACATTCTCTTGGTTTACAGTCATCGTTGTCAAAGGAATCTAAATTTATTCCATGTTGAGGTAGGTGTTTCTATACAACAGGTTAATACGATTAATTTCATTTCATTCTTGTTAAATTATTTTGGGTTGTTCATCAATTATAAATTATATGTGTTTTTAAATTATTTTTTGGTAAATAAAATGTTTTTCAAAAAGGGTTTTTGCTTTGAAAATAGATTTGATTGATTTGGAAATGGGTTTTCAAACTCCAAATAGGATTGGATTGGCTTTGAATACATTTTATAAAATTACGAGCATTGTTTTGAAATGAATTTAGAAAATTTTACATCGGGAATCTTTGGTGCATCGGGAAAAGGACATAGGTAGCCTTAGTGTGTGTATGTCACCACTAGGAGGTAACCTTTTGTGATATCGACTAAAAGGACTCGATATCAATTGGATCCAATGTTATACCTATTTAGGCTCTTTAGTGTCTAGTACATAGTGTCCCATAGGCTAGATCTAAATACATGAGGTGCTTTTTCATTTATGGTTATTTATCGCATGATTGTTATTATCATGGATTGTTGCTCATTGATTTTTATATGAGGTTGTATCATATAGCTTCGCATGATAGGTTATTTCATGTATATGTGTTTACCTATTTAACTCTTAATTCATGGATATTCTTTCCTATTTATATAAATTCTAGTTATCATTTTTTTATTTAAGGATATGAAATGATTTTATGAAAACCAAAGGGAAAATGATTTTTAACTAGATTTAATTTCTGAAAATTCATTGTAAATTTTTTTTGTTTTAAAATATAGAATTGTTTCATTATTTATATTATACCTTGTATAAAAACTATGGTGGTATCTTACTAGCCTTTGGATCATACCCTAATTGTGACTTTGAGAGTTTTTAAATGTTGTGTTGTAGTATTTAGGTAAAGGGAAGAGTATCTTATATCATACTAGCTTCCCTTGATGATATTGCTTTCAATCCAGGTTGGTTTGGAGGTGACTGTTGGTCATGTGGGGTTTTGAATTACTTTTTGGTTTAGCTTGTTTTTGATTGGATTGTATGTATTTTTGGTATCTCATCTATTTTCTATTTTTTACAATGTTTGTATGTTTTGTTTTTATTATATTTAATTTTGATTTATATTATCCTATTTTTACTATACTATGTGACGAGCCTATTTGGGTGGCTTTTCTAGTTGACCAAGTTGGTTCGTTACAATTTGGCATCAAAGGGTTTCTCAGCCTAATGTGTATTAACACTACCTAAGTTTGGTTCTATGTCTTGGGTAGAAAGGAGTTGGAACTATCAGAATTTAGATAGTAAGAGTAGAAAAGGGCCTGACCAGCTCACTTCTATGATTAAAACTGAGTTACCATTGGTGGTTAGGGACTTTTTACCAGGTTTGATACTTAGAGTTTGAGTTCATTTGAATGAATTTTATGGTAAATTTATTTAAATTTAGATGTTCCATTTTAAGTAAGGGTTTTCATGGTTTATTTAGATTCTTAATGTTTTAAAGCTTTGTTATCAATACCTGAAGTTGGTCCTACGATTTTAGAAATTTATCATGACTGATTAGTTTTTTGTATTTTGTTAAAAAATTCCTTCGAGAAGATATATTCCAAATATGAGAGAGGAAGTTGCATGATAGGTTCCAATGGAGAACCCTACTTTGGTAGAATCTATTATCTGCACTATTTAGACACTAGGTCAAGTAGGTGTTGGGAACCTAGAACGTGTGGTGGATCATGGATCTAAATTTACTAGGCAACATCCACCTATATTTTGTGGTGAAAAAGGAAACCAAAAACCTGAGGAGTGTCTTGAGTGGATAGATAAGATATTCAACTTCTTGAAGACTCCTGGAGACTCTAAGTTGGGTTTTTCCATTTATATGCTTGAGGGACCAAGAAGGATATGGTGAGACTATATTGTGCAATCTATATTGAAAGAGGATCTTACCTGGGATTTCTTCAAGAAAATATTTTACCAGTAGTTTTATCTCGAGACATTTCATGTGATGAATACCTAAGAGTTTCTGACCTTGGAGAAGGGGAAGCATACCATTCTGGAGTATTCTTTTCTTTTTACTAAGTTGGTGCATCTGAAACTAGAAATTTTCACTAATGAGTACTTGAAGTCTTGGGGGTTTGAGTTAGGACTAAGGCTTAATATTATGTTGATGATGATACTCAAATGCCTTCAAAACTTTATGGAGGTATTTTATAAGTCATATTTGGCTGAGGAAGACATAGATGGATGAGAAGTTTTGGTGGAGCTGTAGTTGGTTTAATGGTTATCTAGGGTGTATCTTTTGTCCATAAGAGGAAGTGTAAGAGTGGTTAGTTTTCTTCGAGAATAGTTTTAGGGGCTTCAGTAGGAAGGAAATAGGTTGTCTACTACCAGTGTGAAAGGTGTGGTTATATCAGGCCCAAATGTGTAGAGGATCCTAGGACTTGTCATCTTTATAGACAATCAGGCCATTTGAAATGTTTCTGTGAAAATATATCCTAGGGAAGTAAGGTTGTATCCAAATTCACCAAGGATTCACACGTTTATACCAATTCTTCTAAGGGTGGTGGGTCTAATCCTCAGGCCAAAGGGTATGTTCATGTGGCTAAGACCAGATGAATTCATGCAGCAGAGTATGATCTAGAGGAATCTAAATCAGGGCCAACTATTGTTAGAGTTACAATGTTTATTCCATCTTCTATGGTGCTAGATTTTTTTTGATACAGGTTCTAATAATTCTTTCATATCATAAACGTTAGTTTAAATGTTGGTCTTGAGTTTAGAACTTATTCCATTCTTATTAGATCTTTCCATGCCTTTGGGAAGGAGGTATGAATAAGTTTTTAGATGTCCTGCGTGTCAGAAGATGATAATCGATTATGAGGTGGTGTAGGACTTATTAGTTCTTGATATTTACATCTTCAACTTGATTGTCTGCATAGATTGGATGATCAATGTTGAGGAATAGATAGAATGTTATCATGGTTGAGTTTAATTCTTATCTGCCGATGAGTTCACTCAAGTTCTCCAAGGTGAGTGGGACTATAGATCGGAAAGGGAAGGGACCATTGTTACTTATTCTGGGGTAATGCCATGCCAATTATCACAGATGTTTATTGAAACTTTTGACCCTTGTTTGGGTGGTCAACTTTCTGCAGTTATGTGTGCATACATTGAGGTCTTTTTGGATGATTTTTCTATTTTACCACCATAGAGAGAGGTTTATTTTACTATTGACCTGCTACTTGGTATGATGCTCATTTATATGTCATATTATCATATGGAACCTATTGAGTTGGAGGAACTTAAGGTATAGCTTGAGGACTTAGAGGCTAAATGATTTTTTCATCCTAGAATTTCACCACAAGATTTTCCCATCCTCTTTGCTAATAAGTCATATGAGAGACTCTGAATTTGTATTGATTATTCAATGTTTAATCAGGCGACTGTTAAGAACAAATATATTTTTCTAAGGATTGATGATCTATTTGATCAAATTATATGGTCTCATTGGTTTTCTAAGATTAAATTGCAGTCATGGTACCACTAGTTTAGAGTCCGAGAAGAGGATATACCTAAGACAATGTTTAGGAGTCGATATGGTCATTTTGAGTTTCTGGTTATGCCATTAGATCACACTAATTCTCTTGTTGTGTTTATGGATTTTATGAACTAGATATTTTATCTTTTCTTGGAATCTTGTTGTTGTGCTCATGAAATATATTTTGGTATTCACCAAGTTAGTGGAGAAGCACATAGAAAATTTGGATATTTTTATTAGAACCTTAAAGGAACACCATTTTTATGTTAAGATTTCCAAGTGTGAGTTTTGGATCCAGGAAGTAAAGTTTTTGGGGAATGTGATATCTGATAAGGGAGTTTCAACAGATCCTAAAATGATACAGGTATTTATGTCATATGAGCTACCCAGAAATGTGTTTGAGATCTGAATATTCTTGGGTTTGGCTAGTTACTATAGATAATTTGTTTAGGACTTCTCCAAGATCACATCTTTGATGATAGATTTGAATAGTAATGGTGTGAAGTTTGAATGGAATGATAAGTGTTAGAGATTTTGAGGAGATAAAGGTGAGGTTAACTTCAACACCACTTTTGATTCTTTCAGAACAGGGATTAGGTTATGATGTTTTCTATAATTCTTCTAGTATGGGTTTGGGATGTGTCTTGATGCAGGGGAAACATGTTGTGTTATTGGAAAAAAAATCCCTCAAGGTGTCATTTTTTCATTTTTGGGTTGTTTGTGTATGTTGAAAAATATTATTTGAAACATTCCAAAATGGTTGCTATCAAAGAAGATGTTTTAAAGGTGGAACAATTTCCCAGTGATTTCCAAATATTTGGACCTCAAAATCAATATTTTTTTTTGTAAATGAATGATTTCCACATATCATAATTAGATAAATACATAGTGAGTATGCTGAATTAAATAGAAAAATAAAAAAAGTAATGTATTCCTCATAGAAGCTATGCTATGTAGACCACAAATAAGGGTCATCATTTGTGGTCAAAGGTGTTAATTTATGCCCACCACAAAGGGTTATATTCTACGTGAACTGCATAGAAAAATCAGTTCATGGGAAAGTCATCATTTATGGATGAAAGCGGTGTTTTAGAGTACGCTGCAAAGGCTCATCGTTTGTGGATGAAATCAGCCACCATAAAGGAAACTATTCTATAAAAATCACATAACAAGTTCAGTAGATGGTAATGGATAAACCAAAAATGAGTTAATGGTAATTGTGATTAGTGGGGTTTTTTGGGATTTCTTTGCCTATATAAAGGTCCCTAATCACATCATTAGGGGGAGAGAGAATTTAATTAGAGAATATCATAGTTGGAAGAATTTGGATAAGTCTAAAGTGGCCTGTGAAGGAGGAGTTTTGGGAATGAAGTGATTCAAGAAATAGGTGATTTGTATTGTAGTTCGCAAATGGTTAGTTTGAAAAAGAGGTAGTTTGTGAAGATAATTTATAGAAGGGGTTTGCAGGGAACTATATCTCGTAAAGTAAAAGGGGTTATGAAGTGTAAACCATCCATATAGAAAAGGGAGACCATGAAGTAAGGTGGTCTGCAAAGAACTCATTCCATGCGGTGCAAGGCAGTTTGTAAAGTGATTATGACAGTTCGAAGAGGGACTAAAAACTGTTCATGAAAGGACTCTCTACAAGGAATTCACCATGTGGTAAAGTGTATTTGATCTAGAATATTAAAACAAGACTTAATGGAACACTCATATATGTGTGAAAAAATTATAAGGTTATTCAGAACAATAAATGATTCCTTTAAAGAAGCAGCGAGAACACTTTAGTGGAGAGAGCAAGGAGCTTTCCAATTGTGATTGGTTGTAAACTAGGAGGGACAGTGAGTCTACTCTGAATCTTGTATTAGTAGTGAAAAATATTGGATTTGGTATATAGGAACATTTCATTTGTATTATCCTTGTACGTAACCTAGTGAGGGTGAAATAAGTAAAATTGCTATATCCTATGCATGTTTTAATTCTAATATTATTATATGCTATTGGAAGGAGAGGGAAGATTGTTTTGTTTAAAAAAGAAACAAGATCCAATGAGACCATTATTTTAATCTTTCATACCATGATTCACCCCCGCTCTTAGGGTATTTAACCTAGCAAGGATAACAATTGGTATTAAATTGAAAAGTTGAAAGTCAGTGATTCTATCTCTGCAGAAGAAATTGAAGTTGTTAATCACAAAGCGATTATGATCTTTGATGGACAGTTTTCAACTATATAAGAATCTGATGAAACACTTCTTTCGATTATTGGGTATGGATATATTTATAGCTGCAATGCATGGTATTTCTTCCACTATGGACAATAATGTTTTATTAGAAGTAGAACATAGAGAATTGGATACTAATTCCAAAGGAATAAATGCCTTAGGTGGAGCCTTATCCTAAAAAATCTATATGAAGGTGATGCCATGTAAGTCATAAAATTATATGTGGGAAAATATTCTAAATATTTATGAATTTGATTCAAAAGTATGAGAAGAAAATTTACAAGTTCTGTGGAATAAATATGAGGAATCTAAGTATCATAAATAAAATTATATATTAGAAGTTATCATAAATTCTAAAATAAGAAAAGAAAGTGAAATGATGAAGGAGAAGTCAAAGGAAGAGTTGAAATTCAGATCAAATTAGAAGTTGTGCTTGAAGAGATAGAAATTTGGAGAGACAAAAAATGAAATCTAACAAGGTGGTTTATGATTCCAAACTCTATATTAAATATAAAGAAGAATATAAGTATGAGTTGGAGGCTAAAATTGAAAGGCTTAAAACTAAAAGGCTAGAAAACTCAGAGAAAGTCATTGAGTACAAGCTCAAATTTGAAGAACATACCATAATTTTTGATAGTCTGACCAACAAAGTAAAATATCGAGTCAAACACATCAAAGAGCTTGATGAGGTGATTTTCAACCTATGAATAAAGGTAAAAGATCAGTAGAAACTATTTACTATGGTAAAGTAGGATACAAAGTCAACACAAAAAGCAAAAGTAAAATTCAAAGTTCTAGTGAAATAGACAAAGGAATGTTAGGATAAGAAAAAAATATTAGAACGATACAACTAGTATGACACTTGATCTAAAAAAACCAATAATGTTTAAAGTATAACCATAAGCACTCACTCTAAGCTTGAATATTTATTTGGGTATGAACCAAAACTAGAAGATCTAGAGAACCCAGAGGATAAATAGTGGTGAAATAGTGACACATAGGAATTCGCCCACATTAGATGTTGTTGGTATAGAAATATGCGACACTTACAAAATTTTTATTCGATAGCTAGAAGGTATTAAAGGGAACAAGAGAAAAAAGGTGTCCACATAGAGTTCAATATTACAAGAATGATTTTGTTGGTAAATATTTATAGTGCATAGGATTTAGAAACATGACATGTTATTTCTCATCAACAATGTATAAAAATGTGTTGAAGCAGACTAAAAGTGTTTATAAGAAACAACTTAATGTATCATTAAATGAGTTTAAAATGAAAAATATATATGAAGATCTTTGAGATGAAGCTGTTCTATCATACTCCAAAGTAGATAAAGTTTATAAATCTATAATGGGTATGGAGTCAAAGAAATGGATCAAAAATAAAAGTGCTGAGCATGAAATGGTTGAAGAGATTTCCCTAAAATCATTAGATAATAATGTTGTATAGATCTTTTATAGTGGATGTAAATCCTATATGATATGAAATAAGGATATTATTACAAGTATAAAATATGATAAGTATGGTGTTTTCAAATTTGGGAATGACGAAGTCCTGAATATTGTTGGCTTAGGAAAATCCAAATTTAGGGAAAAATATACAATACATGTACATGTATTAGTTTTTAAAGGTATCAATCAACAATTTATAAGTGTTAGTTAACTATGTGACTTGAGTCATGCTATAAGATTTACCAAGAAGTTGTGTATTGTCAAGTGATAAGATGGTGCCATTTTTTTATAGGGAAAACACATGAAGGGGAATCTCTACCTTGTGAGTGGAGAAGAAGCTATGAATTTTCTTTCCAAATAGGAAGAAAAAGGTTATGGAATAAATGGATTGTCCATTTATTCCACCCATCCCTGGAATATCTGATCAAATGTGATGAAAATTGAGATCTCCCCAATCTATCATGTGATCATACTCACATGTGTGATGCTTGTCAATAAGTGAAGTTTATCAGGAATACATACAAGGAAAAATAAAAAAATTCAACTAAAGTACTTGAATTGGTTCGTGAAGATGTGTGTGGACCTATCTCATCAAGAGAAATTGATGAGAATAGGTATTATGTTCTTTTCATTGATGATTTTAGTAGAATGGAATGGGTTTTTTTCATTTCCCACAAGCCTGATGTATTCAACTGCGTAAAACAATATCAGATGGAATATGAAAACATGCTTATTTATAAGATTCTAAAGTTTCATAATGATAATGGTATGAAATTTAAAAATATGATAGTGGAATATTATCTCTAGAAACATGGGATAAGGAATCAAGTTTTGGAAGTGAGAACTCTTCAAAAAAAAAGAGTAATTGAGAGAAGAAATCAGATTATAAAAAAAAATGGCTAGAACAAGGATTATTGAAAAGTACCTACTAGAGAAATTATGGAAGGAATTAGTCTTAACATCTATTTATATATACAATATGGATCTATTATGTCCGAAGGAAGAAAAGACTCCATACAATCTCTGGTAGGAAAATAATCCAATATTGAAATACTTTCAAATCTTTGGAGGTAAGTGTTTTATTCTTAATAAATAGAGGCATAGGTAATTTGAATCTAATAGAGATGAGGGGATATTAATTGACTATTCAATAAAAATAAAAGCATATAAATTCTTTAATAACAGTCTGGTAAAAGTAGTTGAGAGTAATGATGTCACTATAATAGAGAATGAAAAGAACCTTCAACAATAGAGTAAACAGTTCCTTGATGATATTGATGAATAAGTAAGTGACTCATGTAATGTTTGAAGCCTACGGTAAATGAATTACTCTAAGGACTATGGTTCATGTATTACTTATGCCTACATTCCTTGTAAGGGTTCCACATCACCCCTTGAAAGGTGGATTATCAAAATCAATAAAAAATGAAGGCCTTCGGGCCATTGGAGGAAAAGTCTTTACATAAGGAATTATTCCTATATCAAGTAGATCCTAAATATTTTGAGGAAGTATCTAGATATGAGAACTCGGTTCAGGATATGAATGAATATATTGACCAAATTGAGAAGAATCGGGAATGTGATTTTGTTTCAAGATCAAAAGATAAGAATTTCATTGAGACCAAATGGGTATTCCAGAATAAAATAAATGAGGATGTCATAGTGATTTGAAACAAGGAATGACTAGTGTGAAAATGGTACTACTAGATAAAGGGTATCAATTTCGATGAAACATTTTCAACTATTGTGAGGATAGACATCATCAGATTATTCTTGGCCATAGTAGTGAAAATATAGTTCAAAGTTTTCCATATGAATGTCAAGTCATTATTTATGAATGGGGTTTTGGAATAAGAAGTTTATATCAAGAATATTGATGGTTTTATCATTCATGAATATGAGAACAAAGTTTTTCAGATGAGAAAGGCACTATATGGGTTAAAATAAGAACCAAGAGTGTAGTATTAAAGGTTTGACCAGTTTTTAAAGAAACTCAATTTTTAGCATGGTGGAGTTATTTAAAATCTATATGTTAATAATGATAGTAATCGATGGATGATGGTGATGGTGTATTTTGATAACATAATATTTGGTGGATTAGATGAAGCACAATGAAAATAGTTCATAGAATTCATGAAAAGTGAGTTTGAAATGTCAATGATTGGTGAAAAAACCTTTTTCCTTGGTCTACAGGTGACACAAGGGAAGAATAACACATTTATTTCTCAACCAAAATATGACAAGGAGGGTTTGAGAAGATTTGGAATGGATAATTCTAAGGAGATGAAGGCTTCAGTGGTTATCAGATGAAACTGTCACGAGATAGAAAAGGTAAATTGGTTAATGTCATATAATATAGGAAGATCATTGGAAGTATGTTGTAATTAACAATAACATGAAAATATATTATTTTTTCCACATTCCACGTAGTACGGTATCAAATCAATCCCAAAGAAATCCACTTACTTGTAGCAAAACGAATAATTCTGTATATCAGAGGCATGATGGATTTCAATTTGTTGTACAATGAAAAATCTTAGCAAGTGTTATTAAGATATACAGATGCAGATTGGTCCAGTTAAAAAGACAATAGAAAATCAACATCAAGTGGTGTATTATATCTTGGTAGATTGTTTATTTTTTATCTAAGCAAAAAATAGGATTTAATTTCATTGAGCACTGCAGAAGCTGAATATATTGTGGATACTCAAGCATGCACATAGTTACTATGGATAAAGTAGAATATTGATGATATGTGAGTTAAAGTGAAGTTCTAAATTGGAATCCATTGTGATAATTAAAGTGCTATAAATATCAGCAAAGAGGTTTTTGAGTGACATTGACCAGATATTGGAGTTCAGTCGACTCCCCACACTTGAAAAAGTGTGGATGTTGGACCCCCTCTCCCGAGGTATGGTGTATTTTTTTCTTATGCTCTGATTTGTGTTCTTTACAATGATTCATCCAAAAAGAAGTAACCTTTGGTTTCATTGATAAAGGGGGATAAAATATCTTAATCAAGATAGGGAGAGAAGCTGATATGGGGAGTAGAAAATTAGGGGGAGTTTTAAATCTAATGATTCTAAAGATGATCAATCAAAGGTTATATATCATGACATATGGGGTTTGTAATGAAAGAAGTTGACTGTTTTTGGAATTAATTGATTCATTGATAAAATTTGCATGCTACTCTTGTTTCTTATTCCGAACATGGATCATGTGGGCTTATAGTATATGTTGAGTAAATCTTTGATTGCTATCTAGAATCAAAAGAAGAGAATTCAGTAAAAGTGTTCAATCAATTTTGAAGCGTTAAAAAAAACAAAGGGAAATATAGTTGGAAAAAAATCCCACAAGGTTTCATTTTGGTGTTTTTTGATTGTGTTTGTTGACAAAGACAGTTGAAAACATTCTAGTATGGATTCTTTCAAAGATGATGTTTTGAAGGTGGCATAGTTTCCTAGTTTTTACCTAATTTTTGGGCCTCAAAATTGGGATTTGTTTTTTTGGAAATGTAATTATTTCCACATTGCATAATTGTAGAACCACATAGTGAGTATATAGAATCAAAAAGAAAAATAAAAAAAGTTATAGATTCCATATAGTAGGTGCGCTATGCGGACCACAAAGCAGGGCTGTCGTTTGTGGATGGAAGTAGTGATTTAAGGCTACCATAAAGGGTTATTCACTATAAAAACTACATAGAAAAATCCATTCATGGGAAACTCATTGTTTGTGGCTGAAGGTGGTTTTTTAGAGTACATTGAAAAGGCTCGTCAATTGTGGATGAAATCGGCCACCACAAAGGAAAATGTGCTATGATAATCACATAGTAAGTGCGATAGAAGGTAATGGATGAACTACAAAGAATTTAATGGTAATTGTGATTAGTAGGATTTCTAGGATTTATTTTCCTATATAAAGGACCCTAACCACATCATTAGGAGGAGAGTTAATTTCATTAGAGAATATATTCACTGGAATAATTCAACTAATTCTGAAGTTGTTTGTAAAGGTGAAATTCCAAGAAAAAAGTGACTTGTGAAAGATGTGATTCACGAAGTATTCTGAGAAGGGTTAGTTCACAAAGGATGTAGTTCACACAAAAAGTTTATAGAAGGGGTTTTTTGGGGAAATGTAGTTCCCAAAGGAAAAGGGTTCATGAATCATCAACCATCAGTAGAGAAAAGGAATACCACAAAGCAAGATGGTCTGCAAATCACTCCTTCCATGCGGTGCAAGGTAGTTCCTAAAGTGATTAAGGAAGTTCTTGAAGGGACTAAAAATAGTTCATGAAAGGATTCTATATAAGGAAATAAACATGCAGTGAAGTGTATTTCATCTACCATATGAAAACAAGACTTCATGGAACACTCATATATGTGTAAAATAGTTTTTAGGTGACTCAGAACAACATAATATTCCTCTAAATAAGAAGTGATCACACTTTAGTGGAGAGAACCGTGACCTTTCAAAATTTGATTGGTTGTAAACTACGATGGAAAATGAGTTTTCTTATAATCTTGTATTCGTAGCGAGATTTAGTGAATTTTTTACATAGGCAAATTGCCTTTGTATTCTCCTTGGATATAGCACAGTGAGGGTGGACCAAATAAAATTGCTGTGTCTTTTGCATGTTTTAATTATCATATTATTCTATGTTATGGGAAGGTTAGAGAAGAGTGTTTTGTTTAACAAAAAAAATATCCAATGAGATATTTGTTTTAATATTTCATTCCTTGATTCACCCCCTCTTAGGGTATTTAAACTAGTTGGGATAACATGTGGCTTATGGATCTCTCTGATTATAGCCTCATGAGAAGAACTACCCTACCCATGATCTTGAGTTGGAAGCAGTTATACATGTAATCAAAACATGGAATCACTATATCTTTGGGGATCAATTTATGGTAAATTATAATCATAAGATGCTGAAATATGTTTTTACTCATAGGTATCAGAATTTGTAAAAAATACACCAGGTAGGGTATCTTCAGAATTTTTATTTTCATATTTCTTATACCCCTAGGAAAGGGAATATGGTTTCAGATGTGTTGAGCATAAAATTACTGACACAAGCTGTGAAGAATTCAATTAAGGATTAGTATCTAATTTTTTTTGATGAGATGATCTTGGAAGTGGAAGAGGTTGGTGGATAGGTGTTATTAGATTTAATGAAAGCTGACTCAACTTTTTATGAATGAGTTCAGCTTGAGCAGCTGACACACATCGAGTTCCAACAATTTAGTAAAATCTTTTATGGTGGGGAGACCTCAGGCAAGTGGTATCAGTTTACCAGTGGATATTTGTTCTTCCATAGTAGGTTGTTTTTTCTATTTTCTCTTAGGTAGGAGTTGTTGGATAGTGGAAACTGTTCTCATTGGTCTGTGAACCCTAGGGCTACCAAGATGTATCATTACTCGAGACATCGATATTGGTGGTAGGGGATGAGATGGTCGATTGTTTATTTTGTATCGTGGTACCTTACTTTTCAAAGAATTAAGGTAGAAAACCAGAGACCTATAGGGTTTTTTCATCCCTTAACCATTCCTGTATGGAAGTGGGATATGATTTCTGTGGATTTCATTATTGGTTTTCCATGGATTCCTAGTGGGAAGGATGTGATTTGGGTGATCATTGATCTAATCAATAAATTGGCGCATTTTCTACCTATTAAAGAGACAAAGAAAGTGGAGAAGATTGGGGACTTGTATGTCCAATATATTGTGAGACTTCATGGGGTTCCCTCTGTGGTTGTATCTGATAGGGACTCAAGGTTCACATTTAGGTTTTGGAAAGCTTTACAAGAGGTGATGGGTACCTATATTATATTGAGCATGACTTATCATCCATATATGGATGAACATATATAGAGGGATATCATGGTTATAAAGGATACAATCTAGGCCTTTTTGATTGATTTCAGAGGATATTGGGAAAATAATTTTCCTTTGGTTTTATTTTCCTATAAAAATACTTATCAGGATTTGATGAGGACAGTGACCTATAAGGCTTCGTATGGGTGGCCATGTAGATCTCCCTTATATTAGGTAGAGTTGGGAGAGTGGTCCTTGGTTGTACTGAGTGCTGTTTAGGAGGCAATGAATATAGTTTAGATTACTTAGAGGAGATTGATCACGACATAGAGTCATAAAAAATCTTATGTGGAGCATCATTTTCGGACACTGGAGTTTGAGGTTGGTGATCACATATTTCTTAGAGTTTCACCTCACTTAGGACATCATTGGTTGGATAAGGAGGAAAAGTTGGCACAAAGTTTTGTGGGACCCTTTGAGATCATTGGATGACTATGTGTATATATATACACCTATAAACATTTATATATATACACATAATGTTAAAACATAAACATATAGATAAACATATATACGCATATATATATTTATTTATTTATCTTCTCAACCAACTAATTAATAACGTTAAAACTGGATGACTGTGCGGTATTCGCGCACCGTACGGTACTCAAGGAGACTGCAAGCGGGCTTCACGTACGTGCCCAAGCAGACTGCGCATCTTAAACGCACAATGTTCGTGCACTATCCCAAACCATAAACTCAACCAAACATTAAAAATTTAAACCCAGACTCACCCGGACTTAGGCAAAAACACCCGACTCCAAGTGAAATAAAATAAATAAAATGACTAAAAAAAACGGGTGTGACAATTCTCCCCACCACAAACACTTTCTGCCCCCAGAAAGTAACCAATCCAATAGTTATCATAACTCGAGTCTGTGCCCAGGAAAAACCAGAAGAAACTGAGAGGCTCAGGGTGACCATTACCAACACAAGTCACACCCGACCAACTTGAGTACAAACATTGTCTGAGGTTGAGGGGAGAACATGGAAGGGTTCTCCCCACCACAGAAATTTACTAACACGGAGACCTTGAAACTCGAACACACCACCCCTGGGGGGGGGGGAAACACGGGAACTCCCAAACCAAACCCAGTTAATTTCTCCACATAGACCGAACAACACTCGGAGACTTAAATGGGAAGCTTTCTACGAAATGACCCAACAGCTCGAGGATAAGGAATTAACTCAACCCCTCCCACACTGACCGAAAAAACTCCTCACTGCAACCAGAGACTAGGGAATTCCTAGCCCAAACTCACCAAGGGCCTTGAAATACCGCACGTTAATTTCACGAAACCAAACATCCCCCTAACGAACACAATTGAGACTCAACTCAAAATTAGAACGACCCGTTTATTCGTGGGCCCAACATCTTTCAAGGAAATCCGAACGATTTGAGAACACACTGAGAACAGATAAGACTGCTTAGACTACGATAGAACAAGTTCATCGCGCGACCACAACAAAGGTGATCTTACAAAGATGACAAGAATAGAATAAGAATTTTTTTGGATATTTCCCTTTAGAAGGATGAAAACATGGATCGGACCAAGGTTCCACACACTCTCGACAATTCCTGACTGTGTGCGATCTTCACCCCAAGACCTGTGGTTGGGGATCTGATGGCTAAAGCATCTCTTGCCTCATAGTCAAGCATTTTCATTCTCCATTCTTCAAATTCTCCTTATTCTCAACGATTCAAACGACCACCATGGTGGCACGTTTTCAAAGGGATGCAAGATGATGGATTAGAATGCCCAAAGAGGCCACACTAGTGACACACAAGAGAAAAGTTAGACAACCTGGAAGTCGACACCAACGAAGATGGTGTCTTGGCAACAGGTTCCTCTGGCATGCACTCTTTTCCAGATGAGGAACCTTCACTAGAGACAATTACCATCAAACACACCCCAAACTTCAATGATGGCGAGACATTTCACCTTTACTAGTCCAAAACTGGACCCTCAAATAAACCTAAGACGGTGCGAACCCTAACAACCCAGGGAGTTCCCAACCCGAAGGCTCACACTAATTCCACAACCACACAACTATCCTTAACGGACTTTGATTACTTTGATAGATAGCCAATATGCAAAAAGAACTGGAAACTGGGCATGAATCATTAGCAACCTTAACGACCTTTCTGGGCGGCATACTCATGACAACACGAGAAACATCATCGAAACCAGCATCAATCCAAAACTCAATCAAGGCAACAACAAAAGTCAAGGTCAATAGGCCCATAATCCAAAAATATACAAACACAAGCATAAATCACTTTCCAAAACCAGCATTTCTTTAAAATTTTAAAACCCTCCTATAGAACCTTATGAACCGTCACATGTGCGTTCATTCAATCTCGCTCATATCATCTGCAAACAAGTGCCCCTACACACTCTTTGTAAATACCCACGAACATGTGACCCTCCATAAGGAGTGACAAGGTTCAAACACTTCTTTCCTTACCAAATCCAAACACATACAATATTTTTCCAAACCAATACACTTTCTCTTTTAAAAAAACCCACTTTACTAATTTCAAAAACAATTTGGAAGAAACCCTTTTTTTTCATTTCAAAATCAATTTCATTTTCAACACACACACACACACATAGACTGAGTTTTAAACGAAACACAACCAACTATAAACCATCAAAATGAGGGACTAGTGTCTGTACTTAACTCGACGACATGGTGGTGAGCCATGCCCCAAGTAAGATATAACACTAAGAGGACCTTAAACCAGGCACTTGGACTCCACATGGGTCACCACCCCACGTGAGGCCGCAATGTGAACCGATCCGCTCCCATTTTCATCCATTAATCCAAAATAACCAAAGACAAAAGACTCAAATCCCAGACTAACCCTGGTAACTCAGGTCTCGTCACGGGCGGTGGTGATCAGGAACCGACCCGTAACCTACCTCCTGAGCCCCAACAGTCCTAATCTCCTTCTACCAGACATCCCAAATATCAAGGGCCTCCTCTGATACCATTTTGTCATGAACCAGCCCGGGTCGACCCTGAGCCGGTCACCCGAGCCGGTCCGCAGCAAGTCCCGAGGGGCATTACCAATCCCCCCGGGATGGCAACAAGTTCCGGGCATCAAAACTTTAATCATTGGGAACGATTTGGCCCATGCGAAAGAGATAAGCAGACAAATAAAAACTGACGATAAAAATAAGAACTGGCAGCAGAAAGACAAATAAGTCAAACATACCTCCTTGTGACCTCCTAGGTCACCACCCAACTCAAAACCACGCTGCTCCAACATTGAGCAGCTGAAATAGAAACCTGTACGAGAAGCTAAACCTGCAACTGAAATGATAATATAGGCGTGAGCATTAAAAAATGCTCAGTAGGGATGCCAAAGTAAACCACACGATCCAACCAATACCACTTTCTAGAAACAAACCCAAAAAAACACTAGTTTGCACATACAATGATAGAAAATAGGTTTTTCACATTTTAAAGGAAAAATGATCCAAATTTACCATTTCAAAACCAACACATGCCACAACCAGTTTTTCCCAAAACAATGAATTTCTAAATAACTAGATTTCAAATCTATGTTTATCACATTATGCAAAAGACGAACAGGTAATAAGTAAATGATGGAAACTAAGTGCAAGTAAAAGTAAACAAGTAGAAGTAAGAAATAACCATGGGCGATCCTAAACATCCATAGAAAACCCCTGGACGTACTTGGGTTCAGACTACCTGCCGGCGTGGTACTCCATAGTCAATAACCAACTGGCCGCCCTAATAGCCAACCAGTGGAACATCCCTCCTAGCCTGTCCACGACTCCAGGGGGGTACTAACCCGTCTAATCAGGGCTAGCAAGAAACCGTCACTCGATAATCTATAAGACGCCCAGGAACCCATGGTGGTTTTAGTAATACTATGTAAGTGGGAGGCCCTCACACGCGTGACTCATCTCACCGCACTTTCTAACCCCTTACACGGACACCGCTACATGACAAACCTCAAGGGAAGTCCCCCTGTAGAGATTCCCCACAAGCATGCACCCATAAAAAGTTCTTTCAAATTCAGTAAGGTGCCAACCGGGCCTTCACAACATTAGAACCTTTAAACATTTCACAAATGGGTTGGGTTGCCAATCAGGCACAATCCACCTTTCTCAAAATCCAACACAATCATCCCTTTACATTTTAAAATTTCAAACGAACCTTTACACCAAAAAACCATTCAACTCACACCAAAAGAAAACTGGGACAACAATGCTTCTATTCCCTTTTTTTAAACACCAAACCATTCATCAAAAACCTAGTTTTAAGAAAATATAGTTTTAACGTGTCATTTTCATTTGGAGGCACATCCATGTGAGCACCTAAAGCTCCATGGATGTGCCAACATCTAATGGAACATCTAGTTTTTAGGAGGAACACCATAGAAACCATCCTTCATAAAACACTTAAGTATTGAAACCAAATCCGATCCTTTCACAACACTTCTTAAAAGCAAAAATGTCTTTTCAAACCATCACCATTTCCAAAACATTTCTAAAACAACTCATAAGTGTATAATTTTGTTAACCAGAAACACACCAAACCAATTTTACATTTTCAAACCCCAATCACCATCGAATTCAATCAAACACATCACAAGGCACTCAATTTAACTTTACCAAGAACCTATGCATTTCATACAAACCAACATCGAAACCACTTTTAGAAATTTAAAACAACTTTATAACCTTGTTAGATGTTTTTCATAAATATAATGGAGATGAAAATACTATATAAGGATTAATTGAAAACATTCAAGTGCTCAAGGTTTGAATCAAAAGGGAGAATGGTTTGATCACCTACCTCGACACGTGTGAAAACGGTAGAACCCCAACAGAAGGAGGAATGATGCCCCGCAGACCAACTGCACAACCTCAGTTAACCCATGTCCAAAGCGCACACGACCTTGAAATGCATATATAAATATATATACACACATATCTGCATATATATATATATATATATATATATACAACTATATACCCATACACCATAGGTATATATATATATATATCTTGTAATGCAAACCGCAAAACATTGCTAAATCTAACAACTCAGATAAAGCTGACTTTGGACCAGATAAAGATCTCAGGGGTTCGCAACTCAATTTCATACATAAATTGGCGTAAGAATATATAACAATGCATAAAAAAATATCCTTACCCAAAAAAATTGGCGGCAAGGCAAAACGAGTTCATCCGCCTCGCCCTTGGCGGCGGATGCCAGAACCTAGACCAACGGGTCCCAAAACATCAATTGCCCACCCTAAACACCGTGCAAACAATGTGAATCACAAACTGAGACATCAAATTTCAGTGAAAAAAATGAAGAAACACCAAAATTGGAATGAGATGCAAACCATGGTTTGACGGCGAGGGGAAACGAGACCACGCCTGAGCAGAGCGGAGGTACTACGCAAAGGAATTCGGGTCGCGCCGGAACAAGGCGGAGGCGCGCGCAAGGGTTCGGGTCACGCCGGAACAAGACGGAGGAGCGCACAAAGGGGGTCGGGTCACCGGGAATGCGCCGGAAAGGGGTCGGGTTAGCCGGAAACACGTCGGAAAAAGGGTGGTCACGCTAGGGGGGGGGGGGCGCTGGATGGGGCTGTGGCGTCAGACATCGGCAGTGTGAGGAGGGGATGGCTAGTTGTGCGGAGGGCGCGACCGGGTAGGGAGCCGGTGAGGCTAGAGGTGCAGGAACCGGCGAAGAGGTAGAGCCGGCAGGGAGGCGAAGCCGGCCGACGACGGCTGGCGGAGGCGGACGGCGAGGCGGCTAAAGGCGGGGTCGCACGGGTAGATTAGGGTTTCCTTTTATTATTTATTTATTTTTTCTTTTTCTTATAATAACAATCAGAATAATAATAATAATAATAATAATAATAATAATAATAATAATAATAATAATAACAAACTTTAAGAATAATTATAATTATACCAAAATAACAAACAATAATAATAATAATAATTCTAATCAAATAAAAATAAAAATAAAAATAAATCATAATTATTATAAACATATATACATATATAAATATATATAAACAAATATAAACCTACTTATATAAACATAGATACATAGATACATATATATATATATAAACATATATATAACATATATAAACATATAAACATATATGAGCATATATATAAACATGTATACACATTAGCATATAATGTTAAAACATAATATTTATAAACATATGTGTATATATATACACCTATAAACACACACACACACACATATATATATACATAACATTAAAACATAAACATATATATAAACATATATAAACACACACATATATATATATATATATATATATATATATTTATCTGCTCAACCAACTAATTAATAATGTTAAAAATGGATGACCGTACGGTATTCACACACCGTACGGTACTCAAGCAGACTGTAAACGAGCTGAACGTACCCAAGTGGAAAGCACGTGCCCAAGCAGACTACACGTCTTGAACGCACAGTGTTCGCGCACTATCCCAAACCATAAACTCAACCCAACATTAAAAATTTAAACCGGGACTCACCCGCACTTAGGCAAAAACACCCGACGCCAAGTGAAATAAAATAAATAAAATGACTAAAAAAACGGGTGTGACAGTGTAGTCATGAGATAATTAAATAGATTAAATCAATTTATTAATTTAATGTCTATTTATTTTATAACCCTAATGAATCCTCTATTTAAATCCCTATTTCGAAAATTTCCTAGGGTTATCCCCATAACCTTATAGGATTTGAGAGTATAGAGGGAGTTTTGATGGTAAGCACATTGGTAGGAGATCTTGGGATTGAGAATCAATGGCAGACAAATGTAGAGAATTGAGGACCCAACAATGAGGGAAAAATTATTTAACCTTAACACCAATAGATGTGTTCACCTTCAATGATCAATCCAAACCTGATTTAGGGATTTGATTTTGTTTTTCTAAATATCACTTCTATATTTTTCCATGACAAACATGAATTAATTATTTTATAAATCAATTCATGGATCATTCTTCATTAATTATTTCAATTTTATTCTTAGAATTAATAATTGATGTTTTTTTTGAAACCCTGACAACTCCTCATTCTTATATCAGTGACATTAGCCAAGCCTAACATGTCCAACATTAGTTTCCACAATTTTGTGTTATTTTCCTTTATCCATCCATTCTTTGAATTCTCATCATTGATATTTCAATTTCCCAATGATTAAATAATATACAAGATCCCATATTGAAGCATGTTTCATTATCAAGGTTTTACATATTGTTTATGTGGTATCAATGTCATGTATTTTATCATGATAGAAGATTAATGATAGTGATAGAAGGATGATAGTAGATCATGGGATTCTAGAATCATAGGTTATAGCATGTGGACAACACATGGTGTGATGAGAGCTGTTTTCTAATGAAGGTGTGGCTGGAATCAGATGACCAAAACCAACATAGGCTCAGTCAACACATATGGAAAACATTGCGGTTGATATTCATGGTAGAATCAAAGGAGACAATAATGCGGAAAAAACACATAGAAGAATCTAGAAGTTCTAATTTTTTCTTGTCTACACAACTTTTAGTTTTGAGGAATACATGCTTTGTAACCATTTCTTTATAGTGTCTAGGGTTTATGTGGATGTTAAATATCACACACTATGTAGAGGACCCATAATATAAGTGACACTTAGTTAGACATATTAGTGTGTATAGGACTATATTCATAGGAATCCATGTGACCCACGCATCATGTGTATCGAGGCACACACCATGTACTTTAGAGAGTACTCAGACCCAGGAATATGACACTTTATCATGTTCTTGTCCCAACATCTACACATCATGTGTCATTACAACATTCCATGTATATAGAGAAGAATATATCATGTGAGACTACAACATCTTGAGATTTTGTGAAATATATTATTTCAAATTAATTTAAATTCTTTAATATATTGAATTACACCCAATACATATTTTATCTTGCATCACACACAACACCATGTTTATCTCGCATTTCATGAAACATCTAGTTCCTTTGATGACCTATATTACACATAATCCCAAGTCTTATTGGAAAATAATATGCTATTAATATTATTATGATAGTTATCACCTAGCCATTGGAATAACGGGAATGAGTGAGATTAACTAAATTATGAAATAATATTTTAAAAAATATTATTAAATGAATTCATTGCTTACAAATTAATTAGAAATTAAAATAAATACTATTTTAATATAAAGGATGTGTTTTTAGGAAAAAATATTTTTATGAACATAAAGACATTTTATCTTAAAAAATTAAATTAATCACTATTAGTAAAATATATTAATGAAAATAATATGTTATATATTTAATCAATTTTTTTTTAAATTCATCAAATAATTTTTATAGGCTTAAGATAATAATAAATCCAATTTTAAGCATAAAAAGCTGTATATTTTTAAAAGGTAGTTTTACCACCTTTTAATGGAAGAATTATTTTAAAACAAAATTTTGATAAATATATAATATTTATTTAACAAAAGAACTTTATTTTTGAAATAAGGATATCAAAATTTACTTTGGGTGAATTTTTGATATTTTTCTGAGAACTTTCATATTTTGATGAATAGTAAATAATACTGAATTTTAATTGAAAACTACTTTTTTGTATAAATAATTTATATTGTTAAAATATATTTTTATTGGTATTAAAGTATAATTAGATAAATTTTATATCATTTAATCCAATTTAGATAATTTTAATCAATTTCAGATTGAAATTATATGTAAAAAACATTTCAAACTTTTGAACTTTTCACTATCAAAACCCGCTTTCTCGTTCCATATACGAGATTAATTTCTACCACTTTTATGATTGGAATTTGAAAAAATGGATTCAATAATTAGAATAATAATAATTTATAATTTATATTAAGTTCAAATTAGTTTTTACCAAAAATATTAGATAAATCAATTAAAATTAATTACAGGAATTAAGGTAAAAATTTGTTTACTTAGCGGTTAAAATTTAATATTAAGGGGACAAATGACTTAAAAACTTGTCTAAAAACCATTTTATGGGAATTTTTATACCAAATAAACTCTTTTATATAAGTTTTATCATTATTTCATACACATGATGTATGTAAGACCTCCCAATAGTGTTTACCTTTTTATATTTACGAGAATACCACTCCCCCTCCACTATAAAAAGGCACTCAACCCCCTCACTTATTAACACATCTAAAGCCATTTTTCTCATAAAAAAATAGAAAAAATAATCTCCCAACACACCTAATATCATCCTATAGTCCTATTTTTTTTCATAAAGAACACCAAGGAAGTCCTTTGGTGAAAACCAAAAGGTTTTACTCGAAGAAGAGGCGACATTCTTCAAAAAGATCTTTTTTTTATTTCTTTATCAAACCCTGAAATTATTATTCTTCCATGATTATGTAATAAAAAAAATATCCTAAATATACTTATATTTTGTGATTTTAAGGGTTTAACCAACACCTACACACATTCTATTAAATGGGTAACAAAATCACCATTCGTGTGTACAACAGACTACCACCTTGCGAAACGATGTTGTTCGTTTTTCCTTCACCACCTATTATAGTTGGGAATTATGATGTGAATAATATTTTTATAATATATATAATATTTATTATGTATTTATACATATTTAATTATTATATAACAAATTAATTCATGCTTTTCATGTTGTGGGAATATGATAACTTCGTTTGTGGACATATAGACAACAGCCTCCTAAAAGAAATGTGATTCATTAACACTTTACATGGGATGTATTAAGGATTAATTTTAAAAAAATATTATATAAATAAAATATTTATGATATTAATTAAAAAATAATCTATTTGGACATATAACACATCATTTTCTTCTTTTCATTTCACGCACTGAAAAAGTGATAACGTCATTCATGGACATGTAGACTAACGCCTCCTCGAAGCGATGTGATTCTTCCTTTTTAATCACCACATAAAAAGAATTAAATATATACATATATATAATTAAATAATATAGTATTTATTATATAATGGTATTTATAGAAAGATAAATTTTATTTACCTTCTTTCCATAATGATCATTGAAAAATGGGAACCTTACTCATATGTACATACGACCTACCGTCTCCATGATTGTAACACTGGTTAATTTTTTATAACCATATTTCATGAATGGTTTTAAAATTATAATTTATGTATAAATATGATAATTATTTCATGATAATTTTTTTTTCATATTTTTTAATAATGAACCCTTTTGACTATAGTTGACCTACCAAATTCATTTTTTACACATAAACAGAATATGGTAAAAACACCCGATGTAAAATTAATTGTTTAATAAGTTGTTTAAAAATTATAATAAGTGAAATAAAATTAATGATAAACTTTAAAAAGGTTTTGAAAAAGTAAATAATTAATATAAGTTTATTATTTTTGAAGATAAATACACACTTGGAAAGTCATACTCAAGGTAAGGGATTTCATCTCAATCACATTTTGTTGAGTAATGTTTTAATATTATAAACCTACCTCCTTTTATGAGGTGTATATACAACCAATTTTAAATTTAATATAATGAATTTATTCTAATATTTTTTAATTATTTTTTAAAAGTAATTATTTTTTGGTTATTTTAATTTAAATATTTCAAAGTGGTATGAGACACTTTGATTTAAAAATCTCTTTTTAAATGTTTAAATATTTAATTTAAAAATCTTTTCCTCCATGATAATATTATATATATAAGGATTATTAAGGAAATTTTATGTGTATTATGAATTTCATTCAATATTTTTTAGAAATTAATATTTTTACATGTTTTATATGAAACATTTTGAAAAAAATAAAAAAGAAATGTTCTATTCTTAATGTACACGATGATAATGAATTTTCTGCTGTCATGGAAATTATTTTATTTTTGGATTCCTTTGAAAGATTTAATATTTACTTAAATGGAAAAACATATTTATATTTTTGAGTATTTTTGTATTGAAAATGGATTTCAAAATAAAAATGTAATTTTGTTTTAAAAATGGGTTTTAAAAGAAAAATACTATTTTTATTCAAAATTGTTTTAATATGAGTTTAAAAGAGTTTTTAAAAAGGTTTTATGAGGAAAGTGTTTTATTCATGAAGGGGTACTTGAGAATTATATGATTTTGTGTCCCATATAGAATCAGTTAATCCCATTACAACTTAACTTGGGGTGGCCCAGATAGTGTCGGGAAAGCCCGTTACAAATTAACATGGGGTGGCCCAGATATCAGCGGGAGATCCCATTACGTATTAACATGGGGTGGCGCAAATAGAACTGGGAAATACTATTACATATTAATATGGGGTGGCCTAGATAATGTTTGGTAATCCCGTTATATCTCTCTAATGCATTAGATAATGATAATATTATAAGTCGACAGTATCATTATTCCAATTGAAAGGGTTTTAAAATGGATTTGAAAGGTTTTTTTTAAATGATGCTCTAAGTCACCTAAAGGAGTTTTAATTTATTTCTATGGGTTTTAATGATTTTATTTTTGCAAAATTTGTGTTCTTTTTCTTGTAAAAATGTTTTATTTAATATTCTTAAAGAACCTTGAAGATAAAGGTAAGCATTATATAAGTTTTCATTTTTTTATTGAACTAACAGTTTACTTTCTTTTTATATACCTACCGAGCTTTTTTGATCATCCCAAGTTTTTAAAATGTTTTCACAGGGTTTAAGGATGGGTAATGGAAAGGAAGAAGTCAATTTTAAATTCATGGAGATTTTCCATGAAAATATTTCATGCTTTATTTTAAGAGTTTTATATTATGAAAAAATAGATACT
This sequence comes from Viscum album, assembly GCA_963277665.1. Taxonomy (NCBI): domain Eukaryota; kingdom Viridiplantae; phylum Streptophyta; class Magnoliopsida; order Santalales; family Viscaceae; genus Viscum; species Viscum album. The sequence goes on along the minus strand of OY728133.1, from coordinate 1,227,142,242 downwards.
AATTAGAAGTGTCCACTTTTTATTTTATGATTTTTTATGTATAAGTTATGGACCAATTATATGAAACTCTAAACCAGAAATGATCCTCAAAGTTAAGGAAAGTAAATTCTTGACTAAAACATAATATAATTTAATGTTTAAGGTTTAGTCCTTATAGTTGTTATCAAAGGAAAGGTTTAGAAAATTTTAGAGGTTAGGATAGTGTTAATAGAATTCCCTTAGAAGATTTTACTTTGTTTTTAAATTGAAATGACATAGAATTTTAATATTTCTAAGTTGATTCATCTAAATTATGTTTTCTCAGAATGGTTTTCCATAGAGGAAACAAGGAATCTATAGTGGGAAGGAACTAAGAAGAAAATATCCTTCCAAATCAACATCTTAAGATGGTTGGAATTAGACCAGACCATTTTGTTGCTAAGATGGATCAGTTGACACAAGTTGTAAATGGTGGTTGTTTTCATGAAAAAGAGGAACCTAATGTACCATGAAGGAACATTTCTATAGTAGAAAATTTCATGAGGAAACATCCCCCATCATTCAATATATCATATGAACTAGTGGTAATCATAGGATGGATCAATTCCCAGGAGAATATATTTGAAGCCATGAGATGTTTGAAACATCAAAAGGTAACTCTTTCCATCTATCATTTTGTAGGTGAAGTTGATCAATGATGGTATTTGGTTAATAATACCAAAGAGAAATATGATATTGATGCCATGGAATGGGAAATATTCAAGGATGTTTTCCTTGAGAAATATTTCCATAAGCTTGTTCGACTTAGGGTGGAGAAACAATTCCTAGAATTGAGGAAAACATATGAATATTATGTGGCTACATATGAAGAAAACTTCACAATATTGGCTAGGTATGTGTAATATTGTATTCAATACATTGAAAATAAAATTAATTGATTTTACTCAAGATTGAAACAAAGTATGAGAATATCTATATCCTCTCGATAATTTAAAAGTTATGAGAAATTGATTCCTTATGATAAAAAATTTGATATAGAGTTTTCTGATAGTTATGTGAAATGAGATGAAAAGAGTAAGAAATGGTCATTATGTATGGAAATGGAGAAGAAACCAATTAAGAAGTTTGGAGTTAATCCCCCAAAATTTCCCAAGTGTGGAAAACAACATTTCAAATAATGTTTGATAGGATCTGGGAAGTGTTTCTGGTGTGGTCAGTTTGGTCACAAGATTCATGACTATAAAGAAAATATCCCTGAACAATAACCCAAGGATGGGGTAACTAATATCCATCTAACAGTGAGGTGTTTTAGTTGAAATGAGTTGGGTCATTATGATAAAATGTGCCCAAATTTTCTTATTCTGGATGAAAATCATCATGATCAGAAACAAAAAGGTATAAAAAATTCATTTTCTACTATTAAAGTTGATGTTGGGACCTCTAGTGAAGTGATGGAATCTCTAGTGAACTTGGTATTTTTCAAAGGTTAACCCTAAGTTCAAGGTTTTAGACACTCCTTATGATTTTTTAAGTGATGTGTTCATAAAGTGATTAAGGAATTTTTAAGAGATTTTTAGTTTGATTTATGTTTATGTAAGGATTTAGTTTAATGAGAAATATGCCTTTAATTTTGAACATTAGAGAATAATATATTATCTCATCACATGAATGTTTTAATTATCTTATTATGTGATAACCATTTTGGTTTTCGTTAATATCTAAAGATAGTAGGAACATCCAGTTTTCCTTTTGAGGATTATGTGATCCATTTGAAGCTGATTCTAGTTCTTCAGGCATGAAAATACATCCTAAATACTCATTTTTTAGAGAAAAAGATGAGATTATGGTGGAAACTGATTAAAGTATAGAATTTTTCTCATTAAGTAAGTATATTCCCATATCCTCTTAGTACATATGGTGAAGGAATCCTTTAAATTTAGGAAGAGAATATTGATTTTTTTTTATCTCAGTATCTTAACTTCTAATGAACTGATGGTCATTTTGATCATCAAAGATTTATGGTTTTTAGGCCATCAAATTTCCATTTACTATTCACTTGTTTGTGATCAATGACCATAAACACTCCCTATAATTATTTACGCTTTTCCTCTATTCCCACCTATATTATTCTATTTAGAAATTTGGAATGTGTTGTTCCAGATGAATTTCATACATAATTCTCATTATTATTAATATTATTTTTTATTAACCCTTTATATGATGTGTGTTTCAATAAATTAATTCTATAGATGTTAATCATTTGATAACCAAGATGAATTTTGAGGGTGAAATTCATTTTAAGGGGGTAGGATGTAACATCCTGAGATTTTATGAAATATATTCTTTCAAATTAATTCAACTTCTTTAGTAGATTGCGTTAAATGAAATATATATTTTAGATTTCATCACATGATACCCCATGTTTATCTTGCATTTTACACAACATTGAGTTACTTTTATGACTTATGTTACACACAAGACCAAGTCTTACTGGATAACAATATACTATTAATATTATTATGATAGTTATAACATAGCCATTAGAATAATGATAATGAGTGATATTAAATAAATTATTAAATTATAATTTACAAATGTTTATAAAATTAATTCGTTTGTTACCAATTAATTAGAAATAAAAATAAATACCAATTGAATATAAACAATGGCCAAATCATTTTTTTCATTTTTGGAATAAAGAACCACTTTTTTGGCTAAGTGGGAACCTTACAACTTCAACCATACTAAGAACATACAAAACAAATTACACCATAAAAAACACACATTACACCATATGAAAAGTAGGAGGCACCAAACCAAAGCGAAAATCACGCACATGCAAATTCAAAAAAATTAAACCAGCACATGTTAGCATTCACTATGAGACCCTCGAGCAGTGCACCCAACACACCGGTCACCATCATGGGCTTCCCAAACCCTAACACCAGTGAAGACCCAAGGAACATCGACGACATCACTGAAAGGATTCACAAACAAACGGTCCCTTCTTCAACTATGCCTATAGCAACCCAACTCAGAAGAAATATTCATCTTGAACCACTAGATCAAAAAAACCCAATCCATACTCCTCTTAAACTCCACCATTTCACCTCCAGCCTCTACCAGAACACACTTCCAAGATAATCCTCCTTCATGACGAATTGATATCCCAACCGGCATAAAAAACTCAAACAAACACAAAATCACAGGAACAAGACCATCACCGAGGAACCACGCCCCAACTGACATCAAATCCTCGACCCAACCACATAATCAACAAGATCCAGACCATCCCATCGCCAAAAACATGATTTCAATATCACAACAACAAACCCACATCCAAAATAAAAATAATAGTAAATTTTGAAGATTGAAAACCATCACCAGAATTCCAGAAGGTAGCCCTGCTACAGATCCCGTCACTGCCAACTAATACACCCCCCACAATGAAACCCTTAGCCACAGACCGTCATCGCGCCGCCATGGAACCCTATCTGGTGATGAGGGAACAAGAAACGATGGACAATATGGCCGAGTGTGAGGAAGGATGATGTGTCAAACCAAGGTGAAGAAAGAGGCGATGACGAGGTGAAAACCTATTTCGCAGAGCCCCTTACGGGCGCATACATTCATCATCCATCATTCTCATTTGATCTAAACAATGTGTTTTTATGAAAATCTATTTTTATGACTAGAATGAAATTTTATATTAATAAATTAAATTAATAACTATTAGTGAAATATATTAATGAAAATAATATGTTATATATTTAATAAAATGTTTTAAAATTCATCCAATATGTTTGATAGGCTTAAGGTAAGAATAAATCCAATTTTAAGTATAAAAAGCTGTATATTTTTAAAAGGTAGTTTTACCACCTTTTAATGATAGAATTGTCTTAAAAATAAATTTTGACACTTTTATAAATTTTATTTAAAAAAAAATTATTTTTTGAAATTGGGATATCAAAATTTACCTTTGGTGAATTTTTGGTATTTTTTTGAGAGATTTCATATTTCGATGAATAGTAAATAATATTGAATTTTAATTGAAAACTAATTTTTCATCTAAATAATATATAGTGTTAAATTATATTTTTAGTTGGGTTTAAAGTATAGTTAGATAAATTTTATATCATTTAATCCAATTCAGGTCATTTTAATCAATTTCACATTTAAATTGGATATAAAAACATTTCAAACATTTGAAATTTTTTACTTTAAAAACTCACATTTTCATTCCGTCTGTGGGATTAATTTTAAATTAATTTATGACAATTATGTGATTGTAATTTTGAAATGTGGATTAAATATTTTTAATCAGAATAATTTATAATTTATATTAAGATAAACTTATTTTTTACCAAAAATATTAGTGAAAGTAATTAAAATTAATTACAATGATTAAGGTAAAAATGAGTTTACTTAGTAGTTAAAATTTAATCTTAAAGGAAAAAATGACCTATAAAATTTTCAAAAAACCATTTTATAGACATTATTAGACCATATTACCTATTTTATTGATTATGTATCATTATTTTTGGCACATTATGTAATGGAGACCTCCCAATAGTGTTTACCTTTTTATATTTACAAGAATACCACTCCCCCTCCACTATAAAAAAGGCACTCACCCCTCACTTATTCACACCACTAAAGATATTTGAATCATAAAAAACCTACCCAAATAATCTCAAAACATACCTAATATCATACTACAAATTCAATTTAGGTATAAATCAAACCAAGGAAGTCCTTCGGTGTAAACCAAAAAGAGTTACCTGAAGAAGAGGTAATATTCTTCAATAAGCACTTTTGTATTATTTATTTCTACAAACATTCAATTATTATATAATAATATTAGTATAATAAATATAATGATATTTTATTATGTTAATGGTTATAACTACACCTACAAACACTTCCATCCAATGGGTAACGAAATCACCGTTCGTGTGTATGACAAACTACAGCCTTACGAAACAATGTCATTTGTTTTTCCTACACCACCTTTTATGGTTGGTAATTATGATGGAAATACTGTTCTTATATGATATATATAGTATTTATGATGTATTTATACTTATTTAATTATTACATAACACATAACTTCATTCTTTCCATTCATGGGAATACGATAACATCATTTGTGGATGTGTGAACTACCGTCGCCTCAAAGCGATGTGATTCATTCATGATTTACATGGGATGTATTAAATATGGGTTAAAAAATGATATAAATTAATTATTTATGATATTAATGAAAAAATTATCTATTTTTACATATAAAATTTCATTTTCTTTTTCCCATTTCACACATAAAAAAGTTATAACGCCGTTCGTGGATGTGTGGACTACCACCTCCTTGAAGCAATGCGATTCTTCCATTTTCATCACCACATCACAAGAATAATATATATAAGTATATATAATTAAATAATATGGTATTTATGATATAATTTTCATTCTTTAAAGATAAATTTTACTTACCTTCTTTCTATAATGATCATTGAAAAATGGGAATGTTATTTATGCGTACGTACAAACTACCATCTCTATGATTGTAACATTGGTTAATTTTTTATAACCATCATTAATGATTGGTTTTAAAATAATAATTAATTTATAAATATTATAATTATATCATTATTATTATTCTGTATAAGTTTTAATAATGGCCCCTTTGACCATAGTTGAACTACCAAAGTCGTTTTTGATACATAAACCAAATATGGTCAAAACACCTGATGTAAAATTAATTGTTTAAGTAGTTGTTTAAAAAATTGTAATAAGTGAAATAAAAGTAATGATAAACGTGATTTTTTTTCTAAATAAAGTAAATAATTAACACAATTTTATTATTTAGGAAGATATAGAAACACATGACAAGTCAGACTCAATATAAGAGATTTCGTCTCAATCTCCTTTCATTAAGGAATTTTTTGATGTTATACACCCACATTATTTTATGAGGTGCATATAAAGACTCTTTAAAATATCATATCATGAATTTATTTTCATTTTTTTTAATGTTTTTAAAATTTTATTCTTTCATGGGGATTTTTATTCAAATGTTTCAAAGTGTTATGTGACACTTTGATTTAAAAATATATTTTTAAATGTTTAATGATTTAATTTAAAAATATTTTCCTCTATGATACTATTACACACACACACATATAGTTATATATAATCATTATTAATGAAATTTTATTTCTATTCTGAATTTTATTCAATTATTTTTAAAAATTAATCTTTTTACATGTTTTGTACGAAACATTTTGATAAACGACAAAAGGAATGTTCTATTATTAATATACACAGTGACAATAACTTTTCCACCACTGTGGAAATTATTTTATTTTTGGATTCCTTTGAAACATTTCTTGTTTCCTTAAATGAAAAACCCTATTTATATTTTTGGGTATTTTGGTATTGAAAATGGTTTTCAAAAGGAAAATGGTATTTTGATTTGAAAATGGGTTTGAAAATAAAAATGAAATTTTTATCCTAAAGTGCTTTTACATGAGTTTAAAAGAGTTTTTAAAAGGGTTTTATAAGGAAAGTGTTTTATTCATGAAGTGGTACTTGAGAATTACAAGATGGGGTGGCCCATATAGCACTGAGTAATCCCATTATCTCTTAACATGGGGTGGACCAGATAGCACCAGGAAATCCCATTAAAACTTAACATTGGGTGGAATACATAGCTCCAGGAAATCCCTTTACAACTTAATATGGGGTGGCCTAGATAGCACTGGGCGATCCCTTTATAGATATCTAATGCATTGGCTGGTGATAATATTGGAATTTGACTGTATGGTTATTCCAATTGAAAGGGTTTTGAAAGGGTTTTATGAATATGATGATCTAAGTCACCTAAATGAATTTTAATTTCCTACTATGGTTTTTAATTATTTTTTTAGAAAAATGTGCATTTTTTCATGAGAAAATGTTTTATTTCATATTCTCAAAGGTCCTTGAAGATAAAGGTAAATTTTAAATGAGTATTCATGTTTTTACTGAACTAACATTTTCCTTTCTTTTTATATCCCTTACTGAGATTTTGTGTTCATATGAAGTTTTTAAATTTTTTTCACATGGTTTAAAGATGGGAAAGGGAAAATAAGAAGTCAAGTTGAAAGTCATGGATATTTTCCATGAAAAGAGTTCATGCTTTTAAGAGTTTTATATTTTTGGAAAAAATAGATACTGATTGGTTGTGTTCACTTTGTATTTCATGGTTTTTTATGTATGAGTTATGGACTAATTCTATAAAAACATAAACCAGAAAGAATACACAAAGTGAAAGAAAGTAAATTCTTCAGTAAAACTCAAGATAATGTAATGTTTAAGGTCAAGTACTTATAGAGATGATAATATATGTATAGGGATAGACTTAGTGCAACACACCATGTTCCCCTTGAGAACATTGTGTACTTATTCGAGGGTAGGTCAGATCCACTTTTCCCCTTAGTATAACTTTATTATTAGTATGTGTGTAGTACCTCAATCCATTTCAGTATTGTTACATTCCTTTGATCCATCCCTATGAGGGTACAATATGACATCCCATCCTGAGCATAGGATGAGTGATATCCTTTGTGGGTAAGTTCTAGATAGAGTCATGTATCACTTTTTGAGGCCTGGGGTATGATCCTCTATCTCATTTTCTTCCCTAGGTAGGACCAGGAATCCCATATCTAACATTCAAGGTGTGTGATCCCTTTCCTAGTGGGATAATCTAGTTTGGTCTAGGTATCCACCATTGACCCTTAATGTGATATTCTATATGTATATTATCATGTATTATCTTTTGATGGGGTGTAGTCTGATTGAGTGTGTATTGAGACCATATGTATTATAGTTCATGCTTCAATATGAAAAGGGATGATGAGTGTAACCTCTTAGATGAGTGACGTCTGTATTGTGTGACCCGATGAGTGAGTTCTCTTGGATGAGTATTATCACAAACCTCGATTAGAATACCTAAGATGGAAATGATGGAATGACTCACCTTGATATTGGTAGTATTCCTTGATAATATCTGGGCTACCTTTTTTTTATCCTCTTCCATTTTATGATTTAAAGTTTACTCCCTCTTTGATGCTTTGTGTTTTGTAATTTTGGGGTGTCTTACTAGGTATGTTTATACTCACCCCTACACGGTCTTTGAACAAAATTTTCATGTATTATATAGATGAAAAAAATCCTTTTAATGGATTCCTAGGTGGAATAAGATCACATGTATCTTAGTGGTGCTAGAAAGACCACAAACAGATCCCTGAGTTTCATTTTTTGTAGTAGTCCCCTTTTGTTAGTAGGTCATACTCCTTTACAATATTGGTGAGATTTTATTTGGACCCATTTTCTTTTACATTTTCTTCTATCGTATAGTGATGTGGGATGTTAGTGTTTTATGCATGAATTATGTTTTTACCAGTTATCTTCATTTACTACATTAATTAGAGATTATAGAGATGTGTGCATGTGTATAAGTACTTTAGGCTAAGTCCTCCCATGTGTGTGATATACCTAATCACCACTAGTCACCAGCCCCTATCCTATTGAAGGTTGGATTGGGGTTCCAATATCAGATTATTAATGTTCAAGTGGGACCCTATGGGTTGGGAGTGGTAGTACATACATGTTATCTCTATATAAATATCACAGTATCAAGTCACATATACAATATAATTAAAATAAAAAATATGATAAATACCTATGAAATTATTCTCCTAAGATTAGAAACCCCTACTTATAAGCATCCTATAAATATTCCCTTTCACCTATGATTAGGCCCTTACCTTTATATACATCATGAACTATAAAGTTTTCATGTCCATTAGGGTACACATGAAGGGTGTGAGTCCATAGGCCCAATATAATGTCACAGATAGACCTCCAACAAAGCGAAACCAATACATCTATATCATATCCTATAATATACTATTTATGCATTTGATATGATGGAATAACTCATACTAAAGGTAAATACCTAAATTTGGGTCATCGTGTGCTAATATGGTTCCCATGACACCCGATCCTACCTTTTTTGGCCAATTTTAGTGGATTAGTTATGTCTATTCCTCAATAGGTATAATAAGTTTCAACCCCTAATGGGTTATCATAAACTGACCACAATGGTCTATGTCATTAAATGACCCCACTAACTCATATTAGCATTGGCCCCATTGGTTAACCATGACTTTGAACCCAATAGCCAATCACTACCTTGGTCCTAATGAATAATCATTACCTTAGATCCAATATCCATTCTCCTCATTTTCTTTAATGTATAATCTTCATAAAAACCCTATAGAAACTATTCAACATTCATAATTATTGCTAAATCACTATCCCCTTTATCCCACATCAATCAGTTAGTAATAATAATATTATAAATCATGCATAAGCACATGATACATAAAAGGTTACCCATTGTCACTCCATAATCTCATTTCACCCTTTGACAAAATCCCATAAGATAATAAATTCCATACTATTAGAATCCTTTATTCTTAATTATCCCCAATGGTCAATTTATCATTTATCATACATATAATATAGTGGATCCTAAGGTTAATATGTTTCCAATACACCCATACATCAGTCTTCCCTTGGTAGGGTGATCATCCTAACCCCTATAGCCAATATATGCCCATTATTTAATTTATTATTACCTAAAAATATTCATTTAGTCACCCTCAATGGGTGACTAAAATCCAACACACAAATCATCAATTGAATCACACAATATATAATTGAATATGATATTGGTCTCCAGTCTTATCCTAAATAGAAGCTCCCCCCTCAAATAATAATGTTTAATTCTCTCCAATAAAAAATATTAGAGAAACCTTACCAAAATGGAATAAAACCCTATTTATAATGTTTCAACACAAATTGATGAATGAAATGAAAAATAACAGGTACCCATACCTTAACCTCCTTACAGAGAATTTTTTTCCATTAATGGGTCAAAATTATATTAATAGATGAAAGAAATATTATGACATGATCTAAGATAGATATAAGAATAGGAAATGAATGAACCATCGCGGTGGTTTTTGTACATCCAAGCCAAACAAAAAATAATTATATAAGTTTTAATACCTTAAATACCAAAACTTTACCAATTAAAATAGTATCTAGTCTTTTCCATTAGAACCAAAATAATCCTATAAATTTTAGGTGAGGCCTCGAGTTTTTGATTCCCACACTAGGATACAATTGATGGATTCTATAACCACTATCGATCCATAATAACCTTGATAGCCTCTTACTACAGTTCTAATGGGAGTTTATAACTTTCCACCAAATTTTAATTTCCTTTATTTCCTTAAATTTCTCCTCCAAGGATCCTCTAACTCATTTATCAAGGAAGATAAACCTAATTAAACACATAATTTACAAAATTAAATAAATTTACTCACTCACAGTCCATGGGTTATTAAAAAATCTCCACCATTAGGATACACATCCCTGAGAATCATAAAAAATCATTCAATGAGTTCAATTCTAGCCATAACTTCTAGATATTAGATTATCATTCCCACATCTCCTCTTAGATATGGTCATGTTTTCATAACACCCAAACAATAGGTATTTCCTTCTCATTATAATCCATAATATGCATAGGATTATTCTTAAATAAATAATTTGAATCCAAATCTACCTCATCACTCTATAACACATGTGATAAGTCTAAAAAAAACCTCCTCGACTGGGATACATGAAGACATCATGAATACCACTATATTAAACCAAAATAGAAATCTAGTAAGAAAACATCCCAAATCTCTAAAAAATATTAAAAAAACTTAAAAAATTAAGATCTAACTTTCTTTATTTCCTCATCGTCAAATTCCCCTATTATAAACACTATAAAAAATACATGATCCCTAATATTAAACTCTAGTATTTAAGATATTTTATCTCCATATAATCTCTATCTTCTCTGATCCATAGTCAATCATTTTTTGATCAATGTAGCTTATAAGTAGTCTCTTTTACATAACTTGGCCTACCTATAAATTATTCCCATATATCCATCAAATATATAGGTAACCTATATGGTTTCCCATACAAAACCTCGAATAGTTTCACATGAATCAACGCTTGATAAAGAAAATTACACTAAATATACATGGTTCTCCCATCTATTGAAAAAATATATAATTGAAACATGAACCATATCCTACAATACATAGATAATAACCTTATATTGACCATAAATATATGGGTTATAAGATAAATTAATCTTTACTTGAAAACCTAATTCTTTTATGTAGTCCTTTCTATAAATGAGATATGAATCTCACTTCCTAGTTAGATTTGATTCTCCTCAGAACCCTATGCAGTATAAAAATATGTTAAATGTAAAACCTAACTAATTCACTGATTGAGACTCTTTAATGACTATAAAATATGCTTCCTTAATCAATTTATTTATGATAACCCATAAAAAATCATTATACCAATAAGATCTTGTTAAAAACATCAAAAAATTAATAATGACCTCCTCACACTTCTATATAGAAATAAGAAACAACTATAATATACCCATTAAACTTTGGTGATTGGTATTCACTTTTTAAAAATTGAGGGATATAAATACAAACCTCATTATGCATCTCTCCATAAATGAACACCAGTACTCTCTCTTTACATCATCATACATCTTGGTCAATCTAGGATGAAAAACCCATAAAAATTAGTCTACTATGCACATAAAATATGGAATTAGTATCCCGAGTCTAATTAGGTTAGAACTCCCCACTATCAAATTGATTTCACACCATGATGTATTCATGGTTTTCCCTATAAGCGCACCTTACATTCCCCCCAAAGTGGATGTCATACCAAATATTTCCAAAACCGCTTCACCTTGATACTCAACCATATATATATATATATATATATATATTCATCTTTAATAGAGGACACATCAACTATCACTCATATTTCAACTTTTGAACCACCTTCATGTGATATTTTTTACTTATATCATCTACTAATATATTCCCTTCACCTGATATGTACATTATCTCAAAGTCAAATGACTAAAATTAATTAATATATGTAACACCCTAAGATTTTAAAAGAAGGAAATTATGTTCGATAGCATAAATGATACAAAAAATTGAACTTAAATGAGAATAAAACTCCACAAGTATTTATTATATACTTATTTTTAAATAAATTTAAACTCTTTAATATCTTTTGGAACACACAACCTCCAGATTTTTATGTTCGATAGCATATTCAACATGAAACACCGAGCTTAAACGACCCATGATATATATAAACATTATAACCTAGCCATTAAATTGGAAGTTATGAATAGTATTAAATAATTTATGATATATATATATATATATTATAATCAATATAAATTATTTATAAATTTTTAGTAAATAATCAATCAATTTTTTGTAATGTAATTTTATTCTTCAAAAATAGATTTTCTTCAAAAATGATTTTTATTGATTTTTATGAAGGAATATTATAATTATTTTTTGAAAAATTTAGAAAGTTTATTTGGTAAAATTAAATTAATTTTTTTAAATCATAATATCAAAATTTACTTTGGGTGAAATTTTGGGATTTTTTGGAAAATATTGATTTTTCAGTGAATAATGGAACATACCATTTTTTTGTAAAAATGTCATATCTTTTCAATAAATTAAGTAATTTAAAAGTAAAAACATTTTTTTGAATATTATTTCAAGTAACATAAGTATTATTTAGTTATATTTTATCCAATTAATTTCATTTAATTATCATTATATTATATTATTGTATAAGTTTGTTTTTTGGGTTTAAAAACATGATTTTTCAAAAAATTATTTTAAAGTGCATAATGTTTATCCATTTTAATTAATTAAAATAAACCATAGTTAGGAATAATTTAAATTAAATTTCTATATTATATATGAATAAATATTAATTTATATTCATATAATGATTATTTTTAGACATAGAGTTAATATAAAATCATATCGTACTTGAAAAAAATACACTTCTCAAAAACCAACTTTTTCATCACGTCTGCAGGTTTTGTTCTAAATTTAATTTTTTTAAAATTTTGAAAAATTTATTTGAAAAAAATAAATTAATTTTATAAATAATAATGAAAAAATTACACTAGGGTTAATTTTTTATAATTTTTGAAAAGAATAATTTTTTGATGAATAGTTAAAAATACTGAATTTTAATTAAAAACTGCGTTTCATTTAAACTATTTACAAAGTTAAATTATATTATAAATTAGATTTAATGTAAAATTAGCTCAATTATATATATATTAATCCAATTATGGACATTTTAATCAATTTCATATTGAAACTGGATATAAAATCTTTGTAATCATTTGAACATTTTCTCTTTGAAAACCCGCTTTCTCATTATGTCTACGAGATTAATTTTAAATTAAAATTTTCCAATTATGTGAATTGAATTTGTAAAAATGGATTAAATATTTTTAATCATAATAATTTATATTTTATAATAGGTTAAACTTAATTTTTGATCAAAATGAATAGCGAAAACAATAAAAATTAATTACCATGATTAAGGTAAAAATGGATTTATCGGGGGTTAAACTAAAAAATATAAGGGTTAAAATAACCTAAAAACTTTTATAAAATATAGTTTATGTAAATATTTATACATTATAACATATATTATATATAATGGTTCATTATTGTATCCCTGTTACATGGAAAAACATGGTTGGAATTCATTCTTTTCAAGAAATAAAATTATGCCACTCCCCTCACTTATAAAAGGCCTCCCCTCTCCTCCTATATTCACCCCTTAAAAACACATTGGTTAATAAAATAAATGAACAAATAGATTATTTAATTAAATTTTTTTATCATAAATATAAAAAATTAAGGAAGTTGGTGCAAACCAAAATAAGTTACTTGAAGAAGTGGTAACGTTCTTCAACGAGGGGTTTTATTTTATTTCTCCCCCCACCTCATTAAATTATTATTAATAATGATTATATTATAACCTCAGTATATTAAATATTATAATATTTTATTATGTTAATTTAATAACCTAAATCCTTCTCTACTTCCATCAAATGGGTTACAAAATCATCATTCGTGTGTACGATAGACTACCGCCTTGCGAACTGATGTCATTATTTTTTTTTTCTTCCACCTATAATAGTTGGTTATGATGATGGATATAAAGTATATATATGATATTTATAAATTAATTATTCCTCTTGATTCATTATATCATATATAACTTTTTCCTTCCATTCCGTAGGGGATATGATAAATTCACTCATATGTACGACAGACTACCGCCTCACGAAGCAATGTGATTTTTCATTCACTAACACTTTACATGGAATGTAATAAGGATAAATTTAATGAATATATGTGATATAAATGTAATAATTATTATATTCATTAAATATTTATCATTATAAAAATATAATATATCATTTTATTTTTTTACACTGAAAAATGATAACATCATTCGTGTCCGTGTGGGCTATCGCCTTCATGAAGCGACGCGACTCTCTTTTCATCACCACAACACATGGATGATATATATAAGTATATTTAAAGATATAATATGAAATATATTATATTTTTATAATTATTTAAATATAAAATATTACTTAACTCCTTTACACAATTATCATTGAAAAATGTAAACATTACTTATGCGTACGTATGACCTATCATCTCCATAATTGTAATATAGTCCATTTTTTGTAACCATATTTCATGATTAGTTTTAAAAGTATAATTTATGTAAAAATATGACATTTATTACATGATTATTATTATTTAGATGATATAACTATGTAATATGTGCAAGAACTGGATCATTCATGATGAAACACAGATGAGAAAACAAAGTAATTAACACGAGAAACAATAAAAATAATGAAAGATTATTAATGAAAGGGAGATAAGATGTTATAAATGATAATATAGGATATTATAATTATAAATATGGTTATTTTATAATTTAATAACATTTTTAAAATCACTATACATAAGGTTAAATATGTTTAACCAAAAGGAAGCGTGAGGTATGAGATTTCGTCTCAATTTCATTTCATTGAAGAATATTGTAATGTCATGCACCTAATTTCTATTATATGGTGTATATACTGACCATTTGACATGTAATATCAATATTCATTAATAATTCAAGGTATTTTATGTTTAAATTCGAAATATTTCATCTATGGGGGGTTTGACTTAGAAGTTTCCAAGTGGTAAATAATTTCACAACTCAATTATGTTTCATTGGGTTAGATTACTCCTTCAATGTATTTGATATTCTATGATTACATGTGTAATTTATTTTAAATAAATAATTTTTTATTTCCACTTGTTTTATGTGGACTTATAGTTGATACACATAACCAATTCATTGATTAATTCTTACTTCAACGTTATGATCATTGTAAGAGTTTATTTCACAATCTCATTCTAATCAAGATTATTTATTCTTGAAGTTTAATTGAAGTAAATTATTTTATCATTGTATAATAAACACATTTAATTTTATTATCCTCAATTTATTAATGATATTTTAAATTAATATTACCATTTGACACTCTTTTGTACTTAAAATAATTGAGAAAATATTTTTAATAAAATTAGAATTTATTTCTCTCTTCAGTCAGAAATCTATTTTCTACGAAAATCATGTTTAAAAAAAATGTTTTCTATTTTTTAGACCTTTTACAAATAATTTATTAAATACATTTTTACCAAATTTTATCTTTTTACAATTTTTGTTCTAAGGAATATTTATTCTATTTTAAAAATAATTCCCATTTGGATTTTACCAATAAATTGAAATGAGTCTTTGTTTTAATGTGTATGACATTAATAAAATTTAAAATCATCATGACCAATAATTTTTTTAAAAAATTCATTTTTAAGATTCAAATATTATTTTCAAAGAAACATATTTTCAAAATTATTTATGAATTTTTAGTTTTAAAAAGTTTTTTTTGAAATGAAAAGGATAATTTCCTCAAGAATTTTTTTAAAGATCATATTTTGGTATTTCTATTCATCAATGAAAATAACCCTTTATTATTAATCCAATGGGTATATGTTGTATCAATAGCATCATTATTAGTTATCTTGATAGATTAATATTGTTTCAAATATATTTTTATGGAACCTGTTTTCTTTCCATGGGTTAATCATTTTTCAAAGAGATTGTCATGGAACTCCTTTCTTTTGCATGGTTTAAAAATGTTTCAAAGAGATTTTCTTGGAACACATTTAATTTACATGGGTTAACAAATTTATTAAAGGAATAATTATTGTTTTTATGAGTTTTTTTGATTAAATTATCTTTTTACTTTATTCATGTTGCGGTTCTTGGACATTACTTATACGATGGTGTGCCCAAATAGCGTGGGTGATCTCGTTATAACTTATATGATGGGTGAACCTAGATACTTCTCTAATGAATTAGGTAATTATTATGTTATCATGATAATTATATTGGAATTTGAACATATGGTTATTCCATTTGTAAGGGTTCTGCAAGTGTTATATGATTATGATGTCCCAAGATACCAACACATTTTATATATGACTTTTATGGGTTTATAATGTTTCATTTGATCATGATTGATATCATATGGATATTTATTATTGATTATTATAACTATTTAGTTCATTAAATCCTTATTCCATGTTTCATGATTGATGATTTAGGTTTTTATGGGTATGATTTCTTTTATTATTTTATAATAGAATATGATTATGTTGTCATACCCTTATTCACTTCTTATTCTCATTGATGAAATTGAATTATTAATGCTTATATTTACCCTTACTGAGAATTTGAGCTCACCCTTATTATGTTTTGTTTCTCCCATGTTATCAATAATGATGTTTAATTCATTGTGTTTAAAAGTATTTAAAATGGATGATGATGATGAATTAATGTGAAATAAGAATGGTTGGGTTATGTGAGAGAAATTCTCATTTAAATACATTGGTATTTTTTATGTAAGAGTTTCTACTAATTCTATAAAACTCTAAAACTTAAAGCTCCTTGAGAATTTAAAGGAATCCAATTTTTTTCCTTTGATGTTTTAAGTTTTGGATGGAAAAAATTTGTTCACTCTCTTTATTATCAAATCCATACATGTAAAGTTTATGATTTTAACATTAGATTCGAGAGTGTGGGTTATGAGCTATTATAGATGGTATCAGGGGTCATTTTAGATAACTTTGGATATTAGAATTTTTTCATGTGAGGTTATATTAAGAGTTATGGATACCTTCATAGGTATATAATCTTATGGATGATCATAAGTTCAAAGTATTAGATAACCCATTTAGGTTTTATGTGATGATATCTTAAAGTGATTAATTACATTTTAGGAGAAATTTATTAGGTTTAAGTATATGTCAATCTTGGATTTAATATGAATTATGTAGTTAAAATTTTGTAGACATAAGTTCTAAGGTATTGATAACATTTAGGGGTTTTAGGATTTTGGATATTGATGTAATTATGGGACCACAAATTTTATCATATAGATAACCCTTTGATTGAAGAGTGATTTTGTGACTAAGGGATTAATGCTATTTAAAAAGAAGATCACCATTTTTTTTCATGTAAGATGAAAAGTATGAGATAACTTTTTAGGTTAAAACAATAATTAATGTTGATGTTGTTGAGGTTATTTGTGATATAGGGTTATTCATTCATGTAATGATTTAGTTTAAACTTTTGATATTACTGTTGAATTTTAAAGATTAATGTAACAAATGAAGCTTTATACATTTTGGGAATTATCTTACCAGTTCTAAACATATTGATTTTTTAATGTCTATATATAGGTATAATATATTGGTTATCCCTTTTATGGTTATGTGGTCTTTAAAAGTTGATTTTAGTGCTCCAGGAATGAAAAATTCATCATGAATACTCATCATTTATAGAAAAATATGATATTGAAGTGGAAATTGACAAAAGGATAAAATTATACTCATCAAGTAAATATATTTTCTTATGATCATAGTTTATATTGAAAAGTAATTCCTTAAATTTAAGAAAAGGATCTTGAAACAAAAATGTTATCCTATTACATTCACATTCGATGAATCAAATGGTCTTTTAAATCATCATAAATTTATGGATTTGAGGCCCTTAAATTTACATTGATCATTAACTTGTTTATTATTAATGAACTAAATCACTATCCATAATTATTTATTCTTTTATTCCATGTCCAAATCTTCACTTACCAACCCATGTTCTCTTATTTGGAAACCTAGTATGTGTTATTCCATATGAACCTCATACTTCCATTTCACTTTTATGAAGAAGATATTTTATTAAACCTTTTTACGATGTGGGTTTAGAACAAATGAATTTTAAAATATCTAAACTTTTATTACTGAGGTAAATTTCAAGTTGCGAGGATGTAATTTATTAAGGGGGGATGTAACACCCCAAGATTTTAAAATAAAAAAATTATGTTTGATAACATAAGTGAAAGGAAACACTAAATATAGATGATAATATAACTCCACAAGTCTTTAGAATTTAATTATTTTAAAATAAAATTAATCTATTTAATATATTCAGGTATACACAACCCTGATATTTTTATGTTCGATAACGTATTCAACCCGCAACACCGAACTTAAACGAACCACAATATATATAACCATTACAATCTAGCTGTTAAATTAGAGGGTATAAATAGTATTAATTGATTTATAATATATATATATATATATATATCATAATCAATATAAATTATTGATAATTTTTTAGTAAATAATCATTCAATTTTTATTAAAGTAATTTTATTCTTCAAAAATATGTTTTCTTTAAAAATAATTTTTATTTATTTTCATGAAAAATATTATAATTATTATTTGGAAAATTTATAAAATGAATTTGATAAAATTAACACAATTTTTTATATATTCATATAAAAAATTTATTTTGGGTGAAATTCTAGGATTTTTTTGGAAAATATTGATTTTTAGTGAATAGTGAAAATATATATTTTTGTAAAAATGTCCTTTATTTTCAATAATTTAAGTAATTTAAAAGTCACATTATGTTTGGAATATTATTTAAAGCACATAAGTATTATTTTTTATATTTAATACACTTAATTACACTTGAATCATCATTATAATTTATTTTAGTATAAGTTTGTTTTTGAGTTTAAAAACTATATTTTTCTAAAAACTATTTTTAAGTGCATAATGTTTCTCTATTTTAATTAATTAAAATAAACCCTAATGAGGAATGATTTAAATGAAATTTAAATATTATATATCAATAAACATTAATTGATATTCATATAGTTATTATTATTATACATAGAGTTAATATAAAATCTTCTTATGCTTGAAAAAAGTACTCTTATAAAAAACCCACTTTTTCCTCATGCATATGGGTTTGGTTTTAAATTTAAAATTTTCAAATTTTAGAAAGTTTTTTTAAAAAATAAAATTAATTTTAGAAATCATATTTTTAAAATTATATTAGGTTAAATTTTTTAGAATTTTCTAAAAATATTAGTTTTTTTATGAATAGTGAAAAATACTGAATTTTAATTGAAAACTACCTTTTTGTTTAAATTATTTATAAAATTAAATTATATTTAAAATTTTTTATAAAGTAAAATTATTTCAGATATATATCTATTAATATAATTTAAATCATTTTAATAAATTTTATATTGAAATTGGATATAAAATATTTGTAAAAATTTGAACATTTTATCTTTGAAAACCCGCTTTCTCATCGCATCTACGAGATTAATTTTAAATTAAAAATTTTCTATTTATGTGAATTGAATTTTAAAAAATGGATTAAATATTTTTAATCATAATAATTTATATTATATAATAATTTCAACTCAATTTTTGACCATAATGAATAGTGAAAACAATAAAAATTAATTACCATGGTTAAGGTAAAAATGGGTTTATTGAGGGTTAAACCACAAATTTAAGGGTTAAAATGATCTAAAACTTGTCTAAAATATATTTTTTGAACATATTTAGAACTTATAACTTTTATTATAAATAATGGTACATTATTGGAGCCTTTGTAAATGAAAAAAACTTGGGTAGAATTCATTCTTTTCAAAAATTACAAGTGTGCCACTCACCTCATTTATAAAAGGCCATCCCCTCTCCTCCTCTATTCACACCTTCAAAAACCATTAGTTTAGAAATTAACTACCCAAATAATTTATCTCATTCCCTTATATCATTCTAGAATCTTTATTTTGGTCATGAATCCAACCAAGGAATGCCTTTGATGCAAACCAAAAGATGTTACCTGAAGAAGAGCTAATGTTCTTCAACGAGTATTTTTATTTTATTTCTTCCTCTACATCCATAAATTATTCTTAACCATGATTATATTTTAACCAAAATATATTCTATATACTTATTTGTTATTATGTTAATGTAATAATCTAAATCCTTCTCTTTTTCCATCAAATGGGTTTTGAAATTATCATTTAGGTGTACGAAAAACTACTGCCTCGTGATTTGATGCCATTTTTTTCCATTGCCACCTCTCACAACTAGTTATGATGATGGATATAAAGTATATATATGATATTTATAAATTAATTATAATTTTTTAGTCATTATATCATATATAAAATTTTAATTTCCATTCCGTAGGATATTTGATAACGTCGCTCAAATGTACGGCGGACTATCCCCTCATGATGCGATGTGATTCATATTTCACTAACAATTTACATGGAATATAATAATGTTAAATTAATGAATATATGTGATATAAATTAAATAATTATTATATTAATTACATATTTATCTTTAAAACCACTATGAATGATTTTAAATCACGTTCAATAAAAAGGAAGTGCGAGTTAATGGATTTTGTCTCAATTTCATTTCGTTGAGGCATATTGTAATGTTATGAAACTAATATCTATTATATTGTGTATATAATATCCCTTTTACATGTAATATATTAATTAATTAATAGTTAATGGTATTTTAAGTATCAATTTTAAATATTCCATCTATGTGGGGTTTGAATTAAATGTTACCAAGTGGTAAATAATTTAATAACTCAATTTCGTTTCATTGGGTTAGATTAGTCCTTAATTTTCATATATATTATATGACTATGTGTGTAATAGATTTTAAATAAATAAAATTTTATTTCATATTGATTTATAAGGTTTTAAAATTTATACACATAATCAATTCATTGATTAATTCCCACTTCAACATTTTGATCATTGTAAGGGTTTATTTCACAATCTCATTACAATTGAGATTAATTATTATTGAAGTTAAGTTAAAGGAAATTATTTGATAATTGTATAATAAAACCATTTAATTTTATTCTAATATATTTATTAATAACATTTTCAATTAATAGTATTATTTTTACACTCTTTGATACTTAAAATAATTGAGAAAATGTTTTTAAGAAAATCTAACTTTATTTATCTCTTCGGTTAGAAATATATTTTATACAAAAAATTTGTTTTCAAGAAATGTTTTAAAAAATGTATTTATCCATTTCCAAATGATATATTTAAGACATGATCACCCAATTTTTTCTTTTTATAATTTTTTTACAAAGGAATCTTTATGTCATTTTTAAAACAATGTCTGTTTGGATTTTATCAAAAAAGTTAAAGGATTATTTGTTTTAATGTGTACGACATGAATGGAGTTTTAAGCTGTAATGACTGCTTAAATTCTTTAAAACTTCTTTTATAAATATTATTTTTAACTAAAATTATTTTCAATTTTTTTTGTAAAATTTTAGTTTTAAAAAGTGATTTTGAAAATGAAAATTATATTTTCCTAAAAGATGTTTTAAAGTTATTTTTATGATATTTCTATTCATAAAATACAAAAACCCTTTAATATTACTCCATTGGGTATATATTATATTGATACCATCCTTCTTCTTTCTATAGATGGATTAATTTTGTTTCAAATAGATTTTTATGTAATCTATTTCCTTTCTGTGGGTTAATCATGTTTCAAGGAGATTTTTCATGGAACTCACATCTTTTCCCTGAGTTGAACATGTTTCAAATATATTTTCATGGAACCCATTTTATTTCCACTGGTTAAAAAATTTACGAAAGGAATAATGATTTTTATGAGTTTTATGATTAAATAAAATCTCTTTGTACTTTATTCATGTTGTAGTTCTTGGAAAACACTTATACGATGGGTGTAACCAGATATCACAAGGTGATATTGTTGTAGATTTTATGGTGGGTACACCTAGATAGTGCTCTAATTCAACGGGTAGTGATTATGTTCTATGGAGAATTATATTTTAATTTAGTATTTGATTATTCTATTTTTAAGGGTTTTTTAAAGGTTCTGTAAGTGCTCTATGATTATGATGTCCCAATATACCAACACATTTTATCTATGACTATCGTGGGTTTATAATGTTTCCTTTGATAAAGATTGATATCACATGGATCATGATTGTTGATTATTATTAATATTTCATTTGTTATGTACTTTTTCCATGTTTCAAGATTGACAATTAAGGTATTTATGAGTATGAGTTATTTTATGATTCACTCATACACTATGAATATATCATCATAACCTTATGCACCTATTATTCTCATTGATGAAATTAAATTGTTAATTATTATGTTTAATGTTACTTAGAATTTTAGATTGACCTTATTATATTTCCTTTTCCCTAGTTTATCAATAACGATGTTGAATGAATTGTGTTTAGAAGGATTTAATGTGGATGATGATGACGACTTAATGTGAAATAAGAAAATATGGGTTAAGTTGGAGAAAATATCATTTAAAGATATGGATATTATTTATGTGATAGTTTTTCCTAATTATCTAAAACTCTAAACCTAAAATCTTCTTTAAAATGTAAGTTAATCCAAATTTTTTCCTTTGAGGTTTTATGTTTTGGATGGAAATATTTGAGTCACCTTCTTTGGTATGAAATCTAGGAATTTAAATTTTATGATTTCAACACTGGATACGAGAGTGTGGGTTCTAGGATATTATAATATACATCATTTAATCTAGGTTTATATCCTATTATGATAAAAAATATCATAGGATTTTATGATATTTGTGTACTAAAAATGTAATTTTTCTAACACATAAGATCATGTACAACCACCACCAACTCTAAATCATGTGTATGATAGTTCTATACACGAGTTCTCAAATATCAATACCTATAAGAGGCTACGTTATGAACTTGAATCTATACACAAACTATTCCTGCACTTAAGGTAACACAATATACCATGTAAGACTTACCCATCTTAGGTAAGATCAATATATCTGTTGTATTCTACCTTCCATTCTGCTCTTGAAATGATGAATCATAGTGTAAATTCCATTGAGAACTCACTCCCTTCATAGTTTATTGAGGAGAAAATGAAAAAATTTATTATACTTAAATTCATTAAAAGAAACACCATTTATATAATAAACTATGGGCATATATTTTACATTAATAATTTTTATAATTTATAAAATATATTGGAAAAAAGTATAAATTGTTAATTTTATCAATTATTCATAATTTTGTGATTTTATTATGAGTCATGATTTTTAATTAAGTGTTTTTTTACTAAATAGGTGAAAATGATTGAGTCGATCCCTTGAGGATATCAAAAATCAAGAAACTATTGAAGAATTTGGAGATATTATTAAACAAATTAAGGGATTCATAGTTGAAGATTGATCTTATGAAAGAAGGATGAGTTTTATAGCGTAATGACATGCTATTATCATTGTGATTTTACAATCATAAAATAAAACTCCTGATATTAAAAACCACAATAGAGGTCACCCTGTATGATATAAATATATCAATGATTTATATTGATAAAATAAAATAGGGAAGTCCAATCATAAAATATGGAATCCCCAAGTCAATTCCTATAATTACATCACACAATAAGCCATCGAGATATCATGACCTAAATATGGTACTCTATTTAGGGGGTGGGGATTAATAATATACATATATACTATCATATTTTATGATATAGTTATATCAACATCAATGATCAGAGTTGAAATTAATATTAAAGAATACAAATATTTATCAATAATATAACATGACATCCATGGAAAGAAAAATATATATATTAGGGACTATCATATGCTTTTATGGGCTAATATTAGAGAAGTAGTACATCACTCTAGAGAATTATAGCCTATAACTATTTAGTTGAACTAGAGTACTATATATAATAAATATAAAGGAAAATTACTACAAAAAGTGAATTCAAGACCAAGGTAATAATAAAGTATCTTTTTACTTACCTACAAATCCAAATTGGGAAAATGAGCAATAACTTGGACACATGGAAGCTAATCAAGGATTGAGAAGAAAAAAGGGGATTATGGAAACCAAATTCCAAACTTTCCTGAGACTTAGTAGAGAAAAAAATTCCATTTAGGTTTCAATAACACATAAAGGTATACCAATAAATAATCCTTTTACACTTGGAAGAGAACCCAATACACGATCTTGATACATGAGACATTATAATAGAGATATATGTTAGGGGATTGAATCTAAGAGTATCATATAAATTTTAGTTTTCTAAATTTTAATTCTGTAATATGGTTCTCCAAACCTTTTTTCCCAAAACCATTTCCATATAGTTTTAACCCACTATAGTTAGTCCAAGAAAGACCACTAATATATTTCCTGAGTTTAGTAATAAAATTTTAATCATTTTTATTCTTATTTATCACTCAGAAGATTTAAAGTATTGATTAATTCGGGTTAGTGAAGTTCCTACCATTTATCCTCCTCTAATGGCCCGAAGGCCTTCATTTTTTTATTGATTTTGATAATCCACATTTCAAGGGGTGAGGTGGAACCCTTACAAGGCCTGTAGGCATAAGTATTACATGTCCCGTAGGCTTTAGAGGAATTCATTTCCTATAGGCTTCAAAAATTACATACAAACCAGACTAACTACTTGGAACTACTCCTCCCCAGCATCTTCATCATGAAATAAGATCTCCACCTTCGTATGGATATTCAGCTAGGCTTTCTCATGAATTTACAAGCTTGTCCCGACGGCAGGTGTCATACCCTCTTATTCTTACAATCCGTTTATCTTCTACTATGGTGAAATCTCTTTTCTCATCCTTCTTCTGGAGATTGTTCCTTGTAGGTTGTCTGATTTGAATCTACACTTAAGATGTCTTTCTTTATTATCTAGTGTAAGTAATAGACTGAGGTATTTTTGGTGTGAATGGTCTTTGAATATGTCTAGGTGAGTTGGAGTGTGCACTGGTCCACACTGATTGAAGCATACTCTAAAAGGGGATATGATTAAGTGATATTTTTATACCTATACACACCTGTAGAGTGTATAATATATTTACCAAGGAAAAATGATTTAGTGTAATGTGAAATCAATTCAGTAATATCTTATAATAGAGTAATATAGGTGGCCAAGGTGACAATTATACCATTGTGGAGAAGTAGGGTTAGGAAAATATTAAAATTAGTGAAAATGATGGAATAATATTAGTAATCAACTAAGGATGACTGAAAAATTACTCTTAACTTCATTTTAATTTTTATTTCATAATTTTTTTAATTATATTTCATTTAATTTATACACACCGTTTCCCTTTTTTTAATTTAAATAAAAATGAAAAAATATATTAAAGTAGCAAGATGATCACAATGTGACGTGAGACTCATAATGAGATAACAAAAAGGTTAGACTCATGTTGTATTCTTATGTTTATAAATTTAAAGTGTGGAGACCTACAATAATCCACCAACCACTAGTCATGGAATTAATCAATTATACTATTCGAGATATGTCTTTGATAAACATATGATAGTATCCTTCTAGATCGAGGAAACTATACACCTAAAATACTTTTTTGAAAATATTCTAAGATTTCACCACTTTTATCTTATCGTGATCCATTTTGATTCCTACATTATATTCCACTTGTCCAAAAAAATTGCTTGTTAAATATAAAAAACCCAGTTTGATAAATTATCATACAAATGATGCTCATATAGCATAACTAATAAAATCTTTAGGAACCTATCTTGATATTCCCTAGAAAAATTGTATACCAATAGATAATTTATAAATATATCCATGAACAAATCCAAGTACAAATGGAATATCCTATTTATTAGGTTTATAAACACTTCCAACACATATATCACCTCAGATGTAATCACTAGAAAATCTTACAACCTATATCATCTTTTGAATGAAATATTCATCACATAATCAACTCATACACTAAGATGATGATACCCAAATTTTCTATCAGTCTTTAAAAAATACTTGGTAACTCCCAAATGATTTAATATACCATATATCCTAGCCAATGGATGCCAGTTATAGATCATAACCTGATTAATCCTTTGATAATCCACTCATAGTTACAAAATATCATTTACTTTTTTGGTGAAAAATATAGGTTTTCTCTATAGAAATATACTATTTTATATAAATCCATTTTTCCTTAAGGTAGAAAAGATAAAACTACAATTTTATTAGCCGGAATTGATCTATATGTTATATAGGAATTGAAATAGGTTCCACTCCTAGCATGAAATGAATCATAAATTTCACCTCCAACTCTAGATGTAACTATAAAAAGTACTCTAAAAATACATCAAGAAGATAATTTAAAACTGGAGGGAAAATATCCCCTTTTCCCATCTACCATTCTCAGCTCCACACCATCAACCCATGTCATGAAGACTCTAAACTACCCAAGTTTAGGCCATTATAAGCCTTCATACACATCCCACTCTCCATTTAAAGCATGAAAATATCCTCTTAGAGAATAAAATGACATTCTACTCTGATAAAAATTGATATGAACCTATAAATAATCCAACTAATCCATACTAATGATGACACCATAATATATTATATCAAGAACCAAGATATCCCATATATGCCCATAACAATTCATAATGATATCATACACTAGAAAAATTGAAGAACCGATGAGATTATTAAAGGTGTGATGTATTTGTTTTTAACCATGATTTATGATTATTGGAAGATATTATGATTTTTTTTTGATATTTTAAACATGTATTTGAAGTGAATTGAGATGAATTTGAGTGAATGAGGTTGTTTGGAGTTGAGTTGAAAATCCCAAAGAAGTATTCTAGATTGAAAGTTTTTTTGATAATTTGGAAAATTACTAGAACATACTATGATGTGGAATATTTTGTAGATGGTACATAGGATATTATTGTTTATACACAATATATTATAGTTCATACAGACGATATTTTAGGCATACAGAAGATATATGATAAAGTAAATACTGAAATACAGAAAAGGAAAGTTCCTACCATGATATATAAGATATTTTGATCATATGGATGGTTTTTAGAGCATGAATAATATATCACTGGTAGTACATAACGTCTTCTAGTTTATACAAAATATATTGTAGGATGAAAATTAGAAATATATCAAAATTACTATTATATATAAGATATGATATCTAATATTTAATATATATAAATACATATATAAAATTTTTCTTAAAATTCATAAGATCCTCATGAGCATACAAAATATATTCTTGAGGATATATAATATTTTTCAACTCACTGAAGTGTTATATAAGATATTTTATTTCTTATATAAGGTTTACTTTAAAAAATGTGAAAATTATATTTATTTTAATCAGATGATGCTAATATTTTCTTCATGGATTTAATATTATGATACTAGTGATTGAGCCTTGATTCAGTACATTATCAATAGTATCTTTGATGATGGTTGATATTGAGTTTTGTGGAACCCTTGAAGAATTTATGCTCTAATATTCTCAGAGGTGTTGAAGGTTGTTGACTATGGATTGAGTAAGTATGACTTTTCAAAATTTATAGCCCACATTTAAAGCTCATGTTACTACATGTATCAAAATATTTTAATGTGATAATGAGGAAAAACATGGAGGATCAGTGTGGATGGATTAATAAATGAATGATTGAGAGTTTGAACTAAAGGATTTGAAAATATATTTATCCGAGGATACGAGTGGTGATTCCAGAAGATATTTTTTAGATTGGATGATGATTCAAAATTCTAAAATATCATAGAGTTTATATATCCAATACAAAAGTTCTATACTTTTAGATTTTAGATAGAGAAGTTCAAAAAGTTGAGTTTTTAGAAGGTTTTGATTTTAAATTATTTAAGAGGCTCAGTGGAAGATCAATATTTTGGTTCAAAATCCTCCAAAACATAAAATAAATTTCATATTTTGGTGGATCACCTTTTAATACTTTATGGATGTAGTATAATCTTATCCAAATGAATAATATCAGGAGAAAACATTGGTTTATGGATGATAACTTCACAAGGGTTATGTATGATACCTTATAACTCCCATAAAGTATTGAGTCAAGGATAAAACCTTCCAAAATTTTTAGTCACAAAAATTGATTAGTGATCAAATATTTGTCTGAAACTCAATACAAACATAATAAGGAGTAGATACCCATGTTAAGATCAAACATTATAAAAAATCACATGAGCTTTGTATTTATTTATATTATTGTTTCATCTATGTAATAATGAGATTGAAATATTGAGAGGATCATGACTAAAACTAGTAACTGAGATTAATTTTAGTAATAAAATTTTAAGAGTAACACTAATTCAACCCCCCATCTTAGGGTTATGTCATACTCTAGGTCACTTCGAATTCTATCCAAGAAAATCTAGGTTTCCAATAAAATATCCTATTTTTATTAAATATATTATGAAAAATCACGATTTAGTTAATAATATAGGTGTACCTAAATTTGATAGAAAGAACTATAATTGATGGAAGAATATGATAATGCCTCATATTCTTTTACTTGGACTAGAGGTTATGGTTTCTGCTACTGTTGGGTTTAATATTATTAAAAAATATGATCCTATGAATTGTTCTAATAAAATAAATTTAGAATTTTATGGAAAAGAGAAGAGTTATATAATAATTTACTTATCTGAAAAATTATATACAAAGGAGATGAGAATCAAAACATACAAATAAATCTAGGACCAAATTGAAAATATTTTTAAAGGGAATATCAAGGTTAAGAATCTAATATGTAGACATGGAGAGAATTTTTTTAAAATATTATAATAGATGATTATGAGATTATTCAAAATTAATCCACAAGGATAAATGATATTACCAGTTATATCAGGGGTTTTGGATACATTCTAGAATACTCAAACATTATTAAGAAACTAATGAGAAATTTTTCTGATCGATTTGATCCAAAGGCCTCTACTTTAGAAGAAAAGGATGAATTATCTCTGGATAAGTTACATAATATTCTTGTTAACTATGAGAAAAGAAATTATAATATATTTAATAAGAATATCAAGGATGAGATGGCATTCAAAGCTATTAACAAGATAAAAATCAAGGAATAGGAAGATGAGTATTCGAATAAATATGAAGATGATGATGAAATGGATAAAGATAATAATATTATAATGGAACTTATTTCAAAGAACTTTAGCAGATGATAGGGTAATTAAATAGGTAAAATACCACTAAAATGTTTCTAGTATGGTGGAATTGGTCATTTTTCAATTGATTTTCCAAATAATAAAGGTGGAGAGTATGAATATGATGAGAATTAAGAAAGTTCTTAGAGAAATAAATAGGGAAGAAGTTCCAAGGAAGCTAAGAAATATACTAAATATCCAATATGGAAAATATTATGTATGTTAAGAAATGAAGAGATTGATCAATCCACTATAAGTAATCAATCTAAAGAATACATTTTTGAAAAGTTTTGAAACTTCATGGTTCATGTTGAAAAACTTGAAGAAACCTTAAGCATCGATGGACATGGTGAAGGGAATTACACTAAACACACATCAAAATATAATCTTATAACATGAATTAACCAAAACCCCTAACCAGGTAGAGAAAAAATATTTTTAAATAAGGGGATAAAGGAAGTTAAAGATAAATTTCACAATAAGAAGAATAACTATATTGTGGAAATCAAGTTTCTCAAAGTGAAAATTATTAAATGAGACAAAATATTGAATGATTTTGAAGAGAAATACACTGCAAATGAAGAGTAATTTTGCAAGGAAAAATAAATTTTTCTTGAAGTTAAAAAGGCCCTAAAAAGATATATGACTATAAATAAACTATGGAATAGAAGTTTGAGTCATTAAAAACTTCTGAAATTTATTGAAGAAAAACTTAGGTGAAATCTTAACTGTTGAATCACAAGAATGTTAAATATATTTTGGATAAAATGTAGGTTTTAAAAGAAAATTTTAGAATTTTTAGGTTGATAAAAATCATGAAAATAACATTTCTATATCAAGGAAATTTAAATATATATTGAGAATGGAAATTTACCAAAGGAAAAGACAAAATGAATCTTGGAATATACCTAAATAGCAAGCATAATTTTATATATAGACTCATAAATTTCATGGAAGATTGAATTTAAGAGGTTTTTTCAGTGATGTGGATCCAATGGGAATAAATACTATGTGTATTATACAATATTTAATTTTATTATAGATAAAATATTCATGAAGTGATGGTGAGAAACTATGATAAAATGAGGAACAATTATGAGAAGGAGAAATATTTGAACATAAATCTATCAAGGTTAACTACTCAATAAAAATTTTATTGTCTAGAAGAAATATATGAAATATATTGAAAACAATTTCATTATGATGAATAATGTATTAATAAAATTATAGGAAAATTTCCACATGATGAAATAGGAAATAAATTTTAGAAAAGGAAAAATGAAGAAAAGTCTATAATTCTTGTATTGGATATAAAAGATATAAGGAAAAAAATATATGGATACTCAATAATGGTTATTACCATCACATGATAGGTGATACAAAAATATTTAATTTCATGATAGTTGTATGATTACTTTTGGGAATGAAAATTCCTGAAAAATTTGAGGAATTAGAATAACAAATACTAAAGATCAAAAACTGAAATCTAAAGATATTCTATTTGTTAATGGACATAAAAAAATTATTGAGTGTACAATAAATTTTTGATGATTTGAATGAAGTTAGTTTTAGAATAAACTCTTATATTATTAAGAGCATGAAATATGGATGAATTATCACCAAGGGTGAAAGAATAAGTGGTAACTTATTCTAAATTAATGTTCCAAGTAATTTTTATTATCTAAGTGAAAAAGTTGAAAATAAAAATTGGAATAAAAGACATTTACACCTTGGTAAAAAGGTATTGAATAAAATATCAAAGTAATATATATTAAGATATATACCCTAATTTAATAGAGAAAGATATTTTATTTTTAAATCATGTCAAAAAGAGAATATGGTATATGGAAAATACAAAAATAGATGAAATTTAATCCACTATTCTACTTGAATTAATTCTAATTTATATGTGACGATAATACATAAATCCATAATAGGTGATACTTAATTTATTAATTTTTTAATTATTTCACTAGTATGAATAATGTGATATTAATAAAACATAATTCTAAAGTTGTGGAGATATTCAAAATATTTAGTATATAAGTTTGGAAAGAGTTGGGAGTCAACATCAAGAAGTTGTGAACAAATAATGATAGGGAGTTAATTGGAAATTATTTTGAATCATGTATTTATAATCATGGGATTAAACATAAATATACAGCTCCTTATACTCTACAATATAATGAAGTTTCATAAATAAATAATAAAATATTGGTTAAAATGGGAATAACTATGCTTGTTGAATACAAACACTCAAAATTCTTCTAGATAGAAGATGTAAGTAAAACATGAATATTCAAAATAGATTATTTTTGAGACCCAAATAAAATATAACTTATTATAAGACATGGTAAAATAATAAACATACTATGAATTACTTAATAGTTTTAAGTCCATATCTAATGAAGATCAAAAATTCAAATTTGGGGAAATTTGATAAAAAATGCGAGGAAAGTGTTGTAATGGGATACTTTTCTAATGGAAAAGGTTATAAGTTTGGGAACAAAAGGCATAATAAGATAATTTATTGTTTTTTTGTAAGAGTTATTGAAAATAAAAATAATTTTGGTAATATAAATGAATCAGATTTTGAAATTTTAGATGAATACAATGAGCATATTTTTGGGAAAATGAGTAAAGAAGAATCTATAATTGAACCAAGTGATGTTCATATTTATTCAGATCAGACTAGTGATGACTATGGTACTAATAATACTGATAAATTAAAGCATATTAGGTTTAATAAGATTGCATAACTTGAAAATATAATTGGAAATAAAAATATAACAATACAATCTAGAAGGAGTTTGAAACTTGATAATCAAACAATTATTATTTCTCAAGTTGAGCCACAATTAGTTGATTTAGTTGTTGATCAACAATAATGGTTAAATTAAATGGATAAAGAGATATATCATATTGGATGCAATTTCACTTGGGATCTTATCCC
The DNA here is from genome assembly GCA_963277665.1 of Viscum album. NCBI lineage: Eukaryota > Viridiplantae > Streptophyta > Magnoliopsida > Santalales > Viscaceae > Viscum > Viscum album. The sequence continues at coordinate 1,227,109,759 of OY728133.1, read as the reverse complement.
AAAACAAAATGGTAAAATTTTCATTGGAACCAAGTGGGTATTTAGAAACAAGCTCAATGATAAAAGTGAAGTCTCTAGAAACAAAGATGGATCAGTTTGTAAATACTACTCTTAGATTTAAGGGGATAATTTTGAGGATACATTTAATCTCGTTTTAATACTTGAATCCACAAGAATTTTCTTATATATAGAAGCTCATAAGAATTGTAAAATCTTTCAAATAGATGTGAAGTTTTATTTATTGAATGAAAAACTTGAAGACAAGTTTTATATTAAATAAACCAATTTTTTTCTTAAAAATTATGGAAAAATGGTTTATAGATTGAAGAAATATCTATATCGGATAAAATTGCTCCCTAGGACCTGATAGTTAAAGTTGAATGGTTTCTTGAGAGAGACAAAGTTCATTAAATGAAAAGTTGACAATGATTTTATATGAAGGAGATAAGCATAGGTACTATTATTATCATTGTTTATGTTAATGAAATAATTTTTATAGGATACAAGGAGTATTATTATAAATATTTTTATCGGTAAATGGAAATTATTTTTGAAATCTATATTCTTGGAGAGACGAGTTTTCCCTTAGGATTTCAAGTTTTCTAAAAAAAATTTCATTTTTCTGTCCCAATAAAAATATTCCAAAGAATTATTGAATAAGTTTGAAATAGAAGACTCTAAATAGTTATCAAATCAAATTACATTTTGTGTGAATTTGATCAAATATTATGTATGGAAAATCTTGAATTATAAATTTTTTAAGAAGATGATTGGAAACTTTCATTATCTTACCACATTAAGATAATTTATTGTTTATGTAGTAACTATGAGTGCTATATATCAAAGTGATCCAAAGGAATCATATATGTTTTTTACTATGAGAATTATTAGGTATATAAAAATGTTTTAATGTATAAAATAAGTGAATAACTAAACTTTATGGATTTCATAGATTCTTACTGGTTCAGAGATTATAATGATAGAAAATAAAAATTTAGATGAACTTTATTTATATGAGGAATTTTTGTTAGCTAGAATAGTAATAAAAAAGTTCTATATCTTTGATCACATCCAAGGATAAGTATGTTTCTACCAAGAATGAATTTACATAAATGTTTTGGATGAAAGTACACATAAATTATTTGAAGATGAAAGTAGAGAAACCATTGAAAATTACCTATGATAATCAATGTTCCATTGATCTTTACATGAATTCATTACAAAACTCTAGATCTAAATATATTAATAATAAATATCACTTAATAAAGGATAAATTTTATAATAATAATAATAATAGTCTTCCTCATAGAAAAGATCAAGGGACAAAAATTAATAGAAAATAAAAATATGAAGTTTTATAGGTATCAAGGAAAAACTTATCCCCAATCAAATATGGAATTTTCAAATTATAGTTACATTGTCTAGAATCAACAACCATGTTAGTAAGAATATCAGTAATTATATCTCCCTATATGAAAATATGAGACACCATAAAGTTTATTTTCCAAAATTAAGATATAAATTCCATCCATGCCACTATAAGCCTCTATGGGGGTGAAAAAATGTTGAGTTTGATTACATGGATAGTAAATGAGGGATACAAATCCAACTAGATGTTATGAAAGTTTTTAAATATTTTAATTTGGATCAATAATATGACCTCTTTTTTCTCTTCTTAAAAAGTGATTTCCATCCCATAGTCCTTGGAGAAGAAAGAAATAGATCCACCTTTGAAGTCCATAAAAATAACCCCACTACCCAAATGCCTAGGGTTTCCTTTAGAGGCATCATCCATATTGATCTTGATCCAACCTATAATAGGAGGATATCAAACCACATTTATATAATAATTATACCCTTTAAACACCACAATTTTATTACCTATCAAAAAATGATTGGTCCTTAGTGGAGTTTATTGCCAAACCAGTGTTCATGGAGGCTGCTACTCTTACAGTAGTGAGGCTATTCCTCATTAAAATATGCATAATAATGTCATGCCTATTATACCTGATTGAGGTTTGGTTCCACCATTATAAATACCAAATCTCAACAACTTCCACATGAAATATATTATTTAATTGAGGTGATACCTCCTATGAGATGTAGTGGATGAGAATATAATTAACATTTTAAACATTAAAAAGATCCACTTCAAAAAAACATGAGATAATTCTCTATAATACTCTAACAAAAGATAATTATAAGGAATTATGCTCAATATTGTCTTCCCCATAATTGAAAACACTATAAATTGAGTATATATTAAGACTAGTTCACATGAGGGATATCTCTAAAGGGAGTTTATAAAATATAGACCTCTATATGAGAGTAAATGTGGAAGGATCAATCCAAGGTCAATTAAGAAGGTTGAAATAATGATCCATGTTTGTAGAAAAACCCATATAAAAACTATGTAACATATTGTAATATAATTCCCCGTGATTATATAGGATCCAAATTAAGGTTTATTTTCTTATAATTAATTGATAGGAATATATGGTTTCCCTGATAGATGAAGGTATCTACTCTAGTGGTTATAAGATTTTATCCTTGATTATCACTTACAAATCTTTAATTAGGTCTTAAAAATAATTAATCAAGGGTGATCCAAGCTAGTTTTCCTTAAAAAATTTTAGATCTGAATTAGAGTAATAATTCTAGTGACTATGATTCTTCACTTATGAGAATGATTTCATAATGTAGGACTTTATTGAGGAGTACAGATAATGAAGATTCAAAGATAAGATCCTACCATTGAATTGGTGACTCAAAAAATCAGTGTTATGTGATTCAGTGGAAAACATTATACAAAGAGAGTGGACCTAGAGTGCATCATTGAATAGATACATGTTCTTAATTCCCAGTCCCCCTATTTCACTAGTTTGAAGCTAATAATCCATTTAAAAATGATAAATTTATTCTTAGAAACACATCCACTCAAGATGAAATTCTAAATGTTTTGATTAAGACAATTTATTAATGACATATTCATTTTTTATACCAATAAAGAATATACTATCTTGGGGATGAAAACACATTTGAAAATAGAAAATATCCCTACAAGTGATATAGAATTCCCTTCCTAAAAGATGAACTGACATTTAGCACTATCAAAGATAACCCTGAAGTAGGAAACTTTGGGACTACCCTAAAAAAAGGATCCCAAGTAGGGGAAATTTATACATCCCTAATAGATTCAAAATATTCTCTTGATTAATATATTACTATGACTACTGAAGTTGTAGATGGAGATTATTTTATAATTACCCTAGTTAATGTGTTGGTTTGAGATGATTTCATAGTGATCAAGGACCCCTTGATAGCCTTAATATTTTCTTTCCCTCCCTATAAAAAGATAATTAAATCATCATCATAGAATAAGTGTGATGGATCTTTTAAAACTCTTCAAGTAGGAATTTATTTGATATTTCCTTGATCTACCATGTGAAGAAAATATCTACTAAGATAGTCTTCAATAATACTAAAAGGATGGCATATAATGGGTCACCCTATCTTATGTCATAATTATAGGAGAAACATCCTTTAGTACTTCTATTTATCAAGACATAGATTCTTACATAATTGAATAAAGCAAGGATCATGTCATTGAAGATTCTACTAAAGATTTTTTTTGAAAAAACCCTACCATAAATCCATAATTGATGGAGTTAAAATCCATTATGACATCCAGTTTTAGAGAATAAGTTCCCTCCTTTCTAGGAACACTCAATAGGTTATTGCGCTTAAAGGTAGTGAGGATACAACCCTATATCTTCCCAACATTAATAAATTTAAACTAATTATAATAAGAAACATTGTTGATGATATTGGAAAGTCTAATGTAAATGATATCACTTAATATTTTATTAGCTGAATTGAACATGTTAATAGGCTTAAATGAGTTAAGAGTATTAATATCATCAGATTTGGGAAATATGAAAAGGAATTGAGAATCCATCCCCTTTGGTATAATTACATTATTTAAGAAAATAGAAATCATATTTATGAGATACCATTGAATAATTTACATGTGTTCCTGAAAAAAAGGTTGGTTAATCCATCTGGGCTCTGGACACTCCCTAAGTTAAGTGATAAAGTGTCATCCTTCAACTACACCGGGTATGGTTCTCTAGTGAGCATGATGTTGTTAGAGATATAAAAAAACCTTGGAATAATATTCAGAAAGTCAATAGAATGAATAATGGATCCATTGTTAAAGAGCTCCAAGTAGTACTGTAAGGCATGATAATCGATCAACCTTTTACAGTGATAATATCATTCCCATTATTCAATTATGTTATTGGTTTTGAGGTTTCCCTAGTTTTTTTAAGATTATTAATGAAATTAGTGTTTCTATCTCTCTCATTTAACCACTTATCCTTGAAGATATCCTTAAAGACTACCTCCTTTAAAGAGAGTTTCTCATTCAACTTGGAGGGAATCTCCACCTCCCTATTGAATTAATACAAGTGAAAGCCCTTATGATATCTATTTTTCATGTCTTCCAACTCCTTTTCCAATCTAGAAATGTATCCATAAATAGAATAGAATACCTCTTTGATCTATTCTCTAATATTGTATTTTAAAGTCCTAATATTAAACAAATAATCATATAAGTCATCAAATCATTCAATATATCTAAAAAATATCCTATTGATGATATGTTCACTAAAGATATGATAAGGGAGATATTTAAAGAGTTAAGGATAAAAAATAATGTTTATAATTTCTCTCTTACTTATGGAAGGATTAGAAATTCCCAAATTCATTTGTATTATTTTGTTAAATAGAGATAAAGGTAAAAAATACTTGTGTATTTTTTTAAATCCAAAGTTAGTTTTTCTTGAAATAAGGGGGAGAAATGAGTGAGTTGATTGAGTGGGTGAGCATAAAAACTACTTATCAACAATTTTATTTTCACTTAGGGATAAAAAGATCTAAAGTAAAATTTTTATTTATAATTTTAGTGTCATTACATATTTATTTTTGAAAGAATATGATTTTATGAAATCTGGTGTGAGTTGTTGGAGTTGAAAATAAACCTAAAGGGAGATTTTCAACAACCCATGGAATTGTTGAAGTTTTGTGTTATTTGTTTTAAATCATTATTTAAGATCATTAAAAGTTATCAGGAATTTTTTTTAGATACTAAACATGTTTTAAATTGAATTAAGATAAATTTGAGTGGATGGGGGTTGTTTGGAGTTGAGCTAAAATGCCTAAATAAGTATTATGGATTGCAATGTTTTTGGATAATTTAGAAAATTAATGGAGCATATTATGATGTGTAAAATTTTTTAGATCGATCATAGGATATTATTGGTGATATATAACATATTATAGTGAATACATAAGATACTTGAGGTATAAAAAATATATATACTTATGTGTATATTGAAATGTAGAAAATGAAAGTTCTTACTATGCCACATATGATATTATAAGAATACATATGGTTTTTAGAGCATACATAACATATCAAAAGTGGTGTATAATATCTTCTATATGATACAAATGATATTATAGGATAAAAATTAGAAAATTACCATAATTAATATGATACATAAAATATGTTGTATGATTCATAAGATTTGAAAATACATATATATATATATAATTCTATCGACAGTATAGAAGATATTCATGATAATATGGAAGATATTCTTAAGGATATGTAAGATTGTTTAGCTTGATAAAGTGTTATATAAGATATTTTATTTCTTATACAAGGTTTATAATTTTAAAAAATGTGATAATCCTAGATATTTAAGTCATATGATGGTGATTGCTTCATCATGTATTTAATATCATAATACAGATGATTGAGTTTTGATTCAAGATAAGATCTATGGGAAATTTTAAGATGGTTGATTTCAAGCTTTTTGGAATCCTTGATGAAATAATACTATAATATTATCATAGTCATTAAAGGTATATGACTTTGGATTAAGTAAGTGGTATTTTTAAAAATTTATACCCTGTATTTGAAGCTTATATTTATACATGTATCAAAAGACTTTAATGTGATTCTGAGGATAAAAGGGGATAAGAAATTTTTAGGGATTAACTGATGAGTGTATCAGAAGCCTATTTTTTTTAAGAAAGTCTATTGAGTCTAAGAGAAGATTTGGGAGTTTGGAATATCTTTTTATAATCTAGGAAGAGTCAAAATTATAAAATATCATCGAGTTGAGATACCAAAAACAAAAGTTCCATACATTGAGATTCTAGATAGAGGGGTTCCAAAAGTTGAGTTTGTGAGTAGGTTCTAATTTTGAATTATTTAGGAGTCTTAGTGGAAGATTAATCTTTTAGTACAATATAATCCTAGAAATAATGTATCTATTATAATTTGGTGGAGCACTATTAAAGTCTGTAGGTATCCAGTATAATATTATCCGAATTACTACTATTAAAAGATAACATTGGGAAAATGATGATACATTCAAAAGGGTTAAGGATGAAAGCTTACCACCCCTTGTAAGTGTTGAGTCAAGGATGATACCTTCTCACCTTTTTTAATTAGAGTTATTGATCAGTGATAAAATATACATCTCAAACTCAATCTGAACATAACAAGGATTAGATACCCACATTAGGAATTAATCTTGAATAAAATCATATATGCTTTGTTTTTATTTATATTGTTGTCTCATATGAGTAAGAGTGGGATTAAAATATTGAGAGGATCGATAATCTTACAAGTCATATAAGTTAATTTTATTAAGAAAATTATAAAAGTGTAAAAATAATTCCACCCCCTTCTCAATGTTACATCATACTCATGATAACTTCACATCTCTTTACTTGATCCACCCTTTTCACTAGAGGAGTATCTATCAATAACACTCCTAACCAGTGATTTATATAAAGACCCACATCATCTATTATATAATTAGAAAAAAATGTGTGTGATACACCTATATTGAATAACATGCTAGCCAAGGTCTACATCATCCATATTGTACCTTTCATAAATAATAACCCTACTTAAACATCTGTCAGAACCTATGTGACAATATTCACCGGGACCAAACTTCCTCCATGGACCTAGATACCATGAAGATATGACTGCTATTATGATGGTATTTGGAATATTTGGATAAATATATCCCCAAACCTCTTATTATTATAACTCTAATTAAGACCTCATTGTATTCCTCCCTAAAGCATCTATAAACCCTATGCCTTCCCTAGTGCCCGCCCAACACCATCCTGAGGCCTATCATAAAAAAATTACCAATCATTCCCTATATTTCAATAGATATAAAACTCCATCATATTACTTAAATAATATTAAATAAAATGTATTAATCTAATATAAAAGAAATATATCAATTGATTTCCCACTTATAGAGGTGGAAATGATCCACCACTATAATCCCCATAATGAATTTCACTTTAACAAAACTCCTTAGATTTCCAATTCCAGTTGCCTAATGAATTTCCAATAGATCCACCTTCTAAAGAGGTCTCACTAACACACTAGTCCCCCACCCAATTGTATTCAAATTTAATCACATTTTTAACCACATTGATATAGGTTAGAAGGAAAAGTAGTTTTATCTAAGAGTATATCATCGATCTTAATTTAATCATGAACTTATGGGAATTCATGGAATCATCACCACCCAAAGGTAGAGTGAAACTTAATAGATTAATAAACCTTATATCATAGTACAACACTATCATATGATCTTGCTAAAGATTTATAAACTTCTGGGAATTATCTATCTTCAATATCTTAGGGTAAAAGTGGTTATATAATAGAGTCTAAAAATCTATCCTCTGTTAGTCTCCCATCCTTCTTGTATTGAACCAAGGTATCCCACCAAAACATTTATAATCCCCTAAAAAAATATTCTAGCCTCACCTATTAGTTCTTTGGTGTATCAATCAACTCAAATATATGATAGATACTCTCCATCCAATCCAACACACTTTTTGACCCACTATCACCCCTACAAATGGGTGGGTGATACATTTAGAAATCATAGATAAAATTGGACATAATGGCCTCATACCTATTCAACCTCCTCTCAACCCACTGAATCAATTTAACTGAGATCATCATGTGGTGCTCATTCATCTGAGGTTCCTATACTTCCATAGGTGGTACACACTCTAACTCTCTCTCATATTTCTCATATGACTAATGTTATGGTGGCATATCTCTATAATGAAAAGTGAAATCTCAAACTAATGTGAATTTACACATATCCAAGGTAACTTTATTATCATATAAGAATGTTAATCTTTTCTTAAATCATATAAAATCACACCCAATTTCCATATCCCATATACCTAAACACTTCTATACCTATCAAACCAAATAGTACATCCTTCATACCTAACATTACTATGACCTAATGTCATTTTTAGCCCATTAGGAAATTATATATATAATAAATACATTATAAAACCATAACCAAGCCAAGTAAATTAGATCAATATTAATGAATTATATAGGAAAATACTATATAGTTTATTACTGATGATTGATTTTAACTTGAGTCATTTATAGCCATCAGGTTAGTCTATAATGACATACAAGCACACATATGTCACATGATCCTACATTTCAACCATGATGCATGAACTCAAGAAATATCACCTCCATGGTTTAAATATTAACACATAAATATCAATATTACAAACTATAAATTTCAAAATCATATCCCACACCACCCTAGTAATTAGAACTTATAGTGTATATTTAGAGACCAAGAAAGGAAAAACTTTCATCACAGTCTAAAAAAGTATTTCTATAGTATAGTAGTTCCTAAAAACCTTAAAAAAAACACAGGACTTTAATACTATTTTGTAACTTTACTCAACCTAGACCCCCCAATTTAGATCACCACAATTCTTTAAGTGTGCCTCTTTCCCATGAGAGATTTTTTTACTAGTGGTAAGAGACTAGTTTGTATCATGGTGAGACCATGTACTTAATAACATAACAATGGAATAATATAAAGAAAATCACCACCATTAAGATAATACATTAGAAGGAATATAAACCAATATAATATGAAATTCCTAAATTCTATTACCAAGTCACATATTATATAGTCATTATAATAATACAAAAATGTAATCTCTATATAAATCTCCCATGTATAGTCACATATAGATGGTAATACAAAAAAAATATGAAAAAGACTCATGGAATATAACACCCTATATATATAAGGAATTTCTCCATACTTTTAGTTCAATACCCTTTGTTACCTATCATTTAGACCTTAACTTTAAATTCATTACAAACCATAAAACCTATGCATCCATTGAGGTTCATATTCTAGGTATGAGTTTACAAACCTAAAGGGTTATCATCAATTTACCACAAGAATATACTTCAATAAAATTTATATACATGGGATATGATGTAATATATCATAATCAAGGTAATCACTAAAATTAAGGTCATCATGTTCTAACCAGGCCACCATGATACTCAACCCTACCTATTTCAACCAATGCTAGTGAATATATCATGTTTATACCTTAATGGTATAATAAGAATAAAACCCTAATGGTTTATCATAAACTAAAAAAATGGTCTATATCATGTAATTATATTGTTGTCTCATACTATCATCAACACCATTGGTTCACCATAACCTTTACCCCAATAGATAATCATTTCCTTAGTCCTAATAATTAATAATTACCATGACCCCAATGTTTATTCCATACCTTAGACCCAATAGAAAATAACTAAATGAAAATTATAGTTATTATCCAACCATCCCAATGATAATTTCATTACTATCCCAATTGGTTCACATCAATTTATTAACAATAGAACATTTCCAAATCAAGAATAGGAATATAACATATCAAAATTTACCTATTTCTACACCACTAGCTCACATTGTTTATCAACCAACTACTATAGGAGAGGTAACATCATACTGTCCCAATACCTTACTACTAATTATCCATAATGGTCTATTCCCCATTTATATTACCTATAATTTAATAAATCCTTGGGAAAACAAGTCTCTGACACATCCATGAATTAATATACCCATGGAAGAGTAATTATCCTAGACCCTATAGTATATATCAATGCATTATTTAATTTCTCATTTCTTGAAAATTCTTGTTTAGTCATCCACATTAGGTTCCCAAATATTTCACACTCTTCCTCACATGAATCACAAAATATATGATCAAATAAAACTACCTTATTCATGATGGAAGATTTGACCCCCCATGTCACAATGTTGTTCCTTTTTTTGTCCTTTTAATAAGTGGAGGTATGGGTTGCATTTTCTTGGAGTTATGGATCAAAAAGTGAAATGTTTTTAGGTTTTCCTTGTATAAATGGTTAAGGTGAACGATTAGAGTGAAACTGTGTGTCCTCCCTTTGTGAGGATATTTTTTAGTTTAATTTTAACTATGCAAGGTATTTCATCATGGGATGAACACTATTAAGTCCAAACCGTGTGGACCCTAAGAGAAATAATGTGGGGTCCTTGGTGTGTCTAAGGTGTGGTTCACTACTTGAGTATTTTTTGGTAAACTATGTGGAAAGTGTGTAGTTTGATATATAGTTTTTGATAGAGTCATTTTCATATCTTCTTCATAGTTTTCAAACCATACGAGGCACTCTAAGAGGATGTGTGAGGCTTGTACTAGTCCTGGAGTAAGGCACATGGTTTTTTTAACCATGTGATCTCTTAAGAGAAACTGCATGTCTTAATGTTTTTTGGGAGGCAGTGGCACTCACACGGTTGGCATACAATTTTTCTAACCATTTGGTCAAACCATGTGAGTTTTCTAGGTGTTTTAAAATTTGGGTATTTCACATTTTTACCTCCAAAATTAAGAAGGATTTTACCCCTATTCTCCCCCACACGAGTCTTCCAAACCTTGGGATCCCTTGGGGATTTTCCTCGTTACTCATAACTTGGATTCTTGGCTTCATTTAGTATTTTCAAAGAGGATTTTAGGTTATATATTCCCCATTTTCCCTCTTTCTCTCCCTATTTTTTATTGGATTTTCTTCCACCATGAACCCAGTCATGATGGGGCATGATTTTAGGGTTTTAGGTGGGTCTAATTACAGTGGTTTTGGATTCTAGGTGTTGTAGACACCATTGCTTCTCCCATGGGTGTGGTCTCCATTGAAGGTGATGTGTTTAAGGACATTTCATCTTGGTTCCCACTTCTTTGAGGTAGGTGTTACTTTAAAATTGTTTCATTTCAGAATTCTAAGCATTATTTCACTTTCTAAACTTTCTTTTTATAAAATCATAATTATATATGGTAGTCGTGTGATTATTTGGAACCATTTAATTGATATTTATTCTTGGGATAATTGGTTTTACATGTGAATTCCATGTTTTATTATTTAAAATAGAATGTTTTATTATGATAAGATTCTTATGAAATTACTTATGGATTTATTAAATGGTTTTCATGAGGGAAAATGGGTTTTAACCTAGTTTTGGGTTTCAATGAGTGAAAACAATGGTTTTAAAGGGAATTTGGTTTTTAAATATAGGTGTTGACCTCTAAATGGATTTAAAAGGGGTTGTTTACTGTATTTTAAATGGTTATTTTAAGAGTGTGTGTAGTTTAATCCTTTTTGAAATTCTATGGCATCTTGTTTTAAATAGTTTTGTGGTAAATGGTTGGCCCTTTTGGCCTTGTTTTTGTTTTTAAATGGAAATACCATTGTATTAAGGTAGCTTTTAAACATTTTAAAAGAAATGGGTGATTTATTTGGACCTACTAATTTTTTAAGTGGGTTTTTATGAAAAGTGTAATGGGAATAATACCTTTTTCCATGTTTTAGATTTTAAAATAAGAGAGACCTTGATTAGAGGTGTATTTGAAATGTTTAAATTCATGAGTATTTTCTGTCATTTTCCAAATGGTGTTTGGAAATTATTTTATGAAATGTGAATGGGAATGGAATTTTTATCCATGTTTTGGGTGTAAAGGCTCATTATGAACCTTTATTTTTAAATGGAATTTGTGGATGGAACCCTATATTTCCCCTTTCTTGTTACCCCCTATATGGAATTTGATCACTATGTAATGCTTGTTTTCTCCCCTTGGTTGGGAATATGCTTGTGTATTCCATGGGTGTATGTGATATGTGGGGATTTATATCATTGGGTGTTAGGGGTGAGGGTGGTTATGGTTATGGTCATGACTTTTAGGCGTAATTTTATTGTTTTCATTGCACCTCACTTCCATTTATTGGTCATGGTATGCCGAGTACTAAGTTAAAGATCAATTTTTTTCTTTTAGTTGGTTCACATACTGCTAGTTTCCCACTATTCATGCTAGACACACGGGCTGGGAGGGGGTTTATCATCACAATGATTCTTGTGTGGGATAATTGGATGATGATATGGAATTATCATATACTAGTACTTATTTCAGGTGATTATTCCCATATATGGTTAGATTCTTGGCATGTTAGTGACTTTGGGTAAGACCATGACATATTAATATGCTTGGTGAGTTATTAATTGAGGGGAATTTGATCTAGTTCTTGATTGAAAATTTTCCTCTGATCTCATTGATATGGAACCTTATTTTCTTATGTCAACTTTTTATATTCCCTTCGATATATATGTGGTGCCCAATTATTATTCTTAAACCATGTGAGTTAGGTTGTTTTCTATGAAAATGAGCTTTCAAAGATGTTTGTGAAAAACATGTTTTGTGTTCTTAAAGACACTTGTGTGAGTTCTTTAAAGTGAGTTTCAGAATGGGTTTTGGTTTAAATATGGAGTTGGTGGGTAAAATGTTTCAAAGTAACTATTTTCCTTTATTTAAAAAAAGGGTGAGTTTTTTTTGAGAAATGTTAACAGTATGTGTGGTTTTGAACTGCCATTATTTGATGGATTTGTTTTCAAAAACACATGTGTTAAATTTTTGGAAAAAAGGTAAAATTTTTTGAAAGTGGATTATGGAATTGTTTTAATTATAATGCATTGTATATATATAAATCTTATTTTATAGATTTGTTTTCAAACTTTCATTGATGAATTTCCTTATGAAATGAATTGCATAGTTTTGACTAGTTGTGGTGATATACTATATTTTTTAGATCATATATACAAAATTTCAGGTTCAAGGTTCTTAGTTGGATCCTTCTTGATTATTGTGGATGACATGGGGAAAGCTGGGTTGTCTTGATAAACTGGAGGTTTCATGGAGTTGGTTTCGATCTCGGATCGAGTAGGTTGGTTTATAGTAGTTTTCACTTTTGTTTTTTTCATGCGAGTATATCTTTGTTTATGGATGCTGTTTATGCATTTAAAAATGGGTTGGATCATGGTAGTAGGTTATGACCAATTTTTTGTATTGGTTATTTAATTTCATTTATTTATTTATTTATTCTTCTTTTATATCTCTGATTTGGGGAAAAAATATTCCCATAGGAAAACTTTTTGTAACAACCCAAAATTTCATTAATAAAAATTACTCCTGATCTAATTAAATGTATTATTATGGTTATATAAAATGTGAACTTCATTGGTTTTATATTTCTAGATTTTAAAATACTGTTAATAATTGTGACTGTTGCTAATATAGCCGTTGAATAGTGATCACATGATTAGTATAAATATAGGGCTTTAACAAATCCAATTTACTCAGAAAAAGAAAGTGATTGCCTCATCCAGTAGACTTTCCCCATACGAAGCCCATTTTTCATAGCTCAGAAAGGAGGTGGCATCATTGATCTTCACTCTTGACCAAGCCCAAGCCGAGCTTGAACACATTAAGTTTGAGCGGAACCGACTATGGGATAAGTGGAAGTTAATAGAGATTACCACCCGAGCGATGTTATCTGAGCCACCTCAAGAGTCTGTCACCATTGCACACCTGACCCTTCGGTCTTATGTGGGTTTTATAAGGGGTTATGTAACAAGACCCTAGAACTATGACTATGTACATTATTTTTTTATAAGGAATGTGCATTCATTTTATTATTGTTACTTTGTAAATAGTTTTTAAAGCACAAATAGTATTTTTAGTTAATATTCAACTAAGAAATCTATTTTGATGAATTAATGGATTTTTTAATTAAATAATATTTAATAAAATAATATCAATAAATTATTTTTTATTAAAAATAAATGATCGTACAATTTTTTTGAATACAATTGTAATTTTTATTAAGGTTTGAAAACTGTTTTTGTCAAAACCCATGAATTTTCGATAAATATCAGTTTTTATTTTAAAAGTAAAAATTAAAATAATTAGAAAATTATTTAGATAAAATTAATATTTTTTTTTGTAATTAGGATGTCAAAATTATCCAATGGGTAATTTTTTATAATTTTCTGAGACAATCGAATTTTTGGGTAAAAATTAAATATCATTTAAATATATAATGTGTTTTATGACATCATAATGACCCAATAGTGATGTAATAAAATAATATAAACATTATTTTTGGCCAATATATGTTTTAACATTAAAATAATGTGAATATATATTTTTTTGATTTATTTTACAAAGCTTTAGTGGACCCTCCAAGACTTATAAAACATTTTGTCTTTTTAAATTATTTTCTTTGAGAGTGTGACTCAAATCCACATAAGAAACCCTATTATTTTAATAAGTTGATCCATTGGACTTATAAAATATTGTTTTTCACTCCCCTTTTTCAAAAACCATGGGAAAAAACCATGTGCTGGTTTGTGGTTTTGATTAGTTTAATGTGTGGTTTCCCAAACCAAAATAATAAAAAATTCTCCCTCCTTTTCTATATAAACCAACCCAAGCTCCCACTTAATCTTCACTAAAAGCCTTTGGATTTCCTCCAACCTCTTCCCTCATATCTCTAGAATCTTCCCAAGGTGCCCTAATCTCCCAATAAGCCTCTATCAAGCCTCTCCTAAGCCTTTGGGATCACACTTCCAAGTAAGGGATTCCTACCTTTCTCTTTTTATTTAAGTTTCTTAATATTGTTATGACCTTTTTACTTTAAATTATAAATGTTGGGGGTATGATTTCACTCCTCCCAAATACTGACCTATTTATTTTTGAATGATTATATACCCCTTTATCTCTCATTAAATGCCTCCCATGTACACCTGTTACTATGCTGAAATTCCAAAAAGAATTTATCTCTCCTCATTTACATTCAAGAAATTCTTTTGTATCATGAATCTAAATTCCATTAAAATTGTTGAGACATGTATCTATATTACCCCCTTATAGTCCATTTCATGTACATATTATGAGACACCCATTTATCTCTCATCAACCATTTTTTTGAATTCTTATGTCACGCCGTTATGTTGCCGAAATTGTACAATGTTTTTCCAAGCCAAAGTCATTGTGTAGTGAATACCATGCCCATTTCTATATTAAGGGTATTCACCTTTATGAAAATTTAATTATTAATTATAGAGTTTAATGTATTAATTCCACATTCCTTTATCGTGGAATAAATTATTATTTTTATTGAATCCATATTTTATGATCCATGTGGAACACTTATGCATGAAATGAAATGTTTAAGAAGGGCGCGCCCTAATAGCACTCCAATGCATTGTGTAAAGTATAGTATCATGATACTTCATGTAAAATGAGTGTTGAATCATGATAATCCCAGTGCAATGAGGTTTTACTCATGATTCACGTGCAATGAAGGTTTACTCATGCTCCATTGCAATGAGCCTTGGCTCATACTAATTCCATATTAAGTGTTGTTTCCACATTTACATGTTATGATTAACATGCCTTATCATGAATTTATGTTCATGTTTCTCTTATGATCCATTTATATTCCTATTTCCTAACATGTATTTTAATCTTCATGTTATTCCCTGTTTAGTCCCTTACTGGGCTTTATAGCTCACCCTTTTCTTATGCGTGTCCTCAGGTTATCCCATGCAATGCTAAGTACGAGGGAATATATTGGTCATGTAAAGGAAGTTTTAAATAAGATGTTGGATTCTATGTTTTAATTTGTTATGTAATGTTCCTAATACCCAAACAAACTAGACCTCTCGATCTTCTATGTTGTATCAAGTGAAGGTTTTATGTAATAAATCATGTTTAGTTATGAAATAAAGAGCATGGTTGTTATAGTTGGTATCAGAGGATAATTTTAGTTATTTTTTGGGATTAGGATTAGAAAAACCTAGTGAAGCCTTAGATACAAGACTAAGTATAATAAAAACATCCCTAAGTTTTGGTGGGTATTGAGTAAGTGGTTTATCAATCAAATACATCCATGTTTGGATACGAGCAGGTAGAGGCGGCTCTGGCACAAATGTACCTAGGGGTGAAAACCCTGATAAGGAGTTTCAAGCTTGACCTAGGGTATCCTAGTACACGACAACGATCCTTGCTTCACTCTTGGTTACAACACTCCCGGGGGATATAAATTGGTAAATTCACAAGCTTAGTAAGAACCATTGTTAAGGGAATTAAAAAAAATTCCCCTAAAAATATATCTAAAAAATAGATCAAGGATAATATAGATTGAAGCCTATAGATTCATAAGTTATGGAAATAAAAGATATTTATAAGTCATCTATTTTGTACTTGGATTACCCTTTATGTGTTACCCCTAACTTTACTTTTATTCCTGCTAATGACCATTAATAGGAGGACTCATGCTAACAACTAATGTGAAGATCAATGTGATAACTATTCTAATGATATCCTTAATCTGATGGGAGTGGGAATCATGAAACTTTTCACAAGACTATCTTAGTTAACTCAATATTTGAATAGAAACATGGGTAAAGATGAATGTTCAACCCCCCCTAAGAAAGAAAAAGTCGCTATCGAGAGATTCATGATACAAAGGCCCCCTACTTTTAATGGATCATCTGATCCCTCAATCACCGAACAATGGATCAGATCCATTGAAAAGATCTTCTCCATCCTTCAATATTCTGAACAAGAGAAGGTTCTTCTGGATTCTTATCGTATGCAGGGTGAAGCTGATCAATGGAGGACATTGATAAAAAATATGAAGTCTAAGGAGGAGACCGGGGTGTTGGAATGGAAGGATTTCTGTAATATGTTTTTTGATAAATATTTTTCCACGCACCCTCTGGCTTAAGATGGAAAAGGACTTCCTTGACCTCAAGAAAAAAGGCGAAGAATCTATCAGAACGTACAAAGAATACTTCAAAAGGATTGAACAATACACTTTTGGCTTTGTTGTTACCCCCCGAATGCAAGGTTGACCTCTTCTTTGGTGGGATGAAACCTAGCCTACGGAAAGCCCTGGTGATCCATGACTTCAACAGCTATAAGAAAATTGTCCGATATGCCCTCAAGGTTGAAATGAAGATCGGTGAATCTTAGGGGTATCATGGGGAAAAGAATCATAAGGTGTACTTCAATTCTGGTGGTCCAATGGATAAATCCAATAGTGCTAAGAAAATACAGTACCCCACTTGCAAAAGGTGAGGAAATAAACACCTCAGAAATTTCTTAAACGGGATGAGGAAATGAATTAGGGGTGGAAGAGAAGGGCACCTAGCTGTTAACTGCCGATAATAAAATCCCACGGCTGTGACAGAGGATAGGAACACTCCATTCAAACCTCAATGTGTTTTTCATTTCTTCAACTGCAAAGAACCAAGGCACCTTGAAAATCAATGCCTTAAGCCAAGGGTTTTCGGAGGAAACCAACAAACTCCAAGGTAGAAAGGGTGAGATTTTGCTATCACTAATTCTAAAGTGGACCCTGAAAACTAAGTAGTGATAGGTACTCTAGTTATTCATTCAAGAATAGCGAACATAATTTTTGATTCAGGTTCTATGCATTTTTTTATATCCCAAAAGTTTAGTAGAACAATCCCAAAACCACCACAAATCATGGAAGTAAAGATTTCGATGAGCACAGAAAATGGGGAAATCATTGTATCCCATGAATATAACTCCTCCCCTATCTTAATTGGTGGATTGAACTTCCATATGAACCTCATCATACCCCCTTTGGTGGAATTTGATGCAATTTATGGAATGTATTGTCTTTCCTTATATATATCCAACATAAATTGCTGTGAGAGGGAAATCACTCTCCATATGGAGAATCAACCCCCGATTATGTACAAGTGAAAGGAGGAAAATGAATCTTCTTTATCTCCATCATCTCAAGCGTGGATATTACTACCCTATGAGCATGCATATCTAGATCAGATGATTGAGTCTAAGGAGGAAACCATCCTTGAAGACATTCCTATTGTGAGGGAATTCACTGAAGTGTTTCCCAAGGAATTGCTTGGTCTTCATCCTAGAAGAGATGCTGAATTATCAATTGATCTTATACCTGCGGTGTTGCCAATATCCAAGACTCTATATAGAATGGCTATTTAAGAGTTTGAGGAGCTGAAGAAACACCTAAAGGAGAATCTAGATAAAGGGTTTATATGCCCAAGTGCTTCACCATGGGGTGCACCAGTCATCTTTGTGAAGAAGAAGGATGGGTCAATGCGCCTTTGCATCGATTATCATGAGATTAAAAAAATCACGATAAAGAAAAAGTATCTTCTCCCATGAATTTTTGACTTGTTTGATCAGCTACGTGGAGAACAATACTTCTCCAAGGTAGATTTTCGGTCAGGACATTATCAAGTAAGGGTGAAGAAGGAAGATATACCCAAGACTGCTTTTTGTACAAGATATGGGCACTATGAATTCAAAGTAATACCTTTCAGAATCACTAATGATCTATAAATATTCATGTAAATGATAAATATAATCTTTAGAGATTACCTCAACAAATTTGTGGTAGTATTTATAGATGATATTCTAATATACTACAAAACCAAGGAGGATCATGAAGAGAATATAAGAACTGCACTAGAGACCTTTTAAAAGGAGAAGCTCCATGAAAAGTATAGAAACTATGAGTTCTGGATAAAGGAGGTCTCATTCTTGGGCCATATCATCACAAACAATGGGATATCTATGGATCCCTCCAAGATAGCTACAATAGAGGGATGGACAAGGCCAACATTGGTAATGGATATTCATAGCTTATTGGGGTTAGCTAGATATTATCAACAATTTGTGAGAAATTTCTCACGATTTCCAACCCTATAACCAAGACAACTTAGAAGGGAGTAAAGTTTTCTTGGAGTGATGAATGTGAAGAAAGCTTCAAGGAGTTGAAAAGGAGGATTATCACTGCACCCGCACTCACGTTACCCACAAGTGGAGAAATTTTTGTGGTATTCAGTGATGCTTTGAAGAAGGTCCTAGGCTATGTGTTGATGAAAAATGAAAAAGTAATTGCCTATGCTTCAAGGAAATTGAAAGTTCATAAGAAGAATTATCCAACACATGATCTGAATTTGGATGTGGTGATCTTCGATTTAAAAATTTGGCGGCATTATCTCTTTGGGGAGAAATGTGAAATATATATGGACCACAAAATCCCCAAGTATATATTCACATAGAAAGAGTTGAACATGTGCCAACGAAGATGGTTAGAGGTGATCAAAGACTATGACTACTCAATCCATTACCACATTGGGAAAGAGAACAAGGTGGAAGATGCTCTAAGTAGAAAGGACCCAGTGATTCTATCATTGATGAGAATTGAAAAGGATCCATTATTCCTAGATTTGATGAATATGGATATGGGAATCATAAATAAGGGAACATCATCAATCCTTTCATAAATGTTTTCTCAACCATCTCTTTTTAAAAAGTTAAAGGATGCTCAAAAGGATGATGTGGGAATTCAGAAGAAAGTGGAAGTTATCAAAAAAGGTAAATCCTCAGAGTTCAATGTTAATGAAGAAGGAATTGTGAGATTTGGGAAAAGAATATGTGTTCCATCAAGTCTAGAGCAAAAGAAGTAACTTTTGGATGATGCACATAGTTCAAATTTCTCTATTCACCCAGGAAACACAAAGATGTATCAGGATATTCAAGAGAATTATTGGTGGGATAATATGAAGAAAGAGATCACTGAGTATACATCAAAGTTCCTAGTGTGTCAGTAAGTGAAGGAAAAGAGGCAGAAGTCTAAGAGGATAATGCAACCATTTCCCATACTAGGTTGGAAATGGGAGAACATCACCATGGAATTTTTCACCAGACTTCTGAAGACATCGAAAGGCAATAATAAAATCTGGGTTTTTGTGGATCGTCTTACAAAGTCTACACACTTCATTACAATTTGGGAGGATTTCTCATTGGATAAACTAGAACAGATATATATTAGGGAAGTGGTAAGGCTACATGAAGTACCAATATCTATTTTATCTGATCAAGATCCAAGATTCACCTATAAGTTTTGGAAGAGTCTTCAACATGATCTGGATACTGAAATAAACTTCATTACAGCCTATCATCCTCAAACTGATGGCCAATCTGAGTGAACTATTCATACACTAGAATATATGTTAATATCATGTTAAATGGACTTTAAAGGAGGATGAGATCAACATCTTCCTTTGGTTTAATTATCCTATAATAACAGTTTCCACTCGAGCATCCGAATGGCACATTATGAAGTCCTGTATAGAAAGAGGTGAAGAACACCAGTATGTTGGAATGAAGTCGGTGAGCATAATCTGTTAGGACCAGAAATGGTCGAATAAATGGTGGAGAAGGTGAAAACCATTCAGCACCATATTAAGGCATCCCAGAGTCAACAGAAGTGTTATGCAGATAACCGTCGATGATACCTTGAGTTTAAAGTTGGAGACATGGTATTTCTATGCATATCTACGTGGAAGAAGGTCATGAGGTTTGGAAAGAAAGGAAGTTAAGTCCTAGGTACATCAGTCCCTTCGAGATTCTTGATCGTGTCGGGGCTGTGGCCTATCGACTAGCACTTCCACCTACCATGGACAAAGTACATGATGTCTTTCATGTATCCCTCTTAAGGAAGAACATACCATACCCTTCACGTGTACTCTCTTCAAAGGTAGTACAATTAGAGGATGATTTTTCTTATAAGGAGCAACCAGTGAAAATCTTAGATCATAGAGAAAAAGTTATATGAAATAAGACAATACCCCTCATCAAGGTGTTGTGGAGAAACCAAAAGTTTGAAGAATCAATGTGGGAATCAAAGGAAGTGATGAAGAAAAGTTACCCACATCTGTTTTAGTGTGGGAAAAGGAAATTTTGAGGGAAAATTTTCTTAAGGGGGGAAGATTGTAACGACCGAAAATTTTATTAATTAAAATTTATCTTGATTTAATTAAATGTATTATTATGGTTATATAAAATGTGAACTTAATTGGTTTTATGTTTGTGTATTTTAAAATACCGTTAAGAATTGTGACTGTTTCTAATATAGCTATTGAACAATGATAACATGATTAGTATAAATATAGGGCTTTAACAAATCCAATTTACTTAGACAAAGAAAGTGATGACCTCATCTAGTAGACTTGCCCCATATGAAGCCCATTTGTTGGATATCGTAAAGGATGTGGTGTCATTGGTATTCACTCTTGACCAAGCTCAATCCAAGCTTGAACACATTAATCTTAAGAGGAATCGACTATGGGAGAAGTGAAAGTTAATAGAGATTACCACCCGAGTGATGTTATCTGAGCCACCCCAATAGTATATCACCATCGCATACCTTATCCTTCGGTATTATACGGGTGTTATAAGGGGTTATGTAACAAGACCCTAGCACTATGAATATGTAAATTATTTTTGTACGAAGAATGTGTATTCATTTTATTATTGTTACTTTGTAAATAGTTTCTAAAAACAAATAGTATTTTTAGTTAATATTAAACTAAGAAATCTATTTTGATGAAATAATGGATTTTTGAATTAAATAATATTTTAATAAAATATTATTAATAAATTTATTTTTATTAAATATAAATTATCGTATAATTTTTATGAATAAAATTATAATTTTTATTAAGGTTTGAAAGCTATTTTTGTCAAAACCCATGAATTTTTGATAAATGTTGATTTTTATTTTAAAAGTAACAATTGGCATATTTATAAAATTATTTAGATAAAATGAATATTATTTTTTTAATCAGGACATCGAAATTATCCAATGGTGATTTTTTCATAATTTTATGAGACAGTCGAATTTTTGGGTAAAAATTAAATACTGTTTAGATATATAATGTTTTTTATGACATCATAATGATCCAATAGTGATGTAATAAAACACTATAAACATTATGTTCGGCCAATATATGTTTTTCCATTAAAATAATGTGATTTTAGATTTGTTTTATTTATTTTACAAAGCTTTAGTGGACCCTCCAAGACTTATAAATCATTTTGTCTTTTTAAATAGTTTTCCTTGAGTGTGACTCACCTCCACATAAGTAAACCTATTATTTTAAGAATTTCGGCCATTGGAATTATAAAATATTTTTTTCCACTTCCCTTTGGAAAGAACCATAGGCAAAAACCATGGGCTGGTTTGTTGTTTTGATTAGTTTAATGTGTGGTGTCCCAAACCAAAATAATAAAGTTTCCCCCCTCCTTTCCTATATAAACCCACCTAAGATCCAACTTCCTCTTCACTAAAAGACTATGGAGTTCGTCCAACCTCTTCCCTATTCTCTCTAGAATCCTACAAAGTCTGCCCAAGCTCCCAATAATCCTCTCTCGATCCTCTCCCAAGCCTTTGGGATCACACCTCCAAGTAAGGGATTCCTACCTTTCTCTTTTTATCCATGTTTCTTAATATTGTTACGCCCTTTTATTTTCAATTATAAATGTTGGGGTATGATTTAAAACCTCCACCATACTTCCCTCTTTATGTTTGAATGATGATACAACCATTTATCTGTCATTAAATGCCTCCCATGTACACCCATAACTATGCTAAAATTCTGAAAGGAATTTCTCTCTGCTCATTTATATTCAAGAAATAATTTTGTATCATGAATATAAATTACATTAAAATTATTGGGACATATATCTATATGACCCCTTACTGACAATTTCATGTAAATATGATGAGAAACCCCTTTCTCTCTCAGCAACCATTTTTATGAATTCTTATGTCAAGCCGTTATGATACCGAAATTGCACAACGTTTTTCCAAGCCAAAGTCACTGTGTAGTGAATACCATGACCATTTATCTATCAAGGGTATTAACCTTTATCCACATTTAATTATTGATTATATAGTTTCATGTATGAATTATACATTCCTTTATCATGTAAGAAATGATTATTTTTAATGAATCCTTGTTTTATGATCTATGTGGCACACTTATGCATGAAATGAAATGTTTAAGAAGGGTGCGCCCTTATAGCGCTCCAATGCATTGGGTAAAGTATAGTATCATGATATGTCATGTGAAATGAGTGTTGAATCATGATAATTCAAGTGAAAAGAGGTTTTACTCATGCTTCATGTGCAATGAGGGTTAACTCATTCTCCATGTGCAATGAGCCTTGGCTCATGCTAATTCCATGTTAAGTGTTGTTGCCACATTTCCATGTTTTGATTATCATGCCTTATCATGCCTTTTTGTTCATGTTTCTATTGTGATCCATTAATATGCCTATTTACTAACATGTATTGTAATCTTCATGTTATTACTTGTTTACTCCCTTAATGGTCTTTATAGATCACCCTTTTCTTATGCATGTACTCAGGTTATCCCATGCAATGCTAAATATGAGGGAATGTAGTGGTCATGTAAAGGAAGTTTTCAATAAGATATTGCATTCTATATTTTAAGTTGTTATGTAATGTTCCTAAGACCCAAAGACACTAGACCTCTCGATCTTATATATTGTATCAAGTGAAGGTTTTATGTATTAAATCATGTTTAAGTATGAAATAAAGAGTAGGGTTGTTATAATTTTGATACCCAAGAACTTTTCGATAGACTGTGGGGATCGAGAACACCCCTAGAGACTTTTGATGAATCATGTTGGATTCTAGGTAGAACAAAATACAAATCTGGTTTGTTACAGAAGCATTCCACTAGAATAAACTAGATAAATCCACTTTTATTATGTGTTTCGTAAATTTTTTTATTGAAATAGAATAAAATCCCATTTATAATGATCCAATAATAATATGTGAAAGAAATGAGAAATAATAGGCAAAAATATCTTATCCCCATTTCCAAGAAACTTTTTCCACTAATGGATCACAATTATGTTATCTAATAGAAACTTGAAGTTCCAAAGGATCCAATAATAACTGAG
This sequence comes from Viscum album, assembly GCA_963277665.1. NCBI lineage: Eukaryota > Viridiplantae > Streptophyta > Magnoliopsida > Santalales > Viscaceae > Viscum > Viscum album. The sequence goes on along the minus strand of OY728133.1, from coordinate 1,227,085,630 downwards.
AAGGGGAGATTGAATTATTTGTTCACTTTTTATAAGTTTTAAGACCTTTAAGAACTTAACCCCTATAACCTGTTAATATTCATTACTTTATAATCTTTAGTAAATACTCATGCTTGTGAAAGTAGGAAATAAAGTAAAGCACACAAGATTTACAAGGTTCATCCTTAGTGTGAGAACCTACATCCTTTTCATATCCACTTCTGTGGGTCTATGGAAATTCAATATAATTAATAATTGAATAAAACTTATGTTAACTCCCATTAGACACCTTACATATTCTGATAAGAAAGATTATACTAACTCCCATTAGTTAAAAAGTATTCTTACAATCAATTTGAGACACAAAAGAAAATAAAAACAACAACTCTTACTTTAAAAAACTATGACTGGAACCTCAGTCCAATATAACTGGGTTTGATTTCCTCAGTCTGATGGAATCAGTATGATGAACCTTTTCTCAAACTGAACTTATCAAACCCTTCTAAATTTCTCTATATGATCTTCCTTAGTGCAATATTCTTAGTATGGTAAACAAAAATTTTATATTTCTGACCTTCTAATGAGATATTAGTTTGGAAAGAAAAATCTAACATGAATTCTATAGTGATCTTCCTTTTATTCACATGTGAAAGTTGCACATTACTAATGTACCGTGCTCTTTATTTATAGGTATATCGGAATAGAAAAGGAAGAAAACTTAAAAACTTTTATCGCTCACTCAAATTCATAAAATATGAAATTAACTCATATTTCAACATCATGTTTGACAACTTCAACTCTTCTCAAAACTTATGAAATCTTTTAAAAAACCAGCCTTCTCAAAATTACTATATTTTCTTGAGTCTGATTATATAGGTCCGATTACATTTCATTTTGTTACTTCGAATGTTCTTTCAGCCCCAAAGTCATTCCAATATACTTTCTTTAGCAAATTGCATCCAATGAACTTTTCGTATCCTATGGAATATTGGTGTGTGGTTCTTATCTGATGAAATAACCATCTAAATTGAATCGACCATTAAAATGGTTGAAACTTATAAATACCTCAGATACCTATAGAAAATAAATTCTTCTCACATTTTCAAAAACCTATTCAATATGATAGTCTACTCATCCTAATGGAATTATTCATACAATTTTCTCAGACTGATTATTTATCAGTGTCTTCAGTTTTGGTTTATCTGATGTTCTTTATCCAATGTTTTTATCAGTATGAAGCATCCTTCTAATTGATTAGTTCCTATTACTAATTTTATGGATCTTACTTAGCTCAATTTGATTGATTTTTCATTATTACATATTTCTCATTATGATGGACTAATCATTACGATGTTCTACATCTAATGATGAATTCACTTAGAAAATTTTAAATTCTTCAAACCTCATCAACTATAACTCATTCAGACTTCTGATAACTTCTGTGTCTAGTAATTCAGGATCCAATGATTGGTGTAAAGGTTTCTATGTTCATAACTCTAGAACTGATACAGTATTTACAAATATATTCAACATATTCCATTATTCAAAATACTTTATCATGATAATTTATCATTATTTATGATAAATCCAAGATTGAAAAAGCATATTTTGACTTAATATTTGAAATTAAAGAACTTTTTAACTCTTGAATTCACTATTTTATTTCATTCTCTTTAGAATCATTCTGACTTCCTCATTCAAAAACTTCTTAATTTTTAACCAACACTGAGTCCAATGACTCTTTAAAGTCATTCCGATGGATATAAAACCAATGATGTGTCTGATCAACAACTTTATATTTTTGACAAATTTTTCATTTGGTTCAGCTTAGTCCAATGCACAACATTCAAAAAACACATTCTCTCCTTTTGTGTTAGGGTTCAAACATTCATCACTTACTTTAGATTGATAACAAAAATATTATTTTTCAAACAAATTAGTTGTAAAAAAATAAAAAAATATTAAAACATCAAAAAGGATTTTCAATATCCCTCTTTGTATTTGTTTTAAAACTTTTCTTAACAAGTTTTTCTACTAACCATTTTTCAAACACTTATTTTTCACAACAAAACTTTTTTTAACAACAAATGTTTTTTGAATTTTACCAAAACAAATCCTTTCTCAAAAGAGAGTGTCCTAACACCACACTATCAGATAAAGTAATGTTTTTAAAGGAATTATATCCCTTAGTGATAAGAAAATTGTGTGGCCATGTTAAGATAAAACACCACCACTTTTATATTTTCCTTTTACTTGTTTTTCCTCTCTCTTTTATTTTCCACTCACCCATTTTATGATAACCCAACTTTTGATTCATTGAAGAAAGATAAGTAAAAACTTCTTACAAAGTATTTTTTTTACTTTCGCTCCCACTTTGTCAACATAATCCAAAGCATGATGGGGGTTTTCATTATGTGATTTTGGAATTCATTGGAGGAGGTTGAACATGAAGTTTCATCCTTAAATCAACTAACATTTATTATGGCATTTATTTTGTAAATATATCATAAATTTGATACTTTGTTGAGATATATTACAAAAAAAATCTCCAACAACAACTTTCTATTTTACAAATTCAAACTTTATATCCATGTGTTTTGAACTTGATTGTTAGAAAGTATTTTTAAAAAGATCAATTTCACTCTGATTATAAAAAATTATCTTCAATAGTTTAGAAAATTTTACTTTCAAATATTCCAACAGAACTTTTATCCACAACATCTGAGTACAAGCCTGAGTAGCTACAAAATATTCTGATTTCTATATAATCAAATCTACTGAACTTCATTTCTTACTATTCCAACTCACACAACATTCACCCAAGAAAAATATTCCTCTAGAAGTTGATTTTCTATCATTACTATCTCAAGCCCAATCAACATCATTATAAACATGAAAGTTCATATTACAAAATATTTTGTATAAAAACCCATGTGAAGTTGTTCCTTTAACACATCTCATAATTCTATTTACTTCCAATATATGAGACTATTTCGGTTGACTTTGATATCTAGCACACAAAGTCGCATCATAAACAATATCAGGGATTGAGGCTGTGAGATAAATCAAAATTCCTATCAGCTTCTGAAGTTATTTTTGATTCATACTTTTTTATAGATTCATATTTACTCAGCTTTGTGCTCACTAAAATAGGAGTAAGAAATTATTTGTATTCTTCTATTGAAAACTTATTTAAAATTTCACTATCATACTTTTCTTGAGTTAATAAAATGTAATTTTCCTTTTTTTTGAACTTGGAATCCAAGGAAGAAAGTCAATTCTACCAACATTGAAATTTCAAAATTCTTCTTCATTTCCTTAGGGAATTATTTAAAAACTATTTCTTTATCCCATAAAAAATATCATCCAAATACACAATAACAATTAGTGTTATGGAGTTAACTTATTTCACATAAAAGTTAGCACCAACATTTCCTTTATAAAAATTTAATATTCTCAAGAAACTGTCATGTTTTGAATACCAGTTTTGTGGGTCTTGTTTCAACCCATACAAAAATTTATTGAATCTAAAATCCTTTTTTCATCATTATCAATTATAGAAACACAAGGTTGTTCAATATAAAATTCTTCCTCAATATCACTATTTAAGAAATATGAATTTACATCCATCTAATAAACTTTTTAATTTCGATTTATAACCACTAATAGAAAAATTATTATAGTTTCTAATCTTGAAACTATGGAAAACTTTTCTTAAAAATATACTCCTTCCACCTATACATAGCCTTTAAAAACAAGTATTTCTTTTTTTTTCTTAAAACTTATCCATGTTCATTAAATTTGTTTCTATAAACCCACTATGTTATAATAACATTTTTATTTGATGGTTATGGAATAAGTTCCCGTGTTTCATTTTTCTTAATCCGACCCAAATATTAATTCATAGAGTCCTCTCATTATTTGTGTTGAATAGATTTTGAAACTGATTCCAAATTTTGAGTTAAGTAAAGTATGATTTTCTAATCTCAAATTTCTTCTAGTCTGAACTGGAGACTTCTCATTCCCAATAATGTTTTCACGCTCAAAGTGTTTTTTATGTAAGGAAATTTCAAAGTTTCTTTTCCAGTTGATCTTTCCTCATCACACGATTATTCTAAATCTAGATAAGTTTGTTTTGTATCATTATCACTTTCATTGGAAACTTTTAGTTTATCCTCCTCAACATTATCAAAAACTTTTATTCAGTTTTCAATATCATTCCCATTATATGAATCCACCAAATTTTATAAATTTTTGTTAGAACATTTTTAACTTCTTATATTGGGTGAATATCCCATAAAAATTACTTCTTCAGATTTCTCATCAAATTTTCCAATATTTGGATTTTTTATTTTTAGAAAACATGGACTTTTAAAAACATTAAAGTGCTTAAATAATTTTTTTTATCATAACACATTTTATAAGAAGTCATGTTGGATTAAAAACTTAACAAAAATCTATTATGAACTTGTACATAAGTAGTAAAAGATTTTCTCCAAAATAAATTTGAAAGTTTTTATTCTCCAAACATGATTTTCCCCATTTGAACAAAACTTTTATTCTTCCTTTCTACTACTCCATTTTGGTGTGGGGTATATGGATCACTACACTAAAGTTAGATTACATGATTTCCTAGATATGTTTCAAAAGTATTGTATTACTATTTTCTATTCTAAAATATTTTATGTAAACCCCCATTTATTTCTCAACATTTTTTTCTGAATAATCTAAACAATTCAACAGTCTATTAATTGTGGTTCATAAATATTATGTTAGTAATTAGAGCTAAATAATCAATTAATATGACAAATTACAAATAAAATTTTATTGATTGAAGTCTCATTGACCCACATAAGTCAGAATGAATATGTTCAAGAGGTCTGGTAGACTAGATCTAAACTTTAATTTTACTTTTATTAGTCATATTCCCTTTCTGAAAATTTTCACAAACATATTCCTATATTCTCTTAAATTATGGAAAATTTCATAAAACATAAAATTTAGAGAGTTTGTTTATAATTTTCTTCCCAAGGTGGCCAAGTCTCAACTACCACAACTTATTCTTATTTTAATCGCTAAAATAAATTGTGTTGTTAAGTTATCCAATGTAAAAAATATTTATACCAGTTCTTTGTACCCTAATCACAAAATTTCCATCCTCAATAATTTTAATGATATAAGAATATTTTCTGAAAAAAACTTCTTTTCCATCATCACAAATTTGACTCACACTTAGTAAGTTATGTTTGAGTCTATCAATAAATATAAATTATTTTGTTTTTTAGGTTCTATCTCAATAGTTCTTATTCCTATAATTTTCAGGGAACTATCATTTCCAAAAGTAAATGCTCCACCATCATGTTTCTAAACATGTTTCACAATTTTTATATCACCCATCATGTGTAATGAACAACCACTATCAAGTATCTATGATTTGTTCCTTTTACTTGCTTTCAAATATGTCTCAACAATGAAAGATATTTCCTCATATTTCTTCTTTTGAAATTCCTTTTATTTTCTACCATAAGAATCTTATTCTATAATTAGTGTCATATATCTTTCAGCATGATGAAAAACATGACCACATCTTCTAAAAACCTCTTCCAAATAATCGAATTAATTTTTTGTTGAAAATTTTCTAATAACTTGAGATTTTTCTTTTATAACTTCCTAAAGGTTAGGAAAGATACTCATTATTCTTTCACAATTTCTTTTAATTTTTTGAAAACTTCTTCTAGAAAGTGAAAATTTAAACAAAACATTATAACCTTTGTGCCCATAGATTCCAAAACACTAACAAAATCCATAAAATCTTGATTTTCTATTAAAGTTATATATTTCTCTCTAGAAACTTTTTTGAGGTTTATAACTTCTTCATAATTCATCATACTCTGGTCATAAAACAACTTTTCGACTAAGGGAGTTTTCAACTTTGTAGATGTGATAGGTTCCTCACATCCCTTCTCAATCCAAAATTTATTATCATTTTTATTATCACCTAAAATGTTAGAAATATTAGATAAAACATTTTTTTAGGGTGAGTATATCACATGATTCTTGACTTGATATTTCTTAGAAACTTTAAAAGTATCAAATTTTAATTCAAAGGCTTTATTGAAGATTTAATTCATATTCCTTAAGGTAATTTCAGACTCAAAAAGTTTTTATTGAAATTTTTTAACTTCTTCTTCCTTATATTCCAACATCTTACTGAGATATTAAACCATATTTCCATGTTCAAAAATTCTATGTTTGGAACTTAAGATCTCTAGGATTTATTCTTCTTCTTGATTTAGAACATATTTTTGACCTTCAAAAACATTTCCACCATCTTTATTTATCATTATGATTTCTTTCTTGAGCGATATGATTTTATCAATACATGCAACAAGTTCTATTATGAACTAATACTCTCTGTAATATTATTCAATTTCTTCTTCTTCTTTACTATTTGATGAATTTTCATTTTCTCAACTTTTTTTAATGAAATTTATAACCTTTTCTAAACTCTCATCTTATAAAGGATTGTTTTTATTTTAGTTAGATTTATCTTTCTTACTCTACATAATTCTCTTATTCCCAGTAAACTTCTTATATTTGTTGGATGACTTTTGTTCTTTATAAGTATTGTTCCAATTATTCCAATGAGGTTTTTCATTATAATTGTCTCGATATAACTAAAATTTTTTGCTTAAGGAAATTCATAGAAAAGTTCCCAATTCCACCACTCTCAAAAAATTTGAGAGGAAGTTTTCCTCTATACTTTCCTCTTCATTTTCGATAGTTCTTGGAGATAAGAGACCTGATTTTTTCATTTAACTCATCATCCTCCTTATCTTCAGAATCACAAGAATCATCTTATTGAACATATTGAAATTTAATATTTCTCATAGATTTAAAATCCATTTTATATTTTATATTTTTTTTAAACATTAGAGATTTTCTCATTTAATAATAAACAATGAAGTTATGCAATTAATCGAGAGATAAATCATCTTTATCTTTTAAAGTTGAAATTTCAGAATAAAACATGTCCATAAAGTTTCTCATAAATTTATTCACTATTTTAGAGTCTTCCAAAACATCTAAAAATCCCATGATGTTTCAGAAAATTTGATTTACCCCCTAGTGAAGTATTCATCAATAGTTTCTTTAACTTTCATTCTTATGTCTTCAAACATACTACTCCGGATTTGAAGCTTTGCTTCCTTAACTTTAGTATTACCTTTGAAAATACATTAAATCTTGTCCCACATACTGTTGGAAGTTTTGAGACCCATCATCTTTATATAAAAATTTTCTGAAAGATACAGGAGAATACCATTCTTATCTTTTCCATCAACTTCAATATTTATCTTATCAGCAAAATTTATTGGATCATATTTCTTAATAGGTGGATACCCAATTCCAGTAGCATCAAAAACTTCTAGGCCAAGATATAGAAGATAAGGAATCATACCATTTTTCCATCCATAATAATTTTTTTCCATCAAATGTTGTAATTACTCTACTGTTGAAAGAATTTAGATTATCCATAATAAGGATTCAATAGGGTATCCTTCCCTCTGATAACAATTGAAGTTCCAAAGGATAAGATAAAACCTCTATCAACTCCCATTAAGAACCATATATCTCCAGATAAAAAATATTACAATGAATCCCATCAATTTATAAAGTTTTATTATAAAAAATTTGATCCACAAGATAAAAGAGTAACAAAAACTCTTTCTCCATAAAACTATGTCTGGAACCTCAGTCTGATGTCCTTGGGCATGATTTCCATAGTCCAATGAACTCATTCTGATGGAATCGTTATAATAAATATGTTCTAAAACTACACTTCTCAAACTCTACTCAATTACTCAGTCTGATCTTCCCCAGTCTGTTCTTCTTAGTCTAGTAAACAAAACTTTCAGATTTTTGACTTTCTAATGAGATCTCATCCTAGAAAGAAAACTCTAACATGAATTCTACTTCACTCCACCTCTCTCGAACATGTGAAAGGTTCAAAATAAAAATGTATTTTGGTTTATATTTATAGACATACCAAAATAGTGAAGGTTGGAAACTTAAAAACATTTCCTGCTCACTAAAATTAAAAAAAATACCAAATTCACTCATATTTAAACTTTATGTTTGACCACTTCAACTCTTCTCAAAGCTTCTCAAATCTTATTAAGTATTCTCAGAAATCAGACTTCTCAAAATTACTAACTTTTCTTCAATATGATTAGATGAGTCCAATTAAATTAAATTTTGTGACTCCGAGTGTTATTTTGTCCCCAAAGTCATTCTAATGGAATTTCTTAAGGAAATTTTATCCGATGACCTTTCTACATCCAATGAAATATTGGCATGTGGTTATCATCCAATAAAATAACCATCTGAAGTGAATCTCCATAAACATAGTTTCAAATTATAAAGACCTCAAATAACTATGAAAACTAAATACCTACCAAATTTTCAAATACTTCCTCAATATGATAGTTTTCTCATCCTGATGGAATTATTCATACAATTTTCTCAGTCCAATGATTTATTAGTGTTGTATGTTATGGTCTATTCGATGTTCCACATCCAATTTTTTTATCGGTGTGAAGAATCCTTCTGATTGATCAGTTCCTATTACTGATCTAACAGATCTTCCTTAACTTAGTTTCATTGATTTTTTCATGATGAAATATTTCTCATTATGATTGAATACTCATTACGGTGTTCTGTATCTAATGATAAATTCTCTCAGTAACTTTGAAATTATTCAAAACTTATAAGTTATAACTGATTTAGACTTATGAAAACTTTCATGTCTAGTTACTTTGGATATAGTGATCAATGTCAAGGTTTCTTCATTTAGAACTCTTGAACTAATACATTCTTTATAAATAGGTTCAATATCCTCCATTCTTCAAAATCTTTTATCATGATAATTTATCCTAATTTATGAGAACTAAAATATCTTTAAAGAAACGTCTAATTTAATATTAGAATGTAGAGAAGTTTCTAACTCTTAACTTCACTATTTTATTTCATTCTATTCAGCATCATTCATACATCCTCATTCAGAAACTTTTGACTTTATAAAAAACACAAAATCTGATGAATCTTCAAAGTCATGTTGATGGATCTGAGGACGATAATGCGTTTGATCAATAACTTCATCTTTATGAAAACTTCTACATTCGGTGTTGCTCAGTCTGATACAATGCCTTCACAATTTTTTCCCCTTTTATATTAGGGTTGAAACTTTTATCACTTACTCCTGATTGATAACAAAATATTCTTTTGAAAACAGATTAGTTTTCAAAAAATAAAAACATTTTAAAAAATCACAAAGTATTTTAAAAAATCAATAACCCATCCGTGGTTGAGGGTAAAAGATAGAAATAAGGAACCATTCATTAAACTAATATTCATATAAACCATCCAAAACCAAAATATATAAGTTTAGACCCTAACATTTCCAAAGTAATCCCATTAAAATAGTAGTCGATCCACTAAACTAAAATCCTAGTAACACTCATTAGAGTTTTAGTGAACCTAAATCTTTATATTTCTCACCACTAAGATCTCAGTGATGGGTTCCACAATAACTATCTAGAAATTGGAACTCTATTGGCCTCTCATTGATGTTCTGTAGGGACTCTACAACTTTCCCCCGAAACTCAAATTTCCTCCGTTTCCACTAATTTCTCCCATAATAAATCCTTTAACATATTTCCCAATAATAAAATAAAATAAAATATTTTTTTTCCAAAATTAAATCAAGATACTCACCCTTGATTCTTGGGTCATTACATATAAAATTTCTTACTTTTAACTTGTTAGTTTTGGAAGGAAGTGATAAAATTTCTTCCAACTCAATGACTTATTTGTTTACTGGTTTGATTTTTCTTATGATTTTTTGGGAATTAGATTAAATAAATTGAATTGATCCTTTATTTCATCATAATATTCTATAATATCATCAAAAATTATTATTTTCATCAACTTGGGATTGAAACACATGTTCATTTTATAGGTTATAAAATCAAATTTTGAATTTTCCTAAAATATTCCATAATCCTATTAATACACATAATCGCCTGAAAAAAAAACATAAAAGAAATAATGATTTAAAATAAGAATAAGGGGAGGAATAATAAAGAAGGGTCCTGATATATAAAGCAATATAGTATATGGGTGAGCATAATCATTATCTTCATATCGTAAGAAAAGTATCATCATTAAAAGAATGAGGGAATACTTTGAAAGATAAATGAAACGTGGTATAGTCATAATAATGAAACATCATAACATTGTGTTAAAATCCCACACCAAAATGGTAAACAAATCCAACATCCTGTTCATGTATAACACATGTGTATCAATCATCACATCACAATTTTTAAACAAATTTAGCATCTTGTTAACACATAATTCACATAATCTCGTAAGATATATCACATTAAAAAAATTAATTATAGGGATATAAAATTTTTTCCCTACCCATATCATAAAAAAAATTCTAATAATTATGCATTATAGATAGAAAAGAAACATATATACATCATAAAAATGAAACAGCCCCATGATAAAGGAATTGATTCTATAAAGGTTGCATAAGAAATATATCGACGAATAAAACATGGAAGTTCACCAAATGTAGAAATTAAGACATATTTTTGGATATTTAAGGGTATCATTGATAATTAAAACACCATATTTCATTGTGAGGGGGATATTAAACATAATAATAATTGAATAGTTTTTTCAAGAAAAGTATTTGATCAAAATAATGAAGGTGTATTAGTATACATCCCAAAGAAGTAATAAAGTGTATATACACAGAAGAAAAAAATGGAAAGAAAACTAAAATATATTAAGAATAATATTTTTGAAGAATTAGGGTATAAAGAAAGAATAGGTAATGATAAATAAAAAAGAAGAGTTGAGTACGATAATCCCCTTACAAACATTATAATGTTTCACTTTCCTATAATTCATTGAGATACAAATAGATAGATACTTAAATATCTTGAAAAATATAGTAATAAAATGAATAAGTGATTTATATTAAAAAATACAAAAAAACTATTTGAAATAATACTAGTTAAATAGAGTGAATCTAAAGAGAAGGATTTAGAGAGAATCCAATTGCCTTAGGTCTTGTTTTGTTTTTACGCATTTATGCCTCATGTATAATGAACATATGTTTATTAAAAAAATAATATATAAGTTTATTCTATCCATTAATATTATTATTGATCAATTATAACCATTAATTGTTTTAGTTAATGACGAAATGGTTCAATGAATTTTTATATTTGAATTATATTATTTTCATTTTGGTTTTGTAATTTTGATTCATTGTAATTTATATTTTTATCAAATAAAATTAATAAATATAGAATATATATAAATTTAATTTTTGATATAATATTCAGTCTACACTAGACAAAAATAAAGGTGGTGATAAGTAAAGCACTGAAAACGTCCTTGTAGGCGGTTGAAACCGACCATTAATGAGACATGTCAAAAAGAGGGGGGAGGGGAGAGTATATATATATTAAATGGATTATAATATTTATATCATATTATAAAAAAATTTATATGATATATACTAATGAATTAAATATTTTATTATGGTAGGAAATAAAAATATATCGAGGGAGTATAAATAATATGAGAACAAAAATAAAAAAAAGAGGATTGCAGTTATGTCTTCATTGAAGTTTTACCCCTTTACTACGGAACTAAATCTTTGAGGGACAGAGGTGGAATAACACAAAAACATCCTTAATATTATAAGATAATTATTAGGAGGTAAATGGGTAGATATTGATCTTTGAGAAGTGTATAAAAAGTGGTTTTCCAAGGGAAGGGAGTGGGGTATTTTTACTTGAGGGGAATTGTATTTTTAGGTTAAAATGTTGAATAAATTATTATTTCAAAAGTAAACCTTATAATAGTGAAATTTTAAAATCATGAATTATATTTTATTTAAATTACATGTTTTTTTGACTTTGAAACCCCTTAAACACCAAAATTATTAGTTAAAAAAAAATGAAAGAAGAAAAATGAAAAATCATTTGTTTAATGAAATAATTTACATTTCTTGACTTTGGAAATTAATTTATAGGTTTATAAATTAATTTAATTATTTTTAAATGAGTAATAAAGATTATTAAATTAATTTTGGATTGATTTAACTATTTTATGATTTATTAGGCCATTATTATAGCATTACTATGTCATAAAATTTGTGATACTTAAAAATTTATATTTTTAATATTCACCTAAAAATTGATGTTTTTTTGAAATTGTCAAAAATATATCTTTAGGAAATTTTGAAAGATAATTCAAAAAACTAAATTCATTTTATCAAAATAATTTTCTAAATTATATAATTTTAATATTTAATATAAAAATAAAGGTTTTGTAAAATAAATAAAATATACATTATTAAAAATTCACTTAGTTTCTTTTAAGTTTTCTAATTTAAACATTTTTTTGTGGAATTATAATATTTATATTTACTTAATTTATTATATATAAATATTATTTATATATTCATTTTAATATTTTAATGGTCAGGTTACTATTGTAATGGTTTGGTTACTATTCTTAATGGTATAGTTACTAGTCCTGATGGTTACACTTGTCATTCCAATAGTAATATTGTTTTAATGATTCCTATAATTACCCCTAATTTATTATATTCATTATTCACTTCAATTACTCTATATATTTTCAAATTGATTATTTCATTACTAATGTTTTTTTCTTTTTTACACTCTTTTTTGCGAGTATGATATTTATAGGAGATCAAAATGATCTAAATTTTTCTATTCTAGTTATTTCATTTTTATTTTTTGTGTTTATAATTCTATTGTATTAATTTTAATTTTCTGGGTTATATTTTTTATCTTAAATTAATGTTAAAAAATTCTAAAGTATAAGTAGTTTTTATTAAATGGTTAATATTATTTATACAATACTATATTCCTAAATATTGCAGAAATGTTTGTTCAGAAGGAAAACTCTCTCTCTATATATATATAAAATTTTGGTTCATTACAGTCTTCACATGAAAAGATGTTTGTGGATGAGTTGTGTATGCCTTCATATATAGATATTGATTTATTTACACTCTCATTCATTATTTTTATCCCCTATTTGTTTTGTATTTTATTGTTAAAATGTCAAACTTATGGACCTATTATTTCAGTTTTTTTTAAATATTAGAAATGGATTATTTATATAAAAAATATGGTAAATAATTTCCCAAGTGTATATTGAGGCCCACTGTGCTGTTCGCCAATCCCTAGGGATCAAAGAGTTCTCTTGGGATAGTAGTTCATGTGATTCAGCTATTTTTCTATTTTTTAGGTAAAAACATTTAAAAATAGTATCTAAGTAATATTGGGGTTATTGGAATTTTAATTTTTTATAGATAGGTTCTTTGATCACTAGGAATTAAGAAGTAACCCTTATAAAGGAATCATGAACCTATTTATGGTGAAAGATCAAGTTACCAGGGGATTTCTGGTACTCTCTAGGTACTATTGGCTTGTTTATGGATTCTATTTACTTTTTTTGGGTAATATTTAATTGAACATAAAACCCACGTATAGGGATAAACCAAGATTCAATATCTACTTTGGGTTCATGGATCATGTTTGGTGTCAATAGGTTGGAATATATTATTATAGTTGGTTCCATATAATAATCTTCTATGTACTTTATGATTACCTTTATTCATTTTTTTGAATATTGATAATTTTCTCATCACATCATGATTTTTCTTCTATATGACATCATATGTGATAATATTATTTGGGTAACTATTTCAATGAAAGGTCATAACAGTTTCCCAATGTGATTAGAATATAAAAGTGTCATGATGGTATTCTTAAATATATATATTCTATATCTAGATGATTTTATTTGATGAGACACAAATGATATAGGATATCAATGGTGGATTCTTATAGAAAATTAAGACACTTTCTCATAGTGTATTCCCTAGGTAATTTCCAAAGTAATTGATTATGAGAACTTGACCCATTAGTAAGAAATCCACATTTATATATGTCATTTCATGTTCCTATATATGGATGTGTGTAATGATTCTTAGAATTTAATATTATTATTAATGGATTTCATAATTCATGTAATTTGATTTGTTGATGAAAACCATGATGACATATTCTCACAGTGAGGTAGGATATATTGGGCATTTCACGAGTGAAATTAGAGTAATGAATAATGTGAGAAAGGATTTGTCACTTCTATTTAATAAAAAAAGTTAATATCTCTATTCTCTTTATGGGAATAAAAATAACAAATTATGTCTATGACCATGTCGTTATATTAGTGAGTTCATTTTTAAAAATACAAATAAAGAGACAATGAGCATATTGGTTGATGACACCAGTATGAAACCTGCTTGATTATAGATATAAAGTTAAATGGATTATATTATACAGTGTATGTTTTTAATAGGTTACATGTCATTATGAAATTATCTTATTTATTTATGGGAGCCTAGACATGTTTCTAGACACTAATCTTGGACTTTAGACGGTGTAGCCTAATACCATCGAGAAAAGGGCCTAGAGGGTCACACACAACGTGTATTTGAAACTTCAGTTAAATTATATATGAATTTAAAATATTGATAAAATATTATTCCTCTGAATGGTTTAATAATTATTCTTGTTTTGTTGGTAAAAAATATTCAGTCACCAATTATTCGAGAGAACATATATGTGAGTTGAATATATAATAAATATTTATTCACTAGGTAATTATTAATTTAATTACATGAATATATAATATTTATTTGTTATGGTTTATTCACAAGGTAACAAAATATTTATTTATTTAGTTACATGAATATTTAATAAATATTTATTTACTAATTTAGAGAATATAATATTTATATATTTATTATTAAATGATGAGATTATATTTATTTAATTAAATAAATAGTCATTATTCAAGATCTGATAAATATTGAGGAGGATTAGTAGATCGAGTTTAATAATCTGGTGAGAAATTTCATATTAAATATTATTTAAATAAATATTAATTTTTTTATTTAAGGAAATGATATTTATTTTTATTTGTGATTATAGAACATTTTAAGTGAATAATAATAATTATATTATTATTTACACATGGGGTTTTTTGTGGATTAATAAATTAAAAATGGTCCTTTAAAAATTATTATTTTCCGACCTTAACCCTATTTAAACCTGGTTATGACATTTTCTGAAACCCTAGTCACATTCTTTTCATTGTGCATAATGATTTTTGGAGGTTATCCTCTCAATCCTTAGAGAGTTTTTCCCCTAAAATACTCTGAAGAATAGAAAGAAATTATCCTTCTCCACCAGAGTGATTTATTCTCATCTTTGAAGGATTGTGTTGTAATAAACAATTATCACCACAAGCATTAGATATATCCATGATAGCACTCAGAGGATTCTATGATGATGATAATAGGTTCATGGAATATGTGTGGATCACCACTAGAGAGAATATATCCTTGATTCCTTTGACAAAATGATGATACAACAATAAGTCTTGATCCGATCATCAACAATGAAGAACGAATTCAATGAAAGGTAATTATTTATTCAAATTAATTAATTATAAATTATTTTTGAAAATATCCTCTACCATGAACTCCTCCCCACAAGGGTACCCATCCTAGTTTGATAGTTATAGAAGAAATATGGTGATCACCCAAGTCCTGCCTCTAGTAGGCCCTAGGTTGGAGACTGGTATCAAGGATATGTCATACATAAAAATGGGATGCATTACCCTCTAAAAGAAGATGTATAAGGGAGAGATAAGATAGATACACCAATAAAATCCTACTCAGATATATATAAAATAAATACCAACTACATACATTTAATTTCATATAAGACTAAACAAATGGAAAGGAAAACTAAAAGTACCAAAAGGTAAACTCGACAATGACCATAAATCCCAAAAAGTTACCACAAAACCATGATACAGGAAAATCCATACCAATCACCAATATACTCCTTATGAACTTAAAAAATTTATATATAACAAGTATACTCATTTGGATCCTTACCACATCCTCTCATACAAAATATAAAAAAGCATACTAAATCCCAATGAAAAATAATTAAATTTAACTCATCAACTAAATAGGTATACTAAGTTCCCAACCTCACCATGGATAAATCTCACCAAGTATCACATAAAAGTGACAATTTAATGTTTTGATAAAATAAGGGTACCCTAATACCACTTACCCACTATTTGTTTCTCTTCCCTAACATCATGCTTCCTGAGCCATCTTCCTCTAAAAGTAAGAAATCCCAAAGACACCTGAACTAAAGTATCACAAACTAAATCTCATGCATCCCATCATCGCATAATCTCATCCAAATCTCATACATTAACCAAGTATTTTCCTAGAGACACCATATCCCATATATCATGTATCATACATCATGTATTATATCTCAATCCATAACAACCCATACACCAAGTAATGTACCTAGATCCATCACAACCCATACCACCACACTTATAATAATACTTAGGATACTATATAATGAGATACATGTGTTTGAAATAACCACAATCCATTAAATACTTATATACGCATATATATGATACTATCCACGGTTCATACTAGTGCATAATACTACCAATAGAAGAGAGTGAGGTCAGAGGAGGCAGTCAGCCGTCCATCCTCACCACCGATTGCCACTGCTAGGGACTAGATATACTATAATCATACAAGAATTAAAGTAAATATATTAAATTACTTATTTTATTTTTATAATTTACTTCCATTAATTACTTTATTAAACATTAATTTATATTTTTAAAAATTACATTACATTAATAATCAGAGTAAAATCCATGCTTGTAAAACCCTGAAATTTTATGAAATATATTTTTTTAAAATAAATTTAATCTTTTTGATATTTTTCATTACATGAAACGCTGAGTTAGCATGGATTAAATGAAAATATGAGTTTATCTTGTGTTATATGAAACACTGAGTGTATCTTTCATTACACACAACACTAATTTTAAATGAAACATGAAATACAATTAAAATATTATTATTATTTAATAAGATAGTTATAATCTAGCTATTAGAATGGAGGGTATGAATAGGATTAACTAATTTATAAAAATATATGGTTTATAAATTTTTATATAATGAATTCTTTAGTTACCAATTAATTAGAAATGAAAATAAGAACTATTTGAAAATAAAGGATATATTTTTCTAAAAATATATTTTTATACACACAAACTTGTTTTACCTCAATAAATTAAACAAATAAATATTGGTGAATTATTTTAATGATATTCATATATTATATATTAAATCAAATGTTTAAAATAAATTTTATTTTTTTATACAAGAGATAAGAATAAATCAAATTTTATGCTTAAAACTGTTTTTTTCTAGGAAGTAGCTTTGTCACGTTTTGAGTACTCATTTTAAAATTAATTTTTGGAAGTTTTTTAAAATTTATTTGAAAAAATAAACTTTTTTTTAGATAATAATTTCATAATTATATTAGGGAGATTTTTTAATAATTTTTGGAGAAGACAATTTTTTGATGAACAGTGACAAATATTGGTTTTTATTAAGAATTATCATTTATTTTATAGCATTTAAAAACTTAAAAATTGATGTAATAAGAATTTAAAGATAAATTTTTAATTATATATCTAATAATACAATTTATTTAATTTTAATAAATTTCATATTGAATTTTGATATAAAATCTTTTTAAAATTTTGAACATTTTCTCTTTGGAAAACTAGCTTTCATATCACCTCTGTGTTTCTAATATTAAATTAAAATTTTACACTTATCTGAATGAAATTTGGAAAAATGGATTCAATATTTGGAATCATAATAATTTATATTATCTAACAAGTTCAACTTAAAATTTTAACATAATTTATAGTAAAAACAATAACAATTAATTATCACAGTTAAAGTAAAAATGGGTTTACCGGGGATTAAACTAAAAAGATAATAGTTAAAAATGATAAAAAACTTTTCAAAAACATATTTTATATCTATATTTAGACCTTATAACTTATATGTTTTATAATGTTCCATTTTTTAGCCTTTTTTCATTTGATAAACATGGGTACACCTTTTTATTTTCAAAAATTACGAGTATGCCACTCACCTCACTTATAAAAGGCCTCCCCCTCTCATCTCATCTTCAAACTTTTAAAAATAATTTGTTTAGAAAATACATAACCATATCGCTTAATTAATTCCATCCTATCATCTTATAATCCCTATTTTTTTTCATCAGAAATCCAACCTAAGAATCGTTTTGATGTAAACGAAAAGAAGTTGTCCAAAGATGAGGTAATGTCTTTAGCGAGTATTTTATTTTATTTCTTCATAAACCTCCTTAAATTATTATTAAACCTATATTATGTAATAAAATAAATATATTAAATATAATAATATATTTTCATGTTATGTTAATGACCTAAAACTACCTCATCTTCCATCAAATGGGTTACGAAATCATCATTCGTATGTACGATGAGTTACCGCCTCACGAACCGATGCTATTCGTTTTCCATAACCATATCTGAAGACTGAATATAATGATTGATTTATTGTTTATATATTAAATTTATGATATTATTATGATTATTTAATCATTATCACATGTTACTTCTTACTTTCCATTCAATATGAATACAATAATTTCGTTCATGTGTACGGTGGACTACCGCCCCACGAAGTGATGTGATTCATTCATGAATCATATGGAAGGTAATAAGGATGGATTTAATGAAAATATGTGATATATATGACATAATAATTATTATGTAATGATAATTATTATTTAAATTTATTTCTTTATTTCCATTTGGGTAATGGAAATAGCATTCATGCGTACGTACAGTTTACTGTCTATATGAATAGTGTATTTTATTTTATATCTCTAACTCTTATAGATTAATATAAATACATGTATAATGAATATATATGATATTTATATCATGGTTAAAATTATATATATTGTGGAACCTTTATCATGTTAAGAGGATCAAAAATAAAAAATCAAAATGTACATGAAAAAAAATCACTTATTGCCGGAAATGTGACATTAACATGGAATTGTTAATAAATGGGTAATGAAATATCATAATTAAATAATATATCGTATGATATATATATATATATATATATGTGTGTTACTTTAATATATTAATAATAAAATTATATTTACTATACATGAGGTTCTAATGTGTGTGAAGGAAGTTGATACTTATGGTAATGGATTTCTAGTCTCGCTTTTATTTCTGGGAGAAAAATACAGACTCACCAATCATTAATTTTGTGTGGTGTATATACTATCCATTTTAAATTTTATATCATTAATAACCTTATTTTCATTATATTTAAAGTTTTATTTTTTGTTATTATTTATTGGGGCTTATGATTCCAAAGATTACTAAAGTGGTAAGGGATTTTTCATCTCACTTTTATATCTATGAGAAACATGCCATATTCACCACTTGTTTTTTATATGTGTTGCATATAATATCCATGAATGTATTTTATATTTTATATCATGAAAATTATTGGGATTTAAATATATATTTTAGTATCAATTTTTTCACAGGGTTTACGATTCAAAAGATACCATAGCGGTAATGTATTTTTGTCTCAATTTGTATTCCTTAATACATATGTTGTGTTATGAACCTATCTTATTTTATGAGGTGTATATATAGAAAATTTGACATGTGATATCATGAATTTATTTATTATTACTATATTTTATGTTTCATTTAATTTCATTCCTTAATGGGGATTATAATTTAAAGTTATTAAAGCGGTAAATATCAATCTCATCATTTACCAAGACTATTTATGATTATGTTTCTGATGATAAATATTAAGATACATCTCTAAATAAACTCATGAATTTTCTTATACTATGGTTATTTAATGAGAATGCATGTTTTTCCTTAATTTTCTTCTCTTAATGAATTCAATAGTTCAAAATAATGTTTTTAAGAATAATCATCTTCATTTTTATCATTGATCAAAAAAATGTTTTCAACCAAATCCATTTTTTCTAAAAGTGTTTTAAACAATTATTCTAAAATTATCCAATTTATTTATTAAATAATTTTTTACCCATTTTTTACCTTTTTACAATTGTTTTTAAAGTAATATTCACATCATTTTCCAAACAAGGCTCGTTTGAATTTTATTAAAATTGTGAAAGGAATAATTTTTTAATGTATACGACATGTATATAATTTTCTACCATTATGGACTCAAAATATTTTCAATATTATTTTATAATATTTCAAGTTTATTTTCAAAGAAAATTATTTCTAAATTATATTATGATTTTTTATTTTTAAAAAGTTATTTTTAAAGAAAAGTTATTTTCCTCAAGAAACATTCCAAGTGATTTATCTTTCAAAATAATTTTACATATAATATGAAATCATTTTATATAACTTATGAATTTATAGGGATATGAACCAATGATACTATTTTTATTATTCCTCTTAATTGTTTAAGTTTTTGATGATAAGATGTTTATGAAACCCATTTCTTTTCCATGAGTTATACCATGATAAAATTATTATGAAACCCACTTATTTTTTTCATGGATTATGCTATGATGCAATTATTAAATGATTAGAAAAATTGTCACTTTTACATAGGTTATGAAATAATGAATTTTTATGAAACACAATTTATTTCATGGGTATGATATGATAAATGTTTTATGACCTTGTGGAAATCATACAAATGATTTTCATTATGTGATGAGTGGGACCTTTATCTCCATATAATATGTTAGGTAAAGATTTGTATCTCTTGAGATAGACATGAGTGTAATGGGGTGTGAACCCAGTTCAGTATGGGAATTTTTCTACTATGATGGTCTTGGGAGTAAACCTTGAATACTATTATGGTTTGAGGAGTGAACCCATTATACTATGATAGCCTTGGAAGTGATCCTTGACTACTACAGAAATGATTTTCCATGATTATGTATATGACACAATTATATATATTATGCTAATGTTATGCTCTCATGGATCATGTTATTTGATTTTCTTATGATCTATGTCTTATAAATTGCCAATATTTATTCCATAACTCAATATTATGATATTTTATATGCAGAGTATGGTTTTTAGTACTTATTCTCATGTTATCATACCCTTATGATCATGATATATTGATATCTCCCTTGTTTACCCATACCAAGAATATGAGCTCACCCTTTATTATGTTTCATTTCTTGAGGTTATGAAGAAAGGATTTAAGTAGGGTACATCTAAGAAGAGTACTATGTGAGAAAATATTTGTGGGTGATGTTGAAGATATTTCTATAAATAATAAAATTTTGTGTCTAGTCTCCAAAGGCACTATACCTTTATGATCCTTAAGTTATTTTTTGTGTAATGTAATGAATATTCATCTGAAAGGATGTAATATATATGTATGAGAATCCTAGGTTTCTATGGTTGGTATCATAGGATAGGTTTATTTAACATTTGGAAAACTAGGATGAGAAAACCTTAGTAAGTTCCCTAAGGATATGTATAAGGATAAGTATAAGGATTAGTCAAAGTATAGGAAAATGTCCTAGAATTTTGGTAAAGGATAGAGTGAGTGGTTTACAAGAAATTAAATACCTATATAGATACTACATGTGGATGTGAATTTAGTATATAGGAACCTAGGGGTTATAAATCTTAAAATCATGCATTGAGATGGACTTGATCGTTACGTGGTGCAAAACAATGGGTTGTGCTACACACCTAGTTTGAAACTCTAGGGGAATATGATTTAGAAATTCAAAAACTCTTTATAAAACATATTTAAGGATTTTTATAGATTATTAATTTGAATAAACTATGTTAAAACTATGTTTTCATAGATTTAAAATAAGGTGTCTTGATTTAGACATCCTATATATGATTTTTCAGATTACATGGTTTTTCTCTATGATTAGTGCTTCTCACACTCTAATTTTTGGTTTTAGTCAATGGATATAACTATAAGTAACTTGGGTAATGTTTAATATGATGGAAAATTTAGTAATTGTGAGAAAACTAATTGGATGATAATTGGATTGAAATATATTATGATTATTCCTAATCAGTTATCAAGATATATGATTAAAAATATAAACTTTAGTGAGATTCATAACATGTAAAATAAGAGGAAGATGGAATTCTATAAAAGTTAATGCGGTGATGAACATAGTGGAAAGAAGTTATGACTTCTTACATTTTAACAAGTTGGGAAGAAGAACTTGGAAGAATATATCAAATGTAGGAGAAGATTTTTTTTATGTGGAAATGAAGGTCATAAAGAAATTAATTACAAATGAATTCATTGTATTATATGTGGGGAAATTGAGAATTATCTAAGTCAGTGACCTAAACTAAGGGTTATACCCTAGACCAAGTAAGGACTTATGAAATACCAAATAATTTAAGTAAAAGGTTTGAAGTGTTTATTTATTTGAATTCAATAATTATTAAATATATAAGGATTATTCATTATAATTTTTTCATTAAGGATTTTGAAGAATATGTTAAATGGTACTGATGGCATAGAAAAGTGATTCAATCGGAAGGTGGTATTTTTATCAAGGTAATATACCCCTTAATATGTTCTTGATGTTGAGGAAATGGTGTTTAGTTTTGATAAAGAGATGATTGATATGGAAAAATTAAATTGTATAGTATTAACGACCTTAGAACTGATAAATGATTTGTGGAAAAAGTGGTTTATACTATTATTTATGGAGTTTAAAATTTTATTAGATCTTTAGAATATATTCAATAGCTATGGTTTTACCCAAGTAATGAGAAATCATGGATGTTTTCATTGATATTTTATGGTAATTCTGGTTATTACCAAGATTTAAGAGAATATATGACTAATTTATTCATATATTTGGCATTTGACCATCAAGAGATACTTAATAATATTTGGAAGAAAAATTTTATGTTTATTTTGGGAAATTTAGTGTCCTTGTTTATAAATTTTTAATTTTGGAAGGTTCATAAGGTTAACCATTTATGGAATGGTTTGTTTTGAACTTTGGATGAGGTTTTATAGATTAATGTATTACTTCACTATATGAAGATTTATTTATATTGGATAACTTTTTCTAACTATTTTTTTATGATGATAACTAGAGATAGAAGGAATAACTTATCATTATATTATGGATATTTTGATCTGTTAGTGCTTCAAGTATAAAAATTTCATCTTAATTTCTTAGAGAAAGAGATGAAGTGAAAATTGATTGAATCACAACCAAATTACGGGATTGTATATATGAAATAGAATGAAATCAAGTGAGTGAATATTCTACTGAGAATTCCCCCAACTTTAGGAAAGGGATCATGAAATAAAATTTTAAACATTTAGCTTCATTTCTGATGAATGAATGGTTTTTCACCTATCAAAGTTTATGGATTTATGTTTGTTACATTTCTGCTGACCATGATCTTTATCATTCTCTATTAGTATTTGGGTATTAGTTTTCTCTTTGATGTCCATGTTTTCACTTCAAACTAATGTTCTTCTACATGAAAACTAAGTTATGTGTTATTTTATATGAACTTTATACATAAATTTTTCTCTTTTGAAGATGTTTTTTATTAACCCTTTTATGATTTGGATTTCCCACAAAGGTATTTTCAAATGTTAAACCCTTGTTTAATGAGCACAAGTTCAAATTGTGAGGACGCAATTTATTTATGGAGGTAGAATGCAACACCATGAGATTTTGTGAAATATATATTTATATAAATTAAATTATTTTTTGATATTTTTCATTACAAAAAAAATTGAGTTAGTATGCCTCACATGCAACACATATTTTATTTTTCATTACACACAACACTAAGTGAATCTTGCGTTACACATAAAACTGAGTTTAAATGAAATGTGACATACTATTAAAATAATAATATTATTTTATATGATAGTTATCACCTTCCCCTTGGAGTGGTGGGTATGAATGGGATTAACTAAATTATAAAAATATATGATTTAAACATGTATATAAAATGAATTCTTTGGTGACTAATTAATTATAAATGAAAATAAAAACTATTTGAAAATAAAGGAAATATTTTTATGAAAAAATATTTTTATGAAAAAAAATGTGTTTTACCTCAATAAATTTCACAAATAAATTTTTTTTAAATTTTTTAATTATATTTATATCTTATACATTCAATAATTGTTTAACATTCATCTTATGTTTTTTCTAGATAAGAGATAAAAATAAATCCAATTTTATTTTTAAAACTGCATTTTTCTAAAAGTGTTTTTGTCACCTTTTGAACAATCATTTTAAAATTAAAAATTTCCACTTTTAGAAATTTAATTTTAAAACATAAAAATCATTTTTAAATAATCATGAAATAATTATCTTAGGGTGAATTTTTAATATTTTTTTCAGAAGATAAATTTTTTAATGATGGTTTTTGTTAAGAATTATCATTTCTTTTAAAGAATTTAAAAACTAAAAAATTATTTTAATATGAGTTTAATGGAAAAATTAGTTTAAATATATATCTATTAATCTAATTTATTTCATTTTAATCAATTATATATTGAAATTTGATGTATTTTTGTAAACTTTTGAACATTTTCTCTTCAGAAAACCCCCTTTCTCATCGTATCCATGAGATTAATTTTAAATTAAAATTTTACACTTACATGAATGTAATTTTGAAAAATTAATTCCATTTTTGGAATAATAATAATTTATATTATATAATGATCTTAACTTAATTTTTTCCATAATGAACAGTAAAAATAGTAAGAATTATTTACAACGGTTAAGGTAAAAATGGGTTTACCGGGGGGTTAAATTGAAATGATAAGCGTTAAAAATGACCCAAAAATTTTCCAAAAACAATTTTATGGCCATATTTTAACCTTATATATTATATTTTATATAATTTTCCATTTTGGAGCCTTTTGGTATATGAAAAACCTTGGTACACATTTTTCCTTAAAAAACTACAAGTGTGCCACTCACCCCACTTATAAAAGGCCACCCCATATCCTATTCTATTCACACTTATAAAACTAATTTATTTGGAAAATAACTAAACAAATAACTTAATTAATTCCTTAATATCATCATATAATACTTATTTTTGTCATAGATCCAGCCTAATAATCCTTTCGGTGCAAACTAAAAGAAGTTAGAAAAAGAGGTAACATCCTTAACTGAGCATTTTTTTTATTCCCCCACATAATTAAATTATTATTAGAAAATTATGATGAAATAATGTTAGTATCTTCTATATAATTTAATTTTTTTATGTTAAGGTAATTACTAACAACCATATCCTCTTCAATCAAATGGGTTATAAAATCATCATTCGTGTGTACAATGAACTATCACCTCACAAACTGATATATTCATTTTCTATCACCACCTATAATGGATGGATATAATGATAATTTATTGTTTATATATTATATATATTTAATTATTATTATTTTTGAATCATTATATCATATGTTACTTCTTACTTTCCATTCCGTGGGAATACGGTAATGTCGTTTATGTGTACGGCAGACTACCGCCTCATGAAGCGATGTGATTCCTTCATGATTTACATAGAAGGTAACAAGGATGTGTTTAAAATAAATATGTGACTTATATAAAATAAAAATTATTCTTAAAAGGTAATATATTATTTACCATTTTTTTTTTGGAAAATGGAAACAACGTTCATGCGTACGTACAGTCTACCGTCTCCATGAATGATGTATTTCATTTTCTATATCTAAATTTATGGATTACTAAAAATTAACGCATAATGAATATATATTATATTTATATCATGTTTAACATTCTGGATATTATGAAACCATGATCAAGGTAAGAGGACCAAAAATAAAATATCAAAACATACACTAAAATTAAGACAAATATTGCTCGAAACACGACTTTAACATGGAATTTTTAATAAAAAGGTAATAAAAAGTCATAAGTAAATACTATATGGTAATATATATATATATATATGGTTCTATAAGATATTTATAATAAACTTATATTTATTATATAGCCTGTTCAAATTTGTATGAAGGACGTCGAGACTTAGGGTAAGGGATTTCTAGTCTCTCTTTTATTTTTGGGAGACATATGAAAAATCATGAATCATTTATTTTTTTGGGTGTATATAATGTACCTTTGAGATTTTATATCATGAATATAATTTTTTTCATGATATTTAAATATTCATTTGATGTTATTCTTTACTGGGGCTTACGATTCAAAAGATTACTAAAATGGTAATAGATTTTTTGTCTCGCTTTTATATCCGTGAGATACATGCCATATTAACCACTAAGTTATCATGTGTTGCATATAATTTATGTGAATGTATTTTATATTTATTAAACTCTAAATTTTTTGGATTTATATATGCATATAAGGATATCTCTTTTATGGTGTTTACGGTTCAAAAGATACCCAATCGGTAATGGATTTTTGTCTCACTTTTCTTTCCTTGAGACATATGTTATGTTATGGAACTATATTATCTTATGAGGTGTATATATAGACCCTTTTAAATGTAATATCATGAATTTATTTACTCTCATTAAATTTTCAATTTTATTTAATGTTATTCCATCATGGGGATTACAATTCAAAGTTACCAAAGTGGTAAATATTTTTTTTTACAATCTAATTATTTATCAAGATTGTTTATGATTACGTTTTCGATGATAAAATATTAAGATCCATCTCTCAAGAAACTCATTAATTTTATTATCCTATAATTATTTCATTAAAATATAGGTTTCCCCTTAATTTTATTTTCTTTATGTACTCAAGAGTTCAAAATAATTTTTTTAATAAAAATTATACTTGTTTCTCTCTTCAGTTGAAAACCCATTTTTATTCTAAAACCATGTTTTCTAAAATTTGTTTAAAAAAGGTTTTTAACATTACTAAAATGATTTATTAAAGAAAATTTTACCCATATTTTAAGTTTTTATAAATTTTTTTGAAAGGAATCTTCATTTCATTTTCCAAATAAGTCATGTTTGTATTTTACTAAAAATGTAAAAGGAATATTTGTTCTAACATATATGACATATAATTTTTTTTATAAAATTATAAACTCACAATATTTTAAAGATTAATTTACAAATTTTCAATTTTATTTCCATCTAAATAGATTAACAAAATATTCTATGAATTTTTAGTTTTATAAATTGATTTTTCAAAAAAAATTTATTTTCATTAAGAAACATTCCAAGTGATTTATCTTTCAAAATATTTTTTCATTTAAGATGAAATCCATTGATGTAACTTATGATTTACTAGAGATATAAATCCAGGATACCGTTCTTTTTTATTTATCTAAATTTTTTATGTTTATTATGACATGATTTTTATGTAACCCATTTCTCTTCTAGGGTTATACGATGATAAAATTCTTATGAAAACAACTTCCTTTTCCATGGGTTATTATATAATGAAATGATGAAATAATTATGAAACCAATATATTTTACATAGGTTATGATATGTTGAAATGTTTATGAATCCCACTTCATTTCATGGGTATGATATGATGAATGTTTTATGATCTTGTGGCACAAATACATATTATTTTAATTACATGATAGGTGGGACTTATATCTCCATATAATGAATTGGGTAAAAATTTATATCTCAAGAGATATAAAGGACTGTAATGCGGAGAGAACCAAGTTAAATAAGGGTTTTTTTCTTCTATGATGGTATTTTGAGTGAACCTTTACTAATATGATGGTTTTGGGAGTGAACCCGTTCCACTATGATAGCCTTGAATTGATCCTTGACTGCTATGGAAATGATTTTCCATGCTTATGTGTATGAAACTACTCTATGTCTCATATCAATGTTATGATCTCATGGAACATGTTTTTTGATTTCCATATGATCCATGTATTATTAATTACCAATCATTATTCCATGACTCAAGATTATGATATTTTATATTCAGGGTATAGTTTTCAGATGTTATTCTCATGTTCTCATACCCTTATGCTCATGATATGTTGATATCTCTCTTGTTTACCCTTACTAAGTATATAGGTTCACCCATTATTATTTTTCCTTTCCCCGGGTTATAAATAAAGGTTTTAAGTAGGTAATTTTTTAGAATATTACAATATAAGAAGATATTTATTGGAGATATTGAAGATATTTCATGAAATAAGAATATTTTAGGTCTATTCTCCAAAGGCACTATTCCTTTATGATCCTTGGGAATATGTTTTCATAATTAATGAGTATTCATCTAAAAAGAAGTCATATCTGTGTATAAGAATCCTATGTCACTAAAATGACCACTAGAAATAATCCAAACCACGTCCATAGATTCTCAGGAGTAATATTAACATTTTCATTCTAGAAAGAACCAACCCCATGGGTTAAAAATTTATTAATCATTCACCATTCCATAATTCAAAGTACTCTATTAAACATAAAAAGTTACTAGAAAGAGATTCATAACCAAGAAAATATATTTATCTCAACCAGTGGGGAAAGGAATGAAGATAAACAATAAAATCAATAATTAAACCCTTTAAATAGATTCAACAAGCAAGAATCCCAGCTTTTATCATCACATCAGGTAAGCCTAGCTTTAACTAATTCCATCATCCTTGTTCCATCCATGATACAATCATGTATATCACCATGCATATCACTATAACAAGCACAAACTACTTCCACAACCTTGGTAACACCCACCCATATCTCATCATCCATCTTAGGATCACATCACATCACATAGAAAGGATCATATATAGAGAACATAGATTGTAGAAAACAACCAAAAAGATCAATAAGGAAACTGGTCCCAAAAAACAAGGAATTTATCTTTCATAAGTAAATATACTCTGTCAAACCTAAAAATTATCCTCATCAACCCAAAATTTTTATTCCTTCTTGAATTAACTGATTTATTTATCATAGGTTTCATCCATTAGTAACCTAAGGTATCAATTATAACAAGCTATTACAATTATTTAAACACACTCTTATCATAAGATTACAGTTTCAAAAAACTTAAGGAAGAACAATTCTCATCATAATACCTTTTATTATTATTCTCATCAATAATAATTCCATCTTTATTATCTTTAACCAATTTTATTAACACAGGGAATAAAATATTTTATTAAACATTCACTAAGCATCAATTTGATTACCATTAAATTAAAGGAATATATATATTCATTAAAAAGACTCTTATTTAATTTCATAGCCAACTAATTGATTAATTGATTTAAATTATTTTCCAAATTCACCATTCTAACACATTCAAACCCTAATCATAATAACATCCTAAATAATTCATATTTATAGATAGCACACTATCTATAAAATTAAGATTCAAACCATTTTCACAGTGGAAAACAATGATATACGATCGCTATAGCCATAAAAAAATTATTATTTAATTTGGTTTATCCATTATAAGGTTAATTACAAAACCAAAAAAATAAAATAAATAATGAACAATTTATGATTTCACATAAATAAATGAAAAGCAATAAATCCCCTACCTCAAAATTCCATTGATCTTGAAATGAAAACAAAATGCCAATGTGGAACTTCACTCAATTATCTCTCAGTGAAACTACAATGTACTAAGAATTTCATACCAAGAAAACACCAAAAAATGACAAATAAAACTCCAATATAATGATGGAGACCAAAATCCAAATCATCGAAAAAAGACCATGAGGAAAACGAGATCAAACTGAAGAGAAACCGCAAGAAAAGAGAAAGAACCTACCTCAGAACACCACAATTTTATCTCTAGAAATTGGGGCATAATCCTATTAAAAGTGGATTTAAATGCATTTTAGAATCACTATGGGGTGCCTACAGGTTGGGAGAAAGGAGTGGGAGAAAAGTGGGTTTTGAGGACTCAGGTGTATTTATAGGAAGATTTATTTTTATAAGACCACAACACAACTCCTAGGACCACGAAACCATGGAATATATTTGATATATCATAATGGTTGGGGGGATATGAAGAAACCTATAACCCATGCCAAAAATACCCATTCAAATAGAAGAATATCCCAAAATGAGTATGACACAACCATCATCTCCATGACACAACACTCAATCATTGGGAAGGACCTACATCATAACATACCACCATGGTACAACCATCTCTATTTTGGAAGTAGCCACAAAAAATCTTCCAAAAATCCCCTATGCTGTAGCATGAAGACCATTCCATAGAAGCATTGATTATGGAGTAGTCCATGGATCCACAACACATCATTTCCTAAAAGGGAAATAGAACCCCCTTTTACCCAAAACACTCACCAAACACCTTGAAACTTCCTCCAGGTGACTCCAATACACAAAACAAAGAGCTTCTTGAATTTGAGACCTTACATCAGATACCTCTAAAACCATTCTCATCCTTGAGAGTTTAAAACCACACCCAAAGGGAAAGAATGAAAAAGGTTTGTTTGAATAACCACCCTAAGAGATACCTCTCAAGAATATTGCTAATATAGGAGATAAACCATCTCACTTAGATTAAACAAGTGAAACACCAAGAAAAATAAAAAATAAGATCCTAAACACTCTGGAAGGGAAACACCTCTCAAATGAGGGAAAGGTTACCAATAAAAAAAGTGAAGTTACAAAGGATCAAATAAAAATTGAGAAGGGAGGGGGGTTGAATCAGTTGTTCACTTTTTATAAGTTTCAAAACTTTTAGAAAC
Source organism: Viscum album (assembly GCA_963277665.1). Taxonomy (NCBI): domain Eukaryota; kingdom Viridiplantae; phylum Streptophyta; class Magnoliopsida; order Santalales; family Viscaceae; genus Viscum; species Viscum album. Next base: position 1,227,054,832 of record OY728133.1, on the reverse strand, counting down.
TTAACCCCTACAACCTGTTAAGATTTATTTCCTTATCAACTTTTAGTAAATACTCATGCATGAGAAAATAGGAAAGCATGTAAAGTATAATTGATTTAAAATGTTTATCCTTAGTGTGAGAACCTACATCCTTTCCATAGCCACTCCCGTGGGTCTATATAAATACACTATTATGAATAAGTGAATACAAATTATGCTAACTCCTATTAGACACATTCTATCTCCTAACAGGAATGATTATACTGTCTGCCATCAGTTTAAAATGATTTTTTATAAAAAAATTGATCCAAACAAAAGAATAATTTTTTGAATATTCTCCACAATTTCTTAGTCGGAATCCTCAATATGATTTGGATGGATCTGATTTTCTTAATAAGATAATGATGGATATAATTTTCTCAATATAATGGTGCTTGATCTAATTTTCTCAATACAATGATGTTGGATCCGATTATATCAAAACAAAGATGTTGAATCTTATTTTCTCAATATGATAATTCTGGATCAGATTCTATCAAATCAAATATTCTAGATCTGATTTTCTCAATATGATAATGATCCATCAGATTATCTCAAACAAAGATGTTAGATCTGATTTTCTTAGTAAAATGAACTCACTCTAAATCTACAAAACTCAACACCTACTAGAATTATCAATACAATTCTTCTTCAATAAGATGAGAACTTTCACTTCAAATTATCCAGCACTCTTCCTTTTTCATGTAAGTGAAAAGTTAAAAATGGACTAATGATCTGACCATGTATTTATAGGTGAATCAGAAAAAAATGTGGGAAACTTGAAAATTTTCCCACTTCCTCAAATCTCAAAATCTTCGAATATATATTGCATTTAAACTTCAATTTTGACTTTTTTAATCCTCCTTAGATTTCAATGAGATTTACACAAAATTGAATATCAATTTTGACGTCTTCAACTATTTATATCTTTCTTATCTCATTATGATCTATTTCCTTTATCATCTCATTACGATCTGTTTCTTTATCATATCATTACGATTTTTTTCTTTATCAGCTCATTATAATATAATTATTTCTTAGTAAGAAATCTTCATTATGAATACTTTAGTACAATTTCCTCAGTATGAAAATATGAGTACAAAAATATTAGTATGATTTTCCCAGTATGAAAATATTAGTATGAAAATATAAGTATAAGAATCTCAGTACGATTTTCCAATACAAAAATCTCAGTATGAAAATATGAGTACAAAAATCTCAGTATGATTTTCCCAGTACAAAAATCTCAGTATCAAAAGATGAGTGTAAAAATATCAGTACAATTTTCTCAGTATGAAAATCTCAATACGATTTTCCCAGTATAAAAATCTCAGTATGAAAATATCAGTACAAAAATCTAAGTATGAAAATATCAGTATGAATTTCCAAGTGTGAAAATCCCAGTATGAAAATATCAGTATGAAAAACCTAGTATGAAAATATCATTATGAGAATCCCTATACGAAACTCCTAGTATGATTTATTTCTTCCCCAGGCTCAGCAACATATTTTTCATTCTCATCTCATTATAATGTAATTTCTATTACAATGGAAATATCATTATGCAACTCTAAAATTCTTCAAACCTACCCCCCATTTCTTCAAAATCTTTTATCATGAGAGATTTCATGATTTGTGAGAAATTCTTGATTAGAAAAGCATCATATATTTTTTAGAAAATATGATAACTTTATAACTATTGGATTCACAATCTTGTTTCAAAAATGTTTAGAAAAATAAATGACTTCTACACTCAACAAATTCTTTCTTTTTTGACTTAGAAACTTTTTTCTTTCCCTGAATACAGAAAATACAAACTTCCAACAAACAAAAAAATTCTACCTCTAATTATTTTAAAACTGAAGGTTTTCAATGTTATACAGATAGAACCGAATATAATAAAGTATCTGATCAATAACTTGATCTTACTGACTTCTTTTTTGTATGATACAACTCAATACGAAAACATAGGTCCATAAAATTGTGTCCAGGAAAAAACCTCATTATGATGGAATAAGTTTGATTCCTGAATAACAAAGCATTATTCAACAAAAAGGTTAGTTGTCAAACAATAAAAAATCTTTGTTTAAAATAATTTAAACACAAAGTTTCTTCAATATAACTCTTTGAATTTGTTGAAAACCCTTGCTAACAACTTTTCTAACTCAATATTTTTTTACAAGTCAACTTTTGTAAACAACTCAAGTTTTTCACTTTTATCAAAACATATCCTTTCTCAAAAGAGAGTGTCTTAACACCACACTAATAGATAATGTAATGTTTTTGAAGTAATTCCATACCTTGGTGGAAATAAAATTTTGTGTCCATGTAAATATTAAACCCCCTTCAATTTTATCTTTTTCACTCTCACATTTATTTCTCTCTCTACCTAATTCTATAATAACCACAAATTTAGATTAAAAAAAAGATAAGTAAAAACATCTTCCAAAGTAAATTTTTTTACTTTCTCTCCCCCTTTGTCAACATAATCCAATGCACATAGGGGATTTTACTTATGTGGTTTGGGAAGATATGGGAGGAGGATGAACATGAAGTTGAATCCTCAACTACACAAACCTTTCTTTTAGAATTTATTTTGTAAAGATATCAACAATCTGATACTTTGTTTAAGTGTATTCTAGAAAAACATCTCTAACAATAACTTTCTATTTTATAAAGTGAAAATTTATATCAATGTGTTTTGATATTGAATGTTGGAAAGGATTATTAGAAAGATCAATCACACTATGATTATCATAAAGTATCATCAATGTTTTAGAAAATTTTACTTTCAAATATTCTAACTGAACTTTCATCCACAACACTTGAGTACAATCTTAAGTAGCTGAAACATATTTAGATTCATCTGTGTTTAATTTTACCAAACTTTGTTTCTTACTATTCCAACTCACACAACATTCACTCAAAAAGAATGTTCCTCCTGAGGTTAATTTTCTATCATTATAATCTCCATCCCAATCAATATTAGTATAACCATGAAAATTCATTTCACTATATTTTGTATAAAAATAAATGTGAAGTTCTTTCTTTGACATATCTTAGAATTTTTTTTACTACCAACATATGTGATTCTTTTGGATTACTTTGATACTTGGCACAAAAAGTCATAGCATAAAAAATATTAGGCCTTGAGGTTGTAAGGTAAGGAATACTTCCTATTATCTTTTGAAAGTCTTTATGACTCACACTTATTCTGTATTTATCTTTACTCAACTTCATGATTACTTAAATATGATTTGAAACTTATTTTGATTCTACTATCCCAAACTTCTTTAACAATTCCCTAGCATATTTTCTTGATATAAAAAAAAATGTATTTTTCCTTTTTTTGAACTTGTAATACAAGGAATATAGTTAGTTATCCTAACATAGAAATTTAAAAATTCTTCTTCATTTCTACAAAAAATGTTTTACAAACATCTTCTATATCCCCCAAAAAATTATAGCATCCACATAAACAAATACAATTAGAGATACAAAGTCAACATCTTTCACACATAAGTTTCTATCAAATTTTCCTTTACAAAAGTTCAACATTCTCAAAAAAATTTCAAGTTTAGAATACCAATCATGTCAATATTATTTCATCCCATACAAATATTTATTCAATTTACAAACTTTGTTTTCATCCTCATGAACTAGAGACCCACAAGGCTATTATATGTAATCTTTTTCCCCAATATCACCATTTAAGAAAGATGAATTTACATCCATCTAATAAAATTTTTAATTCTGATGTGCAACCACTGAAAGAAACATTCTGATAGTTTCTAATATTTCAATTGGGGAAAAATTTTCTTTAAAATCTACACCTTCCACTTGTTCATAGCCTTTACAAATAATCTTGGATTTTTTTTCTTGAAACTTCTCTATGTTCATTTAACTTGTTTCTATAAAACCACTTGGTTTTGACTCCATTTTTAATTTTTGGTTGTGAAATAGGTTCCAATGTTTTATTTTTCCCAATTTTATCCAAATCTTTATTCATAACATCCCCACATTATTTGTGTTGAATAGATTCTAAAACTGATTTCGGTTCAACCTTTGAGATAACTGAAGTCTAATTATCTAATCTCATATTTCTTCTTATCTGATCTAGAGCCTTATGATTCCAAATAATGTTTTTAGATTAAATTTTTTTCAAGGTAGGAAATTTCAAACTTTCTTTCCCAGTTGAAATTTCCTCATCACACGATTCTTATAATTCTTGATAAGGATGTTTTGAATTACTTTCATAATTGTTGGAATTATCCAGTTTATCCTCATCAACATTATAAATAACTTTTTTTAAATAAATTTTATTTTTAATTACCTACACATCATTTGAGTTCACAATTTTTTTTAAATTCTTGTTCCAATATTTTTAACTTCTTCTATTTGATGAATAACCAATAAAAGTTCCTTTCTCAGCTTTCTCATCAAAATTTTCCAAATCTGAATTTTTGATTTTGAGAAAACAGGGAATTATAAAAACTTTAAAGTATTTCAATGAAGGGTTTTGTTATATCACATTTCATAAGGAGTCATGATAGTTTTCAGTCTCAACAAGCTTCTATTTTGAACATGTACAGTTGTACTAACAACTTCTCTGCAATATAATTTTAATGTTTTTATTCTACTAGCATACTTCTTCCCATTTCAACCAAACTTATATTATTTATTTCTAATACTCCATTTTGTTTTGGAGTATAGGAAGCACTATAAATATGTTTGATACCATGCTTTCTCAGATAAGTTTCAAAAGTATTGGTTGTGAATTCGATACTATTATCCTTTCCCAACTTTTTCATAGAAAACCCCATTTATTTCTCAACATATTTTCAAAATAATTTTCACATTTAAATATTATGTGACTTGTGCTTCATAAACATAATGTTTTTCATCTGAGTGAAATCATCAATAAAATTGATTGAGTATAAATATCCATTTATTGATTGAAATATCATCAGCTCATATAAATCAGATTGAATAAGCTCAAGTGGTCTGGTTTATTGAATCTCAATTCTCTTATGAATTTCGTTAGTCATATTTACTTTTATCAAGTAATACAAACATCTTTATCTCTTCTTTTAAATTATGTAAAATTCCAAACAACATCAACTTTTGAAAGTTTATTCATTTTTTTATTCCAAAGGTATCCAAGTATTTAGTGCACAATTTGTTTTCATCTTCAGCACTCAAGTAACATGAGCTATTGAATTCTATTATTTTAAAGAGATTCCCACCGGTTATTCCTCATTTTTCAATGACTTCCATATTTCACACTTTTGATGATATAAAAAATATTATCTAAAAAAACTTCTTTTCCATCATCAAAAAGTTGGGTTATACTAAGTAATTCATGTTTTATCCCATCAAAAAATAAAACTTCCTTATATTTCAAATTTTAGGCTTTAATATCAACCGTTATAATTTCTATGATTTTTAAGGAACTATCATTACCAAAGGTAACTACTCCTCGATCATGAATTTCAAAATGTTTCAAGATTTTTATATCCATCCAATTTTACCATTTTTATTCAAAAAATATTTAACAGTGAGAGAGAGATAACTAGTGTCTAGGGGGGCCTGAAATAATGGAGACCAAGGGCATCACCCCAAATCATGTTCACCCCCTTAGGTTTAAAATGATAGACACGAGTGAGACAACTGACCATGATATCGGGGGTCACCATAGAGGCCAAGTGATCCGCCACCTTGTTTCCCTTCCTCTACTGGTGAGTGACTCTGGTGATACCCTCTAGGAGAGATTTTCATTTCCTAATTTTGTATATAATAGACCAGGGGATGATACCTTTACCATGAAAGGCATCGTGGATAACCATAGATCCGGTCTCTACATGGGATATATAAGGCACCCGCTGCCTATAAATAGTAATACCTATAAGAACCGCCTTTGCCCATGCCTTCATAGAATTTCCATAACCATAATGCACAAGGAAAACCAAATCCACGCTTCCCCTAGAGTCTCAGACCACACCACCACCACACATTTTACCTAGCATGCAAGAACCGTCAGTGTTCAGTTTGAAGCCAACTTCAGGAGTTCTCCACTGAATCTAGTACCCCTGTTGCCTAGTAGCTAACCACTGAGCCATGTTTTGGTGCACATATAGCTTGCTAAGGGAGGGGGTCTGCTTCCAGTCATCATTCGTGCCACACAAATCGACCAAGATACATCTTACACTGGCGGTTATAGATCTCCCTATAGATGCGAGCCCCTCGAACATGGCCCAATTCCTCACTTTCCATACACACCAACAACCTGTGTTTAAGTTGATGGATCTCGCCCTCCTTTCATTACTGGAATCATCCTCCCCCTGTAACCAACACTCCATGAAGGAGTCAAAGCTTGATGCATTGGGGGAGTACCCTGTAGATTCGCCAAAGACTCCCACACCTGGTGAGAATAGTCACCCTCGAAGAAGATATGGGATATGCTCTCTTCACGCTTTTGTATGCAACAATGGTGGTAAGAATCCATGCTAATTCTGAGTCTCTAGATGTTATCTTTGTATGGTAAATCTCGGTTCTAGATCCTCCATATTAGGAAATTAAATTTCATAGGTATCCTCTTACACCAATCAATACCGTACCCAACTCCCTACTGGCCCTGCGATAGGATTAACCTGTAAAAATCTTTTGTATTGAACCTACCCGAGGTGGAGGGATTGAAGATGCACCGATCAATATCCGAGCTCATAATAGCAACTTCAAAAACCTCATGCTGATCCGCATATAGAATAGTTTTGAAAAAATTAGGGTACTAACTCACCTCCTTGTAAGTGATCATAGGGTCTGGGCACCCGTGATAGTCAATCATCCTTCCTGACTAGTTGTGGTACTAGAACTAGATGTTCCCCTCCCAAATAATCCACTACAAACTTTGGAGGATGGACATAATAAAACTTCTAACAGCGGACCAGAGTGGAGATACACTAACCATAGAAGATTTAGTGTTAACCCGGTATCAGCAGGACATCATCTTACCCCAAAAAGTATGTTCTTCAATTACATCCCACGCCATCTTAACTTTCATGTAGTGTATAGTATTCTCAAGGCTTTTAATGTTGATCCCTCCCTCTAAAATTGGATGATCCATCTTCCCCCCATAAACCCAATGTCTCTTCCCCTATGAAGATGCATCCCAAATGAAATGATCCAAAAGTATATCAATGGCCCTAATAACACCCTTCAGAATGTTGGTGGATGAAAGGTCATATACCTGAATGGCCAAGAGGACATTGTTCATAGGAGTAATATGACCTCCAAAAGAAAAAAACTGATTCTTCCAATTGAGAATGTGCCTAGTAATCTTGTTCCCCACGGGGTCAAAATCACTGATGCACATTATTCCTGGAGACACAGGAGTTCCAAGATACTCCATGAAAAAAAACCACGCCTCATACCCAAGATACAAACCATATCTATCACCCTACTAGAAATTCATTCCTTGGACACATAGAAGCCACTATTCTCCCTATTAATTTGTTGACCACTCCAGTGGCAGTACCCCTCAAGGATCGTGATATTCCCCGGCACAGACCACCTTCCCGCATTGATGAAGATGAGTGTATATTCTAAAAACATCAAATGAGAGATGGGTGGGAGCCTCAACCTCCATCGGTGAGGAAGAATATCCCCATTATAAATGCCTCTGTTAATCATAATGCTTAATATATCCTACATAAGAATGAAAATACTCGAGTATAAAGGGTCACCTTGCTGAAGGCCTCGCACTATCATGAAGAAACCACGAGTTCACCCAATAAATGACACAACCATCTAGGATGAACTGAAGCACCTAAATATAATATCATAAGACCATCTTGAGAAACCCATATTTTTCAGGACCTTGTTAATAAATCCCCACTTGATCATGTCATATGCCTTATTGATATAGAGATTGATGGACATATTAGATCCACGAAACTTGAGCTATAGCTCCCTGAATAGAGTAGTCTTTCAAGAAACCATGTTGTTCCTTGAAGATCCACCGAGGAATATTCCCAGAAAGCCACCTATTAATGATGCTCACTAGTATTTTATATGTAAAGTTTCACATACTCACAGGCCGATAATGAAGAAGGGATGAGGGGAATTTGATCTTTGGTATAAGGTAAAGAGTTGTGGCATACACAATCTACGGTAGGCTACCCCCTCTGAAGAAACCCTCAATAGAATTGATGATATCCCCCATCACCACCTCCTAGGATCTCCTATAGAACGAACCTGGAAATCCATTAGGAACTGCGACACTCTCATGATTGAGATTCACTTTAGCCATAAAAATCTCCTCCTCCTCTAGAATAACCTCCATCAAATCATTATGCTAAGGAGATACAAGGTGTGAAATCCCCTCCCAGAACTCATCCCCCCCATAGGGTAACCCTATAGCATGTTCAGATTGGGTCTTGCAATAAGGTCCCTAAAATATGAATACGCCAAGCCCCCAACCAGTTACCTATCATTAGTGAAAGATCCATATTCTAAATCCAGGTTTGGTTGAACCACATGATATCTCTACCTTATGCATTCATGAAAAAAATCAGTATTCTTATCGCCCTCCTTAATCCATTTTATTCTCAAACAATCTCTCGCCCTACTTTCATGAATGAGTATCATAACCACAAAGGAGTTCTTTTTATCAGAGAGATCACTAAAGATAACATCATCCCAGACCTCCTCAATACTAGCCTCAATCCATTCGATATCCTTTCTAAGCACATCTAGCTCCTAGTCCAAGAGGGGGATGCTTCTAGACCATGAATGGAGGGCCTGCTTGAGACGCCTCAACTTACAGTGCATCGCTAGCCAGGAGTGCCTCTGGATTGGATCCTCCCAACTTCTCCTCACTGTCTGATGATAACCTGGAATACTCAACTAGTGGATCATGTACCTGAAACCCGACTGCAGAGCCTCCCTTGTTATCAGATAAATCAGGAGCAGATAATGGTAAGAGTTTTTGCGGGTCAAATTCTCAACCTTCGCCTCTAGAAACCTATAAATCACTTGTACATTGGATAAAAACCAGTCGAGTTGGCTCCCGCAATGACTAACTCCCCTCTAGTTGTTACACCATGTGAAGGGGTCACCTAAATAACCCAAATCTATCAGCCCTTTGTCAGCCATGAACTGCCTGAAATACATGCTTTCCCTCCTCGGAAAATATCCTCTCCACTTCTTCTCCTCATGGTCTGCTACAATATTAAAATCACCACCCACCACCCAAGGCTGATCTCCTGGGTCAAAAGCACTTAGATCACTGCATAACTCTTCCCTTTTACATGCATCACAACTGACATAAATGAAATAAATAAATACAGAGTCTCCACCAAAAGACACCCTCATCGTTACATGCTGATCGCCTTCTTGGATTAACTCCAGTGAAACCTCCCTGTGCCAGAAAATCTAGATAAACTTATTGATTGGATCTGGATGCATAGAGGCATGTATCTTCAACTTGTGTATGAACTCAATAATCTTCGTAGAGTTCTTCTTGTGGTCGAGGATCACAACCTCCTTGACCTTATGTTTCTTAGCTTCTGAGATAATAAAATCAGATTTGAATCTCGACCCGACTCCCTGAGAGTTCCAGATGAAGATGGGATTTTTGGAAACAAAATTTTCCCGGAGTTGTCCCCAAGCAACACGGTCTCTTGAACATGGGATACATAACACTCACTATCCTGTATCCTCTTCGATGACGACCTCGTGCACACACCCAAACCAGTACCAATAGGGAGTGATGAAGAATATATAAGCCTCAATGCACACTTATAGTCCCTTACTTTCACATCAAAATGAGGAGACCGAGCCATAGCATCCGACTTCGAGGGTTCCTGCACAGACGGTATGGGTGCACTAGCAGTAGGGACACTTCTGACCAACCAACCATCCTCTGTAGGGGGCTGGGTTTCATGATATTCTGCTTCATCAAGACATCTAGCACATTCCTATAACCTATGGCCATTTAGAATATACACTCTCAGAAGAGCAGCTCTAAGTCTCATATCCTCCTTGGAAAACTTCTCATTACAAGAGTATGGAGATAGTAGCACTCCGGGGAGACCCTGAGAAAAGGAAACCAACAAACTCAGAGCAAAATTCATAAGAGTATCCAACAAAGCACATTTCAAGATCATCGGAGGCTGCAAGCATGACCATGCGAAGGGAACCAGGGGATCCATTTAATTAACACACGACACATAGGGAACCGGATATGCACCTGGGAAAGCCTCTGGGCTAGGAAAGAAAGGGATGATCTCTTTACTAACTAGGAGCACAAGTGTATAGCCACAATAGCCAGAAGATATAGATGCAATTGAGGACTCTAGCTGAACTGAGGCTGAGCTAGGATCTTCACCTATAGGAAAGGATGAGCCTATTGACAAGGGAACTCTACAAGCATGAGTTCACACTCTAAGACGTAGTTTCCTATAGTTCGGCACTCAATTAACTTGTAAAAGAAACTACAAACAAAACCTGTGAAAAACTGGGTAAACTATATCCTGTGACCAGACGATGGAATCATGCACCTTCAGGGACAATTTCTCTAGGATAGGCACAAATAGATCCAATTCCATGCAGATTCAAAGGGATATCATCCCGTCACTTATACGAGTGCGCACGTCCACACAAAGAAATCCCCCCAACGAGTTGCTAATGACCCTCAGGAAAGTACTATTTTGAAAAGGGAGTGGAAGACTAGGGAGACATACCCAAACTGTAGCACAAGGATCTTCCTTCCCCTTATGAACCTCCATCGACCACTGAGAGAGGTTGAAGCACCAATGACCCAAGGCAAAGGGAGAATTACACTAGGCCTTGACGGAATCCTCCTCCGAAGCTAGTACCAAGCAGAATGAGATGTTAAAAGAATCATATGTGGACCATCTTTTTTGAGCGTGTTTTATACTTTTGTAGATTTGATATATTTATCACATGCTTTCTCCACCCAAGATTTATTAATACTTTTTCTGAAACCTGAAATGTTAAAATAATCATATGAAACATTTTTTTGGTAAGAGAATATTTCACCTGATTCTCATATTGAGCCTACTCATCAGCTTTAGAAGTCTCATATTTTACTTCCAAAGCTTTGTTGAAGTTTTTATTCATATTACTCAAGGTAGTTTCAGAATAAATAAGTTTTGATTGAAACTTATTAACCTATTTTTCCTTACCTTCCAGCTTTTTACTAAGATATTCAAATATCTTTCCATGTTCATCAATTATGAGTTTGTAATTTAAAATCTCTTAAATGTATTAATCCTCCCACTTGATGAAATATTTTCTTCTATCAAAAAATTCTTCAAAATCTTTATTCACTACTCTAATTCCTTTCTTGAGATTTTTTTTGATCAATACATGAAACAAGTTCTATTATGAGCTGATAATATCTATAAGATTCTTCACCATCTTCTTCACTCTTTATGGAATGTTTTCTTTTCTAAACTTTTGCAATGAAGGTTCTGAATTTTTCTAATCATTCATCTTCAGAATAATTGTTTCTATCTGAGTTTGATTCAAATTTTTTACTCAATATACTTATTTTTTCCTAGTAAAATTCTTCTTATATATATTGGAATAATTTTCTTCTTTATCATTTTTCCCACTTCTTCCATCGAGGTTTTCCATAAAAATCATGTTGATATTATCCAATTTTATTCTTGGGGAAATTCATATCAAAGTTTATGATTCCACCACACTCAAAACATTTGAGAGTAATTTTACCTCTATACGTTCCTCTTCATATTAGATTGTTCTTGAATATAAGATACTTTAATTTTTCATTCAACTCATCATCCCATTTATCTTCAGAGCCACAAGGGTCAACAAATTCAACATTTTGAATTTTTAACTTTCCCATAGCTTCAAAATCCATTCCAAGTTTTATCTTCTTTTTGAACACTGGAAATTTACTCATTTCATAAGCAATGAGAAAGTTATGAAATTCGTTAAGAGATAAATCATCCTTATCTTATAAAGAAAAAATTTTAGAATCAAACCTATCTAGAAAGTTTCTCATAATTTTCTTCAAAATTATAGAATCTTCCAAGATATCTTTGAATCCTATGATGTTGAAAAAAATTTCATTTACTCTGGTAAAGTATTCATCAATTGGTTCTTCATCTATCATTATGATGTATTCATACTTACTATGTCAAATTTATAGCTTCTCTTACTTAAATTTTTTATTCACATTGTAAACCCTTTCCATCTTTTCCCACATACTTTTTTGACGTTTTGAGACCCACCACCTTGTGATAAACATTTTCTAATAAGGACACAAGAATATAATTTATATCCTTTCCATCAACTTATATATTTATCTTATCAGAAAAGTTCATTGGGGTATATTTCTAAATAGGTGGAAACCCAATAGTAGAATCATCAAAAAATTCCAAGCCAAGAGATTGGAGATAATGAATCATCCTATTTTTCTATCCATAATAATTTCTTCCATAAAATGTAGGAATTTCTCTACTATTGACAGAATTGATATTATCCATGATAATTATTCAACAAGGTAACATTAACTATGACACTAATTGAAGTTCCAAAGGATTGAATAACAATTGATCGGGGGGGGGGGGGGGGGGTTGAGTCAATTGTTCACTTTTGTAAGTTTCAAAACTTTTAGAAACTTAACCCCTGAAACCTGTTAAGATTTATTTCCTTATCAACTTTTAGTAAATAAACATGCATGAAAAAGTAGTAAAGAAAATAAATCACACAATATTTAAAAGGTTTAACATGAGTGTGAGAGAATACATCCTTTCCATAGACACTCCCATGGGTCTATGTAAATCTACTATTATGAATAAGTGAATACAACTTGTTCCAAATCCCATTAAACACCTTATATCTCAAAATAGGAATGATTATACTAACTCCCATTAGTTTATAATGTTTTATTATAAAATAATTAATCTAAAAAATAGAATATACTTTGTTGAATGTGCTCCACAATTGCTCAGTCTGAAACCTTAGTCCGATTTGGATGGATCTAATTTTATTAATACGATAAATCTGGATCCAATTGTCTCAATACAATGATGTTGGATCCAATCTTCTCAATATGATAATAGTGGATATGATTCTCTAAAAACAAAGATATTAGATCCAATTTTCTCAATACGATAATATTGGATCCGATTCTCTCAAATCAAAGATGCTGGATCCTTTCTTCTCAATAAGATAACGCTGGATCCAATTCTCTCAAAACAAAGTTTCTAGATCCAATTTTCTCAATATGATGAACTCATTATCAATTTTCAAAACTCAAACTCTGCTAGAATTATCAATAAAATTCTTCTTCAATCAGATGGGAAATTTCACTTCAAATTCTCTAGTTCTCCAACTTTTGTGCTTATGTGAAAATTTTCAAATGGATGAATGATATGAGCAATTATTTATAGGCGACTCTGAAAACAAAAGAGGGAAACTTGAAAACTTTTACAGCTTCCTCAAATATCAAAATCTCTGAAGATATCTCACATTTAAACTTCAATTTTGAATTCCTCAATCCTATTTATATTTCATTGAGATTTACAAAAAAATTAATTTCAAGTTTTAAATATTCAACTCTTTATATATTTCTCAGCTCATTACAATATGTTTCTTTTCTTTACTCATATGACTTATTTTTTTATCATCTCATTATGATCTGTTTCTTTCTCAGCTCATTATGATATATTTCTTTCTCAATACGAACTATTCCTTATGAATACTTCAGTATGATTTCCTCAGTACAAAAATATGAGTATAAAAATCTTAGTATGATTTTCTCAATACAAAAATATCGGTACAAAAATCTGAGTATGAACTTCTCAGTATGATTTTCCTAGTGAAAAAAACTCAGTACAAAAATATGAGTATAAAAATATCAGTACAATTTTCCCAGTTTGAAAATCTAAAAACAAAAATATGATTTTGAGAATATTAGTATGATTTTACCTATACGAAAATCCTAGTATGAAAATATCTATACGAAAAACCTTGTATGAAAATCTCAATACGAGAATTCCAGTATGAAACTCCCAGTAAGATTTATTTCTTCCCCTGGCTCAGAAAAGTATTTTTATTTCTCAGCTCATTACAATGTAATTCCCATTATGATGGAAATATCATTATGAAACTCTAAAATTATTCAAACCTCTCTATCATTTCTTCATAATATTTTATCACGAGTGTTTTCATGATTTGTGAGAACTTCTTGATCAAAAAAGAATTGTATGATTTTTTTATAAAGTATGTGAACTGTGTAACTCCTGACTTCACAATCTTCTTTAAAACCTCTTTATAAACAAAATGAATTATACATTCAAAAACTTATTTATTTATAACTTATAAACTTATTTATTTCTCTGAATACGGGAAAGAAAACTTCAAACAAACAAAAAATTATGCCTCTGATTATTTGTAAAGACAATATTTTCAGTGTCATTCTGATAGACCTGAATACAATAAAGTTTCTAATAAACAAATTCATCTACCTGACTTATTTTGTGTACGATGTATCTCAATATGAAAACCTGGTTTCAGAAACTTGTGTCCAGAAAACAACCTCATTATGATGGACTGGGTCTGATTCCTAAATAAAAAAGCATTCTTTAATAAAAATTTTAGTTTTAAAAAAATAAAAAAACTTTTTTTAAAACAATTTAACCACAAAGGTTCTTCAAAAGGTATCATAAGAAAACCATCTCATAAACAAAAAAAGATTCACCATCCCAAAAATCCATCACTTCAAAATGAAGATATAAACAAAAAACAACTTAGGGTACTGATAATGTATCTGTGAATCACATTCCAAGGTACTCTCCTCCACGAATCTATGTTTCAACAATACATGAACCCAAGGAATAAAATTCCCACACAACACCTTCTTCTAGAGGTATCATATCTGCATAGGCCACTCCTTCAAGGTCACATCATCTTCAATGTCAATATAATCCCAATCAATGATGTGAGAGTTATCATAAATGTAATTAATAGTATATTAAACAGGAAATAAATCATATTTATAGCTCATTTTTGGGAGAATTTCTATATGATATTCTACAACTCCAATGGGATCCAATACCTTTAAATGTGCAACAAACTGGGGAGAATGCTTACTCTCATGACCAAATATTCACTTCCCATAATAAGGAATAAACTTTAGGAACACTTAATATCTAATGTTGAAATATATAGGTCTCATTTTATAATCAACATAAGATCTCTAATTATCATACAATTCTGTCATCATTTTATGAATAACACAAACCATCTATGTTGTGTTTTGCACTAGCTTCGACTTGAGATTTTTTGACTCTCTAAACCTAGTGTAGCACAAAGGAGAATGGAATGTTTGGTTATAAAAAGATTTATAACATGTCATACCAATGGTGGAGTGAAAAATATTATCATAATAAGACAAAACCAAAGGTAACCACCTCATCCATGAACCTCCAAAATCTGGGACACAAGAACTCAATATTTCTTAAAGAGTTTAGAAGGCCCTCTCTATCTGACTATCCATCAATGAACGAAAAATAGTGATAAGGTGTAACTAAGATCCAAAATTATTATAAATACATGTACACATCCAGGAGGTAAAATGAAGATTATGATATGAGATGATCATTATTGAGACTCCATGAAGTCTCACCACCTCCTCTAGATACTTCCTTGACAAAACCTCCATTGAGGTTGAATCCATGATCACTATAAAGTGGGATTATTTTATCAAATGATCCACTACCACCTATATATCATTATATCCTCCCTCATATTGAGGTAAATTGGTAATGAATTTCATTGAGATATCCTCCCACTTATATCGAGTATCATATAATGACTAGAGAAAACCATTGGGAACATGATGCTTGACCTTCACCTTAGAGTAGACTAAACATTGTGACACAAACTCTACAACTGTACACTTCAACCCAGGACACAAAAACTGACCTTTTAGAGTTTGGTATATCTTTTTAATTCCAGGATGTACCACCAAGGGTGATCTATGAAACTCATGGAGAACCACCTCATACACCACCAAAGGGATAAAAATCCTTCTATAGAATAACACACTGTGTTTTCCTCCTCATACCAACCATTAGTGGAATCACAAAAAATTTCTCAATATCTCCAAACCTCCACCACAAAGTACCCACCTGGAACTCCTCCATTAACTACACTAATGATGACCGAAATATCATCTAAAAAATAAAACCATTACCTAAAACCTATCCCATATCCAGAAGCATCACTGATATCTCCTCCACCACTCTTCAATAATCTCTAGATTCATGCATGAAATCACTAAATAACTTACTATTTAGTGTTTAAGCTAAAAAATTACCCTATCCTAGTGTATATAAAATATAAAAGTTGTATTCCTACAAAAATTTCATCCACCATTACTGTCGCAAGTTTAAGTCACACATGGAGATGATATACCTTAGTCTCTCATGATAAGTGAAAACCACATAATGCTCTATGATGAGGTAATATCACAAAAAATCTAATGAAAAAATGACTCATGATAACTTAATATCATTGGTGGAATAGTTATGCTCATGGGGATGTAACTGGTGATACCTATATGAAACAACCAATATGTATTATATCAGAACATAGCTCGAGCCAAGATGAAAATGGTAACAGAAAACCTTAAACTAAACTTCATCTTCTAGAAAACAATGAAATGGAGCAGTAAGCAGCTTCTTCTACAGGTACTCAAAAGTTTTCCAACACTGATCATCCCACAAGAACACCTAACTCTTTATGGTCAAGGATTTAAAATGAGTTGAAACCTAAGATAAATTGGCTATGAAACTCATGTAATATCCTATAAGATCAAGGAAACTCTATACCTCTGCTATAGTCTTGGGGGATTCCTAATAAAAAAATACCTCAATATTCAAAGGATCCATATCTACTCCCTATTGAGACACCACATGGACTAAGAAATGAACATTATGATCCAAAAAAAGAAAACTTAAGAAAATTCCTAAATAGTTTCTAATTACAAAGAATTACCAAAATAACATGGAGATTCTATATATGTTCCTCATCACCCACAGAGTACATAGGGATTTAATTTATGAAAACCACCAAAAACTTATCTAGAAACTCCATGAACACTATATTGATCAAAACCATGAACACTATTTGATAATTTTTTACACCAAAAAATATCCCAATGAACTCATAATTCCCCTAAAGATATCATAAAGTAGTATGTAGAATATTCTCATCCTTCACCCATATATGATGATATATAGGCCACAGATCAATCTTTTAGAAACAAATAACTCCTCTTATCTAGTCAAATAAAACATTAATCTATGGAAGAGGATAATATTTCTTAACTATGACTTATTTCAAGTGATGATAATTGATATATAGAGGAAAACTTCAATCATCCTTCTTCAATAAATCTAATACACCCCAAGGTGGCATACTTGGCCGAACAAAACCCCTCTATGAAAATATCATTGAGTTTTTTTGTGTAGATCTCACAATTTAGAATAAACCATCCTATATGGTGACATTGATATAGAAGAAACACCTAATTATAGATTGATTTCAAACTTGATCTATCATTAAGGTGGAAATTATATAACCAACTTAGGAAAGATATTAGGATACTCTTCTATAACTCTAGGAAGCACCGATGATTGAACCACCAATAAACTTAGTATTAGATCCTCTATCAAGAAATATAAGGTGAATCATGCTTCCTACCCATATGAGGGTCTCTATTACTAAAAAACACGGTGGAATCTCCATCAACATCCTATAACACAAACTACTTCATTAATAAATCCGCAATATCCTACACCTAATACAACTAGTCCATACTAATGATGATTTCATAGGACTATATCCATAAACACATGAAGTTTACCCAAGAGCAGTACTACCCCAACACTAGTTCATATTATGACATACTTTATACATATAAGATCGACCTCCAAATGGCATAGTAAACACCCAGGGCATTGGAAGCTTATCCACCTCAAGTCCTAAAAATGGACCAGGTAAGGTGATATGAAGGAGTTCATGTCTAGAGAATCAAACAAAGAATGTACCTAAGAAGAAAACAATAATGAAGCTAGCCACAAACAATTCTAGAAATGAAAAACCATTTAGCTATCCATGGTCAAATCCATGTACTCTATAACCCTAATGATGAAAAATTCCATGGTCTCACTTTTCTCTCTGAGGATGAGGAGCATCTTGGGGTTTTCCTCTACTCTCCCCATCCCCTATCTGTTGATCATAAGCTAGAGTATCCGGTTTCTACCTCAGATAACATTTCCTCTAAAGAGGAATCTATAGTAGAGCACCTAGAACACATTTTCTACTTATAAAGGTCAGACACAATCACCACTAATGACCTTGGACTCTATAAAAAACATGCATATGATCCCTTGGAAAAGGACTAAGAGCTTCCCACCAGAGAAATAAGATGATGAGAGCTAATACCTACTCCCAGCTAACTAAAATATATTATTTCTAGGAAACTAGAAACCCTTGACCACAATTTTTTTTCATGATAATTCTAGATGAATCACCTTTAAAGATGATCTAGTTTTGGAAAATGTCCTCTCAACAACCTCTTCTCTCACTAGGACCTCAATATATGTTGAAAACATGAATTGGGTGACCAAAAACCAGATATATGGACACAAATCCTTCTATAAATTCCTCTATATAGAATCATCATTTGAAAATAGGTTTGAAGCATAATGAAGAGGGGTCTTAAAATAGATCCCAAACTCCCACACACTAGAACTCCCATATTTAAGGGTAAGATGATATTGGTGATTGGATGCCTTCATGGAAATAGAAAGAAAATCTACTTGGAACTGGTGCCTAAACATCTCTCATGAGACCTCCAGATCCTTACAATACCTGAGGAACAATATCCAATTATAACTCACTTCTCCATGCAGTATCTTCACAACCAATTAAACCCAGTGCTCCTTCTAAGAATGGATGGAACTGAAATATATCTCAACATCCTCCAATCAGTATTCTATGACTCAGTCTGAAATAGAGTCCTCATACTTCTAAGACTATAGTATTGAAACTCTCAGAGTTTAGTACTCTATCATCATCATCATTAACCTCTACTCTGCAGTGATTTTCTAACACATCCTGTTGAACATATTCTGCATGAACCTGATGAGGACGTCGACCTGGATCTATACCTATAAAAGAAAAAATGATTAGAGACTACTCAACATAGAATATGGAATATTTAAAATTAATTAATTAATTCATTTTATTTTTATTAAAGGTTCAACCTAATACCAATTTATACCCATTACAAACATAGGAATAAAGAATAATGATTCATTATCCTTTCCTAGGTCTCTACACCTCAACCAGTATCACTTCATTTAGTAGGCTTGATAAAGTTATATGTTCATGCATCAGATCACATGGGACCCTAAATACCCATGTCTTAACCAATCTATCTTTTTATATAAATTAAAAAACATAGACGATGTTGTTTCCCTACCATCCAATGCATTCCTTACCTATGCCTAATAAAAAACTCGATCCTAACCCTCAACCCAAAACTTTGATACCACTCTCTCATGCCCCCACCCCAAAATTTTACCCTCTTGGGTAGGAAATGAGAGAATGGATATGATGAATATCCATGTCCCACCTCTATTATTCCATGGTTTGGTAAATAGCACTAAGGGTTTGTCATATATACAAATGGGAGTAATTAACCTCTAAAAGAGCATGCATAAGAGAGAGAGATATAACAGGTGCACCAATAAAATCCTACTAAGATATATATATATATATAAAATAAATCCCAAGTGCATAAGTATAATTTCATGCAATACTAAACAACTATAATGTAAATCTATAAGTTCCAAAAGGTAAACCCGACAGTGACCATGAATCCCAAACAACACTTGAAAAACCACATGCTAGTAAAATCCAACTTGATCTCTAACCATCTCCTACTGACATGAAAAGTAGTTTATATATATGTAGGTTGAGAAAAAAAGGTATACTCAGTAGGATCCTCCCCAAAGCCTCTAATAAAAAAGATAAAGAAAGCATACTAAAGCCTAGTGAACTCAAAGTGAAAATAAATCATCACTTAAATAGAAATACTAAGATCATAGCCTAATCATGGATAACTAACACCAAGAATCACATATAACATATCATTTAATATAGTGATAAAATAAGGGGACTCCTCTAGAACTTCTCCACTATTTTTTTGATCTGCCCCAACATCATCTATCCCGGGCCATATCTCTCCAAAATTAATCCAATATGAAGAAACCCAGGATAAATTATCACAACATGAATCTCATACATCACATCATCCCATCATGTCATACACATCTCCATATAGTAAATGAGTAGTTTCTAGGATTCACCACAACATGTATGTCATGTATCATACATCGAGTATTATATCTCAAGCCATCACAAGCTACACACCGATTAATGTACCTCAAGCCATAACATACCATACACATCATAACTATAATAATCATTAGGATACTATATTTATAGATACATGTGTTTAAAACAAGCACAATCCATTACATACCTCTATATATATTTGGGAAACAAACCACCGTGCATACTATTATATAATGCTACCAATATAAGAGAGCAAGGAAAGAGGGGGTAGTCATACATCCATCATTACCATTGAGATATTGGGGAAAACAACCTCTCATATTACACAGGGTGTTAGTTACCCTACCAACATGGGAGGGATTTCATATGAAATCATAAAAAATATAGGATATAATAGATCTCACAATAACACTATGAGAAAAACCTAGTCCTAGGATCAACTGCAGTTATCTTCACTCATATTCCCAAATAACACTGCTTGGGACTAAATATCCTATAATCACACAAGCCTTAAAAGAGATACATTAAATTAATTATTTAATTTTGTCAATTAATTCATCAACCATCAATTAATATTGTTGTAAATTATATTACATTAACAATCAGAGTAAATTCCATGCCATATAGCTATAATCTAAACCGAGTCCATGGTTTCTAAAGAGTAACATTACCATTTTTATTCTAGAAAGAACCATCCCCATGGGTTAAAAATTTATTAATAATTTACCATTCCATTATTCTATGTACTCTATAAAACAACCTAAGCTACCAATAAGAGATGCATAACCAAGAAAATCCAGTTTCCTCAAACAATGGGGAAAATGTTAATCAATAAGAAAACAGACACTCTCAACACCAAACATTATCCTTATCAGACAACTAGTTTTATTCCATATTGAATTAACCAATTAATTTATCACATGTCATATCCATGGGTAACTTAAGTAATCAGCTATAATAATCTATTATAATTATTTATACATGATCTGAGCATAAGGTTCCAATTTCTATAAACTAAAGGAATAAAAAATCACATTATATTTTCTTTTATTATTATTATAATCAATAAGAATTTTAGAATCATGTTCTTTAAACAATTCCATTAACACATTAAATAACATATTTTATTAAACATGCACTAAGAATAAATTTTATTACCATCAAATTATAGGAATCTACGAATTCATTAAACATGCCTCTTCTTAAATTCCTTAATCAACCAGTTGATTACCATATTTATATTCTCTACCAATTTCATTATTTCAAAATATGATAACCCTAATAATAAAAATATGATAAATAAAGAATATTCATATATATAACACCATCTAGAAATCAAGAGGCAAGCCATTATCACAGTGGAAAACAATGTAATGAGATCACTATAACCATAAAACAATTCACATTTAATATAGTTTATCCTCTATTAGGTTAATTACATAACCACCAAAATAAAATAAATCATGATCAATTTATTATTTCACACAACTAAATTAGAATCAATGAATCCCCTACCTTATACTTATGATGTTCTTGAAATCTAAATGGAATTCCAACATGGACCTTTGATCATCTCTCTCATGAGGAAAATACAATATCTCATGGATTTTACACCATGAACACACTCTTAAATGAAAATTAAAAATAAATTAGAATTTTTGAGATCAAACTCCAGATAATGGAAAGAATAATGGGTATAAAATAACATTTAATTGAGATGAAACCAAAATAAAGGAGGAAGAACCTACCATGGATCACCACATATTGATCTCTAGAAGCTAGGGATTTATCCTAATCAAAATGGGCTTCAATTTACTTCAAAAGGAACTTTGAGGTGATTAAGGTTTAAGAGGAAGAAGCGGTATAAAATTGGATCTGAAGGACTCAGTAATATTTATAGGAAGAATTATTTTTATAAGACCATGACACAACTCCTAGGACCACGCCATAAGACTACTTGACATAGGGTGTACCACGACGTAGCCCATGGGACCACGCCACAACCCTCTTTAACCAAATAATGTCCAAACATACCACCTCCAAACATGGTGTAGATCTGATATACCCTAGAGGAGGGACTATAGTGTAGCTTAAGCCCCATGCCACAACTGCCCCATAAATGGAAGAACTACCCAAAATGGCTATGGTGAAGCCATCAGCTCCACATCGCTGTGCTCAACAACTAGAAAGGGTCTACGCCACATCCTACCACCATGGTGAAAGAACCTCCATTTTGATAGTGTCCTCAAAAAATCCTCCTAAGGACCCCTATGCCACACCATGGAGACCATGCCACTGAATCTTGACTTACGGTGCAGCCCATGGCCCTATACTGTAACCTTGCCTAAAATGGAATGGGGCACCCCCTTTTTCCCCAAATAATATCTAAACACCTTAGAACCTCCTTCAGATACCTCCAAATCCAAAAACATAAAATCAAAATAGATTTTTGTTAGGGCCAATAGGGGCCTATATATCCTGAGAGGGGGGGTGAATCAGGGTATGGATACTCTTTTTCAAAGTTCTTTCTGCCCCACTGGATCTTGACCTCTTTGTTACAAGGGTCACTTTGTTTGCACTTGTGTGGTTACTGTGATCACTTGTCTCATTTACCTGATGATGATGCTTTGAATGCAATGCAGGAAAGTAAGGAGGCAGACACAGAGATTTTTACTTGGTTCACCGCTAAGGGCTACGTCCAAGGAGCATACGCCGACAAGTTGCCGGTTCGTACCAAATTCCACTAGACTTCACTAGCTGTGGATTACAAGGTTCGGGCTAGATCACTTCTATGCCCAGGCTCACTGCCTTTACAATGTTTAGGGTCAGCTCACTGCTTTCCCAAGGGTCACTCCCTGTTTCTCTCTCTCTGGCTCACTGCCGGTGGAGAGGATCACCTTCTTCCTCTTCCTAAGCTCACTGCTCTTGGAAGGTATTCACTCACAGTTTATAGACCTGTAGGTCTCTTCATTTCCATTAAGGAATGCATCTTTCTCTGTATGTAGATGCTCTGTTGAAGTTCAACTTTCACCCGTAGATGAATCTCACTTTGCACCGGATGTACCGGGCAACCTCAAGTTTTACGCGCAACCCTTACGGTGCCTTGCGCGCAATTTCTATGCTTTACGCGAAATTCCTTTTTCGCGCAACCTTCAAATTTTACGCGCAGCCTGGAAACTGCCTTGCGCGCAATTCACTGCCTTTGCGCGAAATCCACTTTTCGCGCAACCTTCCTTTTACGCGCCAACTCAAACTTTCTGCGCAGCCTTTGCTTTTCGCGCAATCTGACTTTACGCGCAAACTTTAAGTTTACGCGCAACACCCTTTCAAACTTCAATTTCGCGCACCAGAGCTCGGGTATTTTCTATGTCTTGAACTCTACTGAATGGAGGAGGGTCACTTCATATTTATAGGCAAAATCGACCCCGCGCGAAAAACCCTCCTTGAGCGCGTAATCCGCTTTGATCTTCCGCGCACAAACATTTTCCACGCACTGCTCCATAATTTCGCGCACCTCATGCCTTTGCCATTTTACGAGCTTCGGACCTCGTAACACCTCTTGCGCGAAATACTTCATCTGCTATTTCGCGCGCCACTTCAATTTTCCGCGCACGCCTCCAAAATTTCGCGCGCCTCATGCCTTTGCCGATTTTCAAGCTTTCGGCCTTGAAACATCTTTTGCGCGAAATACAATTTCGCGCAACCCGCTGTTTTGCGCGCCACACTTCAAGATTTCGCGCAACCCTCTAGTTTTGCGCGCCATGCTTGATTTTTCCGCACACCTCCTTCATTTCTCTCTCCTCAACCTTTGCCAACAACATATCACTCCATTTTCCATTGGCGATTTTCAGGCCCAAAAATTTGGCAAACACTGGAAAACGGCGCCACCTTGTACTGCTCTTTTGTACCGCCTCCAGATCGTCTTTTCCTTTGTCAAAGTTCTTTGTCAACATGGAATGTCAACAAATTCTCGGGAACTCGACAATTCTCCATGGAAACCTGCTTTGTCAACAAACACAATCAACCCAAAAATGCTGCAATGTTACCTTGAGGGATTTTTGCCCAACAATCTCCCCCTTTGGGTTTGTTGACAACTCTTCACAACTCTGCTCAGAAATATTATCTGCACTTTGATACCACACTGAGTCTTCTTCCAGCTGCTACCACCATTCGCCTCTTGCGATTATGATAGTGTTCAAGGATTCACTTAACATGTACTCTAAGCCCACATGAGCAATGCTCGGCGTGAGAAACAAGAGTAGTATGAAAAGTTCATCAATGAATCACTTCATGTCAGACCCCAATTGTCGATTCCACCCTGATACCAATTCTTAAAATAAAACCAGTTGTTGAACCACACTGATACCAATTGGTGAATTCTTAAGTTGATACCAATTGTTGATAGCTGGACACTGTCTCACACCATTCCAACACCACTGTTCTGCTTTTATCACGATCCTCAGCTGTCGTGATTTCTATGATTTGATCGATCACGTCTAGCATCGTCAGATTTACAAATCTCTCCCCCTTTCTAATTGCTCCCCCTTTCTGGCTGCTCCACCTGTCAGCTTCTCCCCGTATCAATTATGATTTATCAAATCTCCGCACTATTTTCTCCCTTGAACAAACACTTTTCTCCCCCTTTGTCAAGCACTTTTCAAGCACTTTTCTCCCCCTTTGTCAACGAACCCAAAGGTCACGCCTTTGTAGTCTGTAACATAGTAGAGAACACATATCAGCACATTAGGGAAAAACACACCATACCTCGGGGAGAGGGGGGGGGGGGGTCCCATATCCACACTATTTCAAGTGTGGGGAAGCGACTGAACTCCCAGAGCCAGTCGATGCCTTTCAAATGCTTCCTTGGGTAAGGCCTTTGTCAGGATGTCTGCAACCTGTAGTTCTGTAGGCACATACTCCAACTTTACGATCCCCTACTCAACCTTCTCCTTGATAAAATGATACTTAATCTCAATGTGCTTTGTCCTTGAATGATGGACGGGATTTTTGCTGAGATTTATAGCACTTGAGTTGTCGCACTGGATTCCGATCGGAGACTTCACTTCAACTCCCATATCGGCAAGCTGCTGCTTCATCCACAATAACTGTGTGCATGCTTGAGGGGCCGCAATATACTCAGCTTCTGCGGTGCTCAATGAAATGCAATCTTGTTTCTTGCTTAGCCAAGAAATACACAATCCATTATGATAAAAAGCACCACCTGACGTTGGTTTCCTATCATCCGCTGAACCGGCCCAGTCTGCATCAGTATATCCCAATAACTCTGTCTGAGATTTGTCATTGTATGTCAAGCCGAAGTCCACTGTGCCCTTGATATACCGAACTATTCTTTTCACTGCAAGCATGTGACTTTCCTTGGGATTACTCTGATATCTCGCTGCTTGGCATGTGGCGAAAACAATATCAGGCCTTGTTGCGGTTAAGTACAACAGACTTCCAATGATTTGCATGTATTCTGTGATATTAACTGCCCTGCCACTGTCATCTTTTGATGATTTCATCCGGGTAGAAACCGGAGTCTTCATCTCCTTGGAATTTTCCATTCCAAATCATTTCAAAGCATCCTTGGCATACTCGGATTCAGAAATGAATGTTCCATTCCTGCCTTGTGTAACTATGCTTCATCTGATCTTCCAAATATTATGTCTTCTTCCTTGACCAGCCTCACCATCCTTTGATTACTATTATTGTTGAAATAAAGATTGTAATCAAATCCCCCACACTGAAAACCAATCTTCTTCAAATACTGATATAGCCTTCAGTACCATTCTCTTAGGGTGTATGCTTTGCACACCAGTCGTGCTTTGTTTCGAATCATTGTACCATCTTCGTTCATCTTGTCTAAATAGACCCATTTTGTCCTGATGAAGTTTTTATCATCTTGCCTCGAAACAATTTCCCAGGTCTGATTCTTCTCAATTCTGACCTATCGCTTCATTCATGGAATGATCCCGGTTTTTCATCTTCAGCTACATCAGCAAAGCATTTCGACTCAACCTGAGATAGTAATGATGTCTGCTGTAGTGATTTCATTCTCTTTGTCTGAACTGGATCTCACTGATCACTGATGATAGTCTGCCTGTCAATTTCAGCTCGATTCTTTGTATTTTGTGCAGATAAGGATTTTACATCCTTGTACTCATCATCAGTATCTTATTCTGAGTCACCCTCAGCCACTTCTTCTCCCCCTGTGTTGCTTTCTTCCTCAACACTTTTGTCAGGAAATTGTTCACTGACTCATTTTTCAGTGGCTTCATTTCTTTCAGCTACTTTTCGCAGCTTCTTGGTATCCTGAAAAACAGTCAGCTGATACCACAATGTTAGATCAAATTAAATAAGCATGAAATGCTTGATCACTGCTGCTTCTCTCATAGTATGTCTTCTCTCGATAGACAACTCTTGAGGTGGGTCATCCAATTATTTCCTTGATGGATCTGGCATCTGATTTTGTTGTTGAATGCTCCCCCTGTGTTATGCAACTCTTCCAGTTGTTAGGCCCAATAGTTTAGACCCATAACACGTCTTTTCCTCCTGCATCATTTGTTCTCATCTTCCACTCAAATTTGAGCCATTAACAAAATCTCTAAGCCTACTGAGTTGGAACTCGGTGTAGGAAACAAGAGATAAAGCTAATAACACAATCACTTTTAATTGTGCTCAGTTGCATCTTTTCTGCTTCAACTCTAGTACCTGATTTGAATCAATTGAAATTCTAGAGAAAATCACTTCTCCACTTCGCATCCTTATATGCCACTACCCCATGGATCGTATCTCCCTAAAACCTGAAACACATGAATCATCAGTTAATAGAATTTAAATATATAGGGAGAGGGGTATCTTCTAGAATCCTCAACATGAGGATGATGGTTGATCCTGATGGGTCAACCCTTTGATTCTTTCTTGGAGCGCATCACACTCCTTTCTTGCTTCCTCCAACTGCCTGACCAACTTCAACTGTTCTGGCCATATGACTAGGCATTCTTTGCTCACATTCTGAGCCTTTTTCTGATATGAAGATTCTGCAGACTTGGCCTTTCTCACAATCTGGGGTTTAGACCAACTGGTACACATTTCGATCTTTGATGTTCTACCGAAATTCCATTTCCCTTGATTGTTTCTCGGTGCAGGAATCTCCTTTCTTGTCATCTTCCCTGTCTTCTTTGTCCATTGTAGGGATCTGTCTTTTTCTTCCACTTCTCGTTGCAAAACACGACATGTGGATTTTTCGATGCATTCTTTGCTTATCTGCCTTTTATCAGATTTATGAGTCACCGCCCTATTTTTCATTGGTGGTGGGTCCTCCAGTGAACGTTCATTCTTCTTTATCACCACTGGAGTAGATCTCCCCTTAATCTTCCAGGTTTTCTCACATTCTCTCCTTGAGAGCTGTTGTGAGTATGACATAGGAGGTGACTGATACACCTTTCGTTCAGCTCCACGTGATTTCCCTGAGGCTTGAAGCCTATTCTTCTCCTTACCACTTTGTCTCCCAGTACATGCTTCTTTCTTGTACACTTCCTGTGGTGGAGATCTCTTTTCTTGTTCCTTTCCCTTTCCTTCTTTCTTCTTACTGCAATGTCTCGCCATGTGCCCATAGTGAGAACATATAAAACATTTTCCCTCAAAGGCATACCTCATTTCATCATCTCTCTGCTGAGATGTTGATGCACCTTGAGTTCTTCCTCTGATATTGTTCTCCTGAGCTTCCTGACACATGCTCATGGTGTGTCCCATTCTTCCACAGTAATAGCATCTAATATATGCTTTCCTCTGAGAAGCTCTTCTTTCTAATTTCTCATGATGCTTCTTCATGTTCTCAGATTTATTAATGTCTCTCTTTTCACAGCCTGAAATGTACTCCAGAGCCTCTGTACAGAAGCTTGATGTGTGGCCATGAACTCCGCAGAAATAGCACACATCATCACTCCTTGAAACTATCCTCATAGGCCTATCTCCAGCACCTACAAGATTTTTCTTACCTTTGTAAATTTTCACTGCATTTTTCTTATCATCCATAGGAGTGGAATTATCATATCCAATGCCAGCATTTCCAAAACTTGCTGGTCTTTGAGCTGAGAAAATATTATGTTGTTTCTCTTCAGAAACAGCATATCTGTTCTTCATTTTATCATCACTTGTCGAAGGATGATCAAATAGCAAGTGCAGTGCATCCTTCAACTTGGGCTTATCTTTGGATTTAGACTTCTCTATTTCCTGCTTGACTGATTCGAGCTCTTCTACCAACTTTTGAATCTTCATATCCCTTGATTCAAGTTGGACATCATGTTTTTCCTTGAGAAGCTTCCCTCTACTTACCTCATCTTCCAGTTCATGCTTCAGCTTATCAACCATGTCATTTTTCTCCTTTACCTTCAATTTTTCTTGAGCGACAGAGTCAGAGCAACATGCATTCTCTTGTTGTAGCCTTTGATTTTTCTGAACTTCTGCAGACAACTGTGCTGCTAGATCATTATTTCTGGCTTTAAGATTTTGTGCTTCATCTGACATTTGACTCTCCTCATAATCACCAGCCTTTTGTTTTCCTTTCATTCTGGCCATCTTCTGCAGCTCTTGAGCACGTGAATCATTCTTCTCTGTTAGGTCAGTAACTATATCAATAAGCCTTTGATTTAAACATTTTAGCTTGTTGACCTCAATCTCCAACCCCTTGATCTGGATATCTTTAGATTTGGCTTCTTCAGTGTTTCCAACGTCACTTGGAATATTCGGTTCTTCGATGCTTTTGAATTGATCTATCACTTTTCTATTCAAGCCATCGATCTCCCGTTTCTGTTCTTCAATCTTAAGCTTATACTCACTAACTGATTCTGAGTTCTCTGGTGCTGATAACTTGAGTTTCTCAATTTTATTTATCAACTCAGACTTCTCTTCTTCCTGCTGCTGCATATAGAGTTTGGCATCGCGAACAACTTTGTTAGCATTCTTGGTTTTGGCTCTCCAAACATCTATCTCTTCAAGAGCAGCCTCTAACTCAACTCGCATATCTATTCTTCCTTCAATTTCTTCTTCTGTTTCAGTATCACTCTGATGCTCATGTACTTTACTCATTCCAACATCATGATTGAGTGAATCAATCTTTTCCCTTTCTGATTCATCCAAGCCTTCCTTCAGCAAGTTGTTTGATTCCTTTAGTTGAATCACACATTTTCCATATACACTTCCACATTGAGG
This sequence comes from Viscum album, assembly GCA_963277665.1. Taxonomy (NCBI): domain Eukaryota; kingdom Viridiplantae; phylum Streptophyta; class Magnoliopsida; order Santalales; family Viscaceae; genus Viscum; species Viscum album. Next base: position 1,227,025,174 of record OY728133.1, on the reverse strand, counting down.
AGTACCACCTGACTTCTGCTTGTTCTTGGATGTTTTTCCCTTTGCCATGGCTGATTGAGATAAGAGAAGACTGATTCTTTATGCACACAGATCGACTACACCAAGTTGGAGCAAACAAATCTGATAACAACAACCTTCCCTCTGATACCAATTGTTAGGGCCAATAGGGGCCTATATATCCTGAGAGGGGGGGTGAATCAGGGTATGGATACTCTTTTTCAAAGTTCTTTCTGCCCCACTGGATCTTGACCTCTTTGTTACAAGGGTCACTTTGTTTGCACTTGTGTGGTTACTGTGATCACTTGTCTCATTTACCTGATGATGATGCTTTGAATGCAATGCAGGAAAGTAAGGAGGCAGACACAGAGATTTTTACTTGGTTCACCGCTAAGGGCTACGTCCAAGGAGCATACGCCGACAAGTTGCCGGTTCGTACCAAATTCCACTAGACTTCACTAGCTGTGGATTACAAGGTTCGGGCTAGATCACTTCTATGCCCAGGCTCACTGCCTTTACAATGTTTAGGGTCAGCTCACTGCTTTCCCAAGGGTCACTCCCTGTTTCTCTCTCTCTGGCTCACTACCGGTGGAGAGGATCACCTTCTTCCTCTTCCTAAGCTCACTGCTCTTGGAAGGTATTCACTCACAGTTTATAGACCTGTAGGTCTCTTCATTTCCATTAAGGAATGCATCTTTCTCTGTATGTAGATGCTCTGTTGAAGTTCAACTTTCACCCGTAGATGAATCTCACTTTGCACCGGATGTACCGGGCAACCTCAAGTTTTACGCGCAACCCTTACGGTGCCTTGCGCGCAATTTCTATGCTTTACGCGAAATTCCTTTTTCGCGCAACCTTCAAATTTTACGCGCAGCCTGGAAACTGCCTTGCGCGCAATTCACTGCCTTTGCGCGAAATCCACTTTTCGCGCAACCTTCCTTTTACGCGCCAACTCAAACTTTCTGCGCAGCCTTTGCTTTTCGCGCAATCTGACTTTACGCGCAAACTTTAAGTTTACGCGCAACACCCTTTCAAACTTCAATTTCGCGCACCAGAGCTCGGGTATTTTCTATGTCTTGAACTCTACTGAATGGAGGAGGGTCACTTCATATTTATAGGCAAAATCGACCCCGCGCGAAAAACCCTCCTTGAGCGCGTAATCCGCTTTGATCTTCCGCGCACAAACATTTTCCGCGCACTGCTCCATAATTTCGCGCACCTCATGCCTTTGCCATTTTACGAGCTTCGGACCTCGTAACACCTCTTGCGCGAAATACTTCATCTGCTATTTCGCGCGCCACTTCAATTTTCCGCGCACGCCTCCAAAATTTCGCGCGCCTCATGCCTTTGCCGATTTTCAAGCTTTCGGCCTTGAAACATCTTTTGCGCGAAATACAATTTCGCGCAACCCGCTGTTTTGCGCGCCACACTTCAAGATTTCGCGCAACCCTCTAGTTTTGCGCGCCATGCTTGATTTTTCCGCACACCTCCTTCATTTCTCTCTCCTCAACCTTTGCCAACAACATATCACTCCATTTTCCATTGGCGATTTTCAGGCCCAAAAATTTGGCAAACACTGGAAAACGGCGCCACCTTGTACTGCTCTTTTGTACCGCCTCCAGATCGTCTTTTCCTTTGTCAAAGTTCTTTGTCAACATGGAATGTCAACAAATTCTCGGGAACTCGACAATTCTCCATGGAAACCTGCTTTGTCAACAAACACAATCAACCCAAAAATGCTGCAATGTTACCTTGAGGGATTTTTGCCCAACAATTTTAGTATATGGTCCCTTACATCCTCTCTTCTTGGTTCTAGTGATTCCATCAATTAATCTTTAATTTAATTTTATTGGTCATGGAATTATTTATCCTGAACATCTCAGAATTATCATTGATTATGATAAAAATTAGAGTTAGGAATGACCAATAGGTTATTATGTTGCACTAAAAACCTTAAAGTGGTATCATATTGGTCACATAATAATTTATAATAATATATTATTCATTCATCGATTATACACAATTATTGTAAGTTTTTCACTTCTAACTTTTTTGTTATTTAATATGAAGTTTAGTTAAATTTTTTTGACATATTAATATACATTATTAAATTTTTATATTATCTTAAATATATTAATAAAATATAAGGAATTATAAAATATTTCATTAGGAGGTTCTAAGGATGATGGCTAATAGACATGGATACACAACGTGTGAGTGAAAGTGCACATCTTATACAAAATTTCACCACACCTAGATGTGTTGTGGGATACATGATTTTCTAAGTATTAAATAAAACATGGTTTATTTACTACACAAATTTTTTTTACTAGGTTAGCATGAAATAATGTCCATTATACTACACGACATGTAGCTGGTTTTCACGCTTTCTAGTACACATAGTTTAACAGTAATATTTTCACTAACCTTGTGTTAAAATTCCTATGAAACGACGCATGGGGCTGACATCTATAAAATTAAATGAGTACATGATGTGTAGTTGGACTACATTACATGTGACTTATTCTCCCCATTCCTGAATAACATGTCGAGTCAGTAGGTGGGTTTCACAAACATGTGAAAAGTAGAAAACACAACATGTAGCTCAGTAGTCTATGCCATGTATCCTAGACAAGATATACATCGAATCCCTATGCATCTATCCTGGGGACACATAAATTGATATAAACAGTGTTTATCCCATTAGTACAGGTATTTTTATCACCCATTAATGAACATAATTAAATTACATGAAAAATATTAATTGCAACATTAAAACCTAATTACATTTTTAGAAGATGGTATTTTAACTATGTAACAATTTTTCCACAATTAATAAATTCTTAATTAATTTCATGTAATTATATGTATATACTGGTAAAGAAATTTATTTTTCCATGTTGAAATAAATGATGGGTATATCTAAGATTATTTGGATGGACATTAGGATAAGTAATTAATTAATTAAAGAATGTTTATCTTAATAATAATAAAAAAATTGAAGCGATGCTTTCTAGAGTACTTTTTCATATTCATTACATGTATATGGATGACCAGGATCTTATAAAATACTATGTATGTGGTTGGTATATTTAATTAATTATTATTACATGTATTTGGAAATAAATCATTAAATCAAATAATGAAATGTATATCATTTCCCTCATCTCATTATATAAAGGCCTATATGCCCATGGTTTATTTTATGTAAACCCCAACCAATACTTTAGTTCACCTTATCCACATGTGAGTAAAAAATTAGGTAATAAATTGATATTCTAGGAAAGTGTAAGCAGTTAAAGTTCGAAGATGAGGTGAAACCAATATCATAGGTACATTGGATCATGGGTGGTATGCAACAACTCAAACTAGGAATGGTTTCAATATTTTATTCCCTAGGGTTAAGGGTTGGTATATCATATAATAGACAAACCAACCATTATAAAATCTCATAGTGATTATACTTTATTTATTTTATTATAGTCAGTTTCATGGTTAATTATTTATGGATGTTCAATCATTAAATAAATTAAATAACAAGAATCCAAGATTGAATTAAAATAAAATTAAAATAAAATTAAAATATATTTAAATTTTATCTATACGTGGTTAATAACTCAAGTAAAATCCAATTAATATTTAAAATCATGTAATAAGATAAAATCTTAATTTTACACATATAGATAAAAATCCCTCTAATAAAAATATTAAGTCAGTATAGCCTTTCACTACATGGCTAAAAATAAAACCATAGTTCAAAGTGCATGACCAACCTCCATTGTGGAGCTTTCAATTATTATGGAATTTCAATCATGAGTTTTGGGTAAACCTGACCTAGTTTTTATTAAGTGTTGATAACCTCTACAAGACTTATAGAAACTAGTTGGAATTTTTTTTAGGAAACCCAAGTATAGGATTTCATGATTGGGGAGTCCACTCCATAGATCTAGGAGCTACAAGTTAATGTAGTTGGCATGTTATTCATACCTAAACACCATTGAATATCTTGTTTGAACTCCTTATGGATTATGAAAAATTACATATGGATCCATACCACTAGAATATCCATGTGATAAGATATTCTAAAACCAATGGTGAGGTATATTCCATTTCATTAAAATTGTGGGAGATTAATAAATTTAATTAAATTTATTGTCTACTTTAGTAATCTTGATAAATCAATAAAATAATGCTCTTATTTATTGTAATAATGGAATCCCATGAAACTATTACAATATAATTACGATCCATATTAGAGAAGGATAACCTTCTCATTGGTTCAAATTTACAGGAATGGTATAGAAACTTTCACATTATACTATGTCATGAATGGAAATTATATGTGATGGAAAACCCCATGCCATGAATGGATGTTTCATTCTATCATCCATGTATTATGAGATTTTAAAGAAACATAAGGATATATATGTGTACATAATATTGTATCACCTTCATGATATTTATCAAGAGAAGGTGATCCAAGGGAGATATGAGATCACCAATGCACTATTCATGTGCAAGATTGGGTAGTTGGTTTCATCTAGGCCTTATGTAGTTAGATAATTGGCTACATCAATCTCTTATACATCTTGGAATTTATGATCCCTGAGGATATGTACACATATTTCACCCTATCCTCACTACCCAAGATATTATATAGTTTTATTATTAATTATAATATGACCAATAGTGATAAGACTCTCTCAGAATTCCTTACATTGATTTTCCATGTTGACAAGGACACGAGGCATGAAAATCCTTTGGTCTTTACTATGAATAAAAGGAAGAAAAAGGAAAATGGCCACAAGACTCACTCAAGGTCTAAGGATCCTAATCACCATCCTTTTAAGAAAATGAAGATCTAAAGATAGGTAAAGGAAAAGTATATAGTATGTTTGTATGTGTCAAGATGGGCAATTAGAAGAAGAAATGTACCCTGTTAAAAAGAAAGGGGGATATTTAGGTGTGTTTTTTATCAGGTAAAATATTTCTATATCTATATATTTGGTATTATATATAGTTTTTATTACTCATATATATTTTCAAATATTGGAAACAAGTAGGTTTAAAATTATTTTTAAAGGAGAGGTGGATATTTAATCATCTAATAGAGAACATATTTTTTTTATTTGGATATATGAGAATATAACCTTCCATTTTCAATAAAAATGATTTTGGTTTTAAAAAATAGTAATTATATTCCCATTGTAACCAAGAACATAATTTATATATCCTTCCTAGATAAAATGGTTTTATTTTACAATTAAAAAATAAATTTTTCTTTTATAATGGATGAAAATTTTATGGTATGGTGCATTTAAATAATGGACTTTATATATTATATTATGAAAATAAAGTATTAGATATTGATAATGAATCATATTCACATGAATCATACCACACCAATCGTGGAATCACTGAATTGGTCATATAAAGGAGAATAATTTGACAAATCTCTACCAAGATAGTTATTTAGAATCTTTTGAGTTAAAACCACTCGAGATATTTCATGCTTATTTAAAAGGAAAAATAACCAATACAAAATTTGGTGGATAAGGTGAAAGGGATATAGAGATTCTAGAATTTTTACTTCTAGAATTAGTACAAACTAATGTGTGTAAACCCTTTCTAGTAGAATCTAGAGATGTGAATTCTTACATCATTAATTTTACTAATTATTTAAGTAGATATGGATAAGTCTACTTAATGAGGTAAAAGTTAAAATATTTTGAGATATTAAAAGAGTTAAATAATGAAGTGGAGAATCAAATTGAAAATAAGATAATTCCACTTCGATCCAATCGATATAATGAGTATCTTAACCAAGTGTTCTTCAACTTTCTATAGGAGTGTGAGATTGTATCCCAACTCACTACTCCTTATACAACACTATGTAATGGTATTATTTATATGAGTAACTATAAATTGATTGACATGGTTAATTTGATGAGTCATATAGATCTTCCATTATCCTTTTCAAGATATGAATTTCATGTTGTAATAAACATTCTAAACCAAGTATCAACTAATGTGGAAAACTAGATACCATATAAATTAATGTATGGAAAGAAATATGCGTTGTTACATACTTGTGCATGGGGTTGTGAAGAATTTGTTAGGTACATATCAGTAAAAAAACTAGAACCATAAGGAAGGAAGTATACCATTATAGGATATCATAAGAAAATAAGGGGATACTATATATATAACCCCTTAGACAAGAAGGTGATCATCATAAGACAAGAAATTTTTCTTGATAGGGAGAACATATTCAAGAAGTATAGTGGGAGAGAGATTGACTTTAATGAGGTTGATTCTAAATATATGCATGATTTGGTACATGAAAACATTCCATAGGTATCCATGGAAGATGTTATTCTTGAAATACAAGAACTGTGTAAGAGTACCAAAGAGGTTAAAGAACTAGAAAGATATGATTTTCTAGTTACTAAGGATGGTGACTCTTTATTGGTTTAAATTAATGATTATATTTACTTAAAGTATGTAATAGAGAGATAATAATCTAAATGATATAAAGAAATCATGAATTCTAAAATTTATCCCATGCATCATAACCAAGTATGGGTTCTTGTCAGTCCTCCAGTTGATGTAAAACTTATTGGGTGAAAATGGGAATTCAAGAGAAAAATATATATGTAAGATAAAGTGAATTCCTATAAATCAAGTATAGTGGATAAAAGGATTAAATAATTTTAGGTAATTAAATAAAATTAAACCTTTTATCTAGTTTCCATGTCTAAATCCATCAGAATTATACTTTCCATAACATCTTTCCATGACTATTAAATTTAAAAAATGAATGTCAAAATAGTTTAACTTAATGGGAAGCTTCAAGAAGATGTCTATATGACAAAACCTAAAGGGTTTATGACTCTATGAAATTCCAAGAATATTTTCAAGTTGTAGAGAATAATTTATGGATTGAAGTAAGAATCTAGGCCCTTGAAAATTTAGTTCAATAAATCCATACAAGATTATGGTTTTATAAAGAATGAATGTGATCCATGTGTTTATAAGAGGTTTAGTGGGAGTGTGGTTGTATTCCTAGTATTATATATTGATGAAATATTAATTATCAGAAATGATATATTAGTATTATATTTAGTCAACGACCAGTTAAACAAGTGTTTATCTATGGACTTAGGTGAAGTATCATGTACCCTTGGAATCAAAACCATTCATGATAGATCCAAAATACTGCAAGGAATAAGTCAAGGTACATACATAAACAAGATAATAAAGATATTTTGTATAGAATAATCCAATATAAGATTTTTCTAGTTTCACATGGTATATATCTAGACAATAAAATATGTTATAAACAATAAGAGAGGGAGAGAATGAGTAAGATCTCATATGATTATATGATAGGATCTATTACATATGACATGTTATTTACTAGGATTGATTTCACCTATGCCCTAATCATGTTAGGTAAATATCAAGATAATACAGGTGAACATAATTAGTTTTTTGTTAAGGTTTTCCTTAAGTATCTGAGGCAAACTAAGGATATGTTCCTGATATATAGAGAATTCAAGGATCTAGTCATCAAGAAATATACTGAATCTAGTTTCAAAATAGAATGGGATGATCTGAAGTCCTAATCAAGATATGACTTCAGTCTTAATAAAGGAGTTTTGATCTAGAAGATTTTAGATTAGCCAGTTTTCACTGATTCTATAGTAGAATTTGAGTATATTTTGGCTTCACATGTAGAAAAAGAATAAGTTTATATTTGAAACTTAATTAAATATATTGATGTGGTGCCTAGTAGTAAATATTTTATCACATTATATTGTGATAATACTACAACAACATCTCTCAAAATGAGCCAAGGTCACATCAAAAGATGATGAAAATACTCTATAAGTATTACTTATTGAGTGATTTTTCTCAGAGGGGTAAAATCATTGTGAAGAGAGTTTTAATAGAGGAAAATATAGTGAAACCCTTTAATAAAGACTTATATTAGATGAATCATGAACATCATGTAAGATATAATGGAGAAATGGTTATTAGCAGTTGGCTCTATTGAAAGTCAGAGTTTTTTGGACATGGTTCCCTAGAACCAAATTCTATATACTTTATGATTAACCATATTCATTATTTTAAATATTAATATAGTTATTATCACATCATGATTTTTCTTATGTGTGACAATGTATGTGATAATTTCATAAGGGTAATTGATGCATTGAAAGGTCATCATAGTTCTATGCTATGATGAGATCCTATAAGTTCCACGTTAGTATTCTTAAATATATATGTTCAATAGCTAGATGATGATATTTAACGAAACAAAATGATACATTTTATCAACAGAGGAGACTCATAAGACTTTAAGACACTTTCTCATGGTGTACACCCTATGAAATTTCTAGAGAAAAAGATTATGAGAACCTGACCCACCAATAGGAAATCCACATTTGTATGTTCCTTTGGATGTTCATATGTGTAGATGTGTGTAATGATCCTTATACTTTAATATTATTATTAATGGATATCATGAGTCATGTACTTCAATGAATTGACACAAAAATGCTCTATTGAAATAAACATTTTTTATTAAAATAATTCAAAAAGTACATGGGAGCGGATAAGGGGAAGAGGGAGGGGAGGGTAGTCATAGTGATATAAAGTAGTGGAGTCAAAGAGAATTCATGCATACCATATTAACACACTTTGAGGGAAGATAACCAAGACTTGAAAAGCATGATATTTTAACCCCTTGGGTTTCTTGGGAAGACAAGAAGTCCAAGAAAACACTACCTTCACACCATGTGTGATAAATGTCAGGGTGGTTGTGCATTAATTCCTTACATATCTGAATAGTATACACAATGGACCATGGGGGAGATCCATGGTATCAGAGGGCATTATAAATGTCTACCAAATAAATTTCAACCACCGCAAGATGAATATTATACGGATAGAAAAGTGAAATACTTGTCATCATTGAAAGGGCCCCCACCTAGAGATAATTTTCACTACCAAACAGAAAGGTTGGAATAATCTATGGATTGAAAGTGATTAAACCACTACTATCCAAGCTATCTGGAAGGGGGTAGTGCACCTTGACTGGCCGCTCACTTCTTGATGGATGAGTTGTCTTGCTTTGCTCACGGATCTCAACTTCATCGCCACACATGCTTTCCGTGAAGCGAATATGGTTGCTGATAGCCTTGCCAACAAGGGGGTCAACCAGGACATTACCTGGTTGGAGGATTATCCTGGTGATCTGCCCCTGTTTTTTTAATAAAGATTGTAATAAGATTCCATCTTTCATAATTTTGTAACTCCTTTTCTTTATTGATCAATAAATTGTGCCTTGGTCTTTGACCGAGGCACCACCTTTTAAAAAAAAATTCCACTACCAAAGAAAGAACAATAGGCTAAAATCATAGAACCCTTAGTATACCGAACCACTCCCCCACCCTTTATCTGACCCATTATATATGAACCATCTGTGTTCATTTTGAAGCCCTACAGATCTGTATTCAACCTTACCCATATGCTCGGTCTATTGTAGTAAGAATTGCGGGATGAAGTGTCAGTAATAAAAGGACTGATCAAAGGAGAGGTCACATAGTTTTTACAGAGATGGTATTAGTCAATAAGAGTGCTTATGATTTTGTTTACTAGACCCACTATGTCACATATGGATCCTTTATATAGAGTTTAATTGCATTCCCTATAGATATACCAACATATAGATGCAAAGATGAGCGTACGAGCCAGTCTCTATGGACCACCATTAACCACCTTGATATTTATGGCCCTTTGATGGGAATGGAACTACCTTTTTAATTCCATGTCCATGAATTTCTATTAGTGAGCTATTTTTTAGAGATTCAAGGAAATATGAATCAAGAATATAGGTTTATGACACCAATATGATATATACATGATTAGAGATATCAAAATAAAGGGATTATATTATATAATGTACATTCGTAGGAGGTTTCATGTTATTGAGAAATTAACTTCTTTCTCTATGGGAGCCTTGGCATGATTCTAGACACTAACATTGGAATTTATGTGGTGTATCCTAATGTCATTATGAAATGGGACTAAAGGGTCACACACTAAGTGTATTCCAGAAATCAATTAAATTCTATATGAATTTAACATATTGAATAAATATTATTTTCATACATGGTTTAATAATTATTCATATTATGTTGCTAAAAAATATCCACTCACCAATTATTCAAGAGAATATACAAGTATGTTTAATATTTAATAAATATTTATTCACTTGATAATTATTTATCTAATTATGGGAATATATAATATTTATTTATTTTGGTTTATTCGCAAGGCAAAAAAATCATTTATTTTATTACACGAACATTTAATAAATATTTATTCACTAATTCAGTGAAGGTAATATTTATATATTTTTTAGTAGATAATGGAATTATATTTATATAATTAAAATAAATAGTCATTATTTAATGTCCAATAAATATTGAGGAGGATTGGAAGACTAAGATTAATGGTCCAATGAGAAATTTCATATTAAATATTATTTGAATAAATATTAAATTATTTTTTAGATACTTATTTCTACCCATGAGTTTAGTTCATTTCAAGTAAATAATAATAATTCTATTATTATTTAGACATGGGTTTTTTTTGGGGATTAAGAAAATAATAAGGGCCCTTGCATAATTATTATTTTCCAACTCTAGCTCTATTTAAACCCGATTATGGAATTTTCCAAAACCTTAACACATTCTATCCATTGTGTACAATGATTTATAGAGAGTATTATCTTAAGCCTTAGAGAGTTCCTCCCTAAGAACACTCTTAATAACAAAGAGAAATTATCCTCCTCCACCAGAGTGAGTCCTTTTTATCTTTAAAGGATTATGTTATTATTAATAGTGATCACCACAAGTGTTAGATCTATCAATACTAGCACCCATAGGAGTCTATGACAACAATTAGAGTTTCACTGAATAGATGTGGATCATATATAAAGGGAATATACTCTTTATTCCTTTGACACAAAGATTTTATAACAATATATTTTAATCTGATCATTGATAATGAAGAAATAATTAAACAAATGGAAATTTTTTATTCAAATAAATTAATTATAAATTATATGTGAATCGATCCTATATTCTTGGTTCTAGTGATTATATTAATTAATCTTTGATTTTTTATGATGTTCTTTATCATGTAAATCTCAAAATTATCATTTATTATGAAAAAATATGAGTTGGAGGAAATTCCTAATAGGTTCTTTTTCTATACCTAAAACCTTCATACATTGGATGTCTCACCATATCATATGCTTTCATATGTTTTTTATATTCCAAGTATAACCAAATAAGGTTTTTATTAGATAAAATATCATTGATATATACATATAGTGTCTCCAAATATATATATATGGTTTGGTTAATATAAATCATCAATTGGTTCATCGAATGAGATAGATTTGAATACTTCTATTGATATTTAGTCTCTTCCATTTAATGTTTCACTAATTAGGATAAATTCTATTTTATGTTTACATTTAATTATTTAGAATGTCACATATTTTATAATTGGTTTTATCTATGAGAATGATTTTGTTTCTATCTATATTTTATTTCCAAGTATGAAACCATTTTACTAATATTAAATTCACTACTATTGAGCATGTTTTTTTTTTCTGATTTCACTACACCAATAAAATTTTAGATATCCTACTAATGATCATGTTTCTTTATTCTCGGGATTTAATGTGTTTCTAGAAATGTTTTTGAAAAAAATAATACAAACATGAAGTCACTATTCTTGGTTCAAGTATAAAATAACCTATTTTATAGGGCGTGTCTAATTATGATGAGTTTTTGTCAATGGAATTAAACTATATAACAATTTTATGTAAACATGTTAAAGTAGAAATATCTGTCTTAAATTTCAAAACTCATAGTTTTTGAAATGTAATTTCAATTTTATATTTGAATTGATTTGGTTTTGGTAAAAAATTATTTATATTTATTGATTTCTAAATGGAAAAGATGTTTTGGAATGTAATTTAGACTTTGAAAAAGAAATATAAAAGATTATTTCAGGATGTAATTTAGTTTTAATTTTAAAAATAAATTGGAAATTTAGTATGCATATGTTTTTAATCTACCCTTTTTAAAAATCATGAGTTTTTCTTGCAAAAGAAAATTTGGGTGGTGTGTTTACTTAAACTACAACATTAAAATGTATTGATTAAATAAAATTTTGTGTTTTCATAAATTAGTTGGTGTGTGTATTTTAAGATGAAAATCAATGTCTTTTAATTAGTATGATGAAGGAATTTATTTAGTAAACTAAAAGAAAATGGTAGGACTAGCATAAATATCCCTAGTATAATCCCATGGGGGGAGTATTCTAGATGATATTTTTTACTAGTTTATCACATTTTTAAATTATTAAAAAATGAGGGTATATCTTCTAGTATTGGTATTCTATGGTGGTCAATGACTTGTTTTAGGTTTTAAGAGTGGTTCTTTGGAAGTGTCATGTATAATTGGGTTTCATATTGTTGCAATTACCTTAGGTTCTAGAGATTTGTGTTTTCAGATATATTTTTTATATTTGGAAGTATCTTAGATTTTTAATTTTGGGTTTATTTTAATATTTTAAAATTTTATGGTTTTAAAGGTTTTGGGGATGATGGATATAACATTAGTGGTATTTGGGTGACTTAGATCCGATTTGAGTGTTGATAATAAGAAATGGAAAGGATATTGTGATATAATTTGAGGTGTGTTTAGGTCATGTCTTTTAAATATGATCATTTTTGGGTGGATTTATACTTTGTGTTGGTTGGATTGAATAACTTAGTAGAGATTTGGAAGTTAAAAAACTTGAATTTAGTAGATTTTCTAGGTTATGGAATATAGTCTTAGACATAATGGACATTTGGGTAAACATCAGCCGAGGCTTATTGGGAATTATAGGTAGAATGGAGGGGAGTCTATAACTACTTGTGTCTTAGATACAATGATTTATGGTTTTCAGGGTGACTTTCGGATAGTTAAAGTATAGTCTTTTTGAAATTTTTTGTTCTAGTTGATATTTTATTTCTCTTTTGGCGATTTAAATTTAATTATGAGTGGTTTAGAATGAATTATTATGTGTTTTTAGATGGTGTTTAAGGCTTAAGAGGAGTTTTGGATGTTTTAGGTACCAACTAAAAGGTTCTACCTCTATATTACACTTTTAAATGACACTAGGTACCTAATGGAAGGCCACTGAATACCTACTAACCCTAGTAGTGGTCTATATAGCTCATGGGATTCTGCTGGGCACTTGGTGGCCCTAGACTGGGTACCCAATGGCCTTTTCTACTATTTTTAATATAAGTGTTTTATTAGTTTCCTTTTCAGCCCCTATTTTACCCACATATCTTCTCCCTTGAATTTCATTTCCTCCTAGATAATGGGAGCTCCAATATGGCTTCCCTTGGGTCTCTATTTCATCTTATTCATGGATCTTAATTCAAGGTGTTTCTATGGATATTTTTCATGAATAAATAAAGGTTATTGAAAAATTAATTCCATAGGAACAAGGTGTAATTCACCATAGATCATGGGGATTCCTCTCTTTCTATTCCATGGTGTTTCATATGGTGTGATTTATCTCTATTTGTCACTGGTTTTGGTCAAAGTGATTAAGGTTATACTAGTGATCATTTAGAGTTGGAATAGATCACCATTAATATTAGTAGTTGGTCTTAAATCACTAAGTTATTTCTTAGATAATCCTTCAAAAAGCATACCTTTGTTATTTCCTAGATTAAAAATGAAGCATACTTATATTATAAATATATGAATAAGTGGTTTTTGGAGGTGTTTTTACAAATTAGATTAAGTTATTTCTAATTGATTTGTACAGAACTATGAAGTGTAAATCTATTCTCACATGATTACATTATAAACGTTTTTAAATATAGTTTCTATTTTGAGTCCCTTAAAAGTCTTGATCCTTGTTCTTGAATTACTCTAGAGATGTGAAGGTGAAACACATGATATGATATTGTATCTAAACCATATTTTCTAAATATTTTAGCCAATTTAATTTATAATATATATGAGATAAAGTAGAAATACATGATGTGTTATTTCTCTAAAACCAACATGAGGGTTGACTGTAAGCTAGGACCCTTTCCCTGGCCAAAACCTTCATGATATTTCATTTCATATCTAATTTACAATTTCCTAAGTCTAAACCCTGGAAACCCTAGTATTTTTAATAACAGATCAGTTATATGTCTTACTAACATCTACATTATGAATTTATATATATTTAAGAATTATTTATTTTAAAATTTACATATAATTATTTCATGAAAATATATGATAAATTACTAATTAAATACTCATTATACATTTTAAATTATTATGTTCACTTTATGAAAAAGTGTTTTATTTAAAGGATAATTGTATATCCATAAAATTATTTCCAATTATTAACTTTTTAATAAATTATTTTATTATTATGTATTTTATAAATAGATATTTATATTAATTACATGTAATTATATTTACATTTATTATTGTTGGTGTTTCTTCCATAGAAAAAAATAATGTATACATTTGATTATTGTAATATTTATGGTGTTGGAAATCAATTAATATATTATCACATCATGATTATTTTTCTATGATAAATTGTATGTGATAATTTCATTAGGGTACCTGTCTCATTGAAAGTTCATATAAGTTCCCCAAAATGATGAAAACCTAGATGTACAAGGGAAATATTCTTAAATATATGTTATATGGTTGGATGAAATCATTTTACATATAAGAAATGATACCAACTTTTGGGGGTGGAGACTCATAGAACATTGAGACACTTTCTCAGGGTGTACGCCCTTGGTAATCTCAGGAAATGGGATTATGAGAACTTGAAACACCGATAGGAAATCCACATTTATATATTTCATGGGATGTTTCTATATATGGAGGTATGTAATGGTCCTTAGATTTTAAGATTATTATTAGTGCATATTAGGAGTCACGTAACTTTTATGTACTCAACAAAACTATGATGACATGTGTTGATGGGAATTAGGGTGCATTGAGTGTGTTACGAGTTATATGTATTAATAAATAATGCAAGAAAGGATTTAAACCTTATTTTATTTAAATGAAGTTGATATATCATACCATTTGATAAGAATGGGACAATCTAATTAATTTTATGTCTATGGAATTCTCTTGACCAGTCCATTTATAGAAAGTTAAAGAAAGTGACATCAAGAATATAGGTTGATTACATCAGTATAAAAATTTCTTAATTAGAGATATCGAGTCAAAGGAATTATATTACATAGTGTTAATTTGTATGTGGTTGTTATTTCCCAAATGGCCCGAAGGCCTTCTTTTTTATTGATTTTTGATAACCCCCCTTTCGAGGGATGAGAGAGAACTGTAGGATCGAAATGATACTGATTGTAGTATCTAAGTAATGATGTAGATGCTCAATATACATGAGGGGGGGGGGGTGAATTGTATACTTTAAAAAATTCCTTTAGAACTTTTAAATATGGTAATGTTTAACAAAGTTAAACAAGGTAAACTCACAAGACCTCTTGGTTCTATAAACTTGCTTGATTCTGGAAATATGGTTCCGGAAATGAAACTTAAGAAAAGTTTACAAAGATAAATATTCTACCTTAAAGCGTATAGAATCTTATAAATCAGAGTACAAGTATAAGAAAGTACAAGATAATTATACTTTCCTCAACAACCAAAATGCAGTGGAAAACTTGAAACAATACAAGTAACAAGTATTAAATATTTTAACCCAAAGAGTAGGGTATCCAACAACCTTGGATAAAGGTCCCTTGATTTATACTTTCAAGAAAGTCTGTCTTACCCACAACAGGGTAAGCCCTTGATATGAATATCAGAGTTTGTCTTACTATCCCCGCAAGCCCTCGAACTTCAAGGTAGTCGGTACCTATGTCTTCCTATCCCAGGAATCCCTCTAATGTACTCGGCAACATTTAGAGTCACACGAAGCAATTCTGAACAAGATGTTTAGTACACACAAATAAATAAAGTCTCTCTCTAGAAATCACTTCAACAGTATGTATTCTCTAGATTGATCAACTATCCTCAACTAGTTTGAATGAGATCTTATTTATAGGCACATCTTCAATGGTCAGATCCCTCCTCCAATGGTTATATTTTTCCTTGAATATCGGATGGACCTGTACATGTTTCACTCAATAAACGGTTGGTTAGAAACAAAAAGCATGACATTTTTTTATAACTCAAACAAGAGTAAGAAAAAATATGATTGCTTAACCAAATACATTTTTCATAATGTCAGAAAAAATATAGTTTGGAGTCTAACCAAAATCACATTCAGTGTCTATAATACATAGTTATTAAGATTTTATCTTCAAAAGTATTCAGAACCAGAATTCTATGGAATTTCAGAGTCTGAATTTCAAGTAAATTAGGAGTCTAAATTCATAAGAATTAGGATTCTGGATTCGTAATAATTTAGAGTCTGAATTCAAAGAATTAGGAGCCTGAACTTAGAAATTTAGGAGTCTAAATTTAGAAGAATTCAGAGTCTGAACTCAGAAATTTCAGAGTTTGAATTCAGAATAGTTTGGAACCAGAACTCAGAAAGTTCAGAGTTTGAATTCAGAGAATTCAGAACCTAAACTCAGAAAGTTCGGAGTCTGAATTCATAGAATTCAGAACCTGAATTCAGATCCTGAAAACAGAATGCTCTATATCTATGTATTTATAAGATTCCGAGGTTTTAGATATGAAACCAAATTTTATACATAGAAATAAAAAGAAATAGATTAAGATATGAATAATGAAAAACATGGTAAGGATAAATTTCCTCGGAGAAGGCAAATTTTCTTTATGAAGATAAAACATAGGGGGAATTTTTTTTCCTAAGGATAGAGTGTTAGTGATTTTCAAAACAAGAAGGAATGGAAAATTCATAAGGAAACCTTATTGACTCAACAATATCCCCTTTTTTGGAAAGCACAAACATCCTTACAAAAAAGAATATAAGGACTTAGAAAATAATTTTCTGGACTTTGAAAATAAAACTTATCTCCCTTAACACATGCGTAATGATGAATACAACTAACTCCCCCTTAGTCTTTGGAAACACTAGGGATCATATTCTTGATTTCTAGATTGAGACTTAGAATTTTATTGCATATGAAAATCTTCTTGGATAAGAACCCTCCCCTAGATGAACTCCCCCTTAGGGAAATTTATTCTTTTACTTAGTATTCTTTTTTATCATCCCTTTCTCCCCCTTTTTGATTTTAAAAAAGGAATATAGGGAATGGAAAAAGAAATATGGTACCTAAAATATTAGTACTAAACAACTAAAAGTATAAAGAGAAACCCAAAATTTCATTAGGATTGGGAAAATTTATACAAGTAAGGAATAAAATAAAATATCATAATTGAACAAGATTATCCTTCCTTCTCCTTCAGCATAAACTTATTTACTATGGTTTTGAGATTCTTGAGTTCCTTATGATCCTCCTCTGCACGTTTGAGAAGCTGATCCTAATCTTCTATTTTCTTCTCTAAGGCTTTGATTTTTTCTTCTTGAGCCTTAGGATATTCCACATGACCCTTTAGAACTTATTCTTGCTTAGTAATTTTTTCCTCAAGTTCGATTCTAAGATCTCTAGACCTCTTCCAACTATGAGAAACTAAATACAACTTCCCAGTCAGATCTTTCACTTCTTGCTTCTGAGTATTTTCTTCAAGAGATATCTTTTCCTCAAAACTATTTATGAGATCCTTAATCTTCACATCTTTAGTTTCAAATGCATCCTTGACAATTTCTTTATAATTCATTAATGATTCTCATCTCTTATATTGTTTTCCTTAACCAACTGGTCATTTTCTAGCAAGATATTTTGTGGGCTTCGTAGTTTATGAAAAAGGTTTTGAAATCGGTCTCAAGTTTGATGCACTTATCTATCACTATAGATACTGAATCTGATTTCTGATTTATGGTGTGTTGAAGCATCTAACATCTCGAGTCTATACTGGGAAATATTGGTATAATCCCAACAAGCTTCTTCAAAGCCTAGACTAAAAAATCATGTCCAAGGGAGGAATATTCCGAATTAGATATTTTTCTTAGTGAGGTTTCTTTTTCTAATTTAGAATCTTTCCTCTTTGAAGAACAACCAACATATTTCTTCTTTACCACATCCTTGGTAGGTGTATCAACTACCACCTGTTTTCCCTTATCAACCTTCAGAATGACTTCCTCTTGATCAAGAGATTCAAGTTCACTATCAGATAGCTGAATGATTTTGTCTTCATCAAATTCTTCATTTTAGGTTCCTACCTCAGCATCCTCTGGGTGAATAAAATCTTTATTGATTCTTTTTTTTTCATATGGTTTTTCTACTTCGTCTTCAACCTTCTCTTCATCCTTTCCAGGAGTAGAAAGTTTTTACAATTCGACTTGAGAGGTTCAGAATGTTAATTTCTCAAAAGGGATTTCCTTCTCATAAAAATCCTTTACTTGCTTTATCAAATATTCAGTATCACCACTACCTTCTTCTTCTTCTTATTCCTTTTCTTATAATTATTTTTTCTTATACTTCTTTTTCTTGGACTTTTTCTTAATGTTTTTCCAGAATTACAAACTTCTTTTCTGGAGTCTCTGGTAAAGGTTCTATCAGGAAGGATTATGGAACTAGAATATTCTCAGAATCTTTCTCGGCAGCCTTCAGAAGTGATTGAACTATGTCAGCCTCAGACATATTTTTCTTCTGCTTCTTCTCTTTCTCTTGCTTATCAAGCTCTTATGCTTCCTTTTCTTTCAAAGCCTTTGCCTCAGCAGGGTCCAAGCCAAACTTAGGGTCACCTTCTTTCTAATTTCTCTTGTCTTCTCTCCATTTAGACACAACCTCATCATGATAGGATTTTTGTTTCTTCGGCTTCGATGGTACGGATTGGGTTTCCTTAGCCATTGGGTTTTCCCCTTTTCTTCCACATCCTTCAACTTCCTCTTCCTTCCACCATTTTTAGAGGTTTCATCCACCTCCTATTTCTTTGAAAGAGCTTCAAATTCCTCTTTAGTCAAGTCATAGAATTCTTCAGATTCTATGGAAAATCCAACTTTCATTCTTCTCAAAGTGTCATCACTTAACAACATAACTTTGCAATTCCTCAACTTAGATCTGCAAGGAATTTTAAAGGATTCTAGACACCAAATAATCATATTTGATAGAATGGATGGATACATAATAATCTAAGACTTTAAATTTCTATTCTTTATGTTCTCAATCATAACCAAGATATTCTTAACCAAGTTTATCTTCTTTAGGTTTACCAAGAAATCCAGAATGTACATATCACTTTTCTTCAAAGTATCCTTATCTCCTTTTCTCGGTATGATAAATCCTTGAACACATAATTCAAGAATCTAAAAATTTATAGTCAGGTGAAGAATCTTCAGAGTCTTTACTTCTGAGAGACCAGGAAAATCCATGGAATTTTCTTTAATAAAACTTCCTTGAACATCTGGTAGCTTATGTGAGAAAAACTCTGCTTCTCCTTCATAAGGGATTCCAACCAAGCTTGCAGCCTTGATATATGAAAGAGAATATGTCTTCCCGTAACACTTGAAAGAAAACTTTATTCTTCCTTCTTTATTGAATAAATTTACTATCTCGTAGAATTCAATCAGCAACTCCGGATAAACCGGATCCTGTGCTTTCGGTTTTGAAAAGAAAACACTCTCCCACCCATTCATCTTTATATTCTTAGAGATAATAGAATCATACTTTGCGAAAAACTTCGGATCAAATAACCTTTCTATGTATATCTACCATTCAAAGATTGGTTTGACAATTGACATATCTTTTTTAAAGGAGTCTTCAGCAGACATTCGGAAGTAAGAAATATCTGAGAAGTTCAGAATGAGCTTATGTAGGAGGGCTGAGCTTTAGCATGCACGAGCTTGAGTTTTGATGTAGGACAACCATCAAGGGTCCTTTATATTGGAATTTCAGGTGACAGTTAAACTTCTATATTCAATACAATGGTTGAAAAACCTTCTGATCATATCTAATGGTTTAGACGATAGCCTAAAGTAAATTTTGATAAAATCCGATCTTTTGAGGTTTTTTAAGAAAAACATTCGAATTTAAGAAAAAGTGAATACGAAAATTTTAAAATTGATGAAAATACCAACAAGTAAAAGATGATTATGGAAATTTAAGAAAGGAAACATACCTTTCGGATTTCTAGGAAGATTATTCATAATGAGGAAAATTATTCTTGAAGAACTTTAGATTCTGAAAATTTTGATTACAAAAATTTTCAATACGAAAATCTCTATTATGATAATTTTAAGTACAAAAATATTCATTACGAAAAATTTAAGTACGCAAATCTTCATTATGAAAATTTTAAGTACAAAAATCTTCATTATGAAAATTTTGAATACGAAAAAAAAATTTAGACTACGGAAAAAAATAGACTATGAAAAAATTTTAGACTACGGATTTTTTTTTGAAAATGATTATTTTTAGAAATCTAACAAAAATATGTACTCCCCCTATGAAAAAGAGTTCCTTACTGTAAGTAGATTGGTTTCAATAGAAACTTAACATGGAAGATTACCTTACGATTATCAATCTTAACTTCTGTTTAATGTATTCAAATCTATCAGATGGTAAAGATTTTGTAAAAATATTAGCAAGTTGATCTTGTGTTCCGACAAATTGAAGAATTATATGTCCTTTTTGTATGTGATCCCTAAGAAAGTGATGCCTAATATCTATGTGTTTTTCATGAGATTGATGTGTAGGGTTTTTACATAGGGAAATGACACTAGTATTATCACACAAAATTTGTGTTTTGGTAAATCTCATACCATAGTCTGTGAGTGTGCGTTGCATCCACAACACTTGATCACAACAACTTCCAGCTGCTACATATTTAGCTTCAGTAGTTGAAATTGCTACTGAGTGTTGCTTTTTGCAAGACCAAGAAACTAATGAATCTCCTAATAAATGACAATTTCCAGATGCACTTTTCATATCCATTCTACATCCACCAAAGTCAGCATCCAAATTTTTTTTAAAACAAAATCATTTTCAGAAGTATAAAAGATTCCTAGAACCGTGGTTCCCTTTAAGTAATAAAAAATCCTTTTCACTACCTTTAAATGAGACTCCTTAGGATTGGATTGATATATTGTACTTAAGCATACTAAAAACATTAATTCTAGATGACTAGCTGTCAAGTAAAGTAGACTTCTTATCATACCTCTAAAAGATGTTTGATCTACTGGTTTCCCAACTTTATCAAGATCAAGTGAATTTGAGGTACCAATGGGAGTAATTATACTCTTATTGTTGTCATATACATACTTTTTAATAATATCTTAAATATAATTATGTTGGGATATATAGATTCCTTCTGGTTTTTGAGAAATTTGAAAACCAAGGAAAAATGTTAACTCACCCATCATACTCATTTCAAAATCAGATTTCATTAGATCTACAAAGAAATCGATTAAAGATTGCTGAGTTAAACCAAATATAATGTCATCAACATAAATTTGAACAATCAAAACATTTTTCTTATCTTTATTTATAAAAAGGGTTGGATCAACATTTCCCTTAACATAATTATTTTGAAGAAAAAATATTTTAAGTCTATCATACCAAGCTTGAGGGGATTTCTTAAGTCCATAAAAAGATTTGGTAAGTTTTTAAACATGTTCAGGATGTTTTGAATCTTCAAAACCAAGAGGTTGTTCAACAAAAACTTTCTCTTGTACAAAACCATTAAGGAAATCACATTTAACATTCATTTGAAAAAGTTTTCAATTGAAGAATAATACAAAGGAAATTAGAATATGAATAGATTCAAATATAGCTACTGGAGCATAGGTTTCTTCATAGTATATTCCTTCCTGTTGATTATAGACTTTATCAACCAATCTAGATTTATTTATTACTATGATTCCATTTTCATCACACTTATTTCTGAAGATCCATTTTACTCTAATAACAGAAGTTTCCTTAGGTCTTTCAACCAAGGTCCAAACTTTATTCCTTTCGAATTCATTTAGCTCATCTTGCATATCTTTTATCCAATCATCATCACCTAAAGCATCATTAGTTATTTTTGGTTCTAATTGGGAAATGAATGAAAGATTCTTTAATTAATTTCTTATGGAACTTCTAGTCCTTATAGGTTGATTTACATCACCAATGATATAATCATTGAGATGATTCTTCATAAACAACTCATTTGAGTTTTGTAAAACCTGTTCATTAACATAGGGTAGGAAGTCTTCTGGGGTAAATGCTTCAGAAATATTTTCTTGAATATTCTCTTTATAAGAAGGATCTTCTAAAAAAGGTTGATAATAAGTTTTTGAAAACACATCTGAAGATGTATGTTGGGGTTTTTTAAAAACAAAAGGATTGGTTTCATCAAATTTGACACGTACTATTTCTTCAATAGTACAAGTATTTTTATTGAAAACTCTATAAGCCTTAGAAGTTGTGAAATAGCCTAAGAGAATTCCTTCATTATATTTTAGTGAAAATTTGTGTAGATTATCTTTAATATTCAAAATTAATACCTTCCAACCAAAATCCTTGAAGTAGGAAAGTCTAGGTTTTCTACCATTCCATAACTCATAAAAGAGTTTTATTAAGAAAAGGTCTAATAAAAACACGATTTATAGTATAACAAGCAGTACTTACAACTTCAGCCCAAATTTTATTGGCTATATAATATTCACTCAACATGGTTCTTGTTATCTCTTAAAGAATTCTATTTCTTCTTTCAATAACACCATTTTTTTGAGATGTTCTTGGTGCTGAGAAGTTATGAGTAATGCCTTTTCTACTATAAAAAGTTTCAAAATTAGAATTTTGAAATTATCTTTCATGATCACTATAAATAGTTATCAAAGGAAGGTTTTTCTGATTTTTATCTTGGGCTATAAAAGTTTTTAAATAAGAAAAATCTTCATATTTCTTTGCTAGAAAATAGACCCACATAAATCTAGTGTAATCATCAACTAGGAGAAATACATAATACTTGCCTTCAATGCTTCCAGTTTGTGTTGGACCAAAAAGATCCATATGAACTGACTGTAATGCATCAATGGTTTAGAATTCACTAGTTGATTTAAAACTTGATTTATGTTACTTTCCATATTTACAAGGATCACAAACTTTTAAAGAATCAAATTTAAGCTCTGGTAGATCCTTAACTAGTCTTTTCTTAGAGAGTTTTCATAGGCTCCTAAGGTTACAATGTCCTAACCTTCTATTCCACAACCAAAAATAATCTTCCATTTCTCTAAGGAAAGGTAGATCTTGAATCCTAAGGTCTTCTAAGTTTAGTGTATATACATTATTTTTCCTATGGGAAGAAATAATAAACTCTTCCTTGGAATTATGTACTAAGCACTTGTCATTCCTAAAATTCACAAGGTAACCTTCATCACATAATTGAATTATTCTAATGAGGCTGTGTTTAAGACCTTTAACAAATAAAACATTTGAAATCAAAGTTTTTCCAAGAAGAACAATGTTACCTGTACCAATAATTTCTCCCTTAGCGTTATCTCCGAAAGTTACTTTTCCTCTTTTCATCTTGATAATATTTTCAAAGAAGTTTTTGTTACCAGTCATATGCTGGGAACATCCACTATCAATGTACCAAGTATTTTTGTTGGTACTTTCTTTATTTTCCTAAAAATAAGAATGTTAGACTTTCAGAATCCAAAATTTCTTGGATCTAGAAAATTCAGAAAGCAAAATTTTTGGAATCCACATTTTCTTTGAAAAATAAGCTTTATGAAAACCTTAATACTGAGTTTTGTTTTTAAGGAATTTTTTTCCCAATTCCCACCACACTGAAACTTAGTGCAGAATGGACAACTTTGAGGAACAACATAATTATTACTAAAAATCGGGTTTAAACTAGTATAACCAAATCCAGAATTATTCCTTAGAGGGAGAATTTGAGAATACACATTATCCAAATTTTCCTTACCTAAGGTAAAGTTTGAAAAACCCTTCCTCAAGGAAAATATTTCTGACTGTATCCTAATAACTATGTTCTTATCCTAAAAAATCATTTTTAGCACTAGAGTTAGGCTCGAAAACATTTTTCTTAGAAATTACTTTTTATAGATCCTTAAAAACTTTATCCTTCTCAGAATTAACTTCCTCAAGGTTTTTTAAAATACTTTCAAAATCAAGGGTTTTCTTATCAAGATCTTTAGAAAGATTTGATATTTACTTAGTAAGAATAGAAATCATTGAATTTTCCTTATCAATCTTTTTGTTGACTTTAGAATTTTCATTCTCAAGGAGCTTAGAAAACATAGAAACTTATTCATAGGTAGGTAAAGTATTATCTTCATCATTATAATATTATTTATCCAAGGAATCAAAATACTTACTATCACTATAATTATAATTTAAGTATACGTTGGTTATTGATTCAGCATTGTGCACCTTAGCCATTAAGCAATGATTTTCAATAGGTATCTTGGCAAGTAAACCAAGATTCTTCTATCCAGAAGATTCGTAATCAGAGGATTCATCAGAAGAGTCTACACCACTGGAACTCCAGGTTTCATTAGCTTTCAAGAATTTCTTAGCTTTAGCTTTTTATTACTTCTTTCTATTCCTCTCAGAATGCTTTTCCTTTCTATCTTTTCTCTTAAGCATAGGACAATCTGACCTTATATGTCCAACTCTTTTGCATTCATAACAAGTGACTTCAGAGTCTTTATTATGATTTCTTTATTTCTTCTTGTATCTATACTGAAAGTATTTCTTCCCAACTATCTTGTTCAACCTTCGGGAAAGATTATAAATTTCATTCTCAGAATGTCCACTTTCACTTGATTCAGATAAAACAGTAACCTTTTTGGACTTAGATCTAGTAACTCTCCCAGGAGTCTTGGATTTCAAATGATTTGAAGTAGTTTTAAAAGCAACACTTCCATTACCATTATTCTTCTTAACATTTTCAACATCTCTCTTCATTATAGTCTCATGTTGAAGAAGAGTTCCAAAAAGTCCATCAAGAGTAATTTGTAAAACTTTCCTATTCTCATCTATAGCTATTCTCTTGGATTCCCACTCATTAGGGATGATGTCTATAATCTTTTCTACAAGTAACTCATCATCCAATCCTTTATCGACCATGGATTGGAAACAGTTTACAATAGTCATAAATCTCTATTGTACCTTACATATAGGTTCTCCATAAGGAAATAAAAAACCATGGTACTCAGCTCTAAGGATAGCTCTTCTAGTTTCAATAACTTTGGAAGTACCAAAATGAGTAACTTCAAGCTTATTCCAAATACAATCTGCTGCTTTATAAGAAGAAATCTGGATATATATATTTCTGGTCATGAAACACAACAAAGTATTGCATACCTTATAATTCAGTTGATATTCATGATTTTCTTGGTTGGCGAAAGTACTAACTTCCTTGTCATGGATTTTATAACCTCCAGTAAGAATGAAAAAGTTATCTACTCCAATGTTAATAACAAAAGTCTTCATACGATCTCTCCAATATTCGTAATCATTCCCATAAAAAATTGGTGGTCTAAAAGGATTAATATTGTCAATTGAAACAAAATTCATTCCTACCATATCAAAGAAAAATATATATCCACACAAACTCATGAGTAATAAAAGTTTATAAACAATGATAAAAATATCCTAAGAAAGGAAAATATAGAACAATGAAAAACTTGAGCAAGAAAACTTATATGTGAATATAAGTATTTAATAGACCAGCTCTAATACCAATTGTATGATTGAAATGATACTGATCGTAGTATCAAAATATTGATGTAGATGCTCAATATACAAGAGGGGGGGGGGAGTGAATTGTATACTTTAAAAAACTGATTTGGAACTTTTAAAGATGGTAATGTTTAACAAAGTTAAACAAGGTAAATTCACAAGACCTATTGGTTCTACAAACTTGATTGATTCCAGAAATATGGTTCCAAAAATGAAACTTAAGAAAAGTTTACAAAGATAAAGATTCTACCTTAAAGCATATAGAATCTTACAAATTAGAGTACAAGTATAATAAAGTATAAGATAGTTATACTTTCCTCAACAACCAAAATTCAGCGGAAAACTTGAAACAATACAAGTAACAAGTAGTAAATCTTTTAACCCAAAGAGTAGGGTATCCAAAAACCTTGGATAAAGGTCCCTTGATTTATACTTTCAAGAAATTCTGTCTTACCCACACCAGGGTAAGCCCTCAATAAAAATATCGGACCTTGTCTTTCTATCCCCGCAAGACATTCAACTTCAAGGTAGTCGGCACCTCTGTCTTCCTATCCTTGGAAGCCCTCGAATGTACTCAGCAAAATTTGGATTCACACAAAGTAATTCTGAACAAGTTGTTTAGTACGCACAAAGAAATAAAGTCTCTCTCTCTAGAAATTACTTCAGTAGCATGCAATCTCTAGATTGATCAAATGTCCTGAGCTCGTTCAAATGAGCTCCAATTTATAGTCACATATCCAATGGTCTAATCCCTCCTCCAAAGGTCATATTATTCCTTGAATATCGGAGGGACCTATACACGTGTCACTCAAACAATGATTGGTTAGAAACAGAAAGCACTACATTGTTTTATAACTCAAACAAGAGTAAGAAAAAATATGGTTGCTTAACCAAATCCATTTTTTTGGAATGTAAGGAAAAATAAAGTTTATAGTCTAACCAAAATCACATTTGGTGTCTATAATACATGGATATTTGGATTATTTCTTTAAAAGAATTTAGAACCTGAATTCTATAGAATTTTGAAGTCTGAATTTCAAGGAAATTCAGAGTATGAATTTATAAGAATTAAGAGTTTGGATTCGTAAGAATTTGGAGTCTGAACTCAGAAAGTTCGGAGTCTAAATACATAAGAATTTAGAGTCTGAACTCATAAAGTTCAGAGTCTGAATTCAGAAGAATTCAAAACCTGAACTCAGAAAGTTTGGAGTTTGAATTTAGAGAATTCAGAACCTCAAATCAGAAAGTTCGGAGTCTAAATTCAGAGAATTCAAAACCTAAATTCGGATCCTGAAAATAGAATACTCTATATCTAATTATTTATAAGATTCTGAGGTTTTAGATACGAAATTGAATTTTATACTTAGAAATAAAAAGAACTATATTAAGATATGAAAAATGAAAAACATGGTAAGGATAAATTTCCTTGGGGAAGGAAAATTTTCCTTATGAAGATAAAACATAGGGGAAAAGAAATTTGACTTAAGATAGAGTGTTTGTGATTTTCAAAACAAGAAGGAATAGAAAAGTCATAAGGAAATATTATTGACTCAATAAGAACCCTTAAAAGGCCCATAGGATTAGTGATTACATGGCCCATAGGCTTATGATACATTACATGACTTGAAGGTCTTAGGGAATTCAACCTAACTATTACTACAAAAAAATTCTCCTCCCCAGCATCTGCATCGTGATGGTAGCTCTCCACCTTCGCTTGGCCACCCGACTAAGTTTTCTGTGTTTGAACATGCTAGTTCCGATGGCGTTTCCATACCCTCTCATTATTCTAAACCCGTTGTTTCTACTCTGGTGAGTGCGCATGCTCTGAATCCTCCTATGGGGTGGCTTCTTTTTTTAGAGTATGTATCGGGAAACTGCATTGATCATGTGGCCCGAAGGCCTTGAGGTGGCCCAAAGGTCTTGTGGTGGCCCGAAATCCTTACTGGCCTGAAGGCCTTCGGTGGCCCAAAGTCCTTGAAGGGACCGAAGACCAAACCGATGGACCGAAGGCCCAAACGGGTGAATAGTTCCAGCTTCTACAGTACTGAACAGTAACTGCTACAATGCTCGCTACAATACTACTACAGTACCTAGAAATTATCCCTTCTCTTGGTTTTGACCTCGGGTCTCTTGGATGCACTTAATGAGTCCTCACCAACTGGGTTGAGGCTCTTATACCATATGTGGTTGTTATCATTTTGGAATTTAACTTCTTTATCTATGGGTATCTTGAAATATTTCTAGATTCTAACCTTGGAGTTTTAGTGGTACTACCTAATGCCACTAATAAAGGTTCCTTGATGGTCCCACACTAGTTTTATTCAAAACCTTATTTAAATTCTATATGAATTTAACATGTTGAAAAAATATTATTCTCATATATGTTTTAATATTTATTCATGTTTATTTGATCACAAATTTTAAATCACTAGTTATTTGAGAGAATAAATATGAAAGTTGAATATTTAATAAATATTTATTCATTATTTTCATTAATATAATATCTATTTATTTATAAATGAATAATGCAATGATATTTGTGAGGTACCAGATTCTTAATGATCCTCCCTTTACATTTTTACAGGATCAGTGGTTATGAGAAGGATTTTAGAGGTGTTTTAGAGGCTAAGGAAGTGTTATAGACATTCAAAGGGTCACCACTCCATAGTTGAGGTTGTGGTTTTAGATGTTTTGGAATTGAACTCTTGAAGGTTGGTTGTGGGGCCTAGTGTGTGGTATTAGGATGCACCACAGAGAGTGAAAAAACTTGGTTGGCTATGATATTGTGTGTAGTGCTTGGGTGTTCACCCTATGTGAACAGGATAGATTGGAAACACCCAGCGAAGGTTGTGTTTCTAGGCATGGTGTTTTTGGAAACCTCCTATGTAAAATTCATAAATGGAGTTCACCACATTATAGTCCTATCCACGGTGGAGAAGAAATAACCATGCCTCTTTTGTTATGCCATAGTGGATGGTTGTTGTGGGCGTTAGAGGATCCAATATACCTTGTACCACATCATGACCTAAGTCATTTTCATAGTAAAATATGGTTTTTAAAACACATGAAAAAGGGGGAAATAGTGATGGGAGATTCATATATCCTTTGACTGAGTGATACCATGACATAACAGGATGTTTCAACACCAAGACAAGGCCATTCAGGATTCCTCTATAAATAGAAGACTCAACTGAAATTTTCTTAATTCAATTTTTTCTTCTTTGATCATTGGGTGACTCGAAAACCCCTTGGAAACCTTTTTAATCACTTTTAAGGATTCAAATCTCTTAGATCATGGAGAATAGATTGCTCTTGAATCGAGGTACATTCTCCTTCCCTTTCTCTATTTTATTATCCCATTTTTTCTAGATCTTATTTTTGGTGAACCCCTCTATTTCGGGTTGAGTTATGATCATAGTTTGGTGTGGTTTTTGTAGGTAGATTATAGTGTTTTTTTCCTTTAATATTAGTGTATTTTGATCCCTCAATTTTTCTATTGTGAGCATGATTCTCTTTGAAGTGAAAATTGAGGTAGGGGATTTGAGTTCTCTATTTATTTTCCATGAATATGTAATATTAAAATTCTTCTTTTTCCATTTGGGTGGATGGTAAGAGTTATCCTAATTAATATAATTAATTATAAATAAATAAATTAAAGGATATAGGGGAGATATCACATGTGATTTTATTATTTTCATGAAATTTATTTTCCATGATTGCATATCAGATATTGTTCACCATAAAGTGTGTTTATTGCTGTGAATATATTGTTGTTTTCTAAAATATAATTGAGGAAATTACATCACATGAAAATGGTATAGACCTTAAATATGGTAATTGAACTAGATGAGTGAAATAAGGAATATTTTTGTTTGACTTCTTCTTATGAAGATTATTGATGTGTCAATATGTGTAATAGATGGAATTATGGGTGTGATTTCTTGAGGAGTTTGAGTTGTGGGTCTTTGGTGGTGATGTGTGATATAAGAGGATGGATTTTATAGGGGAATGGTTGATATCATTGTGTGTTGTCTAAGAATTTTCCCAGTAGTTATAGAATGTTTGAGAAGTGGAAAGTTATAATTAAATGAAAATAGGTTGGATAAATGGTTTTGGGATTGAAATAAATGAATAATGAAATGTTAAATGGGATAATGATGTTTAATTTGAATATGGAATGATGATAAGTGAATATGTAAATGGTTGGTAATTGATGTGGTTAAATGGGAACTATGAAACTGGTGTGTGGTTGTGTGCTTGGTAAGTGAGACTGGATGGGTGGCTAGTATTATGGAAGTGTTTTTAACATGAAATAGTGGTTATATTGAGGTTGGGGTAGTTGGGTGATTTTGGTTGTGTGAACCTATATGTTTTTCTTTTGTGTCACTATTATACATTGTATTTTCCTTTCAATTTTTATATTCACCCCACCCAAGTAATTTGTTTACACTAACACCCAAAGGTTTTAGGTTCTGATTGTTTTCCCTAAATATCCAGGTTTGCGAGTATGGATGTCTAGATAAACCCTCTTCCCCACCCACTATTCTAGGTGAGTTTGTTATGCATGGCCTGTTATGGATGGAAAATATAATGCACTTATGGTGATGCTTGGAAAGATGATGCAGTGGTTCATAGTGGGGTTCATGCATGGAAGGAAGAGGGTACATGGTTGATTTCCTCCATGTTCATAATACCCTACTATTATGGTTATTTGGAATTTGTTATAGGATGATGAGGAAGTTATGGTTGTGGTATATGTAAAGGTTAAAATGATGATGCAATGTAGTGATTTTCACAGGTTGAGAGCTAGGGCTTTCCCATTATGACGAGTCATGTGACCATACGAGGTTAATGGAAATGGAAGGTATGAGAGTGGCAGGAAATATGATGTTGGGGAATGAAAGTGGTTAATCAGTGGAAAAATGTTGTATGGTACCTTTTTATGGACATTATTATTCTTATATTATCATACTTTGAAGTTTTATTTAATAAGAGATCCTTGGTGAGGCCAGGAACAAGTTGACATGATTGGTTCTTATTGATTCAATTGTTTTTTAACTAGGGAATTTAAATTATCTTCCCACATTTTCACAAGATTCCTCAGGTATAATCATACTGATTATACATGTTATTCTCACCCTATATATATAAACTATTTTTTTTATAGTTTCCAGGAGGAGTTCAGGAACTGAGATGGACACTATTATCTTGGGTGTTGTAACTATTATAGAGTTGCTATTGTAGGACTATATTTTGGTACCTTACTTAGAAAATTTAATTTATGTTCATATAAAAGTACATGATTTTTTCCTTTTCCTTTTTTGCTTATGTTATCAAGTTTTTCATGTGGTTGATATCCTATCTCCTAATCTTATTTTTCTATTTAGGGTAATGTCTTCCATACATGTGACTTTTTTATACCCTCAGTGCTAGTTTCCAACCCGGGGCCTATTAAATGTGGGACTTGGGGGTCATTAACTCTCTTACTTAATTGTCGGCCCAAAAGGGGTACCTTTTTATAGAGGGGGTCATGACAAAGTGGTATCAAAGGGTTAAGTTGAGAGATTTGATAGAGTTTTGGGTTAGGAACATATGAGGACTAGATGGGTTGGTAGGGAAATGGTATCACTAGAGTTTGGTGTGTGATATAGACCAGAGAGACTATCCTAGACATGATATTTTAGGGCCCCATCTGTAATCTGATACAAGGAATCTATGCTCATTGAATGACCAAGTGAAGTGGTTTTTTATACATGGTAGAGACATAGGTGAGGTACATTCATCATTAACTAATGAAAAAAGGAGGCACACTAATGGTTTAAAACCATTGGTATAGGCTATAAAACCATTAGTATAACCTATACCAATGGTTTACAAAACTATTGGGTAAATGGCCATGGGTATTTAACTATACCAACAGTTCTCTATAAACTATTGGTATAGGTCACCCGGATGTACAATATACCAATGGTTTCATTCAACTGATGGTATATCTCTATACTAATGGTTATGAAAACTATTGGTTTATCCTTCCCTTACCTTGGTAGCCAGAAACCCCACAATTTCATTAAACCATTGGTATAGGTCTATACCAATAGTTTTGAAAACCATTTGTATAGCCTACCCTTAACTTTCAGAACAAAAACTCTCCATATTGGCCCAAAACTAGTAAAAAACAAAAAAACTAAACCTAAAAACATGAAACCACTTCCAAATAATATAAAAATTCAAGAAACCAAAACACCTTCATCTGCAAACACAAAAACACCTACTCCCAAACCACTACAAGAAAATATAAAAAATTAAAGAAACCAATTAATGCAATCAACAAGTGATAAACATTTTTTAAACATCACATATATGCATTCACATCCAATCATAAAACATTATATTTCATAAATATCATTCAAAATGAAAAGGATTGATCTATTTCTAATCACCATCATCATCATAATAACCCCCAATGTCATCATCACCCTCATCCCCAACATCATCCTCAACATCACTATCACCATCGTCATCACTATATCCAGGAAATTCATCATATCAACCACCACTAGGACCATCATTACCATAAACCGATGCATCATATAATGAATTCATCATTGACATGTATGTATCAAAAATAGCGATAGACTTTGGTGGAAGTGATGGACATAAAGATTCCATAACTTTCATAAATTCCCTGTCGACCTTTTCAATACATTAACACTCTTGAATGTCTATTTTTTTAGTCTCCTCTACCTTTGTACACAATTAATCTACCTATACCTAGTTTGTTTTTCAACTCAGTGCTACTAGAACTAGAATATTAAGTGGGAAAATATCTAGTGGGGATAATACTCTTCCCTAGCTGACAATGTACTCTCCCTTGGTGCTCATCTCCTAATACATGGTGTAAATGATCCTTTGGCCAGACATTTTCATATTCTTGGTAATAAAGGGCCTCTAAAGAACACTCTTGAAAATATAAATGAACTATTTCATTACAAAATAGATACTAACATTTGAAATCAACAGAGTAAAACTTATAATCTTCTGTTTTGTCTATTCCTTTACCACTCTTCTAAAATTCTTTTTTCTGGTTGATAAAAACAATTTTTCTCAAGGAAAAAATCCTTTATTATTCAATAAATAACTTTGTAGTGAAATTTAATGTATAAAAAAATTATTCAATAATACAATATATTTGAATAAAATTAATACATTGTAACAGATTTTTAATTGAAAATTAATAATCAAAACCAATTTAATTAAATTTCACACAAATGTATTGTATTAGCCCCAATTGTGAGAGACTATAATCAATAAAACCAAAATTAAGGGGGGAGTAGAGATAATAATATATAACCCTAATGAATTATATTTGAATGGGGTGGATAATTAAATGAAATATATGGACAGGAAGAAAATTTCATTTTATTTACAAAGACTCACTGAGTATAATTCACAATAAATCCATAGATTTCTTTTAATAAATTAGTGTTAAAAGGGGGAATTTATTTATACTAATATTTACAAAAATAAAAGATGGTATAATATTGGAACAATTAATTTATGTTTTTTATTTTATGATATAATTGTTATATTTTTTGATAAGGACATGTAAGATGATATTAGAAGACATGAAGAATCAGAAGGTAAAGAGGGTGATTACCCGACACATATGATTCACATTTAGATTATTCAAGATGTATAAAAATTTATAATTTTAGTTTTCCTAGATGTTAAGAGGTTTCAAAAGATGAATTATTAGTGGAATTTAAGATTATGATTTTGTGGATGTTTGGAATATGATTCTGGTGGTGAAAGTAAATGTGTTTCTGGAAGTTATATGTTTTAGAAGTTTTTATATAAGAGGATTTAATGTTTTTTGGAAGTAAATTGAATGAAAATAAATTGTTGAATGGGTAGTTAGTTGTGTTATATGGGATTATTTAGATTATATTTTTCCAAATCTATATTATACGTGGGTCAGGTTTTATATAAAATAAGAAACCTACTATTATGTAGTGTAATTTTTTGGGAAGGATAATTATCAAGACATTGATTATGGGTTAGAGAAGATATAAACTAGAAGATTTATTATTCATTTTGAGATATTCCTTCCAATATATAGGATTTATAATTTATTATAGTGGTATTCTAATGAAGATGTTCATTATTGATTGTTTGAGAATCTCATTGATACATTTATTATAGGTTGGGGAGAACCTAATTGAGAGATTAATTATTAGTTTGATGATATTACAAGGAATGGATTTATTTTTGTTTATAAGAGATTTAAACCATGTTATTATTCCCTATGAATGGGTTGGTAAAGGTTTCAAAATATATATATATATGGTTTTGGACTAGATGGAAATTATTCTATCAAGTATTCTTTTGTGGTGCATGATCATGTATGCATATGAGTTGTAAACCAAATAACTATTTAAGGGGGTCAAAATGTAAACTATCACTTATCTGAGAAGGTATGAATAGACTATTAGTCTAGATTCCTAATCATATAATTTTATGTTATGTGTATGTATATATAGTTATAGATCTTATTTCATTTAGTATATGTATAGAGAAACTCATTTGGACACCATATACTTGAAAATTAGTGGGATTATAGAATTTATATCAACTTTTGGGCCAGTTTGATGAATAATGCGTTGGTGAGTGTGATAGAGGGGATAAAAATAAATATATAGATTGGCTTGATTTAAGTTATTGGATAATAAATGATGCCACTATTTTTTTTTCACTTTTTATATTGTTTTACTTGATCATCCCTTTGGGTTTACTTTCATTAATATGTTACTACATGATTTACATGACTATGATTGTATTATAATATGGTCTATGGTTTTATTCAAGGATTTATTTCGTATAAAATTCAACTATTGTTTAATTTATTATAATTTTAAAATATATTTTATAATTATTTATTTTATATTTTTATTGATATTACTAAGGTTATCATCTCTTTAAATGGATTTATCAGTCCCCTATAACTAGTCAGAAACCTCTAGAATATGTGATGGCATGCTTGAGGTTTATTTATCTCTATCTCAGAATATATTTGAAGGTTCTAAGATAACCATATTAAAAAAATTTAATTAGAGTTTTTTTTGAATTTATATTACTTTTCATGACATGGTAGATGATGCTAAGATTAGTTATAACTAGGGTTTGCAGCTTTAATTATCCCTAACCTTAACCTTTATAATCTCTAATTCATTTCTCCTTTGAGTTAGGAATCTTTTTAGTGTATTCCATTATTAACAATGTGTTGATTACGATAATATATAATATTTATGGTCATGGTTTATTATTTATCACTTTCGATGTGGTGTAATGAGTTATGTATACATGAATCATACTAAGTATAATGGACCACATGATATATGCATGGAAAAGTTTGTATGAAAATAATATATGTTATCACAATGAAAAATGATGAAAATTAACATGAAATTAAGTCATATGTGATTACTTCTATAGAAACATGGATACAAGTTTCATATTATGTCTAGATAGAATTAAATACTTGAGTATGGGTATTGAATTATGATGATAAGGTGTAAAAAATAAATTTGTTACCGACAGGGTGAGAGACTCAAGAAATTCTATGGCGTGATAATCAGGTTGGAGGTTTACATTAATTATGGAAACATCTGATGACATATGGAACAAAGTGTGGGGTCATGCAATAGTTTGAGTCTCTATATGGGTGCTATAAAATTCAATATGAATGAAAAAATAAATTCTTTAACGAGACATCAATTTTATGGTGGTCTCATGTATATTAGTGATATCAACAATTTTATTGATATTTTAATGATTGTGTAAAAATTTAATGTTACCAGGATTGGGGCATCATCACTGAGTTGATGAATAAATTTGGAAGTGATTGTTGTTCATGAAGTTATACGTTTAAGAATTTTTCTTAGAATATGAGTTTATTATTTTCTGTAAGTAAATTGAATATCCATAATTTGTTATATAATAAGAATTATTTCTTGAAATAGATTTTCAGAGGTAGATGTGAAAGTTTTATTATCCACATTATGTTTTTTGAATGATGATTTTGAGGATATTATTAAGAAGATAATAGATGATACAAGGGTGAAGACTTGTCATATTTTGAAACATGGTTATATTTATAATAAAATAGATAAAGAAAAATTCTTAAGATATTGAGAAGAAGAATATTATAGTAAATGGATAAAAGGTATCGAAAAACACTATATGGAAATACTCAATAAGTTATTTTATAGAAATAAATAACATGGTTCAGAGTTTTTGTTTGGAGACATGTGTTTCTGCAACAACTGTTCAAAACCGGAAAGGAAAAACAATATGATATATGGAATAGTGTGTTAAAATGATAAATTTTAGACCATAATAGGACAATTCTAGAAAAAACATGAAGATAAATATATTGAGGTTCCATGCCATGGTTTTGATAAAAAATATAAGAGTGTAGTCAATATAAAAAAGGTGTGGTGAATATATCTAGTATATTTTTCAATATAATATATAGTGTGATTTTATTGACATAGTTTGTTAAATAGATTTTATTTTTTATATGGATTTTCCTAAGTATAAAAAATCAATGTCTAGATTTTACATGCCATGTTATTCCACATTATATAAAAATATTTTTTTTCTATAGATTTCAATAGAAGTAGATAACATGCAAAAAAATGGAGTGATAAGTGTTATATATGTGTAGGTTTTCATGTGTGTGCTTCCAGGTGTGTGCTTCTTAGTAGCGAGCTGGAAGGGAGTGATTGGAGGTGTGATACCAAGTGTGCACTACTTGGTACTAGGATGGCTGGGAGTGGTTGGGGGCATGTTGCTCTGTGTGCGCTACTTGGTAGTGGGATAGATGGGAGTGGTTGGGAATTCCATGTGCTATCAAGAGTAGGAAGTCCCTATAAGGGATGTTTATGTGAATTGATGTTTGTGTCATTTTATATTTTGATACATTATGATCACAATAGGTGGTTTTTTAATCAAAAATTGAGATAGAATTAGTTAAAATGAAGAGAGTTACACACTCTCAAGTTCTTATGAAAAAATTGAAGAAGTCCATAGTGAAAGGAATAAATAATTCATGCCCATTAAGCCTAAGTACATGACCATAGATCGTTACATAAACATCACCTCGAGGGAGGTTAGGTATTTTGAGAATAAAACCCCACATTAAAACCTTTATGAGTTTTAATATAGGAAACACATACTATAAATTCATATTTGAAGGAAAATTCCATTGAATAAGACCTTGAGGAAGAAAACCCGCTTGAATAAGTTTTTAAACTATTCAGTAAGGAACAAATTACTAAATTTATAGAATGGAAACACATTTTCATGGGAGAAAATCAAGTGGTTAGATCCATTAAAATTTAGGATTTAGGTTCAAATACTAATGGAGAATAATTTTTTTTGAAGTTGAGGCTATAAATTTAGATCTAAAACCACCCGGTGAAAGTAAATTTATATAATATAATCAACACAAAAAAGTGGAAGATAATCTAGGAAGATGTGTAATTCTTTAAGAATGATATGGTATAATTAGGGACTATTAATTTAGCACCTAAAATAGACTTAAAAGGGAATAAAAAATAACTATTCATCTTTTGAATCATGATTATATATTAGAGATAAGTTTAAACAACTATAGAGAATTGATTTTTGATTCCCCAAGAAGTAGGAGATCAAGGGAAAAAACCCCTAAATAAGTAAAAAAATTAAGGTTTAATGGAATCTATTTATAAGGTGAAAAGATAAAAAAACTAGGTATAAATATTCATAATAATTTTATAATGTTCTATGATTTAAATATATTGGGAAAAAATAGGGGAAAAATGAATAAAAAATCTTAATACTTGAAGTGGACATGCCTAAATATAGATTAATTAAATCTATAAATTATCTCTAAGCATTTAGTATTTAGAAAAAATCATTCATAGAGAAATATGTGGATTATTATTACACCTTAACTAAATCGTTGAATCATAAGTTCTAATAAGTACACATTTATAGAATTTGTACCTCACTAAATGCAAGTGTCAAAGAAAAATACCATCTTCCACTCACGTTTCAGCTTCATAGTCCACCCAAAAGTGTGGAGTTATTTTATTACATTATTTTATTTTTATTTATTTTAGACACTTACTAAAAATAAAGTTTCAATAATACTAAATATATTATTAATATAAATCATTGTAATTTTCATTCAAAAATTTCGAATTTGATTAATACCTTAAACTTGATACTATTCAAATGAGAAATCATTTCCTGATACTGAGTTTTTAGACACTAATTCATGATAGTTATGGAATATAAATCCATTATAACTCTAGAAACATAACTATTATAAAATTCATGCTTATATTCTCTCTATATATCACTTAATTCCATGATCCATGTAGTCCTCATAGCCTCACTATCACGAAAATTATAACAAAACTGCTACCAAAATATTAATTCATATAAATAAAATAATAATATAACATTAAATATAATTAATTTTATTACCCATATTGGTTCCTAATAATTATACTTTACTTCATTTTGAATATTTTTACAGGAGAGTGGACTGAAGGGAATGATTTCAGAGTATTTGGAAATCATCACCATAAAATTCATACATTCCAGCCCTGTTTTACCAATTATTTTATTATCATTATTTTACTCAATAATTAGATAGGAGTTGTGGTTACATCCTTCACGTATTACTGTAT
Organism: Viscum album; assembly: GCA_963277665.1. Lineage (NCBI taxonomy): Eukaryota > Viridiplantae > Streptophyta > Magnoliopsida > Santalales > Viscaceae > Viscum > Viscum album. The sequence goes on along the minus strand of OY728133.1, from coordinate 1,226,986,576 downwards.
GCCCACACCTCCTAGTGGAATACCCAGATGTTAAAGAAAAAAATTAAAATATTATATCAATATATCTTATTATGAAAATAAATTATGGTCAAAAAATTTACTAGGGTTATATACATATAATTGAACCAGAATGATCAGTGGGTACAATTTAATCCCTAGGCTCTGAAGGATTATTGATCTGTACAGTATTAGTGGGGTATAATTCTTGCTCATTAGACTTAGAATGTGTTGGATTATAAGTCTAATGAGAATGAATATAAAATTTTTCAGAGAAGGAAGTAGAAGTAAAAGAAGCTAGAATAGATGTATATAGAAAATTATAATATAGATGGGGAGTGGGATCCATCATCAGAAAAGGAAAATAAATATGAGTATTAGATTTTAATGATGGAGATTTTATAGGTTGTTTAAATATATCAGGTAATTCTTACGACAATGTGGGATAAGAAATATTTCTAGATGGTATATCTGATGAATGGATAGGTTTGATCAATTATGATGAGTGGTACGAGTAGCTTTAGTACCATCCCCTCACATAGTCTAGATGAGCACCACTACCACTTGTTTGGTTAGAGAATAATTATCTCTCGGGTGGCTGTTCCTGATTAGAATTTAAAAAAACAATTAATTAAATAACATTATATGTTATTGATATATATATATTTGAAATAGAATACTCACAACATACATTATATTATTAACTCCCATATTTCTTATGTGACTATTATTATCATACACCCTCTTCCTTGATACGTCTTCAATGTTTTTTATTTCCTTCATTTGAAAACAAATACGCATTTAATTATAAATTCATAATTAATGTTTAAGGCAAAAAATAAATAACATGTGAAATGAATTAATTAAGGAATACCAATTTTCAATCCAAACAAAGGATACATGGGGAAATAACATAATCAAATTTTATTTAGTTATAAGAATATCAAAACATAAAATACGTGTCATAGAAAAATCAAAATGTTCTAATTAGAATGTTTTTCAAGGGTATGGTATAGTTTTATTCATATATTTTCAATTTGATACAATTTAGTTTTAGGTCATTTGGTTCATTTTGGTCAATTGATTAATTTATTTGTAAAGATTTTGGGTTATCTCATTTGGTTCATATTTTGGGTTAGGTTTTTTGGAATTTTTTTTGGTTAGGTCATTCGTTTCATTGGTTTTGATTTTAATTCTAATAAGTTTAATATGTTTCATTTCAATTCATCATATTTTTTGTTATAATTGGATTGTTTTAGTTTTTCTTGTTTTATTAGGTTCTAATAAAATTTATTCTAATATTATAGTATGAAACACAAAGAAAAATGAAACTAATTTATATAGAAAATTCACATTATGGTCACATTGGATACAAAATATTTGTAATAAATATTACCAACCTAAAAAAACTAATTCAATCTAAAACAAAATAATTTAGAAAAAATATGGATTATTATATATACTACCCTCCATAACTTTGGGTTTAAAATCAACTATAACAATTGAACTATTGGATTCATCATAAGTAATAAGTTGAGCAAGGCCAATGGAGGTAGTGATGGTGTCAATTTCATCCCCACCATCATAAAACATATGTCTTGGGATAACTTCAATAATAACACCAAATTCAGGTCTTAGATGATCTTCCACACAATTTTTTTTTCATAAATGATTCCAATATATATGTATCATAGGTAGTAAGACTTCATGTCATGTAAATAAATTGAAATCTACAGTTATCAATAAATGTTCCATGTCTCATCATCTAATCAAATAACTTTCATTTAATCATAGCAACTCAACCATTAGAGAAATAATCCAGAATTAGTATATTTTCAAAAAATACATTATAAGACACATTTTCAAATTGAGGTTTATTATTTGATGCACTAGAATAATAGTATATTGTGGCAGTTACCACAACCCCATGATGTTATGTTCTCATGTTCATTTCTTGTTTAATGATAATAAAATTTTACCCATTGATCACAATTGATTTTCCTTCAAGAACCACCTAATTAGGATCAAAATACAAAGTTATTTTTTCCTTAGAGACAAATTCATAAGGTAAAATCAATAAATTAAATATAAATTAATTTTAATGTTAACTAATTTTTTTTATTTTAATATAGTAATACTTCTACCTTCAATTTAAACCAAGAAGAAAAATCTTTACTATGAAAATTCTCTCTCCTTATCAACCCTTCATAAAAATATAGAAATAGTTTCAATTACATGGGATGAGATAACATATACATGTTCAATTTACTCACTTGATGTAGTCATCAAAAAATCACTATTAAAAAAAGCTGTAGGATGTGCCATCAGTCTCTCTTCAAGGATTAATGAATTCAATTTATATGATATAAGAATTCCCCATTTTTGGTTAAGTAATGGAAAAATAGGTTTAATTTTCTCAGAATGATCGTCTTAATTTCTTATTGACCAGTTCTGTATAATGGTCACATCATAAAAATACATTGAATAGAAATCCATACATTCATGAGAAAATTAACCTTTCAAAGAAGAACCTTTAGGTTTATTCCTATTCTAGTCATAAGACTTCAATGTGTAAATATTTATTTTAGTTGGATACATTCCATGAAAAGCAACAGGTCCTCCAAGAAGTACTTTAGTTAGAAGATAGGCAGTTAGATGTAGAATGCATGTGAAAAATTATAAAGGAAATAATTTCTCTAACTCACAAAAACGTCATGGTTAATATTCTTAAATGTTTTATAAGAAATAAATGAACAAATTTTTATCACAATGATCTCTATAAAAATGGCACAATTGAATAAATTCCACCCATACATTATTGGATAATAGATAATAGTTTTCTATTAGAATCAACTCATGAAGAAATATGTGGTAATCAGGAATCTTAAAATATTTTAGCTTCAAATGCATTCTCTAGACCCATTTTCCTATGTTTCTTGAATATACCTTAATAACCATGATAGTATCTAGTACTTTTAGAATTTTTTTTTCTACAGGTGTCATCACATAAGAAGAACATAGAAAATTCCATTTATTTTAACTAATACACACAATATGTAATTGTGGTCTAATAACCCAATCCACCAAGTCATGATGAGATCATAAATCCTATTTTTTATTACACTTGACATTTATAATAATTAAAAGTAACATTTCATAGATATTTTTTCAATGTTCATTATGTCTAAAAAATGATGTAACAAATTAGTTGTACAATTAGGAAACTAAAAAAGATAATTTTATTCTTCCAATTGGAATTATAGTTAATTGAAACATTCTTACCCTTCTAATATTTCATATAGTCTTTCTAAAATGAAAAACTAGTATCTTTCAATTCATTAAGCACATCAATTCCAAACATACACTGAGGTGGATTTTCGATCTCTATGGTATTTTGAAACCTTCAGTGATTATTCTGATATGGATGATCCGTTGGGAAGAATTACGATGTCCTATAAAACTAAAACTATGATGATATTTACTTCTAAAAAATAATTTATTCTTTATAAAAATAGGACAATAAAGTTTTCCCTTCATGATATAGTCAGATATCATTACATAAGAAGAAAAATAATTTATCATCCACATAAGCGCAACACACAATTGAAATATGTTTTGTGAAAAAGAATTATATATGTAGAAACACACATTCCAAAGATCCTTTAAATCTATCATTAAAGGTTTAATGTATACATCGATATCATTTCCAGGATTATAAGGTCCAGATATCAGTATACTCGTGAAAGTGAAATGTTTTTTCATACACATCCATGGAGGAAGGTTATAAATGTGAATGAAAATTAACCATGTGTTATTTTAATTAAGCATATGGACAAATAGATTAAAACCACCAAATGATAGAACCAACCTCACATTACACACAGTTTATGAAAAATCTGGATATCAAGGATCAAATGTCTTCCATACTAATCCATCAGCTAGATGAACAAACTCATCATTATTCTTATTTCTCTCAGTATCATTCCATCACATATTTATTGATATTTCATTAGACATGAATAGATTTTGGAGTCTAAGAATAAATGGAAACACGAGATGGTTTTCCATCAGCATTTGGATTCCATCGATATGTTCCACATTTTATACAATAATTTTGGTCTTCGGTTTCCTATAGAGTAATCTACAATATTTAGAGAAAGCGTGAATTTTGTTTTTATAACATCCAAGCTCATCAACTAACTTCCATTAAATTTAATGGTTCTATGTAATATATACATTACCTAGAAATAATTCATTCATAAAGGTAATAATATAATCGATGGTAGTATTATAAATCCCATACATGTATTTCCCATGAAATAGTAATATTAAAAATCCCCTCTTTTTCATTTTACAATATTACTGATATGTTGGATTCATGGTAGAATTATCCAATATTTTCATCCCATCAACATCATCATTTTCATTACATGCATCATGTGTACTCTTATCATTATATTATTGGATTGGAATCATTTATTTATCAAGATGAAGAATAAAGGGAAACAATCCATCTAATAAATTCTGTAAATTCAATCCTATCATTCTGATCATGAACATTTTGAGTTTTCCTTCTCCATTGTGATACCAGACATAATATTTTGTTTGAAAACAATATTTGGTTATATGGTAGATAACTTCTCCATGACTTAACTAAGGTCCTGCAACATAATTATAACATGGTAAGTGTATAAGACAAATATCTGAAGAATTGTTAGATGAAAAATCTAAACAGATCTCTAACTTGTTTTGAAAATCACTTGAGATACGATCAATTTCATACATCTAACTTCTACCCATTATGTAAAAAAATTTATATGTCATGTCATAAAATAAATGAAATAATATTGAAGTCGAAACCAAAACATATTTAAGAAAATGAAAATTGTTCACTTTAATAAAACCATAACAAATAAACTAGTTTCTATGAGAATTATAATATAAAAGACAACAAAATACTATATATATAACAAAATACTATAAATATGAAACCATGATATTGAATTTTATTATATCAATGAGTAATAACTATACATAATACTATAAAAAATTGTGTTCATAATTATTGTTTTTATTTTTTCTATTAGTCTATTCACTTTTTAACTTATGTTATTCTTATTATATAAATTCATGTATAAAATATTACTATTTCTAGGTAAGTATCTTTTTCATCAAAAAAATATGAAGTTAGGTTAGATAGATCCATAATTAGAAGTTTCTTATATTTATGGATGCTAAAGTGATTACTTTTGAGATTTACTAATCATCCCCTATGGCTATAGTTTTTGATATCTATAACTTGGTATAAACCCCCATTGTATTGAATTAAGTTTCCTTTATCATGATTTACAGTGGTTATATATTATTTTTAATAACTAATTTATTTACAAAATGAATTTTTTGATATTTTATTATATTTGATTTCAATAACACTAATATGAAGTTTTAATATGCAGGTTTAATATGCTTGCTTCATTATAGTATGAAATTAGTAGGTTTTGTAATGTTTATTTTGAATATGCTTACATTTAACTATGAAGTTTTAATATATAGTACCACATGCTTATATATCGCATACATTATAAAATTTCAAAGTAGAAGTGGGATTCAAGATAATTATGTTAACCAAATGTATTGGTGGAAGTGTGTGTAATGATGAGTAAAATTATGATAGAGGTGATAAAATATATGAAAAGTAAAAAATAGTGGAAAAACTAAATTAAAATTGTGTGTGACACAAAGTGTGGTAAGTAATGGGAACATGTGAATAATGGGTTTTGAGATAAAATAGTGAGAAAGTGAAAGTAGTAATGATAATTGATTGTAATTAATGAAATTAATCTAAGGGGACTACATTTGTTTTAGGTTTCTTGAAATTTTTTTTGAACATAAGTTTTTATAATAGGATAAGTGAGCCTCTTCTAAAGTGTTAGTGATCTCCATCACGAGTCATCAATTAATCAAAAACTATCCAAGATATTTTCCAAAGAATAACACCAGAAGTATTAAGAATTTAATTGATTTGAAAGTGGAAACACAATTCTATAATGTCATATGAAATTAGTATAGTTCAACTAACTAGTGTAGTGTTTTTCAACTCATCATTTTATTACTCAAGGAGAAATAATTTTTATCGTTTGATAGATTGATTTTCCAAAATTTCAGTTGTAGTAAAAATCTAAGAATAAAAAATTATGATTCAAAAAACTACCCAAGAGAGTCAAATTAGGTTCCACATATAAAAAAAATGAAAGGACAGTAATCTGAGTAAGAAACCCATCACTAAATAAGTCCCATAAAGGGATTGATCTAAGAAAATAATCCATTGAAAAAATAAAATTATATAGATATCAATAGTTTATGTAGAAAACTATATAAATAAAAAGAGTAAACAAGAATAAAATTAAGAAATTATCCTTCAATATAAGTATGTAAAATCATTGTTTCCATAAAACAAAAGCATAAAAAATTATCTAAAATCATATTAGATGTCACAAAAGAAATATACTCAACCTAGATACTTAGACCACCCTATAGAGTGAGATAAATTTATAAAAATAGACAAATCCACCTACCCCTACATCATTCATACATTAACTACGCCAAACCACATCCATGAAAACAAACAAATCATCATTAAAATTATAAAATTAGTTACATATATACAAGAAAACTCTAATAATAGTAAGTAAAATTAGAAAAACAAAGAATAAAAAATTAATTACTAAAATCCATGAGTACCAATACTAACCCTTGAACAATTATTTTGAAATAATAGGACCATAAAAAATAGAGGTTAGTGTTTTATACTAAGGAAAAAAATGAAAATGATTCTTGGAAGAAGATCAAATGGATTCTGAACTCACTAATTTTATATTTAAGAAAAACCAAATGAAAAAAATAAAATGGGGATAGATCATCATATATGGGGAAGAAAATGGAAGGTGCTCATAGGGTTTAATTAGGATTGGAGGTTAATGTCATGGGGGGGGGGGACGCTACACATCTGGAATTTATGCGGAACTCTATGCTAATGATTTTAAAAAAGCATTATTATAACATTACTCTTTACTAATAGTTTTTTAAAACCGTTGGAATACATTACTATATAGTAATGGTTTTATGAAACCATTGGTATAACCTTCACATAAACATGTTATACCAATAGTTATTGAGAACCACTGGTATAGAGAGACCTATACCAATGTTTTTTGAAAACCATTCATCTAGGTCCCTTTTCCAAAAGTAATTCTTGTTTATTCTTATGATTTAATGGGGTGTATTCAAGAATTTAAAATGAATTAAATTTAATTAACTTAATATTCCATACTATCGAGCATAGTAAACTGATTATTCCCCTTCATTTATCAATTTTGGACACCATATTTATATGGTTTAGGTTGGTGAGTTTCAACAGGATGACCCAATTTACCGCTGAAGGGTTGATTAAGATAAGGAGGATGTGCAGTGCCAGAGGACATTACATTCCTTTCAGTAAAAACATATAATGTTGTATAAGGAAATTTATATAACCTAGATGTATATCACTAGTTTGAGGATCTTGAGATATCCTTCAGTTTTATTTGAGCATGGGAAGAGTACTAGGTTCCACTAGCAATCAGTCAGATGAGGGGTACAACGTGTTAGTGTTAGATGTTGTATCTTGAGGAGCAGAAAGAGGTAGGCGTCAGGTGGGTAGATTTCTATAAGAAGTTTCTGGTGTAATTCTATTAATCAATGAAAAATTTATAATAGAGGTATGATATTATTTCTCTGAAATAGGGGATTATGAAGGTGTGAGATATTGTTATTAGGTTTAAGGACCTTTTTCATTTTTCACTTGGTCTTTTTCTTAACGAGGAGTCCCGCACACATAATATTGAGGAGGCACTCCATCCATCTATCCATTATGTAGTTACTCATTTTATATTTCCACAGTATTTGGAGGTACATAAGAAAGGAATAAGAGATTAAATAAATGCACTCACAAGGAGGGATGTCTCAAGAGGGTAGCCAAAATGGTTCCTAGAGGATTGGGGTTTATGTTGATGATCATGGATGCCAAAGCTTCTGAGGTAACGACTAGCTGGGATTCATCCTCTGTAGTTTTTCTTCAAGTTTTTGGGGGATAATAATTCCTATTCTTTTTCAGGGGACTCTATACCATTGTTCATTATTTATGGGGGTAATGGGCATTACCGGTAGCAGTTCCCAGTGGTCTTTAGATCTCATCACAATGGTGGAAGTTAGGTTCAATATTAACCTCAAAAATAGATTCTAGTAATACCATATTAGTAGAATGGGTAATAGGTTAATGGTCTAATGAGAGGAGATAGAGCATGCATGGGATGTTCCCCATCTTTAGGGACCTTGACCTGAGCACGAAAATAGAGTTGTTTGATAATAAAAAGGTATAGGGGTTGTGCATGGGTAGATGCATTATATGAAGATGACAATAATAGAGGTGTTAAAGATAATCATAGGTATCAGTAAGATATCATATAATCTCATTTATCCTTTGTTTGATTCAAAATCCTCATACTATTTTGTTACACTCTCTTTAGTCCATGCTTGGTGGATGGATGTATAGAGGCTTCTAATGACCCAAGGATTGACTACACCAGTTGGAGGCTAGACCTATTTGTTTGATGTATTTCATGGGTGTAGACTGATGATGGGGTAATATTAATCTTGTGGGGATTTATTCCTACTATAGATATAGTCATATGATGTCATTCTCAACATATATTAGTTATATTCCATACATTCAGTTATAGATTTCTTCTATAAGTGATTTTTGTTCTCTAATGTGTATAGTTAGTGTGAAATTTTCATTAGTAAATGGGGTTTGTTGAATGGGAAAAATTCTTATGGAAGCCCTTATTTATTTTATGGAAGAGTTTTTAGTGAATTCATTGGGTTTGGAGATGAAGGAGGCTCCCAGATTTGTCTAGGGTTTTATGGATGTTTTCCTAAGAAGGTTGTAACTCTAACCCCTTGATGTGATGTCGAGTTTCATATAGGGTTACAACTGGGTGTCCCACTGATTTCAATGGATTATTATTGGATGAAACCTTTTGAGTTATGGGAAACATGAATTCAGATAGGTTATTTGATGTAGAAGGGTTTCATCTAACTCAATGTTTATCCATGGGGTTCCCTAGTTTTATTATCTGAGAAGGAGGATGGTAGTCTAAGGCTCTGTATTGAATATTGAAGGCTGGATTAGGTGAAGATTAATAATTTTTAGGTCCAAAAGGGGCCTAGATACCCTGATAGTGGGTTGAATCAAGGAATGGATATTCTTTTCAAAATTCTTACTTCCCCACTAGATCTTGACCTCTGTATTATAAGGATCACTTTGTTTTCTGTTTAGTGTTTATATTGCTCCTATCCTTTCCAACTTTATCTGAGGATTATGCATAGAAAGTATATAAGGAAATTAATCAAAAGTACACACAAATTTTTACTTGGTTCTCCCTCACTGGGATATATCATAGGAGAATACAATGGAATGTACCAATGTACCCGATTCACAAAGGCTCACTACCAATACATAGTTCAGGCTAGATAATTTCTATTCCAAGGATCACTACCTTTACAAGATTTATGGTTAGCTCACTGCTTTACCAAGGGTCACTCCCTAACTCTCTTTTGATGGATCACTACTTGTGGAAAGGATCAACTTATTCATCTTCCTTTTCTCACTGCTCTAGAAGGGATCCACCCATGGTTTATAAAAATTTAGGTCCTTTAATTATCAATAATGTATGAATCCTTAACTATAAGTAGATGATCTATTGAATTCCATTCTATTATTCTCCTTCACTCCTGTTAAAACATTAGGATTCATCAATTCCACTTTTCAGTAATTAGAAAAAACTTCTCTTTGCTGTAAACACAATAATTACCTCCTCCTTTACAAGATATTCAAGTGCTTCCAAATATTCCTTTCACTGCATTGAATTTATTAGTAAATGAACACCTTTGGAAAGTATTGGAAAATGTTGAATATACTTGTTATTATTCACTGTCTTCTTCTGAAATTGGATATGATAATGATACTGATCAAGAGGTAATGTAGCATGTATCTCCATAAAAAAGACTCTAGCGTGATACCCCTACATGAGACTCATGTTCATAACACCTTGTGTGAGATCCTAGAGCATACCCTTGCATGATATCCTAAGGCATATCATGTTCATACTTTGCATGAGACCCTAGAACAAACCCTTGTGAGAACCCCTAGTGTGAACCCCAGGTTAGAACCCTATTTTCCTAAGCTCTAGGCGCAAAAACCAGATGCAAACCATTTGTGAGAAACACTACCGTGAACCCATAGAGAAAACATTTTTTGTGTGGGATATTGGTGTGAACCCTTGGCGCAAAACCTTGGTAAAAACCCCTACCGTGAACCCCAAGTGAGAAACCTGTTTGCATGATCTCTTGGTGAAAACCCCTGGCACAGACCCCTAGAACGAATCTTGTTCTCACTTTCCATGAGCTCTTGGCATGAACCCTATTCATAATTTAAAAAATACTTGGTTCAAATCATAAACAACACTTTAGACAATGTAAATTCCTTTTTGAGTCCTCTCCATGAACCTCCTTTTCCATGAACCCCTAGCACGAACCTCATTCATGAGTCCTCTCCGTGAACCTCCTTCATCATGAACCCCTGATGTGAAACTTCTTCACGTGATCTCTTTGTGAACCTCATCAGACATTTATTTGGATATAACAATGAGTAAAAAATTCATCAACCTTTATTGATGGGTTATGGGGGTATTTATAGGTGAGTGTCCACTGCCTTAACTCCACAAATCACGGAAAACCTTCTACCCCAATGTGCATCATGTTCTCCACGAGTAACCTAATGCGAGATTTGGGTGTGAACCCCTAACACAAACCCCTAGTGAAAACCCCTGGAAGGATATTATTCCATGAACCCTATTTTCAATTTTCATGAGTATCTTGCATGAACCCTTGGTGTGAATTCTATTCATGCTCCGCGAACATCCTAGCATGAGTCCCTAGCATGAGTCTTGTTAAACATTTAAACTCCATGAATCTCCTAGCATGAGTCTTGTTTGTGTTTTTCAAACCTTCATTAAAAATTCATGTTCTGCGAACCCAATTCATCATTCTCACACCGCAAACCCCCATTCAGCATTCATGATCCACAATACTCTATTCAGTATTCACACTCTATGAACCCAGTTCAATATGTGCACTTTGCGAACCTAGTTCAACATTCACACTTTGTTCAAGTCCCTAGTATGAGTCTGCATTTTCACTTTGCGAGAGTCCTTAGTGTGAGTATATATTCACACTTTTCACAAGATCAAAGATTACCCTTCATTCCTACTTTGACAACTGAACTTTTTCAAAAACCTTAAACCTTTTCAATAAACACAATCAACCCAAACACACCATCAAGATGGAGTTTTTCTCATAATCTCCCCCTTTGGGTTTGTTTATAACTCTTCACATTTGGAAACCATGTTAAATATTCTTCTAAAAATGTTACTTTTGAAATTCTAATAGAGAACGGTTATTTACCCAACAAACACTGTAATATTTCCATTCTCAGTGTGATAAAAATGTGTAGCTTGAAAGGTTCATCAATAAAACACTTCATTTTAGAACCACTCAACTTATTTCATCACAAACCTTATATTTCATGATATATAACAATTTATTGATCATAATTAGCATTTATAGATTTAAAACTCCACCTAATTCACTGCTCCCCATATCAGCTTCTCCCCCTATTTTGATTAAGACATTTTCTCCTCTTTTAAATCCATAATTTCTCCTACTATTTCAACAAACCTGAAGGTCACTTCATTGTGGTCTACAACTAGTTAAAGAACAAATATCATTATATTAGGAAAAAACACACCATAGCTCAGGTATAGGGGGGTCCCACATCTACAACTTTTAAAGTTTTAGGAGTAAAATGAACTCCAAGAACCAGTATATTCTGTTCAAATGATTTTTTGGGTAAGACCTTTGTCAAAATTTCTTCAACATGTAGTTCTATAGGAACATACTCCAACTTCAGAAGCCCTTGATCCAACTTCTAATTGATAAAATGATACTTGATTTCAATGTGCTTTATCCTTGAGTGATGGATTGGATTTTTACTAGGATTTATATAACTTGAATTATTATAATGGATTCCGATTGGATACTTCACTTCAACTCCCTTATCATCAAGATACTACTTCATCCAAAATAACTACGTGCACACTTGAGTAGCCACAATGTATTCAGCTTTTGCAGTGCTCAATGAAATACAATATTGTTCCTTAATTATCCAATAAATAAAAAATTGTCCAAGATATAATGCACCACATGATGTTGATTTTCAATCATATGCTGATCTAGACCAATCTGTATCTGTATAGCCCAATAAATCTAGATGAGATTTTTCATTGTATAGAAAACCGAAATCGTCTATTCCCTTAATATACCTAAGTATTATTTTAACTACAAGAAAGTGGGTTTCCTTGGGAATGGTTTGATATCTTTCTACTTGTAAGGTGGAAGAAAAAATATCAGGTCTTTTCACTGTCTAGTACAATAGACTTCCAATGATTTGCCTATATTCTGCAAAATTAACTGCATTGCCTTCATCATCTTGAGATAGTTTCATTTGGGTAGCTACCAAATTCATCATCTCCTTGGAATTATCCATTCCAAATATTCTAAAAACCTTATTGGAATATTTATTTTGATAAATGATTATTTCATTCTTTCCTTGTGTCACATATAAACTAAGGAAAAACATATGTTCACCAATAATTGACATTTCAAATTCACTTCCCATGAATTCCATGAACTGATTGCACTGTGCTTTATCTAATACACCAAATATTATTTCATCAACATATACCTACACCATAATACTTTTATTACTATCATTGTTTACATATATATTGTAATCAACTTCACCACACTGAAAACTGAGCTTCTTCAAAAACTGATCTAGTCTTGAATACCATGATTTCGGTGCTTTATTCAACCCATATAACACCTTCTTAAACCAAAAAACTTTTCTTCTAACCTTCATGAATTAAAAAACCATCTGGATTCTCAATATAAACTTCTTCTTCAAGAACCCCATTTAGAAATGATGACTTGACGTTCATCTGGAAAGTTTTGAACATTATTTTGACTACTATGTACAAGAATAATCTGATTTTATCTAGCCTCGTAAAAGGTTAAAATTTTCAATCAACATATATACCCTCTATTTGGGAGTACCCTTTTCACACTAATAATTATTTATTTCAAATCACTATTTCATCTTCTTTCATCTAATTGAGAAATAATTATTTATTCCCAATGACATTCTTATCTGTTGGTCTCAAAAGGATATCCCTAAAAACCTCCCACAATAAATTGATATAAATTATCAATACCACTTTTATACTAATTTTAGATGTTTAATTACTCTTTAGAATGAGTATACAACTTTTTAGAAAAAATTTTAATCTTTTATCGCTCTTTTTGGGTATCCTGAAAACAGTCATCTGATACCATATTGGTAGAAAAAAATTGACAATAACGAAATACATGAATATTTCTACTTCTCCCAAAATCTATATTCTTGATGTCAGACAACACAATATTTCATCATTTATATAACATTTATATATTTCATTTAATTAGGATATATAATACCCCCCTATGATGTGAAACTCTTACTTTTGTTAAGCCCACAGTTTAGACCCACAAACATTATTCTTCTCCTACATTATTTCATCACATGTGACTGTAGGTTTGAGAAAATTCTCCAGCTCAAAAACATGTTATTTTTATAGATACCTTCAATATAATTTTTATTGGGTGAATTTACTACTTAGCAACAAGCCATAAACAAAAATTCTAAGCCTACTGAGTCAGAAATCAGTGTCAAAAACAAGAGATAATGTTATTAACAACATCACTGTAGATTGCACTCAATTAATTCAATATATCTAATGCATCCATAGAAAATTAAATCTTTTCAAGGAATTATTCAAGATTACTTCTTCATCTCTGGTAACTGATTTGAATAAGTTGACATTCTGAAGAACATCACATCACCACTTTTCATATTTTGATGCAACTTCCCCTTGGATTGTATCTCCCTTAAGAACCTAAACTCAATTAAAATCATTTAATAATATTTATTCGCATAGAGAGAGGGGTACATCTAAAATTCTCAAGAGGAGGATTGTAGTTGCTCCTGATGGACCAACCGTTTGATACTTTCTTGTAAAGAATTGTACTCTTTTTCTGCTTGTTCCAATTGCCCAACCAACTTTAACTACAATGTCCATATGACTAGAAATTATTTACCCAAATTCTTAGTCTTCTTCTGATATGTAGATTCTATAGGCTTAGTCCTTTTCACAACTCAGAGTTTAAATCCACTTGTGAAAATTTCCTTCTTTAATGCTCCACCAAAATGCCATTTTTTCTGAATCTTTCTCTAAGTATAAATCTCTCCACTACTCATCTACTCTTGCTTCTTCCTCCACTAGAGGGATCTTTCTGCTGACTTCACTTATCACCATGTGGCATGAAATGCAAGTTTTTTTGAGAAATTCATTATTTATTTTTATTTTATCAATTATATGAATATCCACACCATTTCTTGCTGGTGGTGATTTCTTCACTACAAGTACATTCTTTTTAATCGCAACTGGAGTAGCTACTTCATTTTATTCCAAGTTTGTTCACATTATTTCCAAGCGAGTTTTTGTAATTGAAACAGAGGAGTTGATCAATAGACTATTTGTTGAGATCCTCATGTCTCTCCAGAAGATATAAACCTATTTTTCAACTTAACATGTTGTCTTACAATATTTGATTTTTATTTATACACTACCAGATTTGGGTATCTCTATCTAGGTTCCTTTTCCATCCCTTGTTTCTTCCTACTGTAATGTGTTGTAAAATGATCATGATTAGCACATATAAAACATATTATATAAAAGACATACCTCATGTCATCATTTCTCAATTGATATTTTGATACAACTATAGTTCTTCTTCTAACAATGAGATCATGGGATTCTAGACACATACCCATGGTGCATCCAAGTATTCCAAAATAGTAGAATTTTATGTCTACCTTTTTCTAGGAGGCACTTATTTCATATTTCTAAAGAAGTTTCTGCTTATTCTAAGATTTAGAAGTATTTCTTCCTTCACAGCATGAAATATATTCTATAGCCTCAATAAAAAAACTTGATGTATGAACATGCATCCCAAAAAAGTAGCACATGTTGTCATCAAATAATTTAAAATTATTTTTAGGCATGTCTTTAGTGCCTACATGATTTTTTCTATTTCTGGAACTGTTCATAGCTCTCTTCCTACCCTGCATGGGAGAGAGTTCATTATATCCAATACCGATTTTTACCAAAATGTATGGATTTTGGGATAAGACAATTCTTTCATGTTTTTTATCAGAAGCAGTTTATTTTCTTTTCATTTCATTATCACCTGCCAAAGGATAATCAAATAGTAAGTGCAAATCATCCTTCAATCTGGGATTACCATTATCATTAGATTTATCCACTTATTTATTGACTGATTATATCTCTTCTCCCAATTGTTGAATCTTCTTATCCTTCATGTCATACTTCTCCTTTATTTTAGAATTCATCTACATAATAAATTCATTACAACATGAATTCTATTGTTGTAGCTTTTAATTTTCCTAAACTATTTCATATAGGTGTATAACGAGATCATCATTTCTGGATTTTAAGTTATGAATTTTATTAAAGTCTATATTCATTCCCATTTCATTAGAATTTAGTTTTTGAAGTTATTCATCTTAGAAATCATTCTTCTCTATTAGATTTGTGGCCAATTCCACAAGAATTTTATTTAATCCTCTTATATTTTTGGCTTCAATTTCCTACACTTGGATTTAGATATCTTTAAATTTAATTTCTTCATCCAATTTCTGAACCAATTACTTTGTTTCATGGAAAAATTCCACTTTTTTCCTTCTTGGAGTTTCTTCATCATTAGAAGTCTCACCATCACTTAGAATATCAGGTTCTTCGGTTATTCTTGTAGCATCATTGAGTGATTATTTAGTTTCATTGTCTAACTCATCCAAACAATTGTTCAGTACTTTTTTGGCATCCTTAAACTAAATCAAATTTTTTTCAAAGACACTTTCACACTGAGGAATACCACTTAATTTTTTATTCTTCTTTATAGTTCTTCCATTTTACATGGAACACTGAGATAAGAGGATACTGAAACTTCAATTTCAATAGTAGATAAACGTTATCATATAAAAAAAATTCAATAATAGAAACCTATACTCTGTTACTAATTGTTTGGTTCAAAAGGGTCCTAGATACCGTGAGAGGGGGAGTGAATTAGGGTATAAATATTATTTTCGAAATTCTTACTGCCCCACTAGATCTTGACCTATTTATTATAAGGATCACTTTGTTTTCTATTTAGTGTTTATATTTCTCTTATCATTTCTAAATTTATCTAATTATGATAAATATAAAGTAAAGTAGGAAAGAAAGACCAAGGACACACATATTTTTACTTGGTTCACCCTCATTGGGCTATATCCAAGAAGCATAAAGCAATAATGCACTGATGTACCAAATTCACTAAGGTTTACTACCAATACATGGTTCTTTCTAGATCATTTCTATCCACATGCTCACTACCTTTACAAGATTTAGTGTCAGATCAATGCTTTCCCAAGGGTCACTCTATAACTCTCTTTTGGTGGCTCACTACCAATGGAAAGGATCACCTTCTTTTTATTCCTTTTCCCACTACTCTGTAAAGGATCCACTCACTTTTTATGGACATTTTGGTTTTATCATTATCGACAATTAATTCATCCTAAACTATAGGTAGATTCTCTATTGAATTCCTTTATGGGATCCTCCTTCACTTCAGTTAAAACAACTGGATATAAAACTTCCACTTCCAGACAACTGGAAAAAAACTATCTTTGCTCTATAAATAATAATAACCTCATATTTTGAAAGATCTTCTAGAGATTACAAGTAATCCCATAACTACCTTGAATGTAGCAGTGAATCAACTTCTTCAGCAAGTATTGACAAATGGGGAAGATCCTTAGTCTTCTTCTTCTTCTTCTTCTGAAATCATATATGAAAATGATACCACTAATAGGGTTATGTAGGCACATATCTCCATGTGAAAGATTCTAGTTTGATACCTCTACACGGGAATTTGGTGCATAGATCCTTGCATGATGTCCTGACACATACCCTTGCGCTAGGTATATCCTGTTCATGCTTTAAGAAAGATCATAGTTTGAACCCTTATGCAAACCGCTGTCATGAACCCTATTTTATTGATCTCCTAAAGCGAACCCCTGGCATGAACCCTTGGTGAAAACCTATACTAAGAACCCTTGCTTAAAACCTTGTTTTCATGAGATCTTGGCACAAACCCCTGGTGCAAATTCTTAGTGAGAACCCCTACAATGAACCCCTGGTGTGAACCATGTTTATGTGAGATCCTAGAATGAACCCCTATTTTCTCTTTGTGTGAGCTCTTGGAATGAACCCCGCCCGTTCTTTGTACAATACTTTTTTCAGATCATTAAAAATAATCTAAGCAATGTAAATTTATTCGTGAGTCCTCTCTATGAATGTCATTTACCATGAGCCCCTGTCGTGAACCTCCTCCGCGAGTCCTCTCTACGAACCTCCTTCACTGTGATCCCTGACATGAACCTCCTTCTTGCAATCTCTCAATGGACCTCCTTAGACATTGATTCAGATATAACAATGAGGAAAAACTTCATCAACCTTTATGGGTGGGTTAGGGGGTATTTATATAAAAGTGTCCACTTCCTTAACTCCACAAATGATGGACAACCATCCACCTTAATGCGCATCACATGCTCCGCGAACCTCCTAGCATGAGATTTGGGTGTGAAACCCTAGTGCGAACCCATGATGTGAACTATGTTCTCACTTTATGTGAAAAACTAGCATGAACCCTTAGTAGGAATCCTATTTGAGCTCTACGAACCTCCTAGAATGAGTCCCTGAAATGAGTCCTTTTCAACATTTGTGCTCCACAAATCTCTTAGCATGAATCTTTTTCATGCTCTGTGAACCTTCATTCAGCATTCACACTCCATGAACCTTCATCCAACATTCCTGCTTTGTGAACCTCTGTTCAACATTCATGCTCTGCGAACCTCTATTTAGTATATCTTGCTCCACAAACCTAGTTCAACATTCTCCCTCCACAAACTTAGTTCAACGTTCTTGATTTGAGAGAGTTCCGGGGGTGATTCTACATTTTCTCTTTGGTTAAGTCCCTAGTGAGAGTCCACATTTGCACTTTGTGCGATCCCCCGGTGCGAGTCCACATTCATGCTTTACGCAAGATAAAGACTAACTCATAATTCCTTATTTTACAACCAACCTTTTTCAAAAACCTCAAACCTTGTGAATAGACACAATCATCCCAAAAGCACCATCAAGAGAGACTTTTTACTAACATGAATCATTACCCTCTTATGAGTATTGATGATCTTTTCTACAAGTTGAGGGGTTTTATATGATTTTATATGGTTGATCAATATTCTGGGTATAATTATTTGAGGGTAAAGGAGGAAGATATATTGAATAATCCCTTCTAATGTAGATATGGGAACTTTGATTTTGTAGTTATTCAATTCAGTGTCACAAATACATTGACAATGTTCATAAGACATGTGAATGTTGTATTTCTTGAGTTCTAGAACTAGTTCAGAGTCATGTTCATTGATGAAATTCTTATATACATTAGGTTTGAGGAGGATTATGTTAGGAATATTAGGATAATTTTATAAACTCTTAAACATCACCAAATCTATGGGAAGTTGTCTAAGTGTAAGTTTTGTACATAAAAGGTGAATTTACTTAGATATGTAGTGTATCAAAATGTAGTTGTAGTTGATCCCTCGAAGGTTGAGGTAACTATTTCTTGGGAATCACCCATGAATATGGTGGAGGTTAATATTTTTTTATCCTTATTGGTTATTATCAATGGTTTTTGGTTAAATTATCTCAGATTGTGGCCTTATTTATAGCTCTGAACATGAAGGAATGGGTTTCCATTTAGACTTCTTAGTGTAATACAACCTTTTACTACCTGAAAGGGAAGTTATTCAGTGCCCCATTTCTCTAGTTTCCTAAAGATAGGTGATGTTTGAGGTATTCTATGAAAATTTCTACTTGGGGTGGGTTTATACTTGATGTAGTAGGTAATTTTATGTCCTATGGGTGCATAAATTTATGCCCCCATGACCCTAACTTTGATACCCATGATCTATAATTTCCAGTAGTGGCGTTTTCCCTTAAGATATGGTGACATTGCCTCATCAAAGAATGATTTGTGTTATTCACCAATCCCAAGAGTTTGAGGTATGTTTTCTCTTAGCACAACCTAAATATATAACAATGAAGGTGGATGGAGTTTCTATAGGACTATGATGTAGATATATCCTACAGATCATGGAAATTAAATTTCATGGATGATACAATGATTAAGAACTTGCGAAGTAACGTTATTTAGGGGTTTTGGGATTATTAGAGGCGATTAGAGGAGTTGGCATCCATGCACCTTGATATAGTGGCAGTTTATAGTAGAGGTTTCCTATTTCAAATGACAGTGTATTTTTACTTGATGTAGTAGGAGGAGGAGTCATAGTGGGGATACCCAGAGGTATAAGTGATGTGGGATCTAGTTATTTGGGGTTATTCCCATAAATGGTGGTTAGAGGAAAACCAAAATTGATAAATGTTTCATAGGAGGATGTCCGCATTAATGGTGATTCATGATGGATTAATTTGTGAGTTTCACAGATCAACTTTAGTAGTGAACCCAAAACTATCCAAAATGTACCATGGATTGAAGATGCATTTCTAGTAGCATGGGATGAAATAGGAAGTGGTAGAGTTCATCGTGTGGGGTCCAGTTTTCCAACAGGTGAAGGAAGAACATCATGTTCCTGGTGTTCTGTTGAATCCTATATAAATCACATAATGGAATTAGGAATATATATTAATGGATTTTATCATGGGATTACCTTGGGTTCAGGGAGGATATGATTTTATCTTGGTAATCGTATATCAGATAATAAATCCAACTCACTTATTAACAATCATGGAGTTGATCATCATCTATTTCCTAGAAAGGAGGTATATGGATGAAGTTGTGTGGATATATGGATCCCTGAGACCCATTTTCTTAGACTAGGACCCTCATTTTACCTCTCGGGTATATAGAGGGTTTCAACATGCTTTTAGTACTCAGTTACACCTTAGAACTACTTTATACCCTCATAAATATGTGAAAATTGTGCGAACCATCCATACATTGGAGGATATGTTGTGGGTGTGCATCTTGGATTTCAAAGGGACGTGGGTGAAACACTTACCTTTGTTTCAGTTTTCATATAATAAAAATCAACACTAATGCATTAACATGACACCATTTTATGTGTTTTATGTATGGTCATCTTGTTCTCTATCATGCTAGACCAAGGTTGGGTAATTAGCATTTCTTAGTCCTCATGTGTTGTAGAGATTGATAGAGAAGGTCCAAATGGTTTGGGAGTGGATTAAGGTGGTACTAGATGATCAAAATTATTATTTCAATCAGAGGATAAGGACCTTGGAGTTCGAGGTTGGAAACTATGCGTTCCTAAAAGTTTCCCCTCACTATGTGAAGTGGAGGTTTGTTCAAAGAAGCAAGTTGACACCCGAGTTTGTCAAACTCTTTGTGGTGTTGGAGCACATTGGTGAGGTTTATTATCGATTGGATATTCCTATGTAGATGGATATAGTCCATGATGTACTCCACATATCTCATCTTGGTTGTTATATTCATAATTACTCTTATATCATTGAAAGGGGAGAGATGGATATCGAGTATGATGAAACATTCATGGAGCGAAAAGTTGAGATCTAAGACCACTGAGAGAGGGTTTTGTGTGAGTGAGTTATCCCTTTGGTTCATGTGTTGTGGAAGCACAGTGGGTTAGAGGAGAGTATGTGGGAATATGAGATATAGATACATGACAAGTATCCTGAGTTGTTTTCATTTTTGGTTTTGTTTTGTTTTCCTTGGGTGATGTAATTCTTGGTTTGTGGCTAGTTTATGGGATATCCCATTTTTATCTTACCGATCTTTCTTAGCTAATAGTTGCATTTGGGTTATTATGAGATCTCTGAGTGGTATCTCATGGGATGGTTGTTCAGACCTCTCCATTTCTCCTCTTTCTATCCATGTTCTATTTTGATTCTCAAGGATGAGAATTATTTGAGTGGTATCTGATGTGAGGGATTAGATTCCTAAATTGCCTCCCTTTATTCTTTTCCAGGGATCGATGGTGTTGAGAAGGATTTTGGAGGTGTTTTATAGGCTAGGAAACTATTCTAGAAATTAAAAGGGTCACCACACTATGGTAGATGGAATAGTGATGATAGTTTTAGCATTGGGTGCTTGGAGGTTAGCCGTTGGGCTAGTCGTATGGTGCTTGTAGTCAAGGGTGTGGTGAGGAGAAAATGACTAGGCCTTTTATGATACGTTGTAGTGGCTGGTCATAAAAGGCATTAGAGGTACCAACATGCCTTGTACCACATAGTAGCCTAGGTCATGGTGACCTTCAAATATGGTTTTTAAAATATGTGAGAAAGGAAGAAGCAACCATATGAGATTCAGATTTCCATTGACCAAGGGATGCCACAACATAATTGGGTGTCTCTAGGTTGTGTAAAGGCTATTCAAAATTCCTCTATAAATAAAGAAATCAACACCCTTTTTTTAATTCCCTTTCTCCTATGAGATTTTTTCAACTCTATACCCCCTTAGTACCCTTTGTTCAACTCTTTTAAAGATTCCAAGCCATTGGATGATGGAGAATCGAGTGCCCTTGAATCAAGGCACAACATAGAAATAAGATTTTCATGGTGTTTTATTTACATTTTGAAGTGGTTTAAACTGTTACTAAATCATATGTCGAGAATCATTTAGCAGTGGTTTTCCAAAATCACTATTGAACGATTTAACATAGGGTTTTTAAAAATTGGAAGAATAATTTAGTTGTAGTTTTTTTATTTTTTATTTTTTATTTTTTATCTATGTATTTATTATTTATTACTTACATATGTATATGTCATGAATGTATGCA
Source organism: Viscum album (assembly GCA_963277665.1). Lineage (NCBI taxonomy): Eukaryota > Viridiplantae > Streptophyta > Magnoliopsida > Santalales > Viscaceae > Viscum > Viscum album. Next base: position 1,226,964,366 of record OY728133.1, on the reverse strand, counting down.
TGGATGCATCTTCCATGCAAAAATTTAGCATATATATGTATTGGGTGATAGTTGAATCCCTTATCTCTTGGTTATTCTTCAAAGACCTTACCACTCCAACAAGCTCTTCATGTGGTGAGTAAAAAAAATATAATATACTTATATATATATAGATAAAAACAAATTATAACATAAAATAATAACATTAAGTAATAAAAAACTAAAAAATAAATAACAAATAAAAAATTAATGAAAATAATAATTAACAATTAATAATTAATAATTGATAAGTAATAATTAAAAAAATGATTAATAAATAACAAAAAAATGATAAATAAATAGATAAATAAACGACACATTAATAAAAAATAAAAAATAAAAAATAATTAATTATTAATAAGTAATAAATAAATAAATAAATATAAATTATTAATAAATAAATAATTAATAATAAATCAGTAATGAATATATTAAGAATAAATAAATTAATAAAAAATAATAAATTAATATATGATAAATAAGTAATAAATTAATAAATAAAAAATTAATAAATAATCGGTAATAAATAATTAATACATAAATAATAAATAATAAAATAATAAAAAATATAAATAAATTAAAATAAAATTAATAAAAAATAAATGAAAAAAATAAAAAATAAAAAATAAATAAAAAATACCTAAATTATAAATGAATAATAAATAATAAATTAATAATAAATAATAAATAAATAATAAATAATAAATTAATAATATAAATAATGTATAAATAATGTATAATAAATATTAAAAAATAATTTAACAAAAATTTAATAATAAATGATAAATTAATATATAATAAATAAGTAATAAATTAATAAATAATATGTGATAAATAATAAATAATAAATGAATAAATAATAAATAATAAATAATAAATAATAAATAATTAATAAGTAATAATTAAATTATGAATAATGAATAAATAATAAATAATATGTATTATATAAATATAATTAATTAATATATAATAAATATTAAATAAAAATATGCAATAAATAATAAATAATAAATAATAAATAATAAATAATAAATAATAGATAATAAAAAATAAAAAATAAAAAATAAAAAATAAAAAATAAAAAATAAAAAATAAAAAATAAAAAATAAAAAATAATAAAAAATATATAATAATAAATATATAATATATATTGAATGAAAAATAATAAAATAATAACTTATTTAATAGGTAAGAGGTAAGCCCGTTCATTTTTATTAAACTTGGAAATGCCTCTTTTTTGGGCAGAGGGTGCCCACTATAAGGCCCGTATGCTTAGTTGGTAGTAACTCCCCTAACATCATGTTTTGTATGCCTAAGTTTACTAGGTATATTCTGGTGGTTTGCTATCTAGTTTGGTGGAGTTTGTCCCCCGATTCTTCTGTTGTGAGTGTGGTTCTCTTTGAAGCAATAATCATGGTAGAGCATTCGAGTTCTCTTTTTATTTTCCATGAATATGTGATATTTAAATGATATTTTTCTCTTTGGATGGATGGTATGAGTTGGCCTAATGAAGATAATTAATCACTCATAATAAAATTGATGGGGGTAAGTAGAGATATCACATGTGATTTATTTGTTTTCATGATATTGCTTTTCCATGATTGCGTGTAAGATATTTTGGCCATGAAGTGTGTTTTATACTATGGATATATTTTTTTACCAAAATATAATTGTGGAAATCCCCTCACATGAAAATAGTAAAGCCCTTAAATATAGTAATTGAACTGTCCATGTGTAAATATGGAATTATTATGTTTCAACTTTTCTTGTGAATATGATTGATGTGTTGGTATGCATAGTGGATGGAATTATGGGTGTGGTTTATTGCTATGTTTTACTTGTGAGTATTTGGTGGTGATATGTGATATGGGAGCATGAATTGGATATTGTAATGGTTGATGGAGTTATGTGTTGGCTTTGTAGTTGGAAGGTATTTATAGAATGTTTGAGAAGTGGTATGTTCTAATTAAATGAACTTGGGTTGGACTAAATGATTTTGGGAAGGAAATAAATGAATGATGTAATAATAAATGGGATAATGATGTTTAATTTTTATATGGAAATATGATAATTGAATATGTAAATGGTTAGTAATTGATGTGGTTAAATGGGAAATATAAAACTAATGTATGGTTGTGTTCTCAGTAAGTGGGATTTGATGGGTGGTTAGTAGTATTAAAACATTGACATGCGATAGTGGTGATATAGAGGTTATGGTAGTTGGGTGATTTTGATTTTGTGAATTTATAGGTTGGGTGTATATGTACGTATTATACATTATATTTTTCTTGTGATTTCTATACACACCACACCTAAGATTTTTGTTTACACAGAATCCCAAAGGTTTTGGGTTCCAGGTCTTTTTCCTAAACACAAAGGTTAGCAAGGATGGGTGGCTAGCTATCCCTTCTTCCCCACTCTCTCTTCTTGGTGAGGTTTTTATGCCTATGATATGATGGATTGAAAATATAGTGCACTTTTGGTGATGTTTTGTGGGAGGATATGATGGTTCTTTCTAGGGGTCTTTCATGGTAAGAGGAGGGAATGAGGTTGATGTCCTTTATATTCATGATATCATACTATTCTGGTTATGTGGTAGTGGTTATGGGATGATAAAGATGTGATGGTTTTGGAATATTGTATGGTTAGGACGAGGTTGTGATGTAGTGATTGAAGTATGTTGAGAGTTGGGGCCTCCTCTATAATGTCTCGACACAGGTGCCACTATCCAGTTCCCCAAGCTAGTGGATCACATGGCCTCAACCACATCTCCCTGAATTCTAGAGGATTATGACTAGTATAGGGAGCCTTGGGTGTGTCCATGGGGAGACTATTTCCCCATTACCAGAGTGTGGTACAATGTGTATACAATAATAGATGAGTATAAGATGTAAAGGTAAATAAATGGAACAATGGAAAAATACACTATAAACACTAGATCAGTAACCTATCGTAGTGGAAAATGTATAGAAATGGATAAAAAATAAAGAAAATGATATCAATACTCAAAATCTAGAAACCAAATCATATAAAAAATTATGATGATACATGTATTGTCTCTACAAAGCAGGAAAAAATATGTACACATGCATCAGTATAATACATGTATCAAACTACCAAAAAGACCAAAATGAACTTTCCTAGCTAGAATCACGAGCCTCATCTCATACCTATGATCCCATTCCCCTAATAATGGAACAAATTCAAGCATCAAAATATGGATTCTTTCCGCGATCCCTACATGTATCCATATATTCTGTTGGTATACCCAATGGCGGTCTGAATATGGTGTGAAATAAAATCCCATTAAGCCACCACGAATGGAATATATAACAATTCAAACTCTTTAATACAATCTAATTAGTGTGATATTTATATCATATGTACATCAGAAATAAAACAATTTCCCATGGAACATGTGATAAAATTAAAGAAAAACTTTCTAGGAAAACAAGGCTCTCTGAGAAACAAGGTTCGATCTTTTATATCAAGACAGCAGTAGAGAAAAAAATAAACACCATGGAAAAGATATATATATATATATATATAGTGTGTCGAATCATATATGGGCACACTATATAACCTATATATCATATCCACAATGACCATGCCATATAACCAGAAGTGTCATATCAACCATAGTTGAGCCGTATAATCAGAGGTGTCATATCAACCACAACCAATCCATATAATCAAAAGTTTCACAACCCACAGTGCTATATCCAAGGTATATAAGACCAAGTAATCCTCATCGAGTCCCAAGAGAATCTTGATGGAAACTCATTTAGACTTGGAAGGGGGACTAAATAGCATGTCAACAGGCCATATTAACTGTGAGCCCAAGCAAGTCGAATCCAAGGGGTAGTAAGGCCCAAGGCATCCCCTAAAATCTAGACCCAAGGATCAATCTTATCCAAGTAATCCACTACTTCCATCAAGATCCATAGAAAATCATCCATTTCATCTAATGGAATCAGGATCCAAGGTATACCAACCATGGAATCCACTACCTTTAATTCCTCACATCCATTCATCAATTCAAATTCCCTGATATCCCATGAGTTCATTTAACTCATATAAACATTTCACATTTAAATAGTTAAATAATTTACATCATGTATAACATGGAAAAGGCAGAAAAATATCTCCAAAAAAATAAAAAAATTCAATTCAATTCATTAAGGGGATTCCTCTAACTAGTCAGGTACACAAGCACACCCCATGGGTGGTATAACAAAGAAAAAAACAAAGGAACACCCCATTGGTCAACTAGGATAATGCTCAATGTCCTCCAAAATTTAAATTATATTCAAGGGGAAATCTAACAGGTCCCAATTCATTCAATTCAGTTATTCAATTCATTATTCGGGAAATTCCAGAAAGACTACTGTTGTGACATAATAACAAATAGCTCTATAAAACACCAAACCAAAAGGGAAAGGTATAGAACACCTACCATAGGTCTGTAGTAGAGTGATCATCTAGTATTTTTTTATGATTTAATCCAAATTAGAAGAAAAATTATGAATGAACAAAGAACCTAAAAATAAGGCATATTATCTTGCACCAAAATAAGTCATTCGATACCAAGATGAATAAATAATGACACAATATGGTCAAAGTACTTACTAGTAAAAATCCAACGAGACCGATGACTTTCAATTCTGAATTTGGACAATGAAACCAAACTTCATACTATAATTTGTCTTCAAAGAGAGATCCTAAGGGTGTTCCTTTTCCAAAAGATGAAAAATAGAAATAGGTTTTAGGTTAGAATACATTTTAATGGAATTTTAGTCATTTTTCCCAAAAATAATCAGTCACATGGTTTGGCCGGATGGTTGGACACACAGTTCACCAATTGTGTGCCATTCACTGCTTAGAGGGGAACCACACAAGATTAGTGCACACAATTTTCCTAACCACACATAAATCATACAAAATACATTTGATAAAATTTCTTCAATTTGTTCACGGGTGTCTGCCAGCATTCGCATAGTTTTAAAATCCATGTGGGCTCCTTCAGTCCACTTCCCATGCCTCACAAGGTTAGAGTAACCATGCGACCTATCCTACAAAATTTGTACAAAATATGTGTCCTACTTTGTTTTCCCAAAAAGTGGGGCTCTGGCATCAGAATAAGCCCTAGAAACACTCTATACACCCATAAAATCAAAGTCTATTCACATTAGTCCATAAAAAATAATTAAAATTAAAATTAAAGAGTTCCATACCTTAAGAAAAACCCAGGTTCTTACAATATTCCTCCTTAAAGTAAATTTTCCTTGAATTTCCCTCTGAAGGGTGTCCAATAATAGTTTGAGAATAACTTTGGACACTGAGCACGTACATCATCTTCTCGCTGTGAAGTCACATCCTATAAATGGATGTGCTACCATGGAATTCATACCAGTGGAACTAAACGGCCTTAGAGAACCTTTATGCTCCTATCAACAACACATATATGATGATACTCAAAAGACACATCTATCTATAACTCCACCTCATTCAGATGTAGAGTGTGATATTGGTCTGAGTGATAAAAGTGAAGCTAAGAAACATAAAAGACAACATGCATGGATTGGTACCTATGAGGAAACTACAACTTATAGGCTATTCACCTGACTCTCTCTAGAATCTTGAATGACTCAACATATTGTGGTGAAATCTTATGATGCCTCTTAATCCTTCTATGTCCTAGCTTCAATAAGATATGTAAAAAAGTCACCATCCCTAACCTCAAACTCTAGTGGTCATTGATGGTGATTGGAGCAAGATTTATATCGATACAGTATAGTATCCATCTACTTCCTGATCATCTTTACCTTCTCATAAGTCTCCTAAATGAGACGAGGTTCCAATAAAGCTACCTCACATTCCTCTAACCAGCATTGGGGTGATCGACATATATAAACATATAAAGCCTCATAATGTTCTATATGTATAGTCTCTTGATAGGTATTATTTTTGGATAACTCAAATAAGGGTATATACCTCTCCCAAGATCCCCTAAAATCCAAAATGCATACTCGCAACATGTCCTCAAGAACCTGAATCTTATGATCTAATGATACATTAGTCTAAGGGTGGTATTATGTGCTCAAAATAATCTATGTACCCAACCCCCTCTACAAACTCTGCTAAAAATGAGATGTAAACTGAGATTCCCTATTTGAAATGATAGTATGAGTGACCCTGTGAAGTTTTACTATCTCACAGATATACAACCTCCCAAGATCATCAACTAAGAAGGTCTTCATGATCCGAAGGAAATGAGAAACCTTTGTGAGCCTATCCAAAACAACCCAAAAAACATTACTACCTCAAGATGAACTCAAGAAACTAGTCATGAAATCCATCATGACATCATACCACTTGAACTCAAGAGTGGGTAGTTACTATAAAAGTATGACTAATCACTGAGGTTTCACCTTCACCCACTAATAGGTGGAACACCACATAAAAACCAGATACCTCATGTTTCATACGCAACCACTAGTATTGATGGTGTATATAATGATACATCTTGGTGACACCAGGGTGTACTTACCAAACCAAGGCATGAAATTCCCACATTAGTTCCTCGCACATGTCCACTAGAACCCAAACACGACCATGGGTATGCAGGATCTCATCCTCGCCTATGGTTTAAATAGGAGGTGGGTCCTCACCTACCACACTCTACCATAGGATTAGGTCCTTATAATTTGATAGATACCTCATCCTCAATCTATCCATAATGGTAGAGGTCACAACTAAGTAAGAAATAAAATTTTACCCTTAACTATCCCGAACCTCCAAGTGCATCTCATAAAATAAGGCCATAAGATTCCACTCAATACAGGCACCTAGAACTTGCTTTATATGAGTCCTTCTACGTAGTGCATCAGCAACTATATTTACCTTTATAGAAATATAGGCAAGATCAAAGTAAAAATAATGTAGGCACACAACCAACCTTCACTACCTTAGATTCATATCATGATATTTAATAATGTATTTGAGGATTTTGTGGTCTGTGTATACCATAAAATGCTCTACTAGTAAATTGTGTCTCTAATAGTGTAAATTATGAACAAACACAGCTAACTATAGATCATTCATTGGGTAATTATTATCATGTGTCTTCAAATACCAATACTCACACACCACAAATCTATCGCCCAACATCAGAACTACTCTTAACCTAATACCTGATGTGTTACAATACACCATGGAGCTCCTGCCCGGCTCTGAAAAAATCATGAACAACACTGAATTCAGTATCCCTTTTAGCTCCTGAAAGTCTATCTCACATGTATCTATCCATATAAATTTCAAACCCTTCTTATTCAATCACTTCAACAGTGGTGATAATCCTGATAAGTCTTGTATAAAAATACTATAATATCCATTTATCCCCAAGAAACTCCATATGTAAAATATGTTCTTGGGTTTCTCCTAGAAAAATAAAGCTATCAACTTTTCTATAGCTATCAACTCTACAGTATCTGAGATAATATGACCTAAGAAATGAATATTTTCTATCCAGAAGTGCCACTTTGTGAGCTTAGAATATAACCAATGTTCTCTCAGTGTATCCAAAATGATCTCAAGATGTTTGGAATGGCTGTGTCGATTGTGATAATACTCTAAGATAACATCCATGAAAACCACCATAAATGAATCGAGACAAGGATAGGAAAATTGTTTTATTAACACCCTAAAAATTTCTAGCATGTTCATGAGACCGAATAGAATAAACAGATACAATTATAGACCATAACTAATATAAAAATATGTATGAGGTATGTTTATAGTTCAAACACACAAATCATGATAACCCAATGAAAAATCAATTTTCAAGAATAACCGATCTTTGTAGAGTTTATCAAAAAGGCCATCTATCTATGGAATGGTATATTAGTTCTTAACCATCAACTGGTTTAATTTATGATAATCCACACATAACCTAAGGATACCATCCATAATTTTTAAAAAGTACCAGATAACCCCATTAAGAAGTTCTGGTTCATATAAACCTGTTTGCATCCAAGTCCTCTAGCTTGAGATCCTGTAACTCCATCATATACATCCTATATGGAGGAATGTATTCCAGTGTAGCTCCTAGCACTAGATCGATGGAGAAATCAACCTCTATCTCATGAGGTAAACTAAAAAATTCATCTGTAAAAAAGTACCTAAAATAATTAACCATTAGAGGAAAATATTCCTAACGTGATCCCTAATCATACAGATAAAAACTAAAAATATGGACTTTTATCCTACCCACCCCATGATTCTCTAGTCCAGATCGACTCACCTGGACATCCCATTCACCTTTATGAATAAATAATCCGACCTATGGTGATGTAGAGGTCACCCAAAAGTGATAGAACTCAACATAGGAAAGATAATAAACTAGACAATACATCCCAAGTATGACGTAAAAACTAATCATCTCAGGGAAGAAAATATTCCATACGAAATGGTACCCACCAATATTAAGGGGGAACTCCCTACACTGGTGCACACTCTCTATAATGATCCCCAATAGAGTATCAAGTGTCATGAAACCATTATATAATTATATAATGAGCTCAAGGATCTTTACCATAAGTGAAAATATGAAACTATGTGAAGAAAATATGTGAAAATGAGATTCTACCAGAGTAGAGGCTACCTAAATTGTACCTATCAACATAGATGTCTCGATGTTATTCTCCTTAAGGGTAGTCTATACAGAATATATCTAGCCTGAACCATGGACCTGTCACAAAACCTCACTACCTGGAGTAGTTCTGCTCTACTATCTAGGTACAACCAGTTCCTAGCTACCTCGGCCATGACCCTCACCTTGGCTTGATCAACTAGTATTTCTCTAGCTCCCATCTTGATGTAGAGCTACAAGACCTGCTCTCAAAACTAGAGTCAGATATGACCCTATCCCACTAACTGATGGATGAAATGTCTAGAACAAAATTTATACATTTACCATCCTGCTGAAATCTGAGCACTCAAATAGGTCTTGATCACACTAATTCCATGCATGACCTTGTCTTCCACACTAATGATAGAAAAATGAGCTACCAAGACTAATATCCTAGTTGGTACACATCTTATGAGAAGCTTCAAAACACTACTTCCTACCACTAGAAGCTGAACAACCGGGTCGAGATGCTGAAATATCCTTCTATTCACCCCTATCATCCCTCAGGTTCCCCTATGTTATTAACACCGTATTCTCTATCTCAGTAATTATCATCAACCTGAACATGTTTACTTGAGATCAAATGACATTCCTGAGACCTTCCTCGAAGCATCTCACCCTATTTTCTTTATCAAAAAGTTATATCAGCACAGAATTATACATCTCTACAAAGCATTCTGAATATTCCAAAACATTCATTGATACATTCTCTAGAAGCATGAACTCACTAGATTTATCTTCTCTCAAAGTCTCAAAAAAAAATAGTAGTAATATCTAGTTTGGAAATCACCCCAAACCATATCTCCTAACCTATCATCCTGGATCAAAACATCCCACCATCACTTTGCTACTCCACAAATCATATATATCATGAGCTTCACTGTCCTCTCAGGTGGTGTCTCCAGATTTTCTAAGATCTATAGTGTAGTCTAAATCCATAGATCAGTATCCTATATACCATAACCACCCAAAAATGTGAGAGGATACTGCTTATAGAATACAAACTTCAACTCCTACATAGACGAGGCAAGCTATAGTGCTACATGAGAAGTTTTTATATATTATAGAAACCCTCACAGAACTATGCCTCAACACCGATGTCCAAAAAAATAGCTGGTTCCAAAACTGGAATTATAGGAGGATCCACTAGTAGCTAATGGTCTAATACCTTTAGAGTGTGGTCATTTCTATCCTCCTAGCGTACAACTGGAGGTATTCATTATGGCGTGTCTCAAAAATTCCAAAAAAAATCTTATGAAATTATTGTTATCTAAGTTAATAGCTAAAAGTGGAGGACAGGTAAAAACCTTCCTATAAACACATCACACCCCTTTACCTTCTCCTAAATCAAAGATAGGGTAAAAGAAACAACTGTAACATCACTAGATACACTACCTAATTTCCACTCAAAAGCCAAGTCAAGGTCAAGTTCTCTATTTCACATTCCAATTTCCATTTGAATTCATATTCTTTTTTATATTTCTATCATAATTATCTTTTAATGGTTGAACAAAATGGTTCACCATTTCTGATCCATAAGGGCCCATACACCTCATGAACTAAAATATTTCATCCAGCTAATCCACACCATAACACATTCCAATCCATGCGACTGATGTTCCATTACTCAACATGCCATAATTAGCAGATTTGGGTTTCTATTATAGCATAATCAGGAAGTAACTACTTAGGTTATGATAGGCACTCTAAGTTCTAATCATGTTTCTCAATTCCCTTTACAAATCATGTATCACAACATCATGTATATCACACAAGTCACATATCACAAAGTCACGCTATCAACCATCTAATCCTATATGGCATGGTATAATCCATGACATATGTATCCTATAAAGTTTCTAAAAATGATGTATTGGGAGAATACCATGATATCACTGGGAAATAATAAAATAAATCCTCAACCATTTCAATGATAAAATTACAATTCAAGTGCATCACCCAACAGGAGAATCCAAATCAACTATAAAATGAAAAATCTAGAAAACTACAATTTTTATTCTAGGCAATTCGGATTTCTCCCATACATAGGTTAGATACTCCTAGGCACAAATCATTACCAAATTCCAATATCTAATTATCCTTGTCTATTTTTCCAAAATAGTAAGATAACTAGAAAATAAATCTCTGATACCACATTGTAATGTTTTGTCCCAGGTGACACTATTTAGTGCCCTGAGCTAGTAGGTAACATGGCCTCAAGAACATATTACTGAACACCAGAGGTTACCGAATAGTAGTGAGGGCCTAATGTTTGTTCTTGGGGGACTATTACCTCATTAAAAGAGTGTATCATAGTGGATATACAATAGAATATTATTAACATAAGAAAATGTAAACATATGGAATAGAGGAAACATATATTATAAAAACTAGATCAGTAACCCTCTATAGTGGAAGTGGTATAACAATGGAAAACAACACAAGAAACTGAAATAAATACTCAAAAGGTGAAAAATAAATCTTAAAAAAATGATGATGATACATGTCATGCCTCTATAAATAATCCAAAATAGGTATACAAGAATAATTACAATAAAGGTATCAAAATACTAAAAAGACCAAAAAGAAATATACGAGCTAGCATCATGAGCCTCAGCTCAGTCATGTTCTCTCCTACTCCTAAGCATGGAATAATGTTAAGCATAAAACTATGGGCACTTTCCTAGATCCCTACCTACATCCACATAGTCTGTCTGGGTACCCAACAATGACCCAAATTGGGTGTGAGATAAAATCCTAGTAAGCCATCACCAATGGGATCTATAGAAATATATGATCTGCAATACAAGATAATAATTGTGCAATGTATATCACATGTATTTAATAAATTAAACAAGTCCCCATGGAACATGTGGAAAAAGTAAAGAGAAACTATCTATCCAAACAAGGATCCCAACAAAACAAGGATCAAGATCTTATATCAAGGAAACTATAAAACAAACCGAACTAAAAACCATGATCATGTTGTATATCCAATTTATGAAATTATCCATGGGCACATTGAATAACCTTTATATCATATCCACGATTTCCATTCCATATAACTAGAAGTTTCATATCAACCATGGACGAGATTTATAATTAAATGTGTCATATCAACCATGGCCAAGCCATATAATCTGTTGTCAAACCCCACGAGGCTAGATACAAGGTATAGAAGAGTAAGGCATCATCATAGAGTCCCCTGAGCATCTCTATAGAAACTCGATTAGATTTGGAATGAGGTCTAATGAGCATGTCAATAGACCATTTCTATTGTGAGCCCAAGAAAGCTGAATCCAAGGGGTAGCAAGGCCCAAGTAATCCCATAGAATATAAAACCAATGAGCAGTATCATCCAAGGAAGACAATACCAATATCAAGATATATGGGAAACCAACCATGGAATCTAATGGAATCGGGATTCGAGGTATACTAATGAAGGCATCCACTACCATTTAATTCATCGAATGCATCCATCAATTCACATTCCATTACATACCATGAGTTCATCCAACTCATATAAAAAATTTAAATTTAAACTGTTAAACAATTCAAATCATTTATAACATGGAAAAGAAGGAAAACCATATCTTAACATCTCGAAAAATTCAATTCAATTCATTAAGGGGATTCCTCTAAATAATAAAGTAAACATGCACACCCTATGGGTGGTATAACAATGGTAAATGTCAAGGTCACACCTCATGGGTGGTCTCAATTGAAGCTAAATGACCTCCAACATTAAAATGATATTCAAAGGAAAAATTAACAGGTACTTATTCATTCAATTCAATTATTCAATTCATTATTTGGTCAACGTGGGAATGTCTGGTGTTATGACACAATGACAGTTAGATCTATAAAGCATCGAACCACAAAGGAATGGTATTGAACACCTACTGTAGGTCCATAGTTAATTTATCATCTAGTATCATATTATGATTTAATCTAGATCATAATAAAAAAAAATAAAAGACGAGGAACCTGAAAATAGGGCATACTATCTTGTACCTAAATAACTCATTCAATACCAAGATCGATGAAGAACGAAAAAAGATGATCAAAGTAATTACTAATGCAAATATAATGAGACTAGAATCATTTGATTATGATTTTAGACAGAGAAACCACAAAAAATCCTACACTTTTGATTCAAAGAGAGCTCAAAAGGGTGTTTTACAACCAATATATGAAGAATATAAGTAGGTTTTAGGTTATAAAAAATTTTATGGGAATTCTGGTCATTTTTACTAAGAATGCTGGACCACACGGTTTGGCCACATGGTTGGCCAAACCATGCCCCAACCGTAATCCCTTCAATTCTTAGAGAGGAACCCCATAGAGTTAGTATGCATGGTTTTTCTATCTGTGAAAAAACCATGAAAAAGTCCTCTACTAAAATATCATCAGTTTTTGCATGCCTATGAACCTCTATCTGCACGATTTAACTAACCGTTACAGCTCCTTCAGTCTGATTACCTGGCCTTGTGTGGTTAGAGTAACTGTGCATCGCATCCCACACTGTTTCTACTCAACATGTGTACTACCCTATTTTTTCTAATAATTGGGTATCGAGGCTCCGAAAAATATCCAGACACCCCTGATACACCCATGAACTCAAAGGTTATTCACATTAGCCCATAAAAATGCATTTAAACTGAGACCCATACCTCATAAGAAACACAATTTCTTACATGCTCGTTGTGATGAGGCTTGAGGTAGTATAATTATAACAGATACAGAAGGTATTAGAGGATCAAGACGTATGACATTGGGGAATGAGAGTAGAAAATTAGTGGGGAAGTGATGAAGGGTACCTTTTTATTGATATTCTTCTTCTTATATTATTATACATGGATGCATTATTTGGTAAGAGATCCTTCATATGTATGATAACTAGTTAACCTGATAGGTTATTGTTAATTTTATTATTTGTTCACAGGGTAATTAGTATGATATTATCAAATTTACACAAGAGTCATTGAGTATGATCTTATGGAGAATACATTTTATGTTAACCCTATTTATATATAAACAAAATATTAGGTTTCTTAGAGGACTTTAGGGACCAAGAAATACAATAATATCTTGGGCATTAGAGATGTTTCTCAGTTTCTATCTTAAGACTATCTTTTAGTACCTTAGAGGATTATATTGGTATTAATATGAAATTACATGAATTATGGGTTTACCATTTTTTCCTTATGTTATGGAGTTTTTTTTGGTTGATATCTTATCTCTTAATCCTACTTTTCAATTTAGGCTAATGTCTCATATATTTTTGACTTTCTTTATACCCTCAGTGCTAGTCGTCAACCTGGGTCCTTCTAGAGGTGGGACTCAGGGGGTCATTATCTATCTTCCTTCATTTTCATACCAGTAGGGGTAAATTTGGAGGGATGGGATCATGATAATATTTATTTAGTTAAATAAATATTCCTTATTCAATGTTTAATAAATAATGAGGAGGAATGGTTGAATGAGTTAATTTTCTAGTGAGAAAAAATATATTAAGTATTATTTGAATAAATTTCAATTTATTTATTCAAGAAATAATATTTATTTATAAATAAGTTTAGAGAATCTCAAAAAAATAATTATATTATTATTATTTATAAATGGGATTCACTAGGAATTAAGTGAATAATAAGGGCTCATGCGAAATTATTATTTTCTTTCCCTAGATCTATATAAACATGATTATATCATTCTCAACCCTAATGATTCCTATGCACAATGAAATATAGAGATAACATTATCAATACATAAAGAATTATTCCTTTATAATGATATCAATAATGGAAAGTGATTCTCCTCATCAACTATCTCAATTCTAGTGAGAAAAAGAAAAATCCATCTACCTCAAAGTGATTCATGTGGAAATAAATAGTGAATAATGAAAGCATTGAAATCTTCCAAGATAACACCTAGAGAGTTATAAAGTGAAATTCAATGGTTCATGGAGTACATGTGGATCACAACTAGATGGATTCCACCCTTGAATCCCTGAACACAATAATGGTATGATAAGAAAATGTCAACAAAATTTTTAACAATGAAAGAATTCTAACGAGAGGTAATTCTTAACTTGAATCAAATTGATTATAAAATATATGTGGTGATCATATCTCATAGATTACAAGGTTTCTATTTCATCCGTATATAAGGATAAATCAAAAGGACATGATGAAAAACCATCATTGGGAATGATCCTCACTACTTTCTCTACACCCTAAAAACTTCAAATGGTATCAAAGTGATCATATAATAATTTATAATTTTTTATTATTCATTGATTTCTATGAATATTTTTTATTATTATTTAATTTATTTTAATTAATTATTTCAATTAAAAATTCACTTTAATATGGTCATTCACCTTCATATAACAAAGACCAGGTTACGGATCAAGGAAGAACGAGTTGAAGAGATCATTGGTAAGGGTCAGATATTCTGGCTAGATGACATGAATAAAGGGTTTGTAACTAAAAAATACATGTCTTGAACCAAATTCAATAAAATTTGGATGGGTTTCTGGGTAGAAATATCACGACATGGAGTGAACACGTGGTGTATTTATTACAAGCCACATATTAACTGGCTAGACTAATAAACAACTTTCCAGATTACATGATGTGTACCTAGTGGACACATTGTATAGTCCTTGTGTTCTTATAGAGTAAATCATAGAATCCATGTGGTAAAATATGTATCATGTATTTATTACATGATTATAGGGATCCAAATACAAGAAACAAGGTAATTAATGCACATGAAACTATGCTCATGTAATTATTACACACATGGTGTTTTTAATTCAAATGAAACAATGGTCATTTAATTGATTTTCATGTCATGTAATGAACATAGTGTGTAATTAATTCACATGTGATCTATAATTAATTCACCAATAGTGTATTTAATTCACATTAATTTTAATTAATTATGTCACACACTATATAATTAATTCACATGTGGTGTAATTAATTCACACATTTTGTATTACTAATACATATATATGGTGTTTAATACATTCGAAGTAATTAATTTGTTTACAAAATGTACACACCATTCTAGGATATACACATGTAAATTAATTTACATGGAAATAAAATTAATTATGGTATTAAAATAAGTTATATTCCACATAGAAATGGTTTAAATATCATTGAATTCCCAATTAATTTCATATTAAATTGAGAAATACTCTTTGTGTCTCATCCATGTACAAGCAGTGTACTTATTTTATTTAAATAAAATTAATTAATTAAATTTATTTAAAATTATAGATGATGTAATTATAGGGGTTTTTTTGGATAAGATAAAATTAATGTATTAATTAATTAACGATATAATTTATTAAATTAATTTTAAGTCATTTTATATTAATAAAATAATGAATTGAATTTAATCCTAGCTTGTGTACCAATATGTATGTGTTTATTTCTTGGATGATCATGATCTTACACCAACCAATATATTTTCTTTTTTATTTTAATTTAATTATCATTACATGAGTTTTTTAATAATTATTTTGTTAAATTAAAATTATGGTACACATGTCATCCCCTACCCTATTATGTAAGGTCATGTGTGCCTACAGTTTCTTTTATGTAAACCCCGTAGCCAATCCTTTGGTTCCCCTCACCTACATATGAATAAGAGATTATGTAATAGATCAATATCTCTAGTTAGTGGAAGTGGTTCATGATCAGAGCCAATGTGAAACCGACTTAGTAGTTACATTAGAGTACAAGTGGAATGTTGTAACTCAAACCAAGATATGGTTCAAGGAGTTTCCCCTAGGTTAAGGTTTGATTTATCATCTTATTGATATACTAACCATTAGATAATCTCATGACCATGACACAATTATTGTTTTATTTCTATCAGCCACATGGTTAATTATTTGTGGATTCTTTATCACTATCTATTAATAAATAAATTTAAAATCACACAAGATAGAATTAAAATAAATAGGGCTATGCGTAAATTTTATTTTGACATGGTTAATAACCAAAGTAAAATATAATTAATATTATAAATCATATAATAAGATAAAATGGGAAAATTATGCATAAATATAAAAACCCCACAATTAAATTATTAAGTTGGTACAATCTTCAATTAATTTTTTTATAATGGAAGCACTAGATCACAGTGTTTGATCTGGACCTCACTCAAACACCACCATTTAATGGAGATATCTAAAGAAGTTTTGGGCTGACTCAACCATATTCACATCAAGTAAAGTATCCCTCACTTGACTTGGTGTAAATTTAGAGGTAATTGCTGAGAAAATAAAAGTCTACGATTTTTGGATTGGGGAGTGGAATAAAGGTTAAATAGATGGGGGTTTTAAAATTTCAATTAAATATAGGAAAATAAACATCAAATGAAATTTATACTGATAGAATTAAGTTAGTAAGAATGGATATACACCCGAGAGAATCATCCATAGAGAACCTTCATTGTCTATTTAATAGATTTATATTTACTTAATAAACACACTCCATCATATGTGTGAACATCCTTTTATACCTAGGTAATGAATATGAGGTGAAATCAATGATCACCAAGTATAATGCACACTCACATACTCAATCAAAGAATTATATAGCAGGATATAAAGAAAAACCTCATTTGGAAAAGTGAAGACACAAAGTCATATTTTCCAACTAAGACCCCCATCAAACCAAATCTAAACAAATATCAAACATTGAGCATGGATGTGTTATGAATTATGTTTGGAACTAGATTAGTCCCCTGATAGATTTCTCAGGTTTTTCAATCATGATCATAAGTAAATAAGATCACAATGAAGAAGAATAGGGGGTGAAAATGAGAGATTGATAGAATATAAGAGAAACATAATTCACTTTTATTAAAAGATGTAATGCGATTGCAGAATGAAAACAAAAGAAAAGAAAAAACTAAAATATAGAATAAATTCATCCAGATCTTTAGTGTTATAGTTGATACCCTTTAAATGAAATAGTGATATAGATTTATAATGAAGATGTGTGGAAACTTTTCCCTCCCAAATAAATCCTCCAAAAATTTGAACACATTTGGAATAGTAAATGGTTAAATATAGGGAAATGTTATTCATGAAACTTGTTCAAATATATATTTTTAATTATTATTCAAAATATAATCTTATTTGAAATTTTTTATCCAAATTTATGATTTTATTAAAAAATATAATTTTTAGTATCCAAAAAGGGTGTTCAATTGACCTCACTTTGAAGCATAGATCGACTACCTTAATGATTGAATTAATCCATGGAATTTAATTTTCATGTGACCCTATGAGTATTATTTCATTTAAAAATAGAATCACCTTAGTTAGAGACTTTTATCCTAAGTTATGGATCATTTAGTAAGGGTTTGTCAAATTTTTCTTCAAAAAATGTTTCCAAATTGTATAAATTATTTGGACCTCATAAATTTGGAATCAGATGTTGTTATATTGTGATAATTGTATGAAAAAACACATTGTATCCCCCATAAAATAATTTTTTATAATTTTGATCAGATTTCAAAAATTTATTCCTGAAAAACCAAAGTGATAAAAAATAGTTAAAATTACAGAATTAATATATTTTCAAAATAATGCCCAAAATTCACCAAAAATCAAAAATTGATATAATTAAAATCAAATTGAAAAATTGGTGGGGATTTAATCCTTGAAATACACATGAAAATTAGTGAAAATATTATCTCTATGAATTCTTACACACTTAAAACTTAGACTCATAAACAAGTAAAAATTAAAATAATATCAAAGAAAATTTTAAAGTAAATACCCATGAGGTCCATTAATTTAATATCAAGAAACAAAAAACCAATGTACCTCATCAAAAACCAAAACTTTAAGTTCTTAATTCATCCCATTTAATTAATTCCCACTTTATTTATCCTCTCTTGGACACAAAACACTTAACTCACATGAATTTTTACTCATCATGAAAATATGAATTTTCAACCAATATTTTCTCTTCCAAACACACAAAAAGATCAACATAGGATTAATAAATTCATAAATCTACACATTATTTGAGTTAAGGAATTGTGATTATCATGATTACATTTCAGGGCTGTTTAGTGGCTTAATATTAATGGGTTTTTATGTCAAAAATATATTAGGCAAAATAAGAAGGTTGGCCTTTTTTTGAAGAAAAAATGAATAAATTGAATTTAAAATTAAGAATGGGATCTTCCTCACTACCATTAGTAGAAAATCAGCACCAATCATATTTAAATATTGATGTAAAGTCCACACTATTTAAAATTTTAGCAAAACATGATATCCACTCAACTTCATTCAATATAATTGAATTTTTGATTGATACTTTTAAATTATGAATGACTTGATTTTTTTTGAAGTGAGGGTTCTTTGATCTCAAGAAAATGATGTGAATTTCATCCCTCAACTTGAATGATTATTATTATTTTGATCTTTTTAATTTTTTTTCTTTTGGTTTTTAGCAGACTCTATAAAAAATATTTTTTACTTCAATTTGTTTCGAGATATCTACTAAAAAATATCCAATAAGGAATAAATTTTAGGAGAATCATTATTTTAGAAGAAAAAAAAATCCTTTTAGTCTTTGATTATCTACCCAAAGTAGCAAAAAATTTAGTATCACACTACAATATATAACCCCCCTACACACGTATGTTCAACTATATCATGAATTTTCACTTCTAGAGTAGGTTGTATAGGGAAAAGTATCTTGTAATGTGCCTACCTAGAGGGTCGTTCATGGATACTAAGGGTTAAAAATATTAAATGTAAAGGAAGTACTAAATAAAAAATATTATCTTTAAAAGGGGGGATTTTAAAATCAAAAAAATGAATTAATCATTTAAATTACAACTACCTTAAACCCTCAATATTTGATATAAATAAATAAATTTGAAGTTAAAAAACCATGGTTTGGTTCTCATAATAAGTGAGGGGAATATGAATAATATGCCAAAACGGTTCAAAATATTCATAGAAATGTGATTTTGAAATATTGACCGTGATATGTGGCATGGAGTTAAAAATTCAGTGGTCTTTTTATGAAATTATGAATGTTTTGAACTTGAACAATTTCATTTTCAACATTCATTAAAGTTTAGTTTCATGGGATAAATTGGTTCCCTCATTGAAAATGTTTTATAAAATATAAAATATAATCATTTGATCTCATAAGTTTTATAAATATACTAAAATTGAAAAATAATCACATAAAAAATTTAAAAATACAACAAAATTTGAAAATCCTAAATTAAAAAGGTTCCGTACCCCACACTTATTTTATTTACTGTCCTATTTTTAGTTCAAATCAGAGAAAATAAAAATTTAAGGTAGAATTTAAATTGGGAAGTAAATTAAATGAAGAAAACGAGAGACATAAACATATTTATTTTCTAATGGATACTTCATGTTAAGTTCTTAGAAACTAACACATTAAACCTAAAATAAATTAGGAATAAAACATAAGAAATATATCGAATTAAAAATAAATAAACATAAATAAGAAATGGAAGGAAAATAGATAAATATTCGTCTAGACTCCCCAATAGGGTGATAAGTTTTTACTACCCCTAGTTAAGTAGTTGTATAAATTTATCCTTGATCTCACAGTGGATGGGGTTTTGGTGGAATAGAAAAACACATGTTATTTCTCTCGATATCCATGAGGGGATACTAATAATGGAACCCTCAAATAAAATAAAATATTTATGAACCCCTTGAAAAGAATAAATAGAGAATTTTAATGTTTAGAGGTGGGGGAGAAGGTAAATGGGTTCCATGTTGACTATTATGGTGTCACCATCCATAAAATATACTAGTGTATGTAGAGGAGGTAGTCAAATTACCACATGAATTTTGATATCCTGTACTCTAACCCCTACCTATGTGGAAAATTCCTTAACATCCATGACTTTATCATAATGTGTTGCATCAACTGATTTTTCAAAGGGGATGTCATAATGTAATTCCATGTGAATAAAAATAAAACATAAACAATTAATATAAAAATATTTCCACTCAAATAAGTTAGTATAGAAATTGATATCTTCTAATAGGGATAATAGAAACTCAGTCTCAACAGGCAAATCTTCATCATCTTATTAAAAATAAATAGAGAGGTAAAGAGGTACTGATTTTTCATTTTCATAGATGGTATAATCACTTACCTTTTCTTATTCTATAAAATTTGACCAATACTCATCCAAATAACCTTGATCTCCCATAAATACATCAGATGGAATGTTTTAGTCAAGAAACCTCTTAGAAAAATGGATGAGAGAGGTCAAATGGATCATCAAGTAATTCCTTATCAACCTCTTTAGGTACTTCATCTTGAAAAAGTGTCCCAAATACGTTTTCCTCCACTAGTTTATTTTTATGTTTGGGTTTGGATTTCTCAAACTACAGATTCTGGGATTCATAGAAATATTTCGCTAACCATTATAGTTTTATATTTAGGTTTTTTAATTTCTTAAGAATTCATTACAATTGGGTTTCTTCATCATCATGAACTTATTATTCGTGTGAAACCTAAGAGTAATCAGTCTATGCACAATAATTTTAATTTTAATACACCATGGAAAGTGAATTTCTTATATATTTTTTGAAATATATAAAATATTAACAAAATGAAAATAATTAGTGAGTGAAATACTAATTGGATCCCCAAAAATGATGCTATGTTTTTATTTACACCTATCAGAGGGTCTATAAAAGAAATTTTTTAAATTTCCTAGTGTAGCATAGTGGATTACTAGATTTGTATCACTTGAGAGTATTTTATGGTGAAATCACTTACTATTATTAAAATATTATGTTTTTTAGTTTATGAAATCAAGTTAAATGAGATGGGGGATTGATAATTACAATGTAATATAGTAAGATAAACATACAATGCAATATAAACAAACATAATGAAGTTAGTAAGAAAGGAGATAATCCCAAGAGAATCATGCATAGAGAAAATTAATTTTATAATTAATATCTTCATATTTACTTGATGAATTAAATTCATCAAATGTGTGAACATAATCTTATCATAAGGTTGTGAATATGTGGTGCACTCAATGATCTCTAAGTACACTGTAAACTCGCTTTCTCTATTGAGGGAGAACATAATAGATGAGAAATTTAAACCTTAAGTGGAAATTGGTGACATAAATTCACCTTTACCTTTAAGATTTTAACATTTATATATTAAAAAAAATACTATGTTTGATAGCATACATGAAATGTAACACCAATCCTAAATGAACCATGAAATATTATTATTTAAATATGACCAGTGTAACCAAACAGTTAAATGAGAGGGTATAAATAATATTTAAAAAATTATGAAATACATAAATACATACATACATACATACATATATATTTAAACTTCTTAATCAATAAAAATTTATTTATTAATTCTTATGAAAATAGAATTTAATTTGTAGTAAAGTAATTTTATGTTTCAAAAAAACCTTTCCATCAAAAATGTTTTTTTTGAGATTTGAGAGAAAATATATATTTAATTTCTAGAAATTTTAGAAATGGTATTTTATAAAAAGGATATAATTTTTTAAATAATAATATATAAATTATATTTAGGTGAAATTTTGGTTTTTTACTAAAATATTTATTTTTTAGTAAATAGTGAAAAATACCAGTTTTTTGTAAAACTATCGCTTATTTTCACTAAATAGTGTAATTTAAAATTAAAATTGTGATTTTAATTTTTTATAAAAGTATAAAAAGTTTTATTTAGTTATATATAATCTAAATAATTAAATTTTAATCATATTTATACCTGATTTTGGTGTACGTACATTTTTTGGATTAAAAACACATTTTTCAAAAAACAGTTTTGCATCGCACTTTGTGGGATTAATTTTAAATTAAATACAGATAATTCATGAAATTGAATATTGAAAATTGATAATATATTTTTAATAAGGATTTATAAATTTGGTAAATATTTCCCTTTTATTTTTAGCCATTATGAATAGTAGTCATAGGAAATTTTGTTTACCATGGTAGAGGTAAAATAAGTTAATTGAGGGTTAAAATAATGTGATAAGGGATAAAAAGTTACCACAACACTTGAATTAATTTTATTGGATGATTATATTTCATCCATAATCATAAAATATTTTAATATATGACCTTTTACCTATATTTTCTTAATTTTGACCTTTATAATACTTTATGTAAAGAGAAGTAAAAATTTCATTTTCTTTGTTTTACTATCTTTTTGTTTTTTAAATATGTATAAAAAGAAGTTTTTGTTTTAATTTTAAATTGTTTTTTTAAATATAAAATAATTTTTTTTATCATTGTAATTTATTTCTCATTTGTAGTGATGAAATAATTACCTTAAATTCTTATACAACCCTGATGTAGTAATTATTTAATTAAAAGTAAAATAAAGTAAATGATTTTAGAAATATTAAAATTAATATAATTGAAATTTATTATTATATTAGATAAATTTTTTAGATAAATATAACATTTCAATGATGTTTTGAAGTTTTATAATTGAATTCCATATCTATATTGATGTTTTAAAGTCAAATTAAATAAATTGAGTCAAAATTGACATCAATGATATATTATAATAAATAATTTTTTATTGAATGATTTAAAATTAATAAAAATATTATCTTCAGACAAGTTAATATAATCTGTTTGATAATATCAACCATCTTCCATTTATGTGATCTTTTTATTTTTATAGTAACATTCTTGGGCCCCAGTCCGCCACGGCCTATGGCCACGAACCTGCTCCACCGACGTAGCGCGAAAGCGCCGCACTTCTCCGCTTCGACCCGCCCTGGCCGCGACTCCCTACTGTTCTACGCAGCGCGACGGCGCCGCACCACCGTCTGACTGCCACGGTCCTCCTGGCCGCGACTCCTTCATCTGGCACGGTGCGACGACACCGCGCCCTTCCGGAACCGCTGTGGCCCACTTGGCCGCGACCCAGTTCTCTACGCGGTACGGTGATGTCGCGCCGTTGTGGCCACTCGGTCTGCCCTGCGCCGTCAGTTCCGTCACGCTCCGCCTACATCGTTATCAAACGAAAACAATAGAAGGGGATTTGGCACTTTAATGAGGGATGTCCAAGAGCCTTCCCCCACAAAAAGAGAGTTACAAGGGGGTTTAAGCATGTGTGGGTCCCACATAATAATATCCTCCCAAGGGAGGTTATGTGCGGGTTGGCCCCACCTCCAACCTTCACTTGGAGGAATAAACTGCCACAAATAAAAACATGTTGAACACATTTTTATTTAATTTATTTAGAAAACTCCCAGAAACTAACTTCCAACCATGATAAAATGCAACTGCGATAAAGATCCCCTTAAGCGAATACCGGCACTGTGAGTTCAACTGTGCCCTCATATTTCAGTTTCGACCACTAGTTCAAAAGATATAAAATTCATAATGTACGTTTACTTAATATACCTGAAAAAAAGTTCGTAAAATTTTTAACAGCCACCCTCGACCCACTAAAGTCAAGGTTAGGCTTTGCCTAGGTGAAAAACGCCCCAACGAACCTAATAGTACCCTCATATTTCCAATTTGAGTTACTGTTTAAAAGTTATGAATTTTACAACAAAATAATTGACCGTAAATTATTTTATTTGTGGCCAAAAACTAACTTTATCTGGTGGCCATCGCTGACCCAAGTTAGTATTTTCTTGAATAAAGCATACCCTCACGAGTTCAGCGGTGGTCTCAGATTTTTAATCTGAGTTACTATTTGTGTGTTATAAGCATTTGAAAAATAAAATAACTTTATTTAATTATTTGATTTACGATTATTCCATTTTTAGGTTTTCTCACAAGAGGCCCGCACCGACTAAAATTAAGTCATGCCTAGGGTAAAACCACTATCCTGAGTGTAACTATGACCTTAGATTTTTGGTCCGAGTAACCGTTTAAGAGTTATTCCATTTTTTCAGGAAAACTGCATACGCGTGTTAATTCAAGCTTAACAAAACTTCGACGGATTATTCCGGGCACTCCGGTCCTCGGAATCGCACGCCGTCAGAAACTGCAGACTCATAGAATTCCCAAGTATTTAAGAAAAAAATTTCCTTGGAAATTCTGGGTCTTTACAAATAAATCCATTGAAAATGAAGGTAATATGATACCATTTTTGTTTCAAGATCCTTTTTCCTAGGGTTGAAAAAGTTCTTTACCATATAGACTAAGAATACAAGGAATTATACATACCTGAAAAGTTTAATTTCGTCCTTTAATAAATTTCCACCACAATATCATATTTTTATCCAAATGATGTGTATTCAAGATGATGTTTTCATATCTTAAGAACTAAAATTAAATTCTAAAAAATCACATAATCCATAAAATAATAACATGTTATTCCTCCTTTATTTACTAAAACCAAAATGGTTAGAAAAATTTATCCAATATAATGAATTAATATTTAATACCTCAATATTAAAACCTAAAGTTCTACTTAATCCATTGCATAAGTATCTATCCTTAAAACCTTTCATATTACATCTTAAAAAATGTAATCGTATTCTTCCCAAATAATCCCTTATATTAAACATAAAGGTTATATATAATTTAGCCTAATAAAATGTCTCAAAAAATATCATTAATCACCTAAAAAAATCATAAATATTTGATCAAATTAATATTTATCCATCAAACCAGTTGAGAAAAAAAATTATATTAACCGAGGCATCAAGTAGGCCAATTGTTGGCACTGCACCCTTATCATCACTCAGTTGTGGTTTCAAGCCCTATGACCTTTCAAGATATGATGAGTTGTCACCCAACATGCAAGTTGTATTTTTTTAAAACTATATTAATGTAATTCTTACAATGTTCCCAAAAATATGTTTAACATCATCAATAATTAAATTTGTAAAAAAATCACTTTTTAACCACAATGGTTTTCTATATGACATATTTTTTCACAAAATTAAATAATTTTAATTGACTATTATTACACTAACATAAATGATCATATTAACCATAATGGTTATCAATACATTTAAACTTATCTCTACAAAATACTAAATCATCATTTATTATATAAATGTTTCACTTAAACACATAATAATACCAAGGGTTATATAACCATAAATGTATCCTAAAAGTCCATTAATCACAAAAAATACCATCACTTAAAAAATTAAAAGGGATGTCTAAGAATTTTAACTTATGATCAAATTTAAACACATAAAGGCATGATGGTGTCCATAACTATTAAGTTAATCTATGATAAAGATATATATGCATTTAAAATTAACACAATCCTTAAGAGTTTCATGATTCTTATAGAAAAAATACCATTGATAAAAATACATCTAAATATAATTCTTGAATACCAATAAATACTTCAACCCTTTTATTTCAATTATTGGTATAACATAGGTCCTTACTTAGTCTGGGAATTAAATCTTGGATTAAGGAATTGACTTAGACAATTCCCATGTTCCCCACACATAATACATTGAACTGCTTGGAAATTCATTTCTCTATGACCTTTATTTTCACATATATAACATCTTATCCTTACTTTTGACATTATGATGGGATATTCTTCCCAAATTCAAAAAATTAATCAAATTGAAACTTATTACCTATATGGTCTTCATAAAACTTCATCTTTCACTTATTAGGTATGTTGGGAAATTCACTAAAGTTGATATTTTTAATCATATATCAAGATATCTAATTAGGAATAATCACAAGGTTTTTACTTACAGATCCTATTTCAGTTGGATTCTCATAAAGAAAAACATTCTATTTTCTATTACATTAAATATTAACACAATTCCTTTTGGTTCCATCCACTGAATAAAACCAAAAAAGTATAGTGTGAGAATAAAAAATCTTAGTGGAAAACCATATAATCAAGAAAAATCATTTATATTATTTCTAAATCATAAAACATTATTTTCATTCTATGATACATTAAATTTAACTTATGTCATTTATGGTTATCATCTATTCAAGTCCTTTATGATGGTTTATAAAGTGTTTTTTTATTTCCAAAAAATATCCCCTAGGAGTGAAAAATTAGGTGTGCAACAAGGCCCATTTTTGCACACTAGGGGATGATCGAGTTAAATCCCAATTCACCATTTTTTTAGTTATTACCCCCAAGTATAATTATTCTAGAGCCACATCAACTTGTTGTATCGAGACATGGATGTAATTTCTTGGAAGCCACTCGCTCTATCCTTCACCAAAATTGAATGATATTTTACTATTCTTAGACTTATAATCAGACTTATATCTAGGGTTATCACTAAATAATTCTAGTCATAATCTCCAAAAATAACTTGACCTTCCTCTAATAACAACTATAGATAACCAGCCTTTTCTACACATATTATTTCATTATTCATAACATAAATATCCATTAATACAAAATAAGGATTGTAAGTCCCTAGTTTATTTGTAAGACTGGGTACATAATATATAAATAGGAAACTAAAATAAGAAATCCTTATTTTATTCCCCATAATGAGCTACTAAAATACAATTGCGCTTCTAAAACTAGATAGGATAACATGAAAAATACATAAAATAAAGGAGTGAGATAAAAAGAATAGTAAGGTAAAAAACATGTTAAGGAAGCATAACATGTTAGTCAAATGTATAACATGATATCATAAAATATATGGCTCATGAGTAATCACATGGATAATAGCATAAAGAACATGGTATCATAATATCATAGCATCACATGAAATTTGGTTTCAACATATAACACGACATAAAAATGAGTTAAGGATAACTTCCTAGACAATATCACATGGTGGAAAAAGTTACATAATGGATTAGGTTAACTATCTAATCCCATACATAAAGTCTCATGAGACTAAATTTTCACATAATGCATTGGAGAACTATTTAGGCACACCCATTATAAAATGTTCATGATTATGTGTGCCCCAAAATTAAATCAATCATAAGTTATAAATATAAGAATTTCCCATGTAATGAAATGTGTTTCATAATATTTCTTCATACCATAATCAAAAGATATTTGATAAAGAAGGTAAATATAAAAAAAACTTAAGGTTTTTATTATCCAATAAATGTAGGGTATAACGAGGTTAGAATATAAGTACAATACACATATAAATAATTTATAAGAAATCCATATAATCAAAAAATTTCTATTATTAATTAATAGAAATACTATAAAATGGTTAAAAACATTCTTGAGATAAATAAACTTTCCATATTGAGAATAATATTTTTAACTAAAAATTCATAAAATATTATGAAAATAATTTTATTTGGAAATAAATTTGGAAAACTATAAATTATTCTTTAAAAAATTGAGTGGTTATGATGATGGTAGATTTCATTCATTATATAAAAGTTAAAAGAAAACATTCCTTTTACAATTTACTAAAAAGTAAAAAAGGGCCTCATTTAACATTTTATAGAAAACATGGACATGGAAGAGAAAGGATTTTCAACCGAAGAGAGAAATAAAGATGGTTTTAGTTAAAAAAATAATTTCAGTATATGGGGTTCCTAAATAGTGGAAAATGATATAATAAAACATAATTTACAAAAAAATATTTTGAGAACAAAATTTAATGGGTTTAATATAAAATTATAAAATAATTTACTTCTAATTAAATTAAAAAAAAGCAATCTCAATTAAAATGAGATTTTAAAATAAACCCTTTTTTCTTTGGTAACTCTTGAATTGTAAGCCCCATGAAAGATTAAAAGAAAATAAATCATTAAATATAATGAAAATATTTATAATAATTATATAATATGTCAATGTGTTAGTATTTACCCCTCATAAAATAATTTAGTTTCATAACTTAACATATGTCCCAAAGAAGACGATTTGAGACTAAAAAACCTTTCTAGTTTGGTAAATTATGAATCAAAACCTCATGAAAGAGATAAACTCATATCGATTTAAAAATACTAATAATTTTCATGAAAATAATAATTAAATAAATTAATGGTTATTATATACACAAATCAATAAAAACAAGTGGTGAATATGGTATATGTATCATATAAATAATAGTGAGATAAGAAACCTTTACAACTTAAGATATGTTATAATAAAACCCCCTTGAAAGATATATAAATTACAATTTAAGTTAAAATACCAGAATAAAGATAACTCATGATATTATATAACCAAAAGATAGTATAAACACAATTTAAATTAAATTTTATCCTTAAAGTAAAGTGTGTCTCAAAGAATAAAAATTTGAGAGGAAACCCTTACCTCAGGTCTGAATTCCTTCTTATGTGTTCAGAACTCCTACATAATAAATATATTTTTATTATAAATATATTAAAATACCATAATAATCTATATAATTACATATATTATTTACTTTTACCCTTTTATCATCCATTTATTAACAATTATTTATTAAAAACACTATTTTATGTGATAACGGCTTCATTTTTCTTGTATGTTTTGGTTCAGTAGTTTTTTCCCTTATACTTTGATCATGGTTCCCTAATCTCTATAATAATAATAATAATGAAATAATTATAATTTTTATACATATATTATGCTTTTAAAACAATTCATGAATGATGGTTATCAAAAATGGACTATGTTATGATCATGGAGATGGTAGGCTGTACGTATGAATGAGTAATGCTTCTATTTTTCGAAGATCATCATGGAAAGAGGTTAAATATTATTTTGTAATTAAATAATTATAATTATATAATAAATAAAATATTATTTACTTAAATAAAATTATATATACCATCCATGTGATGCGATAATGAAAAATGAATCACATCGCTTCATGGAGGTGGTAATCCGTACATATGCATGAATAAAATTGTCATTTTTTCATGAATGGAAAGGTAAGAAAATATATGATACATTAATTTATCATAATTAATAATATTTCATTAATATAGATCATTTACATTAAATCTATCATCATAATCATATGTGAGAGGCGATGATGGAAAATAAATTACATCAGTTCACGAGGCCGTGGTTTTCCGTACACTTAAACGAAAGTTTCATTTCCCATTTGATGGAAGATGAGATGGATATAGGTTATCTAACTAAAATAATAAAATATAATTATATTCTAGATAATTATTTTATTATATAATCATGGTTGAATAATATTTGAATGTGGTGGAATAAGAATTAAAACAAAAATGCTTTATTAATAACAATATATCTTATTCCAAAAATCTCTCATGGTTTACACTAAAAGATTACCTAGGTTGGTTTTATAATAAAAAAATGCCTCTAAAAATTTGGTAGGGGATTAAGGAAGGGATTTGGATAGTTATTATGCAAAAAAAAGGCTCTTTAAGTGTGGATATGATAGGATAGTGGGTGTCCTTTTATAAATGGGAGAGAGGACACTCTTGAATTTTTTTGAAAAGGATAAAATAAACCCGTGTTTTATACACCCCAAATGGATAAATAATGGAAAATTATAAATAATTTGACAATAAAAGTTCTACATATGTCTATAAAATAAAAATTAGATATGCTTTTTAGTTTATTTTAACCCTTATATTTTTAGTTTATCCATCGATAAACACGTTTTAAACTTAACCTCGGTAAAAGATATTTACTCTTTTCACTATTCATTATGACAAAAAATTAATTTCACCTTATTATATAATATAAATTATAATTATTTATAATATTTAATACATTTTATGAAATTCAATTTATATAAGTGGTATAATTTAAATTAATATAAAACTCATAGAAGTGAAAAAAGAGGTTTTCCAAAGAAACTTTTTCGTAAGTATAAAAAGTTTTTATATAAAAATTAAATATAAACATGATTAAAATGAAATAAATTAGAATAATTATACTATAATTTAAATTATTTTAGTTTTAAAACATTTTTTCATTTTTTTCTTTTAATATTATTTAAATGAAAAGTCATTTTTTAGTAAAAATCAGTATTTAACAGTATTTAACAAAAAATTAATCATTTCAAAAAATTCTCAAAAATTCACTATAATATAATTTCGAAATTATTATTTAAAAAATTAAATTCATTTTTTCAAATAAATTTTTTCAATGTGGAAAAAAATAATTTTAAAATTAGTGTGAAAAATGTAGAGAAATAGTTTTTTAGAAAAATACAGTTTTAAGCTTAAACTGGATTTATTCTTTTGTCAGGCCAAAAAAATACTAGATAAAGGATATAAAAAATTTATTTAATATATAATATGTAAAATTAATTAAAAAAAATTCACCAATGTTGATTAATTTATCTTATTAAGATAAAAAAACATTGAATGCATGAAAATAGTGTTTTATAAATATATATTTTTACTTTGAAATTATTTTTATTTTCATTTATACTCAATTGATAACCAATAAATTTATTTTATACATGTGTAAACCATATACTTTTCATAATCTAGTTATCATTATTCATATCCTCTATTTTAACAACTAGGTTGTAATGATTATATTTAAATAATATATTTCATGGGTTGTTTAAACTCAGTGTTGTGTGTCGTATACGCTATCGAACACAATGTTCTTCTTTTAAAATATAATAGTGTAGAAAAGAACCTGACATAAAAGTATTATTAAATATAATTTATGTGTTTCAATGAAATAATTTTATAGGACACAAATGATATGGTCTATCAAGGGTGGCATCTTATAGGACTTTGAGACACTCTCTCATTATGTATTCCCTTAGTAATCTGAGGAAAGGAGTCTTTGAGAATCTTACTCGATAAGAGGAAATCCAAATTTATACGTGTCATTGAATTTTCCTATATGTGTAAATGTGTAATAAACCTTAGATGTTAAAATTATTATTAATTCATTTTATGAGTCATGTACTTTGATGTAATGACCAAAACTATGAAGACATGTATCCGCAGAAAGTAAGGTACATTGGGTGAATCATGAGTTATGCGTGTTAATGAATAACTTGAGAAAGAATTTATCCTTTCTGTTGTTTAATAGAATATGATATCTTAGGTGCATTTATTGGAACGTAACTACTGGATTAATTCTATGTCCATGGCGTTCTTTTAAAAAGTTAATTTTGACGAAGTCATAGAAAATAACATTCAACATATAGGTTGATGACACCAGTATGCATCCTACTTGATTAGAGATATTGAGTCAATGAGATTATGTTACATAGTGTGTGTTTATATGTATTTTTTTTGGAATTTAACTTTATTATATATGGATTATTTATCATGTTTTTAGACTATATACTCATAATTTAACAAGTACTACCTAATTATACTAATAAAAGGACCATGAGGGTAACACAATAAGTGTATTTAGAAACATAGTTAAATTATATATGAATTTAACATGTTGAATAAATATTATTCTCTTGCACAATTTAATATTAATGAATGTTTATTTGATCACAAATATTCATTCATCGGTTATTTGAGGAAATAAATATGTGAATTAAATATTTAATAAATATTTATTCATTATTTTAGTGAATATAATATTTATTTCTTTATAGATGAAAAATACAGTTATATTTACTTATTTAAATAATTGTTTATTATTCACCCTCGATAAATACCAAAGAGGAATTGACGGGTTGAGATAATGTTCTAGTGAGAAATTATATATTAAGTATTATTTGAATAAATGTTAATCTATTTATTTAAGAAATAATATTCATTTATCCATGAGTTTAGCACATATCAAGTAAATAATGATAATAATATTATTATTTAGACATGGGTTTATTCAGACATTAAGAGAATTATAAGGTCTCATAAATAGTTATTATTCCCTAATTTTAGTTATATATAAACCTAATTATATCACTCTAAACCTTAACAGTTGTTGTGAATAACTAATTATGAAGAGAACCCTCTCAGTCCCTATAGAGATATTCCTCTATAATGCTATAAAAAACAAAGTGTGATTCTCCCCATCCACCCTCTTGAGTCTATAAAGAATAATAAGAACCATTCTACATTTAAGTGATTCATATGGAGATCAATGATAAATAACTAAATTTTTAGAATCATCCACACTAGAACCCAAGTATTTCCATGGTGATTCTTAGAGGTTCTTAGAGCACATGTGGATCACTTATGGAGGAATTTTTCCTTAAGTCCTCTAACACAATGGTAGTACTATAAGAAAATATTAACCAAATATTAAATGAATAAATAATTCCAATGAGAGATAATTTCTTATCTTGACTCAAATTAATTATAAATTATATGTGATGATTCTATCCCATATAATTTTGGGTTACTATTTTATCCAGTTCTAGGGAGAAATCTAAATAATTTTATAAAAACCCATTATTAAGAATGGTCTTGACCACTTTTGTTGTAACCCAAAACCATTAGTTATAATGTTAGAAATAATTTTATTAAGATACGAGACATGAATATGATTTATCATTAGAAAAAATATTTATTATTCAAAAAGTATATTATTTTAATATATTTGGATTTTTAATTTTAAAAGTTGTTATGTAATAAATTTATATTGATATTAATAAAATTAATATCATATTTTTAATATTCAGGTAAAAATTAGGTGGCGGTTATTTTGTTAAAAATGTTACGAGTAACTAGATTTCCAGAAAATAGTTCATGTGATATATGTTAATTATTTCGTTAAAAATTATGGTAAAATATTATAAATAATTTTTTTATTTGAATTTATGTTTTTTAATGTTTAAAAGTATTTATTAAATAAAAATTCAAATTCACCATGTTTATAACTTTAAAGATACATTTTAATTGAAATTTCATTTAAATTAAGAGTTTGAATTCAAGTGAAATCCAACTTGTTATTACTATATTTTTATATAAAATGATGTATAACATTAAAAAATTATTTAAAACATGTACTAAAAAATAATATATTAAATATATCATATAAATATTATCCAAATAATATAAATTAATTTTTATGACAAGATAAATATGAAAACATTTATTGGTTTTGACGCAATACCTGCACTATATTTGAAAAGTTAAAAATGAAGTCCTAAGGGTTAATAATAACAAATAATGTGGTTCTCAAATTTAATAGGTAAGGAAATTAATAATAAATTATTTTTATATGTATTCATGATTTTTAAAATTATATATAAAGTTAATTATACAAATTATTACCCATTTCATGTGCAAGGTAAGTAAATCTGAAATTCACATCTTAAAAAAGTTATCATGGTATAAATGGAAATAAATAATGTTGTAAATGGTTATTCAAGATAATAAGGATGAGAAATAAATTATATTAATGTTATTATTTTATTTTTATAATTATATAATAGGACAATTATCCTAAACACTAATGTAGTGTCAACATAGCACTTGTACAAGAAAGAGAAAAGTAAAAAAAAGAGGTTTTAAAATATTTAAAGTGATAATTTTTAGATGAATTATAATGTTTAACAATTTTGGGGGATAAAAATAGTCAGTAAAAAATAATTGAAATATTTAAATTCTAATTATATATATATATATTCAATTTAAAAGATTAACCTTGAAAATGAATTTATTTTGAATTCAACATGAAAAATGATTTATAAATTTTTAAAAATAATAAAAACTTATCAGTAGACAAGTGGGGATGTTTAATGGTAAAAATTTAATTAATTTTCCATTAACGATCAACTTTTCAATTGAAAATTTCATTATTATCCATTAAAAACAAATATTTATGAATATTCTATCAAAATTTTCCTATAAAAGAGGACTCTTTTTACCATTTTAATAAAAAAATTATGTTTAGTTTTTTTTCAATATTATGACAAATACCAATCTAAAATCCCCTTACCGTAACTATAAGGCTATAATCCCGAAAAAATTCCCTCCTTTGAAGGATTTACACTCAATCACATGTAGATGACTAAAAGAGCATGATATAGGTTCCTGACTCAATATTTGGTTTCTTATTTAATATTTTTTCCATAATTTTTTTTAAAAAACTATTATTTATATAAAATTAAGATATATCATTGTTATTATAACCCATTTTATCCATTATTGATGAGGTATCACTCATTTAACTCTCATAAAACCCTTTTGATAATATTTTACTCAATCATACTATGAGTTTCAAATTCTATATATTTTCTTTTATCTTCTCCTCTTACCATTTCTCATAGTATGGGTTACCTTTAAATTTAATATATTTAATTATTTAATCTGTCTGGTTTATGAAAATTTAATGATAAATTAGTCATTATAATAATGATATAAAAAGTATAGAAGTCATTTTTAAGAATCTAAAACAAACTTAGGAAGGAATAATCTATAAATTGATACTATATATAATAAAATCAAACTCCTTTGATTTTATATTGATATAAAAAAATTAACTTGATAATTATAGAGATTATAGAACCATTGTAAAAGGATATTTGACCATTTCTATTATACATATGCTATTTGGAATTATGAACTAAATAAGATCAAAACTAATGAAACAACAAAAATTAATCCAATAAATGAATAATACATGATGATAAAATAATAAAAGGAATAAAAAATAAAATAAACATTAAAAAGTTTCTAATGAAATTAAATAACTAGTAGTATTTTTTTCTATTTATAAAAGATATAAAGTGGGGTAGGACACGATGCAAGGGGATTCACATATCAATTTATTTTCTTTGAGACATATTTCACACTTTCATTTATTCTGTTTTATAAAATTTATATAATATCCCAATGATTCTTTATATCATAATTTATATTTTATTTATGTGAATGAAAAATAAATTTTTTATTCTCCATTTCATTTTATTTTATCCATATATTTCCATGGTCATACAAGGTTTCTTGGAAAGTTTTAATTTAGTTATTTGAAAGGATTTTTCCTCAACTATTTCTCTAATATTTATATAAATGTTATTAATTATCTTCTTTTATGATCATTATCAATACTCTATGATTATATTTTATTTTCATCTCAATAGATAATTTTTTAATCCATTAGTTTTAATTAATTTTCATTTCTTAGTTTAACATTAATTATTTTTTAGGAATTACAAGATCTAATGTGTTCTATTAATGATATAGTAATTTTAAATTTTATATTATGATGGGTGTGCCTAGAATTATATATACCCCCAATGTATTAGATAATGATATATTCTGAGGAGAAAATATATTAGAATCAGTTGAATAGGTTATTCCATTGTAAGGGTGATTGTAAGGGTGAATGCATGAGTGATTACGAATATGATATCTTAAGAAAGATTCATAATTATTCTATTAACTTTATGCCTTATTATGATTTTTATGGAACTATTTTGATTTATTTTATATCTACAAAAGTATTTTATTCCATGATTGATCTTATATGAGTTCATGGTATATTATTTTAAAAACCTTTTCAAGGGTTTTCTTGTATTTTAGTGGATTTGAAAGTTTTTTCTTTTTATACACCTTATTAATATTTATATGATCATTCTACATTTTTAATGATTTTGTATATTTTAAAGAAGAATAAGAATAATAAAAATTTAAAAAATCACATTATGAGTATTTTGTTATAAATGAATAAAGTGTATCATTTAAGTTTTTGATTTAGTGAAAAAAATATTCATTTTTTGGAAAAGAATAAGTTTTGTTATGTTATTGATTTTCATAATTATATAAAACTCTAAATCTAAAGGTGTTGGGTATGTGAGTGTTGTAATATTAGT
Source organism: Viscum album (assembly GCA_963277665.1). NCBI lineage: Eukaryota > Viridiplantae > Streptophyta > Magnoliopsida > Santalales > Viscaceae > Viscum > Viscum album. Next base: position 1,226,927,978 of record OY728133.1, on the reverse strand, counting down.
GTAAAAATATTTAATTATGGGATGATTGTTTTCATGATGTTGTATTTTCTATCAGAGTAGGGTTTAGATAACATTTGGTGTTAAGATTTGTTTAGGTGGGTAAAATTTAAAATACTTAGAAAACCTTAGTGCTTAATATATTTGTTAGGGATAATAATTTAGAAGACTTAAATAACCATTTAGGTCAGTATTTTAATGTGATTGTTAATATTTATGGATAATATTAATGGATTTTTGGAGCATGTATAGTTGTGGTTGAGGTTTAGATGATCGATAAGATTTAATGAATAAGAAAAAGAGGATTAAACTTATAGTAACCAATAATAAAACTAAAGAGTCATCATTTAAACTAAATGTGATATATGTTTAGTGAGTAGTGTTATAGTCTAAATTAAATGTGATTTAGGTCAAGGTCTCTTATTATTAATTTTTCATATGATGATTTACTTTGATTTTATTAGATATAATCGTTACTCACACTAATAATTCTTGGTTTTAAAAAATGGCTCAAAACAGGGGGAATAAATTTACATAAAATCCTTCATGTAAAGTTAACTGTAAGATTACATTTTTAGGTAGGCACATCTTTCTTAATTTTTGGTTGAACCTCTTTTAGTTGGGTTTTTTTCTTCTTTATACCTTGGTGTTTGAGCCTTTTATTTGGGGATGGAGGTATTTTTTGAGGAAAATGACCTAAAGTATAGGGATGCACGTTTGTTTGAATTAATAGAGTATAATTATAAATGTTTCATGGTATTATGATGGATCTCCATGGGTTAAGAATCCTTCAGGGGTAGTTCAATACTTTTCTGTAGAATCTGGGTTGTAATCTATCTGTTGGAAACTTTCACTTCATGAACATGTTACATGATGCAAACCTGTAGCCAGTAAGATTCCATGAACTCGTTCAGAGTTTGAAAAAATACACATTATGAAAGTTTTTTCACATTGTGAAATGTTTGATCAAGGTTATTTTAACCTGAGGAGACATGTTTTTCAGCGTATCTTATAAATTGAGAAATTCATGTCTTGAAAGGGGTTCACATCATGAATATATAGGGACCAACCTCTTTAAACCACAAAGTGTGTATGTTTTTCTTCCACCTACCATGTATCCCTTTGTATTGAATTCTGATGAAACTCTAGGTTATTTTAGAGAGATTGTTTCCCTTTTAGATATATTGGTCTTGCGTTTAATCTTTGGTGAGTCTATTCACATTGGTTTTCCCCATTTCCCCTGTCCTCCACTATAGTGGTGTAAAATCTTGACCACCATTGAATCAGGATTTGATCTTGATGTTTGTGTGATCTAGGTTTTCCTTGTGATATCATTCTATTTTTTTTCTTCATTTTAATTCTATGTTGGTAGTGTTTCTTTGATCATCATATAAAGGTAGGTCATCTAGAATAAATCCCTATGGTCTGTTTCTATTTGTTTAAGTGTGTCCAATATTATGCGATTATGCCGACATAATGGGTAGATTTACTAATGGAATAATGGGTGATAATAATCATGTGTATAGGCTACTATTTGTATCCCTTTGGATCTAATAGTTTTTAGACCTATCATGCTGCTACCTGTAGGGTTCACATACTCTTAAACAATAATGAATAGTCTCATGACTTAAAACCCGAATTATCATGACATGAGACCTTATGTGATGTTATGATAGGATCACTTGGGAAAATGGATTACAAGGTTATTTAAATGACTATAGATACTTTAATATGATATGGTTGTATACACTAGCATGTTAATGGTTTAATACATAACTTAATTAATGAAAAGGAAAATAAAGATTAAAGCTAATTGGTTGAATTAACCTTTTGGATCATGATGTATGTTTTTTATTTCTTTACATGATGACTTTTATTGTATCTTATGATGTAATTCTTATAGGGATCAACCTGGTTATGCAGAAATGCTTATATAGAGGGCTTGACCTTGTGATGTTGTAATTCTTATAGGTCTTGGCCTGATTATACTAAAATTCTTATATAGAGGGCTTGGTAAAGTATGTTATAATGATTATAGGTATTGGTCCAGGTATAATTAAATTATTATATAGAGGACATGGTCAAGTTATTCTATAATTCTTATAGGACTTGCCTCAGTTATGCTAAAGTTCTTATATATAGGTCTTGGCTTAGTTATGATGTAATTCTTATAGAGATCAACACAATTATTTTGAAATTCTTATATAGATAGGTTTACCCAATTATGTGATTATTACATTGACTTGTGGTTATAGTTTTTATGGTGATTCTACATGCCCAAAGTTATTTCAATGTGGCACCAAAGCAGGTTAATTGTTATATTGTATTAATTATTTAATTAATACTACTGTTTATTACTTTATTTCATACAATTACCATCAGACTAGTTTTGTTAGACATGGTGGTGTTATCCTACTATGTTTTAATCAAACCATATTCAAGCCACTATTTGGTACCTGAGAAGATTACATGGATGTAGGTTTGTAAAAGAGAAAAGGACATTATTGTTGATTGTTTCTTACTAGATGGGATGGAGCATGGAGATGAGAGCGACATGGGAATTGGAACCATAGTATTTTTTGTCTTCTTTTGAGTTATTTATGCCAATTTAGTCTTTTATCTATTTGACTTCCATCATGACATTTAGTAACACTTCAACTTGACATTACATGGTTTATTATTATTTTGTTTACATGGTTTATCCTTTATATTCCAATTGTATGATGAGATATTAATCTTATTTCCATTACATTGTGTTTTTTTTATTTCTGCTATATTTCAACTTTTTAACAAGGGGTATATTCTCCCCACTATGTTCACTACACCCTCACTACAAATAGGTAGCATATAGTGTTCGAGGAGTCATTCTTGAGGTCTAGTAACCAACCTAATTTGACCTTATGGGATGGTTCTAGATTAAGGGATTATATAAAGTATTATCACAACATTAGGTTTTTCTTTTCCATTGATTTACTATTTTTGAAAGGTAAAAAGGAGACTATGATGTTTTGAGACTTGGTAATAAGATTGTTCATGGAAGTAACTAACCCATGTAAAGTGGAAAATCTGAGTTCCCAGGAATGGGATTGTTTTTCATGATTTTTACGTGTTACAGTTGATATTATTTCACCTAGGGTGGTTCACATGTTCTATGATGATATCATTTCTTTAGATTTGTACTCATGGCCCTGTATGGAATGAGATGAGTATGCATGCATCATGATATATACATAGGGATATATATTTACATGCATCATTCATGATAAAGAAATATTTGTTTTATGTGATATATTTTCTCATATGAACTATAAAACGAGATACCAGTTGTTTTGGATAAATGAAATGAAATAAATGTTATTTAATTCCAATTCACTTGTTAATCCATGTTTATAGATACCATGAGCTAGTGTTTCTCTATTGTTTTCACATGTTACGGTTTAACTTGTTGTTTTCCAGTGTTCTATGAAGTGAATTTTTCTTTTAGAGAAAATTATCCTCATCCTCTTTGAATTGAGTGTTAGGAGAGAAGAAATCACCATGCTCCTAACATAGTTGAAATAGATATTCCTATAGATCTTGAGGATCAGATGGATGTTCAACTTCATGAAACATTGTTGAGAATTATTAAATAAATGTAAAGGGATACCGTTTGTAATTTAACTTCTATGCATGAGATGACAAGAGAGTTTTAGCTTTAACATCTACCTACATTCACTAGGTAGGGAGGCCCCTAGGTAGGCGAGTTCTGGATCAAGTCAGTCCAGATGATCTTTAAGAACCTTGATACCCCTAGAGACAAGAGGGTGAATATTTTTGGATACATTTTCCATGTACCATAGATTCATTGGTGGGATATTCTAGAGCAAGATTAGTGGAAATAATATTTATCCAAGAAGGGATTTGAGGAAAATTTTCTGAGCCAATTATAACCTCAAACTTTGAGGGATGAGAAGGATTGTGAGTTCATACACCTGATGCATGAGAGGTTATCAATGATGGAATATGTCATATATTTTACTATTTTACAGTAAATTACACCATCTTTAGAAGCTAATGAGATAGCCAAGGTGAGGTGTTTCCAATATGGGCTCCACTAAGAGATTGGGTTATAGGTGGACATTGTTTTCTTGACAATAATTTCAGACATGATGAATCTGGATATCATCATGGAAGGGAATATGAGAGTGGAACTGAGTAGTGGTGAATATTTTTTAGTAGGGAAAGCCCAGATCTCTTCTTCTAGTGGAAATTATCATTAATATGATAGTTGAAACCATGAAAATAGATGGAATATTAGTCATAGTAGTGGGAAACCATCTCATGACCATGTTCTGTTGGAGTGCTATAAGTGTGGAACGATTGGTCCCAAGCGGCCTCAATCCCTATACCCTAATTTGGAGTTCCTTTCTTGTGGATGTATGGGACACCTATAATGGTTTTTAGGGGAATGGATAAACAATGTAGCGGTAGGGGATAATGACAGGTACCGGAGTCTTGGAAGAACTCGACCACCCCTCAGTAGACTGGTAGCTAGAGTTCCACTATAAATTCATGATGAGGTAGGGTATGTATTGATATAGTGAAATAGTGGTAGTACCATATAGAGTGAGAAGTTTAGGGGAGTCATACTAGATCATAGGGTATAGGGTAAAGTCAACTGCATGCTATGTAGTCTATTTTGGCTAGTCTAGATGTAAGACTTTCAACCACCAGATGTACAATTCTTGTATCTTATACCCTTTCATTAATGTTTTTGATACATAATCATCAAATCAATTTATATATAATATTTTTGTAATATTTTTGGGTTTGGTTGTGGAAATATTTGATGGTGTCTTTACCATCGATACACTATTGGAAGTGTGGTTAGAGAATATCAAATGTTACTAGGCATGTTTTCTAGAAATTGGTGGTTATCATTTCTATTGGGATTTTTTTTGTTGGAAATGATAGTATTCAATTTTATTCTTGGTATGGATTGGATAGTTCTATACCATTATCATATTGAATATTATTATTGGGGAGTTACCTTTATATCTCCATAATGTAGTGACTATTTTCACCAAGGTGAGTGGGATCTTTAGGTTGGTCATGTATGACCAATTTCATGTAGATCAGATTGAATCACTGCTTAGATAATAAGTATTTCTATAGATTATGGTTTAATATAGTTGGATAATTTTACTCTATTGGTAGAATATTTTCAGTATGTATTTCCTAATGAGTTCTACAATTTACTACCCAAGTAGAAAATCAAGTTCATGATCGAGTTGGTGATGGGAGGAGACCCAGTTTATATATCACCATATAGGATGGAATCAGTAGAGATTTGTGAATTTAAAGTTTATTTGGAAGATTTGTAAGCTATGGTTTTTATATGACATAGTATGTCACCTTGGGGTTATCCCATTCTTTTCACCAAGATAGATGATGAGACTTTTCACTTATGTGTGGACTATCAGAGATTGAACCCGATGACGATCAAGAATTGGTGTCCCCTTCCAAAAATTAATGATCTCTTAAATTATTTGAGAGGTGACCATATTTTCAATAAGATTTAATTGAGATAACCATATAATTAGATTATACTAAGACCATCATACATACATCAGACTAATTTTAAGAGCAAGTATAACTTATACGGGTTCATGGTGATGTCTTTTGGTCTGATGAATCCACTGGCGGTATTCATGACCTTGTTAAATAAGATATTTTATCCTTTTATAGATCTTTTTGTGGTGTTTTTTGATTTTATCTTAATGTAATCCCATTTAGTATATAATAATACAAAACATATTGAAATTTTCCTGAGTACATTGGGAGAGCATCATATTTACACCAAGATAACTAAATTCAGTTTCTAGATTGATACAAGGAACTTCTTAGGTCATGTCATCTTAGAGGTTAGAGTGTCAATGGATAAAAATAAGGTTGCATCTATGGTATCTTGAAAGTGTCCAAATAATTTCTTCAATATTTTAAGCTTTCTTGGTTTAGTAGGTTATTATTTAAATTTTATTCAAGACTTCTCCCATCTATAAGCACCAATATCTAGGTTGACCAAGAAAGGGGTGAAGTTTGTTTAGCCAAATTCTTGTGAGAGATATTTTTAGGATATGAAGGGCAGGATTAACTTGACACCAATATTCACCTTAACTATGTTGGGTAAAGTCATATAATATATATACCATAACACATACAAAGTTGGAATCAGAGTAGTTTTGATGCAATAGGACCAAGTGTTTTCTTATGTCTCCAGACAGCTGAGAACACATGGGAGGAATTATCCTACTCATGTTCTGGAGTTATCTGTTGTGGTACATTCCTTGAGATGTTGGAGACACTATATTTTTTCTAAGATTTTTTGTGTGTACATAGACCACAAGAGCCTCAGGTAAATCTTTTATAATTAGGACCAAAACCTTTGAAAGAGGAGGTGGGTCAAGTATCTGTATTCTTTTGACTTTAATATGGATTATACACCAAGAAAGGGTAACATAATTGCTAATTCCTTGAGCCAAAATATGTGGATGAAGGTAGTTTATGTGTCTTGTGATGAGTGGAAGATGATAAAACTCTTTGCTGACATGAATTTAGATGTTCACGAATCCCAAGGATGAGTAGCTTTGCCTTCGACATCTGTTATACCCATGATTTTGGAAAATATTAATACTGATTAGATATTTGATCCAGAGGGATTTTCTTTGTGGAAAAAATTATATAGTATAGAGACACCATCATGGTGGTATCCAAGTTGAAACAATTATCTACTTTTTTTTGTAGGAGTATGGGTTCCTACAGGCTTGCATGAAGAGATGATGAGAGAGTTTCATGCTTCTAGATGGGTGGTACATATTGGTATGATATCATGATCTCTATAGAAACTACTGGTGGACAGGAATAAAGAAGTAGGTAGTGGGATCCATGGTGAGATGTTTCACCTATAAATAGGTGAAGGTCAAGAATTAGAGGCCTATTGGGCTATTATATCCTCTTCCCATTATAGAATGGAAATGATATGGTGGCACTATAGACTTCACAATGGGATTACCAAAGATACCTCACAAGAATGATATAGCATGGGTGAGCTTATATTTACTATCAAAGGTGTTTCTCTTGTTTCCCATTAGTGATACCTTCACTTTTGATGATCAGGGTAGTCTCTATATGCAAGAGATAGTTTGACTACATGGTGTTATAAGGAGTATCATTTTTGATAGAGATCCTCATTTCATTTCTTAGTCTTGGAAGGATCTTCATAAGGATATGGGATCCAAAGTTCTCTTATGCATAGCCTATTATCCTCATACTAACATCTAATTTGAACATACGATTTAGATTTTGGAGGATATGTTAATAAACCATGTGTTAGATTTCAATGGTTTATGGGAGCATCATATGGAAATAATAGAGCATGCTTATAATTAAATATTATAGGAATAAATCTAGATTTAACCTTTCAAGAATTTGTATGGAAGGCTATTATATTCACCTATTTGTTGTTTGGTGGAAGGTGTGACACCACTTGTTGGAGCTAGCCTCATACGTGAGACATTTGAGAAGGTTCAGTTGATCAAGAGGTGGTTAGTGACTGCACATATCATGTATAAATCATATATTGACTAGTGGAGATGAACTCTATAGATTGGTGCAGGTTATCATATTTTCCTTCAGGTTTTGACTAGGTTGGTTCACTGCCATATCAAGAAATATTGAAATCTAACACCCAAGTTTATTAGGCATTCAATATGGTGGAAAGCATTGGTCCAATGGCATACAGATTGTAACTTACATAGTGCCACAATTCCATTCACGATGTGCTTCACATGTCGCAACATTGGTGATATCATCCTGTCCCTTGTCATTTGGTCGACATTGATGATGTTGGGGTTTTTGTAGATGTGTCCTTTGAGGAGAATCCAATACAGATTGTGGACCATAGTGAAAAGTATCTTTGGGGAAATAACATATTACTAGTATGAGTGCAGTGGAAGCATGTGCGTGTTCAAGAGGAGACCTAGGAGAGGTAATATGATATATGAGCATAGTGTCCAAACTTGTTCTCCAAGAACCCACAACGATGGTTAGAGTAAGTTAGGGAGGAGCTATTATATGGTGGTTGGGTTGTAAGATTCTATCTTTTTCTCAGTATGTACATGTTGATTTTTGGTTAAACCCATTTCCTTTGGGTTTTCTTTTCTTCTTTAAACATGGGTGGTTGATCATTTTTTTAGGGATGAAGATATCTTATTGGGGAAAATGAATTATATTTTGAATATGTATATTTGTTTGAATTAATGGAGTCTAGCTGTAAATGTTTTAAGGTATTATGAGGGTTTTTCATGGGTTTGGAAAGAATCAAAGGTGGTTTGAGATTTTTTTCTACAGGATCTGGGATGTGATCCTTCTACTAGATACATTCACATTGTGAACATATTACACAACATGAACCAATTTATAGGTAGATTCTATGAACTGGTTCAGAGTGTGTAATGTTTATATGCCATGAAACAGGTTCACATCACAAAATAGCTGATCATGGTTATTTTAACCTGAGGCAATATTTTTTTCTTTGAATCTTATAAATCAAGAATTTCACATCATGAAATTGTTTCACATCATGAATATCTTGGGACTAGCAGTTTTGAACCATAAAATGCATATGATTTTATTTTCATCCACCTAGCAGCCCCTTATCCTTAACCCTAAGGTGACTCTAGGAAATTTTGGTTCCATTTCTTCCTTTCTGGATGTCCTAGTATATCATTTAATCTATGAAGATTCCCTTTGCTTTGGTTTTCCCCATTATTCCCCTATCCTCCATTATAAAGGTGTGATCTCTTGACCGCTGTTGAATTAGGTTTGGATCATGATGTTTGTGTGATATATGATTTCCATGTGTTCTCCTTCACCTTTATTCTTCATTAGTGTTCATTATTGAGTTTTTATTTTATCTTCAAAAAAGGTAGGTGGTCTAGAATAAATCCCTATGGATTATTTATATTTGTTTAAGTGTGTACAATATTATTCGATTACACCCAAAAAACAAGGGCATTAATTAAAAAAATAATGGGTGATGATAATCATGTGTTTGGACTACTTCTTGGATCCCTTTGGTTCTAATAGTGTTTAGACCAAGATTGCGACTACCCATAGGGTGAGCCTACCCTTGAACAATAATGAATTGAATATTGACTTAAACAATGAATTAGAATGTCAAGATACCTTAGGTTATAGCTGTGATAAGATAACATGCGAAAATGGATTACTTGGTTGGTGAAATGACATGTGATACTTTGATATGATATGGTTGTGTACACTAGAATGTTAATAGTTAAATAAATAATTTGATGAATGAGAGATAATTGAAAGATAAAATGGAATTGTTTGAACTAATATTTGTGGTTAATGATCCATGTTATGTTATTGATTTACATGATGACTTGTATTGTATATTATACTATAATTCTTATAGGGCTTAACCCGATTTTTCTGAAATGATTATCTAGAGGGCCTGGATGAGTTATGAAGTAATGATTATAGGTCTTGGCATGGTTATGCTGAAATTCTTATAGAGAGGTATTGTTTTGGTTATACTGTAATGGTTATAGGGCTTGACCTGGTTATTATAAAATGATTATATAGAGGGATTGAACTGGTATGTTTTAATTCCAATAGGACTTGTATCAATTATGCTGAAATGCATATACAGGGCTCTTGGCCTAGTTATATGGAAATTCTTATAGGTATTGGCACGATTATACTGAAATGCTTATATACATGGCTTGGCTTGGTAATGTTTTAATGATTATAGGGATTGGAATGGTTAAGCTTAAATGATTATACATAGGGGTTTTCCCGATTATGTGATTATTTCATGGACTTGTGGTTATAGCTGGCATGGTTATGTAACATGTTCAATGTTTTTTTTGTCATAGTTATAGAGTAGGTTAATTGTTATATTATTTCAATTTTTTAATTAATACTACTACTTATTTCTTTATTACATGCACTTTTTATCAGACTAGTTTTTTTAGACATGGTTGTGTAAACATAATTAGTTTTACTCACACCCTATTCAGGACTCTCTTTGGTACCTGAGAATATTACGTGGATACAGGTTTGGATAAGGGAAAAGACCTTATCATTGACTTTTTCTTACTAGATGGGTTGGTTTATGATGATTAGAGCAATGTGGGAATTGAGATCGAGGTCTTTTGGTGTCTTATTTTGAGTAATTTATGTCATCTTGGCCTTTTATCTTTATGAATTAAAAAATAAATATTAGTTACATTTAATCCTAACATTACATGGGTCATTATTAGTTAGTTTAATTGGTTCATCATTTATCTTCCAATTGTATGATATACTGTTTCCACTATTTTTATTACTTTGATATTTGTTTATTTCCACATTATTGAAACTATGTACCAGGGGTTATAGTATCCCCACTATGTCCTCTATACCCTGATACTAGTTGGAATCCTCTGGTTTATGGAGAGGTGTGCTTGAGGCCCAATAAAAAAATCAGATTTGGCCACATGGGAAGGATTTGGATTTTGGGACATTACAATAACCCACATCCTTTAGTGGATCTCTTAATCCATTAATGGTAAACATATAGACCAACCTGATGAAAATGATTTTTTTCGTGCTTCTAGCATGACAAAATAATCTTAGTCAATCATCATTTAGAAAGTGAAGTGAACCGATGATGGAAACTGATTTAAACATATGACCAAATGATGCAATTATTCTTATAGAATGGGAATAAATCAAGTAAGTATATTTTATCATATTCTCTATCTCCATAAAAAAATGGAATTCATCAAACTCAAGAAAAAGGAAGCTAAATCTATCAAGGCTTGTGTGGGAAATATCTTCCAACTATTGAGGTACACCTTTGGAAACTCCTTCACAAATATTAGTTTTATAAAGGATTATGCGTGGTTATGAAATATATATTTTAGAAATGATAGGTTTTGTGGTGTTAGCCTATAATTAATGTTCTTTATAAAATCTACATATAATGTTACACCTATTTTAAGATACCAATTTTGAGAGAAAAATTTAAAGTTTCAAGGGATCAATTTTTTTTAATGGGGGAATGAGAAAACAAAAGTATTTTTAAAAATATATGAGTTTTATATTTTATTAATATTCAGGGTAAATTTATATTTATTGAAAAAAAATATATTTTATATTTTATAAATGATTTATTAAGGTTATAATAGAGGATAATTGATCAATTATATACTCACTAGACATTAAAATTTATTGTGTTTAATTCATGAAAAAAATATATTTTATTTAATGTGTAAATGTATTTTCTAAAAAATATTTCTTATTTCTATCCATTTAAAGAATTATTTAATTTTTATAATTTTTAGAAAGGGATATTTATGTAAATTATATGGATTTATATTTATTATTATTATTATATAATAAATAATTTTATCAAGTTATTGAATAATATTTTTTTCATTGGAAAAATAAATATGAGTTGTTCGAAAGAATATATTAGTTTAATAAAAGATGATTTTTTATTTTAAAATTTAATATTTAATATTCTTTGATTTAATTTAATAAAATAAATAATTTATTTTTGAATCTTCATGTCAAAATTAGGCAGAAGGTATTTCTTTTAAAATTTAGAGATAATTAGATATGACATTAAATATTAAATGTAATGTATATTATTATTTTTAAATTACGAAAATAGATAATAAACGATAATTTTTATTTCACTTTAATTTTTAAATTTTTTATAGGATGTAATTTTATAGTATATATTACAATTCAATGTGTTTATAAGTTGACTGATACATTTAAATTTAAATTATTTTTAATATAAGAGTTTAAATTCAAGTCAAGTTGTACTTATTATTATTATATTTTTATCTAAAATGATATATAACATTTTAGAATTCAATGAAATGTATATTACAAGATAATATACTCAATATATTCTATAAATGTTATATCTTTAATAAAAAATAATTTTTATGTTAAGATAAATATGAAAAGATTTATCATTATTGATGTAATACCTGTGTAACATAGTAAACGTAAAAAATGATGGCTTAATTGATAAGAATAAAAAGGGATAAGGTGATTCTTGAATTTAATATGTTAACATGATGAATAATAAATTATATTCATATATATATATATATATATATATATTTATTAATTTTAAAATTATATAACAAGTTAATTATCCAAATGCTTTGTCAGTGCTTGTGCATGGTATGAAAAGTCAAAATTCATATCCAAAACATGATATCTTATTATAAATGGAAATAAATAATATTATGAATATTTTTATTTAATAATAATTATTAATAATAAGTAATATTTTTATTTTTAATTATTTTTTAAAATTAAATAATAATTTAATTATACAAAGCAATAATGCATTATCAACACAACGCTTGTACAAGAAAGAGAAAATTTAAAATTAAAGGTTTAAAAACATTTTAAGTGATAATGTTAATATAAATTATATATTTTCATGGGTTTTAGGGTAAATATGATATTTATAAAATTATTTTACTATTTAATGTTGAATCTAATAGCTATATAGATATTTTTAAAGTTAAATTATAAGACTAAGCATAGAAGTGACTTTAAATGGTATTTAATGTTAAAAATAATTTTTAAAATAATAAAAAATCATAAAAACTCAATAAAAGTCAAGTGGGAATTTGTAATGGTCAAAATTATCATCTATTTTCCATTTATGAGTCACTTTGCACTTGAAAATTACATTATTATCCCTTAAAACTGAATGTTTGTGAAAATGACATCAAATCTTGCCTACAAAAGGGTACTCATTGTACCATTTTCATAACAAATATTAAGTTCAGTTTTATCTAAATATTATACCCAAATAAACCTATAAACAATTATTTCAATTTTATTAAGTCCGTGTTCTTTCCAAAAGTCCCTCCTTAGAAGGATTTATACTAAATTCAAAGGACACGACTCAAAGAGCAGTGCATGGGTTGCAGAATAAATTATCCCTTTATTTTTTATATTGGGTTTCCATAAAAAAATATTAAAAATTCTATTAGTTTTCTTCCATGAATATCTTTACATGTTATTAAAACTTTTTTAATCTATTATTGATTAGATATCACTAATTTCACTTTCATCATACTTTTTTTTATAAGTTGTTACTATGGCGAAGTATGAGTTTCAAATTCCATGTATTTTCTTTTTCTATTATCTTATTACCCTTTTTAATTAAATGAGTTACTTGTAAAATTAATTTTAAAATTAATGTATTTATTCTAAAATGATTTTATTAAAGTCAATTATTTACTAGTTATTTCATTCTTTTAAACTCTTTTAGAGAACATCGTTCACCAATGGCTATTTTATGCCTCCTATGTGAATAATGATGTTTTATTTTTCCATTTTAGATTCATGGATACTCCTAAAAAGAATTTGATGGTTTAATATAACATTAATATGAAAATAATTTCTTTTTTATGATTATTTAATGATAATATAGTCATTATAATAATGATATTAAAAGTAAACAATCAAAAGTCATTTTTAATCATATAAAACTAGCTTAAGGAGGATGATTTTAAAAATTGTAATTATCAACAATGAAAGTGAAATAATTTAATTATGGAATGAAATAGAATATATGACTTGACTATTATAGAACTTATAGAACCATTGGACAATGATATTTTATAGTTACCAACCTATAATTTTTTTTGGGAATTATGAACCAAACAACCACAAAAAAACTGACATATTAAAAAATTAATCCAATAGATGAATAATAAAATAAAATAAATGAATAAAAATAATTAAATAAAAATTATTATGGTTTTGAGGAAAGTAAATAATTAATATAATTTGATCAATTTGGATTTTAAAGGATATACTAATGTGCCTAGGTCAGTCAATGTACCGATGAGATGGGGGGAAGAATATTTTGTACTATTTTATAATTTCATTAAGAAATAGAGAAATATGTTTTTTAGGTCTATATCAACTCAATATAAAAACTCCATCACCTAGTATGAAAAAATATACATAATCACAAAACATAGTTATTTTTTACAAGGTTATTATCCAATGACAAAACTTCATCCTCGCAAGATTCGTGTCGAGTTTTGAGACCAGGATTTTCACTAGTAATTTTCATGTAATTAAAAGAGAGAGGTAGTGTTATTATTTTAATCTTGTAGGGTTGTATGTGGTAATAAAAATATTTTCAGTATTCATCCATGAATATTTGTAGAATGAAAATAATAGTAGAGTGTTTTTTATACTAGAACCACCAATATGCAATATAATCTTATAATCTCTAAAATGAATAAGATATTTAATGTGTATTGTGATTTCTCTACATATATAAATACTAACTACTTCTGGAAAGGTCTTATAATACAAGAGTAATGTCAACAAAACAACATGCACTTCATCATTCCTCCTCAATATTTCAAAATGAATGAGCGGTGCATGAGACCACACAAACACACACACACCATGATCTTCTTAATCACCACACATAGAACTTCAAATGATTAGTACAAAATAGTATTACCTCAACACCAAAAATGAACATAGTAGTAAAACTAGTCTCTATTTTTTTATTCTGCTCTCTTTGATATAACATATTCAGAAACTCAACAGATCATCAATAATTTTTTCTCATTTCTCAGTCACTATATTCTATACTTAATTTTCTTCTTTTATTTTGATATAAAATATTGTGAATAATATTTAAATATTCAAATATAAAAAACTCACATGCTTTGAATATGTGTGATCTTCAATCATTAAAAACTAGTTAACAATATTTTCAATTTTATTCTCATATAATCCAATCTAAATATTCCATTTAAATAACTGATATACTTGAGATATTTCCCTTTTAAAAGATCTAGGAAAACCATGATATTTTGAGTTTATTATACATTGTCATGCATGTTTTCATGCACATGGGCTCACAAATTGGCACTTTATGTTGGGTTTGATTTCCTTTCTTTATAGAAATACCATTAGTTCAATTATTTATTCTCATTTAGAATTATAATATCCATCTAATCATTGTGATGTTTAAATCCTTTAAGAACAGATCATAGGATATTTTTATTTATTAATTATTTTGAGTATTTATTTTTGGAAATATCAGATGTTTATTCTACAAAAATTTTAAAAATTTCTATAAGTGTATAATCTTATGTATGACTATAAATATATTACAGATCATAATGGTAGAACTTACCTTTTCCATATTTCTCAAACTCGTAACTCAAAAATAATATATTTTTTTGTATCATAAAATTTAACATAATTTTTCACATTTTAGAGTGATTTAGAATAAAACATTATGTATGAATTGAAATATTATACATATCTCTTGAAAACTCATGTATTAATTCAATTTACTTATACTCTAGAAAATATATTATTCTTTCCTTAAAAAACATACACATCATTTTTTTTACTGATTTATTTTCCATGTCCTTAGCATAATATCTTACATAAGAACTAATATATTACGTATTCATCTTCCCTTGGAAAAATATATTATATATCATGCAATAATCTTACTTATTCCTTTACTTTTCAAATTTTCTATCTAAAACCTCCATAAAATAGGTTACATATAATTTAGTATATTATGTATTCATTGTGATCTTTTTACTTTTAAAAATCTCATTACTTATCTAGAAAATATATTATATATCCTCTTAAGAATATAATATATATATAGGGAACCTTCAATAAATTTCTATTTTCTACTTCAATTAATATTTAAAATATATAGTGGGCTCCAAACACTTTATAAATTTTTTGTTTTGATCTAAAGACAAATATGTTGTGTATGAATCCAGAGTCAACCAAGATTTCACCTTTAATACAGAAATCTATATTTCATTTAAATCAACTCAGAACTGCTTCCAATAACTTTTGGGAATTTTTAATCACTTTAAAACACATCCATTTTTTAAACATCATTATAATAATCATACTCATGGTTGTTTACTAATAAAACAAACTTTAAAAATTTCATTTTTTTTTCAATCTACCACTTTGGATTTGTTAGAAACCTCAGTAACTCACTCTAAGAATCATCAAATTATAGACATTCTTAAATGAAAAAATCTTGACACAACACCACTAGATAAAGTCGTGTTTTTGAGATAATTTCATCCCATTTTAGCAAGTAACATTTGGAAAAGTAGTCTAGATGTTATCACCATCAATTTAAACACTCATTATAATTTATTAGAAATTATATATAAATAAAAAATATCTTGAAACATACTAGAAAATGGCATAGATTTATTACTATTATCCTCTTTCGAAAACACATCCAAAGAAAAGAAGGGGTACCTCACAAATCCCATCAACTAAGAGTAAGGGGAAGAACATTCACATTCATATTCAATGTATCAGACATATACTTGGTCATTGAATTGGTAAAAATATCAACATATTGATATAAAATGGAAATTGATTTCATATTTATATCACCATTGGAAAACCTATATTTTATGAAGTGAAACTTGATATCAATGTTCAGAGATATTGAGTGTTGCACTGTATTTTTCTAGAGATCAATATCACTTTTATTGTCCCTTGAAATTTTGAGAGGTTTATCAATATTAACTCTCAATTATTTATGTTTAACTTTCATCTAGATCAACATGGTATAATGAATATTTTTAAAAATATATTATATCTTTATGGTGTTCAATATGACTAATTTTTGTTTCATATAGTGATAAATCAGACACCTTTTTATTAGAAGAAATAATTCTCCTAAATTTAATTTTCAATCAGCATAGTCACCTTCCCAGTCTACATCAGTGGATCTCATCAGGTTCATGATCTCTCTATTCGTATACATCAATCCAAAACTCAAAGTCCCTTTGATATGTTTAATGAATATCTTAGAATCTATATAATTTTATTCTTTTGTATCACTTTGATATTTTAAATATAAGATCACTACACACATAATACCTGGTCTATAAGTAGTGAGGTAAATTATATGAGAATTTGTCTTATAAACTCTCATTGATTCACACTTTTTTCCTTCAGAATCATTAGATAGATTAATTCCAACTTATATTAGTGTGGAAACTAGTTTTGGAGTCTTTTATGAAAAATTCATTCAATAATTCCATTATTTATTTTTCATGGAATAGAAAAATAATATTTTCTTCTTATATCACATTCAATTCTAGAACATATATTAATTATCCGAATAGAGATATTTCAAAATTGGTTCCTCATATTCTTATAAAATTATTCACATGAACTACATTGATCACCTTTAAAAATGATATCATCAATATATATAATTATAACTAGAGTTACTTACTTAATTTTTTTCACTTATATATTGTTCTCCACTTTTCCCTTTATAAACCTCATACTTATTAAGCACCCATATATCTTTGAATTCAAGGATATAAGGGCCTATTTTATACCCTAGACTGAATTATTCATTTTAGACACCACCTTTTCATTATTACCAAGAACTATTCCTTTTGGTTTCTCAATATAGACTTATTCTTCCAGATGTCAACTTAATAAGGTGGATTTCACATCCATTCTTTAATTTTTTCACAAAATATAAGATAATATAGTTAGGAACATTTGATAGACTCATGTATTTTAATTGGAGAAAAGGTCTCTTTAAAATAAACTCTCTAACCTATGGGTAACACTTACCTGGAATTATGACCTTGTTCCTTATAACTTCTCCCTTAACATTTATATTATTCCTTAACACCAACTTGGTCCTAATAACTTTTTTTTATTTTGGTATTTAGAAAATATGACTTGTGGATTTCTCTCTATATGATTCACTTTCTTATTTATATATCCAACCAATTATTTATTCCTGAAATATTTAACTAATGATTGTGGTTATATTTGGAGATAATATTAGTTTAGTTTTCAAGTATCAATCTCCTTCTATTCTAAAATAGAACATTCTAGTTTCCAATTATATTCTTAACATTTATAGGATTATTTATATTTTAGTACTTTTTATTTTCAAATTCAGAAGCCTCTTCTTTACTACTAGTTTGATTAGACTCAATATCAATAACAAGGGGTGCATTTATAGCTTGGACCTCCCTATTTTCCTCAAGAAACTGTTCATTTTCTTCATTGCATTCTTTAAAATATTCTCCATTTAAAATAATAATATTGGGTTTATTCTCAATGATTCTGAAATAATAATGGTCTACTAATTTATGGAACTTCTTATTCTAGTATCTATAGTTTTCTTTCGTTTGGATAAATATCCCATAAATATGCCCTCTATTGATTTATCATCAAAATTTCCTTGATTTCAGCTCTTGATCATCATTAAGATGGGAATTCCAAACACTCTGATGTAGTCCACTATTAGTTTATTCTTATAACACATATCATAAGTGTTCATAAATGAACTTATTCTCAGTAGACACTTATTTTGGATATGTACTATTTTTTATACAGCTTCTCTCTAAAAGAACAATAAGATGTTAAACTTTGTATCATGGTCCTCCCCATCTCATCCAATCTTCTATTTCTTCTTTATACTATCCCATTTAGTTATAATGTATAAGGATTTCTATACTGATTTTCTTGTAAAATCTACGACATTATCAAATATAACCTTTTAATACACATTCTCAATTATTTCTCAAATTTTCTTATAATGACTTGGATTTTTCCATATATTACTTTAGAACATTATATGGATTATTTTGGAAGCTAAACACTGAGATGACATGAGATTCCATGGCCTAGTGTGCCTAGAATTAATTTTCAAATTATATTAAATATATTAAATGTCAAAAGTGTTTAGTTTTCCCAAAAAAGTATAATAACTACTAAAATAAGGCTCATATCATAAATATGATGCTGTTGTTGAGTTATAAGCATGGGCTTTACACTGCCTGTACATAAACATTTTTGGCATAGTTTATTTGGGTAAAATCCATCATGGGCATAAATAATAAAATAAATAAAAAATATATTTATTTTATTATTTTTAATATTAATATTGCTTATTTTTCTATTTGAACATGATTATGAACAATTCTTAGGGTTGGCCACACAACCATAAGAATTGGGAGTGACTGTTGAAGAAAGAGACTTAGTGAACAATGTTGACTGATCAAGGATTATTGTGCCATCAGAATTCGAAGATCTATCTAATGAAAATGATGTGAATTAATTATTCATTAGTGATTGATCCAACTTGAGGTAGGAAAATTATATTATATTTATTTATCCCTTTTTTCTTATACTATTATGAACATGAATAAATTGACCAATATATTGATTCATGCTTCAATTGTATTGTTGATGAGGGATTATTGCTCATAGATTGTTAGGAGAAATTGTTTATTTTATTATGGACCATTGTTCATTACTCTAATAGAAATAGATAAAGTCCAAACTAAACATGTCCAAGGATCGTTCCACTTTTCCGTGTTTCTTGGTTTTCTCTCACTGTTCTTCTTGAATTTATCACTGGTGTTTTGTTTGACCAGTGTTTTGACCAAAATACCAAGAAATAAATCATTTCACAAATATTTCATGAATAAAAAGAGTGATATTGCAGATCTAAAATTCTTATGACATGGGGATCATGAGAAAATGGAAATATTAATAGATTTGATTGTATTTGGGGTCATCTATTGTAGTTTCAGCATGAGGAAGTAGAGTGTTTGAACATCAATTTTTTCCTAATTGATTTGGATATCTGGATATTGAGTTTCCTATAGCGATCAAGTTTGGTTGACTCAGATCCATGATTATTGGAAAGAATCATTGAATAAATTGATGCTTGAGTATCATATGAGGAACTCATGTGATGACCCATGAGTTCTACAAAATACCACACTACATGGTGTGTAATGGAAGAACACATACTGTTTAGGGGGCCCTAGCTGTGGTACTAGGGTTTTATGTGAAGAAACATATCACACGACATGTGATTGCTATCATATGATGTGTGAACCTTACCTGGTGGATTAGTGTGTGTCTTAAAGAGTACATAGACATGGCTAGGAGTACATGGGATTAGACATTTCATGTGCTCAGGCACATACACAACTAGTTAGTATTAGACACGGTAAAGTGTACATGGGCTCTGATGTGCCATGTACTCGGACTTGGTCGTGGTTCGTGATACACAGATAGGACCCAGTACCAAAGGTATAAGTAATTTATTATTATTACATGTTGTATACTCTTTCAAAGATGTCTTGGAGCCCTTATCTCATATTGGGAAAGTTTTTTTAGGGTATGTTCCCTTAATCCATTCCTTGAGGGTTTAGTAAGGAGTCACATCTATGCATAGGATGGTGATCCCCTCTAAGGAAATTCAATATTGGATTAAGTTTTTGGAATCATTACATGAGGCTTGTAGTGAAATCCTCTATATTCATCATTGTCCTAGGTGGGGTTCTTCGTATCTTCATGAC
This sequence comes from Viscum album, assembly GCA_963277665.1. Lineage (NCBI taxonomy): Eukaryota > Viridiplantae > Streptophyta > Magnoliopsida > Santalales > Viscaceae > Viscum > Viscum album. Next base: position 1,226,907,507 of record OY728133.1, on the reverse strand, counting down.
CAACACTACATGGGTACCGATCCCATACTTATCAGGTAAATATGGATTAAGTTATTAGTATACCTCATGGCCTGGGGTGTGATCCCCATCCATGTATTGTTCAATTAATACTTCCAACATGAACTTATCATTCTATGAATCGACAAGCATGGAATTTTGGATAGAAACCATTGGTGCTACTTGACTCATGGAGTGTGTTCTCCCGGAAAAGTTCTATGTAGAACCTCTGAGCAGGAATCCTAGGATTTATTTATGGTTATAACATTAACTTAATACTTTGTTCCTATTATGAGTATATCTATATGTTCTTGTTATATGTTGTTGAAACATACCTATGATGAGATTATTATTATTCTTTATTCTTAGTGATTTTAGGTGTCCTATTGTGTATTGTTATACTCACACCTATAAGATATTTTCCAACACATGTCATGTATTATGCAGATGATCAAACTTTTGACAGAGTCCTAGAGGGACCAGGACTAGGTGAAGCTCAATGATTCTGATAGATTGAGGTGCGTTACTATAGTTTCATTGAAAACAGTCTTCAATCACTTTATAATCAAGACTTATTTTCAGTTCTTTTGTGGTGGTATTGTGTTTTTCCATTTTGTGTTTCCTTACTTGTTGTCATACATTGATGTATGATATTTTAGATGTATGCATGCATGGTTATTAGTTGTTTACATTTTATAATATCATGGTATTGGATGTGTGAATGTGTAATTGTAAATTAGGCTAATGTATCCCATGTGAGTGATATTCCTACTTGACACTGGTCACCAGCCGCTAGCCAATTAGAGGCATGCTTGGGATAGTCACAAAATAGGTCCTGTTGAGATGGGTTGTGAAAGAGTGGTATGAGAGGAGTAAGTTATACCCTAGGACTAGAGTCTGTGATATTGGTTTAGTGTAATTGTGTTAAGTATTTTGAGTTTGGATTTTAGGATTGGGACTCTAGTGTTGGTGTGACATCTGATGTATCTATACACCAAAATTATAATTACATTCCTTTTTAATTAGTAAACCATAATCACATGTTATAGAAAAAAACCTTGGTTTATGAATCATATATGAATGGGTTGTGGTTTCCATTTCATTCATTACTTATATCTAAATATGTACTAATTGATTATGGAACATCTTGTAAATTTCAGGATTCCTCTATGATGTTTTATAGTGAGGATTTTACATAAGGATCATGAGGATGATCCCCTCAGTAATGAGGCTTCGATATAGGGACCTGTTCACTTTGGGTTACCTCCAGGTAGTGAAAAAATCTTACCACCACATGTTGAGAAGGATATGGTAATAGAAGTAGCAATATATGATGTGCATAAGCTTATCTCTCTTCACGGGTTTCAACAATAGTGACCCCTGATGCTCGGAGGCGAGCTCGAACCCCAGGTGATTGAGGAATGGATTGGGGCGGTGATATGATTCTTCCATATTATTAGGACACATATAGAACAAATGTTGTTCCTTATAGTGAGTCTTATCCATGGTTTTTCAATAAGATGGTGGGGATTAGTGACCTATTTATATAATTATATGACTCTTTCCTGGTCAAATTTTGAGAACCTTTTTATAGAGGAGTTTTCCCTAACTACATTGATTACTATGACCATTTAAGAGTTACTAATGCTTTAGAAGGATAGTATGGTAATGTTTGAGTATTCTTTGGGGTTCACTAACCTCTCTTGGTAATCAATGGATATGTTGTGGGATCAGTTCTTTCAGGATCCAAAATTTAAGAAAGAACTAAATAGAGACATCTGATCCAGTGTGATTCCTCTATGAATTTCTAACTATGTTTGAGTTATAGAGAATTATTTGGTGGTCTAGATTTCATATCAAAGAAGAAACAAATAGTTGGTGCTGAAAGTGGAAACATAGGAGAAAAGACTTTGGTGTAAGAGAACTAATGATAGACTTAGGGACATGGAAATACGACACATTTCTGCAGGAAATCATAGATCATAGGTTCTATATTAAAATTCTCATAGGATGGAACTAGTAATCCTAGGGATATTTGGTGCTACTATTGTGAAGGTTAGAGAAATATTGTATGGAATTTAATGACCTATTAGGAAGATGATAAAGAGTTGGTGGATGGTCCACCTAGGTAGAGGACATGACATGAGTAGGTAGGTATGAAGGACGATGGACGTGGAAGAGGAATTGGGAGAGCAGCAGAAGGGGGCATACATTATGACTTGTTACTTCCACTACCCCCAGGTAGTCCACTCTAGGTTCATAGATATGGGTGATAGAGGTGAGGGTAGATACATGCGGTCAAGGATTATGAACTATAGGCTTCAAGGATGATACAAGGTATGATATTCATTCTTTTATTTCCACTTATCTAGTTTGAGAATTAGAAATATCAGTTGATCATTTGGCTTGAAACTTGTTCTTAGAGACTTCTACAGGAGGGGAATCCGCGATAAAAAACTTGTGATGTGGTATTACATGAATATGGGTGGAGAGTTTTTCTTTAGGGATCTCTTTTTTGTTGCAATGACGCCTTATGACATCATCATTGGTATGAATTAGTTGTCGACAGTTCATACCCAGAAAGAATGTTTTAGGAAAAGGATACAGTGTGTCTGTAGTGATGGGATGAGGTTTTACTTTGTGGGTGAAAAAGAAACCTAGGTAGAGTAGGAAAAAATCACGAATAGGAGGGTGAGGTAGATTACTCATTAGTTTTCTAGTATGACACTTGGTGTAGCAAATTCTATGAGTTTTTAGTTTCATATAGTGGTGGTGGAGTGCAAGGATAAATTTCATAAGGATTTTCTATGATTGTCTCCCCATTGAGTGATATAATTATACATTGATCTACACCCCGATATGACCTCAATATATATGCTAGCATATCAGATATCCTGAAGAGATTTTCAATCCAATGATGTAGTTGGAGGACTTGCAGATAATAGAATTTATCAGACCAAGCTTTTAACCCTAGGAATCCTCAGTATTGTTTTCCAAGAAGGTGGATGGGATATTGAGGTTTTTGGTGGATTACCATTCCCTAAAATAGGTGACCGTTCGGAAAAATTATCCACTACTGGGGATTTATGACCTCTTTGATCAATTGAGACGGGTACGATAGTTCTCAAAGATTGAAATCAGATCACGCAATTACCAGTTGCGAGTACGAGGTGAGGATATACCGAAGATGGATTTATAATGTATTTACAATCACTATAAGTACTTACTGATTCCCTTTTACATGAAGAAGTCCCCAATAGTGTTCACAGGACTCATGAAATGGGTCTTTCAGCCTTTCTTAAACTGGTTTGTAGCAGTCTTCATCAACAATATTCTAGTGTCCATGGAATATGAGGAGGATCACATGAGATAATTGTGGGTGGTTATATAAAAACTCTAAGAGGACTAATTTTATGTGAAGCTATCTATATTCCATTTCCAGATTCAGGAGGTCCACTTTATGGGACATGTTTTCTCAGCAGATGGTGTAGCAGTAATCCCAACAAAGGTTGATGTAGTGTTATATTGGGAGCCACCCAAGAGATTGAAATAAGAAAAAATATTCCTTGGGTTGGAAGGATACTATCATATATTCATAGATAATTTATATATGATATTATCTGCCTTGAAATATTTGAACCGGAAGGGTAATCTCTTCGTGTGGACTGAGAGGTTCCTATAGGCATTTTAGGCAGTGAGACAGGGATTGATGAGTGCATCCATCTCGTGATTTCCAAGGGATGGTTTCATGTACGCAATATTATATGATGCATCAGGGAACAATCTTGTATGTGTTATAATATAGAGGTAGGAAGATATTTCCTATGGTTCACATTAGTTAATTCCACCTGAGAAGAACTACACGACCCATAATATTGAGTTAGTAGCTAAAATATTTCTACTGAAGATGTTGTGGAACTACCTGATGGGTGAGAAATTTATCATCTATTTTTACCACAAGAGTCTCAAGTATATCTTCTTCTAGAATAATCTTAACTTGAGACATAGGAGATGGCTAGAGTTACTCAATGATTATGACTTTGATATTTTCTATACTCATGGGAAGGGAAACATAGTAGAATATGTCCTCAGTAGGAGATCTTGTTCTCAGTTGCTAAGCAAGGTGTCAGATCAGTTGGTCTTATTTTAGTGACCTCCAATATATGTTTTTTACCCATCATCTTTTACATTAAGTTAGGGAGGCATAACATCAGGATAAATACTGTGATACCCTATGTACACAGATATCCACCGGACATGATCCAGATTTATTTTCTCAAGGTGGGGCGCATGTCATTCTGTTTAGAGGATAGAATATGATATCAGTTTCTCTAAGAGAGTAAGTGATAATGGAGGTCAAAAAATATCCCTTGGTAGTATATCTAGGTGTAAAAAAGACATATTAGAAAATATGATGCTAGTTTTTATGGGTAGAGATAAAAAATGGATTTTCATTATTTGTCTCTTGATGCCTTTCTTGTCAACACGTGAAGGCTGAGAACCAGGTTCCAGTGGGTTTAGGTCAACCCCTTTGAGGTTACAGAGTGGAAGTGGGATGAGATATACATGGAATTCATGATGGGGTTACCACATATGTCTAGGGGCTACTATTGTATCAAGGTGATCATTGAATAAATCAAAATGTTAGTTCACTTCATAGATATTAGAGAGTAGAGTTTAATAGAGATAATGAGACACCTCTATGTGTAGGAGATATTCTGAATCTATGGAGTTCCCTCTAAAATAATTTTTGACTATGATTCTCACTTCACATCTTAGTTATGGAAGGGATTATGGGAGGATTTTGGGACCGAGTTGAATTTAAGCACAATGTTTCACCCCCATACTGATGGATAGACTATTCATACCTTTCAGATTTTGGAGTACATGTTATGGATTTGCATTTTATAATTTGGTTTTAGTTGGGAGGATCACCTACCATTGGTGGAGTTTTCATACAAAAATAGATACCATTACAACATTGATATGTAACCATTAAAGTCCTTGTACAGGAAACCCTATAGCCTTACACTATACTGGAACGACCTAGTAGAGTCAAAACTTATGGGCCCATTGTTGGTGTGATCCACTATAGATAAGGTTTAGATTATCCAAGAGTGGATGGTCACTTTAGAGAGAATTCAATATTCTTATGCTGGATGACAATGGAGGCCTTTGATTTTTGAGGAGGGAGACCATGTATTGTTAAGGGTCTCACCTAGATGTGGATTACATATATTTGGCCTCAGGAACAATATTTTTTTTGATATTTGTTATCCTCTTTAGATAATTTGTAGAATTATCAAGGTGTATTACATCTTAGCTCTACTGTCGTTGTGAGACCAGGTGCACAATGTCTTCTACGTGTCGCAGTTGAGGGGATACGTGCATGACCAATTGCATGTTACTGACTAGGGTGATATATAAATTGAGTATAGGGCTAATTTTTTTGATTACCTAGTAGATTTTGAGGATTTTTAGGAGAGGATCCTCTATGGGTGAGTAATTCCTTTAGTGCGTGTTCGGTGAAGAAATGATAATCATCATCAGAGTACCTTGTAGTAGGAGACCCAGATGCATGATTAGTACCCACATATCTTTCTATAGACATTTATTTTGGATTTCTAGGATGTAAATACCCAAGGTGTGTAATGATCCAAACTTTTATTAATGAAAAATTTTCTTGATCCATTTAAATGTATTATTATGTAAAATGGTTATATAAAATGCGAACTTCCTTGGTTTTATGTTTTTGGATTTTAAATATTCTATTAAGAATTGTTACCATTGCTAATATAGCTATTGAACGATGATCACATGATTAGTATAAATATAGGGCTTTAACAAATCCAACTTACAAAGAAAAAGGAAGCAAAGTCCTCATCTAGTAGAATTCCTCCATACGAAGCCCATTTTCCAGAGTTCTGAAAGGAGGTGGCGTCACTAGGATTATCTCTAGACCAAGACCAATTTGAGCTTCAACACGTTAATCTATAAAGAAAACCCTTTATGGGAGAAGTGGAAGTTGATAGAGATCACCACCCGAGCGATGTTATCCGAGCAACCCCAAGAGACTCTCACCATCACACATTTTACCCTTTGGTCTTATGCGGGTGTTATAAGGGGTTATGTAACAAGACTCTAGAACTATTATTATGTGCATTATTTTTGAATATAATAAATAATATACATTCAATTTATTATTGTAACTTTGTAAATAGTTTTTAAAGCACAAATAGTATTTTTAGTTAATATTCAATTAATAAATCTATTTTGATGAATTAATGGATTTTTGAATTAAATAATATTTTAAGGATATATTATTAATAAACTATTTTTTATTAAATACAAATAATTTCATAATTTTTATGAATACAATTGTGATTTTTTATTAATTTTTGAAATCTGTTTTTGTTAAAACCCATGAATTTTTGATAAATGTCAGTTTTTACTTTAAAAGTAAAAATTTACATATTTAGAAACTTATTTAGATAGAATGAATATTATTTTTGGAATTGGGATGTCAAAATTATCCAATGGTTAATTTTTATAATTTTCTGAGACAGTTGAATTTTTGGGTAAAAATTAAATACCGTTTAAATATATAATGTTTTTTATGACATTATAATAACCCAATAGTGATGTAATAAAATAAAATAAATAATTTTCTCATCCAATATATGTTTAACTTTAAAATAATTTGATTTTATATTTATTTTATTAATTTTATAGTGCCTTAGTGGACCCTCCAAGACTTATAAAACATTTTCACTTTTAAAATATTTTCTTTGAGAGTGTGACTCACCTCCACATAAGCAAGCCTAAAATTTTAAGAAGTTCGGAAATTGTCCTTATAAAATAATGTTTTTCACTCCCCTTTGGAAAAATACATGGGAAAAAACTATTGTATGGTTTGTGGTTTGGATTAGTTTAATGTGTAGTATCAGAAACCTAAATAATAAATAATTCCCTCCCTTTTCCTATATAAACCCACCCAAGCTCCCACTTCCTCTTCACTAAATCCCTTTAGAGCTGGACCAACATATTTCCTCTTCTCTCTATAATCCTCCCATGGTGACCCAATCTCCCAAGAAACCTCTCTCAAGCCTCTCCCAAGACTTTGGGATCACATATCCACGTAAGGGATTCCTTCCTTTCTCATTTAATCTAAGTTTCTTAATATTGTTATGTCCTTTTATTTTCAATTATAAATGTTAGGGTGTGATTTTGCACCAGAATTATACTACCCACTTTATTTTATAATTATGAGATACCCCTTTCTATCTCATCAATTTCCCTCATGTACACCTATTACCATGCCGAAATTTCGTAAGGGATTTCTTCCTTTCTCATTTTTGTCTCAATTTCATTATGTTGTTGTATCCTTTTATTTTAAATTAAAAATTTTGGGGTATGATTTCTAAACTCCCCCATACTACCCTCTTTATGTTTTAATGATGATATACCCATTTCTCTCTCATTAATTCATCCCATGTACACCCATTACCATGCTGAAATTCCGTAAGGAATTTCTCTCTTCTCATTTACATTCAAGCAATTATTTTGTATTATGAATCTAAATTCCATTACTTATGTTGGTAAATTCATCTATATGACCCCATTAATTTACATTTAATGTACATATGATGAGACACACATTTCTATCTCATGAACCATTTTTATGAATTCTTATGTCACTCCTTTATGATACCGAAATTGCACCGTGATTTTCCAAGCCAAAGCCATTGTGTAGTGAATACCATGCCCATTTCACTATCAAGGGTATTCGACTTTATAGAAATTTACTTACTGATTATAGAGTTTAATGTATGAATTTTACATTCCTTTATCATGGAATAAATGATTCTTTTTAATGAATCCATGTTATATGATCCATGTGGCACACTTATGCATGAAATGAAATGTTTAAGAAGGGTGCACCCTAAGAGCGCTTCAATGCACTGGGTAAATAATAGTATCATGATACGTCAAGTGTAATGAGAATTTACTCATGATAATTCAAGTTAAATGATGGTTTAATCATGCTACATGTGTAATGGGACTTGGATCATGATAATATAATGTAAAATGTTGTTTCCACTTTTCAATGTTATGATAATCATGCTATATGATGCCTTTATGTTCATGTTTCTCTTATGATCCCTTGATATGACTATTTCCTAACATGTATTGTATTATTTATGTTATGACTTATTTATTCCCTTACCGGGATTTATATCTCACCCTTTTATTATGCATGTCATCAAGTTTCCCATGCAATGCTAAGTATGAAGGAATGCTGTGGTCATGTAAAAGAAGTTTTCAATAAGGATGTTGGGTTTTATGTTCTAAGTTTTTATGTAATTATATTAATTTCCCAAGACACTAGACCTCTCGATCCTCAGAGTTGTATTAATTTCAAGTATATATAGTAAATCATGTTTAAGTGTGGAATAAATAGCAAGGTTACTATAGTTGGTATCATAGGATAGGTTTAGTTATATTTGGGATTAGGATTAGAAAACCCTAGTGAATCCTTAGAGATAATAATAAGTATAATAAAAACATCCCTAAATTTTTGTGAGTATTGAGTAAGTGGTTTATCAAGAAAATAAATCCCTATCTGGATATGAGCAGGTAGAGGCAGCTCTGGAACCGATATACCTAGGTGTGAAAACTCCAACAATGAGTTTTAGGATTGACCTGGGGAATCCTGATACACGACAACGGGCCTTTCTTTACTCTTGGTTCAACACTCCCAAGGGATATTCTTTGGTATGATTACAAGCTTAGTATGAACCATTATTAAGGGAATAAAAAAATCCCCTAAGAATATATGTTGGGAAGTAGATCATGGATAACATAGATTGAATCCTATAGATTCATATGTTAAGGAAATAAAAGTTATTTATAAGTCATACATTTTTTCCTTGGATTACCCTTTATGTGTTACCCCTAACTTTTCTTGTATTTCAGCCAATGGAAGGTAATAGGTGGACATGGTCTAACAACTGATATGAAGATCAACGTGATGACTATTCTAATGAGATTCCCAATCCGATGGGAGTGGAAATCGTGAACTTTGTCATGATACTCTCTTAGTTAACTCAATTTTTGAATAGAAACATGGGTCAATAAGAATTCTTAACCCCCCCCCCCCCAAGAAAGAACAAGTCACAATTAGGAGCTTCATGAGACAAAGGCCTCCTACTTTTAATAGGTCATCTCATCCCTAAATCATGGAACAATGGATCAATTCCATTGAAAAGATCTTCTACATACTTCAATGTTCCAAACAAGAGAAGGTTTTTCTGGCTGCTTATCATATAGAGAGTAAAGCTGATCAATGGTGAAAATTGATAAAAAATACAAAGCCTGAGGAAGAGATCGAGGTGTTGGAATGGAAGGATTTCCGGAATATGTTTTTTGATAAATATTTTCCATGCACCCTCCGACTAAAGATGTAAAGGGACTTTCTTTCCCTCAAGAAAAAATATGAAGAATCAATTAGAGCGTATGATTAAAACTTTACAAGGATTTCACGATATGCCTCCATCTTTATCGTTACCTTCGAATTCAAGGTTGAAAACTTCTTTAGTGGGATAAAAACTAGCCTACGGAAAGCCCTAGTGATCTGTGACTTCAAGAGCTATGAGGAAATTGTCCGACGTGCCCTCAAAGTTGAAATGGATATTGGAAAATCTCATGGGTGTCATGGGGATAAGAAGCATAATGTGGAATTTAATTTTGTCAGTCCAATGGATAAATCCAACGGTGCTAAGAAAATCCATCATACCACTTGCCAAAGGTGTAGAAAGAAGAACCCTAGAAATTGCCTAAAGGGGATGATGAAATGCTTTAGGTGTGGAAGAGAAGGGAAGCTGGCCATTAACTGCCGAAAAGAAAAGCTCACGGTTGTGACATAGGAGAGGAACACTCTATTCAACCCTCAATTCATTTTTCATTGCTTCAACTTCAATGAACTAGGACACTTTTTAATCTAGTGCCCTAAGCCAAGGATTTTCAGAGGCAACTAACAACCTCCAAGGCGGTAGGGGTGAGATTTTGCCATCAATACCATCGAAGTGAAACCCAAAAAAAAGTGGTGATAGGTATGATAGTTATTCATTCAAGAATAGAGAACATACTTTTTGATTTTGGTTCTACGCATTCTTTTATATCCCAAAAGTTTATTCAAACAATCCCAACACCACCACAAATCATGGAAGTAAAGATCTAGTGAGAATAAAAAATGAGGAAATCATTACAACCCATGAATATAACTCCTCCTCTTTGACAATTTGTAGTTTTAAATTCTTGGTGAACCCCATCATACTCTTTTTGGTGGAATTTGATGCAATTGTTGGCATGGACTGTATTTCATTATATAGAGCCAACATAAATTTCCATGAGAGGGAAATCACTCTCTATATAGTGAATCGACACCCGATTCTATACAAGTGAAAGGAGGAAGAAGAATCTTCTTTAGCCCCATCATCTCAAGAATAAATATTACTGCCCTATGAGCACATGTATCTAGCTCAGATGATTGAGTCTAAGGAAACGACCATCCTTAAAGACATAACTTTTGTGAGGGAATTAGCTGAAGTGTTTCCCAAGGAATTGCCTGGTCTTCCTCTTAGAAGAGATGTTGAATTATCAATTGACCTTATACTTGGGGTGTTTCCAATATCCAAGAATTTTTATTGAATGGTTGTTGTGGAGATTGAGGAGCTGAAGAAAAAACTATAAAAGAATCTAGATAAAGGGTTTATATGCCCAAGTGCTTCCCCATGGGGTGAACCAGTCCTCTTCATCAAGAAGAAGTATTATTCAATGCACCTTTGCATCGATTATCATGACCTCAACAGAATCATGATAATGAACAAGTATCCATTTCCACAAATTGATGACTTCTTCGATCAGCTACATGGAGCACAATAATTCTCCAAGGTGGATCTATGGTCAGGATATTATCAAGTAAGGGTGAAGAAGGAGGATATCCCCAAGACTTCTTTTCATATAAGGTACGTGCACTATAAATTCATAGTAATTCCTTTCAGACTCACTAATTCTCCCAATATCTTTATTTACTTAATGAATAGAGTCTTTAGAGATTACCTAGAAATTTTTTTGGTAGTCTTTATAGATGATATTCTAATATACTCCAAAAAACAAGTAGGAGCATAAGGAGCATCTAATCATTGTAATAGAGACCTTGAAAACAGAGAGGAACTTTGAAAAGTACAACAAGTGTCAGTTAGGGTTGAAGGAGGTATCATTCTTGGGTCATATCATCAAAATCAATGGGATATCTATGGATCCCTTGAAGAAATCTGCAATAGAGGGATGGTGGGGGCCAACATCAGTAACAGATATCCATATCTTCTAAGGGTTAGCTGGATATTATCACTGATTTGTGGGAAATTTATCATGATTATAAAAACCTATTACCAAGATAACTCAGAAGGGAGTAAAGTTTTCTTGGAGTGATGAATGTGAAGAGACATTCAAGGAGTTGAAAAAGAGTCTTATCACTACACCCATGCTCAATTACTCACAAGTGGAGAACGTTTTGTGGTATTCAGTGATTCTTTGAAGAAGAGACTTGGCTGTGTGTTTATGCAAAATGAAAAGTCATTGCCTATGATTCAAGTTAATTTAAAGTTCATGAGCGGAACTATCCAACACATGATCTGGAGTTGGCTGCGGCGATCTTCGCTTTAAAAATTTGGTGACATTACCTCCTTGGGGAGAAGTGTGAAATATATATGGACCACAAAATACTCAAGTATATATTCATACAAAAAGATTTGAATATGTGCCAACAAAGATGGTTAGATCTAATCAAATACCATGATTGCTCAATCCCTTACCACCCTGGGAAATAAAACAAGGTGGAAGATGCTCTAAGTAGAAAGGATCTAATAATTCTATCATTGATGAGAATTTGAAAGGATCCAATATTCTTAGATTTGATGAAGATGAACATGGGAATAATAAAGAAGGGAACATCATCAATCCTTTCACAAATGATTTCTCAACTGTGTCTTTTGGAAAGATTAAAGGATGCTCAAAAGGATTATGTGGGAATTCAGAAGAAAGTGGAAACTATCATAAAAGGGAAATCCTAGGAGTTTAATTTTAATGAAAAAGGAATTGTGAGATTTGGGTCAAGAATATGTGTTCCATAAAATCCAGAGTTAAAGAAAGAACTTTTAGATGATGCACATAGTTCAAATTTCTCTATTCACCCAGGAAACACAAAGATGTATCGAGATCTTTGAGAGAAATATTGGTGGGATAACATGAAGAAGGATATCATTGAGTATACATCAAAGTGCATGGTATGTCAGCATGTGAAGGCTAAAAGGTTGAAGTATAAGGGGATGATGCAACCATTACCCATACCAGCATGGAAATGGGAGACCATCACCAGGGACTTTGTCACTGGACTTCCGAAGATATCCAAAGGAAACAATGCTATATGGGTTGTGGTGGATCATCTTACAAAGACTGCACACTTCATTGCAATTTGGGAGGATTTCTCATTGGATAAACTGTCACAAATATATATCAAGGGAGTGGTAATGCTTCATGGAGTACCACTATCGTATGTATCTGACCAAGATCCAAGATTTACCTATATGTTCTGGAAGATTCTTCAACATGCTCTGAATACTGAGCTGAACTTTTGTACGACTTATCATCCTCAAAATGATGGCCAAACTGAGAAGACTATCCAAACACTTGAGGACATGTTGAGAGAATGTTCAATGTACTTCAAAGGAGGATGGGATTAACATCTTCCTCTAGTTGAGTTCTCTTACAACATCAGTTTCCACTCAAGAATCCAAATGGCTCCTTTTGAATCCCTATATAGGAAGGGGTTCCGAAAACCGACATCTTGGGATGAAGTTGGTGAGAGAAAAATCTTAGGTCCAGAAATGGCGGAGAAGGTTAAAACCATCCAGTAGCACATTAAAGCTGCTTAGAGTTGACAAAAGAGCTATGTTGATAATCATCGACAAGACCTAGACTTTGATGTAGGAGACATGGTATTCCTCCACATACCACTGTGTAAGATAGTTAAGAGATTTGGGAAGAATAGAAAGCTTAGTCCAAGGTACATCAACCATTTTGAGATCCTCTATCGCATTGCAGTAGTGGATTATCGACTAACACTCCCACTAAACCTATATCAAGTATATAATGTATTCTATGTATCACTCTTGAGGAAGTACATACCATACCCATCACATGTACTCAATCAGTAGGTGGTACCATTGGATAATGACGTCTCCTATGAAGAGAAGCCGGTGGGGATTTTAGATTGAAGGGGAAAAGTTCTATGAAATAATACAATGCCCCTCATCAAGGTGTTGTGAAGAAACCACAAGTTTGACGAGGAAATGTGGGAATCAAAGGAAGTGATGAAGTAGAGTTACCCACATCTATTCTATTGTGGAAAAATAAATTCTATGGGAAAATTTTATTAAGGGGGGAATATTGTAACGACACAAACTTTTATTAATGAAAATTCCTCTTGATCCAATTAAATGTCTTATTATGTAAAATGGTTATATAAATTGTGAACTTCCATGGTTTTATTTTTTTATTTTAAAATACTATTATGAATTATTATCTTTGCTAATATATCTGTTGAACAGTGATCAAAAGATTAGTATAAATATAGGGCTTTAACAAATCCAATTTACCCAGAAAAAGGAAGCGATGACCACATCCAATAAAATTGATCAATACGAAGCCCATTTGTCAGAGGTTGGAAAGGAGTTGGAATCACTAGTCTTATCTCTTGACCAAGCCCAAGATGAGCTTCAACACGTTATGCTCAAATAGAACCACTTATAGGAGAAGTGGAATTTTATAGAGATTACCACCCAAGTGATGTAATATGAGCCACCCCAAAAGTCTATCACCATCACACAGCTTACCCTTAGGTCTTATGTGGGTGTTATAAGGGTTTATGTAATAATACCCTAGCACTATGATTATGTGAATTATTTTTTTATAGAATAAATAATATACATTAATTTTATTATTCTTACTTTGTAAATTGTTTTTAAAGAACAAATAGAATTTTTAGTTAATATTCCATTAAGAAATATATTTTGATGAATTAATGGATTTTTGAATTAAATAATATTTTAATGATATATTATTACTAAATTAATTTTTATTAAATATAAATTATTGTATAATTTTTATTAATACAATTGTGATTTTTTATTAAGGTTTGAAATCCATTTTTGTCAAAACCCATGAATTTTCGATAAATGTCAACTTTTATTTTAAAAGTAAAAATTTAATTATTTAGAAAATTACTTAGATAAAATTAATATTATTTTTTGAATCAGGATGTTGAATTTATCCAACAGTGAATTTTTCATAATTTTCTGAGGCAGTCAAATTTTTGGGTAAAAATTAAATACCATTTAAATATAAAGCGTGTTTTATGACATTATAATGACCCAATAGTGATGTAATAAAATACAATAAAAGAGTTTTATATACAATATTTATTTTAACTTTAAATTAATGTGATTTTATATTTATTTTATTAATTTTATAGTGCCTTAGTGAAGCCTCCAATACTTATAAAACATTTTCACTTTTAAAATGTTTTCCAAGAGAGTGTGACTCACCTCCACATATGCAAGCCTAATATTTTAAGAAGTTTGGACATTGGCCATATAAAATAATTTTTTCCACTCCCATTTTCTAAAAACCATGGGAAAAACATGGGATGGTTTGTGGTTTGGATTAGTTTAATGTGTAGGGTCCAAAACCTAAATAATTAAGAATTCCCTCCCTTTTCCTATTTAAACCCACACAAGATTCCACTTAATCTTCACTAAAATCCTTTGGAGATAGACCAAACTATTCACTACCCTTTCTATAATCCTCCCAAGGTGCCCTAAGCTCCCAATAAGCCTCTCTCAAACATCTCCCAAGCCTTTTGGATCATGCTTCCAAGTAAGGGATTCCTTCCTTTCTCATTTTATCCAAGTTTCTTAATATTATTATGTCCTTTTAATTTCAATTATAAATGTTGGAGTATGATTTATAAAAACCCTTATACTACCCTATTTATGTTATAATTATGATATAATCCTTTATCTCTAATTAATGTCTCTCATGTACACCCATTACCATGCCAAAATTTCGTAATGGATTTCTCCTTTTCTCATTTTTGTATCAATTTCATTATGTTATTATATCCTTTTATTTTCAATTAAAAATGTTGGGGTATAATTTAGTACCTCCCCCATACTGACCTACTTATATTTTAATGATGATATACCTCTTTATCTTTAAATAATGCCTTCCATGTACCCCTGTTACCATGCTGAAATTCCATTTGGAATTTCTCTCTTCTCATTTGCATTCAAGAAATTATTTTTTATTATGAATCTAAATTCCATTACATATGTTGGGAAATGTATCTATATGACTCCATTACTTTAAATTTAATGTAAAAATTATGATACAAACCTTTCTCTCTCATCAACCATTTTTATGAATTCTTATGTCATTCAATTATGCTGCTGAAATTGCACTGCGATTTTCCAAGCCAAAGACATTGTGTAGTGAATATTATGCCCATTTCTATATCAAGGGTATTCACCTTTATGAACATTTACTTATTAATTATAGAGTTTAATATATTAATTTCACTTTCAGTTATCATGGAATAAATGATTATGTTTAATGAATTCATGTTATATGATCCGTGTGCCACACTTATGCATGAAATGAAATGTTTAAGAAGGGTGCGCCTTGATAGCGCTTCAATGAATTATGTAAAGAATAATATCATGATAAGTCATGTGAAATGAGGTTTTAATCATTATAATTCAAGTTAAATGAGGTTTTACTCATGCTCCATGTGCAATGATCCTTGGATCATGCTAATATCATGTTAAATGTTGTTGGCACATTTCCATGTTATAATAATCATGCTTTACCATGCCTTTATGTTCATGTTTCTCTTATTATCCATTGATATGCCTATTTCCTAACATGTATTGTATTATTAATGTTATTCCTTGTTTAATACCTTACTAGGATTTATAGATCACCCTTTTCTTATGCACATCCTTTGGTTATCCCATGCAACGCTAAGTACGAAGGAATGTTGTGGTCATGTAAAAGAAGTTTTTAATAATGATGTTGGGTTTTATATTCTAAGTTGTTATGTAATGTTCCTAATTTCCAAAGAAATTATACATCTCGATTATCAGAGTGGTATTAAGTTCATGTTTATTTAATAAATCATGTTTAAGTGTGAAATAAATAGAAGGGTTGTTATAAGGTGGGGAGAATTTATTGACTTTGATTATTCAATGATTTACATTATTGTATTATATGGATTATTTTTGGATCTAGGTTCTAATAAGTTTTGAGATTCCACTTCCTGGTGTGCCTAGAATTAATATTTTAAATATTTGAAATATATTAAATATCATTGGTGCACATTTTTTTTTTCAAAAAGTGGAATAAATTGTAAATGGAGGCTTAGATTATAAATATAAGGACCTTGTTGGTTTCAAAGCATGGTATTTACCCTAGACACGATATAAACTTTTTCGATGTTAGGTGTTTGGTTAAAAGTCATCGTAGACATAAATAATAAAATAAATAAATATATATATATAGTTTTTAAGTGACACAACATACTAGATTATTTATATATTAAAACATTATTATGACCGATTCTTAAGGTTATTCTAATAACCCTAAGAACTTAGAGAGATAATTGGAGAGAGAGTCTTGGTGAATGATGATTCCATATTGAGGATCGTTGCACCATTGAAATTCAAGGATTTAATAAAAAAATGAATTCATTCTTCATTAGTGATGGATACACCTTGAGGTAGGATTTTTATATTATGTGTATTTATCTCCATTTTATTATTCTATGTAGAACAAAAATCAATCAACGAATGGATTCATTTTCATTTTTATCAAATTATGGGTGTAGGATTATTTTGTGGGGATTATTAGGAGAAATTTTTTAGTTTATTATGGATCTTTGTTAATCATTCTAAAATCAATGAATCAAGGAAAAACCAAACACAACCAATTTTTGTTCTTCTTTTTTCATGTTTCTTGTATCCTTCCCACCATTATTTTTTCATTTATCACCGGTGTTTAATTTAACTGGTGGTTTGAATAAAATATAGAGAAATCAATCGTTATGAACTTATTTTATGTAATAATGGATTGATATTTCATATCTTTTCCCGGTATGACATGGGGATCATGTGAATATGGTAAAGATAGTGGATTAAATCAAATTTGGGGTAAATGGTTGTGGTTTTGACATGAAATGACAGAGAGGTTCGATGTTAGTGTTTTTCTGATCAATTTGGATGGTTTGATATTGAGTTTCTTATAGAAATCAAGTTTGGTTGACTTAGATAGATGATTTTCTAAGAGAAACATGGAAGAAATTGACACGGGAGTGGAGGAGGAGAATTCCACAAGAATACCCATGGGTTCTGTAAAATTCCACACTACACGATGTGTAATGGAAGAATATATGCTGTGAAGAGGGCCCTGAATATGGTTCTATGGTTCTATGTGAAGAAATTTATCACACAACGTGTCACAGTTGTCACATGAAGTATGAACCTTACTTGGTGGATCCATGTGTATCTTTGAGGGTACGTGGACTTGGATAAGAGTACAAAGGCTCATAAACACCATTTAATTAGTCAAAAAACATGGCCATCGAGTCACAAACATGGTCATGAGTACACCAGATATGGCATGTTGTGTACTTGGACACAAGAAGGGGCCATGATACATGGGTAGGACCAAGTGATGAAGGTACATGCCATGCACTATTATTACATTACTTCTACTCCTTCAAAGATTCCTTGGAACCATTTTCCTATATATCTTCGACTAGTTTTTTTGTGGTATGTTCCCTTAATCCATTACCCGAGGGTTTAGAATCAAGTTGCATCATATGCATAGGATGATGATCCCCTATGAGGAACTTCAATCTTTGATAGAGTTTTTGGAATCCTTCTATGCGGCCCGGAGTGAGATCCTCTATCATAATAATTTCCCTATGTGAAGTTCTTGGTATCATTATGACCAACACTACATGGGAATTGATCCCCTAGTTATAGGGTTAATCCAAATTGGGTTGTTAGTATACCCCATGCCCTTCGGTGTGATCCCCATTTATTTATCATTCTCTTCAGACATCAAGAATGAAATTATCATGGAATGAACCCATGATAATGATATCTTGGACATAATCCATTAGTTTTATTTTACTCACGAAGTGTGTTCTCACAGATGATTTCTATATGGAACCTTTGACCAGGAATCTTAGGTTGTCTTTATGGTTGTTACATTAACTTGAGAATGTGTGTCTATTATTAGTGTATCTAGACTTTATTGTTATATTCCATTGAAATATACCGATGATGGGTAGATTATTATTCACGATTCTATATGATTAGTGATTTTAGGGCATCTTAATAGGTATTCTTGGACTCACCCCTGCATGGGATTTGGACACATGTGTCGTGTCTTATGGGAACTATCAACTTTTTTATAGAGTCCTAGGGGGCCTAGGAATAGGGAGATCTTAGTGAGCCAGATAGATTGTTGCATGTTTCTATAGTTACATTGACAACAGTCCTTACCCACCTTACACGTTTGACTTGTATTCAGTTTCTTTATGGTGGAATTATGTTTGGTCCATTTTCTTTCTATTACTTGTTGTCATAGTTTTATGGATGACATTTTAGAGGTATGCATGCCTGATTATCAGTTGTTTAATTTTCAACATTGTATTGTCTTGGAGATTTGTGCATGTATATAGGTATGTTAGGCTATGGACTCCCATGTGTGTGATATGCTTGGTGATGGTCGTTAGCCTCTGGCCTATTGGAGGTGGGCTTGGGCTAATCGCGGTATGAGTCCCATTGGTATGGGTTGTGAAATTTCTTGTAAAAAATTTGACCATATCCATTCTATCTAATTTATACCCTTTTATGACATATTTAAGTCATATTTCCCTTTTGGAAGATTTCACAGATGTATTCTATTTCTATCTTGAGAGGATGTATATTTCTTACTATATCCCTCTTTTAAATATTATTTAAACTTATTTGACAGAGACATACCAATATTCCATTACCCACCTTATTTTCCTACCAATATCTCAAAAAATAAGAATTATTTGAGTCTCTAATTTGAAAATGGTTACCATCAGTTGTTTCACCTCTAGTGATAAATTTTCTATATTTTATCCACTTGATGTTATAAGTATTTTTTCTGAAAATAATATAATTTAAATCATTAAAAATTTTACTTGAACTTAGTAAGTAATGTTTAATTCCATAGAAAAATAGAATATCTTCTTGTCTTACACTAGTTATTTCACCTATAGTGATAAGTTTTATGACTTTTTTCCTCTTGATGAGAGACGTATTTTTTTTTCTGAAAATAATATCATTTACATCATCATAAATTTGAATTTTACTTAGTAAGTTATGTTTAAGTCCATCCAAAACTAGAACATCTTTTGAATTTAGCTTTTAGGATTCAATTTCATTTGTACTACTTCTGTTTATCTTCAGAGATATTTTATTCCAAAAGGTGAAAAAAACACCATCATGTTCTTCAATATTCATAAAGAGTCTAGTGTCTCTAGCCACATGTGTTGAGAATCTATAGTTTAATCCACTTTAAAACATCAATAGACACTTTTATAATAAGTTACTTTTATATTTTGTTACCTCTATGAGTATTATTTCATACAAAATTTTATTGATATGGTCCTAGAAGTGTGTTAATACACTTCTTAGTATAGTGAACTTGCTGGTTACAAATCCCATAGTTATACTCCAAGAAATCGATTCAATTTTGGATAGGTAACTGAAATAAATTTATTATAATTGGTTTATTCTTCTAAGACCTAATTCCTCTATTCTTAGGATAGATCCCCATCAATTATTTTCTTATATGAATCTATATAAGAGATATATTTATTTCAATATACTCCACAATACCAAATTTTTTCCCTTGAGACTAGTTCTTCCTTGAAACCATTGAGTTTTTCTATAATCTATAGCTTGTTATTTTAGTAGTTTTTTTACTAATATATTCTTTGTTTTTGAAGAAATTATAATTCTTAATTTTATTTAAAACTCTATAGATATAGAAGTGATATTTTCTATATTTTTCTTAACCAATGCTTTCCCAGACAATTTTTTTAGAATCTTCACTGTTAGATGAAACAAAATTAATATTATTGGATTATTTAGATGTTGTTTTTTACTTGAGATTATCTAAAAAACTTATCATCTATTATGGATAATTTTACTCTATTTTAATAACATTATCATGGACACTCCTCATATTTCCAAGGGCCTTTACAACTTTATGATTTATTGATTCCACCTTGTTTATCTCTTATTCTTTACCAATAATTTTCTTCTCAGGTTATTTTAGAATTCTATCTTTCTCAAAATAATTAACTTTGAGGACATTAATTTAATCAACATTTTTATTTTATTTTTCATAAAATTAATCATTTTCTCTTTTTAACTTTTAAACCTCTTTATTTAGGGATTTTTTCCTTCTTGTGTTGTCTGTTTGTCTCATGACACACTTTAATATCAACTTTTAAAAATTGTTCAGTATATGTTTCTTATTCCTAATACACACTACTTGATATTTTTTTCAACATGAGATATAAAATTCCTAAACATTTCAATAATTTATTGTTTAGATTGACTAATTTCAATTCTTCCTCTTCCTTACTCAACCTAATCATCGTTTTTTACTTTGAAATTTATACTTTCTCACTCCATATTTTAACACCTTCTTATTACTTCTTCCCCATTTCTTTCCTAGAGGTATTAATTAAAAAATTATCTAAATACTCCAAATTTTTATTCCATGGTAATTTATTATCAATGCTTACAATTACACCTCAATTAAATAACTTTTGAAAAAGTTTTTTTTATACTTACGCTTTCCCTTTTTTATGTTTTAGAGACACCATCCATTATTATATTATATTATTTCCTCCCAAATATAAATATCCCCATCCTTGATAAGTATCCTCTTGCATATTTTGTATACAATTTCAGTTACCAAATCAAAATGCTTATCCCAAATCCTATGTACCCCATTGGTTATAGCCTTGCTGACACCATAGAAAAACTGGATCAATTACTAAAAACCCTGATAGCCCATTCACTGAAAATTCAATTATTACCACTAACCCTATGATGATTTACAACTTATATTGAAATACATAAATTCCTTATTTACTAATGTCACACTCTATTTTTTGATGTTACTGAACCAAAAAAATTTATCATGCACCTAATGTCACACTCAAGAATCATTTTATATCTTGTATATTTCAGTTACTGAACATAATCTCTCTAATTGATTCTCATTATTCTACACCCATATCCAATTATCTTATTATTAC
This sequence comes from Viscum album, assembly GCA_963277665.1. NCBI lineage: Eukaryota > Viridiplantae > Streptophyta > Magnoliopsida > Santalales > Viscaceae > Viscum > Viscum album. Next base: position 1,226,886,014 of record OY728133.1, on the reverse strand, counting down.
CATATAAAAGTCATCCGCTTTCACTGACGCTCTATTTTAAAACTGAAACTACTTCCCATTTGGGTGAATTTACATGTCATTCTTCATGATCACAATACTACAAAAAATAAGAACCATAAAATTTGATTTCTTATCATGAACTCCCAACAATGGGACTTTCTTTATCACTATTCCTAGAATGAAATTCCTAAAAATGTCCAAAATTAGATGTGTTTCAGTTATCTCAATCAATGTTAATATTCCCCAAGAAGGTGAACATAACCATCCTTGCTTGAGAGTCCAATGGTTTTATTACACCTCATGTATCCACTTTCCAATCCTATTGAGAGTCATTCATCATATAGCTAGTGTTTTTGAAACTTTCCACTAGGGCTGCATGTCAACTCTACGTCTAGTGGTGAAACACTTTTCTTGTTTCCCCACATTACTACTTTCTAAAGGTGGGTGACTTCCATCACTCAAATAAATGATGTGAGGACCTTGATTGAAAAAAGATGATGTGATATCATTTTCTCCTTAAATGGATTACTCCTTAGAGCTCATCTTATAGTCTAGGTCTCCCTTATATATTTAATTCATGTCCATGAAACTCTTTCCCAGTGCCATCTTGTGGTGGATTCTAGTTATTTATGCGGCTTATTTCTTGATAGGGTAGAAACTTTTAGTCAGAGTTGAAAGTAAAGTAATCCATGTCGGGGCATTTATGGATGTTGGATTTTTTGAGAACCTATAAAGTCTCTCTATTTTAGAGAGAATATCATGTGTGAGGCATCTTAGGAATGGAACCTAAGGTATACCTTATTGGTCACAAGGTAGTTGAGGCCAGGGGCATACAACTTCCAATCCCTTTTACCTTAATCATCCCATATTTATTATATAGGGTAGGGATTATGATCATTTCCTGAGTATAACATATTGTAGAGATGGTTAGTCACAAGCTTAACATATTATGGAAAGGGGTTGGTGTTTGAGTGTGTCACCAAGGTAGAAGATTTCACAATTGGTATTTTTTGGATTGTATCCCAAGGGGGTAAGATTTTACACTTAGTATTTAGTTAAGTGTGTCCCCAAGGGGGAATATTTTACACTTAGAATTTGATGGAGTGTATCACCATGGGGGAATATTTTACACTTGGGATTTGATGGAGTGTCTCCCTAGGGGGAAGGATTTCACACCTGGGATTTGGTGTAGTGTATCCCTAGGGGGAAGATTTTACACTTTAAATTGTTGGGATTTAACATCATAGAGGTGTCCAATGTACCATGTTAGTATAAAGAGACTAAAATCCATGTAGTTTGGTGACAATTTTTTTTGGTAATATGATAGGATCAGTTTATGCATTTTAATTTCATACGGTTAGGATGCTCAGGTTATTACAGGAGCATCAATGAGGGATGTTTTGGGGATTACACATATGAGATTCTTAAATTAGGGGATCATCACGTGGTGAGGAAGGATACTGTGGGGATTAAATATGGAAGATACCTGAAGGAGGAGGGTCATACTATGGTGGTTGAAAAGGTAGAATACCATGATGATCCTATATAGGGTTTCCCATGTTTACCACATGATGTAGGGCTATAGCTTAACTTCATTTTAAAGGGATTTCATTATGCAGTTTAACGTTGTATGACTAGGACATGGAACTATAAAGTTTTATATCATGAAACTTGGAAGTGGATTTGTCTTAAACCCCCTGGGGGACCATGTCAAGTTAAGAGGAAGATCTAGAAAAAAGGACTCTCTACTGAGATGGGTATCTCGCTACCCTCAGTGATTCCACCTTTAGGGATTATGTGTCCACTTCTTTTGAGCCTCTGGGTAAGGAATGGTGTAAAAACTACCCTCGAGGTGTTTAAATTTGGAGGACCAACCTTAGGGTAGTTATTCTTATGAGAAAAATGATTTAGGGTACCAATTCTTAGGAGAAAAATGTTGGGTAATTGCCTAGACAATAGTTAAAAAACATTGGGTGCTCATAAGGGTTGGTGGTACCAATCACATGGATATTTAAGGTATGGATGAACTAGTTTTGGATTAGTATAGAGTCTCTAGGTACTTGAATTTTGTGAAATTTTATTGGATAAAAAGAGGAAACATGGATAGTCCAAAGGGATGGGTTTCATGAAATTTTGTGTTTTGTGAAGGTTTAGAGTTTTTAAAAGGTCATGGTCATTTTAAAAGAATATTTTTCACAAAATAGGCTGACCATGCCTTAGGGTAAAGTCTTGGTTTCTATGGGATTGGTTTCACGAAGGATAATTATCTCACAAATCCCCATGGGCCACAAATAGATTTCTTATTATGAAAATTCCATAGACCTTCATGAAAGGAATCTCCACCATGGGTTAAGGTTCTCAAGAACCCATGGTATGTGGTTTTGGGAAATAGGGATACCTTAAAAATAAAACTTCTATCTTACTCAAGAATATTCCGAGTTACATGAATTCAAAGCTTTTCTTCGAAGATAAAAGGTCATGTCACCTTAAAAGTAAGACATATGGGTTATTTATAGGCCTATTAGAGACATAAGAATCAATTTTATGAAATATTTATGCTTTGGTAAAAGATTATGAGAATCATGAAATGATGTGGCTCCATGAACCAGTGTTACATTATAAAAAGGTTACATCCTTAAACTTAATGTTGTTGGGGATTTTAGTAAACTAATGTTATGTTGCACAATGGTTACAAAATCAATATTCATACAGTCGGGGACTTCGATGAACCATATTTATTCTACATGAAGGTTACTACCTCAAGTGTAACAACCCGATATTTTATGATAAGTATTATTTTTAATTTATTTGTTGTCATGTGTTTTATGCTACAACAAGATTATCTTGTGCTATACACAACACCGTATTAGCTTGCAGTATACGCAACACTATTCTTAGATTGTGTTATACACAATTTCAAGTTCGTTTGATAATAGTCATTCTACGCAACATTGAGAGTATATATATATAAATATTCAATATATAAATGAAATATGGTTGGATTATGTTATAAAAAACAAGAAATTAGTCTTGAATAACACGCAACCCTGACTTGGCTTACATTACACGCAATCACGACCTTTCTCGATAGCGTGTGTTGTACGCAATACTAGGTTTCAATAAACGATAATATATTGTTATAATATTATTATGGACTTTCCGTTATGAATAGTATTAACTAAATTTTTAATTTTATAACATTATTATTAATCCTATAAATTTTCTAAAACATTTTATGTGAATAAAATAATTTTTTCGGGTAAAATAAGTATTTTTCAAAAAATGCAGTTTTGCCGCCTTTTGATAGAGCACCCACATTAAATCAAGTTTTTGACATGTTTATAAGTTCTATTTTATAAAATAATCTTATTATTTTGAATCAGGATATAAAAATTTACATTGGATAAATTTTTGATATTTTTCTGATAACTTTCATATTTTAATGAATAGTAAAAACACACTATATTTTAATTAAAAACAACTTTTTTCATCGTAATAATTTATATGGTTAAATTATAATATTGAATGGTTTTAATGGATAAATAGAATATATTTTTACCATTTAATATAATTTATGTCATTATTATTGATTTTACCTTGAATTCGTAGGTTAAATCAATTCAAAATTTTGCAATGTTTTAACCAAAAACCCATTTTCTTTCGACAACGAGATTAATTTTAATTTAATTTCTGAAAATTTTGTGTGTTGAATTTGGAAAAATGGATTCCATATTTTGAATCAGTGGGTCCAAATTATGTTAATAAGCTATTTTTTATTTTTGGGCATTATGAATAGTAACTACGGTAAATTTTATTTACCATAGTTAAAGGTAAATCGGGTAATTAAGGGTAAATATAAGATTATAAAATTACCATAACACCTTCCAAAATCCTATTGGATGACTAAAAGTTGACCCATATCACCTAAGGGTCTTATTAGATTCATTTAATGGAATTTGTTCCATGAAAATAATTTAATTATTATTAAAACCAAGGAAAGTGACAACATGTCACTTTCTTAAATCTTATCAGTATAATAATTTTAGTTTTGTGATAATCTTCATGAAACTTCGGATATAAATAGTATCTAGAAAGATAATAATATTATCTACATCATATGAATTTATTTATAATTTTTAGGGATTAAATAATTATCAATTAAGGAGACATAATAGTGATGTTGAAATTATTTTATTAAGAGAAATATCAAATAAGTGGTTTTAAAAATATTAAAATAAATATTATATGAACTATTTAATGTGCTCCAATAATTTTCTAGATAAATATGACATGTTATGAGTTTATTAAATTTTTTAGTTCGAACATATATTCTGTATATTGTTTATTTTAATTCAAATAAATGAATAGTGTTAAAATTGACACTAATGTTATTTTATAAAAATAACATATTATAAAATTGTTTAAAAATCACAAAAATATTTAAAAATTATAAATTTAAATTTATATAGTCTACAACGTCATAAAGTGTCAAATTATGGAAAATTCATAACACATATGTAATTATTTAAAATAATTTAAAATTTAGAATATTATTACCACAAATAAAATTAAATTGTTAAATAAGGATAAATCAAGTTGATAATGTTTAAAATAAATTTCTAACATGTCTAAATTTTATTGGTTGATGAGATTACAACCCTATCTCATATAATCTTCGGATATGAGTCATTTTAGAAGTTTTTATGTGGGGTTAGGATTTAATATAAACTAATATTTCTTATATTTTCAAAGGTGACCCTCTCCTCCCTTATAAAAGGGAACCTCCTCCCTCTCCTCCTAACACCAATTTGAGCCTTCAAGCTCGGCAAATCCCTACCCATTTCACTTCCCCAATTCCTTAGAAACCTACTAGAGGTACTGGTCTTCTCAAAATACCATCTCTAGTGCCCTAAGAGAAAGTTTAAAGGAGGCACTTTGAGAAAGAGGTAATACCTTCTACCGTTTTCTTCAAGTTCCATTCTTCTTCTACTCCCTCTTCTTTAGTTGTTTCATTATGAAGTAATAACATCAGTATCCATAATATACTTATATTTTATTATAAATATGAAACAACCCCATTTCACCTTCTATCCATCATACGGGAAACGAAATCACCGCGCGTGCGTACGTACGGAATACCGTCTCCCCGCCATGGTGTAATCTATTTTTCCACCACCACCTTACTTGGATGGGTTAATGGTGTAAAGAATAAATAAATATTATTATTATAAAATCATACAGATTCTAATATATTAGATCATTCACTCCAATTCTATTCAATAAATATGGGAACGATATCATCACTCATGCGTACGTACGGATTACCGTCTCCACGACGCAATGAAATTCATTTTCCATGTTAACAATTATAGAATGATTATAAAGTATATATAATAAGTAATCATGAAATATATGACATAATAATTCTACTTTATTTATGTATATATATATGTATGTCATATACTTAATTCCATTCAATTCAATAAGGAAATGAAAACAGTGTTCATGCGTATGTACGACCTACCATCTCCATGAATGGTGTATTTCTTTCCATTTATCGATCTACTATATATATGTATATTCTGAGTATATATTATATATAAATCATGTTTTATATTCTGGAATTAAGTAATCATGATCTAAGTAATCATATGAATAATTACAAGTCAAAATACGGACGACAAATGAAACGATTTTACCCAAAACGCCCTTTAACATGGAATTTACAAAAGAACGGGTAATATAAAGTCATAAGTGAACCATATATGATATCATAAAAATGAATATGATTCTGTAATAAGTCAATGAAATTATTTAAATCATTATACAGGATGTTCAGATCCATACAAATCATATCATACCTAAGGTAAGGGATAATTATTCCAATCTCATTCTTATCCGAGATTGTTTATTCATAAGTATTTACTGGGGTTATATTTATCATCCATGTCCCTATTTTTCTAAAAATGGTTTCATGAATGTTTAAATTCCTTTTTAACCATTTTTTACTTTTACTACATAGTATGTAAGGAATCTTTCTTTTGTTTACATTACGAGGTACTTTTTTGACTTTTCCGGCAAAAGTACGAGACAAATGTTATTTTAACTTATACGACATGAAAGAATTTTTACTGTTTTATAAAGAATTATTTTAATTAAGCTTACTCCAAAATATTTCATGACTATTTTCAAAAAAATATCCTTCTTTTAAAATTGCATGACGTTTTGTGAAAAGAAATTTATTTTGAAGAAGAAAGGATATTTTCCTCAAAAATTTGTTTCAAGTGTTTTATCTAAACCATTTTTCCATCTAAGATGAAATTATTTCATATGTGTATGTTTCAAGTATAATGTCTCTATGATTTAAATGGTTTCACTCTTCTTATTATGAAATGATATCCATTTATTTTATATGGATTATGTGATGATGGGATGATGTTTATGAAACCCATTTTATTCTTTGGGTTATGATGAATGTTTTACGTTTATTTTGTGGCACAAGTAAGAATGATTTCATTATGAGATTGGTGGGACCTATATCTCCCTCCAATGCATTGGGTAAAGATTTATATCTCATGAGATAGACATGGCTGGAACGGTAAGTTAATCCAGTTCAGTGTTACAGGATTGAAGTGAGGAGTGAACTCGATTCAGAAAAGGACTTTGTCCACTAAGATGGTCTTGGCAGCAATGCCTTGGCTACTATGGAAATCATAACATGTGCTGAATGGTTGCCACAATTACATGTTTTATTCCCATTATATTTTATCATGGTTGATGTTACATTATGATATATGCCTTATGTACTTCCAAGATTTATGTCTTTGCTCAAGATGTTGATGTTTAAAATTCATGTTCAAGTTTTTGATTTCAAATGTTTATGGATTGTTTTATGTTCTCTATGTTTTCCCTTACTGAGAATTTGAGCTCACCCTTTTTATGTTTTATTTTCCTCAGGAAATAAAAAAAGGTTTTAGGTAAGGAAACAAAAAGGGGAAGATCATTATGGGAGTCATTTAAGATCTTTCAACATGATTAGAAGTTTATATTCCATGTTTCTAAAGACACTAAACTATTACGGTCCTTAAGTGTTGGTTCTTATTATGTATTAAGTGTTTCGAAAAAGTAATGTAATGTCCATGTACGTCAATCTCTTGGTCTCTACAGTTGGTATCAGAGGAAATGTTTAGTTAACCTTTGGAAACTAATATACGAAAATGTTAGTGAGAACCCTAAAGATATTTCTAAGGTATGTCTAGGGATGTCCCTAAGGATAAGTATACGTATAGGATATAGTCCTAGAACTACGGTAACGATATTAGAATTTTACCTACAATGTTAGATATTGAGGGTACTCCCCCTTTACTATGTTGTTTTCCCGAGCATGATTTTTTCCTCTCACACTATTCTTTTTGGGTTTTAGAAAATGGCTGGAAACATGAAGATTCACGATAATGGAGGATATGAAGGACAATGGAATGATATTTTTCATGAGCAACAAAATGAAATGGGATTTGGAAGTCCAGACATCTCTATTATGCCTAATCAAAAATCTCATAATATAATCAATAATATCAACTTTGGTAAGTTTCCCGACTCAGATAATAAGAGAAAGATGGAGTTTCATGATGATCATAGAGGAAAGAAAGTTCAATTTCCCTCATGTAAATCATGTGGTAAGAGGCATCGGGGAGATTGTTTCAAAGGAAATGGAAGATGGTTTGGGTGTGGAAAATAAGGACACAAATCCAGTAAGTTCAAAGGAAAAGGTTCAGTTAACACCATGGACAAGGATAATGGTATTGCTACTACATCAACAATGATTAGATGTTATAAATGTGGAATGTATGGGCATTATTCAAAACAATTCCCTTAGGGAAAATATCATGAAGAGAATAAGCATGGTCATAGGAGTAGTATTTATGTGGATGATGATGAAGAGACTATAAATGAAATATGAGATGAAAGAAATGATGAAGCTTAGTCAGTGGTTTAAGAAGTTACTAGAATGATTGTATGTTTATAAAGAATAATGTATGGTACTATGGAATAAAGAATCATCTAAGGATTGTTACACTATTGTTTTTCCTAAAGTATTTGAAAGTATATGTTGAATGGTACCAGTAACCATGGAAGGTTATTCAGATATTTTTGGAATGTAGATGATATGCGCATAATGAGGGGATAAGAAGATAATGAGATGTTTGATTGTATTCATGAGCTCATGACTGATATAAGGACTAAGTGATATTATGGTTTGATTATATAGATTTTTTGGGATTTCGGTATGTGGAAAGAGTTACCTTTTGACAGTATTAATGTTTTCACTAAGTTTCTATGGTAATTTATGTTTCAAGAGAATATATGACTAAGGTATTCATGTGTTTAGAATGCAACCAACAAGATATATCTTATGATATATGTGAGATAAATGCTTGTATTAACATTCTTGGTAGATAATCTTTCTAGTAATTATTTTCTTTATACTATGAGCTTGGACCGAATTATTTTACATAAGCCTAAAGATTGGAATGGATTATTTTGGACATAAGTTTGTATTGTTTAAGGATAGAACTTTTTTCGATATTATTGATGGGATGTTATAAAAATGTAGTTTTAGAAAAAGGACAACCTGCAGGACGGGCGACAACCCGTCACGTCAGACAAGGCTGTGGGAATCGAACCCACAACCGAAGTGCGACCGATCTTTATCACCTACCACTAGACTACAGGATGTCCCTGGTTAGTAGAAACTAGTTTTATTTTATTAAGCAGTATGATATATGAAGTATAAATTCATTTTTGGAATCGTATATGATTAACCTCACCATAGATGGACTTATGTATATTTGATAACTTTTGCTAACCTTTTGTTTGAAACAGATGGAATGACCCATCATTTTATCACATGATCTGTTAACACTTAACTAATAACAAATTCAACTTCATTTCTTTAAGAGATGTAGTGTAAATTGTTCAAATCACGAACAATGGTGAGATTGTACCAAAATCAAGAAATTATTTCTTCTAATTCCAAATTTTCAACTTTAGGGAAATGATATTGAAAACCAAAAATGTTTTCCTAGTGCTCTTATATCCGATGAATCAGATGGTACCTTATATCATCACAAATTTATGGCTTTGTGATTGATGGATTTTTCATAGCCATGTTCTCTACCACTCTCCATCAGAACATGATGGTTAGATTTCTCTTCCATATCCATATTTTCACCTATGTTATCCTATGTGGAAACCAAGTGATTAGTTAATTTGGGTAACCATTACGTTTCATACTTTAGTTTTTAAAGTTAAGTTTTGTTATTTCATTTTACGATGTGGGTTTCAATTAAAGAATCTTTCAAGTAGAAAACCATGTATAACCCCGACGAATTTTGAGGGCGAAATTCATTTTAAGGGGGGTAGAATGTAACAACCCGATATTTTATGATAATTAATCTTTTTAATTTATTTGATGTCATTTGTTTTATGTTACATCAAGATTATCTTGTGCTATACGCAACACCGTATTAGCTTGTAGTATACGCAACACTATTCTTAGATTGTGTTACACACAATTTAAAGTTTGTTTGATAATAGTCATTCTATGCAACATTGAGAGTATATATATATATATATATATTCAACATATAAATGAAATATGGTTGGATTTTGTTATACAAAGCAACAAAGGAGTCTTGCACAACATGCAACCCTGACTTGGCTTGCATTACATGCAATCACGACCTTCCTCGATAACGTGTGTTGTATGCAATACCAGGTTTCACTAAACGACGATATATTGTTATAATATTATTATAGACTAGACATTATGAATATTATTAAATAAATTTTGAATTTTATAACATTATTATTAATCTTATAAATTTTCTAAAACATTTTATGTGTATAAAATAAATTTTTCAGGTAAAATAAGTATTTTTCAAAAAATGCAGTTTTGCCGCCTTTTGATAGCGCACCCACATTAAATCTAGTTTTTGAAATGTTTATAAGTTAAATTTTACAAAATAAAATTATTCTTTTGAATCAGGATATAAAAATTTTCATTGGATAAAGTTTTTATATTTTTCTGATAACTTTCATATTTTAATGAATAGTAAAAACACACTATATTTTAATTAAAAACAACTTTTTTCATCGTAATAATTTATATGGTTAAATTATAATATTGAATGGTTTTACTTTATAAATAGAATATATTTTTAGCATTTAATATAATGTATTTCATTATCATTTATTTTACCTTGAATTCGTAGGATAAATTAATTCAATCTTTTGCAATGTTTAAACCAAAAACCCGTTTTCTTTCGACAACAGGATTAATTTTAATTTAATTTCTGAAAATTTTGTGTATTGAATTTAGAAAAATGGATTCTATATTTGGAATCAGTGGGTCCAAATTATGTTAATAAGCTACTTTTTATTTTTGGGCATTATGAATAGTAACCACGGTAAATTTTATTTACCATAGTTAAAGGTAAATCGGGTAATTAAGGGTAAATATAAGATTATAAAATTACCCTAACACCTACCAAAATCCTATTGTATGACTAAAAGTCGTTCCATATCTCCTAAGGGTCTGGTTAGATTCATTTAATGTACTTTTTCCATGAAAATAATTTAATTATTATTAAAACCAAAGAAAGTGACAACATGTCACTTTCTTAAATCTTATAAGTATAATAATTTTAGTTTAGTGATAAACTTCATGAAACTTCGGATATAAATAGTATCCAGAAATATAATAATATTAGATACATCATATGAATTTATTTTGAATTCTTAGGGATTAAATAATTATCATTAAAGGAGACATAATAGTGATGTTGAAATTACTTTATTAAGAGAAATATCAAATAAATATTTTCAAAAATATTAAAATAAATATTATATGAACTATTTAATGTGCTAAAATAATTTTATAGATAAATATGACATGTTATGAATCTATTAAATCTTTTAGTTCGAACATATCTTCTGTATATTGTTTATTTAAATTCAAATAAATGAATAGTGTCAAAATTGACACTATTGTTATTTTATAAAAATAACATATTATAAAATTGTTTAAAAATAACAACAATATTTAAAAATTATAAATTTAAATTTATATGGTATAAAATGTCATAAAGTGTAAAATTATGGGAAATTCACAACACATATGTAATTATTTATAATAATTTAAAATTTAGAATATTATTTCCACAAATAAAATTAAATTGATAAATAAGGATAAATCAAGTTGATAATGTTTAAAATAAATTCCTAACATGTCTAAATTTTATTTGTTGATGCGATTAAAACCCCATATCATATAATATTAGGATATGAGTCATTTTATAAGTTTTTAAGTGGGGTTGAGATTTAATATAAACTAATATTTCTTATATTTTCAAGGGTGCCCCTCTCCTCCCTTATAAAAGGGCACCTCATCCCTCTACTCCTCACACCAATTTGAGCCTTCATTCTCGGCCAACCCCTGCCCATTTAACTTCCCCACTTCCCTATAAACCTACTAGAGGTACCGGTCTTCTCAAAAGACCAACTCTAGTGCCCTAAGAGAAAGTTTAAAGGAGGCACTTCGAGAAAGAGGTAATACCTTATACCGTTTTCTTCAAGTTCCATTCTTCTTCTACTCCCTCGTCTTTAGTTGTTTCATTATGAAGTAATAACATCAGTGTCCCTAATATACTGATATGTTATTATAAATATGAAACAACCCCATTTCACCTTCTATCCATCCTATGGAAAATGAAATCACCGCGCGTGCGTACGTACGGAATACCGTCTCTACGCCGTGGTGTAATCTGTTTTTCCACCACCACCTTACTTGGATGAGTATAATGGTGTAAAGAATAAATAAATATTATTATTATAACATCATAATTATTCTAAGATATTATATCATTCACTCCAATTCGATTCAATAAATATGGGAATGATTTCATCGCTCGTGCGTACGTACGGATTACCGTCTCCACGACGCGATGAGATTCATTTTCCATGTTAACAATTCAAGAATGATTATAAAGTATATATAATAAGTAATCATGAAATATATGACATAATAATGCTACTTGATTTATGTATATATATATATATGTATGTCATATACTTGATTCCATTCAATTCAATAAGGAAACGAAAACAACGTTCATGCGTACGTACGACCTACCATCTCCATGAACGGTGTATTTCTTTCCATTTATAAATATATTATATATATGTATATTCTAAAAATATATTATATATAAATCATATTTTATATTCTGTAATTAAGTAATCATGATCTAATTAATCATATGAATAATTACAAGTCAAAACACAAACGACAAATGAAACGATTTTACCCAAAATGTTCTTTAACATGGAATTTACAAAAGAACGGGTAATATAAAGTCATAAGTTAACCATATATTATATCATAACAATGAATATGATTCTATAATAATTCAATGAAATTATTTAAATCATTATACAGGAGGTTCAGATCCATACGAAGCATATCGGACCTAAGGTAAGGGATAATTATTCCAATCTCATTCTTATTCGAGATTGTTTATTCATAAGTATTTACTAGGGTAATATTTATCATCCATGTCCCTGTTTTTATAAAAATGGTTTCATGTATGTTTAAAGTCATTTTTACCCATTTTTGAATTTTACTACATGGTATGTAAGGAATCTTTCTTTTGTTTACGTTATGAGGCACTTTTTTACGTTTCCGGCAAAAGTACAAGAAGAATGTCTTTTAACTTATACGACATGAAAGGATTTTTACAGTTTTATAAAGCCTTATTTTCATGACTATTCCTCCAAAATATTTCATGATTATTTTAAAAAAAATATCTTTCTTTTAAAATCGCATGACGTTTTGTAAAAAAGAAATTGATTTTGAAGAAGAAATGATATTTTCCTCAAAAATTCGTTTCAAGTGTTTTATCAAAACCATTTTTCTATCTAAGATGACATTATTTCATATGTTTATGTTTCAAGTATAATGTCTCTATGATTTACATGGTTTCACTTTTCTTATTATGAAATTATATCCATTTATTTTATATGGATTATGTGATGATGGGATGATGTTTATGAAACCCATTTTATTCTTTGGGTTATGATGAATGTTTTAAGTTTATTTTGTGGCACAAGTAAGAATGATTTCATTATGAGATTGGTGGGACCTATATCTCCCTCCAATTCATTGGGTATAGATTTATATCTCATGAGATAGACATGGCTGGAATGGTAAGTTAATCCGGTTCAGTGTTACAGGACAGAAGCGAGGAGTGAACTTGATTCAGAAAAGGACTTTGTCCACTAAGATGGTCTTGGCAGCAATTCCTTGGCTACTATGGAAATCATAACATGTGCTGAATGGTTTCCACAATTACATGTTTTATTCCCATTATATTTTATCATGGTTGATGTTCCATTATGATATATTCCTTACGTACTTCCACGATTTATGTCTTTGCTCAAGATTTTGATGTTTAAATTTCATGTTCAAGTTTTTGCTTTCAAATGTTTATGGATTGTTTTATGTTCTCTATGTTTGCCCTTACTGAGCATTTGATCTCACCCTTTTTATGTTTTATTTTACCCAGGAAATAAAGAATGGTTTTAGGTAAGGAAACAAAAAGGGGAAGATCGTTATGGGAGTTGTTGAAGATCTTTCAACATGATTAGAAGTTTATATTCCAAGTTTCCAAAGACACTAAACTATTATGGTCCTTAAGTGTTGGTTCTTATTATGTATTAAGTGTTCAGAAAAAGTAATGTAATGTCCATGTATGACATGCTTTGGGTCTCTACATCAAGCATCATGTGTCTAGAAAAGTGTGCAAACCGAAGTTATTCTCAAATATTTGGCCTTTTTGAACTATCACCTTAAGTGGATTCTGGGTTGTTTTGGCTTGAATTTTCATTGAACTGGTCATTCCTTCCTTGACATCCCTCATGAGATGCATATTTTGGAATCAAGACCCCCTATAATTGAATTCTATGAGGGAGAGGAGGGGTCATATTTTGAGGGAAAAACAACAAAAATTGGTGATTGGTGACACCTAATCATGGAACGCAGTCTAAACCTATGCCTATAAATAGAGTTAGGGGTACCGTAGGGGAACAAGATATTTTAAAAAAGGATAGATTGGTGCTCTTATTTTGAGAAAAACATAACCTTAGTGAGAATTTTATGATATACAATCATCATCTCTTATAAAACTAAGCTATTCTTTGAACTGTGGTTATGTGAACGCACTACAACAAACATGAAACTTCCACGAATCCAACCTTCATGAAAAAATATAGTTAACATGCCTTCATAAACTAGTCCCAAAAACATTTAATGTTTTAAAAAATGGTTACTGGGGGTGAAGGTGATACTTAAAATTGATGAGGGGAGATGGTTGGGAATATCAATATTGCGGGGAATATTTAGAACAAGTCGGATTATGACACACTAAATGAATTACTGATGAAGGATCAATAGGAATACCCACTATAAAAGAGGCAACCACTATATGGTTTCAAGATGAGGGATGATATGTTCATCCCAAGTGATGTTTGGGATGATCCCACCTACTAGTTTATGAGAAATCTTAGATAGATATAGTGACATAGAGCTATTGGAGGACACATTATGAAGGACCATATGTCACTTATAAATCACACCCTATGGAACCATGTGAAAAATTTTAACATAGAGGATTTTTAAGTGGAGGTGTATCCATCTTGGTAAGAGAATATTCTCAAGGTAGGCCAGACACACTATCACAAAGGCTATATTCAGGAATTAGACCAACATTAGGGTGGAAACTTCATGGATGAATAGACCTGGGAATACTGAGTATGTCAGTCCTATCATGAATTTGAGGTAGAGCTAAAGAGGGCTGAGCTCTATGAGGTGGAATAGTCTACATAGTTCCATGTCAACCACCACCTGGACATCATGTTAAAGCTATTGAGCACATGGTCACCAGGGACCTACACATTCAATATGCACCATAGAGAGGTAGGAATCAACTTGTTGGATATCTACCAAATTATTGGGATCTTGATCCAAGGGGCCAGGTATGATGAACTCCTCCATGTAGAGGATGTTTGGGAGGAACAATAGAAGACAATAACCATTGTAAGGGTGTTATAGTGCCTGGTGTAGGGGATGAGTGATGAAAAACCAGGAATGAAGGAAAACCATTTTAAGAAATGGTTCTGGTATTTATTGAATTAACCAAGGGATAGGCTACCTGAGATGTCATGCCAATGTCCCAAGACAAACCCAAGAGGAAATTAGTTCTCATATTGGATAATTCTAGAGGAAAGAGAATGACAGCTGCACCGTTACATCTTGAAGACCAAGGATCATGTGGTCAACCTAAAATGATTTATCACCATGATGATCTATAGATGGATGATCCAAGTATGGGATATGAACATGAGGGTGTAGCTAAGCACCCTGATCATGGAGGTAATGATGGAGATGGGGAAATGCATCAAACTAGCAGTACTGGTCTTGGTGAAGCTAGAAAAAGTTCTACACCATACCAGCTAGAGGAAGAATAACTTACATGTGTGAAGGCCCTTACAATTCATGTATGGTTGGGTGGATACGCACATGAGGGGATATGAATATCTAATCCCAATCTTGTAATGAACCAAATTTTTATTAATAAAAATTTCTCTTGATCTAATTAAATGTCTTATTGTGTAAAATGGTTATATAAAACATAAAAAATTATTTGGTTTTATGTATTTGGATTTTAAAATACCATTAGGAATTTTTACCATTTCTAATATAGCCATTGAACAATGATCACATGATTAGTATAAATATAGAGCTTTAACAAATCCAATTTACAAAGAAAAATGAAGCGATGACCTCATCCAGTAGAATTACTCCATAAAAAACAAATTTTCCAGAGCTCGGAAAGGAGTTAGTATCACTCGGCTTCGATCTTGACCAATCCAAAGCTGAGCTTCAACACATTAAGCTTGAACAGAACTGCCTATGGGATAATTGTAAGTTAATAGAGATTACCACTTAAGCGAAATTATCCAAGCCACCCCAAGAGTCTATCACCGGCGCACACCTTACTCTTAGGTATTATATGAGTTTTATAAGAGGTTATGTAACAATAACCTAGAACTATTATTATTTTATTTAATTTTTTATAATGAATATACATTCATTTTATTATTGTTACTTTGTAAATTTTTTTTAAAGAACAAATAATATTTTTAGTTAATATTCAATTAAGAAATATATTTTGACTAATTAATGGATTTTTGAATTAAATAATATTTTAATAAAATATTATTACTAAATTAAATTTTATTAAATATAAATGATCATATAATTTTTATGAATACAAATTTAATTTTTATTAAAGTTTGAAATCTGTTTTTTTCAAAACCCAAGAATTTTCGATAAACGTCAGTTTTTATTCTAAAAGTAAAAAATTTACATATTTATAAAATTATTTATATAAAATGAATATTATTTTTGGAATCAAGATGTTGAAATTATCCAATGGTGATTTTTTCATAATTTTCTTAGAGAGTCAAATTTTTGGGTAAAAATTAAATAACTTTTAAATATATAATGTGTTTTATGACATCATAATGACACAATAGTGATATAATAAAATAATATAAAAGGTATATTCGAACAATATATGTTTTACCTTTAAAATAATGTGAATTTATATTTTTTTATTTATTTTTAAATGCCTTAATGGATCCTCTAAAACTTATAAAAAATTTTAACATTTTAAAATTATTTCCTTGAGAGTGTGACTCACCTCCAAATAAGCAAGCCTAATATTTTAATAAGTTTGTCCATTGTCCATATTAAATAATTTTTTCTATTCCCCTTTGGAAAAAACCATGGGAAAAACCATGATATGGATTGTGGTTTTGATTATTTTAATGTATAGTGTCCAAAACCTAAACAATAAAGAATTCCCTCTACTTTACTATATAAACCCACTCAATATCCCATTCCTCTTCACTCAAACCATTTGGAGATTGACTAAACCTTTCCCTAATCTCTCTATAATCCTTCCAAGGCACCCCAATATCCCAAGAATCTTTTCTCAAGCCTCTCCCAAGCCTTTGGGATCACACTTCCAAGTAAGATATTTCTTCCTTTCTCATTTTTGTCCATGTTTCTTTATGTTGTTATTCCATTTTAATTTCAATTGCTAATTTTGGGGTATGATTTCAAACCTCCCCCATACCAACCTAATTATTTTGGAATGATGAGATACATCTTCTTATCTCATTAATGCCTCCTATGTACACCCGTTACCATGCCAAAATTCCGTAAGGAATTTCTCTCACCTCATTTACATCCAAGAAATTATTTTATATTATGCATCTAAATTCCAATACATGTGTTGGGATATTTTGTTTGATGGACCAATTACTTTACATTTCATTTGAAAATGATGAGAGACCCCTTTCTCACTCATTAACCCATTTTCTGATTTCAATTTGACGTCATTATGCTGCCGAAGATACATCAAAATTTCCAATGCCAAAATCATCGTGTAAGTGAATACCATACCCATTTATATATCAAGGGTATTCACCTTTATGCACTTGTACTTGTTGAATGAGGAATTAAATTTAAATCTTCCACATATCTTATTAATGTAATAAATTATGAAATTTAATGAATACATGTTGTATGATCTATGTGGCACACATATGCATGAAATGAAATGATTAAGAAGGATGAGCCTTGATTGCGCTCCAATGTAGTGGGTAATGATTAGTATGATGATACATCAAGTGAAATGAGGGTTTAATCATGTCAATTCAATTTCAATGAGGGTTTAATAATTCTCTATGTTCAAGGATCCTTGGCTCATGCTAATATCATGTTAAATGTTGTTTCCACATTTCCATGTTATGATAGTCATGTTATATCATGAATTTATGTTCATGTTTCTCTTATTCTCCATTGATATTCCTATTATCTTACATGTATTGTATTTTTCATGTTATACCTTGTTTACACCCTTACTGGGCTTTATAGCTCACCCTTTTCTTATGCATGTCCTCAGGTTATCCCATGCAATGCTAAGTACGAAAGAATGTTGTGGTCATGTAAAAGAAGTTTTCAATAAAGATATTGTATATTATATTCTAAGTTGTTATGTAATGTTCCTAATTTCCCAATACACTATACATCTCAATCCTCAGAGTTTTATTAAGTGATTTGTTTTTGTAATAAATCATGTTAATGTGTGTAATAAAGATCAAGATTGTTATAGTTTGTACCAGAGGATAGGTTTAGTTATTTTTGGGATTAAGATTAGAAAACCCTAGTGAAAGCCTTAGGGATAAGACTAAGTATAATAAAAACATCCCTAATTTTTTTTATTATAGAGTAAGTGGTTTATCAAGAAAATACATCCATGTGTGGATAAGAATAAGTAAAGGTGGATATGGAACAGATGTATCTAGGGGTAAAACCCAAAAACATCGCTTTGATCTAGACTCGAATGGGAAATGGTGCATGAAAACGGGCCATAATACACTCTTGCTTATGAAACTCCTGGGCTATATACTTTGGTAAATTCATAAGCTTAGTAATAATCATTATTAAGGGAATAAAAAATGCCCCTAAGAATATATGTTGGGTATTAGATCATGAATAACATAGATTGAAGCCTATAAATTTATTAGTTAATGAAATAAATGTAATTTATATGTTATCCCTCTTTTTCATTGGATTCCACTTTATGTGTTACCCCTAAATTTCCTTTTATTCTAGAAAATGGTCTCTAATAGGAGGACTTAGGCTAGCAACCAATGCAAAGATCAATGTGATGACTGTTCTAATGAGATGCCCAATTTGAGGGGAGTGTGAATCACAAACTTTTTCACTATAATATCTTAGTTAAATCAAGTTTTGAATAGAAACATGGGTCAAGAAGAATGTCCCCCCCCCCAAGAAAGAATAAGCCGTTATCACGAGCTTCATGAGACAAAGGCCTCCTAATTTTAATGGATCATCCAATCCCTCAATCTCCAAACAATGGATCGAATCCATTGAAAATATCTTCTCCATCCTTTAATGTTCCGAACAAGAGAAGGTTATTCTGGATTCTTATCATATAGAGGGTGAAACTGATCAATCGTAGACATTGATAAAAAAATATGAATCTTAAAGAAGATATCGAGGAGTGGGAAGTGAACGATTTTCAGAAAATGTTTTTCAATAAATATTTTTCACGAACTCTTCGACATAAGATGTAAAGGGACTTCCTTGACCTCTAGCAATAAGATGACGAATCCATCGGAGCGAATGAGGAAAACTTCACAAGGATTTCAGAATATGCCTCTAGCTTTTTCATTACCCCCGAATGCAAGGTTGGTCATTTCTTTTTTGGGATTAAACCTTACCTAAGGAAAGCCCTAGAGATCCATGACTTCAATATCTTTGAGGAAATCGTACGATGTTCCCTCAAAGTAGAAATGGAGATCGGAAAATCTCAGGGGTATCATAGAGATAAGAATGGGAATGTAGAATTTAATTCTAGCGGTTCGATGGATAAATCCAACAGTGCTAAGAAATTCTAGAACCCCACTTTCCAAAGGTGCAGAAAGAAGAACCTTAGAAATTTCCTGAACAGGATGAGGAAATTATTTAGGTTTGGAAGGCAAGGGAACCTGACCCTTAATTACAAGCAAGAAAAACCCATTGTTGAGACAGAGAAGAGGAATGCTCCGTTCAACCCTCAATTCTTTTTTCATGGATTTTATTGTAAATAACCAAGGCAATTTTGAAACCAGTGCCCTAAGCCAAGGATTTTTGAAGGAAACCAACAACCTCAAAGGTGGAAAGGGAGATCTTTTTCCATCACTACCACCAAAGTGAATCCCAACAAAGAAGTGGTGAAAGATATGATAGTTATTAATTCAAGAATAACGAATATAATTTTTTATTTTGGTTATATGCATTCTATTATATCCTGAAAGTTTAGTAGAACAATCCCAACACCACCACAAATCTTGGAAGTAGAGATGTTGGTGAGAACAAAAAATGGGAAAATCATTGCATCCCATGAATATAACTCCTCCCCTATCACAATACGTGGATTGAAATTCCTAACAAACCTCGTCATAGTCCCTGTAGTAAAATTGATGCAATTATTTTTATAGATTGGATTTCCCTATATAGAGCCAATATAAATTGCATTTAGAGGGAAATCACTCTCTATATGGTGAATTGACCCCTGATTTTGTACAAGTGCAAGGAGGAGGATGAATATTCTATAGCACCATCATCTCATGCATGGATATTAATTCTATATAAGAATGTATATCTTGGTGAGATGATTGAGTCTAAGGAAGAAACCATCATTAAAGACATGCCTATTTTGAGGGAATTTGCTGAAGTGTTTCCCATGGAATTTCCGAGTTTTCATCCTTGAAGAGATTTTGAATTATTGATTGATCATATACTTAGGTCTCTGCCAATATTAAAGAATTCGTATAGAATGGCTGTTGTGGAGCTTAAGGATCTAAAGAAACAACTACAAGAGAATCTGGATAAAGGGTTTATATGCCCAAGTGAATCACCATGAGGTTCACCACTCCTCTTCTCCATGAATAAAGATGGGTCAATGTGCCTTTGAATTGATTATCGTGAGCTCAAAAAAACCACGATAAAGAACATGTATCCTCTACCAAAAATTAATGACTTGTTTGATCAACTATGTGGAGAACAATAATTCTCCAAGGTGGATCTATAGTCAGGATATTACCAAGTAAGGGTGAAGAAGGAGGATATGCCCAAGACTGATTTTCAAACAAGATACGAGCATTATGATTCATAGTAAGGCCTTTAGGACTCTCTAATGCACCAAAAATCTTAATAGACTTGATGAATAGTGTCTTTAGATGTTTCCTCAACAAGTTTGTGGTAGTCTTTATAGACGATATTCTAATATACTCCAAAACCAAGGAGGATCACGAGGAGCATCTAATAACGGTACTAGAGAACTTGAGAAATGAGAAGATTTATGAAAATTACAGAAAGTGTGAGTTCTGGTTGAAGGAGGTCTCATTCTTGGGGAATATCCTCATAAGCAATGTGATATTTGTGGATCCCTCCAAGAAAATTTAATTAAAGGATGGTTGAGGCCAAAATCTGTGACATATATCTGTAGCTTCCATGGGTTAGCTAGATACTATCGACGATTTGTGAGAAATTTCTCACGATTTTCAAACCCTATTACCAAGATAAATCATAAGGTAGTCAAGTTTTCTTGGAGTGATTAATGAAAAGAGAGTTTTAAGGATTTGAAAAGGGGGATTATCACTACACCCATTCTCACACTACCCATAAGTGGATAAATTTTTGTGGTATTTAGTGATACTTCAAAGATGGGACTAGGATGTGTGTTGATGAAAAATGAAAATGTCATTACCTATGCTTCAAGGCAATTGAATGTTCATGAGAAAAACTATCCAATACATGATATGGAGTTGGAAGAAGTAATCATCGCACTAAAAATTTGGTAGAATTACCTATTTGTGGATAAGTGTGAAATATATACAGATTACAAAAGCCTCAAGTATATATCCACATAGAAAAATATGAATATGTGCTAATGAAGATGGTTAAATATGATCAAAGACTATGAGTGCTCAATCCATTACCACCCTTGGAAAGAGAACAAGGTGGAAGATGCTCTAAGTTGAAAGGACCCAATGATTCTATCATTGACAATAATTGAAAAGGATATAATCTTATTAGATTTGATGAATATGGATATGGGAATCATAGATAAGGGAACATCATCAATCCTTTCACAAATTTTATCTCAATCATATCTTTTGGAAAGGTCAAAGGATGCTCAAAATTATGATGTATGAGTTCAGAAGAAAGTGGAAATTATCAGAAAAGGGAAATTCTCAGAGTTCAATGTTAATGAAGAAGTAATTGTGAAATTTGGGTCAAGAATATGTGTTACATCAAATATGAAGTGAAAGAATGAACTTTTGGATGATACACATAGTTAAAATTTATCTATTCACCTAGGATACATAAAGATGTGTCTAGAAATCCAAGATCATTATTGGTGGGATAACATGAAGAAGGAGATCACTGAGTATACATCAAAGTGCTTGGTATGTTAGCAAGTGAAGGCTGAGTAGAAGAAGTATAAGGGAATGATGAAACTATTACCCATACCAACATGGAAATGGGAGAACATCACCATGAAATTTATCATTGGACTTCCAAAGACATCCAAAGGAAATAATGCTATCTGGGTTGTTGTGGATCATCTTACAATGACTACACACTTCATTGCAATTCGAGAGGATTTTTCATTGGATCCACTGGCACAGATATATATTAGAGAAGTGGTAAGGATGCATGGAGTACCATTATCAATTGTATTCGATTGAGATCGAAGATTCACCTCTAAGTTCTGGAAGAGTCTTCAACATGCTCTAAAAACTGAGCCGAACTTCAGCATGGCTTATCATCCTCAAACTGATGGCCAATTTGAGCAGAAAATATAAACACTCGAGAACATGTTGAGATCATGTTCAATGGATTTCAAAGGAGGATAGGATCAACATCTTCCTATGTTTGAGTTTTCTTTCCACACAATCATCCAAATGGATCCTTATAAAGCCCTTAATGGGAATAGGTGCAGAACACCAACATGTTGGGAGAAGTTGGGGAGTGAAAAATCCTAGGTCCAGAAATGGTGGAGAAGGTTAAGACCATCCAACAACACATTAAATATGTTCGGATTTGACAAAAGAGCTATGCTGATAATCATCAATGAGAACTATAGTTTGATGTTGGAGACATGGTATTCCTCCGCATATCACCATGGAAGAGAGTTATGAGATTTGGGAAGAAGGGAAAGCTTAGTCCAAGGTACATCATCCTTTTTGAGATTCTTAATTGCATTGGAGTAGTGTCTTATCAACTAGTACTCCCACAAAACCTATCTCAAGTACACAATGTATTCCATGAATCACTTTTGAAAAATAACATACCTATCTCATTACATATACTCTATCCAAAGGTGGAACCATTAGACAATGACCTATCCTATGAAGAGAATACGATGAAGATATTAGATCATAAGAAACAAATTCTACCAAAGAATTAAATTCTCCTCACCAAGGTGTTTTCAAGAAACCACAAGTTTGAAGAAGCAATGTGGGAATCAGAAGATGTGATAAAGAAAAGTTACCCTCAACTGTTTTAGTGTGGGAAACAAAAATTTTGAGGGTGAAATTTCTTAAGGGGGGAGATTGTAATGCCCCATACTTTTATTAATGAAAATTCCTCTTGATATAATTAAATTTATTATTATGTAAAAAGGTTATATAAAATATATAAACTTTTTTGGTTTTATGTTTTTGGATTTTAAAATATCGTTAAGAATTTTTATCATTGCCAATATAGCTGTTGAATTGTGATCACGTGATTAGTATAAATATAGGGCTTTAAAAAATCCAATTTACACAGCCAAAGGAAGATATGGCCTCATCTAGTAGAATTTCTGCATATGAAGCCCATTTTTCATAGCTCTAAAAGGAGGTAGCATCACTATTATTATCTCTTGAAGAATCCCAAGTTGAGCTTCAACACGTTAAGATTGAATGGAACCACCTATAAGAGAAGTGGGAGTTAATAGAGATTACCACCCGAGCGATGTTATCCGAGCCACCCTAAGAGTCTGTCATCATCACACACCATACCCTTAGGTATTATGCGGGTTCTATAAGGGGTTATGTAATAAGACCCAAGAACTATGATTATGTGCATTATTTTTGTATAAATAATATACATTCATTTTATTATTGTTACTTTGTAAATGGTTTCTAAAGGAAAAATCGTATTTTTAGTTAATATTAAATTAAGAAATATATTTTGATGAATTAATGGATTTTTTAATTAAATAATATTTAAATAAAATATTATTAATAAATTATTTTTTATTAAATATAAATGAGAATATTATTTTTATGAATACAATTGTAATTTTTATTAAGGTTTGAAAGCTGTTTTTGTCAAAACCCATGAATTTTCGATAAATGTTGTTTTTTATTTTAAAATTAAAAATTTACATATTAAAAATTTTTTTTAGATAAAATGAGTTTTATTTTTGGAATCAAGATCTCAAAATTATCCAATGGTGATTTTTTCATAATTTCATGAGATAGTCAATTTTTTGGGTAAAAATTAAATACCATTTAAATATATAATGTGTTTTATGACATCATAATGACCTAATAGAGATGTAATAAAATAATATAACATGGATATTCGGCCAATATATGTTATACCTTTAAAATAATTTTATTTTTTATTTGTTTTATTTATTTTACAATGCCTTAGTGGACCCTCCAAGACTTATAAAACATTTAAACATTTTAAAATGATTTCCTCAAGAGTGTGACTAACCTCCACATAAGAAAGCCTAATATTTTAATAAGTTTTCCCATTGGACTTATAAAATAATGTTTTCCACTCCCCTTTGGAAAAAACCATTTACAAAAACCATGGTATGGGTTGTGTTTTTGATTAGTTTAATGTGTTGTGTCCAAAACCTAAACAATAAATAATTCCCTCTCCTTTCTTATATAAACCCATTAAATATCCCATTCCTCTTCACTAAAACCATTTTGATATCGACCAACCCCTGCCATAATTTCTCTATGATCCTCCCAAGTAATTCCATGATCCCAAGAAGCCTCTCTCAATCCTCTCCCAAGCCTTTAAGATCACACTTCCAAGTAAGGGATTTCTTCCTTTCTCATTTTCCACATTTCTTTATGTTATTATACTATTTTAATTTCAATTAAAAATCTTGGGGGTATGAATTTTCCCCACCTACATACTTAACTCCTTATGTTTTAATGATGAGATACCTCTTTCTCTCTTATTAAATCCTCCCATATACACCTGTTACCATGCAGAAATTCCATAAGAAATTTCTCTCTCCTCATTTACTTCCAAGCAATTATTTTATATTATGTACCTAAATTCCATTACATGTGTTGGGATATTTTTTTCCATGAACCCTTAGTATCTATTTAATGCAAAAATTATGATATACCAATTTCTCTACCATCAACCCATTTTACAATTTCTATTTGACGTCGTTATGCTGCTAAAGTTAGACCAAAATTTCCAATGCCAAAATCATCGTTTAAGTGAATACCATACACATTTCTCTAACAAGGGTATTCAACTTTATGCACATGTACTTTTTGATTTAGGACTTATATTTATGTATTCCATATCTCTTATTCATGGAATAAATTATTATGTTTAATGAATCCATGTTGTATGATCTATGTGGAACACATATGCATGAATTGAAATGATTAAGAAGGGTCTGCCCTGATAGCGGTCCAATGAATTGGGTAAAGATTAGTATAATGATACGTCAAGTGAAATGAGGGTTTAATCATCATAATTGAAGTGAAATGAGGTTTTACTCATTATCCAAGTTCAATGATACTTGGATCATTCTAATATCATGTTAAATGTTGTTGCCATATTTCCATGTTATGATTATCATGCTATATCATGACTTTATGTTCATGTTTCTCTTATTCTCCATTGATATGCCTATTGCCTAATATGTATTTTATTCTTAATTTTATGCATTTTTTACTCCCTTACTGGGATTTATAGCTCACCCATTTCTTATGCATGTCCTTAAGTTATCCTATACAATGCTAAGTGTGAAGGAATGTTGTGGACACATAAAAGAAGTTTTGAATAAAGATGTTGTATTTTATGTTCTAAGTTGTTATGTAATGTTCATATTTTCTCAAAAAACTAGAAATATCTCTCCTCAGAGTTGTCTTAATTGAAAGTTTATGTAATAAATCATGTTAAAGTATGTAATAAAGAGCAGGGTTGTTATAAATATCCCCCTCCCAGCACAAACATCTATCCGTCTATCCTGAACATCTCTAGGAGTCTCCCTTTCAACTTGGGCTGAGTGAAAATGCTAGAAATGATCATGCTGATGGACCACTGTATTTTTTCACCCATTCCCCCTTCCCATGGGGATGGTAACTGATGATGGAATGAGAACCATCGAATATTGGTGATACCTCCTAGACTTTCGAGGTGGTGTACTAGTGGTAAGGGTGTACTATAAGGAAATTTATGATATGTACAACCCACATCAGTCTCTAAGGTAGTTTTGATGCCTCAAGAAGATCACCCAAAATGTATACATGGTGGTGTATAAATAACTTCAACCCTCAATAATTAGGAATATATGGTTCATGTTTCTACATAAAGATGGTAGGGGACAAAGTTAATTGCCACTACCCAATACTACTTATATGATCACCCATGATTATGAACTAAGTTGGGAGAGTACATACTTGAGGGATATACTGAGGTGGTTAACCACTCAATATGATAATAAAGGAGTTTTACCAAAACCATGCGGTTGAGGGAGAGTGTCAGGCATGGAAAGCCGTGGAGGAAGGATCAATCCAGTGGGTGGAGAAGTGGCTAAAGATCAAACAACTCTTGGTCTTACACCCTTAGGAACTATAGGTAGGGGATATGAAACAGGGTCAATGTTCTTGGGTTAGAAGATTCAGGAGGAATAAATACCCTCTAGGGTATTCTTGAGAGTCTACATCCAATGTTTGGGGAATAGATTTCACCAATAGTATATTCCTAGTGATGATATTTTTCATGAAACCTGGGAGAGTTGGGGAATCCAGAAACATATCACATATATGCATAAGATATGAACACATCTCCACTTTGAGGGGATATTAATAACTTGAATGGGTTAGATGAGGTAAGTATTACTTGTTTCCATGCCAAGGATATTTTATTCCTGGAATATCTTGAAGTTATGATTTACTCTCGTGACATTCTGCATTCCTTGACTGACCAGATAAATGTTCTCCTGGGATTGGCTACTCCCCCAGGACTTTCTATGGGCCATATGGCTGCTAGTGAGGATGAGGGAGAAGGATCAGAGGATTCATAGGGAAGAGATTACTATCAGGGATCCCTTGGTGATAAAAATACTACTGTTTATCAGGTAAGTCTTATGATCTTCTGTTCTATGGATATTACCTAACCTTTAAGGTTTCTTCAAAACTCAATTTTTTTACTTCTGTAGGAATCAAAAATCACTGAGGAAGTGTTGGTTAATTATAAAATACTTTCAAAGGAAATGGGTTACCCAACCCTTTATGGGGAAATCACAGTGCCTCACCCCAATGTTTCGGTTATAGGAGGCCAATTTCCAGTTGAAGTGATACCTGTAACTAGGATGATGACTACTGGTGGAGCACCATTGCTAGGGGAATTACCTGTGGATCTTTCTGAGCTACTCATCGAGCTATACCAATATTATGATACCTTTCCCTTTTTAAGGTTTTCATTTGTATTTTCTTATTTCTTAAGTCACGTTTCTGTAAACTTGTTACTTTAAATGGATGTTTAGTATATGTTTTTATCTCAATCACTTGTGGAAATTTTTGAACATGGGGTCACAGTGGTGGATGATGATATTCCTTTGAAGAAGGTTTTTTAAGAGGTTGTGGTGGTTACGCCTACTATAGAAGTTCCATAATAGGTGGATACTAGGGTCGATGCTTCAATGGAAGAGGTAGAAATCATTCTAGAAAATGAGATGATCTATGAGGTTGTGTTGACCATGCCTATCTCAAATGTGTCATCCATGGCGGCTACTAGAGCTGAGAACTTAATGAATGTGGTTGAGATTGTTCTAATGAAAAAGGTGGCCAAGGAGGTTTTGGTGGATGATCTTACTGTGATGGTTCTAAAAGAGGTAGTTAGAGATTCCATTTTGGGTAATATGTCTTGTGAGGAAATTTTTTCCCAAGAATTAGGGCTCAACCTACCCAAGGACCTTTCTGTTGATGACCCTACCACTGATGTGTTGGCAGTCTTCCCCTAATATGATTCTACACCACTTAAGGACATTTAGGATTCTGTTTTGGATGTTGACATGGACAACTGAGTCGTACAATGCATGAAATGAAGGAGTGTGGAATTTCATCACTTGTACTCCACTTGTTGATCTTATAAACTGGTTTGAATATATCTTCCACTGGCTAAGTATCCTAGGGACTGGTGGGGGTGGACTCTAGTGGCCTCCACACACTATCTCGATAATTTATCGCTAATAAATCATGTGTTGAGTCGAAGGATTTTGAGGTCTCCTGGTACAAGAAGAAGGATGTGAGAACCAAGGCACTTCTGACAGTTGAGGGGGTTATTTCTCATCTGAAGGAGAATGCGTAAGCATACACAACCGTCATCAATTCTCAAGGAGAGATCATTTGTTAACTAATATCTCTATTGGTGATGAATGAAGATAGGGTAGAGGATGTGGTATCTATTATGGAAGAGTGAGAAGCCACAGAGGATTGGGTGAAAATCAGGGCTGAATAAATTCACCCTATTGGAAGGATGTGGTGGATGGTTTGGAAGAGTGGTAGTAGACTATGGAGTCTACTTAATAGAGGTTGTATAAGAACAAGTTCTCAATCATTGAGGATAAACCTCAGGTAAAATTATTTTATCATAGAATAAAGGAGAGGCTCAAAGATGTGGAATACCCTCTCAAACTTTAGATGGATTGCTTTAAATTCCTAGTATGCTTCATGTTTTTTATTTTTGAAGCATACAAATCACATTGAAAATAAAACCAATAATGAATCCCTAAGTCCACATGAGTCATGATCGGTGTGGAAAATAAGGTAAAAAAATATTGGTCATTTATGTGAGAGTTCCAGACAAGGGTCGAGCACTTGGGGTCTAAATTTGGTTACTAACCACCATGAGTATCCTGACTGATAAAGTTTTTTAATGAGTGTGAGACTCTCTACATATATGAATTTCTTTCTCAACATGATATAGTGCATAAATGGGGTAATTATAGTGGTGTTGAATTCTACCTAAACCAAGGGGGAGTGACAAAGTGTGTAAATTGAGATTCCCAGGATTTGGAACACAAAGGAGGGATGAGACGGCGATGGAGGATAACAGCTGGCCACGTTTAAAACATAGAATCCATTATCATTTTTTCAAGGACGGGGATAAATAAATTAGGATCGATATCTAAACATATTCAAAACATGGGACCAATCTCAAAAAAAAATTATAATTCCTTCAGAGTGTGTTCCTAGGCTGGTAGGCAAGCCAACAAGGCTATGAAACATTTCTGTTAGGGGTCCCCATTAAAAATGTGAAAGAGGATGGTGATACAAATCAAGAGAGGTGAAAAGACTTGGGATTGTGTGATGGAATTTAAAAATTGAGTTCAAAACTCTTTGACTTATGCCACCCTAGATTTAAGAACATTTTTAGGCATATCAGTATAAAAAAAGGATAGACTCATCTTCCAAGGGGAGCATCGTCTTGGGTGTTAAGAATTGGATGTGGAACATAAATGTTGTGGTAGGTGACTAGAACTATAGGGGAAAGGTTCTTCTTAGGAAAAGGCTTAGGATTACCTATAGTTTTACATCATTATATGTGGATGATAGACATGCATTTTGATTTCATATGGTGAGGAAGATGTATGAATAGTTTAATATCTTAGGGTGATGATGATGCATTACACAGTTTAATTTCGTATGACTGGGACATTCGTAACATAGTTTTTCATATTGTGATTGGGACGTGTGGAACGATGTGAATAACACCCACCCACCCATGGAGACTAGGGTCATAAGAGGGTAACACAATGGGGTTAACCCCATATGATCTCATGAGAAAAATAGAACTTAATATTTGGCTATAACTATTTCCTAAACTGACAGTTTTAGTGATCACAATTTTTTTTGAGGTGCATAGTGGGTCATTTATGGCTGTGTACATCTTTCTTTTTATCTCTTTATTCAAGATGAATTAGCAAGAGAGACCTGAAGGGGGGGACTTTAACTCTTGTATATGTTTTCAATTTTTATTTTCAAGTTGATATACATTTATGTGTCTTTCCTTTATAAGTTTATGGTTATACCCTTCGAACAATGATGTTTTAGATAGTTAATGATCATAATTCTCAGACCATGGGGTTGAAAACAGTTTAAGGTCATAATGCTCGGACCATGTGTATCACACCAAGATTCTAAAATAATAATATTATGTTAGAAAGAATAAACAACATGAAACATTGAGATTATATGAAAATATAACTCCCCAATAATTTTCAATATATTTAATCTCTTCATTATCATATAATGAACACAACAATAAGTTTTAATGAAACACAATAATTTATTAAAATATTATTATATAATTTGATAGTTATCACCAAGCCATTAGAATGGAAGGTATGAAAATGAATAACTAAATTATGAAAATATATAGTCTACACATGTTTATTTTTTTATTTATTTATTAGGAATAAAATAAGAATTATTTAAAAGAGAAATAAATGTTTTCTGAAAAACAATATTTTTCTAAAAGATGATTTAATATTTCTTTATACACATAATTGAAAAATAATTTTTAACAATTTTAAAAAATTCATTTGAAAAAATAAACACCATTTTTTTAAATCAGAATACCAAAATTATCTTGGGGTGAATTTTTGGTATTATTTTGAGAATTTACATTTTTTGATGAATATTGAAAAATACCTGATTTTAATTAGAAGCTGACTTTTTTTAAATAATTTATAACGTTAAATTATATTTTGAATTATTTTTAAAGTACCATTAGTTCAATTTTATGTCAATCAATCCAATTTAGTCAATTAAATTCATTTTAATATTTAACTTTTTTATAAAAACTTTGTAAACCTTTGAACTTTTTTTCTTTATAAACCTGTTTTCTCTTCTCATCCATGAGATTAATTTTAAATTAAAGTCTTTCATTCCTATAAATTTAATTAGGAAAAATGGATTCCATATTTGGAATAAAAATAATTTATAATTCATAATACGATAAACTTATCATCTGACCAAAATTAATAGTGAAAACTGTGAAAATTTATTCTCACAGTTAAGGTAAAAATTTATTTTCCAGGGGTTAAACTAAGAAGATAAGGGTTACAAATGACCAAATAACTTTTAAAACACCCATTTTATGGCCATATGTCCACATTATATCTTCTAGGTTCAAAAATAGACAATTTTTGAATCTTATGGAATGATTGAAATGTAGGTATGATTGAATCTTTTTAATATAATTACAAGTCACTATCACAAAATAGGGCAAGGTAAGCACTGCCCTTTATCAATGCTAAACATAAGGCACTGATAAAGGGATGTTCCTTTATTAGCACTAGATAAAAGTGCTCATAAATCTGACCTTTATCAGTGCTTTTTGTAGCGTTGATAAAGGTTAGATTTTATCAGTGCTATTATTAATTATGGTACTGATAAAGGTATGTTTTATCAGCACCTTTATTTTAGCACTAATAAAACATACATTTATCAACACTTTTAATGAGAATTGATAAAGGTTATAGAGGTTTTTATTTAAGAACCCTAACAAGCCCCTCCTCTCTCGCACACGTTCAATCTCTCGCGGAAGCTAAACCTGACCCCTTTTCTGCTGCGAACTCTCCTCCTCCTCCACCACCACTATTGGGTTTTCCTCCTCTATCATGACCATCATCCTCCTTTGTCGCTGCTGCCTATACCACCACTGCCTCCTCCGTGGCTGCCTTCTCCACGGCTGCCTCCGCCACGACTGCCTCCTCTACAGCTGGCTCCATTGTAGCTACCTCCGCCATGGATGCCTCCGCTGCGGCTGCCTCCTCCGTGATTCCTTCTACTTGGTAACCCTTAATAGTTTATAAGAAGAGTTGATTAATTTGATATATGGACCCGGTTGTTAGTGTTTTAGGTATTATGGATGATATTAAATGAGTTTTATGAAGGTAAAATATGTTATGGGTTATCCTAGTCTTGTGAATTCTTTAGAAACATGAAGCAAGGGTATATGATTTGAGTTGTGGTTAGCATAAGTGGTTTCATACCAAGTATGAGATATACGCCTTGGTGATGGATGAGACATTGGGAAGGTGTAAGGTATGGGTAATTTCCTTGACTTGAGATTGTATAGGCATTGAGATTCCTTGGAATATTTTTGAGAAGGGTGCCTTGAGTGTCGATGGTTTTGGTATCAAGGTTTGTTTGGAGGGTAAGATTAGTGTGATTACTAGCCCTATGTTTTTTGGATGTGTTTCTTAGTGGAGTAGCTATTAGA
The DNA here is from genome assembly GCA_963277665.1 of Viscum album. NCBI lineage: Eukaryota > Viridiplantae > Streptophyta > Magnoliopsida > Santalales > Viscaceae > Viscum > Viscum album. The sequence goes on along the minus strand of OY728133.1, from coordinate 1,226,853,760 downwards.
TTATGGATGTAAACATGTGATTTTGAGACAACACCGGTTTAAAGGCATTAGTGTGGTTTTCATACGAATTTTAAGAATGTTAATCTTGTTGGAAAGTAGCATGTAGGTTCTTTGTTTTGATGATTGACATACCATAGAGCATGGTCATGGGTTTAGGCATGTGAGCCTAATATAGATGAGATAAGACTCAATTTAGTCCATCTCAGGCAATAATTTAGGGTATCACAGAGATTTAGACCTGTCTAGACTTGCATTATTTCGATAACAAGTGTTTTTGATCACTGTTCTGGAGACTGGCTCGTGCGGTTGCATGGGGTGTACATCGGTAAGTTTATAGATCAGGTTAATTTGAGTATATCAAGGAGATGGTATTATTTTATAAAAAATGGTGTTTGACTTGTGGTATCATGATTCATGTAATTTGATCAGGTGGTACAATATTGTACACCCATTATATTGGATGGAGTGAGAATGGTACACGCCGGTTATGCGTGGTACCCATTTAAATTTTAAATTGGTGAGATTTGAAGTGTGATATGAGGACCAGTGGAGTTGAATAAATTATTTTAGACTCAATTTCTTGAGATTTTGGATGAAATAGAAAATTTCAATCTATATGGTGGAGGATACGTCACAAATGGATCAAATATAGTGTCATGTTTGATCCGAGAGTTAATCACAGACATGTGTTTTTTTTTGTATAAATGATCATGGATCAAAAGAAGAAACACACATTTGGTGATTGAACATGTTAAGGTGATGCTAGATAATCTTTATAAGGTAAAAATTTAGTGGGGAGTGAACCAATGGTTCTTGAGGATGAGAATTTCATTTCAGATGAATTTCAATGGGTGATGGGTATAATATTTCAGTGACCAGGAAATATGTGGCACTTGATATTTCATGTTAGATATTATGTATGACAAATATCATCACATATATTAAATATCTATGATAATATATGGATTATTCACTATGGAGGTATGACCCTCATGTTACAAGGGTCTTCAGTATAATGGGACTGGTTATTGGATGGTTGATATGGAATTTGTATGTTGTTGAGTTGGTGAATCTGATTTATCTTGTCCCATATAAATACCGTATTTAGATTTTAAATGATGTACTTGATAAATTTTATATGTTTACAAAATGTTTAGAATAATCTTAATGTGATCCAAAGGTGATTCATGAGGTAAATTATGACTCATTATGTGATTTTGGGGGTGAAACCCATTCATCGCATTATTTAGGGGGTGGACCTATTTCTTCACATGATTCAAGGATTTAATAATGTGTAAAAATGTAGTGGTAGTGTGTTTCCTGAGATTAGATGTTGTAGACAACAAAAGGAAATGGTTACTTTATATTGGGTATGACAGGTTCATTTTGAGGTATGACTGGGACTTTTTGAGGGAAAGTCAGCATGTTAGGGCATTGTTCATAAGCAGTAGAGACTTTTTTGATTCTCTTTGGAATAAAATATGACAACTAGTACTAGATTTGGGGGGGGGGGTTTCATATTTGTTTTTGTTTGGTTAGTTGTAAACCACACCAATTGGGTTGTTGGACTACTAGATGATGTGTTACAATAGGCGTTTATGATGGTGGGGAGCACTTTGGATCAAGATCGTGGTGGGTATCACCATAAACCTGATGATGTGTTTAGTTAAAAAATTATGCCCTTGAATAGATGGGTTTAATGGATCATCATATATAGGTTTCAGTGATATTTAACTAGAAAAGTCACATTCTTAAATCTCATTGGACCTATTTTGGATAGGTGTAACATACGAGTTCTCATTTTATGTTTTCTTTTCAGTTGGAAATCTCCTCTGCTGCGTGCCACTCCTCTGCCGTGAACGCATCTCTGTCGTGCACTGAACAACCCCTTCATAGTGAGTTTTCTCCTGTTACTCGTTGGTTTCCTCTTATTCTCATGTTATTACTATTTGATATTGATGGTTATAATTTGAAATGTATGGGCTAAATGCCCCGCTAAAAATCGTGGCAGTTGGTGGTCCTTGTTTGCGCACTAAATTAATTGCATGTTGGTTGGTTCCTATTGAAAAATTGAATATAAAAATTTTCAATTTATGTATAATTGACGTATGAATGAATTCCCCAGGATGATAAAACTTTTGTGATAACCCCTGAATTATCAAAAAAATTGAATAGGGGATTCTTTGTAAAATATGAAATTGTGATTGTTTGGTTTGTATGGTGTTGCGATTGTGAGCATGATTGTGTTTTTGTATGGTGTTGCGGTTGTTGGCATGATTGATATGCCATTTGTTTTCCATGTTGTAGTTCTTCCACCATTGATATGCCATCGTTAATTCCCTATGGTACCATGAATTTTTTTTATAAAACCCAAACAATGCTACTTGATTAATTAAAACATAATATTAGGAAAGTTCGAGATCGAACCCATAAAGACGATGAATATGATTAAATTATGGATGAATGCCAATCGGTTGACCCTTCTCAAATCCTCTGTCTATGTTTACGCTATTGTTATTCAAAACAAATTAGTCCAGAGGAGTTGGAAGAACACCTGATCTGTCACGGAATAGATCGAAGTTATACATTTTGGAATAAACATGGGAAAAAATAAATGTAGGTAGTGCCTCGGATAACACGACATTTTATAGATCATCTAATATGATTACAAGCATGAACAATGAAGATAATCATATGAAAGATGTGATTACATATGTGAATAATGATGGAGATCGTATTGAGGAAATGACAAGGACAGTTGAAGATAAACTCCGTGATTGCCCAAAATTGTTTGAGAAGTTAAAGAGTTGTGAAAAAACGCCATTGTATGCTGGTTGCATTAAATATACAGCATTGTCAGCCATATTGAAGCTGTATAATTTGAAAGTAGGAAACGGGTAGAGTGACACCAGTTTTACGGAACTACTTTCTCTCCTGAATGACTTTCTCCCAGAAGATAATGATCTCCCAAACTGAACAAATGATGTCAAACAAATGCTACGATCGATGGGTATGATCTCTGAAAGAATACACGTCTGCCTGAATGACTATATATTATTCCTCAAGGACCAAAAATCACTTAAAGAATTCCCAAAGTGTAGGGATTCTTGATAAAATAAAGATGATTCCAGTCCCATGAAAGTTTTATGGTACATTCTAATCATTCCAAGGTTTAGGCGCCTATATGGAAGTGAGGAGACTATAGGACAATTGACATGGAATGCAGATACAAGAATTAAATATGGGAATCTACGTCACCTAACATACTCTCCTCAGTGGAATAGAATTGATCATGAGTATCCTAAATTTAGAAATGAGCCAAGAAACCTTCATCTGGCATTATCTACAGATGGGGTGAATCCTTTTGGTTTTCAAAGAAATAGTCACAGTACATGGACAATTATGTTGAAAAATTAAAACTTACCACCATGGTTAGGCATGAAATGAAAATACATCATTTTATCTATGCTTATATCAGGACCAAAACAACCGAGTAATGATATTGATGTTTATTTGGCTCTATTGATTGAGGATTTGAAAATATTGTGGGATTCAGGTGTTATGATTCATGATTCTTACAAAAATGAATATTTCACTTTGAAATCCATGTTCTATGGGATAATAAATGACTTTCCTACTTATGGAAATTTTTCCGAATTTATCATTAAAGGAAATCAAGGGTGTCTCGTTTTCAAACAAGGTATATAGTCAATTAGGTGGAAACATTCATCAAAAACCATGTTTCTAGGACATCACAAATTTCTACCCTGACGACATAAGTATCAATCTTGGATGACATCATTCGACGAATGTTCATAAAAACATAAAACACCATATCTACTAACAGGTGATAATTTTTTTGAGAAAGTAAATGATGTGGACACTACTTTTGGTAAACCATTTTCGAAAAACCTTACGAAAACCGGTTGGAAAAAGAGATCAGTTTTTTTTTAAATTACCATACAGAAATTGTCTGTATGTCATACATTTTCTTGATGTTATGAATGTTGAAAAAAAAAATGTGATAATGTCATCAGAACATTGCTAAATTCACCCAGAAAAAAAGGATGAAATTAAGGCTAGATTGGACATGGTTGAGATGGGAATACGAGAAGAGTCGGCACCAGTGAAGGGAGAAAAACAAATGTTTCTTCCTCATACTGCTTACACTCTTTACAGGTAAGAGAGATATCAATTTCGTAACTTCTTGAATGACGTAAAGGTTCCAGAGGGGTATTTATCAAATATCAAGAACATAGTGTCAATAAGATATTTAGAATTAAAGGGTCTGAAATCACATGACTTCCATGTTTTGATGCAAGATTTAATTCCTATAGCTTTACATTGCATTTTTCCCAATAATTTCCGCTATACATTAACAAAGATCTGTTTCTTCTTCAAATATATATACAGAAAATTTATAGACCCGACAAAATATCTAACTATGGAAAGACAAATTGTCATCACATTATGTGAATTGGAAATGTTCTTCCTGCCAACATTTTTCAATATGATGGTTCATTTGATGGTTCATTTGGTGAGAGATATTCGACTATCTGGTCCTTTACATTATAAATGGAATTACCCCATTGAACTATATATGAAGATTTTGAATGGGTATGTCAAAAATTGAATTCGGCCAGAGGGTTGTTTTGTGAAGAAATATATTGTTGAGGAATCCATTGAATTCTGTATCGAATACCTGTCTGGTGTGGAAAATGTTGGCCTACCTAAATCTCATCACACTGGGCATCTTAAGGGTGAATGAATTTCTGGAAGAGAGGTTGTCACAATGAATATTATAGATCATGAGCAGGCTCATCTTTACATTTTTCATAATAGTTTCGATGTTGACCCATATGTTTAACCCCACAAAGAAATTATTAGGCATTTGAATCCTTCTGGGGATGAAAAATGGATATCTGATACACATAATTGATAGTCTATAGGATGGTTTTGGGACCATATTTTTAAGCAGTTAGTTGAAAATCCGAAATCAATTTTAGAATGACTTCGATGGATAGTCGGAGAAGCAAGTGTGTATGTATTATCTTACAATTATTTTGCAGTTAATGGTTATACATTATATACTAACAAACATGATGAAGATAGTACCATGCAGAATAGTGGGGTTAAACTTTTGGCTGAAGCGATGCATGTTTCTAGTGATAAGGACAAAAATTCAATTTATGCGAATATGCCATACTTTGGCATCATCAAACAAATATGGGAGTTGGATTATATGAAATTTAAAGTGCTGATTTTTTAATGAACGTGGGTTGATAACATGAGTGTTGTTAAAATAAATGAATTAGAATTCATGAATGTTGATTTCAGTAAGGAAGGGGAGAAAGACGAACCATTTATAATGGCATCACAAACAGTACAAGTATTTTATGTTCCAGACCCCACAAACCGAAATTTGTCAATTGTTCTGTTATCGACCAAAACAACTAAACGGTTAGATGAAAGTTAAATAGAGGATGAACCTTTTATATGGACTTCACAATCATTTCACAGCAGTCCCAATGTAGATGGAATTTTTTATATCAGAGGAGACCATAATGAAGGGATTTACATAGTCGATATAGGGGTCAAATATCTTCATCCTTAAAAAAAAGAAAGCACAATAATAAGATTATTTGTTTATTGTAATATACATTGTTTTATGTTATGTTATTATCTGTTCGCTGCTAATTTTATGTAATCTAAATTAAATATTAAAACACTTATATAGATAACGACTTCTGAACCTGCCGATGTGCTCAATCTTGAGGCACAAAAGGTCTCTCAACCAGCTGCTGGTGGTCCCAGTGCAGAGCAACAAAAGGTTTCTCAACCTGTTGTTGCTAGTCCCAGTGCTGAGGTACAACAGGTTTCTCAACCTTTTTCTTCTAGTCCCATTGCCGATGTAAGCACTCCAAAGGAACATAATGATGATACTTATGAGGAAATGGTAGTAAATGAAATCATGAAAGTTAAAAAAAAACAAGAGTGTCGTAGTTTGAAAGTGTTAGCCAAAATCCTAAAGGCAAAAGAAAAAGACATCAAATTTGAGGTGGGATGGAATAAGAGAGGCCAACATGTTAACCCCAAAAAAGACATCTTTAGTAGCTACATTAGAATCATCACTCGGCAACATGTTCTAATTGATGTACAGTTGTGGGACCATGTTATCACCGGGATTAAGACACTAATGTGGGAAGAGATTACGATAACATTTTGATATCATTTTTTTAATTTATTAAAATAAAATAAAATACTAAAACATTGAATTACTCTTCATCATCCATTGTAGAGTGCATTTATAGTAGATTCCTCACACAAGGGATATGTATTAAGAGTTCCAGGAAGGATTGATATAGGTTTCCACACAATTTTAAAAGAAATATTATCTTAAATATGATGAAGGGTAAATGAAGCTTCACCCACCTTCTTTTTACGCGCACTTGATATCCCAAGGAGCGTGAGATGTGTTTAGCAACCATCACGGGGAGCAGACTTTTCTGGTATATTTTGTGGTGTAATACGTTGTTTTATGTGACTTATATTCATCACTTTGATTGATAGTTTTTTATTTATGAAACAACAATTGAGTGCTGAAAATAAACAACACTCAACAAACCAGTCCACCCTTACCATAAAGCAAGGATGGGGTATCATTCACCTGAGAATAAATTGGTACATCTTTTAAATATACCTTACTACTTTTATGTGACATAAAACTACACCACAACCATGATTCACTATTTATTTGAATATTGATGAATCTAAATAGAAATCCATATCCATCCCATGCCATGGGCTATGAAAGGAGGCTCGTGTAAATAAAAAGGGGATATTGATAGATGAAAACACAAAAAAGTGTGGGAAACATGTGTAAGTATGACATAATATAAACTTGATTTTCTTTAAATCGCTATTACATAACAATGACTAATTATTTTTCTATATTTTCTATCTGACAGAGTCACAGGAATCAACAACAGCTGCCCCAGATGCAGACATACTTTCAGCGGCCTTGAAGCAGCCAGAACAGTATGGTCGCTTCATAGGTGCGGGTTTTGGGGTGACACCCTAAACATATTTTCAAAAACAAAAACAACCGGAGCATCAAAATGAAAAAATGGAAAATTAGCTATTTTACAAGAATAATTACAATACCAAAGAGAGATGGTAGCAAGTTTGATGGGGGATATGATAAGAGAAAAAACAACTCAACAACAACACATGCGTGATGATCCCACCCCACCCCCATCATCTTTGAGGTGATCCATTCCCCTAAAAAACCTTACTTAGCTGAGGTAATCAATGTTTTAATAATTATTTCTATGAAACATGAATCACATAGACACTAATACCTTTCCTGTACTAATATTCTAAAGGGTGAAAATGATTGTGATTTATATCTATAAACTCTCACCTATCACCTTGTAGCGAGGGATACAATGTTCAATATGCAGAATGACATGCTACACAACAGACAACTTCCAACAGATCATTTCATAGATTCAATTAACGTAGATAATGAGCCGAGTACCGAGCTACCTGTTCCAAATGATGATGAAGGCATTCATACAGTTGAACAAGTTTCTAGGAAATTCATCGCATGGTCGACAATTCTTGTAAAAAACATGACAACAAGGAGGTATCCATTTCTAATTTATTTTTCAAGCTGGACCTTTAACATTTAAGGAAAAAAGGTCTTAACCAAAGAATGTTATTATATAACAACAAAGATAAGGGGGTGAAATAAAATATTAGCTCAAAACTATCTCAAGGGTCAACCAACTGATTTAAACGATCTACTGAGAGCACCTTCACCCCACCCATTCTATATCCATAGTTAATATCATTGCAGGCTCATGTGGATACAATGTTGAAAGACGAAAATGCTCACACAGTTGATTTTGAAAAAAATATCTACAGAGAGGAATAATCGGATTTCATAAGTGCTGAAAATGTAAATGAAATCATCAAGTATGAATGGCTAGGTGCCTCAGTTGTAAATGTATACATGAGGTATGTTTTCATGAATTGATTTTACAAAATCTGATATAATCTTGTAATTATGACTAAAAAAATTTCATATTTTTTGCAGGCTATATGAAAAAATTGAAGGGATTTCCCCATGAACAAAACTTTGGACTCTTTAGTCCTCACATCTCCTTTTCAAAATAGGAAATAGATTATGATAAAGAGGCTACAATAATGTCATCCCTGCTCAAATCGTTTGAAAAAAAAATTACGGATGAAAGACTATTTTTAATACTAATGATGCAGGGGTAAAACTCTAAAATTTAATCATATCAACTATAATTTAATTTTTTCTTTAATTATTCCTTTTTGTGTTTTAGGCTGCATTGGATGCTTATTGCAGTCAATTTGGATACACCAAAGATTTATTTTCTGAATTCAATGCATGGATATGCAAAAAACCGACCACACATGATGGATTTTGTTAACTTTTAATACAATAGATCCAACATTTTAAAACTAAACATCTAGTTGTATAATTTATATTATCTTATAATGATGATTCTGTTATGATAGGGCGGTGCATCAATATCGTCTACCTCATGGAAGTAATCCATGGCCTAAGGATAAGAATGCCTACAATATCTACAATTGGAAAAGTATCCTAGTATATATAATAAAATATCACTTTCCAAACTCATATAAAAAAAATTACTTATTTTTGTCGATGTTTCTGCAGTCTCCAAAACAAACAAACGGAGAGGTCTGTAGTTATTATGTTTGCAAATTTATGAAAGAGATCATATTTCATTAAAAAACTAGCATCCTTGACGAGGTATTTTCAAAAATAATTATGAGGTAATTTAAAATATTTATTAATCCTTTGTGTATTTATATTTTTTCAGTACTACCATGACTATCGTAAAAACTCATATTCACAAGATGATATAGATGTGGTAAGAAACGAATGGGCAGTATACCTGATGGAAGATAGTACAAAAATAGGATGAAGTTGAATTCCTACTACTTATATTATCCACATATGATCATTGATATCTCCCTTTTTTACACTTATTGAGCATATATGATCACCATTTATTATGTTTTATATCCTTAGGTTTTGAATAATGGTTTCAGAAATGATTTTTATTTCTAGTAAAGCATAACTCATTGGACTACAATGGTCTATAGTGTGGAAGTAGACCAATGCATAGTCATTCAACCCACTCATGAGCATCTTAAAATCTTGATGGGAACCAATATCTTGGATTTTCAATTTTCTAATTAGTTTCCCTTATATGTGAGTGGGGGGTATCCTGGAGGGAGGGGGTGTCCAGAAGTGGGGGGGGGGGGTGTCCAGGAGGGGGTGTGTCCAGGAGGGAGGGGGTGGTCCAGGTTTGAGGGTGGGTTTGGGGTGTCCAGGGGGTGTCCAGGAGTGGGGGTGTCCAAAAGGGACGGGGTGTCCAGGGGGGTGTCCATGAGTGGGGTGTCCAAGAGGGGAGGGAGGGGGTGCGTCTAGAAGGGAGGGGTGTACAGATAGAGATCCATTCAATTTTATTCAATACTGATAATATACAATGGGTAGATCACTTTTAGAGTATCCTGAATTGGGTCCGTAGTGAGGCATCAAAAGATCAACCAACAAAACCAATTACAAGCCCATGTAAAGTCCCAATAAATATATTCCAGGTCAATTTGAGGCCCAATATATCTTATTTAATGTCATAAAGACCCAACATATGCATCATTTACCTTTCTCACATTAGATTTCTAAGAAACACACTTTTCCTCTACACCAATGTCGTAGTAGAATACATCTATAGGAAAAATTATTGATGATAAATGAGTTTGATGGAAGGAATAATTTCTGATCTAGAAGAGTTGTGAGGACACTCAACTAAATCAATTTTGACCCTCAATCCTGGAATGTTAATGAAATCTATGGAATGAGATGTTTTTTACCGGAAACTGAATTCTAGAAGATGTGTCCCTGCTACATATATATATATATATATATAAACACACACACACACACATATATATATATCCCTTGTCTCACTTTCCATAGGATTTTCATCTGCTAGTTGTGTCACAAAATCTCTATGTTTCTTATTTATGTATTTTTAAATTATATTTTTGATAATGTAATGAGAAATTTCATTCCTATTCCTCCAATATATTTTTTGTTTGGTGTTTTCCCTTAATTTTTTGATATGTATCTCTTCAATATATATATAATTTTATAATTAATTTTAGTGAATGATGGTGTATGAATAATAATTATTCCATTATCAAATAGATGATGAAAATATAGTTGGATAAAGAAGGTTATTAATGGGTATACACTAAAGAACTAGGAGGGAGGGGGTGTCCAGGAGTGGAAGGGGGGGTGTCTAGGAGGGGAGGGGGCTGTCCAGGGGGTGGGAAGGGGGATGTCCAGGGAAAGGGAGGGGGTTGAAAGGGGAGGGAGGGGGGCTGTAGGTGGAGTGGTGGGAGGGAGGGATGTCCAGGTGTAGGGAGGGGGCTGTCCAGGGGGGGCTGTCTTGGGAAGGGGAGGGAGGGGGGTTGTCTAGGAAAGAGGGGGTGTCCAGGAGTGAAGGGGGGGGTGGTCCAGGAGGGGAGGGGGTTGTCCAGGGGTGGGAAGGGGGAGGCCTAGGTAAAGGGAGGGGGCTGCAAGGGCAGGGAGGGGGGGGGGGGGGGGGGGTTGTCCAGGAGGAGGGATGGGGGATGTAGGTGGAGTGGGCGGGAGGGGGGGGGGGTGTTGATGTTAACTGGGAGCATCGAGGTAGATCAGGAACAACCTGATAAAATACTATTTGAGCCTTTAATAAGATCACCATGTTGCCTTTAAATAGAATTTAATATCTCCATTTAGTATATCAAAGACATGACTAAAAGCCCAAAATATAAGAATGAAATTCACTCAAATTCAGGCTATAGAAGCCATGAATTTTGTGCCAAGTTATGTTTTGAAGAAGGTTCACCCAGGTTCTTAAAATAAGAATATGTTGCAGATCACTATCTCAAGAGTGATGGTGTGGTTCCATTAATGGGGTTTTTTCCTCTGAACAAGAATGTTAGACGGTACACTGCTGATTAAATAGCACTGATTCATAATCAGCCGCAGTCTGAATGATAGTGAAAACATATTTATGGCTAAGTTATTGCATGTTTCCACTCATGTGTCCCATCCCCTCAGTTCCCTTCCATAGAAAAAAGGTTTTTCAGTTCATTGGGAAACTTCATTCCCATTGCATGTGACTGTGATCACGTTCTCCATATTGTTCTCACCTCTGTGTTGTATCCTCTATGAGCACTATTGACCGAGCATTGTCTGCTACAGTTTCTTGGAGTCCAGACACATGATTTTCTAGTTTCACCATACTTTACGACTACCGCAACGTGGCCCCGTGGCAAAAAAAGTGTAGACGGGATCCTCTTGGTTAGTTTCAGTCTCATTTTCCACCAAATATACAACTTGAATCCCGATCACACTCTCTCCCATTATTCTCCCTATTTCCGCCTCCATCTGAACATTTCAGTCTCCTCTGTAGCCAACATCAACTGATCATCTTCCTTTTCCTATGTCTCAGTCATTCTCATCACCAATGTAAGTCACTCCCCCTCTTGTTGCGGGACTTTTCTCCATACTGCGCAACATGTTAGTGGGTGTGTTTTTAGTATTCATCTTACTCCGTCAACTCATGTTTTCACCTTCACTACTCTTGATCCCACCATTGTTGGTGTAACGTGAGAGCTTCCATTTTGGATACAATGTCTTAATTCAGAAAATTTCAGAGTTTATTCCTATTTTTTAAACAGATATGTTTTTTTTGACAATATGTTCATTTGGTCATACCCACTAAAATGTATTATTAATTATTGTTACTATTTTCATTGATAGATTTACAGTTTATTTTCTTTCATTGTCCAAAGATATCAATTTGGTTTTTGCTAGTTCATGTTCACTATAGATTTGTAGAACAATATGTTTTTGTTCTGTCCAGGGGGGCTGTCATGGGGGAGGGGAGGGAGCGGGGTTCTCTAGGAAGGAGGGGGTGTCCGGAAGTAGGGGGTATCCAGGAGGGGAGGGGGGCTATCCAGGAGGGGAGGGGGGCTATACAGGGGGTGGTAAGGGGCTGTCTAGGGAAATGGAGGGGGGTGCAAGGGAAGGGAGGGGCCGTGTACAGGAGGAGGGAGGGGGGCTGCATGTGGAGTGGTGGGAGGGGGGGGGGGGTCCAGGGGTAGGGACGGGGTGGAGAGGGGTTTTCCAGGAAGGAAGGGGTGTCCAAGAGGGGAGGGGGGATGTCCGGGAGAATGGGGGGGGGGGATATCTAGGAGGTGGGAAGGGGGATATCCTGGGAAAGGGAGGGGCTGCAAGGGGAGAGAGTGGGGGTTGTCCAAGAGGAGGGAGGGGGGTATGCAGGTGTAGTGGTGGGAGGGGGGGGGGGGGGTTGTCCAGGGGTTGGGAGTTGGGGTGTCTAGGAGAGGAGGGGGGGGGGCTATCTGGGAGGTGGGAAGGGGGTTGTCTAGGGAAAGAGAGGGGGCTGCAAGGGGAGAGAGGGGGTGTAATGGGAGGGAGGGGGGTTTTTATATGAGGAGGGAGGGGGGATGTAGGTGGAGTGGTGGGAGGGGGGGGCTATCCAGGGGTAGGGAGGGGGGCTACATGGGGGTCCAGAAGGAGGGGGGTGTCCCCCAGGGGTAAAGAGGGGCTGTCTAGGGGACTGCCTCAGGGAGGGGAGGGAGGGGGGTTATCTAGGAAGGAGGCAGTTTCCAGTGAGGGGGTGGGATTTCTATGAGGGGAGGGGGGGATGTCCAGGAGAGGAGGTGGGGGGGGGGGGGGGCTGTCTAAGAGGTGGGAAGGGGGTTATCCAGGGAAATGGAGGGGGGATGAAAGGGGGGGAGGGGGGTTGTCTAGAAGGAGGGAGGGGGGATGTAGGTGGAATGGTGGGAGGGGGGGGGGGGGGCTGTCCAGGGTGGCTATCTCGAGGAGGGGGTGGGGGGGGGGGGTTGGCTAATCACACTAAATAATTAGAAGATCAAGAGAAAATTGAATCTGTATGATCATGGCCTATCTAATTGTGTAGGTTCTTATCAGGACCTCTATAAAACTGGGAAATACGTTCCTTCCATACCTTCAATGAGACCGTAGATATTGTATGGGGTCTTTGGAGAGGCATAAGTAGTTAGGGTCCAAGCAGGGTTGGACCCAATGTCTGATGCGGACGTGCTAGCACTCATTCCCTTTGACCTGGCATAGGAGAGTACACTATTAGAGGCTCCTGATATATGTAACTATTAGGTTTATAACCTGTCTAGGATGGTGGTATAACTAGGAAAATATTTGAATTTATTCTAAAATTTAATACTCCTATGAAATTGAATACACCATAATGTATGTGTCATATTGTATAACCTGTGGAGATTCCTACCTTTATTTTATTGTCAATAAATGAAACCTTATGGATTCCATGTTGTTTTTGACATTTATTACTCTTCTTTTCTGATCCATGTAATCTTAACAAAAAAATATTTATAAGTCAATAAATTATGTTGAGCCTCTTCTAAAATATTAATTCAATCCAAGGAAATATGGGCATGTGAAGGTTGTAACAGGTAACAATTGACATTTTATTAATATATTCTTTCATATTAATGTTTAATTTATTTCATTATTGTATTACTAACATAATTTTTGTTTTCTTATATAGGTGAAATCTTTTTCCCGAGTTCGAATTCTTTATTATGTAACTAATACCATGGACGATAATTTTTTAAATCGGATTATGGATGCAAAAAGGATGAAACATTAATGTTTTTAACTATTTGTTGGATACTTGTAATTGTAGCCAAATTAAACATTGTTTGAAATATATATAGTAGTGTGTTGTTTTGTATTCGTGATTTCAATTAAATGTATGTAGCATTTTTGTTCTTCTGTGCTTTGTGTGTAGGTGTGGTTTGTGCTATGTGTGCGGGTGCTGTCTCAGGTGTGCAGGTGTTGTGTAGGTGCTAGGGTTGCATAGGAAATTTGGCCTTTATCAGTGATAATTAAGCGCTGATAAAAGTTTTGGTATCAACACTCAAAATAGTGCTGATAAAGGTGGTATTTATCAGCGCTATTTTTAACACTGATATATTATCCATTTATCAGCGCTGAAAATAGTGCTAATAAAGGGACAATTTATCAGGGCTAAAAAAAGAGATGATAAAGATGGTCCTTTATCGGCACTAATAAAGAACTGATAAAGGGGGGACTTTATTAGGAATGTATTGAGCACTGATAAAGGGGACCCCCTTTATCTTCTCCGATATTAACAACACTTTTTTAGCACTGTTAAAGGAGGTTTTTAGCGCTATTAAAAGCCCTATTTGTAGTAGTGAGTGTGCCACTCACCTCACTTATAAAAGGCCACTACCTCTTATCTCTTATCCACACCTTCACACCGATTAGTTTTAGAAAATACCTGTAAAAATAGCTTCGAAACTTCCCTCCCCTCATCCTGTAATCCTTATTTTTGGTATAAATAAAGCCTAGGAAGGCATTATTGCAAACTTGTGGTTGATACCTGAAGAAGAGGCAATGTTCTTCAATGAGAATATTTATTTTATTTCTTTCTCTATCTCATTAATATTATATTAAACCATTATAATATAATAAAATAAGTATATAAAATATACTAGGATTTTATTATAATAATTTTAGGACCTACAACCATATCCACTTCCATCAAATGGGTTAAAAAAATCATTATTCGTGTGTATGAAAACTAGCACCTTGCATACCGATGTCATTCATTATTCTATTACCAAATTTCTTGATTGGGTATGATGATGGATATAAAGTATATATATGATATTTATAAAATATTTATACCTTTTTATTAATTATATAATTTATACCATTTTAACTTCCATTGCATAGGAGATATGATAACGTCGCCCATGTGTATGAAAGACTACCACCTCGTGAAGCGATGTGATTTGTATTTCACTAACTCTTAAAATGGAATGTAGTAAGGATAAAAATTAATAAATATGTGTGATTTAATGAAATAATTATGATATTAATTACATACTTATCATTTGGAAATGATATTATTCTTTCTTACCTTTTCACTCACTGAGAAATGATAACGTCGTTCGTGATTGTGTGGACTACCACCTTCGTGAAGTGATGTGACACTCTTTTAATCACCACACCACATGGATGATATATATAAGTATATTTAAATAACTAATATGGTATTTATTATATTAATTTAATTATTTAAATATAAAACAATGCATACCTTTTTTTCATAACGATCGTTGTAGAATAGAAATGTTACTCATGCGTACATACGACCTACCACCTCCATGATTGTAAAATACTTAATTTATCAAAAAAATATTTAAATATTGGCCTTAAAAGTGTAATTAATAAATAAATATGAAAAATAATTCATGATTATTATTCTTTATATGTTTAAATTATGAACTATTTGACTATAGTCAACCTACAAAAGTCATTTTTGACACATAAGCAGAATACAATAAAAACATCCGACATAAACTTAATTGAATAAGTAATTGTATATAACATTTTAATAAGTGAACTAAAAGTAATAATAAAATTTAAAAAGGTTATTGATTAACTAAATAATTAACATTATTTTATTATTTAGGAAGATAGGGACACACCTGACATGTCATACTCAAGGTAAGGGGCTTCATCTTAATTTCCTTTCATTGTGAAATGTTTTGATGTTATGAACTTATATTATTTTATAAGGTGTATATAAAGCCCATTTGACATTATATATCATAAATTTATCTATTATTATTAAATATAAATTTTTTAATGTTAACATTTAATAGTTTTTATGATTCATGTGTTTCCCAAGTGATAAAGGACTTATCATTTAAAAAAACCATCTTTTAAATTTTTCCTTACGAATCATTATCATCCATGACCATGTTTTTAAAATAATTTTATGAAATGTTTTATATGGTTATAAAATATTTATAAATTAAATTTGTAGTCCCATTTTTACTTTAATTTCAATGGTTTTAAAAAATAATCTTTTTATGTGTTTTATTTGGAACTTCTTGAAAAACAACAAAAGAAATGTTCTATTCCTAACATACACAATGAAAACGAATTATCCACCACCTTGGAAATTGTTTGATTTATTTATTACATTTAAATATTTAATGTTTTATTTAATGAAAAACCCACTTTATATTTTTCGGGTATTTTAGTATTGAAAATGGGTCTTTAAAAGAAAATGGTATTTTTATCCTAAAGTGTTTTTCAAATGGGTTTAAAATACTTTTTCAAAGGGTTTTATGATGAAAGTGGTATATCTATGATATATTAATTTAGATTTATATGAAACAAGTGATACCAATAAAACATAAATAAATTGTTGAGCCCTATTATAGATCATGGGTGATCCTGATAGAGCTTATACGAGGAGTTGATCCCAATTAAAGTTCATGAAAAATGGGTGAGATTGATATAGCTTATACAAAGGGTGAGATCCATTATAGCTCTCCAATGAATTGGGTAATTATTATATTGGATTTCAGTCATATGGTTATTCCAACTAAATTGGATTTGAGAGGGTTTTATGAATATAATTCTCTAAGTCATCAAAAAATGGGTTTTAATTGAATGCAATGGTTTTTTAGGGATTCCTTTGGAAAAAATGATGTTTTTTCCTATGAAATTTTTTAATTTCATATTATCAAATAACATTGAAGAAAAATGTAAAAGTTATAAGAGTTTTTATGTTTTCACTAGACTAATGGTTTTATTTATTTTTATGTCCCTCACAGAGCATTTTGTAATCATCCCATATTTTTTTAAATGTGTTTTACAAGATTTAAGGATGGGTGAGGGAAAGGATGAAGTCATGTTGAAAGTCATGGTTATTTTACATTAAAAGAAATTATACTTTCTTTTAAAAGTTTTATATTATGGAAAAAATGGATACTAATCAGAAGTGTCCACTTTTTATTTTATGGTTTTGTTATGTATGAGTTATTGCTTAATTATATAAAAATCTAAACTTGAAAAGATCCTAAAATGTTAGAGAATGAATTATTGACTTAAAAATGAATATTATGTAATGTTTAAGGTAGAGTATTTTTACCAAGACTCCTAGATTAATGATATAGAGTTTTGACCATGGATATATAAATAGTTTAAGGACACAATTATTGGACCAAGACTTATAGTTTAAGGTCATAGAGCTTGGACCATGGTGCCAAAAGTAGTTTAAGGACATAATGGTTGGAACATGATAGGGCTCACTCTAGAATGGTTCTTAGGAAACCAAAGGGTTTAAAAACAATGGTAATGATGTAACTAGTAGGCCCTTAACCATGGAAAACAATTCTGGGGTAAGTCACCCATAGTTTGAGGAAATGATTCTTGGACCATGGGTTTTGTGTCTCAAAGGATTGTGTGTGGTATAGGAGAGAGGTAAACCATTGTGAATGAGGTTCCATGGGGGACCTACCACACACAAAAGTATGATAAAACCTTCACATGGTTTATGGTCTTGATTATTTGACCTGGGCTCCTAGTTTAAGGTCATAGAGTTCAAACCAAAGGGTGAAGGTCCCACAAAAGAATGCATTTAGCATAGTACACTGGAAACCAGAAATTAATTGATGGTCAAGGAGGCTCATAACCACATGAAACATTCCTAGGGTGAATTACATGCTGTATAAAGTTATGATTCTTGAACAAGGGATCCTAATTTAAGGTCGTGGAGTTTAGACCAAAGGGGTAATGTGAGCATCTCAAACTTGCCTAAGGAAAAATCCCTCCCAAATCCTAATACCGCACGAGACATGCTCATTGTGAGAAACAAGGAGTAGCGCATCTTCCCCATTGCTTGCAGGGTAGAACACAACAAGGTGAAAAGTTATTGACTTAAGGATGTTCTGTGAGGGTGAATTGTGACTTTAAAAATCTAGATAGTAAAAGGGAAATGAATGATTAGGGGGGGGGGAAACTATTGACTATGTTTGAAACACATGTTCTACACTCACACTAGAGTAGGATGGGGTGAATAAATGAGGGATTGACTGTTGAACAAGTTTGAAACATGGGGGATGATATATATTACCAAGGATATTTTGAGGCGTGTGCCTTGGACATTAGGTGAGCCAATGTGGCCAGACACCATTTCCATTGGAGATCCCATTCAGATTGGGATGAATATGGTTTTCCAAATCAAAGAAATTAAGCAACTTGAAAGTGGAAGTAGGTAATGTCCTAAAGGTAATGTTGATTTCCATGGGAGATATTATACCACATGCTTAAATTATATGGATTAATATGTCAGTAGCAAATAATTAAGACTGAAATGATAGGGGGAACTGCGAAACAAGTTATGGGTAGGGAGGGACTTAGGATGAAAGATTCAGGCATCAATATGTGTAACGAACCACCGTTTTATAAATGGAAATTCCCTTCTTATAATTATGTCACATAAAATCACCTTAAAAACACAATGGAACATTATGCTTAAATAAACAACTAAATACTGTGTGACATTTTATCCTAGGCATTAAACATAATATTTCCACTTATATGTTTTGAATTTCAATAATCTGACATACACAATTGTGATAAATAAGATATTTGGAGTCTGATAGGATAAAAATAATTTTTGGGGAGTAGTAACTTACCATTATGAATTGTAATGTTACCCTTATGAATAGTAATATAACCCTTTTGAATATTAAATCGATGAAATGGATAGTAACCATATCAATGATAGTATAAATAAAATTTATCCATCTTATAAGTGACAGTATGTTCTAATTATATCATAGTATAAGTAAATAAATATTTTAAAAAGTATTAATTAAGTGTTGGTATTTTTATAAGTCGTAAATATTTTATGATTAATTTAAAATAAAATCAATTTTCACAAAAATGTATTAATAAATAAATATTTTGATGTCTTATGATTATAAGATAATTTTGTTAGACCATAAGTAATTTTTAAAGTGTTATAAAATCAGTTATAATGTTAAAAATTTTATTTTCCAAGTAAATGATGATTTTAATTAAAAAATTAATTACAAATATTTAGAAAATTATTTTATAAAATAGAGTTCATTTTTGAATTCTAAACTTCAACAAATGGTTAAGGTTACAATTTTGGGATTTTTCTGAAATACTTGAATATTTGGCGAATAGTAAAATATGAGAATTTATGATAAATGCTTAAAACCTGAATTTTTAAGTCACACATGAGTCATGGATGATGTAAGTGACCATTGGTTCGAAATAAAATAGACCAATTACTATATTTAGTCATGAAGAATCCTCACTATTTCTTATCTTGAGAAAAATAATAAACCAATGATTAAAATAATAAGAAAACAAACCTCTCATACATTATATATAACACCCCTCACACCCTCTTCTCATCACAACTATCAAGATTTGATCCTTGCCTTATTTTACCAAATACTCTTCCCTAGTCTTTCCCCCACATCCAAGATATCTTGGTCTCATCAAAATACCATGATTGGTGCTTTGAGGAGGATCTCAAGAGGATAATTCAAGAGGTAAATCCTCTCTATCATTTCTTAATTTCCTTTCAATTTCTCCTCCCTCTCTCTCTTTTATCTTAAAAATTAAATCATCACCCATGAAGTGTAAAATTATTGATATTGTGGGTGATTAACTTTTATTTTATATAAATTCATTAAAGGCTATTAATAAAACCATTAAATTGTTGATTTTTTTTAAAGTGTATGTTGTAACACCTTTTATGTTCTAGAACTAACTTATACAAATAATACTATATGATAAAACAAAACAAGTTCCTTGTGATTAAAAACCGCCAAAATTAACAAAAAATGACCATCATTAAATTTTACCTAATGAAAAATCTACATGGTATATAACCAAATAATTCATAAGATCATTTAAACTTATGGAATATAATTAAAAATATATAATAACAATTCTGGATTTTTATCTATATCTTACACGAAATTCTATTCAGGTATACTAGTGAACCAATCATGAAAACTAAGAAAATGAACACTCCCAAACAATGAATTTTAACTATATAACTCATCCAAAGGCCTATAAAAGATCATAATTAAACCAAAATGAATCATAACCATGTATAAAAGGTTCTGGAATTGTTAATTAATTAATATAATGTGATTATAATGGATATTAATGTGAAGGAAGCTTTCGGACAAAAGGTAAGGGGATTTCTCAAACCCAACTCTCTTTCATTGGGGTTTTCCCTCTTTCACACCATTTTTCAGTATGTTTATTCCTTAAAAATAATTTCTTTATCATTATATTATCTTTTATAGGATATAATTATTTTTTATTGGAGTTTATGACAAAAAAAATGTTTTCCAAAAAACTCTTCTTTCAAAACACACCTTTTATTAATAACTCAAGGTTGATGATTCTTATATCAAGTATTTTATTTACCCTTTCTTCTGGGAACCCAAATTTTATGAATGTATGATTATGAGATGAATCCCATTTCATTGCATGGGTTATTTATGTTCATGATTAATATATGTTCAATGTTTCATGCATGTAAATGTAAATTTTATGATGTGATAGGTGCACCCAGAATTATATCGCCCACCAATGCATTGGGTAATGTGAAGAATCTAATGAGTAAAGTGAAATATGAATTTACATGATTATAGATTTTTTCACAACTATGTGTGTTAGTTGACCACTAATACATGATGTTTTATTTTTATGCATTACCACATTCTATGTATTCTCTTAATGCTTACTCTCAAGGTTAAGATCCTATACCTATGTTATGTTGAAAATGATTATTCCCACCACATGTTATATTGTTTCATGTACTTATCTATACTCTTTCTAGGATTTTATCTCACCACTTTTTTATGTATATCCTTAGGAGACAACATGTACTAAGGATAACACAAGGGAAAATTAGAAGCTAGAGGAGAATGAATTAAATAAATTTTTTTGTATTATGTTGTAAAAGTTATGTATAGTCCTAGTTTTCCCAAGACACTAAACCTTTGTATCCTCATTGTGTAATGTTTTTATTTTGTTATCATTAAAATGATGTAATTTTAATGTAGGAAAAATGAGGTTCACTATAGTTGGTATCATAGGAAAATTTAGTTAATTTGGGAATTAGGATTAGAGAACATTAAGGAAAACCTTTATTATGAGACTATGTATAAGTAAGAACCCATGATTTATTTATAAACATAGGTATCCCACAAGATAGGCCTTTAGTATTAATTGAAAAAAGGAATAAATAATATATTCAATACATGTTGTATTATGTTTTTTATAACCTTTTCTATTTTAGAAAATAGTGGGAACCATGAGAATCCAGGACAAGAACCCATGTAATGGAAAATGAAGTGATTTCCTGAATGACATCCCCAATGCTTGGGGAGGTGGAGTTCAAGATTTAATGGAAATTCTTAACCATATCTCTTAGGTTATGAACAATAACCTAAATAATGTGGAATGTCCTCCTTTACCAAAGTGGGAGAAAATGTCTACCGAGTGTTTTATGAGGAAACAACCACCAAAGTTTAGTGGATATTATGATCCACCAGTTAAGGAATAGTGGGTCAACTCAATGGAGAAGATCTATTCTATGCTTCACTATTCTAAGATGGAGAAAGTGAATCTTACTTTTTATCTTCTAGATAGAGAGGCCAATCAATGGTGGGATTTGATTAAGAACACCAAGTCGAGGGAAAAAATTGAAGACGTGGAGTGTGAAGACTTGAAGATAATATTTCTTTATAAGTATTTCCCTTAAACTATTCAAACTAAGTTAGAGATAGAATTCATAGAGTTGAATAAAAAGAAAGGATAATCTGTCACAGATTACGAAGAAAATTTCAAAATCCTTTCAAGGTACACTTTGGATTTTGTTATCAATCATGATAAAAAATGATATATTCTTTAGTAATTTTAAACCAAATTTTTGAAAAGATCTAACAATTTGAGACTTTGGGAGTTATGAAGAAGTTGTTTAATGTTCTCTCATTGTGAAGGTGGAGTTTAGAGAATGTTCCCATGGCTATGGTGATAAAAAATGAAAGATAGAGTTTCAAGATGGAGTATCTAATGAAAAAGGTGGAAATAAAATTCAACCACCCACATGTCAAAAATGTGGGAAGATGCATCATGGGAACTACCTCAAAGGGATGAGGAAATGATTCAAATGTTGGAGAGTAGAAAAGACATTAAAATGCCAGACAATGTGGTGGAGGATAGAAGAGACCCACCCATGGTCCAATACTACATGTATAGGGAGAAAGGGAAATATGAAAGGTAATTCACTAAACCTAAAGTTCTCGAGGGTAATCAACGTCATTAACCACCAAAGACAAAGGAGAAAGGAAAGGCTTATTCCATCACTACCATGGAAGTGGAGAAAGAAAATGAAGTTGTAAAATGTTCACTTATTATTCACTCAAGAATGAAAAAGTATTATTTGATTCTGTTTCTATACATTCCTTTATATTGCACAAGTTTTCTAGACCTATTGAATTGAATACCCAAAACCATGAAGTAGATATATCCATAAAAACACCCAGCTGTGCAATCATTGCAAACCAAGTGTTGGACTCTTCACCTGTTGGCGTATGTGGGAAGATTCTTCTAGAAAATATCATAATACTTCCCTTGGATGAATTTAATGCTATAATGGGGATGGATTGGATCTATTTATATATATTACATATAAAATGTTGGGAAAAGGAAACATGTGTTCATATTCTGAACCATCACATGATCCTCTAAACATACAAGATCATGAATCTCTATTGGAAAATACTTTGATGGTGTGGGTGTTGATTCTATGTGAAGAGTTATAACTCATTAAAATAGTTTAGTCAAAAGATGTTACCCACCTAGGGTAAATTCCCATCATGAGGGAAGACAATGATTCATTTCCTAAATAATTACTTGGGATACCCCCGGATTATGAGGTAAAGTTATCAATAAAACTCATACTTGGAGATACTCATCTCTCAATGTGTCTCTATTGGATGGATCCTGTCGAACTAGAGGAGGTAAATAAGTAGTTTCAAGAGAATATTGAAAAAGGTTTCATACACCCTAGTGCATCACCTTGGTGTGTTCCACTACTCTTTGCCAAGAAAAGGGATGGATCAATGTAGCTATGTGTCAATTATCGAGAACTCAAGAAAATAATGATAAAGAATAAGCATCATCTTCTGAGGATTGAATAATTTTTTGATCAGTTGAGAGGAGTTAAATACCTCAAAATGGTGGATCAACATTCCAGATATCATCAGATAAAGGTGAATAAGGAAGGTATTTAGAAGACTTCATTCTATACAAGGTATGGACACTATGAGTTTTTAGCGATTCCCTTTAGACTAACTAATTACCCTACAATCTTTATGGATTTTATGAATAGAGTCTTTAGAAATTAACTTGATTTTTTTGTAAATTTTTATTGATGAAATTATCATCTACTCCAAGAGAAATAAGGAACATTAAGAACATCAAAGACTTATGTTGGCGATGTTGAGTAAGGAGAAGTTGTACTCCAAGTTCAGAAAGTGTGAATTTTGGATGCATCAAGTCATGTTCTTGGGTCATGTGATCAAAAGTGATGGAATTTCTATGGAACCTTCAAAAACCAAGGCAATTGTGGAATGTCCCTGAACCTCTACTGTCACATAAATCCGTAGTTTTCCTGGTTTAGAAAGAAACTATCAATGTTTTGTGAAAAATTCATCATGATTGACAATCTTGCTATCACAGTTAACAAGGAAAGGTTTAAATTATTCCTGGAAAAAATAATGTGAGAAAATATTTAAGGAGTTAAAGATAAGGCTAATCATTGGACCTATACTCATATTACCAAAAATAGGAGAAAGTTTTGTGATATATAGTGATACTTCCAAGAAAGTCTTGGGTTGCGTACTTGTGTAAAATGATAATGTGATTGCTTGTGCCTCACGACTATTGAAGATACCTAAGTATAACTACCCTATGCATGATCTAGAGCCAGAAGCTATGATTTTTCCTTGAAAATATAGATACATTACTTCTATGGTGAGAAGTGTGACATATATACCGATCAAAAGAGCCTAAAATATATACTCACAAAAAATGAGATCAACATGCATCAAAAGTGATGGTTAGAGCTAATCAATGACTATGATTGATCTATTAACTATCATCCCAGCATAGTGAATATGGTCACTGATGATCTAAGCAGAAAAGAACATGCTACACTATCCATGTTGCAGATTGAGAAAGACTCTATCTTCTTGAAAATAGAAAGTATGAATTTTGAAATAATAATGGTAGGGAATACATCCTACCTTCCCCAAATTATTTCCCAACCATATATCCAAGATAATATTAGTTATTCCCAAAGGGCTGATCCATATTTTCAAAAGAGGGTGAATGCAGTAAAGGGAGGGATTCTATAAGAGTTCCATATCGATGATTTTGGTGTAATTGGGGTTGGAACAAGGCTTTGTGTGCCTTAATCACTAAGGATAAATAATGATCTATTGGACAATGCACATAGATAAAAATTCTCTATCCATCCTGGTAGAACCAATATGTACTTTGATCTCCAAGAACACTTCTGGTGGTATAACATGAAGAAAGAGATTTCAGAATATATATCAAGGTTCATGATATGTCAGCAAGTTAATGTAGAGAAAAAAAATTACAAAGGGATTATGAAACCATTTCTTATAACCATATAGAAATTGGAGAATGTAACCATGGAATTTTTCACGAGTCTCCTAAAGACCTCTAAGGGAAATAATGCAATATGGGTTGTGGTGGACCAACTCACCCAGACTGCCCACTTTATCACTATTCAGGAAGAATTCTCACTTGAACAAATTTCTATGATATATGTGAAGGAAGTGGTGAGACTACATGGGGTTCCACTATTGATTGTCTCTGATCATGATCCCATGTTTATATCTAAATTTTGGAGGAGTCTTCAACAAGCCTTGAGTACTGAATTGAATTTCAGCACAAACTATCACCCCCAAAATGATGGCCAATATGAAAGGACTATTCATACTATTGAAGTTATTCTAAGAGACTTCTCATTATTATTCGAAGGGGGATTGGATCAATATCTCCCATTAGTTGAGTTCTTGTACAACTATAGCTTCCAATGGAGTATTCAGATAGCTCTATATGAAGTTCTATATTGAAAGCGATGTAGAACTCCAACCTATTGGGATGAAGTTGGATAAAGAAAGTGACATAGACACGATCTTGTACAAGAGATTAAAAAAGGTTCAATCTAACCATCAACATATCAATTATGCTCAGATTCGGAAAAAGAGCTATGCTGACAACTGTCGAAGGGACTTAGAGTTTGATGTTGGAGATAAAGTCTTCATTCAAATATCACTATAAAAGATAGTAATGCAGTTTAAAAAGAAATGGAAACTAAGACCAATGTACATTGGCCCCTTTCAAAACCTTTATCTCATAGGATTCATGGCCAATCAGATTGCACTTTCACCAAATATGGATCAAGTTTATGACGTTTCCCACGTATCACTCCGGAGGAAGTACATACTAAATTCCTTACATGTACTGAACTCAAAGGTGGTACAACTGGAATATGATATCTCTTATGAGGAGAAGCTAATAATGATTCTAGACCAGAGAGATAAGGTTCTATGCAAAAAGACAACACACCTAGTCAAAGTGTTGTGGAGGAACCATATATATGAAGAAGAATCTTGGGAACTGAAGGAGATGATGAAGGAGAAGCACCCTCACCTATTTTTATAAAATGAAAATTCGAGGGCGAAACTTTAAAAGGGGGGAAGAATATAATAACCCAAAGTGTTATCAATGGAAATTCCCTTCTTATAATTTTTTCACATAAAATCACATTTGGAAATAGAATGGAACACCATGCTTAAATGAAATGCTAAATACTATGTGAACTTTATACCCTATCCATTAAACTTAATTTTTTCACTTATGTGTTTTGAATTTTGAACATCTGATATATACAATTGTGATCAGTAAGATATTTGGTGTCATGCAGAACAAATGTATTTTTTGGTGAATAGTAACTTACCCTTATGAACAGTAATGTGACCCTTATAAATAA
Organism: Viscum album; assembly: GCA_963277665.1. Taxonomy (NCBI): domain Eukaryota; kingdom Viridiplantae; phylum Streptophyta; class Magnoliopsida; order Santalales; family Viscaceae; genus Viscum; species Viscum album. The sequence goes on along the minus strand of OY728133.1, from coordinate 1,226,827,640 downwards.
TAAGTCATCTAAGTAAATAGTAATCATTGCAATGATAGTATAAATAAAATTTATTCTTCTTATAAGTGACAATATGATATAATTATATCATAGTATAAATAAATAAATATTTTAAAAATAAAAAATTAATTGTTTGTATTTTTATAAGTCATAAATATATTATAATTAATTTTAAAAGAAAAATAATTTTCACAAAATTTATTCCTAAATTAATATTTTTATTTCTTATTATTTTAATATAATTTTATTATACCTTAAGTAAATTTTCAATGTGTTATAAAATTCGTTACAATTTTAAAATTTTTATTTTCCAAGTAAATGATGATTTTAATTAAAAATTATATCACTCATATTTAGAAGATTATTTTCATAAAATGGAGTTCATTTTTTAATTCTACACATCAAAATATGGTTAAGGTGAATTTTTGGTTTTTTTCTGAAATACATGAATTTTTTGTGAATAGTAAAATACGATAATTTACGATAAATGCTTAAAAACTGAATTTTAGAGTCATTCCTGAGTCATGGATGATGTAATTTACCATTTTTTTGAACTCACATGCACTTATTACTTTATTTTGTAACAATAATTCTCAATATTTCTTGTCTTGACCTAAATAATAAACTAATTATTAAAAAAATAAGAAATCACCCCTCTCCTCCAATATAAATACCATCTCTCACACCCTCTTCTACTCACACCTATCAAGCTTTTAAAATTGTTTATATTCTTCCAAATAATCTTCCCTAGTCTCTCTCCGATGTCCAAGAGCTCTTGGTATCATCACAATAACAAGCCTAGGTTCCTTGAGGAAGATCTCATGAGGAGAATTCAAGTGGTAAATCTTCTCTCCTTTCTTTTAATTTCCTTTCAATTTCAATATCTTTTCTTATTATCTCCTCACCTACCTTCATCCAAATAGAATGAGAAATCCATTAACTTACATATAATATAATTATATCACATTAATTAAAGATCCAACATTAAAATCATCTCTCTCTCTCTCTCTCTCTCTCTCTCTCTTTTATCTTAAAAATGAAATCGTTGCTCGTGAAGTGTCAATTTACCGAAATCGTGGGAGATGAGCTTTCATTTTCCATAAATTATTTAAAGGTTGTTAATAAGAAAATTAAATTGTTGTAAAAATATTTTAAAGGTTATTTTTAACCTCTTTTATGTTATGTAACTAACCTATACACATAATACTAAATGATAAAACAAAACTTGTTAGTTGTGATAAAAAACTGCCAAAATTATCCAAAAAAGATCATCATTAACTTTTATCTAATGAATCATCATCATGATATATAACTAAATACTTAATAATATCATTTAAACTTTTATAATATCATTATCAACATATAACAACAATTTTGGATGGTTATCCGCATCTTACCTGAAATTCCATTCATATATAAAAGTGAACCGATCATGAAAACTAAGAAAGAGAACACTCCCGAACAACGCATTTAAAATATATAACTCATCCAAAGGACTATAAAAGAACATAATATAATAATAAATAATCATACACATATATAAAAGTTTCTTTAATTATTAATAAATGAATCTAATGTGATTATACAAGATATTAACATGAAGGAAGCTTTCAGACAAAAGGTAAGAGGATTTCTCAAACCCAACTCTCTTTATTTTGGGTTTCCCTCTTTCACCCCACTTTCACTATGGTTATTCCTTAAAAATCATTACTTATTTATTATATTATCTTTTAGGGGGTTTTCTATATGATTTTATGAAAAACACAATGTTTCCCAAAAGAACTCTTCTTTCAAGACACACCTTTTACTTCTATCTCAAGGTTGATGGTTCTTATATCAAGTATTTTATTTCCTTTTTTAGTTCAAAAAGAAAATTTAATGAATGTAATATTGTGAGATTAAAACCATTCCTTTAAATTAGTTATTTATTTTCATAATTGATATATTTTCTATGTAGCATTCATGATAATGTAAATGTTATGATGTGATGGGTGCACCCGGAATTATATAGCGCAATGTTAATGTTATGATGTGATGGGTGCGCCCAGAACTATATATCACTCTAGTGCATTGTGTAATGTGAAGAAACTCATGAGTAAAGTGAAATATTAATGAAAATTATTCTAGAATTTTTCAAAACTATGTGTGGTAGTTGACTACCATGACATGATGTTTTATTTTTATGCATTTCCACATTCCAAGTCTTTTCTTAATGATCCCTCTCATGATTATGATCATATGCCTATGTTATATTGATAATGATTATTCCGACCCCTTGTTATATTTTTTCATGTACATATCTATCATCTTACTAGGATTTTAGCTCACCCATTTCTGATGTATATCCTCAGTAGAATATATGTACTAAGGAGAACACAAGGGATAATCAGAAGCTAGAGAAGAAGAAATTAAATAAATGTTTTTGTCTTATGTTGTAAAATTTAAGTACGGTCCTAGTTTTCCCAATACATGAAACCTTTGGATCCTTATTGTGGAATGTTTTTATGTTATTTTTCATTAAAATGATTTAATATTAATGTAAAACAAATCTGTGATGCTATAGTTGGTACCATAGTATGGTTTAGTTAATTTGGGAATTAGGATTATAGAACCTCTATGAAAAACTTTAGTATTAGACTAAGTATAAGTAAGAACCTAAGATGAATTTCTAAACATAGGTATCCCATGATATATTACTTTGTACTTAATTTCACAAATGAATAAATTATATATTCAAGACTTGTTGACTTATATTTGGTTCTAAGATTTTCTTTTTTAGAAAATTGTGGGAACCAGGAGAAACCAGACCAACAACCTGTGCAAGGGATAGTGCAATGATTGCCTGAATGACACTCCCAATGCTTTAGGAGGTGGAGTTCAAAATTTCATGGCGATGCTTACCCAGTTTTCTCGTGTTATGAACAATAAGCTAAATAATGTGAAATTCCCTCCTTCACTAAAGAGGTAGAAACTGGCTATCAAGTGTTTTATACAGAAACAACCACCAACATTTAGTGGATCCTTCCATCCACTAGTTGCAGAATAACTATTCAACTTAATATAAAATATATTTTATGTGATTCACTATTGTAAGATTGGGATGGTTGATCTTGATGTTTATCATCTAGATAGAGAGGCTGATCAATGGCAGGCTTTGATTAAGAACACCAAGCCAAGGGAAAATTTTCAATAGATGGAGTGGGAAGACATTAAGATAATGCTTCTTAATAATTATTTCCCTCTAACTCTGTAAAAGAAGATACAGCGATAATTCATAGATCTGAAGAAAATTTATGGAGAATATATCATGGCCGATGAAGTAAATTTCAAAAGTATTGCAAGGTACACTTTGGATTTTTTATCAATAATGATAACAAAATTGATAGATTCTTTAGTGTTTTAAAACCACACCTTTGAAAGGCTCTCACAATTCAAGACTTTGGGAGTTATGAATATGTTTTTTGATCTTATATCAAAGTAAATATGGAGTTTGGAGAATGGTACCATGTCTATGGTGATAAGAAATGTCTGATGGAGTTTCAATATAGAGGATATAATGAAGATGGAGGAAAGAAAACTCAACCACCCACATGTCAAAAACGTGGGATGAAGCATCGTGGGAACTTCCTCAAAGGGATGGAGAAATGATTCAAATATGGGAGAGAAGGACACCAAGCTCATGAATGTAGAAAAGACATGAAAATTCTGGACAATGTAGTGGAGGAAAGGAGAGAACCACCCACATTCCAATGCTACAAATATAGGCATCATGGGCACTATGAAAGCCATTACACTGAACCTCGAGTTCTTGAGGGTATTCAACATCATCAGCCACCAAAGCCAAATGTGAAAGGGAAGGATTATGCCATCACTACTGTGGATGTGGAGTTAGAAAATGAATTCATACAAGGTACACTTCTTATTCACTCAATAATGGGAAAAGTATTAATTGATTCCGGTTCTACACATTCCTCTGTATCTCGAAAGTTTTATAGAACTATTGAATTGAAGCCCCAAAACCTTGAAGTAGAGATATTTTTAAAAACACCTAGTAGTGAAATCATTGAAAACCAATTGTTGGACTCTTCACCTGTTGACGTATATGGGAAGATTATTCTATAAAATCTTGTGATACTTCCCTTGGTGTAATTCAACATTATATTGAGGATTTATTGTCTCTATTTATATAGAGCATGTATAAAATGTCAGGAGAAGGAAATGTCTTTTCATATTCCAGACCATCCCATGATCCTCTACAAATTAAAGTAAGATCATGAATCTCCTTTGAAAAATCCATCAATGGTGTGTGTGTTGATTACCTGTAAATAAGAATACCTCGCTCAAATGTTTGAGTCAAAGGAAGATATCCACCTAGGGGAAATTCCCATCATGTGGGAATACAATGATGCATTTCCTAAATAGTTTCATGGCCTACCCCCAGATCGTGTGGTAGAGTTCTCAATAGAACTCATACTCAGAGCTAATCTTATCTCAATGTGTACCTTTTGTATGGATCCTATCAAACTGGAGGAGTTATGTAAGCAGAGGCAATAGAATTTGGACAAAGGGTTCATATGACATAGTGCATCACCTTGGGGTGAGCAAGTGCTATTTGTCAAGAAAAAATATGGATCAATGCGTCTTTGTATCAATTATTGGGAACACAAAAAGATATCCATAATAAATAAGTATCCTTTTTTGAGGATTGATTACTTGTTTGATCAGTTGAGAGGAGCTCAGTACTTCTCAAAGGTGGATCTCCATTTTGGATATCAGTAGCTAAAGGTGAATAAAGAAGATATTTAGAAGACTTCCGTCTGTACAAGGTATGTGCATTATGAGTTCTTGGTGATGCACTTAGGACTTACTAATGCCCTTGAAATCTTCAAGGATTTGATGAATAAAGTCTTTAGAAATTACCTCAAAAAATTTGTGGCAGTGTTTATTGATGAGATTCTCATATACTCCAAGATCAAGGAGGAACATGAAGAACATCTAAGACTTGTTTTGGTGACGTTGAGGAAGGATATGTTGTATACCATGTTTAGTAAGTTTGACTTTTGGATGCAGAAAGTAACGTTATTAGGACATGTGATCAAAAGTGAGGGAATTTTTATGGACCCTTCAAAAACTAAGGTAATTGAAGAATGGTCCTAACCCTATAGTATCCTAGAAATCCATAGTTTTCCTAGATTAGTAAGGTACTATCAACCCTTTTTTATAAATTTATCACGATTGTCAATCCCACTAACTAAGATAACAAGAAAATGGGTAAAATATGTATAGATAGAAGAATGTGAGGAAAGATTTAAAGAGATAAAGAGAAGGTCGATCATTACACATGTACTCACATTACCCAAAATTAGAGAAAGGATTGTGATATACAGTGAAGCTTACAAGAAAGGATTTGGTTTTTTTCTCAAGAAAAATGATAATGTGATAGCCTAAACCTCTTGAAAGTTTAAGATCCATGAGAAAAACTACCCTATACACGATCTGAAGCTAGAATCAGTGATTTTTGCCTTGAAAATATGGCAGCATTACCTCTATAGTGAGATGTGTGACATATATACCGATCACAAGCGACTAAAGTATATATTCAAACAAAAGGATCTCCACATGCATCAAAAGAGATGTTTAGAGGTAATAAAATGCTATCATTTCTCTATTCACTATCATCCCAATATTGCGAACATGGTAGCTAATGATCTAAGATACAAATAACCTACTACTCTATCCATGTTGCAGATTGAGAAAGACTCTATCTTCTTGGAAATAAAAAGGATGGATTTGGAAAACATAACATCAGGGAATAAATCCTACCTTGAAAAAATTATTTCCCAACCATCTATCCAAGAGAATATTAAGAAGACCTAAATGGATGATCCATAGTTGAAAAAGAGGGTGAATTAAATAATGTAATGGAATCTACAAGAGTTTCATATCGATGATGATGGTGTAATTTGGTATAGAACAAGGATTTGTGTTCCTTCATCACCCAGGATAAAGAAGAAGCTATTGTACAATACACATAGATCAACTTTCTCTATCCATACTAGTAGCACCAAGATGTATCGTGATCTCCAAGAACACTTCTGGTGGGATTACATGAAGAAGGATATTATAGAATATATCTCAAGGTGATTGATATGTTAGTGAGTTAAAGTAGAGTGAAAAAATTCCAAATGGATGATGCAACCATTGCCTATAACCATATGGAAATTGGATAATGTTACCATGGACTTCGTCATGAGTATCCTAAAGAAATCCAAAAGAAATAATGTGATATGGTTTGTGGTGGATCGACTCAAAAAGACTAATCACTTTCTCACTATTTCGGAAGATAAACCCCCTTAAAAAATTGATAAGATATATGTGAAGGAAGTGGTGATAGTACATGGGGTTCCACTCTTTATTATTTCTGATTATGATCTAAGGTTCACATCTAAATTCTAGAGGGGTCTTCAATATGTCTTGAGTAATTAATTGAATTTCAGAATAAACTATCACCCTTAAATTGATGGCCAATCTGAAAGGACTATTCAGAGGATCAATGACATGCTAAGAGCCTACTCATTAGAATTCAAAGGTCTATGGGATCAAAATATCCCATTAGTTGATTTCTCATATAAAAATAGCTTCCACTCGAGTATTCAGATGGCTCCATATGAAGCTCTGAATGGAAAGTGATGTAGAACTCCAACCTGTTGGGATGAAGTTGGAGAAATAAGGATACTTGGACCTGATATTGTACAAGAGATGACATAAAAGGTTCAATCCATCCCAAAACATTTCAAAGCTACTCAGGGTTGGAAACATAGTTATACTGACAACTGTCAAAGGGACTTGGAGTTCAACATTGGAGATAAAGTATTCCATTGAATATAATCATGGAAGAGAGTCATGTGGTTTGGAAATAAAGTTACGCTAAGCCTATGGTACATTGGCCCCTTTGAGAAACTTTATCATGTAGGATCCATGGTCTATTTTCTTGAACTTCCTTAAAATATGGTTCAAGTTCATGATGTGTTCCACATATCAATCCCGAAGAAGTACACACCAGATCCCTTGCATGTACTGAACTCAAAGGTGGTACAACTGGAAGATAATCTTTATTATTAGGAGTATCTTGTAAAGATTTGAGACCGTAGAGATAAGTTTCTATAAAAAAAAGACAACACACCTTGTCAAAGGGTTATGAAGGAACAATAAGTATAGAGAAGAAACTTGGGAACCAGAGGAGGTGATGAAGGAGAAGTACCCCCACCTATTTTTATAAAATGAAATTTTGAGGGTGAAACATCAAAAGGGGAAATAATGTAATAAACCAAAGTTTTATCAGTAAAATTTACCTTCTTATAATTATTTCACATAAAATAATACTTGGAAACACAATGCCACATAATGATTAAATAAACTAATAAATATTATGTGACCTTTATATTCTAGCTGTTAAACATAATTTTTTCACTTATGTGTTTTTAATTTTGAACATCTATCATACACGATTTCAATCAGTAAGATATTTGGAGTCTGATATAAAAAACATAATTTTTTTGGTGAATAGTAACTTACCCTTATGAATAGTTATGTTACCCTTATGAACAGTAATATGACCCTTATGAATAATAATTTTTCCAAGTGAATAGAAATCATACCAATGATTGTATAAATAAAATTTATCCATATTATAAGTGAAAATATGATATAACTATATCATAGTATAAGTAAATAAATATTTTAAAAATTATTAGTTAAGTGTTGGTATTTATTAAGTCATAAATATTTTATTATTAATTTAAAAGAAAATTAATTTTAAAAAAAATTATTAATAAATTAATATTTTGATGTCTTATTATTTTAAGATAATTTTATGAGACCTTAAGTAATTTTTCAATGTGTTATAAAATCAGTTATAATTTTAAAATTTGCATTTACCAAGTAAATGATGATTTTAATTAAAAATTAAATTACACATATTTAGAAAAATATTTCACAAAATAGAGTTCATTTTTTAATTATTCACATCGAAAAATGGTTAAGGTGAATTTTTTCAATTTTTCTGATATACTTGAATTTTTGGCAAATAGTAAAATACGATAATTTATGATAAATGCTTAAAACATGGATTTCTGAGTCATGCTTGAGTCATAGATGATATAAGTGAAAATATGTTTGAGATCACATATATTAATTATTATATTTATTCACAAGAATCCTCACTATTTCTTGTCTTGAGAAAAATTATAAACTAATGATTAAAATAATAAGAAAACACCCATCTCCTCAACTATAAATACCACCCCTCACACCCTCTTCCACTCAAACCTCTCATGCTTTGAGACATACCTATATTCTACCCCATACTATTCCCTAGTACCTCCCCCACGTCTAGAAGATCTTTGTATCGTCACAATACCAAGCCTAGGTTCCTCGAGGAGGATCTCAAGAGGAGAATTCCTGAGGTAAATCCTCACTCTTTTCTTTTAATTTCTTTTAAATTTCAATTACTTTTATTATTCTATATTTACCTCACTTCATCCAAAAGGAATGATAACTCTAGTATGTTACATATAATATAATTATATAATGTTAATGTGAGATATAAAATTATAAAACCCTCTCTCTATTTATCTTAAAAAGGAAATCGTCACCCGTGATGTGTCAATTTACCAACATCGTGGGCGATGAACTTTCATTTTCCATAAATTTCATTAAGGATGATAATAGAACTATTAAATGGTTGAAAAAATATTTTAAATTGTATGTTTTAATCTCTTTTATATTATGGAACTAATTTATACACATAATAATAAATGTTAAAACAAAACAAGTTCGTTGGGATAAAAAACTGCCAAAATTAACCTAAAATGATCATCATTAAATTTTATCTAACGAATCATCCTAATGGAATATAAAAAAATCCATAATAAGATTATTTAACCTTATATAATATCATTAAAAACATATAATAACCATTCCAGATGTTTATCTTCATTTTACATGAACATTCATTCACGAATACAAGTAAACCGATCATGAAAACTAAGAAAAAAACACTCCCGAACAATGAATTCGAACTCAATAACTCATCCAAAGGGATATAAAAGAACATAATAAAAACATAATGATTCATAGTCATGTATAAAAGGCTATTTAATTGTTAAATAATTAATCTAATGTGATTATATAGGATATTGACATGAAGGAAGCTTTCAGAGAAAAGGTAATGGTATTTCTGAAACCCAACTCTCTTTCTTTGGGTTTTCCCTATTTCACCCCATTTTCAATATGGTTATTCCTTAAAAATAATTTCTTCATAATTATATTATATTTTCTAGGATATACATGTTTTCTACTAGATTTTAGAAAAAACACAATGTCTTCCAAAATAACTAATCTTTCAAAACACACTTTTTTTACTTCTAACTCATGGTTGATGATTCTTATATAAAATATGTTATTTCCCCTTTCCTTTGGAAACCCAATTTTTATGAATGTATGATTACGAGATGGAAAACATTTCTTTCCATGGGTTATTTATGTTAATGATTGATATATGTTCTAGGGGTCATGCATGATAATATAAATGTTATGATGTGACGAGTGTGTCCGAAATTATATAGTGCAATGTAAATGTTATGATGTGATGGGTGACCCTAGAATTTTGTTGTAATAAAATGAATTAGGTAATATGAATAACCTAATGAGTAAATTGAAATATGAATAATAATGATTCTATACTTGTTCACAACTCTGTGTGGTAGTTGACCAATAAGACAAGATGTTTCATTTTTATGCATTGCCACATTCCAAGTCATTTCTAAATGCTTACTATCATGATTATGATACTATTCATATGTTATGTTGATAATGATTATTACCAGCCCATTTTATATTGTTTAATGTACTTATCTATCCACTTACTATGCCTTTAGCTCACCACTTTTTGATATATATACTCAGAAGACTACATGTACTAAGGAGAACACAACGGACAATCAGAAGCTAGAGAAGAAGGAATTAAATAATTGTTTATGTCTTATATTGTAAAAGATATGCATGGTCCTAGTATTACCAAGACACTAAACCTTTAGATCCTAATTGTGTAAAATTTTTATGTTGTTTATCAATAAAATTATGTAATAGTAATGTAAGTAAAATTTGGGTGGCTATACTATGTATCCCATGGGAATGAGAATCAAGCTGTACATAGTTTTAGGTCATGGCATAGTAGAAAATCGATGCCGGTGGGGTAGTTACCTCTTTCGTGAGGACATAAAATCATCTCATATTATCCATATGAGGCATCATATGTTCATTTAATAGGGTAATACTATAGTTTAACATCATGCACAGAGGAATTTTGTTTGGTCATCCCATACTTTTCATATGGAGAACCTTAGTTTTATGTGGGGTAAGTCTACAATTTAACATTATGTGCTGAGTATTTTGGTTTGGTTTATCATTTATTTATCATACGAGGCATCTCAATTTCATGTGGGGTAAGGCTATAATTTAACGTCATGTGGTGACTTTGTTGATATTTTCAATTAAATGTGATATCACGTGTACTACAGCTGCTACTAGTTTAAGATCATAGAGCTCAAACAATAGGAAATTAGTATCTTAAAGGGGATTGTGTGGAATGAAAAACTGATGAACTAAAATGAAATGAGGGAAAAAGTGACCCTATTCCGCAAAAAAAATTACAAACTGTACCCAATCCGACATCAAGATATTGAGAGAGGAAAGCCTCACAATGAGTTGATGAGGGGGGATAGAACTAGGAAACATGATCTGGGTGTGACTAAATATCCCATAGGAATAGAAATCAAGCTGTACATGGTTTTGAGACATGTTATGTTAGGAGACCGATGCTGAAAGTGGTGATCCTATCTATTGAGGATGCGATGAAAAAGAGAAGGGGAGTTGGCTTATTGAAACACTGGGGGTAAATCAAACAATGTGAAGATGGGGCCAAAATGAGTCCCTATGAATATTATTTAAGTTTGAAATTATTGAACTGGGAGTAGTTACTATGAGTATTGGGGGGGGGGGTCATAGTTTTAAAACTAGGAAGGAAAGGAGCCAAGGAGGATTCAAACCATACAAATAAATCCTAAAGATAGTTTCACATAGTTTAATGTTGTAATGTTTAGACTACAGAGAGTCCCCAAAATAGGTTGGTGATGAGGCATGGCCTAAATACAGGAGGTCTAGGTGTCACTAAAAATCTCATGGGAATTGGAATCAATCCATATATAGTTCTGTAACTTAGCTTGGTAAGAGACCAATGATTGTAAGGTGGAATCCCCCTTGGGTAGGACACTAAATCATCTCATATTTGTGATATGTAACATCCCAAATTTACATTGGATAAAGACATAGTTCAACATCTTTTTTTGAGGATCTGCATAGGGCTTATGCATTGATCTTACCACTCTTTCCTTATTCATGTCAAGTCATGAGGGAATATCGATTTGTTGGAAATCAGAGGAATATGATTAGAATTTCTACTTTAGGAGGAGGCCCTATAGAATCTAGAGGTGATATTGCCATAGGTAATGGTTGGTTTTATGATCAATTCATGGATAGTACTGAATAAAGGGGGTCTAGGAATCACTACGTATCCCATGGGAATGGGAATGAAGCCACACATAATTATAGAGATATTTTATGGTAGAAGGCCAAAAAAATAGGTAGGGCTATCCTCTTTAAAGAGGACAAGTAACCGTTTTTGTAGTTTAGAAATCATATGGAAGGATGCTGGATACATAGTTTAAGGTCAAGCAGCTAGGACCAAGGGGAATTTGAAAAATAGTTTAAATTCATGATACTTGGACGGGGGGAGTTGTTGTTTCATGGTTGTTTTCATGGAACAAAATAAGTAAATCCCATCCTGAAATGAGGTTAATGAAATCCCATGTGCCACATTAATATATCCAAACACACTACACATAGATTAAGGTAGTAATTGTAGAATAATAAGTGGGGGGAAAGGGCAAATGTTTAGTGAATGTAATTTCTCCCCCATTCTAGGGAAGGGTTTATAATGAATAGTCAGCTAGGCCAGAAGACAGGGTGTCTAGGAATAACTACATATACCATGGGAGTGGTAATAAATCTATATGAAGTTTTAGGACATGACATGGTGAGATAAAAATAACATAAGTGGGTGGTTATCCCCTCTAATGAGGGAATTGAGTTATCCCAAAATTTCCATGAGCATCCTATCTTTATAACATGGGGTGAGGCTATAGTTTATCAATGTGTGCTAAGGGAATTCATTTTTTTGTTCTCTCACACTTGGTATATGAGGCTTATTATGTTTACTACACAGGTTAATACTATAGTCTATCATTGTTCAATAAGGAATTTAGGTTTTTCATTTTAATTTTGTACAAATTCAGACTCTAGTTTCTTCCCATTTATGTTCAAGGAGCTTAGATCATAGGGGATTAAAATCGTTTAAGGTCATAATTATTAGAATAAAGTGGATACTATTAGTTTATGTTTATTGATCTTAGACCCTGTTTTCTTTAGTTTATCGTTTCATAACTTTGACTATGGTGGCTACAGTTTATGGTTGTGTCACTTTGTCCATGGTTTCAAGTGATGTACTACTTAAGAATCTTAGCATTGGTTGGAGGTGTGATACTCTCTATATCCATGGTTATTAAAGTATATTATATTTTGGGGCATAACTTATGGATAATGTATGGTCCTCTCTATTTGGGATCCAACTTTAGTGGATTTTTTTCTTAGTATCATCACCATTCTAAGAGCCAGTACCATGCCTCCTTAGAGGAAGGAGTAGAGGACAACCTTATTATTGAAGGCTCTTACTATATTTTTTTGTGCCCCTCTATGTTATTCAAGTCTTGAATCCTATTTTCTTAGATAGATTCCAATTTAGTTAGATTAACTTATTCCATTATATCTCATATCTTCTGGTCATAAATAGCCATTTGGAGTGATGGAAACATATCCTCAATGGGTAATAATGCTTATGTTCCACACATTAGGGATTATGGTTTATCTTGGGTAGAATTTAGAGTTTTATTATTACAGGCCCAAAGGGCCTTGGTGATCTTTTTGGTCCAAATCTTTTTTTCTAGAACAACAATTTCCACATGATGTTAGAGAGGGTCTTATTAATTTCCTAAATGTTCCCTTTTGTTGTTTATGTTATCAAGAAGTACGGTTGGACTTGATTTTTTACTTGACATACAAATTCTTCTTACTGGTAGCCTGAAAGTTTGTACCATTGTCTATGAGAATAGTGTGAGGCACTCCAAATCGATGGATGGTGTGTGATATCACAAACTCAATAATGGAATGAGTTTTGAATTCTCAGAGGGGAACTTATTATACCCATTTTGAAAAAAGTATGTTGATGTAAAAATGAACCCACAATATCAAGTTTTTGATGGTGGTTATGGTCCTACAATTTCAAGTTCACATATTATAAAGGGAAAAGAATATTTGGTAGTGTAGAGAAGCTCCTATGGTAATTGAAAAAATTTATCTTGGATCTAAGATGCATGAATCCTCTTAGAGAACTCAATGTAGTCATAAAACATGGTGGTCTAAATATAACCCAACCTCATAATTTGGTGGAAGAGTCTCAATCCAGCTTTATGTGAACCACATTATTAGAGATGGACCTCCTACATAACATGATTTATATAATTTACTTGGATGAAGTGGAGGATAATTCCATCGAACACACATTTGTAGAGGATTTTATCAAGATGAGTCCCACTCTAGAGGGTGAATTGTACTACACGCCAGTGGATTAACTCATGATCAACATAGTCTGGAAGGATAATTCCATGGTGGAGGTACCCAACAATGTGAGTCATCTAATTGGGAATATCCTCACCTATTTTGGTATTTGATGTTACTGGAATAGAAGTACTAGAAACCAGCTGACAAACTTATTAGTTGTCTACATATGGGGGGGCAGGTTCAATGACTCTTTGATGTAACACATGAATGACCAGATCATTTGGGTTGAGTTCTTTGAGGGATGTTGTAAAACTTTTCAAAGCATAAAATTGACTATTCTACGATCGAGGAACATGAATCACAGTCGGGTGGAATGGAAATGGGTCTTTAGATGAAGGGGGAATTATAGCAGGGGAACAAGATCTTGTTTTATGGTGATGTAATCAAACTTGATCTATTTTATGACTAGAATAAAGTCTTCTTCCTCATGAAATAGGGGAAATCAACCTTGAGGGAAAATTCAAGACTAGTAACAGGGGTTTGGTACTATTCCCTGTTGTTGGTTCAACCATCTAAAAAAAGGAAATCGTATGGTAATAAGACCTATTTGATAGTGGTGAAAATGATCCCTGACCCACCCTATTGAGATTAGGGTCGATAATACTTACACCAATCTGGCTTCTTGATGCACCATTTAAGTGAATATGCAAATATGGTATAGCCTGATTATTAAAATAAAGGAGGAAGTTCTTCAGGGGTTGGATCAGTGTCCATGTAGTATGAAAAGGACTGAAAATTTAAAAATTTATATTGAAAAAACCTGATGTCGACCTTGAGGAGGATTACCACCCATCACATTAATCACCCCATTAGCATGGGATAATTGAGAATGTACTTTAGGGAGTCTACAAAGGAAATGAGCTATATCTCAAGGTGATAAAAATAATATAAAAAATTATTCACTTCAACAAACCAGTGAAAGAGAACTCTTCTAAATGAGGTAGTATCTTTTATTTGTGTTTAGTATCATACAAATGTGATATTATAAGATATTTTACCTTCTCTTATTGCTTTTCCAAGCTACGCAGTTTCCAAGAGACCATTCCAGGGTGGTAACATAAAGGACTAATGGATTTCCTGATATGGGTGGAATAATAACTAGAGGTTATATCAAGTACAACATAATATCCTTAAAGGCATTATGTAAGTCCTCATCTAATTGGTAAATGAAATTTTTTTTCATGATCCTCGATAAGGGATTACACTTACCTACCAGATTTTTAAAAAATTTGGCATAAGTAGTCTAAGTGTCCTTGGAGACCTCAAAACTCCTATAGATTTATTGAGAGAGGAATTTTATTTATAGAATATATTTTATATTGTTTAATATAAATGGATTTGTATCTTATGAAAAATATGAGAAATTTTCTAGAGGTAACCTCAGATGCACACTTCAGGGGGTTCATCTTCATGTGTCTGGATCAGATGAAGCTAGAAACTTTCTTTAGATCCTTGAGATGGTAATCAGGCTGGTGTGATTTGAACACTAGATCACCCACATGTCATCCAAAAAATTTTAAAAAATTGGATTAAAGATGTGGTACATGTCCCACTGGTAAGTTGCTTTAGCATTCTTTAAGCCAAAGGGAATCAACGGGTAGTAGAAGGTCCCTTGAGGCACCCTGAAGGCGGTGGACTCATCATCCTCAGGGGCCATGTAGATATGATCATATCAGGAGTATCCTTCTATGAAACAGATGGCCTAAAACCCAAATATATAATACATAAATATATTTTTCATAGAAAGGGGAAAATCATCTTTCAAAAAATAGTAGTTGTGGTCACGAAAGTCAATGTAGACTCTGATTTTCCCATTATTCTTCATTTATAGGAAAATATTGGTTATCTAACTAAGGTACTAGACCTCATTGATAAAATTTTAATTAATAATATTTTTAACATCATCCTCGACCATAGAACCATGAGAGGGATACAACTTCTTGGGAGGGTTTTTGATCATATGATTACCCAATGTGGGGCCATGATGATGAACAAGGACCTGAGGGTCCAGTCCTAGAAATCATTTGATAGCTCTAAGAGAATATTTCATAGTTCCATTTTAGGAAGGAAATATACTACCTATATTTCTATGGGGACGTGGATGCACTGATGAGTGTCATCCTTATATATTCCTTAGTACCAAGGTTCACAAGTATTAACTCAATAATTATGGTGGTGACACAATCTTCAAATATAGGAGGGGAATCTTAAAAACCCTCTTCATCATTTGAGATAGGGATATCATAGGGAGGATGCATCTCTTCCAGGATAGATGAACTTGGGGAAGCACTAGTGTATACTATGGAAAATATAGAATCTTTTAAGAGGGGTTCCAATTATATTTGGACTGTGGAAAAAGAAGCTATTGAGCCAATTATATTCAGCTTTTGGCCACAAGATCCACTCTTGATATCAAATGAATAACGATGAATTTAACTTTATTTAGTTAAAAATTATTTTTGGAAAACATGGGAATATCTTGGATCAGTGTACATGGGGTGAACTTATCAGTACTTCACAGGAGTATGGTCTTTTAGTATCAGTCAAGCCTAACCATTGTAGGAGTACGGGGTAATTAGTGAGCACTCATTTTTCTTGGATACAATATATCAAACCCCATATCGGGTGTTGTGGACTATAACTTATTAATTGTGAGATAATTTATTTTCCTTTAAGTATACCCATGGAATGGATGGAGTGGCTGTTAGAATGTTAGGAGAATTGATGTACCCAAGACCTTTAGTATGAACCTGCTTTACTTCCCTTTTGTAGTAACCAACCTCCAGAAAGTGGTCCTCACATGAATCAAATGTTGATGTATCACCCTATATTACCCATACTTGACTATAAAGGGAGTATTTGAGGCATTGGTGATATGAAAATTGTACCATTTCATGAAAATTAAGCTTGGTTTCTCTCAGCATCACAATGTAGGTAGTATCACGTGGGACTACCATAAATTTAGTGATTGACACCAGGTTACTGAATTCAGTTTTTAGATGAAGTTTCCACACATGTTATAATCACTCTTATCATACCCCTAAATTTTTAAGTTAGAGGGTTTATAATCTACTTCTATAATTCCCAAATTATAAAGCATCTATATCGGTATGAGGTTGATCTTGGAACCAGTATCCACTAGGAAGGGGTGAATTTCCATGTCGTTGAACTTCTCTATTATATAAAGTGGGGGTATGTTCCTCTAAATAGTAAAACCCACATCTTCTTTAGAAAATGAGATAATGAATTCAAATTACTCCAACTCAACCTCCTTTATGCATTAGGACTCATCAGAAGCTACTTTCATCTCAAACTGAAGGGGGATTTTCAAGGCTTAGACAAGGGTCTCATACATTTCCTTTGATAGTCAGAGCTCCTTGGGAATTTAAATCATCATGGGTATTTCAGTGAGGTGATTTATAAAATCATACATCTATTATAGGGGAATACTTTTTACCAGAGAGGGTCGTTCCTTAGGATGGGGCACAATGGATGTTGTTGTATTAACCGCTGGGGCCTAGATTTTACTGGTGATATTCTGCTTTTGGCTAGATGGCCTTCTCTGAACAACCAATGGATGGGTTCCAGTCAGATGAGGTTGGGAAATTGATGGACATGGATGATCAAAAGTTTCTCATTGTTGAGTTAAATATTAAACAAATACAGTTGTTTGTAGGGTTGTTTCTGATGGAGTAGACCTGGAGGGTTTTGCTTTCTAAGACCTTCACAAGGCTTGAATCCAGGATTCAATATCTTTAATTTCTTGGTTTGAAGCACCGAACATATAATTTTTTTGATTTCATGTACTCTACCTCTCCTTCAATGTCATGCGCTAGAGGAACCATAGGGTTCCACATAGCATTCCTTGTTTTTGTGCATTTTTAAGCAGTCAACTAGTTCAACAAAATTCATAGAGGTGTACCCTTTCTTCTCATTAGTGGAATATTTTAGGGTAGGAATAAACTTTTGAAAATCTACCAACTTGGTATGAATGAAATAGATAAGGGTGTGGGTAGGTGTTGGCATATGTACAGGACTTTGATTCCCTGTATTCCACTAATGTTTATTATTCCAAGACTTAAGTGGCTTTGATATAGATGTAAGGGAAATGTTCAGAGGAGGCATGGAAACCACACGTGGTTCTGGCTTGGTCAAGTAGACATGGATAGTACTATTGGCATGACAAAATATCTTATGAGCCAACCAATCATCTTATTTCTATGTCCCATGTACGTGAGACTATTTCCTCTAACCAGAGCCTTTACTATCAATTTTGGGGTCATTAGAGAATTGTGACACATGTGATGAAATGCCACCCAATTTGACTAAGACATGATCTACTTGGTCTTAGATCCAATATTAATCATTATTTTATGGTGTGTACAAGGATCATTTTATATGGAAAATTATCTATACAACCAGTGAGTTCGTCCTATTAGGGTGTCTTGTACTTCAACAACAATACGATTCCATTTTATAGGTCCTAGATATAATTTCCCGAGACATAAATATACTTGAAGGAATATGTATTATTCATTATTATTGAAAAATGAACCATGGGATCCTACCCTAGACAAAAATATAGTGCCACATTCTCTCAATTATGAGGCTGTTCTTGGTGAGGCTATACGTGGCAGGGCTGTATATGACGATGTTGTGCCTAGTGGGTATTTACTCAGTGGGGATCATCAGGTAAAGGGGACAATAGGTATACTAACTCAAGATCCTCTTTATGAACAACAATGGTAATCTATGAATTTATGGGCCTTATTTTAGTATTTAGATGGGGAAATGTGTGCAAATATTTTTTGGTCCAATGCATGGATTCATCTAAAAACATTGATTTCTCAGAGAACTCCTTAAATCTTCACGGGTAGTTTAGGGATATAAAACAAGGGGATAGATCAACCATTTATAAAGACGCACACATCATAAGAATAATTTTCTGAGAATGTGTTATGTTAGATGAATACATGAATCACTTCCATTGGGCGATGAAGTCATATTCTCACCCATCAGGCCTCTATTTGCATTTTAAAAGGTTAGAAATGCTTATATTTAATGATATGGAACTGAACTATTATAAGAAATACCTATGAATCTCGTCACAAATAGAAATGGACAATGTTTGTATTTGACTATACTAGAAGAATAAAGGTTCTTCTAGGGTCTATAAAAATCATTAGAGTTCAGTGGATTCCTTTTATTCTAGATTCCCCAACAACTGACCACACATTGAGGTGAATTGAGAAAAATTATATAGTGGTTCACCCATCCCATTACACATTTGAAGAAGATACTTCAAAACTCTAGGAGAATGTGAATATGGTTCACCCATGTATTGTATGGAATTTCTTCTAGAGTAATTTCCACTTGTCACATGTCTAGAGCCTTAAGATGGAAAATTAGAGAAAATATAACATCATCTTGGTGAGGATTTGTGACCTTCAATATGTTGATAGGATCATAGACTTTGGGAGAGATAAAACCTTGATCCAAAGGTGGATAATCATGTGGCTTAGGTTGGGTGGGTGAATCATAGCTCCTTCAATTTCTATAGCCCCCAGCTTCTACCCGGAACAGGTGCATGGGGCCACCAAGTTCAAGTTAGGGAATCAAACCATGGAGGATAGGGTTCCCAATAGAGGGGAGAAAAGTTACCTTATGAAGTTCTTAAGGTCTAGGAATTACTCAATAATCATCTCAGTGGTGTTATTTTTTTATTACTCAAGATCTTAATGCAAGGAAACTATCCAAGGGTCCAACTCAACCTCTATTGCAACCTCGAATTGGTCAATGAGATCAGTATTTCACTTTTGTTTGTTGATATATGAATGAGCATGTGAAAATGTCTCATTGGGGGGAATCTTGAGTCCCATTACCTTTCTCTAATGAAAGTACAGGTACCTGTGGGGTGGTCCACTTAGTGTCGCGTAATCCCTTGGAGAGGGCTTTACCAATCATGCACTACATCGATGGTCATGATTCTAGAATTTTATAGAGGGTTAATGGTGACCAAATTTATGATAGATATTACTAGGGGAAACCTTCATTGTCAATAAGCTGGCAGGATTGATGGTCCATTATTGTTGTAGAATATGGATGAAATGGAGGGAAACATAATTTCCCCATCCTTTGATATGCATGTTGAGACACCTATTCCATGAACTAATGAATCATGGTGAGACTCCTAACATAGGGTTTTTGGAGATTCAAGCATTATCAATATGACTAAGGATTCTAAGCTATTAGGAGTGCTGCAATCTTAATCCTATTACAATATTGGTGAATAAAATCAAGGTGGACATGGCTCTCTAGATAAGTTAGCAAATGTTCCCTAATGTGATGATGAATTTTATATATATTATGACGAAATTAAATAGAATGGTACTTACTGAGGGAAAATAGTATGACAAAATACAATGTTTTTTGGGGCCAAAACATGACTTGTAGATAGTTGGTGGCCAGCATCCCCCACAAATCCCCAAGGGGATGTTCCTATTTCTGATGAGTCCAATATCTGATTGGAATAGGCCAATATAATAAAATCATCATTGTTGTGGAACTTCTCTGCCTCCAATTCACCCATAGAGGGGGAACTGCATGGGTCAAATACCCACCACTTTATGGAATTTATCTTTCAAGATAAGCTATCTTTAAGATCATATCCATATAGGATGTGGTGTCCACCACTTCATCATGCGTGAGAGAGGAATCATGCCTTTGAGTTATAGAAGAGTGAACATCACCATTTGAGGATGTCAGCCTAGATCTCTACATCTCTCCAACTTATAGTGTGGAGGTTTAGAGGATGGAAATAGACAATGATGGGGATAGTCACATTATGAGTGCTTGGAAGGAGGCCAATATGTATTCTACATGTAGGTATCTATGGATGGATTTAGGGACCTTATGTACGTCATCTTCTAGGATTGTAAGGATCAATTGAAGGGATTCTTCCCCAAAATCTCGCAGTGGGGATGAATATTCCCTCATTGATTCATCTGTAGCTTTAGAGTTTGTGATATCGACAATGAGATGATGCTTCTCATGGTCCCACCTCTAATTAAGAAATACTTCACCATGAATGATCTACAGAGTCACTTACATCTCTCCCATGTATACTATGGCCTATTCCATGTGCACGAAACCCATGATGGGTGTTGTTCATCCTACCCCATGATGGTTCTATATAGAATGACATGTTTTTGGCATAGGGAGGACCTCTGTTCAGGTTGACAGAGGTGCAAGGAGGACCTCCACACAGGTTGATGGAATGGATTGCAGTACATCCACATTGGTTGACGGCGGTGTGGAGAGGACCTCCACATTGGTATTCCTCATCACAGGATGACCTGTAATGGATTTCAGTGGATCTAACGACTGATAAAGTCAACCCAACCTGCCTAAGTGGCTAATGGGGTCTCGATCTAAGATGGGAAAATAAAAATACCTATTCACCAATCATAGGGATGTGAGGGGATGCATTATCATTAGAAGGGGATACTATAGATTCAAAATATTCCTTATTTTGGTAAATATTATGGGTTTCCCCTATAATCGGTATCAGGTGTTCTGGATCGAGGCTGGTGAAGTAGGGATAGAGTCAAAACAATTATTAACATGTGGGACCGATTTGTGTAGGTGCTGATGTGGCTAGTTGGGAGACCTAAAGGGTACATCCTGAGTGGTGGACACAATGTGTACAACTTGAACATCCCCTTCCTCCTTTTCACAGGGGAATGAGCAGTTAGACATCTCTAGGGAGTGGCTCTAGAAGTGTGTTTCCGTTGAAATAGGGGGTGGTTTTCCCCTACACAACCCTTGGGGGCCGTAGTGTTAGGGAGCTTATGATTCCTAGATATGGTGATGGGCTATATACTTAGTGGTAATGAACCTTTATTTTTAGTATCAGTGGACACAAGAATCAATCACCCTCCTCTGGATGATCTTAGAGGGTGAGATGTGGTATGGGTGCCTTGTAGCTTAGGGCTCTATGGTTTTCATGGTAGAAGTTTAGTCATGTGAGACTACATCACCAAAATTTCCCTTTCCCCTATGCCTATTGGTGATAGGTTGTTGATATCATGTATCTTGAGTCCTATTGAGTACATGAAATCAGACTTTAACACAGTTATAGTGAAGGTGATTCCCAATTCCCCAACATCATCCATTCTTCTTGAAATAGGGTAGGGATCCACACTGATGATGTTATAGACCGAAGATGCCCAATATTTTCTGTACCAAGTTATAGGATAGTTTCATGTTGGGCCCCTAATTTTCATGGTGGGACCTAGAGTTGAATGTTTCGATCTTATGAAATGTAAATTTGATGTTTCCCTAATTTTACTAGTTCCCATAGTTTAAGCAGAGGAGTTTCACATCATCTTTACCATTTTTTTGATTCTTTCTTCCAAGGTTTCATTATATCTCTCCATTTGGAAGAGACCCACTTTTTTTGTTTCACAGTATCCCTTATTTCCAATGGTGAACATATTAAAACACTAAATCAGCAATGTCAGCTCCATGATCGAAACTAGAAGATAAGATTCTAGCACTACATTCCATGAATTCCTCCTTGGAGCTCATCACCTACTCTAGGTCTCCATCATAAATTTTATGTCATGTTCATGAAACTCATTCCAAGTTCCATCTGAATATGGACATTGATTAATTATGATCCTTCATTCTTGATAGGCCAACAACCTTCAGTTAGAGTAGATAATAATGTTGGGCAAGTCTGGGCATTTCTATCTATTCAGTTTGTTGAAAAATAATAAAATATTATTGTTTTAGATGTAATCTCATGAGTGAACCATCTTAGGTGTTAAAATTAAATAATACCATGTCATTCATGAGGTAGTTGATTCTTGGGGAATAAGTTTTCAGATTTATTTTACCTTATTGACCCCATGTTTATTGTATGGGGTAGGGATTATGGATGATGTCATGAGTTTAATGACTTTTGGAGACGATTGAACACAAGTTTAATATATTATGGATATGGTTTAGTGGTTGAGTATGACCCTATGGGGGAATATTATAAACTTATGATTTTGTAGAGTGTGTCCTTAGGGGGGAATATTCCACACTTGGGATTTGGTGGAGTGTGTCCCCAGGAGAAATAATTCACACTTGGGATTTAGTGGAGTGTGTTCCAAAAGGATAAGATTTCACACTTTTGATTTGGTTTGGTATGTACCTAGGGGGATATTTCTCACTTGTAATTTGATAAAGTTTGTATGATGGGGGGAGATTTTTGAATTGGTATTTGGTGGAGTGTGATCACAAGGGGTAATATTTCACATGTGGGATTTGACGGAGTGTGTCCCTAGGGACATGTAACAACATGATATTTTTTGATAAGTATTATTTTTAATTTACTTGATGTCATGTGTTTTATGCTACAACAAGATTATCTTGTGCTATACGCAACACCTTATTAGCTTGCAGTATACACAACACTATTCTTAGATTGTGTTACACACAATTTCAAGTTCGTTTGATAATAGTCATTCTACACAAAATTGAGAGTTTATATATATATATATATATATTCAACATATAAATGAAATATGGTTGGATTATATTATACAAAACAAGAAAGGAGTCTTTCACAACACGCAACCCTGACTTGGCTTGCATTACACGCAATCACGACCTTCCTCGATAGAATGTGTTGTACGCAATACTGGGTTTCACTAAAAGACAATATATTGTTATAATATTATTATGGACTAGACGTTATGAATAGTATTAACTAAATTTTGAATTTTATAACATTATTATTAATCTTATAAATTTTATAAAACATTTTATGTGAACAAAATAATTTTTTCGAGTAAAATAAGTATTTTTCAAAAAATGCAGTTTTACCACCTTTTGATGGCGCAACCACATTAAATCTAGTTTTTGACATGTTTATAAGTTCAATTTTACAAAATAAACTTCTTCTTTTGAATCATGATATAAAAATTTACATTGGATAAAGTTTTGATATTTTTCTGATAACTTTCATATTTTAATGAATAGTAAAAACACGCTATATTTTAATTAAAAACAACTTTTTTCATCATAATAATTTATGTGGTTAAATTATAATATTGAAAGGTTTTAATGTATAAATAGAATATATTTTTATCATTTAATATAATGTATGTCATTATCATTGATTTTACCTTGAATTCATAGGTTAAATCAATTCAATCTTTTACAATGTTTTAACCAAAAACCCGTTTTCTTTTGACAACGGGATTAGTTTTAATTTAATTTCTGAAATTTTTTTTATTGAATTTGTAAAAATGGATTCCATATTTGGAATCAGTGGGTCCAAATTATATTAATAATCTACTTTTTATTTTTGGGCATTATGAATAGTAAGTACGTAAATTTTATTTACCATAGTTAAAGGTAAATCGGGTAATTAAGGGTAAATATAAGATTATAAAATTACCCTAACACCTGAAAAAATCATATTTGATGACTAAAAGTCCACCCATATCACCTAAGGGTCTGATTAGATTCATTTAATGGACTTTGGTCCATGAAAATAAATTAATTCTTATTAAAACAAAAGAAAGTGACAACATGTCACTTTCTTAAATCTTATAAGTACAATAATTTTAGTTTAGTGATAAACGTCATGAACCTTTAGATATAAATCGTCTCCAGAAATCTAATAAAATTATCTACATCATATGAATTTATTTATAATTTTTAGGGATTAAATAATTATTATTAAAGGAGACATAATAGTGATGTTGAAAATATTTTATTAAGATTAATATCAAATAAATGGTCTTAAAAATATTAAAATAAGTATTATATAAACTATTTAATGTTATCCAATAATTTTCTAGATAAATATGACATGTTATGAATCTATTAAAGCTTTTAGTTCGAACATATCCTCTGTATATTGTTTATTTAAATTCAAATATATGAATAGTGTCAAAATTGACACTATTGTTATTTTAAAAAAATAACATATTATAAAATTGTTTAAAAATCACAAAAATATTTAAAAATTATAAATTTAAATTTATATGGTCTACAAAGTCATAAAGTGTCAAATTATGGAAAATTCAGAACACATATATAATTATTTATAAAAATTTAAAATTTAGAATATTATTACCACAAATAAAATTAAATTGATAAATAAGGATAAATCATGTTGATAATGTTTAAAATAAATTACTAACATGTCTAAATTTTATTGGTTGATGATATTACAACCCTATCTCATCTAATATTCGGATATGAGTCATTTTGGACGTTTTTAAGTGGTGTTGGGATTTAATATAAATTAATAATTCTTATATTTCCAAAGGTGCCCCTCTCCTCCCTTATAAAAGGGCACCTCTTACCTCTCCTCCTCACACCAATTTGAGCCTTCATGCTCGGAAAAATACTACCCATTTCACTTCCCCACTTCCTTAGAAACCTACCAGAGGTACTTCTCTTCTCAAAAGACCAAATCTAGTGCCCTAAGAGAATGTTTAAAGGAGGCACTTCGAGAAAGAGATAATACCTTCTACCATTTTCTTTAAGTTTCATTCTTCTTCTACTCCCTCTTATTTAGTTGTTTCATTATGAAGTAATAACATCAGTATACCTAATATAATGATATGTTATTATAAATATTAAACAACCCCATTTCACCTTCTATCCATCCTATAGAAAATGAAATCACCGTGCGTGCGTACGTATGAAATACCATCACCACGCCGTGGTGTAATCTGTTTTTCCACCACCACCTTACTTGGATGGGTATACTGGTGTAAAGAATAAATACATATGATTATTTTAACATCATACTGATTCTAAGATATTAGATCATTCACTCCAATTCGATTCAATAAATATGGGAATGATATCATCACTCGTGCGTACGTACGGATTACCGTCTCCACGACGCGATGAGATTCATTTTCCATGTTAACAATTCAAGAATGATTATAAAGTATATATAATAAGTAATCATGAAATATTTGAAATAATAATGCTACTGGATTTATGTATATATATATGTATGTCATATACTTAATTCCATTCGATTTAATAAGGAAACGAAAACAACGTTCATGCGTACATACGACCTACCGTCTCCATGAATGGTGTATTTCATTCCATTTATCGATCTATTATATATATGTATATTATGAATATATATTATGAATAAATCATGTTTTATATTCTGGAATTAAGTAATCATGATCTTAGTAATCATATGAATAATTACAAGTCAAAACACGGAAGACAAATGAAACAATTTTACCCAAAACGCTCTTTAACATGGAATTTACAAAAGAACAGGTAATATGAAGCCATAAGTGAACCATATATGATATAATAACAATGAATATGATTCTGTAATAAGTCAGTGACATTATTTAAATCATTATACAGGAGTTTTGGATCCATACAAATCATATCAGACCTAAGGTAAGGGATAATTATTCCAATCTCATTCTTATCCGAGATTCTTTATTCATAAGTATTTACTGGGGTTATATTTATCATCCGTGTCCCTGTTTTTCTAAAAATGGTTTCATGTATTTTTAAAGTTCTTTTTACCCATTTTTTACTTTTAATACATGGCATGTAAGGAATCTTTCTTTTGTTTATGTTACGAGGTAATTTTTTGACTTTTCTGGTAAAAGTACGAGAAGAATGTTTATTAACTTATACGACATGAAATGATTTTTACGGTTTTATAAAGCCTTATTTTCATGAAGCTTCCTCCAAAATATTTCATGACTATATTCAACAAAATCTCTTTCTTTTAAAATTACATGATGTTTTTTGAAATGAAATTGATTTTGATGAAGAAAGGATATTTTCCTCAAGAATTCGTTTCAAGTGTTTTATCAAAACCATTTTTCCATTTAAGATGACATTATTTAATATGGGTATGTTTCAAGTATAATGTCTATATGATTTACATGGTTTCACTTTTCTTATTATGAAATGATATCCATTTATTTTATATGGATTATGTGATGATGGGATGATGTTTATGAAACCCATTTTATTCTTTGGGTTATGATAAATGTTTTAACTTATTTTGTGGCACAAGTAAGAATGATTTCATTATGAGATGGGTGGGACCTATATCTCCATCAAATTCATTGGGTAAAGATTTATATCTCATTATATAGACATGGATGGAATGGTAAGTTAATCCGGTTCAGTGTTACAGGACTGAAGCGAGGAGTGAACTCGATTTAGAAAAGGACTTTTTCCACTAAGATGGTCTTGGCAGCAATGCCTTGGCTACTATGGAAATCATAACATGTGCTGAATGGTTTCCAAAATTACATGTTTTATTCCCATTATATTTTATCATCGTTTATGTTCCATTATGATATATGCCTTACGTACTTCGACGATTTATGTCTTTGCTCAAGATTTTGATGTTTAAATTTCATGTTCAAGTTTTTGCTTTCAAATGTTTATAGATTGTTTTATGTTCTCTATGTTTTCCCTTACTGAGCATTTGAGCTCAACCTTTTTTTGTTTTATTTTCCCCAAGAAATAAAGAAAGGTTTTAGGTATGGAAATAAAAAGGGGAATATCCTTATGGGAGTTGTTGAAGATCTTTCAACATGATTAGAAGTTTATATTCCAAGTTTCTAAAGACACTAAACTATTACGGTCCTTAAGTGTTGGTTCTTATTATGTATTCAGTGTTAAGAAATAGTAATGTAATGTCCATGTACGTCAAGATTTCAGTCTCTACATTTGGTAAAAGAGGAAAGGTTTAGTTAAACTTTGGAAACTAGGATATGAAAACGTTATTGAGATCCCTAGAGATATTTCGAAAGTATGTCTAGGGATGTCTGTAAGGATAAGTATACGTATAGGATATAGTACTAGAACTATGGTAACGATCTTAGAATTTAAACTAAGATGTTAGATATTGAGGGTACTCCCCCTTTACTATGTTGTTTTCCCTAGCATGAGTTTTTCCTCTCACACTATTCTTTTTGGGTTTTAGAAAATGGTTGGAAACTGGAAGATTCACGATAATGGAGGATATGACGGACAATGGAATGATATTATTCATGAGGAACCAAATGAAACGGGATTTGAAAGTCCAAACATCGCTATTATTCCTAATCAGAAATCTCGAAATATGATCAATAATGTCAACTTTGGTAAGTTTCCCGACTCAGATAATAAGACAAAGATGGAGTTTCATGATGATCATAGAGGAAAGAAAGTTCAATTTCCCTCATGTAAATCATGTGGGAAGAGGCATCAGGGAGATTGTTTCAAAGGAACTGGAAGATGCTTTGGGTGTGGAAAAGAATGACACAAAGCTAGTAAGTGCAAAGAAAAAGGTTCAGTTAACACCATGGACAATGATAATGGTATTTCTACGACATCAATAATGATGAGATGTTTTAAATGTGGAATGTATGGGCATTATGAAAACCAATGCCCTAAGGGAGAATCTCATGAAGAGAATAAGAATGGTCATATGAGTAGTATTTATGTAGATGATGATGAAGAGACTACAAATGTAATATGAGATGAAAGAAATGATGAAGCTTAGTCAGTGGTTTAAGAAGTTAGTGGAATGATTGTATGTTTACAAAGAATAATGTATGGTACTATGGAATAAAGAATCATATAAGGATTGTTACACTATTGTTTTTCCTGAAGTATTTGAAAGTATATGTTGAATGGTACCGGTAACCATGGAAGTTTATTCAGATATTTTTGGAAAGTAGATGATATGGTTATAATGAAGGGATAAGAAGATAATGAGATGTTTGATTGTATTCATGAGCCCATGACTGATATAAGGACTAAGTGATATCATGGTTTGATTATATAGTTTTTTTTTGGGATTTTGGTATGTGGAAAGAGTTACCTTTTGATAGTATTCATGTTTTCACTAAGGTTCTATGGTAATTTATGTTTCAAGAGAATATATGACTAAGGTATTCAAGTTTTTGGAATGCAACCAACAGGATATATCTTATGATATATGTGAGATAAATGATTGTATTCACATTCTTGGTAGATAACCTTTCTAGTAATTGTTTTCTTTATACAATGAGCTTAGACCGAAGTATTTTAGATAAGCCTAAATATTGGAATGGATTATGTTTTACATAAGTTATTATTGTTTAAGGAGAGAACTTTTTTTGATATTATTGATGGGATGTTATAGTAATGTAGTTTTAGGAAAAGGACAACCTGCAGGACGGGCGACAACCCGTCGCGTCGGACAAGGCTGTGGGAATCGAACCCACAACCAAAGTGAGACAGATCTTTATCGCCTACCACTGGCCTACAGGAAGTCCCTGGTTAGTAGAAACTAGTTTTATTTTATTAAGCGGTATGATATATGAAGTATAAGTTCATTTTTGGAATCGTATATGATTAACCTCACCATAGATGGACCTATGTATATTTGATAACTTTTGCTAACCTTTTGTTTGAAACAGATGGAATGACCCATCATTTTATCACATTATCTGTTAACACTTCACGAATAACAAATTCAACTTCATTTATTTAAGAGATGAAGTGGAAATTGTTCAAAGCACGAAGAACTGTGAGATTGTACCAAAATAAAGCAAGTATTTCTTCTAATTCAAAATTTTCAACTTTAGGGAAATGATATTGAAAACCAAAAATGTTGTCCTAGTGCTCTTATATCCGATGAATTAGATGGTACCTTAGATCATCACAAATTTATGGCTTTGTGATTGATATATTTTTCATAGCCATGTTCTATACCACTCTCCATCAGAACATGATGGTTAGATTTCTCTTCCATATCCATATTTTCACCTATGTTCTCCTATGTGGAAACCCAGTGATTAGTTAATTTGGGTAACCGTTACGTTTCATACTTTAGTTTTTAAAGTTATGTTTTGGTATTTTATTTTACGATATGGGTTTCAATTAATGAAACTTTAATGTAGAAAACCATGTATAACCCCGACGAATTTCGAGGGCGAAATTCATTTTAAGGGGGGTAGAATGTAACAACCTGATATTTTATGATAAGTATTCTTTTTAATTTATTTGATGTCATGTGTTTTATGCTACAAAAAGATAATCTTGTGCTATATGCAACACCATATTAGGTTTCATTATACGCAACACTATTCATAGATTGTGTTACACACAATTTCAAGTTAGTTTGATAATAGTCATTCTACGCAACATTGAGAGTATATATATATATATATATATATATATATATACTCAACATATAAATTAAATATGGTTGGATTCAGTTATACAAAACAACAAAGGAGTCTTTCACAACACGCAACCCTGACTTGGCTTGCATTACACGCAATCACGACCTTCCTCGATAGCGTGTGTTGTACACAATACCAGGTTTCACTAAACAAAAATATATTGTTATAATATTATTATGGACTAGCCGTTATGAATAGTATTAACTAAATTTTAAATTTTATAAAATTATTATTAATCTTATAAATTTTCTAAAACATTTTATGTGAACAAAATAAATTTTTCGGGTAAAATAAGTATTTTTCAAAAAATGCAGTTTTGCCACCTTTTGATGGCGCACCCACATTAAATATACTTTTTGACATGTTTATAAGTTCAATTTTACAAAATAAACTTCTTCTTTTGAATGAGGATATAAAAATTTACATTGGATAAAGATTAGATATTTTTCTGATAACTTTCATATTTTAATGAATAGTAAAAACACACTATATTTTAATTAAAAACAACTCTTTTCATCGTAATAATTTATATGGTAAAATTATAATATTTAATGGTTTTAATTTATAAATATAATATATTTTTACCATTTAATATAATTTATGTCATTATCATTGATTTTACCTTGAATTCGTAGGTTAAATCAATTCAATCTTTTACAATGTTTTAACCAAAAACCCGTTTTCTTTCGACAACGGGATTAATTTTAATTTCATTTATGAAAATTTTGTGTATTTAATTAGGAAAAATGGATTCCATATTTGGAATTAGTGGGTCCAAATTATGTTAATAAGCTACTTTTTATTTTTGGGCATTATGAATAGTAACTACGGTAAATTTTATTTACCATAGTTAAAGGTAAATCAAGTAATTAAGGGTAAATATAAGATTATAAAATTACCCTAACACCTGCCAAAATCCTATTGGATGACTAAAAGTTGACCCATATAACCTAAGGGTCTGATTAGATTCATTTAATGGAAATTTTTCCATGAAAATAATTTAATCATTATTAAAACCAAAGAAAGTTACAACATGTCACCTTCTTAAATATTATAAGTATAATAATTTTAGTTTAGTGATAAACTTCATGAAACTTAAGATATAAATAGTCTACAAAAATATAATAAAATTATCTACATCATATGAATTTATTTAGAATTTTTATGGATTATATAATTATAATTAAAGGAGACATAATAGTGATGTCGAAATTATTTTATTAAGAGAAATATCAATTAAATGGTTTTAAAAATATTAAAATAAATATTATATGAACTATTTAATGTCCTCCACTAATTTTATAGATAAATATGACATTTATGAATCTATTAAATGTTTTAGTTCGAACATATCTTCTGTATATTGTTTATTTAAATTAAAATAAATGAATAGTGTCAAAATTGACACTATTGTTATTTTATAAGAATAACATATTATAAAATTGTTTAAAAATCATAAAAATATTTAAAAATTATAAATTTAAATTTATATGGTCTAAAATGTCATAACGTTTCAAATTATGGAAAATTCAGAACACATATGTAATTATTTATAATAATTTAAAATTTAGAATATTATTACCACAAATAAAATAAAATTGATAAATAAAGATAAATCAAGTTGATAATGCTTAAAATAAATTCCTAACATGTCTTAATTTTATTGCTTGATGAGATTACATCCCTATCTCATCTAATCTTCCGATATGAGTCATTTTGGAAGTTTTTATGTGGGGTTGGGATGTAATATAAATTAATATTTCTTATATTTTTAAAGGTGCCCCTCTCCTCCCTTATAAAAGGGAACCTCCTCCATCTCCTCCTCACACCAATTTTATCCTTCAATCTCGGCCAACCACTGCCAATTTCACTTCTCCACTTCCTTAAAAACCTACTATAGGTACTGGTATTCTCAAAAGACCAACTCTAGTGCCCTAAGAGAAAGTTTAAAGGAGGCACTTCGAGAAAGAGGTAATACCTTCTACCGTTTTCTTCAAGTTCCATTCTTCTTCTACTCCCTCTTCTTTATTTGTTTCATTATGAAGTAATAACATCAGTATCCCTTGTATACTGATATGTTATTATAAATATGAAACATCCCCATTTCACCTTCTATCCATTCTATGGAAAACAAAATCACCGTGCGTGCGTATGTACGGAATACCTTCTCCACGCCATCGTGTAATATGTTTTTCCACCACCAACTTACTTGGATGGGTATAATGGTGTAAAGAATAAATACATATTATTATTATAACATCATTATGATTCTAATATATTAGATCATTCACTCCAATTCTATTCAATAAATATGAAAATGATATCATCGCTCGTGCGTACGTACGGATTACCGTCTCCACGTCGCGATGAGATTCATTTTCCATGTTAACAATTAAAGAATGATTATAAAGTATATATAATAAGTAATCATGAAATATATGAAATAATAATGCTACTATATTTATGTATTAATATATTTATTTCATATACTTAATTCCATTCAATTCAATAAGGAAACAAAAACAACGTTCATGCGTACGTACGACCTAACGTCTCCATGAATGGTGTATTTCTTTCCATTTATTGATCTATTATATATATGTATATTCTGAATATATATTATATAAAAATCATGTTTTATATTTTGGAATTAAGTAATCATGATCTAAGTAATCATATGAATAATTACAAGTCAAAACAGGGACGACAAATGAAACGATTTTACTCAAAATGCTCTTTATCATGGAATTTACAAAAGAACGGGTAATATAAAGTCATAAGTGAACCATATATGATATCATAACAATGAATATGATTCTATAATAAGTCAATGAAATTATTTAAATCATTATCCAAGTGTTTCGGATCAATACGAATCTTATCGGACCTAAGGTAAGGGATAATTATTCCAATCTCATTCTTATCCGAGATTATTTATTCATAAGTATTTACTGGGGTTATATTTATCATCCATGAACCTTTTTTTCTAAAAATGGTTTCATGTATGTTTAAAGTCGTTTTTACCCATTTTTTACTTTTACTACACGGTATGTAAGGAATCTTTCTTTTGTTTACGTTACGAGGTCCTTTTTTTTTACTTTTCTAACAAAAGTATGAGAAGAATGTTTTTTTAAATTATACGGAATGATTGGATTTTTACTGTTTTATAAAGACTTATTTTCATTAAGCTTCCTCCAAAATATTTCATGAATATATTCAAAAAAATCTCTTTCATTTAAAATTGCATGACATTTTGTGAAAAGAAATTGATTTTGAAGAAGAAAGGATATTTTCCTCAAGAATTCGTTTCAAGTGTTTTATCAAAACCATTTTTCCATATAAGATGACATTATTTCATATGTGTATGTTTCAAGTATAATGTCTCTATGATTTACATGGTTTCACTTTTATTATTATGAAACGATATCCATTTATTTTATATGGATTATGTGATAATGGGATGATGTTTAGGAAACCCATTTTATTCTTTGGGTTATGATGAATGTTTTAAGTTTATTTTGTGGCACGAGTAAGAATGATTTAATTATGAGATGGGTGGTACCTATATCTTACTCCAATGCATTGGGTAAAGATTTATATCTCATGAGATAGACATGGCTGGAATGGTATGTTAATCTGGTTCAGTGTTACAGGACTGAAGCGAGGAGTGAACTCGATTCAGAAAGGGACTTTGTCCACTAAGATGGTCTTGGAAGCAATTCCTTGGCTACTATGGAAATCATAACATGTGCTGAATGGTTTCCACAATTAAATGTTTTATTCCCATTATATTTTATCATGGTTTATGTTCCATTATGATATATGCCTTATGTACTTCCACGATTTATGTCTTTGCTCAATATTTTTATGTTTAAATTTCATGTTCAAGTTTTTGATTTCAAATGTTTATGGATTGTTTTATGTTCTCTTTGTTTTCCATTACTGAGAATTTGTGCTCACCCTTTTTATGTTTTATTTTCCCCAGGAAATAAAGAAAGGTTTTAGGAGAGGAAACAAAAATGGAAAGATCATTATGGGAGTTTTTGAAGATCTTTCAACATGATTAGAAGTTTATATTCCAAGTTTCCAAAGACACTAAACTATTACGGTCCTTAAGTGTTGGTTCTTATTATGTATTATGTGTTCCGAAAATGTAATGTAATGTCCATGTACGTCAAGTTTTGGGTCTCTACAGGAAATATTTCATAGTTGGTATTTGATTTAGTGTGCCCCCAGGTGTGAATATTTTTCACTTGGGATTTGATAGAGTGTGTCCATGGGGGGAATATTTCACACATTGGATTTGATGGAGGGTGTCCTCAGAAGGGAAGATATCACACTTGGAAATGTTAGGATTGAATCTCATAGTGGTGTCCTATATAGGCTATCAGTAAATAGGGATCAAAATCCACATAGTTCAATGCTATAGATAAAGGTAATGTGATAGGACTGATCTGTGTAGTTTAACATCATATAGTAAGGATGCTTGAGTCACAGATGGAGCATCAATGAGGGATGGTGTGAGGATTATGCAAATGGGATGCGAAAAGTATTAGGATCATACCATACAGAGGGAGGATGGTGTGAGGATTACACGTCGAAGATTCCCTAAGGAGGAGGTTCAACCCATGTATGGGAAAATGGTGAAATCCCATAAGTATTGTACATTGGGAATATTATGTTTATCACACAAGGTAAGGATATAGTATAAAATCACATGTTGAGGAAGTCTTCATACCATTTAATTTCGTATGACTAAGAAGTGTATCTAAGTAGTTTTAAATCATGAAACTTGGATATGGATGGGAATTACACCCTAAGAGGGACTAGTCAAGGTGAAAGGAAGATCAAGAAAAAGGAATCTCTACCAAGAATGTTATTCCTCTTTCATCGGCAATGCAACCTCTAGGGATTAC
Organism: Viscum album; assembly: GCA_963277665.1. Lineage (NCBI taxonomy): Eukaryota > Viridiplantae > Streptophyta > Magnoliopsida > Santalales > Viscaceae > Viscum > Viscum album. The sequence goes on along the minus strand of OY728133.1, from coordinate 1,226,792,698 downwards.
GTGTCCACTACTTATGTTCCTCTAGGTGAGTAATAACATAAACACTTCAATGGATGTTTGGAAATTAGGAGACCTGATCGTAGGGTACCTATGGTTAGAATAATAAGGCATTATAGTACCTATTCTTATGTGAAAGGTAGGTTAATGTACCAGGCCACACTTGAAGTAAATTGAGAAGAAATAAGGGTTGGTGGCACCAGTTGTATAGAGGTTTATGGTGTGGTTGAATTAGTATTGGATTAGTAAGGGTTACCTTGGAAATCAAATTCCATGAAATGGTATTGGATAAAAGGAGTCACCATGGAGAGGCCCATGAGAGGGGTTTCATGAAAGTATGGGATTCATGAAGATTGTGAGATTCATGATGTTCAGGGGCCTCGTGAAATAATATTTTTCATGAAATAGTGTGACCCTACCACATAATAAAGTCTCAGTTCCCATAGTATTTGTTTCATGAAGGATAATTATCTCAAAAAATCACAAGAGTCACAATGGTATTTATTTTCACACAAAGTCCATGGGCCTTCATGAAAAGAATTTCCACAATGGGTTTAGGTTATCAAAAACCCATGGGAGGTGGTTTTTTAAAAGATATATAACATTATAAATCCATTTACTCCCTCTCTTGAAAATATTTTGAGTTTTGAGAATTTATAGATTTTTATAAGAAGATGAAAGGTTGTGTTATCTTAAAATTCAAACATAGGTAGGGTATTATAGGCTGAGCGGAGTAAGGGAAATGACATTGGTGATATATGGAGGATTTCTTGTAATATTATGATCTTATCTAAATGATGGTGCTATAAGACACCTAGTTATGTTTCCAGAAGGTTACCGCCTCAAGTTTCGTGGGACTGGGGACTTCCAAGAATATGCGTTACTTTGTTTGAATGTTACCACATCAAGATTAACATGGTGAGGGATATCCTTGAACAATAGTTACACTGGATGGAGGTTACCACCAGAAACATCATGCGATCGGGGTCTTCCATGAACTAGATTTATTTGATAATATTTTTACCTTAACAAGCTTGTCCCTAAAGTGAATTTTATGATATTTCGGATTGAATTTTCTTCAAAAAAGATACTCCTTCCTTGATATCTCATGAAAAAATGCATATTTTGTAATCAACACCAAGATTGGGAGGATCTAACTCAAGGTTTATGAGCATTCACACAAATACCAAACACTCAGATTCCATCCCACTATGGGCCCTAGTCTAGTCCCATAGGAAACTCATAATCATTTTGTAGCCCAAATCATTATAATTTAGATACTATCATTATACCTTAGACATCACATCGAGCCACTCATCCCCTTGATGTTTCATAATACCGAATGGTCATCCCACATCATATCACTTTTTATAAAATATACCAACTCATATTTCATATTAGATAACTATCTCTACATCACCATATCCTCATGAACCCACTATCATTTCATCATCACTTTATAGAGACCACATCTCACGTATTGGTCATACCATAGCACATCCACTCACTAAGATAATAAAAAACTTACCATACCTTTGAGTATCTACTAATCTAACCAAAATATATCATAACTTTAAGTGTTAAATTTTTTTTTTCCTTATGTTATCCTAAAACAAGAAAATATATAACCATTTAAAGCCACTGGCTCCATGATATATTATAAATTAATCATATTTATAAAACCATTCATGCACACCTTGTACTAAATTAAACACCATGTCCATATTATATAGGTCAATAATTGGTCATATTAACCAACCTACTATGTATTACAAGTAATAAATCACCCTCTTAACCCATGGTAAGATATTTTTTACATTTTTCCAATCTAAAAATAGTTCTTAGAATCCCTCATTAATAAACCAAAACATACACATATGTCATGGACCATAGTGAAGAAATACTATACCATCTAACTCAAACCACCTCGATTCATATCCCATCAACCCTGGGCTCAATATCATAATTTCCTAGCTAATCATGCCTCTCATTAATTTCAGAACTACCATAACACAAACACTACCCATCCATGCATATTCACAACACATAAGGTATCTTTATACATATATCATGTACATGATAATGCCTATCATGCATAAATATCAATCAAAAGACATCTTCCAATGCCTTCAATTTCAAAATGTAGTCATAATAATAAACAATCCTTCTCTCAGAACATCCCAATATATCAATACACATTTTGAATTCAAGTAGGAATGTTTCATGTTAATTACTCATGTAAATCATATAACCAATATCCTGAGTCACATCTCAATGTCACGTGGTTCTCCCACCCAGTCCTTAAATCAAACCACTCATAGTTCATAACTCATAGAGTGTTATCGACACTCCCATCTCAATGTCACTAGAAAATTCACATGAAAAAATAAACTCATTACAAGGTTCCCATACCCACATAAATATACCATTAATTATATAATATAACTAACCAACTAAAACCTAGTACAAATCGTTACTGGGAATTAACATACAAGACTACCCCTCAAGGATGAGGTCACCTCCACATGTATGTAACAACATCACCCTATAATGATTCGTATCGATTAAATCGTAGTATACTAGTTTCTAAGTAAATTCCCACTAATAAGTTATTTTGAATGACACTGAATATGCTATTTTTGATACTTTAAATTACTAGGATCTATGTTCTCTTTTAGAACCCATCATAGCCATATTGTCAGACTATGTAGAATTTCCCCAAGAATCTATATGTGAAAACCCTATATAGATTATTTTTGGATATTTAACTAAAAAAATCATATCTTGATAAATAATGAAACATGTGCCTTATACACTACCTAAAACGTCAATCACATAGTCTTCTCAAGTACCATATTGTCATGGCCACCGACGTAGGGTGTGAGTAAAACTCAAAAGGCCACCATCAATGGTGTACCAAATAAAAACAATAAATATTTTGTATGGACATGTGATATCGTTAAATAATAAATAAAGTTTAAATGAAATAAAATAACCAACGTCGATGCCTAGGATCTATAGTAAAAGCCATGATCTACTTTACCAACTTTGGCTATTTCTATATATCATTGAGTGTATAAAGAATGCCCTTCACGGGGGATGGAAACCATGATAGAATAGGGTCACAATGTCAATTGGGATATATGTCTCATTTCCTAGGAATTAGTATATACAATATTATTAGGATCTTTTGGGAAGAATCTCACTTCCCTAGAATCATACATCACATCATCAGGCTACTATGGGAATACCCATTCCCTACTGAGAATTATATATCGTATCACTAGGTACCCGAGGGAATACCACTCTGCATTTGGAATCATATCCCACATAATATGGTGAATAGGGGCATATATTATCCTAGTAAGGAATTATATATCATATCATAAGGTACTAGGGGAAATACCCTCTCCCTTATTAGAATCCTATAGCGCATTATCTAGTACCCAGGGGCATACCCCCACCTCGTTAGGAATCATATACCATATCATCTGGTACATAGAGGAAAAACTACTCCTTACCTAGAATAATATCACATAAATGGGTATAAGACCATCCTTGTACATATCATATCTCATATACACAGGAGAAAATTACCTCCCTAGGACTGTCACAATGTATACATGTTAGACGGAATTGTAGCCCACCTATAATCCCACCATCTCATCACTAGGGTGCTAGTCACTCAGAACAATCCAAAAATATAATGGAACACCTTAGACTCAATCTAGACTCTCATTCACATATCCCTAGACTATCTCAGTCATAGAATAAATTAATTTTGAACCCATAGAAATCCACATCTTTCCCATATGACACCCACCAAAGTTTTTTAATCCGTCTTGGTGTCAGATCATTGGTACCAAGCTGTATCAAACACACTATGGTGTTTTCAAAGATTGTTTGCTCATTCATATCCGAAGTTTTATTAAGACAATATAAATCCTCATAAAAAATGCACATCAAAACTTAGTTTCTCTTCCCAGAGACTATCTTGGTTATCATGCACTGATGCTCTCAACATCCCCATGTCAAGAAATCTAGAAAACACTCATTACATGCACTAGGGGTATGATATCACATTTCCAATAGGATAAATTTAAACAAATCATCTGGAATAAACCCTCCTATGACACCCCATCAAGTCCAAATTGACTTTTCCTACTCATGGAACACACCACGATTCTATTCCACCCATAAGAGGGTGTTTCCCATCGTGAGTGATACACAAAATAATCTCACCCATCACCACTAGACTTAAGCCTCTCATACCTACCCAACCAGATCTATAATTCTATATAAACCATAAAAATCTCATCCAAGCTCTATGAAATATCTGAAACCTTTAATATTATAAATTAAATCCTTCCCCCTTATTGATAGGGTTTTAGGCGATTCTGTTTTCTAGTAACAATCACTTGATCACCCACTCTGAACCTTGGAGACTTAAATCCACCATATCATCATGCCATTATAGTCATATATTTTTTTATTTAAAAAAATTTAGCTCCATGTTTCAATTAGAAAAATTTTATATCCATTCCCGCATCCATTCGCATTAGAGGTACTATACTTTTGTTTAAGATTCCATCATGGACCTTGATACATACTTCATTTCATGGGAATTCAAGGATTTTTCCCAATAAATCAAGCGTGAAAAACATAAGTAGTGAGACTAAATATCACATGTTTCATGATAAAAATAAATAAACTTTAGGATATGCTCAAAATACCACCTACCTCATACATAGACTTATCACCTCTTTAACATAGCTAAACAACAACCGCTAAAGTTCTTCTAAGACAACCAGCCATCATCCATTTATATGAGGTCCTAAATCCATAAATAAATCACCCAAATTAATTTTGATTATAATAAAAATAATTCACACATTTTTCCAAAATAATTCCATTATTAATTATCCCAAACTTTTTATATAATAAAAAAGAAAACATTCATTGAAAATATCACGTGGCTTAAATATTCAAGAAAAGGGGTGTGCAATAACCCTAGTATCCATCTGGATAACATATAAATAAAATAAAAAATTTTACATTTTAATAAATCAATCAATTTTATCCAACTCATTGAAAATCCATAAATAAAACAAGGTAGTGACATACCTCATTGAATCCACAAAAATCATAATATGGTTATCCTCTTAAGATTCCATTGAACAAAAAACCCCCTCTCATATAGGGATGGTTCCACCATGATCTAGTGGTATCAACATCCAAGCCTAATATGGGTTACAATAAATTAAGTGATAAGAAAATAAATAAATTAAGAAGGAATCAAAGTGACCAAACTGATTTATCTCAAGGTGTTCTCTAGATTAAACAACCCTATAATTTCGGAATAATCAATGAAGATATCACTCTTTTATAAAAATTAGAATGAGGTAAATATTATATTCTAGTTACATATGTACAAGTCATTATAATACTATATTTACCCATTAATAATTTTTCTATCATTTTATCAATATTTTGGGAAATTCTGAAAAATCCCACATTTTTCAAAAAATTGGAAAAAATTGGAAATCCAAAAAATTTATATTAGATATATTTTATATGACCATATGTAATATATATATATATATATATAATATTATAGTCTATACACACACACACACATATATATATTACCTATCCCTTATAAAACTTGCACATTATAGGAGTTTACCAAATTTTCTCATCTCTCCATTGTTATGTAATATATTTAACCCTATGTAAGATTTTATACTTGGGGAAAAAAGTATGTGTCACAATTTAATATCTACTTATTATATTTTACTAGGCTTAAATCCTCACATGTAATATATTTTCCTTTTCCAAAACTTGATATGTAACATTTCTTGGAATATAGTGTTTTTCTATTTGTAGAAAAACCCATAAGTAACATATATCACTTATGTATAATATTTTTTTAGCATGCATAATATATAATAACTCATACATAATATATTTAATTTAATAAAATCGTGATATCTAATATATTTTCCTTACATGTGATATTTTCCTTAGGGAAGTCTCTATACATAATATATGTCCTGATATGTAAGGTTTTTACCTTTGTAAAACAACCAATTCATGATATTTTTGACTCATACATAATATATTCTACCATTAATAAGGTTTCTTTCTTAACTAAAACATTATAGATAATATTTTTCATCTATGTGTGATATATTGTCTCTCTATATAATATTTTTGTATATATTATATTCACCTTAGATAAAAATTCCATATATAAAATTTTTATTCCATGAGTAATATTTTACACATCCCATAATTTATTATACTTAGAAAAAATAAATACATAACATATTCAACACATATATAATATATTTTTATGGTATATAATATCTATTACATGGTGTTAAATTAATACGTAATATATATCAAAACACATAAGGTTTTACCATATGTAGAAAAACTAATATATAACATCTCTATATAAATTATAACAAATTTCATATATGTTACATAATACATAATGTTTTTCCCTTATTTGAAAAATATTAAATAATATTTTGTATTTCAAACATTGGATTTTATTTTCTCCTCACTACAATACATGAGATTCTATACATAGTGGAAAATTCATATGTAAGATTTTATACATAGGAAATTTTTTTGAAATGATTGAATAACTAAAATTAACAAAACAATCCAAAAAAATGAATATTCACCTACAGAACATAGGGTTACCCTCAAAAACCTACAATCTATTAAAAATATTTTAAGTCTAGACCCTAACCCAAGATAATTTTTTGGACTTAATTCCCAACCAATTCTGACACTCCTAACACCTCTATTTATATTGGGTTTTTAAACTATTAATAACTAAAGCCTATATTTATTTTGGGTATTTAATAATCCCAAGGGAAAGAAAAATAGCTCAAAACACTACAATGGATACTAATTTTATTCATTTACTCGAAGAAATAACGTACTTGACCTTGAAAGATATCATTTATCTCTACCCTCTCCAATATTTTGTTATTTGTCTCGAATTTTAATGTATTTATTTGCTACTATATCTCCAGATACTACACTCTCTCTTAATGAATTTCCTTTATCACCTCTTTATCTAATATATCAGGACAATATTGAATTAATTTATTGAATCTCTCTCCATACTCTCCCAAACCAAATCCTCCCTAAAAATACATTTCCTTTATTACTAGAAATAAATACATAATATTATTTATAGAAAGACTATAACAAGCTTATAATGGTAATAAATCCATTAGATCATAAACTAGAATTGATCTCCAAGATATATCATATACCACTATATTATTTTACCTCATAATAATCTCACTGTAGATATAAAGTATGAATCCATAAGAATTAATTGAGGGGGATGGGGGGGGGGGGGTCTTTGAATGAATATTATTTAAATTTTAATCACAAACCATTACCTATCACTAGTCAAGATGAATTACCGTCCTACAATATTGTGAAGTTCTTTCTTAGATAATAAAGTTGATGAGATTAATTAATTAAATACAAAAAACTTTTATATAAATCATAGAAATCATAATGAATACAATTACTTATTAGGTTTACCATTTAAAGTGAATTTTGTTACCCATATTTTAAAATTATATCATACATTTCTATATGATTCACTAATATAAAGCTATGGTTATAACAAGAAAATTTTATCCTAGAACTCATATATAGAAGATGTTTCCTAAAAAGTATAACGTGCTCCAATATAAATTAAATATATATCTTCAATTATACAAGAAATGATGATTTTAACCACTAATATGAATATTTATGTTGATGTTAATAGAGTACCGATTATAACCTACCTCCCAAGTCACTACAATTCTAGAATTAAGTAAACAAACACCTCTCATCTTTTACCCAATATCTTCCTTCAAGTTTCACTAATATGTCTTATTCTTTAGATAAATATTTTATTATCTTATAATAAGAAGATATATAATAAATCACTACACAAATATAAATCATGTTTTTTGTAATAAATGATTTAATTACCTTATATTGAGGTTTAAGTGAAGATTTAATGGAAATTTGTAATTCAATAATTCTTTTTAAACCCCATGAAAATTTTATTTTGATCTTATTAAAAGAACTCTAGTATATTTATCAAAAAAGATTTATCAAATGCATTTTGACATTAAATTTATTTTAAAATTTATAAATTCATTGCTATAAAATATTATTTTAAAAATATTGAGTTGGATTCCATATTTGAGTGTGTATAATGGGTTATAAAGTTGTATATAGACTTATCATATCATTATATACATTGTTTTACACTTTCAACCATTACATTTACATCCAGGATTGGATTTTGATGATCCCTTGATGATTAGGGAGTTATATGGGCCCTCATGAAGTGAAATTAAAAAGGGGGTAGTTATGATTTGATCTATATTGAGCTATGGTAACCATAGTATTGATATTTACATTGAGGGTTAATGAAATCTCATGAACAAAATTTCATCCTATATTATGTTGTGTGGATAACATTCATATTCAGATACTACTATATTTTTTTGGGAGATAATTAATTCATGAATATTTATTTAATTTCTCATGTTGTATTTATTGCAAATATACTTATAAGTGAGTTGGATGAAAATTGAAGGTGATTTCGTGGATCAAGAATCAATATTTGTAAAATAAGAGGAAATCATGATTTTAATTTGTTGATTTTTTAAATAAGAGATAAATTTATACTTACATGGGAATGAAGTCGCAACTTATTAGTGTTGTGCTATTGATACTCAGCTCTCATTAATCACAAGATCTACCCATGTACGGATTTCACCATAATTATATTTTATGGTTTTTGTGAGCATGTCTATCTATTATAAGTTGGATCGTCATGTTGCATGCTAGGACATCACACTAAAATTGAATGGTCCATGCTTTAAGGGATCTGGTAATGAAATATAAATGATACATTAGAATTGAAGGAAATATCATAATCATATAGATCATTGAATAATTGATTCAATATTGGTGAATTATTTAAATATCTTCATATGGTTTGTGGAAAGTGAAATTGAAGATATGATCCAATGATTTTAGATATTTAATTAACTATATAACATATAGAAATGTAGGTCATCACACCCTGAGATATATGGAGTCTTTTAATAGAGAAGTTCTGACAATAGAAAATAATGTTATGTTTGAGATAACTAGTTGTAAATTATAGAGAGCATTATAGGGTGTATTTTTCTAAGATTGAGGAGAAGAATGAGTGTTCACACATGATCCAAAATCCGATGGAACGTAAGGAGGTATTAGAAATTTTTTTGAAATGGTGAAAAACAACTAGATCAATCTTAATCTTGGATTATTGGAACATTATCCTACTCATATTCCTCTTTATTGTTGATAATAATATAATAATATAGAAATAATGATCACAACCATTGGATGCCAAGGATTACACACTAGATAAAAAGAGTGAGTGAACCTTATAAAATCTATTTTATTTAATGTATTATATCTCTATAAATCTACATCATCATTTTTAATTCATTTGTAATCCTACACACTAACTGACAATGGAAAAATTGGTTGATAGTGAGTTTTTTTAACCACTAATTCCCCTAAAAAATCTCAGGGGTGGAATAATCTCACCTAGGCATGAGAATTAGTATCAGAGTTTGAATTTATTTTATAAATTTGACATTTATGTAGTTATTCTTATGGATCTTCATAAAAGTGCTTCTAAGTATTTATGTGGATCAAAAGTTATTCATTATTTCGAATATATCTTTGATAAAATAGATCTATAGAGATAATCAATACCTTCTACAAAAATGTATTTTTGATGTTTCAAGGAAATGGATTTCATCATTGGATAGATAGGATGGTTCTATATCTATTATATTTTTCATTGTATATTCTTGGTATCACTATTAATGGTTTATATATTTTATAAATTAGGTAATATTGTACATTCATTTAAAATAATAATATTGAATCCAAAGTAATAATGTTCAATAAATTACTCCCATACCTTTGAATTAAACATATGAATTGGATAATTAGTAAAAAAAATTGAATTGAATTTAGAGGAAAAATATTTACATTTATGAAGGTGATAATAAGGCCGAGTATTTTAAATTAAAAATATATCATTATATTTTAATAGGATAAGATATGTTAGTGAATGAGTTATTGGTTTTGGTAAAATAATTTTCACCTCTATTTAATGTTATAGAGAAGTGTGTGAGGATTTTATCCAGATAAATAAGTTATTGAGAACATTACAAGAAAAGTATGATAGAAAGATTCTTTCACTTTATGATCAGTACATTGATGAGTGGACCATTAATAATATTAATAATTCCTTTATATTATATGATATGAGGAGGGGTACTACCTTAGTAATAAAATAAAATTGAGGAAGGAGACTAGATTCATTGATTGTAAGGGATTAAAAAATCCATAACAAAAGTAGTATCATGAGGAATAAACTGATGTCAAGTATGACATTGTAAAATTTATTGAGTCAAAATCTATTGAGTGTATCTCTACTTTTTTATATTCAGAATAACATGATATTTTTAAAGAATGGATGTGTTATACAAATATTTAAGGATAGAACATTAATTTTGAAGTAGAAACAAACAAGTAGAAATTGATATCAAATTTACAATGACAAAATTTGTTACTATATGAGTTTCATAAAGGGGAATTAAATTTTTTATATAATACATAGTAATTTATGTCAAAATAACATGGAAAATGTTTTCAAAATTTGAAGTAATACAGAATCTTCCAAATATGAATCAGGAAAACTAAATACATTTAATTAATGTAGAAAATATAAGTTGAAACAGATTTATATGAAGGTAAAAAGAAAAAACAATAACCCTATTGATTTGATAAACTCAAATGTATGTGATATGATGAGCATAAAATCAACCAATGAACAAAATAATTTCAATACTTTTGTTGATTATTATTTTTTAAAGAATTATATTTATATTAAAGTAAAAATTAATAATTTTATTTTATATCAATGATTAAATATATTTTTGGTGAAGGATAATTATGATGAATATAGAAATGATTTTTAAATTAATTAATGAGAAGTGTTGGTGGATGAAGTAACACTGTCTATAATATTTTGGAAGCATGTTTGAGTTGGTTGAGAAGGCCTTGAGTTGAGATGAAGTGGTTCTGGAATCATTTTAAGAAATATAGAATTAATAGTATTTGAATAAAGGTAAACCAGTACAAATGTAAATGTAATTCAATATCCTAATGAGCTAAGTAAAGGTAACCCATGAATTAGACTTTCTACGTAAAGGTTAGTTCCAATTTTCATAATTTCATATAATATTTGTGGTGTTTCATAAAGGTAACTTGATGATTATGTAATGGCGAGTCCAAGTTTATTCATCTCACATAAAGGTAACACTAAATTCTAGGACCAATGTAAAGGTAGTTAAAAAATTATAAAGGCTATGTAAAGGTCACCTAGCCCTGTATAGTGGTACCATGTAAGGGTCAACTTTCTAGTAGCGTGAAGGTAATCTAGGTAAATGTAATCATAAAGGATATCATGTGGTAGTTATAGAATTTATATTATAAGAAAATGAGGAATAAATTATATGATGATAATAATATTAGCTTCATGGATTTGACACCACAATGAGATCAAACCTTTTTGTGATTCAAGATTAATGATTGAATCAAGATTAAATATGATTCAAGTATAAGTGGAATATGAACAAACACAATGCAAACGTAAATATACTAAAATGGGAAGATGATAGAATCCAAACCATAGTGAAGGTCATGGTTTATCTAAACTGGGAAGAATATTCTCACCATATCATGGTGATGATCATTTGGATAATCCCTTGATGATGAAAGTAGACGGAGTTCTAACACTAGGTGATCAATGCCACATAACATGTCCTGGAATGTCATGTTTCATGCATACACGAATTAAACTCAAATGTAGTAGATTTTGTGGAAAATGGGATCATAAAATTTAAATATCACATAAAATAATAGATTATATGTCATATAGATATTTTAAATTATGTTTTTATTTGGGATTTCAATAAGTTTTTAATGATAGAAGATACTGCTGAAGGTAATGGAGATTTCTATATATTGAATATAGAAATAATGATCTAATAATGTTCAAATAATCTTCAAATGAAATTTTATATGAGTATTTAAAATATATGATAGGAAAGAGGAATAGATTATGAAAAGAGTGATATCCTTTAAGGGCACTATTCTAATGAATAATACCACTTTGTTGAATAAGATTTTTGAAAGATATGATACTACACTATATCAATGAGAGATAAAGAGACAATGATAGATGGTCTTAGAAGAAGGATATCAAAAGACTCTATGTATTATATATTGATGAGAAAAACTAAATCACTCAATATCTAGAGTGATATTTGTGACCAATATAATTGTTTCAAGTATTTATTAAAATTATTGAAGTTTATACGAGCAAACATGACCCCTAGTCACATTGAGAAAGATTAAAATAGTTGGGGAAGAAGAAACCAATATTTGTTAGGTTTCTTTCTATATTTGGATTGATATTAAAGAGAATGATGGTTACTATGTTGTATGACCAATTAAAAAATTATTTAATCCAATTTAGTTCATTGGAATAAATTTTACATTGAAATTGTATATAAAAACATTTAAACATTGGATCATTTTTACTTTAAAAACCTATTTTGTCATCCCATCCATGGGATTAAATTTAAATTAATTTCTAACACATATTTTATTATAATTTGAAAAAATAGTTTCCATATTCATAATAAAAATAATTTATAATTTATAATATGTTAAAAATAGTTTTTTACTAAAAAAAGTTGTGAAATTGATTAAAATTAATTACTAATATTAAGAGACAAAGTAACTTAACAAAGGACCAAACCATAAACATAATGCCCAAAATTACCTAGAAAATTGTCCAAAATCCATCTTATATTCATATTTAGAGCCTATAATTTCTTTTATTGTACTTGGAACATTATTAGATCCACTTGACATGGTAAAAACCTGGGTGGAATTTCTTTTTAAAAAATTTACAAGAATGCCACTCCCCCTTCACAATAAAAAAACACTCACCCATCCCATATATTTACACCATAAAATCCTTTTGTATCTCCAAAAATATGATAAAATAATCCCACAACATACCTTCCTTAATACTATAATCCTCCATTTTAGAATAAATCTGACCAAAGAAGCCCTTTAGTGAAAACTAAGAGGAGTTACCCAGATAAGAGGTAACATCCTTCTTCAAGATCCTTTGTTTTGTTTTCATTCTCCACCCACTCAAATTTTCTTATTTAATTTTTATAAATAAATTAAGTATCATAAAAACTCTTATTTTTTTATTCTATGTGTTCTATATAAACTTACACACACTTCCATATAATGGTTAATGAACATAATGTTATTGTGTATGATGAACTACCACCTCAGGAAATGATGTTGTTCATTTTTCCTTTACCAATTCTCATGGTTGAAAAGTATGATGAAAAATAAATTTTTATATGATATATATGATATGTATGATGTATTTAGTCTTATTTAATTACTATATAAATCATACCTTCATTTTTTCCATTTTGTGTATATATGATAACTTCGCTTGTGGACATGTGGACTTCCGCCTCCTCAAATAGATATGATTCGTTCACACTTTACATGGAATGTATTAAGGATGAGTTTAGTAAAGTATATGATATATATTAAATAATAAATCTATTAGAATTATAATATATATATATATATATATATACATATATGTCATTTAATTTCTTTGTTCAAAAAATATAATTAAACAGAAACAATGTTTATGCGTGTGTATAACCTACCATCTCCATAAATGGTGTATTCCATTTCACATTTTTATATTTTATAGATAACTATAAATACATATATAATAGATATATATTATAATTATATAATTATTTACAATTTTAAAATAATTAAATTCGAATATAAGGAAGATGATCAATAATAACATGCCAAAACATATACGAAAAACAAAAGAGATATTACCTGAAACATAACATTATCATGGAGATGTTAATCTATGGGTAGTAGAGTGATAAAAAAAATCATATATGTTATTATATATAATAACATGGTTCCTTTTAAGGTTTTAAATAAAAATATATTTATTATAACCGATGTTTGTACATGTATGATGGAATTCAAGACTTAAGGTAAGAGTTTTCTTATATCACTATTATTTTCTGCAAGACACAAGCCATGTTCACCTCCTATTTCTTATATGTGGTATGTATAATGACCATGTATGAATTATATTATTATTATAATTAAATTTATGGGTATTTAAATATCCATTTTTTGATATTTATTTCATGGGGTTTATGCTTCAAAAGTTACCAAATCAGTAAAGTGAATTTGTCTCAATTTTCCTTATTTGAGACACATGCCATGTTATGCACCTATATTTTTATATGAGGTGTATATAATAAATTATAAATGTTATATAATTAATCTCATTATTTTCAGGATATCTTTAGCTTCATTTAATGTTATTACTTCCACTGTATTATGATTCAAAGGCACTAAAGTGGTAATGGTTTATTGCTACAATCTCATCGTTTATCGAGATTGTATATGATTATCATTAAATTGATGAAGTATTTTGATCAATATCCCAATTATACCCATGAATTTTCTCATAATATGGTTATTCTTGTTATATACAAGTAATGGTACCATTTCCCCACTCTTTTTCACTTAATATAATTAAGGAAATGTTTTTTTAAAAATCCGACTTTATTACTTATTTTGGTCAGAAATATGGGTTCTTTCAGAATAGTGTGTTCAAAAAATGTTTTAAAATTTATTTACTAATATCTGAAAACGTTTAAAGGAAATTTTTATCCACATTTTATCTTTTTAAAATAAACTTTCAAAGTGAATCTTCTTTTCATTTTATGATCAAGGCACTTTTCTATACTTTTATGGTGCAAAAGGAATGTTTAGAATGCACAGACTTACCCACTGTCATGACCTTCATTACCTTGATGCATCATTTGTAAGATTAAATGTTTATTTTTTAAATAATTTACCCTAATATTATGTAATTTTTTTTATTTTAATTTTTTTCTAAGATAATGTGTTTTCAGAAATTGATTTACGTTTAAAATGTTTTTAAAATGTTTTTAAATCTTTTTTTATGTTTTGAAGTGGTTATTTTCAAAGGATATAATTTAAATTATCTCAAAGCTTATTTTATAAATTTTAAAATTATTTTCAAAGAAAATGGATTTCAAAATATTTTGCATACTCCTTTGCATGTTTTCATGGAAAATGGTTTTCATAATGTTTTCAATAATATTATCACCTTTGAAGGTTATTTTATAGGAAAATGATATTTAAAATGTTTAATGTTTTAAAAGGTACTTTTCAAAGTGTAATGGATATATTACCCAAGAAATTTTTAAAATATTTTTCAAGATTCCTTTATATGTTTTCAATTTTTTTTAAGGTAATGTATTTTCAAAATGTTATATAGTTTAAAAAGTGATTTTAAATGAAATTTTATGTTCCAATTGATCCTTAAAAATACTTTTACATGTAAGATAACATCAATTGTTATAGTTTATTATTTACTAGGGATATGATCTAAAGATACCATTCATATTATTTATTTGAACAGTCTATGTTTTTTATGGATTGATGTTTATGAACCATGTTTCTATTCAATAGGTTATTCCAGGATAAATTCTTATGAAACCCACTTCCTTTCACAAGATATTCTTGGATGAAATTATTATGAAACCCTTTTATCTGTATAGGATATTATATGATTAAAATTTTATGAAAAAAATTTCATTTCATTTAATGATATGATGTTTATGAAACCAATATTTTTTATAGGTCATGATAAGATGAATGTTTTATGGTACACATATGTATGATTTCACTATGATATGGGTGGGACCAATATATCCATAAATTACATTGGGTAAATATTTATCTCATGAGATAATGATGGAAAACAAGTTGACGAGATTGATCCTAAATGAAAAACAAGTGTGTCCTAATAAAAAATAGAAAACATGTGTGTCCTGATCCACTATGGGATGATAGGGAAACCTGGCCCATTATAAGGAAATGACTACAACTATGGTAAGTGGTGTGTCCCTCCATGTAGGTTTATTCCAGATAAAGATCCCTGATAAGTGTTTTTAAAAGAACCGTGACTTATAGGGAATGAATTATGCCTTTGAAGTTCCCTGATAAGTGTTTGCCGATAATTATTCCATGTGTCAAGATTATGATCTTTTCATGTATGGTATGATATTAAAATGTTATGCTCATGTTCTTATACCCTTATGTTCATTTTATGCTTATTTATTCTCTTAATTTAACCTTACTATGCATTCATTCTCAACCTTTTCTTATGATTCCTTTCCCCAGGTTATGAAGAAAGGTTTTTAGTAAATGTAATAAAGGGGAAGATATTTAAGAGAATGTTGAAGATCTTTTACTGAGTTAGAATATTTTTCCCCAGTTTCCAAATAAACTAAACTATTATAGTCCTTGGAAATGTATTTTAGTAATCTGATGAATATTTATCTATAATCATGTAATATCCATGTATGTTAAGATTGGGACTCTATAGTTAATATAAAAGGAAAGGTTTAGTAATACTTTGTAAACTAAGATGATAAAACATTAGTTGGATCCCTATAAATATTTATAAGGTCATGTATATAGATGTATCTAATTATAAGTCTAAGGATAAGTTGAAGTATAAGAAAATGTCCTATAATTTTTGTGAAGGATAGATAGATTGGTTTCTGAGAAATACATCCATATCTAGATAATATAAGTGGATGTGATTATGAAACAAATGTATATAGGGGAAATTACCCTGAAAGAACCGTATTGAGATAGTCTATATAAAGAACTAGGGCACAACAATGGGCCATGCTTCACACCCAATTTAACACTCCTGAAGGATATTCTTTGGGAATTTTAAAAAACTTTACAAACCATAATGAAAGATTTAAATATAATATCAATGTGAATAAACTTATATATACCTAAGGTGTTATAGATTAAATAAGTAGGAGTCAGGAATTATCCATCCTATAAGTATTTGTTTCTTGATTATGGGGTTTTATACTATGATAAGTATTTATCACACAATACTTTCTCGTGTTAATAAATAATAAGAACTAGAAAGAACTAGGTTAAAATTGAATGTTTCAAATTTTGAAAGTATGGGTACTATAGAAATCAATGTCCTATGTGGAGATCCCCTGAAGAGAATTAGGAAGCCAGTACGAGAATTGGTGATACTTCTAAAGATAAAGTGACTAAAAACAACATATGAATGGTATAGGATGTTATAAGAATATTTTTTACATTAAATGTATGAATAATGATTAGATTAAGGTTGAGGAAACTTATAATATGATTAATATTTCATATTCCCAGTCAATGGTTATTAAGGAATAAGATGATGAATCCCAAGTAATGGTTTAAGAATAATGTTGGATGATTGAAGTGTATATGTTTTGAAATTCAAAGATTATGTTATATGAATCATGAAATATATAATTATTTTCAGTATAAGTTTTTCATTAAGGATTGAAAAGGATATGTTGAATGGTTAAGAATAATTAGAAAAGTGATTTAATAGAAAGGTGATATTTTTAATTAAGGGATGGTAACCCTTAATGTGTTCAAGATTTGGCAACAATTCTATTTAGCTTGGATAAATAGATTATTGATTTTTATAAAGTAAACTGGATAGTATTTATGACATCAAAAGTGATAAAGGATTTTTTAACAATGTGGTCAATGTTATCTTGGATGAATTTTACAACTTCTTGGATTTACAGAATATATCTAATAATATTAAGAATAATGAAACAAGCATGTTTTCAGAAAGATTTATGGAAATTCAGGTTATTTCCATATTTCAAGATAATATATGATGATGTGTTCAAATTTTGGGAATATGGAAACCAAAAGATTCTTTATGATATATGGGGGGATCAATGTTAATATGATTCAGTAACCTTCTATCTAATGTGTTGGATTTTCATATTTTGGAAGGTTTATAAGGTTAACCATTTATGGAAAGTTTATGTTAAACTTTGGATGAAGTTTGTTGGTTTAAAGTATTATCTTATCATGTGAGGATTTATGCATGTTGAATAAACCGTGTTAATAATTGTTTTTGTGATTCTAACTAATGAAAAATGGAATGACTTATCACTCTACCTCATGATATGTTAGTACTTTAGGTTTAAAAAATTCACATTCATTTTTTAGAGTAATATATGAAGTGGAAATTGACCAAGGAACAAAAAAGGGTGATATTGTTCTCAAATTAATTAAGTATATCTTCTCATGAAAACTCTTAAACTTTGGGAAAGGGTCTTGAAATAAAAGTTTGTCTTATTATCATCATTTTTTATGATATTAATGAACTCTGTCATGCTTCTTTAGTTAAATGTTTTTTATTGATAATTTTATCTAGATCACATAATTTCCTGTGTTCAGGGATATTTATCAATAACTATTATTATTTACGATTTTATTCCACATCCATGTTTTCAATTCCCACATATGTTCTCATATGTGGAAACCTAGTTACATGTTTCTTTTTATATCCTTTATGTTTTCCAACATTACCTTTTTAAAGGAAGTTTTTGTATTTATTTTTACGATGTGGGTTTTTATGAATAGAACTTTCAAGTATTAAAACATTGTTAATCTAGAATAATTTTGAGAGAAATATTAATTTTAAGGGGGGTAGAATATGATACTCTGATATTTTCTGAATTATTTTTTTCTAAATTAATTTAATCTTTTTGATATTTTTCATTTCAAAAAACCTTGAATATAGATTTTTTATATGGAATAACTAATTGTGGATTTTGTTATACACAACACCAATTCAATATTTCACTAAACACAAAATTTATATTATCTTAAAGAACATGAAACATTATTTTTTTCTCGTATTACACACAATACTAGGTCCCTTTGATAGCTTTTTTTACACACATGGTCTAGTTTTACCGAACTACAAAACATAATTAATATTATTATTACGATATTATTATAACTACCACCTAGATGTTGGAATGTATTTTTCAAATAATATTAACTAAATTGTGAAAATATTATTTACAAATGTATATAAAATTAATAATTTGGTTATAAATTAGTGTAAGTGAATGTAATATCTATTTAAAATAAATAAATTACTTTTTTAAGAAAACTATTTTTCTATGTAAAAACGCAATTTTACCTCAATAATTTTTTTTAAAAACTTTTAATTAAAATTTTATTTAAAATTTATATATTATATATTCAATAAGTATTTTTGATACTCATATAATATATTTTCTAGGTATAAGTTAAGAATAAATTCAATTTTATGAATAAAAATATATATTTTTCTAAAACATAAGTTTACCACCTTTTAATGGAAAACCCATTCGAAATAAGATTTTTTATAAACTTTTATAATTTTTATTTTACAAAATAAACTTCATCTTGGGTATTTCAAGATCAAAATTTAATTTGGGTCAATTTTTGATATTTTTCTGAGATGTTTCATTTTTGATGAATAATGAAAAACACAGAATTTTAATTCAAAATTGTTTTTTCATTACATTTATTTATATTGTAAAATTATATTTTAATTTTTTATTTAAAATTTTATGATATTAATTTCACATTAATTAATATAATTTATTTCATTGGAATTGATTTTATATTGAAATTATATATAAAAACATTTCAAACTTTTGAGAATTTTTACTTTAAAACCCAGTTTTTTCATCCCGTCTGTGAGATAAAATTTAAATTAATTTATTCCACTTATTTTATTAGAAATTATAAAAATTGATTCCATATTTGTAATCAGAATAATTTATAATATATAATAATTCTAACTTAGTTTTTGACCAAAACAATGAGTGAAATTGATTAAAAATCATTACATTGATTAAGGGAAAACTTAGCTTAACAATGTAATGAAATTTAAAATTAATTCCCAAAATGACCTAGAAATTTTTTCATAAGACATTTTATATTCATATTTCAAACCTATCCTTAATTTTATTATATTTTGATCATTTTTGATCCACTTGACCAGGTAAAAACATGGGTCATAAATTTATAATAATGCCACAACCCCTCTACTATAAAAATGCACTCACCCCTCACACTTATTCACAACTCTCAAGCACTTTGAGTAGCCCAAAAATATTATTAAATAAGATACAAAAATTACTCAATTAATACTATAATCCTAACTTTGGGAGTAAATCCAACTGAGGAAGCACTTTAGTGAAAACCCAGAGGTGTTACCCAAGGAAGAGGTAAAACCTTCCTCAAGTTCCTTTTTTTATTTCCATTATACACCCCTCAACTATTATTATTACATTATTTTATAAAAACCTATGTATATGGAATATTTTTAGATTTATTTATTCTATTAATTAATCCTTCACATACACAGAATTCCATCTAATGGGTAATGAACTTATCGTTCTTGTGTATGGAGAACTACCGCCTCATTAAAAGATGTTTTTCACTTTTCCTTTACAACTTTTCATGGTTGGTAATTGTGATTTAAAATATGTTTTTATATTATATATATATATTATGATATTTATAATTTATTTAACCTTATTTAATTATTTTATATAACATACCTTTATTCTTTCCATTATGTGTGAATATGATAACTTCATTTTTGGACATGTGGACAACTGCCTTCTAAAAGCGATGTGATTCGTTCACAATTTAAATTGAGTGTATTAAAGATGGGTTTAGTAAATGTATATGATATATATTAAATACTAATTATACTACAATTATAATACACAGACACACACACACACACACATATATATATTTCATTTACTTTCATTCTTTCAAAAAGATAATTAAACGAAAACAAAGTTCATGTGTGTGTACAGACTACCTTCTCCACAGATTTTGTATTCCACTTAATATTTCTATATTATATAGTTTATTATTAAAAATATATATAATATATATATATATTAAACTTATATAAGTATTTAAATTAGGGAAATAATTAAATAGTGATCTAAGTAATAGGATCAAGAATAACATTCCAAAACATATACGAAAAACAAAGAAGACATTACCTAAAACATAACAATAACATAGATTTGTTAATAAAAAGGCAATATAATGTCATTAAAAATAATATATGATATTATATATAATAATATTTTCCTTTGTTTGATTTATAATAAACTTATATTTATTATATAGGAGTTTTTAACGTGTATGAAGAAAGTCAAGACTTAAGGTAAGGGTTTTCTCATCTTACTTTTATTTTCCATGAGACACAAGCCATGTTTGACTCCTATTTATTATATGTGGTGTGTATAATTCAAATGGATATATAATATTATTATTATACATAAATTTATGGGTATTTAAATATCCATTTAATGATCTTTTTTCATGGATTTTATGTTTTAAAAGTTACTAAATCGGTAAGGTAATTTTGTCTCAATTTTCCTACATCGAGACACATGCCATTTCATGAACCTATATTTTTATATGATGTGTATATAATAACTTTGAAATTTTATATAATTAATCTAATTATTTTAATCATATTTTGAGCTTCATTTAATTTTATTCTTTCTATTGTATTATGTTTCAATGTTACCAAAGTTATAGCGGTTTATTGATATAATATCATCTTTTATCCAGATTATTTATGATTATGATTTCATTGATGAAATATTCAGATAAATATATCACTAAAACCCATGAATGTTCTCCTACTATGGTAAATTATGTTTTATATAATCAATTTTACCATTTTACCACTCTTTGGTACTTAACCTAATTAAGAAAATGTTTTTTTTTGAAAATATGACTTTATTTGTCCTCTCGGTCAAAAATATGTGTTATTTAAAATGATGTTTTATAAACATGTTATAAAAAGGTTTAGTAATATCCTAATATTTTTAAAGGATATTTTTACCCATGTATTTCCTTTTTAAAGAATATTTTTAGAATGAATCTTCTTATAATTTTCTGATCAATGAAAATTTTAAACTTTTAAGGTGGAAAATGATTGTTCACCATGTATGGACTTACCCTCCATTATGATGATAATTGCCTTGATGATTAATTTATAAGTTTACAGGGTAATTTTTTTAAAGATTTATTTTTCATAATATTATGGAAATTTGTTTATTTTAAGATGGTTTTAAAGGAAAATGGATTTTAAAAATTGTTTTACTTTTAAAAAAATTTAAATGATTTTCAGTGATTCCTTTATCTGTTTTCAAAAACAATTCCATAAGAATTATTTCAATGATATAAAAGACTATTTTATATTTTAAAAAATTATTTTCAAAGAAAATGGTTTTCAATTTTTTTAATATTATTTTATAAATTTTCAAGTAAAAATGTTTTCAAAGCAGTTTCTGAATTCTTTATATTTTTTCAAGGTCATTATCAAGGAAAATGTTCTTTAAAATATTTTATGTTTTAAAAATAATTTTAAAAAATGTAAAGTATATTTTCCTCAAAAAATGTTTTAAAATATTTATCCTGAATTTTTATTTGTTTTCAATGTGGTTTTAAGGAATAGTATTTTAAAAAATATGTATGTTTTAAAAAGTTATTTTCAAAGATAAGTTATGTTCCAAGTGACATTTTAAAACCCTTATCCATATAAGATGGCATACTTGATTATAGTTTATGCTTTACAAGGGATATTATCCTAGGATACCATTCATATTATTTCTCTGAATGATCTATGTTATAATTAATTGATGTCTATGAAACTCGTTTATATTCAATGGGTTATACCATGATAAATTCTTATGAAACCCACTTCCTTTCATGGGTTATTGTAGGATTAAATTATTATAAAACCTATCAATTCTTCATAGTTTATGATATGATTAAATGTTTATGATACCCATTTATTTTTTTGGGTTATTATATGATGTTTATGAAACCAATATTTTTTTATGGGTTGTGATAAGATGAATGTTTTATGGAACATATATGTATGATTTCATTATGATATGGGTGGGACATATATCTCCCTATAATGAATTGGAAAAATATTTATATCATAGGATATAATGATGGGAAACAAGTTGACAATCTTGATAAAAAATGGGAAATAAGTGCATCATGATCCAAAATGGGAAACATGTGGGTCCTAATCTTCTATGGGAAGATAAGGAAATGATATAAACTATGGGAAGGTGGGGAAACCATATCACTTTTAAGGAAATGACTACTATTGGGGATTATGGTGTGTCCCACCCAGTAGGTTTAGTCCCCATGAAGTGCCTTGAGAAGTTTTTAACAATGAGCCTTGACTTATAGGTAATGATGTTACATATTTATGTATTTGAAACAAATTATATGTCTTATTCCATTAATATGATAACATGGTTCATGCTATTGATTATATTATGATTCATGTCTTATGAACTACTTGTCTGTATTCTATGTCTTATTATGGTCTTTTTATGTAGGGTATGATCTTGAAATGTTATTATCATGTTCTCACACCCTTATGTTCAAGTTATGATTATGTATTTCCTTTATTTACCCTTAATGATAATTTGATCTTAGACATTTCTTATTTTTCCTTTCCCCAATAAAGGTTTTAAGTAGGAGTACTAAAGGAGAAGATATTTAAAGGAGATGTGTAAGATCTTTCACCGTGCTAGAATATTTTGTTCCAACTTTCCAAATATACATAATTATTTGGTCTTGGGCATGTATTTTTTGTAAATATATGAATATTCATCTAAAATGGGGTAATATCCATATATGTTAAGACTGAATATCTATACTCACCAAATAATAGTGGATAAAATCTTTTTAAAATATATCCTATATCCTCTAATACTTGAAGTAAGAGAATGTTGTGCTAGAAATCTATTATCTTAAAGAATAATTCAATCAATGGTGGTAACTTACCAAGAACATGATTCCCAATATGGATTTTGATACCCTAAAATATACATTATTAAAGAAAAATATTTTTCCATAAATAATTCCTATAAAATCTCTATATTAATATGTAGAGGGAGTTCCTTGGACTGAAAAAAATTAAGATTATTTTATTGGGGAATATAAGAAAAATATCACATGGTTTTCATGATAAACCTCTGGCGTGATCATCAACATCTAATTAAGGTAGACAATTACTTTAGTGGGTTAAAGATGAGTCTATGAAGTGGTTTAGTGATTTGAAAAATTGATTTTTATGGAATGATTTTCCATTTTATCCTCAAGGTTAAGATAGATACTAGAGACTCATAGTGGTCCCATTTACCACAAGATAAAAATAGTAATACATAGATTGTTTTTGGAGGACCAATGAATAAATATCACAAGGGAAAGAAAACTCGATAACCCAAATTTCAAAAGTCTGGGAAGATGCATCTAGTACATTATCTCAAGTGAACTAAGAAATGCTTCAAATGTGTAAAAGATAAGAAATAAGACAATCAATGCTGAATAGATATGTATAAGCACACTAATGTGATGGAGGAATATAAGGTTCATATCAAAACATAGCATATTATATAGTGTTTTAACTATAAGTATCATAGGAATTTTGTTAACCAATTCCCTAATCCAAGGTTTGTCAAAGACAATCAATGATGAAAACCTCCAAGTCCTAAAGATCATGGAAGGGAATATTCTACCACCAAAACTTAGGTGGATCTAGATAATTATGTTTTTATAGGTAATAATATTATTAATTATCTAAGAGAGAGTGTAATTTTTTATTATAGTTTTACATATTCTTTCATACCATCCAAGATTAGTAGAGCTAACCAATCACCACCTCGAAACATGGGGTTTGAGCTATTTATTAGATCATAAAATAGATAAATTACTTCATCCAAATTATATAACTCCTCCCCACTCAATGTTTTTGGAATGAAACTACAAGAAAATCTTGTCTAAATTCCATTAATGTAATTTCATAAAATATTAGTTATAGACTATAAATCCTTATATAAATCCATTATCAACTTCCAAGAGAGGGATATCACTCTTCACCTATCGATTTATCCTCTGATTCTGTATAAGTATAAGGAGTAGGATGAACCCCCTTAAGAATCATCTAATCATGTGTTGATATTATTGAATTATAAGAAAGAATTTCTAGATAAAATGATTGATATCAATGATAGAATCATGTTTTAAGATATCCCCTTTTTGAGGTATTATACTGATATATCCCTTGAAGTGTTGTTGAATATTTCTTCTTATCAGGAGGTTGTGTTATCAATTAAACTTATTCTTGGATCTCTAAATGTATCCAATAATCTCTATAGAATGACCACCATTATGTTGGATGATCTAATAAAGAAATTACAATATAATCTAGGAAATGGTTTTACATGCTCGTGTAATTCACCATGCAGTACACCAGTCTTCTTCATTAAAAATAATTATGGGTCAATACACCTCTGTGTTAAATATCGTGAACATAAAAAATTCATGATACAGAATATGTTTCCTCTTAAAGCAATTGATGATTTGGTTAATCAACTACACCGGGCTTGATATTTCTCTAAGCTGGACTTTGTTCAGGATATCACCAATTAATAGTAAAGAAAGAATTTTTTTCAAATATTTATTTCTAAACAACGTATGGACACTATGGGTTCGTAGTGATGCCCATTGGACTCCATAATTCCCCCACACTCTTTATGGGATTAATTAATAGAGTCTTTATATATTACCTCAATAAAATTATGGTAGTCTTTATTTATGAAATTTTTATATTATCCAAAAGAAAGAAGGAACATGAGGAAAATATGAATAATCTAATAAGGAATTTTAAAACGGAGTAGATATATGAAATGTATTGTACAATGTGAGTTATGGATTTAGGAAGTTTGAATATTGGTGAATATTATTACTAGAAAAGGGATATATGTGGAACCTTCTAAGAAAAATAAAGTTGAGGAGTATCCCAATCCTATATTTCTAATAGAGATATATATTTATCTTGAACTAACTATGTTTTACAGATGTTTTATGAGAAAAATCACAAAACAATAAAACCTTATAACAAGGACAACATAAATGGGAGGAAAGATTTTTTTGGATCAATAATTGTAAATAGAGCTTTAATGAGTTGAAAAAGATTATTATCACTAGATCAATCCTCATAGTACCCTCATGTGGGAAATTTTTTGTGGTTTATAGTGATGCCTCAAAGTGGGGTTTATGTTGTGTTTTTATATAAAATCAAAAAGTGATATCCTATACCTCAAGGTAATTGAAAGCTAATAAGAAGAGCTACTAAATACATTATCTAAAGTTGAGGGAAAATATTTTAATTAAAAATATGAAGTTTTATCACTTTCGGGAGAAGTGAGAGATATATACAGATCTTAAGATCCTTGAACATATATTCACATAAATGGAGATTCATATGTACCAGTGAATATGGTTAGAGTGGATCAAGGATGATGAAAAATCAATGCACTACTATCCTAGGAAATCAAATAAAAAAATTTATAAAAGTATTATAGATATTTTGACCTTATTAATGTTGAGAATATAGAAGTATCCAATTATAGTAGACTTGCAAAGGGTGGAAATAGGAATCATAAAAAAAGTAATATAATCATTTCTTTCATAAATTATTTCTCAACTTCCCCTTATGGAGAAGAGAAAGGATACTAAAAGAAATGAAGTAGAAATACAGAAGAATATGAAAGCAATAACAAAATAGAAATCATTGATGCTCAAAATTTATAAAGATGAAGTTGAATGATTTGGGTTAGGACTATGTGTACCATCATATTTAGAGATAAAGAAGGATTTTTTGAATGATGCCCATACCATGAACTTCTCCATCCATATAGGGAGCGTGAATATATATTAAGATATATAAGATCAATATTGATGGTAAAATATAAATAATTTGATCAAAAAATATACATCCATATTTCTAGTATGTCCGTAGTTGAATGCTTAAAAGAAAATGTCCAATGGGATGTTTCAACCATTACCCCTAACTATATGGAAATGGGAAAATCTCACCATTAAATTTTTCACTAGTCTTCTAATGGAATTAAGGTGAAATAATGATATATGGGTTACGATGGATAATCTTATAAATATATCCCATTTCATTACAATTATAGAGGAATTATCACTAGAACAACTTGAAAAATATATACATCAAATATGTGGGGGGATGTATGGAACATAATTATTTATTATACATAAACTAGATCCAAGATTTAACTCTAGGATCTTGACAATCCTCCAACATGTTCTAAAAACTGGATTTAATATTAGTATAGATTATCAAACATAAATTGATGGCTAATATGAGTGGACTATCTATAATCATGTATACATGTTGATAGAAAGTTTTATGGACTTCATAGGAGGATATGATCAACATCTCCCTCAAGTCGAGTTCTAATAAATTCCACTAAATCATCCCAATAGATCTATATGAATCCAATTATGGGATGATATTTACAACACATGTATGGTGGGATAAATTTTTTGAACGCCATATTTACTCAGATATAAATCTCCAAAATATTTACTTCCTTATTCTCTTTATCATCTATATGAAATCACCACTGATTATGTTCTGAGGCATGATTATGCAACCCATTTATTTCCATGGGTAATTTTTTTGTTTATTCCATGAGATTGATTATATGACCCGACCTTAAACATTACATAATATTTAATTATGTCAAGAATTCACATTGAGGATATTTTTAGGTTTAGAGTTTTAGAGAATTAGGCCCTAACTGTTACATACCAACTTGAATATTACAAATTAAACACTTCTACTATAACTGATTTTTCACAACAATAAAACTCATTAAATAACAGAAGAGTTATTTTCTTGATATAAATCTTCTTGAATACTTCCTTTATCTTACCCTTCCTTATAACCTATAAAAAACATTTCAAAAACCTAGGATGAGCATAAAAAGCTTATTAAGGATTATATATTAAGGAAAGGAAACATTAACCCAATAATAAATACAAATCAATGAAACCATAATTTTCAATCATAACATACCTTCTGAAATAATAATATTTTTGAATAACACATAGTAATCATAAATCATAACGGTAACTTGAGGCATACATATTATACTTACATTGTATTTATCACAACTACAAAGGGAGACACATTTAGAATACCCGTCATAATATATTCCCTAAATCTCATAGGAGAAACATTCATGTTTACCTTAGTCACATTACCCAATGCATTGGAGAACTATCTCAGGATCACCTGCCCTAGGTTTATCACAGAACCACCCATATACATAAAAAATGGCCACTAAACATAACATATTCATAACACTTAAAATAAGAATAACATAAATACAAAATTTTCACATTTCAATCACAACATATCATTTCAAGATATAGACATAATCAATTCTTTATCAAACCATTTTCAAAACCATTTAAAACATTCAATAAAGAGATTTTTGAATCAAAGTGTCCCATACCACTTTTGAATATTTTAAATAAATTATCATTTGAAAAAATTAAGGTCCATATAAATAAAACCTTAAAACCATTTTTAAAACATGGACATTAATGATAATGATTTAGAAGAATAAATCGTTAAAACATTTAAAACGATATTTTTGTTAAAGAGTTTTTAACAAAATGAGAGACTGTTGAATACAAATAATTGAGGAATAACTTTTAATTAGAATAAAGGGATTCATGATATAATATGCCAAAGTATATTATATACACCATATAAGAGTGAATTGGTGCCTAACAATAATGAAGTCTCAATGTAATGTAAATTGAAACGAAATCCCTTATAAAAATGGTATCCTTAGATTAAGGCTAAATAAATTACATAATAATGTGTGATAAATATAAATACAATCAATATGATTTCATATTTAGTGTAAATAAGTTATATGACATTCACACATGTTCTTTTCAATACAAAACCAATGAATTGGATGTTTAACTCAATGAATGGAAATTGAGTTAAAATTACTCTTATCAAGTTCATATCGATGACTTGATAATTTATCAATGGAGTGATTATGTGTATCAAAAGTATATCCCCAAAAGGGGAGTGTAAATTAAAGACTAAATAAATAAATAGTGATTCCACACATAATCATAGCATTATATAATTATGAATTAAAATATTAACCCAAGGACTGAAAATTGGGTTAAAAAGTTCCCTTACCGATTTGGTAACTTACGAAACATACACCACATGAAAGAAGGATCATTAAATGAATATTTAAATACCCATAAATTAAAGTATATTACACAAAGAGTACAATCATGAGCAGTATGTACACCACACAAAGGAAATAGTGACAAATATAGCATGGATCTCACAGGAATAAAAAGTGAGATAAAACCCTTTACCATGTTGTAATCAATTGACTCGTATGACCAAAAGTTAATAACCACCAAATGAATCATAGAATAACATCAATACAAAAAGAATAATGATAATATATATCAAATTCCAATACAAAATACACCACATGAAATAAATAAGTGGTGAACAATGGAAATCTAACGGAATTGAAAGTGATATAAGAAACCCCTTACCTCATGTCCGACTTGACTTGTTTGTTCCTTGTTCTTCTGAAATAATAAACTAAAGTTAATTTCTACTTGATTAATAACATTTTTCAAGTCTATTATTCCTTTTATATCATTTATTACCATGTTATAAACATTATTCAATCATTTAAGTTAATAATGGTCATTTTCATGATATTTGGTACTTGGAGTCAAAAATGAACACCTTATATTTACAAGCTTTCCATGTGGTCAATAGTCCATTATATCCAGAATGATAGTAATTATTTAGATATCTGATATATCATATATATCCATTATATATATGTATTTATAATAGTACATATCATTTGGAGATAATAAATAAAATGCACCATTCATGTAAACAGTAAGCCATACATACACATGAATGCTACTTTCATTTTTATTTCGTATTTCAATGGAATGAAAACATAATTATACATAGGTATATTATAATTACAGTTAAATATCATATATAATATCATTAACTCCATCCTTTATATTCCCCACATATGGAATTAACGATTCATATCACTTTGAGGGGGAGGTAGTCCGCACGTCCTCAAATGAAATTATCGCGTTTACCCATAATGGAAACCATAAAGGTATGATATAAATGGAAAATACAGAAGAAGAAATAAAACATAAAAATATTATATATCATATATAAATACAGTACCATCATAATGGCCACCATGAGAGGCGGTATGAGATGATCAAACAATCATTGTTTCGTGAGATGTTAGTTTTCCATCCACCGAAACAATATGTTCTTCACCCATTAGATGGAGGTGTGTGTAAGTATTGTTCAAATAATTCTCATAAAAAAACATAGTATTTTTTGGATAATTATTCTACTATAAAATAAATGAATAAAAAGATTTTAGGGGTTGTAGAAGTAAAATAAAAGTAAAGAAGTTAATTGAAATCATTACCTTTAATTTGGGTAACTCCCTTTGGTTTGAACCAAAAGGACTTCTTGAAGTGACTTATACCTAAGGTAAGGCTTCTAGGTAGAAGATAGGGATATTTAAAGATTATTTGGGCAGGTTTTGGATGACCCAAGGGCTTGAGATGTGTGAGGAATGAGTTAGTAGTGAGGGATTTTCATAAGGGGTAGGCGGGGCTCTTTAGAAAAGTGTGAAAATATTATTTTATTATATAATTATATTCGGTTTCTAAAGGTCAAAAACTAATTAAAGTCAAAGATAAGATGACTAATGGTCGAAATAAAATAATCCAATTATAATCAGATAGGATTTGGATATTTTTTTAATATTTATAATCTTATTTATTTAAATCATTTATTAATGAGGTAAATACTGCATCATTATTGTGTCATAAAAAATTTAATTTATTTGATGTCTAAAAATTATAAAATAAATACCACAATGTAGGAAATAATTTTATATTTCCAATTAATATTTATAGTCTAAAAGATAACTTATATAACTCTTTGTAAAAATTTATTTACTAAAAGATATTTGTTTATGCCATTTTTTCCTTTACTTTAAGTTAATTAAAATAAAGTGCCATTATAACTTCCATGTGGCTCCATGGGGTCCCAAAATTGAAAAAGGGGTCCATTATAGTAAATGACTCAAACAATAAGGTTAGGAAAAGTTTTATGGTAGTTTTGTATTATTATAATATTCTTTTTACCTTGAATTACCCTATTTACCTTTAATCGCGGTAATAAAAGTCAAAAGTTACTATTCACCAAAAAGTATTTTCATCTTATTGAACCATATTTTAATTACTAATAACAACCATGTATATTGGAATTTTGAAATTAAATCCCCACAATCAGTATAATTTAATTTAAATGAAAATGTTAGTTTTTTTAACTACGACTTAGTGGTTTCACTATTCATCAAAAATTGATGTTTTTTAGAAAAATACCAAAAATTAAGCCTAAGCTATATTTGATATTCCGAATTAAAAAATGATGTTTATTTTGAAAAATTAAAAACATAGAAATTAAATTAATTAATTTGAAATTAATTCCCATTGTCAAAACAAATAGCGTGTTTTTAAGAAACAATAACTATCAAAAGATTAATACTTGTTTTTGTCCAATTTCAACGTGAAATTAAGTACAACGACCAAAATTAGATTAAATATAAAAAAAATCTAATTACACTCTAAAACCCACTAAAAATATAATCTAACCATATAAATAAATTAGATTAAAAGGTAGTTTTGAATTAAAATACAATATTTTTCACTATTCATTAAAAATTAAATTTTATAAGAAATATACCAAAAATTTACCCAATGTAAATTTTGATGCCTTTATTCTAAATAAGAATTTTATTTGGTCGAATAAAACATATAAAAGTTACCCAAACTATATTTAATGAGGGTTCTCCATTAAAAGGTGGAAAATAAACCTTTTAGTTAATATTCGAGTATTTATGCTTAAAATCAAATTATTTTCTTATTTTAAGCCTCTAAATTTTATTAGATTAATGTAAAAATATTTAACAAACATTTATAATAATATTTAAGTCAGTTATGTTCTTTCCTTCCAATACAATGTCTAGGCATTAACTTCTATTTAAAATAATAATATTATATTATTAGTGTACAACATAAGATTTCCAAGAAACCTATTATTGCGTATCAGGTACGCGATCAAACATAGCATATCATTTAAAGTAGAATTAATATTTAGTTCAAAAATATTAATAAATATGAAAAATGTCATGTTCTTTTTTTACATGAGATGTTACATTTATTTCATTTTTTGGACGACATAAACTGTTCATTTTATGATGGGTGTGGCTAGATAATGTTCTAATTAATTGGGTAATGGGTTTTCTCATGAGATGTTATGTATGGGATTATGAATTAATCCTAATCCAAGATGGAACACTATCTACCATATTAAATTGTCTTAGAAGTTAGCCTTGACCTATGCTTATGTCATGTTTTATGTTTCTACAACAGTAATATGTTACCTTGATTTTATGATTCTATGAAATTTATGTTATGTCTAATAGGATTATTCACAATCATTTTATTTTATGATATCATGTTTTTCCTTCTGACTCATATGATATTCTTCATTACCATGTTTATTTCCTTAATAGGATTCAAAACAAACCCATTTATTTTATGCATTCCCATAGTTATCCTATGTAGTTTAAGGATCCCAAGAGATTTAGTATCTTATTAAGGAGAATAAAATAAAGATGTTTTGTTTTTGTTTTTTTTGATTGATTATGGACAATTCAAATAAAGGAATTTATCCACATAATAATTTTGTTGGGTTTATTGTATGTATATTTTAAAAATCATCTAATAATATATGAAAAATGTATGGATTATTATATTGGAAAAATATCATTATTTATAAAAATGAAATAATCATTCTCTCAGAATTTGGGTTTACTGATTAAATTTTTTTATCCCATTAAATCTAATTCAACTTCTAAACAATATATATTTTAATTTAAAATGAAATAAAAAATATATAGAAGAAATTTATTAATTTAAAATGGAATTTGAAAACATTAGGTGATATTAATCATATTTTATGAAACTTAACAAATAAATGACGGTTATTATATTTGTCTATATATTGAAAAATTACCATATAATTAACAATTATTGTTGATAAATTTAATTTATTTTGATATAATCACAAAACGCTAAAAGTCATTTAAAAATACCCCTCTTAAAATGAAAGGAATTTAACCAAAACCCCTTAAAGTTAGTTATTTAAAAAATATATATTAATTTTTTTAGTAAATTGGTTTCATAATGTTTATTTGAATTTTATAGATAAATAAAATCAGTAATTAATTATAATAAAAACAATTATAGTATCCAACATATAAATCATATAATTTAATACAAAAATAGATATTATCATTTTGATTCATTCAAAGACTATTTATTATTTATGAATTGTCATATCAATTTTTTTACTTGTAATTATTAAAAAAAATAGAACTATTGGACACATGAGTACAAAAAAACTATATATCCAATGAAAATATATCAAATTACTCTATATCCAATTTCCCTATGTAATAGCCATGTTTTATTTATATTTACAAACTTATGTAATCATTAAAATCAATCATATTATTCATTTAATTGTCTCTCAACATGTGTATTATATTTATAAATTATTATGTTCTTTTCAAAGTTATTATCAAATGTATGATATTATTGGTAAACCATGAGGATAATGACTTCATGTTAATGGCCTTTTTATTTATATTTAGGTTTATTCAACCTATACATTTATAATGATGATCATATTGTATTCTCATAATTTATTATAGTTTATCCTAGTAAAACACTGAAAATTTTGTCTCAATAATGTAATCATTATTTCCATTTTTCTTCTTCATTTTGTTTATTTGAGCCATGTTTTGGTAAAGGTTTGTGGGATTTGAGCATATTAGGGACGATTAAGTGTGTTTTTATCCATATCCATCCAAAATAAAAAACAGCACACCGTGATCAAGGAGGCTAAAATGTTGAGGTTTTGAGGAGTTAAGAAACTCTATAGAGGGAAGGGTTAAACCATGGTGATACTAGTTGATGGAGGTTGTACTGTGGCCTTTGAAGTGGAGAGATGATTTTGAATATTGCACCGTGGTGGAATAAACCATGTTGTAGTATCTTCTCTGCAACTATTATAGATATAGGGACTAACTGTGGTCTTTAGGTGTTATTACTCTTAAAAATAAGTTACTAGTTTAGTGTGAGGTAATATATTAAAAAGTTGAATTTGGGCCTTCATTTTAGAATTCATGATCTTTTCATGGGTGTTTCCACAATTATCATACCCCTGTGAATATACCAATCTCCTTCTTTTCATTAGCACCATTATCGGGTTCCAAAGGCATCCAAAGATGACTCCACACCATGGTACTAAACCTATACCATATTGGTTCAAGTTTTAGCATGATTTAATGATTCATCCTTCCTCCTTTAATTGTGGAGATTATGTTTCACTACTCTCCAAACTGCAGTACCCTATTCTTCACCATAGTGGTTCATGCCCATGCCATAATTATTCTCCCTACACCATGGTGGCTTCTTCTGGTGAACCTCTATGTCGTGGTGGATATTCCCACACCATGATGGTTTCTTCATGTGCACTCTTTCACCAATATGGTATACTCTAAATTGTGGCTGTAGTATTCAATAGACATCCACACTATAGTGCTATAATTGTGCTATTGAACATCTCAATTTTCTATAGATCCCTATAATCAAGATTGAATACTTAGAGATCGACCTCGGGTGATAATTTGTTTTACCCATTTGGATTGTTTCCCTTTTCCTTACTTTACAACCCAAGTCATGTTGTATAAAAATAATTTTGAGGAGTCCTTAGTTGTTAATCATGTTATAGTTGGTGTGATAATGTCAATTCAAGTGACGACATCATCAATGAACCCTGACCTTGACTTTGACAACCATGAGGTAGGTTTTTCTTTTACATTTTGGTCTATATATATGATATTGGAATGATATGATGTTTATATTTGATTAAACCATCCAGGTTATGAGTTTCATGTGTGTCCATGAGTGACCATGATTATTTCTTGATTATAACTTTGTGACCATGTGTGGCTCCTAACAATTTTTGTTGATATTCCTTGTTATACCTTGATATGAAAATCCCTACTTGTTATGTTTTATATCATGTGGAACAATGTTTCAGGTATCAAGACAACATGGTGGAGACATGATTTTGGTATGATTTAGTCCAAAATTCCTTAATGGCGGGGTGTCTATCCTCAAAGAGGGATGTGGATAAGTGGCCGATTAACCAACCTTGCACAGTCCAAACATCCATAATGTTAGTCTTAGATATCCCTATAGATGGATGTTAATAAGTGACTAATTAGAGGATAAAATTATAGTCTTCATAAAGACATGGTCCATTTGTGTTTGAAGGATTGCTGACTGAGGATAGACATGGTCTAAATTTCAGTTTTCCTAATGATAATAATAGACAGGGTGGGGTGGGTTGTGTTACCTTAAAGGTTGTACTTATTGACTTATCTGATATCCTTACCAGCAATAAGATAAAGTATGTCGGTAAAAGGATTTATGGCTTCCTGGTTACTGATTGATGACTTAGAACATGTATGTTTTTATGATTATTTGGTCATTTATTAATGTCATGTAATACACTATTATATATTATGTGGACCTTCATTAAGGATGAATTGGTGGTGTCCTACTGAGTCTTATACTCACAACCTACTTGATAATTTTGGTGTTCCTATTGATTCCATGACTAGAGGGAAAGAAAAGGGAAAGGGGCCAATGATAGATGGTTGAGTAAAAGAGTATAAAGATTATAGAGGACATAGGAAGACTATAGAGTACATGCTATTTATTTATTAATTATCAATTATTTCTTTTACATGGTTTGGCTTTCCCATTTAGGATCAAACTATCTCTTGTATGGAATATTTTGTTTCTACATGACTACTCTGAATATTTATTACATTTTTTATTATTATTATATTCTCAATGATATGATTCTAATGGTATAGTTTTCCCGCTAACAGACTCAGACCCTCATTCCTAGTCAAAAGCCTCTTGCTTATAGAGAGGCACACATGAGGTCATATGACCCTCTAAATCAGACTTAGTGATTCAGGTTGCTGTTTTACAAAATGGAATTAGAGGAAGGTTCTTTTTTTCTTTTTTGGAGTGACATATGACATGGTAGAAAAGAAATATATGTGTGGGACTGTGGTAGGGGAGTTTCTAGGTGTATGACCACCACATGTGTAACAGAACTAGGAGTAAACATTGACAAGATTGTTGTTACTATTTTTATGAGTTCTCAGGTTCATTAATGAATCATGACTAAGAACATAGGTCCATATTATATATATATATATGTTCATTTTTTTTCTTAATAGTAGTTCCCAGATTTAATTCCTTGAATTTTTCTATCTATTAGGGATATTTTCTCTGATTGTGGGATATTAAATACTTTTGTGATATATATTTATAGGAAATAATTAGTTGAACTGTGAATGTTTTTTTGTTAGTATATATATGATGACTGTGGCTATCATGTAGGGATGTAGGATAGAGTTTTTTCTATTAGTGGTGTACCTTTGGGTGTGGGTAGACTCTTAGAAAAAATCTATGTGTGACCCCATATACAAGCAAGGATTTATAATGTTCCCAACGTTCTTCTTACCACATATATTCCACCTTGAATCCATTTGGTGGGAAAACCTACTATGGTAGCCCAGGATGATCTCGTGCTGCCAACTATGGTCCATGATGATATACCCCAACACCCTCCTATACCAACACAGGTGATTCAGGCTAAAAAAACCATTTAGATATGATGCATTTAGATTGTGCATATCTATAGTGGAATTGTTTAATGAACTATGTCTCACCATGATTGGTATTTCAATCTCCATCATCTCCAAACATTGCAGGTTGCTTGTGTGATATATGATACAGAGGATAGACTGGAATTTATCAAGACCTTTTCCAACTTGATCCATACCCTTGAGGAGGAGAAGGTGATTATAATGGATTATTTGTTCCATGGACCCAAAAGAGGTTGTGGAAAGTGATGATTCAATATGGGAGATAAGAGGGTATTACTTGGCAGACCTTCATGGATCAATTTCTTTGGAAATAAATTCCTAGCACAATGAATCCGGTCCATACCTAGGAGTTTACAGATTTTTAATAGGGTTATAAAATGGTCTATGGATATTTTTTTCAATTTATGGAGTTACTTTATTTTGATACATTATTTTCTAGTAATGAGGCACACAAGGACCATATGTTCTAAGAAGGCCTTTGACCAAAGGTCAAACTTTAGGTTAGTTAATTTTATCTGATTATGTACTGATAGTTTCTTTACGAGGTACTGAACATTGATAAGGATCTATAGGAGGATGGGAAGCATTCATAATTTCATCCCATGGTAATACAGTGACTGATAATTCTCTCACTACAATGGGTGTTTCTTTAAATAGTTGGAAGAGGAATATGGACTAGGAGCGGTATGGTGAAAGGTAGTTTGGTCAAAACTTGACCTTGTAACCTTTATAGATGATTATGCAAAAAATTGATAAATTTGTTAGAAAAGGGTAAATTATAGTAGTTCTTGTAAGAATCCATTAATATAGTACCACCATAGTGTCATGGATGCCCATATTTGGCACTTTTCCTCAAATTCCTTTCAAAGGGGCACTGTGGGATTATGTCAAGATGGGATCAGAGGACCTAAATAGAGGATGAATACTTAAAATGATAACACTGAATTAGGATTAGGGTTATAGATCTATTAAAGGACGAGTTTACATAGTAGATCATATTCCTATAGTTGTTATAGAGGGTACATACACTTTTCAAGGTATGGTCTTGATCAAGTCTACTTTATACACTACCTTATTCAATACTAGTTATTACCATTACATTGTTTTTTCAAAACTATTCTCTAAATGTGACCTACAAGTCATGTTATCATTTGAGTTATAATCATTTTATGCATTATTTTGAACTAATGTTTACTATCTTCAGTGATTCCTAGAGTGTTCTCTAGTTGTATCCAGCTATGCACATCTATAGGAATTCATGAATCAATATATGACAAGAATCAATATGATTCTACGTATTGATTAACCAACTAGATTTATATCACACGTTTATTTATATTAGAGATTTGTTTTCTTCACTTTTCCAAATATATAGAAGTTTATAATGACCGAAGGGGAGGAACTGGAAGTTGGAAGAGGTAAACTAGTCTTGAGTCATCTCATGAATTTTATAGTGTAGATGATAGGTTTGGATATTTGTTTAGGATTAGTGGAAGAACCCTCAAATCCTTCTCCAATAATGGATATCTATCTAGATGGTTATGAAGTTTATTTTGATACCCCTATATTATATGAAACTGTATGAGCTAAAATATTTCAAGGTGTATCTTGATGGCATTGAGAAAAAGTGATTTATCAGGATGATCACATCATCATGGGGTAAACCTATGTTATTCTATAAGAATGAAGATGAATGTTATCAACTATGAATTGATTACAAGAATATAAACTGGGTGATAGTGATGAACCAATATTGATTTCCCAGAATCAATGATCTTTTAGATTAATTGTGGGGATCATAGTGGTTATCCATGTTTGATCTTCTATTAAGCTATAACCAACTATGGGTTAGAGAAGATGAAATTACAAATATGATGTTTTTGAGTAGGTATAGGCTATCCGAGTACTAGGTTATTCTATTTGAGATGAAAAATATTCCATTTATGTTAATGGATCCAGTGAATAAGATTTTCCACCCATGTGAAGGATTTTTTGTCATGGTTTTCATCAAATCCTACCTCATATTTTCACCGACATCAGAGCAGCAAGATGGATAGATTAATATATTTATGAGTATACTTGAAGAAAATAAAATTTACACCATGATGTTGATGTGATAATTTTGTATATGTTGAGTGATATTATTAGGGAATGTGGTGTCTCGGACAGGTATATCTATTGGTTCATAGTAAGTTGAGGCAATGATGTCCTGGACAGATCCATGAAATGTGTTCTAGATCAAGATATTTATTTTCCTAGTGGGCTATTAAAAATTATTTATCAATAAACTATAAAAATTATCATCCCATATGAATATACTAACAATCAAGAGAGTTATGTTTTAATGGACTCACTAGTGTGAAGAATTATTTATTAAGATGAAGAGTGTAGCGCCCCGACCCCAGCTACCCAGAGTCAGTGCGTTATTGCATAACATTAGCATGATCAGAAAAGATCAAGTCTCGAAAGACCGATTAGTTTAGTAGCCTTTGGAAACACTAGATACATTCATAAATGTTACATTACATCATAAAGTGAAAAACTACAATAAAAAAAGTCTCCATAGTCCACACTCATATCCTCTTCTGACTATCCCTGTAGGTCATTCATAAAATACTTCTTCACATCCTGGAAAATATTAAAACATTGAAAGGGGTGAGCTCAGATGCTCAGTAAGGATAACAATATTGCGGAAGCTTTCGTAAATAAACATTAACAACTAAGGCAATGTATAACTAAAACAAAAGCCTTTTAAACTTGAACTTCATCATAATATGGAAAAAATAAAATTAAATAATGCCATTTACTTATTCACATGGATATTCTACTAGTCGAATAATCACATGCAATATCAATAACCACTTTCATAATGATGGAATGCATAATGCCAGACTATCATAACCACGTAACCAAGGCCTCGTGCCAAGACCACAAATAAGATTTTGTCATGGCCTCATGCCAAGACACTAGTTTGTCTCATGAGACCTGCCGATGCATCAAGGAGCTATAGCGGGCTCCACCTGTCACTTATTAAGTCCAATGTATTCCTCATATGAATAGGTTTAAACATATCATAAACCATAACATAATCGTATCACATATAACATGCATAAAGGAAACATAACATTTCCACATTTCAATCACAAGACATCAATACAACACATTGATATAATAAAACTTCAACAAAACCATTTTCAATACCAAAATAAAAGAAAAGTAGAACTTTGTATTTATTTTTCATTAAAAAAAATGATGTCTTCTAGAGGAATCCGAAACTCAAATAATGGTCACGGCAGCGGAGAAGTCATTGTCGCCGCATAAGTACGGAAAGAAAAACATTCCCTTTTTGTCGTTTAGTAAAACGCTTCATATAAAAAAGATTCCTTTTGAATAAACGTAAAAGTCAAAGGGGTTTATACACCGTATAAAATAAAGTTGTGTATAAAACCAAATATGTCTCAATGAAAGGAGATTGAGATGAAGTCCTTAAAAAAGATCATTTTTTTAAATGAAATAGATCTATTATGTGTATTCAATATAAATACACATAAAGAAAGTAAAAATACAAGATAGTACATAATAATATCATGACATAATTTGAAAGTAGGAGATTAACCCAAAGAATGGAAATTGGGTTTTGAAGTTCCCTTACCTCGTGTCAGACTTGACTTGACCGTTCTTTAACCTCCTGAATAATAAGCTAGAGTTAATTTCTATTTTATTAAGAACCTTTTTCATGTTTATTATTCCTTTTTCATCACTTATTACCATGTTATGAACATTATGTAATTATTTAAGTTAATAACGGTCCTTTTGTCGTTCTTTGGGACTTGAGTCAAAAATAAACTTCTTATGATTACAAGCTCTTCATGAGGTAAAGTATCCTTTATATCCAGAATTATATTCATGATGTATATATCATATATATCATATATATACACTATATACATGCATTTATAATATTACATAACATTTAGAGTTAAGAAATGAAATGCACCGTTCATGGAGACGGTAAGCCGTACGTACGCATGAACGCTACTTTCATTTCTATTTCATATTTAATGGGATGAAATAATAATTATATAAAGTTATA
This sequence comes from Viscum album, assembly GCA_963277665.1. Taxonomy (NCBI): domain Eukaryota; kingdom Viridiplantae; phylum Streptophyta; class Magnoliopsida; order Santalales; family Viscaceae; genus Viscum; species Viscum album. The sequence goes on along the minus strand of OY728133.1, from coordinate 1,226,751,604 downwards.
ATATAATTCCAGTATAATATAATGTATAATACCATTTACTCCATCCTTTATACATCCCACATATGGCATTAACAATTCAAATAACTTTGAGGGGGCGGTAGTCCGTACTTCCAAAAATTAAATTATCGCGATTACCCATAATGGAAATCATAAAGTATGCCATAAATGAGAAATACAGAAGCATAAGGAAAACATAAACATAATATATATATCATATATGAAAATAGTGTCATCAAAATTTCCACCATTAGTGGTGTTAAAAGAATATTGAACAATCATCGTTTCGTGAGGTAGTATTTCGCCACCCACAGAAACAATATGTTCTTTAACCATTGGACGAAGGTGTGTGTAAGTGTAAATAAAATAATTATCATAACAAAATCCTAGTATATTGAAGATACTGGTGTTGTTACAAAAGGAAGGAATAAAAAGATTTTAAGGGGCGGGAGAAGCAAAATAAAACATAAGAACACAAGAGAAAACACTACCTTTAAAATCGGGTAACTCTTTTTGATTTGATCCAAAGGCTTACTTGGGAGAAATTAGGCCCAAATTGAGGCTTATAGGAGTTATGGAGGGAAGTTGGGAGAGTATTTGGGCAGAGTTTGGCCGAGCCAAATGGCTTGAAAGTGTGAATAAGGTCGTAGTGGTGGGGGCCTTTTATAAGTGGAGAGGAGGGGCACTCTTGGAATGTCATGAAATATTACATTATTATACAATGATTTTCGGATTCCAAAGGTCCCAAACTTCTATAATTCGAGGATAAGGTGATAAGGGTTTTAAATCTACCCATCCAATAGGCTTTGGACAAGTTTATGCCTTGTATATTACATTATATTTTCATTTTATTTAAATCGTTAATTAATGAGGTAATCGCTGTATCATCATTCTGTCATTAAAAATTTAAATTATTTAATGTCTAAATTTTTTCAAAAAATAACCATAATGTAGGAACTCTTTTTAGATTTCTAATGAATATTTATAGTCAAAATTTGGACTTGTATAACCCCATTTAACAATTTTTTTAGTAAAACAACTCTTGTTTGTGTCATCTTAACTTTAACATTAAATAAAAATATATTAATGTCATTATCCAACCAAAGTGGCTCCATGGGGTCCCCAAGTTGACCCATGGCTTGTCTTGGTCGGCCATGACACAACCAATGAGGGTAGGACATGTTTCTAGGTGTTTTAATATTATTAAAGCATTATTTTTACCTTAAACAACACTAATTACCACTAATCGTGATTAATGAAAAAAAGTTACTATTCACCAAAAAATTATTTTCATCCCATTGAACCAAATTTTACATACTAATGACAACCATGTATGTCAGATTTTAAAATTCCAATACACATTAGTGGTAAACTTTCTTTTAACTGAAAAATCAGTTTGCTTGATTACCACTTAGTGGTTTCACTATTCATTAAAAATTGAAGTTTTTCAGAACAATGCCAAAATTTCACCCTAAGCTATAATTGATATTCCGAATTCAAAAATTATGTCTATTTTATGAAATTATAAAAATATAAATTGCATTAATTAATTTTATAATTAATTTCCGATGTCACAACAAATAGCGTGTTTTTAAGAAACAATATATATCAAAACATTGACAATTGTTTATGTCCAATTTCAATGTTAAATTAATTCTAATGACCACCATTGGATAGAATAGTAAAAATATATTCTAATTATACTTTAAAACCACTCAATTTTATAAGTTATCACAATAAATTATTTTGATTAAAAAAGTTGTTTTTAAGTATTTTTCACTATTCATAAAAATTGGAAGTTCTCAGAAAAATACCAAAAATTTAACATAGGATAATTTTGATATTCCGAATACAAAAATGAAGTCCATTTTGAAATATAAAATTTATATAATTTCAAAAATTGGGTATTACTATTCATAACGGCTACTTTTATTGGTCGCAGTGTGTTAAAATCTCGAACTTGCATACAATGCAAGCTTATTGCATTATTGAAAGAGAAGCGTATCGTGGAAGCCCGGGGTGTTACATTCTCCCCTCCTTCAATAAATTGCGTCCTCGCAATTTGAAATTTTTCTTTGAAAATAAAAGGTTTAATGTAGCAAATACCTTTGTGTAAAACCCACATCAGAAATAGGGTTAATAAAATTTAGCCTTAATAAGGGGGAAAGGTAAATGAAAAAGTCACCACCAAATTATGATCACAATTAGGAGAACATTGGTGGAAATTAGAGACATATAATTGGAGGAAAAATTTAAATATTTGTAGGGATTGATTGAGGTCATCAGTCACAAACAAGTGTAAAATTGAGGGCCTTAAAGCCATCAATCTATGATGAAAATATCATCAGTTCAACAAAACATAAGGTATTAGGATAACACATTTTTGTTTTAATATTCCTTCCCTAATGTTTAAGAATTAATTTCTTCATAAGAATAAGATATATATATATATATACTTGACAAGTAGGATTTCAACCTTCAACTAATTTCTACCCCATACTTGTCTTTCACCCAAAAAGATAATAGAACTCAAAAATATTATATTTATACTAATCATACAAGGTTCCAAATATCAACACATACCATTTAGATTAGGAAAACTATTTTGTAATAACCAGGGACTTCTTGTAGGCTAGTGGTAGGTAATAAAGGCCTGTCGCACTATGGTTGTGGGTTCGATTCCTGCAGCTTTGTCCGACGTGACGGGTTATGCCCCACCCGACAGGTTGTCCTTTTCCTAAAACTATTGTATTATAATATTCAAAAAATAATCTTCAAAAATGTTTTAACCTTAAATAATACTATCCAAAGTTCACCTTAATCCATTCCAATCATTATAGTTATCCAAAACACCTCTTTCCAGACTTTCTGTAAAAGGTCTCTAAATTCCAAAATCAATTGTATCATCAAATTACCCAAACAAGGTAATGTTTCTATTATTGTCACAAACTAAAAATATGATTACCTTCATCATATTATATCCTTAGTGAAAAAAAAGTACTGCAGTACAATCCTTATATATATATCACATTATTCTTATAACCAGAATATAATCCTTGAGTCCAAACGCACCGTAAAATTAATTATTCCACTTCAAATGTTGTAACAACATAAAATTGTCCTTGATCCCTTGGTCTTTTCTGAGGTAAGTTTCCCTGACGCTTAGGACATTCATTTGCATAATGCCCCATTTCCCTACAATTGTAGCACTCAACATTGATAACCTATTTCTTTCTCTTGCAATCACGAGCTTGGTGACCCTTTTCTCCACATTTATAACAAACTCCCATTCCTTTTAGGCATGTACCGGTGTGATTCTTCCCACAATTATCAAATAATGGAAAATACTTCTTTCCTTTTTTCCCTTTATCTATCTCTTGTTCCACCGTTCTCTTCTTCTCTTGCTTTACTTTATTGTCATAGGACTTAGAGAATTCCTTTTCTGTCTTGATAGCACATGAGACTATATCTTCGTATGTTGAGAAAGATTGTGATACTAAAGCTCGATGGAGAAATGGTTTTAACCCATCAAAGAAACGATCAATCTTACTTCTTGGGTTATGTATGTAATCTGCAGCATACCTCGCTAACATTGTAAAGTTTTCCTCATACTTTGCGACATTCTCATCCTCCGTTTGTCTCAGACTTAGAAATTGCCTTTCCATATCTGCATGATGGTCATACGGAAAGTATTTTTCTAAGAAAAGATCTTTGAACTCTCTCCATTCTATACTTGATACTTCTTCGTCTTCCATTGTATTTTGAATCAATGACCACCATTGATCGGCATCTCCAGTAAGGCGGTAGACTGCCATGACAACCATCTCCCTTTCGCTACTCCCCAAGGCATGGAATATTTTCTCTAAGGAGTTTATACATTGCTCAGATACTAATGGATTTGTACCCCCATTAAATGTTGGCGGTTGTTGCATCATGAAGCGGTCTAACATTGATCCTCCACGTTGCGGATCAGGGTGCTCCATACGAGTAAGGTTATTATTCATAACCTGAGTGAGTTGTCCCAGTATGGTAATAAGTTGATCAGCACCAGTTGTATCTCCAGATCCACAATAATTATCTTGAGTAGGAGGGAAATCCCTACATGGAGTGCGTGCATTTATACGATTTCCATTCCTTCCACTAGGCGCCATTTCTAAATAATGGAATAAACTAGGTTAGTTTATGAATTGCAATGAAAAATTCCAAACTTGTAAAATACTTAACGTAAATTGAACGGTTTATGGATATAATCTATAATCATAAAAATGTTTTCCTTGAGAAATTATATACTCATAAACCATTCATAATGGTTTGTAAAGAAAATGAGAATTATCCTAAGCATATCCCCCGGGAGTGTCATAACCAAGAGTGCAGCAAGGCCCGTTCTCGTGCCCCAGTTCCCGTTCGAGTCTAGCTCAAAGCGGTGTTTTCGGGTTTTACCCCTAGGTACGTCTGTGCCAGAGCCGCCTCTACCTGCTCGTATCCAGACAGGGATGTATTGCTCGGAAAACTCACAAAATCTTTATAATACCAAAATTCTAGGAAGTTCTTCTATACTAATCCTCAAAGTCTATCTTTGGGCTATGTGCTCTAATCAGAGTTTATCTAAATCTAGCTTCCAAGGTTAGTACTAAACTGCCTCTGATACCAACTGTAGCGCCCCGACCCTAGCTACCCAGAGTCGGTGTGTTATTGCGTAACATTGGCATGATCACAAAAGATCAAGTCTCGAAAGACCGATTAGTTTAGTAGCCTTTGGAAACACTAGATACATTCATAAATGTTACATTACATCATAAAGTGAAAAAATACAATAAAAAAGTCTCCATAGTCCACACTCATATCCTCTTATGACTATCCCTATAGGTCATTCATAAAATACTTCTTCACATCCTGGAAAATATTAAAACATTGAAAGGGGTGAGCTCAGATGCTCAGTAAGGATAACAATATTGCGGAAGCTTTCGTAAATAAACATTAACAACTAAGGAAATGTATAACTAAAACAAAATCCTTTTAAACGTGAACTTCATCATAATATGGCAAAAATAAAATTAAATAATTCCATTTACTTATTCACATGGATATTCTACTAGTCGAATAATCACATGCAATATCAATAACCACTTTCATAATGATGGAATGCATAATTCCAGACTATCATAACCACGTAGCCAAGGCCTCGTGCCAAGACCACAAATAAGATTTTGTCATGGCCTCATGCCAAGACACTAGTTTGTCTCATGAGACCTGCCGATGCATCGAGGAGCTATAGCGGGCTCCACCCGTCACTTATTAAGTCCAATGCATTCCTCATATGAATAGGTTTAAACATATCATAAACCATAACATAATCGTATCACATATAACATGCATAAAGGAAACATAACATTTCCACATTTCAATCACAAGACATCAATACAACACATTGATATAATAAAACTTCAACAAAACCATTTTCAATACCAAAATAAAAGAAAAGTAGAACTTGGTATTTATTTTTCATTAAAAAAAATGATGGCTTGTAGAAGAAGTCGAAACTCAAATAATGGTCACGGCAGCGGAGAAGTCATTGTCGCCGCATAAGTATGGAAAGAAAAACATTCCCTTTTTGTTGTTTAGTAAAACGCTTCATATAAAAAAGATTCCTTTTGAATAAACGTAAAAGTCAAAGGGGTTTATACACCGTATAAAATAAAGCTATGTATAAAACCAAATATGCCTCAATGAAAAGAGATTGAGACGAAGTCCTTAAAAAAGATCATTTTTTTAAATGAAATAGATCTATTATGTGTATTCAATATAAATACACATAAAGAAAGTAAAAAATACAAGATAGTACATAATAATATCATGACATAATTTGAAAGTAGGAGATTAACCCAAAGAATGGAAATTGGGTTTTGAAGTTCCCTTACCTCGTGTCAGACTTGACTTAACCGTTCTTTAACCTCCTGAATAATAAGCTAGAGTTAATTTATTTTTTATTAAGAACCTTTTTCATGTTTATTATTCCTTTTACATCACTTATTACCATGTTATGAACATTATGTAATTATTTAAGTTAATAACGGTCCTTTTGTCGTTCTTTGGTACTTGAGTCAAAAATAAACTTCTTATGATTACAAGCTCTTCATGAGGTAAAGTATCCTTTATATCCAGAATTATATTCATGATGTATATATCATATATATCATATATATACACTATATACATGCATTTATAATATTACATAACATTTAGAGTTAAGAAATGAAATGCACTGTTCATGGAGACGGTAAGCCGTACGTACGCATGAACGCTACTTTCATTTCTATTTCATATTTAATGGGATGAAATAATAATTATATAAAGGTATAATATTATTCCAGTATAATATAATGTATAATACCATTTACTCCATCCTTTATACGTCCCACATATGGCATTAACAATTCAAATAACTTTGAGGGGGCGGTAGTCCGTACTTCCAAAAATGAAATTATCGCGATTACCCATAATTGAAATCATAAAGTATGCCGTAAATGAGAAATACAGAAGCATAAGGAAAACATAAACATAATATATATATCATATATGAAAATAGTTTCATCAAAATTGCCACCATTAGTGGTGTTAAAAGAATATTGAACAATCATCGTTTCGTGAGGCAGTATTTCACCACCCACAGAAACAGTATGTTCTTTAACCATTGGACGAAGGTGTGTGTAAGTGTAAATAAAATAATTATCATAAAAACATCCTAGTATATTGGAGATACTGGTGCTATTACAAAAGGAAGGAATAAAAAGATTTTAAGGGGTTGGAGAAGCAAAATAAAACATAAGAACACAAGAGAAAACACTACCTTTAAAATCGGGTAACTCTTTTTGATTTGAGCCAAAGGCTTCCTTGGGAGGAATTCGGCCCAAAGTGAGGCTTCTAGGAGTTAGGGAGGGAAGTTGGGAGAGTATTTGGGAAGAGTTTGGCCGAGCCAAATGGCTTGAAAGTGTGAATAAGGTCGTAGTGGTGGGGGCCTTTTATAAGTGGAGAGGAGGGGCACTCTTGGAATGTCATGAAATATTACTTTATTATACAATGATTTTCGGATTCCAAAGGTCCCACACTTCTATAATTCGAGGATAAGGTGATAAGGGTTTGAAATATACCCATCCAATAGGCTTTGGACAAGTGTAAGCCTTGTATATTACATTATATTTTCATTTTATTTAAATCGTTAATTAATGAGGTAATCGCTGCATCATCATTGTGTCATTAAAAATTTAAATTATTTAATGTATAAATTTTTTTAAAAAATAAAAATAATGTAGGAACTCTTTTTATATTTCTAATGAATATTTATAGTCAAAATCTGGACTTGTATAACCCCATTTAACAATTTTTTTAGAAAAACAACTCTTGTTTGTGTCATCTTAACTTTAACATTAAATAAAAATATATTAATGTCATTATCCAACCAAAGTGGCTCCATGGGGTCCCCAAGTTGACCCATGGCTTTTCTTGGTCGGACATGACACAACCAATGAGGGTAGGACATGTGTCTAGGTGTTTTAATATTATTAAAGCATTATTTTTACCTTAAACAACACTAATTACCACTAATCGCGATTAATGAAAAAAAAGTTACTATTCACCAAAAAATTATTTTCATCCCATTGAACCACATTTTACATACTAAATACAACCATGTATGTCAGATTTTAAAATTTCAATACACATTAGTGGTAAACTTTCATTTAACTGAAAAATCAGTTTTCTTGATTACCACTTAGTGGTTTCACTATTCATTAAAAATTGAAGTTTTTCGGAACAATGCCAAAATTTCACCCTAAGCTATAATTGATATTCTGAATTCAAAAATGATGTCTATTTTATGAAATTCTAAAAATATAAATTGAATTAATTAATTTTATAATTAATTTCTGATGTCACAACAAATAGCGTGTTTTTAAGAAACAATATATATCAAAACATTGACAATTGTTTATGTCCAATTTCAATGTTAAATTAATTCTAATGACCACCATTGGATAGAATAGTAAAAATATATTCTAATTATACTTTAAAACCACTCAATTTTATAAGTTATCACAATAAATTATTTTGATTAAAAAAGTTGTTTTTAAGTATTTTTCACTATTCATAAAAATTGGAAGTTCTCAGAAAAATACCAAAAATTCAACATAGGATAATTTCGATATTCCAAATACAAAAATGAAGTCCATTTTGAAATATAAAATTCCTATAATTTCAAAAAGTGGGTATTACTATTCATAACAACTACTTTTATTGGTCGCGGTGTGTTAGAATCTCGAACTTGCGTACAATGAAAGCTTATTGCATTATTGAAAGAGAAGCGTATAGTGGAACCCGGGGTGTTACAAAGAGTAGGTTGAATACAACTCCAGTACTGATACCTCCAAAGTCTTGGATTAGATATGTTGTATATTGAAATGAATCATGTGTTGTTTTAGTAGTTGTACTGATATAGAGAGATTAGTTAGTAGCCTATGGTTCATTTCAGCTATGATCACATGAGAAGAACTACCATAATTATGAATTAGGGTTGGTAGTCGTAGTCCACACTATGAAGTGTTAGAAAAATTAACTCTTTGTCAAGAGGTTTATTATCTATACTAACCCTAAGATCCTTCTGTATATCTCAACATAGAGGAAATTAAATCCGAGATAGAGCCACTAGGTGGAGTATCGGTATAATTATTCCTTTGAGATGATGCATGCACCGAGAAAGGTTAACATTGTTATAGATTATCTTATAAATAAGATACAATATGAGTATGAGATGGGTGAGTAGCCATCCAGGGAGATGTAGAACATGATGATATTATTTGATTATTAGAGGTTGGATGATTCTAAAGACCATGTATTGACAAATTTTTATCCCTTATGGGCCACATATTATCAAGTAGACATTGTAATGGAAGGACATGAGACTGACCCAGTGTGTCTTATGTTTAAGGAACAACTAGCTGGAGGTGATCCGATAAACATGTGGTTATTTGGAGAAGATGATGTGATCATTATACATGGGAGAGTAGTAGTCCCTACTTATGTTATAGATGATATAATTAGGGATTAACATACCTCTAGATTGGTATTACATCTTAAATCAATGAAGATGTACCATTACTTAAATTAAAAGTTCAAGTGTCCAAGGATAATGAGGGACGTTTTAGGGTTCTTCTCTCAATGTATTAGCTGTTAGAGGGTGAGAGATATGCATCAGTTTCTTGATAGTTTGATATATCCATTCCTAGTACCTATGTTGATATTGGGTTTTGTAAAAATACACTTTGTGATAGGGTTACAAAGGACCCCTAGGAGCGATGACACTGTCTGGGTGATTGTCGATCATGTGATGAAAGTTTCACACTTTTTATTGATTAGAGAGACACACTGAATGTATGGGGTGAGAAAGATTTATGTTTTTGAGATATTATGAATACATGGAGTTTTCTTGATCATTATTTCAGATATACATATACATTTTACATCACATTTGTTTGTAGGAATTGGAGAAGGCTTTGTGGAATTAGCTAATATTGAGCACAACATTCTATCCATCAATAGACAGATAACCTAATCAAAACAATTTAATATTATAGGTCACACAACTAACTTAAATTATAGAATTTATTGGATAATGGGATGATCATATATCCTTCATTGAGTTCACATACACCAACACTTACTAGGATTTGATTCATATGGCACCAAATGAGGTTCTTTATGTGTGACTATTTCATGCAATACATTATTGGAATGAGGTGGGTAAGGTAGTAGTTGTGGGTCCAAGTATGATCTTGTAAACCTCTAAGATAGTGGTGTAACATCTATACATCCATCAATTTTATTAATTCATTCACAGTTTTTTCCACATTACTCTTTTTAAAGGTATATTCCTGATCCTAAGGATATAATAGAAAATGGGGTAGTTGAATTGAAACTAGATGAATCATTTTAGGAGAACAAGGTGAAGATTATATTATGGATTGAGAAGTTCCTATGAGTTAATATAGTAACACTTTTCTTAGTTCTATGGGAGGATAGAAAAATCCATGAGGATACTTTGGTGTGAGAGGTTAACATTCAAGATTTAGATCTTAAGTTGTTCAAGTAAGAACCTTGGAGATTTTTTTAGGGACAAGAAGTATTTAAGAGGGGGATATCTATATAACCTTGATGGTTTTGTCTCATTAAGGATATCCTTATTTCACTTATTCTTCACCTTATTTTTGATGGGATCCATGTTTGGATAATGGATTGTGGGATTTGAGGATCCTATAGAAGATTAAGTGTCTTTTAGGAAACATTCTACAAAAATAGTTTGCACCAAGACACCGTTAGAAAGGATATTCCTTTGGGGTGATAAGGAGATGATGCCATTTTATAGATAGAAGGTTTTCATTATGGTGCTACCAGTTGATGGATATTTAATAGTAGGCTTTTCTATGGTGGGATAATTGGGAAGGCTACAAAGTGGTGGATTAGACCACACCATAGTAGCTTCTCTGTATTAGTTACAGATAGTAATACCGATTACGATCATTGGGTGTTATTTATTTTAATATTTTGTTACTATTTTTCAATTAGGAAATATTTTTGGAAATTGAATTAGAGATTAATTTTAGAATTCACGAGCTTTTAATGAGGGTTTTTCTTTGCGTATCGAATCCTTAAAAATATCTCAATATACTTCTTTGATTTGGAATCATTATACAGTTCCACGGGATATAGAGATGACTCCACCTATGATCCTTTCCCTATTCTACATTAGTTCATGTTTCAGTGTGACTTTATGATGTATTATTCCCCCTTAAGCAGTGGAGATCATTTTATGGTGCTCTCCTTTTCATGGTACCTAGTTCTACACCATAGTAGTTCATTCCAACGCCATATCTATTCTTCATACACTATAGTGGATTATTTTAGTGGACCAATATATTTTGGTGGTTATTACCTCACTGTGGTGGGTTATTCTGGTTAAGATTTTCACCGTTATGGGAATCTCTATATTGTGGTGGTATTTTTTTAGTATATATTCACACTTCAATTCCCTCCTCACACATTTGAGCATTATATTTTTCTATAAATCTATACAAATGAGCTTGTATTTTTATAGTTATTGAACTTGAACGAGAATTAGTAACCTACCGAGCTTTAAAAAAAACAAAACTATGTTTGGTAGTATATATGACACGCAAAATTGAACCTAAAGGAACCAGGATAATTTAAAGATAACCATTATATATAAACCATTAAATTTGAGGGTATGAATAATATTAAATGCTTTATGAAATATATATAAAAGACCTATAACATATAAATTTATTTATAATCTTAAAGAAAATATGCACTCAATTTCGACTGAAGACATTTTATTCTTCAAAAAAAAATTTATTCAAAATAAATTAATGATTTATATGGGAAAAATTTATAATTAATTTCTTTAACTTTTAGAAATTTTATTTTTTAAAATTACTTTTTAAAATTATCATATCAAAATTATCTTATAGAAAATTTTGTGGATTATTTTAAATTATTGATTTTTCAGTTGATAGGTAAAACATACAATTTTTCAAATACTATCATTTATTTTCATTAAATCATGTAATCTAAATATCCCATTATTCTTTTTTCAAATATTTTATATACGAACATTATAATTTTTATATGTTTATTTTTTAAATGGTTGTAGTGTGTTATATATTGTATCCCTTGAATTCATCATTTCTCAATTTTGGAGGACCTATTTTTGAGAGCTAGTTCCCATTATTGAATAATTTTATATATTTAAAAAAATATCACTCTTTCTCACTTGTAAAAGGGAAGATCATATCTTCATTCCACCAAACATAAACAAATCATTTTGGATCAAACAATACCTTTTCAAATTCCTTACTTAATTCCCTTACCATATCCTATAAACCTTGGTTTGATTGAAAAGAACTCATAGGGAGGCTTTTGGTGAAAACCAAATGAGGTTGTCAGAAGAATATGTATCAATCCTAACATAATGTTTTTGTATTATTTCTTCATCCAAATCCTTAAAATATTATTCAAACATGATTATATAATAGAATAAGTATCTCTTATATGCTCAGATGTTATTTTATCTATGGAATAACATACATCCATATATTTTACTATCAAATGGGAAAAACCATCATTCTTGTGTAGGACTGACTACCACATAATGAATTGAGATAATTAATTTACCGTCACTACCTCTCATGGCTATTTATGATTATGGATTTAATTTATATATTTTATTTTCATGAAATATTTTTAATTATGTAAAATTAATATTTTGTATATTTTCTTACCTTTCCATTCATTAAAATATGATAACATCGTTTATGTGCATGTGTGTATTACCACCTCCACTAAGAGATGTAATTCATTCTTCATTACCACATCACATGGATGGTATATATATATATATATGTTTGTGTGTATTTAATGAAATGTTATTTTATTTATGATATAATATTCATTCTATAATGATAAAATAAGAATTACCATATTTTCAACTTGATTGTTAAAAATTGGAAACATTACCCATGCATACATAAAATCTTCCATCTCCATAGTTTTTGAAAGGTCCCTCATATAGGACCAAAGACTTAAATATACAAAAAACAAATGAAAAATTCTAAAGTGGGTAGTTTTGTTACAATCCCTTACATGCAATGGAACTAAGTCCATTGGTAGATCACATTTCTATGTGAGATCTATATCAATCCCTTTTTTGTAAAGACCATCCTACACATACTCAGAATCTTGATATTTATGAGTGATGATAAAATTTTTGGACATAAAAATTTTCATACACTCAATTCATATAGCCGTAAGTCTCTAAGATAGATGAAGCATATCAGGATTATAACATAGTTCATTTTTCATAAACATTTTAAAGGACATTTTTAAAAGTATAATTTATATATAAATATGATAATTATATCATAGTTATTATTATGGATATGATAAAATAATGAACTCATTGACTATAGTCAACCTACTGAATTTATTTTTGATATATGATCTGAATATCATAAAAAAATATGATGTAAAGTCAATTTATTAAGTGATTGAATATGAAATTATAATAAATGAAGTAAAATAACAATAAAATTAAAAATAAATTTATAATAAAGTAAACAATAAACATTAGTTTATTATTTGATAGGATAAACAATGTACATAATGAATTAGACTCAAGGTAAGGGACCTCTCTAAAGAACGATTTTCTTTAAGTTATGAATATTCTCTCTACAACTAAGTTTTTCTCTATATATAATGACGTGGAATGATTCTAAATTCCACATATATTCCTTCCACACATATATTTATATTATTCTCCCTTCATTTTATAGGGGTAATATATGCCATAATTTCTTTTCTCAAATATAACATATTTCATTCTGTGTGTAATTTTTATGATTATTCCTTAAGATTGATGTTCATTTTTGGAAAACATAAGTATGTATATGGTATTATCAGTGCACCAATATAGTTTTTTAAAATGAATTGGTTAAATATTTTTCATCACAAGATAAAATATATAATATTAGGGTGTAAGTATAATACATTATGGTTATTTTTCCATCATGTGATATTGAAGAGTTTTTTAGCATTAACTCAAGTTTTTGTATTGTTATATACTGCCTCCAAATTTCTAATATTTCTATAATAATATAAAAACATGTTCATTATGTTACTCTTATATGTGATTATACATTATCCTTCTCTTTTATGATATAATGTTATACATTTCACTCACATGTTATGTCCCCTTATAGTGCTTATTCCCTTATAGTGCTTTTTATCTCACCCCTTTCTTTTATTAATTCCCCAGGATATCCTATGATGTTTTAGGAACTCTTTATAGGGAATAATATAAGGATCCAATATTTTATTTTCCTATCAATGTACCATGAACCTAGTCTTCATAAGTCACTAGGAGTTACTATCCTTGTTTTGTATTAATGGTTATTTATGATAAAAATCATGCAATAGTATGTTTAAAAGTATTGGGTCCATATAGTTGGTATTATAGGAAGATATATTTATTTTTGGGGATTAAGAATATAATATATTTGTGAGAAACCTAGGGATAATTATAAGATTTGTAAAATATCATAGAATTTTCATAATGTTAGGGTGAGTGGTATCATAGAAATTATATTCTTTTCTAGATACTACAAGTGGATGTGGCTCCCGTATAGTTGTACCAAGTGTTAATAACTATAAAAAGGGTGAATTGGGATTTTACAAGATTTTCAACCAGTGAATGACAATTGTCCATCAAAAAACCTGGTTTGACACTCCTAGTGGATAAGTTTTTTAAATTCAAAAACACTTTATGAACCATAATGAAGGACTTGAACAAACTGTTAGGTAAACAAACAAATAGGAAATATTAACATGGATAACCTAGATTAAAACCAAGAGAATCATATGTTAGGATATATTTATCATTTATAACTTATTACATTTATTTTTATATGTTTTCCTTTTTTATGATAATGTATTATCATCTTTTTTAAATCATTTTAGTTAATGAAGGGAAATAGGAGAGACTGTTCCAACAACCAACATTATAGGAAATGTGATAACAGTCCCAATGATATGCAAAACCTTATGGTAGTTGGAGATGAGAGCATGATGGTAGTATTGGATCAAATATATCATGTTATGTATCATAACATAAATCATCTAGATTTCCCTACCCCTTTTAATAAAGATAAAGTTGAGGTCAAATCATTTATATGGCAAAGGAATACAACATTTAGTGGATATTTAGATCCACTCATCATAAAACAATGAATTAACTCCATTGAGAAGATATCCACAATCATACAATGTACATAGGAAGATAAAGTTGTGGTGGTCATTTATTGTATTGAGGGAGAATCTGATTAGTGGTAGAAACTGATCAAGAACACAAATTCCAAAGAGGTCATTGATTCCATGTAATGGTAAGAATTTCAAAAAATAATTTTTATTAAATAAATTCCCTAAACTATCCATTATTAAATGGAAATAGTGTTTATTAGACTAATGAGAAAGAAAGATGAGTTTATTGGTTTATATGAGAAAAAATTCAAAAGGATTTAATGATACTCCTCTAACTTCATCATCAACAACGAAATAAATGTGAACTATTTTTTAGAGGGTTAAATCTATGTCTACGAAAATAATTTGTGATTTGGGACTTTTAAAGTTAGGTAAATATTTTTTATTGTCTCTTAAAGGATGAGATGGAAATTAGTGACTCTTAGTGGTGTCATGAGGCTTGATTAAAAAAATGATAAAATAGTGTTTTCTTTAGGAGTATCAATATATAAATCTGATGGAGGAAAGAAAACCTGACATCCCATTTGTTAAAATTGTGGGAAGAAGAATCCTAGAAAATTTATGATGGGAACCAATATATGCTTTAAATATGTAAAATAGGGGCATCAGACTAATTAATGTCGAAGGGAAGTGACAAAACCCACTAATTTGGAAGCAGAAAATAAGATTCAGATCAACAGTCTGCCTACTTCGTAGTGTTTCAACTGAAAGGAACTCATGCATTATGAAAGCCAATTCCCTAATACATGGGCTGTCAGAGACAATCAATAATGAAAAACTCTAGGCATTGAGAAAAGGAAGGGCATATACTATCACAACTGTTGAGGTGGGTCCTAACAATGATCTGATGACTGGTATGCTAGTTACCCATTCAATAATTGTGAACATACTATTTGATTCTACTTCTAATATTTCTTCCATATCATAAAATTTTATTATAACTATTCATCCACCACCTCAAAACATGATGGTTTAGTTATTAGTTTGAACAAAATATGGATAAATTATTTCTTCCCAATTATAAATATCCTTCTAGGTAAAGGTTTTGGTATTAAATCTTCTATAAAATCTCATATTACATTATTTGGTAGATATTGATACTATTTTTTGAATGGATTGGCTATCCTTATATAATTACATCATTGATCTTCGGGAGAGGGATATCAATATTCACATCCCTAGCCATCATATGATTCTATACTAGTGTAAGGATGAGGATGAATATCTACTACATTCTTCTGTTCAAGAATTAATATTATTACTTTACGAGTAAGCATATCTGGCCCAAATTATTGATAAAATAGAGAGAATCATGCTTGAAGACAAGCCCATTATGAGGGATTATACTAATTTATTTTCCTAAAGTTTCTTGTTCTTCTACTTGATTTCCGAATCTAACTTATAAAAGGATCTCTTTCCATATCAAAGACTCCATATAAAATGGATACCATTGAGTTGGAAGAGAAGAAAAAGTAGCTTCAAGGGAATCTAAAATAGGGTTTTATATGCTAGATTACTTCAACGTGTGGTGTGTTGGTCCACATCATCAAGAATAAGTTTGTGTCAATACACATCTACATTTATTATCGTGTACTCAAAAAAATAAACATAAAGAACAAGTATCCCCTACCACAGATAGATGACCTGTTTGATCAAGTACATGGAAACCAATATTTCTCTAAGGTAGAACTTCAGTTGGTATATCAACAATTTAGTGTGAAGATGGATGATATTCCCAAAAATATCATTCAAACAAGGTGTGGATAATAAGAGTAAATATTTATGCCTTTCAGACTCACTAATTCTACAACAATATTTAAGTACATAAAGAATATAGTCTCTAGATAATACATTGAAAATATTGTGGTAGTCTTTATAGACGATATTCTAATATAATACAAAAGTGAAGAAATGAATGATGTGCATTTTGACACAATACTAAATTCTATTTGAAAAGTGAATTTCTATGAAACGTATAATAAATTTGATTTATAGTTGAAAGAAGTATCTTTCCTAGGTCATATTATAACCAACTAAGGGATATTTGTAGAGCATTTTACGACAAAGAAATTTTAGGAGTGTCCTAGACCCTCATTTGTAATAGAGGTCCATAGTTTCCTTGAACTAGAGAGATATTACCAATTATTTGTTAAAAAACTATTGTGATTGTCAACGTCATGACTTTCCCTAGAGGTGCCCATGTTGCGACTACCCCATGCCCGCCTCTGATAGGCCAGGGGATGGAGACTAGTACCAAGTAGAAATATCCCTCAAATGAGAGGCATTTTCCGAAGTAATTGTAAACACGCACACATCTCCAAGACCGAAATTCTGAAATGTAAAAAAGATACGTATAAAAATCATCAATATAGTAATATACCAAACAAAGTGTATGATAGTAGTAAAACTAGAAAGTAAACTAGGCCAGAATGCAAGACCACCCAAAAAGGAGTCTTCCAATGTGAATTCACAAGTTCATTAACTCATTTGTAGAGAACCCTACCAGAAGGATAGGTGTAAGTCAACTATTTGAAGCCATATGAGCACACCTCATTTGTTATATCACTTTAAGAACCACCTGAACATGGTCCACCTAGAACTTATTCAAAGTGTTAGTCGTCTTCAAAAGACATAACATGTGTATGAAATTCCCCTACGAGGGTGAGTGAAACAATACTTAGTAGGAAACCCAGAAACCACAAAGGAAATACCACTAATAAATACAGGAAGTATACCACAAAGGAAACATATGAAGTACAGTAAGCTAACACAAGTATAAGTCTAAAGCACAAAAACAGTATTATCAGTCATAGTCCACATAACACCTAGAGTCAATAACACACTCAGTGTCGATAACAGAAAGAGTTTTGATAACACACAGAGTTTTGATATTACCCGGTGTTTTGATAACACATGGAGTTTTGATAACACATAGAGTTTTGAGGATTCATTCATCCCATAAGTCACATAGTCACCAAGTCACAACCTGCCATATGATTCCTCACATAGCACAATCGTTCTGGGAGAATCTACAAATCAATACATTATGTCATATTAAAACTTCCATAAAAACTCACTTATAGTATCCAAAAAGGACCATCTCATCATAAGGGTCCCAATGCCTCAAACAACTTGTGAAATAGACACACAGTTTGAAAAATATGGCTGTTTTTGTAAAAATAATCAGACTTGGGTCCAATCCGGGTCCAACCTGACTTGTCGGACCCGACCCGACCTTGTCTGGACGAACAAAACCAGTCTCTTTGGGTCCAAACCAAACTAGATTGGCCCACTGGTCCTGCTGGACCTGGCCCGTTGGGCCACCAGAGTTTCCCAACCACCCTAGTCTAGCCCGCTGCATGTAGACCAGTTTGCTCCATCAAACGTGGCCACTCTAAATGTGCCCCCCTAGTCCACAGGGTCTACCCTAACAACATGGCTCCCCCATGTCTCCTGGTCAACGTGGTGCCATGCCATGTTTCATGCGGCCGACCTGCCTCCTCAACATGCCCTGCGGCTTCGCTGCCACGGGCTCCTCTGACAGGGCTTCGAGCCTCGTTCCAGCTCGCCACTAAAACCACATGATGAAACCCCCGGTCAATGAGGACATCCACGTTACATGGGATACCACCTTATTCTATAATTCAACTCCTTTGAGCTATGTTCCAACCCCACCAGCCACTACTAGTGGCCTGTTGCCATCCGTCGTACCTGCATGCAGTCTCCACCTTTGATGCATCAGTGGCCCCTTTCGTGGGCGCCCAGTTCACCTATGGTACTTAGTTTCTCAGACTGAAGTCACACATGTGATAATTGGGTCGATTAATTCATTGATGTACCCTTAACATTTACTTTCCACCAATACAGAGGTCCGAACACATTCAAAACCTCATAAAAACTAGAACCTCGACCTCAAGGGTCCAACGTCGAAGAGCGGAAAGAACAAGGGAAGTAGAAATCACAAGAATTCCAGAATTAATGATCCAAAACCATTGTTCATGTCGGCCTAGGTCCATTCTCATTATAATGAAAAAAAATACAATGATAATCACAAAGATACATCTCCCCACAATCCCCATAATAATTAACCATCCCGCAAGAACGATTGAATAGAAGATCAACCTGTTCTTTAGTTGATCCGTATTCATTATAGAATCTAAGAATGGAAGAGGAAATAAAAAATATTTCAACATCCTACATCATGGTTGGATTAGTCATTAATGAAGAATAGTGGTCTGGGTCTCTATCGATCTTCGATCCATCAGTGTTTTTCATCATTCATCAGAGAGGTTTCCATCTCCTTACCTTAGAGGAATTATAGGGTTATGAAGATAACCCTAAATTTCTCTGACATGGATTTTTGAAAAGGAAAATCTCCGCTGTGTCATCATGTGACATTGAATAAAATAAAATTTCAAAATTTTAATTATTTTAATGTCTGAAAACAACTTTTCATAGTTGACCTGTGATAGTCGATGTTAGGCCCTGCATAAGGTAAAGTTTCTACTCTAAATGAAATGGAGCTCTCATATTTCTTATTTGGTCACCCATTTAGTAGATACTCTACTTTTTTAGGAAACCCAATCACATGAACTATTAAAACATATAACATTTTTCAATGAACAGTTCCCAGAAAAATGGGCCTCAGTATCACATGCCATTTCAATGATTGGTATTGGAATTTTCATAATTAATTTATAAACATAAAAATGAAGAAAATTAGATTCAGTAAATTCTCTCAAACCTATTGATTTACTTCTCTAAAAGCCAAAATAAGGGCTATAAAAAAAGGTGAGGGTACTAAGCACGAATCTGAGCCTCCTGCTCTCAAGTGCTCTCCTAGAGATTCTCGTTCCACCACTAAACACATACCGAAGGAATCGATCTCCCATGAAGGATCCTCTACTGTCGATTCTTGATCTTCACTGGGTACTCCTCATAAGTATCCCCATCATCAACATCCATCTTTCCCTAGTCGATGATGTGCGATGGATCATGCATGTACCTCCTCAGCTGCGACATGTGGAAAACATCATGCACCCAGTGAAACTTTGGGGGTAGAGGTAGGCAGTATGCCAATTCTCTAACTCTACTCAGAATCTGAAAATGGATGATGTATCTCAGAGATAACTTTCCACCCCAGCTAAATCTCCACAATCCCCATCGAGGTGAGACATAAAGGAACACATGGTCTCCCTCCTCTAACTCAAAGGGACTCCATCGCTTGTTAAGATTAGACTTTTGACAGCTCTGTTGAGTCTTTATCCACTCCGGGATAACCTGCGCCTTCTCTATAGTCGCCGACACCAACTCTGGCCCCATGAGTGTGGACTCTCCTAGGTCTATCCAGTAGTGTGGTGACCGGCATGGTCTTTCGTACAAGGCCTCTAATGGCTCCATACTAATGGTAGAGTGGTAGCTGTTATTGTATGCAAACTATACCAGGGGTTGGTGATCCTCCTAACTGTGGACAAAATCTAGGATTCAAGCACCTAGATTTTCCTCCAAAACGTGAATGGCCCTCTCTATCTGGACATTCCTCTGTTGGTGAAATGATGTTCTCAAGGGATGATAAGTCCCAAACGCCACCTAAAATCCCTTCTACAACTAAGATGTAAAGAGATCATCATGATCCCAGACTGTCATTGATAGGACACTATGGATTTTAACTACCTCCTGCCTATAGAGGCGTTGCAAGATCTCTACTGAAATCCTCTCTCGAATCTCTATAAATTGGACTGACTTTTTGAGTCATTCAATGATCACCAAGATAGTATCTGCCCCCTAGACATATGTGGTGAAAATTTCATGAATTCCATTTATATCCTATCCCACGTCCTCTCTAGAACCAATAGGGTTTGAGACAAACGCGTTGGAACCTGGTTCTCGACCTTTACTTGCTGGAATGTGAGGCATCGAGAAAGGAACTCTACTACTCCCTTCTTCATCCCTAGCAACCAGGACTGATTTTGGAGGTCTTGATACATCTTCTACACACTTGGATGTACCATCAAATGGGGTGTATAAAACTCCCTCAAGACCTCCTCACACAACATCATGGGTACTGATGTGTGTCCTCTAAAGAGAACGACAAGCTTCCCACCCTTCAAGTATCAATTAGGGTAATTCCCTATGAATATATGATCATGCAAAGTCTCATAGTCTGTATCCCCAATATGTGCCTCCTTGAATCTCATTATGATTTCTGGGGTGATAACCATCGACATGAGGTATGTTGATCCATCCACATCAACAAAGGATATCTGTAATGTGACCAACTACTCTGATGCCTCTCTCAATAGCTACAAGCTGGATATCCTCCTGAGAGCATCTACCACAACATTCCTCTTCCCAGGAGTATAGACAATATCAAAGTCATAGTCCTAGAGGAAAACTATTCATCACCTCTGTCTAAAGTTAAAATCCTTCTAAGAGAAGATATACTTGATACATTTTTGGTCCGAGTAGATGATAACCCACTTACCCATTAGGTACTTTCGCCACATCTTCAACGCGAAGACTACCACTGCCAACTCAAGGTCCTGGGTCACATAGTTCTATTAATGTGGTCTCATCTATCATGAACCATATGAAATCACCACTTTACTGACATTAGCACACAACCATGCCCAGTACCTGATGCATCGCAGAAGACTACATACTCAATACCCTCTTACAAAAAACTAAATATAGGATCCCTCATAAATCTATACCACAGCTGCTGAAAACTATCCCATAACTTCTCTATCCATACAAAAGTTTTCCCATTTGATGTCAAAGATTTCAAGGATGTTGAAACTCTATAAAAGTCAGGTAAAAACCTCCGATAGTACCCATCCATCCCAAGGAAACTCCACCCCCCTAGTAACACTCTTGGGTGACTCCCAAGAAATCACCACCTCTATCTTTACTAGATCCATTGCAACTCCAACCTCTGAAATGATGTGTCCCTGAAAGTGGACCTCCCATATCTAGAACTAACACTTTGAGATATTTCTGTAAAGTTGGTTCTCTTAGAGTACATATACGACCATCATCAAGTGTATCATGTGCTACTCCTTAGATTCTTAGTACCCCAAGATGTCATCAATGAAGACCATGATGAACCAGTTTAAGTAAGGCTGGAAGATCCTATTCATGAGTCCCATGAACACTATTGGGGAATTCCTCTTGCCAAATTTCATCACCAATTACTTTTAGTGGCCATAAAGATAAATGAAAGCCGTCTTCAGGATGTCCTCATCATGTACTCAAAGATGGTGATAGCCATATCTAAGGTCTATCTTTGAGAACCACCTCACTCATTTCAGCTGATCATAGAATTATTCAATCCTTGGTAGTGGATACTTATTATTCATGGTCACCTAGATTAGGAATAATAAGTCCACAAATAATCTCAATCTCATGTATGCCTTCTTGGAAAAAAAATGGTTCCACCCATGGTGAAACACTGGGCCTCACAAAGCCCTTCCTCTACATGTCCTCTAGTTATACCCTTAACTCACAAAGCTCTACATGAGCCAACCAATATGCATGTGTAGATATCAGCGCCATCCCAGGGTATAGATTAATGCATAAGTCACCCTACCTATGGGGAAATAATCCATGGACATTCTTAGGAAGGATGTATTCATACTCCACCACCAATGTATGAAACTAAGGCCTCCTATCATCCACTGCAACAAGGGGGAGACTAGCTAATAGATGAGTAATTAGCTGAAACCTCCTATGCGTGAGTCCGTCCTGTAATGAATGTGTTTCCTTTTCACCAATAAAAGAAAACATGGTCCCATCACTATGGACACACCACACTCTACACCTAAAATATTCAATCTGGCCAGGAACTGTGGATAACTAGTCCATACTGAGAATGATGTCATATGGCCTCGATGCAGCCACCAAGAGATCCAAACCGAATATCTCACCCCAATAGTAAGGGAACACTTTCGGCACTAGTGTGTGATCATTGAATATATCCCAATAGAAGTTTCTAAGCATAGGGATTGAGTCAACAGTTCAATAAGAATCTCTTAGTTTTGAATAATGGTCATGGAAAGAAGAGAATAACTAGAACCCGTGTCTATAAAAATTGTAGCTAAGGTGGAAAAGACAAAGATCAAACCACTAATCATCCCTTGAGACTTGGTGTCAAAATAATACATTTCCTAAATCTATCCTCATTCCTTTCCACCAGCTCTCAGAGCCTGTAGTGGACCACATGGGAGTGGTGGTGGTAGTATCTCAAACCTATTACCACCCCCTGCTTCCTCCCCTACTCTTTATCCATGACTGCCTCCCTATGGACCACCCTGCTTCAATCTCCACCTCTATTTTGGTGGTCCCCTGACCGTATCTTCAGTAGTTTTACGACAGGTCGGGAAATCTATAGTCAGATTCCGCTGACCGCCACATGAGTAACACATCATGTCCTTCATCTGACTCTCTCTACCCTGGGAGCCCCACATCACTGATCCTATATCCTTGAGTCATCCCATAGAGTGTTTGACATGTATGGGTCTCTATGTCTATTTTCGTCTCCCTACCACCAAAGAATCAACTTCCAAGTGCCTATTGGTAGCCACCACTGTTGGTGTTTTCTCCGCCAGAAATCTCTCCACAATTAGAGTTCGCTCTAGTACCCCATCATTGGTCAGAATGCTAAGGGGTATCATCGACATCCTGATATCCCGACATAGCCCATTCTTGAAGGTTCAGGCCCTAAATATTTGGTGACATGCCATATCCATGGAGTAGTGATAAAGATCCATAATTCTTATCGAGTACTCTGATACTATCTGACTTCCCTGTTGTTGATGCAAGAGCGCCTGTATGCACACTGAGCATAATGTCGCCGAAAATAAATCCTCCATGAAGAGGTGCTCAAAGTCTACCCAAGTGAGAGTCATATAATCATGTTTCTAGATCACTAAGCTCCACCATCGCCTCATTGATCCCAGAACAAGGCTCACGGATAGAACTACCATATGGTTGGAAGGCATCCAAACAAGGTGGAAGACCCATGTAACTTCCTCTATCCAATCTTTAGCTACTTGTGGGTTGATCCAATTATGAAACTTGGGAGGTCAATGCCTCTAGAACTCATGCACACACACTCAGCATACGTGCATACTCTACATATAGCACTGGTACTAACTTTCTCTTGATGGGTGGTGGTATCACTAGTACACTACCCAGAGGTTCTATCTCTCGTACTGGTCCTTGTACCAATGCCTCATCATTTGGTGAATCATCCACATGACCACGCAACAAAATCTGGGCTAGATGTATGTGTGGAGGCAACCTGAAATAGATCAAGATGAGCGACGATCCACATAGTATACCTGGTGAGATTACTCCAGAAAGACATGAGAACACACCTAAATCCTTTATAATTTATGTACTGTTAATTTCCCTACAATTAGTGTTTTCATGTACCGAGTAGAAAATTAGAATTTTGAGTCTTGGTGTATAGATATGTCGGTCGCTATAATAACACTGGATTCCTTAGCCTGAAAGCCAAACATGTAACACTCGACACTGTTTCACCAAACCAACATCACAAAACACCAGTCCTTTAGGTAGAACCGACCTCCTCTCATACCACTCTATCAAGACCCATCCCAGAGGGGCTCGTGTCATGACTACCCCATGACCACCTTTGATAGGCCATGGGCTAGAGACTAGCGACGAGTAGGAATATCCCACAAATTGGTGGAATTTACCTAATACCTATACCCACAAACACATCTCCAAGCTCAAAATTATGAAATGTAAAAATACTAAGTAGAAAAATCATGCATACACTAAGATACCAACCACAGAGTATGAAATTTGGAAAACGGTAAAGTAAACTGGGCCAGAATACAAGCCCACCAAAAAAGGAGTCTTCCAAAGTGAATGCACAAGTACTTGAACTCATCCGAAAAAACCCTACCTGAAGGATAGGTGTAAGGAAGTTTTTTGAAGCTATAGGAGCACAACTCATCTATTTGATCACTCAAAGCATTACCTAGACCTAGTACACCCAGAACTACATCAATGCATCAGTCTTTTGCACTCGATACGATATGTGTGGCCAAAGCCTATGCATGGGTGTGTAAAACAATACTCAGTAGGACACCTAGAACAAAAAATAAAATACTACAAAGAGATACATGATGTATACCACAATGTAAATACATGAAGTATGTTCTTCTCACATAGGTATAAGTCTAAAACAAAAAAGAAAGATTATCAATCATAGTCCACAAAACACCCAAAGTCGATAACACACGAAGATTCAATAATAGACAAAGTGATGATAACACATGGAGTTTCGATAACACACAAAGTTTCGATAACACATGGAGTGTCTACGAGTCATGTAGCTAATAAGTCACATAGTCACCAAGTCACAAACAACTGCAAGATTCTACACTTAGCACTCTTGTTACGGGAGAATCTACTTCTCAAGGCATTATTATTTATGCCAACTTCCAAAAGAACTCACTTAGATTATCCCAAAGTACTGTCTCATTGTAAGGGTCCCAATGCCCCTAACAGCTCATACAACATTCAAACAGTTTAAATTATATGGTTGTTTTTGTAAAAACAGTCTGATCTAGGTCTGGTCTGGGTCCGACTCGACCCACCGGACCTGACTCTGCCAAGTTCGGACAACCCAACCCTATCTGGTCCAGTACGACCTGATCTATCCCAGCCCACTGGACCTACTGGACTTGGACCACAAAGCCACTGGGTCCAGCCTACTAGGCCGCCAGAGTAGCCTAGTCACCCTAGTCTAACCAGCTGCATGGGATCTAATTTTCTCTACCAGACACAGCCTAATGCACCCCCTAGTCCATGTGGTATTCTGTAACCATGTGGATCCCCCATGTTTCCAAGTCAATGTGACACCGTGCCACGTTTCAAGTGGTTGTCCCACCTTTGCCACATGCCTCAGAGCTTCAATGCCATGAGGTCCTTCGATGCGACTTGAAGCCACATCCTAGCTTGCTGCCACGACCTACTACCATGACCCCCGGTCTACGTAGCCAGTCGTATAATACATCTTCCTCCTCCATCTCCAATGTGGCTCTAACAAGATGCCTTCTAGCCCCGTCAGCCATTCCAAGTGGCCCATTGCTTCCTCCGCACCTGCACGTGGCCGCCACCTCATGCCACCGTCGGCACCAGTGTATCGATGGCCCCTTCCACAGGCCACCAGTTCTCCATCGGTACTCCATTTCTCTAACTGAAGTAACACCTGTAATCCTTGGGTTGGGTACTTCATTGATCTACACTTCTCTTTACACAACCACTAATCCAGGGGGTCTGATCAAGTTTGGAACCTCCCGACAACTCGAATCGTGACCATGAGGGTCCAGAAGAAAAGAACGCCACAAATGGGGGAGGTAGAAATCACCAGAATTCCTATAGGAATGAACCTCGACCTTTTTAGGTCATCATAGATCTGTTTCCACTATAACTAAGAATGAATACAATGATAATCACAAAGATACATCTCCTCCTCATCCCCACAATAATTAACCATCCCATAAGGACAATCGACCCATTTATATACATATTCATTGGTTTGTCTATGATCATCATTGAATTTATTAAGGGAATTAGAAATTACAAAAAGATCAACATCCTACCTCATGGTTTGATTAGTTGTTGAAGAAGAACCGAGTTCGGTGTCCTCATTGATCCTCTATCTACAAGCGTTTCTTATCTTTCTCTAGGGAGGTTTCCTTATCCTTGCATCCAAGGAATTATAGGGTTATGAAGATAATCCTAAATTTATTTGAAAATGCTTATTAAAAAGGGAAACTTCCACTACATTATCATGTAATGTTATATAAAATAAACATGCTTTATTTTATTTTTTTAATGTCCAAAAATTACTTTTCATAATCAACCCACATAGGTCGATGTTAGGACCTACCTTAGGTAAAGTCGATACTCTGAACGCAATGGTTCCCTCCGATTTTTGATCCAGGGACTTGTTTAGGAGTTATTTTAATTTTTTATGAAACCCTCTCATGCATGCTATTAAAACAGTTAACATTTTTAAATGAACTATTCTAGGAACAATGGGCCTCAGAATCACACGCCGTCTTAGTGCCTGGTATTGTAATTTTCCCAACTAATTAATAAAAATAAAATTAGAGAAAATATGAGTTATTAAAGTAAATTCTACTAACTAATATAAATCATAATGAAGTAAATTTTTTATGTACGAATGAATGTGAATAGAACATTAAAAATTCGAAAAAGATACTTATCACTGCACTAGTCCTCACAGTAACTTCAACTAGGGACCTTTTTATGGTATACAAAAAAATTCAATGTAGTTTTTTGGATGTGTACTAATGAAGAATGATAAATTTATATCCTACACCTAAAAAAAGTAAAAATAACACATGAAAAACTCTCCAACACATGACTTGGAGTTAGAATAAGTGATCATTGCATTGTTGATATGGTGATGTTATCTCTGTGATGTGATGTGTAAAAATTACATGGATCATAAGAGACTTAAATATATATTCACATCGGAGAAGCATAATATTATCCATTGAAGATGGTTTGAGCAGATCAAGGACTATGACTGTTAAATCAATTACCATCCTAGGGATGCAAACCATGTAGAAAATAATCTAAGTAGAAAGAATCTTGAAATGTTATCAATGATGATAATTGAAAAGGATCGAATATTCTTATAATTGAACAAGATTTTCAAGGGAATTGTAAAGGAAGGAAAATCATCATTTATTTCTCAAATTATTTATCAACCGTACCTTCTAGAGAAGATAAAGGATTCTCAAAGAAATGATATAGAATTTAAGAAGATGGATGAAGCTATAAAATAAGGGAAATTCTTAGAGTAAAAAATTTATGAAGAAGGAGTTATAAGATTTGTGTCCATAATATGTGTACAAACAAATCCAGAGATAAAGAAAGTGTTATTGAATGATGAACATATCTATAAATTCTCCATTCACCAAGGGAGTCTGAAGATGTATCGAGATCATTGAGAGAACTATTGGTGGTAAAATATGAAGAATGTGATCACAAAATATACTTCAATGTTTCTGGTATGTCATAAAGTGAAGGATGAAAGGAAAATATACTAAGGGGATGATGAAAATATTAACCATACCTACATGAAAATGGGAAAACATCACCATGGAATTTATCAATGGTCCTCCAAATAAATCATGAGGGAATAATTCCATATATTTTTAGTGGATCATCATAAAAATAATTCTCACTTCATTATAATTTGAATGGAATTATCACTCGATAAACATGCATGTGGATACATAAAATATGTGGTGAGGTTTCATGAAATACCACAACTGATTGTATCTGACCGAGATATAAAATTTTCTTCTATGTTATAAAGGAGCCTCCAATATGTTATAAATACTAGGTTGAAATTCATTAAGTCTTTTCACCTCCAAAATGATGGATGATATTGATGCAAACGATGTTGAAGGCACCGAGTCAATTACCTGAGTGGAGGAGTTAAATTAGCAAGGCCTGATGACACACGAGGGATTAAAAAGGCTGAATGCAAAAATGAGCACCCATCTCGCTTTATTAAGGACCAATGGATCTTGAGTTGCATGGATGGAGCAAATGGGCCTATTATCTCACTTATTCAAGCCTAAACATGATGTTTAAATCTTTTCCCACATAGTTTCATGAATTTGGAAGCCTTTCCCACATGGAGGATTCTAGAAATGACATCTTTAAACACCAAGGTCAAATCCGATGGGCTATGCACTCAAAGTCAAATATGGTGGGATATAGTTGTAATGTTTTGTTCCACTTTTCCAAAAATCTTTGGTATAATTTATATTTTTGAATTTAAGGGAGCAAAGTATATTATAATTTATGACTTTAGGGTATTATACCTATGAATATTGTACCACCCCATTGGATATAAATACCAACCCCCATGGAACTTGTATGACATTCAATAATTAATTGAGAGTTTATGATTGGTTTCTCTCCATTGTGTGAGAATTGTTCTGAATTTTCCCCTTGATCTTGTGCATTCCTTCCATGTCAATCTATAAGTTATATTGCTGATCCAAGATCACAAAGTCCCCAATTCCGTGCCTCAACACAAGTGCATTGTTTTGTGGACTGACTATCACATCCCTCCATTGAGTGTGTTGTCTAATTAGTAGGTGGAACTCTTGATAGTGTTTATTGACTTCTTGAATCCACTATCTGTACCCGTAATTCACCACATAGCCCTGAACCGCATCCTTTAACTACCTCCCTACGCTCTAAAGATTGGGCCACCCCGTGTGTCTCATATCAGTTGGTATCAGATCTCTAGTTGACATAGTAGGCATCTATCCCTTCTTTTATATTAATTTTACCCCTACCCTTCTTATCATCTCATATTATTCACCGTTTAAAAAAATAACTTTTCTTAAAAGCCTCCTGAATTGGCCTAGTTTTTGCAAGCTTGGATTATTATAAATTGATCCAAATTTTCATTCATCTTATTTGTGTGTTTGATTCTTTATAGGTGATTCGTATCTGACAAAAAAATAAAAAAAAATAAAATTCCCTTAACATATCATTTTGTACTTTTCAAAATTAAGAACATTATTTATTTGAGAGACTTCAAAAAAGAAATTGTCTTACTCTCTCTTCAACCATCTTGTGCTTTAAAACTCTAAGCACAACACTTTTTGGGAGACTTGACACAAAAAATAGAAAAAAGAAGATACAATTACTTCATCATCATGCTTTACATTATTAGCACCCTCCATTTCCATACATCAATTTCTCCATAATTTTGTTTCATCCCCATATTATATTTGTCTCATATTGTTATTAATTTTTCTTATCTTTCACAATCAGGCAAAACCCCTATAAAACAACTTTCTATCCTTTTCCACCCACTTATACATTTTCTACCCTCCTTTTCTCCCTTTAGTCATTTCCACTCAAACAGGATGTGTAAAACCATCCCCCAAAACAATCTTGGTTTGAGAGGGATTGGTGGTACATGATCATCCCAAATAATGTATTATATTTCATAAGATCATAGAATTGTAATTGAGTGTTGAGAGTGGAGAGAAATAAGAAAAAAAATCTTCTGTGTGTGTACATCTTGTTGTGTGTGTGTGTACATATCATGTGTTTAAGTGTGTGTGTGCTTGTGTGCATGAGTGTGTATATCCTGCATGTGTGAGTTTGTATCCTTGTGTGCAGGAGTTTGTACATCTTGTGTGTGTGTGTGTGTACATCTCGCGTGTGTGAGTGAGTGTGTATCATTTTCTGTGTGTTTCTCCTCGTGTGTGTTTGCGTTTGTGTAACATATCATGACAGAAGATCAGGGGAAGATAATTGCTCATGTTAGCGATGAAGGAATTCGAAATAGATCTCCCGCACCAGAATATACGCAATTCCAAATGAAGGCTTTGGTGAGCCACTTCGAGAAGATTATTAATCAGAAGTAGGAAGTGATACATGAGAGGGTTGATAACCTTGAGAATCAACCAAGCCAAAGGATGGTCCAGGATAACCCGCGGCGAGCTCCAGCTGTAACACCCCAGGTAAATAAAGAATATGACATTTCATATTTATCCATATTTGTGAATAAAATATTTAAATGAATTTAAAGGGGACGCTATGCTCGATGGCGTACCCAACACGCAACAACGAGTTTCTTGGGAATCTTACGTTGCACTCTAATAATAAAATAATATTATTTTAAATGGCAGTTAACATGTAGCCGTTGTAATGGCGGGAATGGATAGAAATAACTAAAATATGATTATATATGTTTTTAAATGTTTTTACATTTATCCAATAAAGGATAGAGGCTTAAAATACGGAAAGAATTAAATTTTAGGCATATATGCCCTAGTTTTCACTAAAGGTTCACTTATCGCCTTTTGATGGCGAACCGTCATTAAATATAGTTTTCATCACTCTTATAAATTATTTTGGACCAAATAAAACTCTTATTAAGAATCCGGACATCAAATTTTACTTTGTGTAATTTTTTGGTATTTTTCCGATAAAGTTCATTTTTTTAATGAATAGTGTAAAATGTTGTGTTTTAATTCAAAACCTCTTTTTAATATAAATTATTTATATGATTAGATAATATTTTGAATTGGTTTTAAAGTGAAATTAGAAAATATTTTTACCATTAAATCTAATAGTGGTCGTTGAAATTAATTTCACTCTGAAATCAGACTTAAACTAGTGTCAATCTTTTGATACTTATTGTTTCATAAAAACACGCTATTTGTCATGACAGCGGGAATTAATTATTAAATTAATTAATGTGAATTATATGTTTTGAATTTTGTAAAACGGACTTCATTTTTGAATTCAGAATATCAAATATAGCTTAGGGTGATATTTTTGGATTTTTCTAAAAAACTTCAATTTTTGATGAATAGTGAAACCACTAAGTGGTACTTATAAAAACTGATTTTTCCGTTTAAATGGAATTTTTCCATCTTTGTGTTTTGAATTTCAAAAATCCGACATACATGGTTGTCATTAAGAAGTAAAATGTGGTTCAATGGGATAAAGATAATTTTTTGGTGAATAGTAACTTATTAAATTTTTAATCGCGATTAGTGGTAATTAGTGTAGTTTAAGGTACAAATGATATTATAAGAATGTGAAAACACCATGACACTTGTACTACACCTATTAGGTGAGTCATGGCCGACCAGGAAAAGCCATGGGAAAACTTGGGGACCCCATGGAGCCACTTTAGTTGGATGACAATAATATATTTTTATTTAATGTTAAAATTAAATTGACACAAACATGAGTTGTTTTACTAAAACAGTTTTTAAGTAGGGTTAAACAAGTCCAAATTTTGATTATAAATAGTCATTGGAAAGATAAAAATATTTCCTACATCATAGTATTTTATTTATAATTTTTATACATTAAATAAATTAAATTATTTATGACATAATAATGATGTAGTGATGACATCATTATTTGACGATTTAAATAAAATTGAAAGATAATGTAAAATATATGAACTACACATGTCCAAAACTTATTGGATGGGTGGATTTAGAACCCTTATCACCTTATCCACGATATATATCAATGTGGGAACTTTTAAAACCGAAAATAAAGTAATATTTCTTACTTTCCAAAAGTGCCCCTCCCCTCCTCTTATAAAAGGCCCCCACCTCTACCTCATTTCACACACTCCTCAAGCCTTTGTCTCGGACAAACCCTGACCATTTACTCTCTCCACATCCCTCTACTCATACTAGAGGATTCTTTTTGGGCAGAATCCTTTCAAAGAAAGCCTTTAGGCTCAAATCAAAAGGAGTTACACTTTTAAAGGTGATTCATTCTCTCATGTTCATTTGTTTTATTTTGCTTCTCCAACCCCCTAAACTCTTTTTATTTATTTATTTTGTAACAACACCAGTATCTTCAATATACTAGGATGTTTTTATAATATTTATTCGAGCTACACTCTCACACAACTACATCAAATGGTTAAAGAACATACGGTTTCCGTGGATGGCGAAATTCTGCCTCCCGAAACGATGATTGTTCAATACTCATCTAACACCTTCAAAGGTGGCCATTATGATGTCACTATTTTTATATATGATATATAATATGTTTATTTTTTCCTTAAGCTTCTGTTTTTTTCATTTTGGGCATACCTTTATGGTTTCCATTATGGGTAAACGCGATATCTTCATTTAAGGAAGTGCGGACTACCGCCCCCTCAAAGTGATTTGATTCGTTAAATACCATATGTGGGATGTATAAAGGATGGAACTATGATATTATATATGATATTATAATTTAATTATAATATACCTTTATATCATTATTATTCCATTCTATAAAATACGAAATAGAAATGAAAGTAGCGTTCATGCGTACGTACGGCTTACCGTCTCAATGAACGGTGCATTTCATTTCTTACCTCTAAATGATTATGTAATGTTATAAATGCATGCATGTACTGGATATATATGAAATATATGACATCTACATCATGAATACAATTCTGGATATAATAAACATTTGGCCACACGAACAACATGTAATTGTAAGAAGTCCACTTTCGACTTAAGAACCAAATATCAGCAAAACAAATATTATTAACTTAAATGATTACATAATTTTTATGACATGGTAATAAGTGATATAAAAGGAATAAATAACTTGAAAAAGGTTCTTAAGGAATTATAAATTAACTCAAGTTTATTATTCAGGACGTTAAAGAACGATCGAGTCAAGTCAGACCCGAGGTAAGGGATCCTACTCCTCTCTTTCTTTTTTAAGTACACACTTTTATGTCATTCCTTTTAAAGCTCATATTTCTTGTTACTGGGATGATATTTTATATTACACTTACTGTAATTTTTATGTTCATGTGATGAGGGACCCTATTCTCTCTCATCAATCCATTTTGGAAGTTTTGAGTGG
This sequence comes from Viscum album, assembly GCA_963277665.1. Lineage (NCBI taxonomy): Eukaryota > Viridiplantae > Streptophyta > Magnoliopsida > Santalales > Viscaceae > Viscum > Viscum album. The sequence continues at coordinate 1,226,718,271 of OY728133.1, read as the reverse complement.
CGCCGTTAGGCTGCCAAACTTTCGTAAGAGATCTAACCTCTCTCTTTCTTTTTAAGTACTCTCCTTTATGTCACTTCTTTTAAGCTCCTATTTTTAATGTTGGGGGATTTTCTTTTATATTACTATTGCTTTACATTTTATTGTAATGTGATGAGATACCATATTTGATCTCATAAATCCATATTCGGAAGTTTTATGTGGCGCCGTTAGGCTGCCGAGTTTTCGTAAGGGATTTTTCATCTCACATTTATTCCCGTGAGATTTATGCTACATTTGCCACAAATTCCATTGAGTGGTGTATGTACTTCCCATTATTCAAATATTTGTGTAATATAATTTCCTTTATGAGTATTTACAACAATGATCTATTGTCCTTCTTTCATGGGGTGTATGTCTTGAAAGATACCCAAGTCGGTAAGGGAACCTTTCACCCTCCTCTTTTTAAAAGACTTCTTTTGTTGGGTCTTTTAATTTACATATTGTTATGTTGGGATATGTTCCCATATATCCTTATTGATGTAAATTTTATGTCCAAGTGATGAGATACCCTTTTTTTTATCTCTTATCAACTCATTTTGATGTGACGCCGTTAGGCTGTCAAGGGAACTTCTTACCCCAATTTCGATTTCTTTGGGTTCAACATGTTGTTATTGAATATGTCATCCTTTGAATATGTGTGAATGACCATTGATTATTTTACACTTAATATCCACTTATATTTGGTGTATTCGTTTGTCACACAAATTATGTAATTGATTTATCCTTAAACCAAGGATACCGTCTTTGTAAGGGACATCGTCTCAATCTCCTTTCATTGAGGCATATTTCGTTTTATACACAACTTTCTTTTATACTGTTTATAAACCCCTTTGACTTTTACTTTTATACAAAAGGAATCTTTTTATATGAAGCGTTTTACAAAAAGACAAAAAGGAATGTTTCTTTTAACGTACGCGGCGACAACGACCTTTTTTGCCGCCGCGAGTATTATTTGGTCTTTGGCTTCCTCAACAAGTCGTAATGTTTTTAAAATAAAATAAATACCATATACTCTTTTATGTATTTTGGTATTGAAAATGGTTTTGATAAAGGATTCTATTATGATATATTTTGATTGAAATGTGGAAATGTTACCATTCCTTTATATTGGTTTCATGTTTTATGATTTTATATTGGTACTTGGACATTTTAACGGGTGGTTACGTTATAAACCATATGACGGGTGGTGCCGTGAATACCAGGACGGGTGGTTACGTTATAACCTCCAATGCATTGGGTATGGAAGTCGGCCGTATGACTATTCCATTAAGTATGTATGCAAATTGGCCGTATGGCTATTCCATTAAGTTGTATGTGTGGGAGTCGACCGTATGGTTATTCCACTTAAGTATGTTTATGTCCCAAGTTACCTTTATATATGTTATGTGTTCTTTATATGGGTTTTATGGTAATCCTTTGGTTACAAAAAGGTAAGTAATGATATTTTATTCAGTGAAGAGTTTTTACTACTTCATAAAGGTGAAAAGTATTATTTTGATAAAGTATACATGGTTTACTTTTTGATAAACTAACAGTTTTTATTCTTTGTGTATCCCTTACTGAGTTTTTATGCTCATCCCAAGTTTTTGAAATGTTTTCCACAGGAATTAGCGTGGAATAGGGTCAAGGATGGGATCAAGGGAAAGTCATGCTACCTAAAACATGAAACTAGACATGTTTCTTTTTAAGAGTTTTTATTTTATGGAAATTTAGATGAATAGACTACTTTGTAATCTTTTGAGATGTAATAGTTATGTCCTAATTCTATAAAACTCTAAACCTGAAAATATCCTCAATGTGAATTATTAATTTAATTCAATTTTAAGTAAGGTTTAAGGCTAGGGCCTTATAGTTGGTATCAAAGGTCGGTTTAGATAACTTTAGAGGTTAGGGTATTCTCTAAGCATAAGTGACATTACCATAATGGTTAGGATTTCAAAAAGAGTCCTAGTTTTAGATAAAGTGAATGAGTAAGTATATCTTAGTGTTTATATTCCTCATTAGTACATGATGGTTATGTTGATATACTCACACTGACCTTTTTGGTTTTATTAAATGGATGGATCTAGCAGGCACCAAGGTGACAATGGGTTTGAAGGAAACTGTGGTGGTTCTCTGATTAAGATACTGGATGAGATGGGGGATTCAATGAGGAATCTCATAGTTGTTCTAAACCAACTATCAAGGAGTCATGATCAACCACTTTAACCTTGGTGATTTCTCTAATGCATCACGTACGAGATGGCCAACTCGATGTGGAAGTTCAGGTAATAATTATTAAGGTAACCATTAGGGTTTATATGATCCATAATTTTTAGGTAATTATGGGTTACTCTATGATATGATGGAAAATGAAAGGAATGAGATAAACTTGAGGTTAAAATATGTTATGATTATTCTTGAAGATTTTATCTCATTTTGGGGAATGTTTTATGAATTATGTAGTTTTGGAAAAAGGACAACACATAGACCGTGTGACTACCCGTCGCGTCGAACAAAGCTGCGGGAATCGAACCCACAACCAAAGTGCGACTGGTATTTATCGCCTACCACTGGACTACGTGAAGTCCCTGGTTAGTTTGACTGATTCTTTCTAGTTATATGATTTTATGAATTAAGAGTAAGTTGATTTTGGGTTATTTATGAAAATGATTAACCTATCATGGAGGATATGTGATTAGGTTAATTACTTTTCAATACGAGACTTTAGGAGCAACAGATGTTGTTTGGAGATAAATGTTACGATTTATCTTGGAAGACTATGCGACTAAATACTTCAAATATTTGGGTTTCAATATTATATTGGTTTACTTTGAATAATTTTATGGACAAATTGATTATAGAATGGTCCTCGTTGAACTTTGGGTTTTGTTGGACAAATTTTGGAGATTAAGAATAGATTTTCTTTTTATAAAGGGTTATCCTTTTCTGGATTATCTGATCTTGTACTAGCCTTTTTGGTTTTGGTTTTGGTTAAATTCTAAAGACATGGGAAGTATATAGTTCTATTTGGTGGATTAGGTGATTCTCTAGAAGTTGATTATAGTACTCTTAATGTGAACAAGTCTTCCTAAATACTCGCCTTTTGGAGAAAATATGAGTTTGTGTAAGGAATCTAATAAAAGTTGAGATTCAACATGATAAGTGATTATGTTTCCTTATGAATAAATCCCTCAATAAAAAGTAACTTAAAACAAAAATGTTGTCTATTAACTTTTCCTACTGGGGAATCAAATACCGTTTAACCCATCACAAGTTTGTGATTTTCTCATGGTTAACTTTCTCCTAAACATGTTTTCTATCACTCTCCATCAGAACATGAACCTTTGTTTTTTCCCCCATGTCCATATTTTCATACTTGGAATCCTAGTATGGGTTAACTCGGGTGACCTTTGTACTTATCTTTCCTTATTTTAAAGTGTTTGTTTTACCGACTTTTGTTCCGATGTGGGACTTTCAAGGATGTTTCCAAGCACAATTTTAAAATTGCGAGGACGCAATTCCCAAAAGGGGGGAAGGATGTAACACCCCAGGTAAATAAAGAATATGACATTTCATATTTATCCATATTTGTGAATAAAATATTTAAATGACTTTAAAGGAGACGCTATGCTCGATGGCGTACCCAACATGCAACAACGAGTTTCTTGGGAATCTTACGTTGCACTCTAATAATAAAATAATATTATTTTAAATGGCAGCTAACATGTAGCCATTGTAATGGCGGGAATGTATAGAAATAACTAAAATATGATTATATATGTTTTTAAATGTTTTTAAATTTATCCAATAAAGGATAGAGGCTTAAAATACGGAAAGAATTCAATTTTAGGCATATATGCCCTAGTTTTCACTAAAGGTTCACTTATCGCCTTTTGATGGCGAACCGTCATTAAATATAGTTTTGATCACTCTTATAAATTATTTTGGACCAAATAAAACTCTTATTAGGAATCGGGACATCAAATTTTACTTTGTGTAATTTTTTGGTATTTTTCCGATAAAGTTCATTTTTTTTAATGAATAGTGTAAAATGTTGTGTTTTAATTCAAAACCTCTTTTTAATCTAATTTATTTATATGATTAGATAATATTTTGAATTGGTTTTAAAGTGAAATTAGAAAATATTTTTACCATTAAATCCAATAGTGGTCGTTGGAATTAATTTCACTTTGAAATCGGACTTAAACTAGTGTCAATCTTTTGATACTTATTGTTTCATAAAAACACGCTATTTGTCATGACAGCGGGAATTAATTATTAAATTAATTAATGTGACTTATATGTTTTGAATTTTGTAAAACGGACTTCATTTTTGAATTCAGAATATCAAATATAGCTTAGGGTGAAATTTTTGGATTTTTCTAAAAAACTTCAATTTTTGATGAATAGTGAAACCACTAAGTGGTACTTATAAAAACTGATTTTTCCGTTTAAATGGAATTTTGCCATCTTTGTGTTTTGAATTTCAAAAATCCTACATACATGGTTGTCATTAAGACGTAAAATGTGGTTCAATGGGATAAAGATAATTTTTTGGTGAATAGTAACTTATTAAGTTTTTAATCGCGATTAGTGGTAATTAGTGTAGTTTAAGGTAAAAATGATATTATAAGAATGTGAAAACACCATGAAACTTGTCCTACACCTATTGGGTGAGTCATGGCCGACCCAAAAAATCCATGGGCCAACTTGGGGACCCCATGGAGCCACTTTAGTTGGAAAATGACAATAATATATTTTTATTTAATGTTAAAATTAAATTGACACAAACATGAGTTGTTTTACTAAAACAGTTTTTAAGTAGGGTTAAACAAGTCCAAATTTTGATTATAAATAGTCATTGGAAAGATAAAACGATTTCCTACATCATAGTATTTGTTTTATAATTTTTATACATTAAATAAATTAAATTATTTATGACATAATAATGATGCAGTGATGACATCATTATTTGACGATTTAAATAAAATGGAAAGATAATGTAAAATATATGCACTAAACATGTCCAAAACTTATTGGATGGGTGGCTTTCGAACCCTTATCACCGTATCCACAATATATATCAATTTTGGACCTTTTAAAACCGAAACACATTTTCAAATAAAGTAATATTTCTTACTTTCCAAAAGTGCCCCTCCCCTCCTCTTATAAAAGGCCCCCACCTCTACCTCATTTCACACACTCCTCAAGCCTTTGGCTCGGACAAACCCTGACAATTTACTCTCTCCACATCCCTCTACTCATCCTAGAGGATTCCCTTTGGGCAGAATCCTTTCAAAGAAAGCCTTTAGGCTCAAATCAAAAGGCGTTACACTTTTAAAGGTGATTCATTCTCTCATGTTCATTTGCTTTATTTTGCTTCTCCAACCCCCTAAACTCTTTTTATTTATTTCTTTTGTAACAACACCAGTATCTCAAATATACTAGGATGTTGTTATAATATTTATTCGAGCTACACTCTGACACAACTACATCAAATGGTTAAAGAACATACGGTTTCCGTGGATGGCGAAATTTTGCCTCCCGAAACGATGATTGTTCAATACTCATCTAACACCTTCAAAGGTGGACATTATGATGTCACTATTTTTATATATGATATATAATATGTTTATGTTTTCCTTAATCTTCTGTTTTTTTCATTTTGGGCATACCTTTATGGTTTCCATTATGGGTAAACGCGATATCTTCATTTAAGGAAGTGCGGACTACCGCCCCCTCAAAGTGATTTGATTCGTTAAATACCATATGTGGGACGTATAAAGGATGGAACTATGATATTATATATGATATTATAATGTAATTATAATATACCTTTATATCATTATTATTCCATTCTATAAAATACGAAATAGAAATGAAAGTAGCGTTCATGCGTACGTACGGCTTACCGTCTCCATGAACGGTGCATTTCATTTCTTACCTCTAAATGATTATGTAATGTTATAAATGCATGAATGTACTGGATATATATGACATATATGATATCTAAATAATGAATACAATTCTGGATATAATAAACATTTGGCCACACGAACAACATGTAATTGTAAGAAGTCCACTTTCGACTTAAGAACCAAATATCGGCAAAACAAATATTATTAACTTAAATGATTACATAATGTTTATGACATGGTAATAAGTGATATAAAAGGAATAATTAACTTGAAAAAGGTTATTAAGGAAGTATAAATTAACTCAAGTTTATTATTCAGGACGTTAAAGAACGATCGAGTCAAGTCGGACCCGAGGTAAGGGATCCTACTCCTCTCTTTCTTTTTTAAGTACACACTTTTATGTCATTCCTTTTAAAGCTCATCTTTATTGTTATTGGGATGATCTTTTATATTACAATTACTGTAATTTTTATGTTCATGTGATGAGAGACCCTATTCTCTCTCATCAATCCATTTTGGAAGTTTTGAGTGGCGCCGTTAGGCTGCCGAACTTTCGTAAGAGATCTAACCTCTCTCTTTCTTTTTAAGTACTCTCCTTTATGTCACTTCTTTTAAGATCCTCTTTTTAATGTTGGGGGATGTTCTTTTATATTCCTATTTCTTTACATTTTATTGTAATGTGATGAGATACCATATTTGATCTCATCAATCCATATTCGGAAGTTTTATGTGGCGCCGTTAGGCTGCCGAGTTTTCATAAGGGATTTTTCATCTCACATTTATTCCCGTGAGATTTATGCTACATTTGCCACAAATTCCATTGAGTGGTGTATGTACTTCCCATTATTCTACTCTTTGTGTAATATACTTTCGTTTATGAGTATTTACAACAATGATCTATTGTCCTTCTTTCATGGGGTGTATGTCTTGAAAGATACCCAAGTCGGTAAGGGAACCTTTCACCCTCCTCTTTTTAAAAGACTTCTTTTGTTGGGTCTTTTAATTTACATATTGTTATGTTGGGATATGTTCTCATATATCCTTATTGATGTAAATTTTATGTCCAAGTGATGAGATACCCTTTTTTTATCTCTCATCAACTCATTTTGATGTGACGCCGTTAGGCTGTCAAGGGAACTTCTTAACCCAATTTCGATTTCTTTGGGTTCAACATGTTGTTATTGAATATGTCATCCTTTGAATATGTGTGAATGACCTTTGATTATTTTACACTTAATATCCACTTATATTTGGTGTATTCGTTTTTCACACATAATTATGTAATTGATTTATCCTTAAACCAAGGATACCGTCTTTGTAAGGGACATCGTCTCAATCTCCTTTCATTGAGGCATATTTCATTTTATACACAACTTTCTTTTATACAGTGTATAAACCCCTTTTACTTTTACTTTTATACAAAAGGAATCTTTTTATACGAAGCGTTTTACAAAAAGACAAAAAGGAATATTTCTTTTAACGTACGCGGCGACAACAACCTTTTCTGCCGCCGAGAGTATTATTTGGTCTTTGGCTTCCTCAACAAGTCGTAATGTTTTTAAAATAAATTAAATACCATATACTCTTTTATGTATTTTGGTATTGAAAATGGTTTTGATAAAGGATTATATTATGATATATTGTGATTGAAATGTGGAAATGTTACCATTCCTTTATATTGGCTTTATGTTTTATGATTTTATATTGGTACTTGGACATTTTAACGGGTGGTTACGTTATAAACCATATGATGGGTGGTGCCGTGAATACCAGGACGGGTGGTTACGTTATAACCTCCAATGCATTGGGTATGGAAGTCGGCCGTATGGCTATTCCATTAAGTATGTATGGAAATTGGCTGTATGGCTATTCCATTAAGTGATATGTGTGGGAGTCGACCGTATGGTTATTCCACTTAAGTATGTTTATGTACCAAGTTACCTTTATATATGTTATGTGTTCTTTATATGGGTTTTATGGTAATCCTTTGGTTACAAAAAGGTAAGTAATGATATTTTATTCAGTGAAGAGTTTTTACTACTTCATAAAGGTGAAAAGTATTATTTTGATAAAGTATACATGGTTTACTTTTTGATAAACTAACAGTTTTTATTCTTTGTGTATCCCTTACTGAGTTTTTATGCTCATCCCAAGTTTTTGAAATGTTTTCCACAGGACTTAGCGTGGAATAGGGTCAAGGATGGGATCAAGGGAAAGTCATGCTACTTAAAACATGAAACTAGACATGTTTCTTTTTAAGAGTTTTTATTTTATGGAAATTTATAAGAATAGACTACTTTGTAATCTTTTGAGATGTAATAGTTATGTCTTAATTCTCTAAAACTCTAAACCTGAAAATATCCTCAATGTGAATTATTCATTTAATTCAATTTTAAGTAAGGTTTAAGGCTGGGGCCTTATACCAGCACCACTTTGCCCACACATCATGGAGGAGGAGATGGAAAACCTTGATGGTGATTTTGAGGATGTCCAATAAAGGAAGAGGTTGTAACAACAACCTATAAGAGGCCAAAAGAGACCACAGGGGATGACCTAGTTGGTGGCATCAAGGTGAAGGTCCCTTCTTTTTAAGGGAAAGGCGATCTAGAAGCATACTTAGAGTGGTAGATGCTGATCGAGCAGATGTTTTCATGTGATACCTATTCTGAGGAGAAAAAGGTAAACCTTATAGCCCTTTAATTCATTGATTATGAATTAATATGGTGGGATAAAGTTCAAAATGGGAGGGATAGATATGGTGGATGTCCCATAAACACTTGGGAAGACATGATGTTCGCCATGAGGAAGCGGTTTGATCCCACACATTACCATAGAGATCTCCCCAAAAAACTTCAACACCTCACCCGTGAGAGTAAGAGTGTAGAAGAGCACTAAAAGGAGATGAAAATTTCCCTGACTCAAGAAAATGTTGAGGATCTGGAGGTAACCATGGCACATTTTTTACATGGGCTCAATCGGAAGATTTCCGATCAATTGGATATGTACTACCACGTGGAAATACAAGATATGATACATCAAGACACCATGATTGAGCAAAAAATTAAAAGGAGGAGCAACACAAGGAAACCCACTACCCCTTTCATGCTATAAAGAAATATGAGGAAGGATATTGGAGGACCATCCAAGGAAAAAGATGTGGTTGATTGCAAAAGTGACACGGAAATTCTTCCACCTAAGAAACCCACTTTTGAGGCTAACCAAACCATCAATTGGAATATTCAGTGTTTCAAATGTCAAGGAAGGGGTCACATTGCTAGTGTGTGCCCAAACTAGTGCACCATGACCATCAAAAAGTATAGAGAATGGGAGACCAATGGAGAGAGCATGGAAAAGGAGGAAGAATCTCCTAAAATTTATAGAGGAGAGTTTGTAGAAGATGGTGAGATTCTTGTCACTAGGAGATTTCTAAGCACCCAAATGACTATGGGAGAGAAAGAGCAGTGATAGAACCTTTTCCATACACAGTGAAAGATCTATCGAAATGTATGTCATGTTATTACTGATGGAGGAATATGTAGTAATGTTGCAAGAACTGAGTTAGTAGAGAAGATGAGACTTCTTAATTTGGGGAATCAACATCCATATCAGATTCAGTGGTAGAATGATTGTGGAGAGTTGAAGGTTACCAAACAGGTGAATGTATTGTTCTCCATTGGTAAATACAAGGATGAGGTATTGTGTGACATTGTTCCTATGAAGGTGTTCCACATGCTCTTGGTTAGACCGTGGCAGTATGATCGATGTGTTACTCATGATGGTTTCTTGAACCATCACCCTTTTATACTATGATGGGAACCTATAACTCTCAACCCCATGACCCCAAAAAAAATCTAGAAGATCAAATTTTGGGAGAAAAGAAAAAAATGAGAGATGAGTAAAAAAGAGAGAAAATGAAAAAGGAGAGAATGAGGGAAAAGTAGAAAATGAGAGAAGAAAAAAATAAAGAGCAAATAAAAATCAAGTGGGAAAATGAATTCGATAGATGGGAAAAGTGTGATGTTGGAAAAAAAGAGTGAGGTTAAGGAAGTTTTGTTTTCACAAAAAACCCTCCTAGAATTCTTGTACAAAGAGGTATTTTTAAATACTAATGACTTACCACCATTTCCAAATATAGTTGATTCCTTGTTGCAAGAGTATGATGATGTCTTTACTGAAGAGGCGCCACCAGGTTTTCCACCCATTAGAGGTATTGAACATCAAATTGACCTCATACCTGGCGCATCACTACAAAACTTCCCTACATATCACACAAACCCGGAAGAGACAAATGAAATTCAAAGGCAAGTTCAAGAGATGTTGGATGTGGGACATGTTAGGGAGATCCTTATTCATTGTTCCATATCAGTGATTCTAGTACCAAAGAAGGATGAAACATAGAGAATTTGTATTGACTGTAGAGCCATCAACAACATCATGATCAGGTATCGTCATCCTATCCCTAAGTTAGATCATATTCTAGATGAAATAAATGGTTCTAATATTTTCTCAAAAATTTATTTTAGAAGTGGCTACAATCAAATTAAGATAAAAGAAGGAGAAGAGTGGAAAACTGCATTTTAAGACAAAAAATGGACTTTATGAATGGTTAGTCATGCCCATTGGTATCACCAATGCACCTAGAACATTTATGAGGTTAATGAATCATGTATTAAGTGCATATATTGGAAAATTTATGGTATTTTAATTTGATGACATTTTGGTTTATAGTAGGACCTTTCCTAAACATGTAGATCACTTAAGTAATTTCTTAGAGGTGTTAAGAAAGGAAAAATGTTTCGAAACATAAATAAGTGTGATTTTTTTCTCAATAAGATTGTTTTCCTTGGATTTTTTATGAGAAGAAATGGAGCTGAATTGGATACCGAGAAGATCGAAGCAATACAATAATGCCCAACTCCAACCTCTGTTGGACAGGTAAGAAGTTTTCATGGGCTTGTGTGTTTTTACAAGAGATTTGTGAAGGACTTCACCACAGTAGCTACACTATTGAACAAGTTGATAAAAAAAGAATGTCCCTTTAAAATGGGGGACAAATCAAGAGAAGTCCTTCCATGCTCTTAAGGAGAGACTCACCCACACCCCTCTACTTGCACTTACAGAATTTGGTAAGACCATTGAAATTGAATGTGAATCATGCAGAATTGGCATAAGAGGAGTACTCATGCAGAAAGGTAAGACTATTACTTATTTTAGTGAGAAGTTAAATGGGCCAACTCTAAACTATGCTATATATGATAAAGATTTTTATTCATTGTTTAGAGTATTAGAGAGAGGGAATCAATATCTTTGGCCTAAAGAATTTGTGATCCATTCTGATCATGCGGTTCTTAAATACCTTAGGAGCCAACATAAACTAAATATGAGACATGCTAGATGTCTTGAATTCATTGAATCATTATCATATTCCATCCATCATAAAAAGGGTAAAGAAAATACTATGGCCGATTTACTTTCAAGTATACATTATATTATCTCCTTATTGTATTTAAAACTCTTTGGTTTTGAATGCATTAAGGATTTATTTTTCACTGATAGTGATTTTAGAGAACCTTATAAACATTGTAAACCTGGATTTAGTTGGGAAAAGTTCTATTTACATGATGGATTCTTATCGGGATTGATATGATTTGCATTCCCAATTTCCTTATTCATATACTTTTACTGAAGGAATCACATTCGTGTGGGTTAATGGGGAATTTTGGTCTTGAAAAAACTCTAAGTGTTCTTAGTGAGTATTTTTATTGGTGTAGGATATCTAGAGATGTAGTGAAATTTGTGGGAAATTGCATTGACTTCCATAAACCCAAATTTAATCTAAACCCACATGGACTATATCTTCCTCTCCCAATCCCCAACACCCCTTTGGAGGACATATCAATGGACTTTATTGTGAGATTACAACAGACCAAGAGGGGGAGATATTCCATTTTTGTTGTGGTGGATCAGTTTTAAAAAATGGAACATTTTATTCCTTGTCACAAAACAGATGATGCCACTATCAGTGCAACACTTTTCTTTAAAAAAGTAGTAAAACTTCAGGGAATGCCAAGGAAAATTGTGTCAGATCGAGGCACAAAATTTTTTAGTTACATTTGGAAGACCTCAGGGAGAAAAATGAGTATAATGTTGCTATTTTCTATTACTTTTCATCTGCAACCCAATGGGAAAATGGAGGTGGTGAATCAGACACTATCATCCCTTATGTGAAAAATTTTCAAGAAGAATATCAATAATTGGGAAGAGTGTCTACCACATGTGGAATTCACATATAATAGGTCCAAGCACTCAACTACTCAATATTCTTCATTCGATTTTTTTTAAGGTTTTAACCCTCTTGCCCCTATTGATATAGTTCATTTTCCTTTGTAAGAAGAAACTAATATAGATCTGAAAGGGCATACAGAATTCATCAAACAACTCCAAGAAAAGGAAAGAAAAAATATCAAGTGGATGACACAAAAATATGTTGAACGTGCAAACAGAGGTTGTAAACAAGTTTTGTTCGAGCCCGAGGACTTGGTTTGGATTCATATATAGAAGGAAAGATTTACCGACAAGTGGAAATAAGAACTCATTCCACGAGGTGATGGACCTTTCTGAGTGCTTGAGAAGATTAACAACAATTCTTACAAGATAGCTTTTCCTGGTGAGTATAGTGTAAGTGGCACTTTCAATGTTTCTGATCTTTCTCCATTCTTGGGTGTAGAAGAAGAAGAGTCGAGGAATACTCCTTTTCAATAAGGGAGGGATTATGTGAATCATGTTGAAGGCACTGAGTGGATTACACAGGTGGAGGAGTTGTATTTGTAAGTCCTGATGATGGGTGAGAGATTAAAGAGGCCAAATGAAACAATGGGTGCCCATCTCTCTTCATTAAAGGACCAATGGATATTTCCTTGCATGGATGGAGAAAATGGGCCTATTATCTAAATTATTCAAGCCCAAACATGATTTTTAAATCTTGTCCCATATGGTTTCATGAATTTAAAAGAATTTCCCACATTAAGGATTCTATAAATGGAATCTTTGGACACCAAAGTCAAATCTGGTGGGATATGCACTCGAAGTCAAATCTGGTGGGATATAGTTGGAAAGTTGTTTTCCACTTTTCCAAAAGACTTTGGTAGACTTTACTTTTTTGAATTTAAGGGAACAATGTTGTTTAGACTTTATGAATTTAGGGTATTAGACCCATGACTATTATACCATCCCCCTGGCTATAAATATCCACCCCATGGAACTTTTATGCCATTCAAGAATTAATTGAGAGATTATGATTTGTTTCTCTCTATTGTGTGAGAATTTTTCCGATTTTCTACTTGTTCTTATGCATTCTTTCCTTGTCAATATATAAGTTAGATTCATGATCCAAGATCACAAAGACCCCAATTCCGTGACTCAACTCAAGTGCATTGTTGTGTGGATTGGCTATCACATTCCTCCCTTGAGTGTGTTGTCCAAATTGTAGGTCGCGCTTCTGATAGTGTTGATTGAATTCTTGCATCCACTATCTGTACCCATAATCCGCCACTAAGCCTCGAACCACGTCTTTCAACCTCCACCATATTCCATAAAGATCAGGCCACCCCATGCATCTCATATTATATATTATTGTAACATTCAGACACCAGAATAAATTTTGAGAGAATTATCTTTGGTCATAAAAGTTGGATGGGATGAACATCTTCCATTGATAGAGTTCTTATAAAAAATAGCTTTTTTTCAAGAATTGAAAAGGATCCTTGTGAATAAATTTATGATAATACAAGTAGAATAACTAATATTTAAGATGAACTTAGATAAATCATTCAGGTATGACATGAAATGGTCATGGAAATGATTGAAACGGTCAAGACCATTTAACACCACATGAGGGCTGCTCAAAGATGAAATAAGAGGTATGCTGACAATCAATATTACGAACTGGAGTCTAATGATGGATATAAGGTAATCCTTAACAAATCATTATGTAAGAGAGTCATAATATTTGGGATTAAGGTAAATATAATTTAAATGCTCATAGTATGATTTTAGATTCTTGATCACATCAGAGTTGTGTCTTATTGACTATAACTCCCAACAACCCTTTCTCAAGTACACGATGTATTCCATCTATTCCTCTTGAGGATGTACATACTGAATCCATCACTTGTACTAAATTTAGAGTTTATATATCCAGGAAATTATCTTTATAATGAGGTTCAATTAGCGAACATATTTTTACCAGAGAGATAAAGTTCTAGGAAACAAGAAAACTCTCCAGGTTAAAGTACTATTGTGGGACCAAAAATATGAAGAAGAAACCTTGGAACTAGAGGAAGACATAAATTAGATGTACCCTCACCTATTTTTAAATTAGTAGGTTATATGAAATTTTAATGTGGAATTTACTTAATGGGGGGATAATGTAATACCTTGAGTTTTTTTAAAAAAAAACTATGTTTGATAACATATTCGACAAGCAACACCGAGCCTAAATGAATAATGATTATTTAAATATAACTGTTATAATCTAGCTATTAAATTGGTGGGAATGAATAGTATTAACAAATTTATGAAAAAATATAATTTTCTTAATATATATAAATGTATTGATGAATTTCTTATAAATAAGAACTCACCTGTTAATGAAGAAATTTTATTGTTCAAAAAATACGTTTTCTTCAAAAATATATTTTATTACTTTTTATGAGAAAATATTATAATTAATTTAATGAACATATAGAAATGTTTTTTTACAATTAATATCATTTTTTAAATCATAATATTAAACTTAACTTTTGGAAAACCGTCTGGATTTTTGAAGAATGATGGATTTGTCCATGAATAGTGAAAATTAATAATTTTTCAAATACTGCCATTTTTTCCTTAAATAAAGTAATTTGAAAGTCCTAATAAATTATAGATTTATTAATAAATTGAAATATTAAATTTTTATTCCGAATAATTTTATTAATTTCATTTTAATCATAAAATTTCATGATTTTAAAATAAGATAATTTTCATACTTAAAAATGGTTTTCTGCAAACTGTTTTTAAGTGTATGAACATTATACATTTAAATCAGTGAAAAAAATATGGCAAAGATTTATTTAAATTAAATGTATATAATTTATATATATATATCTATCTATATATCTATTTACATTAATTTAAATTTATATAATTATTATTTATATGTATATAGTTAAAATAAGATAATGTTATTCCTGAAAAATTTATTTCTTGAAAACCCATTTTTCAACATGTTTTGTGGGGTTATTTTTAAATTAAATTATTTCATTAATATGAATTGAATTTTATAAAATTAATTCCATATTTGGAATAAAAATAATTAATTTTAGGTATTAAGGTCAATATAATATTTTCATAATTAATAGTAAAAACGATTAAAATTAATAACTGTAGTTAAAGATAAAACATGGATTTGCGCATTACATGTGTTTGTGTAAATATTTACCTTACAGAAACATAGTATTTTTATTTTATAAAATATATTTAATATTTAGAATCATTTTTTCCAAATTACCAAATATGTTTCACTTTATTTTTTATCCTTAAATGATAATGTACCTATGTAGAAACTAAATACCGTAGTGAAAACTTAAATGGTAAAAGAGAATAACCATAAAGTTGAAAATAATAACATGTTTAAATATATATATTTTTTAATTTTTATGGTGTTTATAATACCTATATTCTATCTAATACATCATTTATTAATATTTGAGGTACTTGGTTTGGGAGTGACTTCTCATGATTTAATAGTTTTTGTATTTAAAAAAAAGCCACATCTCCTCACTTAGAAAAGGGAACCTCTTATACTCATTACTTAAAACATAAAAATAATATTTGGATAATAAAAGAAATAAAAATATCCAATCTTTAATTCCATTAACACATCTTATAGTACATATTTTATTAGACAACCCTCTTAGGAAGGCTTTTGGTAAAAACCTAAAGTGATTATTTGAAGAAGAGATATCATTCTTAACTGTTTGGTTTTGTATTATTTTTTCTTCCAAATCCTTAAAATATTAATCAATAAAGGTTATAGTATATAATAGGTATCAAATATATAATCATATGTTATTATGTCACTTAAATAACATTTATTTATCTCTTATATATTCAAATGGGTAACGAAACCATCGTTTATGTGTATAACAGACTACTACCCGGTGAACTGATGTAATTTTGTTTTCCATAATTGACTATAGTGAATGTTTATGATGATGGATTAAATATATAAATATATATATGATATTCATGACATATTTATAATTGTTTAAAATTAATATATCATATTTTTTTTACCTTTCTATTCATTGAAATATGATAACATTGTTCGTGCATTTGTGTGGATTACCCCCTCCACAAAGTGATATGATTTGTTCTTCATTACTTCATCTCATATGTGGTATTTATAAGTGTATTTAACGAAATAATATGATATTTATTATATAATTATCATTATTGGTCTATAAAATAATACTTACCTTCTTTCCATCATGATCATTGAAAAACAAGAAGGTTATTAATGCAGACGTAAAACCTACCATCTTTATGATTGTAACATAGTTCCTTTCTCATAAAAATATTTAATTGATTGTTTTAAAATTAAAATTTATATTTAAATATGAAAATTATTTCATTATTATTTTTCTATATGTTATGAAATAATGACCTTGTCAACTATAGTAAGACTATTAAATTAATTTCTGATATATGAGCTAAATATCATTCAAACACTTGAGGTAAAATTAATTGATTAAGTGATTGAGTATGAAATGTTAATAAATAATATAAAAAATAATAAATTTGAAAATTTTAATTAACGAGTTAAAGAATAAAATATAATTTTATTATTCAGGAAGATAAAGAATATATGTGATGAATCAGGATTGAGGTAAGAGATCTCTCTGAATAACCATTTTCTTCGAGTTATGACAATTCTCTCTTTAATTCACCAAATCTCTCTATTTATTAATATATAATGATTATAATATATATATATAGGTCTCTCACATATATATTAATCCTATTCTATGTTTCTTTAATGGGTTAATACATTCCATAAGTTATTTTCTCAAATACAACCCATTCTTTTCCATGCATAATTTTTATGTTTACGCATTAAGATTGATTTTATTTTTTGGAACATTCATGCATGTACACATCATGGTGGTTTCACCTAGATAGATAACCAACTCACTGGGTAATGTTTTTTTTCTTAAGGGACATTATTTATGGGATAAGGGAGTAAACCTAATCCATTATGGTATTTTTTTATACCATGTGATATTATATAGGTAGTTAGCCTAGACTCATATTTATGTCATGTTTTATATTGTTTCCAAATTTCTTATGTTGAAATGATTTTATGATACCATGTACTTTATGTAATGATTCAATGTGATTAATCAAGAGTCTTCTCATTTATGATATCATGTTATACATTTGACTCACACATTATGTTTCTTTATCATGCTTATTCCCTTACTAATATTTTTTATCACACTTTTCATTTATGTGTTCCCTATGTTATCCAATGAAGTTATTGAAGAAAAAATGGATTTATGATTTCATTATGTAGAACAAAATAATGATTTAATTTTTTATTTTCCTATTTATGTTTTATGAACCTATTCTTACAAAGAAATTAGGCCTCATGATGATTTTTTATTAATGTATATTTTTGTTAACAATAATGTAATAAAATGTGTAAAGGCTTCTGTCACTATAGAACATGTTATAAATTTTTTTATTTTTTCTATTTAACTTACAATAGTACATATATAATTTTTTATTGTAATCGGTTTGAGGTGTCCTTAGTGGCTGATCAATTTTCTGGTTGGTTTGTGAAAGTGGTTTAGGTGACAACATCATCAACAAACCATAATGTCAACTCATGGAAACCATGAGGTAAGAATTTAATTTCCATTTTTGGGTTTATATATATATATATATATATATATTATATTAACATGATATTATGTTTTTGATTTAGTAAACCATTCTTATTATGACATGCATCTAGTTGTGCGAGTGGCCATGAGGCTTGCATGATTATGACCATGTTATTATACGTGGATCCTAAAATTTTTTCATAGTGTTTCTTGTTTTTAATTTCTATGAATTGTATTTATTATTGTGTTGTATAGTCATTGGAAATATGTTTCATGCATAAAGGTGACTAGATGGATCCTTTATGTCATTACATCATGCTCCAAACTTCTTTAAATGATGGTATTGTAATCCCTATAGAGGCATGTGCATAAGTGGCTAGTTAATTGACCTGATGCAGTAAAAAAATCCTTAAAGTTTGGTGTAGCTATCCTTGTATAGGGATTTTAGTAAGTGAATGATTGTAAGATACTAATATTGGCTTCTTATATACACGGTTCATGGGTGATTAAATGATTTATGAATGTGGATTGACATGGTGGAACATGTGATATTCCTAATACCAACGAAAATATAGATGGGATGGGATGGGATGTGATACCATAATGGATATAATTATTGAATTATATATCTTCCTTACTATTAATTTTCCAAATTAGGTGGGGCTAGTTATTTTTTGGTGGATATGTTTGTGAAAAATGACTCAAAACATGTTTGTTTTTATGATTATTTGAGAATTTACTTATATAATTGTATACACTATTATATTTTATGTGAACTTGTGTTAAGGATGAATTATTTTTTATATGTCGAGTCTTGTACTCACACTCTAATCGGGAATTTTGGCACACTTGTATATGTCATGACTATAAACTTAGCGAAGAGAAATTTCCATATGGTGTATGGATATGAGTAGGTGTACAAATATGGCAGTGGACCACGATAGAATCAAGAAGGCCCATTATTTATTTATTTATTACCTAATATTTCTTCTACTCAGTTTGGATTTCCACTTTGGGATCTATCTATCTCTTGTATGACTTATACACATTCTTCAATTTCTTCATGAAAAATCTGATAATTTTTAATTTTGTTTATTAATATTATCTTTTTGATGAAATGATACGAAGGGTAAAATCTCCCCAGTAACAAACTTAGACCTTTTTTGTTAGTTAGTAGCCTCTTGTGTATGGGTAGGTGCACATGAAGTCACGTTACCCTATGGATTGGACCTGTTGGTTCGGGTCGAGGTGTTATAATCCTAGTATGTAATAATTTGTTTCAATAAAATATGACATGGTTAATTTTTTTGTTTTTATTTTGAAATATTCTGCTCAACATAGTATTTATTTAGAGGAAAAAAAAACTAAAATAATGAAAAGTTACATTATTCCCCATTTAAATGAATTTCCCTAAAAATTTTATTACTAAGATGAAATGAAATTGTGTGAATTATTTTTCATTATACTATCTATATATGGAATTTATTCCTAAAACCATTAATTTTAACATATAAAATTGACTTGGTGAGTGGTAATGTTTCACATAATATTATATCTCTGGTCAAAATTATCCATAGTTTATTCGTTATAATAGTGATAATGTTTCAATTTTATGGGAACTAAGATTAGTAAATGTGAAGGATATGATTTCTAAATCATGAAAAATGATACATGGAATCAATCATTCATTGGTGAGAGATATTTCAAGAGTTTAATGTGATAGAAAAAATACTCTACATTATCAAATACATCAATGGGAAAAATGCCTCTTGTGAATAAATTTCATTTCTTCTTGAATCCAGTAACCTCTTTCAAAAGAGATATTTGAAGGTATTAATTTTCACTAAATTCAATTTATATGCAATTTTTATTATTATAAGAATTTATATTTTATCAACATTCCCTTCATTCATATATTACTGAATGGGTTTAACATTCTCTATCATATCTTGAACATGATCCAGTCCAAACAACATTATCATCCCAAATTCATCTCAACATGTTTAGGTTATGCATCACTTCCCCTATAGAGATTCAAATGAGTCTATTTCAAACTATTATTATATGAGAAACTTATTAAAGTAAGTTTCATATACCAATTTATATATAAATATTATGTGAATTGTCTCAATATATCATATAGAGTTAGAATTTTCATTTAATATTGGAAATCCACTTTATAAAGACAGGTCCTATTAATTCTTATCTCTAAATCCAATCCTTTATAGGGACATATTTAAGACATTTGTGTAAACATTATATATCAATCATACATTTTTTATATTGGTACTCTATTTAGCTATACAATAACCTTTATATATCTCATGGTAATTTTAATGATTGAGATATCATCTTGAATAACATTAATCTGTACAGAATTTTTTTTATCGATCAACCACTACACAAAACGAATTATATACATTACTAATATTTGGAATACCTAAGAAAAAATCTATGGTGATGTACCCCAATTTAAATATATGTATAGGAAATGGGTTCATAATACTGATAAACTTCTTTCACTCTAACATAAAAAACTTATATACCTTACATCATAATATATACACTTCAACATCTCAATTATTTTTGTCCCACTCGAATTGATCTTTGATATCTTTGTAAGTAATTGTAATTATATGAAGGATAAATAATGAATATCCAGGTACATTATCAAAAGTTAAATCCATTATTTATGTTTTTTTAATGGACACATAATTTTAACCAAAATATTACAATTCTATCATTTTTAATTTTATACTCTAGACTAAACTGTAATTGATTCTATATCTAAAAAACCATTTCAATTCATCCTTTATCTTCACATGGATGGATATAGTCATTTGTGTGTGATATTATATCTATATTTCCATTATTGTTTCAATGTCCATACATTGAAAACAAATTATTAATATATCACTTTGAAATATCATTATTGATAGGGTAACATGATCTTTCCTGCATAGACATTGACCATCTTGTTTCTCTACTCAAGATGGTAATATATTGGGAAATAAAAGCCATTTATTAATAAAAAACATAAAATTTGTCACATGTTGAACTAATTATAAGTGAATTTGTAATTTAGGATATTATGTGCACTATATATATATATATAAATTTTTTTCACCATATAGGTTATGCTACCAAATTATGATTAAAAAATTAAAAATATTATCTCTATATCATGCATCAATTAATTTAACCCTTTCATTGTTAATTGAAAAAATGGATAATCTATTTCCATTTCATCTTCCATACGGAAACATCCAAGACTTTTGTTTATTAATCACTTTATATCCCGATACATTAGCAATAATAATGTATTATAGAAACCATGATAGTTAATAACTTCTTCCAATGACCATTGATATTTTATTAACATCCATCTATCCAAATAAACATTAAAAATTTATAATAACTTGTTTAATGGAATAAATTTTTTACCAAATTTATATCAAAGAGTCGATTATATCAAGTGTGACATTGACAAATTGTTTTCACAAAATTTTTTAAATTACACAAAGAATCCATATAAATTTTGATTATTCTTTGATATGGGTTATTAATAGGTCAGTTTATTTAACAAGTGTCAAATAACTAATGGTTTGGAAGTTAGTTAGATATTCATATTTGGGGTGGCTGGAAAATATCCATTGGATAGTATATGAAAAGCACCGGCTAGGTTGTGTAGTTCTTGTAGGTCTATAATATTCTTCAAACCTCATCATCTAGCCAATGGTTCCACCAACTAGTCATTGAGACTGATCGAGTCAATGGTGCAGCCAGTCTGAGTGTGAAATTAATTCACCCCCGTGGTTTAATATCCACTTAGTTTTATCCTTATTTAACAGTCAATTATGAAACCCATATCCCTATTATTAATTTTAGACCTCCTCTTATAAGATTTTTATCTCCCATTTTCTCCCCTTGTTTGTCCAATGTTTTGGAGATCTCGAGATACTATAATGATAATTTATTCTTATGTATACTCAAAACTATTCTTATCCCCTGTGAGGAATAAATAGATTAATATAGTATCTCTAATTTCCTTGAATATCTAAGGAGGGTTTCTTCCAATATATGTAGAATAGTTGAAGATCCTATGATTTTATGTTTTTTAGGATCAAATCAAGATATACCATCAAATATTATAATTATATGGGAATGTTTTTAGGATCATATTTCTAGACCTCTTTTTGATTGCGGGATGATAATAGGTCCCTAATTAGTTGCTAACTATTTAGTATATTGGTGGAGGTCTTGACATGACAATGAAAACCCCTCAAAAGAAGATATAATTATAAAGAATAGTGGATATTTCTGGGTATGTTTGTTTATATTGATCATTATGATGTATTATTCTTATTTAATTTTATATTGAATCTATTTTCTGTTAATGAATTATTGAAAGATCAATTTCTATTGGCTAGAGGCAAGTTTTTCTTCATGGATCAATGAAGAATTCATGGTCTATTCGTCAATCAAAATTAGATTTAATGAATTGGAAACCTCTCCTTTGGCATACCTTATATTTTTTGGTGGTATCCTTATGTCATGTGATACTAGAACCATAATTCAAGACTTAGAACCTCCTATAGTCTTTATTGTAAACCCATTTCATGAAAAAATTTAAACCGAGTTAGGAATCCTTAATATGTAGGCCCATTTTCCTAGGGCATGAGACATTTTTTTTATACTAGATGAAAATTGGATTTCATTGTCAACAATATTGTGGTAGGTATTTTCTTAAATTTGGATCCCATTATTTACACTTGTTTCTTGATTTATGATGTGCCAAAATTGATCATTTTATATGATTGATGGTGTTTACATGTGAGTGTGTGTGTTTCTCCTAACGCCAATATATGATCCTTATTTCAATGGTTTTCTCTAGAGTATCTTTTTTCCATGATTAATGTGGTCAAATGTTGTTATACTGTTCTATTATATACTCATAATGATATGATATTCTTATCTTATTACAATCCACCTTGTTATATGTGCTACCATAACATTGGAGGCTTGTTCAGTGTTTTCACAGTAGGTGGACCATCATGATATGATTAAACCTTATAGGGAGACCCTGAATGACATGAAGTGATGATGAACATGGACACATTGATTTGATAGAAACATGATACTGTTATGTTCTAACTTATAACTCAATTCCTCAAGGATTCCATGTAACATGGTGAAACATGATGTCTCGAGGATATAGAGTAGCATGTTTTTCTTAATGCATTGAGGTAATCGAGTGACATAATTCACAGCTTATGGATAGTTATTGATCATTTTTGATAACCTAAATATTCCTTACAAAATGGATATGAAGAAGGTAAGGTCGAGGATCATTTTAGCTTGGTTATCATACAAGTTCTTTCTAAATGATTATTATTCATTCCGGAAAATTTATTATTATCATGGAATACAGATGTAATACTTTTGAAAATCTATTAAGGATACATTGGTGGTGTCTGATTGGGATTTATTACTCACATACTGCATGGGAATGTAGATGCACATGCAGAATTCATGCATCGTGTTCCAAGAAAGTATAAGGGGATAATGGTAGATGGTTGAGTCATGGATCATTGAGATGGTGGAAGTACCAATATATAATCCAAAGGGTTTTCCCTCTATGATACTTTATATATTTATCTTTATATTCTTATACTATATTTTTTTAATCCCCTTCAATATCCCATTTTTTTATTTCTATGGTATTTGTTTCATATGTTACTACATTTGATATTTAGTATTCCACTTCAAATTAAAATTAATATAACAGTACATATATTTATACTATTTTGAAGGAAATGATACAAAGTTTATAGTATCCCCACTAACAGTGTTAAAACCCTCATTACTAATCAAAAACCACTTGTATGTGGGATGGAAGGCATGAGGTCATGTGAATCTCCGGTTTGGAACCGGTGGTTCAGGTCAAGGAATTACAAAATAAAATAAGAGCATAGTTATTTTCTTCTAATTTATTATATGACATATTTGAAATTAGATAGGTTCTATGGGGCTCGAGTAGGGCAGTTTAACTATGCCTGGCTGATCATGCGTAACAGACATTCGAGATTCAATTGATGAGATTAATATTAATGATTTAGGTTATTTTAGGTGTGTTCATGCATCTTGAAAACATACATAAGATCACGTGACATATTTTTACATGTTATGTGAAGCACAATAGTCCTTAATATAAGGTTTTTATTATGCTATTTTATGACGATATACATGAATTCATTAATTGGGCGATATATCTACTCCTCATTATTATTTAAATATTTATATTATAATTAATTAGATGTACCTAAAGATGTAGTTATTTTTAATATGTATGATATTGTGACTAACATGTAGTGATTTAGACCTTGATTAATGATTATAGAGATATAAATTTGGATAATTTTTGTCATGTAGGATAACCTTTTTTGTAATTCCATAGACTGATTAGGATTTATCCTAATGAATGTGGTTTTTTTCTAAATAATTTCATTATATTTTAGAAGGAACCACCTAGATGGAGAAAAATGAGAGCACCTTCTAACATGGATCAAGATGGTATGTCTAGGGTGGATTCCCCTCTACCACCACTCGCTATGTAGGAGTTTGCAGGAGAGCACTATCCTCCATATACTGAAACGTTTAAGGCCTTGGGAGAACCTCATATGAGAGCCCTTCCACTTGTTCCCATCTAGAAAATTATAGCATTCAGGTATATGGTCGACCATGCCATAACATTCCGTCTCTAGAATACATCATTCTTTCAATGCCTTAGAGGGCTATATGACATGGATGAATGGATATACATCATTAATGGTTCCTTTTATCATGTTGAGAGATTAGAGGAAATTAATTTGTAGAGGGAAGTATTCATGGTACAGGGACCCTCTAGGAGATAGTGAGGCATTATAGGAATGCATGGAATATGTGATGGTCTATCTTGGAAGGATTTTAAGTGTTGTTTACTCATGAAATTATATCTTAAAAAACTAAATCAAGACCACACACTTGAGATCATGGAGCTATAGATTGTATCCCATGAGATATCCACACACTCCCATTGTTTCACTAAGTTACTTTTATTTCCTCATATTTTGGATGAAAATGATGTAAAGAAGGTTAGAATGTTTGATATTAATCTTTATCCTAAAATATAATTAAATTTTGTGTTCTTTTCCCTAATGATATATCTAATGGTAATATAAAAGGAATTGAGTAAAGAGAAGGTCCTAGAGGAGGATCGAGCATTTGGTATTCTTCTCCCCTTTGGTACTCAGGAGGGTATACCTCCTACTATTATGGTGAGTGTCGGATCTGGAAGTAAGAATATGATGATTGAGGAAGTGTAGCTAAGATTTATTATGATATTGGAATGGAGTATGAAATATTCAACCTCCTCATGAAGAGTTCCATAGTGATTCAAATGTGGGAAGTTCAGACATTATCACCACTTCTTTTTGTCATGTCATACCAAGTAAATGTAGTGTGGAAATATGGGGCATCTCAAGTTGTTATGCTCTAGATATTAGAGGTTTTTCTTTCAAATGGGTGTTATATATAAGTATTATATGACCGAAGGATTTGTTTGGGGTTCCCAGTAGTAGGATTAGTTGATGAATATATAGTAAGGTCATGAATGTTTAGGAAAATTTCATTGAGATATGGAGGATTGATCTTTTATAGTGGATTAGACTCCAGATGATGGTTGTATAGGATCATATACTATTTATGGTATGGTATTGATCACTTATATGTTTTATATTTATTTATTTTATATTAAAAAATATTATAAAATTATATATAAATAAGTTATTACTTGAATTAACATACTGGTCAAGTTATCATCTAAGTTACCTTTACTTGATATACTATTCGGAATGAATGTGGACCACCTTCACTATTTTTCACTGTGTCATATTGTTGTTTTTTGTTATGGACATCTATGGGGCTTTATGATTCTACAGATGATGAGACTTGATGTGATTCATTTCAACTAATGGATTACAAAAAGTGATGTTCAGGTAGATTTCAATCAGAGATGGGCATCGATTATGTCGCCCAAGAGATATAGGTTCTTGATAATAGAATAATTAGAGCATATAGAAGGTAGAGTTATTCAAGAATTGAGCTAGTTTTGGATGATCATGGCATAGATTATAGTCTCAGATGTTTCAGAAGGATCAATGATATCCCAGTCATCTTTTACTCAAGTTATGGATATCCATCAGGAAGTCTTCTAAGAGGAATTACAAAGATTTTTCTCTAGTATAGGAGTTCATTTCTAGATACAACTCATGCCAAGTGTTCAACCCATTTTGATTTTCCATTATCATATGACAACGACCATGTGGATGAATCTCAGGGTATAACTCAAGGAATTAGAGAAGAAGGGCTTTATAATTATGGGCATATCATCATGGGATAAGAAATCACTTTAATCAGTTATAGGGAGCCTCGTGGTTCCTCAAGACTGATATTCAATTTTTCCATCCAACAGTTATGGTTTAAAGGGGAGGAAATCCTAAATATAACATTTCATATAAGCTATGGGATATATGATTAATTTGTGATACTGTTTGGATAGATGAATATGCTTGAAGTGTTCATGGATCTCATCAACAAGGTCTTCCACCCATATCTTGACATTTTCTCTAATGTGTTCTTTTAAGACATCTACATAAATTCACATACACTAGAGAAATATTTCAAACATCTTAAGATAGTATTGGGTACAATTTTAGAATATCTTCTTTGTAAAATATTGTCAATGTTGAAATTATTGATTTTGACGGTGAAATTATTGGGGCATGTGGTGTTTAGTATATATATATATATATAGACCTAGAGAAATTTAAATCATTAATGTACTTGAAACATCCCCAAAACAGGTATGATATTATGAGCATTATGGGTTTAGTAGTATATTAAAAATTGTTTATCCATGACTTCTTTAGTTTATCATCACCTATGAAAGCTTTGATAAATAAGGGTGTAATGTTCTAGTGGTCAATCTAGTGTAAGGATAAATTTCATGAGCTAAAGAGAAGGTAGATTATAACTACAATGTGGAATACTCCTAATATTCGCATTGGTTATGATATATAGTATAGTAATTTAGGCATTGGTTTAGGAGTGGTACTGATAAAGAGGGAGTGTGTAGTAGATTACTGGTGATTCCAACTGGGAAACCATGAGTAGAACAATCATACCCATGACTTGGAACTATTAAGTGTGGTTAATGCATTTATTTTTGGCGAATCTATCACTTTGGTGAATGTTTTTTTGTTTAAAATTACCACAAGAGCCTTCGTTGTATCTTTACGCAACAAGAACTCTAATTCAGATAGAGGTTTTTGGACGAGTACCTATAATAATATTGACTTTGATATTGACTGTATACTAGGTAAATGTAACTTTATTATAGATTCTATTATCAATATGATATTGGTAGCTCAAGAACTTGGTGAATGGCCTTCAGAGGAATAGTGGCGTCTGATGATCTTGTTGTCCCATTAGAGAGAGGATTCTTTAGATGAACAATATTGATCAAATGTTCTAAATTGGTGTTAAAAAATCATTATTAGACCAAGTAAGGTTTAGATAAGATACTTACATAGACTGTGTTGTGATGTGGGAATAGCTAGTTGGTGGTGACCCGATACCCGAATGTTCATCAGATGATGATGATGTGATCCTACACCAAGGGAGATTTTCAGTCCCTATATTAATCAAGGAAGAGATATTTTGGGACATATATACCTATAAGCCAGTAGTATATCAAATGGTGAAAATGATGCACCATTACTTTAGGTGACAACTCTAGTGGCCGATGATAAAGAGAAACATTGCTGGATTTGTTTCCCAGTGCCGTATGTTCTGGAGGATTAAGGTCGAGCACTAGTTACTAGGTATACTACACCATACACTTATCTTGCACATGTGGAAGTGTAAGGATATCATGTTGGACTTTTTTTGCATGGTTACCTATAAACTTGAGTATATGTGATATGATTTGTGTGATTATTGACTGGTTAATGAATGATCCTCATTTCTTACCAATCTATGATTCTCAATTAGTATATATATATATATAAAAAACTAAATGTCTATGAGGTAGTTTACTTGTATAGAGTACCCTTTATCATTGTATCTGATAAATACGCACATTTTATTTCATAATTTTATAATCTATTTCATAATTCATTATTGAATCCATTTATATTGACGAAAACATATTATCCCTAAAAAAGATATAAAGTTGTAGGAGACTATTCACACATTAGAGTACATGATATGAGTAAAAATTATAGACTTCAATAGATAATGGGATGATCACATAACCATGTTTGAGTTTGAATATAAAAATAATTACTAGCATATGAATCAGATAGAATCTTATAAGGCTCTTTATGGTAGGTATTTTTATTCACTACATTGTTGGAATGAGGTTGGGTGTCAAACATTGACCTTGAAATGTTAATTATTTTAATTATTTTAATTATTTTTAGTATTGATTTTGAGTTTCAGTAGTGGGAGATTTGAAATTTATTTTTTTAGGATTTTTAATTATTTCACAGTTAGCCTTCACGGTTATTAGTAACCGGGTGGTTCCCATTTGAGTACCTAGGTGAGACAGTGGCATGAAACAAAACTTCCACATGGTCTATTAAACTATGTGACAAGGATGTAGTTTGGCTTTGTGAGTTGGAAGTTCCATTTAAAATGGGTGGAGAACAGTTTTCCAACCAAAAAGCTAACCTAGGGTTAACCATATGGTGCCTCTTGCTTGTCTTGTAGGCACAACATGGTTGTGACACAGGTTGGTAAACCATGAGAAAACCATGTAGATCACCCAATATTTTCAATTTTATTTTTATTTTATTTTCATTTTTTAATTTATTGTTTTCTCTCCTATTTTTTTCTTTCCCTCCTCCCTACGTGTCATGCGATCTCCCTCCCTTCCTCCTCTATAGCTGCATGTGAGCCCACCAACAGTTAGCTCCATTTTCTCTAGAGAATCCACCAGATTCATTCTAGATTTATGGTATAACCTTATAATCATGGTCATTGTATCCTCTCACTTTCTATTTTGGGTGATTTTTATCTTCCCTATTCCCTTACCTAGATCATCCACACCCTAGATCAATGGTAAACCCATTTTTGGTTCCTTCTTCCTTTGTTAGGTCTTTCAATGGGACTCTTGTGTCTTCTTTAGGAATGTTTGGTAATTTTCCACCAGATGTGAAGTGTTTTGGTTTTCCCGCCATCATTTTGAGGTTTTTTTCTTCTAACATTTCTTTTTGTCCAATTTTAATTAGGGTTTTGAGATGTTTGGTTCCTTAATATTATTGTAGTTCATCTTAAACCCTGCTGGGATAGATTATAACTATAATTTTCTAAGTCCAATATGTGCATGGATAGGTAGGAATATATATATTTATGTTCCCCATTCATATATATTCACCAATAACATGATGAATATATTTAATGGGGCTAGGTGTTTCATATATATATATATATATATATATATATATATGAAAATGCATATGTGTGTAAGTGTAAAAAGGTATGTTCATGTATAAAAAAATGTGTAAGGATAACCTTGTATATATTTGTCCATGAAAATATGTATGTTGGGGCTAGGTGTACTTGAATATAATCAAAGATTCATGTGCATGTAAGTTATAAAGATAAGAATCGAGTTTTTGTTCTCTAAAGCTGCATGACTTGAGTTTGAGGGAGTTTTCCTATTCCCATGACTTTAATTTCAATTCCTTTATTTATGGATCATTTTTTTAAAATATGTTTCTTATATTTATGTGGTACATGTAGATGACAGGTAAAATTGAATGCAACTCTTGTAATTGGTTTCTTTTTTATCTAAATAATTGGTCAAAACCTGTTTAGATGTTTCCTTTAAAAGTGAGGTACCTTGAATGGTTAAAATAGTTTTCTAAATGATTCCTAACATGTAAAGCATATTTATTTGAAATCAAAGGATTTAGTTAAATGTGTTATCTAGTGAAGGTACTATTTATCACTTTATGATGTGGTTTGATTTCTAAATGACCAAAAGGCTATTTACCATCTTTTTAGTGTGTTGTGTGTCACTTTCTTGGATTTAGAAATGGATTTGGAAAAGCGGAATTGGTTTGGAAAAATATAAAAGACCATTTTTTTTACTTTATGGCATTTTTTGGAAAAATATTTCAATGAGACATGAAATTTTGGCCCGGTTGGAAGTTATGCATGACTTAAAGTGAGACGGGTGCCTTTATGGTGGACCCTTTTAGGAGAGGGTCATCATACATGTGGTGTCAGTGTTTAAGCTATGCAGGAACATTGGTTGTGGGTTTAAGATTGAGACACGCCTGTAAAAAAATCTCAATTCACCACATACTATTATCATGGGATTCCTAAGTGTCATCTGGAGGGTCGAGGAATAGTTTCTTATCAACCCCAATTTGGTAGGTTGGTACCCCTAGATTTGATGAGAGGCAAGGCGGGATGTGCCGCTGGAAATGCTAGTTTAGATTAGTCAGTTAGTTATAGACTCTAGAGTTTCACCATTCTATGACAAGTGAGTCTGAACTGAGTATGTTAAGGGATTTATTCTAAGTTTGTTTAGGAAATTCAGAAGATTGCATATTTGTATACTCATAATTCATTTTGTGGAACTTTTGGTACTTGATCCCATGACACACTTTCTTTGTATTTCTTATTAAAATAGCTGACCTAACATCATTTTTCTTTTAAAGGAATTTATTGAAATTAATTTTCAAGGTTTAGTAATAATTTTTGAAATGGAATGGAATAAAATGGGGTTTAAAAAAAATGGAAGCCTATAACCCATTTTTCAAAACAACATAAAACCTTATTTTCATATATCATAATTTCAAACTAAGAAGAATGGATTTCATTTTAATGGTGCAACATAGAGAATTTTTTATCATTCATATCCCTAATGATCATCTCTATGATCAAACCAAATTTATATTTTCATTTTTAGGTCCTCCCAATTTTGGATCACTATTGAAGAAATCACGATTTTGTGATTGTTGGTGACCGATGAAATCACTCGGAGGTACGTTAAGCCTCTTAGTTTTATTTATTTTTATGATGCTAGTTTGTTTTATTTTATTCTTATTTATTTATCTATATTTTATGGGATAAATGATCCCCAATTGAGTATATTGGATTGAAAACACTAGTTTCCTACCTAGAAGGATCAGGAACGACTCTCAGGCCTTGTTGCGGGCCGACACGAGTGATCGGTTCAAGGTCGACCTGAGTTGGTTTAAGGAAAAATGGTATCAAAGGAGGCATTTTTTATTTGGGATTATAGGTTGTTCAAATATCTTATTTTTAGGGATTAGGAGGTAGTTCATGGGTTAGTTATTGATCACCACCACTCATGAAGAGACCTAAGTCACCATGGGTGGTTGTGTTTCAAATCATTATATTTGGTTATGGGTTTTTCTATTGTAATTTTTAGTTTGATGAGAATTTTTATATTGGGGGATGAAAGTGGAAGTGATATAGTTGTATATAGTGTAATTACATGGTGTAATGAACTATGTAGAGTTCACGTGAACAATTAAATATGCTTCTAGTGGTGCATGATTAGTGCATGGTCTGATAATCCATGTGGATGGGGTTTTCATGACCACTAGTAACCTTTTCTCGTTATTTAGGTATTGGAGATGATTCACTCTAATTTGGGTTGGTGTGAATGAATTTATAATGGAAAATAATTTTTAATAGGGATTTTAGAGTAAAAGAAATGTGTTTTAAAAGAGAAATTCATTTATAATTTTTAAAAGTTTGGGAAAATGTTGAGGAAAAGTGATTTGAGAATTTGGTAAAATCTTGGTATTTATGATAAAATGGTATTTGGGAACATTGTTATTCATTATGGATGTTTAAATATGTGAGGGTTTGTACACATAGTGCATGTTGGTATATATGTGTGGATGGATATAAGCGGAATTGGGGATGAAAACATATACAATAGTTTATAGGATTCCATTATTGAGTATTTAAAATCAATGATTTTACCTGGTTTTTAAAAAGATGATTTTAAAAATGAATATGGGTATCACTAAAAGGGGGATTATTTATAATGTGATTTTGGTTTTAAAGGAAATGATGGATTAATGTTTTGAATTTTTATTTTGTATGCGATGAAATGATTATGATTTCAAATAGGGGGATTGAATTTGAAAATATATCAAATTTGAAAAGGTAATTTTAAAAGAGGTATGTTGGATTGTTTTGAGATGTTTTGATTTTTTCTGTTGATATTTGATTTTTCATTGATTTGGGATTATGATGTTTTGGTTTATGGGATTGTTTTTTGGTTTAAAATGTCAATTGGTTTAGTTATGGTTCAATGTTTATATAGTTTTGTGCCCTGTTTTATTGAGAGTATCCCAATAAAAAAGACCTAGAATATTTCTAAGGAGTCACTTCCTCTCATTGGCCCTGCCTAGACTCCTAGAGGAGTGGTGGAGTCAAGCTCTTCTTGGACAGTTCTTGTTTTATGCAGTCATCATGGTCTGTTAGGGGCTATATAATGTCTTGGAGATGTTGAGAGTGTCTTCAAGTTTTTGGGAACTGTAGTTTCCATAAGAGTATGAGTTGTCTTGGGTATGTTTGAAGGACTGGGACTAGACCAATGAGAGATGATTATTCAATCATCATTATGAGTTGTGATTTCTCAAGTGATATTTAAGGACGATTTTGTCTAGAGGTTTATTCTTGAGGAAGTGAGGGGGTGAAAGTGAAATATCTCATGGAAGCTCGACATGGTCAACAGATAGTAAAGGGTTATGTTGACCATTTAGATGATCTTGTTTCATTTTATATATTGATAGTGTCAAGAGATCAGTTAGAATCACATCTTTTTATGTGGGTCTCTCATTTAGATTTTAAGGATCAAATCCTTCAATCTGGGAGAGTCCTAGAAGAAAGACCATTAGAGTTGATGGTCCGTTTTCTTTTGGTTCTTGTGGAGGCTCCCTATCCAGTGAGGAGTGTGAACTAGAGGAACATATTCTGAGAAAGTCTCCTAGTCTATTAATGAATTTCATTCATCATACCCCTCATTTGTTTTCTTCCAATGTGATTGGTTTGGAAATTATAACCCATATCATCATCATCCTATGAAGTCTTATCGATGATGTAACTATTTGGGTCACTTTGAGAAGTTATAAAGGCAGAATCATCTGAAGGATTCTTGATTGGAGGATTTATGCTATTGGATATGAGGTTGTGGATTCTCCAAGACATCCGTTCTCTAACCATTGGTCCCAAATTGAAGCTTTCATGTAGTCAAGATTCACCAGGGGTGTGGGGAACCTTGGTTATTCTATTGTCTCTGCTGTTGTGGTGTAGTAAATTTAAATGATAATGTTTTAGTTTTCCATATAATTGAAAGTATCTTTTTGTTCAGAAAATCATAATAGTATTATCCTCATAAAATTCTAGTATTTTTTCATTATAGATGTGTAATGACCCAAAAATGAATTAATGGAAATTACTCCTGGTCTATTTAAATGTCTTTTTATGGTTATGTAAAACATATGCAATTATTTGGTTTTATGTTTTGGATTTTAAAATATCTTTAATAACTGTGAATATTGTTAATATAGCCATTGAACAGTGATCACAATATTAGTATAAGTATAGGGATTTAACAAATACAATTTACTCAGACAAAGGAAGTGATGGCCACATCCAATAGACTTTCTTCATATGAATCCCATTTTTTAGAGCTCATAAAGGAGGTGGCATCATTGGGCTTCACCCTTGAAAAAGATAAAGACGATCTTGAACACTTTAAGCTTGAGCGAAACCAACTATGGGAGTAGTGGAAGTTAATAGAGATTACAACCCGAGTGATGTTATCCGAGTCACCCCAAGAGTCTGGCACCATCTCACACCTTACCCTTTGGTATTATGCGGGAGTTATAAGGGGTTATGTAACAAGACCCTATAACTATGACTATGTACATTATTTTTTTATAAAAAATGTGCATTCATTTTATTATTATTACTTTGTAAATAGTTTATAAAGAACAAATAATATTTTTAGTTAATATTCAACTAAGAAATATATTTTTATGAATTAATGGTTGTTTGAATTAAATAAAATTTTAATAAAATATTATTAATAAATTAATTTTTATTAAATATAAATGATAGTATAATTTTTATGAATACAATTGTAATTTTTAATATGGTTTGAAAGCTTTTTTTGTTAAAACCCATGAATTTTCGTTAAATGTCTGTTTTTATTTTAAAAGTAAAAATTTACATATTTAGAAAATTATTTAGATAAAATTAATATTATTTTTGGAATCAAGATGTTAAAATCATCTAATGGTTGATTTTTAATAATTTTCTAAGACAGTAAAATTTTTGGGTAAAAATTAAATACTGTTTAAATATATATTGTGTTTTATGACATCATAATGACCCAAATAGTGATCTAATAAAATACTATAAACATTATTTTCTTCCAATATATGTTTTAAAATTAAAATAATGTGATTTTGGGTTGGTTTTATTTATTCTAAAAAGCTTTAGTGGACCCTCCAAGACTTATAAAACATTTTGTCATTTTAGATTGTTTTCCTTGAGAGTATGACTCACCTCCACATAAGAAACCCCATTATTTTAAGACGTTAGGCCATTGGACTAATAAAATATTGTTTTCCACTCCCCTTTGGAAAAAACCATGGGCAAAAACCATGGACTTGTTTTTGGTTTTTATTATTTTAATGTGTAGTGTCCCAAACCTAAATAATATAGAATTCCATCTCCTTTCCTATATAAACCCACCCAAGATCCCACTTACTCCTTAGTAAACTCATTTGGAGTTCATCCAACCTCTTCCCTCCTCTATCTATAATCCTCCAAAAGTGTCCTAATATCCCAATAATCCTCTCTCATGCCTACCCCAAGCCTTTGGAAGCACACTTCTAAGTATGGGATTTCTTCCTTTCTCATTTATGTCCAATTTTCATAAAGTTGTTGTGAACTCTTTTTTTAAATAAAAATATTGGGGTATGATTTTTCACCTCCCCCATACTTCCCTATCTATGTTTGGATTATGGGAGACCCCTTTCTATCTCATTAATTCCTCCCATGTACACCCGTTACCATGACGAAATTCCGCGAGGGATTTCTCTCTTCTCATTTACATCAAAGTAATTATTTTGTATTATGCATCTAAATTCCATTATGTTTGTTTGGGAATGTATCTATACGAACCTTTTATTTTCAATTTCTTGTAAATATTATAATACACCCCTTTTTCTCTCATCAACCATTTTTTATGAGTTCTTATTTCACGCCATTATGCTGTTGAAATTGCACTACGATTTTCCAAACCAATGTCACTGTGTAGTGAATACCATGCCCATTTCTTTATCAAGGGTATTCGCATTTATGCACATTTACTTATTGATCATAGATATTTATGTATTTATTCCACATCCCTTTATTGTGGAATAAATGATTATGATTGATTCCATTTCTTTATGATCCATGTGGCACACTTAGGCATAAAATGAAATGTTTAAGAAGGTTGCACCCAGATAACGCTCCAATGCATTGGGAAAAGTATAGTATCATGATAAGTCATGATCAATGAGTGTTGAATCATGATAATTCAAGTGAAATGTGGTTTTACTCGTGCTTTAGGTGCAATGAGGGTTTACTCATACTCCATGTGCAATGAGCCTCAGCTCATGCTAATTCCATGTTAAGTGTTGTTGTCACATTTCCATGTTATTATTATCATGCCTTATCATGCCTTTATGGTAATTTTTCTCTTATGATCCATTTATATTTTTATTTCCTAAAATGGATTGTAATCTTCATGTTATTCATTTTTTACTCTCTTACTGGGCTTTATAGGTTACCCTTTTTTATGCATGTCCTGAGGTCATCCCATGCAATGCTAAGTACGAGGGAATGTAGTGGTGATGTAAAGGAAGTTTAAAAAAAATATATTGTGTTTATTGTTTTAAGTTGTTATGAAATGTTCCTAATCCCAAAATACACTATACCTCTAGATCTTACACGTTTTATCAAGTGAAGAGTTAATGTAATAAATCATGTTTAATTGTGTAATAAAAGAACAGGGTTATCATAAGATGCAAGTATTTGATCAATGGTTCTTTATTGTTCCCTGGTAAATTTATGGATTAGTTTTTGTTTGGGATTTTTATTGCTTGGGATATGATCATATGTTCTAAAATGATTAATTTTGGTTTGGTAGAGTTCCTTTCATTGGTTTTCCTTTGTGTTAAGTGTATCTGGTTTGGGTTAGGAGTTCTCGATTTTGGTGTTGGTCAGTGCTAGCAGATTTCTTAATGGCAAGTAGAATCCTTTCTTTTCATTTCGTGTGGTACACCTTGTTTTTTTTTTCTAGTTCTAGTCAAGTGTGACATGAGGAGGAGAAGGGTCAAGCCGAGGACTATGGTTTGGTTAGTCTTCATTTTGTTTTGGGGTTGAGTTTTTTTCTTTATTTGGATGGGTAAATTTCTGGGGAAAAAGTGTTAATGGTGTGGAGAATTATCACAACCTGACAATGAAATTTTAATTATTTTTTTACTTTAATTATTTTTAGCCACTCCTTTTAGTTACGGTAGTGGGAGAGACTAAATTTTTATTTTTTTATGCTTTGTAATTATTTCATAGTTTATCCATATAGTTAGTAGTAACTGTGCGGTGCTCGTGGGGGTTCCCAAGTGAGACAGTGGAATGAAGCATGACTTGTACACGATCAATTAAACCATGTGGAAAGTGTGTGGTTTTGATCTATGAGTTGGTAGTGCCATTCGGCATGACTGGAGCAAAAGTTTTTTCAAC
This sequence comes from Viscum album, assembly GCA_963277665.1. Taxonomy (NCBI): domain Eukaryota; kingdom Viridiplantae; phylum Streptophyta; class Magnoliopsida; order Santalales; family Viscaceae; genus Viscum; species Viscum album. Next base: position 1,226,681,505 of record OY728133.1, on the reverse strand, counting down.
CACGCGACTCGCCTAGGGGTAACTGTGTGGTTCCTTGTGCATGTTTAGTAGGGACAACATATTTGGTGCACAAATTAGTAAACCACATGAAAACTGTGTGGGTTTCCCAGTATTTTAAAATTTTGGTTTTTATATTTTTCCCTTTTATTTTTTCCCTTTATTTTCATATCTCATATTTTTATTTATTTTTTTATCCTCTTTGTGCGTCATATGATATCCCCCCTACCCGAATCCATAGACATGTGTTATCCCCCCTCTCAAGTACCTTTCCTCCAGATAATCCACTCGATTCCTTCCAGTTTTGAGGTTGGACTATCGAGGGATGGTCTCCAGATCCTCCCTTTTTCTATTTTCGGTGTTTGTTCTCTTCCCCATCACAATACGTAGCTTGACTGAACCCTATGTCAAGGGTTAACCAAAATTTTGTTCCCTTCTTCCATTGTTATATCTTTCAATGGGTCTCTAGGGTATTCTTTGGGAATGTTTCGGCATCCTTCACCAACAGAGATGAATTTCTTACCATTTTAGTCCACCCGCCAATATTTTAAGGCATATTTTCTTCTAAGTTTTATTTTAGACCAATTTTAATTAGGGTTTTTTCATGTTTAGGGCCTTAATATTATTTTAGTTTGTCTTGAACCTTGTTGGGACAGATTTTATCCATCATTATTGAAGGCCTATATGCGTATTCATTGGAAGGAATAGATATTTTTAAGTTCCCTCTTTATATATTTTCCTCCATAGTGATATCAATACATATAATGGGTTTTGGTACGCTTACATATATATATGAAAATTCACACACATGTGAGTGTAATGGGGTATACGAAAATATAAATATATGTGTAAGGATACCCTTGTACAAATTTTTCCTTAAAAATATGTACATAGGGGATAAGTATCCTTGAATATAAGAGAAAGTACATATTCACACAAGAAGTAAATGGAATAATTGAGTTTTCATCATCTAATATATTATACCTTGATTTTGAGGTAGGTTAACTATGACCACACCTTAAATATGAATTCTTAGATTGTTAGAGATAGTTTTTTAAATATGTTTTCATATTTATGTGGTATATGAATATATTAGGTAAAATAGAATTCACCTCTTAGAATCAGTTTCTTATTTATCTACATAATTTTTCTATGATTGTTAAGTATATTTTCTTTGAAATTAAACTATATTGAATGATTAAAATAGTTTTCTAAATGATTATTATCATGTGAGGTGTGTTTATTAGAACTCAAAGGAATTTATGAAATTTTTTGTCTAGTGCTTTTCCAGTTTGGCACTTTGAGATGTGGTTTTCTTTCTAAATGATCTAGAGGTTGTTTAGAATCTTTTATTGTGTTGTGTGTTTCTATATTTTATTTGGAAATGGATTTGGAAAATTTTAATTTGTTAGAAAAAATATAATGGCCTGATTGATACTTTATGGATTTTTTAAATAAGTTTCTACGTGACATGACATGTAGGCTTGGTTGGCACTTGTTCATGACTTTATGTGAGAGGCAAACCACTATGGTGGACCCTCTGAGGAGAGGGTTATTACATAGGTGGTGTTGGTGTTTGGGATAGAAAAGCATAGTGGTTGTGGGTTTCATTTTAATCCACATGTGTGAGGACCTACCCATTCACCACACACTATTATCATGGGATTCCTGGGAATCATTTTGAGGGTAGAGTGATAGTTTCTTATCAACCCCAATTATATGGGGTTGTACACCCTAGATTTACTAACAAGCCATATGGGATGAGCAACTAGTGATGCTAGTTTAGGGGACCCAGTTTGTTATAGAATATGGATCTTCAACAGATTCCAAAAGGTGGTTCCGAACTAAGTTTTTCTAGAAATTTATTTTCGGGGTGTTTTTGGAAATTTAGATGATTGAATATTTTTATGTTCCCTTTTAATTATGTGTCACTTTTTTAACATTATCCTAGGACACCCAATATTTTTATTTCATATTGAAATACCAAATCAATTACAATTTTTGTTTTAATGGAATTTATTGGATTGAAATTTCATGATTTGGAAATTATTTTGGAAATGGAATAGAAAAAATAGATTTTATTAAAAATGGAATCTTGATGCCGATTTTTAAAAATAATGGAAAATATTATTTTTATATATCATATTTTCAAACTATCAAGAATGGATATCATTTTAAATGTGATGTGTAGAGTGTTGTTTTTCCTTGGTATCCCAACTGAGAATCATGGTGGTCAAACCTATTTTATATTTTAATTTTTAGGCATCCCATTTTTGGATCTCTCTTAGAGTGAGCATGGTTCTATGATTAATGGTGGCCCATTAGGTACCTTGGATTTATGTTTATCCATTTAGTTTTATTTATTTTTTCTGATTCTATTTTTTAATTTTATACTTTTCTATTTATCTATCTTTTATGGGATTAATTATTCCCAATTGATTATATTTGATGTCCATCACTAGTTTTTAGCCTAATAGGATCAGAAAGGACTCTCAGCCCTTGTTGCGGGCTGGCTGAGGTGATAGATTCAGGGTCAACCTAGAATAGTTTATTACACTTGTGATGTTGTTATTATGGTGCCCAATATGGTGTATGATACCTCAAATAGTGTAAAACGGATTTATTTGATGTCAATAACACCTTATAGAAGTAAAATTTATTATTAAAACCATATGATTATACCTCTGGGGTGCGTAGTAGTAAACTAGGGTTTTCTTAGAGTGACACCGTAGTTAGGGAACTCTTGTTTAAGGAAGCAAGGAATGATAATGATGCATTATGTTGGACCTTTCATGATCACCAATAGGGTTGGAACGCTAGAATAATTTTTTTTATCACTACTGAAGTTTACAAAAAAGTGTGTCACATGCCTCATATCTAGAGGTACATCCCCAATCCTATGCATGTCATCGACTAAGAGTATATTGAGTTGGAACCGAACACATTGTACATGGAGTACCCATTGAAGATTATAGATCAAAGTGAAAATGTTCATAAGTGGAAAAAATTACCACTATTGTAGATTATATGGTTTTATGTATGGATCCAGGATGTCACATGGGAGAGAGAGAATAATGTTCAATATTAATGACCTAAATTGTATAAGTCGAATAAGTAAAGGTACTACTCAAGGATGATAAGTAAATAAATGGGGATCATTGTAGCATCCTAGATTTGTTTTTTGAATGAGGTTATAAAATTGTAAAACTATGTTTCCCTATTTTTATTCATTACTGATATGGGTTTCTAAAATGTGTATTTTTAGTGATGAGTATCTTGGAACTGATGAATGATTTTTTTTGAGATTCTCAGCCTTGGGGAGGCTGGAAAACAATAAATGAGTAGACTATGGAACCCAAAGGATAGCATGTGGGGTTCTTATAGGTCTTTAAAATTATATATACCCTATTGGTGATGGATTAACCAGTTTTGTTATTCCCAAAACATTCGGCATTCGGTGGTTCCATCGTTTTTTCTATGATTCCCAATGAGTAGCTGGTGCACCTAGACTTATTGTGTAATTAATGTACATAGTGGGTTTTAATTTAATTTTTTTACATATTTAACAACCAATTATTGAACCCATGGACCTATTCAAAATTTGATACCTCCTTTAAGGAATCCTGGCACTCCCACTATTCTACCCTTTCCTCTCTACCATTTAGATGATTTAGTGATGCTAGAAAATGAGTTCCTATATGATATACTCAAAATTATTATTCAACATTTTGGGAAGTTAATGGATCTATGTAGGATATACTTTTTATTGGAATAACCAATCATATTTTATTCCTCTATTTGTATAATGGTTGTTGATCAAGGGACTTGACATCATTCCTTAACAAAATCAATACATACCATCGAATAAAATAGTTCTATAGGAAAGTGTATATAGATAATATTTCTAGAAAACTTATTTATGGAGGATTGATTATAAAAACTTAATAAAATTATGATTATTTTGTATATTAGAGGAGGTATATATATTTCAATGATAAGGCACTTTATTAAAGATATACTTCTCAATAAACATAGTTGTTTCTGGGTAAGTATCATTACATCAACCATCAAGAGGTCTTCCTCCTCTTAAATATCACCTTGAATCTATTTTCTATTGATTTATTGATGATGGATCAATATCTATTGGCTATAATCTAGGTTATATTCTAAAATAAATGATGAATTCATGATGTGTTCCTCAAATAACCATTAATTTGGTGAATTGGAAACCTCTCCTTCGATAACCCTCAGAATTGGTTCCATTGAAAGAATCTTTAAGGTATGAGATTATAGAACCATCCATATTGTCATAGAAACTCCTTGAGTCTCCATTATAAACCTATTTCAAAAAATGGAACCAATTTTAGGAATCCTTGAAATATGAACCAATTATCCTTGGGTGTCTGACATGCTCAGTCTTATATACTTTATAAAAATTAGATTCCTTTATTAGTAATATTGAGGTAGAAATTTTATCACATTTTGAGGCCCTTGAAAACTCTTGTTTCTTGATTCATGACATTTTGGCATATTTTTTGTCCATGATTCATTTTTATTGATTATGGGGTTTTTAGGCCAAGATACTCCAATATAATCATTGTCTCCATTGGTGTTTATAGAGTAGCTTGATTCATTACATGATGTACTTACATGTCATTATATATTGATAATATATTCTCAATATGACACGATATTATTATCTTAATATTTTGTGGCTTGTTTCCAGTGTTACCATGTCATTGGAGGTTCGTTTTGGGTACTTGAAGAAGATGGACTATTGTGGTAGGATTATACCTTATAAGGGGAGCCTTAAATTCATGTAGTGATGATGATAGTGGACACATTCATGCGGTAGGAACATGATAAACTTGTGTCGTTGATAATAAAATGATACCTTTAGGAATCTAAGAAACACGCCAGAACACATTTTCATGAGGATACTAGGTATCATGATAATCATGATTCCTTGAGGATAATAAGGTACAAGTCACTATCCATGTGTCTAGTTCTTAATTACTTTTTACATATTTGATCATACTTCCAAAATGATGAAAAATAAGGTATGACTGGGGTTAATGGTGGCTTGGTTAGGATAAGAGTACTCAAAGCATGATTTTTATGCTTGAATGAGTATTTATTTTTATCAAACCATACACATATTATACTTGTGAACATATCTTAATTATTTATTGTGGGTTTACTAAAAGTTTTTATTACTCAGACGCAATATGTGAATCTCAATTCAGATGCATACATACTGTTTAGGAATCCAAGAAATGGAAAGGGGCCTGTGATAGACAACTGAGTCATAGATCATGGAGCTAGTGGTTGAATCATGGAATAAGTTAGAGGGGTTTATACCATGTCACATTATTTATTTATATAACTACTCTTATATACTTATTTGGGTTTCCACATAATGATTCCATTTATTTATTTGTATGACATACATGCCAAGTTGTTCAATATTTTATATTTAGTCTTCCACATGATATTCTAATTATTATAATTCTGATTAAATTTATACCATTATACATGGATATGATACTGAGGGAATCATCTACCCACATATAGTGTTCAGAACCTTTCTTATAGTTGACAAAATGTTTCATATGGTGAGGCACACATAAGGTTATGTGAGTCTTTAGATCAAAACCAAGGGTTCATGTCATGGAATTACTTCATGTTAATCCATGGATACTATATTTCTTTCTTATTGGTGTTTTCAAGTGAATTATTCTCTCACTTAAATCTTTAACACATCAAAATATATACCCTAAATTTTTACAATAGGATCCATGATTTATACTATTTTCATAGAAAATTTAAAGATACCAAACAAGTAATAAAACTTCCACATTCTTATTTCTTATAGAAAAATCCCCATAATATCATTATGTTCCCTTGTTCGATTATAATATTTGAGGATATCTTCATTAAAGACTACAAAAAATTATTCAATGTAATATCTATATACAGTTTTTATTAGATTAATGAAGTTATCATGAGAATTTTTAAGACCACCTGGCATCATGATGAACTAATACTTTCTATATCTTGATTGGATTGTCATTATTGGTACATAATTCTTGTTCAAAATTATTAGATGGTATAATAAATGATTATCAATCTTAATGAAGTAATGATACCCTCTATGCTGATAAAAAATATTTAATATTGGGTAGATGAAACATTTTGTGGATAATTATATGTTTGTGATAAAAATTATACTTACAATGGTACATTGATCCATCTTTCATCTTAACATGGAGAACTGGTGAAAGACACTATGAAACACAATAGTGTTTAAAACCGTTTAATAAATTTTCCTAATGTTTTCTATTTAATTTATCTAATTATATAGGGGTAATTCTATAATTACGCCTTGATATTAGAATATAACCTATTATGTGATCAATTTAAGACTCAACCAGATGTTTTGGTATAATCCCAAGACATTCATTGGTAAATAAATCAACAATTTTTAGGTGAACCACGCATTTAATACTTAAATATTACATCATGTTAGATTAATATTCAATACATAACAAAATAATATATTCTCTATAAAAATAAAGGTTTATTTACTTTGAAGACAAGTTAAATTACCAACTACTTTAATGAAGGATATTCAACATCTATAATAATGTTCATCACACAAATTTCCCTTCTTATACATATTCTTTGGAAAAACATTCTTTATAACCGTAGAAAATTGTAATATAAGAAAGGTTGATCTCATTGGATTAGTAAGGGTAAACATGAGATATTTCAATCAATGATCATACACGAGAATAAGATATTCCTAAGGGTATAATAATATGATCAGAAAGTATAAAAACAAGACTAATAAGTCATAAAGGATAAATCAATTTATATTGTATAAGGAATTATCCAAACAAAATAAATGAGTCATAAGAGTACGAAATCATAAATAACAAATCATCATCCATGAGAGTATATTATAAGAATAAGAAATAATTTTTAGGAATACATAAAATCATAGAAAATTGGTTCCCTAGTCATGTCTCCCTACTGATATTATCATAGTGGACATAGTCCCATAATGGAATGGGTTCACTCCACAATACCATAAACATAGTGGGATATGTATCATAATGTAAAGGCTTCAATCCCCATTCCATTTCATATTATCACATGAGATATCATCATTTACACTATTCATTAAGGGCATATATAATTTCAGGATCACCCATCATTGAATGAAAAACATATATATGTGTGATCTAATAACATAAAAACATTCATTATTTCATCATAGAAAAATTAACCCATTGGAAATAAATATATTTCATAAATAATTCCATAAAACAACATAATTATAATCTATAAAAAGATATAATGTATATGCAATCATAAGATCATAACCCTGAAAGAGCATAAAAATACATAAAGGATGTTTTCATTGAAGAAAATATTATTTTATAAAATAATTAGAATTATTCATTAAAATACAAAATAAATAATCCTTTTCATTTGGTAAAATTAAAAAGATAAAAATAAATTTATAAATGGGTACCAAATTTTCATCATAAATCTATTAAAACAAGTAAACTAATTTATATGATAAACAGGACTTTATGTCCCGATAATTCATTATTTTATGTATATGGTAAAAAATGAACATTATTTTCATATTTATGTAAAAATGTAGGAAGTAAGTCATACAATAAATTATTGAAATAATTAGATTTAATATTTTTCTAATTTTGTTTGAAGGAAATAAAAAATAAAACTGTCAAACTATTTTTATAGAGGAAATTTGAATAAATCAATATTATAGAACATTGATAATGAAGCAAAATATTCCCAATAAAAAATGAGAAATAACAACATATTTTTATAAAAATTTCATACCCCATTAATGAGTACAATTAGTGAAAAATAGTAAGAATATAAGAAAAAAATAAACATAGGAGATGAAATTTTATGGGGTTTAATAGATAAATATATGATTATTATACCAATGGTGAATCAAGCATAAAAAATTACAAGTAAATGAAATATGGAAATAAAAACTATTTCCTCAGGTCCAAACATGTATCATATTCAATATAACATTAAATATAATAGATTAAAATTTATTAAAAATAAATTTGAGGAGAATATTTATAATTATATTAATATATATGATTTCTTATATAATTTTCAATCACTCTTTTATTAGGCATTCTTCATTAAATTCAATATATTAGTTTAAACTATTACAGTTTACAAGGATGTTTTGGATTTAAGAATCCAATCATTTACACTTTCCCATTGAACTAGAATCTTAATTAAGTTATAAATTTCATTCATATTTATTAGATAATTTTTTTGAAAATTCCATGTTAAATGATGGTTAAAAATGAATTACATAACATCAAGGATGTGGTAGTCAACACATATGAATAAGTGATGCTTTAATTTTTTAATTAATGGAATGAAAGGAAGATACGTAACAATTAATTATTTGAATAATAAAAATTATATTAAAAATATAATATATATTCATTAAATTCATATATAAAACCATCGAAAAATAGTGTTGATGAAAAAATAATTACATCACATCATTGAGGAGGTAGTCTCTCTGTACGCATGAGTGATGACTTCATTATCCATTAGATGGAATGGACATAGAAAATTTCTATATGATTAACATAGAAATATTTAAGTATGGTAATGATACTAATTTAATTATGTTAATATGGTTATGGTAGATTTAGAGGAGGTTTTATGAATAATGAAATAGGAAAATAACCAATAAGATTGTATTCCTCTTTCTTGGATAATCTTCTTTCAGAAACACCTTAAGGAATTTTGGTTTGGTATTTTGGGAAAAAAATATCTAGGTTATGGGAAATTATTTTATATTGATACTTTTGTGGATATTGGTCAGCTATGAGGATCAAGTTGGGTAGAGAAGTGAGAATACAAGGTTCTCTTTTATATTTTAGTGAAGCGGAACCTTTATAAATACCATTAAATTTAAAATCATATAAATTCATTTTCAATATAATGTGACAAAAAATGTGAATATTTATGGATATAGGATATTTTAATCTCTAAATATAATTATAAAACAAGATTTATATATGTTTTAATGATATTTTATGTCTTATCTTGTAGTTTAAAGCCCTATTTAATCTTTTTCCCTATCCATGGTAACAAACATTTAACAAAAGGTAACACCGTTTTATGAAAAAAAATTAGTTTAACATATTACATAATATTAATTATTTTTATTCCACATATTTAATAAAATACTTATGATTCTTTTATTACAAGTGGTATACATTAATTTTAATATCCATGCAAAAAACACATATAAACCATTTTTAGGGAAAAAGTTATTTTATGAATAAAAATGATTTTATTATCAATCATTAAATAGTAAAAATAATTAGTTGATTGTTCAATTTTTTATTTCATATTTATCAAAATAATTAATAAAACTCAGTAATGAATAGTTATTAATTTAATTTATTAATATAACGTACATTTCCCAATCAAACATATATTTTCTCATAAATAAAAAAATTTACCTCAAAATAAATTTACAGTTATTCAAAACCATTTCCTAATAAATGTATGATTTATATTATATAATTATAACTATTTTAAAAAATAATTTTTGTTAGTTTAATTATCTACATAAGAGAAATTATATTTTAAATAAATACTTATATAATGGAATAATATTTCCAAACAAAACATTTTCGTTTAGAAAATAGTTATTTTTCATTATTTATTATCGTTACATAACTATTTCAAGTAAGTAGTCAACTATTTTTTAATAATTTTGAAATCAATTTTAGAAATAAATTGTACTGATATAATTCATTAAATTTAATAAATTTTACAAAAATATACAATTTAACTAAAAATTCGATACTATCTTTAGAATCAATTTTATTTTCAAGGGAATTTGACCCAATTTTTTATTAAATGTATTTCTTTATTCACTAATATTTGGTGTTCTTTGCATCAAAATATATGAATCACATCATAATTACTAAATTGATTTTTTTTCTAAATTATTAGGTATTTACATTCTTTTATCTTATAAGAATTTATCTTAGGGAATTATTTTATTATAATAAAAACATATGAGGATAATTCGTCCGATATAAATTATTTTCTCTTCCTAGATTCCTCAAATTTAAGGATTTGGATTAAAAATGTATCCATGTGAGTGGTTTATTCCATAACAGTATATCACTTCGATCATGAATATCCTATAATATTCCCACTTATGAATGATAATTCTTCCTAAATATAACCTCTGAGTATATTAAATCATAAGGTTCAGGTATTTACTTCTGCAAAAATAATACATCTGACACATCATGAAATTGTGGGAGGTTTGGTAGATGTTCTAAGAAGTAATTTAATATCGTGATACAGTTAATAATCTCATAGAGACTAATATATCTGGGGATCAACTTCCCCTTCTTTCCAAATATTATAAACTCCAAATGAAATATTTGTAAGAATACCTTTTCAGCAACATCTAACTCATGATACCATAAAAAATTCCTAACATAATGTTTTTTCAACTCTAAGATTCCTTTATGGGTTACTAAATGGTTCTAAGCATCTCTATCACAATTAGTACTAGGGAGTGTAAAATATGATGATGGGATGAGATTTAAAATTTTTCTATCACCGAAGAAATGAAACTTTATCATCTCTAATGATACAAGCCTTGGTACAGTATGAGGATCTCACATGGTATAGTCTGATCACAAAAAATAACTAAATTATTACCTCATATCATTTTGAAGCAAACTCATCAATTGCAAGTTAATAGTGCTCATTACTAGAAGTATTGGACACATAACACTAATAGATCTTCCACACACACATATCGAATTTGTTTAAATGTAATTCCTCAAATTTCAAGTGCTATCAGGGAGCTCTGATGAAATCTTCCATGCCACATCGATCACCATGATCCTCTTCTATCTATCCTCAAAGGAGAACATGGATCATTCACTTGGATTGAGACATTATACCTCTAGGATTTGGGAGGAGAGATAATCTATCAATTACAATTGAGTAAATTTTATTGTGAAATTATCTTCTATCTAATTATATTTTTGATGTTTATAATACTAGATTAGGCTTCCCCAACCCCCATGCATTAATCATCCACCATATAAGTGATGGAAATAATTATGTATGATGAACTAACTATGCCATAAATATTATTTATATCTTATAACATACCAATAATACATATTAAATATATTATGGGGTAAAAACCAAGTTATTAAGTCGACTCATAAACCCCGACAATATTAAACGATTCATGGAATATTACAATAATATTCATTCATATAATATTAATACTTGAATTTACTTAAACTAATGTAAATAATATTAATAAATAAATTAAACCCAATTATTCTTTACTTCAATAATAATGAATTTATTTACTCATCGGTGATTGATAAGACTTATACAGCACCCAAACCACATGGTGGTGCCCACCATGTCCTATATTCATTTTCATTGGAATAGGGTAGATTCTCAAATACTCTATCGTGTCTGACCCTATAAGACGTTATATTGATATACATTAAAAGTATACATAGGATAAGTGTGAAGACTAGAAACCCATAAAGTCCCCTAAAAAGATAAGGAAAATTAGTAGAAACTAATACCGACCTAAGAACACACACTATGTTATATGACCTCTTTGTCATATGACATCACATAAAGTAGTAAAAAAACTTGTTTCATCATCCTTTATTGATTTATTTTATATATAATCAGAATTATTTACCTTTTATTACCATGGAAATATATTTATAATGGTACTAACTTCTTGGTAAACTAGGACAGAGATATCAATCCCTCAACTCAGAAGTGAAAAATTCTATCTTGATCTTTCAACCAATGTCATTACATTGATAATCCACCCAACACAAACTTACTCACCATTAATTCATTGTCATGTTTTTTTTCCTTATGTCAAAGTACATGATCAAATGGAACACACTGAAAATGATCTCCATTTAGGATACCCATACACATGTCTATGGACATGAACAACCAACAACACCCAAAACATGTGGTATTTTTATTTGATGGTTTTTACTCATGATCTCAACTACTAGAGATCACAAAGTGATAACTTCATGAGAAGAATTCATAATGCTTATGATCCCCCAACTATTGATAGCCACACATCATCTATCTTCTAGGAGTGTGATCTACCTAGACTATAGTACATTACTTTAAGATAACTATCACAATATCTATAGGTTTTTATTATATCCTAGGATTTTATATAACCATTTGTTATAAAATGTAAACCAAGTAAATTACTATAAATATAGTGAACACAAAATTATCAACCATATTATGGTAAAATAAACCGATGTGTATACTTAAAACTGTATACATGTAAAAATAATCAATTTACATCACATGTTGGGTCTACAAAACCTACTTTCATAAGTAATTTCATTATCTTTCCTAGTATCAAATTTATTACATTATTAGAATTTAATCAATCGTGTTGGAGTCTTTAGTTATTTTCATTTTTTTATTCACAAGGATCCATAAAAATACTCAAGTAAAAGCTATTATTGTGTGGAAATTTTACAAGTGTCAGATGTTGATCCCAACCACCTTTGAAATCTATATATAAAGATCTAATCTTATCTTCTAGGACTATAATTGTCCTCTTAGACTGAACATCTGTTAGATGATGATATGAAATATCAAGTCTCATCTCTATATTCAGTGCTTTCTAAAAACCTACATGGAAAATTATTCTATAACTCATATATCAATCAGATAAAATTGATCACGGTATTATATGACACCTTTCCACAACTTTATTTACTTTTTAGGGAGATTTACAAGTAGAAAATATTCACTAATATCAATGAAATGTTTTGAATTTGAATGGTGATCGACAAAAACGCAAATGTTTTTAGGGAATTAAATATCCTTTCGAGTCTTAAGATAGAATAAAAAATGTTGTTTTTTAATTTCCATACAAGTATGGGTATTGGCATCAGTATCCCATTAGACTTTCTAATTTAATCATTAACATTATTACATACCATGTATTGAGATACAAACTCCATAATATCCATCTTTATATTTTCTATTCAAAATTCCTTTTGAGATATGAATACATATTTTTACATCATTTATAGATATAGAATGAGGATATTTTTGCTTTATCTAATAGTTCTTTCAATTATTTACTTGATATTATTTATATCATATTCATGAATTTTATCATCCCCTCATAGTCGTGATTTGACTTTTGAACATTTATCACCAATTATTACAACTCCTAATATTTCTTCTACACTTCATTAATTTCCACATAAATAGATATTTGAACATTCGTATGATAATGATAAGATATTTATCATTTTATTATTACTTTTTATCCTATAATCTATAAATCCATATGTCCTAGATATTTTTCAATATTTATGATTGCAAAGTTAGCATGGTCCTTCCGAATCATTAAATCAACCACCTTATTCACCTTCCAATATTGGTAATGTATTGAATAGTTATAATGTTTGATTAACTCCAACCATATCATTTGTTACATATTAAAATATTTCTATGTGAATATATAGTTCAATATTTTATAGTCATTATACATATATATCATACTGTTCACCATAAATATCAATCCTCTATATTTTTATGGAAAAAATTACCACTACAAGTTTGAAATCACGCATCATGTAATTTTTCTCATGGATCTTCATTTAGCTTGATCCATATTCTACTACCATGTTTTTATGAATAAGAAACAAAATTCATTCATTATTTCATAATTTTATATCAAAAACCCTTCTCTATTTATTGGTATTTTGGGTATAGGTGCACAGAACACAGTTCTCATTATCTCCTTGAAATTTTAATCACATTTATTTATCCAAAGGAACTTTTTTTCCTTCCACGTGTTCATGGTTAGTGGGTATAATGGACATGAATATTTTATCACAATGAGATGGTAGTATCAGTAAATATAATAAATATATGGATCTTAGTTACTACTATGATTTTTGGAAATTTATAATTAACTTTCATAGTTTAATGATCCACAATTATACCCTTCCATGCACTTAAGTAACCCAATAATGAAGAATTATGTAGATATAATCAACATTTGATAAATTTGGCATATTTTTTCTCCCTCATCAAGGTCTTTAACAAAATAATAATATAATATTTATACTCTTCAATTCTTATAGAATATGTGACCATGTTATTTATAAAGACTAACACAAATTGATCAAGGTAATCACAAATGAATCTATTCATTATAACGACGAAGACAGTGGGGAATTAGTAAATCCGAATGGAATCATTTTAAATTAATTTTATTTATACCTTATACAGAATGATTTAAGGTGTATATCCCCCATTTTAAATCATTATAGATGATATCCATATTGAATATCGATGTTGGAAAAGTATTGATCTCTATATAGTTTATCAAACAAGTCATCACTATGTATAATATGATTCTTATTCATGATAAAGATCTTATTATTTTCTAGATATCATTGAAAAGGATAATTGGCCCATCATTATTCTTAATAATAAGACTCGGAAATACCTATAATGACACACTAGAGAATATAAATCCCTTTTCTATATAATAATGGAGTCTCTTATTAAGTTAAAATAGATTAATTGGGGCCATTCTATATAGAGTCTTTTAAATAGGTGTATGACCATGAATGAGTTATATTGAATGAAACAATTAATGATTTGAGGGAAGACCACTATTTAGTAAATATACTAGTATATTCTTGTATAATAGGAAAATCTTAAATTTTTAGTTTCCCCCAACCATTTTACACAAATTCCATTCATGAATAGGCAGTAAGACCATTATAATTAATCTAATTTCGAATTGATGATCATGTTCATACCCACACTAATATATGGTAATATATTGACTCAAATATATCAACATTGTATTCCTTTCCATGGAAATTGATATAGGTTCCATATGAGGATAATCAATCCAAGGCTAAATTCATGTCAAATTGAACTATAGGGACAAAAATAATATTTGTAGAAATAAAAATCTCATAAACTTCTATAGGAGGCTAATTACTGTCTTAAGATTGAATTATCATACTATTAGGATTTTTCATTGATAAATCAATTTATAACTATTAAGGATATGAATAAAAATTCCCAAATACTTTTAATGATGTAAATAAGTTCATATGAAAATGTTCAATTATGATATTTCAATATTTGACCTTATCAGTCACCTCCTCAACTTCACAGTTTTTCATTCATCCCTTACAAAAACCAAAATGGTTAGTGATACCATTAATAAATAATAATCTGATTGAGCAATAATATGGTAATAAAATTATTCCTGAGATATTCCAAATTTTGAAACATTCTTATCATCCAATGACACTCAATTATTCATTCTAAAATATATACAAATATATTAACTCAAGCGTAACCCATAAGTGTGTCTGACATGGTTTGAAATTCGACCCCTTTGTTTTGAAATAAGTAATAATAGAGTTAATAATGAAATAGAATTTTCATGGTTATTACCCCAAAGTGAATTTGTGTTAAATCTTACATCTACTAATTTTTATATAGAAATGAATGTTATTTCTATGAAACCATTGATTCTTTAAATTAAAGATGAATTTTTACATTTCCCATATTTTGAATTATCCATAGGTATCTCAATAATGGTTTTTAATTTTAATCACTAAAGATAACTAAATCCTGGTATGATACCTACTGATGTGACCCAGTTATTTTATAAAAAAATATTACATCATTTTTTATGAATAATAAATACATGTAACAAGAATAACAAGGCTAGAACTGTAATTTAATATTTTCATTAGAGATTTGATAAATAAACATCATTTTTCATTAAATAATATTCAATATCTCCCACAAAGAACATCACACATAGTATACTTCTTAAAAAAATTCTACATAAAGCATTTCCTCAACACATATACAAATTGAAACATTAGAAGTGTTGAGGTCACATTATCATCATGTTTCAACAAGTGAGATACCAAAAAATGATCATGAATGAGAATAAGAAAAGTATAAGGATATAATAAAATAATAACAATTTATAAAAATATTTTTGAGACATCATAGACCGTAAAAAATTATTCAGGAAAAATGAAAGGTTATAATAAATTAAATGATTGAAAAGAGTGTGAAATAATATTGAATCAGTTATAGTCGATAAGTTCTCACCACAGAAATAAGGAATAAGTTTTTTTGTAAATCACATAATCATAAAAACTCATTTTCTTAGTCAAGGATCACTTATAAGACTATGATAGTGGAAAGAGTCCCTTAGTGTATTTGGTTCACTCTTTATTTCTATAAACATATTAGAAAAGGTCTAATAGTGGATTGGGTTCCCTAAAAATTTACTTTAATATTATTTAATGAGATATAATGATTCACCCGATGAATATTTTTTGTGATATATAATTATTATCCCCTCCATTACATAATGAAAAAAAACATAAGTGTTCCATAAGATCACAAAAACATTCATCATATATTAAGTAATTATTTGGAAAGAAATTGGTTTCATAAAGAGATTCATAGAACTTCGTCACCATAAAACATATATATAATGAAATTTGATGGCATCATATGATAATAAAACTGATGAGGAAAAGAAAACCAAAAAGTATGTTTACATATATGGAAAGATAATTTTATAAAACCATTAGAATTATGCTTTGGAAAACAAAATAAAAAATTATTTTTTGATTTCAAACTATTAAAAAAATTACATGAAAAATTGGAATTTAATTTCTATTTTAAAATAATTAAAACCTTTAACCAAATTTAAATGTTGGAAAAAGTTCCTGACTATAGGGAAATACACTAATGTTGTATTTTTTTTAAAATTACATTCTTTTTATATTTATATTAAAATTGAAACATAATTCATATGGAAAATGTTTGAAAATATTCATTTTAATAATATATATGGAATGTAAAACGTAGTAGAATATACCATTATAAAACATTAATGTTTTGATAAATACATCAATTAATGGTTTTTTCGAAGAACTTGTCTAAGGAAGTGAGAAATTATATAAAAAAAGAAGAACATTGTTGGATTTTCATAAAAATTTATTTCATTAATTTTGAGTAGTAAGAGGGAATAATATACAGAATAAAAATATATATATATTTGAAAATAATTTTTTGGGGTTTGGGAGAAAATTATAAAATAATTTCCTCATAGGATATTCAATAACAAACAATCCTGAATAAATGTGGATTTGAAACATAAACCCTTACGTCATGTACCCACAATATTAATACATAATATCTCCTCGTTTATAATAAATTTAGACATATTATACATAAATAATAGAACCATATACATACTTATATTACTATATATCATTTCCTTATAATTTACAATCACCCATTTATAAATATTTAGTCATTAAAATTAATATTTGGGTGTTAACTCTTCTACTTTCCATTAAAGTATCCATTTTATTATCCTGTTCAGTTAATATTTTTAATGGTCCAAGAATTTTAATTATTTTATAAATTTAATAATTTTCAATTGTATAATATTTCAAAAAATTCCAAGTAATACTATTGTAAAACTTTAATTACATCACTTTGTGAAGGTTCTAGTCTTTTATTACACATGAGCGATGCATTTATTTTTTAGTGAATTGAATGAAAGAATGGAATATAATATTTTATTTTATTAGAATAATAATTATTTCATGAATAATATATATATATATATCCATTATTAAATTTATATAACCATATTTGAATAGATGTTATGAAAAATGAATTACATATCTTCATAGAGATGGTAGTCTGTATGTATGTATGAACAACACTTTTATTTTCCATCATATGAAAATAAGATGGAAAATGGTTATACGAATGAATTAAAATTTTTATTATAGTAAATAAAATTATTTCCTTATTTTTATATGGATATGAATTACTTGTAGGTGGGTTACATTGAAAGAAACATTAAAATGATTAGTAAGAACATATACCTTTTTCTTATACAATCTTTTTTGAAAATATTCTAAAGGCTTATTTGATGGGACTTTTAGAAAGAAATTAAACTCTAGATTGAGGGTATGTATGTCTGTATGGTATTTTGTTAGATAATTATCAATATAAGATGGTAAATTTGTGTATATTACTATGAATATTTAGTTCACTTATATATGTCTTGGGAATATAATACTATAAAATAACATTGTCATTAAAATATTATAATCACAATTTCATGCGAAAGTGGAATAAAATGGGGAAAAAATATATGGTATATTTTAGTTTGTAAATATAAAAAAATTAATATTTAGAAATATTTTAACGATATTTTTTTCCTTATAAATTATTTTAACCACTTCTCTAGCCTTTCTATTTCGTATAGTGGTAATTATCATTTTTCACAGGTAAATTATTATCGTGAAAAAATATGTTTAATAAATTTCCCTGAATTTTTTATTCTAATTTAAAATATGGATTAAATTTTACATGATTAAATTTATTAATATTGAAGATATTAATTTTAATATTCGTGCACAAAATGTGAAAACCACATTTTTAGAAAAACATGTTATTTTTAAGTATAACAATGATATTTTTCTCATTTTAGGCCATGTAAAAACCATTAAATGAATTATAATATATGTAATTGAATATATTATCTAAAAAAATAATTATAATAATCCAAAAATAGTGAATAACTTAAATTATTATGTAAAAAAATACATTTCACACAAAAAAATGTTTTTTTAAAAGATAACTCATTTTATAGTCAAATGATTTTTCATTTATTTCTAATCATTTGATAATAAATTTTTGAATTATTTTTCAATTATTTATACAAATATATATTATAATTCCATAAATTGAATACTATAAATAAGAAAAATTCATGTTTAAATGAATTAATTTATAATAAAATAATATTTTTTGGTAAATTATTTTTGTTTAGCCATAAATTATTAGAATTCTATTTATTATGTTTAATTAACCATTTCATTCATTTTATAAATTAATATTTTTAATTATTAATTTAATTTTAACATTATTTATTATCTATATCATTCATTAAATGTATTAAATATATAAAAAACATAACTCAACAAAATAGTTCAAAACTATTTATTTGGAATCAATTTTATTTCATTTAGTTAATTTTACCCATTTTATATGATAAATTACATTAAATTATTCATTGATGTTTAATGTTACATGAATCACATGTTCTGAAACACATCAAATTTATTATAGAGAATTTATTATAAAATCATGGAGGGTTAGA
Organism: Viscum album; assembly: GCA_963277665.1. NCBI lineage: Eukaryota > Viridiplantae > Streptophyta > Magnoliopsida > Santalales > Viscaceae > Viscum > Viscum album. Next base: position 1,226,662,160 of record OY728133.1, on the reverse strand, counting down.
GTACTCTTAAAAAAACACTTCCTAAATTTTGAGATAAACCCCAATCATTTAAGTCATGTATCACTTGTTTTTCAGTATCAAGGCCCATAAATGTTTTTACCAATGGGAGATATTCATTTTTCCTACATTGATAATCGAACCCCAGGGGAATTGGTATATGAAATGGGATTACATAATATAATTAATTTATATGTTCACTATATACTGAGTGGTTATCCCTGCCTAAAATTACATTGAATTCTACAGTGGAAGGAAAAAATGCCTTTTAAGAAGTTTCATCCAATAGTCCTTAATTAGACACGAGTTTTATATGATGGATGCAACCATTAATAGTTTATTTTTTTAATTAAAACTTATAATCCAATGTTTTATGTGGGGGAAATATAATTTTAAAACATGAATTATATAAAAGAATACGATGATACAGAATAAAATAAGATATTCATAGATCAGGAGTGTAGAATAATTGTACCTTTCACCATGTCATAATCGCGATTCACTTTAGTGGAATTTATTTTATATCCTCTTTTATTATCCCTTATTCCTAGCGGTAAAAAATGTACATTAACCTCATTATCCTTAATATTGGGGTATCAGATTCCATAATTACCAGGTTTATTACATTTGAATCAATAATATGTGGGTGGTGGATAAGATAGAACCACATAACCATCCATTTTATTTTCTAGCCTCTCCATACCTCATTGAAAATAATGATATCTTTATCTTATCTTCAATACATAAATCATTCCCTCGTTCTTTATCAGAAATTTCCTAAGTGATTAATCCTACATTTAGTCACATGATAGTGGATGAATTTCCTTTTCTCACTATGATTTATCATTAAAATTTCCCTGAAAATCCATTTTAAATATCTTATAACTATATACATGAGATTAATAAGAGTCTACAGTTACCATTTCAACCTTATATACACATCAAAAAATATCTACTTATTTACCAACACCTATTATTGATAATTTCTACCTAAGACATATATTCAAACAAAAAATTATAGAATCTATCCAACATTAATTTGTTAGAAGTGAATGTTGAGTGGATCTATATCTTTTTATTGATATTCTATAATAACCACTTCTTAATTTCTTGGTTATTTAACTATTTTTATTGTATATTTCCATATATAATGGTTTCATAAGTTACTATTTAAACATTACTTACTCATATAAGATTGTATGTATTCTTAAAATATTTATAAAATTCATTTAATCATATATTTTACATTATGAACTTGAGTTTCTGGTTTTCTGGTAAAGGGTTAGAAACATATTATTATAAAATGTCAAATCACATTACTGAGATTATATATTCTTTGAAAATGGAAATTTAACTTTTGATTCCTAACTTGTACCTTATGGGGATCTTCTTTAAAATATAATGTTTTCATGTTTGTAATTTTGGAAATGCAATTCTATATTTTATAAAATCTTACATATCATAAAAACTCATATTTTTATCTTCTGAAAACATAGTTTATGAATGAAGTTCTATTTTCCATCATAATAAAATAAAGTATATTATATGGAGAAATTACTCTATCATACGAGGTGATAAATATATTTTACAAATAATAGTGAATTGATAATTTTTCCAAGGGATGATATAGGGATATATTGTATCAATTAAAATAATATTCAATCTTATAAACACATTAATATATTCTAAAATATGGATTACCACAATAATGTATTTTTTCCTTCATTAGATTATCATTTACTTTGTTTTAAATTATTAATTTAAAAATTTCTAAATTATTAAAATCTAAAATAATTTAATGCTTGTATGTATTTAATGTATGATTATGAAAGTATTCTTAAATTACATAAATTCACATGTCGTTATACAAATAATTTTTGAAATTCATATATTTTCATCTAAATATCAATATATCAGACGATATTTAAAGATAAATTACTATAGAGATTATTTATACTATATTTAGGGATTTAAATATCCTTTCAAAGGAATTACCAAGAATGATGTAATTAATAATTTTATGACTGATATTTTTGGAATGATGAATAATGTATTATTATTTTCTAAAATTATGGATAAAATTATTTGGATAATGATAATTAATTGTTTTGATTTATATTGTCTGCTATATTTTTCTAGTTATTATAGATAGTTATTTTTATGAAATACAAGAATTAATGTACAAAATAATAATGAATTTTAGATGAAAACATACACATAATACATGAGATATTAAATATATATTTTTATGTGTGAACATGATAAAAATGTTTGTGAAGTAATAAATTCAAGTACAATAGAACATTCACTATCACTAATAATATGATAAAAATTTATCATCCAAACTTATTGATCATGAAATTTGAGATTTTCATCAATTTTAATACCAAATTTATTCTTAACAGGTCAATGTGTATATTTATGGTAATATCCTATCTTTGTTATATAAAAAACTGTATATATATATATATATATATATATTATTTTCCCTAATAAATTTATTTTTAATAGGTTATTCCCATGAAAAAGATAGTTATATAAATTTGGATATGACCTCCATTTAAAATTCTTTGTTTATTATGGTTGCACTTCCATAAAGAAGAGAATTTGGTAATTGGTTTGTTACTACCCTTCAAATGTAATCCCAGTTATTGAGAACCATATCTATTATGGTGTTTTTAGAGACACTTATTTTTTACTTATAAGACATTGAAATATTTCTTTATATATTTTGGGAGCCAGAAACTGAGACGATGAGTGATTTTGAGGACCAGTGTGTCCAAAATAAATTTTAGAAAAATATTAAATGTATCTTATATTTTTCATAAGAAGTTAATTAAATTAAATGGGTTAAATCTTAAACAGAATCATGGATTAGAAATCAAGTACCACAGTTGAGTCCAGAACGTGAGGGTTACTCTAGCCATGAACTAAAATAGGTTGGCGTGGTATGTTTGGATAAAATTAGATGTTGGTGGTACATTCAGCAAGTTAATTAAATAAATAATTTAATTAATAAATTAATTAACTTAATTCTGAATTTTCCTATCAACACACTATTATTGTGGTTTTCTAGGGTTAGAATCATAACCCTTGAACTATTTCATGGATCATTCTTCCACCTTCATTGGTGGATCATAATTAAAAGACAATAAACCTTTTCATTCTAGAATATCAACATGAATAGAAGGAAACAACTCCTCTTCATCATTAGTGAGTGCGTTCTTTGTTGAAAATGATCCAAAACCAGGTAGTACAGGTCATTTGTGGATTGTGCCTCATTTTACTAAATAGATTGATCATGATCTCATACTTTTCGTAGAAATACAATAATTGAGCCTCTTCATGTTACCACATAATAGTTTTAAATTGATTATTAAATTAATTTCTCACCAAAATATCCAAAATTGAATTAATTGGACAAGAACAAGTGGACAATGATTTTTTCAATATTTTTTTGCTGCTTTCCCCCCTCTTTTCTTTGAATTATTCAATGATTTCCTTATTTGGTCTGGGTATGATGTTGTTAGGAAGTACCATCCATGACTAGACTATTGGATTATTGAGTGGGGGCAGAATTGATGAATCAATGATAGATTTTGGTTGATAGCAGGATATGTCTAATTCCACCGAGGAACAAATTACTATGAGTTGATTGGAAATGAAAATATGAGTGGTGGTGGATGGTGGTTCATGCGGCCAGTGTATGGATCAAAAAAAGTATGATTACCATCCATTAGATGACCACAAATGAAGAGAAGAGGGTGCTTTATTTGATTGCATGAGGCCTAGAGGTAAGATCCAAAGTATCAAACTCATATATGGATGTGAAAATGCATATCTAGATTTCTAGAAAAATACTATCTAGAAGTCATTTAGTTTAGAAGGACACACACCGTGTGACCCCTTGGCTGTGGTGACAAGGGATTTGGGTGAGAAAAGTATCCCATGACATGTGGGACCCCCACACACCATGTAATCCATGTGATGCTGACCTCTCATGTATTATGAGATTACAAGGGTGTGGGTATGGCCATGTACATGAATTGTGCTGAAGTACATAGAGAAAATAAAATTTACATGTACATGACTAGAGAGCATGGAAAGGACCCCGGGTGGAGAAGGCATGCAGTGTAGTCCACTGAAACACTGTGTAGTGATACGCGAGTAGTGATCCATATAATAAAAGGGACATGCATAAGTGGAGTGGGAAAACATTTCCTATGGGTCCCCTACACACCATGTACCCCATTTCTCTTTTTTGGATAACCATCAGTCGCTTATATCTCCTTCATTTTGGATTCATATTTTGGACTGAGAGTAGCCTATCCAATGTTTTTTACACATAAAACTCTATGGTGACCTGTGTAATTTATTTTGAGATGTGATTTGATATATTCTGAGTGTGATGCTTGTTTATACAATGTTCAATTATGAAAATGATCTAGAAGGATCACCAACCATAAGAGGGGCACCCTCCTACTGGGATAGGTCTAGGGTCATCAACCTATTTATAGGGTGGCACCCTTCTGCAGGACAAGGCATGGGTCACCTATATACTCTCAGAGTGGAACCCACCTACTAGGTAGGTCTTAGTCCTATACCTATCAAACAAGTGAAACCCTCCTATAGAATCAGGGTATGGGTCCATAAATATGAGAGTGGCACCCTATTGTTAGGCTGTTAACAGGTCCTCTATTGACTATGAGAGTGGAACCCTCTTGCTGGGTAGGGCATGGATCCTCTATCTACTATTAGAGTGGATCCCTCTAGATGGGATGGGAATGTGTCATCTGTTGACTATGAAAGTGGAACCTTCCTACTATATTGGGAACAAATCCTCTAACTTCTATCCAAGTGACACCATACTATGGTGTCAAGTCATGGGTCCTAGACTACAAGAGTGGAACCCTTCAGTTGGGCTATGTGTGGGTCCTCTACCCACATGAGTGGAACCCTCCTGTTGTAACATGTCATGACTCCTCTACCTAGATGTTGTCTCCCCTCAACTATTCTTCATAGTGGAGAGGTGTGTCTTGAATTTTATGTCTCTTCAGATATATGTGCAAGATGATGGGCATCATTGATAGAATTAAAAAACTGATGACACTTTTTTCATAGGCTGTGAGATGGTGATTCCCTTTCTCTCTCATTTGGGATTATATAGTTTGATCATGTATATGTCTATATACATGTAGTTATATTTTGTAATATCTTTCTTTGGGTTGATATGTATACTATCTATTCATATAATGTCTCTTATTTCTCCCCCTTCATCTTTCTAGATGTCTTATAGTGTCTGTACTTACTCACCCCAGCAAGTGATTTTCCTACATATTTCATGTAGTATGAAGATGAAAGATAGTTCAATAGAGATTACATAGGATCTTAGGGAAACCAGGTTCATTAGACCATGTATGGTGTTAAGGTCTTTCAGATCAGGTGGTGGACTCTCTCAATGTTTACTTTTATAGTTCTTTCAAGATGGGTCATATTTCTAGTTGGGAGTGTATTATTCCCCATTAAATTTTAGTTTACATCCTCATACTCTTATAAAACCTGAGGTTTTTTTTTCAAGCATGGTCATTCCCTAGGTATTCCATATTTTCACTATTATTACAATGCACTTCTTTAGTGAGATAACCATGTGTGTCTGTACAAGTACATTAGGAGGAAGACTCCCATGTTAGATATTCCTTTCAGTGCTTGTTGCCTACCCCTGGACTATAAATCCATGCTTGGGTTTTTATTCTACTCTTGAATTAATATTAGTAGACATAGGTGTGAGTCATTACATTATCTATATACTCATGGTGTTTGATTTTTATCCCCCATTTGAGGATTTATCCACTCAAATTCATCTTGAGGTTCCTACAAGGAATGATTCTTCTATATCCATAATCTACCGATAGTGAGAGCTATTTGAACTTTAATTTTTTTAATTATTATTATACAAACCCCCTTTTAAGGGAAAAAGGGGAAAAACCCTAACAGACATCATCGACTTAAGACAATCATGATCCAATGGTCAAGCGAGACAAACCAAAACAACAATGCGGAGGAACCCACTCCCAGCATATAACCATGATAGAGCTCTCCACCAAAGCATGGATGACCGGAAAAAAAGTGTCCTGTGTCAGAGCACAGGCCTGACCCGATGGCTGACGCCATACCCTCTCAAACATCCAAATCCCAAAAAGCACAACAGCGGTGAATAGAAAGCTCAAGAACCTCCTCTAGGGCCTGATCTGAGTGGAGTCCGGGTGCATCACCAAACCAACAGACCTCATAATAAAAACTATTCCACCATTCCAAAAACAAGAACCAAGTCACCAAACCTCTTCGCCCTCCATTAGACACCCCCACCGCCACATATTCACAAGTCTGGAAGACAATTCAAAGGTTCAAGATCAAACCATAGTCACCTAGGACTGTATGGCCCAACCCCACGCCAATAGAATGCCACCAATGAAGTAATCTTGGACATCCTGAACCAGAAACCCATCTCTAGGCATGGATCTTCTCCAATCAGTACCGAAGATACACCTCATCAGGTTTCGAAACTAGCCTCATGATGATGAGGAAATAGTGGAAGGGTAGAGAAGATCCACTAGTGATGATCCAAACCAAAAAAACCAGTTCAACCAAATGCATAATCACAACACCCAAAAATTAGACCTAAAAAACCACAAACCGAAACCAGAGCACAATTCCTCCCCGACTCTTGGTGTATTATGATCTTTAATAATATGTATTACTTCATTCATGGATGATTTTAAGGATGTCTTCCCTACTGTTGTTTTGGGACTACCTATAGGGTGGAAAATAGATTTTTTTCATTGACATTTATCAAAAGAAAACCCTAATATATTCTACCGCATATCAGATGTCCCCTACCGAGCTCTAGGAGATGTGGTTTCAATTGGATGACCTTTAAGAGATGGGTTTAATCAGATTGAGTGTTTCCCCCTAGGAAGCTTCCATGTTGTTTGTCAAAAAGGCCGATGAGAGCTTACATATTTTCATGGATGATCATCGCATGAACTAGGCCCTAATAAAGAACAAGTAATAATTGATGAGGACTGATTACCTATTTGGCCACTTGTGTGGTGTGAATTGGTTCTCAAAGATCAACCTCCAGTCTGACTACCTTCATTTGAGAGCTATCATGGCTGATATTCTAATGCTGTAATTTTGTTGTCTCTACAGACAGTATGAGTTCCTGGGGATTCTATTTAGTGCAAACAATGCCTAGATGTGGTTATACCTTTGATGAACCATATCTTTTAGCCATACATGGACCATTTTTTGTGGTCTTTGTTGATGACATACTCATATTCTCTCTATCAGAGGAGGATCATGATGATCACTTGATGATGGTCCCAGATTTTCTTTGAAAGTACAAACTTTATGGTAATCTCTTTAAGTGAATGTTATTGATTCATGAGGTTCACTTAATGAGGCATGTCATTTATAAGCATGTTTTATCTATGGATCCATCAATGATTTATGGAGTGATTGATTGGGATCTACCCAATAACAAGTTATAGGTGAAGAGATTTCTTGGCTTGGCAAGGTATTAGAGGATGTTTATGGCAGAAGTTGACCACATTTCAGCCCCTTTAACTGCTCTTATGTCGAAAGGGTATCCATTTACCTAGAATGAGAATTGCTAGAGGGCCTTTGAGGAGTTGGGGTTGGGGCTGAAGAGTTCCCTAGTTTGAGACTACGATAGGATAGTGTGTTGTTTTTTTTTGTATTGAGATGCCTTAGGAGTTATCCATGACAGTGTGTTGAGGTAGTGGAAGGCAGTTACCACCTATGGGTTGAGGTTGTTTAGAACTCATGACTAGAACTATCTAACTCATTAATTATAACTAATAGAGGTATTCTTTTCCCTGAGGATGTGGAGGCACTATCTTATGGGTGAGCACTTTGTGGTTACTCAGACTATCCGAGTCTCAGGTATGTCTTCACACAAATAGACTAGGACCTAATATTGTGGTTCTAGTTGGAGTTCCTATAATACTAGGACCTTTAGATACTCTATTCTTTGAGAAAGATAAATGTAGTGGGAAATTTCTTTAGTAGGAATTCTGAGACTCATTTGGTGCTGGAGGCATTTGATTATTTGGTTTGTACTACTAAAAAACTCGATTTTTCTAGTACAAGAGCATTAACATTGCTAGCTAAAAGTGCTGTTAAAGGGGGTCTTTAAAAGTGCTAACAAAAAGTGATGTTAAAGGGTGCTTTTTATTAGTGCTTATAAAAAATCATAATGATAAATCCCCCCTTTATTAGTTTTAGTAAAAAAGTGCTGATAAAGGGTATATTTCAAAAAATTTACATTTCATTAAAAAATATAAATTAGTATATAAATATATTTATATTGATCTAAATATAATATAAAATTTTAAAATGATTTAGATAAGGATATATTGGCATTTACACTTAATATATAAGATATTTAGTGAAAATTTCTTATTAAATAATTTAAAAAATATTTTTAATTAATAATTTTTAATTATTATTATTAGTTATTTTACAACAATTTGAAGATAAATCAATCACAATAAATTAAAATTTTCTAAAATAAGTTGAAAACGTAACTTGAAATTCAAACAACCATAATTTTTGATTCGGGTGTCTGTTTGGACTCTACCATATATAAAATTGAGTTTTTCTATGAGCCCAACATTATATAGATATAAGGATATCCTATTCTCATTTTCATTGAAAAAAGGCCCAAAATTCCTCCAAAACTATGTTTTTGGATGGGGTACCCCAATATTTTAACATTCGACAAAATTTCAACCTCACTTAAGGGGGTATTATTTTCTTTTCTCGGTAGAGAGAGAATTTATTTGCAGGTATTAAATCAATATTGATATTTCTGTTTTGATTTTTTATCATTTTTCATATTTTAGAGTTATTTATAATCAAATATATAAAAATACATATACATTTTTTATATATTCCCAGATAAATTTTTAATTTTATAAATAAATATTCAAACATATTTATGTCAAAAATATATTTATCTATATATAAAACTTCACTGAATAAAAACTAATATATATTTTATTAAAAAATAAAAATGTATGAATATATATTTTCCAATTCAATTAACTTATATATAATGTTTTTATATATATAGTATTCTATTTGTATTGAAAAATAGATATATACTTATCTATGTATTTTAATATATGTATATAAATTATAATATATATTATGTAAAAAATAGAAATATGTATAATTATATTTATAGATGTATATATATAAAATATATGTATTTATGTATGTACTTATAAATACACACATACACAAAAAACACATATTTTATATATGTATTTTAAAAACTCTCTATATATAAATATTTAGATAAAAAATGTAATGAATATATATAAATATATAAATATTTCATAAAATGAGAGACAAATCAATATTGGGGGGTGGAAAAGGTGTGGGTGTATGTCTTGGAGGCCTCAGGTTCAAAACAAGCAGGAGGTAGGGGCATGCACGGGATGGTGGAATTATCTAAATCACTGATAAGGGGGAGAGAACTTAGTTGAGTTGGTAAGAGGCACTAATAAAGGGGTTGGGTAGCACAGATGAAAGGTGGTTCCAAAAAACTTATCAACCTTTATCAGCAAATCCTTTATCAGTGCTTTTTGATCATTAATAAAGGGGGTATTTAATAGAACTAAAAAAGCACTGATAAAGATGGAATTTAACAACACTAAAAAATAACTTATAAAATCCCCTTTATCATCACTAAAAAAATAGATGAAAATAACCCAATTTATATATTCTTTTCTTAGTTCTATGAAAGGGTACTTTATCAGTGCTTCTTATGAGTGCTGTAAAATCCAACCCTATAAAATCTCCTTTATTATTAATGATTTCTAAACAATGATGAAACCCTTTTACTAGAGATGTTAAACACATGATTTGTAGTAGCATTCCATGCAGCTAACCCAGGTTGAGAAAGAGGGTGAAAATTTTCATCATTTGATGGTGTTAAATCCTCTTCTTCTACTGTGTTTGAGGGAGACCCAATTATGAGACATTGACTGTGAGGTATTTCATAACTAGATATACTCAAGAGATTCACTAGATTGATCTTATAAAGGAAGTAGTCACCTCATTCTATTACCAAAATAGACGGTGGTCCCAGTCTCAATGTGGGAGGAGGTGATGACGAAGTTTCACACATCCCATTTAGATGTAAATATAGGTGTGAGGAAGATTCAAAAAGACCTTAGACAACATTTTTTATTGGGCATGCATGAGATAGAGGTGCCTCACCTATCAAGAGGTGAAGGATGAGCACCAGGTCTTGGTAGGTTTTTTGTAGCCACTTGAGATACTTGAGTGGAGTTGTGTTGACATATCCATGGACATTGGGATAACACTTCTATGGGAAGAGAAGGATTAGGAAACCATCTGGGTGATAGTTGACCAACTCACAAAGTCAAAACACTTACTTACTATTAAATCTAATATTTTGGTGGAGTGTTTCAGAAATATGTACATATAAGATATTGTTCGCCTTCAAGGGGTGCACTCATGTATTGTCTCAGACCGTGAAGTGTGGTCTATTTCATGGTTGTAGAGAGGCTTGTAGGATTTATTTGGGACCCAGATGAGAATTATTACAACCTTCCACCCCTAGATATATGAGAATACTAAGAAAACTATCAATGTGTTGGATGATATGTTTAGGGATTTCATGTTAGACTTTGGATGAAGCTAGGAGGATCACTTTCCCATGGTATATCTCATGTACAATAATAGATACCAGTCTAATATTAATATGAAACTTTTTAATGAACCTTATAAGAGACCCTAAATATAAACCTTATATTGGAGAGAGATTATTGAGGCATATCTTATGGTTATAGAGATAGTTCAAGAAACAACAGAGAAGGTCCCAGTCATCCATGAGTATATGATAACAGCCCAAAGAAATTAGAAATATTATGAAGTTCAATATATTAGTCCCTTAGAGTTCGACCAAGGAGACCATGATTTTATGAGAGCCTTCCCATGATGAGAATTATAGAGGTTAAGCTGGATAGGCATACTATCACTGAGGTTTATCGAGATGTTTGGAATCGTGTAGAGGGTTGTTGATGTTTCTTACCAACTTTCCATACCCCTATAGTTGGAGCGGGTTCACGACCTCTTCCATGGGTCGTAACTAAAGAGATGCATGCATGGCACAATTTTTTTTGACTAGGGAGGGCTATACATATAGGATGAAGACACTTTTTTAGAGATCCTAGTGGCAATAAAGGATCAATAAGACATGACCCATCACAGATGGACCATCCCCTTAGTTCGTGTGCTGTAGTGGAACTATAACATGCATGAGAGTTCCTGGGAACATGAGATCCAGATGAGGGACCATTATCATGAGATTTTATTTTAGTTTTTATTTGAAATGATTAAAAACATGGATGGAATAATGTGTAAACCCTAGTTTCCCCTTTTAATACTTTGAAATATTTCTTGGTATATTTTTGGAGTTATGTGATGAGACGACTGGTGATTCTGAGGCAATGTGTTCCCAAAATTAATTTTATAAAAATATTAAATATATTATATATTACATGTTATTTTTTAATAAAATGGTATAAATCTTAAATGGATTGTTGAATCAGAAATACGAGACCACGTTGGAGTTCATAACACAAGGTTTACCCAATGCAAGAGCTAAAATAGGTAGGTACATGACATTCATATTAAAGAATAAGTTGGCGGTATGTTCATCTGGTTACATAAATAATTAATTTAATAAATAAATTAGTTAAAATAATCCGGAAGTTTAATTTTAATCAATAGTTTTAGTGGTTTTACATGTTTAGTCAAATAACCATGGGACCATTGGGAGGAGTGTTATTCCACATCCCTTTGAAAAACAAAATCAGACAATAACAAACCTCTGAATCAAGGAAGATTGATTAAATTAAACACAACTATTCATCTTATTCATTAGAAAGAAAGTTATTCATCAATAAATGATCAAAAACTAGGTAGAAATCACCATTTTTTTGGATTCTACCTTATTTGGCTAAATGGATTAAGCATGATCACATTGTTTTCTTTGATTTGAGCTAATTGATCCCTTGTATGTGCCCGCACAATGATTTTAGATTAATTTTTAAATTTCATCCTCACCCAAATATCATGTGTTGAATTATTTTTCCCAAAATGCTTGGCCAACAATTTTCACTCTTTTTTTCTGGTGCTTTTCCCCTATATTCTTTGCATTGTTCTCTGAATAGCATATGTATTATTGGTTTGATATTCTAGAGTGGTACCAAGACCGATTGAACCCCTGTATTGAAGAAAGATTCATGAAATATAGATGTATTGATGAATTAATGATTGATTCAGGTGGATACTATGATATGTGTGATTATAATAAGGATTGAATTACCAGTGTGGTGATTGGAGGTGAATATAAGAACAACATTGTGAGGTGGTTCATATGACCTTTGTACATATAAATGGAAGTTCTATTTTCGAAAATTAGTGGGATGAGAAATATGAGAGAAGGCCATTTACTTAAATTTTAGGAGGGTTAGAGGTGGGATCCAAATTATCAGTCTCAGATCGGGATGTGCATGAATAGATCTCTCTTTCTAGAAAAATCTAGACCACGTAGTATTTAGTTCAGTAGAACATATGTTGTGTGACCCCTTGGTTTCTACGACTATGGTTTCTAGCAAGAAAAGTATCACAAGCTGTGTGGGATCGCCACATGCCATTAAACCCTTGTGATGGTGACCCGAAGTGTACTCTGGGAGTACAGGATCATGAGAATGGCTTGGAAAATGTTTCATGTTGAAGTATATATACATAAGATGATTTACTGGGACACGGTTTGGGAGAACATGAAGGACATCATGTGGATAATGCACACTGTGTAGTCCACCTAAACACCGTGTAGTGATACACGGTTAGTGAACCATGTACTGGTAGGGACACCGCTAGGTGGAAGAGTGGGACCACATTCCTTGTGGGTACCCTACATTCCATATACCCCTTCATCATATTTTATGAACCTTTGGTCTCTTGTATCTCCTTTTTTTGGACTCAGTTTTTAGTTCGCGTGTAGCGTATCTTGAGTTTTATTCACATAGAATGTGGTAGAGAACACCATATTGTGTTTTAAGATGCGATGTTAGATGTTACAAGTGTGATTCTTATTTATGCGATGCTTGATGATGGAAATGGTCAGGAAACATCACTAGACACTAGAGTGGAACCTACCTATTGGGATATGGCACAATTCCTCTACCTATCTATATAGTGGCACCCACCTGTAAGAAAGGGAATGGGTCCTTTATCTAATCTCATAGTGGAACTCTCATACTATACTGAGACTAGGTTATCTACCAATTCACCAAGTGGAACCCTCCTACTTTGTCAAGGTATGGGTCCTCGACTACGAGAGTGGATACCTCCTATTCAGCAAGGCATGATTACTCTATCTATTATTAGAGTGGCAACCTTTAGGTAGGCTGGGCATGGATCCTCTAATGACTTTAATAGTGTAACCCCTACTAGGAAGGGCATGGGTCCTCTATCTACTATTATATTGGAACCCTCTAGCTGGGCTGGGCATGGGTACCCTACCAACTAGGAGAGTGGAACCCTCTTGCTAGCTAGGGCACAAGTCCTTCACCTTCTATCTATGAGTCACCCTCCTATGGTATTAGAGTATGAATCCTCAAACAACAGAGTGGTTCTATCAAGATGGGATGGGAATAGCTCCTCTATATACTTGAGTGAAACCCTATTTTTGTACTACATAATGGTTCCTCTACATAGATATTGTGGCCCTTCAATTGTGGGGAATAGTTGCGAGGCATGGGTTGACTTGGATGTCTCTTCTAATAGATGTGCAAGATGTTGGGAATCGTTGATGTACTTATGGAATGGATGGAACTCTTTTCCTTGGAAAAGATATAAAGATAATATTTCTCTCTCATTTAGTATTCTTTGGTTTGATCATATATATATATATATATATATATCCATTTTTTGGATTTTATACTCTCTTGATTTAGGTTTATCGGTATATTGTCTATTACTATCATGTATCTAACTGCCCCCTTCATATTTTTGGGCATCGTACTAGGTATTTATATACTCACCCCTGCAATGGATTGGTTCGTATGTGTCATGTCTTATGCATAAAAAAGGAATGTTGAAGACAATTATAGAGGAGCTTAGGGATACCTGGTGAATTAGAACAAGTTTGATGGTTAGATCCTGGAGACCAGGAGCTAGGATCTCTCTGTATTTACTTCTCTAGCTTTGTCAGGTTGGGATATCATTCTAGATAAACATGTATTTTTCCACATTATTTTTAGTTTACACTTCCACACTTCTGTAAACACTAGATGTTTTATTCATGCATGGTTATTATCTAGATATTTCATATTTTTATTCTTATTCCTCATCACTTATATATTGAGTTGGTCAGGTGTGTGTGTACAGGTAAATTAGGCAAAGGCCTACCATGTTAGATATTCCTTTCGGTGATTACTTCTAGACCCTAGCCTATGGAGGCAGGCTTAGGGTAGTTATGGATCTAGAACCATTGGATTGGTTTGTGATAGTGTTTATATGTGTAAAGATTATATATAAGATCCCATACGATATAAACTACTATACAAATCTATTATACTCTATTTATTTTCCACAATTATTTTATATGAATATTTACACTAATATATTTTCAATTTTTCAGAAATTTACTATTAACCCATCATATAGACTTTTTTCTATATTCCTAAAACCAATAATTTGTATTTATTATTTTATTTAGGTGGAATATATATTTTTACTATCCATTTATTAGATATAACCCCCCAATGTTAAGATATTTCTTAATGGTAGGTCAATGTTGAAATGATGGATGGATTCCCTTAAAACCAATTCACTTTTATGGAAGAGAGTGTGGGTATTTTAATACGTAAATGGATTATTATATCAAGTATATAACAATTCAACATTTTACTAATATGATTAACCCATATATTTTGTATTTTAAAATATTTAGAAGTGTTTTTAGTGATATATCTATATGTAAAACATCTCATGATATACTGACAATATCTGATGTTACTCTCCATGGCATAGAGACATTGAAAATTACTAAACATGGAATCCTTCGAACTGTGTTTCAATATTTCACTATCATTTAAGATGAATTATTTAACCATTCATTACATAGATTCATGAATATAGAAAACGAAATTAATTCACTTGTAGAGACCATAGACAACACATTACTTGTTAAAAAGTTGTAGAATCATTAATAAGTTTATTTAACACTAATAATGTAAACATTTATTAATGTATCAACATCATTGAGTAAAATCTTGATAAATAAAATGGTTGACTACCTCAATACAAATTATAGTGAAATAATATAGTTGAATAATATAAAATTGTAAATAAAGGTGTTGATTTCAAATCAGTTAATTTTTTTGATTCTACTCTTATAATTATAAGATATATGGATTTCAAAAAACAGAACATTGGATTGGATTATATAAATGAATGAAAAGAAAAAAAGGTTTCCATAACCTATTAATATGAAACAAATAAATAGATAATCATAATGGAGATATGAATAGAAAAAATAAATCTAATTACCACACAACATTTTTTTC
Organism: Viscum album; assembly: GCA_963277665.1. Classification (NCBI taxonomy): domain Eukaryota; kingdom Viridiplantae; phylum Streptophyta; class Magnoliopsida; order Santalales; family Viscaceae; genus Viscum; species Viscum album. The sequence continues at coordinate 1,226,646,465 of OY728133.1, read as the reverse complement.
CTCTCTTGAGTGAAAAATGATATAAAATATAGAACCTAAAGGGACATGACTGATCATTACTAAAAAGAGGCAACAAATTAAATAAATTAGGTAAAGGAACTTGTTATAGGATGTCATTATTTTCAATAATATGGTTCTTGGGAAGAATCTTCAACATAATGTGAATCAGTTTTCTTAAGTAACTTGAAATCAACAAAATATATTTGTTATTTTGTTTTTTATTTATATTTTTATAATATTGATTCTAATTTTGATAATCCGAAAATTTATTAGTTTAAAAAAGAAATTTAGAATTTTATCAAATAAATATTTTTTTTATTGATCTCTTTATAGAACACAAATGAGGTACCCTAGACCCTCACTTTCTGGTATAATGCTAAAAATACTCTCTTAAAACATTGGATTTGCTAAAAAGTGAGATCAAATGATCATTACTTTACAACATTACCATAATATAAACATTTTGATTCATTAGTAATATCTCTATTTCATAAATCGATGGATTAATGTCATTTAGGATTAAATACAAACTTATCTAAATCCACTTATAGATATATCCTAAGTTATACATATCTTTATAATAGTGATAAAAAAATAAAAGTGGTGGGTTTGAATGCTCAATAAATAAAATCTCTCATAACCATCTCATTATGGGTTAGATCATAATAATATTATAAAGAACGGGTAGTGGAGAAATATATTATTAAAAATAACATGGACCAATAAGAGTCTTCTATATGTCATGATAGAATAATATTTAATATCAAATGAAAGAACATATATGAAGATAAATATGTTTAAAATACTTAAACATTAAACTTAGGTCAATGAGTATAATCATTAGAATATGATTATAACCTAAGAGTATTTTGTAAACATAAGTATAGAAGTCATATGTTAAAGTTAACCATAAAGAAATTCATTACAGTATAGGATTCATCGGATCACCCATGTTCCATTTGGGCCTGTTATAATCCTCCCATGTACATAATGGGTTTGGATAATCCTCTCGTGTAACCATTAACTACAGGTAAATCCACTCATATACCCTTTTTCTAGGGATAAATCATCTTGTGTATGATTTATCGTGGGATAAGTCCTCTAATGTCCCCTATAGATTAGGATAAACCCTCATATGTACCCTTTGGATTTACATAAGTCATCTAATTTACCATTTTTATTAGGATAAATCCTTCCATTCAATCTCCTTAAAAGGATAAATCTTCCCATTTACCATTTTTATTGGGATAAATTAGATTTTAAATATTTTTTATTGGATAAATCTTCCCATATACCTTTTTTGATGGATAAATCCACTTGTTTTACATTTAACATGTGATAAATCCACCCATGTACCCTTTTTCATGGGATAAATCCTCTCATGTACCATTTAGATTGATATAAATCCTCTTTTGAACCCGTTGGCTTTGGATAAATCCAAATGTGTACACATTATCTTCAAATAAATCATCCCATGTACCATTCGGATTTGGAAAAATCCTATTATATACCATTGTAAGATGATTAGATATAAATAATAACATTGTATTTAATGGTGATTTAGGGAATCAATTTTTTTAATAATAATCTTACATTTGTGTTCAATTAGATTATGAAAATATTCATACTTAAAACAACACATAATAATCCAGTGGAAAAGAGATGAGTTTACTTGAATTCCTTCCCATGAATAACCCTTAATAAATCAAGGAAAATTAGATTAATTAAGGATTAAAAACAAACCCAATTTAATATAAGGATAATTAAGGATGTTTTCATAGATTAAAAATTACCTTATAATGTAATTAAATAAATAACATGAAAAAGATAGAATTCCCCTTTATTGAAAGCTCATAAAATTTAGTAAAATGTTTTCATAAATGAAATAATTTTGAAAGATAAAAAAATTAATAATTATATTTTGAAAAGTAATGTGGGTTTTTAAATTTTTTTTATAAAATTAAATTATTTCAATAACATTCTTTTAAGAGATATATATTTTTTGAAATCATTTCTTACAACTCACACTTTTAAAACCACTTTAAAAATCAATATTTTCTTTTAAAAGTAAATAATATACCTTATAAAAATATAAAAAATATTTATTTTTACATTTAAAATAATCATTATTTAAAATCATTTTGAAAACTATTTTATAACATTAAACGGAACCTTCGCAAATAAGAATTCATATACAATGAATGAGATTGTAAAATAGATTTTAGAAAATGTTTTACCATAGTTGTAAAGGAAAAATTCGTGGGTTACATTAAAAATTCAATTCCTTATGAGAAGAATGAAGGTAACATGATATAAAATATTACGGTGGAAGCAATCAAATATGTAAGAAACATGTTCAATAAGAAGAATTATAACTTGATGAAGGGAGTTGAGTTGACAATGACCGTACAAAATTTATACCTTTGGAATAAAAATAAATTTAATGAATGAAAATGATATTGATATTAAAACCCCATAAATTACATTAATATGGTAAAATATATTCATTATGTTACAATCACACTACCACAAATACATCACGATGCATGATATGAAACATATCTCAAAGAATTAAATTTGGGATACAAAACCTCATACCATGTATTATTGCTTACTCAAAAAAGATATAACCTCATGTATAATAAATGTACTATGTAAATAACATATTCTAGTCCTTTATTCAAATTTATAACCTTTTTAGAAATTTATTTTAAATTTATTCTATATATGTATATATATATATTATTTTCTATATTGGTTGGGAGTAACCATGGTAGTTTGGAATTAATTTTGGAATTCAGGAATTATTCATCATTCGTTACAAAAATATCCTAAATCATAGATTATTAATGATTTATTAATAATTATTTCATTGATTATACGATTTCTATTTCGTTAGCTGTAAAACATGGATATTAACCATGAAAAAGGAAATTGTATGAAATAGTTCTAGCATGTTTGAAGATAAAAATGTGAAATATTAATAAATATATTAAATATTAGTAAAACCATTCCATTATAATTAAAACATATTAAATAAATTATTATTAATTAATATTATAATTATGTAAAATTTCATAATCATTAATTATGTAAACATTATATCATCATTCACATAGGTGGTAAACCCGAGACAAACATGAGCGCGTTGTAATGATTTTATGAGTAAAGATATATATTTTAATAATGTTAATATAAAATTCAATTACAGATAAAAATGTTTTAAATATCATATTTATTCAACAAATTCATTCTGAAAACCAACAATGAAGAGTGGAAGGGACAAACTAAATTCATCGTTCATGGTGGTGGTAGTCCACCATAAGAATGAGTAAATTATAAATTTATCATTGAATATAATATAATAAAGATAAATGATAAATTATATTTTAAAAATTATAAATTTTAAATATTCAATATATATATATTAAAAAAGCACATAATTACTTCCAACCATGATATAAGGTGATTAAAAATAGAAGATATCGTTTCATGGAGGTGGTATTCTTCAAAAATTAACAATCAACATGATTTTGTTTTTCTATGTGGATGTGAAGGAATAAATAATATTTTTAATATATATAATAAAAAATAAGTATAGTAATGATACAAAGTCTACTATATTACTTTGATTAGTATATGTTAGGAAGTGAAAAATTAGTAAGAAAATGCTTAGGATTAAGTAATACAAATTTTTGGGACCTTGAAATTTATCTTGAAATTCTCCTTGAAAATAAACGGATTAGGATTATTAATTGAGAAAAAATACCTATGGACATTGGATATAATTATAGGAGGTAAAAATGATAAAGTTTTAGAATGAAATTTTAATTAATAAGGGTGGCATGACGGGGTGGAATGCAACCCATTTTATATGTGAGGAAGAAGAGTGTTTTGTAAATTCCCATTATTTTTCAATAATGGAATGATAATATTCAGGGGTCAGTTGACCCAAAATATTTAAATAGTGTTGATATTAGTGATTTAATTTCTAATAATCCTCTAATACTCATTTAATCACATTTTTTTAACATTTTTTTGAGCCTTTTAATAAATTATTTTTACATTTTTACCATTTTGGTTTGTTTCCTTGATTAAATATTTCTACATAGTAATGTAAATTTTAATAAAAATAGAAGGTTGTGATTTAAAAAAAATGTGAAAATATAAAACGAAATTTATGCCACATATATTCTATTTAAATTTATAAATAAGTTAAAATTTTATATTGAATTAAATCATTTAATATAGAGGAAATCAGTTTTGTAGAAAAATGTTATTTTTTCATTAAGTCTTATTAATATTATTTATTGTTAATTACCAATTTAGTTATTTTAAATTAATTTTTATATAGTATTAAAAATTATAATATATTAATTTTTTAGATGATTTTTAATTATTTTATATAATAAAAATTAAATAATGTAAGTAAAATAATTCTTTTTAGAAAATTGTTTTATTATTATTCTGGTTGTAAAATTTAATTTTAGTAAGCATATTTTTATGCCCAATAATCAAATTGGAATTATTATATAATTCAATACTGTTTATTGAAAATTTGAAATCAATTTTTTAGATTTAATTTATATATGTTTTGAAGAAAAAAATTAATTTAAGGGAATAAAATAGTTTTTAGAGTAAATATTACTTATGTTTTCTAATTGTTACACATGGGTTTAATAAATTCAACATTGTAAATTTTTAATGATTTATTTTACTATATAAATATTAATTTTTATATAGAAAATGTTTCAAAATAATTTATTTCATTCTATTATTATATTAATTTCATAAAGGTGGTGGTATTGAAGAAATTAATATTTATTTTACTATTCTCAATGAAATTAATTAAATTAGAAAATATGAAAAATTCACCATAAGCTAATCATCTTTTCTATAATTCAAAATCTAATTTCATTTTGTAAAATTAAAATTATAAAATTTGTAAATTTTAATTTCAATTTAAAAGTGATTATATATATGATAAAAATGTTTTTTAGAAATTCATTTTTTAAATTTTAGTTGTTCATAATCATATTTTCTATTAATTAATAATTTATTGAAATATTTTTATTTATGAGATGTTTTATAATTCTTAATGTTTCATTATCGTATTAATCCAACATGTCTCGACTCATTTTATTTTGTTGTTTCATGGGAAACAAGCTATCAAACATAATATTAATAAAAATAAAATATTTTCCAAAATTTGGGGGTCTGACATTCCCCTACATTAAATAAGTAATGTGGACACAATTTTTATTAAATCTTACTAGTGAAACTAACCATGGGTAAATAAGCGATATACAAGAACCGTGATATAATTTCTAGAGTTAGATCAATAAATATAATAAATATATCCTTTTCTATAAAAATAGGTGACTCCTAGTATTGAGTTTTTCTCCAATTATTGGAGTTCAACATCACTCGTGATTAGGTATAATAAATTCTATAATAGAATTTTTTAAGAGTGTTCATAGTCATCCTTTTAGTGATAATAGATCATAGGGTTGTTTAAAATATGAAATATGATTTCCATATTTTTTTGATTACCTTTTATTCTTTTTAATGATTGAAAATAAATTTCCAAAATGATATTTAATTTCTATAATGGATGGATAATAATACTTTAAGGAATAATAATCCCACAAACCATGAAGGAAATTTATATTCCTCATAATAATGATACCACCAAGACTATTTTTATTTATAATTTCATTGATAAAAGTTATTTTATGTTAAATGAAATATTCCATATATAAATATCTAGGGAAGTATACCCACCACAACATAATAACTATTAGTCACTTTAATAGTAGTCATTGAATAATATTTCCCATGCTCTGTTAGTTTAGTAGGTTGTTTAGCTGTATTATCATTATTATCGATTGGATTAGAGAATCAACATTCAAAATGCTACAAATATTATATTATAAGCATTGAATATTCTTCTTATTCATTGAATTGATCAATTTATCTAACCATGCTTGAAAGTCACCATCTCATTGGAAAATCCTTCCACAATTGAATCATTTTATATTCCATTGATATATTCCATGGGGTGATTCTTGCCACATTCTTTACCCTATGGAAGATGAATCTTCTTTCCTTCATCATCTTCATCACCAAATCTTGTATAAAACTCTATCCTTCTCTTCTTTGATGTGTTTTATATTTTTTAGGAATCGTTTTATTAATCATAACCAAAGACAGTTTTGTGTGAATAACTAGAAAATTTTCATCATAATCTTATATCCTAATAGGTAATATATTAGTAAATTTCCAGTAATATCTATCATATACATTTTTTAGGTGGTTCCTCAATGATCAAAAAAAAATTAAAACCAAAATTCGTTATTATTATTGATAAATATTAATATTATAAGATAATTATCAAAAATTATTTCCTGAAAAAAATCGTTAAAATGTATTACTCTTTGAAACCATCCAATTTTATTCAGTTCAACCTAAATCACTCTTGGTTCAATTTATATATTTTTAGGTTGTGTTCTCTCACATTCCTTAACAAAATTCCATAATATAATAAATCATTCATAATGTATTGTGAAGATAATATAATTAAATAAATTATATCCCCTAAGAGTGTCTAGCTATCTATGTAGTCGTAGGCTCACTAATCTTGCACGAGGTTGAATATTGAGAAGATATTCCACAATCTTTTATTAGGGAGATTACCTATATGTGCATATGTTTGAAAACTATATTAACATACCACTATCCACAAATAGATTTAATTACCTAGAGAAATACACAATCTATACTTTACAACAATATTAGGATGTTATAATGTACTTAAAATTATCACTTATACTTATAACTATGGTTTTAACTTAATGAGTTTCCTACATAATTCATTGAATTTTCATGGGTTTTTATCATATTACACTTACTACTAGGGAGGAGTAAAGTGACAACGCAATGTCGAACATATGATGACTACTGGTAGAGAAACAACAAATCAAACAAAACTCTTTTTAAGGATTCCCCACGTTCACACTTTTGGTCTCTTTTTAAATTAGACTATGTGGTTTTATTTTAATTAAAATAAAAAATGAAGGGATTAAGGTTAATTTTAAGTCTCTATATAAAATATTATACTAGTTTTTACTTGGTATAGTCCTATGGAGTAGGCTGTGTAGTGGTGAAGAAGTCGCCAATTGGTTTTGGTCAAACCAAATGAATCTACCTATGTTGCAGGTATCACATGGTCTGGGTATTGTTGAAATCCTAGGTCCATTAGGTTTGGATTCTATGGAGAAATCATAACAAGATAATGGTTGTAGTCCAGCTCAACTCTATTTAGGTTAGGGTCACTCAATTACAAATCCCATGGTCAAGGTTGTAAAAAATAATGTGATAAAAAATTATTATTTTCCAAATTATTATCCATAGGGTTACCAAAGATTATTATATAGATTCATTAGGTTCATAAACACCCCAAATATCGATCCCTTACCCTGGGTGGATTATCCATGCATGTTATTGATGATAAAAAGAAATGAAATATTTAACATGATGTTCGTAATCATAAATCACTTTCAAAAGATATAATACAAGATTAAACAAGAAATAATCAATGTTTAAAAAATTTTAAGCCATGAAAATTTGGTAAGACTTTTAATTCTTCTGAGAAATCAATGAAGATTGAGGAATCTAGTAATCCAAATAAATATGAAAAAACCAAGAACAAACTAAGAAGGAATAAATGATGAACAATCAAGCATGCATTAATGAAGAATGACAAGGGTGATGGAAATGAATTAAAAAAATAAAAGAGGGATTTAAATAGGTGAATAATGGATGGGGAATTATTTAAAAATCATAAGGATTCAATAAAAAAATAATGGAATGAATTAAATATAGTTTATAATGAAAAAGAGTGAAAATGGAAGGAAAATACTCGATAAAGGAAAATAGTGCAAAGCTCCTATACACAGAGGAGAACTAGACTTTTAATGAGGACACGAATTACATGATGAGTAAGTCATGTATATTATTTATTAGCTTAAGTGACTTAGGTCCTAAAAACTTCACATCATGTAAGTTGGTTTCATATCGTGTATTTGAGATCTATATTTCTCACCGACGAATTGGTTCAAATATTTTCTAGTGTGAGGATTCAAAACTTCCACGTTTTCCAATCTCTACATATCATGTATGTGTTTCAAATTGCATGAGATTTTGATCTTTGAAATATGTATGTCATGTAATAGATTCACATATTGTGTATTGTATTCACATTATGGAAGTGATTCATGTGTTGGTCTATACATTGTATTTATGTTGTGAATGAGATCTACATGTTGTGTATGTGATACATGGTGTGTAAAACCTAATGAATTATCAAATAATTCAAGAATAAACCCAAAATAAATATATATCACACACACACACACACACACACACACACATATATATATATATGATTTCAGCTTATCAATTTTTCCCACACTTGAACAATTTATTAACCTCAAGAAAAAATAATGTCAATAAGTATTTGAAAATAAATTGTTTTTAAAATAGGAAACATGAATTAGAACCATGAAAATAAAACTAAGTGTATGTAGAAAAAGTTGATCCTCTAGAATCTATCCTCAAAAGAAAATCATTTATGCTTCATAGTTTAGTCCTTTATCAAGATTCATTATTCTTTTAATTACCATTTCATAAATTTTCATTAAATTCTATATCCATTTTTCAACTTATCTCACAATTAATTTTCTTTCATCATTTTGGGTAAAATGTAATTGGTTTTATGATCATACCATGAGTACATGTTCCTAACCATAGGCTTCCATTGGTTATATCATCTCTAAATCATGAAGTTAATTATGAAATCAATCATGATGGATCCAACAAAAAGGGTTCAATGGACTCTAAGACTAAGGGAAGGTGGGTATAAAGTGAAAATCAAACTCAAAAAGACGATAATATCAACATTATAATGCATGATAAATTTAAATACTACAAATAAATGGATCCAGGAAGATCAAATGGATTATATGATCTAAAAAACTCAATTAGATCAATAAACATATCATGTTTTTATAAAAAAATCACTATTTTTCTTCATTTTTATTTTATTTTAGTTTATTTTTTCAAAATCCTCTTCCAGGATAGATCTCACATCTATCCCTTAACTGCATATGATCCATCAGAGGATTCATCGGTCTGGAGTTGCTGATTTTTAAAATTCCTAAGAAAACCCCAAAATATGTTTATTATTATTTTTAATTTTTAAAGGAATAGGGCAAGAATAAAATGAAAAGAGTAGTCATGGATCACATCATATTAGTAGTGAATGTTCTATAGTACATCTAAAAAACAACGACATCCTGTGTCCATCAACAATGAAAATTCCCCTACACCTGTTCAAGGGATAATCATTCATAATACCAGGATCAAGGTATGAAGGGATAATCAACTTGAAACAAATCCTTCCTAAATAGGACATTCATGGATACTGGGTCTAATGAAGGAAAAAATTTATGGTGGGTCTGAGGAAAATGTGACTCAACAAAGATTGAATTAATGATATTAAAAATGTATTTGTTCATTAATACCCTCAATAATATCTCAATATAAGTTCCGATAGGTTCACATGCCCCAGGTGTCTCTCAAGAAATATTCTTAGAAAAGAATATGAAATTGTGGGTACAATATACTCCCAAGAATATGAATATAAACAAATAAATCATAAATAATTAGGGTATAATATCATATAATAATTATATCAAAATGAATTTCAAAAAAATTGAATTCGAAATAAATTACTAACCTCAGAAATCATGAGAAAAATATATAAGAGTAGAACATGAATTTCAACAATTTAGAACCTAATTTGTCTTTTATTTATATGGTTTCAATGAGTTTTAGGGTTTAAAGTATGATTTTAGTGAAAAATGTCTCCTTGATAAATGAAAAAGTAATAATACAAGTGTAATGATAATAAATCTAAAGAAAGACTCCCCCACATAAAAACTAAGATAGTGTCTACACTATCATGGAAAGTACAGTGGGAGAGATGTCACCTATAAATAATAGATAAGATGAAATGGAAATTTGAAATTTAATTTAGGTAATCTAGGGAACCCTTTAATTTTTGTCATGCCATAGGGAAACTTGGTGGATGATTGTTTCAATATGGGCTACCTTCATAATTTATTAGAAATGGGAACCTACACAAGATAAATCATTAGTCTACAAGGTTTAAATAGGATTAATGTAGTGAAATGGACATATTAACACAGTTAATAGTAATGAAAATAATCTAATATATAAATGTAGATATGTGGGTATAGGGAAGTCCTAGGATGATCTTCGAACAAAAATTATTCTATCATTTAGAAAAAAAAATATATACAAGAATAAAGATAATGAAAAATAGGGGGCATGTAAAGCTCTAATAATGATGTCATCATCTATACAGATGGAAAAAAGAATCAAGAAGTGTCATACATGTTATTATAAGTCTGATACCTCATAAAAGAACTGGTGGTTCTATCTTCATTCTCACAGGGATGATTGTTATGGTTTTCCACCTTAAAAGCATAATGAGCATGAATATCATGTAGGAAAAATATAATCTATGATCATTGTGGTGGAGAACCCTACTGAGCACAGATCTCTATTGAAATCCAATGAAGCCGGCACTAAGCTTCATCCTGATGTTATGTCATCTTAATATGGAGAGTAGATGGTGGTGGAAAAGGCACATCAATGACCATGGATGAGGTATAAGAGATATACATGGAAAATTAAATACACTAATTTAATGTAAACTAATCCAACCAACAAAGAAGGGAAAAAACAATATCCCATGTATATAAAATAGAGAAATGATACACTAGTGTGAAATGGAATAAATATAGTAAAGAAAAATTTTATTCCACAACTAATATAAAATAGTTGGTGGGTATAAGGTAAAACTTTGTCTCATGGGTACTCTCTATATCCGTTGTATCTAAAGAACCCTCCCGAACAGTGTGTCCCTCGATCTACACTAATATATATATATATATATATATATATCTTTTATGAACATGGAAAGAGGATTATTGATGACATATAAAAGTTTTGCAGTTCTATTAGATATAATGATTGAAGTTGGAGGTGAGTTACTGATCATGATGGTGGCCATGTATTTAGAAGAAAGGTCAATGAATGACACCTTTGTAGATGGTGGAAGGGATGTACATTTTACCCACTTAGCCTACTCTACGAGAAAATCCTGATGGACTTCAATATTTTTGAGACCTAAGTATAAGTCGTCTGGGGAGTTAGAGGTGGTATTAATGGAGGAAGAAGAAGGGATGACATAATTCAGTGGGTGGGAGATGATAGTGTCTGGTGGTTGGGGAGGGGTTGTGAAAAGGAAGAGTTTGATGAAAGGAATGTTGATGTGTTGGTAGACCCAATACATATTCTCATATATTTACTAGATAGATTTCCATAAGTTAGATGGTATAGGTTATGTATATGTAGTTATGGTAGGTCCAATGGTGGTGGGGCTAAAAATAGGGGCATGTTGAAAGATGGTTGGTGTTATAGTAGAGATTCCATGGGTGGAGGCTCTAGTGGAGGTGGTGGTAGTGAATGTAACAAGGGTATGATAATGTTAGTCTAGTGTGGCTGGGTTAGCCACATACTGAGTATGGGCCTCATCATCATCCTATATATATGTGGGTTCTCATTAGTATATTTCTTCATCCTTTGTGAGATTCCCCATTCTGTGGAGTAGAAGTAGACTGATCCCCTGCATAGAGCTTAGGGTGGTGGGGGATGAGCAACCATAAATGCACTGAGATTCCTTTCCAAATGAGTGATTAAATATCCAATCATCAATGTGTTGTGAGTTCGCTTCACCAAAATCCTATATAACTGTCCAATCTATATATCCATGCTGATGGCTTGGCCACCCATGCCTGATGCAAGAATAAGGACCTTGATCTGCATAACCACCAAATGGGAGTCACCACAGTCCATCCAGGCCTGATCAAGGGCCCTGTGGAGGATCTAAAAATAAGCACCTCAAATCATAGTTCTATTTATGTGGTGAGGATCATATATAATCTTCCTATCTCTGGTGATAATTTTCCAAAGTCATGTATACTAATCCTTGTTAGTCTCGAGCTACAATGTGGAGAAGATGGGGGATGTAGAAAACTCTACTGAGTTGATGTTGAGGATATCTAGAAAATCTCCCAAGTGTAGATCCCAAGGAAATATCTATGTCAAATGTAGACAAAGTTGATTCCCAACTCAATAGTGTAAAGGAACTCTGGGAACAGATCCCAGTATGTGACATCTCACACCTATGTGATAGGGGTCATGTGGAGGTGGTCCATGAGGTGAAGGACCTCATGGTGAATGTGGATACACTATAGGACAATAAATTCTGAAGTCTTTTTCATCCACATTGGCTTGGATTAGATATGGATTAATAGAATTTGGTGGGAAGAGTTAGTAAAATTGATGTATGGATGAAGGTGAGGATGAGCAGCTCCCTGTGATCCATCAGAGGATGACTGGAAGTATCTATAAATAGTTGAAAAATTTGACTCCCCCATACAAATCATTGAATCATCGTATCTATTGATCATATTATAATTTATCATCTCATAATTCTAGGAAATAGTAAAGTGTAAGTGTGGTGTTGAACTAATAAGGACTACTAGCATGTCAACAACTAATCGAGGAAATTTTTTATGTAGGATTATTCACATTCACTCTTCATGTTTGGTTTTAAATAAGACAATATTGTGTGATTTTAATTTAGATAATAATTCAGGGTATCAGGGTCAGTTTCAATGATATTGAAAGAATATAATCTGCGATTTAACGTGGGATCATCTTGTGGCATAATATGTGAAGCTGTGATAAATTCCCCAATTGGTTATAGTCAAACCAATTGGATCTAGCTATGCTAAAACTATCCCATTTTAGGGTATATCCAATAACTTGGGTGCATTGTGATTTGATTATATGTAGAAAGTGTCACATTATAATTTTTACACTCAGTGTCAACTTCAACTAGGTTAGGTTCATTCAATCACACATCCCATTGTCACGGTTGTGCAAAATAAGTGATGGAGAATTATTATTAAACTAATTAGTAGCCATAGTGTTACCAAGGTTCAATATATAGATTCTTTAGGTTTATAAACACCCCTACACTAGACCCCTAACCATAGGTGTATTAGCCACAGATGGAGGTGATGCTCAAAAGTAAGTAAATATAAATCTTGCTATGCATAATCATAAAATTGTTTCAAAATAGACACTCCAAATTTAAAAAAAATCAAGAATCAACATTTTCAAAATTTTATGAAACAAAAATCTTTTCATAAACAGAATTCATAAAATGAAATGATGAAGAAATATAAATATAGTAATCCATATAAATAATAAATTTTCAAGAACTTGTACACATAACTATAACATAGGGAAAGAGAACACAAGAAATGGGTGATCTTGAATGCTCATTAAGATAAAAAACTCATCAAACACTCATCAAGAGTTGGATCACAATCATATGAGAAAACAAGAGTAGAGGAAAAATATCATATTGAAAATAACATGAAAAAATATGCATTATCTATATGTTTAGATATAAGGACATGAGATCTCAAATGAACAACCATATACCATAGAAAATGATTATATAATGTTATGACAATAAATATAAATCATGTAACTTAATCATAGGAAAAAAATTATGACATAAAAATCACTACTGGAATTCTAGTTTTTACCAACGGGTGTTTACCAACGGTTTTCTTAAACCATTGGTGTTGAAGGATTAGGGAAGCCTTTCCCAACAGTTCACTATAACCATTGGGAAAAGTCTCCCTTTGCCAACGGTTTGAAGAAACTGTTGGTAAAGGGGTGTTTTAGGATCCCTTTTGCCAACGGTTCAACAGAACCGTTGGGAAAGGGTACCCTTTTGAAAATGGTTCTATAGAACCGTTGGGAAAGGGTACCCTGAACATCTCTTTCCCAACGGTTTTTAAAAACCGTTGGGAAAGATTTCCCCCAAATACAGCCGCAGTGCTTCTCTCCCCCATTCGCGACAGAACCCTAAATTCATCCTGCTCCAGCGCTCTCCTCCTCTCACGAACTCCCCCATCCAAAGAGGTGAAAACCCATCTGAAATCAGGTATTTTTTCCTTTATACACATATACTACCTTATTTTTATTGTTATTGATCCAATATTTTAGTTTTAAGTTATCAATCTAGCTCCAGCTCTATGCTACTCTCGAACCCCCCCACCCGAATAGGTGAAAACCCATCTGAATCATCTCAAATCAGGTATTTTATTCTTTATACAGATATGGTACCTTTTTTTTATTGTTATTGATATAATATTATAGTTTTGAGTTTGGATTTTGATGTGATTTCACTATGAAAAATAGGGAAATGAATGAATATTTTGTTAGTTAATTAGTTTCCCCTTGAATATCAGTTGTGTTATAATGTCCGTGCTAAAAAAGGGGGTAATCTAATAAAAGACCTTGAATAAATAAATTGTGGATGTTGGGGTATGTTGCCACTATGAGAGGTTTTTTGTTGTGTTTCATTGTATGTTGTAGGGTGTTTTATGGGGATTGAGGTGACCAGTTGGGCTTTGTGATATGTGGGGTTGTAATGTGATGGTTAGTAGGCATGGATGTGACATGTGAAGTTGTATGATAATGATGATGTGTGGTGGTGTTTTGTCGTGTGGAGGTGTTGTGTGATGAATTTGTGGTGTATGATGCGGTGAGGTGGTTTTGGTTGTGCGGTGGTTTGTGATGTGCAATATTTTCGTTGTGATATGTGGTTGTTTTGGTGAGATGGTTGGTTAATGTAACATGGCGTAGATGGTTATTGTGAGATTGTGAGTTATTGTGTGGTGGTTTTATTAGTTTCCTAGTTATATATGGAGTAAATTATGCTGTTAAAACAAAAAAACAGGATATTAAATAAATGATATGGAATAGAAATGGATGTGTGGTAAATGGATTTAATTAATTTAACATTAAATGAATGGACAATGTAAGTGTGAATGAAGTGGCCTATAAATGAAAGTGAGAAATGCTATGCGTCTTGTGTGGTGGAGGTGTGGTTTATGTGTTTTATGGTAGTAGTGAAGTGTGTGATTATGTAGTTAATGTGAACCTATAGGTTGGGTATTTTGTGCTATCAATATATCATGTATTTTTATGTTATTTCTACACATTCCCAACTAGAGTTGGATAAACATACCAATGATCAGAGGTTTTGAGTTATGGGTATTATTTCTAATATATAGGATGGCAGTTATATGGTTGGATAGCTACCATGTCTTCCCTAATCTTCCTTCAAAAGTGATTGACCATGTGTTTTTAGGCAAGATGCGATGTGATTGTCCATGTGTCTTCAAGTGAGATGTACTATGATTTCCCTAGTGTTTTCTGGTGAGGTGTGATGTGATAAGGCTATAATAAGATGTGGCATGTGGTTGGGGTCATGTAGGGTAGGAGGATGGCACAAGGTTGATGTTATTCATGTTCATGATACCCTACTAATATGGTTATTGGATGAGGCATGCTGTGATCTGATATAACACATTAAGTTCTTGTTGGTTTTACATTTTTTCAATAACACATTTGTATGTTTTTTTAACATTTGTAGTTGATACCTTGATTATTTTCTTCCTTTATCGTTTACTTAAATGTATTTTCTATTAAAATTAAATCCTATTGAATTTTTTATGACAAAATGACTTATATAAATTCTTTTTATAGAATGGATAGAAGTTGGATGTATGAAACTGATCGGATCTCAAGATATTTTCAAAACAATTTGGAGAGCTTTTTAGATTTTTCATTTCCCAATGCTTCAGATAGTGGTCGCATACACTACCCATGTTCCAATTGTGTTGGTAGACCTTGGTTGAGCCGTGAAGAAGTCAGCTACCACATAACCAAAAATTGTTTTCAAGCAAACTACTTTGTGTGGTATCACAATGGGGAGAAAATGAAATCTCAAATTGGTTATGATCGAAATGAAAGGACTGGAATGGAGAATTTTTTAGATGATCGGGTTCCATTTATTCTTCATCATGAAAAATATAGGATTTCGAACCAAGAAGACTTCGATATGAGGATAGATGATGCATCTAGTGAAAATGATGATATTGATAGGGTGAAAAAATTGAATGATGCTGCCACGACTCCAGTATATCGACAATGCGATAAAATAAAAAAGCTGGAATTTTTAATCAGATTGTTTCATGGGAAAACTATGTATGGAATTTCTAATACAACCATCAATTACATTCATTCCCTCTTGAAGGATTTACTTCCAGATGATGCAGATATTCCCTCAAACCACTATATGGCATGGATGTTAGTTGAGGAACTTGGATTTTCATGAAAAAAAATTCATGCTTGCCCGAAATATTGCAATTTATTCTGGGAGGAAACCGCTGAACGAAATGATTGTATAAAATGTGGCACATCCCACTGGAAGTCAAAATCTGATGGAACACCATCCCACGTTCCACAAAATGTAATGTGGAACTTTCCATTGATCCTCAGACTTCAGAATATTTTTATGTATGATGACATATCAATAAAAATTAGATGGCATGATACCGAGAGAAACAAGACTAATGATGAGTTGGTTCAACCTACAGATGGATTTTCATTATAGAGATTTGATGCTCGACATCCTTATTTTGCAGCTGACGTGCGTAATGTGAGGTTGGGTCTTTCATGCGACGGTTTTAATCCGTTTGGGAGGATGCTTACTTCACACAGCACATGGCCAGTTTTTATACACATTTATAATCTTCCCCCATGGTTGTGTATGGAAAAACCTTTCACTTTCATGAGAATACTCATATCTTGTCCTTCTGATCCCGACATTGATATTGATGTATACATGCAACCTTTAATAAAAGAGTTGAAACTTCTTTGGGATGTGGGTGTGCGCACATATGATGCATGTTCAAAAGACATATTTCAGATGCGTGCTGCGCTTATGTGGACGATCAATGATTTTCCAGCTTATGCATTGATGTCTGGATGGAGCACGAAGGGAAAACTTTCATGTCCAGTTTTTATGAAGAATACACAATCCAGAAGACTGAAACATCGTTGTAGTTTCAGTTTTATGGGACATCGACGATTCTTTCCAAAGGATCATCCATATAGAATGAATCGTCGAAGATTTGATAATACCATAGAGACCGATGATCCACCTCAGCATATGTCTGGAACTGACGTGATTAATGAATTGAAAGATTTCAGTTTTTCATTCGGGAAGGGTCAAATGAAATCTGGAAAGAGAAATAATGTTTCCACTGAAACCTGTTACAATTGGAGGAAGAAGAGTATCTTTTTTTATCTGCCTTATTGGTCAACCAATTTGTTACGTCATTTCTTAGACGTAATGCATATTGAAAAGAATATATGGAAAATGTTGCTTTCAGTTCTTTTAAATGTCAAGGGGAAGACAAAAGATGATTTACGATCTCGGCGTGACTTGGTGGATTGGGGCATCAGACCAGAATTGCATCCTGTGCGTATTAGTGAAAATAAATGGCGACTTCCATGTTCTTCTTATGTGATGACACCTGCAGAAAAAAAATTTCTAGAAGTATTAGAGACTATTAGAGTTCCTGATGTCTATTCAAGCAACATATCAAAACGGGTCAACATAAGAGAGTTGAAGATAAAATCATTGAAGACTCATGATTATCACGTTCTACTGCATGAGTTGCTTCCAATAGAAATCCATCATCTTTTGTCCAATAATGTAAGCGTGGTTGTTATTCGTTTGTTCCATTTTTTTAGAGATCTTTGTGCCAAGAAGTTGTCCAAGTATTTCTTGCAAAAAATGTTTACAGATGCCCCATTAATTTTGCGTGAGTTGGAGAAAATATTTCCTCCATCATTTTTCACATGCATGCTGCATCTGACTGCCCATATTCAAACTGAAATACTTCTCGAATTACCTATTTCTTTTCGTTGGATGTATCCAACTAAAATAAATATGTTCACATTAAAGTCTTATGTCCGAAACGAAAATCATCCTGAGGGTTCTATCGAGAATGGTTACTTGGCTCAAGAATGTATGGATTTCTGCTCCACGTATTTGTCTGATCTTACTACAAGATTGAACACATCAATGAGAAATGAAGAAGAACAGTATGAGAAAATTGAACCCAGTTTTCCATCACTTCCTCAAACAGGAGGAATTCTTGGATCATATACATTGAAGACATTATGCCATGAAGAGCGGGAGATGGCACATCGCACAGTTTTGTTCAACTGTGATTTGTTTGATGACTATATCAGGTAACTAAATTGATTATGTATATCTTATATATATATCTTATAATCTATTAATATTTTTTATCTACAGGGAACATAAAACAATGATAAATAGGAATCATCATTCTTTATCTTTGATAAAGAGAGAGACTTTGCATAGAAAAGAGTTTTCTGCTTGGTTAAAATTGAAGGTATAAAAAAATTAATGTTTAAAATAATTATATCAATATTTAATTAACTTTAATAGTAATTTATATTGCAGGTATTGAGTTTGTCTGCTGACTCTATCTTTGAGGAATTAAGAGCTTTGGATTTTGGTCCTAATACCATGGTTCGTGACTGTAAATCAATTGTTATCAATGGGTAAAAATTTATTGTCACTGAACGAGCAAAGAACATGAGAACACAATATGATGGTGTTATGGTTACTGCCACAACAGATTGTTATGCCAGTGCATCAGATAGTAGACCGCGATTTGAAAATGTGGGTTATTATGGAGTTGTTGAGAAAATAATAATATTGGATTATTACTCTCATGGACGAGTCACAATGATGAAATGTCATTGGTTTGATTTGATGACGAGACATGGCACATTTATTAATGATTGTGGATTTAGAGTAATTAATATAACTCGCACTCTTACTACCGAAGAACCATATGTGTTGACATCAATGGATAAACAAGTTTTTTATGTCAAAGACCAACTTCGATCTGAATTTGCTGTCATAGTTGAAGTAATTCTAAGACATATTTTTGATGATGGTGATGATGGAATTGACACTGTACCTAGTGCCATTGGAACCAATCCATTTATTTCTTTTGATGACTCAAATAGATCAATTGTCAGAGTTGATTGTGAACCTGATGTTGTGGTTGAAAATATATAGAATCATTCATCCATGTTCTCAATTCTTTTGGTTTACCTTGAGTTGGGTTGTTAAGGTTGGTAATATTCAAATTGATTTAGTATTGATCACAAATATGTTTTAGCTGAATTGACCATTATGTGAATTTTCAATGTTTATTGGTTGCAGTTTTATTTGAATTTCATTTTCTAATTTGGAATTGATC
The DNA here is from genome assembly GCA_963277665.1 of Viscum album. Taxonomy (NCBI): domain Eukaryota; kingdom Viridiplantae; phylum Streptophyta; class Magnoliopsida; order Santalales; family Viscaceae; genus Viscum; species Viscum album. The sequence goes on along the minus strand of OY728133.1, from coordinate 1,226,627,068 downwards.
TGTATTCAAACATAGTGAAACAATATTTCTAACTTGGTGAACATTAAAACTTGTATGATTTATTAAATCCACTCAATATCTTCTAATACAATTGATAGCTGACTTGACAGTTATGTGAATTTTCAATGTTTATTGGTTGCAGTTTTATTTGAATTGCATTTTCTAATTTGGAATTGAACTGTATTCAAACATAGTCAAACAATATTTCTAACTTGGTAAACATTACAACTTGTATGATTTATTAAATCCATTCAATCTCTTTTAAAACAATTTATAGCTTAATTGACCATTATATGAATTTTCAATGTTTATTGGTTGCAGTTATATTTGAATTTCATTTTATAATTTGTAATTGAACTGTATTCAAACATAGTCAAACAATATTTCTAACTTGGTGAACATTACAACTTGTATGATTTATTAAATCCATTCAAGATCTTCTAAAACAATTGATAACTAAATTACCTATGAATCCCCTATTCCCTCATATATTTAGTGTTTTGGGTTACACATTAGTTTTCTTTTTCTAATTAATTACATATTTTTTTTCAAAAGCAGGAAATGAAGCCAATTGAAGAGAGGCAAAGGAAAAAAAATGATGGAGAACAATCGTCGAATGACGGAGTTGGGCGTTCCACCATCAGTGCCTACAGTGAGTACTTTATTTCAAATTTATATATTTAAAGAATATATAATGTCATGTGATTAATTTTTTTGTAAACATTTTTGTAGGATCCACCTATACGTCGACAGTTATTCGACGAGGAGCCTAGTACTGGTCCTAGTACTTAGGCCGGTGGTACGAGGAGGGTTCGTACCAGAGGTGGACGAGCAGCTGCGCGTACCCGACTAGACCCTGCCCCTCCCACTGACATGTCATCCTTCCCACATTCTGATCCCGGTGTGTCGTTAGAGACACATGGGATATTTAGGCCTCCCATGTTTTCGCTACCTTCTACATATTCTGCCCCATCATTTTCACATCCCATGATGATTCCCACTCCTCAGTCAGCATCCGGTCAGATAGCCGTCCCATCTTCTTTTCCTTCTACTTCTGTCTCTCCGAGCTTCTATATTCCATCGTCTTCGACTCCTGTTCCACCACAGGGTGTTCCATCAGTTTCTTGTGGATCCAGCGGCACTCAGCGATCATACCGACACAGGTATATTTATAGAACCCTACCAAATTTTTATAGAAATATTTATTTTCATTATAACATGTTTTGATAAAATAGTTTTTTTCTTTCATGACAGATACATCTACTGATAGGAGGCGTGGGCGGGGGCGTACACGCATGCGTTTGGTGTAGAACTTCCGCACACAGGTTATGGTGGATTATAATGAAGACAACCAAATGGTTGAGAAAACAGGGCATCAATGTCAGAGTTTTTTGGCGACGCTTACCAAATACTCCGACATCATTCCCGTCAGCCCGCTATCATGGAGAGATTTTCCACATGAGGTCAAGGATAGAGCTTGGGTAGAGATATGGGTAAAAAAATCTGTTCGATTTAATTCCATGAATTATTTTTTGTATTTATATTAATTAATATTTTGATTTCAGCTTCGATTTAATTTTCCCGATGGTGAGGGTGCACGATCGGAACGTCTAAAGGATTTAGGCGAGCTTTGGAGATCCTACAAGCATGAGTTTCATATTGGCTAGGTTTCTAGAGTTGGCACTGAGTTAGATGCGGTACTAGTGGTGGATGATTATACTATAGAGCAGTATCGTCAGATGATTACTCATTAGACGAGTACCTAGTTTATGGTATTAATAACATTTTATGTATTTAAATAATAACATTCATGTTTTTAATTAATACTATCTATTTAATTTTTTAATTTTATTTAGGAATCATCTGGAAAAAATAAAAAGAACCTTGATGCAAAAAAATATCTCCACACACTGGGACGCACTACGATGCCTGATCATGAGAGGAAGCAGGTATAACAATTGTTTATAAGTTTTCTTTACGACTTACACTTTCTTTTGTTTCTTAAATTATTTAATAGTTTGCTAAAGTTTTCATATAACATTAGTTTTCAATGTCATTGCAGAGGCAAATACAAAATATTGAAGGATGAGTGCCTCGAGCAAAACTGTTTTGCTCGAGTAGACAGAAAAAGGATGGAAGTGCCGTCAACGAAGCGACTCAGCAGTAGATTGTAAGTTTTAATCTGTTGAATTTATTTTTTAATATCTATTTTTTAACTTAATGATATATTTATATTTGTAATAGGATTCTTTAGAGGCCCTCGGTGCCCATGAATCAGACAATTTTGGGCCAACAGATCACTTACATCAGGTGTTGGGAGAGGAGCATTCTGGCAGAGTACGTTGCCGACCTAGGATAACCCCGACGAGGTATTGGCCATCCTCAGGTATGAGCTGTAGTGCCACAGAGCTGCAGAAATTTAGGGAACATGCAGAACAGGCTGAGAAAAGGGCCACAGAGACGACATAATAGTCTTCTAGGGCAAACAGTGCGTTTATGAAATTCATTGAAGTTCAACGTCCTACACTTCCAGCAGAGGCCATCCCAGATTTTGATGAGTATATGTCGTCGATACATTCTATATATGGTGCACCAGGTGGTAGTTCTAGTGGTGGTCCGGATGATGTAAAACTTGATGATGATGATGGCGATGAGTCTAATGCGGAAGAGGAGGGAGAGGAGGAGGGTGAGGCGGGTGGCGAGGGTGAGGAGGAGGGCGAGGAGGAGGAGGAGGGAGAGGGCGAGGACGATGATGTGGACGACGACGAGGGTGATGATGATGATGGTGATGATGGTGATGGTGATGTGGGACAAGTTGATCCATTACATTTTTGACTGATATTACTGAGATTTTATATTTAATCTATTCTATTTGTTGGTTTTATCTAGACTCGTAGTATAGTATAGGAGTTGAGTAATTTTTATATATTATCTGTTTTTATGGATGTTGTTGTCTTTTAGTGGTTGTGTGATTGGGAACCCCCCTCCTTCCTGGACCCTGGACAAACCCCCACCCTCCTCCCTGGACACCAGACAGCCCCGCCGGACAGCCCCCAGATAGCCCCCCAGACAGCCCCCACCCTCCTCCCTGGACCCCGGACAACCCCCCGGACAGCCCCCCAGACAACCCTCGGAAATACCCCCCACCCTCTTCCTTGGACCCCAGACAACCCCCGGAATAGCCTCGGACAGCCCCTAGACAGCCCCCCGAACAACCCCCCGGACATCCCCCCCACCCTCCTCCCTGGACCCCAGACATCCCCCCGAACAGCCCCTCGGACAGCCCCCGAACAGCCCCCCAGACAGTCCCCCCACCCTCCTCCTTGGACCCCGAACAACCCCCCGAACACCCCCCGGACAGCCCCGCACACAGCCCCCACCCTCCTCCCTGGACCCCAGACAGCCCCCGGACAGCCCCCCGGACAGCCCCCCAGACAGCCCCCCGGACAGCCCCCCCACCCCCTTCCTTGGACCCCGAACAACCCCCAACACATAGGATTCTCATAAAATGGACAACATTTTAAGTACATATGGAAAACCAACCAAACACATTCGGTTTGTGTCGATACATTAGTAAATTGATCCATGGGTCATATGTGATGTGTACGAGTCAACCCCGCCTCAATCCGAGGCGCGATGTGGTCGCCACCACTCAAAGTGTCTGTCTTTTGCTTAAAATGGACAACAATTTAAGTACATACGGAAAACCGATCAAACTCATTCAGTTTCCATTGAAACATTAAGAGAATGATCCATAGGTCATATGTGATGTGTACGAGTCAACGCCACCTCAATCCGAGGTGCGGTGTGGCCGAAACCACTCAAAGTGTCTGCCTTTTGTTTTAAAAGTACGTCATTTTAATTGAAAAACATCAACTGGCATATGGAAAACTGACCAAACGCATTCGGATTGTGTCGATACATTAGAACAACGATCCATGGGTCATATGTGATGTGTACGAGTCAACCCCACCTCAATCCGAGGCGCGGTGTGGTCTCCACCACTCAAAGTGTATGTCTTTTTCTTAAAATGGAAAACAATTTAAGTACATACGGAAAACCGACCAAATGCATTCGGTTTCCATTGAAACATTAGGAGAACGATCCATGGGTTATATGTGACGTGTACGAGTCAACGCCGCCTCAATCCGAGGTGTGGTGTGGCCGGCACCACTCAAAGTGTCTGCCTTTTGTTTCAAAAGTACGTCATTTTAATTTAAAAACATCAACTAGAATACGGAAAACTGACCAAACGCATTCGGATTGTGTCGATCCAATAGCACAAAGATCCATGGGTCATATGTGACGTGTACGAGTCCGCCCCGCCTCAATCCGAGGCGTGGTGTGGCCGCCACCACTCAAAGTGTCTGTCTTCTGTTTCAAAAGGACATAATTTGAAGTGAAATACATCAACTGACATACGGAAAACTGAACAAACGCATTCGGATTGTGTCAATAAATTTGAAAAACGATCCATGGGTCATATGTGACGTGTACGAGTCAACCCCGCCTCAATCCGAGGCATGGTGTGGCCGCCACCACTCAAAGTGTCTATCTTTTGCTTAAAATGGACAACAATTTGAGTACAAATAGAAAACCGACCAAACGCATTCGATTTCCATTGAAACTTTAGGAGAATGATCCATGGGTCATATGTGATGTGTACGAGTCAACGCCACCTCAATCCGAGGTGCGGTGTGGCCGACACCACTCAATGTTTCTGGCTTTTGTTTCAAAAGTACGTCATTTTAATTGAAAAACATCAACTGGCATATGGAAAACCGACCAAACACATTAGGATTGTGTCTATACATTATAACAACAATCCATGGGTCATATGTGACGTGTACGAGTCAACCCCACCTCAATCCGAGGCGCGGTGTGGCCGCAACCACTCAAAGTGTCTGTCTTTTGCTTAAAATGGACAACAATTTAAGTACATACGGAAAACTAACCAAACGCATTCGGTTTCCATTGAAACTTTAGGAGAATGATCCATGGGTCATATGTGATGTGTACGAGTCAACTCTGCCTCAATCCGAGGTGCGGTGTTGCCGGCACCACTCGAAGTGTTTGCCTTTTGTTTCAAAAGAAGATTATTTTAATTGAAAAACATCAACTGGCATACGGAAAACCGACCAAACGCATTTGGATTTTGTCGATACATTAGCACAACGATCCATGGGTCATATGTGATGTGTACGAGTCAACCCCGCCTTAATCTGAGGCATGGTGTGGCCGCCACCACTCATAGTGTCTGTCTTCTGTTTCAAAAGGACATAATTTGAAGTGAAATACATCAACTGGCATACGGAAAACCAACGAAACTTATTCAGATTGTGTCGATACTTTAGCACAGCGATCCACGGGTCATATGTGACGTGTACGAGTCAACCCCGCCTCAATTCAAGGCGTGGTGTGGCCTCCACCACTCAAAGTGTCTGTCTTTTGCTTAAAATGGACAACAATTTATGTACATACGAAAAACAGACCAAACGCATTCGGTTTCCATTGAAACTTTAGGAGAATGATCCATGGGTCATATGTGACATGTACGAGTCAACGCCGCCTCAATCCGAGGCGCAGTGTGGCCGACACCACTAAAAGTGTCTGCCTTTTGTTTCAAAAGTACGTCATTTTAATTGAAAAATATCAACTGGCATACGGAAAACCGACCAAACACATTCGGATTATGTCGATAAATTAGCATAATGATCCATGGGTCATATGTGATGTGTAGGATTCAACCCCGCCTCAATCCGAGGCGCGGTGTGGCCTCCACCACTCACAGTGTCTGTCTTCTGTTTCAAAAGGACAAAATTTGAAGTGAAATACATCAACTAGCATACGGAAAACTGACCAAATGCATTCGGATTGTGTCGATACTTTAGGACAACGATCCATGGGTCATATGTGACGTGTACGAGTCAACCCCGCCTCAATCCAAAGCGCGGTGTGGCCGCCACCACTCAAAGTGTCTATCTTTTGCATAAAATGGAAAAAAATTTAAGTACATAAGGAAAACTAACCAAACACATTCGGTTTCCATTGAAACTTTAGGAGAACGATCCATGGGTCATATGTGACGTGTACGAGTCAACGCCGCCTCAATCCGAGGGGCGGTGTGGCCGGAACCACTTAAAGTGTCTGCCTTTTGTTTCAAAAGTATGTCATTTTAATTGAAAAACATCAATTAGCATACGGAAAACCGACCAAACGCATTCGGATTGTGTCAATACATTAGAACAATGATCCATGGGTCATATGTGACGTGTAAGAGCCAAACCCGCCTCAATCCGAGGTGTGGTGTGGCCGCCACCACTCAAAGTGTCTGTCTTCTATTTCAAAAGGACATAATTAGAAGTGAAATACATCAACTATCATACGGAAAACCAAACAAATGCATTCAGATTGTTTCAATACTTTATCACAACGATCCAGGGGTCATATGTGACGTGTACGAGTCAACCACGCCTCAATCCGAGGCGCGGTGTGTCCACCACCACTAAAAGTGTCTGTCTTTTGCTTAAAATGGACAACAATTTAAGTACATATGGAAAACCGACCAAACGCATTCGGTTTCCATTGAAACTTTAGGAGAACGATCCATGGGTCATATGTGACGTGTACGAGTCAACGACACCTCAATCCATGGCGTGGTGTGGCCGACACCACTCAAAGTGTCTGCCTTTTGTTTCAAAAGTACGTCATTTTAATTGAAAAACATCCACTTGCATATGGAAAACCGACCAAACACATTCGGATTGTGTCGATACATTAGAACAACGATCCATGGGTCATATGTGACGTGTACGAGTCAACCCCACCTCAATCCGAGGCGCGGTGTGGCCGGTAGCTCTTCAGGTGTATGTATTATGTTTAAAATGGACATTATTTCAAGTAAAAATATATGGTATACAAAAAACCGATCCAATTATGAATTGACTTCCGGATTCCACATATAATTGTCATCTAAATTTTAAATTGAATTTTAAATGAATTATGTATGTTTATAATTACGTTATGAATTATAATTTAATTATGGATGTGTACAGTTCCACCATTATATGTTAAATGTGTATGAATTTGTTCTCTATATGTAAGTGTTAGTTGGTTATTGAAGGTACAATAATTGGATTGAAAATGAGAGGGAACCCACAAAATCAGACCTGGTGGGCAAATTGGAGAGTAGGTGGTCAAATTAGAGAGCTGCTGAGTAAATTGCAGAGCTGCTGTGCAATTTTCCTAGCAGAGGTTATGTCAACGGTTCAAAATTGTTGGCATAGAATGTGTAGGTCTTGTTTTACCAACGGTTCATAGAACCGTCGGTAAAACAGTTTTCCCAACGGTTCTAAACCATTTGGAAAGAGGATATGTTGGTTTTTTCCCAACGGTTTTCCAAACCGTTGGAAAAAACATGATAATTTTGTTCTTGTATACCAATTATTGTAAACTGTTAGGAAAAAGATTTCCCAACAGTTTTCCAGAACCGTTGGGATAGGGTAATTTTTCAGCACCCTATCCCAATGGTTCACTATAAACTGTTGGGAAATTTTTTTCCCAATGGCTTACTTCCCTACGGTTTTCAGAACCGTTGGTATAACATATACCAACAGTTCTTCAGCCTTTCCCAACGGTTTAGAACCATTGGTAATCCTCTGTTTCCATTAGTGAATGTGACATAAAAATAAGTATTGGAATAATATATCAAGACTACCCAGAAAGACATTGATCAAATTGTTGGCTTGGGTTAATCACCCATTTACAACCTTAGGATTGAAATAATATTATTGTAAACCCATGGTCTTGGGATAATACTTATATGAAAACTATGTATTATGATAAATACTCATCAGAATAATTTTTCTCATGAAAAATTTTCTTGTGTAACATTTTGATCGGGATTAATCCCTCGTGTACCCATTGTCTTAGGATAAATCATCATGTTTACCATTGTCCTTGGGATAAATCCTTATTTATACCCTTTTCTTGGGATAAATCCCCCATTCCACCCTCACTCTTGGGATATATACCCTCACGTACCATATGGTTTTGAGAAATCCTCCCATGCACCCTTTGTAATGGGATAAGCTTTGTCATGTACCACTTGTCTTGGGATAAATCATCCAGTTTATACTATATATCAGGATAAATACCTCCATGCACCCTTTATATTTGGAAAACCCTCTCATTATACCTTTAGATTGGGAAAATAATCTTATATACCTTTTATATTTGGATAAATTCTCTCTTATACGCTTTTGAGATCATGAGATATTAAATTTACCAATGTGTAGATAGGTGATATAAGAACCCAACTGTCCAAATAATAATCATTCATATGTATGACATTAGAATATGAAAACATACATACTTAAAAAAAATAACACAACCAACCCCTAGAAAATGTAAGGCTTTCATAAAAATACCATTCAAAAAAAGTTCATATGATATGAAGATAAATATGATGGATGGTAGCTTAAAAATATATCAAATGTAACAAATTAAACATCAAGGATATTTTCATATATCAAAAATAGCTTCTTAATATCTTTTGATAAAACATATGAAAAATAAGTGGGAATATCAATTTAATAAAGGCTTTAAAAATCCTTAAAAATGGTATCTTTAAAATAAAAAACTTGAGCATAATAAAAAATTTAAAAAAATCTCTTTAACCCAATTATGGGTTTTCAAAAAATAATACTTTTTAAGATAATTAATCTTTAAAAGAATTTATTTTTGAAGGTATAAAAATACTAGAAAAATTATTTATTAAAATACAAGTCATTAAAACACATTTTATAATACATAATTCATTTAAAAATAAAAAACATTATAGTATAGAAATATAAGAATATTTATCTTCATTTTGAATATTATCAATCATTAAAATAATTTTTAATTACAATTTAAAACATTGAAAGGAATCATTATAATAAATTATGTTTATAAGGTAAAAGATATCATGAAATAGATTTTAGAAAACTGTTACAAAATCTAGAGAAGATGAAGCTATAGGAAACATTAAAAAGTTATTTCTTTGGAGGGGAATATAATATACTATGGAATAAAACCATATAGGGGATAAAACTAAAAATATAAGTAATAAGTTCAATAAGAACAACTATAAATAAATATAGTTGAGTTAAGAAATACCTTTTTCACATTGGTATCTTTTGAATCAAATTAAAAATAAATAAAGAACATGATTTTTATTTACAAACCCCAGCATTTATATGAATATGGTAAAATAAATCTATTATAAATAATGATGGTGGGAATAAGGTGTTGAATCATTCCAATTTTATAAGTGAAGAAAAGTGCACTTTTCTGAATACCTGTTAATTTTAATTAATGGAATTACACTATTCAATGTTCAATTGCTCCCAAATTAATAAAATAGTATTTTTTTGGGTGACATAATGTCAATAATGCCCCTAAAACTCATTTTACCATATGATTTAATCACGATTCAAGCCTTTTACTATATTTGTTTTTGTTTTATGATTTTTGTTTTCACCCTAGTAAGTTCATTTTTTATACTAGTATTTTATATTTTATTAAATATATAAGGTTACCCCTACAAATTTTTTTGTTATAAACCAAAATTGGGGTTTCCTATAATCCATTATATTGTTTTATTAAGAGAAAATTAACTTTCATATTAAAAAAATTAATATATAGAGAACATGTTTTATAAAATAATATTGTTTTTACTATTAAGTGTTATTAACCTTATTTAGTATTGATTAATAGATGAATGAGTGTTTTTGTATTTACATATAGGATTAAACAATATATTATAGTCATTTATTAAAATAAAGTATTTTATTTTATTGGAAACTAATTATACAATGTTAATAAAACATTTCATTGAAAAAATAGTTTTACCATTATCATGGTATGTAAATTTAATATTACTAATAAAATTTTTATTCTTAAAAATGAAATTGTGAAAATTATATGATCATAAAATATTTATATAAAATATTAAAACAATTTTTTTATTTAATTTATACAATTATTAACAAATAAACTATAATATAAGAAAATAAAAATTGTTTTTAAGTAAAATATTACATAATATTCCAAAACATTACACATGGGTTTCACGAATTTACCATAGTAATTTTAAATGATTTATTTTATAATATATATATATATATTATGAATAATGGGTTTAAAAAAATTCAAAGTAATTCTTATATTCTTATAATTTATTAAAGCTATGATATTAAATGAATTGGTATTTTTTAATGTTCTCCTAAAAATCAATTTGTTAAAAAAATAAAAAATCTATTTTAATATAATTTTTATGGGGAATTAAAAAGTTTTGTTATTTTTTAAAATTTTCTACTCTAAAAATTTTTAATTTAACATTAAAATGATAATTTAATAAAAATAAGGAAAATGTTTTAATGAAAAATTCTTTTTAAAAGACATTAAGTGTTCTCAGTGATTTTTATGCATTTCTAATTGACTACAATAATATTTTATACAAGTGGTTTTATTATTCTATAATATTCTTTAAAATAATCATCTAATATGTCATATCGTATTTTATTTTATAATATCATAGGAAAAAAGGTAATAAACATAGTATTAATTTAGAAAAAATATATTCCATAAATATCTCGCTTATATATTAAAGGATGAAACAAAAAAATTGATGAAAGGGAGGTGATTTTATAATAATATGTGAATAAATAGTATTAATACCATGTATAAAAAGGATTATAATTAAAAATAATGGTTTGAAATATATTTTTATATATTAAATGATAAAATTAAGGATGTTATTTGATGATATAATAAAAATAAGTGAATAATAATTCAATTATTAAAATTATTTGGTTTTTAATAAAATTTTTCAGAATTAGAAACTACAAAAAAATTGAGTTATAAAAAGGGGAAAACAAACAATTTTTAAAATGGAAGTAACTATGTTGTAGGAGTTATGTTTATCCAATTATTTTCCAGTAGTTCTATTTTTACTACATGTTTAGTTTTAAAAATAATTCTAATAATTCATATTGTAATAATGGATTCTTATAAATTATGGGATGAAATGTAATTAGAAGTTGGGTATTTATGATTATTTTGATATAAGTTTTTTACCTTGAAGACTATTGATTATTTTGATATATTTTATACTAAATATGATGAACGAATATTTTCTAGATATTTTAGTAAGAATAATGAATAATGTGTTTTAAAAAATGTAACTATGATAGATAAATAATCTACTCAAGTTATTTTATATGTGAATGGGAATTTATTAATTAGTATATATTGATTAAGGAATTGTAGATATATTAAATTTAGATAAGACAAGACTCAATTGAATAATACACATTTTGACAAGGAGTGAAACCAAGATCAATAAAAAACGTGGAAGCCTCATCAAGATTATCCAATTCAATTAGGGACATGAAATATTAATTTTGGAGTTCAAATAATAATTCTAGTTATCAATTTATTAGAATTTTATACATCTATTCCTCAATTTGATATAATTTATATCTGTAAATATTTAAGAAATTCCGATTTCAGTTTTTCTATACAATGGGAAATGTTTTAGTTTTTAAGGAATAAATTATTTGAATATGATAAACCAATGATAGAACAATAAGTAATTATAGTTAAAATTATGTTTACAAATAAATTTTATGAATCATGGTTGATTTTTTGAAACATATTTAGATTGGTATTGCATGGTTATAATCATGAAGAATATAAAAATTATGTTGAGTCTTTTTCCAATGTTACTAAAATTAAATCTATTTTTATCAACATTTACAGAACATATAGGTTTTAATAATTATTATATTGATGTTAAAGTGAAATTTTAAATGGATTTATCTCCATGAATTTATAAATATGAAAAAATTATAAGATTTGAATGTGTGGATAAACCAAATCATGATTTTAGAAATTTAAATTTTATACATGGATTGACAGAGGGATGTTGAGAATGTTATGAAAAGTTATGATTATTTTTTGATGACTGGATTTACTGAAGGTAAAATTAATCCAACCTTATATATTATTAAATACTTTATAGAAATTTTAATTGTCCAAAATTATATATTTTTATTATACTCCCATTATATGGAAATATATATCATACAGACCTTTCAAAAATGATGAAGAATGTATATCATTGGATTCTTATGTGTAAACTCATGTTAATTATTATAATTCATATTATTTATTGAGATAATTATATTATTTATAATAAATTTATGTATTCTAATAATTTAGTGATAATATTAAAACATAATTCATGTAAATATATGAATATACCATTGAGTCAATCTTGTATATTTGATGAATATTATCTATGTAAATTAGTTGATAAAAAGATAATTAGATGTACAACTATAAGATTCCATTATTTTTATTCTAGTAGACCTAATTTCATGTTCAGTGTATGCATTTGTGTATTATTTAAGATGAACCCAATTTAATTTAATTTGGATGTTATTAAATTAATTTTTATACATGTAAAGGCCTTATAAACCCTAGATTACTATTTTTAGATGAAATTGATTTTGAAATATTATTTTTTTCATTCAGACATTATAATATGTAATATTGATAGAAAAATAACTATCAATATGTGAGATTTTTCATGTAATATTTTAATATTATTGATTTTAATAAAGAAAATTTCAGAATCTTTATTATCAACTGAATATGAGTATATGGTTATTGAGAGTTTTTTGTCTCAGAATTTCTATGTCAAACATAGTTTCCCAAGGATTTGCATTCAAAATTAAAATTGAAAATTGTTAGTGATAATTTATATATAATATCTATCTCATTAATCCATCAACAATATTCCTAAATTAATCATATATATTTTATATTTAATTATATTATATATCTTTTATAAAAATAATATATCAATTTTGGGCATAATTATCTATCATTTTACTATGGATTTGGATGTTACTTTTTTAGAAGACCAAATTTGATCATGTCTTGATGAAACCATATATAAATTTTTTATCTTGATATCAAGAAGTTATTTATAATTTATTTTTATCTTCTGTACATAATTTATGTAATCTTTTTAATAGTTCTTAATTATTAATATATAGTGTTAGAAATTTTCATATTATTTTTACTGTGTTATATTTTAATAAAAAATTGATGGATTTAGGAGGATTACATATGATTGATTACTTAAATTATTATGTAATAATAATAGTATGTGTTATTTATTTTACGTTCTACTTGAATTTGTTTTTGATATTTTTAAGAAGGGGGATATAATTTCATGTTTTATAATTATAATATGTGGGGATAATGTCAGTAGATAATATTGAGTTCCATATTTTTTAATCATTTTATGTTGAATTTTCATTTCCAACCCCACTTTATTTATTTATTATTTTAGTTTTTTATTATTTTTTAAATATAAATGATTTTTACATAACTATATAAATTATAATTATTCATATTTTTAGGTATGTTTTAGTAAAATATTTTTCTTTGTTTATTTTTCTAAAAAATATTATACTTTATGATTTTATGTGTCCTATTACATTGTAAAGAAAAAGTACATTATAGTTTTCCAATGAAAACTTATATTTTATAGATTCATTTTTTTCCAAATTATTATACCTCAGGATGTTCTACTTATACTATATGAGGATAACTTTTACAGTATATAATTATTGTGATTATATTTTTTTTCATTTTCTTCTATTTTATGAAAACTAAAACTTATCATTAAAGGATATATTTATATCTTATAAAAACATATTATATCTTATGAATATATATTTTCTATCACAAAAATACATATTCTGTCATGTGATGATAGAATCCAATAATACAATGTTCTCAATATATCATAAAAATGGTCAATGCCTTAGAAATATATTAATTGAATTATATCAATGTCTATTAATTCTAGAATACAAAAAATATATATCCTAATAATATATATACATATATATATTTATATCCTTCAAAACACAACTTACTAACTTACTATTATTATTTTTATTATTATGATTATTTTTTTATAGTTCATTACTATTCATTTAATCATTTCTAAATTATTAAAATCATAAAAAAATATTTCATAGGTTATTTGAAGTATTTATTTATGAACTACAAAATTATTCATAAAGTATATAATTTTTTTTAATGGTTCCAGGATATATCTTTGGAATTTTAATATTTTATACTAATTCATGGTATTTTAGGATATATTCAAGGAAAAATTATTAGAGGGATGTTTTCATCATTATTAAATGGTTTTAAATACGTTTAGTAGTGATTAACTAAATCTGAATATGATCACTATCATAAGGATGATAATTTTGTAAAATTGACTAAATTTTATTTTCAACTATATTTATGAAACACAACACTTTTACTTTACAATTATTATTTTAGAATTATTCTAAATTCCATAAATTGTGTAGCTAATGATGATTGTTATTTAACAAAATCATGGCCTAAAGGAATATACTCATGTGGAATGATTGATGATAATGTACACACAATATAATTGAGGCTTGAATTAGGTTTTGAAATTTTAATATGATAGAAATAGAAAATGTTACAAATAAAATACCTCAACAACATATGTGATCAATACATCCATTATGAACATTCAACTTACTAACTCATTAATCAAAAAACATATTATTTTTTCTAAAACTATTATACATCAATTATTCTCATTGGTTTTGAAGAAATTTAATTTAATTTCATATTTATACTTATGAGGCTAAATAAATAATTATTTTTCCCATTCCCTCACGTGATAATTTATTTATTTGTTATACATCCATAAAAGATTTTTTTTCTAATTTTTTAATTAATCCCCATTTATAGTTAGGTTGTTTTATAGTTTTACTTCCACAAGAAAAGAAATTATGTATTTCAATTTTGACTCCTATTAAAAATACGGTCCATTTAAGCATTAATATGTCTCTCAATTATTATATTGGTTTTATAATTAGATAAAATATTTAATTTTTTTGGTATTTATATATTTTTTTAAAGATTTTTATTTTTTTTAAATTAAGATTAAATATACATTAAATTTTGGAAACATTTATTTAAAATGAAATATTTTTTAAAGAACGAGGAAATAGTATAAAATTTTTTATGACCATGAAATCATGTAGAGGAGGAAGTTTTTAAACAATTTATGAATTTTTTAGGATAATTATTTCATATATATGGTGTTAAAAATAATATTTCATTCACTCTTTTATAGAACATTTCTAGAAAATTCCTCTTAGGAAAAAAATTTAAAATTTTCATAAAAGTAAATGACCTTTTAAAATTAGACTATGAAAACATTTATATATATAATAACACTAATGAAAAAATATAATGAAATTGGGAATGGTGAAAAAATATTTCATACCTACATGAAGTGAAATGGATGGTTTCATAAACAATCAGCATTTTTACTTATTTGTGATATGAAAGGAGAGCATACAGTAAAATGACATGTAAAATTATTAATTAAGTAATAGATAATAAAAATCATTGGGGGTTGATATATAATGAACAAAAAATTTCTTCATATAGATTTCCAAATATAAATAAGTTCTTTTCAAAGTATGAAATGAAAATAAACCCTTAACATTACTCCAGACATCAATAAATCCTATTTAGAATCCTATGTAATAGAAATAATAACATTAATATATATTTTTTATATTAAAATATATTATATTTATTAGAATATAATTATATTTATTCATTATATATATTATTTAGTTACTATTGAATTTAATCATCATATGTTAGTAATATTTATTATTTCTTACTTGTTTTTCAATTTAGATGGCAATTTATGTTCGTTGATAAATCTTTAGTCATTAGAAAAATTTTCAATGTAAATAAATCTTTTTAAAATCAGTCATTTATGTATCCCATTGTTTATTTGAAGGAGTTATTGGTATGGTTCACAAGAAAGAAATCCATGAATAATAGTAATATCAATTTGATATTAAAAAATTTATTTTTACATAACAACATTAAAATGGATAATGAGAACTTTTAAAAGTGGATGTGGGAAAATATTGGGAAAAAATGGTCAAGAATTAGGTGAATACATCAATTATTTATCTCATATTCGAAATAGGTTCCTTTATAATCAATGATATATGATTCCTTTTTTGGGAAACAATTATATAATTGTATTACAAGAATTTAGAAGATGAAAAATGACCATTCATTCTATAAATATAATACGTGAATGAGTGGTTTAGAAGGGGTATTTGAGGGATCCTATTATAGTTGAATTTATATAAATTATCATTTATTAAGGTGTATAGTTATCATTTTAGCATTAAAAGAGACTATTATTATAAAATTAATGGCTATGGGCCATTAATTAACTCATACACTAAATTTCTATAAATTCGTATCAATATATTATTTATATATCACAATGTTAGTGCATTTTACCATATTTTACCTTTACTATGGTAACCTGATTATTTCTCCATAAATTGTTTTTGTGCCAAAAATGGAAAGTTACACTGTCAAAATTGTGAAATTGTTAGTTAAAATATTAAAACCATTAAATCAAATTCAATTTCATAAAATTTAAAATATAAATTTTATTTTAATAAAAAAATTAATTTGATTATTTTTTTATAAAAAAATACTTTTTAAAAGTTATGTGTTATTAATCATATTTCATTTAAATAAATAATTTAATTTTTTTAATATATATGTTCATAAATTTATAAAATACATTATATTCATCATTTAAATGTGTTCACTTTTAACTATTTTTATTAAAATATAAAACATGAAAAAAAATTATTTGAAAACCATCGCTTTTAATAATAAATTTCTTTGACCTCAAAAAATTAAAATTTAAAAATTTATACTAAAAAATCATTATTACATATTCATTAGTATTATAATAATTCTTTTCATTTTATAAGTACTTCAATGTATTCTTTAAAAATAATATCTATAATATGTAACTTATAAAATTATATAATATATTATTTTAAAAAAATATTATCATTTTTTTCATTCAAATGTAATTTAATATTTCTGAATTATATTATTATAATTTTTTTTAAAATTATACAACATCAGTATACCAATTAGATACATGTTTACTAAATTATAGAATGTCTAATGACCATATATCTAATAAAAATATGTGAAATAAATAAATAAATAAATATATATATATATAATGATGATGATGATAATTTATTTCAATATATAGTGTTCCATACATCACTAAAAAAAATCATTAATTAAATTAAAATCTCTATAAACCTTCCAATTATATTTGAATTTATTTTCCATCTTTAAATACATTTAATAGGAGGAAATATCATCATGGTAAATAATATTGGAAAATATTTTATGTTAATTTTGTGTTTATTTACTTTGGGATTTATTCCACTTTTATATTTATTAATGATGTTTAATGTTTTATTCTTATAATGAATGAATGTTAATGTACTATTGTATTATTTTATCTAAATAAAATATATCATGGTTACTGTTTGTTTGATTTTATGGGTGAATTAATATATCTAACTATATATTCATTTAATGGGAAATAAATAAAAAATTATTATAGTGTTATATTTTCATGTGATTAATGATAAACCCATGATATGAATATTAGTTTCATCCCATTTTCATGGATTTATTAACAATAATGAGTAAGTGTTTCTTTTATGGAACATTTTTTTATTCCCATATTATAGGATTTTTAATACCTTACATTCATGAGCTTCATTACTAATTTTTTTATCTGTATAGAAATTAAATAGATTTTTAATTATTTTTTGGATGTGGGGATACTAGAGCATGAAGAGATATTTAACAGTATCTGATGACTGTTTTGGTAGGTAAAATTGTTGATAAAGTCAATTCTAAAAGACTCTATAGATGTAATCTTACATCACATACCTAGTTCCACTTTTACATGTTTGTTATTTTCTTGTACATATTCATTTACCACTTTGTATTTTTCCTCTTTGGTGTTGATAATTACAATAGAGTCATTTTCTACCATTATTTACAATTCAACTGTAATATATTTATTTTATTTATTACATATTATTATGTATTTACGATGAATTATAGTTTTTAGTTATTATAAGAGTTATCTTAAACTGTATTGATACGACTTCTTATTCATATTTTCGAGACCTTGGACTATTATAATTACGATTTTGGTTTCATAATCAGAAAATAACCAACCAATATTTTTTTTGTATTTATGTAGTTTCATGTCAAAATGGTTTCATAATATTTTTCTTATTTGGGATAGTGATTGGAGTAAGTTGTATTATGATGTTTTGTTTAGAAATTTTTGTAGTGATGAAAAGGGAGTCATGAGATAAGTAATTAGTCCCTAGTGCAACACCTTGAATATTTTATTTTATATTAGAAATCAATGTTTCCTTATTTTTCCTCAGGGTTTTTTAATGGAACATTTTTTGGTTAAGGTCGACTGGATTTGGTAAATTTTATGAGGATTAAGTGTTTTTTGGAAAGATTACTATCAAAACCATGGTGACTACACCATAATATATATAACCATGCCATAGAGGAGGTGTTATTTTTATATTAAAATGGATATGTTGTAGTGGTATGATGGAACATGGGCTATGCTACATATCCAATGGATGTATCACCATGTTGATGGTGATGTTCTATTTGATCCATATTGTTCTTTGTTGTGGAATGAATTAAGGATCTTGAGTTAGAGTGTCTTATTCAATGTTGTAAAACTAATTTCTATATAAACTATTCTAACTATGATCTTTTGGGTAATAATCCACCTACAAAACCATTACACTCTGTATTTGGAATTTATAGACATAAATATAATCAGTTTTGGATTTCATTGAGGGAATGAGTTTCGAATTGATATGGATCCATCATTAGGTTTTATGAGGTTTAAGCCAGGGTTTAAACAAGGATCCATCTCTCCAAATATCCTTACCTCCCCATTATTAGACATCAACATAGAGCTCTAAAGGATTGAAGAATCAACTAAATGTCGCAGTCCTATTCTCCACAACATAGCAGTTTGTGTTTTAGAGTGATTCCATACTACAGTTTCCCCTTACACTAAAATTTTATTTTTTATATCTCTTTTCCTTTAAAATATCCCCCACATTTCCATGGTGGTGAACTTCATAGAGGTTATACATTACAACCATTTCCATATGCCTTGGTGGGTTCTTTCGACACTCCTCTACACCATGGAGGTACGCCCCTGTCACATGGATTTCATCTTCATGTTCACCCATTAAGTTGTGGTGATGCACCATGTGTTATTTTGGATTTTTATTGGACCCCAGTATACTGAAAACCCATCATTTCACCATGGATACCCTTTATTTTTAATATAACTCCTCCTCACTTCTTGAACCATCCTTGAGGAATTCTTTCGATGATGATCAAATTTGGGTAAGTTTGGTTCAATCCCATGAATTATTTCCTACTTACCTTAATATAAATCATGTAAAAAATTATATTGGAACTAGTTATATGAGCCCTTGTTATGTGATCTTATTATGGTTGGTTTTCTAGTGAGTTATGGGTGATTAAATCCTTGATGAATGTTGTTTCTGACATTGAAAATCATAAAGTATGAATATCCTCACTTCTTGGGCTCTCAATTAAAAATGTTTCCATGTTATGATTTAGGTGTTTGAATAATTGATATTAATTATTAACATGCAATTTCATGTTGGTGTGTGCATATCCCATGATACTTGTTTTGATATCGTTTTCAAGAGATATGTTAGACCATCCAGATTTCATGTTTTTTTTGTAAATTCACATGTTTACATTGTGCTCTTATTTATTGTTGTGCAAAAATACCTCAAGGTATCATTGAAGCATTTTGAGGTGATTGTGTTTGTTGACAAAGTGGACATCTGTGTTGTGATTGTTGACAAAGAAAACCATGACATACAATTTTGTTGACAAAGGGGATTTCAAGGTGGAATGTCGAGTTCAAGAGCTGTGGTTAACGATCCATGGTTGATTCAAGACCTTCGACAAAAGGAATGGATGATCCAGAGGCGATACAAAAAGAACAGATACAAGGTGGCACCGTTTTCTAGTGTTTGCCAAATTTTTTGGGCCTGAAAATAGGAAAATGAAGACAAGTGGTTTTTTGAAAAGGGACTTGTGTGCCATGTACTTGAAGGCTTGGAAACTTGTGTGCCTAATGTTTTTCAAGATATGAAGGTCAAAATATGGAAAAGGAAAGTGGGTCGTGAAAGTATTGCTGTGGTCGCGCAAGTGACTTGCGCACTATGGAAGGACTTGTGCGTCGATGCCTAGGAGGATTGGAAACTTGTGTGCCTGATGTTTTTCATGATCAGAACATGAAAATATGGCAAAGGGAGAAGGTCGCTCAATTTTGGAAGTTGGTCGCGTAGGTGACATACAGGGACAGAGACTTGCGTGCCGAGGGGAGACTTGCGCGCCATCACACAATGTTTCCAAATGCCTAAAATACAGGTAGACCCCTCCTCATTCATGATGGATTTCAACACTTAGAAAAATCAGAGCTCCCGTCGCGCATGTGTGGTGGCCGCGTAAGTGGTGTGTGGTCATGCAGGTGGACTTGCGCGCTAGTGTTTGAAGTTGCGCACCAGTTGGTAGTTGCGCGACAATATTGGTTTGGGCATAAAGGTTTGAGTCGCATATGTTTGGAGTTGCAGAGGCTTGTGTCGCATGATTAGTTGAGGTGGAGTTGCATGCCAGTTGTGACATGCGCGCCGATACTTGCGCACCGGGTTAGACTTGCGCGCCAGGTAAGGTTGATTCACGGTGGTTATTCAGGGATGCGTGAAAGCTAGAAAATTTCCCGATACCTTCGGTGAAAAGAGAGATTCATATATGGGTGAAAGTTTGACTTCAATAGAGGATCCACATAAAATAGAGGATGTATTCCTTGGTGACAATAAAGAGACCTACAGATCTATAAATTCTGAGTGGATCCTTTCTTAAGCAGTGAGCAAAGGAAGAGGAAGAAGGTGATCCTCTCCACCTACAGTGATCCATAGAGAGAGAAACAGGGAGTGACCCTTGGGAAAATAGTGAGCTGAACCTAAAAATTGTAAAGGCAGTGAGCCTGGGCAAAGAAGTGATCTATCCCGAACATTATTGGCAGTGAGCCTTAGTAAATTTTGTATAGCGGCACATTACAGTTGTATGATCCTTGGACGTAGCCTAGTGAGGGCGAACCAAGTAAAAATCTCAATGTCTGCCTGTTTTCTTCCTTACATTGCATTCAAAGCATCATAATTAGATAAAGAAGAAAAGAAGTGATCATAATATACACACAAAAGCAAAAATGTGACCTTTTTAATAAAGAGGTCAAGATCCAGTGGGGCAGAAAGAACTATTATGAAAAGAATATCCATACCCTGATTCAACCCCCCTTTCGGGGTATATATGCCCCTATTGGTCCTAAAAATTGGTATCATAGAAAAGGTTTATTTTATCAAATATGTTTTCTCTAACATGGTGTAGTTAATCTGTGTGGTTAAAGATTCAATCTACTCTTATCTTGGTGTGCCATTGCAAAGGGTAAAACGTCAAATAAGAAGCAGAAGTCGGGTGATATTCCTCTGTGTGGAAGTGTGTATGTAAAAAGTGTGATTCAATTAAAAGAATAAAATATCTTACTGAAAGAAGGCCTGGATGCATCTGATAGGGAAAAGTTTGATTTCCTCAATCATGATGTAGGAATGAGTGAAGTACTTGAACTTCAAAGTGATACCGAAACAACTAATGATGAAGAAGTTTCAAGAAGGAGGCCACTAGTAGATGTTGTCGACATGACAAATAAATTGGATCAGAAATTGGATGAAGAAGTCAAATCTAAAGATATCCAGATCCAGGTATTGGAAATTGAGTTCAATAAGCTAAGAGGCTTAAATCAAAGTATTATTGATGTGGCCACTGACCTAAAGGAGAAGAATGATTCTAAATGTGAATAAGTACAAAAAATGGCTAGAATGAAAGGAAAACAAAAGGCTGATGATTTTGAAGAGAATCAAAAGTTAGAAGAAGTTCAGGATCTGAAAGCCAGAAATGATGATCTAGCTACATAGCTGCATAAATTAGTTCAGAATAATGAAAGGCTACAACTAGAGATTGTATCTTTCTTTGAATCTGTTTCTCAAGAAAAATAGAAATTAAAGGAGAAAAGTAACATGGTAAGAAAGCTCACACGAGAACTGGAAAATGAGACGAGTAGCAAAGAGAATCTTAGAAAAGAACTCAATGCCCAACTTGAATAAAGAGATTTGAAGATTCAACAACTGGAGGAAGAGATAGAAAAATCCATTAAGAAATGGAGATATCAAAAGACAAAGGTAAACCTAAGTTGAAGGATGCACTGCACGTACTATTTTATTATCCTTCGGTATGTGATGATGAAATGATAAGATAAGTTTCTATTTCTGAAAAGTTCCAAGAACAAATTCTCTCAAATAAAAGATTATATAGTTTTGGAAAAACTGGTATTGGATTTGATGAATCACCTCCCATGCATGATAGAAAGAGAGATGTGAATAGTTCCAGATGTGGAGAAAATCCTGTAGGTGCTGGGGATAGGCCTAAGAGGATAGTTACAAGAAGTAGTGATGACAGGTGCTATTTTTGTGGGATTCAGGGCCACACATCAAGCTTCTGTTCAGAGGCTATAGAATACATTTTAGGATATGAAAATAGAATATTTGATAAATCTGATAATAAGAAGAAGCATCATGAGAAATCAGAGAGAAGAGTCTTTCAAAGGAAAGCATTCATTAGATGCTATTATTGTGGAAGAATGGGACACACCATGAGTATGTGTCAGGAAGATCAGGAGCACAATATCAGATGAGGAACTCAACCTACATCAACATCTTGGTTGAGAAATGATGAAATGATGTATTATTTTGATGGCAGATGTTTCGTATGTTCTCATTATGGGCATTTGGAAAGACATTGCAGTAAGAAGAAAGCAGGTAAGGAAAAGGAACTTGAAGGGATATTATTGACTCCAGTGATGCATAATGAGAAATTGTACACTGGGAGACAAAGTGGTAAGGTGAAGAATAGGCTTAGAGCCTCAGGGGAATCACATGGAGATGAATGAAAGATGTATCAGTCAACTTCTCTATCATACTCACAACCGCTCTCATGGAAAGAATGTGAAAAAACCTAGAAGGTTAAGGGGAGATCTACTCTAGCTGTGAGAAAGAAGAATGAATGCTCAGTGGAGGACTCAACACCAGAACAAAATAGTGTGGTGACTCAGATATCTGATAAAATAAAGATAAACAAATAATGTACCGAAAACTTCACATGTCGTGAGCCACAGAGAGATGTGGAGGAAAGAGGAAGATCCCCAAAATGGGGGAAGAAGAAAGAGAATATTCCAAAGAGAGAGATTCCTACTTAGAGAAGGAATCAAGGGAAATGGAATTTTAGAAGAACATCAAAGAAATAAATGTATACTCATGGGTTTAACCCCCCAAGTGGTGAGAAAGGCCATGCCTTCAAAATATTCATATCAAAAAAAGACTCAGCATACAGGTGATGAATGCTTTGTCATATGGCCAGAGCAGTTGAAGTTTTCTAGGAAGCTAGAAGAAGCAAGGATGGAGTGTGATGCCCTGCAAGAAAGTATCAAAGGGTTGACCCATCAGGATCAACCACAATCCTCACCTAAAGGATTCCAGAAGAAAACCCCTCTCCCTATGTATATAAATGATATTGACTGATTATTCAAGTGTTTTAGGTTTTAGGGAGATACGATCCAAGGGGAAGTGGCATATAAAGATGCAATGTGGAGAAGTGATATGCTCTAGAGTTTCAATTAATTCAAATCAAGTATCAGACTTGAAGAGGAAAGGGAGAAACAGAGCACAATAATAAGTTATTTTGTTATTAACTTTGTCTCTTGTTTCCTACACTGAGTTCCAACTCAGTAGGCCTATAGATTTTGTTAATGGCTCAATGCCGAGTGGAATATTAGAATAAATGATGCATGAGGAGAAGAATGGTTATGAGTTTAAATAGTGGGACTAACCCCAGGAAGTGTTTGACAACAGAGGGGGAACATTCAATAATAAAATCATATGCAATAGCCATCAATGAAATAATTTGATGACTCGGCATAGGTGTTGTCTATGAAGAGAAGACATATTGCGGGGGAAGCAGCAATAATCAAGCATTTCATGCTTATTTATTTTTCTCTAACAACGTGGTATCAGATGACTATTTTCAGAATACCAAGAAGCTATGAGAGAGTATCAATAATGTTTTAACAAGAAGATCAGAAAAGTAGTTGAAAGAAATGACGCCATTGAACAATGACACAGCGAAAAGTTTTCTACTGAAAGTAAGGAAGTGGTGAGATAATCAGGGGGAGTATAAGAGGAAAATGATAATTCAAAAGTAGAAACTGATAAAGTCTACGAGGAAGGAAAATCCTTATCAACATGAAAGTCGAAGAGATGAGCTAGAATCGACTTGAAAGATATAATTGGTAATCAGACAGTTCCAGTACTGAAAAGAAGAATGAAGTCAATTCAGCAGACATCTTTCTTATCTCCGATAGAGCCGAAATGATTTGCTGATATAGCTGAAGATGAAAACTAGGTTCAGGCTATGAATAAAGACCTTGATCAGATTGAAAAGAACCTGACATGAGAGATTTATTCGAGAACCAGCAGATAATAATGTCATCGAGACTAAATGGGTCTTTCGCAAGAAGATGAACGAAGATGGAATAATGATTCGAAACAAAGCACGACTAGTATGCAAGGGGTACTACATGATAGAGGGAACAGATGTTGATGAGACATTTTCACCGGTTGCAAGGATGGAGACAATCTGATTATTCCTAGCCATTGCAGTACAACATATGTTCAATGTCTTCCAAATGGATGTCAAATATTCATTCTTGAATTGGATTCTGTAGGAAGGAGTGTATATCGAGCCATTAGATGGGTTTCTCTTTCATGAGGCTTCGAACAAGGTTTTTCAACTGAAGAAGGTGTAATATGGGATGAAATAAGCACCAAGAGAATGATACATAAGACTTTATCAGTATTTGAAGAAACTTGGTTTCCAGTATGGTGGATTTGATTACAATATATATTTTGACCACAATAGTAATCAAGGGAAGTTGGTACTGGTTTATGTCGAAGACATAATCATTAGCGGATCAGATGAAGCACAGTGCATATAGTTTTCTGAATTCATGAAACATGAGTTCAAAATGTCTATGATTGGTGAGATGACATTTTTCTTTGGTCTACAGGTGACACAAGGAAGAAATGGAACATTAATTTCACAATACAAATATTCCAAGGAGGTTTTAAAAATATTTGGAATGGAAAATTCCAAGGAGATGATGACTTCGGTAGCTACCCGGATGAAGTTTTCCAAATATGAGGATGGCAAGGCAGTTAATATCACAGAATATAGGTAAATTATTGGGAGCTTGGTGTACTTGACAGCAACAAGGCCTGGTATTATTTTTGCCACATTCCATATAGCGAGATATCATAGTAATACCAAGGAAATCCACATGCTCGCAGTGAAAATAATACTTTAGTATATCAAAGGCACCATGGATTTTGGTCTGATGTATAATGACAAATCTCAATCAGTGTTATTGGGTTACATAGATGCAGATTTGGCCAGATCATTAGATGATAGAAAATCAATGTCAGGAGGTGAATTCTATCTTGGTGGATTGTGTATTTCTTGGCTAATCAAGAAGCAAGATTGCATTCCATTGAGCACCGTAGAAGCTGAGTATATTGTGGCCACTCAATCTTGCACACAGTTATTATGGATGAAGAAGCAGCTTGAACATATGGGAGTTGAAGTGAAGTCTCAATCGGAACCCATTGTGATAACTCAAGTTCTATAAATATTGACAAAAATACTTCCCATCATTCAAGTACAAAGAAAATTGAGATAATGTATCATTTTATCAAGGAGAAGGTTGAGTAGGGAGTTGTGAATTTGGAGTATGTGCCTACAGACCTACAGGTTACAGACATTCTGACAAAGGCCTTACCCAATGAAGCTTTTGATAGGCATCGACTGGCTCTGGGAGATCAGTCGACTCCCTGCACTTAAAGGAGTGTGGATGTGGAAACACCCCCCTCTCCCTGAGGTATGATGTGTTTTCCCTAATGTGCTGATATGTGGTCTCTACTCAGTTACAGACTATAAACGAGTGACCTTTGGGTTCATTGAAAAACGGGGAGAAACTAGTGATTGTTCAAGGGAGAGACAGTGTGGCAATTTGATAAATCACAATTGATATGGGTAGAAGATGACAAGTGGAGCAGCGAGATAGGGGGAGCAATGAGAAAGGGGGAGAGTATTAAATTTGACGATCCTAGATGTGATCAATCAAATAATAGATATCATGACAGCTGAGGATCGTGATAAAAGAAAAATATTGGTGTTGGAATGCGATAAGAATATTTCCAACAAATTAGTACCTGTTTGGTGTCAATAGTGGGTGTCAAAGTTGAAGTGATTCATTGATGAACTTTTTTATTTACTCTTGTTTCTCACGCCGAGAATTGCTCATGTGGGCTGAGAGTATGTGTTGAGTAAATCCTTGATCGCTATCAGGAATCGTAGTAGGTGAATGGTGGATGAAGAATTAATGATGCATCTTTTTGTAGAAGAGTTTTCAACAAACCCACAGGGGGAGATTGTTGGGCAACAATCCCTCAAGGTATCATTGAAGAATTTTTGAGTTGATTGTATTTATTGTCAAAGTGGACATCTGTGTTGTGATTTTTGACAAAGCAAACCATGACATGCAATTTTGTTGAAAAAGGGGATTTCATGGTGGAATTTCATGTTCAAGAGATGTGGTTAACGATACATGGTTGATTCAAGAATACCGACAAAGGAATGTATGATCTAGAGGTGGTACAAAAAGAACAGATACAAGGTGGCACCATTTTCCAGTGTTTGCCAATTTTTTTAGGACTGAAAATTTGCAAATGAAGACAAGTGGTTTTTGGAAAAGGGACTTGCGCTCCATGTACTTTAAGGCTTGGAAACTTGCACGCCTAATGTTTTTCAAAATCAGATGGTCAAAATATGGCAAAGGAAAGTGGGTCGCGCGAGTATTGGTGTGGTCGCCCAAGTGACTTGCGCGCCATGGAAGGCCTTGCGCACTGGTGCCTAGGAGGATTGGAAACTTGAACGCCTGATGTTTTTAAAGATTAGAATATGAAAATATGGAAAAGTGAGAAGGGCACTCAAGTTTGGAAGTTGGTCACACAGGTGACTTATAGGGACAGAGACTTGCGTACCGAAACTTGCGCACCGAGGGGAGACTTGAGCACCATTGCACAGGGTGTCCAAATGCCTATAAATACAGGTCGACCCCTCCTCATTCATGATGGAGTTCAACAATTAGAAAAATCAGAGCTCCCATCGTGCAGGTGTGGTGGTTGCGCAAGTGGTGTGTGGTCGCGCCGGTGGACTTGCACGCCAGTGTTTGAAGTTGCGCGCCGGTTGGTAGTTGCGCTCCAATATTGGTTTGGGGGTAAAAGGGGTTGAGTCGTGTAGGTTTGGAGTTGCAGAGGCTTGTGTCGTCCAAGTAGTTGAGGTGGAATTGCACACTAGTTGTGACTTACTCGCCGATACTTGCGTGCCGGGTTAGACTTGCACGCCAAGTAAGGTTGATTCACGGCGGTTATTCCGAGCGGTGTGAAAGTTGGAAGATTTCCCGATACCTTCGTTGGAAAGAGAGACTCATCTATGTGTGAAAGGTGGAATTAAACAGAGCATCCATATAAAACAGAGGATGTATTAATTTGTGATAATGAAGAGACCTACAGGTCTATAAACTGTTAGTGCATCCTTTTCAGAGTAGTGAGGAAAGGAAGAGGAAGAAGGTGATCCTTTCCACCAGCAGTGATCCAGAGAGATAGAAACAGGGAGTGACCATTGGGAAAGTAGTGAGCTAACCCTAAACATTGTGAAGGTAGTGAGCCTGGGAAAAGAAGTGATCTAGCCCGAAAATTATTGGAAGTGAGCCTTAGTAAATTTGGTACAGTGGCACATTGTCGTTGTATACTCCTTTGACGTAGCACAGTGAGGGTGAACCATGTAAAAATCCTTATGCCTACATGTTTTCTTCCCTGCATTGCATTCAAAGCATCATCATTAGATAAAGAAGAAAATAAGTGATCATAATATACACACAAAATCAAAAAAAGTTACCCTGTAATAAAGAGGTCAAGATCTAGTGGGGCAGGAAGAACTATTAAGAAAAGAATATCCATACCCTAATTCACCCTCCCTCTCAGGGTATATAGGCCCCTATAGGTCCTAACATTTTTCTCATGATGTCATTCAATGTTTATAATCATGTTATACCTAGATATGTATCATAATTTATTTAGAGGTGTTATGTTTTCTATATGTGATAGGTGACCATCATTGAATGATTAACCAGTGGATAAGATATTTTCATGGTATAAGATGGTGGAGCATGATAGGAACGAGGGATAGATGTTACTTGATGCCTTGAGGATTTTGATGATATGTGTCAGTACTGATTTTCTTATGGATTATGAGTATCCCATAACTCAATTCCTTATATATTATGATTATAATTCCCACTAGATGCCTATTGGATTCTAATTGGTATGTTGAGCACCTTGAGGCAAGGTCACAATTTTAATTAGAATGTTTACTCGATGCCTTATGGATTCTGAGTGTTATGTTGACCACCTTATGGTGAGGTATGAATCATTTATAATGTCCCGTGATCATTAATACGGAATAAATTCTATATAAGTATGGATGAGGGGTTTTGATAGCTTAGTTAGTGTATGGACACTTAGTCTTTATTGTATGCTTTTTCTAGTTATGCTTTTATCATTATTAGGGAATTCACTTGTAATAATTGAGCACATTAGGTTGAGGATGAAATTATGGTGTCCTAATGAGTCTTATACTCACACCCTACTCAGGAATTTTGGTACATTTTTAGATTTCATTAACAATGAATTGGTGAAGGGAAAGTTACCGGTCGTGAAAAACTGAGTAGAGAAGCTAAGGAATAGTAGTGGGCCAAGACAGATTCTGAAGGAACCACGGTTTATTTAATTTATTTACATATCTTTACATATTACTATATTTTTTCTAGAAAAATTATGAGCCATTTATTTTTAAGAAATGTATTCCATATTTATAAATTCATATGATTACCCTAATTATTTTTTTATTACTTTTATTGTCATTTATTTTTTTATCTACCTGAAGACATGGTATTGAGGGTATATTCTCCCTAATGAAGGACTCAAACCCTTACTTCTATATTGCAACCTATTGCATACTAGGAGGCACACATGAGGTCATGTAAAACTCTATATCATACCCTATGGTTTGGGTTGGGATGTTATA
Source organism: Viscum album (assembly GCA_963277665.1). Lineage (NCBI taxonomy): Eukaryota > Viridiplantae > Streptophyta > Magnoliopsida > Santalales > Viscaceae > Viscum > Viscum album. The sequence goes on along the minus strand of OY728133.1, from coordinate 1,226,597,614 downwards.
AATTTATATCATATCACCATGTATCTTAAAAATTTCTTTTATATTTTCCTTTATTTGGTAAAGAGTAGACACGAGATATAATGGCTGAGACTCGGGTAGGGGAACTGTCATGATTCATGGACAACACTGTATTGTGGAGCTCTAGGTTTCCATAAAGTGGGAAAATTATTTTTTACTATTACTATTGATTATATTAACCATGGGTGATGCACATGATGTTGGTATGCGATTTATGAGATTTTCAGTGCACTCGTGAATCATGACTATTGATTCTCATCTTTGAGGGAACTCCTATTTGGTAGGGGTTTGATCTTCGAGGTTCATGTCTCTAATCCAAAAAGTATATGGGTTAATTGGATACCTCCTTCCCAGGGTCTCAAACAGAATACTGAGGGTTTATGTTTTAATGGTTAGGTGTGCAAAGGTGGTGTTGTTCATAATTAGGAGGGCTAAGTGATATTTTCTTTTATCAACTTCATTGGTACAGATTATTCTCTCTTTGCAGAAGCTTCTTCCTTGATTAAGGGCTTAGAGTTTTTCCTCTCACATTCCATCTTGCTAGATGGTGCTAAAATCGATTTTTTTATTCTTCATGGGTCTAATAGGGATGAGATCCAAACTCTATGGTGTATCATTTACATCGCGCATAGGTGTATAATACATATTCATAGTGTTAAAAAGCTCACTCATAATTGGAGGGAGGGTAACATGGTGGCCAACTTCCTTTCCTCTCAGGCCACCCCAAGTAGTCCTTGTAATGTATTTTCTTTTATTGGATTCCTTCCCTTGCCTATGTTTCCCCTATTAGGGATGATGATTTGGCGTTTCATTATTTTATACCTCCCTAACTGTTACATCTTTTGGCCCTATATCCAATAAAATTTCATAATATTGGATGGATTGATGACTATTGATGTGATTCCTCATTCTATATATATAAATTTTGTGATTCATAATTGTTCTTTAATTAAATGACTAGATTTATGCTATATTTTTGGGGTAGTTTCTTTGATTATGAGTTATATCTATGTTTTATATACTGTTGTGATATATCATTACTTTAATTAATAATTTCAATAGATCATTTTATTTTGATAGTATTTTTTTTTACAATGTATAACATGCATGTATGTATACTAGGGATAATTCTAGGAGGTTATACCATGTTTTTTGGGTAGATTCTTTAGGATAAACCTTGTGTGTTCTCATAGAAGTATTAGTTTATATCTTAATAACTATATATTTCAAAAGTATGTCCTTTATGTTATAGAAGATGCCACTACAATGTAGTCTTATGAGACTAAATGGAAATTAATATGGAATACTCCTACAAGGGATGATGTTCCTTCTTTACCATTGTACATGTATAAGAATGTACATGAGCATGATCCCACACCTACTTTTTCATATAAGAAGTAAGACCACTTCAATGAGAAGTATTTTTCTTAATGCCTGTCCAATGAATGGGAGTTTAGAAATATTGTCAATTATACCTTGAATTCATCTCTAATATTATTAATAATTTTAGGGAACTAAAGTCTCTTAGGATAATGATTAATGTGTTGAAATCATTATGGATCATGTAGCTAGTAGTGTGCCTAAAGGATAACCAAGTGAAGTTGAAACGAGCTCATTCTAGGTGTGTAGACCATTTTGACACCCCCATATCATATAGAACAAGATGATCCAAAGGATATCAAGTTACAAATCGATGAATTGGATCATATGTTTTTTCTCAGGATGAGTACTTCATTTTGGGGAACAACAATTTCATTTTTCAAGAGGACAAATGGTAGTCTTTGAGTCATCATTGATTGTTGGAAGATAAACCAAGTGATAACGAAGAACCAATATCCATTTCATTAGATTTATGAAATTTTTAATTAGTTAAATGGATACATGTGGTTTTATAAGAAAGATAATTAGTCAAACAATCAGAAAATATGAGTTATAGAGTGAATTTTGAGTACAACGATTCATAGTAGGTATGGTCTATACAAATTATTGGTAATGTAGTTTTGGATGAAGAAATGCCTTTAGTATTCATTGGCATCATGAATAAGATATTCCACCCATATATAGACTTTTTCATCATGATTTTATTCAATTCAATCTTCATCTACTTATATACACCACAAAAGCATGCTAGAAGCCTCAAGATAGTCTTGAGAACACATTGAGCACATCATCTTTACACCAAGTGGTTAATGCTTTACTTCAGGATAATTAAGTTATATTTCGTTGGGAAGGTGGTGTCTATTATAATAATATCCATAGACCAAGGGAAATTGGAGGAATTTTATGTAATAAACCTATCCACAGAATGTGTTATAGATCATGATCTTTCTGGGTATAGAAGGATATTTTTGATAGTTTATTTAGCGATTCCAAAAACTATTTGAACCAATGAGGGATTTGATTAATAAGAGTGTAATGTTCTTATGGTCATACTAGTGAGAATAATTTTTTATTAAGATAAAGTTGATGTTAATGAAAGATCCATTATTGAAACTCCCTGATCTAGAGATTGGTCATGAAGATTACTGTGATGCATTCGAAATAATTCTTGGAGCGGTACTGACATAGATAGAAAAGGTTGGATACTATGGGTGTTTTCAGCTATGCCCCATGAGTAGAACTACCATACCCATGACATGGATCTACAATCCATGGACCATGATAAAAATAATACGGTGAAAATGGAGATTTGGAAAGTGATTCATTATCTACATGGTATATAATACCATTCCCTGTATATTCATATAGAGATACATGAATTAGAAGTAGAGGTTATGGGTTGAGTATCTACAGGTATAAGTGATTGAGTTGATGTATTAACCTTGGAAAGGAAATGTCATTTCATATTATATATGTCGTTAGACATTGGATGTGTAGGGTCTTGGTGAGAGGCCTTTAGAGGTGAATTTGAGCATTGTGTTATTATTGTATGGAGGGAGGGTGGATACTCTAGAGGATCACAGATTCATGAATTGTTCTTCCTTACTGGTCATATATTCTTTTGTAGACCATGTGAAGTACAGACATGAGTCAAACATAGAGTGTGATGTAATGAGGAATAACTAACTAGCTACAAACCAACACCTACGTGGTTGATAAAAGCTAATGATGTGATTATGGTACATGTAAGATTAGTTTCCCATTAACATATTAGACAAGATAGGATGAGATATTACCATACATATAGATGTGAAGTGAATACAAGGAAAATAAATATATTCCATGATATCGAGAGATAGTTATGGTGACCTGGGATGTAGAGGTATATCACTAGGGTTGTGTCTTGATGACTTAACGTCAATAAGTTAAAATATATTCCCCATCAAAGTCATGGTTCACACCAATTGCTTCTAGTGACCATGTGGATGTGGGAGGACATCGTGGTAGAATTTATGATGTGGTTACCAAATAACTTTAGGAGTTATGATATTTTTTAGTTTATTGTTAATTAGATGATAAATATTTCCCACTTATTTACTTAGTAGAGAGACTCTCTTAGTGGATGAGTTGGGAAAGATCTACATGCATGATATTGTACACAAATGGAGTAAGCTTCTGCATTATTTCACGCTGAGATACAAGTTTTACATCATCAATTTTTCAATGCATGTATAATTCCCTAGAGACTCAAATGATATTGAAAAGAGCATACCAACCTAAAAAGACAGATAGTCTAACAGTACTATACACACATTGGGGGTTATTCATAAATATTTCATTATAGACTTTGGTGGATCATTGGATGATCATATATCTTTAGTTATGTTCACCAATAAAATTAGTTACTTGGATTCGATTCATATGTAATATTATGAGGCTCCATATGGTAGGTCATTTCTTCAACTACTACATTTCTATAAGGATGTTGAGGCATCGGTTATGGGGAAGATTTCTGTTTAGGATACCTATGAGAGAGTGAAGTATATTCCAAGGAAATTTATTACTAGTAACATCATGGGGAGACTATTCATTGACCGTAGGAGGAGACCCTTGTATTGTTCTGTGCATGATCATGATTTCTTGATAGTGACTCCTGGATTAGGTCACTGTCATTTGAGTAAACAAGGAATACTAGAGAAACATTTGGTTGGACCCTTTGAGATCACCAAGTGGGTTATAATAGTTGAGTAATATGTATATCTTTATTATAATTACTGGGGTATGCATGGTGTATTTCAGGATTAATAACATCAAAGGTATATACCCAACACTGAGTATGTTATTGATTGAAAGTATTTTGATATAGATCTGGATGCATCTTATAAGGATTATCCAATTCATATTATAGCCCGAAGCAAGAAAGTAATTTGAGGGATGATGGTACCACTTTTCTAGATTCTTGGCCATTATGGATGGTTCTATGAGTATACTTGAGTGTGAGAGGATGAATTTTGAGTTATGTGATCAGAGTTGTTTGAGAAGGAACCCTAGAGGTACTTCTCGAGAATGAGATATCCTTAACGGGGAAGAATTTTAACAACCTGAATATTTTGTTTCTCTAATATAATCCATTCTAACATATTTATTCATATTATTTATAGGAACATATTTTGCTTATGAAGAAAGGACCTAATGATTATTTTAGTGGATTAAGTAGTGTTTTGGAAAGCTTGGAAGAAAAACTAGGGTTGTTGTGTCATAACCTATATTACCATGAAATATATGAGGCATATGTTCCATACTATAAAGGATATTTTATAGTGGTATGATAGAACAAGGGATGAATTAAAGAGACAAAGGATTCTTCATGGTATTAATTGAAATGTTCTATTTTCCATAAAGAAATCACTATAGAGGAATGGGTCAAGGAGACCACAAAAGAGTTTCTTCATCTAGGCTGCAGAACCAGTTTCTACATATATTGGTCCAGCTATAGCCTTATGAGAATTAAGCCTCTAAAAAATTCATTGATTATTAATATTTAGGTATTATGTACATCAATTAATTTTTTTTTTGGGATTTCATTGAGGTAATGAATTTATAATTGTTGATGAGCCTTCATTTTTATTTGTAAAACATAAAACATGGTCCAAACAAGGATTTAATCTTCAAAATATCATTCCCTACTCAAGTATCGTAATTTCTATAGAGCTTTAAAGGAATGAAGAATCATCTTTACATCATAGACACAATCTCTACTATATATAATTTTTCATTATAGAAAATTTACACACTATAATATCCTACTTTCACCAAAAATGTATATTTTTTGATATCTCATGTGATAGAGAATCTCCCACTCAATGTAATGGTGTTTAATTTTATGGTGCTTCCATGATTCATCTATTTACTTGTTCCATTGTGGGATATTCTAGTGAACCTATACACTAAGTTGGTTAGCCCCTATTCTATGGTGGTCCTATCCCAACACTCTTCCTACATTACGATGTTACACTTTGAACAATATGGGCAATTTACAGCACACCACTATGCCAAAACCCATACATTTCCCTAGGGAGACCCCCACTTTTCTAGTAGAACTCCTCCCTATTCATAAACTAATATTGAAGAAATAATTAAATGATGATATACCTTGGATAAGTTTGGTTCAATCCCTTGAATTATTTCCTATTATCCCTTATTTAGAATGAATAAAATATTGGACTAGAAAATGTTCTCAGTGATCTTTATGTATGATCATATTTTGGTTGGTGTGAAAGATAGGTTGAGGGGATGAAATCTTTGACAGAACATGAATCTAACCATTAAAACTATATTATAGGAAGAGCCTCACTATTTATGCTCCTGTTTACACATTTTTCCATGTTATGATTTTTGTGTTGGAATAATTGATATATGTTTTTGACTTGTGATCACATGTGTGTGTAGCCCGTGATAACTATTATTTTATTGTTTCCATGATATATGATAAAATATCTAGGTTTTGTGTTTTATGTTGATTCACATGTTGACTTTCTATTTTTATTTATTTCATTATTTCATTCCATTTTAATTATAATGGTATACCTAGTTTTGTATCATCTTGCCTTTGGAGGTTTTGTGAATGGAACTTGTTTCCGGTGACCATCGTGTTATGATTAATCCTTACTGGGGGTGTGTACTTGATATATGATGGTGATGAAAGAGAAAGATGATAGATTTCTAGTCCAGATGTACCTCAATTCCTTGAAAACATTGAGGATGTATTACGATACTATATGCCTTATGGATTCCAAGTGGTACAAAATCCAACTTGAGGCCAAATCATGATTTTTATTAGTAGGTAAAATCAATTCCATTTGGATTTTTAGTGGTATTATGAGTTTATTATAGTTATGTAATGATCATTTATGATGTCTTTTATCACTTTTTCAATATGGTGCTGAATTAAGTATGACTGGGGGTTTATGGTGTCTTGGATAGCACATGTCCACATAGTTTTGGATTTTATATTTATAATCATTACTAATTTAACATTATTATGGAATAAAAATGTTATAATTGAGAAAAATAGGTTGATGAGACATTTGTGGTCTCCAAATGAGACCTACAAATACACCTTAAATAATAATTTTGATGCTCTTGTATATTTAATGACTAGTAATCTGAAAAAGGGAAGGGCCTTGTGGTGGATGGATGAGTAGAAGAGCATTGAGCTAGTAGTGGACGTGGATATATTCTGTAGAACCCATTATTTATTTATATATATTCATCTATTAAACTATCTTGTATAGAAACATATGAAAATGATTATTTTTATGACATATATTCCATATTTAGACTTCTGCGTGATCACTCTGATTATTTATTTATTATTTTTATTGTCTTTTATTCAGTTTTATATTCTCAATGACATGATTTTGAGGGTATTATTTCCCCATTGTCAGACATAGAACCCCACAACTAGCCATCAACCTATATCATTTGGGAAGGTTCACATGTGGTTACATAACACTCTTTCTCAGTCATGGTGGTTCAGGGAAAGATGTTACACCCATCGAACGGTATAAGGGTTATGGAAAATGTATAATTTTATTAAGACTCTAATTATATGTTAGTCAAGTAAAAACACTATACCATCATTTTTTAGGAATAATTATGTTAATAAATACATTATTTGGTGGATATTCATGATGTTTCATGCCCTACCCACATCAACTTACTTTGGTATGGTAGAAGAATAGTATACCCCTATTTTGGTGTCCTCGATGTTATCTATAGTAATCCTACTATTGTAAAGATACATTGTCTCAATATGAATTTTTCAGTGGTTGTGTATCTTACCATTGACTAGTGTGGTGATGAGGCATCTATTGATTGACTGATTGTAAAATATCCTTACACAGTGATGAGAGGGAGGATCTGTCAACTGATATATTCTCATTGTATATAACATTATAGTGCTAGTTCTAGTTCCAACATGGATGGACATTAATATCTATAGTTTTAATTTTCATTATATGGTATTGGATTGTGTGTTATGTGTTTTGAAGTATACAATATGTTCACTTGAGTGATAGATGCCTGATGATGTTTTAATGATATCATATTTAAGGGATAATTTAGGATTGTTTTGTGATTTATATTCATATTACCTACCTAGATTAGTCATCTAACAACTAGATAACTATTTGTGAACTTGATTTTCTATTTTGGTGAGGTGAATCATCTATTAATGATTATACGGAAAATAAATGTACCTCCTTATCATGAATATTGGGTAAGTTCATGATCTTTATTTGGGTAAAAAAATTAATAATATATATTTTTAATTTATTATTTTGAGCTTAGTTGTTCTGGAAGGTCCATTGATATGAGATTCAATATTTAGGTTTTAAATATTAGGTTTTAAATATTAAGTTTTCTTCAATAATAAATAATATTTCAAGTGAGATTTTGATCGATGATGTTTTCTCAGTATTATACAACCCTACATTCAAAATAATGTTATGATTTGTATTGAAATATTATAGAAATTATATGGAAAGGTCTCCATAGTGAGGGAATCTCTAAAATTATCACCTTATAATAAAAGGTTCTAAAATATATCTTTTGGGTAGTTGTAGTGGGGAATTGGTGGTGATTAAATATAAAGGGCTGTATAAAACTTCCATAGACCATATTTAATCAACCCCTATTAGACATAATGTGATGAGGGCCATATTATATATGGGTTTGATTGGTCAGTATCTAGAATTATATGTTAACAGAAATTGTTTTATATAATACTTGTGTCCTATTCATAATAAATAATACACATTCGTGTTGTCTAGTAATATTTTACCTATCTAGTGTTGAATTTTTAGGATTTAATGTTTGTATAAGAGATCCTAGGTAATCCCATATGGTTGGTGACTCGTAATAATGGTGTAAAGCCACTATTAATGGATACTAGCAGTGTTAATTATCTTTCTAAAAAGGAATATCATTTGTAGGATTTATTCTAATCATCCAATATATGGAGATCACAACATTTTTAAATATGAAATCATTGGTGGAGTGATTACATGTAATGATTTTTTAACTCAATAATGTTATCATTTATGTTATCTAAATGTTTTATTTTTGGATTATTTGATTCTTATATCAACCAACTTTAGAGGGTATACCTATATTTATTTCTAGTTATTAGATAGCCTACATTTTCTTAATAAATTGAAATGTGTTTTGATAACTTATTTGCAGATGGTTTCCATTACTCAAAGTGTATCCTTCCTATGTAGTGGTTTCTAGAATGTCCTATTAGATATGGAATGTAAACTTTGATATGGAGCCAATAATGCTCCAAGGGTGATGTTTGAGGCATCTTTAGAACATTCCAAAAATACTAATGATGGTTTTGGAATTAATAATCACTATTTGGGGATATTATGCCCTATTGAGTTCAATGATTATCGTTGATTTCACCCATGTTTGGAATAAAATAAAGCGACGCAATCTAAAATATATGGAGGTCATTTTTAATATATTTGGATAACACAAATGCTAGGGAATTCCCTTGATGTGTTAGTTATTTTTGGGTTTCATATATTCACCCATTTGAGTATTACATTATGGAAGGTGGAGTATTGACTCATCAACTATATATTGAATGCCTTATTAGCAAATGTGGTTAGAGTAGTGTGGTGGTGAGGTGGTAGATGACATGATTTTTCTAGAGTACTTTTACTGAGAAGTCCATGAATAGATCTAATAAATAAGTCTTAGTGGATAGATTTTATATAATAGGTTGTATTTTATTAACTACTTATAATGGTAATCATTTATATACGAATACAAGAGACCCTTTGTGGTTATTTTGAGTTTCAAATCTTGTCAAATCTATTATATAAAAATATCTCTCTTGAATCATTCCAATAAATATGAGGAGTAGTGAATCGTTTTTCCAAAATTTAATAGTATTGTATTTTAAAGACACATCATGGGTAGTGATGGGAATGTGATAACTAAGGCTCTCATGTAGGTATGATTCTATTTTGGTAACTGAGCCTAGTGTTTGATTTCTAGAAATTTTAGATATATGGTTGATGATATTACATAGATGGTGTTGTTATGGTCTCTCTTGTATTAAAGTTGTTATCATAGAATATAGAGATAACAATGAATAATTAACAAAATTTCTAGGTCCATCCACTTTGGATTGTGGTATTTTGGGTCTCTAAAGCGCATCAGGTTTATTTCATGGGGATTTATTAATGCAGATATAATGTATTCTTGTGCTCATACATCAAATTTATATATATTTACTATAACCCAACTAAGACAGTTTTAGTAATGGATTCAAGGTTCTAGTTTGTATATTACTCATTAGAAGATGGCAGAGTTATTCTCTACTTTACGGGGCCCTTGATAATTAGAAATAATAAAGGTGATGATTATGTTTTTGGTTATATTATTTCAATGTAGATAGTTGGAATATTTATAAAAGCATCATCAATAAAAAATAATTTTATAATATGAGTGATTCCAAATTATTCCCTTTTTTAATTCCCTGGTAGGATATGATTGATACTTAAAATTCATGCTTGGAGGAAAAGTATTTTTTCTTGATTAGTTGTCACAGAGGGTCTAAACCACTAAGGGTGAATTACCTATGCACATTCATAGCTTGTATTTACTTAACTTTTGTATAATAAAATTCATTCTAATAGATTGGGTTTTATAATTTTATAAAATATAATGGTTTAAAAAAGTTATGATGTAGAGACCAAAAATTTTCATAAGAATAAATTAAGTGTTTTTATGTTTCACTAGTTGGTCCCCTTAAAAAAATATAAAATCATAAATATTAATATAAGTAGAAAAGTTTAAATTTATTTGATTGATATGTTGAACATAACATATCATATTTATTTTTGGATAAATTATGGTGATATTTTTAACTCCTTAAATTATTTTGGATATTTAATATTTAGTATGTAAGTAAATATTTATACCAGAAGTGTAGGGTATGAATATAGATGTGGTATCCTAGATAATTATTATAGATCGTTAGAGTTTTTTATAATATTGTATCATGTTAATTTAAATGATTGTTCATTTTATTTTATCATTGTGTTCCCTTAGAAATAAATAATTTTTATTACTCTGCATGTGTTAATTTTTAATAAATATTAAAAAAATTACAAAGTTGAAATTTTGATAAATCATCTATGTATGTAATAGGGTGTTTTCCTTATCAATAAAAAAATTACATTCTCAGTTATTAATTACTAGACTTGTATTTTTTGGGTTATTATTATATTATTAATTATGAGAATTTTAGGTGGCATATTCATGTTTACATAGTATTGAGGTGGTTCCAACATGTCTCAGTGTAGATGAAGTGACATTGATGAGTTTATATAATAGTAATTTTTGTTTGGTATTTTACATTATGGGAGGGTCTTATTCAATTTACTAGGAGTTGATTTTAATTAGGGTATTTAATAGTGATTCTTGGATAAAGGATAATTTTTCCCCATAGTAAACCTTGTTATTTGTTAGAAAATCTCCCATTTCCATCTATTTTTTAGGCATGGGTTAAATTTATGGATTCATATACCGTTATATAATCACATAATATATTTTTTAGTATTAACCATATTTACCATAGTGATCATAAACACAATAATCAATATATTGGTTGCAATCATTAAGCATCAACAATACTCAATTGATGTAAGAATTCTAATTATCTTATATTCCCTTTATATATTATAATACATAACCCCATTAAACTCAGGACTACATTATATAAATATTTTATAGTAGTTTATCTAATAAATAGGATACTGTTTTGAAGACATGATTAGTTATCCAATTTTTTGAATAATTTAATCAATGATTATTTTGAAGGAAAATAGATTTATTGTTATTTCATCATCAATAGTTAATTGTGGTTTTGAAATGAAAATGTAATAATTTTTGAATTCAATATTTTTGATATATATTTTCTTAAAAGTAACATGTGTATGTGTGAAATGAAATTATCAAAATTTATAGATGGATTAATAATAGTAAATAAAATATTAATTTTCTCTTAAGGGATGAAAAATAAAAAAAATTCCAAAAATATCATCATTGTGTGAGTATTATTATTTTTAGATAATTATATCATAAAATAAAATATAATTTAAAGTATATTAGATATTTTAATTGAAGTTTATCATTTTCAAATTATTATGGAAAATAATATTTTAATATAATTATTTTTTTATACTAGTTTAATAGATTGAATCATTTTTTTTCTAGTATGTTAAAAATAGGGGGATGAATCTTATTTTGTTGTGAAAAAATATTTTTTTTGAATATTTATTATATTATTGAACTAAAACCTGGTTTTTATAGTGATTAATATTTAAAATTATAATTTTGTCCTACAAAAATATTGTCTGATATAAATATTTTTCCTTCAATCATTGAATGTGTATTAATTTATTCCAATATAAATAGTGATTAAATATGATCTCTAAAAATCATATTTTTTTGATGAACTAGAACATGGGATTATCACGGGTTTTCAAGTATTACTTTAATTATCAGCATTTTGAATAATCTCTAAACATAAAAATTTTATTTTGTTAGTGATTTTGTGATGATATAATGGGAAAAACTAAAGAATTCATAACTTTAGGTTCATGTTTGGGATAAAATGACATGATTTAGGTTTTTTTAAATGAATCTTTGGATAATGAGAGGCCATAATATGAAATATTGAAATAAATCCACAATTTAAAGTTTATTAATAGTTTTGAGGGTTTCATGTTTGGCCAAACATTGAGGCCCATATAGTATTGGTGGAGAATATAGAACTCATAGTGTAATGTTTGTGTATTTGAGTCTTAATTATTTTAAGAATTCATGGATTTTGGCCTCAATATCCATAATGTATACTTTTCCACCAGTTGATTCTATATATTCATTAATTCCATAATCCCGATATCTCTAAAACTCGCACAGGTTGTCTCCCCATAAGTTCTAGATCTAGAAAATATAATATTCAAAATTTTATATTCTCTATGAAAATTAGTCACATGTCGTATATATCAACAACTATTATTTATATATGAAACACATTTTATGATTATATAGTGATTTATTCCCACATTAAGTGTACATCCTTTACATGAACTACATACATTATGTTAGAAAACTATTTGTGTATTTGTTCAAGAATATCGGTTCTCATGTAGACTTGCATGCTATTTATTGAATGAACAATTGATTTAAAGATTGGTGACAAACATAATGTACTTATAGAGACATTTTTTAGTATTATTAAGAATGATATATAGTTCATTCAACATACTAAAGGTTATTTATCTCTTTTATACATACAAACCATATCCCCATGATAGGTATCCACTGTGTTAGTATTTCACATGTGTCAAGATATGAATGGTCATGGATAGCCTTTCCAGAGATACCTACACATCATGTACCATATTGGGAATATTTTTTACTAGGTCTTTTATAGTATCATTCTTTATTTGAATCCATGATAAAATTAATTAATGTAGGAATTTTCAACTCTATGTATCTTCTTTTATAGAGAACAACAGTATGATTCCATCAGTAAGAATAATATATTCACACTATGGTTTTGAAATATAAGAGATATTAGATATTCTAGATAGATGATAGGTGGATGGAATTATGGATGGATATAATATATAGTAATGTGTACCATTTTTTAGGTGTGGTCCTCTATTTTAGGGGATTTGGATACCCCTTTTTATATATAAATTATTGGCCATTTCCTTTATATGATTAGGGAGTTACCACACCCTACATTATTTTTAGGTAAACATTCCATAAGATAATCCAGTACTCTCTAATATTATTGGGAATGATCCACCATCAGTAGAACTAATACACCACCAAATGTTGGGGTATAGTCACTCATAGGGGTTCAATACTCTCTATTCTTATACACATATACTATGATGGGGCATAATCCTCAATAATTGTTTATAATAGTTAGAATTTTAATTAAATAATACTAGAAGACTAGGAAACACAGAATATATTGTATATCCATATCTAGATTCTTTTAATATTATAGTTACCATTTGAACATTTTTGGAAACCTTTTAGTTTTGACTTACATTTAGGCTATTAAATTTTGGTATTGGTCATAACACACTATAATATCAATAATTTGTTTCTTGTTTGATATAATTCATGGAGATGTTGACCCTTTAAATTTTAGTTTTATCTATTTATAAAGGTTTTATCGATATTGGATAGTATATGGTTTCTTTTGGATGTGTTATTTTCTTCCATGAACATGGGTTTATCAAATATAATTAGTTTATCATTACTTTGAAATTTCTCTTCATCCCTATGGGTATGTTTATACAAAATAATAGATGGTAATTATTCCAAAACATATTGTGTCAATTGAGTTGACTCAATCTTTAAAGAGGTCTTTGAATGACATATAACACTTGGAGTTCAAGGAGAAATTACATTATTACTAATTATTGTTTTTGTTGGAGATAGTTAAAGATGAATTCAATTCCAAGAGACTATACAGAGAATAGGTGTCATCCCATGACTAGAGTACATTATAACAGGATGTTGAATTTTTTATAAGAATTTACCATTATAGATTTTTCCTCTATGTCATTATAAATTGTATTGCAGTCCTAGTTTCACATTGGATCATATTTAGTTATAATAAAAATAGTTGTGCTCATTGGATTTAATTTAAATTGGTGACTCATTTAATTTACATGTTATTATAGTTTATGGCTTCCCGTGTAGTGATATCTGTTATCAGGGCTAGTAACTAGATCCATAGATAATAGTGATAGCTTTTTGATTGAACATTTTTCTTATTTCCAAATTAGGTGGGTTTTTAGAAGTTTAGGAATTTTAAATAAATTTTTGATATATTTTTATGTGTTCACCACCATTACCTATGCCCATTATAGTGAAAATATGTTTTTACTGTGTATTGTATTATTTTTATATAGTTGGAAGGACAATGTTACATGGAGTATTTTCAAATATTATGGGTATTTATTATAGTCAATTCTATAGTTATATAATAAATTTTTATGTAATTGTTATGAATATTATTTAATAGATTGATCTATGAAATACTTTAATCTATTTTCTCAATTTAAATTTAGTAAGGTGGATTATAACAGATCTAAATAAACATATATATTCTATTATCGTTACAAAAAAATGGGTGGGTTAAATCAATCATTAGTTAATTCTGATATAACATTAATTAGATTAAATGGGAAATTTAAATATATAATATTAAATGTTTTCCATGATTTTGTATCTTAAGGAGAGAATGTAAATAAAAAGTTGTTTTTTCAAAAATTACACACTTCCTTTTACCTCCCATTTTAAATGAAATTTAAATTCATGTTAGATATCATTTAAATGGAATGTATATTTAAACCATCCATGTTGTTATATTACTCATTATTGTTTCCTAGTTGGTTTACTCAGACTATGATTACTTTTCAATGATTCCATCTTTATGTATAAAATTTGAAGTATATTAATTGTCTAAAAAATCCTAAAAATATATAATATAATCATTTGGTCATACATGGATATTTTTATAATGGAATCATAAATTTTAACTACTTTCTTCATTTTTTAAAATGATAGTTGGGCCATAGATTTGTTGACATCATATAATAACTCCAATATCATCAATATTATATTATAATTAATTCTGAATATAAAAATGATATGGTACAGTTTCTGGAGAAGTAATAATTTATTATATTATTACATATACTTAAAAAATTACTAATTTACATATTTCATGTATTTATAATAAACATTTTTTCACTCTAGTTCATTCTCTCCAGTGTTAGTATACTCAATTTAAATACCTAACTCACTAATAATTGATTAGCTTCATCTTGGCTTTCCATAGCTCCAAATCAATGTGTATTAAGAATAAAGTTTCCTTCTCTATTGTTTTGGTAGTACCATTATCATTTCGATAATATTTATACCTTAAGCAATCAGTGTTTTTATACTTTCCATTCGAAATCCATTAATTAAATAAATCAGAAAATGGTTCTAATATCAAACTCTTATACACATTAGGTTTTCTCAACCACCCTATAAAACTAAAATTATTCAATGATAAACGTTTTCATTAATGAACATACTAAATTAAAAATTAAAAATATAAAACACCTCTCCAACAATCAAAACAATTGAGGTGTTTATAGGATAAATTAAAATTTTCATCAATTTTTATAATATAAATAATTATCTGTATAAATTAATTAGATTACTCACACTTTAAGTATACTATGTAGACAATGTCCTTTAAATATTGATATGAATTTTTTTCAAATGATTTATATGTAAGAACATGTATAATGGTTGAAATAATTTGGGATTCATAAGTTAGAGCTCAATGATGAATTCAATAAATGTGTTGATGAGAAACATGAAGGACACAAATGATGTTTGATTATGGAATGATTAGTTTTGAAATGTATAATGAGATTTGGAATTGAATGGTATCTATAATTGATAATGGTGCTAGAAGTAATCCAGATCTGGATAGTAATTCTCTCATATCAGCTTGATTTTTCTTCTTATATGTAGGGGGTTCAAATTTTATGGGATGGTTATCGGTTCATGTGAATATCAGTCAAGAAAATGAATCAATCTAAAAGACTCTTATTTATGGAGGATGGATTGAAGAAGATAATTATGGAATATTTAAATGGCGTATTTAGAATATTTTATCTTCTTATTATGTCCTGTGTTGTTACAGGTAGGCATGATGCACACAGGTGTAAGTAGATTTTATTATGGATGGGCATTGAGATGTTTGTTTGATTATTTTGATAAATTCTTTCATAGGGGTGATTCATATGAATTTGTCTTAATACTGGTATTTAGTATATTTTTTATTAGTAGAGGATTATTTTCTATTTCTACTATATGGTTCTTTTCTTTTGGTACTTTGTACAAGTAATCCTCAAAACATTGTTTTTTTATTTTTCATTCTATAAATTTGTCCGAGTTCATGGATTTGGTTCTCCAAATCCATGGAATAAGATAATCAATAAAATATTCACATTAGTTAAATAAATTTACATTAAAAATATAAAAAACATAAAAAATAACATTGTAACTATAATTTTATAATTAAATGAAATCGTGTAAAATAAAAATAAAATGTTTTATTATTAAGAAAACACACTCGAATAATACATGGTAGGTAAAAAGGAAAAGGTAAAAATATTATATGAATAATGAAAAACAATTCATGATAAAAGTCACCCTTTAAATTCATTAATCAGATAATTATAAAATTACCATTATATAATATATATATAAATATTATTACATATTTTATATCAAATAACATGTTAAGGGAAATATTTATTATCTAAGTAAAATCATAAATGACCCTTATATTTGATCATATTAACCTTTATAAATTTTAATCCATACATTTTATTAAACATAAATTAGGAAAAAAAAATTGATCATAGATGACATTATAAAATATAAACTTTTAAAATTGGAAATTAAATAAATGATTAAATTGTAATAATTCATTGAAAAAATAAAATTTTCAAAACTACTATAATTGAAATTATGGAAATTGAATTAAAGAAACAATTTAATATATTCCATTGATAGTTGAAATCAAAATAAAAAATTTACTATATAGAATATAAATAATATATAAAGATATTCCATGATAATATATAGTAACTAAGTTTGTAAAAAATAATGGGAAATTATCCTCTTCTAAAAAAAATATCACAATGTTTTTAATTAAGTTATTTGATAAAAATACATTTCAACCACTATATACTAATGGGGTATGACATTTTGGTTTATAAGAATGATAATAGGGAATAAAAATGAATTGATAGCAGCTAGAGATAATGTGATTTAATCATGATATTTTGGAATTGGGGTTGATGAGAAAAGGACATCAATGAATCAGTTTCAACACATAGTTATAAGTGTAGAGATATTTGGGTGTGTATGAATTAGTGTGGATATAAATTGAGGTATAAATAAGAAATGGTAAGGTATGACCACATTTTTTTATAAATAGTATTTTCTAAAAACCATTTCTAGTAGAAAACATAATTGAATATTATGGAATTTTTTATAAAACCACTATAAAAATATATTTAATTGGCAGTTATTAAACATATATTTTAATTAAAATTTTTAGAGAAAATTATAGAGATGTGGATATTTTCAAATTCTACAATGATAAAGGAATGAAATTTATTAATTTTGATTTTTTATGATGTTAGAAAATCTAAAATACATGAAAGATAACATTATTTGAATTAAATTATCTAGATTATAAAAATGCATTACTTAACTCAGGTTCCAAAGGGGGTTTTTCTAAAATTATATAATATATATGAATTTTTTTTAAAAAATATTTCACTTAGATTTATTAATATTTTTCATGATTTAGCCTTTATAATGTATTTTAGGTGATTCCATGATTTATATTGGATAACCAGATTAACATTGGTGCTGATTTGTATCCAAAATATTATTTTTAATTTCACCTTCAATAATAATTTTTTTTATACTTGGTGTAGTGGTTATATATTACCCTGGGATTCATAATTATGATACTGATAATTTAGATAAAAATACATATTCATTTTAATTAATTTTATTTTGAAATATTGATTGTATTAAAGGTACTTATTATTCAACTCTTCAAGAAGAACATATTTTCCAGGATTGGAATCCAAATTAATTATAAATTAAAATTTGACTATATATTTTAAAAAATTTCTTGGAATTTTATTTATATATTTAAAAGAGAAGTTGATATATCTAAATGGATGAATCATCATTTATAATGGATATTTTGAGTTATGTTTTTTTATAAACTCTATTATGAAAATTTACATATTTATGATTATTATTTCTACACAATTTATCATTTAATTTATTTTATTGAAATATGTTATTTAAAATATAATTAGAAAAAATATTACTAACATAACATAAATTCAAGTGGGATAAAATTTATAGTCATGTATTGACAACTCAATATAAAATTTATATTAAGTTGTTATCTAAACCAATAGAATACTCATATTAAATTTTCAATATTTTCTTTACTAGCAATAGAGGTTGTATATTACATTAGAATTTATTAAAATGTTTCTAGTGTTTGATGTAAATTTCTATCAAGATTTTAAGTCATTAGTTTTCATAATAAGGAATGGATTTATGATATTTTTAGTTCACTTCATCCAATAAATACATTTTCATGGATGAATGTATAGTAAATTATCATTTAAAATTAGGCTGTTTATTATAGAAACATTAATGGAAATATATTTATAAAGTTTGATGAGAAGTGAGTATTTTTATACTAATGAATCATTCTATTAAGATAGGTATTGGGAGTTGCGTTTTTCATTAAAACTATTATAATAATTAACTTGATTATATCTATTATTTCAAAAAAAAATTCAATCAGTTAATATTAATTTCATTTTATGATTTAAAATAAAATCAAATAAAGAATATAGAAACCTTAAAATTAATTAATTTGTCATCAATAATATTATTGGATATGTTCCAAAAACCAATGAAACACTCATGGAGCAAAAAAATTTTATATAGTTGATCATATATGAGAAATATCATCAAATAAGAGATTGTGACAACCCAGTAAAAGTTATCACATAGGCTAGAATAAAAATATTTTTTTCACTGATTATGTGGATTTATTATTTATATTTACTCGATTCATTTTTAATTATTCTTTTACTTCCTCAAATTTATTATTTCCCTATATAACATAAATACTTATTTAGTTACATGGAATGTTATTGAACTACTAAATAATATCAAATTCATTGAAGTAATTAGTAATAAATTAGATTATTTTGAATTTTCAATAAATGAGAATTATAAATTAATTGAAATATACTATAACAATAATATGATTTTTTTCACATTTCAAAATAAATTGAATGGGAAAGGAAATGTTCCTAGATAAAATATGAGCCATATTTTAAAAGTGAATTATCATATTGAAGGATTTTAATTTGATAAAAAAAAATATTTTTCATAAAAAATGAAAATTTTATTCTATTGAGGTATATATTAAATAAATAACATTTATAATATATAATATATATTATTTAAATAATTAATCTATTCATATTATGGTGTAGATTGAAAATTTTAATTCTTTTCTTATTGATCACACAAGAGCTTTTAAAATGACTAATTCAATATAATATTTAATAAATGTAAAATATTTGGGAATTCTAAGATTGAATCATGATTGAAGATCCAAATTATCAATAATGTGAGGGAAAAAATAGAACTCATAAATAATGAATCAATAGTAATTTTTATGATTTTTATTAACCTGGTGGATGATTCCATACATTAAGTTAATGACTAAAACATTTTCAATGGAATTTACTTATAACACAGAGGTTTATTGAATTATCATTTATTAAAGTTATAATATTTTTCTTTTGTTTCGAAATTACAATGCTAAATGACATTATGTCATTATTAGATTAATGGAATGATTGATTTTTAATGAAAATGCCTTCTATAACAGATTTATTGGTTCATTATACCCCCTTTTAAATTGTAAGGATGTTCCCTAAAGATAATAATATAAAATTGGTAAATATATTTTAATTTGGAATCATTTTACTTATATTTCATATTTTATAGATTTTTGATTAATCATATATTTTATTGTATTATAGTGTAGTATTTTTCAATGTTTTTATAATTAGTCACATGTAATTATTTATGAATGGAATATAAATAATTTCAATAACAATACTAATTTATGATATCATTATATATACAAAATTACCTTAGGATATTATTATTAATTTTACCCAGATATGGTTAATAACATTGATGATTGAAAAGAATTCAAAATATGGGGTTTCTTATGGTAATAGAGGTGTGTTTCAGGGAATTAAATGAAATAAAACACTATAATTTTAAATACTATCAAGTAAGAGTGTTTTGGTATGTTACATTTTAGAATACACATGTTATGGAATATATATTGGTTCAAAAATACATTAATTGATTTAATTATTCAATTGAAAATATCTTGTGATAATAACTATAAAAAAAATAATAATGTATATGATGTCATAAATCATGAATCATATAACATAGATAATACATATAGTTTTAGGAAATTTATTCTATAATAATAATATCTTGTTATACTATTTATTCATTTAATGGATAAACTAATAGATTATTTACCCAAAACACTAAACATGATCATTATAAAAAATATTGGATGATGCATGATATTAAACTACTCATCCATCCATGGTACGATATGTAGACATTTTATCACTCTATATAATCGAATTCTTATTACTAATAGAATATAATATTATAAATAGAAATAATATTAAAAATAAAAAATGGTTATAACATTATAAAATAATTGAATAAATTTACTATTCATGCATTTTTTTGAGGAAATGTTTTTAATGGTTATGATGTATTTTTGGAATAAGTGATTTTTTTATATTCAAGTTTATTTTTGAAATTTTTTAAATATAATGAATAGATATGGGTGGGGGAATAATTTATTATAAAAAACATAAAAATATAAATTAATGTTAATAGTATTAAAAATATGATTCCTTGTAATATATTGGAGGTGATTAATAAATATTTATAATATATAAAATAAGATTTTATTTTAATTAGTAACAATTTCAATTAGAATTTAATTTATTCCATAGATATGAATTGAAATTATAATTCTTTTTAGGAATAATTTGTATAGAAGTATAATGATAAAAATTTTATATGATATATATTTATCAAAAATATAATTTAGTTGAATAAATAAGGTATATTTTGGGATGATGATGTATTTAAAAATTATTTAACATTTAAATGAGGAATATGTAAAGTTAAATTTTTATGAATAATTAAAATTATCATTAAATACAACAATGTTTCATTTAAATAAAAATGTTACTTTTATCATGGTATAATAATTATATTTTATTTTAATTGGGGTAAAAAATATATAATGCTTATTTTATATTTTTTCTTTTTAATATATTTTATGATGATCAAGATCAGTGGAATAATGATTAAGACTTTAATATGAAATTCTATGTGTTCATATAGCTAGTTGATTATTTATAACTTCATAAATGAGATCATATACCTAATATTGATAGATAATAATTATTGATACAACACATTAGATTCGATTAACTATATAAGTGTTGTTATAACACCCCGTCATGGATCCTTCGGTCGAAGACGATGCACTACATGACCTATTACATGCTTACTTGAAGGAAATACACAATAAACTAGCAGAGAAGTCCTAATTCATTTAATAGGGTGCCTATTTTATTAATTAAGGCATATATTATCCACCGATATAGTGGTTAGAAAATATAAAGAGATAAAAAACGATCATACATGTAGTGCATGTCAAATATTATAATGTCAAATTAAAAACAAAATGGGGTAAAATCATTGGTAAATCTATGTCAAAATAGATCCAATTATGAATTATATTTTTATATAAAATAAACAATATATATATATATAAGGAAAATTTTCAAAATGAACCCATTGTATTTCATTCCATCACCCAATTTCACCACAAAATCCACCTAATGAACTGCCTAACATAGGACCTTATCCCTTGGTAGGGTAACTAACAATATATACTATACATGTACAAGGGTTTTAATATAGTATTTGAGTAATAAACCCATTAGGAAAACACTAAAAAATTATTATCATAAGTGTTTTTGATATATTATGGATATAACACCCTCAAGTTTGTCATTATATATTAATTTAAGAAATAATATTAAGGATATCATGTCATACAAACTACACCAAACTAAAAATAAACATTAAATAATATATAACCATTAAAAATAATTTTTATTGTTTTTAGGTAAAAATATTAGTAATTAAATTATGAATTATATTTACAAATAAAAAAGATATATTATTAATGCTAATTCATTAATAAAATATTTTCAATTTTTATTTTTATTTTTATATAAATGGAAATTTAAAAAATCATACAATTTAAATTTGAAAAAATTATGATCATTTTTGTATTTATATAAATAATTTTATCTTAAGTTTCATATTTATTATTTACTAAAATAGTTTATTTTCTAGAGAACAGTGAAAGAAAAATCATTTTTTATTAATAATATAATTTTGGTAACATTATCATTGAGTAATTATTACTTACAAAAAACTATGGAATAATGTGATTCATATAAAAAACTATGTCGATTTTTTAAACTGATTATTAATGTTTTGGAAACATAAATAATATTTTATTAAAAATTATTAATTTATATAATTTTTTTTTCATTATTTATAGAAATTAAATTCTAAAAAATAGATATCAAATTTTGTATCAGCATGTTCATATTATGTAATAAATTCACTTTTTTAGGAATAAAAGTTGGATTACTAGGATTAATGTTAATGACTGTGATAACGTTGAATGGTTTAATTTAAACTAATTGTTTTAGCAATTTTGTGTAATTTTTATACAATAAATTAAAATGAAATATTTCATATAACAACATTAAATTTATTTTTAAAATTTTAATTTAATATATTATAAATTATTTAATTTTTTATTAATGTAATATAAGGTTTAAAACACATAATGTTAAGAAAAACTCTTCTTAAAATTACTTTTCTCTATAAGGAATATTTTAATTGAAAATTTTATTATCACTTATATAGAGATTTAATTTGATTATATATAACTTAAAATTAGGATCAACACACATAAAATTGGTATTATGGGTTATATTAAATTTTTAGTAATACATTAATTACTTATTTTAAAACTAGTTACCATGGAGTGATGTAAAAATATAGTGATAAAAAACATAAAACACGTTTATTACATGTGTGAGTGGTAGATTATTTCCCAACCATCTCACCTAAAACACCATCAATTCTATATTTTAGGGTTATTAAACATTTAATAGTGTCATTATATCTTTGAAATGTAATGGGTACTTTCAAAATAACCATTATCGTCACTTATGAGAGGAGATCACTTCCCCCGCTTTATAAAACACTTATTAAAAGAACATGGGATTTATAGAATGCATGAAATGAGATATATTAAAATATTGGGGCCATATTTTAGTCAAAAATTAACATATTATATACCAATAAGTACATTTATCCACAAATAATGTGTAGTTTATTTATGTCTGTTGAATTAAGAAGGAATAATTAAATTGAAATAGTCCCATTTATGATTTTGATTGGTGTCAAATTTCAGTCATTTATGGAGATTATCGTTCGAAAGAAATGACATTAGATCTCTATAAATCATCTAGACATGCTTAAATATCCCATTAATAAACTAATAATTGGGTTTTAGGTGCTAGACTGGAGAATTTAAGTCCCTCTCAACATCCATTAGATCACGAGAGCAGTGTAATTTCGATTCAGGATGATGAACTTGGATCAGGGTTCTCAGATCTCTTCTTTCTCACTATTGAATTTTTCATGGGAGTTATAGAGGATCTAAAATTAGTGGGAATTAATAGCACTATTAATTTGACCATATCAAGTCTTACATAGGTAAGTTTATAATACCAAAAATTTTACTTAGGGCCTTGGGTAACATTAAACATTTATAAATTCCCTTAATGACACTAAATGACTTAGTAACCGTGTCATAAATTTCATTTAAATTTTATCATATACTTGTGACATGAAATATATTTTACATGATAAAACTCAGTTCATTTACCTAACTCGCTTCTCCCATTAAATTCTTAACATACCTTGAATAATAATATTCATTTGAAAAATATATATTTTATATTAACATCATTACCTGTGTATATAATGAGTTTATAAATTAAAAAATTATTATTCTAAGATAATATAATATTAAATTTATTTATTTATTGGTGATTAGGGAATGATGGACATAACTAAAACCCTATGGTGGGTCCCACTATTTCATAAACACTAATTCACTTAGAATTGGCTAGAATCTTGAATGTGATTAGTGTGTTAACCTCTAGATCCTTACCTTAATAGTAGTGAGTACAAATCATAGACCACATGTAGGGTTTAAAAACACATCAATGCCCCTAAGGAGATATGTTTTAGTGATAGAAACATTAACCTATAATGAATACATGCTGTGTATTATTATATCATTTTCTCATGATATCCTATAATGTAGGTCATGAACTTCATGTCGCCATCCTTTCTTGCTTTATTATTCATTGACCATACTAAACATAATTGGGATTTATCACCATGAATATTGATTTAATATAGGTAATATTATACAATTGAATTTGTCCTGAGACATATCATCCTTTCAGAAGTGAAAAAACTAAAATGATCATTCAATCAATGACATACAATTAATGATACACCCCAAAAAAGCTACTTCCACTCAAAATAAATGTATTAGTTTTTATATCGAATCAATGTACATTATAAAATAGTACACATAGATAATGATCACATGTCTTGAGAAGAATACATGTTTGTAACAACCCAAACCTTTATCAACTGAAAATTACTTTCTTATATATGTCACATACTATAAACAAAATAATATCATTTTTATTACCCAATAAATGATTTATAAATAATGAATTAATGAAATAAGAAGTATATCTAGAAGTTAAGAAACCTATATGGATGAAATGTTAACATGACCTTTGGAATAGTATTATGACGTTATGAATAGTAAGTTGATCGATTGAATTGTAACCTCACCAATGATAGTATAAATAAATTTATCCAAATCATATGTGAAAATATGTTATAATTATATCATAGTATAAGTAAATAAATATTTTAAAAATTATTAATTAAGTGTTGCTAATTTTATAGGTCATAAATATTTAATTACATTTTTAGGTTAATTTAATAACTTAGAATATTATTTATTTCCAAGAAATGTATTCATAAATTAATATTTTGATTTCTTATGATTATGATATAATTTTATGAGACCTTAATTAGTTTTTCAAAGTGTTAGAAAAGTATTTTTAATTTTAAAATTTTTATTTTCCATAAAGATAATTATTTTATTTAAAAATCAGATTTCTCATATTTATAAATCTATTCTCCTAAAATAGAGTTTATTTTTTAATTCTAAAAATTTAAAAATGGTTAAGGTGAATTTTTGGGATTTTTCTAAAAGACATGAATTTTTGTGAATAGTAAAATACGGTAATTTGTGATAAATCCTAAATACATGAATTATGGAGTCATAGATGATGTATGGATGATGTAATAAAAAACACTCAAATAATACTTCATTATTTTATTATATTTTATGATAATTCTCAAAATAGTAATAGTCTTGAGCCAAAATGATAAACTAATGATTAAAATATTTAGAAAACACCTTTATGCTCCACTATAAATACCACCCCCACCACATATTCTCCTCACATCTCTCAAGCCTTGTGAATTATATATAATTATAATAAAATATCCTCCCAATACCCTCCCCCACGTGTAGGGGCATTTGGACTTAACAAAAATGCCACAACCAATCCATTAATGACGTTATAAAGTAGAAGGAACAAAGAGGTAAAACCCTATTATTTTTCTTTTAATTTGTTTTCACGTTCCTTTATTTTCTTTTTCTATCCTCTCCTCCCCTCATAAATATGTCATGATAACTCTAGTACCTTATATATACTAGATTTGTTTTATGATAATGGAACAATTCATCCTCATATCTCTTTCTGCTCCATTTATACTAAAAAGAAATCATTGTCAAGGATGTGTTAATTTATCACAATCAAGGATGATGAAGTTTTCAATTTCAATTACCATACTCAAGGATGGTCTTGAAACCATTTTTATGGTTTAAACAGGTTATAACATATGTATTTTACCTTATTTAATGTTCTAGAATCATTTTTTACTCATGATATTAATTTATAAAACAACCTAAGTTCATTGTGATCCAAACACGTTAAATTAATCTAAATGAATATCATTAATGATTTATCTAATAAATTGTCCTCACTTATAGAAAAAAATTTATTTTAATAATCTATTTGGTAATTAGTAACATATGAGTTTCTTTTTTGTCAACTATACTAATTCTAATTGATTTCCATATACATATACCCGTAAATTGATCATGAAAACAAAGGAAACTAGCGGTCACGAAGAATGGAATTGAATCTCAAAACCCTCAAAAAGGGACATGAATGAAATTTATAAAATTATAAAAAGTAAAATATATGTATAAAAATTTCTTAATTAATTAATTAATTAATGTATTTCTTTTTTTGTATAGGATATTAAGATCAAGTGCAGAATTGTTTCAAACATATGGTAATGGATTCTACCTGATCCTCCATTATTCCTTCAGGTAATTATTTTTCTCTTTTCACCCAAATAAAATTCACTTTTACTTTTATTTAAATATTATAAATTATATTTATATTTTCCAAAATCATGTATTAATATCTATTAAACCTTCTTTTTTAGGTATTTAAATGTTTTTAAAAAGTTCTTGACCCACTTCTTCCGGATAAGAAATGATGATTTAAGGGTACATTCAGAATACTTAACCATTTTCAAGTGTGATCCATAATCTATTTTAATCCACCATTATTTTTTAAAAATAACTCATTTTATCATAAAAAAGATAGAGCATGAAAATATGAGTGAACTAAGGTAGTATTTTATGATAAAATGAGTGATTTTTAAATAATCTTGAAGGTTTTCCATTAAACCGTACTAAATATTTTTAAATCTAAAGTTTCTTAAACACAATTTTCACTACAACATGACATCACTTATCATTATTTATGCCTATATTCCTTCATGAATGTCTAAGTATGATTTAAATTCATCCTTTAATGGACAACACTATGATATTCCCTTTTGATATGTCTTTTGACGTAATTATAGTACCCAATTAATTCCATTCATTACCCTTATGTTTTTTTGATCGCATATGTATGATTCATTATGTGGAAACAATATTCATGAACATGTCATGATGGGTGTTCTTATATAAGACTCCAAGGAATTGGATAATTTTTTATCCTCATGATATAATATGTGTAATGGTCTTGGTGGTTATCCTTCACATAGGCTCCTCTATGTGCAATGAGACTTGACTCCGGATAAATTCATGTTTTATGTTGCCTCCACATTACTAGGAATCCATGATTATATGATCCCATGTTATGATAATAATGTTCCATGACTTTTTATATCATCATGATATTCCTTCTAACCCATGTTCTATGCATTATTCTTATGATTGTTCCCTTACTGGGATTTTAGCTCATCCCTTTGTTTATGTTATCCCCAGGTTATCCTATGCAGATGTAAGGGATCAAGGGAAGTTAGGAGTTCATAATGGATGATAAATAAAGACATGTTTTAATTTGTCTCATGTTTTCAGTTTTATGTACCTCGTCTTCCAATACACTAGACTTTACAATCCTCAGCTTCTAATTCGATGTTTGATTATGATTAAAATCATCTAATTTTATGTGTAAAGGGGTAGGGTTTCTATAGTTGGTATCAGAGGAAAATAATAGTAATTTTTTGATACATAGAATACAACATATTATTAAGAACCTTAAGGATATAACTAAGTCTTAGAAAGCATCCCTAAATTTTGGTAATTAAAGAGTAATTGGTTTATCAAGAATATACATTTGTTTCTAGAAAATATAAGTGGACATGGTTTTGGAATAGATTTACCCTGGAGTAATAACTCTGACAAGGTGATCTGGGCCTGACATGGGGTATCTTGGTATATGACAACATGGCTTACTATGCTTCTGATTTGACACTCCTAGGGGATATTCTTTGGTAGATTCATAAACTCATTATATACCCTTATTGTGGGAACAAAAAAATACCATGAGAATATATGTTGGGAAATAGATGAAGGATTAACTATATTGAAACCTTGGGTATCACAAGTTAGGATATAAATTTACATTAAGATTTTATCCATTAATGTTTTATGTTTCCTTTTTATGATTATTAGCTAAGTATTCAAGCCCCCTAATTTCACTTCATTTTTATTATTTAATGGTAGGAAATAGAATAAAACAAGCCAATAATCAATGTGATAGGTAATGTGGAAATTTCTCTAATAATATTCCAAATATGATGGGAATGGGTGCGCAAAACATTATGAAAATACTTACTCAACTATCTCAAGTTATGAATAAGAACTCGAATCATGTGGAATGCCCTCTTTATCTAAAGAAAGAGCAAGTATGCATAGAATCCTTCACACAACAAAGGCCTCCCATGTTTAGTGGATCTTATGATCCCCTCATCACGGAACAATGGATTAACTCCATTAAAAATATATTATCCATCCTCCAGTGCTCAGAAGAAGAGAAATTTGTACTGGTGGTCTATTGTTTTGATGGGGAGGCTGATCAGTGGTGGAAAATAATTAAAAATATGAAGTACAAGGAGGAAATTTATTCTATATATTGGTAGGAATTTATGAAATGTTTTCCAATAAATATTTTTCCTCAACCATATATCTCAAGATGGAAAGAAAGTTCCTCATACATAATCATAAAGAAGACGATTCTATCAGGGCATATGAAAAAATCTGATAAAGCATGAAAGATATACCTCCAGTATTATCATGAACACTAAAATCAAGCTGGATCAATTATTTAGTATAATAAAGCCATGTATATGATAAGAGTTGGTGATTTGAGGATTTCATAGTTATGAGGATATTTTCCATTGTGCCCTAAGGTTGAGATGTAGATTATAGAATCACAATGATCTCATGAGCCCAATAAAAAAAGTGCAAAATGGATTGAAATATGGTTGGATCAAAAAATACATCCTATGATTGAAAGAATATCAAATATCCCATATGTCAAAATTGTGGGAAGAACCATCCTTGGAACAGTCTAATGGGAACCATGAAATGCTTCAAATGCGAGTGAATGGGGAATATGGATAAGAAAGTTTTATGGATTTAAATAATTCCACTAATATGAAAGAAGAAAGAAAGTTTCATATCAATGCACAACCAATAGTGCAATGTTTCAAATATAAGGAACATGGGCGTTTTGCGAACCAATTCCCTTAGCCCATAATTTTTAGAGGAAATAAACAACAACCTCAACACACTAAGGAAGCGATTGTGCTATCACTACTGCTGATGTGGATATGGAAAACAATGTGGTGATAGGTATTCTAGTTATTAATTGAAAATAGAGAATATACTATTTGATTTTGGTTCTATGAATTCTTTCTTATCTTGTATGTTTAGTAGCACTATTCAAACACCACCTCAAAATTTAGAGGTTGAGTTATCTATGAGATTATAAAATGGGGAAATTGTTGCATAAAATTTACTTAAATCGTCCCCAATTAATGTTTTTGGATAGAACCCCCTAAAAAATCTTGTAATACTCCCTTTAGTGGAGTTTTATGCTCTATTGGGCAAGGATTAGCTGTCTTTACACAAACCCAACATCGACTGTCATAAAATAGAGATCACTCTTCACATACTGAAGAAACCTTCAATTCTTTACATGTGTAAGGAGGAAGAAAAATCTACCTCAGAAACATCATCTCATGTGTGGATATCATTTCATTTTGAGCAATCATATCTCTCTCAAATGATTGAGATAAAAGAGATGATAATTCTCAAATACATGCCCATTGTGAGTGATTACACTGATGTATTCCTTCAAAAATTTTCTGGTCTTCCTCTGGATCAAGAGGTGGAGTTCTAAATTGAACATACTCCGAGATATATGTCTATATCATTGAAAAATTATAGAATGGACACTATTGAGCTAGAAGAACTAAATATGTAGTTGTGGGAGAATCTAGACAGGGGTATTATATTACCATGTGCTTAACCATGGGGTGCACAAGTCCTCTTTGTCAATAAGAAGGATGGATACATTTTTCTCTTCATTGATTATTGTGAGCTCAATAAATTCATGATAAATAACAAGTATCCCATTCCACAGATATATTACTTGTTTGATCAACTATATAGGGATAGTTCTTTATTTAAGGTGGACTTTCAGTCAGGATAACATTAATTGAAGGTGAGGAAGGAATATATTCCCAAGACTACCTTTCGAACATGTAATGTACACTTTGATTATATAGTGATTCTTTTTTGGACCCACTGATGATACAATAATTTTTATGGACATAATGAATAGAGTATTTAGTTATTACCTCAAAAAAATTGTGGTAATCTTAATTGATGATATTCTAATATACTCCAAGAGTAAGGAGGAACCTGAAAAGAATTTGAATACAATGCTAAATAGTTTTCCTAGGGAGAATCTATATGAAACGTATAAAATATGTGACTTATATATGGAGGAATTATCATTCTTGGGGAAAGTTACCACTGAAAAATGAATATATGTGGACCCATCAAATAAAAGGCAATCAAAAAGTGTCCCATACCAATATATGAAACGAAGATCATTAGTTTCCTTGACCTAGCTAGGTATTACCAATGATTTATAAATAATTTCTAAAAAATTTCAATCCCAATAACCAAGATCAAATGGAAGGGAGTGAAGTATTTATGGATCCAAGAATGTGATAAAATCTTTAAGGATCTCAAAAAGAGTCTTATCACTATGCCAGTACTCGCACTCCTGACAAGTAGAGAACTCTTGATGGTGTAGAAAAACGCTTCAAAAAATTATTAGGTTGTATAATGATGAAAAATAGAAAAGTGATATCCTATACTTTAATGAAATTGATAATCCATGAGAAAAACAATCCCAAACATTATCTGGAGTTGGAAGCTATGATCTTTGCATTGAAAATCTTGTTGCATTGTCTCTATGGGGAGAAGTGTGAGATATATATTGATCACAAGTGTCTCAAAAAAACATTCACATAGAATGAGATTACTATGCTCTAATGACGATAGACAGAGCTTATCAAGGATTATTATTACTCCATCCACCACCATCCTGGTAAATAAAACAAGGTGGTGGATGCTCTAATTAGAATGGTTCCCACATCTTTACCTGTGATGATAATTAAGAAGGATCTAATCTTCATATATTTTCAAAGAATGGAAATGGGAATCATTATGTAAGTAGCATCATCAATCATTTCTCAAATGATTTCTCAACCATCCCTTGTGGAGAAAATAAATGATGCTTAAAGGAATGATGTGGAAATTCAGTAAAAGGATGAAGCTATTAAGAATGGAAAATCCTTTCATTTCATGATCATTGAGAATGGGGTCATATGATTTGGGTCATGACTATGTGTACCATCCAATACATAGATAATGAAATTTATTCTAAATGATTCACATAGATTAACCTTATCTATTCACTGAGGGATCACAATGATGTATCGAGATATCCAGGGGAACTTTTTGAGGGACAATTTTAAAATGGATATCACTGAATATACATCGATGTTCCTGGAATGTTAGCAAGGGATTTCTAAAAGGAAAAATTTTTAAGGGATGATGCAACCATTAGACATACCTATATGGAAGTGGGATGACATCACCAAGGTCTTTTTAACTAAATCACTAAATAAATCCAATGGGAAAAAATGTTATATGGGTTATTATAGATTGTCTTACAAAGATAACTCAATTTATCACAATTCGATAAGACTTGTCACAATTTAAACTTTAACGAATATAAATCAATGAAGTGGTAAGGATTCTTGGTGTACTACTATCTATTGTATCTTACCAAGATCTATGATTCTCCTCCATGTTATGGAAAAGACTCCAACATGCTTTAAGATCTGAGTTTATCTTCACTACATCCTATCATCCTAAAATTGATGGCCAATCTAAGGAGACTATTCATACACTAGGTGACATTTTGATATCATGTTCTAGGGACTTGAAAAGAGGATGCGACCACCATCTTCCACTGGTTTAATTATCCTACAACAATAGTTTCCACTCAAGCATCCAAATGGCCCTTTATGAATCCCTTTTTTGGAATAGATGCAAAACACCAACATTCTGGAATGAAGTCAGTGAACATAAGCTAATAAGACCTAAAATGATTGGAGAAATGACAGAGAAGGTTAAAACCATTCAGTAGAACATTAAGGAAGTCCAAATTCTGTAAAGCAGATATGAAGAAAATCATTGAAGAGACCTTGATTTTTATGTTGGGGAAATGGTATCCCTCCACATATCTCTATAGAAGAAGATCATGATATTTGGGAAGAATGGAAAGCTATATACCAGGTACATATGCCCCTTCGAGATTCTTGATCATGTTGGAGATGTGGCCTATCAACTAGCACTTCCAACTACCATGTATAAAGTACACGATGTATTGAATGTGTCCCTCTTAAAGAAGTACATATTAGATTCTTCAAATGTACTGACTTCAGAGGTTGTACCATTGGAGAATATTCATTCTAATGAGGGGAAACCAGTGAAAATCATTGTTCATAGAGATACAGTTATACCCAACAAGACTGCTCACCTGGTCAAAGTACTATGGAAGAAACATAATTACGAAGATGAAATATGTGATCCAAACGATGTGATAAAGGAAAACTACACACTCGTATTTTAAATATTGAATATAAAATGAAATTTCCAGGGAAGAATTTCATATGGGGGGAAGAATGTAATGGCCCAACATTTTATAAATTTAAAATTACCTTCTCGTATATGTCACATATTATTAACCAGATAAAATCACTTTGAGAACATAATAAAAGATTTATAAATGATGAATTAATAAAATAAGTAGTATTTCTAGTATTTAACAAACCTATATCGGTGAAATAGTAACTTGACATTTAGAATAGTAATGTGACCCTTCTGAATAGTAAGTCAGTCAATTGAATAGTAGCCTCACCAATGATAGTAAAAATAAAATTTATCCATCTTATAAGATAAAATATGATATAATTATATCATAGTATAAGTAAATAATTATTTTAAAAATAATTAATTAAGTGTTGGTAATTTTATAGGTCATAAATATTTAATTATATTTTTTCTATTAATTCAATAATTTAAAACAAGATTTATTTTCAAAAAGTGTCTTCCTAAATTAATGTTTTTATGTTTTAGTATTATTATATAATTTTATGGGACCTTAATTAATTTTTCATAGTGTTAAAAAAGTGGTTTTAATTTTAAAATTTGTATTTTCTAGGTAATTGACGATTTTAGTTAAAAATAAAATTTCTCATGTTAATAAAATTTATTTCATAAAATGGAGTTCATTTTTTAATTCTACATGTTGAATAATGGTTATGGTGACTTTTTGGTATTTTTCTAAAATACTTGAAATTTTGGTGAATAGTAAAATACTGTAATTTACAGTAAATGCTAAATACATGGATTATAGATTAAAAGATTTTTTATTGATGATTTAAACCCAAAATCTCGAACCATCCTTTATTTTGTTATATATGATTATAATTCTCAAACTATTCATAGTCTTGAGGGAAAATAATAAACTAATGATTAAATAATGAGAAAACACCCCTCTCTTCCACAATAAATACAACTTCTCACCACATATTCTCCCCACACCTATCAAGGATTGAGAATTAACCAAATTTTTTTCAAATATCCTCGAAAGAACCTCTCCTATGTTCATTAGGTTTTTTTATTAACAAAATACCTAAACCAATCCCCTATGGATGTTCTAAAGAAGTAGGAATCAAGAGGTAAAACCCTCTTCCTTTCTTTTATTTTCTTTTCAAGTTCCTTTGTTTTCTTTTCCTCCCCACACCTAAAATTTTAAAATTTGTATGATAAATAAAATAAAATAAATATAATTTATTTGTTTTTGATAATAGAATTATTCATCATCATTTGTCTTTCCCCTACTTTTATATTAAAAATAAAAACATTATTAGTGATGTTTTAATTTATCACATTTAAGGATGGAAAAGATTTCATTTTCCATTACCATATTAAAGTCTGGTCATGAAATTGTTTTTATGGTTTAAATAGTTAATAATATATTTATTATATATTATTTAATGTTCTATAATAATTTGAAATAGATTTTATTAATTTCTAAAACAAAATGCGTTCATTGTGATAAAAAATGATAAATTAATCTAAACAATTATCTTTAATGATTTATCTAATGAATCAACCCCACTTCTAGAAAAAAATTTATATTAATATTCTATAATTTAATTAATAACAAATATGTTCTTTTCTGGAAAACTATCCTCATTCTACATGATTTTTTATACACATATACAAGTAAATCAATCAAGAAATACAGAGAGAGTAATGCTTTCGAATGATGAAATTGAATCACATAACCCACAAAAAGAGACATGAATGAAATTAATAAAATTATACTAAATAAAATACATGTATAACGGTTATTAATTAATTAATTAATGTAATTAATTTTATTATTTAGGGAAAGAAGATAAAGTACAGAATTGTTTTAGACATAAGGTAAGGGATTCTACCCGAACATTCATTATTCCATCATGTTTTTCTTTCTCTCTTTTCACCCAAATGGAATTATATATTATTTTTATGTAAATATTCTAAATTATGTGTATATGTTCCAAAAATCATGATTCTTGATGCATTCATCCTTATTTTTCATAGATATGCATGTTTTTTAAAGGTTCCCTACCCAATTATTCCCGATAAGCAAAATTGATTTAAGGGCACTTCCCGAATACTTACCCATTTTCAAGTGTGCACCATAATAATTTTTAATCGACCATTGTTTTTATAAATTCACTCATTTTAACAATAAATACTACCTTGTTTCATTTCATGTTTTATAAAAACAATTATGCCTTTTCAATTTTAAAGAGTCCTGAAAGTGTTCCCATAAACCACACTAAAATGTTTTATTTCTAAAGTTTCTTATACAGTATTTTCACTTAAGTTTGACTTAACTTATCATGATATATTACAAAATACCCTAATGTATTTGAATTTATTATTTAAATCCACACATTCATGGAAACCACTATTTTATTCCCTTTTGATATTCCTTTTAACATAATTATGATACCCAATTCTTTCCATGGGCAACCCTTATGTTTATGTCTGATTGCTTATGTATGAATCTTTATGTAGAAAAAATATTCATGAAAATTTTATGATGTTTGCACCCATATATTTATCTAATTAAATGGGTAATGTTTATTCTCATGAAACATTATACGAAACGGTCTTTACGGTTATCCTTGAGTCATGCTCCTCTATATGAAACTAACCATGAATCTTTATCCATTGTGTGAAACGAGAATTAAAAAATGCTAAATCCATGTTTTATGTTTCTTTAAAAATACTATGAATCTGTTATTATGTGATCCCATATTTTTATAATCATGTTCCACTCTTTTTTATGTCAACATGTTATTCCTTATAACCCTTGGGCTATGCTTTATTCTTATGATTATACCCTTACTAGGATTTTATCTCATCCATTTGATTATGTTCTCCCTAGGTTATCTTATGAATATATAAGCGCTAAAGGGAAGTTAAGATCTCTTAATGGATGATAAATAATGAAATATTTCATTTATTCTTATGTTTGTAGTTTTTCGTACCTAGTCTTCCAAGACACTAGAATTCATGATCCTTGGTTTGTAATTTTATGTTTAATCATGATTAAAATCATGTAATGATATATGTAAAAGGATATGGTATCTATAATGTTATAATAGATATTAACTAAAAATAACACCTCCAACAAATGGTGTTCTTATTGCAGGGATAATCCTTAGGATCTCTTATACTTGAGATCCCCAAGGGAGAACATCATGAGTAGAAGTTTGAATGCTTAGGTTTCCCTAGTACCTGATAGTCACTCATCATCTATGTCTAGTCAGCATGATATATATAGACCCTAAGAAATTTTTTATGATTAATTTCATAATATCTTTAGGTTCACATTATATCCATGAACTACTATAAAATTTTGATAAGAAGAATAATCTATGTATATTATTATATAAATGGTGGGAATAAAAGTGTCAACACTTTAATGTGAAGTATACATCATTAAAAACATACTCTATACATGGTATGGTTATCAAAAAGAATTATTCACATTGGATCTAAGGAACCAACTTTTACAAATATTACACATCCACATGAGCCAACTTGCTAAAAATCAACCAGTAATCTCACACAATGAAATATCATGCAAATACTAAGTTATAACATTAGTCAATAGGCCCGTAACATTTCTTTACATGGACAATCTTCTCTATGAAACTTAACCTCCTTGAGTAATACTCCTCAATAGATACTATAAAATAGTATATTCCTTTTATTCTCTATATAAACATGAAATATTAGATAGTACCATTATAGTAACCTTTACTTAATTATTATAATAAATTACTCACTAGGTTTGATTCCATGAACTGGAACAAATTTTTATGAATCTTGATCAACATCATCAGCTGAATTAGAAGCCACAATGTACTTTATATTTATAAATTTGGCTACCACAAGATGGAATGATATTATATTGATCATTACCTTATCATAACTATGATATTAGATCCTATTGAACCATATTAAGAATAGTTTGTGTCCCCTTATGACTCGTGTCCCTTCCACTTCAAATATCAGGTAAATATCCCTTATAATTTCACTTTTCAAATTTGATAGTTTTGACTATTTCACATGAAATTATTTTTGATTTAATAGATATTTTACTTCTATACAGTATATGAAGGAAATATCTAGTACAAAACATGATTCATGTGATAGATCCGTCGAAGTTGAATATGGAATTATACTCACCCTTTTAATATCCTCATATGTATTATACATGTATTTTTAGAGAGGTATATGTTAAGTTCCATTGGAGAAAATTCTCTCTCACATTGTTCCAATACATTATAAGTATATGTACATTGACTTGGTCCAATTAACCAACATATATTCATAGTAAAACTTATTCCATAGAACATGGGTTGCTATTTTTAGTCAACATTCAGAAAGTCTCTTTTAACCAAGTCTTAACTTACTATAAAAATAATTCCAGTATTCCATATGTTGTCAACATATTTTAATTTTAAAACCACAGTGATCCTACAAACCACTTATTGATACCTAATATATGTTCATTCCAAATGAATACTCTATGAAAAAAATTATTACTTTAATCCATAAATGGAACTCTAAAACTTTAATCTCCTATATGATTTATTTACTTCCATTAAACCTTTCTAGAAACATCTATAGGCACCATCCAATAATTTTGGTATTAACATCTGATTCCCAATATAATGGTTATAAAAATATTCTATGAAAATTGGAATTCAAATTTATTTAAGTGTGATGATTTGGTATAATCAATGGAGCCTTATTGGTACTATATTTGTACAAACCATTTTTATTTTCCCTTGAATGTCCACCACTATCATTACATCAAATTGAGAAACTAAAGAAATTTAGACTTGATATTCATACATGTAATCCATTTATTAATTCAACTAAACTTATCCATCATATCATGATTCCATTATTGATTTCTTAAAGGATCATTTTTTCTTATTGAATAATCTATCACTTTTAACTGTTCATATAAAACAGCCACTATGGTTTTATCCTTCATATGAAATATGTGTCTCTAGAGAATTGTTTTTTCCTGAACACTTTTAGAACTTGTTCGTATAAAAACTACAGGTTCCCTTGTAAAACGTTTTCCTATGAAAACTACATGTTAATCTATACCCCAGACTTTACCCAATTCAATTTAGATCCCTCTATCCTTAATAGAGATGTGAACACTTTTAAAAAATTTAATCTAATAATTAAATAAACTTTTCTATATTAAGGGATTTTTTAATATCCACAATACCTTTATGTTAATTACCTGAGATATGAATTGTGTTAATATTTATGAATGTTTTTTTAGGAAATTATATTTAACAAAATCTTTTCATTTACACACTTAGAGTATGACATAACATATTTAATTAATTTTATAAATTATATTATATCGATTTGACAATATAGTTCACATATGGTTATGGGTTAACACCACTATTTTTGAAACACACATCGGTGGATAATGGATTATTTTTCGATGCTTATTAAATATCATCAATGACACTCATTTTACTACCATTATTAATTTTATGTTTATAAGGAAATTCGAATTTTGGAATACATCCAATTTATAATTTAATGATAAATATATGCATGTAATACTCATCATTGATCCTCATTGTGTTAGAATCATGAATATTATGTACATAAGAACATGTGAGTTTTGGAATAAATCCACTCTAAATTTATAATGATCTATGAATTCAAGGATGAGATATTCTTTGGATTACATTCCCGAAGAAAATAATATCTTCAAACCATGTATATTTTTTTCTTCAAAATTACATTACTAGGAACTCTTAACATAATTTCATGATGTATATGAATATACCTCAAGATTATCCTTGGTATAGTTTACACTCTCTCAGTTTAACTGATTCTGAAATCTTTATTGATTAATTTAGTTTCTAAAAGGATTCTTTATCCAAAACTACTTAAGTAATAGTGTTGATAATATATAATATTTTCGATCTAATGATTATAAAGACCATTCCGGGTGTATCTTTGAAGACTACATAATGTTTTACTAGAAAAAGAATAATATTACCACAATGGGTTATTTAATTTTAGCATTTTATATTCATAAGTTATTACCGATTATTAATTCAATATTGAACTATAAGTAGAGATTTATGTTCAAAAAAAACATTCATTCCAAAATGGGACAATGTCTTCTTTTTTCCAATGAACACATGAGATTATATTTTTTTGGTAACTATCAATAAAATTAAAACTACAATCACTAATATTGGCAATTATAATTTATGTCATTCTCACTACATACTTAGGAATCAATCATTCTCACCATCTTAGATAATTCACCCTACTTCTTGTAATGATTATATACTAATATGGTTAATTTATTTGGATACAAATGTGTGAAACACATTTTGTATCAAATGCACAAGAATTAAAATAGAAACATCACATAATATGATGAATATATACTATATTTAAGCCTCTTCTTCCTTCTACTAAAAATCATTTAATTTTATATTCCATACAGTTATAATATGAAATGTGATTCAAATATCATCATTTATGATCCTTTCTATCTTTTCATTGTAGTATTCTTAAAAGTTTTGTTTTCTGTCATACTTTACAATGGCCTTTTCAAATTGAATTTCAAAATTTTCACTATAATAAAAAATATTAATCTTTCTTTAAGTTAATAGATTTTTGGTGAACATTACTGAAAAGGGAAAAAAATCAAATTCTCTATACCGTGAATTTTATGATCCATAACTCAAGTAATTAGCTGATAAAGATATAATAACAGGATGTATTGAAGGATTTTGATACATCTTAAAATTTACTCATGTTTAGTGTAATCATCATTACATTCATTTCCCACTTCACTTTCTCATTGTAGACTTCTCAAAGATGAGATAATGATGAGTATCCATTACTATCATAATGTTGTTTCCATAACTCACTAGATATTAATGATGAAATTATGATGTAAACATAAAAAGAATAAATCATGTGTCTCCTTTATAAATGATTTTAAATATCTATCCCTTAGGTGGATCAACAGTTAGTGGGGACTCCGACACATAGAGTTCCTTTTCATATCATAGTACTTTGATTAAGATATTATACTATTTTTGGGAATTCATACCTGTTTGGATATGTGATTCATACATTATTGATCACTGGGAACTTGTTGTATTACTATCCATTCATCTTTAAAATAAAACATAATAAAATAAACACTTTTCTATTGATTACTAATTATTAAAAATTATATTTTTTTATATCATAAATGTCTCTCATTATTTCGTTGAATTATTGTAGTCCTCAAATACTAGATTCATAATTCTTAGTCATAAAAGTATCATATTAAAAAGTATGCATAAAAAATCTCCCAACTGTTTTATATATTTGTATATCACTACTCACAGAGACTCAAGGTAGGATTTAAATAGGTCAACCCCATTAACTTATGTCTCCTACACCTGTTGAGTGGCGTCTCATCTCCTATAAATCATAGCCTCACATTTCTCAATGCATGCCCATAATATTAAAAAAATATAGATCTGGATAATTATTTTCTTATAAATCAGTTAAGTCAACCCACTTCTCTCATAATAACACACATGTAGTTGGAGAAACTATCATCTAAGGATAATAAACACCTATTATAATTACTTTTGTTCAATATTAAGCGATGGAAGACATTATGACTAATTTTTTTATTGAAGATTTTTATTATTCTCATAAAGTGTAGTCTATTTATATTTAAACAATATTTTTAATGTTATAA
Source organism: Viscum album (assembly GCA_963277665.1). NCBI lineage: Eukaryota > Viridiplantae > Streptophyta > Magnoliopsida > Santalales > Viscaceae > Viscum > Viscum album. Next base: position 1,226,556,803 of record OY728133.1, on the reverse strand, counting down.
TAGTCACATTAAAAGAATTAAATAAATAGGAAAACATTCACCACATTGGTTTATATTACCTATGAATGATCAATTATGATCTTATTTGATCTCAAGTAAAACTACGCATAAATAAAATAATAAACCATGAATATATAAAACCAAATGATTTAATCATGAAGTCATACTAATAGTCATCCATTGAGTGAAAAATATATCAACATATAACATAGGGGTAATTTCTTGAGTTGATATACATGCTACTTGAGTTGCAGTGCTCACCCATCTAATGTGTCAACCTCTTTTATGGTATGTCACTAAATCTCGATGTGAACTACATCATTTTTCTTCCTTATTATTATACAAAAATACTTTTACATGGGTAGGGGGATTTTAGAAATATATAATATTTATAAATAGATTTTATTTGGATGTGTTAACACATACAAATATTAACACGAAAACAATACAAAAATCTTCTTTAATTAAATAATTATTACAAAAAAAATGCATTAAAAATTAAATAAATAAATAATAAAATCTAAAACATACATTTATTGTTCTTCATATCATTATTAGTAGATATTCATTAGAGTCACATATATTACATAAATTTGGGATAAATTCTTCTTGATAACATTTTCCATTAATTATTTTTGAAAAATTTAATTTATTTCATTAAACACGTTTTGCACAATCCCACAATGTTTAAATATATTTGAAATATTTAAATAATTTTTTTTGAATTTTTTATATTTTTATTCAGGACTAAATTATTTTTAAACCCCCAAAAAGGGATTTGGATAATTGGAAAAGACCATAAAAGGATAAACGGCTCATGTAATATCTAACTCAGCTAGCCCTTTGTCGGGCTGACTTGCTATGGGTGATAGGTTGGTGGCATGTGTGAAAACGTGTGCTAGTAGGGGGAATAATTTCCTCATGATTCACCACTTAAAATTTATGTAAAAAATAACATTTAATTTTTAAAATGTTACATGACTATAGGTGCTACTATTCTCTCCGCCAACTGGGGGGATTCCATGCAAGGAATGGGGGTAGCGGCTAAGATTCAAAAAATCCAAACAAATCTCAAAAACATTTCTCCTAAGAATTTATTTATGTTATTTAAAGTGTCAAAATTACAAATCCAGTATCTGGATTAAAAAATAAAAACATTAATTTTTCTTTTTGTGGATTTTGAAGGGCATTTCATGATATTCCCCAATAAAATATACCTAAGTCATTTTTTATTTTATTTATTAAAATTTTTCAAGTATCAAAACATATTATCTATAGAATATATTAATAAATAAAAAAACAACATAAAAATTAGATATATATTGATTCTGAATGGGGTTTCATGCTATTCCCTAAAAAGTCTCCCCAAACCATTTTGAATGTTATATTTTTTATTTTTTTAAAACATACATTCATTAGGCTTTCATAAAAAACACAACAGTCTCATTAATACCATTTTCCAAGAACCTAATAATATATATATATGTGTGTGTGTGTGTGACATAAATGTTATATTATATATATATATATATATATTATAACAACCCAGCTTTATATTACACACTTAGACATGATTTATTACATAAAACCATCACTTTATACAATATAGAAGATCGAGAGGTCTAGTGTCTTTGTGGCTTAGGAACATTACATAGTGACTTAAAACATGAAATGCAATATATTTATTGAAAACTTTCTTTACAAGACCACAACATTCCTTCATACATAACATTGAATTGGATAACCTGAGGAAATACATAAGAAATGGGTGAGCTATAAATCTCATTAAGGTAATAAACATTGAATAACCTGAGGAATACAACACATGTTATACAATAGGCATATCAATAGATCACAAGAGAAACATGAAAATAAAGGCATGATAAATAATGATAATTATAACATGGAGATGTGAAAAAAAAACTTAACATGGTATTGCCATGAACCAAGGATCATTGCACATGGAGAATGTGTAAACCTTCATTAAACCTGAAGGAGTATACCCTTGTTTCCCTTGAATTATAATGATTCAACACCCATTTCACATGACGTATCATGATACTATACTTTACCAATGCATTGGAACGCTATCATTGCGCACCATTCTTAAACATTTCATTTCATGCATAAGTGTGCCACATGGGGCATACATTATGGAATCAACCATCATCATTTATTCCATGATAAAGGGATTTGTAATACATTAATGAATATTTATAATCAATAAGTAAATTTTAATAAATGTGAATACCCTTGATAGAGAAATGAGCAAGGTATTCACTACCCAATGACATTGGCTTGGAAAATTGGTGCAATTTCAGCAGCATAACCACATGACATAAGAATTCATATAAATGGTTAATGATAGAGAAAGGGTTGTCTAATCATATTTACCTGAAATGTACAATAATGGGGTCATATAGATACATGTCCCAATATATGTAATGAAATTTAGATTCATAATTCAAAATAATTTCGGGAATGTAAATGAGGAGAGAGAAATTCCTTACCTAATTTCAACATATTAACGGGTGTACATGAAAGGAATTAATGATACTGAAATGGGAATAACATCATTAAAACATAAATAAAGATTAGTGGGGGAGGTGAAAAACCAAACCCCATACTTTATAATTGAAAATAAAATGCCATAACAATATTAAGAAACTTGGACAAAATGAGAATGGAAGGAATCCCTTACTTTGAAGTGTGACCCCAAAGGCTTGAGAGAGGCTTGAGAGAGGCTTATTGGGAGCTTGGGGAACCTTGGATGGATTATAGAGAGAGGAGGGAATTGTTTGGACTAACTCCAAGTGATTTGAGTGAAATAGAAGTGGGAGCTTGGTTGAATTTATATAATAAAGAGAGGGAATTATTTATTATTTAGGTTTGGGTCACCACACTTTAAAATAATCCCAACCACAAACCAACACATGGTTTTTGCCCATGGTTTTTTCCAAATGGTAGTGAAAAACAATATTTTATAAGGAAAATGGCCTAAATTATTAAAATTATAGAATTTCTTATGTGGAGGTGAGTCACACTCTCAATGCAATCAATTTAAAGAGATGAAATGTTTCATAAGTCTTGGAGGGTCCACTAATGATTAGTAAAATAAAAAAAAAACATAAAATAACATTTTTAATGGTAAAAAATACATTGGATGATAATAATGTTTATATTATTTTATTACATCACTATAGGGTCATTATGATGTCATAAAACACATTATATATTTAAACAGTATTTAATTTTTACCCAAAAATTTGACTATCTCCAAAAATTATGAAAAAGTCAACATTGTATAATTTTGAAGTCTTCATTCCAAAAATAATTTTAGTTTTATCCAAATGATTTTATAAATATTTGAATTTTAAATTTTAAAATAAAAACAGACATATATTGGAAATTCATGGGTTTTGACAAAAACTACTTTCAAACCGTAATAAAAATTACAATTTTATTCAAAAAAAGTATAGAATCATTTATACTTAATAAAAATTAATATAATAATAATAATATTTTATTAAAATATTATTTAATTAAAAAATCCATTAATTTACTAAAATAGATTTCTTAGTTGAATATTAACTAAAAATACTATTTGTGCTTTATAAAAAATTTAAAAGTAACAAAAATAATAAAATAATTTTTATCCTTTATTATATACAAATATAATGCACATAATCATAGTTCTATGGTCTTGTTACATAACCCCTTACAACACCCGCACTAGACCGTAGGGTATGGTGTGCGATGGTGACAGACTCTTGGGGTGGCTCGGATATCATCGCTCAGGTGCTAATCTCTATCAACTTCCACTTCTCTCGTAGGTTGTTCCGTTCAAGCTTAACATTTTGAAGCTCATCTTGGGCATGGTAAAGAGCTAAGCCCAGTGATACCACCTCCTTTCTGAGCTCCAAAAAAGTGGCTTCATACGGGGGAAGTCTACTGGATGAGGCCATCGCTTCCTTTGTCTGAGTATATTGGATTTTTTAAAGCCCTATATTTATACTAATCATGTGATAACTGTTCAAAGACTATATTAGAAATGATTACAGTTCTTAACAATATTTTAAAATCCAAAAATATAAAACCACGGAATTTCATACATTATATAATCATCTTACATAATAAGACATTTAATTAGATCAAGATGAATTTTCATTATAAAAGATTGGGTCATTACAATCTTACCCCTTTACGAAATTTAACCCTTGAAATTTCCTTTTCCCGCCCTAAAATAGATGTGGGTACCTCTGCTTTATCACATCCTATGATTCCCACATTTCCTCTTAAATCCTTTGGTTGCGGCACAACACCTTGATGAGAGGCATTGTCATATTTCGTAGAATTTTTTCTCTAAGATCTAAGATCTTCACTGGTTGCCTCTCATAAGAAATATCATCCTATAATTGTACTAGCTATAAAGAGAGAACATATGAAGGGTCTGGTATATACTTCCTTAAGAGGGACACATGAAATACATCATGTAATTTGGCCATGGTAGGTGGAAGTGCTAGTCGGTAGGCCACTGCCCCTACATGATCAAGAATCTAGAAGGGGCCAATGTACCTAGGACTTAACTTCCCATTCTTTCCAAACCTCATGAACTTCATCCATGGAGATATGTGCAGAAATACCATGTCTCCAACTTTGAACTCAAGGTCTCATCAATGGTTATCTTTATAATTCTTCTATCAACTTTGGGCTGCCTTAATATGTTGTTGAATGTTTTTCACCTTCTCCCCCATTTCTTCGACCATTTCAGGTCTTAGCATCTTACACTCACCAGCTTTACCCCAAAACGCCAGTGTTGTTCACATTTTCCCATAAAGGGCTTTAAATGGTTCCATTCGGATGCAGGAGTGGAAAATGTTGATGAATGAGAATTCAACCAGTGGAAGATGTTGGTCCCATCATCCTTTGAAGTCCATAGAACATGATCTTAACATATCTTCCAGTGTTTTAATAGTTATCTCAGATTGTCCATCAGTTTGAGAATGATAGGCCGTACTAAAGTTTAGTTCAGTGCATAAAGCATGTTGGAGACTTTTCCAGAACATTAAGGTGAATCTAGGATCATGATCGGATACAATAGATAGTGGTACTCTATACAACCTTACCAATTGTTTGATTTAAATACGTGCAATTTTATCCAATGATATGTCCTCTAGAATTATGATAAAGTGATATATCATTGTAAGACAATCCACAATGACCCATATAGCATTGTTTCCTCTAGATCTCCTTGGAACTCCAGTGAAAAAGTCCATGGTAATGTTGTCCCACTTCCATGTTGGTATGGGTAGTGGTTGTATCATCCCCTTAGACATTTCCTCTCAGCCTTCACTTGCTGACATACCATGTACTATGATGTATATTCACAAATCTCTCTTTTCATATTGTCCCACCAAAATATTTCTCATAGATCTCGATACATCTTTTTCCTCCCTCGGTCAATAGAGAAGTTTTAGCTACGTGGGTCATTCAGAATCTCCTTCGTTATCTCTATATCAGATGGTACACATAATTGTGACCCAAATCTCATAATTCCGTCCTTGTCAACCATGAACTCTGAGGATTTTCCATTTCTGATATCTTTCACTCTTTTTAGTACTTTCACATCCTTTCTTTGAGCAACCTTTATTTTCACCATAATGGATAGTTGAGAAATAATTTTAGAAAGGATTGATGATGTTCCTCCCTCAATGATTCCCATGTCCATCCTCTACAAATATAAGAATATTGAATCCATTTCAATTATCATCATTGATAATGATTCAGGATCCTTTCTACTTAGAGAACCCACCACCTTGTTTGCTTTCCTAGGGTGTTAATAGATCTAGTATTCATAATCCTTATTGAGTTCTATCCATCTTTATTGGTGCATATTAAGCTCTTTTTGTGTGAATATATTTTTTAGGATCTTGTGATTAGTATATATCTCACACTTCTCCCCATATAGATAATGCCACCGGATATTCAATTCGAATATCACATCCACCAGCTCTAGATCATGTGTGGGATAGTTTTTCTCATTAATTTTCAGTTTCCATGAGGCGTAGGCTATCAATTTATCATTCTGTATCAACACAGAACCCAGACCCTTCATCGAAGCATCACTAAATACCACAAAAAGTTCTCCACGTGTGGGTAAAGTTATAATGAGTGTAGTGAAAAGACTCCTTTTCAACTCCTTGCATCTATCTTTGCATTCATCACTCTAAGAAAACACTACTCCCTTCCTAGTTTGATTTTTAGGAATGTTAGACAATCATGAGAAATTTCTCACAAATCTTCTATACTATCCAGCTAACCCCAAGAAGCTATGGATATCTGTTACCAATGTTTTCCTTGTCCATCCATCAATTGTAGTTATCTTGGAGGGATCAACAGATATCCCATTGCATGTGATTATATAACCCAAGAATGATACCTCCTTCAACCATAACTCACACTTGCTGTACTTTTCATTGAGATTTTCTTTCCTCATGGTCTTTAGTATAGTTCTTAGATGCTCTGCATGACCCTCCTTGGTTTTGGAGTATATTAGAATATCATCTATAAAGACCACTAAAAATTTGTCGATGTAATCTCTAAAGTCTCTATTCATCATGTCCATGATGATTTCTGGAGCATTAGTGAGTTCGAAAGGCATTACTATGAATTCATAGTGCCCATTGCTTGTATGAAAAGCAGTTTTGGGGATATCTTCCTTCTTCACACTTACTTGATATTACCCCAACCGCAAATCCACCATGGACAAGTATTGTGCTCCACATATCTGATCGAACAAGTCATCAATTCTAGGTAGAGGATACTTTTTCTTTATTGGGTTTTTATTTATCTCACGATAATCAAAGAAAGGTGCATTGACCCATCCTTCTTCTGGAAGAAGAGGACTAATGAACCCCATAGTGAACACTTGGGCATATAAACCCTTTATCCCGATTATCCTGTAGTTGTTTCTTCAGCTCCTACTGCTCCAAATAAACCATTATATATGGAGCCTTGGGTATTGGCAATGACCCAAGTATAATTTCAATTGAGAATTCTACATCTCTTCAAGGAGGAAGACTAGGAAATTCCTTGAGAAACACTTAAACGAATTCAGTCACAATAGGAATGTCTTCAAGGATGGTTTCCTTCGTAGTCTCAATTATCTGATCTAGATATGCATACTCATAGGGTAGTAATATCCATGATTGAGATGATGGTGCTAAAGAAGATTCATCTTCCTCCTTACACATGTATAGAATCAGGGGTCGATTCTCCATATGGAGAGTAATTTCCCTCCCACTGAAATTTTGGTTGGATCTATATAAGGAAAGCCAATCCATGATGGGAATTGCATAAAATTCTACCAGATGGAGTATGATGAGGTTCTTCAGGAAGTTAAATCCACAAATTATGATAGGGGAGGAGTTAACTTCCTGTGATTAAATGATTTCAACATTTTTCATACTCGTCGACATCTTTACTTCCATGATTTTTGGTGTTGTTGGGACTATTATACTAAAATATTTGGATATAAAAGAATGCGTAAAACAAGAATAAAAAATTAGGTTTTCTATTTTCCAATTAATAAGTAGCATACATATCACCATTTCGTTTTTAGGGTTCAATTTGTCAGTAGTGATGGAAAAAGATTTCCCTTACTACCTTGGAGGTTGTTGGTTGCCTCAAAAAACACTTAGATTTGGGAACTGATTTCCAAGGAGCCCTGGTTCTTTGCTGTTAAAGAAATAAACTATGCGTTGAGAGTCAAATAGAGTGTTTAAATCCTCTATTGTAGCAGTGGGTTTTTCCTATCGGTAGTTAATGGCTATGTTCCATTCTCTTCCACACATAATTCATTTCCTCATACCCTTCAAGAAATTTTCAGGGAGCTTCATTCTGCACCTTTGGAAAGTGGGGTGCCTGATTTTCTTATCACCGTTGGATTTATTCATCAGACTTTCAAAATTAAAGTAAAACTTACGATTCATATCCCCATGATACCCCTGAGATTATCCGAGCTCTATTTTAACCTTGAGGGAACATTGGCCAATTTCCTCATAGCTGTTAAAGTCACAGATCGCCAGGGATTTCTACATGTTAGGTTTCAGCCCACCAAAGAATAGTTCATCCTTTCATTCGAGGGTAATAAAAAAGCCGGAGACATATTGTAGGAGCATTTTGAATTTTCCTCTTACGCTCTTATGGATTCGTTGTATTTTTTTCTTGAGGTCAAAGAAGTCCCCTTCCATCTTCAGTCATATGGTGTGTTGAAAATATTTGTTGAAAAAATATCATTCGAAAATCCTTGAATTCCAACACCTCAATATTATCCTCAGGCTTAGTATTTTTTATCACTGTCCACTATTTATTGGTTTCACCCTCTATAGAATAAGCAGCCAGAAGAACCTTTTCTTGTTCGGAAAATTGAAGGATAGGGAAGATCTCTTCCATGGAGTTGATCCATTGTTTGGCGATTGAGGGATATGATGATCCATTAAAAGTAGGAGGCCTTTTCCTCATGAATCTCTTGATTGTGACTTGTTATTTCTTATGGGGGGTTGAACGCTCCCCTTGACCCATGTATCTATTAAAATCTTGAGTTAAATGAGAGAGTATCATGACAATGTTTGTGATTCCCACTCCCATTGGGTTTGGAATCTCATTAGAATAGTCATCACAATGATCTTCACATATGTTATTAGCCTGAGTACTCTTATTATAGGACATTGGGAAGAATAAAATCAATGTTTGGGGCAACACATAAAGGGTAGTCCAAGGGAAAAAATGGATGACTTATAAATAACTTTTTTTATGAACTTATGAATCTATAGGCTTAAATCTATGTTATCCATGATCTACTTTCTAACATATATTCTTAGAGGCATTTTATTAATTTCCTAAATAATATTTCATACTATGCTTTTGAATTTACCAAATCATATCCCATAGGAGTGTCATAACCAAGACTGCAGCAAGGCCCATTGACATATACCAGGATACCCCATGTCAAGACAAAAACTCATTGTCGGATTTTTCACTCATATGTACATCTATGCCAGAGCCACCTCTACCTGCTCGTATCTAGACAAGAATGTATTTGATTGATAATCCACTTAATCAATACTCACCAAAATCTAGGGATTATTTTATTATAATTAGTCTTTTATCTTGGGATTCAAAAGGTTTGTTTAATATTAATCCCCAAAATAACTAAAACGATCCTCTGCTACCGACTATAACAACCCTGCTTTATATTACACACTTAGTCATGATTAAGTACATAAAACCTTCACTTAATACAACATATAAGATCAAGATTTCTAGTGTTTTGGGGGATTAATAGCATTAAATAATTACTTAAAACATTAAATACAACATCTTTGTTGAAAAATTACTTTACATGACCACAACATTACATCGTACTAAACATTGCATGGGATAACCTAAGGACATACATAAAAAAGGGGTGAGATATATTGCCCAGTAAGGAAATAAAAAAGGAATAACATGAGGAATAAAATACATGTTAGAAAATAGGAATACCAATGTAGAACAATAGAAACATGAACATAAAGGAATGATAAAGTATGATAATCATAATATGGAGATGTGGCAATAAAACTTAACATGGTATTAGAATTAGAAAAGGCTCATTGCACATGGAGCATGAGTAAACCCTCATTGCACATGAAGCACAGGTAAAACATCATTGAACATGAATTATCATGATTCAAAACCCATTTCACTTGACATATCATGATACTATACTTTACCCGATGTATTGGAGCGATATCAAAGCGCACCCTTCTTAAACATTTCATTACATGCATAAGTGTGCCACATGAATGATACAATATAAAATCAATCATCATAATTTATTCCATGATAAAGGGAGATGGAATACATACATGAATATTTATAATAAATATGTAAATGTGCATAAAGGTGAATACCCTTGATAGATAAATATTTAAGATATTCACTACACAATGACCTTGGCTTGGAAAATTGGTGCAATTTCGGCAATATAACAGTGTGACGTAAGAATTCATAAAAATGGTTGATGAAAGAGAAAGGGGTGTCTCATAATTTATACATTAAGTGTATAGTATTGGGTTTATATAGATAAATTCCCAAAAATATTTAATGGAATTTAAATTCATAATACCAAAGAATTTCGGGAATGTAAATGAGGAGAGAAAAATTCCCTACGGAATTTTGGCATAGTAATGAGTGATCATTGAAGAAAATAATGAGAGAAAAAGGGGTCTCCCATCGTTCAAACATAAAGAGGGATTTATGGGGAAGGTGTGAAACCACACCCCAACATTTATAATTGAAAATAAAATGTCCTAACAACATTAATAAACATGGATGAAATGAAAATGGAAGGAATCCCTTACTTGGAAGTGTGATGCCAAAGGATTTGGAGAGGATTTAGAGAGGCTTATTAGAAACTTGGGGCACCTTGGAAGGATTCTAAAGAGATTATTGAAGATTTTGGATGATCTTTATGAGATTTGAGTGAAGAGGAAGTGGGATCTTGGGTTGGTTTATATAAGAAATGAGAGGGAATTCTTTATTAGTTAGGTTTGGCTCACCACACATTAACCTAATCCAAACCACAAACCTGCCCATAGTTTTCCCCCATGGTTTTTTCCAAAGGGGAGTGAAAAAAATATTTTATAAGTCCAATGGCCTAACTTCTTATAATAATAGGGGTTTCTTATGTGAAGGTGAGTCACACTCTCATAGAAATCAATTTAAAAAGCTAAAATGTTTTATATGTTTTGGAGGGTCGACTAAGGCTTTGTAAAATAAATCAAACAAAACTAAAAAAACATTATTTTAATGGTAAAACATATATTATCCAATATTAATGTTTATACTATTTTATTACATCACTATTGGGTAATTATGATGTCATAAAACACATTATATATTTAAAGGGTATTTAATTTTTACCCAAAAATTCAACTATCTTAGAAAATTATGAAAAATTAACCTTTGGATAATTTTGAAATCCTGATTCCAAAAAATAACATTAATTTTATGAAAATAATTTTCTGAATATGTGATTTTTAACTTTTAAAATAAAAACTGACATTTATCCAAAATTCATTGGTTTTGACAAAAAAAGCTTTCAAACCTTAATAAAAAATACTATTTTATTCATAAAAAGTATATGATATTTTATACATAATAAAAATTAAATTTTTAATAATAACATTTTATTAAAATATTATCTAATTAAATAATCCATTAATTTATCAAAATATATTTCTTAGTTAAAAATTAAATAAAAATAATTGTTTTACTTTAAAAAAATTTACAAAGTAAGAACAATAATAAAATGAATGTATTTTATCTATTATATACAAAAATAATTCACATAAGCATAGAGGTAAGGTATTTTTACATAACCCCTTATAAAACCCACATAAGACCGAAGGGTAAGGTGTGCGATGGTGACCGACTCCTGGGGTGGCTCAAATAACATCACTTAGGTGGTAATATTTATCAACTTCCACTTCTCATGTCGGTGGTTTCATTCGAGCTTAAGATATTGAAGTTTTGATTGGGCTTGGTCAAGATCGAAGCCCAATGATGCCACCTCCATTTCGAGCTCTGAAAAATGGGTTTTGTACTTGGCAAGTCTACTGGATGGGGACATCGCTTCCTTTGTCTGAGTAAATTGGATTTGTTAAAGCCCTATATTTATACTAATCATTGGATCACTGTTCAATGACTATATTAGAAATAGTCACAATTCTTAATGGTATATCTAAATCCAAAAACACAAAACCATGGAAGTGCCTACGTTATATAACCATCTTACATAATAAGACTTTTAATTAGATCAAGTGTAATTTTCATTAATAAATGTTTGGGTCGTTACATATATATGTCAATGTATTCTTTTCTTAATAAATATCTACTGAATCAGACTTCCGTAGTATTGAGGCTTGGCCAAACGATTCCTACAAGGGTAGGGTTCTGGATATCGGTTATGGCCTGATGTCATTGGTCATTGGTGAAATTACCCTACAATAGATATATATACAATATATATTCATTCTAGGCATTATGGATGAAGAATTATAATTTTGATCATCATATGACCAAAACTGAGTTAAATGTTCTTCGATTAATGTGTAATTTGTAGTAGAAGGACCATGAAAACAACTGCTTCTTCAATATAAGAAAATATAATTTTAATACCCACTTATTTAATTTCATATCTATCTCTGATACCAATCAAAGGAACCCACGTTTTGAGAGAATCTTGAAATATTGTATATTAAAATTTCTCTGGACGAATTTGTATTGAAAAATAAAATCTGATACACCCCATCCCAGATTGATCCCCAAATAAAGGGGAATTTAATTAATAATGATGAATTAATAATGAAAAATGAAATAAAAAATATAAGATTTCAAATATCAATGGTATCCACACTTAGATCACTCTAAGGGATCATCACTTTAAGGAACTAACATTAGATCATACAATATCTTCCAAATATGCCTCAAGATCCTATTAGTGCACTGATATTTATCTTTTAGTTTCTAGAATTGATTATCAAACTCTATTTTGATGTCCTTTCAATTTACTAAGAAGTGTAACTTCAATCAAATAATAATAAAAGTGATTGGGGTAGGCAGATCTATTCTTTCACATTGTAAAATTTTTGAGAAAAGAGATATAGGCTCTCAAATTCATTGAAATGAATAATAACATGAATTTTGAGTTAACAAGTCTTTTATAGGTTGGTTTAAAGTCTCATAAATTTCACTCAGGACCCCAGGTAACATTAAAGATTAATATAATCCTTTAATGATAGTAATGAATTTGTAACTATGTCATAAATGTAATTAAATTTTTACAACATAATTTTAATATCAAATATATGTTAGGTGATAAAACTGGACTCATTAACTTGGATCACTTCCCCCATATAATACTTAATGAACTTTGAATAATAATATTTATTACAAAAATATTTTTTTATATTCACATAATTAATTCAAAATACAGTGAGTAAATAAATTCAAAACCTATTTTTCTAATCATGAATAATATTGAATTATTTATTTCCTAGTGGTCAATCAAACTTGGACATAAATCAAACCCTGTGGTGGGGCCCGTGATTTCATTAACACATATTAACATAAAATATGTTAGACTCTTGAATATTGTTTTTGTGTCACCCTCTAGGTCCTTACCCAAATAGTTGTGATTAATACTCATAGAGAAAGATTATAATCTAGAAACACATCAGGGCTCAAAAAGAGATAAGGTTTAGTTATAAAAAGTATAACCTACTATGAACACATACTATGTAATATTGCCTCTTTATTTTATGAAATTTCATAAATCAAGGAAACAATTCCTGTCATCATCCTTTCATGATTTATTATTCATTGACTATAGTATATGGACATACCTTTAGCTATAATGGCCATGAATTTAATAACGGTACTAATATCCTGGTCAGCTGGGCCCAAGACATCTCATCCTTTTGGAAGAGAAAAAAATCTATCATAATCATTAAATCATTGTCATAGCACAAATGATTCACAAAACATAAAATAACACACCACAAATAAAATTTTATGGATTTCATATTGAATCAATATTTGTGATGAAATAGATAAAATTTATAATTTCCTCATGTATTGAAACCAATACATGTTATCGTAGATAGAAAATACCAATGAACCAAACAATATGTGGTGTTCTTATTGGTGGTATAAAACTCATGATATCCTGTAGATGATATTAGTACATTATATATTCCTTATAAAAAGTCTCAATTCATAGGATCCCCTAAAACCGTATATTAATACATTATCTATGTCTAGTCAGTATGATTTACGTATACCATATAAGATTTGTTTATGATTAATGTAATAGTATCTTTAGGTTCTCATTATAGATGGTAACTACTATGACAAATTTATATGAAAAATAATCTAATGAAATTACTATATAAAAAGTGGGTGTTAAAGTTTTGACACTGTATTAGTATGAATACATCCTACATAGCTCACTATATACATGATATGGAAATCGAAAAGTAATATTCATATTGGGTATATGGAACCCACTTTTATAACCCTTAATCTATTTCACAAATTTATAAAACTCTACTATTTATTCTTCATTGTATTGTTTCTCCATTCCATAATCCTTTGGTATCCATTAGATATTCTAGGGATCTCATTTCCAAGGAGACTTTGAAGATAAATCTTATGTCCTCAATATGAGATTTTCTCACTCCTTAGCCTTTTATTCTAATTACTTATCTTAAAATTTTAATCTAAAATCCCAGATACAATTAAAAATATATTATTAATAAATAATTTTACAATAATATTATATCATCCATTATTTATTAACTTTCATATACTATGAAAAACAATATAACACTGATCGTTTGTACGTGCAGACTACTACCTCTATGAAACAATATGTTTCATTGTAGACCACTACCTCTCATTGCAAGTAATAGTTATTTATTTGGTGAAATAATATGTTACCTATGTAATAATTATTATTGTAATATAATAATTAATCATATAAATTTATTACATTCCATTTTTTCAAAATGGAATCATCCATGTGGTGTACGAGAAAACTACCGCCTCCAGGATATATGAAATTTATTTTTCTTCACCATCGACCATGGATTATTATATGAATAAATTTAATGAAGTAAATTTATATTTATAAAATGTTTAATATTCTATAAATTTCATATTTACATTATATAAAGACATTTCCTTACTCATTAAATCATTATTACATACACCCCTTTTGGTTAGTTTTACCATCGACGAGAATAAGGTTATAATATTCATTCAATGAATCAATAAGGAATATTATACAATAATAATATCATGAAATGATAATTTATTTAATATTTTTTCATGTTTATAAATAGGTGTTATTTGTATTGAAAATATTTATTAATATGCCACCTTTCAATTATTAAACACACTCAAAATACATAATTACAATTTCCATTTTCACAAACCATAAATTTAGGAATATCCAAATGAAAACATTATGTGAGTATAAAGTGAAACACCTTTATTTTATATTCTCGTGTAATTTATGAATGATTAATAAATTTAAAAAAATTAAACATCTGAAACATTACAAAAATATTATGAAATAAGAAAGTAGAGTTTCTAAAACCCAACGACGAAAATAAACTATATTTGACTAAACTATTTGTAATAAATTACTATAAATAAATGTTATAAAGGAAAATATTTATGAATATGTACCTTTAATAAATTATTAAGATATTTTCTATATAAAATCTTATATCACATTTTATCTATGAATGAATTAAGGTAATGAGTTCTTTGTCTCAAAATTAATTCCATGAGACCTATTTGATAATGTGTAGGTTTATATCTCTAATATGGTGTAGTTACTTCATAATGGATATAATTTACCATATTCAAAAAAATAATTGTTGTTTAATATCCATTTCATTCCATATTATTAAATTTATTTTTATTTAAAGGATACCATGTTTTTAAGTGTTAATTATATCTATTTTCAATTCCAAGTGACATGTTTGATATTTCATACCATCTTTTCTATAATATGGTGTATTCAATTCTAAATTTTAATAATGTATAATTATTATCATTCATTTAATGAAATTTTAATGTTTATTTCATGTTGAACAAGCTATTTTATTTTGATTCTTATGTTACCATTACTAAAAGGGACCCATAACTAAATTTCCACCCCTGGAGGCATATTTTCAATTATATACTATGTTCTAATTTATATGATGAATCTAATTCCTAGTGATGTTTTATAACATTATACTCATATTATTAATGTTATTTAATCTTTAATTATAAATTATTTCATTTAGAATGTTTAATTCTAAATAATCTAATGTAGTAAGTGTTTTTGCATCACAATTTTTAATCATTTGGATATGATTCACATTAACAAATTGTTTCATTTTGTTTTGAATATATTGGAAATGTATTTATTATTTTTTATAATATTCATTTAATTTATGGTATAGAAAAATTAAACTCACATTATATCTTACCAGGGTCTTTGTTTCAAATGATATTAAATCCGCAAAGAATTTGTTGAAAGAAAAATTTATTTTCATTAGGCCACAAACCATCTTCATTGGATATAATTTTTTAAGATTCATTTATTCCATAAATTTTATATTATAAATTTTATTCTCAATTTTCTATTAGGTAAATTAATAAATTAACTTTATACCCATTCCTCTATATAGTTATATTTTCAAATATTATTTCATAGAAAGTTGTTACATTTATTGACTAGGGAAATATTGTAAATATATATAGTTGTTATTTAAATATAGATGATTATGGATTAATATATAATTTTATTAAGTAATATATAATTTATTCATTCCTTTGAAGTATGAATTCAGTTGAATTAATTTTTGAGAGGTGGAGATTACAATATCCCCTCAATGAATTGATATGTCTCATGATACAAACTAGCCTGGAAATTTGAAGCATGTCTTCCAATTTATTTGTATGTATATGATATTGTCTTGATATATAATAAATATATTTTCACAAGGCCTTATAAATAAGAAATGTATTTGAAATACACCTTTACAATTTATTCATTTTTAATTCAATCAACATGAATTCAATAATTGTTATGAATTTGATTATTTTAATTGTTCTGTCATCCATGGATTTGTTTCATTCTATTGTGATCAGTTATATAGAATTATTTTATAATAATTTATTTAATTAAATTTTTATTATATTATAGATTCTTGTATATTCTTTATGAAATTAACTATTAAGGAACACCCTTATTATGGTTCCATTTACAAAAATAATGGGAACAATATCCATTATTTGAGAAAGACACGAGATTTGTTAGTTAATGAGTTGTCACAATTTTCTAAATCTCCATTCCTAAAAGGTTAGGGGAATATATGTAATGAAATATTTTCTTTAGGTATTTTAAATATTATACTATAATTTATAGACTACCATAATTCGTATGAGGGTAGGGTTTAGATATCTTTTGAGGTTAGGATTTCAATTAAGGACAATTAAAGTGTGGATTAGTGAATATTGATCATAATTTAAAAGGTATAGACAAATAAAAAGGTTGTTTGAGATAATATCTAATATTTTATGATGTTTATGGATTATGATAATATATTATTTTTTAAACCCCCATGTATATGTTTAAGGTATAAGGCTATGTATAGGATAATATCTCGAAGGTCTGGTAAAGAAAATATTGTGTGGTTCCCTAAGCAATTATATCACTATTTAGATAGAGGAATGTGGGTGAAATTTTAGCATAGATTAAGTTGGGTGAAGTCATCCTGAATAAAGATTGTTTATTATTACCTCAATATTTACTTTGTTGAATGAAAATTGAGACATAGATTACACACCTGGATATATAATTCATAGATATATTATTTTTTTAATAAAATTACCATTACAAGACCTTAAAACTTATTTACTATATTATGGAATTAAGATTAGTGCAATGAGTGAACTCAAACTAAGAAACCATAGACAGAACAATGAGTTATTAGGGTTGAAATTAATGACAATTTAATAATTTCAACTGATAATGGTATTTTGAGGATAAATATTTGATATAATAATTCTGTTATGGTGTTAATTATTCATCATTTTGGATTAAGTCACTATTCATATAGTAATATATTAAACCCAAATAACCCAAGTTAACAATGGATTTCATAGGTAATGTAGATATTTTACCAATGTGATACCTAATGGGATATGATATTTAGTGAGAAATATTATAGTTATTCCTAATAAACTATCATGAATTATGATTAACAACCTAGAAAAAGTTTATTTTCCAAACCCACTGAAGAAATGAATGATGGAGCCTCATGTTAGTTCATTTGAAAATTTTTAATAAAGGATATAAGGCTCAATTTTATTATTCTCATAAATAAGTGAAGAACCACCCAAGGGAATGACATAAGGGAACCATAAGATGCATCATGTGAGGGAAAGCACGTCGTTGAGAAATAAGTTTCACTGGAAAGAGGAAGACATATGTTAATATTATAAGGGGAAATGACATGTTTCTTCATCAAACCTATGATATTAAGGTAGAAAAGTCATTTGAAATCATATCTTTTGTTATGTATATTATTTATATATCATTTATTACAATTATTTATATATGAAAAATACAATTACAAGGATGAAATTTATTTAAGGGGGAGAAGGTAAAACCTATATATTTTAAATTATATATTCCTTTAAGACCAATTATTAATGATACCATGTGATATAAAAAACACAAAAATTGAAAAAAAAATCAAAAACCATATATACCCATTAAAATATTATCCTAGAATTGGCAGGTAAAAATATAGGTAACTTAATTATGAAATGTTTGTTAAAATTAATATAATGGTCAATATTAATATGTCTTTTTATTGCTTTAAAATGAACCCATTCATAAAATTGTAATTTTATTTTCTTAATTTTAAGATAATAACTATAATATGGATACAAAATATTAGTTATATAAATAATATATTTTCACAAATTTTGTTTAGTAATTTATTAGACATAATAATAAAAATAAAAAATATTTTAAAAAGTAATTTTCAAATAAAAATGGTTATTATTATATATTAATATTTTTATTTAAAGATAATTTACCTTTTTTAGAATTTGAATATAAAAAATTAACATAGTTTTTTATTTAAAATTTAAGTATTTTTTTAAGATGAATTTCGAGGATTTCCCAAAATCGTTGATTTTTAGGTGAATAGTGAAATGGATAGAATTATTTGTAATAAAGTTATGTCTATAACATTGTAGTTAAGTGGAAACTGAAACATTTTTACTATAAAAAAATTTAAAGAATAAATTGGTTTATTTAAATTCATATATTTAATTAATTAGATCCATGATTAACATTTTATAAAATCAAGTAATGTTTTACTTTGAACACTATTTTTCTTGGTTTATATAACAAGAAAGTCCTCATCTCATGTTAAAATTAAATATAGAAAAACAGATTTTATATTTTTTTTCAAAATTTTAATATTATTTAAAAAGTGAAATCTCATTTTTAAGAATAAATATATGATTTTTAAGATTAAATATAATAACCATGATAATGGGGAGATGGTTTTTTTAATGAATTATATTATTAATGTTGTCTAAATTTATATTAAATAATGAAAATTGATATATTTTATCTAATGATTATTAGAGGATGTCAACACATGGATACAAATATATTATCATTTATTTAATTTCTAATTATTGTAATATAATATTAAAATCAATTTTTTTAAATCCAATAATATAGTTTCTCAAAAAATTAAATGTCATAGTAAATTTTTTAATATTTAGTTATTATGATTTGGATTTAGATTATGATAAGAAAAAATTTAGTTTCTAAAAACCCATATTTTTCATGAGGGGATATCTTATATACTTTATAGAACATTAATTACTACGTTAAAAACTAGTTACTATGGTAGAAACTATAATGATAAATACTAAACATCAAGTGGTAAAATATTTGAAACATATTACAAATATTTGTGAAATTGAGTGGTAAAGCCTTTATAGACCTTATCCCAACCGACACTTCATAATTTATCTCGTTTGGACAAATTAACCATAGAATAGTTTCAGTCCATCATTAAAATGTAATGTGTAATTCCAAAAGCACCCTTATTTTCAATTATGAAAGGTGATCGATCCCACCAATTCATGGTAAACCATAACCTCACCATGTTTTTTACATAATGATGGAAATATGGGAGGGGTTATAGGTGAATTTTATTTTAAAAATTGTTTATAAAATAAAATAAATTTAGTGGAATTAAAATAATTAATGCAATGAAAAAATAGTATAAGAGATAAGGGAAATATTTTGAATTTTAACTGAAATAAATAAATAAAATGAGTTAGTTAAGTTCTAATATAAATAAAATAAAATTAAAATGAATTTTATAAATGATTTTGGAAATAATACACAAGTGTTCCCTAATTTAAATCACCTCAGGTATACTTGAGAGGTTTTGGTTAAACCGTGTCTTTTAATGGTAGTAGCATGAAACCCAAACCCTTGTTTTTTAGAAAACTATAGAAAGGAAACCCATTATTAGAATTTTACCCTTTGTTTTTAGTGTTTATATCTAAGAAATCTAAACCACTAATATTCTTTTTTTATGTGGCTAGAAACCCAATCATCCTTTACCTTCAGGGGTTGTAGAAGGAAACCCACTATGGGATGAACATGGTCGGGCTTCCATCCAACCTGACAACCAAATTAGTTTGCAAAAAGGCCTGAGATGAATTTCTTGTCCTATTAGGAAGGTTAATAACTCTTAAAATAAAATAAAATCTAGATAAGAATTATTTTTTTACAGTGAAAATTTGAAATAAAAAACCAAACTAAGCTCCCTGAAAAATAAAGAGGAACCATAATATCTAAATATTATAAATACATAACAACATATGATAAAAATGAAACTGAAGAAAATTAAAAAAAAACTGAAACCAATTATGAATAAAATAATCTCTACCAGACCGCTTGGTGACCACTATCCATAAAAACATGCCAACACTAAATAAAAACCAGATACCGGAACCCGAATCTTCAAAATAGACAAGGTCTACTGTTGTTGAGTGGTATAAGTAGAGTGTGAGAATAAATAGCTCAGTAGGTAAGCCCCATAAAATCGATACACTATATTCACATAAACATTCTGAAATCACTTGTTTGAAATATATTTATAAAATAGTGTTTTATCATTTTAAATAACCAATCACATATTTATTGAAAAATCCACTTTCAAAAAAATCAAAGATTTTCTTTCTGAAATAGTTTTCCTATACCCAACACCAAAAGAAAATTGTTACTGGGTGAAAATAAGGCTCTTTTAAAAATAAAAGAAACAATACAAGAAGTAAATAACTATTAGATTAGATCATCAAGTGCCATATAATAGAACAAAACATACAAATACTAATCACAGAAACTTCATAAACATATCTAGAATCTATCCATAGACATACTCAGTTCAGACTCATCGACTGACATAGGGTTAAACTCTATTGTCAATAACCAACCGGGCTACACTAAACTATCTTCACTAGTGGAATAACCCACCTACCCTCTCAGAAAATCTATCGTTAATAGTCTGTCTAATTATGACCAACAAGAAACATCAATCAACCCACTGGATGAAATCTAAGAATACCATGATAATGGTATAATGAGAATAGTGAGATCATAACATGAATGGAATAACCCAATAACCCATATATTCCACCATTATTGACTATACCAAACTCCAACACAAACTATAAGGAGGCCATATAACCATAAGTTCAACCATAGGGTTCCCATGACACATAAAGCCATTGTAAAAGTGCTAGCTACGACTTAATGTCACATGATATTATAAAACAATTCAAAAACAACTAATGTACCAATTTGGAATTTAAAATTTCTGATCCAAATCCCCTTTCAAAACCAATTCTAAAACATAGTTGAAAATATGAACCCTGATCGTAAGATTATTTTATCTCATGTAGATACAAACCACACTTCAAGATTCCAAATATGTCCTAATTTTGGAAACACATTTGAAACCACCATTTAATCATTTTAAAGTAAGGAACCATTTATAATGAAATAGGAGTTATAGAAGAACCTTTTGTAAAGAAGTGGTTAAAGGAAGAGAAGTAGGGAGATGGGAGGAATGATTGGAAAATTAGGTTTTATAGTGAACATCATAATGGGGAAACATTATAATTTGTGTTCCAATCAATATATTCATGCCATACACCAGTGGATATTACCACATACAATGTAATACTCAATGAAATCCATAAAAGAGTCCAAGAAACCACACTACCAATTTGAAGAATCCACACACGATCAAAAAATGATAAATGACACCAAAACCATCGAAGTTCTCAATTCCACATATACCACATTTTTTTTAAAAACAAACAAGACCACACTCCATTATAATACACCCAAACCCATTTTATAGTATAATAGGAGTTTCATAAAACACCTTTAATACACAAATATATAGTAATAATTAAAGATAAACTTCTAAAAAACATTTCTCATAAAAAATATACATTAAAACACTACAATTCATAAAAATAAAATTCAATATAATATAGAAAAAAAATCTAAAATTAATTTTTATAGATCCATCATAATTTATAATTAACAAAAAAGGAAATTTAAATTAACAAGTAGCTCAATAATTTGAGAATGTGATGATACTCTTTGAGGAGGAAGAATAAGGATTAAGAAACCACATAAACACCCAAATATCAAGTAAACACAAGTCAAACATCAACCATAGCTTCTAAAATTTTTAAAAGAGAGAACCAAGGAAATAGAGGACATGAAACCAAGAGGGAAAAAGAATATGATGATGAAAATGAACCAAATCTAGGAATAAATCTTCTTGGAATCTTGGAGGAACACCAACCAAGGATGAGGAGGATTTGGGAGCCCCAGCCAAATGGGGGAGAAGAATCCAAAATGGGGTTAGAAGAGGTGAAGTGAAAAATAAGAAATTCATGTTTTTAAAACACAAGAGAAAGATTCATGGTTTGGACACACAATTTTCTAAACCATGAGTGAACCGTACTAACTCTCCTAGAAAGGGAATACATCCTAACAGGCTGGACACAAGCTTTGAAAAGCTGTTCAGCATCCATGAAACTCAGATCTATAATGATGACATAGCCCCTCACATGATTTCTTCATAGTTTCCTCTAACTATACAGAAGATGTGAACCTTAGATCAGCCACCTGATATAAGACGCACGTCTTCTCCAGGTTGTCGCATTTTCCAAGCATTGCTCATGCTATTAAAGTCAAACCTTGCCATAAAAAATGACCTAAAAATTCTATTAGTATTAACAGACTATATATCTAATAAAAAAATTCATAAAACAAAACATGCACAGGGATAAAAGACACCTAAAAACTCTAAAACTCATAAACTATCACTAAAAACAGGACCTGAATGTAAACCAAAGGATCCAAAACCATGAAAAGAATAATAAAAGAAAAACCTTGGTTGGTGTTTGACATTTACCCCAATAAAAAAGAATTTCTACCCCCCATAAATTCACCTAGTTGAATGAGAAACTAAACATGACATAAAAAATGCTTGAGGAAAAAAACTACAATTTTTGAGATGACCATTCAACATCACCAGCCAAAACTAACTAGATCTACTGAAAACCTCAATGAGAGAAACCATGGGAATAAGTGGAGGGTTCTCTTCATCATAGGAGACCAGCTAGCACGGAACAACACCATAAAAACCCACCAGAAGATCCATGGTGGGTCTACCCACCTTCTAATAACTGGTCATATTAAACCGACCTTGTTACTCTTAGCTTGGACCAAACTTCACCACCTCTAAGAAACCCAACAAAAAACAACAAGGGAAATCCCCATATGGGTGGACCACCAACACATTGGGGTTCTTAATGGAAGGAATCCAAAATAAAGACTCAAAATAATCCACAAAACACCTTTTCTTCATGAAATGAGCATCTACTAAATGTCCAAAACAAAAAAAATAGAAAATGGTTTAAAAATACTAAAAGCACATAATTGAAAACACCAGAACCCAAAAAAAACATACAATACAATTGGGACACCAATCCTTTTACAACCAAAAAGTGAAACCTCAAAATTGAAAACTTTTATAGGGGATTTTAAACTGTCCCCACCCAAATATTGGAGTGGAAGGATGGACCAAGGTTCCCCACACTCCCACAAATTCTTGACTGTGTGAAAAGCTTCACTCGAGAGACAATGGCTAGATACATGATGTACAAATCATATTTTTAACCATATATAGAAGTTAACATCCTCTGATCAAAATATCTTATTTAGTTGATGAAACTTTAAAAATATCTTCACGTGACCCATACAACTACTTTTATGAATGAACTTCGAAGTATTATAACAAGATGAATCCATATTCCCGTATCTACAACACTGGAAGCACATGAGTGAATTGACTGATGAATGAGCATATAGAATCGAAAAGTGAAACTCCTCATGAATATGTATTGGTGGAATACACCCCTTTTTATATAGGTAACCTTCATGAGTCCCAAAAGAAACTAGATTGACAACTATAATAAACTTCCATCTGGGAGCGATTTCAGCTAAAAGTACCTCATCCACGAGCATCTTGAATAGAATTTAACCATACGAGAGAACTCAATCTTTAATCTCTAGATGACTTCCCTAGATGAAAATAGGATCCTTCAACTGATATTCATATACTGCCTTAATTGAAAAAGAAACCATCTTTTTGAAGTGTTCATCATAGGCATTTACCTTCCATCGACCCTGTTGAACACCCAAAAGAATATCCATGTTATTATTCTTTACCTCCTCAAGTATAAAACATCATATGAAAATGGTCATAAACACTTCCCAATACATCCAAACATTCAATGATGATTGAATGATTACCTTCCACCAATCCTAACCCAGACCTTCAAATAAACCCATAACAGATCACACCCAAATAGATTCTAGAGCTCCTAAATACTTGAAGACAACTTTAACTTCCTCAATTCACTCAATGTATTCTAATGTACCTTAATCAAAATAGAAAATAATGAAATATTGAGATTAAATTAATCCCACCACTCCATTGAGAGTTTGGGAAAGGCCCATATCTATAAAAACACATTGCGAATCTTGGGGACCTTTCTGTGTGGAATTATATGAAAAAAGGAAAAGCATAAAATCAATATCACACCCAAACAAAACTCTACCAAAAATAACATCTCAGACAAAAAAAATAGAATGATAATTGAAATATAATAATTCAAAATCAAATTTCTCTTTCAAAACAACCATTTTCATTTCAAATTCAGTAACAATTTCTACCCAATCCAATTTTCCAAATACAAAACTCACTTTTCAAATTAAATTTATCATCAAATCCAACTTTTAAAAAAAATAATCCATTAATTCATTTTTCCTTCTTTGAAAACCATTTTTTCTTGAACACAATTTACTATTTTATAATCCACACACACAGACTAAAACCAAACCAAATCACAACTCACACAATTCTCTTAGAATATAGAACTAGGGGCCATGAACAACTTGAACACATGGTTTAGTGGGCCATGACCTTGGAAAGCACTAACCACTAGGTGTACCTTATACAATTCACTCATAATCCACAAGGGTCACTACTCTAAATATTCCCACCACACAAAATTGGTTCACCTATATTGTCATTCCATATCAATACACCCAAAATCCAAAACAGATGACTCAAATCCAAGACTAATCCTAGTAACTCAAGGCCTAGTACGAGTAATATTTCATAAATCTCTTCTTGTACCTATATCCTGAGTCCTAATAGTCATATCTCTAAGCTATATAACCCCCAAGTAAAAAAGGGATACATTGATACTATTTAGTCACTGACTAGGATGAGCTTCCATCATACCTGACACAAGACATGATCTGTGATAAATCCCATGAGGCACTCTAGATCCTTCCATGATAGCGACTAGAACCAGGCATAAATTATAATCTATATGGGAATGGATTTTTCCAATAAAATAATGAAATAAATCAACCAAAATAGCAGATAGAAAAACTAGGAGGATGCATAAAATTTAAAAATAATAAATACATAACAAGATTATACACAATTTCAACTTATCAAAACTGAAAAATAAAAAAATAAAACCAACCATGATTGACACTATCTCCATGTGACCTCTTGGTCAACACCATCCATAAATACCATCCCACTCCACTAAAAAACCTAAAATAGAAACCTATACATGCAAAACAACCTGGACTAACTGACGTTGAGTGAAACAAGCAGAGTGTGAGGTTAAATAGATTAGTATGTTAGAACCAAAATTTCTATACATTCCCTTTCCTAAAATAGTCCAAAAAATGATGGTTTTAAATATATTTAGAAATTATGGTTTTTTCATTTTAGAGATCCAGTCAGATCTTTCTATAAAAATATACTTTTGAAAACAATTTAAAGATTTGCTTTCAAAAATATTTTTCCATAACCAAATGCCCAAATAAATGTCCAACTAAATTATCACAAGGATACAATAAAAATATTTGAAATAA
The DNA here is from genome assembly GCA_963277665.1 of Viscum album. Classification (NCBI taxonomy): domain Eukaryota; kingdom Viridiplantae; phylum Streptophyta; class Magnoliopsida; order Santalales; family Viscaceae; genus Viscum; species Viscum album. The sequence goes on along the minus strand of OY728133.1, from coordinate 1,226,530,600 downwards.
TACAAGAAGATTAACACTATAATAGAGTATCATTCTGTGTGTAACATCATAGACCTAGATCCCACTAAAAGGTGCCTCAAGCCAGGTGAGTCACATGGCCTCAAGCACATCTCTCCAAATGCCAGATGCTACAGACTAGAAGGGAGGGCCTATGTGTGTCAATGGGGAGACTATACCATCATCACTAGAGTGTAGCAAAATAGATAACAAAATGATACAAGTAGTGGAAGTAGTATAATAACCGGATGATAGAAGTAAACAACAAAAGACTGATACATAACCAAGCCAAAAGACATCTCATATAAAATATGATGATACATTCCATGAGTCTTTACAAACATCCTAACAAGAATACAAGGTATATTTACAAAACATATAACAAAAGTAAAAAATTTACAAAAGTATCATAGTAGAAGTTCATGCCTTGGATTGGTCCTATGCTCTCTTGATCTTGAGTGATGATCAAGAGACTATGGAAAAGTTCGTTCCCTTGTCAATACCTGCCATCATATACTCTGTTTGGGTACCCAAAGGTGACCCAAATAGGGTGTGAGACTAAATACCAGTTGGAAACCACCCAAGTTATGTTCCAATCAATAAGTGAATATATATCAAAAACAATGTGAAGGAAACAATATAAAATCAAAATTAATTAGTCAAAAGTAAACATCCTATAAAACTATGTTCTCATTTATATTTCATTCATTTTAATCAATTTCATTTTAAATGAAAATTTTCAATTTAACAGTCAGTACTGTGTAATCTATTCAATTTCATTTATCAAATCAATCTCATTTAATCTAAAAGACTAAAGACCCAACATAATCTTGACATTATCCATATTCTTATAATAAAAAAATGATTCCTATGTAGGCTATCTAAAAGCTATAAGTCAAAGAATGACTCCAATATAGTGCTTCATATTAACAGACACATCATAATTCTTTCCATTCATTAATTCATTTAGAACCTCATCTTGTTTGTTGAATTCATAAATTGGAATCCAAGTATCACTCCATGTGTAATATGAAGCAACACCCTATAAGCATGTCCGTTGATAACATCTCAAGAACCCAGGTATCGATCTAGGTGTGGTATAATAACATTATCAATCGAGTCCATCATTGGCAGTCCTCTAAGGGATCCCAAGTATAACCCATGGAAAATAAGATCATATTCCATTCATTATGTCCACATAATTATCATATGAATCCATATATCACTTGACATATAGTAGTCAAGCCCCTATAAGTCCATCCTTGGATGTAACACCCCGAGATTTTATGAAAAATATTCTTTTTAATTTCATTAATGTCTTGTGTTGTACGCTATACCAAAATAAGCTTGCACAACATGCATCATTGACTTGCCTTGCATTACACGCAAGCGCAACCTTCCGCGATAGCGTGTGTTGTACGCAATACGGAGTTTCGCTAAACAATGATATGCTATTAAAATATTATTAAAACTAGCCGTTATGAATAGTAATAACCATTTTTTGAAATTTTGTAAATTTTATTTTTGGATTCGGAATATCGAAATTAGCTTAGGGTGAAATTTTGGTACTTTTCTGATAACTTTCATATTCTGATGAATAGTGAAAATTACTAAATTTTAATTAAAAACAACATTTTTAATCGAAATAATTAATAGTGATAAATTATTAATTTGAGTGGTTTTAAAGTATATTTAGAATATATTTTTACAATTTAATACAATTTTGGTCATTGGACATAATTTCACATTTAAACCAGACATAAACAAGTGTCAATCTTTTGGTAGTTATTATCTCTTAAAAACACGCTATTTGTTTTGACGACGAGAATTAATTTTTAAATTAATTAATGCAACTGATATGTTTTGAATTTGGTAAAATATACATCATTTTTGAGTTCATAATATCAAATATAGCTTAGGAATAATTTTTGGTATTTTTCTGGAAACTTTCATTTTTTGATGAATAGTGAAAGCACTAAGTGGTAGTTAAAATAATGAATTTTTCATAAAACACAATTTTACCGCTTCTGTGAGTGGAATTTAAAAAATCTGAGAGACACGGTTGATGTCAGTAAGTAAAATGTGGTTCAATGAGATGAAAATAATTTTTGGTGAATAGTAACTTTTTACTTTTTTTTACCACGGTTAAAAGTAAATAGGGTAATTAAGGGTAAAAATAATATTATTATTACCCTAACGCATGTCCTAATTCTATTGGACAAGTGTAATTCGAACAAAAACAACCTTCGGAATAAAATATGACCATTTAGGCCCACTTGGATTAGATTAGGACATTTATTATTAATTTATTTAAAGAAGGGTTAAAATAGTTAAAATCAAAGTTTAATAACTAAATCATTTTTAATATGAGGTTATACATAAGATAAATTCGAATATAAATAGTCATTAGAAAGGTAAAAATATTTCCTACATAATGGTATTTTATTTGTAAATTTTAGACATTAAATAATTTAATTTATTTATGACACAACAATGATGTAGTAATTATCTTATTAATGAAATATTGACATAATTGATGTCATAAATACCCAAATAAATGTAATTTGAGACTTTTTATGACTTAAACTAATTTTATAGGTTAATATGACATGTTATTGTTGATTTAAGGAACTTGGTTTGAACTTATCATTCTGTTATGAATTTCATAAAAATCATGTACCAAATAGTGTAAAAATTGACATAAATTAGTTTTTAAAAAAAATATTATATTAATAATTGTTATTTTATTCCTAAAAATATAAGGATTGGACAAATGACTTATATAAGGTTATATATATTAATAATAAACAACTTGGGGTTCTTTTGGCTTGATATAGTAAGTTTATTAACCATATAGTGTAAGAAAACAAAAAGACACGGTAAAAGTTAAATTATTTAACTTAGAGTAAAATCTAATTGATAAGGTTAAAATAATAACCTAAACTTGTATAAATCCTATTGTATGAGAGGATGTCGACCCATCCCCACCTTAGCTTAGAAATATATCAATTTTAAGCTATTTAAAACCTAACTTGACTTTATAATAAAATAATATTTTTAGTTTTCCAAAAGGTGCCCCTCTCCTCCCTTATAAAAGGGCACCTCCGCCCTCTCCTCCTCACACCAATTTGAGCATTAAAGCTCGGCCAAACCCTACCAAATTCTCTTCTAAAATTACCTAGGAACATCCTATAGGTTCTGGGCTTCCTCAATGACCAATTTTAGTGCCCTAAAAGGAGATCTCAATGAGGCGTTTCAAAGAAGAGGTAATGTCCGTTACCGATTCTTTCAAATTTATTTCTTCTTCCACTTCTTCTTCATAGGTTGTTTCATTATTAAGTAATAACAACAGTATAACTCATATACTGATATGTTATTATTAGTATTAAACAACCCTATTTCACCATCTATCCATCCTACGGAAAACAGAATCACCACGCGTGCGTACGTACCGTCTCCACGCCGTGGTGTAATCTATTTTCCACCACCACCTTGCTTGGATGGGTATAATGGTGTACATAATAACTATATATGATTATTGTAAAGTGATATTGATTCTGAAATAGTATACATACACTCCAATACAATTCCACGATCATGAGAACGATATCATCACTCGTGCGTACTTACGGACTACCATCTCCACAACGCAATGAGATTCATTCTCCACGTTAACCATTCATGAATAATTATACAGTATATATAATAAGTAATCATGAAACAAATGATATAATAATGATACTGGATTTATGTGTATATATATGTATGTCATCTACTTAATTCCATTCAACTCAATAAGGAAACGAAAACAGCGTTCATGCGTACGTACGACCTACCGTCTCCATGAACGGTGTATTTCTTTCCATTTACTGATCTATTATATATATATATATTCTGAATATATATTATATATAAATCATTTTTTATATTTTGTAATTTAGTAATCATTATCTAAGTAATCATATGAATAATTACAAGTCAAAACACGAACGACAAATGAAAAGATTTTACCCAAAACGCTCTTTAACATGGAATTTACAAAAGAACGAGTAAAATAAAGTCATAAGTGAACCATATATGATGAGTATGATTCTGTAATAAGTCAATGACATGATTCAAATCATTATACATGAGGTTTGGACACTTACGAAGCAAATCGGACCTAAGGTAAGGGAAATATCACAATCTCTTTTTTATCCGAGATTGTTTATACTTTGGTATTTATTGGGCTGTATTTTATCATCCACATCCATGTTTCCTCAATATGTAATATTATTTCCATCCACCTAAAATTTTTTAAATCCAATTTTACCCTTCGGTGAGTTTTTAGTAAAGGATATGAAAGGTATCTTTTGTCGTTTTTCATACGAGGTACTTTTTGACTTTTCTGACAAAAGTACGAGAAAAATGTTTTTTTAACTTATACAACATGAATGGATTTTTAAAACTATATTTCAAAGAATCTTCCTTAAAAAGTTTTCAAGTTTATTTTTAATCAACTTCTTTTAGTTTAAAATTGTATGATATGTTAAGAAAGGAAAAAAGTTTTTGATGTAGAAAGGATATTTTCCTCAAGAATTTAGTTCAAGAGTTTTATCAAAAATATTTTCCATCTAACATAATAAAGGGTTCTGTTTCTATCCCTATTATTACATGGATTTTACTATGTTGTGATGGAAATATTTTTATGAATTCTTTTATCTTATATAAATTGTTTTATGATGTCACGATGTTTAAAGATTCCCATTTTTATTACATGGGTTATGCTATGATGTATGGTTTATGATTTTGTGGCACACATAAGAATGGTATCATTATAAGATGGGTGGGACCTATATCTCCCTCAAATGCATTGGGTAAAGATTTTATATCTCATGTGATAGACATGGCTGGAATGGTAGGTTATACCGGTTCAGTGAAACAGGACTGAAACGAGGAATGAACTCGGTTCAGAAAGGGAATTTGTCCACTAAGATAGTCTTGGAAATGAGTCTTGACTAATAAGAAATGATTCTCTATGATTATGTGTGTATGCCACAAAGTTTCATGTTTTATGTTATGATTATTTGGATTACATTTCACTACTATGATTTATCCCATGTTATGAAATTATGATCTCTTTTGGAGGTTATGATTTCCAAAAGATATGTTCTTATGAATATGATGTGATTGATATATTTTTTTTTTACCTTTACTGAGCATTTGAGCTCACCCTTTTATGTTTTCTTTTCCCCAGGATATAAAGAAAGGTTTTAGGTAAAAAAAGCGAAGATATTTATGGGAGATGTTGAAGATCTTTCACCATGATTAGAAGATTACGTTCTGAGTTTCCAAAGACACTAAACTATTATGGTCCTTGTGTGTGTGTTTTTGTTATATAATATGTATTCCAAAAAAGTAATGTAATGTCCATGTACGTCATGCTTCTGGTCTCTACAGTTGGTATCGGAAGAAATGTTTAGTCAACCTTTGGAAACTAGGATGCGAAAACGTTAGTGAGATCCCTAGAGATATTTCTAAGGTATGTCCAGGGATGTCCCTAAGGATAAGTATACGTATAGGATATAGTCCTAGAACTGTGGTAACGATATTAGATTAAACCAAAGATGTTAGATATTGAAGTTAATCACCCTTTATTATGATTTTTGCCTCTCACACTATTCTTTTTGGGATTTAGAAAATGGCTGGAAACAAGATGATTCACAATAATGGAGGATATGATGGACAATGGAATGATATTATTTATGAGAAACCAAATGAAATGGGATTTGGAGGTCCAAACATCATTATTATGTCTAATCAGTAATCTCATAATATAATCAATAATGTAAAATTTTGTAAGTTTCCTGACTCAGCTAATAAGAGAAATATGGAGATTCATGATGATCATAGAGGAAAGAAAGTTCAATTTCCCCTATGTAAATTATGTGGGAAGAGGCATCAAGGAGAATGTTTCAAAGGAACTGGAAGATGCTTTGGGTGTGGAAAAGAAGGACACAAAGCTAGTAAGTGCAAAGGAAAAGGTTCAGTTAACACCAGGGATGAGGATAATGGTATTACTACGTCATAAACAATGCTTAAATGTTTTAAATGTGGAATGTACGAGCATTATGAAAACCAATTCCCTAAGGGAAAGTCTCATGAAGAGAATTAGTATGGTCGTATGGGTAGTATTTATGTTGATGATGATGAAGAGACTACAAATGGCATGTGAGTTGAAATAATTATTGAAGCTTGATCAATGGTTTAAGAAGGTAGTGGAATGATTACATGTTTATCATGTTTAATGTTGTATAAATAATCTCATGGTACTATGGAATAAAGAGACATCTAAGGATTGTTACACTGTTGTCTTTCCTTAAGTTTTGAAAGTGTATGATGAATGGAACCAGTAACCATGAAAGGTTATTCAGATATTTTTGGAAAGTAGATGATATGCGCATAATGAAGGAATAAGTATAAAATTAAATGCTTCATAGTATTCATGAGCTCATGACTGATATAAGGAGAAGGTTATATCATGGTTTGATTATATAGAATTTTGGGATTTTGGTATGTGGAAAGAGTTAACTTTTGACAGCATTCATGTTTTCACTAAGGTTTAATGGGTATTCATTTTTCAAGAGAATACATGATTAAGGTATTCACATGTTTGAATGTGACCAACAAGAAATATCTCATGATATACGGGGATCAATGATGGTATTAACATGCTTGTAATATGAACTCTTTGGTAATCGTTTTCACTATAATATGAGATTGGACAACAGTATTTTGGATTGGAAATGATAATGTTAGACATAAGTTATGATAGAACTTTTTTTCGATATTATTGATGGGATGTTATAGTAATATAGCTTTATAAAAAGGACAACCTGCAAGACGGGCGACAACCCATCGCGTCGGACAAGGCTGTGGGAATCAAACCCACAACTGAAGTGCGACTGGCCTTTATCGCCTACCACTCGCCTACAGGAAGTCCCTGGTTAGTAGAAACTAGTTTTATTTTATTATGCGGTATGATATATGAATTATAGGTTCATTCTTGGAATCGTATATGATTAACCTCACCATAGATGGACTTATGTATATTTGACAACTTTTGCTAACCTTTTGTTTGAAACAGAAGGAATGACCCATCATTCAATCACATGATCTATTAACACTTCATGAATAACAAATTCAACTTCATTTCTTTAAGGGATGATGTGGAAATTGGTCAAAACACGAACAACAGTGAGATTGTACCAAAATAAAGTAAGTATTTATTCTAATTCAAATTCTTCAACTTTAGGGAAATGATTTTGAAAACCAAGAATGTTGTCCTAGTGCTCTTATATCCGATGAATCAAATGGTACCTTAGATCATCACAAATTTATGGCTTTTTGATTTTTGGCTATTTCATAGCCATGTTCTCTACCACTCTCCATCAGAACTTGATGGTTAGATTTTTCTTCCATATCCATATTTTCACCTATGTTCTCCTACGTGGAAACCCCTTGATGAGTTAATTTGGGTAACCGTTACATTTAATACTTTATTTTTTAAAGCCAAGTTTGGGTATTCCTTTTTACGATGTGGTTTTCTATTAAACAAACTTTTGAGTAGTAAACTATTTATAACCCCGACGAATTTCGAGGGAGAAATTCATTTTAAGGGGGGTAGAATGTAACACCCTGAGATTTTATGAAAAATATTCTTTTTAATTTCATTAATGTCTTGTGTTGTACGATACACCAAAAGAAACTTGCACAACACGCATCCTTGACTTGCCTTGCATTACACGCAAGCGCGACCTTCCGCGATAGCGTGTGTTGTAGGAAATACAGAGTTTCGCTAAACAATGATATGCTATTAAAATATTATTAAAACAAGAAGTTATGAATAGTAATAACCACTTTTTGAAATTTTGTAAATTTTATTTTTGGATTCGGAATATCGAAATTAGCTTAGGGTGAAATTTTGGTACTTTTCGGATAACTTTCATATTCTGATGAATAGTGAAAATTACTATATTTTAATTAAAAACAACATTTTTAATCGAAATAATTAATAGTGAAAAATTATTAATTTGAGTGGTTTTAAAGTATATTTTGAATAAATTTTTACAATTTAATACAATTTTGGTCATTGGACATAATTTCACATTTAAACCAGACATAAACAAGTGTCAATCTTTTGGTAGTTATTATCTCTTAAAAACACGCTATTTGTTTTGACGACGGGAATTAATTTTTAAATTAATTAATGAAACTGATATGTTTTGAATTTGGTAAAATATACATCATTTTTGAGTTCATAATATCAAATATAGCTTAGGCCTAATGTTCTGTATTTTTCTGGAAACTTTCATTTTTTGATGAATAGTGAAACCACTAAGTGGTAGTTAAAAAAATTAATTCTTCATAAAACATAATTTTACCGCTTCTGAGAGTGGAATTTCAAAAATCTGAGAGAAACGGTTGATGTCAGTAAGTAAAATGTGGTTCAATGAGATGAAAATAATTTTTGGTGAATAGTAACTCTTTACTTTTTTTACCACGGTTAAAAGTAAATAGGGTAATTAAGGGTAAAAATGATTTTATTATTACCCTAGAACTTGTCATAATTCTATTGGACAAGTGTAATTCGAACAAGGATAACCTTAGGAATAAAATATGACCATTTAGGCCCACTTGGATTATATTAGGACATTTATTATTAATTTATTTCAAGAAGGGTTAAAATAGTTAAAATCAAAGTTTAATAACTAAATCATTTTTAATATGAGGTTATACATAAGATAAATTCAACTATAAATATTCATTAGAAAGATAAAAATATTTCATACATAATGGTATTTTATTTGTAATTTTTAGACATTAAATAATTTAATTTATTTATGACACAACGATGATGCAGTAATTATCTTATTAATGAAATATTGACATAATTGATGTTATAAATACACAAATAAATGTATTTTGAGACTTTTTATGACTTACACTAATTTTTTAGGTTAATATGACATGTTATTGTTGATTTAAGTAACTTGTTTTTAACTTATCATTCTGTTATGAATTTCATAAAAATCATGTACCAAATAGTGTCAAAATTGACATAAATTAGTTTTTAAAACAAATATTATATTATTAATTGTTATTTTATTCCTAAAAATATAGGGTTCTTCCAAATGACTTAGATAAGGTTATATATATTAATAATAAACAACTTGGGGTTCGTTTGGCTTGATATAGTAAGTTTCTTAACCATATAGTGTAAGAAAACAAAAAGACACGGTAAAAGTTAAATTATTTAACTTAGAGTAAAATCTAATTGATAAGGTTAAAATAATAACCTAAACTTGTATAAATCCTATTGTATGAGAGGATGTCGACCCATCCCCACCTTAGCTTATAAATATATCAATTTTATGCTATTTAAAACCTAACTTGACTTTATAATAAAATAATATTTTTAGTTTTCCAAAAGGTGCCCCTCTCCTCCCTTATAAAAGGGCACCTCCGCCCTCTCCTCCTCACACCAATTTGAGCATTAAAGCTCGGCCAAACCCTACCAAATTCTCTTCTAAAATTCCCTAGGAACATCCTATAGGTTCTGGGCTTCCTCAATGACCAATTTTAGTGCCCTAAAAGGAGATCTCAATGAGGCGTTTCAAAGAAGAGGTAATGTCCGTTACCGATTCTTTCAAATTTATTTCTTCTTCCACTTCTTCTTCATAGGTTGTTTCATTATGAAGTAATAACAACAGTATAACTCATATACTGATATGTTATTATTAGTATTAAACAACCCTATTTCACCATCTATCCATCCTACGGAAAACAGAATCACCACGCGTGCGTACGTACCGTCTCCACGCCGTGGTGTAATCTATTTTCCACCACCACCTTGCTTGGATGGGTATAATGGTGTACATAATAACTATATATGATTATTGTAAAGTGATATTGATTCTGAAATAGTATACATACACTCCAATACAATTCCACGATCATGAGAACGATATCATCGCTCGTGCGTACTTACGGACTACCATCTCCACAACGCGATGAGATTCATTCTCCACGTTAACAATTCATGAATAATTATACAGTATATATAATAATTAATCATGAAAAAAATGACATAATAATGATACTCGATTTATGTGTATATATATGTATGTCATCTACTTAATTCCATTCAACTCAATAAGGAAACGAAAACAGCGTTCATGCGTACGTACGGCCTACCGTCTCAATGAACGGTGTATTTCTTTCCATTTACTGATCTATTATATATATGTATATTCTGAATATATATTATATATAAATCATGTTTTATATTCTGGAATTAAGTAATCATGATCTAAGTAATCATATGAATAATTACATGTCAAAACACGGACGACAAATGAAACGATTTTACCCAAAACGCTCTTTAACATGAAATTTACAAAAGAACTAGTAAAATAAAGTCATAAGTGAACCATATATGATGCGTATGACTCTGTAATAAGTCAATGACATGATTTAAATCATTATACAGCAGGTTCGGACACTTACGAAGCAAATCGGACCTAAGGTAAGGGAAATATCACAATCTCATTTTTATCCGAGATTGTTTATACTTTGGTATTTACTAGGCTATATTTTATCATCCACATACATGTTTCCTCAATATGTAATATTATTTCCATCCACCTATAATTTTTTAAATCCGATTTTACCCTTCAGTGAGTTTTTAGTAAAGGACATGAAAGGAATATTTTGTCGTTTTTCGTACGATGTACTTTTTGACTTTCCGACAAAAGTACGAGAAGAATGTTTTTTAACTTATATGGAATGAATGGATTTTTAAAACAATATTCCAAGAATATTTCTTTACAAGTTTTCAAGTTTATTTTTAATCAACTTCTTTTAGTTTAAAATTGTATGATATGTTAAGAAAGGAAAAATATTTTTGATGTAGAAAGGATATTTTCCTCAAGAATTTAGTTCAAGAGTTTTATCAAAATTATTTTCCATCTAAGATAATAAAGGGTTCTATTTCTATCCCTATTATTACGTGGATTTGATTATTTTGTGATGGAAATATTTTTATGAATTCTTTTATCTTATATGAATTGTTTTATGATGTCACGATGTTTAAAGATTCCCATTTTTATTACATGGGTTATGCTATGATGTATGGTTTATGATTTTGTGGCACACATAAGAATGGTATCATTATGAGATGGGTGGGACCTATATCTCCCTCCAATGCATTGGGTAAAGATTTTATATCTCATGAGATAGACATGGCTGGAATGGTAGGTTATACCGGTTCAGTGAAACAGGACTGAAACGAGGAATGAACTCAGTTCAGAAATGGACTTTGTCTACTAAGATAGTCTTGGAAATGAGTCTTGACTAATAAGAAATGATTCTATACGATTATGTGTGTATGCCAAAAATTTTCATGTTTTATGTTATGATTATTGGGATTACATTTCACTACTATGATTTAACCCATGTTATGAAATTATGTTCTCTTTTGCAGGTTAAGATTTCCAAAAGATATGTTATTATGAATATGATGTGATTGATATTTATTTTGTTTACCCTTACTGAGCATTTGAGATCACCCTTTTATGTTTTCTTTTCCCCAGGATATAAAGAAAGGTTTTAGGTAAAAAAGGGAAGATATTTATGGGAGATGTTGAAGATCTTTCACCATGATTAGAAGATTACGTTCCGAGTTTCCAAACACACTAAACTATTACGGTCCTTGTGTTTGTGTTTTTGTTATGTAATAAGTATTCTGCAAAAGTAATGTAATGTCCATGTATGTCAAGTTTCGGGTCTCTACAGTTGGTATCAGAGGAAATGTTTAGTCAACCTTTGGAAACTAGGATGCGAAAACGTTAGTGAGATCCCTAAATATATTTCTAAGGTATGTCTATGGATGTCCCTAAGGATAAGTATACGTATAGGATATAGTCCTAGAACTGTGGTAATGATATTAGATTAAACCAAAGATGTTAGATATTGAAGTTACTCCCCCTTTATTATGATTTTTGCCTCTCACACAATTATTTTTGGGTTTTAGAAAATGGCTGGAAACAAGATGATTCACAATAATGGAGGATATGATGAACAATGGAATGATATTATTTATGAGAAACCAAATGAAATGGGATTTGGAGGTCCAAACATCATTATTATGCCGAATCAGCAATCTCATAATATAATCAATAAAGTAAAGTTTGGTAAGTTTCCGGACTCGGCTAATAAGAGAAAGATGGAGTTTCATGATGATCATAGAGGAAAGAAAGGTCAATTTCCCCTATGTAAATCATGTGGGGAGAGGAATCAAGGAGAATGTTTAAAAGGAACTGGAAGATGCTTTGGGTGTGGAAAAGAAGGACACAAAGCCAGTAAGTGCAAAGGAAAAGGTTCAGTTAACACCAGGGATGAGGATAATGGTATTGCTACGACATCAACACTGGTTAAATGTTTTAAATGTGTAATGTACGGGCATTATGCAAACCAATTCCCTAAGGGAATGTCTCATGAAGAGAATCAGTATGGTCGTATGGGTAGTATTTATGGTGATGATGATGAAGAGACTACAAATGGTATGTGAGTTGAAATAATTGTTGAAGCTTGATCAATGGTTTAAGAAGGTAGTGGAATGATTACATGTTTATCAAGTTTAATGTTGTATAAGTAATCTCATGGTACTATGGAATAAAAAGACATCTAAGGATTGTTACACTTTTGTCTTTCCTTAAGTTTTGAATGTGTATAATGAATGGTACCAGTAACCATGAAAGGTTATTCAGATATTTTTGGAAAGTAGATGATATGCACATAATGAAGGGATAAGGATAAAATTAAATGTTTGATAGTATTCATGAGCTCATGACTGATATAAGGAGAAGGTTATATCATGGTTTGAGTATATAGAATTTTTGGATTTTAGTATGTGGAAAGAGTTAACTTTAGATAGAATTCATGTTTTCACTAAGGTTTAATGGGTATTCATTTTTCAAGAGAATACATGATTAAGGTATTCACATGTTTGGAATGTGACCAACAAGACATATCTCATGATATATGGGGATCAACGATGGTATTAACATGCTTGTTATATGAACTCTTTGGTAATCGTTTTCACTATAACATGAGATTAGACAGCAGTATTTTGGACTGGAAATGATTATGTTGGGAATAATTTAGGATAGAACTTTTTTTAGATATTATTGATGGGATGTTATAGTAATATAGCTTTATAAAAAGGACAACCTGCAGGATGGGCGACATCCCATCGCGTTGGACAAGGCTGTGGGAATCGAACCCACAACTGAAGTGCGACTGGCCTTTATCACCTACCACTGGCCTACAGGAAGTCCCTGGTTAGTAGAAACTAGTTTTATTTTATTACGCGGTATGGTATATGAAGTATAGGTTCATTCTTGGAATCATATACGATTAACCTCACCATAGATGGACTTATGTATATTTGATAACTTTTGCTAACCTTTTGTTTGAAACAGATGGAATGACCCATCATTCTATCACATGATCTATTAACACTTCATGAATAAAAAATTCAACTTCATTTCTTTAAGGGATGAAGTGGAAATTGTTCAAAGAACAAACAACAGTGAGATTGTAACAAAATAAAGTAAGTATTTATTCTAATTCAAATTCTTCAACTTTAGGGAAATGATTTTGAAAACCAAGAATGTTGTCCTAGTGCTCTTATATCTGATGAATCAAATGGTACCTTAGATCATCACAAATTTATGGCTTTGTGATTTTTGGCTATTTCATAGCCATGTTCTCTACCACTCTCCATCAGAACTTGATGGTTAGATTTTTTTTCCATATCCATATTTTCACCTATGTTCTCCTACGTGGAAACCCCACGATGAGTTAATTTGGTTAACCGTTACATTTAATACATTAGTTTTTAAAGGCATGTTTGGGTATTACTTTTTACGATGTGGGTTTCTATTAAACAAACTTTCGAGTAGTAAACTATTTATAACCCCGATGAATTTCGAGGGTGAAATTCATTTTAAGGGGGGTAGAATGTAACACCCCGAGATTTTATGAAAAATATTCTTTTTAATTTCATTAATATCTTGTGTTGTATACTACACCAAAAGAAGCTTTCACAACATGCATCCTTGACTTGCCTTGCATTAAACGCAAGCGCGACCTTCCGAGATAGCGTGTGTTGTAGGCAATAGAGAGTTTCACTAAACAGTGACATGCTATTATAATATTATTAAAACTAGCCGTTATGAATAGTAATAACCACTTTTTGAAATTTTGTAAATTTTATTTTTGGATTCTGAATATCGAAATTAGATTAGGGTGAAATTTTGGTACTTTTCGAATAACTTTCATATTCTGATGAATAGTGAAAATTACTAAATTTTAATTAAAAACAACCTTTTTAATCGAAATAATTAATAGTGATAAATTATTAATTTGAGTGGTTTTAAAGTATATTTAGAATATATTTTTACAATTTAATACAATGTTGGTCATTGGACATAATTTCACATTTAAACCAGACATAAACAAGTGTCATTCTTTTGGTAGTTATTATCTCTTAAAAAAACGCAATTTGTTTTGACGACGGGAATTAATTTTTAAATTAATTAATGCAACTGATATGTTTTGAATTTGGTAAAATAGACATCATTTTTGAGTTCATAATATCAAATATATCTTAGGCCTAATTTTTGGTAATTTTCTGGAAACTTTCATTTTTTGATGAATAGTGAAACCACTAAGTGGTAGTTAAAAAATTGAATTTTTCATAAAACATAATTTTACCACTTCTGTGAGTGGAATTTAAAAAATCCGAGAGACACTGTTGATGTCAGTAAGTAAAATGTGGTTCAATGAGATGAAAATAATTTTTGGTGAATAGTAACTTTTTACTTTTTTTACCACGGTTAAAAGTAAATAGGGTAATTAAGGGTAAAATGATATTATTATTACCCTAACAAATTTCCTAATTCTATTGGACAAGTGTAATTTGAACAAAAACAACCTTTGGAATAAAATTTGACCATTTAGGCCCACTTGGATTAGATTAGGACCTTTATTATTAATTTATTTAAAGAAGGGTTAAAATAGTTAAAATCAAAGTTTAATAACTAAATCATTTTTAATATGAGGATATCCATAAGATAAATTCAACTATAAATATTAATTATAAATATAAAAGGATTTCCTACATAATGTTATTTTATTTGTAATTTTTGGACATTAAATAATTTAATTTATTTATGACACAACGATGATGCAATAATTATCTTATTAATGAAATATTGACATAATGGATGTTATAAATACCCAAATAAAGGTAATTTGAGACTTTTTATGACTTAAACTAATTTTCAAGGTTAATATGACATGTTATGTTGATTTAAGTAACTTGGTTCGAACTTATCATTCTGTTATGAATTTCATAAAAATCATGTACCAAATAGTGTCAAAATTGACATAAATTAGTTTTTAAAACATATATTATATTATTAATTGTTATTTTATTCCTAAAAATCTAAGGTTCGGCCAAATGACTTAGATAAAGTTATATATATTAATAATAAACAACTTGGGGTTCGTTTGGATTGATATAGTATGTTTATTAACCATATAGTGTAAGAAAACAAAAAGACATGGTAAAAGTTAAATTATTTAACTTAGAGTTAAATCTAATTGATAAGGTTAAAATAATAACCTAAACATGTCTAAATCCTATTGGATTAGAGTATTTAGACCCATATCCACCTTAGATTCTAAATATATCAATTTGGAGCTATTTAAAACCGAACTTGACTTTATAACAAAATAATATTTTTAGTTCTCCCAAAGGTGCCCCTCTCCTCCCTTATAAAAGGGAACCTCCTCCCTCTCCTCCTCACACCAATTTGAGCATTAAATCTCGGCCAAACCCTGACGAATTCACTTCTACAATTCCATAGAAACATCCTAGAGGCTCTGGTCTTCCTCAAAGACCAATTTTAGTGCCCTAAAAGAAGATCTCAAAGAGGCGTTTCAAAGAAGAGGTAATGTCCGTTACCGATTCTTTCAAATTTATTTCTTCTTCCACTTCTTCTTCTTAGGTTGTTTCATTGTGAAATAATAACATTAGTATAACTCATATACTGATATGTTATTATAAGTATGAAAAAACCCTATTTCACCATCTATCCATCCTATGGAAAACGGAATCACCACGCGTGCGTACGTACCGTCTCCACGCCGTGGTGTAATCTATTTTCCACCACCACCTTGCTTGAATGGGTATAATGGTGTACATAATAACTATATATGATTATTGTAAAGTGATATTGATTATGAAATAGTATACATACACTCCAATACAATTCCTCGGTCATGAGAACGATATCATCGCTCGTGCGTACGTACGGACTACCGTCTCCACGATGCGATGAGATTCATTCTCCAAGTTAACCATTCATGAATAATTATACAGTATATATAATAATTAATCATGAAACAAATGACATAATAATGATACTGGATTTATGTGTATATATATGTATGTCATCTACTTAATTCCATTCAACTCAATAAGGAAACGAAAACAGCGTTCATGCGTACGTACGGCCTACCGTCTCCATGAACGATGTATTTCTTTCCATTTACTGATCTATTATATATATGTATATTCTGAATATATATTATATATAAATCATGTTTTATATTCTGGAATTAATTAATCATGATCTAAGTAATCATATGAATAATTACAAGTCAAAACACGGACGACAAATGAAACAATTTTACCCAAAACGCTCTTTAACATGGAATTTACAAAAGAACGAGTAAAATAAAGTCATAAGTGAACCATATATGATGAGTATGATTCTGTAATAAGTCAATGACATGATTTAAATCATTATACAGGAGGTTCGGACACTTACGAAGCAAACCGGACCTAAGGTAAGGGAAATATCACAATCTCATTTTTATCCGAGATTGTTTATACTTTGGTATTTACTGGCCTGTATTTTATCATCCACATCCATGTTTCCTCAATATGTACTATTATTTCCATCCACCTACAATTGTTTAAATCCAATTTTACCCTTCGGTGAGTTTTTAGTAAATGATATGAAAGGAATCTTTTTTCGTTTTTCATACGAAGAACTTTTTGACTTTTCCAACAAAAGTACGAGAAGAATGTTTTTTTAACTTATACAGCATGAATGGATTTTTAAAACAATATTTCCAAGAATCTTCCTTTACAAGTTTCCAAGTTTATTTTTAATCAAATTCTTTTAGTTTAAAATTGTATGATATGTTAAGAAAGGAAAAATGTTTTTGATGTAGAAAGGATATTTTCCTCATGAATTTAGTTCAAGAGTTTTATCAAAATTATTTTCCATCTAAGATAATAAAGGGTTATGTTTCTATCCCTATTATTACATGGATTTGATTATGTTGTGATGGAAATATTTTTATGAATTCTTTTATCTTACATGAATTGTTTTATGATCTCACGATGTTTAAAGATTCCCATTTTTATTACATGGGTTATGCTATGATGTATGGTTTATGATTTTGTGGCACACATAAGAATGGTATAATTATGAGATGGGTGGGACCTATATCTCCCTCCAATGCATTGGGTGAAGATTTTATATCTCATGAGATAGACATGGCTGGAACGGTAGGTTATACCGGTTCAGTGAAACAGGACTGAAACGAGGAATGAACTCGGTTCAGAAAGGGACTTTGTCCACTAAGATAGTCTTGGCAATGAGTCTTGACTAATAAGAAATGATTCTCTATGATTATGTGTGTATGCCACAAATTTTCATGTTTTAAGTTATGATTATTGGGATTACATTTCACTACTATGATTTATCCCATGTTATGAAATTATGATCTCTTTTGCAGGTTAAGATTTCCAAAAGATATGTTCTTATGAATATGATGTGATTGATATTTATTTTGTTTAACTTAATGAGAATTTGAGCTCACCCTTTTATGTTTTCTTTTCCCTAGGATATAAAGAAATGTTTTAGGTAAAAAAAGGGAAGATATTTATGGGAGATGTTGAAGATCTTTCACCATGATTAGAAGATTACATTTAGAGTTTCCAAAGACACTAAACTATTACGGTCCTTGTGTGTGTGTTTTTGTTATGTACTAATTATTCTGCAAAAGTATTGTAATGTCCATGTACGTCAAGCTTCGGGTCTCTACATTAGAAACCAAGTATCACTCAGGAATAAGTGTCAATATCCAAATGATTTTTCCATCGAATTCTCATATAAATCTATGTTTAACCCATGGTTCAAAATAATTTAACCAATTCAAGCCAATCTGTGAATTCTATATAAAAATATCATTTTATATGTCACAGTCAATAGCAAGAGCATTTCATTTGCTGCTCACCTCAAAAGGTGATGTAAGTCATTAGGCTAAGCTGAGAAGTTGTACCCTTAATTTACTCACATGGGAATTTCATTTAATCTATAATCTCATACTTAATCAATCTATTACATGGAATAGGCTCTAGTTAACATTGGTATATTAATATAAGGATCAAATCATTCTTAATCTTGAAATTTCATAGAATGGGCCAAGGTTTATGCTCACCATCCCTTCCCATTAATCAATTCAATGATATATTTATATTTTATATTGCATTTAAATTAACAATTAAATTCACAATTGATAATTAAACTACAATTATCAATTTAATATTCAAAATCCCAAGACTTGGGGTAAAAGAAAACCAAAGGGAATCCAATAGCCATGTCCACCCATGGGGTCCATTTATATAAGCAAAAAACATAATGGGGGTGTTTCCATTTAATTCAGTGTTTTCAACCTATGATAAAACATTTAAAATCTTCTTTAATTGAATATGAAATGTGTAAAAATTCAAGGATTCATTTCCATTTTAAGGAGATACCAAAATATTGGGTATTCTACACCAGGGTTATATATAAATATCTCAATATTAAGGGAAAGGCATGAGACAACCTACGTTATGTCCGTATTTGATAGCTCATCCAACATCAGCTCCTGATTCAGCTAAGAATATAAGAAAATTGAAGAATATATGTAGAACCTAATAATATGGCATATTATCATTCACCTAAATAACTCAAATGATATATATAAGAATGTGGAATAACTAAAAAGGAATTGAGATCTTACTGTTATGGATCTAACGAGATGAACAAAATTTCATTTCGAGCATAAATGAATAAGCTATGTTGGTTACATGAATAGTCAAGGAGGATATATTCAAAATTATCTACATATTGTGAAGGAGAAGAAAATGGGATTTAGGGTTAAAATATGATTTTATTTTAATTTAAAATTATTAAAATTTCCCAAACTAAGGGGTCACATGGTTTAGGTGCACAGTTTGAAAAACCGTGTGGAAAATGTGATTGGTTATCTACAGGCAAGGTGTCCCCACATGGGTTTCTAAAACGGTTTAACTAACCATGCACAAACCATAAAAATATCCAATTTTAAATTTAAAAATCTAGATTTATAGTAGTGAGGACCGAATTTCATAATTATTTTAAAATCATGTGGCCTATTCCTTCTCTATTCCCCTTCCTTACACGGTTTTTTAGACAATGCGGTCTACACAGTGTGGAATCAACTAATATTTCACTAAACCATTTTCACCCCAAATCTCAGGTTCAATGCTCTATACCTGCTGCAAACACCTTTGACACCTCTGTTACCTCCAAGGGGATCCACATTAGTCCATATTTAATCATTTAAACTTAGAATTGACAGAATATATAAGATTTATACCTCAAAGAAGAACAAGGTTCTTACCAACTTCCCCCTTAAATAAATTCAACCCCAAATTTTCTTCTCCTGGGTGGTCTAGCATGTTTGAGAATAAATATAGCCACTAATATTGTACATCGGCCTCCCGCTCTTAGGTCTCATTTTTTACTCTACCAGGCTTCCTTAACACCTATGTAAGAGGAACTGACTGGCCTCAGAGAACCTTGGTGCAATGATCCACACTATGAATATGATGATCTTCATGGGATGCATTTTATTATAAATCTACCTCCTCGGGGTGAAATTCATGAGTTGATTATAAGTAGTATCATCATATATGAGAAACATGGAAGATATCGTCATGGCCCGATACCTCTTATTTAACTATAATTTATAGGCTACTAGCCCGACTCTATCCAGAATCTCGAATATCTTGACGTATATCATTGAAATATTACACAGTCTTATGGTCTACTTTTATCACATCCTCAGTGAAACACGTAATAAGGTTCGATCCTAGACCTAGAACTCTAGAGTTCATCTACGGTGATCATCGTCTGATTTATGATGAGACTGTGTAGTAACCATCCACTCCTGAATCAACTGCACCTTTTCTGTAGTCTCCTAAACTAGAAATGGTCCCATCACAACCACCTATTCTTCCATTATCCAATATAGGTGTGATTGGCATCAAATACCATGTAAGGCCTCATTAGGATCCATATGAATAGTATCCTAAAATCTATTATATTATTAGAATTAAACCATTGGTATATTCCTCTCCCAAGATCCCCTGAAATCCCAGACGAAAGCTTGAAACATGTCATCAAACACCTAAATTGTGTTCTCTCACTAACTATCTATCGTGGGGTGGTATGATGTTCATAGAAGAAATTTTATACCCAAATACCTCTATATCCTTTTCAATAATCATGAAGTAAACAGAGAATCCCTATCTGAAATTATATTATGTGAAACCTTGTGGAGACTTACTATCTCACATATATACAACCTCCCAAGATCATAAAAACTGAAGGTTTACTTGACTTACAAGAAATTTTCAACCTTTATGAGCCAATAATCAACAACCCATATGATATAATTACCTCAAGAAATCCTTAGTAAATTGGTCATAGAATCCATCGAAACATTATTCTATTCCCACATGGGAATGGTTAGCCACTGTAATATCCTGTTCGTAGTTGGTGTTATGCCTTCACCTATTAACAAGAGGAACACCTCATGAAAAAACATTCTACATCGCTTTTCATACCCATCCACTAGTACTAGAGATGTAAATCCTAATACATATTTCTGAAATCATGGGGAACTACCCAAGATGAAGCATGAAAGTCCCACATTAGCTCCTCAAGCATGTTTGAAGAGATCCATACGCGACCATGTACTCACTGAATCTCATCACCGCCTATGGTCCACCTAGGATGAGGGTACTCACCTTCCATATTCTCCCATAGAACTAAGCCTTCTAAGTCTGATAGCTTCCTTTTCCTAACTCTATACAGAAGGGAATAGGTAATAGTTAAGGATGATAGAAAATTATACCCCTGACCATTATACACCTAAATGTGCATCTCAAAGAAAAAATCCATGAGATTCCACTAACTAATTTCCTATTGAATCTCTTATATCTAAGTCATCCTGGTCAGTCCATCAGCCACTTTATTACTGTTACAAGGAATTTAGAAAATATTGATATCAATATACTGTAGGTATTCCACCCATTTTCACTCCCTCAGATCCAGATCACGTAGTGTAAATATGTACATGAGTATTTTTTGGTATGTGTACACCAAAAAATTCTCTTCCAATAAATAGTGTCTCAAAAATCATAATGTGTGAACAAATACTGCTGGATCAAGATCGTGCATCAGGTTATTCCTCTCATGTGGCCTCAACTGCCAAGATCTATAATCCATGACTCAATCCCCATGCATAAGAAATACTCTCAAACTGATACCCAATGCATCACAGTATAGTATGTAACTCCTTCCTATCTCTGAAAAAATATTTATCGATGATGAATTCAATATTCTTTTCATATTTTGAAAGGTTTTCTCATAGAAATAATGACCATAGAAACTTCACACCCCTCAGAGTCATGCCTATAAGCGGTGCTGCTAAGGGTGAGAAGTCCTGTATGAAATGGATATAGTAACCATCCATCCCTAAGAAACATAGTACCTAAATCATGTTCATATGATTCTCCCATAAAATTATAGATCTTACTTTCTCTAGGATAATAGATACTCCTTTTTCTGAGATAATGTGACATAAGAAGAGAATTTGATCCATGCAGATGTGGCACTTTGTGAGCATATCATATAACTGATTCTATCTCAATGTAATCAATATGATATACAGAGTTTTGGCATGGTCTTGTCTATTTTTACATTACATGAAGATATCATACATGAAAACCAAAAAAAATCATGATATGAGGAAACACTCGGTTCATCAGTGGCATGATTGCCGCTGGCACGTTCGTGAGGCTGAACAACACAACCAAATACTCATATAGTCCGTACATGATACAAAGGATATATGAGGTATGTTTAAAGGTCTAATGAACACATGATGATAACCCAATCTCAAATAAATCATTGAGAAGACTCAGGCTCCTCGGAGCAGGTTGAATAGATCATCTATCTATGAAATACTGGCTCTTAACTGTCAGCTGGTTCATTTTATGGTAATCTGCACATAGCCTTAGGGTTCTATCCACATTTTTCTAAAAAAATACTATTGACCCCCAAAGATATGTACTGGGGTGGATGAAACTCTTTTCCTCTAAATCCTCTTGTTACCTCTTGAGCATGGGAATCTCAGTAATAGTTATCCTGTAAAGAGGAATGGATACAAATGTAGCTTTTCCAAATAGCTTGATAGAGAACTCTATCTCTCTCACCAGAGGTAATGAAATTTTTTTTCTAAGAATATGTCCCTAAAATGATAAACCACTAGATTAAAATCAGCCTAACATGTCCACTAATCATCCTGTATAAACTCGAAATCTAGGTAATAATGCCACCTATCCCACGATGCTCGGGTCCATCTTATCTCTCATATACATCGCATTCACCCTTGTGAACAAGGTCATCACCCTCTGGTGATGTGAATTTCACCCTCTAGAGATATAAATCAACAAAAGAATTCATGATGTACAGCCAATCCCTCATGATAATGATATCAAAACCATTCATCTTGAGGACATAGATGTACCATATGAAGTGACACACACCAATATCAAGGGGTCACTCCCTGAACTAATGTACCCCCTTAATTCTAATCCCCAATGGATTTTGAAGCATCTAAACACCATCTAAGGTATAAAAAATCAGCCAAATGCATTATAAGACACAAAAAATATAAATCTATGTGATTCCCGTATATCAAATAAGGGTATCAGATAAAGTGGAGGATACTAGAAAAGTACATATGATAGTAGAAAAAATGGGATCCTTCTTCTGATGGGTATGTTACACTGTGTATATCTAGCCTGAACTATGGCCTTGTCATACTCCCTGGAAACCTTGAGTAGATCCCCCTTGTTGTTGCTTAATTATGAGGTATGTCTACCATGACCACTACCACCACCTTCACCTTATTTACCAACTATATTCCAACTCCCTTCTTAATGAAAATCTTCTAATATCACTCATAAATGTGGAGTCATTGGATACCCTCTATTATAGGATTTTGGTTGGAATGTTCTACAGAAACGTTGTAGATGGACCATCGTGGAACAAGATCAGTACTCAACTGGGTCCTTCTTACATTGTGGCCTTGTATGTCCCGGACTACCGCACTGGTAGCACCACACCTAGCTAACTGAGTGTGTACTTCAACAGCTATTATCACTATTTATAAGCTCCAGACAATGCTTCGTACTATTGGTTGATACATTACAAGATCTAGATGTCAAACCGCCCAAGCTCACCCCTCAATCCTCTCTCAGGATATGCTTTATGATAACCTCTTGAATCACTATTACAAAAACAATAGCCAGTAAAAATAGACTCACATGTGATCATATTTCATACATGAAATCGTTGAATCTTCTATCCTTTGATAACTATTATCCCATTAAAATAGGTTCATGGGATTGGAGAACAATAAAACGGGTTGAGTAATACATAAATGATAGTACACACTGCTCTAGATGCAAGAACTCCTGCGATTTGTCGGAATTCAATGTCTCTGGATATAATTAATCATAGAATTACATATAAAAATCCCTCTAGGACATCTCTCAATGATGATCTATCTAAGTAATTACATCCCACAATTTCTTTTTGAAATCAAAAAACATATATGTTGTGAGCTCCACCCTCCACTTATAAGGAATCTCAAGATACACAAAGGTTGCTTGCATGGCCTCAATCTATGCATATTTAGCCTATGGTCCTCTATCCCTAAAAAACATGGGTTGATATTGCTACTGGAACTCACACTCTAGCTCTTCCATAGCCGGGGTAGGTGATGGTTCTCACTGAATGGTCTGCATGAAGCTCAAAAACCCCTCACATAATTGTGCCTTAGCACGGAGGTCTGATACAAAAACTAGTGTCATATATTAAAATAATGGAGGATGTCATGGTAGAATATAGTCCACCATCTCTGATATGTGGTTCTCTCTACCCTCCTATCATACGATTAGAGGACGTCGTGGTGACATACCTCTAAAAATGACATGTGCAAGCCTCAGATCATGATTATCCTAAAATTTCATAGCTCAAAAAAGTGATTAAAATTTGGATAGGTATTCATATATGAGAACATTATATTTTCCTACTCCATGAGTTGGGTATGGATGTTTAATATATCATTTAAAAGAAACATACACAATCACTAGCTTCTACTAAGGTCAGGTCTGGTCAATATCTACGCTATAAGAATTTAAGTTTCTATTCCATTTTACAAGAATTGACATATTCATTCTCATTTTCCATTTAAATTCATACACATTTAATATTATATCATCATTAAAATTCAAGGTTTGAACTAATAATTCACAAAATTCCAGTACATGAGGGCCCATACTCTCCAGGGTCCAAAGCTAGGCATTTATCTAATCCATACCATGAAACACCCTAGTATACTTTTCACAACAACACACATTTCAATCTTATCACCTTTCACAATATAATGAAAAATGTGATGCTTCCTAAATGTCATGGAAAAAGGTATGTGATTTCTATAAATTGTATAATATGATGCATGATATGGCATACCCTCATCTCTTTGGCTCGCAAAAAAATAAAACCCATAATCACATCAATAATAACATAAAAAATCAATTTTGTCACTCACTGATAGAATCAAATATACTATCATAGTTGAAATCCCTAAAAAATAATTGAATTTGAGGAAATTTGGATTTTACATGTATGTGGGGTTGCTACTCTCTAGAACAACTCATTGTCAAACATCATATTCGTTGTAAACAATTATTATTTTTTCAAATAGAAAGTAAACTAGAAATGTCCCACTCTGATGAAAATTTGAAACATCCCAAACCCAGATTCCACTAAAATGTGCCATGATAATGGTAGGTCACATGGCCTTATGCACATATCCCCAAATGCCAAAGCCTGCTGGCTAGTAGCGAGGGCCTAGGTACATTAGTGGGGAGACTATTACCCTATCACTAGAGAGTAGCATAATGGGTAACAATAAGATAAAAGTTTCGGATGTTGTATAATAACCATATAATAGAAGTAAACAATAGAAGACTAATAGGTAACTAATCCATAAGAAATATCATATAAAAAATGATGACACAAGTCACGTGTCTCTATAAAATAGACAAACAGAAATTAAAGTAATATGTACAATACATAAAATAAAATTATAAAAGGAAAAAAGTGTCCACGTAGAATTACAATCCTTGACTTGGTCCCAAGATCTCATCATCCGAAGAAACAATCAAGAACATTTTCTAGGGTGCTTTCCCTTATCAATACCTACAATCATATAATCTATTTAGGTACCCAAAGGTGGACCAAAAAGGGTGTGAGACTAAATCCCAGTAGGTAACCACCCAAGTTCTGTTCCAATAAGTCGGTGAATATATATATGTGTATATATATATATAACATTATTCATCCAACAGTATAATATATAAAGGAAGTAACCAAAAGAAAATATCCTATAAAACTATGTTCTCATTTATAATCTATTCAGTATAATCAATTTTGTTTTAACAGAAAGTATCTGATTTAACAATGTGGAATGTTTAATCTAATAAATATCTTTTAACAATTCAATTTTATTTAATTTATAAGTCCGACAACCTAGTGCAATCCATATGTTCCCCATATAATTATAAACACAACAAATTCCTAAGTAGTAAATCTAAAAGGTATAAGTTAGAGACCGACTCTAAAATTGTGCTTTGTCTTGGAAGAAGTTCCATTATTTATTCATTTCATTAATTCAATTAGAACCTAAGACCGTCCTTAGAATTCCTAAATTGGAATCCAATTATCAATCCTGGTGTAATATGAACAAACACCCTACGAGACCATCCATGGAAAACCTCTCAATAACACATGAATCACTCTAGGTGAGGAATAACGTCATAACCAATCGATTCTATCCTTTGTGGTCCACTAACGGAGCCCAAGTATCACCCATGACATATAAGATTAGATTTCCTTGATTCCATCCATGGTATTCTCATATGAATCCATGTATAAATCAATATATAATTTTCATCCCCAATGAATCTGTCATTGTGAACCAAGTATCACTCAAACATAAGAGTCAATAGCCAAATGAGTCCATCCATGGCATTCTCATATGAATTCATATGTCACCGATGGATAATATGCATTTAACCAATTCAATCCAAATGGATAATTCTATCTAACAGTATTATTTAACATGTCATGTTCAATAATATGAACATCTCATTTTCAACTCACCTCAAAAGGATAATTATGTCATTAGAAAAATCTTAGAAGGCTTACCCTTAATTTACTCACATGTGAATTTCATTTAATTTTGAACCTCATTCTTAATCATCATATCACAAGGAATAACCTCAATTCATATCACATGGTATTATTTACTTAGGTATCAAGTCATTCTTAATCATGAAATTACATTTCATGGGCCAAGGGTCATTCTCACCATCCCTTCTCATTAATCAATTCGGTATGCAATGCACATTTTATATTGAAATTTAATTCAGAATTCAATTAAAAATTTATAATTCAATTATAGTAATAAATTTAATAATCATAATCTAAAGACATAGGTTAAAAGCACCCCTAATGGCATCCAAGAGTCAAGGAAACCCATGGTGGATTATTTATATAACCAACACATCCAAATGGGTGTTCCCATTTAATTTACGGTTCTTAAAAAACAAAAAAACATTATCAAAACATTTTAATTGAATTGGACATGCCCAATAATTCTAGGTTTCGATTCTATTTCAAGGTGGCTCCTTGATATTGGGAATACAAAATAATGACTATATATAAAGAGCTTGACTTTAAGAGAAAGGAACGAGCCCAACTAACATTGGTCTATAGTTGATAGATAATCCAATATTATCTTCTAATTCAGCTCATATCTGATGAAAAATAAAGAAAAAAATGAATAAAATAATAATAGGGAATATTATCTTACACCTAAATAGTGAAATAAATATCCATAATATTGAAGAATGGATAAAAAGGAAACAATATATTAACGTTACGGATCCAACGAGATGAGTAGCCTTTGATTCTGATCATAGATGGAGAAGATATACTGATTCCTAGAATGGTCAAGGTGGATAACATAAAAATGAGCTCCTTGTTATGCGGAAGATGAAAATGGTATTTTATGGTTTAATTAAATTTAAGATTATTAAATTTTCCAAAAATAAATGAGTTCGCATGGTTTCAGCTTACCATTTGACAAAATGTAAACTAGACATTCATGGTTATCTATAATAATGGGGAACTCGCATTGTTTTCTCGCATGATTTGAATATTTGTGCACAAACCATACACATCATCTCTATTAATATTACAAATCTAGTTGTACAACCATGTGTACCTAATCACATGGTTATTCTGAAACTGTGTGGAATATTCCTTTTATCTTCCCCTATATATCATGGTTTTTTAAATCATGCGACCTTCCCTACACAGTTTCAACTAATCATGTTCTGGGAAATTTTCACCCCAAAGACCAGGTTCCGGGCTATGAACGATCCCCACACACCCCCTACACCTCTATTACCTCATAGGGAATCCACATTAGGACATATTTAAACATTTAAACTGAGAATTGGGGAAATATAAAAGATTCATACCTCAAAGAAGAAACATGTTCTTAAAAAGTGAAATAGAGTATCATAGAACATATATATAATAATAATGGGGATTTACTAAACATATCTAGAAGAAATCCATGAATGTACTTTGTTCAAACACACATGTCAGCATATGGTGCAAATACATTGTCAATAACCAACCTCGCTACTCAAATCTAGACTCACCAGTGGCACATCCCACCTGGCCTCTCGACAAATAATGGGATTACTAGTCGATCTAGTCAAGAGAAACATGAAAATATCACTATAACCATAGATTAAATCTAATATACCATGGAAATAGTACAAGGAGAATGAGGAGGTCATAAAAAATGAGGCATAATACCATAACCCATAGAGGCCACTATTCTTTCCTAGTCCAAACTTCAACACCAACTATGTAGAGTACCTCTCACTAGAAGGTCAATAGTAGGGTTCCCATTACACATAGATTCATTCAAAAAGTGAAAATTGGTCCTACATGCCACATGAGTTTCAAAAAACATTCTAAAACAAAAATAAGTACCAACCGAGTCCTTAATATATCGAATCCAAATACCCTTCAAAAATAGTTTCTAAAACCATGTTGAAAACATATAACATGCTTGAAAGATGATAAAAGGGGCTTTATCTAATTTTTTCACCAAAACACAATTCAAGATTACAAATAGTCCTAGATATAAAAGACACAATTTAAACCACATTTAAATTATTTTAAAACCAAGAACTCATTTATAGGGAACTAGGGGTTCTAGAAGAACCTTTTGGAAGAAGAGGGCAGAAGAAGAGAATAATGGATAGGGGGTGAATGTTTTGAAAATATGGGTTCAAGGTGGACATCATAATAGATATCCATTATCATTTGAGTTATTATCCATAGGCACTCCCCATGAACCAATTGATATACCTTCATCAAATAGAAAAATCACCAAAATCCATAAAAGAGTCATAGAAACAACACACCAATTTAAAGAATCCAGACACAAGTACTAAACCATAAAAGGCACCAAAAACACCCAATAGAACAATTCCACAAATAAAAAAATTCCATAAAAAAAGAAAAAAGACCATAAACCATTATGATATTCCCAAAACCATTTTAAGGGCCACTAAGGATTTAATCAAACACCTTTTATAGATGTATATATTGAAATAATTTACGAAAACCACTGAAAACTCATTTTCCTCAAAATGAAAACATATAAACACAAAAAATAATCATAAAAAAACATCAAAGTCATAGATGAAACATTATAAAAATAATTTTAAAAGATCAATAATAAATTAGAATGTATTATAAAGTAAATGGATAAAAACACCTACCTCAACATTTTTTGAATGTGATGATACTCTCAGGGGAGGAAGAACAAGGCTCATGATATCATATTCACAGCCTAACATCAATGAAATCCAATACACACATAAACCCTAACCTCTTGTATTTTTCCAAGGGAGAACCAAGTAAATGTTGAACAAGAAACGAAGCGTGAAGAAGAAGAAGAAGGGGAGAAAAATTGTCAAAAATATTTAATAAATCACATTGGAAGACTATAAGAGCATCAAACAAGGGAGATGAGCCATGGAAGAAGATGATTTGTGAGATCTATGGTTTGCCTATCCCAAATAGGGGATATGAATCCTGATTTCAGTTAAAATAGGGGAGTGGATAAAGAATAAATTTATGTTTTGAAGACAGTTGGGCAAGGCACACAGTTTGGTCACATGGTTTTTAAAACCATGAACAAAGTATTAACAACCTACTATAAAGGTAGGACACCCTTATAGATTATCCACATAGTTTGGGGAGCCTTAAACATACCAAGAAACTCAGATATATCAATATGATAGATCCCCTCTCATGCTTACCTTATGGTTTCCTCTAACCATGCATAAGCCATGCACCATAGCTCAGCCACCTGAAACAAGACACACACCTTTTCCAGGGCCTCACATGGTTGTATCTAAACAATGCTCAAGCCATAAAAGTCAAAATGTTTAAGAAAAAAATAATCTTGAAATTCCCTTATCCTTAAATAGTCGCATGGTTAACCCCCCAAACTATGTACACAAACCCTTCCCGGGGCCAAAATCCACCTAAAACTCCAAAACGCAAAAATACTCACTAAAAAATCAACTTGAACCTCAACCGAAGTATCCCAAACCAATAATGGGGTAAAAAAAGAACAATAGTGTTCGTGGTGTGCCACACTTGTATTTTAATGTATGTGGTAAGAAAACCAATACATTTTACTTTTAAGGGAACGATCACACATCTCGTAATAATAAATGTTAGGGAGAAACCAATACATCACTATAATTATAGTGATAACCTATCCCCATCACACTTAATGGTAGTGAGAGAAAAATAAAAAAATAGAAACTTTCATAGAACCTGACCTTTTAAGAACACTCAAAATTCTATAAAAAGATATAATGAGGAACTAATTATTGAAGATAAGACAATAGTTAGAGAGAGAAAATGTGATATAGATTTATAAAGAGAGATTAGTTTGACATAATTTGGTTGTATATATGACCATAAAGTTATCCACAAGAATCCATATACTAATTGGGGTGTATTTAGAGCCTCCAATGGCTTTAGGATCATTCTGGGTGTGTTGTGGGGAATACATATTCATTCGGTGTTTAATTAAGGAAAATAGATCTTTATCCAATTAGTATTTTTTTCATCCTAAATTCTACTTAATAGCTGGTGAGGGTCACCAGCTAGCCAATGGTACCTATACTGAACCAAGATCCCATACAGACCCTACCATATTTCCAGTGGTACCTATATAAAACATATTTTTTCCAGGTCCCACCATGAAGCCACTGGAACTTTCCCTCCCACAAAATCAAATGAGGGCTTATCATGACCCTTTAACAATTCGTTCAATCCATAAAATCATTAAATGATGTAAAAAATAAAATTTAATCCATCAAAAAATGTTCAGAAATATAATTAGTTGTTTTTTACATTAATACCACTTAAAAGAGTGAGATTTACAAGATTCACTACTTTTTTACTAATAAAAAAAACTTAATAAATTAATAATTAAATATACTAATGATATAATTTTCATTTATATATATATAATTTGTTTTAATCATTTTCAATACATTAAAAATACATTAAGGAGAGGAATTTCAATAGATATTTAAAAAAACAAATAATTCAATTTCAAAACATCACCCCTTGGGATTATCAAAAGGTAAATATTATAAAATATTCACAAATAAATTTAGAAAACCATTAATTATAAAAATAGTCCATAAAATTTATAATACCTTTGTAATGACTAAAATTTCTCCCATAAAACCATTATAAATGATTCTTTGATGTGAAAAAACCACCCCATTTATAGATATAAAATCATTACTATAAAATTTCTCGAGATTAAAAAATTGGAAAAGATATGAAAACATTGGAAATACTCAATGTGATACTAGAATATAAACATTAATTATATTTCATAATTTTCTTCCTAAAAAAGTATAATTTTTTTTATAGAAATCATACGTTTAATTTCACTTCATTTCCACCATTGAAATTATCAGAAATCTTAAAAAGACATAAAAACCAAAATTTTTATTGACTAATAATTTCTATAAGAAATGATAGGTTCTATAGTGACCCAACCCTAGAAGACCAGAGTTAGTGTTGACTATCATAACATTAGATTGAATGAAATGAATCAAATCCTAAAGGATCAAAGAGTTTATTAGTCTTGGTAAACTAGATATATACTTGAGTCGTGTATTAAAAATCTATACACTAATTACACTATAATTTTTTTATTTCAAGGATAATAAATTAATTACATCTTCGATATCCTTGTATATATTTCCAAGTAAAAATATTTTATTCCTAGATAATGGAAATAAAATAATGGTGATCTCAAATTCTCAATAAGGGTCAAGTATAGTGGAAAAAAATATTTAATCAATGTGAATACTCAATATGTAAAGGAAAATAACTAATAACACATGCCATGTCACAAATAACTGAGAAGGAAGTGAGTAAATAATATGGAAAGGTAAATAAATGAAAACATGTGCCATTTAAATAACTATATAAGGCATAATCAATATAATAATTTTAGAAGCTGAAAACACACACCATTAAATCAAAAAACCATGAATTAAATGCATCAATAGATTTTTTCAGAGTGAGAATATCATGCATATTAAATACTGAATCAAAATTAAGAAATTTTTTAATTATTGGACTCCATTTTTCCTAGGTACATGGTACCTTTTCCTTTAATGCTGTTCACAAGATAGTTTACCATACTACTATCAAGGACATTCAAAAGATAGTTCAAAACTACTCTGATTTGAAAACTTGTTCAAAGTGTTTGTGTCATCTTATTTCATCCCATGCGGATACCGAAGCATCAACTATATTAATTTAAATGGTCCCCAACTCATTTCATACCTATCCAATGTATTCCTTAAATATAAATTAATAAATCAAATTAATAAACAATGTTCATTATCAAATCTATGTATTGAATAAAGGATACAAATCAATATTTCAACAAATAATAAAATAATAATAAAAGTAGAAACTTTTTAAAAAAATTGAACATAGTTTAGAAAATAATGATATCAATGAAAAATGATATGGATATTTAATGTAATTTTAATTTTCAATGATCATTGGAAGTTGAATATTTCAAAATGAATAAAAGGAATCAAGTAAGTGAACATCGATACTATCCTTGTCAAAATCAATCAATAACCATCTAGAGGATGAATAAGGATATGATTAATAAAAAATATCCCAATTAGTGTAAAAATATAGGTTTATTGTCCTTGATTAATGGAAATATTATAAAAAGATATTTCAAAAACATTATTGAGAAAAATAAATAATTTTTGATATTTTTTAAAATAATTTTATTTGAAAATTTATTTTTAAAACATTTATTTAAAATGTAACCCTTTAAAATTTCAATGGAAGCTTCAAATAAGAAATGGTGGGTAAATCCATACATGTCGTACAAGGTAAAAATAAATATACTTTTTCATGGTAAAAAGGTTATAAAAATTCTTTGTTTGGAAAGAGACAAGATGATTACTTTGAAAAAAAAATTATAGGATAAAAGGGGTAAAAATGTCTTTAAAAAATCATTCTATAAGGCTTATTTTTTTTGAAAACCTAATTATAAAATGAGTTTTTAGAAGAAAAAAACATATATCAGTAAATAGTGAAATGAAGATGGGTTTTATGAAAAAAAAAATTCTAAATCATTTTGAGTATGAAAGAGTAAAAAAACTGTACTATTAATTGAAACAGTACATGGTTAAAAAGTGGAGAATAAAATTAAATTATTTACTTTAAAAGTATGAAATAATTTACACTAATTTAAATTCAAGTGTAAAAAATCCTGAACAAAATGAGATTGTGAATTAAACCCTTAAAAAGACCATAATGTTGATGTGAGAATCAATAAATAAGTGCATTATGTGTGTCAAATGAATATACAGATTAAAAATTATAAATACAACAATATATAATAAAATTTTATTATACACACAATAGAATAATATTCACAACAATGAGTAAGTAATATTACTCAAAGAATGAAATTGGGTTATTAAACACTTTTCCACTTCGTAACACTTAATTTAAATCCCCTTTGATGAAGTAATAAAATTTGAAACTCAAAATATGATGAATAATGAATTAATCATGAAATTATATGTCAAATTTTTAATATGTACACTATATATAATAAATTATGTGTACAATAATAATATATTTCTCAAAGAATGGAAATTGAGACATAGTTTATTATTACATAGTAACTTTTGAATCATAAGCCCCATGAAAGAGAGAAATTTAAAAGATAAATTAAATTCCATGAAGATAAAATAATTAATCATATAATATATCAAAAAGGGGAGGTAATTACACCATAAAAATAAGTAAGTGGTAAAAATGGAGTACACCTCACGAAAAGAAAAGTGAGACAAGAATCACTTACCTTGTATTTCCTTTTGGGTGAACATCCTTTACCCTCATGTATAATGGTTCTATGCATGTTAATAACTTGTAAAAACCATAATAATATTTATAAAATCATATATTATCTTCTTCTAATATCTTATTAAATATTTCCAACAATCTTTCATTATTTTAACTATTTCGAATGTTTATTGCATAGTTTTTTGAGTATGTTTTGAATTGTTACTTGTTTTTTAATATTACATAGATCAGGATTTGATAATATTAGGAATGTGAAATAGGATTTAAATTTTATATATATTCATTATATATGTATTAATATTAATCCATAATATTTGTAGATAAGAAATGAAATGAACCATTAATGGTGATGTTAGGTCGTACGTATGCATGAGTGCTACTTCCATTTCATTGACATATTTAAAAAAGTAAAAAGTAAATGAAATATATGTATATTAAAATTTAAATATCATATTTATTTCATATACCTGACATATTTTTATTAATACCATCTCAAATAACTTTGATATATAGTGTTAATGAATTACATCATTTTGAGGAGGTGGTAGTCGGCACTTCCACAAACGATGTTATTGTATTCCCACAAAATGGAAAACATTAAGGTATGTGTTATATAAAAATTCTATAAGTATGAATAAAACATAAATATCACATATATCATATATAAACATGGTTTCAATCATAATACCCTACCATGAGAGGTGGTAATGGAAAAAATGAACAACATCTTTTCCAAAGGCGGTAGTTCTCTATACACAAAAAGGTAAGTTCGTTACCTATTAGATTGTTGTGTGTGTAATTGTGGGCCTAAACATTAGAAAAAATATCAGTATATTTAAGATACCTATGTTATTATATAATCATGTAACACTAAGTTTTTATGGGGTGGAGAAAGAAATAAAATTAAAGTGATAATTGATGAGTGTTACCGTGTTTTCAGGAAACTCCATTTGATTTATAGAAAAATACTTCATTGTTTGTCATTATTACAAAGGTGAGTATTCTAGGTGGAGTTTAGAGATGTTGGTAGAATACTTTATCAGATATTGGGTGAGCCAAAGTTCGTCAATTGTGTGAATAAGTTGTAGGGGTGAGTTCCTTTTTATATTGGAGGAGGAGTAACATTCATGTAAATTTTGAAAAAGGAATTACACCAACGTTTTTTCAATGAAAATTATCTCCCATAATCGTCAAAATTATATAAAATGGAATATAGGGTCTAAATAAGTCTATAAAATTTATTTTTATAGGTTTATAGGTTATTTCGTCCCCTAGGTTTAAGGTATAGTCACTTATTAAGCTAATTTTTCTCTCAATCATTGTAATAAATCTTAATCACTTTCTCTAATATTTTAAAAAAAAATAATATATACTTATTATACATTATATATTATTCTGATTCCAAATATGGAATCATTTTTTCTATATTCCAATAACATAACTTCTAGAAATTATTTTAAATTTAATTTCGTAGATGAGATGATAATTCATGGTTTTAATGTAAAAATGCCCAAAATTTTGAGATGGGTTTATATACAATTTAAATGAAAAAGTGATACTAATGAACTAAATTGGATAAATGATGTATAATTAATATAATTTTATATAAAATAAATTAAAATATAATTTACCCTTATAAATAAATTAGATGAAAAAGCAGTTTTAAATTAAAATTCAGTATTGTTTCATTATTCGTCAAAATTGAAACATCACAGAGAAATACCAAATGTTCACCCTAAGATAACTTTTTCAATTACTATTTAAAAATGAAGTTTATTTTTACATAAATAATTTTTATAATTCACAAAAATTAGATTTAAAATAGGTTCTTCATTATAAGGTAGTTAAAATACATTTATAAAAATATTGATTTTATTTGTAATATTGATTTTGTTCTTATCTAATACCTATTATATATGTTGGATGAATGTAAATTTTTTTACTGAATAAATAAAATTTATATTTCATTAATATAATTAACTAATAGTAATTAATTTAATTTATTTTGACAAAACACCTTTTGGAGAAAAACAATAGTTTTTATAAAAACATATCTTTTACATTAAATTAGTTATTATGTTCATTTAAAATTAATTGGTAACCAATGAAATCGTATTTTTCTTGTGTAAAATATATATTTTTATAATTTATTTAATATTATTCACAATATCTAATTTAATGGATAGGTTATATATTATTATATTAAATAATAATATTTTGTTAATATATTGGTGTTCGGTAAAACTTAGATATGTGTTTAACACCAGTTAGTGAAGAAAGTCGTTGATTCATATGACATAAGTTATCCTAATGTTTCATAGTTTGGAACCAATAGAATATTATAAATTTATTTAAATTAGTAATTATATTGTAATGTGTCAATATATTATATTCCATTCAATTTTTTGGTTGTGTGTTACACATGTTATCGAATACAATGTTCTTAATTTAGAATTTTGTGGTGTTACATTCTCCCAAATTAATTAAATTGCATACTCACCATTTAAACTTGTTCTAGGAAATAGAGGGTAGTATATTTGAAAATTTATTAGTTAAAATCACAAATCATGGGAAGATTTTATAAAATATCATCTTAATAAGAGAGAATGAGAAGGGAAAGGTCACATAGAAAAACATATAACTAGGTATCTAAGTAGGAGAACACTACTAGTAAGTGAAAATACTGACATGGAGTAAAAGCGTAAATATTTATAGGGAGTGAGTGAGCACATCAATCAAAAAAAAAGTGAATGATCATTGGAATGTTGAGAACCTCAAATCCTTTATTTTGTGATGATTTAGAAGACCATAATTACAACAAAAATTACTATATTAGGGCAAAAAAATTTTATAATAATTTTTCTAATGAGGGTTTATTCTTTCACTACCAACTAATATAAGGAAATATACTAACCTAAAATATTTTTATTTTAAAAACATAATTTTCATTTATTAATTATGGATTTATCAATTCTTATTGTATCTATTACTTAATGAAATGGATATCCAAAAATTAAAATTGATGCTTGAAGCACTAAAATATAATTTTTACTAATCATAAGGTCCATAAAAATGTTTTTACATTTCTCTCTAAATATTTTCCAAAACAAATATGTGTAATAAATTAATATCTTTACCTAAAAACCAATAATATTGGTTCATAATTAATATTTATTCATCAAATTGTTTAACTAAAAACAATGACATATTAACCCGGTCATTGTGTATATCAGTGCTTCGAATTAAACCCTTATAATCCTTTAGTCATGGGATAAAGTCCTATAGCCTTGAAGGGCTTGATGGGTTTTCACCCAACATATAAGGTGTCATTTTATAAAACTATATTGATATAATATCTATAACATTTCCAAAATTATTATATAAATTCTTAAAATTTAACCATTAGATTACCTTTTTATTAGGGTTTTCAATACAACCAATTTTTTAATAAGTCTAATAATATAATTTGACTGTTGTTAAAATTTATTTAATGTTCATATTAACCCCAAATTTTATCAATTACTTTAATCATATTAATATGAAATGTAAATACACTATTCATTAGATAACATTTCCATTAAAATATAATATTTCTCTGATTCTCTAAAATGAACATAATCTCATTAGAATCACATCCTAAAAAACATAAAAAGTGATGTTTAATAATTAGAACTTATATTCAGTCCTAAAATCATGAAACCATGATGGAATCTATAACTCATATGTTAATGAACAAATAAGTTCTTTTAAAACCTTAAACCATCCTTATATGTTTCATTATTCTTATAACTAAAATAATATGGGTGAAATACCTCTATAATTTAATTCTAGAATCCCAGTAAATAATTTAACCATTTTATTTCAACATAAGTCATTCATTGGTGTAAGGTTTAACTTAGGTAATTAATATTTATTATTTATTCAAATCCATCATAATTTTTTGTCAATAAAATTGGAATTATCTTAATAATATCCCCCATAAGTGTCAAAACATGTGAAAAGTAAGGACCATTGTCTTGTACTGAGTTATACTCAAGTCAGGCATGAAAAACCTTTTCAAAGTTGTTACCCCTAGGTATATATGTGTCAGAACTACATCAACATTTAGTATCCAGACAATTATGTGTTATTAAAAAAACAACACAATCTCTATCAAAACAAAACATTATGATGTTATTATATACTTTTCCTCAAATTATACCTTGGGGATTTGTTATCTAATCTATGTTTTCCTAAATCCAGTTCCCAAGGTTTCTATTAAAGCTCCTATGATACCAACTATAGCTACCCGACCCTAAAATCTCGGAGCTAGTTTCTACCATCTTTACTTTATCATGATTATAAGGAGTGAAATTATAAAGGATCTAAGAGTTTAATACTCTTGATAACCTGATACATACACATGTCTTTTAATAAAAATAAATGCACTAATTACAACGACATTTTTTTATTTCTAGGATAGTTACCTTATTCCATCCACGATATACCTGTATATCATTCATAGTACACTTCTCAGATTTATGGGGAAATGAATAAAAATAAGGGTGTTCTTAAATACTAAGTTAGGATCAAGTATAGTGGGGAAAATAATGAATTAAAGAGAATACTCAATATAGTAAGGTAAATTACTCATAACACATTCCATTTAATCAATAACTAAGAAGGAGGTGAGTAAATAATATGGAAAGGTATATAACTGAAAACAAATTCCATTTAAAGAACTGGATAAAACATAATTAATTTGAAAAGGTGAAAAACAGAAACAAAAGACATTAAATTAAAAAACTGAGAGTGAAATGAATCCACAGACGTTTTAATAGTGAAAATATCATAGATAAAAAATTCTTAATCAAAATTAATAAAATGATAAATTATTGGATTCCATGTTTCCTAGGTATATAATACCTTTACCGTCAAAACATTTCATAAGACAGTTTAACATACTACTGTGAAGAACTTTCATAAGATAGTTTAAAACTACTCTGATTTGGCAAGAAACTCCATGGGATTTTTCCACTAGATTTCATTCCATGAGACTACCATTAAATCACAATACATACTTTAAATGGCCCCCAACTCTTATCATATGTGTCCAATTAATTCCTTAAATATCGAATAATCGATTTAATTAATAAACAATGTTCTTTATCAAAATTTCAAATTTAATAAAGGATACAGATCAATATCTACCCAAACAATAAAATAACTATCAAATTATACACTATATGTAAAAATGGATTATGGTTCAGGTAGTGGTGATATCCATGAAAAAGGAAACATATAATTAAGGAAAATTTTATTGTTCAATGATCACTAGAAATTGAATATTTCAAGTTGAATAAAAGGAATCAAGGAAGTGAACATAAATACTATCATTGGAAAAATGAATCACAAAACATAAAGAGGAAGAATAATTATGGTATTAATACAACATAACCCATGTAGAGTATAAATAATAGTTTATTTTCCTTGATGAATGGAAATATTATAAAAAGATCCTTTAAAAACATTTGTGAGGAAAATATCCTTTTTTATTCTGATAAACATTTTTATAATACTTCTTAATGAAAATATATTTATAAAAAATTTTCTAAAGATAGTAACCATTTACACTTGTAATGGTGTATTTGAAGAACTGGCGGTGGGAAAATATATACACGACATATAAAGTAAAAAGAACATTTCTTTTTCATGTTAAAAAGGCCAGAAAAATTTCTTGTCCAGAAAGAGATAATAAGATACATTTGAAAAAAAAAATTAAAACAAAAAATGGGTAAAAATGCCTTCAATAAAACATTTCACAAAGGTTCAAAACATATTTGAAAACATTTTTATAAAATATGGTTTTTATAAGAAAACATGTTCTCTTAGTAAAGAGGGAAATGATGTCGGGTTTTATTAAAAACATTTTTTAAAAACATATTGAGTAGAAAAGGGTAAAAAAATGTAACAATTAGATGAAAATGGTCATGAATGACAATAGTATAATAAAATTAAAGAGTTTATTGAAAAATAATCTAATAATTTTATCTAATGGAAATTTAGGTGTAAATAATATTGAACAAAATTAGATTGTGAAGTAAACTATTGAAATGACCATAATGTTAATGTGTGAATCAATATATAAATATATTATGAATATAAAATTGAAATAAAAATAATAAATTTGGAAATATAAAAATATATAGTAAAAAGTGATTACATACAATCTTAGAATATTTGTGACAACGAGGATGTAATATAACCCAATGAAAAGAAATTGGGTAATGTAATTATTTTCCAATAGGTAACACATAATTCAAATACACATTGAATAAATAATTCATTTTGAAACTTAAAATATCATTAATAATGAATAAATCATTATATAATATGTCAAAGTGGTTGTATGTAGACCATTTATAATAAATTAGGTACTCAATAATAAAATAATGTCCATGAATGAAAATTTAGACAGATTTACTTACTAAATAGTAAATTTTGAATCATAATAACCATGAAAGTTATGAAATAAAAAAAATTAAAATTAAAATAATATAAATTAATTATTGATATAATATATCAAAATGGTAAGTATTTACTCCACACAAAATTACTATGTGGTGAAAATGATGTATACCTCACAGAAAGAAAAGTAAGTCAAGAATCCCTTACCCTGTGTTTCCAATTGGGTGAACATCCTTTATACTCTTGTATAATTGTTTAAACCATGTTAATAACTTAAATAATAACCATAATTATATTTATAATATCATACACTCACTTATTATAATATCTTATTACCTGTTTGTGAATAATCTATCATTATTTTCACTATTTCGATTGTTAATTGTCCATATTATTTAATATGTTTTGTCTTGTTACGATTAATTTGATAATTATTTAATAATATATAGAATGTAAAAAATTACTTAGATTATACATATATATGTATAATAATTATATATGAATATTTATTAATACATAATACTTGGATATAGGAAATGAAATACACCATTCATGGAGACGGTAGTCTGTCCGTTGGCATGGATGCTACTTCCATTTCTTTGTCATATTTTTAGTGAATGAAAAGTAATATATATATATATATATATATATATATATTATAGTATCAAATATATGTCATATATTTCACATAGGTTTATTAAAACCATCATTTATACATTCCATGTTAATCTTGAATGATTCAATCACTTTGAGGAGGTGGAAGTCAACAATTCTACAAACAAAGGTATAATATTCCCAAAAAATGAAAAGAATTAAGGTATATGTTATATAAAAATTACATAAGTATTAATAAACAAATAATATATCATATATATCATATATTAAAATGGTTTTCATCATAATTTCAAACCATGCTATGTGGAACAGAAAAAACGAATGACATCATTTCGCGAGGTGGTAGTTCACTATAAAGATAAACTGTAATTATGATATTCATTAGATGGAAGTGTGAGTAAGTGTTGGGTTAAAACTTATCATAAATACATATCATTATATTTAGTATATTTATGTTATTATATAATAATTTAATAAGATGATTTGAGATGATGGATATGGAAACAATGAAATTTATCGTTGAAGAGTGTTTCCTCATTTTCAGGTAACACTTTTTGGCTTATACTGAATGACTTTCTTTTTAATATTTATACCCATGTTTAGGATTATAAGATGAGTGGAGGGATGTTGGGATATTATTTGAGTAGTTTTTGGGTAATCCAAACATCTTTATAGGAGAGAATAAGTGGGAGGGTGAGTGCCTTTTAATAGTGGAGGAAGAGTGACATTCTTGTAGATTTTTGAAAAGAGAATTCCACCAACATTTTTCTAATGAAATGTTTTTAAAATAATAGTAAAAATTATATAAAATTGAATACTAGATCAAAATAATTCCATAAAATGTATTTTCGACAAGTTTCTAGGCATTTTGGCCTTTAAGTTTATGATTTAGTCCCTTGTTAAGCTAATTTTTTCCTCAACAGCTGTTATTAATTTTAATCACTTTCACTAATATTTTTTAGTAGAAAACTAATTTTAACTTATTATAAATTACAAATTATTATTATTTTAAATTTTTAATCCATTTTTTATGATTCAAAAAACATATGTGGCACAAATTAATAAAAAATTAATCCTGAAGACGTGATAAGAATTTTGGGTTTTAAAGTAAAAAAATTCAAACGTTTAAATGTATTTTTATCCAATTTAAATGTTAAAATAATTATAATAAATTTAATTGGATTAAAATATTTATAATTGACATAACTTGACTTTAAACCCAATTTACAATACAATTATAACTTATAAATAAATTTAATGAAAATGATGTTTTGAATTCAAAATCAATATTTTTTCTCTATTCATCAAAAAAACGAAACTTCACCCAAAAAAATAAAAAATTCACCATAAGGTAAAATTGAAATTTTTCATTCAAAAATGATGTTTATTTTTACATATATAATTTATAAAATTTCCAAAAATTGGATTTAAAATAGGATTTCCATTAAAAGGTGGAATAAATACCTTTATAAAAATATAGATTTTTAGGTATAATATGGGGTTTACTCTTATCATATTCTTGTGAAGTGTATTGGATGAATGTAAAACATATTTTATTGAATAAATAAAATATATATTTAATTAATATGATTCAAAATAGTAATTAATTTAATTTATTAGGATAAAAACATTTTTTAACATAATAATAGTTTTTATAAAAACTTCTTATTTATATTCTATTGGATATTATATTAATTTATAATTAATTAGTAACCAATGAGTTCCTAATATATTTTTATAAACCATATATTTTGAAATTATTAAATCATATTCACAATCTCTCATTTAAATATTATGTTATATCTTAATATATTAAATAATAATACTTTATTTATATATTATTTTTTGGTAAAACGTAGTCATGCGTGCAACATATGACATAGAAGAAAGTCATTGTTGTGTAAAAAAACGTAAGTACATATTGAATGCATTGATATTTGTAGAATGTATTAAATTTATTTAAAAAAGTAATTATATTTTAAAGTTTTGATATATTATATTCCCTTATGAGCTTTGTGTTTCGTGTTATACATGCTATCGAATACAATGTTATTTATTTATAATTTTAGTAATTAATGGTCCTATATAAAAGATATTTTCATATAGGTGGACCAATTTTGGCCTACCAAATTGATCATTTTTATAACTTCATTCATCAATAAGTTTACAGGTTTTTCTACAATAGATAAAAATTTTATATTAAGACATACCCCTTAAAAACTATAATCATTGTGTTTTTAGAGGATCTTTTATAAGGACCTTAGATTCTCATACAAGGATATTAAAAATTTTTAGTTGAATATTAAATACATTACAAAAACAAATTCCTAAGGATTATAATTGTTTAGTTCCTTTGTAAACATTGAACACAACATCTTACTCTGGTGACATGTCTTCATTTTTTCCCATAAAGATATTCCCATTCAGCACACTTCATATAAATACCCTACATAAAACCATTATTCATAACTTTTATAAAGGAAACCTAATAAAGGGTGACAACATGTGACTAGTATGGTTAATCAAGGGTTGTACATAGACATAAAAAAGTATAAGGTTATGAGAACGTGAGAAAAACATATGAAAACCATACCCTGTATATCAATGATCCAAATATTGAGTCATGATAGAATGACTGGAAGTTCATAAGACATGAATAATAAGTTTATGAATGCACATTATTCATGAGATAGTAACATTTTAATATGATATAGAATTATGGAAAACAAATAAGTATAGGAAATAATTTATTTAGTAGTCAATGATAAATGGAATGACTTATTAGGGTACTCCATGGGTGGCTAAACCTTCTAGGAGGGACAAACCACCATCCCTAGTGGAATAAAATTCTTGATAGTTAAATTTTTTTACTCCTCAAACAATCATAGTAGTCATGGTTCAGTCTCAAGAGATTCATGGCAGGAAACGTCCCGTACTAATCCTGGTTCACTCCCCATTCCAGTCATGTCTATCTCATGAGATATAAATGTTTACCCAAAGCATTGGAGGGAGATTTATGTACCACTCATATTTTTTATAACATAACCACCCTCCATGGATATAATGTAACCACCATCCTTGATTATAATGAAAAAACTGTCACATAATTAAAATCATACATATATGTGCTCCAAGATTA
Source organism: Viscum album (assembly GCA_963277665.1). Classification (NCBI taxonomy): domain Eukaryota; kingdom Viridiplantae; phylum Streptophyta; class Magnoliopsida; order Santalales; family Viscaceae; genus Viscum; species Viscum album. The sequence goes on along the minus strand of OY728133.1, from coordinate 1,226,486,284 downwards.
TAAAACATTCAACATATCATAAACCATGAAATGAAATGTGTTTCATAAACATTTCATTATATCATAACTTATGGAAAAGATACATGTTTAATAATTATTTACACATTTTATCATATCATAACCAATGAAAATAAGTAGGTTTCATAAATATTTTATCATGGTATAATCCATGAAAGAGAAATAGGTGTCATAGAAATATTATCATCATAAAATTAAGTAATTAATTGAAATTATAAAAATTTTATCATTTTTCTATATCAAAAAAATTAATAAGTTACATAAAATTATGTAATCTTAGATATAGAATGAGTTTGAAAGATAAATCACTTGGAACATTTCAATAGGAAGATAAATTTTCTATTAAAATCACTTCTTAAAACAATAAATTAAAAAATCATTTCTAAAGTCCTTTTCGTTGATAATAAAATTTTAAAGTTATAAAGGAATCATTAAAAATAATTAAAAACATTTCTATAGGAAAATAGACTTTTCACTTTGTCTAACACTTTTTTAAAAAATCAAAATGCATATTTACATTGAAATAATTTATTTAAAATATAAAAATTAACCATATTTTAATGAAAAAAATTTACATGAAAATAAATTTTAAAACATGTAATTTAATATTTAAATATTTACATGGTCATGAGAATGAGAAGTAATGTTTATTCCATTCATGTTAAAATCAATGATTCTTTTAAAATTTTGGGTAAAATCAAAGCTTGATTTTTTAAAAAAATTGACAGGAATATTTAATTCAATATTTTTTAATCTTCTAAACATGGGTAAAATTTTATTTAATAAACCATTTTAATTATTTTAAAAACAATGTTGAATTTATTTATTAATCTTGATTTTGGAAGGAAACAACTTTCAAAACGTTGAGTGAAATAATGTAATATTTATTAAATTAATTTTACTAATTATTTTAAGTAATAAATAGTGGAAAATAGTACAATTACCTGAAAATATCATGAATAACCAGAGTATAAGAAAATTAAAGAGTTTTGTGAGATATGGATCATAATATTTTATCATCAGGGACATAACCATAAACAATCATGATAAATGATGAGATTAAAGCATAAAAGCTTTACCACTTAGGTAACATCGAATCATAATCCCCCCACATGAATAACATAAAATGAAATGTAAAATATCAAGAGGATAAATTAATTCATGATTTCACATGCTAAAGGGGATGTATATACACTTCAAAAAATAATATAGGTGAATAACATAACATATGTCTCAAAGAAGTAAAATTGAGACAAAAACACCTTACCTTAAGTATTGAATACAATTGTACTTATTTAACCCTGATGTATAATAAATATAATTTTTTATTATTTTGTTAAATATAAATAATTATATATATCAGACCATATATGATTTACTTATGTCCTTTTAATACCCATTTATTAACAATTAGATGTTAACATCACGTTTCATGTATGAGTCACTTTATTTTATTAATATGTTTTGATTAGTTATTTTTGGTCATATTATATTGATCTTGGTTATATCATATTTAGAATGAAAATTTATACATAAATTATAATTTTAATACCAATCATGAAATATTGTTTTGACAAATGAAGTTCTTTACAATCATGGAGACGGTGTGTTTTATATTGACAATGAGTAAAGTTTCCATTTTCAACGATCATTATGAAAAGGTGGTAAGTAATATTTTATATTTATAAAATTATAATAATATAATAAATTACATATTATTATGTTAAATATTCTAATAAATATCATCAATGTGGAGTGGCGATGAAAAGGGAGAGTTACATTGCTTCGTGAAGGAGGTAGTCTACACACACACAAACGATGCTATCTTCTTTCAGTGAGTGAAAATTTAAGAATAAAAATGATGTATTATACTTTAAGAATGAAAAATATTTCATAAATATCAAAATTATGTCATGTATATCATATATATTTTTTAACATGATCTTTATTATCTTCCATGTCAACTGTTAGTAAAAATAACTCACACCGCTTCATGAGGTGGTAGTCTGACGTACACACGAAAAAAAAATTCGTATCCCCTATTGAATGGAAATTAAAAAGGTATATATATGATATAATGACTCTATAAATATACTTATTTTTTAAATATCATATATATACTTTAGATCCATCATTATAACCAACCATGAAAGGTGGTAATGTAAAAACGATTGACATCGGTTTGTGAGGTGGTAGTCCACCATACACAAGACTGATGATTTCGTAACCCATTTAATGGAAGTGGAGATGGTTATATGTAAGTAATTTACATGAAAAAATCTCAGTATATGAATTTTTTTGAGGATATTATATCATCTTATTTTGAAAATAATTTAAGGAGGTGGGGTAAGAAATATAATAAAATGCTTGTTGAATAAAGTTTCCTCTTCTCTTGGTATCGTCTTTAGGTTTTCAACAAAACCATTCCAAGGTAAGATTTATGCACAAAATAAGTCTTCTATAATGAGAGTAGGGAACTGGGAATGTTATTTTTGAATGCATTCTCTAAATAAAAGTTCTTTTATGGTGTTATGAAGAGATAAGAGGGTGTGAAATTTTATAAGTTAGGTGAGTGAACCAATTGTAATTTTTTTGTTAGAAAAATGTCTACAAATATTTTTCATATTCCACAATTCTCCAAAAAGTTCCATTCCAATTCCTAGAAGAGATAAGGTCTAAATATTATCATCAAATGGGTGCTATAAAAGTTCTTAAGTCATTTTAATCTTTATCTTCTTAGTTTAACACCCTTCAAATCAAATTTTACCTTAACCATAGTAAATAATTATAACTATTTTTATTATTTATTTTCCAAAACTGGTTCATCATTATTGTATAGAAAATTTAATTTTAATTTGAGTACTTTATTTTATTCTTTAAATTGTGACCTACAGTTTAAGGAAGTGTTCATGAGCATTTAGGGCTTATTCGTTGCTCGGATCTCTGACTTTTGGAAAAAACAATTGGGCCACAATGTTAGTAAAAACATTTATGACCATGTCACATAGTTTGAATATTCCATGCGGGGTGTTTCAATGTATAATAGTGGGCCACAAATATTTCCATAAGTATGTGAACCAGTGTGAATTGTCATATGTATCTTCCCATACATTAGGCAAAGGTGTTCTGTATGGTCTACACCCAGTTAGTTTAACTGCGCACCCAGCCCATGCAAGGGGTGTCTTGAGGCAGAGCAGGGTACACAATTTTTGTATGGTTTATCCAACCATGTTTCTAAATCATATTAATCTTTAAAATTTTGTGAATTTTCCAAATTTCCCCTTTCTATTTATAACTTACCCATACCTCCTTATTTTTTTTAATATACATAACCTTATAATCTTATCAATTGAATCATTATCACACCTAAATCTAGAATTTAATGAATTTTACCTATACAAACTATGATTGAATATTCCTCAATCAAATTGGATAGAAACCAATAATATCTCCACTTTTGTATCTCCTTTCATCATTTTTCTTTCCATCGATGATGCTACTTTAGTAAAATCTCATATCCCATATTTTCAAGATGTATTTATAGTTAATTTGTTTTCATTCGATCAAGGACAAAACATGGTCCAATAATAGATGAGGAATCTACTGTTGGAAAAAGGTATGTCATATATTGTTTTTACATTAATGTTTTGACATTTATAAATTGTTTTTATTGTTCACATACAGGTTTCATCAAGAATTGATCCTTAAAATAAATACGCCTTTATTTTAATTTTCATAATTTTATTTTGATTCCCTATTAACACTTATTGACATCATTGGACATTGGGACCTCAATCTTAACGTCCCCAAGTATGCTATGTTCATTTTTATTCCCCTAGTGACCCATTTGGGGATTACCTGAGATGATTTTTGGGTGTTTTTGACTTGATTATTGATATGGAAAATGTTTCTTCATAATAAATAAATATTTAATTCATTATATGGAATGTATGTGTATAGAAAGCAATAAGACCTTATCCTTTTAAATTTACTTTATTTCCCTAAACGATGAAATGTAATTGAATGGACCTAATGAATTTCAATTATAGTGAGTATTCAATGGCCTAAAATAACCTATGATATATTAACTGTATAAGTTGCCTATTGCATATGGTGATTTTTATCTTTATAAGAATGATCAGACATGAGACAGTCGAGGATTCCTAAGGGAATACCTTTAGTACTTAAAGGATTCAATTTTTTCTCATTAAGTAGATTTCTGGGGGAGATAACCACATCAAAATATGGCTGTTATCTTACTACATGAATTCACCGATGATGTAGCAAATATTCACATGAATCGTTTAAAAATGTTACAATGCTTTTGATACACTCCTTGGATTCAAATTATTGTACTCAGACACACGAATCCATGGATTCACCCAATTGGGCCCATTCATGTTTAGCCCGAGTTACTATGGATGAGCTAAATGGACTCAGTTAGACACTTTTACAGTGGAATGCCTTAGGAGTACCCAATTGGACACACTCATACCCTTATATCTAGACTACATGAGTTAGTACTATGAGTTGGCTTGACCCTTGAGGTCAAATATGCCTCGGTTATCCTTGGATCCTCTTTTATTATTAACATATTTACTTCTCTATGATTACCAATATCTTATAATTATTAACCGGTGATTAATAACTAAATGAATGCATATTCAGAGACACTAGCTGAGGATGAAGTATGTATGGGTTATTTATTTTAATGGTTATTTACATATATATATACATTTATACTATTATAGTTTATACTCAAAGACTACATTTTTATAGATTCTATTAGTGGCGGCCTACTATTATTTATCTCACACCCTATCTAGGGAATTGTTCTCACCCAGATAGACCATATGATTACAGATGTAAAAACGAGGAATCATCCCACTTTGGACACCTGGATTCTTTCTTCGTGATGAGATCTTGGTCGCAGATGATTGATCCAGTGATCAGGATTATTGGATAGTTTTCCCCTTTTGATTATTTTTTATATCATTTATTATATTATTTTAATGCATCCAGGAATTCTTAGTTTCTTTTTAGATACATTCCGTCATATTTTTTATATGATAAATTTTAGAGCTTTTGATGGTTATTAATTTCTGGGATGCTTATTTTTTGTTTCCACTACCTCATTAATTATTATTAAACATTAATTGTTTATCTATATTTTCCTCTACTCTCAGACCTTATGGATAGTTGGTTTCTATTACTCAATAGGGAACTGGGTTTAAGATGTCACAAATTGGTATCATATATATATCTTTTCTTATGTTATTTTTTGGGATATTTAGATATATGATTAGGAACATGTTAGAACTTGTTCACAAGTCATGTTTGGGAGTAGCTAACCCAAATTCAAGGTATACACCATGTCACCTAGGTATGTGGAATTTTTGTTTCATAATATTCCTATTATAGTTGATATATTTTCAATGTTGGGTGATACACAGGAATTGTCATATTTTTTATGATTTTCGGAGATTCCACCTTGTACTAGTATAGAAAGTACCATTGATACTTGAATCATTATAGGAAACTAGGGATTCCCATGCCAGGAATATCCCATGCCATATAAGTGAATTTTATTTCAAACTTTTCCTATGTTTCATTTGAGTTTTGAGTGTAGTGTGGTTGTGATATATGAATTTCCCACTAACATCTTTTTCATATAAGGTAAATTGGTTTTTTAACATGTAATCATCAACATAAATGATGTTTTCCTATATAGATTGATTGTGGAATATTAAACATCATATTTTAACCTATATATACTATGAAACCCTTGTTACATGAGTTGTATATTAGATATGATTACAATATTACCAATTTCAATTTGTAATGTGTATAATAATTTACAAATTGAAACATGTAATTCATCGAATCATGAAATTGTATATTACCCATTACATTCTAAGACGAGATCTAATGAAGCTGGTTATAAATTATTGTGTTTCATTTTCAATTTATAATGTGTATGAGACATTATAAACTGGGAATGAAAATCTATTCAATTGAACCTTGTATTATGTATATATGCACATACAAAATTAAGATACATATTCTGATTTATAATTAAAATGAAGAGGAAAAGTGTAATTTAAAATAGGAAATTCCTCTTAAACATGAAATTGACCCTCCATATACTGGATCCCCTATAAATAAAATCTCAAAAACATAGCAATACCCTAACCTTCTATGTGGGTAGCTGAGGTAGTATGTTGGATAGTTAACCCTTCTAATTTTTCTATTTCTATTACGAATGATTTGGATGTGGTATCTTTTTCATAGGCATGTTATTGGAATTATTATAGTTATGACATCATAACATCATTGAGTTGGGAGCAAGGAGGTTGGAAATGACCACACTCTAGCCGGGATAGGCCACGAGACACCAGTATTACCTCTACTAATTAATGTTCTGGAAGACCCAACTTTCCCTAAAATGGTAATTGAAACTCATCTTCTAGAGTTTTTCCAATTCTTGATGTAGTCTATGTAGGGTGATCCATGGAATTTACCAATGATGTATAATATTACTATGGAGTTCCAGTAGCAGAAACCTCACATTTTATTAGGGGATTTAGATCTTCAGGATACTGAGTCATGGACAGAATCCATTTCATCTATCAGGGAGAATTTTTAGACACCTCATTATTGGAGGTTCATGATTTCTACCTACGTGTTGTGGGAATCTATAAAGCGTTGGTGGGATGTGGTTACCCTAGATGGTCGTTATCTAGTCATGGTCTGGGAGACCTTTCATAAGACCTTCTATGTTTACATTTTTTCCTAGGATGATAAGAGGTAACCAAGCTAAGAAGATCACACGCTTGTAGTAGGGTGTTATTCTCATTTTTTACTAGTCTATGTGTTTCCCTGAGATTCAATTATTTACACCTCTTTTTACCATTTATCAGCTATCATGAGAAAGACAATTTAAATATGGGCATACGTATTCCATCCACTCTAAATTTAATGTATTAAACCTATCTACAATTTCTAAGATAATAATCCAAGACCTTATAACTGATAAAAACTTTAGGGAAGCTAAAAGTACAGGGAACATAATGTTAGTTCTAAGACTAGAAAGTTTTTCATCCAGCGGCACGAAGCATAGCATCATGGAATCATGATTTAAGAGTATAGGAAAATCTATCTATACTAGTAGTTCTATTTTATACCACTAGTTTGGAGGATAAGTGTATATGAAGATGAAATGAGATAGAGGCCTAGTATAGTTTTGTGATTGTGTACAAATGGGCCATCATCAAAGGTTTTGTGGGACTTTTCCACCAGCTTCTAGAGGAATAGATCCATGCGAGCTTCACATTTAATCGAAGGACATATGAATATTCATTAGGTAAGAAGTTGGAGTTTCATTGACTTAACATCTGAAGGAGGAGGTATTGGATAGGGGGGAAAACTTTTGATTTGTAGTGATGATAGAGTAGGCCAGCATAGGTTAGTCCAAATAGACCACATGATTGTGAATCAAACCAATTTTAGGAATTAAAGTAGATAAAAAAAGAGAATAGTTAGATACCATATAAAATATGAGGTACTATTCTAGTATCCTTTAGTTAGATATATTCATTATTCGATATATGTTCTTCTCACTCCATTATCTCATTAATTATCATGGAATGTCTTGGGCTTGATATTTTGTACCATTGTAGGGTGATGAACCTAGACACACAATTGGGTGATTGTTTAGAGGGTATAGAAAAATGAGAGGGCTATCCTTTTGAGATTAAAATTTATCACTTCTTGTGGAATTTATTAATTCTTGAGATAAAAGGGTTTGATATCATCCTTGGTATTGACTAGCTCAGTCCTTATTATGACCAAATTGAGTGCCATTGCGAAAGGGTGAATTTCATATCACCCAAGGGTGGTAGATATTTACATAAAGAAGAATGGCATGTATTGGAGTGTTGATCCAGATTAGACCATATTTGGATGGGAGGAGCTATAAGCCAGATTTCAGTATTTTTCTTGGATGATTGAATGGTGTGTCTCATATATCTTCCTCTAGCGGTTGATCTTTTTTGGGTTGTTTTTCCTAGACCACTTCTCCAGAATACCTCCGATGAGATAGGGACTGTTTATAATCGATATTTTCCAGGAGAAGATATAGTATCTATTCCATCATATAGTATAGAACATACTAATCTCCATAAGATTAATAGGTTATTAGAGGATTTAGAATATTAGGTTATTATTCGCCAACGAGCCTGTACCCTAGTGGTTCAGGCTCCTGATTGGCATCCAAAAGACCCAGGATCAAATCCGGGTAGGGGAGAATTCCTGAGTACTATAGCAGGTCACTGTAGCTGCATGGGTACTATATCAGTATTGTTCACCGAGGGGTCCTTTGGGCCAAAAAATGTGCTTTCTAGCCCTGTATGCAGGCCACTTGGCCTTGGGCCTTTGGGCTATGTAATGGGACACCCTCTACCCAGTCTAAAGAGGTCTTTTCTTTAATAATAAATCGAGGCTTCGGGCCCAACCTTTTAAAAAAATATTAGGTTTTTATTCAACAAAGTAATCATGGTTGGGGTTCTCCTATCTATTTCTCCAAGAAGGTAGAAGAAACCATTTGACTATTCATGGATTACTGATAGTTAAACTAGATTATAGTTTAGAACTAGTATAATTAACATCGAATAGGTGATCTCATTGACTTTCTCTGAGGAGCTAGAGTGTTTTGAAGATTTACATGAGATCCGACTATCATCAGGTACATTTTAGGACTTCGGATATACCACAATTGAATTTAAGAAGTTGGTATGGTTTATATGAGTTCTTTGATGTGCCATTTGGTATTATAAACACACCCTATATTTTCATAGAGTAAATTAATATGGGGTTCCACTCCCAATTAGATTCATTTTTCATGGTTTTTTTGGAGAACATCTTGTTGTATTATCATACTCGAAGTGACCATGACAAACATCTTGAGATCATATTGTGTACACCGAGGGAGTATCAATTATATTCTAAGCTCACAACCTTCTACTTCTAGATTGACAATGGAAACTTATGGGTTCCTATTACCTTATGATTAAGAGTATTAGTGACCCTCAGATGTTGAGTGATATTTTTTCATGGGACAATCCCATGAACATGTTTGATATAGGGAGTATCTTTGAGATATATGGATATTAAAAGAATTTTATAAAAGGCCTATCAATACTTCTGAAACATTTAAATAGTTTGAATAAGATGGGTGTGATGTTATTGTGGTCTAAGGAATGATAAAAGACATCATATGAGATAAAAGGAAGACTTACATTAGAACCAATCCGGATTTTAAAAAATCCTAGAAGATGTTTTATTGTTTTCCAAGACGCATGAGGAATAGACCAGGTTAAAATACCAATTCAGTAGGATTGATTTTCAATAAGCGTGTTTCACTAGTTGAGGTCTCACAAGAATAATCACTCGATATATGACCTCATTAATGCAGTAGTCTTTGATGCCTTAGGTTGTTATAAGAGTTATCTTATGGGAGAGTGAGTTTTTGTTTTTACAGAGAAAAAGATCCTCAAATATATATCTATGCAACATGAATTTAATCTCATATAGTGAATATGGGTCAAATATATTTAGTATTTTGACTTTAAGCTCACCAATATGCATGGAAAGGTAAATGTGGAAGGTGATGCACTGAGCTGGAAAACCCTGGTAAAACCCATTCAGGAAGCCAATGATGATTGGAAGTTTGTGGACCACATTTTTTGTATACACATAGAGTTTCAAGAGAGACACAAGAAATCTTTTCTTAAAGCCTTAGAAATTACTTCTTTACTCTTTTATAGGGTGAGGAGAAGACAGTGTTCAGACAGTAAAGGTCTGGTCCTATAAGAATGTATATTAGGTGAGGACCCACCTTCATATTGGTCTATTGATAGAGATGGAATATTTTATATCCGTAGACATAAGTGGGTTACTATAGACATGTGAAAGGTGATGATTTTTGAATCACATGCTTCCCAAATGATAGTGCACTTAGGGATTTCTAAGATGTATCTTGATATGTGACACCATTCTTGGTGGCCTCTGATGAAATTTTATATTGCAAATTTTATCACTTGGTGTTTCCCTTGTCAATGGGTAAAGGATGGATAACAGCAGAAATCTAGATTGTTATAATTTTTATCACACTGGTTTCAATGATCATTTCCCCTTAATATTCCTACACTATAATTTTAATTATATTTACAGTATTCTGATTCTCTATTGACACATGTTTGCGTCATTGGTAATTGATAGCTCAATGTTAAACATCCTATATAGGTTGTGTTCCTTGTTATTCCTTTAGTGACCAATTTTGGGATTATTTGAGACACCATTCATGTCTGTTTAACTGAATCATTGATAAGGTAAGTGTTACTTCATAATAAATAAATTTTTAATGAATTATATGGAAATTAAATTTATAGATATCACTTGGAACTTACCCTTTCAAATTAAATTGATAATTGGTTTCATGTACATATTTCACCACGTCAAGTATGATGAAAGGTAATAGAATAAACCTAAAGAATTGTAATTGGAATGATAATTATATGGCCTTAAATAAATTATGATATATTAAATGTATCTGGTTCCTATTTCATAGAGACGTTTTTATCTTTATAGGAATGGTCATACTTGAGCTTATGTGTGATTACTGAGGGAATTCTTTGACCACTCAGAGGACGACATTATGATTGATTGAGCTGATTTACATTAGAGATACAAATGAAAGAATCCATCCCTTGTATTATTTTATGAATAAATCCATGTTGTACTATGGATTCACTAGAATATTTTCTATATATTATAATTCCATGGATACACTCCTTGGATTCTTCTTGAGATCTTCAGACACAAGGCTCCATGGATTCACCCCATTGGGGCTAGTCATACGTTGCATGAGATTACTATGGATGAGATCCACGAACTCGGATAGAATATTTAACAGTTGAATGCCTCAAGATTACCCCCTAGTATTATACTCAGAACCTTATCTCTAGACTATATGAGTTATTACTATGAATTGGATTGACCCTTAAGGTCAAGGATGCCTTGGTTCTCATTGGATCCTCTTTTAATATTAACATAATTATTACTCCATGATTAAAACAATATTATAATTATTAACCCCTAGCTAATAATTAATTGACATCCTGTTCAATGACAACGACTGAGGTTAAAGCTGGTATGGGTTATTTATTTTCACACTGCTTTACTTATATTTTCCGGTACACTATTATATTTTACACTCAAAGACATGAATTTTTATAGATGCAGTTGATGGTGTACTATAGAGATTTATCCCACAACATATCTGGGATGCCATTTGAACTGGAATTGATTATATGATATTAGGCGTGTCTAATGGGAAGCATCCCACATTGGACACCCACCTTCCTACTTTTGGATAGAATCATGGTAGCATATGACTGATCCACTGCTCAAGATTCATGGATAGTTTTTCCCTTCCGGATTCTTTTTTATATCATGTATAATACATTATTCTTTCTACTATGTATTCCTATTTTCATTTTATATACATCCCATTATATTTTCTATACAATTAAATTTACACCTTTTGATTATTATTCAATGTTTTGATGATTATTCTTGTTTTTGCTTCCTTATTTATTATTATTAACCTTTTTCAATTTATCTATATTTCTCTCAATCATGAATCAATAAGAATAAAGTGAATAGTATCCCAAAAATAAACACCCTAGGAACTCAATGATATTCCCTATCTTCAGGAATATGGTGACGCACACTTGAGGCCATGTGGCTAACTATGTTTAGTTACTCAGGAGTGAACTGGTTTTGATACGTTAGATTCATTTTTATCAAATTTTACGTATAAATTATTATATAATATAAATTATTATTATTAAAAATAATAAATAAATTACTTTCCATTTAAATTAATATATGTTGCAAAATTTCATCTAAAATTAGTTCCACGGATGAAAAGAGAAACCAGGGTTTCAAAGACAAAATGTTCAAAAGTTCAAAGTTATTTTATATTAAAAATCAACATGAAAAATATTCCAAGAACATAAATTGGATTAATAAATTTTTAGTTGATATAATTTTAATTTAATTTTAATTTAAATTTATAAACTATTTAAATGAAAAGAAAGGTTTCGATTAGAATTCGGTATTTTTTATTGTTCATCAAAAAATTAATCTTTTCAAAAAAAACCAAAAAATTACTATAATTGAATTATGATATTCCAATGTCAAATATGAATTTTATTTTTTAAAACATGTCTTTCAAAATTGTTAAAAAATAATTTTAAAATAACTACACCAAAGGTGAAAAAACTACTTGTTAGAAAATACACTTTTTAGCATAAAATTGTATTTATTATTTTTTGTTTTCTAGAAAACATATTAGTTTAATGTTAAAAAATTTATTGAATAGATAATATATATATTTCCTTTAAATAATTCACCAACAGTAATTTTTTAATATTATTGAGGTAAAACTCATTTAGGTGAATAAAAATAGTTTTTTTTTCAGAAAATGTTTTCTTTTAATTTCAAAAGGTTTTTATTTTAATTTATAATTAATTATCCATCCAATAATAAATTATATATACATGAATAAACCATATATTTTCATAATTTATTTAATCCTATTTATACCCTCAAATAAAATGGCTATGTGATAACTATCATTTATAATAATAATATTTTAATAGCATGTCACATTTTGTTTAAACATGATGTTCCATGTATCGCATGTTAAACACGGTAATGTGTGAAAAAGAATCCCAAATTAGTTTTTTTAAACATAAGAAAAATTAAGCGTAATATTTAATGTAATTCAAATTCAATTTTATGTTTAATGAAAGATAAGCTTAGTGTTGTGTGTAACACAATATCGCGAAAATATTAAAAAAATTGAAAAAAATATTTCACAAAAACTAATGGTGTTTTATATTTCATTATAATAGTGTCTATAGTTAATTTTTCCATTGCTTCATGAGAATAAAATTATATATAAATAGTTTCAAGCATTTTTAAAATAGGAAATTTATTTCTTAAGATCTATAATTATTGATTCCAATTTTTTAACATATGGATTCTCTTTAAAATTCAGGAATAAGTCATTATTATCTATGGTGAGTTGATCCTTCTCAATTATAATAAGATTGTAGATCCTTTTATATTTCCTTAATTTTTTGTTCATTTCAATAAAATAAATCTTTTAATTATACTTTGAAAAATTTTATATCATTGAAATGAAGATGGATAAAGGAACATAAAAAATTTTAAGAAGAAGTTAAAGAACATAGAGTGTTTACCTCATTATGTCCCATTAAGTCACATGGTTATTTAATAACATGAGTTAGATTAGAAGGAGAGGGATTTATCCCTTGCACTCCAAGATGACACATTTAATTCAATCTTACATTTTGTCATCTTTGTCAAATTTTTTTAGATAAGGGGAACTTAAACATGAAGTAACCCATTTTCAAAAAAATGTATAACCATAAGTTTGGTTATCCTTTATTTCTTCTCAATTTTTTTTCATGAAAATAATATTTCATTATTTTCATGAACTTATATAGATTTCTTAGCCAGGTGTTCAAAATTAGGATATAATTTTGGTGAATATTTATCATTTCCCATAAAGGTAATGTTAATATTTTCTTCTCATTGATATCCTTTTTTAACTATATGGGTTTAGTTTTAATTTTAATATCATAGGTTATGAGTGACCTAATGATACTTTAAACCAAAATATTCTTGATTTCACTCACATCTTGAATATATTTAACTTTTAGTACCCAAAAATTAGGCAAGAGTTAAAGAATTTTCTTTACAAGTTTTCATGTTCTATGATCCTCACTAAGAGATTTCTTTCCACTACGAATGTAAGTAACTCTAGTTAAAATTTCAATAATTTAATCATTAAAATATATAATAATGTATTCAAAATCATGGAGGTATATACCATTCATTGAATCCTTAGAGTTATTGTAACCAATATCTGTTACTTTTATAAATTTACAAATTTTAGGGAATGTTTTAGACATATAAATTACATTAAATTCTCTCTTAACTTACCCCAAATATATGGAATTCATGACATTTTCTTCAAGCTCAAATACTGCTTCATCGTCAGTCATCTATTTTTTTTCATTTTCATGGGATATGTTATAACCATGCATAATTATTCACTTAACCTAATATCTTATAATTCTAGAAAAATTATAATTTCACATTTTTCAATAACCTTAGGTGTTCCATCAATATATAGATCTTTTTCAATAAAATTTCCTTCTAGATATCCATTAATATTTTAGGTAGATTCGACATTTAATTGACCATTCCTTTAAAATGGTTATAGTTTATAACTTATAACCCTCTCTCATACTTATTTTTGATCTATGTAAATATGGAATGAGGATTGGTTAATTTCAATTTTAGAACTCTTTTTAAACTTGAATAATATTTTTTTTAAATTAAAACAATTAAAAAATGGAAAAAATATAATATTTCTGTAATTGATTTTAAACTATAAGTAGAAATTAAATGAGTTAGTTAAACATAAACATAAAATATTAATATTAAATAGGAAATTTATAAATAAATTTTATAATAACCCATAGGGAATCACTAAAACCCCTCCCCTAATGTATCCATGAGGCTTCTTGGTTTGAACATTCATTTTTAATGGTTTTATCAAGAAACCTAAACCCTATATTTCTTGTTATGGTAATAAGGAAACCTGTGACAATAAATAGATGCTTGGTTTTTAGTGGTTGGTAATAAGAAACTTAATGAGCTACTACTATTTTAGTAGTTGTTTCTAGAAACCCATTATCCATTTATTTTTAGTAGTTCCTGTAAGAATACCACAATCATTTTAATGATTTGTTTCTAGAAACCCAATCTACCTCACTATTATTGTAGTGATCACCTATTCCTTCATAGAGAACAAAATTAAGAACCCAATTACTCTAATTAAATATAGTAACAACCTACGTCCTTCCCACTCAATATTAGTGACCATCAATTAAAATAAAAAAATGATATATGCTTCGAATAAGCCCTTTGAGGAACAATCAAACATATAATGAATATATTAAGAGAAAATAATGTGATAAGTAGAGGAAATTAAAATAAAGACATATATATATATATATATATATATATATATTTGACACAATTTATCTCAATAATTGATCTATAAGTTATCTGAATGAATCAAGTAACTCTTGGGGGTTTTATTATAGGATCCAATAACTGTAGGATCATTTTGGGTGTATTAAGGAGAATAAAGTAATTTTTGGGGTTTAATTAATGAAATATTATCCCAATTAAATGGTATTTTTTGGTATTTCAAAATTACACTAGATATAGTATGGGTATCACTGGATAAATAGGGACACTTGAATGGAACCAATGCTTTTTCCAAACACCACCTCCTTGGTTTCAGTTTAGAAAAATAACTAGTGTTATGTTCAGGTCCCATCAGACATCTGATTGTATTGCACTATGTATCCACTTCAACATGCATTTTTGGGACATAAAATTAATCTTTATAATGTATCTTGATCCTTATATTTGGTACATAATATCTTGTAATGATTTATAACATTTAAATAATAAAATAAATTAAAAGAAGATGTTAGAATCAAAATTATTTTTTCATGATCATTAAAACAACATATGGGAGTATGATTTGAAACACACCATTCATTATAAAATTGATACAATTTTATCCTCCTATAAGACTCTATAATATTTAGAATACTCTTGTCCAAATGATATTGATTAATTCCTTCATTTTGATGGATAATTACAAGAGAAATTATAAGATCTAAACGTGAGTATTTATTACTCATTATCCTTTTCATCTAAAGATTTCTCATCCAACATTTAGAAGGAACCCATAATATAATGAAACTAGTATTATTAATATATTGGAATTTTATCATATTAATGTACTAATTATTATCAAATATATTCTAAATACTATTAAAATGGAAAACAAATTATAATGTGAATATATAGACTACCACCTTAATGAAATGATGTGGATAATTTCTCATTATAACTTCCCATGGAAATTGAAAATGATGTATTTGGTGAAAAAAATTTATATTGTATACCTATTATAGTTATTAAATGATAATTTTTCATATACCGTAATTCTATCAAGATTTATGATAAATGGAATCGTTAATTGTGTATATATTCTAACTACCACCTTTATGAAATTTAAATTTAATTTTTTATCACCACCCTCCATGGATGGTTGTTATAATGAATTTAATTAAGTAAAATGAATTTTATGACATGTTTAAAGTTTTTTAAATTATATATTATTATTATATTAAATATTTATTTCCTCATTAAACCATTATAACACACTACTATTTGGGTCAGTTTTACCCCCAATGAGAATGATGTTATAATATTTATTTCATAAATGATAATGGAATGTTATATTATGGTAATATCATTTAATAATAAATTATTTAATATCTAGTATGTTGTTATTAGTATTTAATATATTTATTAATATATATCCTTTGATAATTAATCACACTAAAACCACTTCTTTAGAATTTTTATTTTTACAGAACTTACCCTTATCATTTACAAAATGAATGTTTTTTGATGAATCATTAAAAAAACAAGATTATTGAATCATATATAATTGAAAAATGATGATTTTTTAAAAGAAAATCATAGACCACACCACTATAAAAATATCTCAAAATAAGAAATCATTATTTCTAGTACTTATTATGGAAATAAACTAGAACCAATTAATATGATTATAATAAATTGTAAGATAATAAGTTTTTAAATGTAAATATATGTTAATATGGTTTTGTAATTTGTGTTTAAGAATTTTTTCATATAGTTGGTTAAAGCGTATTTCATTTAAAATGAATTAATATAATGTATTATTTTTCTCAAATTTAATTTCATGAGAGATATTTCATATTATAAATCTTGATATCTTTGATATAGTGTGATTTTTAACTAATATATGACTTTATAAATATCCATGTAATTCATGGGTTTTGAATATCTATATCATTTTTAATTAAAATGGTTTTCTATTCAAAGGATACATTGGTCATAAGGGTTATTTGTCACTATTTTCTATTCATTAATACATGTTTTATATTGCACACCGACATTACCTTTATATGGATAATTCAATAATAGATTGAATTTATGTATTATGAATATTATTTGATTCATGATATTAGAATTTTAAATTCAAGGTAACTCTCTAATGAGATTATTATTATTATTATTTTATAACTACGTTAACGGTTAATTGTCTTAATTTTCACCTATTGAGACATATCTCATAATATACACCATGTTTTACTTTGAATGGTGTTTAAACTATCTGTTTACTATTTTGTATCATTATAATATCATTATTAATGGTATTTCATGTTTAATTTTAAATTATATCTATCTTGGGATTTTGATTATAATGTTTTGATGACATAAGGTTATTTCCATCTCAAATTTTCTTCATAGAGATATGATTCGTATTTAACACTTTTTACCTTTTTTAATTACATTTTGAAAATGGATATCTTGTTGAAATATGATTCATTAAATTTAATGTATTTATAAATACTTCTCAAATTATATCTTTGATGGTTCTTTGATTAAGAAGATATCAAATCTGTATGGGTTTTTAGTGAACCTGATTTATTCTCATTTGGTAATAATCCATGTTCTTTAGCGATACCCATTTAAAACTATTTTATTACACTTTATTTATTGCATTTTTTTATATCCCATTTTACAGTGGTGAAATTATTTACAAATAAAAATACATATTAATGTATACAATGTTATTCTGAGGGACTCTTACATATAATGTTATACCATTTATTGGTTGAGGAAATATTAAAATTTTGAATACTTGTTATTTCAATATTAATGTTCATTGATTATTAAGGAATTTTGAATGTTCAATTTATTGGTTATTCGTTACTTAATTTTATAAATACATTGGATATAATTAGTAATCAGGGGGACCAACAATATCCCCATGATGCATTGATAGGTCTAATGAGAAACAATAGCTTGGGAATTTTTTGTGTGCATGCCCATTTATTTAGATTTCATGGCTACAGTATTCGTAAAAAGTAAATGTATTGCGAAAAGGCCATTAAGATCAATATTATCTTAGAACAAGGCCCTAAATAGTTTAATGTTATGTATTCCATCACCATAAATTTTTTTAATTGGTATCCCTATGATTGTTTATTTTGTGAGAAAATCCATGAATTTTATTTATCCCCATATGATTAGTTATAAGGGATTATATAATTATATTTAATTTTGTCAAATAATATTACTAAATTGTTTATTATGTGATATATTTTTATAGATTATTCACCTTACTGGTTGTTTGAGCTCACCATTATTATGATTCCATTTAACTTTTTCATAGAAAATTATTACACTCGATATATCTATAAGAAAATACCACATGATGGGAATTTTTGGGAGATAATGAGGACTTATTATAGATTGCATTGTTCACAATTTATTGGAAAAACTACCTTTAATAAAGATATAAATAAGATATTTTATTTAATGAGTTTTACTAATTATCTAAATCTCTAAAAATAAATGTTCATGGGAATATATGTAATGGAATTATTTCTTTAAGTCATGTAATTATAACAAACTTATGTATGGTATTTTATAATATTTTTACCACAAAATGAAATAATATTTTAAATTAACATACAACTTGGTTATGTTTTGGTGTTCTTAACATGCTATCGTGATCACAAGTCATACATGTTTCTTATCTATAAAAGAAGGATTTATCCTATTAAGACACATGTGACAAAAAAGATCAATAATTTATCCCATAAGGTTTTATGCAATATAATGAACCTTTTCATTATGCATATTGTTTTCAAAACCATATCTTCTGACATTGAGGCAGTCACACATTTATCATCCCCTATATCTCACTCAAGATAGTTTCTTGAACAATATTTTCATATATAATCAATTTATAATTAGGGAAGGTCAAAAATCTTCACCACCTCACAATAAATTAATATGGGGACACAATCATTTATTTCATCATTTTTTATACTATCCACTCTTACTCAGAATAATATGATTTCTATGATTAGAAAATCCACTCATACTTAAGGGAATCCAACCATTGATTATCAAAATAACTCATCCATCTCATGAAAATTTATCAAGAAAACTATAGATAATACTCTCTAACTCAGGATATGTGACACATCATCATCCTCTACCACCATATCTGGACAATATCACAACCTTCAATCTTATTATAACACAATTTCAAAACTAGAACAAGAATAAACAAATTTAAACAGGACAACTAAATCCAAATTGGAATCCCCTTAGCTAACCTCTCACGGTTCAACAAAAACACATATTCTCACTCCCAAATATAGAGTATATGGAGGTTATAATATTCTATAACTATGTAAATACCAACAATGTCACCGTATACTCAACGGTGATTGAATAAAATCATAAGAAAATAATGTCGCAAAAATAGATATCTAGTGCTCTACATATAGATTGAGCATGGACTTGATAGTTTCCAATAAATTTACATATGAATCCCACACCAAATAGTTAGAAACATCCATACATTTATTCCAATATACTTTAATACCTAATAAAGAAATATATCAAGGGTTAATATAGAAATCTATAATATAATGGATGAATAATTAATAATTGTAATATATAGTATTAATAATAGAAAAGTTGAAACATTGAATTTATCACAAATATAAATAGGTAATGGAATAGAATAATAAAGCATTGAATTACATGAAAGAGACCCATAGTTAACCAAACCATTGTAGGTTTAATCAAAGGATAAAAGGTAGTGAAATTGGACCATCATGAAATTATGAACATACCCATTAAAAAACCACTTTTTATGCTCATAGTATGACATTAAAGGTAATTAAATATAACATATTTTTGAGGTGATTCCAAAACATATCCTCTAGGCCTCAAAAAACTTCCCCCAAATACAGTTATGGAAACTACCCCAAAATCCATTATCATGATATGACCCCTATGGGTGATGAAAATTCTACCTCAAGATAAAATTACTAACCCTCCTATAATACCAACATTGTGGTATATCCATGGTTGAAATGGAAAAATATCCCTCTATATATTTTCCTTAAATAAAAAAAATGTTTGATCTGAAATATATATAAGAAAAATATAAAAATGAAATATTATAATTAAAACGTATCTCTTCATTTTTCATCCATGAATATGACTAACCAATATTATTTCTATCCAATAATTATTGTTATAAATTATTTTGAATTAAAATACATCACACTAATAATAATTAAATTATATCATTATTATACTATACTAATGATAATACAACTAAATCACCTTGTAATCATCAATAATCAATATATACTCAAGTTTGGGTTGGTTTGACAACCTAAATGAACAATGACATGAAATCATATAATGGGTGATTATGAAAATTTAATTACTTGTATAAAAATATATCTATATATAAATAATAATTATTTTTTATTTCTGGAATGTATACAACAATATTTAACTCATTAACGAAGAAAACACCATTCATATGTTGAAAACCACAAAAACAATGTTCATTTTCAATTTTATATTCAAAGATAAAAAGTAAGAAAATCCTAAAAGGACATATAAAATTTTTTAGCATTATAATTCATCCTTTTATGAAAAATTTACAAACATTAGATTATGAAATTTTGATGTATAATGAATACCATCACTACTCATATGAAACTACTATAGTTTTTCCAAATTGAAAACTACTGTGGTGTGAGAATAAGAAGAAACTAACTAATATACATGTAGATAATAATTATAGATTAAAATTGAAAATATTTATATATATATTTATATATATATATATCTTATTTTGGTTATTAGGATATTCTTATTTTTACACAGTATTGTATTGTTTATCAGACTATGCAGGGATACAAGGTACGTGTTTCATTGCCTAAAATTTGAATCCCTTGAGATAAGTTTATGATGTACAACATATATCATTATCAATGATGTAAATACTAACACATTATCATTTTTTATACAAAATAATATTATATTTAATGATATTTTTTGTTATATATAATGGCATACGACTCTTGGGATTTTGATTCAAAAGATACAAAATCTATAGGGGTATTTTTAACTCAAATATTATGAATGAGCCATAATCACAATGATTTGACTGTTATCATTATAGATATGTATATTATAACCTATGATTATGTTATGTTGTAATTATACTTAATTTTTACGGAAATTATATTTCTCACCAAATTATTCTTCATTTATGATTCTATTTTTTCATGAAATTTAATTTTTGTTTAGAATAATTCTCATTTCATTTAACGAGTTTTCTTCCAAATTTATGTTTTTATGTCCCAAAAATGTTCTTATTTTATTAGTGGAAACAAAATTTATTTTAAATTCCAATGATAATTTTATTATATTATACTTTTAATATGAATGACTCATTATCCATTTAATGATTTTGGTTTTCAATAATTGAATTTTAAAACTTTTAAAAGGTTTTTCCTTACCATGATTTAGTAGACTTATCTTATACATCACATTTTGGCATATTTTTTAACAATATATATTTATTGGAATTTATTGTGAATAAATGTTTTAAATATTTTTCCCTTAATCTATAAAAAAATGTTTTTGGAATTTGAATTGAAAATCATATCTGTTTTATGAAGATAGGATGAAATAATTTTTATAATAAAATTATTTTAATGATTTTTTCCATTTTAAAAGAAATATTATTAAATAAAGTTATGTTTCATGTGTCACCATATATTTTATTTTTTACAAGATTATTATTGGTTATTACACTTTTGGTTTCAAACAATTTAATTCATGATGTTTTTTAACAATTTGTATGATTTATAGAAGCCATTTTATTTATGTGGGTACTTTATGAAACTTTAATGATTTACATTTGGATGTTTAATATAACCATTTTATATACGGATTATCGAAGATATTTTTATGATTTATTTTAAATGGAACACACATGTATGGATGGATGATGGGTGGTTCTGTTATAAACCCAGGATGGGTGTTTCTATTATAAACTATATTTGGATGGTTTAACTAAAAAAAGGGATAGGTGGTTACATAATTAAAATGAGATTGGTGGGTCAATTAAATCCCTCAAATACATCATAAAAGATATCATATCTCATGAGATAAGGTTATCATGAATAAATTTTACTTTCTTGAAAGCATGGGAACTAATGGTGTGGCCAATGTGAGTAATGTTTCTCTAGGAACATTTTAGAGACATAGTTAAAATATTTTATTCATTATTATCTTATGATCTTATGATTCAATTTTATGTTAAATTCTTTTATGAAATTATATATCTATTATGTTACCATGTTGATTTTTTTCCTTATTTTCTTTTGTATTGATTTTTTAAACCCACATATGTTTCATTGTTTTCTCTCATGTTGTTATTATATTTCTCTTGTAATTATGATTTTACATATTATTATGAACTAATATTTGAGGAAATTATTATTCATACCTTACATAGGGTTTAAGCACACCCCTTTATTATATTTTAATTTCCGAGGTTGTGAGGATGAGTTTTACTATAGATATATATAAAACATAGTCTTATATAGTGACTTTATAGTGGAATTATCTCTTGTATTATAAAATAATATGATTATGTAACTTTTTTCCAAAGAAAAATAACCTATCAATTCATGGATATTTTTATTTATGAAAAAAAATTTATATTTAATGTGAATGACGTATAATAAAGTTATTTTTATCATGGGTATCTATAGTTGATAATACAGAAAAGTATTAGTAATTTTCAGATATTAGAGATGAATGTTTGGAGGATTATAGTTAGTGAAACATAATAAAAACACTAGAGTTAATTTAAAATATATTATGATAACCTGAATTATTGGTAATATCATGTATAGATGGTTTTCCCAAGAAATACATCCCTAAAAAGATTTTACAGGTGGACATAGTTGTTTCAATGATGCAACTATAGGTAATCACCCTAAAAAAGGTTAGTCAGGCATTGAATTGGTCATCACTCTAATGCATGATGTGTGGCCCTAAGACTAAAAATTGGTTGGATACTTCTGTGGGATATGATTTATTCAGTGGAAATATCTTTTCAAACCATTATTAACGGTTTTTTCCTAATTAAATTAAGTTTTTAGGTAATGAAGTATGGTAGAACACTACATAAAGTATCATAGGCGCAACCAACAAATTTATTGGATTAACCAAGTGTGATATAGTTGAAAGGAATGTATGATTGGGTAAAATAAAGGTTCCATTGGAGAAAAGATATTGGTAATGATATTTCATATTCATAAACTTTGATTCTTTTGTATAACATCATTATCAATTTTGTTTTACTATTTGGTGAAATAAAAGCATAAAGATGAAGATGAGAGAGGTATGAATCCCCAAAAACCACTATATCTTATAATGGAATGTGGTAGAATACGTAAATGGTTAATAATTATAGTATATCATTTTTATGATAGAAAAAGTTAGTTTATTAGTCTTATATAAGGTAGGGAGCATAATAACATAATAAAAATTAAGTTATGAAAACCATTGATATTTTCAGTTTTCAGTAATATTTATCATTGGTATTTTGGTATATTCAAAAATTTTGAGGGTTATATGATACATATAATGATTATTCATTAATAGTTAGGATTTTATGGTTTAAGGAATATATTAAATTGAATTAACAAACTTCATAGGTGATTTTATGATATGGTTATATTTTACAAGACAAATACTGAAGAACTCAATATTATGGAAGATAATTATATATTTTTATTATATTATTGAGGTTGAAGTAATAATTAGTTGATTGATTTATAAAAATTATATTAGACAGTATTGGTAAAAAAGGGATTAAAAATTGATTCATGATAATTTTTATGAATGTTATCCCATTTGTGATTACATAGACTAGCATGTGATTTTATTAACTTTTGGTTGAATATAACAATAATTTTGGGGGGATATATGACATACTAATTGTTTAATGTCTTAATGAGTGAAATGGTTTTGGGAGAGGTATACTCTAGATAATATATTATTAGTATATAAATAATGAATACTTTTTTAGGGGAGGTAAATTTCAATCTTAAATATAGTAAGAAAGATTTCACCTTAGAAGTTATAACTAGAATATTAAATATACCTTAAATACCTATTATACATTAATTATTTCATAATAACTAATTTTTTTTTGATTAATTTTACTTAATGGTAGAGAATGTAATGATCTGATAAACCATTCTATATGAAACGATGATGTGTATTAGTAAAATATAAATATTCAAAATGACCATTATAACCTACATATTTAATTTTCAAGTATTTATAGGGGTAAAAAAATATAAAATATCTCCATTATTTAAATAAATAAAACTTTTGATTATAATGAACTTCAACTAGTAAAGCTAAAATAACCCAGAAAATAATATTACGCTTAAAATTATTTTTTTATTAAATTTTAATTTTATTTAAAGAAATAATGTATATAATTATAAAATAATATTAAAATATATTTAAAATATAAATAGTGTGTGAACCATAGATTAATTGGTAATTTATATAAAATAATAACAAAGAATAAATAATTTTTTTAAATCTTTTTTCCAATTTA
Organism: Viscum album; assembly: GCA_963277665.1. Classification (NCBI taxonomy): domain Eukaryota; kingdom Viridiplantae; phylum Streptophyta; class Magnoliopsida; order Santalales; family Viscaceae; genus Viscum; species Viscum album. The sequence goes on along the minus strand of OY728133.1, from coordinate 1,226,461,488 downwards.
GACAACATTCCACTATATTTTTGGGATTTCGATTAAATATTTTATTTTAATGTTTTGAAAATTAATTTGAAAAAATGAACATAATTTTTTGATGAAGCATAAAAACATAATATTAAGATGAATTGATTTTTGTTTTTTTAAAACACTTTATTTCTAGGATAACAACACAGTATATAGTTTTTTTAATAATGATTATGTCATGCCATTATTAATATATAAATATAAAATAGAAATTCATGAAACCCTATTCTATGAAAAAATATGTATTTTATATCTGAATTTATAATCTAAAAAAATTATAAATACATTATTGAAATTTTATAATTTAAGATATATCATTAATATTTTTCATTACATTATATATATTAGTATTCTAAAATTAATTTCGATCGCATTTAAAAATTTAATAAAAAAATTATTTAAATTTTGGAATAATTATGTCCAAATTATATAATAAGTACCATTTAAATTTTGTGTAAAAATGATAAATTGCCTTGGTAAAAAATAGTTATTGTGGTGAAAAACAAATTGTAAAAATGTGTAATATTTTGTGTAGTGAACCTAACACATTTTTAACTTGGCGGTGGGATTGTGGATCTATATTTTCAATTCCCCACCCCATAATTTCTCAATTTTTCTACTAAATTCCTTGTGAGTGACTCCCCATTTATGATTTTTTTTTGAGTATTTACAAAAATCCACTACTCTTCCCTTATAAAAGGGGCACTCATGTGCTCACTTCCCATCACACCCAAGACTCATTTTTTTATTTAACACAACATAAACCTATGCTCAATTCTCCCTCCAACTATAATGAGGTTTTTCAATTCATAAAATTTCATCCCTCAATTTTTCAATCCCATTTACAAAGTAGGTAACCCATGAAGAGAGGTATAAGGTTATAGCCTCTCTTTCACTTTTCTATTTCTTTATCTTCTTTACTTCCTCTAAAAATTTATTTTTAAAATTTCATAACGAAATAATCAGAATCATTATTATATTGTAATGCCAGTATAATTATGGTATAATCATTAACCACCCTCCCCTTTTCCATTACGTAAAACGAAAACATGAATCATGTGTTTTGAGGATTTTCAACTCCACGAGAGAATGTGTTTCATTTTACTAGACTACCATAAAAGTATTTTAATAACAGTTAGTTTAATATTTTTATTTATTTATCACATATTTTATATTCATATATGATATATAATAATTGTTTTTGTACATTCTCTATGGATGAAGATATTGTCTACTATGTGTCCGTGTGGCCTACCACCTCCTTAGATAAATTAATTCCCAGTTTTCATAGCATATCAGACTTGCATGGATCGTCATTAGAATGGGGTTTAAGGATAAAAATTATATTTATGATATACTTAATGTTATATTAGGAAAATTTATATTAACTATTATTTACATGTTTAATAAATGATTATAATTAATGAAATCATTCAAAACAATCATACCTAGGGGAAAATAAGTAATCCAATGATGCAATTTTTTCATATACATTACATATTATTATAATTACATTATAATTATATTAAATAAAAATAATAAACACAAAACGGTATTATTATTCTTCTACTATAATGATATTATAACTAATTCACATCATAATCATCGATAATCATGGTTTATTCATGTTTGGGTTGGTTTGACCACCTATTTAAACAATGCTATGAAGTTACATCATAGAATATTATAAAAGAATAAATTAATTAATAGTATGATAAAAATATGTATTTAATTCTTTATATAATTTTTTCATCAATATTTAACTCATTAATTAAGATAAGTCTCTTTTTAGGTTGAAATTCTATGAAAAATGTTCATTGGAGATATCAACTTCCATGAAAAAAACTAAAACGTTAATATAAAGAAAATTTCATTATAAAAATACATTTTAGTAAAATAATTGATATTTAAATGATGAAAATATAAATGATAAAGAATACTGACATTTCTTTGATGAAACTACTCTAAACATTCAAAACAATTATCACTCGAGGTGTGAAAATAGTGAAGAACTAACTAGCATACACCTAGATAATTATTATTGATGAAAATTAAAATATATTTTGTTATGAATATTGTTCAAAAATTAGTTATTATGATATTTATGTTTGATATACAAGATAATTACATGTATCCAACTAATTACGGACACGAGGTAAGGGTTTATTTGTCCCAAATATGAATCCCTTGAGACAAGTATACTCTACAAACCTTATTTCCTTTTAAATGGTGTAAATACATCCCCATTTTTAATTTTATATCATTATTTAATTATATTTCATGATCCAAAATGTTATAAATAATGTTTTACCTCTTAGGGTGTTTTGATTCAAATGTTTCTAATGCTATAAAGGATTTTCAGGACTAAAATCCACTATTTGAGTAATAATCCCAACACTTTGACTATTATATTTTGAGATTAATCTATTATAACCCATGAAATTTTAATGTTTTATTTACACTTTAATTAAAGGGGAATCGTGTTTCAAACCAAATTATTCTTCCTTAATGATTAGACTATTTTGTAAAAATTCATTTAAGTTGTGAATATTTCTGATTTAATTTAACATATATTTCTTCAATATGCATATTATTACATCCCAAAAATGCTATAATTTTTTTAACAAAAACATAATATGGTTTAATGTAAAATTATTATTTTCCCACTAAATTCATTTTAATGCAACATTTTTTATCCTCAAAATGATGATGGTTTTCTATAAAGGTATTTTTAAACAATTGAAAGGCATTTCTTTCTGATGATTTTATATAATTATCTTTGACCTAACATTTTGATATTTTACTAAACAATGACTCTTGACTAAAATATTATTTATTAAAATGTTTTATATATTTTTTTTAATCTTCATAAAATTGTTTTTGGAACATGATTTAAAATTCACATCCTTTTTATGACTAAATTATGAAATGAATTTTATGTAAAACTCTTTTTTATATTTGATTTCTATTTTCAATGGATTATATTTTTTTATTGTAAAATGTTTTAATTAATGATGTTATTTTATACCATTTTTATGTTTTGTGGGATGCATTTTATTTCTAAGTCTAATTTATGAAAAGTGAACTACTTCCAACTGTAAATTTAGGTAACCAATTATTTTCTATTTGTTCTCTATGATTTGGTGATGATTGATTATAAATGGAACAAGTATGTAAGGAATAGTGATATTTGGTTCCATTATAAACCATTGAAAGGCGGTTATATTATAAAATTATGAAGATTGGTTCTATTATAAACCCATGAAATGTAGTTCCATTATAAACTATAGAGGGGTGGTTACATTGTGGACTTGAAATGGGAGAGTCCTTAAAATACATACAATACATTGGATATGAGAATATCTCTCATGAGATAAGGTATTCATGAGAACATTTTAGTTTATCAAAATATTTATAACTGATTTTGAAGCTTATAAGAGAATTTTTTTGGCAATAATAATTTTTGTACCATCATTAGAGGATACAATTGATTATTATCTTATTATATTATAACTGGATGTATATGTAAAATTATTTTAATCCATGTTATATCTATTATGTCTCCATGTTTATATTTTGTGTCTTTACATTCATATGACTTGTAATTTGAATATTCCTTATGTTTTATGGGTATCTATCATATGATTGTTATATTAATATTATGATTATGATTTTATATATTCATATGAACACATCCTTGAAGAAACAATTATAACAACCTTATTGAGAATTTGGGGTCAACCATTTCTTATTGTTAATTCCCCTTGTTATAATGATGATTCTTACTAATGAGATATCTAGAATGTGGCCAAGTATGGTTACTTTATGAATGTTATATCATATTTGTAAAATAAGATGATTTTGTCACAAGACTCTAAATACACTTAAACTATTAGTCCATGAATATTATTATTTTTGAAATTAAATAATTATATCATGTAAAAGATAAGTAATTAAATAATTTTTAGCTTGTGATGCTTTAATGTATTCACCCCTTGATGTCCTACTTTTCAGCAGACATAAGGACCAATAGTCTATTGTCATAGTGTGACCTCTTCCTCTAAATATTTATTTTTGAAAATCTAAATACATTGATAGACCGTAATGAATCATAATTTTTTGTATTTCCCTAAATTATAGTGAGATCATCAATATCACGTGGATATCACACCACGACACCCACTCCATGTCTTAACCTCCTCCTCTAAAGAAAGCATCACATTATGAATCTCCACCATCAAATCATGATATATCTCCAAAGATTTATAAATATTGAATATCATGATCCTAGTCCATCTCTAAAAAATATAAAACCAAAATAAACAAAAAAATATGTATAAGATTTATTACAATATGAAAAAACAAAAAACAAATTATAAATAGTGTTACAAACACCACCCTATAGGTTTTATTATCCATATTAATCATGTTTAGTGGTCCTAATCATGGACCTTTGGAAACATTGAAATTAAATCCAAATAACTATTTCCAAACTCATAATGGATAAATAATTAAATTTTAAGACTCTGAAAATAGGAATATTACTCCCTCATAATAGCGACTCACCCCGATGGACTATACATTTTGAGAAATACATGAACAATGATTATTTCTATAACATGAAATCATCACTGTCGATAAAATAAATAAGTTCCCATTAAAAAATATATTTCATGTAGTTATATTAAAAAAATAAGGTAATAACACAATAAAATCCACAATCTCAAATAGACCAAAAAACCATGGAATGATATTTCCCTACCTCAAAAGAAACATTTCTACAAAATAAGGCAGTTCCTAAAATAATACTGGTTTTCCAATTTCAATCACTAGGGATCACCATATAAAATTTAAATATTTGAAATGTCAATATTGCATGGTAAAGAAACACCTATTATACCAACATGGGGAAAAACTAATGTTTTATCATGCTCATCATGAAAATTCCCACCTCTAAATAATAAAACTGTGAGTGGAAGTATCTACAACAAAGATCCTTGAATGGTACTATCTAGATCAAATCCTAAAATGATTTTATATAAAAACTATATCTTGGATAGTTGGTTATCCCATGATCCACCAAAATCATGGATTCAAACCCATAAAATAGGAGCATGTATCTATATATATTTCTCAAATTTACCATCTTTCTATACATGATATAATGTAACCTGTTTCATCATAGACCCCATGGGTTTCTATTGGTAATTTTAAAATCTAAATGCTAAATATAAAACCCCCTTATAATTCCATTCATGTTGGTACAATGGGGTTCATATATATATATATATATATATATATCATATATCATATATATATTACATTACCAACACCTAAACTAACTCATTCAATGGTGTAGAAATGATTTTAACAACATTTATCAATGAGCAAATCACAACCCCTAGTGCATCATGAACATTTGGGATCCTTGGTAGTCCAATGATGAAATATATGATCATGTAATCCAATTTGAATACATTTACTATATGGGGATGTTTTGAACCACCTATTAAATGGTTGTTTTCCATTATCCTCTAACATTTAGTTTTTTTAATGATGAATCATGTAATATCGATTCTCCAATAAAGACACTAGAAATGTAATCAAATATCACGATTCTTATAAGTAAACCCATGATGTACCACCCATAATTTGTTTTTGATATTAATTAGTTTGAGCCTCTACCATTGGAGTATTGAACGACACCTTACCATGGATGTATATGCAATTATACACATACTGAGACAACCATACTATGTGATCATCACTCATAAATCTCCCCCAAACCACTAGAATGTATAAATCAAGCCCCTAGTAATACTTCACCTCATATATTATCGATGTGTAAGTGGAAATTTTAGAATAGTTCAAAACCTATAATTACTCTAATAGATCAATATTTCAGTTAGATATATTTCCATTCATCTAACACACCACATCAGAAATAAAACCCCCCTGCTATTATATCTTCATACTATATGAATTAATGAATAAATCCCCTATTCCTGAGACATATTACATTCAAATATTATAGATTTATATGTATTATACACAATTAATCTATAATTGGATAATTTATAAATGTGATAATATGTTCTTAATGATTTTTTTGACAATTTTGATGAAATAAATCATAAAAAAAAGAAAATGATACAAACAATTTAGGGAGAGATCCATAATATGTTACATTAAAACATGAGTATGGTAGTTTTTGACATAGGGTCTTAGATAAAGAGTAAAATAAGAAAAAATATGATCCATCTAAATCATAAAAACTCTAAGATAAACCCTTAATGCATCATATTATATTGACAATCATATAAATAGATCTTGAAGAATACGAATCATGGTTTATGTCAACAAAAAATTCAAATCCTGGAAAGCCTCCACACACTAATATTTTCACTCAATAATAAATAAATTCTTATTGAATCCTATCGTAGTCACTTCATAGTTTGATAATTCTTAAATAATCTATATATAATAGCACTAAAATTTTGTAAAACTCTTGATCAAAAGATCATTATTTTGTATATGATAAATACATCACTAAATTTAATTAATAATGTCCAATTAGAACCTCATCCTCTAAAATCACATGGAAAATAGAAAAAATATCCTAATAAAATAATGAAACTCCATATATTTGGAATAAATTTTATGTTATTGATGAATTTACAATATGATATCTAGGTGGTATGCATTGAAATCCATCATTTGAATTAGTCTAGTTTCTCTTCAAAAAATATCTTGATGAAATAATATTAGTGTAAATGAATGATGCATATCATATGATCCATGCACACCACTAGTTTTTTTATAAACCTAATTAGAAACCTATGGTATACATACATCTAATAATTTATCCGAAACGCCATATTTGGACATCCTCTACACTAACCTATAATTAATGGTTTTCAAATCATATTAAAGTCATTGATAACGAACATATTCCCTCAAATGATTAAAATTTTCATCTTTCCCAAGTAATGAATACATATTTTTCACCATTAGATGTCACTGATTTTAAAAAGTCATGTATAACCTAATGATTCCATCAATGTTCTCCAAGAATAAATTTGAGGCACAACCAACCTTTTGAGGCTCTACACTATATCATACGATACATTATTAAATGACATGAGGATTAAATTTACCATGAAAATCTAACTAAACATAAAAAATTAATACATTTATATAAAAATTAACAATTCATCATTATTCAAAATGGACTCTACACCTTCAACAGAATCATATATATTCTATAAAAATGACAACTTTACCCTCATTGATAGTATACTAGAGAAAATTACCCCATTTTAGGATCCAAAGAAACCCATCCCAACCTAGAATATAACTCAATACCCTATGGAATCTCATTTTACTACCACATTCAACTACTAGAAGAGGGGAAATCAACTCCAGTTGAATAGCTTCACTATAGCCCATTGAAAATGAGATATTGGCAAACAACCCTATACTCATCTAATCACTTAAAAAGAGTGAGGGAATTTGAAAAAAAATCATAAAATATTTTTTTCTTGAATGTCTAATCATATATACACTTCATTAAAGTAAGTACAATCTTAATAAAATTATTCATTCTTGTCCATATTTCTGATAGGCCATTGATAAAAGGGATAAAATAAAAAAAATAAGTTATGGAGACTACCACTAATGTAATACCTATTATAGATATATATAAAACAACAACTTGGTCCATCCTTATTTACTAATATAAGAGAACCTGAATTTATTTGTCCTTATTAGCCTCCTTGAATATCCTAACATGTCGGCTGACCTAAACTATTACACCACACCATCTCCTAGAATGACCATAAAATATATATGCCACCAACATCACACACTTTGAATCATGTTTCTACCAAAAAGTAGACACCCATGATGTCATGAATATAGTAATCAATATACAATGGACTATTGTTTTTATGATATTATAAATGGTTCTCACCAACCCCAAGAAGCAGTAATTGGAAAAACACAATTGGAAAAGCATCTCCACTTCCTCAACCATTGGTTTATTCACAAGAAAATTATCATTTAGAACATTTAAATATTCTATTCATATGTAAAGAGCATTCTATACAAGGGGATAATCCTAAACATCTTCGATTTTTTATACTACATTATGTCATTAAAATGGTGTTTTTATGAAATTACATTGATGAAACTCTAAAAATAATTTAATGAAAAAATATTTAAAATAATGGTTGAAATAAATATTTTTAATAATAGAACAAAATATTATGGAGACACCATAATGGACTATAATAATTCATAGACCTGGGTCCTATTCAATAAAAATTCCTATATCAACTTCATTCATACCTTCAAGTTATTCAGAGTAATAAAATATAGAATTAATATATGTATGGTTTAAATTATTTATATTTATATACTAATCTATTTGGTAAAATAATGAATATATTATTTTTAGAATATAATTAATTGAATCCTATAATAGTCTTTGTTTATAGGAATGTTGACATGTGATCCTATATGATTATCCATTTTACCATACAATATGTGTTCCACTAATTAGATAATATACACTATTTCCCATATGTATATATATATATATATATATTTATATAATGTGATTCATGTTGACCATCCATTTCAAATCTCTCAAAAAAATGGTGAGTCACCCATTCCCCTACGAAAAAGAATATTATCAAGGAAAATGTATTAAAACAATTTGTTTTTCAAATTACATTATCAAAAAAATAAGTTTCATTTAATATTATTTATTTAATCTCCCTTTTTAGTAGTTATTTAATAAATTCCACCTAATTTAGAAGTGTAACATATAATTCATTAATATTAATTTTTATAACCTTTTTTGGAATTTCATTATCAACTAAACATAGTGTAAATTATCATTATGTAGTAAATTATATAAAATTTATATTATTTTTTTTATAAAATGTATTGTTTTTATAATAATATATTTATATTCACATTTATGTAAAATATTTTTCTTACAAATAATATTTTGAGATTTTCAAGTGTTTTTTTCTCTTAAAATAATAATTTTTATGGGTTTTCCATCATAGCTGTATTATACACTAAATTCTTATCACACACACACACATATATATATATATATATTATATTTTTTACAATCTATTTAGACTATAATTTTATTTTTTACTAAAATGGAGTAATAATTTATGTCTTTTCACCAAATTTAGTAATTTCATGTAAAATATAAAGAAATAATAATTTATTACTAAATATTTTAACAAATTTTATTTTTTATTTTTTATCATGGATATAATAATACATATATATTCACTATTTCTCATTTAAATTACAAAAAACAAAATTATTCACCTTCCTAATAGAAATTGATTTTAAATCTCCTTCTTAAATGTAACACATCGACCCCATAAACAATTAGACATTGCATTATTTTAATACATTGGCATGATTACAAGAAATCAAGTCCTGAAAGACCGATCAGTTTAGTAGTCTTGTAAACAAGATACATACAGAAGTTCAACATTACAACTTGAAAAGAAAAAAAACACTACTTTATTCTATTAGAAACATCAAAGCTTCTTAGATTATGCCGACAAGTCACTCATAAATAACTTCTTCATATACTGAGAAAAGGAAACATAAGAAATGGGTGAGGTCAAACACTTAGTAAGAGTAAGCAATGCAGTGTAAGATAACATAAACATTTGGAATGGTGAATAATTTAAAACACATGCCTTTACAAATAATAAACACGAACACTTTATGGAAGGAATATGAGATGAGTAAATAATTCCATAATAAAACATAGTCATGGGTATTCTACTATTCAAATAACCAAATGAAATATCAATAGAAAATCTCATAATAATGGAATGCATAACTTCATACATCTTAACCCCATAGTCAAGGCCTCATTCCAAGACTACAAATATGACTTTTTCAAGGCCTTGTGCCAAGACACTAGTTTGTCTCATGAGACCTACCAATGCATCGAGGAGATATATTGGGCTCCACCCGTCACTTACTATATCCAATTCATTCCTCATATGAAAAGGTTTAAACATAACATAAACATACGTATTAAAACTGGCATATGAAATGTCAATTCTTTATCCATAAACCATGAATGCTATAAGAAAAACACATCCACAGTCAAACATATCACAAAACCTTCAATAGAGTATGTAAGATTTATATCATAATAAATCAACATCGATCAAGAATAATATCCCATAAAGGATGTTGACATAGTTAAAAATGATCAGTAAAAATATTTGGGAGAAATATCCTTTTTTCATGAAAACAGTTAAAAGTCTCACTATTTATCAAAAAATGTTTAAAACTGATTTTTGAATCAAAGTGTCCCATACCACTTTGAAATTTTTTAAAGGAATTAAAATTTTAGAACATTCATTTCAATATAAATAAATCCTTAAAACCATATTTAAAAAATGGAAATTAATGAGAAAGATTTAGAAGAATAAATTTTCAAAATATTTAAAATGATATTTTAGTTAGAGTTCCTAACCAAATGAGAGACACTTGAATACAAATCTTTGAGATAATAAAAAATTTATAATATCATGAAAATAAAGGGATTCATGATATACTATTTCAAAGTACATTATATACACCATATAAAAGTGAATTGGTGTATAATAACAAAGTCTCAATGGAATTTAAATTGAGATGAAATCCCTTATAAAGATAGTATCATTAGGTTATGAATAAATCAATGACTTAGTTATGTGTGAGAAATATAAATACCCTAAATATGATTGGATATTCAGTGTAATTCAATCAGAGGAAATTCAAATATATTCTTGTAAAAAACAACACCAATGACTTGGATGTTTAACTCAATGAATGGAAATTGAGTTAAGGTTTCTCATATCATGTTCATATCATTGACTTGAGCAATTATCAATGGAGTGATTATGTGTATCAAAAGTATATCCACACAAAGGGGAGTGGAAATTACTACATAAAAAATAAATAGTGATCCCACACATAATCTTGGAGTAAAAATAATTAATGAAGCATGTGTAAAGCCCAATGAATGGAAATTGAAAATGGAAACTCCCTTACTGATTTGGTAACTAACGAAACATACACCCCATGAAAGAAGGATCACAAACTGAAGATTTAAATACTGATATATTAAACTATGTTACACCAAGAATACAATCATGTTCAGTACATACACAACACAATAACAAATAGTGGTTAATACAGCATGAATCTATCAGGAATAAAAAGTGAGATAAAACCCCTTATCACTTTGTAATCTATCGAGTTGTATGGGAAAAAGTTAATAACCACCAAATGATTCAAAGAATACCATGAATGTAAAAAGACTAATGATTTTATTTATCAAATGGATGTATACAATACATGACATGCAATAAATAATTGGCGAATAATAGAAATCTCAAGGAATTTAATGTGAGATAAGAAACCCTTTACCTCTAGTCTGACTTGTCTTGTATGTTCCTTGTTCTTCCTGAATAATAATCCTATGTTAATTTCTACATGATTAAGAAAAATTTTTCATGTTTATTATTCCTTTTATATTACTTATTACCTTTCTATAAAATTTAGTTAATTATTTGAGTTCATATTTGATATTTTATCGATGTTCGGAACTAGAGTCAAAAACAAACTTGTTATAATTAGGATTTGTCCTTGTGGTCAGAATAAAATTATCTCCAGAATGATATAAATGATTTAGATATCATATAAAAATATATTATATATCTAGTATATATATGTATTCGTAACAGTTCATAACATTTGGAGAGAAGAAATGAAATGCACCGTTCATGGAGACGGTAAGGCATACTTACGCATGAAAAATACATCCTTTATATTTTGTATTTTAAAAGAATTAAAACTTAATGATAAATTGGTATATTATATTCCCAGTATAATATCATACATAATATTATTAACTCCATTCCTAATACATCCCACATAATGCATTAACGAGTCATATCACTTTGAGGGGGCGGTAGTCCAGACTTCCTCCAATGAAATTATCACGTTTACCCAAAAAGGACAACATAAAGGTATGTAATAAATTGAAAATAAATAAGCATAAAGAAAAAATAAATATAATATATATCATATATAAAAACAGTGCCATATTAATGTACACCATGAGAGGCGGTAAGAGATAATTGTTCAATCATCGTTTCGTGAGGCGTTAGTTTTCCATCCACAAAAATAGTGTGTTCTTTACCCATTAGATGGAGGTTTGTGTATGTTTAGTTCGAATTTTTCTCATAAAAACATCCTAGTATATTAAGGATACTGGTTCTATTAAAAATAATGAAATAAAAAGAATTTAGGGGTTTGAGAAGTAAAATAAATGAAAAGAAGTTAAGAGAAACCATTACCTTTAATTTTGGTAACTCCCTTTGGTTTGAAACAAAAGGACTTATTGAAGTGACTTCTGCCTAAGGTAAGGCCTCTAAGTGGAAGAAAGGGATATTGAGAGCTTATTTGGGCAGGGATTGGATGAGCCAAGGGACTTTCGATGTGTGAAGAATGGGTTAGAAGTGGTGAGTACTTTTTATAAGGGGGAGGAGGGGCTCTTTAGGAAAGTGCTAAAAGAATATTTTATTATATAATGATTTTCGGTTTATAAAGGACCAAAACTAATTATATTCGATGATAATATGAATCATGTTAGAAATAAAATAATTCAATAATAATTGGACAGGTTTTAGATATTTTTTAATCTTTATAATCTGATTTATTTAAACCATTCATTAGTGAGGTAAACACTACATCATTATTGTGTCATAAATAATTTTATTTATTTGATGTCTAAAAATTATAAAAAAATCTCATGATATAGGAAATATTTTTATATTTCAAAATAATATTTATAGTCAAAGATGAAACTTACATATCCCCAGGTAAAAATTTATTTAATAAAAGATATATGTTTAAGTCAATTTAGTCTTTACTTAAAAATAATTAATATAAAGTGTCATTATTACTCTTAATTGGCTCAATAGGGTCCCAAAATCGACCCAAAGAAGCCCATGGTCGGCCATGACTCATCAAATAAGGTTAAGACAAGTGTTAAGGTAATTTGTGTATTATTAGAATATTCTTTTTACCTGGAATTACCCTATTTACCTTTAACCGCAATAAATAAAAGTCAAAAGTTACTATTCACCAAAAATTATTTAAATATTATTGAACCACATTTTACATACTAATAAAAACCATGTATGTTGGATTTTCAAAATTCAATTCACAGATGTGGTAAAATGTCATTTAAAAATATTAGTTTTTTATGTACTACTTAGTGGTTTCACTATTCTTTAAATATTGATTTTTTTTCAGAAAAATACCGAAAATTCAGACAAATATATATTTGATACTACAAATTCAAAAATTATTTCTATTTTACCAAATTCAAAACATAGATGTTGGATTAATTAATTTAAAATTAATTTCTATTGTCAAAACAAAAAATGTGTTTTTATGAAATATTAACTATCAAAAGATTGACACTAGTTTGTGTTCAATATTAAAGTGAAATTACTTCCAACGACCATCATTGGATTAAGTAGTAAAAATATAATCTAATTACAGTTCAAAACCAATTAGAAAGACTATCTAACCATATTAATAAATTAGATTAAAAGGAAGTTTTGAATTAAAATACTATATTTCTCACTATTCATAAAAAAATGAATATTATTAGAAAACTACCAAAATTTCATCCAATGAAAATTTTGATGTCCCAATTCTAAAGAAGAATTTTATTTTGTCAAATTGAATATGTAAAAGTGTCAAATATTGGATTTAAAAAATGTTTTTCCATTAAAAGGTGGCAAATTTTCATTTTTTTGAAAAATACATTTTTTATCTAAAAATTTGAATTTTTTCCTATAATATGCCTAAGAAACACATAATACATAATTTAAAATTATTTGGAGAAAATAAAATTCAAAATCTAGTTAATACTATTCATAGTCATTTTTTGAAAGGCTAGTTTGGTAAGTCGTGCGCTAGAAACTCAGTGTTGCGTATAGTACAAGTTATTGAATTACTTAGAAGAAACAATGTACCAAGAAATATTGGGGTGTTACACTCTCCCCTCCTTTAATAAATTTCCTCCACGCAATTTGAAATTGATCTTCGACAATAAAAGGTTAAAAATAGAAAAAATACCTTTGTGGAATACCCACATCAAAAATTAGGTTAATAAAATTTAGTCTTAATAAGAGGGAAATAGAAAGAAAAAGTAACCACCAAATTATTATCTTGATTAGGAGAACATTGGTGGAAATTAGAGACACATAATTTGAGAAAGAATATAAATATTTATAGGGAGTGATTGAGGTCGTCAATCACAAACAAGTGTAAAATTGAGGGCCTCAAAGCCATAAATCTATGATGATTTAAAATATCATTGGTCCAAAAAAAGATAAATCATTTGGATAGCACATTTTTTGGTTGTAATATCCCTTCTCTAAAGTGTAATAATTAATTTATTCATAAAATAAGAAAAAAATACTTGATAAGTAGAGTTTCATCCTTCATCTAATTCTTACCACAAAATCATCTTTCACTCCAAACGATGAGTTTTCAAGATGAATTGGTAACACCAGAAGCACAAGAATCAAATTTTAGATAATCACATAATCCACAAAGGATAAACTATATATTTCCCTTTTCTTTAGAGATTAACCAAAACCAAACTGGTTAATAAAAGATCAGATGATCCCCAGAAAGGATATTCCTTTAGAGAATGAAGTACTAATATTAATTTCTAAAATTAAACCAACAATATGTAAAATTCAATAAATAACATTCAATAAACAATTTTACATAAAATATTTCAATATAATCCAAACTAATATTGAAACCCAATACTTATAAGAATTTTCTTATGCAATCTTCCACGTTAAATTGTGTCTCCAAATAACATCAACAACTCTTAATGTCATATAGTTAAAAGTAATTAACCTAATCAAATATTCTCTATGATAGGTCAATCATTTAAATAAAAAACCCAAATTTCTATAAATCCAAAATAAGAACATAGATAAAAACTCACCATTACTCCTCAAATGAAATCCCATAGTATTCTATTTTCCTTTGGCATATAGTGTTACCAAAAGAGAGAGCGTCTTCCAAAATAACATTTATTACTTAATCACAAAATCATTTTCCTATACTAAGGATAAATCATAAGTTTCCAAAATCAAAATATTCTAGATCCATAAAATCATTTAACTATAAGGAATTAGTCATACTAACTAGGGACTTTATGTAGTCCAGTGGTAGGCTATAAATCCCAGTCACACTTTGGTTGTGGGTTCGATTCCCGTAGCTTTGTTCTATGCGACAGGTTGTCACACAGTCTGCATGTTGTCTTTTTTCAAAAACTATATTTTATTACATTACCAAAATGAGATAAATTCTTCAAAATAACCATAACATAATTTAACCCCAAATGTTATATCATACCTCACATTTTCATCCCAAAATTTAATAACTTGTAATTGCCTCAAATAAAAGGATCATATAAAACAAAATGGTTATTTACAACTACATCCATAAGAGAAAAGATAATTCTTCCTCAAATATCATTTTCACATGAAAAACTGCAGCGTTACACATAAAAAAGTAAATTCTTCCGATGTAATCCCATTAACAAATAGAACTAATACTTTTAAACATTTCACCAACCATTTATTTCCACATAGCTTCTTCTTTGACCAAGAGGATATCCTACAGAATAAGGCATTCAATCTGGTAATGGCCAGGCCCCCTAGATTTATAGAAATTGACTGTAAATGGATTCATGGGACCATTTTTATTTTTAACCATAGTATTGTTCATTTTTCCTCGACAATTCATTATTTATGTCCTTATTTCTCACACATAAGCCATTTATTTGTTCCATTGAGACACATTTCTGGGTTTCTCCTGCCACATTTCATGCATGATGGTAATTGAAGTTTCTTTTCTCTATGTTCTCCATGGTTGGAGCTCTTATCATTCATCCCCTTTCTCTTCTTTGTTGAGTTCGGGAGTTGGTTAATATATATGTAGTTGATCATTTTTTTGGAAAACAGATTCACCATGAACACGATATCTTTTACACCTATCAACATTCCATTTTGTTTCTCATTTTAACCACCATTACCACCATGTATATCATGATAAAAGTTACTATGAATTCCTTGGAATCCAGCCATTGACTAAAAGTAGAAAGAATTATGTGAGTAACAATAGTCGTAAAATTATTTAGACAATATCATGACACCATATTTTCAATTTGAAACACATTAATATTAACCAAGGTCATTTATTCTCATATTATATTAAAATCCATCAAATAAATTTGTAAAGAAAATGTAAATTATTTTAAGCATATCCCCTAGGAGTTTAATAACCAAGAGTGCATCAAGGCCCATTTTCATGTACCATAATACCCCAGGTCAAGCCTGAAACTCCTTGTCAGAGTTTTCACTCATAAGTAAATCGGAGCCAGAGCCGCGTCTACCTGCTCTTATCCAGACATGGATGTATTTCATGGAAAATATACAAAATCCCAACATTACCAAAATTATAGGAAGTTCTTCTATACTAATCCTCAAATTATATCTTAGGGTAATGTTCTCTAATTAGAGTGTATCAAAATCGCGTTTCCAAGGTTTGTACTAAACTTCCTCTGATACCAACTGTAATGCCCCGACCCCAGAATCTAGGATCCAGTGCATTATTTTAATATATTGGCATGATTACAAGGAATAAAATACCAAAAGAACGATCAATTTAGTAGTCTTGGAAACATGATATATACATAATTTCAACATTACAACTTGAAAAAAAACACTAATTTATTCCAATAAAAACAACCAAGATTCGTAGATTATTCCGGAAAGTCACTCATAACTAACCTCTTCATATCCTTAGTAAATGAAACATAAAAAAGGGGTGATCTCAAATGCTCTGTAACAGTAATCAATATAGTGGAAGGTAACATAAACATTAGGCTTGGTGAATAATTTAAAACAAATTCCTTTACAAATAATAAACATGAACACTTTATGGAAGGAATATGAGATGAGTAAATAATTCCATAATAAAACATAGTCATGGGTATTCCACTTGTCTAATAACCACATGAAATATCAATATCTATTCTCATAATGATGGAATGAATAATTCTGGACATCATAACCACATAGTCAAGTCCTCGTTCCAAGACGACAAATAAGATTTTGTCATGACCTTGTGCCAAGACACATGTTTGTCTCATGAGACCTACCGATGCATCGCGGAGCTATAGCGGGCTCGACCCGTCACTTACTAAGTCCAATGAATTCCTCATATGAAAAGGTTTAAACAAAACTTAAACATTCGTATTAAAACTAGCATACTAAATGTCAATAATTTATCCATAAACCATGAATGGTATAAAAATAACACATCCACAGTCAAACATATCACAAAACCTTCAATAGAGTATGAAATAATTGTATCATAATAAATCAATGCTGATCAAGAATAATATCCCATAAAGGATGTATAAATAGTTGAAAATGATCAGTAAAATTATTTTAGAGTAATATCCCTTTTCATGAAAACATTTAAAAGTCTCATTATTTATCAAAAAGATGTTTAACATAGATTTTTGAATCAATGTGCCCCATTACACGTTTAAACACATGAAAGGAATTAACATTTTAAAACATTCATGTACATATAAATATATCCTCAAAACCAATTTTAATACATGTACATTAATGAGAAAGATTTATAAAAATAAATTTTCAAAACATTTAGAATGATATCTTAGTTAGAGTTCCTAACCGAATGAGAGATGCTTGAATAAAAATAATTTAGATAATAAGAAATTTATAATATCATGAGAATAAAGGGATTCATGATATTTTATGTCAAAGTAAATTATATAAACCATATAAAAGTGAATTGGTGTATAACAACAAAGAAGCCTCAAGGGAATATAAATTGAGTGAAATCCCTTATAAAGACCGTATCCTTAGGTTAAGAATAAATAAATTACATAATTATGTGTGAAAAATATGAATACACTCAATATAATATGGTTATTGACTGTAAATAAATCAAACTACATTCACACAAATTCCTATAAAAAACAACACCAATGACTTGGATGTTTAACTCAATGAATGGAAATTGAGTTAAGATTACTCTTATCAAGTTCTTATCAATGACTTGAGAAATTATCAATGAAGTGATTATGTGTATCAAAAGTATATCCACACAAAGGCGAGTGGAAATTACTACATAAATAATAAATATTGATCCCACACATAATTTGGGAGTAAAAATAATCAATGAATCATGTGTAAAGCCCAATGAGTGGAAATTGAAATTGGAAATTCCCTTACTGATGTAGTAACTCAAGAAACATACACCCCATGAAAGAAGAATTATACAAGGAAAATGTAAATACTGATAAATTAAAATATATTACACCAATAATACAATCATGGGAAGTAAATACACCACAAAATACGAAATAGTGGCTAATATATCATGAATCTCACAGGAATAAAAAGTGAGATGAAAACCGTTTATCACATTCCAATCAATCGAGTTCTATGAACAAAAGTTAATATCCAAAAAATGAATCACAGAATACCATGAATTTAAAGAGAATCATTAAAATATATTTAAAATGGCAGTATACAATACACCACCTGCAATAAATACGTGGCGAACAATGAAAATCTCATGGAATTAAAAGTGAGATAAAAAACTCCTTACCTCAAGTCCGACATATCTTGTATGTTCCTTGTTCCTCCTGAATATTAAAATTAAGTTAATTTATACTTGATTAAGAATTTTTTTTCAATTTTATTATTCCTTTTATATCACTTATTACCTTTCTAAAACAATTAGTTAATTATTTGAGTTCATATTGGATATTTTATTGATGTTCGGAACTTGAGTAAAAAATGAACTTGTTATAATTACAATTTGTCCATGTGGTCAAAATTCCATTTTCTATAGAATGATTTAAATGATTTAGATATAATTTATATATATTATATATCCAATATATATATGTTTTTATAATAGTAAATAACATTTTGAGATAAGAAATGAAATGCATTGTTCATGGAGACGGTAAGCAGTACATACGCGTGAATACTACTTTCATTTCTATTTTGTAATTTAAAATAATTAAAACATAATGATACATAGGTATATTATAATTCCAGTATAATATCATATATATTATAACTAACTCTATCCTTTATACATCCCACGTAAGGCATTAACTAGTCATATCACTTTAAGAGGGCGGTAGTCCGCACTTCCTCAAAAGAAATTATCTTGGTTACCGAAAATGTAAACCATAAAGGTTTGATATAAATGGAAAATACAGAAGAATAAAGAAAAAATAAACATAATATATGTCATATATAAATACAGTTCCATCTTAATGGCCACCATGAGAGGCGGTAGGAGATAATTGAACAATCATCATTTCCTGAGGTGTTAGTTTTCCATCCATAGAAACAGTGTGTTCTTTACCCATTAGATGGAGGTGTGTGTATGTGTAGTTAGAATTATTCTCATAAAAACATCCTAGTATATTTAAGATACTGGTTTTGTTATAAAATAAAGGAATAAAAATAATTTATTGGTTGGAGAAGTAAAATAAATGAAAAGAAGTTAAGAGAAACCACTACTTTTAATTTGGGTAACTCCCTTTGGTTTGAATGAAAATGACTTCTTGAAGTGACTTATACCTAAGGTAAGGATTATAGGGGGAATATATGTATATTTAGAGGTTATTTGGTAATGGGTTGGATGAGTCAAGGGCTTTTAGAGGTGTGAGGAATGGGTTAGAAGTAGTGAGGGCTTTTTATAAGGGGGAGGAGGGGCTCTTTAGGAATGTGTGAAAAGATTATTTTATTATATAATGATTTTTGATTTATAAAGATCCAAAAGTAATTAAAGTTGATTATAATATGACTCATGGTCGAAATAAAATCATCCATTAATAATTGTATTGGTTTTTTTTTTATAATCTTATTTATTTAAATCATTTATTAATGAGGTAAACACTACCTCATTATTTTGGCATAAAATATTTTATTTATTTGATATCTAAAAATTATAAAAAAATACCATGATGTAGGAAATATTTTTATTTTTATAATGAATATTTATAGTCTAAGAGAAATCTTATATAACCCCATGTAAAAATTTATTTACTAAAAGATATATGATTATGTCATTTTTTTCTTTACATAAAATTAATTAATAGAAACTGTCATTATCACTTTTAAGTGGCTCAATGGGGTCCCAAAATAGACCCAAATATTCCCATGGTTGGCCATGACTCCTCCAATAAGTTTATGACAAGTATTAAGGTAATTTTTTGTTATTATAATATTCTTTTAACCTTGAATTACCCTATTTACCTTTTACCGTGGTAAATAAAACTTAAAAGATACTAGTGACCAAAAATTATTTTCATCTTATTGAAAAAAGATTTACTTAATAATAACAACCATGTTTTTCAGATTTTCGAAATTCAATTCAAAGAAGTTGTAGAATTTAATTAAAATGAAAACGTTGGATTTTTTAAAATACTACTTAGTGGTTTCACTATTCATCAAAAATTGACGTTTTTCAGAAAAACTATGAAAAATTAAGCCTAAGATATATTTGATATTACAAATTCAAAAATTATGTCTATTTTAACAATTTCAAAACATATAAGTTAGATTAATTAATTTAAATTTAATTATCGTTGTCAAAACAAAAACGTGTTTTTAAGAAATATTAACAATCAAAAGATTGACACTTGTTTATGTTCAATTTTAAAGATAAATTACTTCCAACGATCAACATTGTATTAAATGGTAAAAATATAATATAATTACACTTCAAAACCCTTTAAAAATATAATCTTACCATATTAATAAATTTGATTAAAAGGCCGTTTTGAATTAAAATACAATATTTGTCACTATTCATAAAAAAGGAATATTGTTAGAAAAATAAAAACAATATCATCCAAAGTAAATGTTTATGTCCCTATTCTAAATAATAATTTTATTTTGTCAAATTTAATATGTAAAAGTGTCAAATACTAGATTTAAAAAGGGTTTTCCATTAAAAGGTGGTAAAATTGCATTTTTTTTGAAAAATATATTTTTTATATGAAAAATAAAATTTGTTCATATAATATATCTAAGAAACCAATAATACATAATTTAAAATTATATGGAGTACATAAAATTCAAAATCTAGTTATTACTATTCATAATCAATTTTTGAATGGCTAGTTTGGTATGTCATGATGTGCTCAAACTCAGTGTTGCATATAGTAAAAGTTATTGAATTACTTTGAAGAGATAATATAGCAAGAAATCTTAGGGTGTTACATAAAAATTCATCTACTTAATGTCGCAACTTATTTTGGTGATGAATGTTTGAACGTTTTTAATAACATTAACATATTTCTATTTATCGTAAATACCTAATAAATAATAATTTCATTTTGTAGGGATACATTATTAATTAAAACCACAATTCATTATTACAATGTGAAGAATTAAAAATCTGATTAAGTAAAAATATTATTATCTTACTAGAACTATAATTAAATATTATATTCAAGTTCTATCGTCTACTAAAATAATAATTAATGAGGGAGTGTTGATGATATAGTTTTTATCAGAGATATGTTGAAATATTTTCTCGATTAAATATTTTCTTAACATGAGGGGTGAAAATTGTAATATAAGTAAAAATAATATATAGTTTAACTCAAAAAATAATCATTAATATTCTTTCTAGAGTTATTGTTTAGATAGATTTTAGTCCTTTGTAAGAGGAAATCCAAATTATGTAACAAACTGACATTAGTTGACCTAACACATCACATGGACCACTCTTTCATTAGGCCTCAAGTACATTCTTGAGTACTATGAAATTTATATAAGATCCATGGTATAAAAATATATCCATTCGTGAACGGTTTCACCCTCAAAATCCAACAATCAAATCATACATATTCAACTAAGAATCTTTCATGGCTTTTCTATATGCTAGACATCAACACTATCAAATAAAATATTTAAAAATTCACAAATAAAATATTTAAAATTACAAATGGACCCAAATAGAGTATATCACATCAATAACAATACTATCCAATAACACTTCATCGGTACACCAAAACTGTTACAAAAAAAATAAAAAAACACACTATAAACTCAGATGTGAGTGATAAAAAATCTAAATTACAATACAAGTCACAATATAGTAATGACCAATGAGTATGATATGAACAACCGAAATAGAACACAAAATTCAAAACATGTGAAAAACCACTATTTAAGAATACGTCATTAAAAAAACATTCCATTGAAGTATGATACGAATTAGAAAGAGGAATTATACAAAAATAACTCATTGCTTCACTTGAATCCTACAAAATAGATTTTTATTTATGCAAAAGAATATATAGGGTGTGAGGGAAATCCTAATAAGCTACCAAAATGAATCCACATAATTACATTATCCATGAAATCTATTAGACCATGTCTAAAAATAATAATTTAAATCCATTTTTCTCTTTAAAATAGTTTTTTAAAATAGTTTTTTCTTTAATAGAAGATATTTCCCATAAATAAGTCACAAAGAAAATTATCATTATGTCATAGGTAATAAAAATATAAATAATAACAACATCAATGAATGGGAAAATATTAGTAAAAAATCTGAAACAAAAGTTATACATGCAACCTGGGGGATCTTCAAAAGAAAAGAAATAATATGAAACTAGGATTCAGTCATATAAAATTTTCTGAACTATGTGATCCTAGAAACTAATAATTTTCTAGACCTCTCATGGAATAATGGGAAATGAAACCTATATATCATCACGTTTAAGGTTTGGTAACACCCATTTGGTCACCCACATACCTATGATCACCTATTTTTATCATTTAATCAATATGAAATCCGTACCGCCACAATCAAATTTTAAATAATTCCCATATCAATAATCTATCATGAAAAAGAAAATAACATTTTTTTAAAGAATAATGTGAAATCAACATGTATTGAAACTCCCTTTGAAGTAATTTATCAAATATATTTTAGGTACAAAATTGATCTTTAATGAAAAAAGATATGAAATTACCTATAATGGAATTTTTGGGACAAACTCCATCATAACATTTCACTAAACCCCTTTTAATAACTTAATTAATTTTGATGAAAAACCACATGAAAATGACTCTTAATATAATAAAAAGGATAACAAAATTAAATAGTCAAAGAACAATCCAAATAATCTTATACAAATCATAAATGACTATTATAAAAATTAAATTCAAGGACACAAGGTTTTCCATAGAAAATTAAAATTATATTGAGAAACCTATCTCAAAATTGAAGTTATACACATCACCATATTTGGAAACAATAAGAAATATATAGAATGGATCCCAAAAAAATCTATGTTACTATGAAAAATCATAATCATTCTACCCAGAATAATTGGTTTGTTCCCCAATATGTTCTATTTTATCAAAACTCCAAAAGATTAGAAAAACATTGTAGTGTGGGGAATGATAGTATGAATGTTAAAGGATTCAAGAAATATATTAAGGAAATACACCATGAATCAAGTGAAATCCACCATGGAGTCATGGAGGATGGATCTCTATAGATATATAGGATGCTCTCACTAATGGGTAAAAGAATAGTAGAAATAGGGTTATAATATATAATTAGGAAATATTAAAATCCTTATATTTTGTTAAATATTTAATAAAATATGGTTTTTAATCATTGTGTGTTAAACAGTGCGCCAACTATGTGTGATTACATCCGCTTAGAAAATGGATATAGTGTTTATATGGATGATACAATTTTTTTTGAAAAACCTAGAATTAACAATGAAAAATAGTACAAGAATGCCCTACTCCCCTCTTATATGGATGACTGTGAAATTTTTACTAATTGTCTGAAAAATGTACATCCCATTCTATATGTTAAAAAATTAACATTTTAAAACCCATATCCTACAAAATAATTATTTATGGAAGCCAAAAATAGAGATTAAAATTATTTGATACTAGTAACCAATAAGGTGTGACAGTTATCCACACCATTCCACATTATATGAATTGACCCGACCCTAGAAGCCCAAAGAAGAGGAATTATATTATTACATTATCATGATTATAAGGAATCAAATAAAAAATTAATGTCCTATTTAGATATGTTGGAAATCCATAATACATAAATTTTACCCATAATATATTAGGTATTAGGAAATAAAAACATGATATATAATAAAATGGAATAAACTGCAACCTTGAATTCTTATTCCAATATTGCTTCATCATAATAATGGGATAGGAAACATGATAAGGATGAGATCAAATGATTAATAAGGGTAAGTAAAGCATAAAACATAATGAACCAATAAGAATAAATTAAAATTTCAATGTAAAAAATTGATAACACATGCCATTCAAATAACTAGATAAGTGAAATTTAATATGTCAAGGTAAGAATGAGGCATGCCAATATGAAATCCACATTTATATGTGCCACTAGATATTATATCTGTGGATGTATGTATTGGTCTATAGACATTATTATTATTAGTAATGAGTATTATGGGTCACGTACATTAATGTATTTATGAAAACCACGATGATAGAGGTTCTTGACATGGTATGATATATTATGAGTGTCATGGGTAATATTGCATTAATGAATAATGTGAGAAATTATTTATCCCTTTTGTTCTTTAATGGAAGATAATATCTTAGGCCCTTTGATGGAAACGATATAGCTTAATAAATACATGGCCACGGTGATCAATAGGCAGATTCTATTTCTAGATATTCGAAGAAATAGATAATCAAGAATATAGGTTAATGGAACCGGCATGCAACCATCTTGATTTGAGATATCATGATAAAGGATTATATTAAATAGTAAGAATTAGTATGATGTGGAATGTCATTATGACATTAACTTATTTCTCTATGGGTTCCTTGGCATGTTTTTAGACCACAACCTTGGACTTTAGGCTGCATTGCTTAATGAGGCTGAGAAAGAGGCCAATAGATTAACATAATATGTTTATCCAGAATCTCAGTAAAATAATATATACTATTATTTATTATTTAATAGGTTGAATAAATATTATTACCATATGTGGTTTAATAATTATTTATGGATTCTTGATATCAAATAAATACTTATTTTCTATTATGTAAATATAATATTTATTTATTTATTGGAAAATAATGAAGTGATATTTATTTAAAAAAGAAATAGTGATAATTCATTGTCTGATAAATATTATGGTGGAATGGTGGACCAAATTTTTTAAATTGGTGAGATATAATAATTATTGAATATTATTTGATTAAATAATATTTTATTATAATTCACAAGTTAGAAACATGTTGAGAAATAATAATAATAATATTATTATTTCACATGGGGTTTTTTCTATGATTAGATATATAAATAAGGGAACAATTAAAATTATTATATTTTAACCCTAGAAATATATAAACTCAGTTATGTTATTTTCTCATTATGGTAATTCATTTGTCTTGGTTGTGCACAATATATTTGGGGAATCCTCTCAATCCTAGAGATCTCCTTCAACAAGAACATTCCCAAGAAAGGAGGGCAATCCTCCTCCATCAGATCATGGAAAATGATTTCGAAGCAGTTATTGAAGTGATTAAAGGTGGATTACATAAGTGAAAAGATCCATCATGATAGAACAAAGAGAATACTTCGGATATTTTAAGAGATTCAAGGAACACATGTGGATCACCATTAGAGAAAATCTAAACTTAGTTTCCACAACACAACGATTTTGGACTATAGATCTGTTATTAGATTCAACAAGGATGAAATAATTATTAAATTTAATTCAATATTTAATTAAATTAATTATAAATAATATCTAATGATCCTCCCTATGGTTCTGACATGATTTTACATGTCTAGTTTCTTTCACACAATTCCATAGATCTTGGTGTTTATTTTCATTTAGATCTCAGATTGATCATCAATCATGAAAAAATCATTGTTGGGAACAAATCATCACACAGTTCCATTGTGCTTGGAACCTACAATTAGTGTCAAATGGGTAACATAATTAAATATAATTAATTATAGATCATTATAGATTTACACATTTTAATTTAGTTATTCAATTCAATTTTGATCATTCTTCTAATTTGAATCATGTGATATCCTTATTCCTCATTTATTTCGTGCATATCTTATCGAGATGGTTAATTTTATGATTAAAATAAAATCAAGGAACTCATCTAAAGTTGCCAAGGTTTATAGATAGGAAACACAAGTCTACACTCTATGTAGTCACATTCAATTCATCATAACTTATTCAAAAATCAACTCAAGCTCATTAATTGATTATTTCATCAATTAAAAACATAATCCACCATGTTTTGACAATAATATAATGGAACACGGTCAGATGGACTACATGCCATGTATCCCAGATACATCGAATGTAGTCCCTTTGATTGGTAGATGGGATGTGTATTCCAAACATGACCTACCTAACTGGTGACTATGTAACTTTGTGTTCAATTATCATGTGTCCCATTGAACATTCCATGTACGCTAAATTTTCCAAAGTATAGATTATACAACGAGTCCCTAGGTGTGTGTCTCAAATAGAAGGTGAGATTGGTACACACTGTGAATAACAGATCTAAACTTTGTGTACTTATACCAAGTTACATATATTTAAAATTTATTTATTTTACAATGTAAACCTTCAGACATGTTTATGAATGTGGTCGTAAATATAGGACATTCTATATGTTATAAGATAAATTAATAGTTAAATGTTTGATTTGTATCTTTGTAATATTTAGATCTAGATATCATGTATGTGTCATATTACATGTTGTTACTCAATGAGAATTGAAGCATAATATGTGACTAAAAAATTTTGTAATTCATGTAATCATCTATGAAGTACATGTTTTTAAAGTACATAAAAATTCATGTATGCCATATATCAGAAAAGTAAAACATTATACATGTATAATAAATGTTGGGCTGAATCAGACATGTATTCACTATGTTTCAACCATGATAAATTTATGTACACATTTATTTTTAAATGAATTTATTTATCTTATTTAAAATAATAATGGATAAGAATATTATGAACATTTGGATGAGAAGTAAGATAAAATAATTGAATAATTAAATGTAATAATTAATTGATTCAAGCATGATTTATCTTAAATAAGAACGATTAAGTACTGAATGATAGTTTTATTAGATGATTAATTATTTGAATACTTGTGGATTATGTGGAGCCCTACCAGACATTTTTATGTGATTTCTTTCATTTAATATATTATTGAATTAAATTTGTGTCTTGTGTACCTTCTTTCCTTTTATTCTGTAGGGAATGTGTGCCCACGATTTCTTTTATGTAAACACCCTTTTCCCCTCACCTACATGTGATTTAAATGATATATATAATGGATGGATCTCTCTAGATAGTGGAGGTAGATCAGGTATGGAGATGAGGAAAAACCAATCAAAGGAGATACATAGGTGGGCATGTGGAAAACTGCAACGTGAACCTTAATTGGTTCACGGAGTTTTTCTCCAAGGTCAACAATTAGTTTATCAACCACTAGTTAAACAAACAACTCATAAAATATAATGATCATACCCTTTATTATTTTATTTCTATAAAGCATCATGGTTATTTCATTATGGACATTTTTTCATGATCACATAAATAATGAAATTTAAGAGAATGCAAGATAGAAAAAATTAAATTGGTTTATGCATCAAAATTATCAAATACATGGTTAATCCCTTAAGTAAGTTCACTTAATATTAACTAGAATATGATAAATATAATAAATGTAAATTTATGAAATTTTTTTTAAAAACCCTCAATAAAATATTAAGATGCTATAAACTTCCATTACTTCAGTTAAAATCTAACCACAGTTAAAAGTCCTTGACAACCAATGTTCGGGGAATTTAAATTATCAAGGAATTTTAATTTGTGTTTTGCGATTGATTAAAATTGGTTCACATCAATGGTTTACTACCAAAATGTGACTTTGTGTAACTGAGAGGAAAATGTTATGGAAATCTAGATTAATTATTTTAGGATTGGGGTGTCTGCTCAGCAGATCAAGGATATAAGGCCCCAGCCTTAAACCTTACTTAATCTTGAGTTATTACAAGATTACACATTGAGGATCTTTTCGGGTTTAGAGTTTTAGAGAATTAGATCATAAAACAAGCATTACATTCCACATATAAACAAAGTGGTTACATAGAGATAGTATTCTTCATTCCCATCAATGGAAACACATTTAAAATAAAACAAGGATTATTTCTTGACACTTTCTTGACACTATCATCATATCATGTACCTTTCCCTTGACCTGTGAAAAACATTTCAAAAAAACATAGGATGAGCATAAAAAGCTCAGTATGGATTATAAAAACATGGAAAGGAAACATGAGTTCATATATACATAAGAATGAAATCATACTTTACCCATAAAACATAGGCACTTTAATATACCTCATAAAATCATGATTAAATCATAGAAATCATAAGACATAAAGGTAACTTGAGGCATTCATAACATTCTTACGTAGGGAGTAACCTTCTTGGTTACGTTTGGAATACCCATCATAGTATATTCCCTGAAATCTCTTCATAGAAACCTTAACATTTCACTCCTTCGCGTTAGCCAATTCATTGGAGAGCTATAACGGGCTCACCCGCCCTTAGTTTATCACGGAACCACCCGTCTTCATAATAATGCCCAAGAACCATAACATAATCATATCACATAAAACATGCATAAAGGAAACATAAAATTTCCACATTTCAATCATGAGATATCAATACAACACATTGATATAATAAAAACATTATGAAAACCATTTTCAATACCAAAGTAAAACATGGTATTTATTTTTCGTTTTAAAAAAAGGTATGGCTTGTAGAGGAAGCCGAAACTCAAATAACGGTCACGATGGTGGAGAAGTCGTTGTCGCCGCATACGTACGACAAAAACATTCCCTTTTGTCGTTTAGTAAAATTCTTCATATAAAAAATATTCCTTTTGGATAAACGTAAAAGTCAAAGGGGTTTATACACCGTATAAAAGAAGGTTGTGTATAAAACAAAATATGCCTCAATGAAAAGAGATTGAGACGAAGTCCCATACCTCGTATCCGACTTGACCTGACCGTTCTTTAATCTCCTGAATAATAAACTTGAGTTAATATCTACTTTTTTATGAACCTTTTTCAAGTTAATTATTCCCTTTATACCATGTTATGAACATCATGTAATCATTTAAGTTAATAGTGTTCATTTTTTCGGTATTTGGTTCTTATGTCAAAAATAGACTTCTTACACTTACATGTTGTTAATTTGGTCAAAAGTTCGTTATATCCAGAATGATATTAATGATTTGGATAGATTATATATCATATATATTCATCATATACATGTATTTATAATATTACATCACATTTAGAGGTATGAAATGAAATGCACCGTTCATGGAGACGGTAAGCCGTACGTACGCATGAACGCTACTTCCATTTCTATTTCGTATTTATGGAATGGAATCATAATGATATAAGAGTATATTGTAATTCCAGAATAATAATATATATAATATCATAGTTCCATCCTTTATATGTCCCACATATGGTATTTAACGAATCAAATCACTTTCAGGGGGCGGTAGTCCACACTTCCTAAAATGAAGATATCGTGTTTACCCATAATGGAAACCATAAAGGTATGCCCAAAATGAAAACCAACAGAAGCTTAAGGAAACCATAAAAATATTATATATCATATATAAAAATAGTGACATCATAATGGCCACCTTTGAAGGTGTTAAATGAGTATTGAACAATCATCGTTTCGGGAGGCAGAATTTCGCCATCCACGGAAACCGTATGTTCTTTAACCATTTGATGTAGTTGTGTGAGAGTGTAGCTAAAATAAATATTATAACAACATCCTAGTATATTGAAGATACTGTTTTTGTTACAAAATAAGTAAATAAAAAGAGTTTAGGGGTTTGGAGAAGCAAAATAAAACAAATGAACATGAGAGAATGAATTACCTTTAAAAGTGTAACTCCTTTTGATTTGAGCCTAAAGGCTTCCTTTGAGAGGATTCTACCCAAAGAGAATCATCTAGGATGAGGATAGGTATGTGGAGAGAGTAAATGGGAAGGGTTTGGCCGAGCCAAAGGCTTGAGTAGTGTGTGAAATGAGGTAGAGGTGGGGGCCTTTTATAAGAGGAGAGGAGGGGCACTTTTGGAATGTAAAGAAATATTACTTTATTTGAAAATGTTTTCGATTTTAAAAGGTCCCACATTGATATAATTCGTGGATAAGGTGATAATGGTTCTCAATCCACTCATCCAATTGGTTTTTTCCAGGTGTAGTTCATAGATGTTACATTATCCTTCCATTTTATTTAAATCGTCAAATAATGATGTCATCGTTGCATCATTATTATGTCATAAATAATTTAATTTATTTAATGTCTAAAAATCATAAAAAAATACTATGATGTAGGAAATATTTTTAGCTTTAAAATGACTATTTATAATCAAATATCTGATCTTTATAACCCCATGTACAAAATGTTTTCGTAAAACGTATTATGTTTGTGTCATTTTTACTTTTACATTAAATAAAAAGTTATTTATGTCATTTCCCAACCAAAATGTATCCATGGGGTCCCCAAGTTTACCCATGGCTTTTATTTGTCGTCCATGACACAACCAATAAGGTTGGGACATGTGTCTAGGTCATTTCATATTATTAAAGCATTATTTATACCTTAAACTACACTAATTACCAGTAATCGCGATTAAAAACTTAATAAGTTACTATTCACCAAAAAATTATTTTAATCTCATTGAACCACATTTTACTTCTTAATGACAACCATATATGTAGGATTTTCAAAATTCAATACACATTAGTGGTAAACTTTCATTTAACTGAAAAATCAGTTTGCTTGATTACCACTTAGTGGTTTCACTATTCAAAAAAATTGAAGTTTTTCAGAAAATTACCAAAAATTCACCCTAAGATATATTTGATATTAAAAATTCAAAAATGAAGTCTATTTTAAAAAATTCAAATCATATAAGTCACATTAATTAATTTAATAATTAATTCCCGCTGCCAGAGCAAAAAGCGTGTTTTTACAAAACAATAAGTATCAAAAGATTGACACCAGTTTAAGTCTAATTTCAAAGTGAAATTGATTCCAATGACCACCATTGGATAAAATGGTAAAAATATATTCTAATTTAACTTCAAAACCAATTCAAAACATAATATAATCATATAAATAAATTAGATTAAAAAGCAGTTTTGATGTAAAATGCAGTATTTTTCACTATTCATTAAAAAATTAACATTGTTAGAAAAATACCAAAAATTCACACAAGGTAAATTTTGATGTCTCAATCATAAAGAATAAATTTATTTTGACAAAAATAGTTTATAAAATTGTCAAAATATATATTCAAAAATGTTTTGCCATCAAAAGGCACTAAAACAATCTTTTAAGAATATTAGTGTATTCCATGCATAAGATTGTATTTATTTTCATTTTAAGCCTCTATAACACTATCTTAATCATTAATATACATAGATAAAAATATATATTATTCATTACTTACTTGGGATGTTACATCCTTCCCCCCTTTAGAAAATTGCATCCCCGCAATTTATTTACTTATCGAATAAATGGGGGTACTTATCCCTCATTGCATTTTAAGATTCCCATGTTGCCTCTTCAATCATGTGGTTTTTCCACAAAACCTTTACCTGGTGAATCACCTTATTCCGTAACACTTGCTCCCTGTGGTCAAGAATCTGGACTTGTTGTTCCTCATAAGATAGGTTCTCTTCCAGCTGAACTACCTCTGGACTCAAAACATGAGATGGATCTGGCATATACTTTCTCAACATCGAAATGTGAAAAACATTGTGTACCTGAGATAAACTCGGAGGTAAAGACACTCGGTATGCAACTGATCCAACTCTCTCCAGAATTTCGTATGGTCCAATGAACCTTGGACTCAACTTTCCTTTCTTACCAAATCTCATCACACTTTTCCATGGAGAAACCTTGAGAAAAACATGATCACCTACCTCGAAAGATAGATCCTTCCTCCGGTTATCCGCATAACTCTTGTGCCTGCTCTGAGCTGTTCTCATGTGTTTCTGAATCAGCTGAACTTTTTCTGCCATCTATTCTACCAATTCTGGTCCCATCAACTTCCTTTCACCCACTTCATCCCAGAAAGCTGGAGTTCGACACCGCTTCCCATATAATGCCTGAAATGGTGCCATCTGTATACTGGAATGAAAACTGTTATTATATGAAAACTCAACCAAAGAAAGATGTTGGTCCCAACTTCCCTGATAATCCATAGAACAAGCTCGTAGCATATCCTCCAATTTCTGAATTGTTCGTTCTGACTGCCCATCTGATTGAGGATGAAAAGCTGTACTAAACTTTAATTCAATACCCAACGACTTCTGAAGGCCTTTCCAAAAGTTAGAAGTAAACCTGGGATCACGATCCGATACAATGGAGAGAGGAACTCCATGTAACCTGAATATCTCTTTAAGATACAAACGGGAAAGTTGATCAAGAGAGAAAGTATCTCGTATAGCAAGGAAATGAGCAGATTTGGTCAAGCGATCAACAATAACCCAGATTGCATTATTACCTCGAGATGTCTTCGGTAATCCAACAACAAAGTCCATGGATATATTCTCCCATTTCCACTCGGGCACTGGTAAAGGCTGAAGCATCCCTTTCGGTAACTGCCGCTCTGCTTTAACCTGTTGACATGTCAAACACTTTACAGTAAAATCAGCAATATCTCTTTTCATTCCATCCCACCAGTAATACTCCCGCAGATCTCTATACATCTTAGTACTGCCCGAATGAACTGAAAACGGAGAACTATGAGCTTCACATAACAACTCTCTCTTCAACTGTGAATCACAAGGCACACACAATCTCTTCCCAAATCTCAAAACACAATCATTATCAAAGTTGAATTCAGGCAACTTACCTTTCTAAACCAGCTCTACCTTTTTCTGCAACTCACTGTCTTGCTTCTGTGCTTGCTTAATTCTATCTGATAGAGAATATCTCACTGATACCTGAAACAAAACAGAAGGAATTCCTGCACCAAAAACTTCTATGCCAAAGTTCATCAAATCGTTAACCAAAGGATCACGTTCCAAACGCAACATTGTTAATGAAGCATTACTTTTTCGACTCAAAGCATCAGCCACTTTATTTGCTTTTCCCGGATGGTAATGAATTGTACAATCATAATCCTTGATTAATTCCAGCCATCTCCTTTGTCTCATGTTTAAATCTTTCTGAGTGAATATATACTTTAAACTTTTGTGATCGGTATATATTTCACACTTTACTCCATACAAATGATGCCTCCAAATTTTTAAAGCAAAAACAACAACAGCTAGTTCCAAATCATGTGTAGGGTAATTTACCTCATGAGTTTTCAACTGTCGTGAAGCATGAGAAATTACCTGATCATTCTGCATTAGGACGCAACCAATTCCTTTCAATGAAGCATCACTATATATAACAAACTCACCATTCCTGGAAGGTAGTGCCAAAACTGGAGCATTCACCAATCTTCTTTTCAATTCCTGAAAACAATCATCACATTCTTTTGTCCAGATAAACTTAACAACCTTCCGAGTTAGCTTAGTCATTGGACTAGATAACCGTGAAAAATTTCTAACAAACCTTCGGTAATAGCCCACCAAACCAAGGAAGCTACGAATCTCGGTTACATTTGTGGGTCTTGGCCATTTTTCCACAACTTTTGTTTTTTCAGGATCAACAGTTGTTCCATCTTTAGAAACAATGTGACCAAGGAAAGAAATTTGTTGCAACCAAAACTCACACTTGCTGAATTTCCCATACAGTTTCTTTTCTTTTAAGGTGTGAAAGACAACCCTTAAATGTTTTTCATGCTCCTCTTTACTTTTAGAAAACACCAAAATATCATCAATGAAAACCACCACAAACTTATCCAAGAACTCATGGAAAATTCTATTCATTAAGTCCATGAATACAGAAGGTGCATTGGTTAGCCCAAAAGGCATTACTACAAATTCATAATGGCCATATCTCGTACGGAATGCGGTCTTCGGAATATCTGCCTCCTTTACCTTCAGCTGATGGTACCCCGATCTCAAGTCAATCTTTGAAAAAAACTGAGCTCCCTGGAGCTGATCAAACAAATCATCAATATGAGGCAAAGGATATTTGTTCTTAACAGTGATATTATTCAAGACTCTATAATCAATGCAAAGTCTCATAGAACCATCTTTCTTTTTAACAAATAAAACAGGAGCACCCCATGGTGATATACTAGGTCTAACGAAACCTTTCTCTAATAAATCTTGCAATTGCTCCTTCAACTCTAAAAGTTCAATTTGTGTCATTCGATAAGGGGGTTTTGAAATTGGCTTAGCATCAGGAACTAAGTCAACAGTAAACTCAACTTCCCGATCTGGTATTATTCCAGGAAACTCATCAGGAAAAACATCAGGATACTCATTTACCACTGGCACATCATTAATCTGAACAGTTCCTTTATTTTCAATGACGTGTGCAAGGTAACATTCATTTCCATATTTTACAAGTTTCTCAGCCTCTTGATATGTTATCAACAGTAAGGGTTCATTCCTATAAACAAACTGAAAGTATTTCTGAAAAGAAACTTCTTTATCTCTATAGTAAATCTTAGCATGGTAAATAGAGAGCCAATCCATACCCATGATAACATCAAACTCTACTAGAGGTAGAACAATAAGGTTTTCAAGTAGGTTCTTTCCACAGATAAGGATAGGAAGATTCTTATAAATTCTTTTTGCCTCGACATTTCCCCCAGGTGTTTTTACCAAAAGTTCAGGAGTCATTTCTTGAGATGGTATTCCCATTTTACTAGAAAAGGTTTCAGAGATGAAAGAATGTGTAGACCCCGAATCAAACAACACACTTGCATAATCTGAAAAAACAAACAAAGTACCTGATACAACTTCATTTGATGGCCCGACATCTGCTGAAGTAGTTGCAAAGGATTTCACCTCCCCTTTCTGCTTGTAGTCTAACTGCTTCCCATCACTCAAGCTCTTTGTCGGACACTCGTTTGCATAGTGACCCATCTCATTGCACTTATAACATTTCACTAACTGTAAATAAAATTTGTTCTTACCTTCACCTTGATCCTTTTCAGTGCAATCACGAGCCTTATGTCCCATCTTACCACATCGGTAGCACTTTCCAGAATTCAGAAGACATTCCCCAGCATGCCTTTTGCCAAATTTATCACAAACTGGAAACTTAGTTCTCTTACCATCAGACTTTTTTGAAGAATTCTTACCTTTCTCCTGCCACCTCGGTCTCTTCTTCTACTGGTTTTTATAGAAAACTTGGTCATCGGAAAAATCCATTTCCACCTTCTCATCACATCGAACAAGCTTTTCATAACTTTTAAACTCACGAGAAGCTAATGCCCTTAGATACTTTGTCTTTAATTCTGAGTAGAAACGATTGATTTTACTATCAAGGTCCCGGATAAAATTTGGAGCATACCTTGCCAATCGAGTGAACCTTTCTTCATAGGCAGCCACTGAGTCTTCCTCTTGCCTCAATTCCAAGAATTGCTTTTCCATCCTAAGTCGAACAGCCTTAGGAAAATACTTCTCAAGAAACATACCTTTGAATTCATCCTAGTCAAGAGCATCAATCTCATCGGCGTCCATGATATTTTTAACCATAGACAACCACTGATCTGCTTCACCCTCCAACCGGTAAATAGCAAGACTAACCTTTTGATTGTCTGAACACCCCATGAAATCAAAAATCTTCTCCAGTGCTTTAATCCACCCTTCAGCTAGTACAGGGTCAGATGATCCTCTGAATGATGGTGGATGTTGCCTCATGAAACGTTCCACCACTGACATGTTCCTCTGCGGTTGGTCTGGCTGATCTCGTGTATGGATACCACCGCCATTTATCGCTTGAGTCAACTGCTCCATTACTGCAACAAACTATTCAGTTCCAATTCCGACCATTTCTGGATGCTGATTCGGAAGGTTATTTCCTTCTGTATGCCTTCCTAGCACTGCTTCCCTGTTTCCTCTGCGGAAAACCGTTCTGAACAAACATGTCTTAGATGAAGCAACATGGTAATCTTTAAATGCTATATCATTTCAAAATATATATATATATATATTTGGATAATCATTTAATAGAATTCTAACTCCTAAAGTTATCTAAACCGACCTTTGATGCCAACTATAAGGCCCCAGCCTTAAACCTTACTTAATCTTGAGTTATTACAAGATTACACATTACGGATCTTTTCGGGTTTAGAGTTTTAGAGAATTAGATCGTAAAACTTGCATTACATTCCACATATAAACAAAGTGGTTACATAGAGATAGTATTCTTCATTCCCATCAATGGAAACACATTTAAAATAAAACATGGATTATTTCTTGACACTTCCTTGACACTATCATCATATCATGTACCTTTCCCTTGACCTGTGAAAAACATTTCAAAAAAACTTAAGATGAGCATAAAAAGCTCAGTATGGATTATAAAAACATGGAAAGGAAACATGAGTTCATATATACATAAGAATTAAATCATACTTTACCCATAAAACATAGGCACTTTAACATACCTCATAAAATCATGAATAAATCATAGAAATCATAAGACATAAAGGTAACTTGAGGCATTCATAACATTCTTACGTAGGGAGTAACGCTCTTGGTTACGTTTGGAATACCCATCACAGTATATTCCCTAAAATATCTTTAGAGAAACCTTAACATTTCACTCCTTCGCGTTACCCAATGCATTGGAGAGCTATAACGGGATCACCCGCCCTTAGTTTATCACGGAACCACCCGTCTTCATAATAATGCCCAAGAACCATAACAAAATCATATCACATAAAACATGCATAAAGGAAACATAAAATTTCCACATTTCAATCACGAGATATCAATACAACACATTGATATAATAAAAACATTATGAAAACCATTTTCAATACCAAAGTAAAACATGGTATTTATTTTTCGTTATAAAAAAAAGGTATGGCTTGTAGAGGAAGCCGAAACTCAAATAACGGTCACGACGGCGGAGAAGTCGTTGTCGCCGCATACGTACGACAAAAACATTCCCTTTTGTCGTTTAGTAAAAGGCTTCATATAAAAAATATTCCTTTTGGATAAACGTAAAAGTCAAAGGGGTTTATACACCGTATAAAAGAAGGTTGTGTATAAAACAAAATATGCCTCAATGAAAAGAGATTGAGACGAAGTCCCATACCTCGTATCCGACTTGACCTGACCGTTCTTTAATCTCATGAATAATAAACTTGAGTTAATATCTACTTGCTTATGAACCTTTTTCAAGTTAATTATTCCCTTTATACCATGTTATGAACATCATGTAATCATTTAAGTTAATAGTGTTCATTTTGTCGGTATTTGGTTCTTATGTCAAAAATAGACTTCTTACACTTACATGTTGTTAATTTGGTCAAAGGTTCGTTATATCCAGAATGATATTAATGATTTTGATAGCTTATATATCATATATATTCATCATATACATGTATTTATAATATTACATCACATTTAGAGGTATGAAATGAAATGCACCGTTCATGGAGACGGTAAGCCGTACGTACGCATGAACGCTACCTCCATTTCTATTTTGTATTTATGGAATGGAATCATAATGATATAAGAGTATATTTTAATTCCAGAATAATAACATATATAATATCATAGTTCCATCCTTTATATGTCCCACATATGGTATTTAACGAATCAAATCACTTTCAGGGGGCGGTAGTCCGCACTTCCTAAAATGAAGATATCGTGTTTACCCATAATGGAAACCATAAAGGTATGCCCAAAATGAAAAAAAAACAGAAGCATAAGGAAAACATAAACATATTATATATCATATATAAAAATAGTGACATCATAATGGCCACCTTTGAAGGTGTTAAATGAGTATCGAACAATCATCGTTTCGGGAGGCAGAATTTCACCATCCACGGAAACCGTATGTTCTTTAACCATTTGATGTAGTTGTGTGAGAGTGTAGCTGAAATAAATATTATAACAACATCCTAGTATATTTAAGATACTGTTGCTGTTACAAAATAAGTAAATAAAAAGAGTTTAGGGGTTTGGAGAAGAAAAATAAAACAAATGAACATGAGAGAATGAATTACCTTTAAAAGTGTAACTCCTTTTGATTTGAGCCTAAAGGCTTCCTTTGAGAGGATTCTGCCCAAAGGGAATCATCTAGGATGAGGAGAGGGATTTGGAGAGAGTAAATGGGAAGGGGTTGGCCGATCCAAAGGCTTGAGTAGTGTGTGAAATGAGGTAGAGGTGGGGGCCTTTTATAAGAGGAGAGGAGGGGCACTTTTGGAAAGTAAAGAAATATTACTTTATTTGAAAATGTTATTCAGTTTTAAAAGGCCCCACATTAATAGCATTCGTGGATAAGGTGATAATGGTTCGAAATCCACTCATCCAATTGGTTTTGGCAAGGTTTAGTTCATAGATTTTACATTATCCTTCCATTTTATTTAAATCGTCAAATAATGCTGTCATCGCTGCATCATTATTATGTAATAAATAATTTAATTTATTTAATGTCTAAAAATCATAAAAAAAATACTATGATGTAGGAAATCTTTTTATCTTTCAAATGACTATTTATAATCCAATATCTGATCTTTATAACCCCATGTAAAAAATGTTTTCGTAAAACGTATTATGTTTGTGTCATTTTTACTTTTACATTAAATAAAAAGTTATTTATGTCATTTCCCAAGAATTATAAACTGTCTAAAGATCCTGAGTAATTTCCTCCCAAAAAGAAGAATATCTTGAGGGAGAGAAAGTAAATGAAGGCAATATGTTTTTTATGTGACAAGCCAGGCCACTAGAAGAGGAACTACACCCAAAAGCAAGGGGAAGATAATGGTATGTTCTTTATCGAGTGAAATATTCCCATTTATACACATTGGGTATTAGATACAGCTTGTGGTGCTCACATCTGTATTCGAATGAAGTAATCGAGTAGATTATTGAAGATTTATAGAGGGAAGGTGGATCTAGGATCTTCCAATAGTGTGATGATGGATTCTCTAGCCATTGGTGAAACCACCTTTTGTTTCTAACATGAATGATTTTGGGTTTATGCGATTTTTATTATGTAACTATATTTACCACGAATATAATTTCTATGCCAGGTTTAGATACATAAATAAAAGTTGTTTCTTTTATATGTACATCATATTTTATGGTATGGATCAATTAAATAATGGAATTTAAGTATTAAATTAAGAAAACAACGTGTTGTAAATTGATAATGGATCATGTTGACATGACTCAAATAACACCTAGTCATGGCATCAATGACATGGTCATGTGAAAAAAAAAATAATTTGAAAAAGCTCTGTCAAGATGGTTATTTAGACTCTTCTAAGCTAAAACAACTTTATAGATATCATGCTTGTTTATAAGAAAAAATGACCAAACTACCATTTATTGTATAGGGTTATAGGGTCAAAAAACATCTATAATTAGTACACACTAATGTATATGGACCATTTCAAGTAAAAAATAGACTTGGATATTTTTACTTTATAACTTTTATTGATGAATTGAGTAGATATGGATATATCTGCATGATGAGGCTTAAGGCTGATCCCTTCTATAAATTCAAGGAATACCGAAATTAAGTATAGAATTATCTAGGTAAGAAGATAAATAATATTCCATCAGATCAAGGTGGTGAATATCTTAATCAAGAGTTCATAGAATTTCTACGGTAGTTGGGGATTCTATCCCAACTCACACCACCTTGTACACCATAATGGAATGGTGTTAGTGAATGGTGTAGCTGTACCTTATTGTACATGGTAGGGTCTGTGATGAGTCATGAAGAACTTTCACTATCCTATTGGGGATATGTATTACAAACTATGGAATACACATTAAACTGAGTTCTAACTAAGGAAGAATATGGAATTCCTTTCAATCTATAGAGAAGATAGAAACCCATTTTATCGCATACACATCTACGGTGTTACTAGGCATTTTTTAAATCCTTATAGGCCAAAAAACTAGCACCATTGGGGCATGAAGTGTATATTATAGGGTATCCCAAGGAAAAAAGGTACCACTGATACAACCCCTCAGTCACGAAACTGACTGTCTCCCATCAAGACATCTTTATTGAGATGGATAACATCCTCAAAATGGATAGTGGGATTACGATTGAATTTGATGAAGTTGATGCTCAAGATACACAAGAGTATGTATATGAATTGATTACACAGGTCTCCATGGATAACATATTTTATAAAACACATGTACTACGTAGGATAATAAGAGAGGTAAGAGAACTAGAGAGGTGGTTTTATGGAATCTAAGGATGGTGACTGATTATTGGTTGACAATGATAAAACTATACCTTATAAGGAGGAATTATAGAGCTCAAAAGCTATTTGATAGAAAGAATCCATGATTCTAAAATAGATTCCATGAATCAGAACCATGTTTGGGTTATGGTAAATGGTCCAGTTGATGTAAATCCTATTGGAAACAAATGAATATTCTAGATGAAACTAAACATGAAAGGTAATTTAAGAACCTATAAGTAAAGGATTATGGTAAAGGATTTAAATATAATGAAGTTGTTTACAATGATGAAACATTTTCATGAGTTTCCATGTTTAAATCCATCAGAATTAAACTTCTCATAGTAGCATACCATGAATATGAGATTTGGAAGTTGGAGTTCAAAACTGTATTCCAGAATGGGAACCTTTAGGAAGATGTCTGTACGACATAACCAGAAGGGTTTGTGAATCTTGGTGATTCCAAAATGATTTTTGAGTTGTATAGATCTAATAATGGATTGAAGCAACTATCTGGGTCATGGAACATTCAATTCCATGAATCCACAAAAGAAGTTGGTTTCATTAAGAATTACTGTGATCTGTGTGTTAAAAAAAGGGTTAGTCGGAATGTGATCATTATCCTAGTAGTATATCTTGATTCCATATTACTTATCAGAAATTACATAACTCTCTTACAATCAATTAAGGACTACATAAACATGTGTTTCTCTATGAATTACTTAGGTGAAGTAGCCTACATTATAAGGATCAAGATCATCCGTTATAGATCCAATAGGATACCTGGACCAACCCAAAGTACATATATTTACCAGATTCTAAATAGTTTTAGTATAAAACAATCCACGATGGGATTGGTTTTAGTGTCACATGGTTTACATATTTCTATGAAAATGTGTCCCTAGACCTTATAAGGGAAAGATAAAATTATTAAGAACTCATATAATTCAGCGATAGGATCAATCATGTATTCCATGTTATGTACCAAATGTGATGTTTCCCGTTCATCGATCATGGTTTGAAGATATCATGAATATATATGAGAACAACATTGGTTTTCTATTAATGTCATCCTTACGTATCTGAGAAGAACTTATGATATATTCCTAGTGTATGGGGGAGATAAGGATTAGGTCATCAACTGTGATACTGATGCTAGTATTTAGACAGATCGAAATGATCTGAAGTCACAATCAGGATAGGTCTTCTATATCAATGGAGGATCTATGTGTTAGAAGAGTTCAAAGCATCTAGTTGTCATAAATTTTATAGTAGAGTTTGAGTATATAGAGGTTTCTAGTGCATACAAGGAATCCATTTGAATTTAGAACATTGTCTAGGAGCTTGATGTGGTACTTACCAGTAATGACCCTATCTCATTGAATTGTGATAATACTACAACTATGGATCATGAAAAAGATATTAGGTCACAAAAACAGACAAATAATATACTCTAGAAGTATCACCTCTTGAGGGATTTCTATCAGGGGTGAAGTTACAGTAGGAAGATTACCCACATATGAGAATGTGGTGGACCTATTGACTAAAGGGATATCTCAAAAAAAACAAGTTTATTATGTAAGAGTTAGTGGGAATAAGGATTCTAGTAGTTGGCTATAGTGAAAGTGGGAGTCGATTGATGTTAGTTCCCTAGAATAAACTTCTTTGTACTCTATGATAATGTCTTCAGAGTAGATGTCAAACTAAAATGTCATAGTAGTTCCCCGCTATGATGATAACCGAGAAGTGCTATGAAACTATTCTTGAATATATGTTCTATACCCATATGATATCATATAAGGGAAACAAATGGTACAAGCTATCTGTTGTGGAGACTCATAGCAATTTCGGGAACCTTCTCAT
Organism: Viscum album; assembly: GCA_963277665.1. Classification (NCBI taxonomy): domain Eukaryota; kingdom Viridiplantae; phylum Streptophyta; class Magnoliopsida; order Santalales; family Viscaceae; genus Viscum; species Viscum album. The sequence goes on along the minus strand of OY728133.1, from coordinate 1,226,418,949 downwards.
GGTGTACTCCCATGGTAATATCTAATAGGTTTTTTTAGAATGAGACCTACCAATAGGAAATCCACATTTATATGTGTTATCAGATGTTCCTATATATGGATGTATGTTTTGGTCCTTAGACTTTAATATATTTATTAATGAGTATTATGAGTTGTGTAATTTTATGTATTGATGAAAAAAGTGACGATAGATGTTCACTATTAGTTAAGATGTATTGGTTGTGTCACAAGTAGTATAGCATTAATGAATAATGAGAAAATGGATTTATCCCTACTATTCTTTAATGGAAGTTATTATCTTAGAACCTTTGATGGAAATGATATAGCCTAAACAAATCCCTAGCCATGGTGTTCTATAGGCATGTTCGATTTCTGTAATGTTGAAGAAAGAGATAATTTAGTATATTGGTTGATGGAACTAGCATGGAACCAGCTTGATTTGAGGTATCATGGGAAAGGGATTATATTACATAGTTAGCATCCTTATGAGGTGACAGGTCAATGTAGTGTTAACTTCATTCTCTATGGGTGCCTTTCCAAGTGGCTAGACGCTAACCTTGGACTTTAATCTACTTTGCCTAATGTCACCATGAAAGAGGCCTAGAGGGTCACACACTAAGTGTTCCCCGAATCTCAGTTAAATAAAAAATATTATTATTTATTATATAACTGGTTGAATAAATACTATTCAAGAACATTGTATAATAATTATTCATGTATGTTTGATTGGATATAAATATTTATTTTCCATTTAGTAAATATAATATTTATTTAGTAATTAGAGAATATTGCATTGATATTTATTTAACATAAAAATAGTAGTTAGTGAAGGTCAAATAAATATTTTAGAATTATGATGGAACATTTTTGTAGGTCTGGTGAGAAATAATAAATAATAAACATTATTTAATAAAATAATATTTAATTAAATTTTGAAATTTAAGTGCATGTCAACAAATAATGATATTTTTATTATTATTATTTGACAAGGGGTAAAACTAGGATTAAATAATTAATTAAGGGAACTTGTGAAATTATATTATTTTAATCCCATAGATTTACAAACCCAGATATGTTATTTTATCATTAATCAAATTCATTTTTCTTGGTTGTGGACAATGAATTTGTATAAACCTCTCAAGACTAGAGAGCTCCCATCTCCAAGGACGCTCCCAAGAATGGAGAAAAATCCTCCTCCATCAAATCAAGGAGAACACATTGGAAGTGGTTATGAAAGTGATCGTAGGTGGATGAAGAAAGTGCAAGGATCTGTCATGCTGCCACCCAAATATTCCTTTAGCAATTCTTAGAGATTTGTGGAACACATGTGAAACACCTCTAGAGGAAATCTACAATTGCTTTCTACAATGAAACGATAATAGACTGTTGTTTTCTAACTAGATTCATCAATGAATAAATAATTCCATAATGGTAATTCTTTATTTAATTAAATTAATTATAAATAATATTTTATGATACTCCCTCTAGTTCCTTCAAGATTTTTCTTATCAGTTTACTTTGACCCCATTATGAAGATATCAAAATTTATCATTGTTTAGATCTTAGATTGATCAATAATCATGATAAAAGTAATGTTTGTCACTACACATTGCATGCTTTCACTATTCTCAGAACCTATAAGTTGTATCAAAGGGGTCACACAATTATTTATAATTATTTATAGATCGTTGGTGAATTACACATTTTAATTTAGTTTCTAAATTCTACTTTGATCTTTATTTTAATCTGAATCATGAGATAGGCTTCTTCCTCTTTCATTTCTCATTGATATAATCAAGACGATTAATTTTATGATTAAGATAAAATATAAAATTCATCTAAAGGTTCCAATGTTTCTTACCAGACAACAACGGACTACATATCTTGTAATTAGAGTTACAGACTGTGTAGTCACGTTAAATACAACAGAATTGATTCGAAAATAAATTCAAGATTATGAATTGATTATTAAATTAATTACAAACTTAATGCACCATGTTTTGACTGGAATTTAAGGATCAATGGACATATGAACTACACACCGTGTTTCCCATGTACAAGGTGTTTAGTATCTTTGAGTTATAGAGAGGTCATGTATTCCATACCCGACCTACTTGAATGGCGACCCTGTAACTTAGAGTTCACATGGATTGTGCCCCATTGGACACACCATGTACTCCAAATTTTCTTAGACACATATTACAAATCAAGTCCCTAGGGATCTGTCTCAGATAGATGGTGGGAGATGTACACACCATGTACATCGGATCTACACTCCGTGTACTAATTCCTAGTTATGAAGATTTAAAATTTAATTATCTTACAATGTATACCTTGATAAATGTACTTGTGTGTGGTCATAACAATAGGACACACTATGTGATATGTTTTAATATACATAACTATTTAAATGTATAACAATTATCTGTATAATGTTCAAGTCTTCACATCATGTATGAGTCATATTAGAAGTTGTTACTCTATGTGCATTGAAGCATAACAGTCGAATAAAAATAATATAATTCATCTAATCATACTTCAAGTACACATTGTGAAATTTTGTTATAATTTTTGTATGCCATAAGTCATAGTAGTAAAACACCATACGAGTATAATACATGTTGGGATGTATCAGATAGGTATTCACTGTGTTTCCTCCAAGATACATTTATGTACACAGTTAATTTTAAACGAATTTACTTAATTTATTTAAAATTATAATGGATGAGAATCTCAATGAAATTAGGATGAAAATTAATAGAAAATAATCGATTAATTAAAGAAAATAATTAATTTATTCGAGTGTGATTTGTCATAAATAAGACTGATTCTGAATTGAATTCATGTTTTATTAAATGTTTGATCTATTGCATACATGTGGATGATCATGAGTTAGAACAAAACATTATATTTGTTTGGATTCATTTAATTTATTATTAAATTAAATAGTTTCCATGAACGCCTTATTTCCTCTTGTTAAATAAAGACTTCATGCCCATGGTTTCTTTTATGTAAACACCTTTTCCCCTCTCCTACCCGTGAGTTAATAATCATATGGAAATGATGCATTTCCGAAGCTAGTGGAGGTGGTTCATGTTTAGAGTTGAGGTGAAACCAATCAAAGAGATACATAGATGGACAGGTGAGAAGCTGTAAAAGGAACCTTAATTGTTTTAATGTGTTTTTAACCTATGTCAACAGTTAGTTTATCAAACACTAGATAGAATAAAAATTATTAAAATCTCATGATCATACCCTTAATTATATAATTTCTATAAATTTTAATGGTAACTTTATTATGTATTTTTTTTCACGATCACATAATTAATGAAATTAAAAATAATATTGGATAGAAAAAAATTAAATTTTTTGATGCATAAAAATTATCTAAGACATTATTATTCACATAAGAAAATCAACTTAATATTAAAAAGAATGTGATAAAATAAATAATTTCTAATTTTCACATTAAAGGATAAAATCCATCAATAAAATATTAATTTGGTATATCCTTCTAATACTTTAGGTTAAATAGAACCATAGTTCAAAGTGAAAGAACAACCAAAGTCATAATGATTTTAATTATCATAGAATTTTAAATTGAGGTTTCTTGTTGATGTAACTTATCTCCCATAAAGGGTTGTCATACATAGCAGGACATGGTGTAACTGAGAAGTAAAGGTTGATGCAATATTAATTAATGATTTTAGGATTGGAGAGTCCTCTCAGTAGATCACGAAAACTATGAGTTAATGCATTTTACATTTGGAATGCCTACCTAAAATCATTTGAGTTTCTTGACCAAATAATTTTGGGGTAATGATAAGGGTAATATGGATCCTTTCCACAAGAATATCCATGAAATAAGTTATTCTAAAACCAATGGTGAGGGATAATGGGATTCTATAAAATAGTGGGAGACTAATAAATATATTATTTATTTATTGGTCTATATTTTATCAGATAATTTACTAAAATTATTATTATCTTATTTTTCAGAAACAATAATAAAATGACATCAAACATATCACTGTGATCTAAGCATGGGATGGAAAACCTTCTCACAAGAAAAAAATTTCAAGATTGGAAGAGATGCATATGTTTCATCCTTCACCAGGAAAAGAGATTGTATGTGCCGAAAGAACCTTTATTAGTAGCACCTAGAAATGAGATAATTGATGAAGATCTATTTCTCTATGAGAAACATCTAAATGATGCAACATATGTTATGTGATTTATGCTATCATCCATGTCAAATGATATTTTCAAGAAAATCGAGGATGTGGATAACTATATGATGATGTCTCACCTTTGGGATCTCAATCAAGAGAAGGCAAGACAAGAGAGGTATGATATCTCTAATGCTTTGTTCACAACTATTCATAGAGATTATGCGCCATCTTGGCATCATGCTATCATGATTATTGGATACATTGAATGCCAGGACATTTTAGGTATTAAATTCCTAGAGGATTTTTTTATAGATTACATAATTTCATCACTGCCTATGACTTTATCCAATTTTTTTGTCAATTATAATATTATAAATAATGAGAAGAGACTTTTGGAACTTATTACTAAAATTTTCCAAGGGATAAGGATACACGGAGTGATAAAGACTCTGTCCTTGTTGTGAATAAGATAAGTGAGAACAAATCAAAGGTGCCCAAGTCTTATAAATATTGTTAATCTCCCAAGAATTATCCTTAAAATAATAAGAATATCTAGAGTAAGTGAAACGAAAAGGACGAAGTTTGTTTTTCATGTGACAAACCAGGCCACTAGAAAAGGAACTACACCCAGAAGTAAAGGGATGATAATGGTTTATTCATTATAAAGAGGAGACTACCATATCATGTGGTTCTCACATCAGTATCCAAATGTTCTAACCATATAGATTCTAGAAGATTTATAGAGGAGAGGTGGATCTCCAAGATGATAATGGTGTGAGGCTAGCTACTCTGACCATTGGTGACTACCAACTTTCACTACCAACGAGAATGATTTTGGTTTTTAATAGATTTTTATTATGTACCTACAATTACCAAGAAAATAATTTTTTCGTTTTTATATATAGAATGGTTTATTTTCAAATTTTTGAATAAAATTGGTTTCTTTTATAAGGAGAACATATTTTATGGTTTAGAGAATTTAAATAATGGTCTTTATGTATTAAAATATGAAATATAAGTGTTGGAAATTGATAACAAATCATGTTCGAATGACTCATATAATACCCATCTATGGAATCACTGTATTGGTCATGTATATGAAAAGCGTTTGATGAAGCTTTGTCAAGAAGGTAACATATAATTTTCTGAGAAAAACCCACTTGAAATATGTCATGATTTTTTATAAAGAGAAATGAACCGACCACCATTTGGTGAAAAGGGTTAAAGGGCCACAAAACATCTAGGATTAGTACACACTGATGTGTCTAGACCATTTATAGTAGAAGATTGAGGTGTATATTATTACTTCATAATTTTTACTGATGAACTGAGTAGATACCTTTATATCTAATTGATGAGGTATAAGTATGAGTCCTTTGAGCAAGAATGAATTAGGGAATCAGATCAGAATGAATATAAAGAAGATTAGATTGGATCAAGGTGGTGAATATCTTAACCAAGAGTTCATTGACTTTAAATTGCGTTTGGGATTCTATCTCAACTCACCCCACCTTATACACCAAAGTTGAAGGTTTTTAGTGAAATAAATAACCATACTTTGTTGGGCATGGTAGGGCCGATGATGAGTCATGCAGATCTTCCATTATCCTTCTAGGGATATGTATTAAAACTTATTTCATACACATTAAACAATGTACCAAATAATGTGAAAAATGGAATTAACTTTGATCTATAGAGTGGAAAGGAACCCATTTTATTGCAAACACATGTATGGGGTTGGGAGGTGTTTGTTAATGCCTTTTCGAGCAACACACTAGAAAGTGATTATCACCAAAAAAGCAATATTTCTTTAGATGGATAACATCCTCAAGATGGATATTGGGAGAAAGATTGACTTCGATGAAGTTAATGCTCAAGATACATGAGAGTTGTCATAGGAACACATTCTTGTGGTCCCCATGGATGAAGTAGTTCCCAAAACAAAAGTACTACATTGAATGATAAGAGAGGTAAGAGAACCAGAGAGATATGGTTTTCTTGTCACTAAGGATGGTGACTCATTATTAGTTGAAAATGATGAACCTATCTACTACAATGAGGAAGTAGAGAGATAAAAAGATGAAATTTGAAAAAAAAATACATGAATTCTGAAATTGATTCCATGTAGTAGAACCAAGTTTGGGTTTTAGTTGATGTTCCAGTTGATGTAAATTCCATTGGATGAAAATGGGTACTAATGACCAGACTGTTCATGGATGGTAATGTAAGTACCTATAAATTAAGGCTAGTGGATAAAGGGTTTAAGAAACATCAAGAAATTTACTATAATGAAATGTTTTCAACAGTTTCCATGTTTAAATCCATCAAAAATAAACTTTACATAGAAACTTACCATGACTATGAGATTTGGAATATGGATGTAAAAACTAAATTCCATATTGGGAACCTTCAAGAAGATATGTATATGACACATCCATAAAGGTTTGTGACTATATGTGAATCAAAAATTATTTTCAAGTTTCCAAGATATATTTATGGATTGAAGAAAGAATCCATTTCATGGAACATTCGACTCGAAGAATCTATAAAAGAATTTGGTTTTATAAAGAAGGAATGTGAGCCGTGTGTTTACAAGAGGTTTAGTGGGAATTCAATTTTTATCCTAGAAGGATATGTTGATGAAATATTACTTATTGGAAATGACATTCCTATTTTTAATATGTTATGGACTACTTGAACAAGTGTTTCTCTATGAATGAATTAGGTGAATTATCACACATTCTAGGGATCAAGGTCATTCATGATAGATCCAAGAGTTTTATTGTACTATGTAAAATTACATATATAGAATAGATATTAAAGAGATCTAGTATAGAATAATCTAATAGGGAATTAGTTCTAGTGTCACATGGTTTACATATTTTTATGAAAATCTGTCCTCAGACACAATAAGATAAAGAAAGAATTTGTAAGATCCCATATGTTTTAGTGATAGGATCAATCATGTATTCTTTAATATATACTAGAAATAATGATTCCAATACATGGAGCATGGTAGGAAGACATCACGAAGTTCTTGGAGAACAACTTTGGAATGATTTTAAGGATATCATTTTGTATCTGAGAAGAACTAAGGATATGTTCTTAGTGTATGGTAGAGATTAGGAGTTGGTCATCAAAGATTTTACTGATGATAGTTTTTCAATAGATCCAAATGATAGAAGTTTTAATAATCATATGTTTTCTATATCAGTGGATGAGCTATGAGATGGAAGAGTTTAAATCAGATAGTTTTCATTCATTCTATAGTGGATTCTGAGTATATATAATCTTCTAATGCAGCCACGAAATCCACTTGGATTAGGATGTTTTTCAAGGAACTTGATGTTTTATCTTGCTGTAAATACCCTATCACGTTGTTTTTTCATAATACTACAGTGGTGACTCTTTAAAAAGATCCATGTTCACAAAAATAGACAAAAAAATAATTGGTAAGTATCACCCATTGAGGGATTTATATTAGTGGTGAATTTGTAAAAAGTAGATTATCCATGGAATAGAACGTGGTTGAACCCTTGACAAAATGTGTATCTCTACAAAATCATAAGTATCATGTAAGAACAAGTGGGTTGATGGTTGTTAGTGGTTAGCTATATTGAAAGTGGGAGTCTGTTGTAGTTAGTTCCCCAAAACCAACTTCTATATACATTATGATAAACATGTATTCAATATTTTTAATATTAGTAAACTACTTATCACACCATTATTATTCTTATGTGTGACATAGTATGTGATAATGTCTTAAGAGTAGTTGTCTCACTAAAATCTCATAGCAGTTCCCCACTATGATGAGAGTCGGTAAGTGAAACGATAATATTCTTGAATATATGTTCTATATATGGATGATATCATTTTAATGACAAAAATGGTATAGGATATCCGGTGTGGATAGTAATGGGAATTTTTGGAACCATCTCATGGTGTACGCCATTTGTAATATCTAGTAGGATATTATTAGAATGAGACCCACTAGTTGGAAATCCAAATTTATATGCGACATTGGATGTTCTTATATGAGGACATATATATTGGTCCTTAGATTTCATGATTATTATTAATGACTATTATGAGTTGCGTTCTTTGATGTATTCAAGGAAACTGTGATGAAAATGTTCATGGAGAGGTATGATACTTCATGTGAATCACATGTAATGTTACATTAATGAATAATGCAAGAAAGGATTTAGGCCTTCCATTATTTAACAAAAGTTAATATCTTAGGCCCTTTCTGGAAATGTTAGAGCCTAAATAAATTCATAGACTTGGTATTCTATAGGTGTTTTATATTTTTGGAATGTTGAAGAAAGAGATAATTGAGCATATAGGTTGATGGAACTGACAAGAATCCTACTCGATTTGATATATCATGATAAAGGGATTATATTTCACAATAAGTGTTTGTATGAGGTGACATGTCTTTATGACATTAATTTCATTCTCTATGGTTTACTTGGTGTGTTTTTAGACACTAACCTTGGACATTAGGCTAATTTTCTTAATTCCACTAAGAAAGAGGACTAGAGTTTCACACATTGTGTGTATCTAGAATATCATTTGAATAATATATATTATTATTTATTATTTAACAGGTTGAATAAATATTATTCCCATATAGGGTTTAATAATTATACATGTATTCTTGATCACATATAAATATTTATTTTCTATTTAGTAAATATAATATTTTTTTATTTATTGGAGAATAATGCGGTGATATTTATTTAATAAATAAATAATAATTATTCAAGGTCCAATAAATATTATGTAGTAATGAAATATATAGTTTATATGTCTGATGAGAAATAATAAATATTGAATATTATTTATTAAATAACATTTAATGATAATTCTCAAGTTAAGTACATGTCGATTCATAATGATATTATTAATAATATATGAAATGGGGTTTCTGTAGGATTAAAAAAAAATAAAGGGAACTTATGGAATTATTTTATTTTAACCCTACTAATATATAATCCCAATTATGCTATTTTCTCATTATGTCAATTCATTTTTCATGGTTTTTCATAATGGATTGGGAAAAACCTCACAGACATAGAGAGTTCCCTTTTCTAAGAACGCTCCAATGAATGGAGAGTAGTCCTCCTCCAACGGATCAAGGAGAAATATTTAGATGTGGTTATCGAAGAAATCAAAGACGTATGAAACAAGTGCAAGGATATGTTGTGCTAGCACCCATTGATTCATTTAGCAACATTTGGATATTCGTTGAACACATGTGGATAACTACTAGAGGAAATTTAAATTGGTTTCTACAACGCAACGATGGTGGACTGAAGATCTGTCACTGAACTCATCAATGAAGAAATAATTCCATAAAGGTAACTCTTTATTTAATTAAATTAATTTTAAATAATATTTGATGATCCTCCCTTGGGTTTTGAGGTGATTTTCTTTGTCTATTTTCATTGAACCTATCCCATAGATCTCAGTATTTATAATCATTTAGATCTCAAATTAATCATAGATCATTGAAAAATAAATTTTGGGAACCACCCATCGTATGCCTCCACTATGATCAGAACCTACAGATAGGTGGTAAAGGAAAAATTAATAATCATAGTTTTTTGAGGTAGTTGTTCGCCGTACATAGAAGAAGTATATTCATTACCAATTAGATAGAGGTGTGTGTTAGTGTAGGTTAAACAATTTTCATAAAAACATCCCCGTATAATTAGGATACCTTTTTTATATTATCACGTAATAAAGTTATTTTAGGGGTTATATAATGGAAATGAAACTTTAGAGCTTGAGAGAAGATGTAACCCCTTAATCAGGCAACTTCTTTTGGTTTGTACCAAAGGTATTCCTTGGATGTATTTTTTACCAAATTTATGCTTTAAGGTTGAAGAGAAGGATTTTGGGAAGCTATATGTAATGATATTGGATAATAATAAGTGGTTTGAGAGGTGTAAGGAATGGGTATAGGTGGTGGCCTTTTATAAGGGAAGAAAATGACTAAAATGATGTTTTTTTAAAATAAGTTAGGTGTACCCGCATTTTTATATAATTTTTATCAAAAACAAATAAAACTCAAACCAATATAAAACATAAATTAACCTTATAAATAAATTAGATTAAAATAAAGCTTGGAATTAAATATCAATATTTTTCATTGTTCATTAAAAAATAAAACTTCACAGAAAAAAACAAAAAATTATTCTATCCTTATTTTTATTTCTCTCTTTCAAAGATCAATTTTATTTGGACATATATAATACATAAAATTTTCCAAAAATTGATTTAATATAGGTTCTCTATTAAAAGGCGGTAAAAATACGTTAATAAAAATATAGTATTTTTTGTATAAAATTGGGTTGGATTATATATTAAGCCTATCAAATCTATTGGATGAATATCAAAAATATTTTATTGAATATATAATATATATTTAATATTAATATCATTAAACAATTTAAATTAATTAAATTTATTATGGTATAAAAGCTTTGTGAACATAAATATAATAATATTTTCATTAGTATTCAGTCGGTTTCCATGCTCATTTCTAAATTAAAATGTAACCAATGGATTAATTTTATATATGTGTAAACCATATATTTTCATAATATAGTTAATACTATTCATAACCACTATTTATATTAAATAATAAATAATAAATAATATATTTTTATCAATTAAAGCTTGGTCTTGCGTTTAATGTCCGCTTTCGAAGAAAGTATCTCTTGTGTGTAACAAAAGCTAATTCGATGTTGTATGCATTGAAAAAATATAGAACATATTGAATATATTTAAAATATAAAATATATTATCATGGTATTATATCTTTTTATGCGCTTGGTGTCACGTGTCATGCACACTATCAAATATAAGGTTCCTACTTTAGAATTTATGGGTGTTACATTCTCCCAACAATAAATAAATTGTGTCCTTGCAATTTAAACTTGATCTCAATAATAGAGGGATAATAAAGAAATATTGAAAGATCCAAATAATAAGAAGGGTTAATACCTCATATTCATAATAAGATAAATGGAATGTACAAAGGTCTTATAACTAGGTTACCTAATAAAAGAACATTGGTGGGAAATGGAAAACATGGATATGAATGAAAAAAAACAAACCAATCATGTTTCGATGGATAGTTCTAGAGAACATGTTCAGAAGAGTTTTTTGGACCAAAAAAACATAGAACATAGGTATTAATGAAAGGCCATTGATATCGTAAAAAAAGATGATTATATGATTACTTTTATGTATCAAGATACTTTTTTCTATACTTGTGGAATTATATCAATATAAAAGAATATAACTAAATATATGTTTATATTAATAAGACAATATCCATTGGTTGTGCCTTGAACAATTTTAAATTTTATTATTATTTGATGAAGGAATACAAAAAACAATAAAACCTTGTCCAAATATCAACATAAACCATTTCACATATGTTTATCCTTTCTTTATAATAATGGTTAAATACTTTTGAAACAATGTCACTAAATTTCCAAAATGAACTTATAATTAACCTTTTGACAACATGAAGTAGTTCTAAATTTTCACATTCCAAACATGGGAATAAATTAGTGACAAATCCTCTTAAAATATAGTAATAAGTTTAATTACCATAAAACCATAGTGGAATAATGTATTCTTCCTTATTACTAATTTAAGAAACATTTTATTTTATATATTCCTTGAATCAAAAAGTTTTACAAACTCCACCAATGATAGCATAAACCACTTATTGAAAAGTTATTAATTAGTTCCAAGGTAGTCAACCATTTTCCACATCAATCATTTCTTTATAATTGTCTCACAATCAGGAACATATTAAGGGTTATATTTCCATCAATATTGTGTTTTTGTAACATTTTAAATTTCAATTGAATGAATTTTATTGGTATCATTCATTATAGGATCTCAAATAATTACTAAAAAGGTATTGTAGTAAGATACATTCATATTTCATAAATTATATGATGAGAACATCATAATTTTACACCATATTTCATAGATAAAAATACATATGTACATTAATAATTCATCTTTAGTTGTGTAAATAACTCATGATTGAACTTGATCCCTTATATTTTATGAATGTATATTCTCTTGACGTTTGGGGAATTCATTTGTGTAGTGACCCATCTCTTTTATGTTGTAACACTGAGTAATAGCATTTTTATTATTCTTTTTTCATTCATTTTCCTGATGACCCTCTTATTTACACTTATAAAAAACTCTCATTCCATTCAATAATTTATTATGTGGATTATTTCCACAGTTCACAGAAAATGGAAATTTCTAAAACTTCTTCTTCTTATTTGATGAATTCCCTTTTTCTTGTTACTAATAAGACCTCTTCTTATCTTGGGTTTCTTTGAATGAATATGATTTTTAGAATTTCTTCCCTATCTAGATGGCACATAAAACTAATTATTATTATGATGAAAAATTATTAAAAACTAGTACCATTTGATTATTTGGATTAATAACTACAAAGAAGTTATCGATCGTGCAATCTGTGTTGCATATATAATCTATGGCATACATAAATAGCTTTGTAAATGTAGCTTCATAATCTACAATACTCACTTTGTCCTTTTTCTTTAAGCTAAGAAACCTTCTCTTCATCTTAACATTATGATCACGAGGTAAGTATTTAGCAAAGAATACTTCCTTAAATTATATCCATTCCATTATTTCTATATCTTATACCTCCACAGTATTTTGGATCAAGGACTAGCATTCATCAGTATCACCTTGGAGATAATACACAAAATTGTAGCCTTTTCTTTTTCACCATATCCCAATTTCATGAATTTCTTCTCCATTAACATAATCCATTTCTTTGCTACCATGGGATTAGTAGTAATACTAAATTATAGGGGCCTTTCTCGGATAAAGTGATCCAAAATTACAAAATCTCAATGTGGAATAGGATTTCCCATCCATGAAATTTTAAGTGTCATAATCTAATTAATCTTCCCTAATATTTCCATGATTTTTTTGTCCCAATACTAGCTACATTGGTTTCCTCAGTTGGTAAATATCTATATTTTCCATGATTACTAATATCATTATTCCTTCTAGGATCAATTTGTAAATAATGGAATATAATGGATTAGCTCACAAACTTATGAACATTATATAACTCTAAATACAGCATAACATAGATTAGTAATTTTTTTCATAACTAATCTCATAATCATAAACATGGATTTGTTATGGATATCATTACTTCTAAATCCTTCATAATGGTATGTAATAAAATGTCAAATATCCTAAGTATATCCCCTAGGAGTGTCAAACTAGGTGCATAGTAAGGAACATTATCGTGTACCTGGTTACATCAAGCCAGGACTAGAACACCTTATTGGAGTTATTACTCCTTGGTACATCTATTCTAGATCCACATCCACTTGTAGTATCTAGACAGGGTTATATTTCTAGGAATACCCAAATAGTATCAACCTTACCAAAATTCTATGATTTTTCTCTATACTCATCCTCAAATTATATATTAGTGTTATGTTCCCTTATATAAGATTTCTAAATATATTTACAAGCCTATTGATAAACATCCTTTGATACAAACTATAATGGCCCAACCCTAGAAGCCCAGAGCCGTTGTATTATTCTATTACATTGGTCTGATTACAAAGAATAAAATTCAGAAGGACCATTCGGTTTAGTCATCTTGGAAAGATATACTTCTTACATGATACCCATAACACTCTTGGTATTAATAATTAAAATAATGAAACATAATAAGATGGAATAAACCACATCTCTGAAAGATTATTCAAATATTTCTTCTTCATAACCTAGGGAAAGGATACAAAATAGGGGTGAAATAAAATGATCAGTAAGGGAAAATAAAGAGGAAGTAATTGTGAATAAATAGGAATAAATTAACATGTAAATGTAAAAAACTGATAACACATGACATTAAAATAACTAGATAAGTAAAATTAAATATGGTAAGGTAAGAAACTAAAACTCATGCTATCAAAATCAGTAAACTGATAATAAAATGTATCCATAGATATGTCAACACAAAATATTATGGTTGAATAATAATTGAATCTAAATGAGGGAAATTATAAAATATTAGATTCCATGATTCTTATGTATATTGAACTAGTACCATGAATACCTTTCATAAAATAGTTTATTTATTAGGTAAAACTCCGTCTATTTGTCCAAATATTTCATCTCATGAGACTATCAGTGCATCGAGGGGATATCCATAATCGGGACCCACATATTTCATACATGTACAAAGAATTCCTCATATCTGACAATTAGGTTAAATAATAAATAGATTTCCATATCAAATAGATGTATTGATTGAAGGATAATAATTTATCAATTATTCCCCATTTAATCAAAAAACTATCAAAGTAAATACCATATGAAAAATGATATACAATTTCGAAAATAATAATATCCATCATATGAAAATATGAATAATAAAGTAAATTTATAAGGAAAAATGAAATTCCATAATTTTTTTGATTCAAGATAGTTTTTTTAATCACTAAGGAAGAGATATTGAAAAAGATATTCATTAAGAATATTCTTGAGGACAATAATATTTAAACATACTAAATTGTCTCATACCACTTTGAAACATTTAAATCATAATCCGCATGAAGAAATGACATTAAATGATGCTTATAATATCATTATAATAAATATATTAATGATATAACATTTTAAGGGAAGTATATAAACCATATAAAATAAACTTGGTGCATAACAAAAAATATGTTTCAATAAATTTAAATTGAGATGAAATCCATTTAATTAACCTTCATTTTTCGTTGTGTGGTCTTTACCCTTATGTATAGTTGTTTAAAATATGTTATGAACTTAAAACATAACCATATACATGTTTGTAAAATCATATATCATATTCTTATAATATATTATTACTCATTTGTCTATAATATTTAATTATTTTCACTATTTCTGGTGTTATTTGCTTAATTGACTCAAGTATGATTTGACTATTTATTTGATTTTTCATTTCCAAAGTTGAATCCATGACTTTATTATCTTGTTTATTCATTACATATGTGTTTATAATAATAAAAAAATATTGTAAATAACAAATTAAATGCATCATTCACAGAGATGGTAGGTTGTACGTATGCATGAACACTACTTTCATTTCATTTTTGTATTAAAAGAATGAAAAGTAAAAAAATGAATATGTATATTATAATTATAATATCATATCTATGTTATATATTTTATATAGGTTTATTAAAACCAATATAAATATGTTCCAGGCATAGCGTGAACGAATCACATCGCTTTGAGGGGATGGTAGTTTACACTTCCTTAAATGATGTTATTGTATTAATGAAACATGGGAAGTACTAGAGGCATTTGTTATAAAAGGATTTAAAAAGTATAAAAAAATAAAAAATTTAAAATATCTCATATAAAAATATAGTTTCCATTATAATGATCACCATGATTTGTTGTAAAAGAAAAATGAACAATCATTGTTTCTTGAGGCAATAGTTCTCTAAAACACAGAAGAAATATGGTCATTACCCATTAGAGAGTGGTGTGCGTAAGTGTCGGTCAAACCCTTCACATGAAAACATACTAGTATATCTAGGATAATTTTGTGTTTATATAAGAATAGAATAAATATATTTTAATGGTGGATAATTTTAATGTCTCAAATTTTCCGTGTATTATTTTCAAATATTATATATAATTATTTTCGGACTAGGCTTTGTGACGACGTGTGATTCTGAGGCCCAAAATACCTAGAATAAATGTCTAAAATAAATTAAAATTTTAAATAGTGTGTGGGAGTGGTTTTCTTAAAAAAGTGGAATAACTTTTAAATAGGCTCCCGAACCATAAAACTGAGGGCATCATTGAGTTTAGAGCATTGAATTTACCTTAGGTGAGGCCTAACATCAACCATCGTGGGTCAACAACTAATGTTAGTTTCTAGAAGTTTTAAAAGAAGAAAAAACAAAATAATAATTTATTTTATTTTAAAAGTTTCCATGACATAGTGACACGTTAATTTGTTTTAAATAACCAGGACCCCATGGTTAGGTTCATAACCCTATAAAAATTCCTTGGATGCTCTAGATCTTTGGAGAGGATCCATCCATAGAAGAATATCCATAAACAACAATGAGCGATAACACGTGGATTGTTGTGCAGTGAGATCGAATCCCAGCTGATTACTGTAATCCCTTTTCATCGACGATCGAGGTAGGTGTTTGTATATAAATTATTCCTTCACCATTCCTGGATTCAATGAAGAACACATATCATCCCATGAACATGTTGACCCACAGATCATTCATTATTACTGGAGGTTCTTTTATCAGGTTCATTTTGGGGAATTGATCCATGTTTGGTTAGATTTATATTTTATTTTATTCATTTTCATTTTCTAATGGGAGCGGATCAATGCTGTTATAAACTATGTTGGAGGTTCGTTCCTCAATTTGTTATTTGGATTCCCCCCTGTTGATCCCGCTTTCATCTTGTTCTTCATGGGATTATGAAGAATGGATTGTTTCACATTCGTATCACAATGCAACAATACCAAATTGGAGTTCCGATATCGAGAAGACCTATATGAGGTGTGGTTATGATGGTGGTGGATAAATCGATTTGGTTTGAGATAAATCATTCTATGATCATTTTTTTGCACGAACGATCGAAATTAATTTGTGGAACTGATCGATGTCCTAAAACTAGCAGTTTTTGTGTTATGATGGTGTTAGAACCTTAGATCTTCATTTTCAAGGCAATCAGATAGCCAGATCAAATATTAGAGAACCACTCATGATGTGTTGGTGAATAACTAGATTTATGAAAATTTGCGAAGAGCATGACATGTTTTCTGATGAACATAGTGTGTGGGGTCAACATAGAAGCGGCTAGGGTTTCATGATGGTAGAAGTGATTGCACGGAGTATGAAAACTATCACATGACATATGGTCCTTACATGGGACTCGACATGTATCTCATTTGATATAAAGACACAGGGTGACGTACTTGACATGTACTCCACCACATAGCCAGAGTAGGCCGGTTACACAGGTTTCCACGTGTATTGGTAGATAGGTTGGCAGGCAAAGGTTGAAGCAGCCTATGGGCACATAGCCAGCGTACACTAAGCAGACCCCAGATAATCGGACATAGTGTCTGAACATCACTACATGTCATGTATATTCTTTCTACACGACATTTCTTCTGACTCAGGTCATTGCACACAGGCAGTAGCCAAAGCCAAGAGACATGGCGTGTGACCTTGCTATACGCTGTGTACATACTTGTACATGGCTTGATCTTCTTGTCCACGATTCCTAGAAAGAGTTTCATATTTTAATATCCCCTTTACTCGTCCCCCTGAAGTTCATGTGTCATTTCCATCCATAGGAGTATGATCCCTTCAGTAGGACTTTCTGGATATAGTAGGAATCCCTCCGAGAGACCCAGAGTGAGATCATATACCCATTACTGACCCTAGGTAGAGTTAGGAATCGATGTGAAAAATACCACAGGATGATGATCCTATACTTAGTAGGTGAATCTGGATGAGTCATGGAATATTCCAAGGCCCTGGTAGTGATCCTCATACGTTTATCACAATCATTGCCCACTCATGTTTGAGTAATCCCAGAAAGAGTGCATCTATTCTCCCCTCATATTTATTAGTGCATCTATCTCTCTCATGAAACATCTCAATGAATGTACATCTAGATGAATGTACTTCCCAGATGGAATTCATCAGAGCTATCAGAATAATTGAGTGAGTTCTCCTCAATGAGTTCTGCTTGGAATATTCAAATTGAATCCCTAGCATGGGTATGCAGACGTCGTGAATTACCTCTAGACTACAGGTCTGGGTTTCTATTATATCTGTATATGTTTCACTTATTATATGTTGTCTAGACATATACTTTGTAGAGATGACTGTACCTACACTTTTTGTTTTACATTTTGGTTTTTTCGGTCCTCTACTGAGTATTATTATACTCACCCTTGCATGGTATTTTATCACATGTGTTGTGTCTTTTGAAGAAAAGAAACATTTTGATGGAGTCTTGGGCTGACTAGGACATGTCCGAGCATTGTGAACGTCCCTACAGGACTAGGTGTTTATAGGGATACTAGTAGTAGTCCCAATACCTATTTCTTTCTTACTTGTTGGACATTTTAGATTACATACTCTTTATTTTGGTGGAACTACTAGAAATATATGCTATAGAAATGGTTTGAAACTATGTCTATAATCCCAAAAACAGAGGCTATAGGTTATATCCACGGTTCAACGTACAATGGCTGGTTTCGGCGTGGCTATAGAGAAAAGCCATTAGTCACAATTGGAAAAGTGGCTAATGCCCAATAGCCACAGTTTGAAACTAGGGAAGAATCTTAAGAAACATAGAGATAATTTTATTATAATTAGTCTTGTCTCTTGGGATTCACTATGTTTTTCTAATCCTAACCCCAAAAATAACTAAAACTATCCTCTGATACCAACTATAACAACACTTCTTTATATTACACACTTAGTCATGATTTATTACATAAAACCATCACTTGATACAAAATAAAAGATCAAGAGTTATAGTGTTTTGGGGATTAAGAGCATTAAATAATGACTTAAAACATTAAATACAACATCTTTATTGAAAAATTACTTTACATGACCACAACATTCCTTCGTACTAAACATTGCATGGGATAACCTAAGGATATACATATGAAAGGCGTGTGATATAAAGCCCAGTAAAAGAATAATCAAGGAATAACATGAGGAATAAAATACATGTTAGAAATAGGCATACCAATTGAGCATAAGAAAAAACATGAACATAAATGAATGATAAAGTATGATAATCATAAAATGAAGATGTGGAAACAAAACTTAACATGGTATTAGCATTAGACAAGTCTCATTGCACATGGAACATGAGTAAACCCTCAATGCAATGATTCATGAGTAAAACTTCATTGAACATGAATTATCATGATTCAAAACCCATTTCACATGACATATCATGATACTATACTTTACCCAATGCATTGGAGCGCTATCAGAGCGCACCCTTCTTAAACATTTCATTTCATGCAAAAGTTTGCCACATGAATGATACAACACAAAATCAATCATCATAATTTATTCCATGATAAAGGGATGTGGAATAAATTCATGAAGATTTATAATAATAAGTAAATGTGTATATAGTTGAATACCCTTGATAGAGAAATATTCATGATATTCACTACACAATGACCTTGGCTTAGAAAATCAGTGCAATTTTGGTATCATAACAGCGTTACATAAGAACTCATAAAAATGTTTGATGAGAGAGAAAGGGGTGTCTCATAATTTTTACATTAAATTGATAGTATGGGGTTTATATATATACATTCCCAATAATATTTAATGGAATTTAGATTCATAATACCAAATAATTTCTTGAATGTAAATGAGGAGAGAAAAATTACTCATCAAATTTTGGCATAGTAACGGGTGTACATGGAAGGAAATAATGAGAGATAAAGTGGTCTCCCATCATTAAAACATAAAAAGTGAAGTATGTTGATGGTGTGAAACCACACCCCCACATTTATAATTGAAAATAAAATGGCATAACAACATTATGAAACATGGGTAAATTGAAAATGGAAGGAATCCTCTACTTGGAAGTGTGATGCCAAAGGAATGGGAGAGGCTTTAGAGAGGATTATTAGGAACTTGGGGCACCTTTGAAGGATTCTCAAGATATGAGTGAATATGTTGGATGACCATTAAGTGCTTTGAGTGCAGAGGAAGTGGGATCTTGGGTGGGTTTATATAGTAAAGGATAGAGAATTCATTATTAGTTAGGTTTGTCTCACCACACCTTAACCTAAACCAAACCACAAACCTGCCCATGGTTTTTCCCCATGGTTTTTTTCAAAGGGGAGTAAAAAAATATTTTATAAGTCCAATGGCCTAACTTCTTATAAGAATAGGGTTCACTTATGTGGAGGTGAGTCACACTCTCATGGAATTCAATTTAAAAAGCTAAAAGGTTTTATAAGTTTTAGAGGGTCCACTAAGGCTTTTTAAAATAAATAAAACAAACCGAAAAAACATTATTTTAATGGTAAAACATATATTGTCCTATATTAATGTTTATAGTATTTTATTACATCACTATTGGGTAATTATGATGTCATAAAACACCAAATATATTTAAGGGGTATTTAATTTTTACCCAAAAATTCAACTGTCTTAGAAAATTATGAAAAATTAACCTTTGGATAATTTTGACATCCTGATTCCAAAAAATAACATTAATTTTATGAAAATAATTTTCTAAATTTTTTATTTTTCTCTTTTAAAATAAAAACCAACATTTAACCAAAATTCATGGGTTTGGACAAAAACAGCTTTAAAACCATAATAAAAATCAATATTTTATTCATAAAAAGTATATTATCTTTTATACATAATAAAATTTAATATTTCAATAATAATATTTTATTAAAATATTATCTAATTCAATAATCCATTTATTTATCAAAATATATTTCTTAGTTGAATATTAAATAAAAATATTTTATGTTCTTTAAAAACAATTTACAAAGTAATAACATTAATAAAATGAATGTATTTTATTTATTATATACAAAACAAATTCACATAACCATAGTGATAAGGTCTTGTTACCTAACCCCTTATAAAACCCACATAAGACCGAAGGGTAAGGTGTGAGATTGTGATAGACTCTTAGGGTGGCTTAGATAACATCTCTCGGGTGGTAATATCTATCAACTTCCACTTCTCATGTAGGTGGTTTCATTAGAGCTTAACATATTGATGTTCTGATTGGGATTGGTCAAGATCAAAGCCCAATGATTACACCTCCTTTTCAAGCTCCGAAAAATTGCTTTTGTACAGGGAAAGTCTACCGGATGAAGACATCGCTTCCTTTGTCTGAGTAAATTGGATTTGTTAAAGTCCTATATTTGTACTAATCATGTGATCACTGTTCCATGTCTATATTAGAAATAGTCACAATTCTTAATTGTATATTAAAATCCAAAAACTTAAAACCAAGGAAGTTCTTACATTATATAAACATCTTACATAATAATACTTTTAATTATATCAAGTGGAATTTTCATTAATAAATGTTTGGGTCATTACATATATATATCAATGAATTATTTTCTTAATAAATCTCCACTGACTCAGACTTCCCAAGTATTGAATCTTGCCCAAATGATTCTTACATGGGTAGGGTTCTGGATATCAGTTCTGACCTGATGTCACTGGTCATTGGTGAAATTACCCTGCAATAGATATATATACAATATAGATTCATTCTAGACATTATGGATGAATAATTACAATTCTGATCATCATATGACCAAAACTGAGTTATATGATCTTCGATTGATGTGTCCTTTGCAGTAGAATGACCATGAAAACATCCTCTTCTTCAATATAAGAAAATATAATTTTAATAATCACTGATTTAATTTTATATCTATCACTGATACCAATCGAAGGAACCCACGTTTTGGAAGAATCTTGAAATATTGTATATTAAAATTTCTCTGGCATAATTTGTATCGAAAAATAAAATCTGATACACCCAATCCCAGATTTATCCACAAATAATAGGGAATTTAATTAAGAATAATGAATTAATAGTGAAAAATGAAATAAAAAATATAAGATTTCTAATATCAATGGTATCCACACTTAGCTCACTCTAAGGGATCATCACTTGAAGGAACTAACATCAGATCCTACAATATCTTCCAAATGTGTCTCAAGATCCTATTAGTGCACTGATATTTATCTTCTAGTTTCTAGAATGGATAATCAAACTCTATTTTGATGTCCTTTAAATTTACTAATAAGTGTACCTTCAATCAGATAATAATAAAATTGATTGGTGTTGACATATCTAATCTTTCACACTCTAATTTTTTTGAGAAAAGAGATATAGTCTCTCAAATTCATTGAAATGAATAATACCCTGAATTTTGTCTTAAAAAGCCATTTATATTTTTTTTTAAATTGTCATAAATTTCACTCAGGGCCCCAGGTAACTTAAAAGATCAACATAATACTTTAATGATAGTAATGAATTTGTAACTATTTCATAAATGTCATTAAAGTTTTACAACATAAATTTACTATCAAATTTATGCTAGGTGACAAAACTGGACTCATTACCATGGATCACTTCTCCCATATAACACTTAATGAACTTTGAATAATAATATTTAATACAAAAATAGTTATTTTATATTCACTTATTTACTTCAAAATATTATGAGTAAATAAATTCAAAACCTATTTTTCTAATCTTGAATAATATTGATTTATTTATTTCTTGGTGATCAATAAAACATGGACATAAATAAAACCCTGTGGTGGGGCCCATGATTTCATTAGCACATATTAACATAAAATAGGTTATACTCTTGAATAGTGTTCGTGTGTCACCCTCTATTTCCTTACCCAAATAGTGGTGATTAATACTCATAGAGAAAGAGTAGAATCTAGAAACCCATCAAGGCTTACAAAGAGATAAGGTTTAGTCATAAAAATGATAACCTACTATGAACACATACTATGTAATATTGCCTCTTTGTTTTATGAAATATCAGAAATCAAGGAAAAAAATTCCTGTCATCATCCTTTCATGATTTATTATTCATTTACCATACTAGATGGACATCCCTTTACTCATAATGGCCATGAATTTAAAAACGGTAGTAATATCCTAGTCAACTGGGCCTGAGACATCTCATCCATTTGGAAGAGAAAAAAATATATCTGAATCATTTAATCATTGTCATAACACATATGATTCAAAAAACATAACCTACCTCACCGAAAATAAAATTTTATGGATTTCATATTGAATCAATATTTGTGATGAAATTGTTAAAATTTATAATTTCCTCAATTATTGAAACCAATATATGTTATCGTAGATAGAAACTACCAATGAACCCAACAATAGGTGGTGTTCCTATTGGTGGTATAAAACTCATGATATCCTGTAGATGATATTAATAAGTTATATATTCCTTTGAAGAAGTCTCAATTCATAGGATCCCCTAAAACAAGTTATTAATACATTATCTATGTCCAGTCTGTATGATGTACGTAGACAATATAAGATTCGTTTATGATTAATGTAATAGTATATTTAGGTTCTCATTACAGATGGTAACTACTATAACCAATTTATATGAAAAATAATCTAATGAAATTACTATATAAAAAGTGGGTGCTAAAGGTTTGACACTATATTGGTATGTATACATCCTACATAGCTCACTATATACAAGATATAGAAATCGAACAGTAATGTTCATGTTGGGTATAGGGAACCCACTTTTAAAACCCTTAAACTATTTCAATTATTTATGAAACTCTACTATTTATTCATCATTATATTGTTTCTCCATTCCATAATCCTTTGGTATCCATTATATATTCTAGGAATCTCATTTCCAAGGATACTTCGAAGATAAATCTTATGTCCTCAATATGAGAATTTCTCACTCCTTATCCTTTTATTCTAAATCCTTATCTTAAAATTTTAATCTAGACTCCAAGATAAAATTTAAAATATATTATTAATATATAATTTTACAATAATATTATATCATCTATTAATTATCAATTTTCATATACTATGAAAAACAATATAACACTGATCATTTGTACGGGCAAACTACTACCTCCATGAAACAATGTGTTTCATTGCAGACCACTGCCTTACATTGCAAGTAATAATGATTTATTTGATGAAATAATCTGGTACCTATGTAATAATTATTAATATAATATAATAATTAATCATACAAATTTATTACATTCCATTTTTCCATAATGGAATCATCCATGGGGTGTATGAGAAAACTACCGCCTCTAGGAAATATGAAATTTATTTTTCTTCACCATAAACCTTGGATTATTATATGAATAAATTTAATGAAGTAAATTTATATTTATAACATGTTTAATATTATATAAATATCATATTGATATTATATAAAGACATTTCCTAACTCATTAAATCATTTTTACATACACCCCTTTTGGTTAGTTTTACCATCGACGATAATAAGGTTATAATATTCATTCCATTAATCAATAAGGAATATTATATAATAATAATATCATGAAATGATAATTTATTTAATATTTTTTCATGATTATAAATATATTTTATTTATATTGGAAATATTTATTATTATATCACATTTCAATTATTAAACACACTGAAAATAGTTCATTAAAAATTCCATTTTCACAAACCATAAATTTAGGACATGCCAAATCAAAACATTATTTGATTATAAAGTGAGAAACCTTTATTTTATATTCTTGTGTAATTTATTAATGATTAAAAAATTAATAAAAATGAATCATTCGGAACATTACAAAACTATTATGAAATAAGAATGTAGAGTTTCTAAAACCCAACGGCGAAAATAAACTATATCTGACTAAAATATTTGTAATAAATTAGAATAAATAAAGGTTATAAAAGAAAGTATTTATGAATAAGTATCTTTAATATATTATTAAGATATTTTCTATATAAAATCTTATATCACATTTTATCTAAGAATGAATTAAGGTAACGAGTTTTTTGTCTCAAAATTAATTCCATGAGACCAATTTGATATTGTGTAGGTTTATATCTCTAATATAGCATAGTTACTTCCTAATGGATATAATTTACCATATTCAAGAAATTAATTTTTGTTGAATATCCATTTCATTCCATTTTATTAAATTTACTTTTATTTAAAGGATACAATGTTTTTATGTGTTAATTGTCTCTATTTTCAATTCAATGTGACATGTTTGATATTTTATACCATCTTTTCTATAATATGGTGTCTTAACATCCAAATTTTAATAATTTATAATTATTATCATTCATTTAATTAAATTTTAATGTTTATTTCAGGGTAAACATGCTAATTTATTTTGATTCTTATGTTACCATTAATAAAGGGATCCATAACTAAATTTCCACCCCTGGAGGCATATTTTCAATTATATACTATGTTCTATTTTATATGATGAATCTAATTACTGGTGATGTTTTATAACATTATACTCCTATTATTCATGTTATTTAATCTTTAAATTTATATTATTTCCTTCAGAAGGTTTGATATTAAATAATCTAATGTAGTAAGTGTTTTTGCATCTCAATTTTTAATCATTTAGATATGGATAACATTAACAAATTATTTCATTTTGTTTTGAATATATTGGAATTTTTTTTTTCATAATATTCATTCAATTTATGGTATTGAAAAATTATACTCACATCATATCTTACCGGGGTATTTCTTTCAAATGATATTAAATCCGCAATGATTTTTTTGAAATCATAATTTCTTTTCATTGGGCCACAAACCATCTTCATATTATATAATTATTTAAGATTCATTTATTCAATAAATTTTATATTATAAATTTTATTTTCAATTTTCTATTAGTGAAATCATTGAATTAACTTTATACCCATTTCTATATATTGTTTTATTTTCAAAAATTATTTCATAGAAAGTTGTCACATTTATTGAATCGAGAAATATTGTAAATATATATAGTTATTATTTCAATATAGATGATTATGGATTACTATATAATTTTATTAAGTAATATATAATTTATTCATTCCTTTTAATTATTAATTCATTTGAATTAATTTGTGAGAGGTGGAGACTACAATATCCCCTCAATGAATTGAATGGTCTCCAAATACAAACTAGCCTGGAAATTTGATGCATGCCTTCCCATTTATTTGTATGTATATGATATTGTCTTGATATATAATAAATATATTTTCACAAGGCCTTATCAATAAGAAATGTATTTTAAAAATACATTTACAATTTAATCGTTTTAATTCAATCAACATGAATTCAATAATTGTTATGAATGTGATTATTTTAATTGTTTTGTCATCCATGGATTTGTTTCATTCTCATGTGATCAATTATGTCGAATTATTTTATAATAATTTATTTAATTCCATTTTTATTATATTATAGATTCCTGTATATTCATTATGACATTAACTATTAGGGAACACCCTTATTAAGGTTACATTTACCAATATAATGGGAACAATATCCATTATTTGATAAAGACATGAGATTTGTCTGTTAACGAGTTGTCATAATTTTCTAAATCTCTATTCCTAAAAGGTTACTCGAATATATGTAATGAAATATTTTATTTAAGTATTTTAAATATTATACTATAATGTCTAGACTACCATAATTCGTATGAGGTTAGGTTTAGATATCTTTTGAGGCTATGATTTCAATTAAGGACAATTAACGTGTTTATTAGTGAATATTGATCATAATTTAAAAGGTATAGACAAATCAAAAGGTAGTTTGAGATAATATTTAATATTTTTTGAGGTTTATGGATTATGATAATATAATATTTTTAAAACCCATGTGTATATGTTTATGGTATAAGACTATGTATAGGATAACATCCTGAAGGTCTGGTAAAGCAGATATTGTGTCGTTCCCTGAGAAATTATATATCTGTTTAGATACTGGAAAGTGGGTTCTATTTTAGCGTAGATTCACTTGGGTGATGTCATCCTGAATAAAGATTTTTGATTGTTACCTAAATATTTACTTTGGAGAATGAAAATTAGGACATAGGTTAAACACATGGATATATAATTCATAGAAATATATTATTTGTTTAATAACATTACCATTACAAGCCTTTAAAACCGATTTACTGTATTAAGAAATTAAGATTAGTGAAATGAGTGAACTCAAACTAATAAACCATAGACTGAACAATGAGTTATTAGGGTTGAAATGAATGATAATTTAATAATTTAAAATGTTAATTATATTTTGAGTATAAATATTTAATATAATAATTCTGTTATGGTGTTAATTGTTCACCATTTTGTATTAAGTCATTATTGATTTAGTAATTATCAAACCCAAATGACCCAAGTTAATAATGGATTTCAAAGGTAATGTAGATATTTTACCAATGTGATACCTAATGGGATATGATATTTAGTGAGAAATATTATAGTTATTCCTAATCAACTATCATGAATTATGATTAACAACCTAGAAAAATATTATTTTCCAAACCCACCGAAGAAATGAATGATGAAGCCTCATGTTAGTTCATTTGAAAAAGGTTAATGAATTAAAGAAGGATCAATTTTCTTATTCTCATAAATAATTGAAGAACCACCCAAGGGAATGAAATAAGGGAACCATAATATGCTTCATGTGAGGGAAAGCAGTTTGTTGAGAAATAAGTTTCAATGGAAAGAGGAAGACCTATGTTAATATTATAAGGTGATGTGAAGTGTTTCCTCATCATATACCTATGATATTATGGTAGAAAAGTCATTTGAAGTTGTATATTTTGTTATGCATATTATTTATATATCATTTATTACAATTATTTATATATTAAAAATACAATTGCGAGGATGAAATTTATTTAAGGGGAATAAGGTAAAACCTATAGATTTTAAATTATATATTCTTTTAAGACCTATTATTAACGGTACTGTGTGATATAAAAAACAAAAAAATTAAAAGAAATCAAAAAACATATATAACCACTAAAATATTGTCCTAGAATTAGCAGGTAAAAATATAGGTAACTTTATTATGAAATATTTGTTAAAATAAAAATAATGGTCAATATTAATATGTCTTATTATTGCATTAAAACGAAACCATTCAAAAACATGGATTTTTATTTTCTTAATTTTATGATACTAACTATATTATGGATATGAAATTTTAGTTATATAAATATTATATTTTCAAAAATTTGTTTTAGTAATTTATTAGACATAATAATAAAAATGAAAAATATTTTAAAAAAGTAATTTTCGAATGGAAATGGTTAGTATTATAAATTAATGATTTTATATAAAGATAATTTATATTTTTTAGAATTTAAATATAAAAAATTAACATAGTTTTTTATTTAAAATTTAATTATCTTTTGAAGATGAATTTCGAGGATTTTCCAAAATCGTTGATTTTTAGGTGAATAGTGAAAGAGATAGAATTTTTTGTAATAAAGTTATGTTTATAAAATTGTAGTTAAGTGGAACCTGAAAAATTTTTACTATAAAAAACAAATTTAAAGAATAAATTTATTGATTTAAATTACTATATTGAATTAATTAGATCCATGAATAACATTTTATAAAATTAACTAAGGTTTTACTTCAAACACTATTTTTCTTGGTTTATATAATAAGAAAGTCCTCATCGGATATTAAAATTAAATGTAGAAAAATTTATTTTTTTTTCAACATTTTAATATTATTTAATAAGTGAAATATCATTTTTATGAATAAATATATGATTTTTTAGATTAAATATATTAACCATGATAATGGGGAGATGGTTTTTAAATGAATTATATTATTAATGTTGTCTAAATTTCTATTAAATAATGAAAATTTATTTATTTTATCTAATAATTAGTATATGATGTCAACACTTGGATACAAATATATTATCATTTATTTAATTTCTAATTATTGTAATATAATTTTAAAAAAAATTAATTTTTTTTTAAAATATAATAAAATATTTTCTCAAAAAATTAAATGTCATAATAAATTTTTAAAATTTTACTTATTAAGATTTGGATTTAGATTATGATTAGAAAAATAATTGTTTCTAAAAACCTATATATATCATGAAGGGATATCTTATATATTTTATAAAACATTAATTACTATGTTAAAAACTAGTTACCATGGTAGAAACTAAAATGGTAAATAGTAAACATCTAGTGGTAAAATATTTGAAACATATTAAAAATATTTGTGAAATTGAGTGGTATAGTCATTATAGACCTTATCACAACCCACACTTTATAATTTCTCCTGTTTGGAGAAATTTACCCTAGAATAGTTTCATTCCATCATTAAAATGTAATGTGTAATTCCAAAAGCACCCTTATCTTCCATTATGAAAGGTGATAGATCCCACCAATTCATGGTAAACCATAACTTCACCATGTTGTATTACGTAATGATTGAAATATGGGAGGGGTTATCGGTGAATTTTCTTTTAAAAAGTGTTTATAAAATGAAAATAAATTCATGGGAATTAAAACAATTAATGCAATAAAAAATAGTATAAGAGATAAGGTAAATATTTTGAATTTTTAGTGAAATAAATAACGAAAATGAGTCAGTAAAGTTATAATTTAAATAAAATAAAATGAAAATGAATTTTATAAATGATTTTGGAAATAATACACAAGTGTTCACAAATTTAAATCACCTCAGGTATCCTTAAGAGTTTTTGGTTAAACCTTGCCTTTTAATGGTAGTAGCATGAAACCCAAACCCTTGTTTTTTTTAGAAAACTATAGAAAGGAAACCCATTATTAGAAGTTTACCCTTTTTTAGTGTTTTTAACTAAGAAATGTAAACCACTAATATCATTTTTTTTGTGTGGCTAGAAACCCAATCATCTGTTACCTTTAGTGGTTGTAGAAGGAAACCCACTATGGGATGAACATGGTCAGGATTCCATCCAACCTGACACCCAAATCAGTCCTCAAAAAGGCCTGAGATGCATTTCTTTTCCTTCTAGGCAGGTTAATAACTCATAAAATAAAATATAATCTAGATAATAAATATTTTTTATAGTGAAAATTTGAAATAAAAAACCAAACTAAGCTCCCTGAAAAATAATGAGAAACCATAATATCTAAATATAAAAAATACATAACATTATATAATAAAAATGAAACTGAAGAAAATTAAAAAAACAAACTGAAACCAATTAAGAATAAAATAATCTCTACTGGACCCCTTGGTCACCACTATCCATAAAAAAGCCAACACTAAAGAAAAACCAGAACTCGGAACCTAAATCTTCAAAATAAATGAGGTCTGCTGTTGTCATGTAGCACATGTAGAATGTGAGAATAAATAGCTCAGTAGGTAAGCCCCATATAATCCATACATTATATTCACATAAACATTCTGAAATCACTGGTTTGAAATATATTTATAAAATATTGTTTTATCATTTTAAATAAACAATCACATATTTATTGAAAAATCTACATTAAAAAAAATAAAATATTTACTTTCTGAAATATTTTTCCAATACCCAACCCCAAAAGAAAATTATAACTGGTTGATAAGAAGGATCTTTTAAAAATAAGAGAAACAATATAAGAAGTAAATAACTATTAGATTAGATCATAAAGTGAAATAGAATATAATAGAACAAACAAATTATAATCATGGAAACTTCATAAACATATCTAGAATCTATCCCTAGACATACTCAGTTCAGACTCATCGACTGACATAGGGTGAAACACTATTGTCAATAACCAACCTGGCTACTCTAAAATATCTTCACTAGTGGCACAACCCACCTACCATCTCAAAAAATCTTGGGTTACCATTATGTCTAATTATGACCAACAAGATACATCACTCAACCCACTGGATAAAATCTAGGAATACCATGATAATCATACAATGAGAATAGGGAGATCATCACATGAATGGAATAAACCAATAACCCATAGATTCCACCATTATTGACTTTACCAAACTCTAACAAAAACTATAAGGAGGCCATATAACCATAAGGTCAACCATAGGGTTCCCATCACACATAAAGCCATTCTAAAAGTGCCAACCGGGACTTCATGTCACGTGAGATTATAAAAAAAATTCAAAAACACCCCAATGTACCAATTGGGAATTTAACAATTCTGATCCAAATCCCTTTTCAAAACCAATTCTAAAACCTATTTAAAAATGTGAACCATGATCGTAAGATTCTTTTATCTCATTTAGATACAAACCACACTTCAAGATGCCAAATATGTCCTAATTTTGGAAACACATTTGAAACCACCATTTAATAATTTTAAACTAAGGAACCATTTATAATGAACTAGGATTTATAGAAGAACATTTTGTAAAGAAGTGGGTAAAGGAAGAGAAGAAGGGAGAGGGGAGGAATGTTTTGAAAATCAGGTTTTATAGTGAACATCATAATGGGGAAACATTATCATTTGTGTTCAAATATATATGTTCATCCCATTCACTATTTGATATGACCACATACAATGTAATACTCAATGAAATCCACAAAATAGTCCAAGAAACCACAATACCAATTTTAAGAATCCACACACGATCACAAAATGATAAATGACACCAAAACCGTCGAAGTTCACAATTCCACATTTACCACAATTTTTTAAAATAACAAACAAGACAAGACTCCATTATAATACACCCAAACCCATTTTATAGGCCACTAGGTATTTCATTAAACACCTATCATACACAAATATATAGTAATAATTAAAGAAAAACTTTGAAAAAACATTTTTCATAAAAAAATCTACATTAAAACACCATAATTCATAAAAACCCACTTCAAAATAATATAGAACAAAGTCTAAAATTAATTTTTATAGATCAATCATCAATTCTAATGATCTAAAAAGGAAATTGAAATTAACAATTTTCTCAATAATGTGATAGTGCGATTATACTCTTTGAGGAGGATGAATAAAAATTAAGATACTATATAAACACCCAAATATCAAGTAAACACAATTCAAACATCAACCATAGCTTCTAGAATATTTAAAAGTGATAACCAAGGAAATAGAGACCATGAAACCAAGAGGGAATAAGAATACAATGATGAAAATGAACAAAATCTAGGAATAAATCTTCTTGGAATCTTAGAGGAGCACCAACCACGGTGGAGGAGCCAAGGAGGAGGAGGACTTGGGAGCCCTAGCCAAATGGGGGGGAAGAATCCAAAATGGGGTTAGAATAGGGGAAGAGAAAAAGAGGAAATTCATGCTTTTAAAACACAAGGGAAAGATTCAATGTTTGGACACACAATTTTCTAAACCATGAGCGAACCGTACGCACCCTCCTAGAAATGGAATACATCCTAACAGGCTGGCCACATTCTTTGAAAAGTTGTTCAGCATCCATGAAACCCAAATCTATAAAGATGACATATCCCCTCACATGATTTCTTCATAGTTTCCTCTAACCGTATAGAAGTCATGCACCTTAGATCAACCAGCTGAAATAAGACGCACGTCTTCTCCAGGTCTTCGCATTAGACAAACACTTCTCATGCTATTAAAGTCAATCCATGCCATAATAAATGACCTAAAAATTCTATTAGTCCCAATATAATACATATCTAATAAATAAATTCTTAACAGAAAACATACAAAGGGCTAAAAGCCACCTAAAAAAATCTGAAACTCAAAAATTCTCACTAAAAACTCGACCTGAATGTAAACCGAAGGATCCAAAACCATGATGAGAATAAAAAGAAGAAAAACCTTAGTTGGTGTGTGACATTTCTCCCAATCAAAAAGAATTTCTTCCCCCCATAAATTCACTTAGTTGAACGAGAAACTAAACTTGACCTAAAAAATGATTGAGGCCAAAAAAACCACAATTTTTGAGATGACCATTCAACATCACCAGTCAAACCTAAATAGATCTAATGAAAACCTCAATGAGAGAAACCATAAGGAAAAGTAGAGGGTTCTACTCACTACAAGAGACCACCTATCACTAAACAACACCATAAAAACCCACCAGAAGATCCACGGTGGGTATCCCCACCTTCTAATAACTGGTCATCTTAAACCGACCTTGTAACTCTCAGCATGGACCAAACATCACCACCTATAAGAAACCAAACCAAAAACAACAAGAGAAATCCCCATATGGGTGGACCACAAACACATGGGGTTCCTAACGGAAGTAATCCAAAAAAAGACTCAAAATAAACCACAAACCATCTTTTCTTCAAGACATGAGCATCTTCTAAATGACCAAAACAAAAAAAAACCAAAAATGGTTTAAAAAGACTAACAACACATAATTAAAAACACAAGAACCAAAAAAAACATACATTACAATTGGGCCACCAATACTTTTACAACCAAAAAGTGATACCTCGGAATTGAAAACTTCTATAGGGAATTTTAAACTGTCCCCACCCAAACATTGGAGTGGAAGGCTGGACCAAGCTTCCCCACACTCTTAAAAATTCTTGACTAAGTGAAAAGCTTCACTCAAGGGACTGTGGCTAGATACATGATGTAAAAATCATAATATTACCCATATATAAAAGTAAACATCCACTGATTAAAATATCCTATTTAGGTGATACTACTTTAAAAATATCTTCACGTGACCCATAAAACTACATTTATGAAAGAACTTTGGAGTATTATAACAAGATGCATTCGAATTCTTGTATCTACTACACTGGAAGAACATGAGTGAATGGATTGATGAATGAGAATATAGAATAGAAATGGGCAACTCCTCATGAACAAGTTCTTATGGAATACACCCCTTTTTAGATAGGGAACCTTCATGAGTCCCAAAGGAAACTACATTGACAGCTATAATAAACTTCCATTTGGGAACCATTTTGGCTATAAGTACCTCACCCATGAGCATCCTGAATAGAATTTAACTATATGAGAGAACTCAATATTTAATCTCTAGATGATGTCCCTAGATGAAAATAGGATCCTTAAACTGATATTCATATACCACCTTAAGAGAAAAAGAAACCATCTTTTCGAAGTTTTCAGTATAGGCATTTAACTTCCATCGACCCTGTTGAACACCCAAAAGCTTACCCATGTTATTCTCCATTACCTCATCAAGTATAAAACATCATATGAAAATGTTCATAAACACTTCCTAATACATCCAAACTTTTAATGATGATTGTAGGATTACCTTCCACCAATCCTAACCCAGACCTTCAAATAAACCCATAACATATCACACCCAAATAAATTCTAGAGAACCTAAATACTTGAAGACACCTTTAATTTCCTCCATTCACACAATGTCGTCAAATGTACCACAGTAAAAATAGAAAATAATGAAATATTGAGATTAAAATAATCCCACCACTCCATTGAGAGTATAGGAAAGGCCCATATCCAAACAAAATGCACTGGGAATCTTGGGGACCTTTCTGTGTGGAATTCTATGAACTAAGGAAAAGCAGAAAATGAAAATCCCAGCCAATCGAAACTCTACCAAAATTAACATCTGAAACCAAAAAACTAGAATCATAATACAAATATAATAATTAAAATCAAATTCTTCTTTCAAAACAACCATTTTCATTTCAAATTCGGAAACTATTTCTACCCAATCCAATTTTCCGAATACTAAACTCACATTTCAAATTAAAATTATCATCAAATCCAACTTTTAAAAAAATAATCCACTAAATTCATTTTACCTTCTTTGAAAACCATTTTTCCTTGAACACAATTTAATATTTTAGAATCCACACACACAAACTAAAACCAAACCAAATTACAACTCACACAAACCTCTTAGAATAGAGAACTAGTGGCCATGCACAACTTGACCACATGGTTTAGTGGACCATGACCTTAGAAAGAACTAACCACTAGGTGTTCCTTGTACCATTCACTCAGAATCCACAAGGGTCACTACTCTAAATATTCCCACCACACAAAATTGGTTCACCTATATTGTCATTCCATATCCATACACCCAAAATCTAAAACAGATGACTCAAATCCAAGACTAATAGTAGTAAATCAAGGATTAGTACAAGTAATATTTCATCAATATTATCTTGTACCTACATACCCAGTCTTAATAGTCATATATCTTAGCATTATAACTCCCCAAGTAACAATGGGATACATTGATACTATTTAGTCAGTAACTAGGATGAGCTTCCTTCATACCTGACACCAGACCCGATCTGTGATAAATCTCATGAGGCACTCTAGATCCTTCTAGGATATCGACTAGTAGTGGGAATCAATTATAATATAGATGGGAACAGATTTTTTCAATAAAAAAATGAAATAAATAAACCAAACTAAGCAGATAAAAAAACTAGGAGGATCCATAAAATTTAAAAATAATAAAAACATAACAAGATTATATACAATTTCAACTGGTCAAAACTAAAAACTAAAAAAATAAAACCAACCATGATAGACACTATCTCCATCTGAACTCTTGGTCAAAATCATCCATAAATACCATCCCACTCCACTAAAAAAACAAAAAATAGAAACCTGAACATTCAAAACAACCCGGGCTTACTGACGTCAAGTGAAACAAGAAGAGTGTGAGGATAAATATCTTATTATGTTAGAACCAAAATTTCTATACATTTTGTTTCCTAAAATAGTTCAAAAAATGATGTTTTGAAATATATTTATAAAATATGGTTTTATCATTTTAGATATCCAATCTGATCTTTCTATAAAAATATACTTTTTAAAACAATTTAAAGCTATGCTTTCAAAAATATTTTTCCAAAACCTAATACCAAAATAAATGTCCAACTAGTTGATCACAAGGATACAATAAAAATAATTGGAATAATACAAGAAGATGAACACTAGAATAGATTATCATTATATGTGTAACATCCTGGACTTAGATTCCACTAAAAGGTGCCTCGAGAAAGGTGAGTCACATGGCATCAAGCACATCTCTCCAAATTCCAGAGGCTACTGACTAGAAGGGAGGGCCTATGTGTGTCAAAGGGGAGACTATAACATCATCACTAGATTGTAGCATAATAGATAACAAAATGATACATGTAGTGGAAGTAGTATAATAAATAGATGACATAAGTAAACAACAAAAGACTAATACATAACCAAGAAAAAAGACATCTCATATAAAATATGATGATACATTCCACGAGTCTCTACAAACATCCTAACAAGAATACAAGGTATATTTACAAAACATATAAAAAAAGTAAAAAAATTCCAATAGTATCCCAGCAGAATTGCATTCCTTGGATTGGACTTATGCTCTCTTGATCCTAAGAAATGATCAAGAAACTATGGAAGAGTTCTTTCCCTTGTCAATATCTCCAATCATATACTCTATTTGGGTACCCAAAGGTTACCCAAACAGGGTGTGAGACTAAATACCAGTTGGAAACCACCCATGTTATGTTCCAATCAATAAGTGAATATATATCATGACAATGTGAAGGAAAAAATATAAAATCTAAATTAATTAATAAAAAGTAATCATCCTATAAAACTAGGTTCTCATTTATATTTCATTCATTTTAATCAATTTCATTTTAAATGAAATTATTCGATTTAACAATTAGTACTGTGTAATCAATTAAATTTCATTTATCAAATCAATCTCATTTATTTTAAAAGACTCAAGACCCAACATAATCATGAAATTATACATATTATCCTAAGAAAAAATTATTCCTATATAGGCTATCAAAAAGCTATAAGTCAAAGAATGACTCCAATATAGTGCTTCAGATTAACCGACACATAACAATTCATTCCATTCATTAATTCATTTAGAACCTGATCTCGTTTATTGAATTCATAAATTTGAATCCAAGTATCACTCCATGTGTAATATGAACCTACACCCTATGAGCATGTCTGTGGATAACATCTCAAGAACCCATGTATCGATCTAAGTGTGGTATAATATCATTACCAATCGAGTCCATCCTTGGTGGTCCTCTAAGGGATCCCAAGTATAACCCATGGCATATAAGATCAGATTCCATTCATTATTTCCATGTAATTATCATTTGAATACATGTATCACTTGATATATAATAGTCAAGCCCCTATGATTCTATCCTTGGAAACCATGTATCACTCAGGAATAAAATTCAATATCCAAATGAGTTTTTCCGTCGAATTCTCATATAAATCTATGTTTAACCCATGGTTAACAATAATTTAATCAATTCAATCCAATCTCTGAATTCCGTCTAACAATATAATTTAATATATCATAGTCAATACCAAGAGAATTTCATTTGATGCTCACCTCAAAAGGTAATGTAAGTCATTCGGCTAAGCTGGGAAGTCTTACCCTTAATTTACTCACATTGGAAATTCATTTAATATATAATCTCATACTTAATCAATCTATTACATGGAATAGACTCTAGTAATATCACTTTGGTATATTAATATAAGGATCAAATCATTCTTAATCTTGAAATTGAAAATCATGGGACATGGTTCATGCTCACTATCCCTTCCCATTAATCAATTCATTATGAAATTCATATTTTATATTGCAGTTAAATTAACAATTAAATTTACAATTGATAATTAAAATAAAATTATCAATTTAATATTCAACATACAAAGACATGGGGTAAAAGACAACCAAAGGGAATCCAATAGTCAAGTCTACCCATGAGGTCCATTTATATAACAAACAAACCTAAGGGGTATGTTTGCATTTAATTCAGGGTTCTTAACCTATGATAAAACATTTAAAATACTCTATAATTGAATATGACATGTGTAACAATTCAAGGATTCATTTTCATTTCAAAGAGATACCAAAATATTGGGTATTCTACACCAGGGTTATATATAAATATCTCAATATTAAGTGAAAGTCATGAGATAACTGACCTCATGTCCGTATTTGATAGATCTTCCAACATCAGCTCCGGATTTAGCTAAGAATATAAAAAAATTGATGAATATATGTAGAAACTAATAATATGGCATATTATCATTCACCCAAATATCAGAACTGATATTTAGAAGAATGAAGAACTACTAAAAAGAAATTTAGATCATACTTTTATAGATCCAACGAGATGAAAATCTTTCATTTTGAACTTTAATGAATAAGCTATGTTGGTTCCTTGAATAGTCAAGGAGTATATATTCAAAATTATCTCCGTATTGTGCAGGGGAAGAAAATAGGATTTTAGGGTTAAAATATGATTTTATTTTAATTTAAAATTTTTAAAATTTCCCAAATTAAGGGGTCACAAGGTTTAGGTGCACAGTTTGATAAACCGTGTGCCAAATGTGAATGGTTAACTACAGGCAAGGTTCCCCACATGGTTTTCTAACACGGTTTAACTAACCATGCACAAACCATAAAATATCCAATTTTAAATTTACAAATTTAGATGTATAGCAGTGAGGACCGAATTTCATGATTATTTTGAAATCATGTGACATATTCCTTCTCTATTCCCCTTCCTTACATGGTTTTTTAAACATTATGGTCTACCTAGTATGGAATCAACTAACGTTGCACCAAACCATTTTCACCACAATTCTCAGGTTCAATGCTCTATACCTACTACAAACACCTCCGACACCTCTGTGACCTCCAAGGGGATCAACATTAGTCTATATTAAATCATTTAAACTCAGAATTGAAAGAATGTATAAGATTAATACCTCAAAGAAGAACCAGGTTCTTACAAACTTCCCCCTTAAAGAAATTTGTCCCCAAATATTCTTCTCATGGGTAGTTTGGGATGTTTGAGAATAAATCAAGCCACTAATCTTGGACATCGACCTCCCGCTCTTAGGTCTCATTTTGTACTATACCATGCTTCTTTAACACCCGTATAAGAGGAACTGACTGGCCTTAGATAACATTGGTGCTATGATCCACACTATGAATAGGATGATCTTCAAGCGATGCATTTTATTATAACTCTACCTCATCAGGGTGAAATTCATGAGATGATTCTAAGTAGTATCATCATATATGAGAAACATGGAATATATCATCATGGCCTAGTACCTCTGATTTAACTATAATTTATAGGCTACTAGCCCGACTCTATCCAGAATCACGAATAGCTCGACATATCTCAGTGAAATATTACACAGTCTTATGATAACCTTTTATCACATCCTCAGTGAAACACATAAGAAGGCTCAATACAAGACCTAGAAATCTAGAGTTCATCTATGGTGATGATCGACTGATTTATGATGAGACTGTGCGGTAACCATCCTCTCCTGAATCAACTGCACCTTCTCTGTGGTCTCCTAAACTAGAAATGGTCCCAGCATAGCTGCCTCTTCTTCCTTTAACCAACATTGGGGTGATTGGCATCAAATACCATGTAATGCCTCATTACGATCCATATTAATAGTATCCTAAAATATATTATATTATTATAATTAAACAAGGGGTATATTCCTCTCCCAAGATCCCCTGAAATCCAGGACGAAAGCTCACAATATGTCATCAAGAACCTGAATTGTTTTCTCTGACTAACTATCTATCTAGGGGTGGCATGATGTTCTTAGAAGAAATTGTATACCCAAATACCTCTATATCCCTTTCAATAATCATGATGTAAACAGAGAATTCCTATCTGAAATTATATTATGTGAAACCTTGTGGAGTCTTACTATCCCACAGATATGCAACCTCCCAAGCTCATCAAAACTGAAGGTTTACTTGACTGGAAAGAATTTTTCAACCTTTATGAGCCAATAAACAACAACCCATATGATATAATT
This sequence comes from Viscum album, assembly GCA_963277665.1. Taxonomy (NCBI): domain Eukaryota; kingdom Viridiplantae; phylum Streptophyta; class Magnoliopsida; order Santalales; family Viscaceae; genus Viscum; species Viscum album. The sequence goes on along the minus strand of OY728133.1, from coordinate 1,226,379,328 downwards.
ACCTCATGTAATCCTTAGAAAATCGGTCACAGGATCCATCTCAACATTATTCTATTTCCACATGGGAATGGTTAGCTACTATAATATCCTATTTTTATTTAGTGTTTTTCCTTCACCTACTGACAAGAGGAACACCTCATGAAAAAACATTCAGCATCTCTTTTCATACCCATCCACTAGTACTAGAGAAGTAAATCCTGATACTTCTTTCTGACGTCATGGGGAACTGCCCATGATGAAGCATGAAAGTCCCACATTAGCTCCTCATGCATGTTTTAGGAGACCCATACACGACCATGCACTCATTGAATCTCATCACCGCCTATGGTCCACCTAGGATGAGGGTACTCCCCTTCTATATTCTAACATAGAACCAAGCCTTCTAAGTTTGATAGCTTCCTTTTCATAACTAAATCCATAAGGGTATAGGTAATTGTTAAGGATGATAGAAAATTATACCCCTTACCATCATACACCTCAATGTGCATCTCAAAGAAAAAATCCATGAGATTCCACTCACTGCTTTCCAATTGAATCGCTTATATCTGAGACATCCTGGTCAGTCCATCAGCCGCTTTATTACTGTAACAAGGCATTTAGAAAAGCTTGATATCAAAATACTGTAGGTATTCCACCAATTGTCACTCCCTCATATCCAGATCATGTAGTGTAAATATGTACATGAGTATTTTTTGGTCTGTGTACTCCAAAAAATTCTCTACCAATAAATAGTGTCTCAAACATAATAATGTGTGAACAAATACAGCTACATAATGATCGTGCATCAGGTTGTTCCTCTCATGTGTCCTCAACTACCAAGATCCATAATCCATGACTCAATCCCCATGCATAAGAACTACTCCCATACTGATACCTAATGCATCACAGTATAGTATATAACTCCTTCCTAGCTCTGAAAAAATATGTATCGATGTTGAATTCATTCTTCCTTTTGTCTTTTGAAATTTTTTCTCATAGAAATAATGACGATAGAAACTTCACACCCCTCTTAGTCATGCCTATAAGCGGTGCTGATAAGGGTGAGAAGTCCTGTATGAAATGGATATAGTAACCAGCCATCCCTAAGAAACATAGTACCTCAATCTAGTTCATATGATTCTCCCACAAAATTATAGATCTCACTTTCTCTTTGATAATATATACTCCTTTTTCTGAGATAATGTGACCTAAGAAGTGAATTTGATCCATACAGATGTGGCACTTTGTGAACATAACATATAACTTATACTATGTCAATGTAATAAATATGATATAAGGATTTTTGGAATGATCATGTCTATTATTACAATACATGAAGATATCATACATGAAAACCAAAAAATAAATCATGATATGAAGGAAACACTCGGTTCATTAGTGGCATGATTACTGCTGGCGCGTTCGTGAGGCCGAAAAACATAACCAAATACTCATATAGTCCGTACATGATACAAAGGATATGTGAGGTATGTTTAATGGTCTAACACACACGTGATGATAACCCAATCCCAAATAAATCTTTGAGAAGACTTAGTCTCCTTATAGAAGGTTTAATAGACCATCTATCTATGAAATACTGGTTCTTAACCATCAACTGGTTCATTTCATGGTAATCTTCACATAGACTTAGGGTTCTATCCACCCTTTTCTTACAAAAGACCATTGAAACCCAAATATATGTACCGGGGTGGATGAAATTATTTTCCTATAAATCCTCTTGCTACCTCTTGAGCACGAGAATCTCAGTAATAGTTATCATGTAAGGAGGAATGGATACAAGTGTAGCTTTTGCAAATAGCTTGATAGAGAACTCTATATCTCTCACTGGAGGTAATGAATTTTTTTTATAAGAATATGTCTCTAAAATGATAAACCACTATATTAAAATGAGCCTAACATGTCCCCTAATCATCCAATATAAACTCACAATCTAGGTAATCATCCCACCTATACCATGATGCTCGAGTCCCTCATATCTCTCTTGTACATCGCATTCACCCTTGTGAACATGGTCACCGCCCTCTGATGATGTGAATGTCACCATCTAGAGATATAAATCAACCAAAGAATTCAAGATGTACAAACAATCCCTCATGATAATGATATCAAAACCATTCATCTTGAGGACATAGATGTACCAAATGAAGTGACACACACCAATATCAAGGGGTCACTCCCTGAACTAACGTATACCCTCCATTATAATCCCCAATGGATTTTGAAGCATAAAAACACCATCTAAGGTATAAAAAATCATCCAAACGCATTATAAGACACACAAAATATAAATCTACGTGGTTCCAATATATCAAAAAATTGTAGAAGATAAAGTGGAGGATACTAGAAAAGTACCTATGATAGTAGAATCTATGGGGTCCTTCTTCTGATGGGTATGTTACGCTGTGTATTTCTAGCCTAAATTGTGGCCTTGTGATACTGCCTAGATACCCTAAGTAGATCCCCCATCCTGTCGCTATAATTATGAGGTATGTATACCATGACCACTACCACCACCTTGGCATGATTGGCCAACTATAATCCAACTCCCTTCTTAATGAGAATCATCTAATCTCACTCCTGAATGTGGAGTCATTGGATACCCTCTCTCATAGGTTGTTGGTTGGAATATTCTACAGAAGCACTGTAGGTGTCCAATCTTGCTACAAGATCGGTACTCCACTGGGTCCTTCTTACATTGTGGCCTTGTATGTCCCGGACTACCGCACTGGTAGCACCACACCTAGCTAATTGAGTGTGTACTTTAACTGCTGTTATCACTATTCAAAAGCTCCAGACAATGTTTCCTACTATTGGTTGATAAATTATGAGACTTAGATGTCAAACCAGCCAGGCCCACACCTCCATCCTCTCTCGGGTTATTCTTTTTGATAACCTCTTGAATCACTATTACATAATCATTAGTCAGTTGAAATAAAATCACATGTGATCATATTTCATACATGAAATCATTTAATCTTGTATCTTTTGATAACTATTATCCCATTAAAGTTGGTTCAAGGCATTGGAGGCCAATAAAACGGGCTGAGTAATACATAAATGATAGTATACACTACTCTAGATGCAAGAACTCCTGAGATTTATTGGACCTCAATATCTCTGGATAGAATTAATCATAGAATTACATATAAAAATCCATCTATGACATCTCTCAATGATGACCTATCTAATTAATGACATCCCACAATCTCTTTTTGTAATCAAAAAACATATATGTAGTGAGCTCCACCATCCTCTTAGGAGGAATCTAAAGATGCTCAAAGGTTGATTGCATGGCCTCAATCTATGAATCTGTAGCCTATGGTCCTCTATCCCCAAAAAACATGTGTTGATATTGCTACTGGAACACACATGCATGCTCTTCCATAGTCGGGGTAGGTGATGGTACTCCTTGAACGGTCTGTATGAAGCGCAAGAACCCCTCACAAATTGTGCCTTAGCATGGAGGTCTGATACAAAAACTAGTGTTATAGATGAAAAGAATAGAGGATATCATGGTAGCCTATGGTCCACCATCTCCGGAGTGTGGTTCTCTCTACCCTCCTAGTATATGATTAGAGGACTTCGTGGTGACATACCTCTAAAAATGACATGTGAAATCCTAATATCATGATTATCCTCAATGTTCATAGCTCAAAAAAGTGATAAAAAATTGGATAGGTATTCATATACGAGAACATTATATTTTCCTACTCCATGAGTTGGGAATGGATGTTTAATAGATCATGTATAAGAGAGATACACAATCACTAGATTCTACTAAGGTTAGGTCTGGTCAAGTTCTACTCTATAATAATTTAAGTTTCTATTCAATTTTACAAGAATTGACATATTCATTCTCATTTTCCATTTAAATTCATACACATTTAACATTATATCATCATTGAAAGTCAAGGTTTGAACTAATGGTTCACCAAATTCAAGTACATGAGGGCCCATACTCCCTAGGGTCCAAAGCTAGGAATTTATCTAATCCCTACCATGAAACACCCTAGTATACTTTTCACAACAACACACATTTCAATCTTATCACCTTTCACAATAAAATGAAAAAACTAATGCTTCCTAAATGTCATGGAAAAAGGTATTTGATTTCTAGAAAGTGTATAATATGATACATGATACGTCATACCCTCATATCTTTGGCTTGCAAAAAATAAAACCCATAATCACATCAATAATAACATAAAAAATTAATTTTGTCGCTCAATTAAGGAATCAAATCTACTATCATAGTTAAAATCCAGAAAAAAATAATTGAATTTGAGGAAATTTGGATTTTACATGTACTTGGGGTAGATACTCCTAGGAACAACTCATTACGAAACATCATATTCTTTGTATAAATTTATTTTGTTTCCAAATAGTAATGTAAACGAGAAATGTCCCACTCTGATGCAAATTTGTAACATCCCAGACCCAGATTCCACTAAAATGTGCCCTGAGCATGGTGGGTCACATGGCCTTAAGCACATATCCCCAAATAACAAAGGCTACTGACTAGCAGCGAGGGCCTAGGTACGTCAGTGGGGAGACTATTACCTTATCACTAGAGAGTAGCATAATGGGTAACATTAAGATACAAGTTTCAGATGTAGTATAATAACCATATGATATAAGTAAACAATAGATGACTAATAGGTAACTAATCCATTGTAAATATCATATAAAAAATGATGATACAAGTCACGTGTCTCTACAAAATAGACAAACAGAAATTCATGGAATATGTACAGTACATATAATAAAATTTAAAAAGGAAAATAGTGACCAAGTAGAATTATAGTCCATGACTTGGTCCCAAGATCTCCTCATCCCAAGAAACGATAAAGAACATGTTGTAGGGCACTTTACCTTATCAATACCTACAATAATTTAATCTATTTGGGTACCCAAAGCTGGGCCAAATAGGGTGTGAGACTAAATCCCTGTAGGTAACCTCCCAAGGTCTATTCCAATAAGTCAGTGAATATATATATGTATATATATATATATAACATGATTCATCCAATAGTATAATATGTAATGTAAGTAACAAAAAGTAAACATCCTATAAAATTATGTTCTCATTTATAATCTATTCAGTATAATCAATTTTTTTTAATAGATAGTATTTTATTTAACAATGTGGAATGTTTCACCTAATAAATTTCCTTTAACAATTAAATTTTATTTAATTTATAAGTACCACAACCTAGCATAATCCATATGTTCCCCATATAATCATAAACACAACAAATGCCTAAGTAGTACATCTAAAAGGTATAAGTCAGAGACCGACTCTAAAATTGTGCTTTGTCTTGGAAGAAGTTTCATTATTCATTCCTTTCATTAATTCATTTAGAACCTAAGAACATCCTTGGAATTCCTAAATTGGAATCCAATTATCACTCCAGGTGTAATATTAACAAACACCCTATGAGCCCATCGATGGAAAACCTCTCAATAACCCAGAAATCGCTCTAGGTGAGGTACAATGTCATAACCAAACGATTCTATCCTTTGTGGTCCACCAACGGAGCCCAAGTATCACCCATGGCATATAAGATTTGATTCCCTTGAGTCCATCCTTGGTATTCCCATTTGAGTCCAAGTATCACTCGATATATAAAAGTGATTCCCCTATGAATCCGTCATTGTAAACTAAGTATCACTCAAACATAAGAGTCAACAGCCAAGTGAGTCCATCCATGGAATTCTCATATGAATTCATATGTCACCCATGGATAATACTCATTTAACAAATTTAATCCAAATGGATAATTCTATCTAACAATATCATTTAACATGTCATGTTCAATTACATGTACATCTCATTCACAACTCACCTCAAAAGGTTACTTAAGTCATTGGGAAAAGCTTAGAAGGATTACCCTTAATTTACTCACATGTGAATTTCATTTAATATTCTACCTCATTATTAATCATCCTACCATAAGGAATAGCCTCAATTCATCTCAAATGCTCTTATTTATTTAAGGATCTTGTAATTAATACTCATGAAATTACATTTCATGGGCCAAGGGTCATGCTCACCATCCCTTCTAATTAATCAATTCGGTATGCAATTCCCATTTCATATTGAATCTTAATTCATAATTCAATTATAATTATAAATTTAATAATCATAATCTGAATACATCGGGTAAAAGCACCCCTAATGGCATCCAAGAGTCAAGGAAACCAATGGTGGTCCATTTATATAACCAACACATCCAAATGGGTGTTCCAATTTAATTCAAGGTTCTTAACATAAAAAACATGATCAAACCTCTTTAATTGAATAGGAAATTCCCAATAATTCAAGGTTACAATTCTATTTCAAGGTGGCTCCCAGATATTGGGAACAAAAAATAATGACAATATATAAGTAGCTTGACTTTAAGGGAAAGGCACGAGTCCAACTAACATTGGTCTATAGTTGATAGATAATCCAATATTATCTCCTAATTCAGCTCAGATCTGATGAAAATTAAAAAAAATTGAATAAAATAATAATAGGAAATATTATCTTACACATAAATAGTGAAACCAATATCCAGAATAATGAAGAATGGATCAAAAAAAATCAATATAGTAATGTTACAGATCCAACGAGATAAGAAGACTTTGATTCTGATCTTGGATGGAGAAGATATACTGATTCTTAGAATGGTCAAGGTGGATAACATCAAAATGAGATACTTGTTGTGGGAGAGATGAAAATGGTATTTTGGGGTTAAAACATAATTTTAATTTAATTTAAAATTATTAAATTTTCCCAAAATAAAGGAGTATACATGGTTTCAGCACACCATTTGACAAACTGTAAACTAGACATGCATGGTTATCTATAAGAATGGGGAACTCACATGGTTTTATCACACGATTTGACTAAGTGTGCACAAACCATACACATAAGCTCTATTAAAATTACAAAGATAGTTGTACAACCATGTGTACCTAATCACATGGTTAGTCTGAAACTGTGTTGCATATTCCTTCTATCTTCCCCTATATAGCATGGTTTTCTAAATTGTGCGACCTTCCCCATACAGTTTCAACTAATCATGTGATGGGAAATTTTCACACCAAAGATCAGGTTCCGAGCTCTGAACGATCCCCAGACACCCCCTACACCTCCATTAGCTCATAGAGAATCCACATTAGGACATAATTAAACATTTAAACTGAGAATTGGGGAAATGTAAAAGATTAATACCTCAAAGAAGAACCATGTTCTTAAAAAGTGAAATTGAATATAATAGAACATATATATAATAATCATGGGGATTTACTAAACATATATAGAAGAAATCCATGAATGTACTTTTTTCAAACAGACATGTCAGCGTATGGTGCAAATATATTTTCAATAACCAACCACACTACTCAAATCTAGACTCACCAGTGGAACATCCCACTTGGTATCTCAACAAATAAAGGGATTACTAGTCTATCTAATCAAGAGAATCATGAAACTATCACTATACCCCCGATTAAATCTAATATATCGTGAAAATAGTACCAGGGGAATGAGGAGGTCATCAAAAATGAGGCATAAAACAACAACCCCTAGAGGCCACCATTCATTCCAATTCCAAACTTTAACACCAACTATGTAGAGGACCTCCCACTGAAGGTCAATAGTAGGGTTCCCATAACACATAGATTCATTCAAAAAGTGAAAATTGGTCCTACATGCTACATGAGTTTCAAAAAACTTTCTAAAACACCAAAATGTACCAACCGAGTCTTTAATATATCCGATCCAAATACCCTTCAAAAATAGTTTCTAAAACCATGTTGAAAACATACAACATGCTTGAAAGATGATAAAAGGGGCTTCATCTTATTTTTTGAACCAAACCACACTTCAAGATTACAAGTAGTCCTATATTTAAAAGAAACAATTGAAACCACATTTAAATTATTTTAAAACCAAGAACCCATTAATTGGGAACTAGGGGTACTAGAAGAACCTTTTGGAAGAAGATGGTGGCAGAAGGGAAGAATGGATAGGGGATAAACGTTTTGAAAATATGGGTTCAAGGTGGACATCATAATAGAGATCCATTATCATATGAGTTCCTATCCCTAGGATCGCCCCATGAACCACTGGATATACCTTCATAAAATAGAACAATCACCAAAATCCATAAAAGAGTCCAAGAAACCACACACCAATTTAAAGAATCCATACACAAGTACTAAACCATAAAAGGCACCAAAAACACCCAAGCGAACAATTACGCATATAAAAAAATTCAATCAAAAAAGAAAAAAGACCATACAACTTTATGATACGCCCAAAACCATATTAAGGGCCACTGAGGATTTAATCAAACACCTTTCATAGATGTATATATTGAAATAATTTACAAAAACCATTGAAAACACATTTTCATCCAAATGAAAACATAAAAACACAAAAAATCATCATAAAAACATCAAAATCAAATATGAAACATTATAAAATTAATTTGGAAAGATCAAGAATAAATTTTAATGCATTATAAAGTAAATGGATAAAAACACTTACCTCATCATTTTTGGAATGTGATGATACTCTCAGGGGAGGAAGAACATGGATCATGATATCATATTCACACCCTAACATCAAGGAAATCCAATCCACACCTCAACCCTAACATCTTGTATTTTTTCAAGGGAGAACCAAGTAAAGGTTGACCAAGAAATTAAGAGAGAAGAACAAGAATAAGGGGAGAAAAATTGTCAAAAACAACTAATAACTAACATTGGAAGACTATAAGAGCATTAAACAAGGGAGATGATCCATGAAAGAAGATTATTTGGGAGACCCATGGTGTGCCTAGCCCGAATAGGGGATATGAATCTTGATTTCGGTTGAAATAGGGGAGTGGAAAAAGAATGAATTTATGTTTTTAGGAAACTTAGGTGAGGCACATGGTTTGGTCACATGGTTTTTAAAACCATGAACAAAGTATTAACAACCTACTGGAAAGGGAGGACACCCGTATAGGTTAGCCACATAGTTTTGGGAGCCTTAAACTAACCATGAAACTTAGATATGTCAACACGACAGATCCCCTAGCATGCTTACCTCATGGTTTCTTCTAACCATGCATAGGCCTTGCACCATAGCTCAACCACCTGAAATAAGACACACACCTTTTCCAGGGCCTCACTTGGTTGGACCTAAACAATGCTCAATCCATGAATGTAAAAATTATTAAGAAAAAAATAATCTTGAAATTCCCTTATCCTTAAATAGTCACATGGTTAACCCCCCAAACTATGTACACAAAACGTTCCCAGGGCCAAAATCCACCTAAAACTCCAAAAGGCAAAAACACTCACTAAAAAATCAACCTGAACCTCAACCGAAGTATCCAAAACCAATAATGGGATAAAAAATGAACTATAGTGGTTGTGGTGTGACACACTAGTATTTTAATAGATGTGGAAATAAAACCATTACATATAACTTTTAAGGGAATTATCACATATCCTGTAATAATAAATGGTAGGGATAATCCAATACATCACATTATTTATAGTGATAACCTATCCCCATCACACTTAATGGTAGTGAGAAAAAAAATAAAAAATTAGAAACACTCTTAGAACCTGAACTTTTAAGCACACTCAAAATTCTATAAAAAGATATAATGAAGAACAAATTATTGAATCTAAGACAATAGTTAGAGAGAGAAAGGGCGATATAGATATATAAAGATAAATTATTTTGACATAATTTGGTAGTATATATGACCATAAAGTTATCCACAAGCATCAAAGTACTAATGGGGGTTTATTTAGAGACTCTAATGGCTTTAGGTTTATTCTGGGTGTGTTTTGGGGAATAGATAGTCATTTGGGGTTGAATTAAAGAAAATAGATCCCTATACAATCAGCATTTTTTTCTTCCACAATTCTACTGGATAGCTGGTGAGTATCACCAGCTAGCTAATGGAACATATACTAAACCATGATCCCATACAGAACTTACCATATTTCTAGTGGTACCTATATAAAACATATTTTTTCCAGGTCCCACCATGTAGCCACTGGAACTTTCCTTCCCAGAACATGAAATGAGGGCTTACCATGACCCCTTAACCATTCGTTCAATCCATAAAATCATGAATTGGTGTGAAAAATATAATTTAATCCATCAAAAAATGTTCAGAAATATAATTAGTTGTTTTTATCATTAAAACCACTTAAAAGAGTGAGATTTACAAGATTCACCACTTTATTACTAATAAAAAACACTTAATAAATTAATAATTAAATATAATAATGATATAATTTTCATTTATATATATATAATTTATTTTAATCAATTTTAATACATTAATAATACATTAATGAGAGGAATTTCAATATATATTTAAAAAAATAAATAATTCAATCTCAAAACAACACCCCCTTTAGAATTACCAAAAGGTAAATATTATAAAATATTCACAATTCAATTTAGAAAACCTTAAATTATAAAAATAGTCCATAAAATTTATAATACCTTTGTAATGAATAAATTTCCTCCCATAAAACCTGTATAAATTATTCTGTGATGTGAAAAAACCACCCCATTTATAGATATAAAATCATTACTATAAGATTTCTCAAGAGTAAAAAATATTAAAAGATATGAAAACATTGGAAATACTCAATGTGAGACTAGAATATAATCATAAATTAGATTTCTTAATTTTCTCCCTAAAAAAGTATAATTATCTTTATAGAAATCATACATTTAATTTCACCTCATTTCCACCATTGAAATTATGAAAGATCATAAAAAGACTTAAAAACCCACATTTTTAGTGACTAATAATTTCTATAAGAAATGATAGGTTCTATAGTGACCCAATCCTAGAAGACCAGAGTTAGTGTTGACTACCATAACATTGGATTGAATGAAATGAATCAAATATTAAAGGATCAAAGAGTTTATTAGTCTTGGTAAACTAGATACATACATGAGTCTTGTATTACAAATATATACACTAATTACAATATATATTTGTTATTTCAAGGATAATAAATTTATTACATCTTCGATATCCTTGAATATATTTCCTAGTAATTTTTTTATTCCTAGAGAATGGAAACAAAATAAGCGTGATCTCGAATTCTCAATAAGGGTCAAGTATACTGAAAAAAATATTTAATCAATGAGAATACTCTATATGTAAAGGAAAATAACTAATAACACATTCCATGTCACAAATAATTGAGAAGGAATTGAGTAAATAATATGGAAAGGTAAATAAATGAAAACTCGTGCCATTTAAATAACTATATAAATCATAATCAATATAACAATGTGAGAAGATAAAAACACACACCATTAAATCCAAAAACCATGAATTAAATTCATCAATAGATTTTGTCAGAGCGAGAATATCATGCATAATAAATAATAAATCAATATTAAGAAAAAATTTAATTATTGGACACCATTTTTCTTAGGTAAATGGTTTCTTTACCTTCAATACTATTCACAAGATAGTTTACCATACTACTATCAAGGACATTCACAAGATAGTTCAAAACTACTCTGATTTGAAAACAAGTTCAAAGTGTTTGTGGCATCTTATTTTGTCCCATGTGGCTACTGAAGCATCAAAGAGCTTACTTTAAAAGGTCCCCAACTCATTTAATACCTATCCAAAGCATTCCTTAAATATTAATTAATAAATCAAATTAATAAACTATGTTCCTTATCAAATCTATGTATTGAATAAATGATAAAAATAAATATTTCCTCAAATAATCAAATAACAATAAAAGTAGAAACTCTTTTTAAAAATTGAACATAGTTTCAAAAATATTGATATCAAAGAAAAATGATATGAATATTTAATGTAATTTTAATGTTCAATGATCGTTGGAAGTTGAATATTTCAAAATGAATAAAAGGAATCAAGTAAGTGAACGTCAATACTATCCTTATCAAAATAAATCAATAACCATCCAGAGGATGAATAAGGTTATTATTAATAAAAAATAGCAAAATTAGAGTAAAAATGTAGGTTTATTGTCATTGATTAATGGAAATATTATAAAAAGATATTTTAAAAACATTATTGAGGAAAATATATATTTCTTGATCTTTTTTAAAATAATTATCTTTGAAAATTTATTTTTAAAACATTTATTTAAAATGTAACCCTTTAAAATTTCAAAGGAAGATTCAAATAAGTGATGGTGGCTAAATCAATACATGTCATACAAGGTAAAAATAACATTTCTTTTTCATGTTAGAAAGGTTATAAAAATTCCTTGTTTGGAAAGAGACAAGTTGATTACCATGAAAATAATTTATAGGATAAAAGGGGTAAAAATTTCATTAAAAAATCATTCTATAAGGGTTAATTTTTTTCAAAACCAATTTATAAAATGAGTTTTTAGAAGAAAACAACTTCTCTCACTAAATAAGGAAATGAAGATGGGTTTTATGAAAAAAAATCTAAATCATTTTGAGTATGAAAGAGTAAACAAATTGTACTATTACTTGAAAAAGTACATGGTTAAAAAGTGGAGAACAAAATTAAATTATTTACTTTAAAAGTATGCAATAATTTCTACTAATTAAATTCAAGTGTAAACAATCCTGAAAAAAATGAGATTGTGAAGTAAAACCTTAAAAAGACCATAATTTTTAAGTGAGAATCAATAAATAAATGCATTATGTGTGTCAAATGAAAATACAGATAAAAAAGTTTAAATACAAAAAAATATAGTAAAAATATTTTACACACAGAATCATATAATATTCACAAAAATGATTACGTAATATTACCCAAAGAAATAAATTTTGTTTTTAAACTCTTTTCCACTTTGTAACAATTCATTTAAATCCCCTTTTATGAAGTAATAATATTTGAAACTCAAAATATGATGAATAATGAATTAATCATTATATTATATGAAAAATTTTTAGTATATACACCATATATAATAAATTATGTGCATAATAATAAAATTTGTCTCAAAGAAAGGAAATTGAGACGTCGTCCATTATTACTTAGTAACTTTTGAATCATATGCCCCACGAAAGAGGGATATTTAAAAGATAAATTAAATTCCACGAAGATAAAATAATTACTTATATAATATATCAAAAATGGGAGGTAATTACACCATAAAAATAAGTAAGTGGTAAAAATGCAGTACGCCTCACGGAAGGAAAAGTGAGACAAGAATCACTTACCTTGCATTTCTTTTCGGGTGAACATCCTTTATCATCATGTATAATGGTTTTATGCATCTTAATAACTTATAAAAAACCATAATAATATTTATAATATCATATATTAGGTTCTTCTAATATCTTATTAACAATTTTTCAATAATATATCATTATTTTCACTATTTCAACTGTTAATTGCATAGTTGTTTTAGTATATTTTGAATTGTTACTTGTTTTTACTATTACATTGATCATGATTTAATAATATTACGAATGTAAAACTGGATTTAAATGTTATATATATTCATTATATATGTATTTATATTAATCCATAATATTTAGTGATAATAAATGAAATGCACCATTAATGGAGATGTTAGGTCATACGTATGCCTAGGCGCAACTTCCATTTCATTGTCATATTTTAAAAAATGAAAAGTAAATTAATTATTTGTATATTAAAATTTAAATATCATATTTATTTCATATATATGACATATTTTATTAAGACCATCTTAAATAACTTCCATATATAGTGTTAATGAATTACATCGTTTTGAGGAGGTGGTAGTCCACACTTCCACAAACGATGTTATCGTATTCCTAGAAAATGGAAAACATTAATGGTATGTGTTATATAAAAATTAAATAAGTAGGAATAAAACATAAATATCACATATATCATATATAAACTTTTTTTCAATCGTAATTCCCTACCATGAGAGGTGGTAAAGGAAAAAATGAATGACATCTTTTCCTGAGGCGGTAGTTCTCTATACACAAAAAGGTAAGTTCGA